>JAZHRO010000018.1:49145000-51700719 GCA_037157565.1 Thalassia testudinum | reverse complement strand
ATCTCTCTCAACAATAAAGGGAACAGGATTGAAAAATTTCAGATTGAAGACTCATTGTGCCTCTTTTGTCGAATTGATAAAGAGGATTGGGTGCATATGATTAAAAATCGCCCTTTTGCAACAGCAATTTGGTTTTGTTAGGGTATAACAGCATGGCTTGAGCAAGATAATTGGATGGATGGGATGGAAAAATTGACCAAGCTATTCCAACTAGCAGGGCTCAAAAAAGAACTTATAGTATATTTGTTCCACCCCTTATGGATACAAAGATGCAAAGTTGTGAGAAAAGGGGAGACTATTTCATTAATGGCAGTATAATTCTAAGTGTGCGGGGTATTTCATCATGTCCCTAAATCAATGCATGATGTCACGTAAACAATCAACATAATGCAAAGGGCATTTCAAATGAAATATTTTTTTTTCCTGAATAGGGCATTTCAAATAAAATTTAGAAATCCAAAAGTACATCAGGGAAATATATCCTTTTCTATCTTGAACTAAAAATCAACATCGAATTAAGAATAAAATTTCATATTAACCATTGCAGCATCAAATACATAAAGTTTCTCCCCTGAAGGAATGTGAATTGTCTTTTGTCCTACTACACCCTTTAGCAGCATGTTAACAAGGGGAATATTGGCAAATGTAAGTTGACTTGGGATCCCATGAGTATAGCTTCGACTCTGGAACTTGTACTTGATTCCATGTTGGGTTGCCCTTTGTGATGACCTCATAGGTGCTTCTGAACATGTCTGGTAGGACACTAGACTGAACTACCTGCAATTAGAGATATCATGCCAAGAATGATCCTTTCAAAAATCCTCATGCCAAGAACGAGCTCCATCCAAAAAAATAGAACTTAAGATTTGGGTGAATTACTACTGGAGCTTCCACTTCCAGCTGCATTTGCTGCTTCTATTGTTGCATCTGCTACTGCTGCTACTGCATCTACATCTACTAGTGCTATTGCTGCATTTGCTACTACTGCTACTGCATCTACGTTTGCTGCTGCTACTGCTGCATTTGGAAAGGCGACTCTTTATGGAATAAGGATGGAAAAGAAGAAAATATATATAATACCTATTAAGCTCCAAAATCTATCTATCTACCTAGGAAATAGACCACTAAAAAGGAGGAGCATCTCTACTGCATCTCTACTACTACATTGCTGAGTTGAATGCTATGAAGGAGGAGCTGAAGGCTGCAAACGAGCACTTGGTTGATCTGGAAAAGGAGCAGGTCTAGCAGCAGCAACAGCAAACTTACTTGGTTCCTGCATCATCATGTAATATGTTTGATTAACCAGGAAAGTTAATTTGGAACCTGGTGTTTAGCAAATCTACTTGAAAATATCTTGTTGCGGTCCCTATTATACAAACTGAACCACTCTTGACAATGGTCCCAGGATGAAGACATTGAGTAGGGTCAAGACCTGCCAAAGGCTCTCTCCCCCTTCAGCAATAGTATATCACTCCTTCCTGGGGAGCAAGAGCACCTCCTAGTGGCCCCATCCTACCCCTCCTCTAGACCAAAAACCACCTTTCTCCTCCCTCACCACTTGCATTCTCCCTAAATCCCTCCAAATGTACAATATCCTAAGTTGAGCAAACAATATGCATCTTTTACTCCATGTGGACAAGGAGGAGACATTGTCATATTCTTAAAATATGGGGGATCGTGGATGTAAGTTTAGTTGGAATCCCATAAGTATAGCTTCGACTCTGGAACTTGTAGTGTGACTCAAGAAAGGGAGAAAGAGGTAGGCAAGGCTTGCTTAAGGAGACGATGAGATCCCCTAGGTAAAGAGCCTCACCTTTGAGGCAATGGGTCTGTTCCTTGCCTCACGTAGTTGCTTGGTTGCCTCGGGTGACAACCTCAATAGCACTGACAAGTCAATCAGACTTCAGGAACCAGAAAATGACAGTGATGAATCCATGCACAAACTGCTCAATCATCTCATTAAAATTTAGCTTGCTATTTTCTTAAAGGAGTAAACATATCTAAGGTTGACAACCTATTACAGATAGGCAGGTATTGCACATAGAACTATGTTTTGGAAACACAAATTTTATCAAGAACTAGCAAAGCATTTACCAGTCAGCTACAAAGCCATGTCCTTTTCCTTGAATTATCTCAGGAGGTAAAAAATTTGCTACCCCGCATACAGTAAAAGTCCTATCCTTGGCCAATTTCTTTGCAAATCTAAAGTCTATAAGCTACATTTTAGGACAAAAACATGATCAGAGGAGAAAAACTATTTCTTGTTGCAATACCAAAGTAAGTTTATTAAATATAATTGAAATACAGACCTGTAGATGTCCACATTGGTCAAGCATTAAGATATCAGGAGGAACACCTCTGTAAAGAACTGAATTCTAAATTGAAAAAATGCAGCCATAAGTGTATTGCACCATAACACTGCAACTCCATCAAACCAGTGAACCAAATGTCTAAAGCACATGGAAGTTAGAAAATGTCAATAACCTTGTGTAATTCTTCCAATGCAATTACAATTGATGCTGCACAAAACCGTGTAGATGATTCATCAAGAGGCGAAGTGAGTATTGAAGCCAGTGGGCAAGCTAGACAAGTGCTTAGCAAAATGCCAGCATGAAACTTATCAGAACATGTTTGCAATACTTGTGGCACACAAGAAGATGGGCTCAAGCTGTTAAACATATCTCTCTCTTTCAAAACCTGTGCTTCTTTTCCAAGCTGCTTGACTTTCCTCTTGGAATATCTTTTTAGGGTACGCAACTTTTCTGCTTAGCGATCAGGGAGAAGCCACCAACATGTCAATACCCTTCATTGGATCATCTTCCATATATGTTTTGAAAAAGGAAAGGGTGATCATATTCCATATAGGTGTAGTCATTTTGGAAGAAAATATAAAGTCAATTATAATCTATTTCTCAAAGGAGAAGATGGATATCTACATGATCCTTTGGGCAGCACGATGCCTATCTTTGAACAGTCGGTTGAATACAAAATCATTTTCCATTCCTTGGCAGAATAATAACTAGATTAATGTGCCAGCAATTCTAAACACAAGATACATGATTGAAAGCACTGAAAACAAACCAAATCAGGCAATTCAATGTTGGTGAATCTGTAAGCATCATCCTTGATGGCCTGCTCCCCAGAAGGAGGTGCTAAAGAATCTTTCGACTAGATAAGAAAATACAGAACACAAACAAGCGAGAGGAACATTCTCATTCTAGACCCTTCTCTAAAAGTACCAACACTACATGGTAGATGCTTCTAATTTCCATTGCATAATTAGTTACGTCATGTACATACTTTCTGTCATCCTGCTGCAGCTTGGACAACATGCCGACAGCTAAATCAAACTTCTTCTTTGTAATGACTATACAAGTTACACTGGCAAGAGCAATTGCACATATCGAAGGAATCTGTTCACCAAGAAGTGCCCACTCCCCAAAACTGCTCCCTTCTGAAAGCTTCAGCTCACGCTCATTACTGTCTTGGGAATGACCATATTCAATAGCAGAGGATGAAAGACTGCTAAGATGCGGATTTCCCATGAAATCTGCATTGTAAGTCAGTCGCACTTGTCCCTTTTGGATGATATACAAGGCAGATATAATGTCATTCTGCAGCAGTCAACAAACATGAGAACATCAATGAGCAGAACATTTGAACTCTTATTGTCAAAACCTTTAACACTCTATGGATCTAAATCCCTCCAAATGTACAATATCCTCAATGCATTTGTATTTCTTTTTTCTAAAAAAAAAGAGGATCAATGCATCTATAATTTAACATGAGTGACATGTTAGGCTACCTTTTTTTATTGACCTGGAATCTTTGACAGAGAAGCAAACTAAGGGGAATGGACAGGGTAGAGCAGTATGGAATGGTGAGACCAAAAAGGAGAAGGCACCATAATGGCAAGAATTCTCCATAATAGCAGAAACATGATGGCGATTACATGATAGGGAATCATGATCCTTTTCTATCTTGAACTAAAAATCAACATCGAATTAAGAATAAAATTTCATACTAACCATTGCAGCATCAAATACATAAAGTTTCTCCCTTAAAGGAATGTGAATTGTCTTTGGTCCTACTTCACCCTTTAGCAGCTTGTTAACAAGGGGAATATTGGCAAATGTAAGTTGACTTGGGATCCCATGAGTATAGGTTCGACTTTGGAACTTGTACCTGATTCCACATTGGGTTGCCCTTTGTGATGGCCTCATAGGTGCTTCTGAACATGTCTGGTAGGACATTGGACTGAAGTACCTGCAATTAGAGATATCTTGCCAAGAATGATCCTTTCAAAAAACCTCATGCCAAGAATGAGCTCCATCCAAAAAAATAGAACTTAAGATTTGGGTGAATTACTACTGGAGCTTCCACTTCCAGTTGCATCTGCTACTACTGCTGCTGCATCTACATCTGCTACTGCGATTGCTGCATTTGATAGTATTGCTGCTGTTACTGCTGCATCTGGAAAGGCAACCCTTTATGGAATAAGGATGGAAAAGAAGAAAATATATATAATACCTATTAAGCTCCAAAATCTATCTATCTACCTAGGAAATAGACCACTGAAAAGGAGGAGCATCTCTGCTGCATCTCTACTATTGCATTGCTGAGTTGAATGCCATGAAGGAGGGTCACCACACAAGGTACTGATTGGCAGAGTCTGGAGAGCATTAGCACTGAGAATTCATTCTCAACATGAGACCAATTGTCTCTTTACCAACATGTTCCTTTCTAGCCAAAGTAGTAGGCATAGATCAAGCTTTCTACCTTGGATGTGGAGCTCAAGTATAAGATTTTGTTCGTGGTAGTACTATCACAAAATGCTCACAAATGAGAATACCATTCTTTCTAAAAAAGAAAGCTAGGAGAATACAATGGTATCAAACTGAAACTAATGGAAGATAGGCACATTTAAATTTATTATTGAAAATAAACTTTTACAAGTTGATTAATTAAACTTTTAAATTTGAATACTGCATTATAAACTCTTGGGCCAACACTAAATATGCACTACCAAACATACCAACCCCCTTAGAAAAAAAAAGACGCTTATAGGATAGACATGGACACATCCAACCTCATTCCTTGAATATGCTCATGGTTGAGAATCTATTGTAAAGATTTTTGTTAATGTAGGAATGAGAAGTTGCTCAGAAATTGTCCCAACTGTCAAATGCATGAGATTGTTTTAATTTAGCTACATGTCCAAGGCTTCCACATGTTTAAACTTTTTATCTGCTCCTTTTTAGTCCAGACATGCTCTTATTATGGCACATTTTGTAACTTGGCCAACTTTTTGGCTATGACTTCAGCCACAGTCACAATTTTTCCTTTTCTCCTAACATTTTCAGCAATTAAAAATCACAACTTCACAAGACATCTAGCAGCCATGATTCCTTTTCCCACAAACCATGCGATCTCACAACTAGAAGTTGGTCATATGGCCAATGGGATAAGATCAAAGCAGATAGGAAGAAAATGTATTATTAAAGAGTTTTGATTGGTTGAGCTGCCAGGAAATAGGATTGACAAAGAATACCATACGGCTAACTAGTTGTGCACTTAAGAATCTATGTATTTTCTAGACACATGGCTAGAATTTGATGGTAACTAGCTGCGATTGCTTTTCTTACATGCATATGCTCCCATAGCATTCAACTAATAATCCCAAAGAATAAATTGCAAGTCTACAAATATGTGCTTATACTTCGTAAAAAAAAAAAGTGCTTACACAAGCATAAGATGATAGTTTGTGTTAAGCATGTTGCAAAATAATTAATTGGTCAGAAGTAATTACAGTATGCTTGATAGGATATAGATGGTTAATAATTACTTTCCCTTGCTTCTTATCTAAAATCCCTACTCTATGCAACAACTTTGACTAGAATACCTACCAATAGCTCTGAAGAAGAACATACTAAGTTCAATAGTAGTAAGAGGAACTGTAGCAACTTAGCAACGATCTAGTCAGCACAACAAACATTAGATTGATTCACCATACTCTGAACTTGATAGGATTCCACAAAAATCTTGCATATTTCTTTAGATTGTTATCTTGATTGAAAAGAGGATTTTAATTAAGATTTCTTTTCCCAAAAACTGGTCAATAATTGAAATATCAAATCAGTAATTTAACCTGGTATCAACCTGCCATATCAAGAGTAGTAAAAAATGATCCTGTGTACACTCTTGTCAACTGTAACTCTATGTTCTACTTGAAGCTGTGCAACTGCCTCCTGAACAGCAATCATCAACCCCATTAAGGGTGTTGCACCTAATGCTGAGAACCTCATCATGAGCCCTAACTAGCATATTTTGACCTAACAAAGTGAACAAAAGCTCCTACATAACTAAGAGAAAGGCCTAATTCAAGGGATCACTAATCTGGGAAGAGAATATGAAACAAAGGGTAAAACTGTAATTTTAAAATTGCAGTACATCAACGGGATTTCTCAGGGTCTAAATATAGGTCAATTGCACTTAATAAGAGAAAAAGTGGGATGGTTCAATAAGAAAAGGGTTATTATGAAATTTAAGAATTAAATGACATTCTGTAACCCTGAAACAAACCCACTTAAATTCACTAGGTTCCAGGTAGGATAAAAATCAAATAAACCCTCTAAAATTCATGGAAAAATATCCCATAGGGTTTAGAACCTTCAATTTGGCCTTTGGAACCTATTTTGACCTAGATAGGGGCCAAGCCCAGTATTTGACCTAATTTAAGTTTTTATGCAAAATGTCCAGTCAAATGTGGTCAAACCTAAAATCCAACTTCCCCATTAGATTCCTTAGGTTCAAATTAGGTTTGTACCAAAATTTAGACCTAAGGGAAGGTCATCTTGACCTACTTTGCAAAATGGTCCACCTAATTACATTCTAGCCCTTAACATTTGGAAACCCTTGAAAAAGCCCCCTCAACTTTTCATCACTTTCTTCATTTTGATCCCTCTGCCATTGCAGCAGGGACCCATACCTCCGGCGAGGTTTCGAGGCAGTTTTCTCCTCTTTCCCCAAGGAGCTGCTCCCAGATTTGGAAAGGGAGCTCTTTGCGAAAACCCCTACCACATGAGTAGCTCCCCAAGCCCTGAATCGCCCCATACCTCTCGTGCGAATGCTCGAGAGGTATGGGTTTCACTCCGGCCATGCCTCTGGCGAAAACTTTTGTCTGCCCCCCTGCGACTCTTCCTTCTGCCCGTGCCTATATAAGAAGATCCAGATCCCTCCACTTGAGGCAACCTTGATCTGGCCTAAGAATCCCCCTGAATTTCGTCTTCCTCATCTCCGACCGTCTGCCTGCAAGCTCTGGCAACTTCCTCTCCCTCATCTCATCACTTTGTCACCATACCAGTGGCAGAGTCTTCTCCGCCGTGCTCCTCCGCGCTGCGCCATACCTACAGGCGCCCCTTTGACCCCTTCCTCGGTGCCGTCATCCTCACCTCAGGGCCTTCGTCTCCGGCGACGACTAATACACACCGCTCGCCCTTCGCCTCCCCCTTTCATTCGGAGACCCATAGATAAGTTCCTCTCTCCCTACCTTTCATTTTCCCCCACTTTATTTCTATTTTCACGCCACGACTGCCACTGACCACCACCATTGTTCCCATCTCCAGCCAACCACCTGCGAGGTGTTCCCTCTGTTCCATGCCTCCATCCACCTCACTGACCATTTCCCCCTACTCCAATCTCTCTGCCACACACCTAGAACACCCTCCGAACACACCCATATTCGTACGCGCAGGGTGACCTAGGCATGCACGCTTAGAACACCCCACGCCATGACGACCACCGCACCACCTTCACCTTGTCCAAGTAAAGCTCCCTACGTGTTTTGACGAGGCCACAAGGTCGTTTTCTTGTTGACAGGGTTCAGGCCTTCGCCTCCGTTGACGGAGGACGAAGCAAGCTCGAGAGCTTCATCCAGGACTCCAGACCCCGGGCTCCAAGTCCCAGGTTGTGCGGGTTTCCTTCGCGCACACCCTTAGCCCAGCAATTGGTGTCAACATCCCACGCAGCTGCTACAATTTGTGAAGACATCTCCTGCGCATGCACGCACGAGAAGCGGGTGGGACATTTAGTCCCACTTCGGAAGTCTGTGAGCAGGAGGAGCGACATAAATTGAAAAAGTGCATCAGGCTCGTTGCCTCCTGACCATGGGGTGAGGTCCCACTCACCCACCGCCTCGTCCGTGACCCCACACCACGCGAACCTGGCTCTGACCTGTATACCCGACTAACTTGTGCACTCCTCGCCCACCACTGCACACCGGTGGGCCTGGTCTCGGGCGTGCATATTCGACCCGATAACCCGAGGAAGCTCTGGGAGAGCAGTCCTAAGAGCAAAATAGAGAAAGAGATGCAGGGAGGGTAGGGGCTAGGTTTTGCTTCTGTGTGTGTGCGCAGGGAAGAAGAAGAGGAGCAGCAGAGGAAGAGAAGAAAAAGAAGAAGGTAGCTGAAGAAGGAAAAGAAGAGAGGCAGGGACTTAGCCACAGGAAGACAAAGAAGAGAAGGATGAGAGAAAGCAAAGGTAGAAGAAAGAGAGAAGCAGAGGTGCAACGGAGATGAAAAGAAGACAGAGAAAGACTAAGAAGAAGAGAAGAAGAAGAAGCCAAGGAGGAAGACATAGAAGAGGAGCAGCTGAAGATAGAAGAAAGCCAAGTGAAGAAGAAAAGAAGAAGACAGAAGAAAAGAGAGCACAGTAGCACTCGTCAGTTAAGACGTCTGATTCATAGAATCAGACATCTGAGAAAGGAAAGACAGAGAAAGAAAGAAGGAGAAGGTGCAGCCAAGCAGAAGAAAGAAAAAAGAAAAGAAAGAGAGAAGAGAAGAAGGAAGAAAAGAGAAAAAGAATCTATTTCTTTTTACATTTTCCTCTCTAGCATTTCATTTACATTGCATTATTATTGAACATCATCTTTCAAGTAAAATTTGAGATTGTGATTTTCTGCTTCTAAAATATTAATTTACTCCCTGAGTTCGACCTTGGAATATTTTGAATTTCGAGTAAATAAAAATCGATAATTGTTTATATGATGATTTCAAATTGTACTGTAACGAATGTTTCTTTAAAACACGATCTCATCACGTAAGGCAATTACCTAATCTGCGATTTTACCAATAAAAAATATATTAAGTTCCCTATATACGCTTAAGAGATTTTAATTATGCTTTGCAGAACCTGGGAAAGAATACAGATGTATGATACTTTAGATTAGTACTTGAAGTGGCAAAACACTCAGAAATTAGGAATAAAAGAAAGGGAATGTTGATGGTATATGGAAGTATACCATAACAGCTGGAAAACTAAATCCAAAATTAGTCTGTCACGTCAACTGGGAAGCAAGGTTATTGACTGGAGAAGAAAATGGAATGTAGATGGCATTTGGAAGTATATAACAAATCCATACAAAGGACAAGGATCAATAAAATAGGTTAGAGATGAAATACTCAGTTCGATAGCAATCTTCAAAATTTTATACATTTAGCTAAGTCTTGGGCTTTATTTTGATCTTCTCACCTTTACTTAAATGAATTTTAAAGCTTTCAAAGAGAGACTTTACTGTGAAAGTGCATCTTCTACTGTGAATGCTCAAGGTTGAGAAATAAACAACTAAAGCCGATAAGCCCATGAATGCAATGACAACTCACCCAGGAAAATAAAGACCACACTATCATGGTTACAATCATTGCTTGCATCTGTAAACAAAGCTCAATCATCAAACACATATATAATTACCAACATATAGAAGTCTACAAGTGGCAAAAGGTTGTAGTTGCAGCCACTACTGTAAGAGTTAGCATCTTCTTGAAAGATGCTTCGAATGCTCTCAATCCTACACCACATATGATAAGACTACATATAAAATCCTGAAACCACAAGATAGTTTAGTACCTAGCAAGCGGCATAACAAATCAAAAGTGTGATCAGGAATCGATGCCACCGGAATAATTTTCAAATACCAGAGATTAAGCTCTAAAAATTGGTAAAATAGTGTCGCACCAAGTCATTCATCAGATTTTTGCAGTCACCTTCTCCATCTAGAACCTCCATAATTCCATTCAATTAATTTCTATTTGAGCTGAGAATTTGACGACCAAAGTCACAACTCCACAAAGGGAAGCTGAAATCCTTTTTTGTGCAACTTCTACTTATAACCAACTTGCTTACACCTTAACGAGAGTGATTCAGAAAGTTGCAGAACTCTCACCAGCAACTAGGTTACCTACAGCATTATTTCCACCAAGGATAAACTTTGTTCTTCAACTATCAATTTCTTCAATGTTTTGGCATAACGAGTTGTATTAAAAAGCCAAAAGTTGGAAAAACCAGTTTGCTCAGTAGGTTCACTTAAAGGTGATATCATAAAATAGCAGACATATATATAAGCAATTTTAAGGGGTAAACATAATTGGGAAGAGGTACTGATTGGCATGCAGTACCTCTTGGTTAACTTATAAGCTATGGTAAAGAGATAATTGGATGCATTATTGAGTTGAATTATACAATAAACCACACAAGGTACTAATTGGCAGAGGTGCACACTCTTGGCCAAATGTGGGAATCAGTAAATACCAAGATAAAAAGCTGATATACCAAGCTATGGCCTTATAGCGATGTCAGTTGTTTTCGAACAAAAATTTCACGAAGATATAAAATATAAGTTGGATAGATTAACAAGTAGTTTGATAGTGTTCAATGCCTGTGACAAGAGAAATTGGGATGAACTGAAAGCTCCAAATCCAAAATTGGACAAAACACAAGTTGGAAGGTGCATTACAATTCTCATGTATGCATACTTTCTAAGGTAGAATATGGTTTGCTTTGCAATGTGCAGATGTAGTTAACAAACTAATAAGAGTTCTATATAATAACACCTATGCTGGAAAACCCCCATTGAAAGCTGCAGGTTCAAGTCTCATGCCCCCTGCTGATACTGCATTGAAAATTATACGTTTCAGGAAAACAAGTTCGATGAACTTTTTTAAATTCTCCCTTAAAAATCTCTAAAGGAGGAATATTGCCTGTTAAGATGATCAGCCTTCAACACACTCTTCCATGCAACTTTTTCCCCAGCAACAGGTGGGAGTAGAACAGTTGGAAGATGGTATATAGACAGAACTTGTTTTTGCCTTTACCCTTCAAATAAACAGAACTGTGAGTTTAAAATTTGGAATTACATAAATTCAAAGCAAAAGTTCACATACAGGAGGGTGGACTTCTCAAAGAAATATATGCCTAGAAGGACCACATACGGGAGGGTGCATTTTCTAATGAAGTTACAAAGCAAAGAGAGGTAACAAGCAACTACATGGAATTTTTTCCCTCCATTCAGATTTGTTTTGTGTCATCAATGTCACAGTTTCTGCTTCCCTCCCTCTCGGTTGTGTGTGTTTGCATGTTTGGGGGGCAGGGGAGGAAATGTCAGAGTTTTCTTAGAAATGATCCACCCAACTTTAAAGTCTTTAACCATATCAAAGCATTCCTAGACTTACCCCCTTGAAATTCATAGGAAGATCCCCCACACTAGTTGAAAGACCCATCCAACTTTTTGTCATGAAAAATTAAAGCAACATCCATATTTAACTTCTGTTCAAGATTACTGAGCTATCCTTTTTCAAAGTAATAAAAAGAATAATGTTATGGTTCTTGGTTAACTATAAAACTAACCTAAGTTTTACAGGTTGTAGTGACACATGAATTATTTGAGACCAACAGAGAGAACTCTGATCAAATTAAACCTTGCATCATAAATCCTGCTCTTCTTTGAGTGGTGGACAAGCCTGTGTGCTCACGTAAATTCAAGAACATGCCAACTAGTTAGAGTTCACGTGGAGACAAGATAGTGTTACATGTAGAGTCATAGACATTAAGATGTGGTTAATATTAATAGATAGGGTTTCTCCACTAAAGCCAACTGGTACGAGTTGGATGCTCTTGCATGGCATGGGGGCCACAACAATCTAAGGTCAAGATTAAACTTTATGTTGCCCATCAATGTCTCCAAATATTGGATCATACAATCAAGCAGTAAAGGAGAAATGAAAACAATGGTGATATAAATAGAATCTATATAGACTTGAATCATAGACCTTCATGGTAAAATGAAAAAAGCTAGTTAGTGCACAAATGATTTGCACTGTGTCAAAGAAGCTATACATTTTAGTGGTATTGGAAAAAGACAGATAATTTTTAAATTTTTTTTACAAAGGATAGGGTATATAATCAACGCAATGCGAGTCTTGACATTTTCATTCCTGGTGACATGTCAGATCCCCAGCCAAGGCAACCCAAGTAGGTACCTAAATGCATAAAAAAAATGTCAAATAACCACATGAGTAGGTTTATAGTTAAGCATTTCCTTATCAAACAGATCGAGCATGAATATTACTTTAGCACTACTTGAGTGTGAACTAATGCACAATATGACTAATCAACATACACAACTATTGGAAAACATGATCACAAAGGCAATGGAAAGTACCGAGCCCAGGGAGTTGGCTCCCTCGTCATGCAGATAAGCAAGCCCTCGACCCATCCCAAGAAGTATGTTGAATCTTTGTTTCTAGTTAGGGATCCATATTATTCACCTATTACGTAACCGCTACAAAAAGAACAACACCACAAATCAGAGTTAATCAAAAAAGGGTGAACGAATGAACAAATGGTAGGTATATTTGATACCTGAGCTCTTTATATCATTATTATGGTACCTGTTTCATACATTCACCACAAATGCAAACATACTAATATCATTATCTCCCAAATTCATATACTACAAATGCAAACATACTCATATCATTATTTTCCACATTCATTTACCACAAGTGCAAATATATATTCTCCATTCATATATATATTCCATCATTCACCACATACATGATACTCAGTCATAAATAAAACACATGTATATATCACATGTTTTGAAATGTATACATAAAAGTAGACGTGAAAATAAAAAAAAAGTCCAAGCAACTATGTAGTGGCTTCTATGCCGCTAGTTTCAGAACCTCCGCAATCATCATCAGGTGGATGAGGTGGGAAGTGAAAAGAAGCATGATCTGCACCACCTCGTCCCAATGCACTTAAGATTGCCTGAAACTGTGCCTGCATCTTCTCTCGTTCTTGTTGTGCTTCATGTCTCTGTCATTCTAGTATATCATTTGTCTTCTCCAATTTTGACGTAACATCATTTTGTTTCTCTTGAAATGTCTCCATCAGTGTCTGTAACTGTTGCAACCTCTCTAAACCCCCCATCCCTTTCTTCCATACCAACTAGTAATAGTCTCACTCGCACCAGCACTACGAACAAAACCACCATGCTCGAGGGGCATAACTGTCCTAAATTCTTGCTCTGTTATCATAGGCTGTAATGGGCCAGTCTCTGATTGCACATCCATATCATCACTAGAAGGATGCATCAACTCCATCATGCAACCCTACACATAGTTGAGCTTATGGTAAGTTCTCCTAAATGTTTATCACTAAGTTATTCATTACTTGTTTGAACAAGCTTACATGTCTCTCTTGATATAATTGATCAATCCAAACACGGGGGCCATCAGCATTAGACTTACTATGACTCCTCTCATAGATCGAAACACGATCAAGTTGTGCACCATTATGGGTATCTAACTGCATATTTGAGATGTGGTTATGAATTAAGTTATCCTAAATTTAAGCTTCTCTTATTTAAATCTCGTAACTTGTAAGTTTTATAATAGATATTATAATCAATAAGCTTTCTATCGTCAAATAAGTCGATCAAAATGTACTTACATAAGTATCCCTCAAGGTATCTATGCTCATCCGTCCCAAGTAGTGGGTTGCAGTCGGAGCTTTCGCCCTATTAGCTATATTTTTCTTAGCTTGCTCTTATAACAGTAAATTATGGAAATTGATACTTAATCAATTTGCTGTTAGAATAGAAGTTATTAATATAAAAAATTAATTACCTTCGTGTTTTCATGAACCCAATATTCGTAGCACTCCACCTAATGAGCAGCTTGTACTCCTGATGGCACGTCTCTCAGCGCATCCTCATAATTCTTACCAATAAAGAACTATTTATATATACAGAAAAGTCAACAACAACTAAAAGTAAATTGTGTTATTATGAATTCTAAATCTATGCTTATGTCTTACTTGGCTTTTAAGCTCTTCTCTCCAGCTACGAAGTGCCCTCCCTGCTGCTTGGAGAATATATGCAGTCGTCATCGGATTTGTTCCCCAATCATACGTCAACTACATTTTATATTATAATGAATAAATAGATCAAGGATTTTAAGTAAAACAAATAAATGACATAACAATAATATCATATTAATACCCCTAACTCAAGAATGAACTCATCCTTATGTTGTTGAGGGACCTGCCTCCAATCAAAAGAACATAGGGGTATCAGCAGTCTCACAAGTGTAGGGATCCTGCTATTAAAGGGTGCATAACGTGAACATCTTCCACTACAATTTACATCAACCGTTATTTGAGTCTCTTCAGTTAATTTTGTCAATTCCAAATTCCTTGTCTTTCCCCTTGGCTTTGATTTTATACCTTCAGTAATGAAATAGTCAAAATAAAATTGTTATAAAGAATTAATATCAAAGAAAATTAATGTGAGAATTTATATACCATTAGACCCTACCTGACTCTGCTCCTGAGATTAGCTCCGAGACTGACTCTGTGGCTGACTATTTTGCTGAGATTGGCCATATAACTGGATCTGAGGAGGGTCTACAAAATGAGATGGTGCCTGCTGCTGGGATCTACTTTGGGGAGGGTGTAGGGGTTGAGATAGTGCTTACTGCTAGGATTGACTCTGGGGAGGGTGTACGGGTTGAGCTGGTGTCCGCTGCTGGGACTGGCTCTGGGGAGGGTGTAGGGGTTGAGCTGGTGTCTGCAGCTGGGATTGGCTCCAGGGAGGGTGTAGGGGCTAAGCAAGTGTCGGCTGCTGCGACTGGCTCTGTGGAGGGTGTAGGGGCTGAGCTGGTGTCCGTAGCTGGGACTGGCTCCGGGGAGGGTGTAGGGGCTGAGCTAGTGTCCGCTGCTGCGATTGGCTCTGGGGAGGGTGTAGGGGCTGAGCTGGTGTCCACTGCTGGGACTGGCTCCGGGGAGGGTGTAGGGGCTAAGCTGGTGTCCGCTGCTCGGACTGGCTCTGGGGAGGGTGTAGGGACTGAGCTGGTGTCGGCTGTTGGCACTGGCTCTGCGGAGGGTGTAGGGGTTGAGCTGGTGTCCATAGCTGGGATTGGCTCTGGGGAGGGTGTAGGGGCTGAGCTAGTGTCCGCTGCTGGGACTGGCTCTGGGGAGGGTGTAGGGGCTGAGCTGGTGTTAGCTACTGGGACTGGCTCTGCGGAGGGTGTAGGGGCTGAGTTGGTGTCCGTAGCTGGGACTGGCTCCAGGGAGGGTGTAGAAGCTGAGCTGGTGTTTGCTGCTGGGACTGTCTCTGGGGAGGGTGAAGGGGCTGAGCTGGTGTTGGTTGCTAGGACTAGCTCAGGGGAGGGTCTAAGGGCTGAGGGTGTGTGTGCCTAGGTGGAAGCTAAGAGTGAGGCTGTGTATTTTGTTGAGGTTTATACTGAGGCCTAGATTTTGTAAGAGTATGTGGTGGGATCATAGCATCTCATGTATGAGATCGAAGTCAAGTATGAGGTAGTGGCATGGGGGAAAGCAACTGGAGTTGATTGTCATGCTATGAGTGGCATTGATGTTCATGTTGGGGCTCAGGTTGGGTGTCGATGCCACCCTCATGTCCTTGGACCTAGTCATCTGGCTCAAATGAAGAGTCATCACATCTAGAATCAAGATGACGCTTTTTGTATGCCATCAACTTCCTAGGTGCCATCTACAGATGAAAAAGAAATTATTAATTAAAGAAAATACAAAAGAAAACTTACTACTGAATGTGACCAACTTATTTACTCCAACTTAATGCCACTTTGTATTAAATTTCACTTTGATTATTCCAATAGAATAATTTCAATTTGATTATACTTCATGCCACTATGTATAGAAAGCACAAACTTGAAAATAGAAAGCTTGCTCTTATATGATTCATTCAAAAAAAAAATCATAACTTTGGTTACATGAAATAAGAGAAGAGTTACAAATTATAAAAGGATGATGTCATACATTTTATATAATCAACTATAACGAAAGAAGTATGCCAAAGTAAGTAAAAGATCAACCCAATACAATAAGAAAACCTGCAAGGGAGAAAATATATGAAAAAAATTTTAAGAAAGAAATAATTAAACTCTACAAAATAACTTAATTGAAAATGTTTACCTCAAATATCAATATCCGTTGCACCATGACCTATTCTTCCATCTTGTAGCACATCTTGGTATGCTTCAGAATTAAAGTCAGGATCCTTATCATGTTCTATATCATAATAATCATGTGGCATTGTTCTTATTGGTATTTTCTAGCCATTTCTACTATTATCAGGCACGTAAAAAACTTGTTCAACTTGACAAGCTAATGTAAACGGTTTAGATGTTTGAATAATTGTATGATCCTTGTTCAAACTTATGAAACTAGTATCTTTGTCAACTTTAACACCATATCTGCTATTAAAAATATCAAACCAGTCACACTTAAATAACACGACTCGGCAATCATGACTATAGCTGACTTTCACAATCTATTTGATTTTCCCATAGTAACCATCACAACCAGTTTGTATGCCATCACATTTCACAATAATGCCTGAATGTTGTGTAGCCTTCACATCATCAACTGATGGCACTCTAAATCTGAACCCATTTATTATATATCCAGAGTGATAATGTGCATGACTTAAAGGTATGTTCATCATTACATCAAAATCGTCTATCCATTGCGGATCATTGTTTTGTTTCATTTCTTGTACACGAGTTCTGAACCAGTCAATGAAGTCTTCTTCACATCTAGAAATGTGCGAAGATTGTCGAAATTCATCGTAAAAATCCAAAATCTGCTTTAATATATATATGAGCTAATCGTTGATCATGTTTAGACATTGGTTTAAATTCCATTCGTATGATTGGCCTTCCTCGAATATCAAATACAGAAAAATAATCTTCCACATTTTCACCATTTTGTCTATCATCATTCCTTTCCAATCTATTGAATCAATTATCTGGATCATTCATATACATCGCACAAAAGTTGATGCATTCTTCTTCAAGATACCCTTCGACAATTTAACCTTCTGGCTTAGTCTTATTGAAGACATAGTCTTTCAATTTTTTCAAGAAGCCCTCAACTGGATACATCCACCTATACTGAACTGGTCCAGCAATCCTTGCCTCATTCTCTAGGTGGAGTATAAGATGTACCATGACATCAAAAAATGCCGGAGGGAAAAGCTGCTCCATCTTGCATAGTGTGATCACAATTTGCTTATCCCAATTGTCTAACAGTTAAGAATCCAATGTCTTTGAACATATAACCTTAAAGAATTGGCTTATCTCCGTCACAGAGTCAACCACTGGTTGAGGAAGCACTCCACGGATTGCTAATGGAAATAATATCTGCATGTAAACATGGCAATCATGACTCTTTAACCCACTTACATTCTTCAATGTTTCATTTACACATGTAGAAAGTTGTGACGAGAATCCATCTGGAACCTTGATATTTTCAAGAAAAGATAATCTCTTCAGTCGTTGCTCATCCTTCAAAGTAAATAATGCTTGAGCAAAGTCATAACTGCCATCACCTTTATAATTTACGTGCAACTCAGGACGAATGCCCAACATCTTCAAATCAGTACGGGTCTTCAACGTGTCTTTTAGACTATTTGTTAAGTTAGCAGATCTAAAATATTATCCATAACATTCTTCTCGACATGCATTATGTCAAGATTGTGACGAACTGTGAGATCTTGCCAATAAGAGAGTTCCATGAAGAATATGCTTTTCTTTTTAAATCTAGAATTACGTAAGTCTTTAAGATCTTTCTGAAATAGACAACCCAATCGGATATTACCAATCTGTTGTAACTTCTCCATTATCTTGTATCCTGACAACCTGATTGTATCTGTTCTTTGAAAATTTTTTGGATTTTTGGATGAATAATGACATGGTTTACCATCAAATTTGTCTTTAAACCTGGATTGTCGTCATCTATGTTCAATTGGTAGGAATCTACGATGCCCTAAATAACGTAATTTTTTGCTTTCAGGTAAACGCAACTAATTAGTATTATCCATACATACAGGACATGCCAACTTGCCTTTAGTACTCCAACCAGATAAATTTCCATAAGCTAGGAAATCATTAACAGTCCATAACAGTGCTACATGCATCTTAAAAAATTATTCTCTAGCTACATCCTATGTTTCAACCCCGTTATACCATAGCAATTTCAACTCATCGATGAGTGGTTGCATGTAAACATCGATTGCATTTCCTTGTGCCTTCTTCCCAGGGATGAGAAGCGTCAGCATCATAAATGGAGATCTCATACACATCCATGGCGAAAAATTATATGTAAATATTATCACTGGCCATATTGAATATGATGGATGCATATTTTTGAAAGGATTGAATCCATCACTTGCAAGACTAATCCTAGCATACATGTTTTCTCTGCAAATAGAGCATGTTTGTTATCAAATGCATCCCACTCATCAAAATCTGTCGGATGACGCATAAGTCAATCTCGTGATTTGTTATTATGATACCATGTCATGCACTTTGCAGTCTTACTTGACAAAAAAAGACACTGTCGCCTAGGAATCAAAGGAAAGTAATACGGTACCTTCCTTGATCGTTTCTTCCCTCGTGCATTTGAACTAGTATTTTCTTCATATCTTCCTTCTCCACATTGCAGGCAACTATTCAAGCATGCATTTTCTTTAGTGTACAGCATACAGTCATTTTTACAAGCATCAATCTTTTCACACTTCAAGCCAAGTACGCGAAACTGTTTCTTCGCATCATACCACGACTGAGGAAAATCTTTGGGATTATTTAACAACTCTTCTATGAACTTAAGGACATCAGACATTAACTTAGATATTGCCTTATTCATCACTTTAATTTGAAATATTCTCAAAA
Source organism: Thalassia testudinum (assembly GCA_037157565.1). Classification (NCBI taxonomy): domain Eukaryota; kingdom Viridiplantae; phylum Streptophyta; class Magnoliopsida; order Alismatales; family Hydrocharitaceae; genus Thalassia; species Thalassia testudinum. The sequence goes on along the minus strand of JAZHRO010000018.1, from coordinate 51,681,670 downwards.
GAAATGACAACCTTGACATGGAATTAATTCCAGGAGCAATGGGTTCCTCTGCTGCCTTCAGTGCATCATAAAAATTATTACAATCTCCAAACATATTATCATTTTCATGACTATCAGCATTTGCAGCTCTCATCTCTTCTAACATCTCTGCAACATTATCACCTCCAATATCTTCAATGCGATTCTCAACATCATTATCAATAGAAGGATAAGTGATTTCTTCTCCATGAGAGGTCCATACTATGTAGTGAGGCCACCAACCAGTACAAATTAGATGCTCAAGTACTGTGTTATGATCATACATGAATCCATTCAAACAACTTTTGCATGGACAACAAATTCTCTCGTAGAAGTCTCCTCTTCTATATTGCTTCCTATCTTCATGGAATGCCTAGTCTAAGAATGAAATTACTCCGCTCTTATATCTAAAATAATCAGAAATCCTCAAACCAATCCAAGACTTATCCATGGAAACCTATAATCAAATAAACCCACAAACAATGAAAGTAAGTTACATAAAGAAACATCAGATATTTAACACCTAAGTTGTGATAAAATTTAAGGTGCTTCTCCAGTATATCCCTAAGACTAACCTCAACTAGATTCCTTTAACACCCAATTTAAGGTGCTTAAGAAACCTAGGTAAGTTTAATTAGTATATCAGAGAAGAGCATCAAGATGTCACCGAGATTTCTCCAAACACAGAGTACATGTAACAAGTAACACCTAAGTTATGATCAAATCTTCAAGAACCCTCCTTAGTTCAGAACTTTACTGAACTAAGGACAATCAAAACTTATGACATATTATAAAGACAACACATCATGCATGTATGTGAGATACACATACATTAACGCATTGTCCGTATGACATAATTATAAGTCTTGAATGACCAGGTATATTAATACAATTTTTCCTACTCTTTCAACTTATACCCTAAGGGTTATATTTCTTATTGTTTGTCATCGAGTGCATCTAAGGTTGTGCAAGTGTGGATATCTACAAATTGCATAAATAAATACTAACAAAGAAAGAACAGTAAGAACATAAGTCAGCATCATAAAAGTACTACTACGAAGAATGTAATATCTTCTTAGTCAATTTGAAGTAGATTCGGTCTAGATCTACTTGTTAAAAGGACGATTATATGGATTCTTATTTAGAATAATATGGCAACTGGACCTAAATTAAAACATACAAGATTACTTAACCTTCTCAAGCATAACACCTCCCATGCTAGTTTGCCCATCCAAGTTGAGCCACCAGTTTACCTAACTCAACCTATCCTACTCAACCTGGATAATGATGCTCCTCTCTTCCACCCTCTCTTCCCAACATTTATGATTCTATCGGGATAATATAAATGTAGCAATAACATTCATAAACTTTCAAAAGTTCATGATGTACATTAGGGAAAGAAAACAAAGGAAACAAGATGTTTTGTTTTAATTGACCAAAAAAACCCAACCAAATCAAGAAGTATTTGAATTGTATCAAATGATAGGATAAGTTTTTTAGAATAGTGGACACTTGGATCATATTACGTGAACTTCAGGGCAAATTGTATTCAGACCTTATAAGCAAGACCAATTTTTCATTTGCATCCAATACATGATTGCAAGACAGATACCTTTTACCCACAGAATATTAGATGCGTGGTCCACCCTAATGCATATCAAAAGATCCAAGTCAATTTGTCTTTTTTCTTCTGCTGCCCAAATGCTCTTCCATAGCCTTATCGACGCGGCCAAGGGACGTTGCCTAGATCCAAGCTTTGAATTAAATGAAGGGCCACACTTTCCAAGCTTGAAATAATACTCCTTACATACACCTCCGTGCTGCCACCCAACTTAACAGCCATTCATAGAGACATCAGATCCTGACACCCACCTCATAGCACACAGTAACCATGCATATGATTATTGTTAAGACCCCGGCATCAAGCGTCTTTTAAGACGTCTGGGAGTTGGACCAGATGTCTGGAAGCCTTCCCAGACGTCTGGAAATTAATTTTTGCGGCGTACGATTTCGCATCTGCACGCATGCACGCGCAGACTGACTCGCCGCCCTCTTTTCTTCTCTCTCTTCCCTCCCTGTCCTGTAGGCTCATCTTTTTCTTCCACTCTCTCTCCCCATGGTGCCTTCAAATATCTCCCCCTCTCCTCTCCCTCACCACCACTCCACCGTCTCCTCCTTCTTCTTCCTGTTAGCGTGAGAGTGCGAGGGCTAGGGCAGCAGCTGCTGCCGGGTGTCTGCGGGGAGGAAGAGGTGCAGCGAGAGGGAGAAGAGGCAGAGCGCGTGAGGAAGAGAGGGCGAACTCGCCGGGGCTGCCAGGGCCGGTTGGTGGGGATGCGCAGCAGAAGCGTAGCGATGGGGAGGTGCTGCTGCAGCTCAAGCAGTAGGCGAGCGGTCGAGCGCAGCAGGCAGAGGGCGAGGAGGTCCGGATTCTGGGAAATTTTCCCAGAATCAGACATCTAGATATACGTCCAAACGACGCGGGAGATGCCTGGAGTGAGACCCAGACGTCTGAAAGGTACAAATTTTCTTTTCTTCTTCCTTTCGCGTGTACGGCCATGCAGGCCATTTCGCCGAGGGTTCTGCCTCATTTTCGTGTTGAGGTCAGTTGCGTACGCGTGCAGGTTTCGTTCGGGAAGGCGCAAGGGCACGCCATCCCACACAGATCGGATGTCTGGGCACAACACCAGATGGCAAGGAGAGTCTCCAGACGCCAGGAGTGACAGTCGGACATCTGGAACTAAGTCCAGATGGTTCAGCGGGATTCTGGACGTCTGAAGAACCGTGCAAAAATAAGGTATGACCTGAACCATCGTTTAAGACGTCTGGAAGATGTTCTAGACATCTAATTTGGGGAAGACTTGTCATTTTTTACTCGTTTAGGATCCGTTCAAAGTCCGTTTTCCTCATTTCAAATTTCGTTCTTCTCAGAATTAGTTCCTCTACTTGTTTACAGTACTTGTATCCTGTTCTGAGTAGTTCCTTGTGTTTGATCCTTGTGATAGGACCCCGTTCCGTTGCGGCTCTAGGGGTTACGGAGGCACGTGGACCTGCCGATCACGCCCCCAGTAGTCCCGATTTTGCAGGTAGAGTGGCTCCCTTTAATTATTTATCAACATTTATGCACTTGGGAGATAATTAATAGATTGTAAGGTATGGCATGAACCCTAAGATTGGAAAACTAGATTAAATGATAGATCCTAAGGTATGGCATGATTCCTAGGACTGGAAAACTAGATTGAATGATAGATCCTAGGGTATGGCATGAATCCTAGAACTAGAAAACTAGATTGAATGACAGATCCTAGGGTGTGGCATGAATCCTAGGAACAGAAACACCAAAACGAATGTCGTGAATATATGAATTGCAGTCTTGGAAAAGTAGAAAGAAAAATGATAATTGCCTGTAATTGGATAACAGTTGCTTGTTTATGAATGGATATTAACTGTTGAGACATGGGCTATATGAAAATAAAGCTGAATGATGAAACCTAAATTGGCTTAGTTAAAGAAATATGAGCATGAACCCTACGGGGAATTAGGAGTAAAGCTCCTGAGAGGTGAATGGGATGGAATTGGGGAAGTGAGCTGGCCCTTGAGTACGGAGTACCAAGGAGAGCGACTGTCCCCCCCTGTTTAGTGCAGAGCAGAGCTAGTCGCCCCAGCAACCCGAGGTTAGGTCTGGCCACTTTGTACCGACTTTTGGCCCTCACATACACAGTACCGGGGAGATCTACTAGTGTAGGGAGAGCACTAGCTACCCCGTCGGGCCCCGGGGTTCTGCTAGCCTTCCTACACCGACTTGTTAGACCCACTGGGCAAACCAGGGTAGTCAGGCGAGGGTGCGCGGACTGTGGAGGGGCAAGTCCCCTGGTTGGTTACTGTGGAGGGGCTAGACCCCTGTTACTGAGAGGGCTCTGCCCTATACTAGTTTCGTGTTGTGCTTTGGGGCACACCCGTTAACGGAAACGACTGACTGCGTGCCAATGCGGGGTAGCTACCCGTGCATTTATCTCACTTGTCATAGTCACCATTACGTCTGTCAATGACCTTGGGGTGGTTGATTGAGGGTAGGACCACCACGGGGGACTCTCTCGGCCAGGAGAGCACCACGTGCTACTTCTACTTTTCGAAAAAGACTGCAATCAAGATCGTTCCCATGAGGAACATTCGAGATCAAGAGAAAGATCTGAGGAAAAATTCAAGAATGAGTAAATAGAAAAATAAAGAAAGAGATTAAAAATAACAGCTACTTGTCCACCTTACTATTTTTCTTAGCTAGTTGGTTGCCACTCTACTCAGCGTTTCGCTGACGTGTCACCTTTGTCACCTTTTTAGGACCAGGTGTTGAGCAGCCAGAGCCTACGGCTGCAGAGGGTGCTGGGCCTGATAGAGTCCAGTAGTTTTACTTGTGTTGTACCTACTGTATCGTTTCTTCTGTTGTAGTGAGTATTTTCTATTACAATTGTGCTCTTTTTTTTTCTAAGCATCATGTTTATGTTCCTGTTTAATTCTCTACTATTGTGGTGGTGTGTACTGTAGTAGTTCTTTTCTTTACTGCTGTACTTTTGTTACTGCTAGTTATATGCATGGTGAATGTGGTTTATTTTACTGCTCTTTTGGTTACTGTCTCGTTGGACGACTGGGTCTTGGGATCAGTCGAGTCGGTCCGATTCTCGTGTCTCGTAAGGATTCGGGAATTGGGTTGTAACAAGATGGTATCAGAGCAAGGTCGTCCCAAGAAGTGAACCAACTGGATGGAAAATAACCAATTCACGTGTCTATAACTGGAGTAGCCACCACAAAGTATCTTTTGACATTTGTTCTTAGATTTCTCCGTTACATATCGATTCGTATTGACGTTTTTCCATTCTGTATTCACGTCTCCTTGCAGGAGATGCCTCGACGCGGCACTAGCGAGGAGGCCGCGGACGCGGTCGAGGACGAGGTCGGAGGGGCCGGCCCGTTGAGGTTGACGCCTCAGTGGACCAGCCACTGCTCCTGGGCATTTAGGCCCAGGACCTCGCCTAGATGATATCGGATATCGTGCGAGAGGAGCTCCACCCGCCGCCACGAGCGCCTCTCCCTGAGGTTGTAGAGGGGGAGTCCTCTGTGGGACCACGCGACGGACATGGCGCTGGACGCGGGGGAGGGAATGGGCCTCCACCACCCCCACCTTCCTCCAGCACTTCCAAGAACGAGGCTTCTTTACCTGGAGGTGCACCAGCATCTCCACTTCAGCGCCACTTTGAGCTTTTTGGACAATTCCGGAAGCTGAAGACCCCCTCCTTCAAGGGGGATGAGGACCCGACCGAAGCGGAGGACTGGCTCGAGCAGATCAAGAAGGTTTTTGACACCCTTCGCCCCCCGGTGGAGTGCCGCGTGGCCTTTGCCACATACCAGCTGGAGAGCGCGGCACATAGGTTGTGGAGGGCAGTCAGGGGACAGGAGAGGGACGAGCCGACCTGGGACCGGTTCGTCACCCTCTTCTGCGAGCAGTACTTTCCCCGGACGTGGCAGGACCAGAGGAGGTGGGAGTTTCACACTCTCCGCCAGGGGACGATGACCGTAAGCGTGTACCGCACACGTTTCCTGTAGCTGTCTCGCTTCGCAACGACAGCAGTGCCCACTGAGGAGGAGTGCCTTTGGAGGTTCACCGAGGGGCTCCGGCCGGCAATTCATGGGTATGTTAAACCTCTGAATCTGCCTACGTTCTCGAGGGTGGTAGAGGTAGCTATGACATACGAAGAGACCAACCAGTCCGCACACGACACTAACAGCAAGTGGAAGAGGCCCTATCAGCCAGACTTCTCACAGGGCCGATGAGAGAGGAGACACGTGGCACCCGCAGGAGAGCTGTCACATTTTACAGGGCCATCAGTGGCTTTTGGGGGCCCCCAACAGGGGCCAGCTGCTAGCACCGGACCCCCGCCAAGCCGTCAGCAGGGACCCACTGAGGGCGAGAGTCGAGTTCCCCTTTGCTACCAGTGTAGCCAGCCGGGCCACATCAGGAGGGACTGCCCGTCTAGGGCAGGAGGTCAGTAGATGCTTCCCGCGCCGAGCACTAGAGGGCGAGCAGGAGGCCACAATTTCCAAGCGCGAGGAGGAGGACCGCAGTCACAAGGAGGGTACCGGCCAGCAGCTACCCGTCCGATGCAGAGCGTGGCTGCTTCATCCACACCTAGGGCTGAGGGGCGTATCAATGCCCTGACACACAAGGATGGCAGAGCTTCGGGATCAGTGGTGGCAAGTATGGTTTCAGTTTCCGGCAGACTTGTTTACACACTTTTTGATTACGGTGCTACGCACTCGTTCGTCGCAGCCAGCTTTGCGGTTAGTTTGGGGCAGGACTGTATGTTGTTAGAGGACCCGTTCGTGATCAGAGGTCCGAGTGGTCAGCTGTTTGTAGCTGAGGAGGTGTACACAGGTTGCGAGGTCAGTGTTGGGGGACACAGCCTTCCCGCTGACCCGATTATGATATAGATGGAGGACTTTAGCGTAATTCTGGGGATGGACCGGCTGTCCGCTTACCATGCCTTGCTGGACTGCTTTGAGAGGAAGATCGTCTTCTCCATACCGGAGTTGCCTTCTTTCGAGTTCCACGGGCAACCAGTGGATGGAGGCTTCAGGTGCATTTCCGCACTTCGGGCAGCAAGACTTTTGAGCCAGGGGTGTGAGGGTTTCCTAGCTTGTGTGGTGGCGGAGCCCAGCCCAGTGGCAGACTTCCCGAGTATCTCGGTGTTCAGAGAGTACCTAGACGAGTTGCCAGGACTACCGCCCGAGCGTGAGATCGAGTTTGAGATCTCACTGGTACCAGGGACCAGCCCCATCTCTACAGCACCGTATAGGATGGTAGCACTTGAGCTGCGAGAGCTCAAGTCTCAGTTGCAGGATCTTCCAGAGAAGGGCTTTGTGAGGCCCAGTGCGTCTCCCTGGGGAGCCCCGATTTTGTTCGTAAAGAAGAAGGATGGTACCCTATGCCTTTGTGTGGACTACAGACAGCTGAATAGGGTCACCATCAAGAACAGGTATCCGCTGCCGAGGATTGATGACTTGTTTGACCAGTTGCGAGGTGCCACAGTATTCTCCAAGATCGACTTGAGGTCTGGAAACCACCAGTTGAGGATCAAGGAGGCAGACATCTCCAAGACAGCTTTCCGCACCCGGTATGGACACTACGAGTTTCTGGTCATGCCCTTTGGGATGACTAATGCCCCTGCTGCCTTCATGGATTTGATGAACCGGGTGTTTAGACCGTACTTGGACTATTTCGTGGTGCTATTCATTGATGATGTGCTCATCTATTCTCGAGATTAGACACAGAATGGACAGCACTTGCGGATGGTTTTAGACACACTGAGACGACGTAGGTTGTACGCCAAATACAGCAAGTGCGAGTTCTGGTTGAGGGAGGTGACCTTCTTGGGTCATGTGATCTCCGGGGATGGCTTGGCTGTGGACCCAGCCAAGGTTGAGGCAGTGCTCAGGTGGGAGAGACCGCATATGGTTACTGAGATCCGCAGTTTCTTGGCACTGGCAAGCTACTACAGGCGGTTTATTAGGGGCTTCTCGCAAATCGCACGTCCTATGACACAGCTGACCTTTTCTTGGACAGACGCCTGTCAGGCGTGTTTTCAGGAGCTGAAGGAGAGGCTGACTTCGGCTCCCATGCTCACCATCCCAGATAGTAGTGCCGGGTTCGTTGTATCCACAGACGTCTCTTTGCAGGGGTTAGGGGGTGTGCTCATGCAGAGGGGTCACGTTGTCACGTACGCTTCGCGGCAACTGAAGCCCCATGAGCATAGCTACCTTACCCACGACCTGGAGCTGGCAGCGGTCGTCTTCGCGCTGAAGACCTGGAGGCACTACTTATACGGTGAGACCTTTGAGATTTTCACATATCACAAGAGCCTCAGATACCTGTTTGATCAGAAGGAGCTCAACATGAGACAAAGACGTTTGTTGGAGCTCCTGAAGGACTATGACTGCAGCATTTCCTACCACCCGGGAAAGGCCAACGTAGTGGCTGACGCCTTGAGCCGGAAGGCGCCCGCCCACTTGGCCAGCTTACAGGCGCAGAGTTGGAGCCTCTTGGAGGAGATGGGCAGTTGGCGACCCCGAGAGTTACTGGGGCACTGTGGGGCAGTGACTGTGACACGACAAACGAGGCCAGAGCTGATAGACCGCATCATCACAGGGCAGATGGCCAACTCGTACTTGCAGTCATTGCGTGACAGAGTGCTGTCGGGAGACCCTAGAGACTTCTCTTTTACAGACCAGGTACTACGCATGAGGGAACGTTTGTGCGTTCCCAGAGACGAGGAGCTGTTGGGGGAGCTCCTGACTGAGGCACATGGTTCCAGATTCACCATACATCCCGAAAACACAAAGATGTACCATGATTTAAAATGTGACTTTTGGTGGAGGGGAATGAAGTGGGATGTGGGTGAATTCGTGCAGCAGTGTTTAGTGTGCCAGCAGGTGAAGGCCGAGCATCAAAGGTCAGCAAGGCCGTTGCAGCCACTTCCAGTGCCAAAGTGGAAGTGGGAGAGCATCACCATGGACTTGGTGGTGGGATTGCCCGTTACCCAGCGAGGAGACGATGCAGTCTGGGTGATCGTTGACAAATTGACGAAGACGGTACGTTTCTTGCAGATCCAAGTCACCTTGGGACCAGCATAGTTGGCAGAGAGGTATATCCGCGACATGGTACGTCTACACGGAGTTCCACGGGAGATCGTATCTGACCGGGATACCCGCTTTACGTCCCAGTTATGGGGTGAGTTTTAGCAGGCCCTGGGGACGCGGTTGAGGTTCAGTACAGCATTCCACCCCTAGACGGATGGACAGTCCGAGCGCACAATACAGACACCTGAGGACCTTTTGCGTGTGTGTGTACTGGACTGGAGGGGCTCTTGGGAGGGGCACTTGCCCGTGGCGGAGTTTGCATATAATAACAGTTATCACTCGAGCATCGGCATGGCACCCTACGAGGCTCTCTACGAACGGAGGTGTACGACACCCTTGAGTTGGGTTGAGGTGGGGACTGATTAGCCCATAGTTGTGGGCTATTTAAGTATTTAAGTGCCTAGACATTAGGTTAATTCTAACATTTATTTAGCATAAACTAGGATGTAAATAGATTAATTCATATTTTTAATTTAATTACATAATCCATGCATTGCATTCATATTTTAAGTGCATTTCGAATTAGCTTAGAATGGCATTCATCTAATTAGTTAACCAATTAGGTACATTATTTTCATTAACATAAAAGTTGAGGGTCTGTATATAAATAACCATAATATTTTAACATTATTTTCTTTATTCTTCTTCTTGCAGGAACGGCTGCATTTCCTTCGGCTGCCGCTCCAACGCCACTAGCTGCCGCAATGAAGCCTGCATTCAAGGACGAGCGGAGAATGTGGATCTGCTCCCGCCTCTCCGTTCAAATCTATGCAAGCGACTACAAAAGGAGGAGGGAGGCAGCCGAGCTCGAGAGGCCTCCACCACCGACCCACCACTGTGTAGAGAGATCTTCTCTCTTCCATTCCACACCACCGGCCTCAACCGCGGCAACGACCCTCCACCACCATGGGCGTGTGGTGTGACAGGTCACACCGCCATCCGGAGGTCGTCCGCATTACCGTGAGCACCTCGCCATGCACCGCCCTCGCCGTCGTCATCAACAACCACTGCCGCAGCCACTATGCAATCACTCCTCAGCCACTTAAGACATCCAGGAAGTTTCCCGGACGTTTGAAGTCCACACCCCACTCTAGCTGCAACCACCGTCCGCCCATTTCACCTCCAGCGCCATCTCCACGCCCTCCAGCCTGCGCACCCAAGCCGCAGCAATCTTCCTGCATCCGGCCATCCACTCCTCGTTGCTCATGGCAAAGGGAAAAAAATCTCCTGTTTTGCTACAGTAACTGAGCCATTCAAAATTACATTTTCTACCATTGTCATTTTTTAATAATATTTTATTGATTCTGCATTGCGACAAATATCCTCTAGTTACTCAGAATTGCTATTTCAGCTTTGTTTCTTGTTTCAACCTTAATCTGAAGGCAATTCTGGCTTGATTCTTGTCCAAACTAACTACGAACAAACATTTTTAACTGGTGCAAATTTAAATACGTCATTGCCTCCCTATGGATACGACTCGCTCCTCTGCGAGTGATTATTTCTTTTTAAATATTGATTAGTCAATTTTTCCACCACATAAAACTGTAAACGACTTTAAAGCAAACAATCGACTCGTCAAATGTCGCCGTTGCCGAGGAGGCAACAGACATAATAATTTCACCCAATTTTATTTTGATTATTTGTTAATTGCACAGTGATTTGACCATTTATTATTTTCTCTTTTGTGCGAGAAATTTGTGCAAGAATCAGCCAGTGTGAGAGGTGACCCTTGACGTCGCCAGAGGAGAATTGGACGAGCTACTTTGGAAAGGAGAAGGAAGAGGACGCGACGGACATCATTGTATATTTAGTCGCTAGTTTGATAGAATTAAGACTTTAGATTTAATTTTTCATTGCATTTTGTTTGAAACCCTTGTTCTGGGGTATATTTTGAGGGGTTTGTTCCCCGATTTTGTTTTGGGCCCGTGTTGGGTAATTTTTGGGAGCCTATTTCCTTTTCTTTAGATTTAGGTTTTTAGTTTAATGATTACTTTTATTTGCTTGTGCATAAGTAGTTTAAAAATTAAAAAAATAAAAAAATGAGCTACCTGCTAGAAGCTGGCTGCCCTAGGACGAAACATTTAGGTCTGTATGAGCAGCCACTAGATTTATTTCTCTACATTGCGTGCATTCTTGCATCGTTGATTGCTGGAAGCAAGGTACGCATTTTCTTACTTTGCATCCTATTCTTGATCACGCATTGCATTAGGACTTAATGCGAAGACCACCTAATCTGTACTGAATAAATCTAACAAGTGGTCACATATATTCGAAAAAAAGGACTAATTAAAGGAGGGATATCTAAAAATCAAGGACTTGATTGTAAAACGTGGTGTGCAATTCAAAATTCAAAATCCTTTTGCGGTGAATGCACACTTATATCTGTTGCACCACAGCACTCATTTAGACACTCCTAAGTCTTGAAACGACTAGGACAAGAGCCCTCCTACTGTTGGATTCTGAAGTATTCGGAACTTAAGATCAAAGGTTTTGTAAATCGAAAGAGGGGGATACCCTATCACGGATTTTTGGGAGTATTTGAGAAGCACCACGAAAGCACAGCTTCAAAGGAAGGCTTAGGCCTACTTGCATCCCTCGATCTTCCGTCTTTGGATTTACTTGACCATTTGAGATTTAGGGAAGAATACCTAAGCTCCAACTAGGTGTTTTTAGGCATTTCGAAGGTTGACAATAGGCGTGTAATTGATTGGGCAACTTGTTTTGTCACCTACAATTTGAACTAAAGTCAAAAGCCTAAATCTGTAAAGACCAAACAGGTCCTTTTGAATTGTGTTTGTAGTGCATGCTTGGTAGGCGTTCTCTTAGGAGACAACTTGTATTTGATCCTGAACCTGAAAGAATCCTAAGAAGAGACCTTCCAAGGGTAGAAATGGCCGGTCAAAGGAGCCTTAAGGAATATTTCACCCCAACCAACCAAGCTGGCCCAGCACTACGTAGACCTAGAGGGGACAATCCGTATGAGATCAAAAGTAGTACCATATCCTTGCTACCCTCCTTTTATGGTACTACTAGGGAAGACCCTTACAGGCATATTGAGGAATTCACCGTGGTCTGTTCCACGGTGAAGCTGCAAGGCATTACTGATGACGCTCAAATGCGGACCCTCTTTCCTTTCTCCCTAAAGGACAAATCCAAGTATTGGTATCACACCCTTGATAATATAAATACTTGGGATGCCCTGAAGAAGGAGTTTTTGAAGAAGCACTTCCCCATGAGCAAAACAAATCACTTTAGGAGGGAAATTATGAGTTTTGTTCAAAAGGATGGGGAAGCATTCCATGATGCGTGGGAGCGCTTTAACGATTTGCTGAGACTTTGCCCACATCACCAGGTGCCTAAATGGCAACTGGTTGAAAGGTTCTACACCGAACTTAATGATTTGCATAGGCAAACTGTGGATGGTGCCTGTGCAGGAACCTTTCTATCAAAGACTGAGGATGAAGCTTGGAACTTATTTGATACTTTGAGTGAGAATTCTATTCACTTGAATTCTTCCTACATGGATAGAAAGCCCACTCTCATGCAAAGAAAGTTGGAGACTAATGAGGCAAGGGACACCCAGAATTTAGCCTATCAAATTCAATTATTGAATCAAAACATGGAAAGGCTTATGTCGAACCCGAGTTCATTCGTACCTAACACCTCCATATCCCAAGCTTCCGAATGCTTAATTTGTCAAGGCAATACACAAGCCACTGTGGATTGGCACTTGGTCTCCCAATTCCCTGAGCTTGTACAAGCGGATTTGAATGCCACTCAAGGGTTCTGTCCAAGACCTCGTAATGACCCTTTCTCCAACACTTATAATGAGGGATGGAGGAACCACCCAAACTTTTCATGGAGACAAGGAAATGTCTCAAATTCAGGGAATTACAAACCACAATCCTTTCAAAACCATCAAATGAACCAACCTCAGACCTTTACCCAACCTAAAACCTCTGAGATGGATGAATTGAAGGAAATGTTGAAAACTATGCAAGAAAGTCAAAACGCCATCATCCAATCTCATGACAAGGCTATACATGAGATGAAATCACAAATTAGACACCTTGTTGAGGCCGTTAGACAGAGGGAGATTGGGAAGTTCCCCAGTGCTGCTGAGGAAAATCCTAAAGGAAAAGGGATTGTCTTTAGGGAGCATGCTCAGGCGGTGACTATTCTAAGGAGTGGGAAAGAAATTTCCAAACCCGATGCTCCTATAATCTCACCCCCTAAAAAACCATCCACCCCGACTTTCACCCCCACCGGAGAAGACTTGCCCAAATCTTCTCTGCTTGAAATCACCTCACCGGAAGAAGTTGCCCCCGTTCCACCCCTTACTCGACATGACAACCCTTCCACCCAGAGATCGAGAGTGCCTTTCCCAGAGCGCTTATCCACCTCTGGGCAGACTTCTGTTGGCTCATCTGGAGCCAAAGATAAGACGGATGAGATTACGGAAACTTTCAAGCAAGTGCAGATTAACCTGCCTTTGCTTGAAGCTATCAGGTTGATTCCGTCTTATGCCCACTTCTTAAAGGACCTGTGCACGAAAAAGCGGCAATCTGGAAAACAAGTCCAATCAAAAGTTGTCCTGCCTGATTCTGTTAGCTCAATTGTTCAACATGGCACACCCCCAAAACTTAAGGACCCAGGAGCCCCATACATCTCTGTAGTTATTGGTGACTTACAAATTGATGAGGCTCTACTTGATCTGGGTGCAGGGGTGAACATCCTTCCAAGCTACGTATATGAACAACTTGGGGGAGGCAATCTGAAGCCTATCCCTGTAATCCTTCCAGTTGCTGATCGATCACTTAAGACACCACGAGGAATTTTGGAAGATGTCCTCATAAGAGTGGAGGATTTCTTCTTTCCCGTTGACTTCTTAGTTTTGGACACTGACCCTACCAACAAGCCAACCAAACCCTCCATCATTTTGGGCCGCCCCTTCCTTGCAACTTCGCATGCTTCAATCAATTGAAATACTGGGGCATTGAAAATGGCCTTTGGGAACAGGAAAATCCAGCTTAATGTTTTTTATGCTTACAAACAAGCCGGACTTGAGGATTGTTCTCAAGTTGAGGTGATAAATGACCTGATTGAAGAGGCAACTCCTGCAATGTTATGTGATGACCCCCTTCAGCATGTCATGCTGAATGAGTGTTCCCATCTCTTGGAGGAATGTGAAGGGGATATACTAGAACTAGAGGAATTGCTAGGAGTTCCTGCTGAGTCTCTTCCCCCATCATTTCCGCCAAAGGTAGATTTGCTACCTGAGATGGGGACATCTATTATGAAACCCTCAACCATACAAGCCCCCGACCTTGAGTTGAAACCCCTCCCTGACACTCTCAAGTATGTTTTCCTAGGTGCCAATGATAAGCTCCCCGTTATCATTTCAGCTGTGCTATCTGAGGCACAGGAGGGAGCCTTGATTAAATGCCTGTCTAGGCATAAGGAAGCTATTGCTTGGAGCATTGCTGACATTAAGGGTATAGACTCTACACTCTGCATGCACCACATTTATACTGATGATTCCATCAAGCCTTTTAGGGACATGCAGAGACGTCTGAACCCTAATATGAGGGAGGTTGTAAAAAAGGAAATCCTGAAGTGGTTGGATGCCGAGATCATATATCCCATTGCTAACAGTAAATGGATCAGTCCCATTCATGTGGTGCCAAAGAAGGTAGGCTTTACTGTGGAACTCAACAACCAAGGTGAACAAGTTGTCACTAGACCCTCAACTAGATGGAAGGTCTGTATTGATTACCGCAAGCTAAACACCACTACCCAGAAGGATCACTTTCCTTTGCCTTTTATTGATCAAATTCTCGAAAAATTGGCAGGGAATAAGTATTATTGCTTTCTCGATGGATATTCTGGGTACAATCAGGTGGCAGTCTTTCCTGATGACCAGGAAAAGATGACATTCACGAGTCCTTACGGTACTTTTGCATTCAGGCGTATGCCGTTTGGATTATGAAATGCCCCTGCAACTTTCCAATGGTGTATGATATCTATCTTTTCGGACATGATTGACGAGTGTGTTGAAGTATTTATGGATGACTTCTCTATTTATGTCTCGTCTTTCAACCAGTGTCTCCTGCACCTGGAGAATGTGTTGAAACGATGTAAGGAGACTGGTTTAGTCCTCAGCTGGGAAAAAAGTCACTTCATGGTACAGAAAGGAATTGTACTTGGGCATGTTGTATCCGAGCAAGGTTTGGAAGTAGATAAAACCAAGATTGATTCTATTTCCAAACTTCCATTGCCTACGAATGTCAAACAGATTAGATCCTTTATGGGCCATGCCGGCTTTTATAGGCGCTTTATTAAAAATTTTAGTAAGATTTCTAGGCCACTTTGTGACTTGTTGGCGAAGGAATCTTCCTTCAATTTTGATTCAAAGTGTGCCGAGGCCTTTCAAACTCTAAAAGAGGCCTTGATCTCTGTGCTTATTCTCCAAGCTCCTGATTGGACACTCCCATTTGAGCTTATGTGTGATGCTTCGGATTATGCAGTGGGAGCTGTCCTTGGACAAAGGGTTGAGGGAAGACCTCATGTGCTACATTATGCAAGCAAGACTTTAACCGAACCTCAGCAAAACTACACCGTCACTGAAAAAGAATTACTTGTTGTAGTTTTTGCTCTGGAGAAGTTTAGGTCTTATCTACTTGGGTCTAAGGTGGTTATTTTTAATGATCATGCAGTAGTGAAACATCTCATTACTAAGAAAGATTCTAAGCCACGACTGATTAGGTGGATCTTACTCCTTCAAGAATTTGACTTGGAAATACGTGAAAAGAAAGGAGTAGAAAATGTTGTGGCTGACCACTTGTCTCGCCTTCCTCTTAATGACTCTTTCTGGAGACATTCGCGAGACATTTCCCGATGAAACTCTGATGGCGGTAACACCAACTTTACCTTGGTATGCAGACACTGTAAATTACTTGGTCACTGGACAAACTCCTGGCTCTTGGGATGAGCAGAAAAGAAAGAGATTCATTTCTCAAGCAAGATATTTTCATTGGGAAGAGCCAGAATTATTTAGAATTGGACAAGACCAAGTAGTGAGATGTTGTGTGCCTGAAGAGGAACAACAAAGTATGCTGAGTTTCTGCCATGAACTTCACTGTGGAGGACACTTTGGTGCTAAGAAAACTGCTTTTAGGGTTCTCCAGTCCGATTTTTGGTGGCCTTCCTTATTTAAGGATTCTCATAATTTTGTTAAGGCCTGTATTAGATATCAACGGACTGGAACGATTGGGAAGAAGAATGAAATGCCTCAACATCCTATTCAATCTGTTGAAATTTTTGATGTGTGGGGAATTGACTTTATGGGCCCCTTCCCGTCGTCCCATGGTTTTGAATATATCTTGGTGGCAGTTGATTATGTCTCTAAATGGATAGAGGCCATTCCTACGCGCACAAATGACCACTGTGTGATTTTGAAATTTGTGAAGGCCAATATCATATCCCGTTTCGGCTGCCCCAAGACTATTATAAGTGATAGGGGACCTCATTTCCGAAACCACCACTTCAATCGGTTAATCAAGAGTTTGGGAGTGACTCACAAGGTTGCTACCCCTTACCACCCTCAGAAAAGTGGCCAGGTTGAAGTATCAAATAGGGAGATAAAAAATATTTTGGAAAAGACCGTTAGACCTGATAGGAAAGACTGGTCCCAAAAGCTCGATGATGCTTTGTGGGCTTATCAAACGGCCTATAAGACCCCTTTAGGTACTTCTCCCTTTTGGATTATGTATGGAAAAGCGTGCCATTTACTTGTTGAGTTGGAACATAAAGCACTTTGGGCTATTCGAAGTGTTAACATGGATTTAGAGAAGGCAAGTAAGGCACGACTTCTAGAATTAAGTGAGCTTGAGGAGCTGAGGAATGATTCTTATGACACCTCTCAAGCTTATAAAGAAAGAACTAAGGTCTTGCATGATAAGTTTATTCTTCAAAAGACCTTTGAGCCCAATCAACAAGTCTGGCTTTTCAATTCCAGACTTAAGCTTTTTCCTGGGAAGTTAAAATCTCGTTGGGATGGGCCTTACATAATCACCAAAGTATTTCCGCATGGAGCTGTGGAGATCAAAAATCCTTCCTCTTCAGCAACTCCCTTTATCGTCAACGGCCAACGGTTAAAACCGTACATAACTTTAGACGGCCATCTGGTTGACGAAGTCACTATTGAGGAGCCTTAGCTCCTACCATTCTCCGCCTCAGGTAATATCTTCCTTTAGCTATTTTTGTTTTCAATGAGGACATTGTTTGAACCAGGCATGGGGGAGAGGACCTGAGGCATTTTATTTATAGCATGCATATAAAAAAAAAAAAAGAAAATGACAAAAAAAAAAGAGAAAATGGAAAAAATAAATAAATAAATAAAAAGTTTTGAGCTTAACTGGCTAGATCTTGCATTCTTAAGCAAATCAGAACTCTAAGGTAGACTAAATTAATTCTAGGGTCGAACTTTAGAAGCTAAATGAGTTGCTAGCTTTAGACCTTTAGGGTCCTTTGTGGACTTAAAAACTTAAGTAGGAGTTAAGTTGCAGACCATTCCTCAAGAGGTTGAGGAAGGGAAGCTAGGGTTTGTGTTAAAAGGTGGCGTAGTACTTGGAGTCTTATTCTACCTTTTGGTTTATAGGTCCTTGTAACCCAAGCATCCAAATTTCATACACATGGTCTGGTAATTAACTTAATTTCTGCCTTTCTGAAAAGAGATTTGGTTTTCTTAGTTTTGACTTAGGAGAGGCTTGAAAACACATTTTGATTGGAAGAGTTCCCGCCGCAGGAGAGGTGGAGTATATACTCACCTTGAGGATGCGATGATAACATATTACCTCCTCGGCGCTTGTCTCTTAGGATATCCATCCTACTGGGAGCAAGTAAGCGCATTGTGCGGTTCAGGTACCATGGGCGGCCCTATCTCGAAGTGACGATTGCCATAGGCCTAAATTCGCTTAAGAAATCCATGGGTGATACTATCTTAAAGTGTCGATTGCCAGGAGTTCTTGGGGTCGTTATGGGCGGTGCTATCTCGAAGCATCGAAATCCAGGCACCCTTCGAGGTATGGTAATGGGGACAATGAATCCGACACGGACTGTGTTGATAGCTGATCTGAGGTTAGACTTAGAAGAATCAAACAAACAAAAAAATATATATATCTAAAAAAAAATTAACTTAAATAACTCAGACCAATGCATAGGCACGGATGCTTTAATCTCAGGGATCAATAAACTTTAGGGTAGAGTCAGAAATCAGGGAAACTTATGCCTGCAACTAGTCTTTAGCCGACCTAGTCTGTAACTTAGCAACAACTTAGGAACCTTGGGTCTAGAGTCTGAACTTAATATGCTTCTGAAGGAAGACTAAGTGAGTTGACTAGTCTACTTAGAGTGCTAGGTTTCGTTAAATTTTGCTAGGGACTAGCAAAAACTAGGCATGGGGGTATTTGATTAGCCCATAGTTGTGGGCTATTTAAGTATTTAAATGCCTAGACATTAGGTTAATTCTAACATTTATTTAGCATAAATTAGGATGTAAATATATTAATTCATATTTTTAATTTAATTACATAATCCATGCATTGCATTCATATTTTAAGTGCATTTAGAATTAGCTTAGAATGGCATTCATCTAATTAGTTAACCAATTAGGTATATTATTTTCATTAACATAAAAGTTGAGGGTCTGTATATAAATAACCATAATATTTTAACATTATTTTCTTTATTCTTCTTCTTGTAGGAACGGCAACATTTCCTTCGACTGCCGCTCCAACGCCACCAGCTGCCGCAATGAAGCCTGCATTCAAGGACAAGCGGAGAATGTGGATCTGCTCCCGCCTCTCCGTTCAAATCTATGCAAGCGGCTACAAAAGGAGGAGGGAGGCAGCCGAGCTCAAGAGGCCTCCACCACCGACCCACAACTGTGTAGAGAGATCTTCTCTCTTCCATTCCACACCGCCGGCCTCAACCGCGGCGACGACCCTCCACCACCGTGGGCGTGTGGTGTGACTGGCCACATCGTCATCCAGAGGTCGTCCGCATTACCGTGAGCACCTCGTCGTGCACCGCCCTCGCTGTCGTCATCAACAACCACCACCGCAGCCACTGTGCAATCACCCCTTAGCCACTTAAGACGTCCGGGAAGTTTCCCGGACGTCTGAAGTCCACACCCCACTCCAGCTGCAACCACCGTCCGCCCATTTCAGCTCTAGTGCCATCACCACGCCCTCCAGCCTGCGCACCCACGCCACAAACGCCGCAACAGCCTTCCCACATCCGGCTGTCCACTCCTCGTCGCGCACGGCAAAGGGAAAAAAATCCCTTGTTTTGCTATAGTAACCGGGCCATTAAAAATTACATTTTCTGCCATTGTCAATTTTTAATAATATTTTATTGATTCTGCATTACGACAAATATCCTCTAGTTACTCAGAATTGCTATTTCAGCATTGTTTCTTGTTTCAACCTTAATCTGAAGGCAATTCTGGCTTGATTCTTGTCCAAACTAACTACGAACAAACATTTTTAACTGGTGTGAATTTAAATACATCATTGCCTCCCCGTGGATACGACCCGCTCCTCTGCGAGTGGTTATTTCTTTTTAAATATTGATTAGTCGATTTTTCCACCACATAAAACTGCGAACAACTTTAAAGCGAACAATCGACTCGTCAGGGACCAAGTGGGAGGTTGGCCCAAGGCTGATCCGGTAGAGTCAGGAGGTAGTCGAGCAGATTCACAGGCGACTCCGCACTATCAGGAGTAGACAGAAGCGCTATGCAGATCGAAAACGTAGAGAGGTACAGTTTGAGGTTGGGGACCACGTCTTCCTTCGCGTCTCGCCCATGAAGGGCCTGCAGCGGTTTGGGGTGAGAGGGAAGCTCACGCCGAGGTTCGTGGGATCCTTTGAGGTCCTGGAGTGGGTTGGACCCATTGCTTACAGGCTTGCCCTTCCTCCCTAGCTTTCTAGTGTGCACAACAAGTTCCTCGTGTCCAACCTCAGGAAGTACGTCGCCGATCCCAGTCACGTCCTGAGTCATGAGAGCATCGAGGTGGGTGACGACATGACCTACCCCGAGCGGCTAGTGCAGATTCTCGACAGAGCCATCTGCAGTCAGAGACGGAAGCAAGTACCCCTGGTGAAGGTTTTATGGAGGAGCCAGCGGTACGAGGAGGCTACCTGGGAGCCTAAGGCGGCGATGCGGGAGCGATAGCGGAGCTTTTTGAGGGTACGTCTTTTCGGACTGGCTTCAGTCCTCTTTGAGTTTGTTATGCATATATCGTTCTTTTCCACACTCTAGTTAGCGCAAGTTTCGGGGACGAAACTTCCTTTGAGTTTGTGATGTTGTTAAGACCCTGGCATCAAATGTCTTTTAAGATGTCTGGGAGTTGGTCCAGACGTCTGGTCAGACGTCTGGAAGCCTTCCTAGATGTCTGGAAATTAATTTTTGCGGCGTACGATTTCACGTCTGCGCGCATGAGTGCGCAGACTGACCCGCCGCCCTCTTTTCTTCTCTCTCTTCCTTCCCTGTCCTATAGACGCATCCTTTTCTTCCTCTCTCTCTCCCCACGGTGCCTTCAAATATCTCCCCCTCTCCTCTCCCTCACCACCACTCCACCGTCTCCTCCTTCTTCTTCCTGTTAGCATGAGAGTGCGAGGGCGAGGGCAGCAGCTGCTGCCAGGTGTGCGTGGGGAGGAAGAGGTGCAGCGAGAGGGAGTAGAGGCAGAGCGCGTGAGGAAGAGAGGGTGAACTCACCGGGGCTGCCAGGGCCAGCTGGCGGGGCGTGCAGCAGGAGCGTAGCGCTGGGGAGGTGCTGCTGCAGCTCAGGCAGCAGGCGAGCGCGGCGCGGCCGTGCACAGTAGGTAGAGGGCGAGGAGGTCCCGATTCTGGAAAATTTTCCCAGAATCAGACGTCTAGACCTATGTCCAGATGACGCGGGAGACGTCTTGAGTGAGACCCAGACGTCTGAAAGGGATAATTTTTCTTTTCTTCCTTTCGCGTGTACGGCCATGCAGGCTGTTCCGCCGAGGGTTCTGCCTCATTTTCGTGTTGAGGTCGGTTGCGTACGCGTGCAGGTTTTGTTCGAGAAGGCGCAAGGGCACGCCATCCCACACAGATCGGACGTCTAGGCACAGCACCAGATGGCGAGGAGAGTCTCCAGACGTCAGGAGTGACAGTCGGATGTCTGGAACTAAGTCCAGTCGATTCAGCGGGATTCTGGACATCTGAAGAACTGCGTAGAAACAAGGTATGACCTGAACCATCGTTTAAGACGTCTGGAAGATGTTCCAAATGTTTGATTTGGGGCAGACTTGTCGTTTTTGACTCGTTTAGGGTCCGTTCGAAGTCCGTTTTCCGCGTTTCAAATTTTGTTCTTCTCAGAATTAGTTCCTCTACTTGTTTACAGTACTTGTATCCTATTCTGAGTAGTTCCTTGTGTTTGATCCTTGTGATAGGACCCCATTCAGTTGCGACTCTAGGGATTGCGGAGGCGCGTGGACCTGCCAATCACGCCCCCAGTACTCCCGATTTTGCGGGTAGAGTGGCTCCCTTTAATTATTTATCAACAATTATGCACTTGTGAGATAATTAATAGATTATAAGGTATGGCATGAACCCTAGGATTGGAAAACTAGATTAAATGATAGATCCTAAGGTATGGCATGATTCCTAGGACTGGAAAACTAGATTGAATGATAGATCCTAGGGTATGGCATGAATCCTAGAACTAGAAAACTAGATTGAATGACAGATCCTAGGGTGTGGCATGAATCCTAGGAACAGAAACACCGAAACGAATGTCGTGAATATATGAATTGTAGTCTTGGAAAAGTAGAAAGAAAAATGATAATTGCCTGTAATTGGATAACAGTTGCTTGTTTATGAATGGATATTAACTGTTGAGACATGGGCTATATGAAAATAAAGCTGAATGATGAAACCTAAATTGGCTTAGTTAAAGAAATATGAGCTTGAACCCTACGGGGAATTAGGAGTAAAGCTCCTGAGAGGTGAATGGGATGGAATTGGGGAAGTGAGCTGGCCCTTGAGTACGGAGTACCAAGGAGAGCGACTGTCCCCCCCTGTTTAGTGCAGAGCAGAGCTAGTCGCCCCAGCAACCCGAGGTTAGGTCTGGCCACTTTGTACCGACTTTTGGCCCTCGCGTACGAAGTACCGCCGGGGAGAGCTACTAGTGCAGGGAGAGCACTAGCTACCCCACGAGCCCCGGGGTTCTGCTAGCCTTCCTACATCGACTTGTTAGGCCCACTGGGCAAACTAGGGTAGTCAGGCGAGGGTGCGCGGACTGTGGAGGGGCAAGACCCCTGGTCGGTTACTGTGGAGGGGCTAGACCCCTGTTACTGAGAGGGCTCTGCTCTATACTGGTTCCATGCTGTGCTTTGGGGCACACCCGTTAACGGAAATGACAGACTGCGTGCCAGTGCGGGGTAGCTACCCGTGCATTGATCGCGCATGCCGTAGTCACCGTTACGTCTGTCAGTGACCTTGGGGTGGTTGATTGAGGGTAGGACCACCACGGGGGACTCTCCCGGCTAGGAGAGCACCACGTGCTACTTCTACTTTTTGAAAAAGACTGCAATCAAGATAGTTCCCACGAGTAACATTCGAGATCAAGAGAAAGATCTGAGGAAAAATTCAAGAATGAGTAAATGGAAAAATAAAGAAAGAGATTAAAAATAACAGCTACTTGTCCACCTTACTATTTTTCTTAGCTAGTTGGTTGCCACTCTACTCAGCGTTTCGCTGATGTGTCACCTTTGTCACCTTTTCAGGACCAGGTGTTGAGCAGCCAGAGCCTGCGGCTGCAGAGGGTGCTGGGCCTAGTAGAGCCCAGTAGTTTTACTTGTGTTATACCTACTGTACCATTTCTTCTGTTGTAGTGAGTATTTTCTGTTACAACTGTACTCTTTTTTTTTTGTAAGCACCATGTTTATGTACCTGTTTAATTCTCTAGTGTTGTGGTGGTGTGTACTGTTGTAGTTCTTTTCTTTACTGCTGTACTTTTGTTACTGCTAGTTATATGCTTGGTGAATGTGGTTTATTTTACTACTCTTTTGGTTACTTTCTCGTTGGACGACTAGGTCTTGGGATCAGTCGAGTGGGTCCGATTCTCGTGTCTCGTAGGGATTCGGGAATTGGGTTGTAACAATTATCAACTCACGAGAGATGGTTGATATGCGATGGCGTGAAGAGATAACCGGGTTTTATTGTTATGTCGTTGTAGTATAGCCAGTTATTGCCATCATTTCAAATATATAATTTTTTACTCGGAAAATAAAAGAGTTCCCGAGGTCGAACTTAGGGAGCAAGTTGTATTCTAGGGGTACAAAGTTTCTTTTACAAAAATATAGATAGATAGAGAGAGAGATGAAAATTTGTTGGCTTCTTCTTTCTCGTCTGTCTTCTTCTTTCTTTTCTCTTCTCTTTGGCTTTTGGTTCCTTTATCTCCTTGTGGTCTTCTTCTTCTTTCTGTCTTCTTTATCTGCAGCAGTGGGTGATGTTCTTCTTCGTCAGTTCTTGTTTCTGCTCGTCTCTTTCTTTTTCTGCTCCCTTGCGGTCCTGTTCTTCTTCTTCTTCTTTCTTTCTTCTTTTCCTTTCTTCAGACTTTCTTCTTCTCGTGCTCTTCTTCTTCTTTCAGTTCTTGTCTTGGCCTCTCTGCGTTCTCCTCTGCCTCGCCTTCCTTCTCCTTCTTTGCCTTCAGGACGTCGTCTGATTTTCCAATCAGACGACTTAAACCGCAGCTGCTACAGTGCCGCTCGGTGATCCTCCTTCCTTCAGCTTTCGTCTCCTTCCACGGTTCTTCTTCACCTGTGCCTGCACACTTACACAGCTTGATCAGAGAGGGGCAAAACCTATCTCTACCCTCCCCCGCATCTCTCTCTCACAGAATCCGCTCATGGGATAGCTCTCCCAAAGCTGCCGGGTAGCCGGGTACGGGTCGCGCCCGGGTCCAGGCCCACCGGCGTGCGTGGTGGGCGAGGAGTGCAGGTCAGTCTAAGTCGGGTCGGGCCAGGTCCGCGGGGCGTCAGCGCAGACGAGACCGGGTAACCGGGCGGGTGAAGGGGACCTCACCCCGTGTGCTGAGGCAATAAGCCTCCAGCACTTTTTCGCTTTATACCGCTGCGTTCCTTCAGAGCCTTCCGAGGTGGGACTAAATGTCCCACCCCAATTTCGCGCCTGCGCGGAGGAAGCAGCCGGTAATCGCAGCGTTACGAGAGACCTTCGTGCGAGGGCTTCGACTCGACTGCAGCCTGGCGCTTCGCGAAGGCGCCTTGCGCTGTCTGGGAGCGTAACCTGGGCGTGACTCACCTGGGGCAGCAGGTGAAGAAGCTGCTTTGCTTCAACAATGGCGGCGACGAGCGCAGGTACCTGCCCACAGAAAAACGGCCTCTCGGCCCAATCAGAAACACGGAGGACCTTCGCCGTGGCACGGCGAAGGTGGTCGTGGGGTGTGCAGGCGGCGGGGCGGAGCCTAAGGGCTGCCCTAGGTCAGACTGTGGGTCGGGAGATGGGTTTGTTCGGTGGAGTTGCAGGGGGTGATTTGGGGGAAGTGGAGGGGCGGAAATGGATCAGGGTGAGGAGGCGGAGATTATGTGCAGGTCGGCGAGCCGTGTGGGATGCTGGAGTGATGGGAGCGGCTTGCCAGAGGATGGCCGGAGGCGGAGAAGGTGAGGGTGATTGGTCGGAATCGAGGGCGACAGTAGATGTTTAAAGTGAGGAAAAGGAAGAGGGGAGGAAGAGGAGGAGTTCTACCTACTTGGCAGGACAAGGAGGGGCCGGAGAAGAAGATGCCCGGGGGAAGGGGCGGTGGCGAGCAGAGGGCCGGAGAGGCGCCATCTAGGTGCGGCGTGGCGCGGGAAGAGCGAGGGAGAGCAACCCTGCAGCTGGTAGTGCGGCAGAGCGATGAGGAGGAAGAGGGGAGGCCGCCGGAGCTGGAGGGCTTCCTGTCGGAGTGGGAAGAGAGGAAGTGGGGGTCTTTCTTCGTCAGGACCGAGCTCCGAAGAATGGTGGAGCGACGGGGGTACTTATAGGGACCGAATCAGGGAGGAAGGCGGAGGGAGACGACGTGTCTCCCTCGCCGGAGGACGCCGTAGATGGAAACCCATACTGTCCGTGCATTTGCACGGCCGGTATGGTGGATTACAACGACCAGGGTGTGTTCCTGCGACGGCTGACGACGCAGGGCACCCCCGGTTGACTTGCCAGCCCCTCCCCCTCACCCTGCGCGGCGCCATGCTCCGCGCATGGTCGCCGGAGCATGGTGCTGGCAGGTTTTGGCAGGAGGGACCTGAATGCAAAGAACGAAGGAGAGTTAGGGGCAGAAATGTGAGGGTTCAAAAGTTGAGGGCCAAAAAGTAAATATATGAGGACCAAAGTGCAAAGTTGGTCAAGAAGGTTTCTTCTTAGGCTCGAGTTTTTATACATGACTAATTAGGACCTAAGGAATTTGATGGTGAATTTTATTTCTAGATTAAACCTTGTTTGACCGGTCAATTTATGCAAAAACCCAAATTAAGTTATTAATTGGGCATGGTTCTCAATGTAGGTCAAAATGGGATCTGAAGGCCAAATTGAAGGTTCTAAACCCTAGAGATTATTTTTATATGAATTTTAGAGGGTTTATTCTATTTTTAATTTGCCTCGAACCTCGTGAATTGAAGTGGGTTTGTTTTAAGGTTACAGATTATCATTTAGTTCCTTGGAATTGCTGTAGCCCTTGTCAGATCATCCCACTTTCCTTCTTATTTGGTTTGCTTGACCTGTGTTTGGACCCTGAATTACCCTGTATGCAGATTATACTGGTAAAATTACATTTTTACCCCTTATGACTTGTTTTCTCCTTAAACTCAGAATTCTCTGAGTTAAGCCTTTCCTTGAGTTATGTAGGAGCTTTTATCCTTTGTATTAGGTCAAAATGAGCTAGTTATGGCTCATGATGAGGTTCTCATCAATGGTAAAAAAGGCCACTAACAATTTTAATTACTTCTTTGCATAATGTTCCATTTCTCATGGCTAACACTTTTTTTTTTGTAGGCTATAAGCTAGCTTCGATTCCTGTCTCTCCATGCATCAATGGCATAACATTTTAAGTAGACCGCATGTTTGACTCTTCCATTAACAGCTTTGTCGGTACCATCCAGATTCCTCCCCTCTGGGATCAGCTCCAATCAATGGAGATCTCCCCTCCTCCCATCACAATCTCCCTTACCCTTTCGCCCCCCCCGACCCTCCACCACCCGCGCATTGCAGTTGATCTCGAACTTTATTCCCTTATACTTTACACCTCATTAATTACATGATACATCCATCCACCACGTCCACCAATCAACAACCCCCCTTGGAGATATTTCAAAGCACACACACACACCACCAAATAGCAGTAATAAAAGAATCAAACACACAGACCCTTGTAAAGACCTAAGATTGGAAACTCATCATGTGACCCCAAGAAAACTAGAAGAGAAAAAAAAGAAGGCAACAAGAGGATTTCCTTGTGGTCATGAGCAACAAACACCATCTTCTTCTTCATCTCCACACTAACAAAACACATCATGGGTAGAGGGATTAACCATCTAATAATGGTCTGGTCTGTGGTGAAACTACCATGATGTAGATAAGATTATCTAAGAAGCTTCCTAGATGCATGTTGTTTATGACCAAAAAAAGCTTCCTAGCTTCAAAGCTTGTTCGCATACCATCAAACACCTGGCATGCGTGTAAACCCTTAAGCCAATCCAAGATCAATAGATCTCGTTGAGCCACCCTGTAGCCAATAAATCCACCAAGTACTATAACAACAATAATAACAGGAGATCACGATAAGTGGAGTTGGAGGAAGAGGTATGAAATAAGCAAATAAATAAAATGAAGGAAGAGTGGCGAATTAACCCTACTTGTACGTAGCAGCAGCAGTGGTAATGGAGGTGTTGTTGGGGAAGATGAGGGAGGGAGAGAGGTAGCGGTCTTAAGGGGGAGGAGATGTATTGCTGGGGAGGGGATGGTCAGGGGAGGGCCTTCGTCAGGAGAGGGAAGGGGGTTGGGGATGGTTCGGGGAGGGATGTCGTCGGGGATTAAGTCGGACAGTTGAGGGAGGGTGAAGGTAATGGCAGCGGGAGTTGGTTTTCGGTGGTGATCGATCCTGAGGGGTAGGCGAGGTGTTGCTAGTGACCTTGAGGGGGAGTCAGGACAAGCACCGTCATCGGGAGAGGGAAGGGGGCAAGCGATGGTCAGGGGGGCTGACGCCGTCAAGGAGGGGAACAGGGAGTCAGGGGAGGGAGAAGGTGATGGGGGTAGGACAGGCAGTGGCAAGGAATTTCAGAGGAGGGTGCATGGAAGGGATGTGAACAATTTGAAACCGTCGCCAAAGGGAAATGCGAGAGGGGGCAGGTAGGCGAGGGAAGGCTATGGTGACGGTTTCAAGTGAAACCGTCACCAAAGGAAAGGATATAGTCACGGTTCCACGTGGAACTGTCACGAAACGTATCCTATGGTCACAGTCCCACTTGGAACCATCACCAAAGCAGAAAGCAAATCTCACTCTCCCTCTATGGTCACAGTTTTGAGTGAAACCGTCACCATAGGTTACTTTTGGTGACAGTTCCCAAAACCGTCACCAAATATCCGTCACCAATTCTCCCTTCCCTAGTAGTGCTAGGCCTATTCAGGGCCTCAGAAAAAGGGATTTGGATTTCTGAGTCCTTAGAATCATGAACCTGATCCTCTTCCACAACAAGCTCCTTTTCTAGGTAAGGTGTACCAGGATCCCTAGAGTGTAGAGTAGGAGTCATAACAGGATCCTAGGTAGTCTTTCCACTTCTCAAAGTGATCAAGCTGGCTAAAGTAGGTGGATACTGATTCGAATCTTGGGAAGATCTAGTCATAGAGTATAGATCCGATTAAGTAACGTAATTATAAATAGTTCCCGAATGAGGAGGAAGATTGAAACCAGGTGGAGTCATAAGAGCTTGCTGAATCAAATGAGCTTGATTTTGATTAACCCCTTGAGGGAAATTTCCTCTAATTGGTGCATTACTAGGGTTTGGAAGGGGTTGTGAGGGTAGGGTACCAATAGTCCTATCATTAGTCTTAGTCCCTATCTGGTTCTTCAAATCCCTGATGAACTGGGACAACTGTTGTATAGGGTGCAAAATGGAAGTATTTGTGTCCATCAATTGCTGGTTAGGGTGCAAGGGTTGATAATTCCGACCCTAGTTATAAGTGTTGGGTAAGCTACGGTTCATCTGATAGGGTCCAGGTTGTGCAATTTGTTGGTTTCTTAGTGCTTGGCTTTTCCAAGAAAATTTCGGGTGGTTTCTCCAACCAAGATTATAAGTGTTGGAGAAAGGATTTCTGTTGTTTCCTTGGATAGCTGACACATTCTCATATCCAAATGATGATGAGGATAAGTGTGTGGAATCAGGAGAGTAGGGATCAAAGGTCCCTGCTTGGGTCCCATGTAAAGGGCCCTGGGTCAATTGGCTCGCATCTTGAGCCATGTGCAGCTTTTTCACAAACTCCCTCCCTGAGGGAGCTTGGATATTGGGTGATGGGAGGGTTTCTCCCCTCCTATTGTGGCTCATCAATTCATCCAGTTTTTTAGATACAACCTAAGCTTTATCCAGCTTTTCACAAATCAAGTTCATATCCACATTGCTGAAGCTCTCCTGGACCTCATAAATTCCACCTCTAGGTTGCATGGATCTTAAATAAGTTTCCATGGAGGCATTATTCATGGAATTCTCACTCATATTCTCAAATAAATCAAAAGCACTATTTTCAACTTTTCTCATAAAGTTGCCTCCACAGGCAACACCCACGAGGCTTCTCATATGATCATTAAGCCTAGGATAAAAGATTTGCACTAGTTGCCACCTAGGAACCTCATGATGCAGGTATTTTCTAATTAAACCCATGAACCTCTCCAAAGCTTCATGCAATGGTTCTTTAGGATGTTGTGAGAAGGTGGTGATAGCTCTTCTAAGTGCATTGGTTTTCCCAATTGGGAAATGTTTTTTTCAAAAAGGTGCTTCTTAGCTCCCCCCATGTGTTAACGGGCATTCCTATAGACCTAAACTAATGGCTAGCTTTCTCTTTTAGGGAAAAAGAGAAGAGTTTCATGTTAAGCACATCATTATGTACATTGGGAATTCTAATTGTCTCACTAATGGCTAAAAACTCTTCTAAGAATTGGAAGGGGTCTTCATCATTGTTGCCCTTAAAATGAGGTAGGAGTTGTATAGTGGAGTGCTTAATCTCAAATTGAACCTCTACATGTGGGACCCTAACATAAGGTTGGTGTTGATACTAGGCATGGTTGTAAAAATCCCTCAAAGGTCTAACCTGCGGATGTTGGATCTGTAAAATCTCAAGCATCTTCTGCATTTGGGCCTGATGATCTTATTGAAGCTGGTTTTGTTGGAGCTGCAAATCTTGGATCTAAGCCTGAGGATCCATCTGATTCGGTTATGGATTCAGGTTGGCTGGGTTAGCCATCAGATCAAGATCAGAGTTTGAGTCAGATGTAGAACTGGATTCACCAATAATCAGTCTCCTTGGTTTTCTTTGCAAAGGTGGCACCAAGTGCAGATTTTGTGATCTAGTTCCATGCATACACTTAGAAGAAGGTTATAGATGAGGAGAGAATATGAGAGAGAAGTGTGTGCACAATACAAGTAATCAAATTCTATCCCTAAAGGGTTACACCTATTGGACCTAGTCCAAATTTCGCTAACCTTAGCTAAATGACTTGACCTTTAAATTACTTAGCTGGCCAGAATGGTAGGACCCCCTAAGACACCCCGCACGGGGGGACACCACTAGAGGTTAACGTGGTTACCACACCAACCTTTCTTGTTACCAGTTAGTGCAAATAGATAAGGCCTCAAATACAATTAACTAGGTATAGCTCTAGTTTGGAAAATAAAATCCAACCTAGTTGGTGCGTCTATCAAGTTAATTAGGGATTAGGATTTAAAGTGTGTGGGATTAGATGATGGGCGTGAGGGGGTGGTTGCCCAATTAGATCAATTGAATTGTGTGTGTGTGCCAAACAATGGTTCATAATGCAAGCTTATTTGATGTGGTTTTATTTAAAGTTCAAGTGCTTGTATTAGTGAATTTTACGGTTTACTTGGTTAAATAGATTCAGACAATGGTTCTGATGAGGCACACAAGAGGTTTTGTAAGTCCCAATTATTTGATAAATTTCCTTTATGCATGGGGATGCAAGTGCACTCTAGCTTAATGTGAAATCCTAAGAGCAGATAGTGCTATATGATTTGTTTTAGCCCAAAGAATCAAACGTGGTGCAACCCAATCAGAGAAATCAATGGTCCTACTGTACCACCAACTAAGGCACTCAGAAAAAAAAATTTCATATTTTTTTAATGCATGTTATGCAATTTTTCTAAATTTAAAGTGTACTATGGGTTCTGTAGTTTTTTTTGACACCCATTTAGTGATCAAATATTCCATTTAATCAACTGTACACCAAATATTTTTTCAAATTTTTTAGGGATTTAATATTATCACAGGAATCCAACGCAACAAATTTTAGATAAATTGGAGTTATATAAACATTCCTATTATTTTTTAAAATCCAAAAAATCAGGAACAAAAATAGATTTGATAGCAGTTCAGTTCACAAATTTTTTAAATTTTTATATAGATCAAAATTGCACGAAATTTGGATATGTTGTTCCTGATTCAATTCCCACATCCAGTAAAAATTTTAGAATCTTAAATGTGTAAAATTTCTGAAATTAAATTTTGAAAATCAAAGTTTGTTGCAGCCCAAAATTATTGAAGGTGGTTTTATTGATTTGCAAAAGATAATACCCACCAACAAGAGCTTTTTTTTTTAAATTTTTTTTTCAAAACAACTCAAGCAAATGACTAACCTAAAGATCAAGATAGACACCTAATCTAGATGGACAAATAATTTTCTTTTTCTGAAACAATACTAAATGCAATTACTCCTAAGAGTCACAAATCAATGTAAGCCTAGGATGTAGATGACCTACCTAGAGATCTTCACCTGCTCCCTTTTGTCTTGTCGCTTCGCGATTCATTCTCGTGCGACTTCACGATCCTGCAGACAAAATGACAAAAAGAGATGAACAGATTAGATCTCAGGAATGCAAAGCTAAATGAAGCTATTGAAAGTGAAATAATTGCATTGCCTCCCCAGCAGTAGCGCCAAAAAGTATTCTGCACGTGGAATAGGTATGCAAAAAAAGCGTGTTAGTCATAGTAAATGCACGTAAAAATTCTTGAATTTGTAAGTGAAATCAAACTCATAACGATTTTCAAATTAAAAAATGGAGTCTGAGTCGTTCGCAGGAAACAGATAGATCACAATCACTTTCCTAATTAAAACTAGAATTATGTATCAAGTAGGATTATTATTAAAACTAATCTAAATCTAATAGAATACAACTACTAGAACTATAGCATACTACTACTAGAAAGCATATAATTTGAAGACAAGTTGAAAAATAACTAGAACTTTATTGAATAAGATAAGAGTCTAGCATAGATAGTAGTATTGCTACTAAATGAATGCTTAAAAAATTATAACTAGAACTAGATTACTACAACGAGAACTACACTAGAGAAATGTAGAAATTATGGGCTTCGAAAGCGAAGTTCGGAGTGTCGATGTAAATGCGGATGCAAAGGCACACCCTCCAGAACCAGCAAAGTTGGCATGGACTAGCGCTAGTACGAGAGACTATGTGGAGGTAGGAAATTCTAAGTAGGAGATATCACCCTAAGGGGGTGGCTAGGTGTATTAATAGGAAATATGGAGGCTTCCTATTGGTTGATCCAAGTTGCCTTGGATCACCAATTTGTAGGGCTAAGATTAATAGGTTAAGGATCAATGGGTAGGATCGAAGGATAAGTGATAGGATTTAAATAACTAAGTGGGAGGGTTTATTTGGTAATTGGAGGATACAGTAAACTAATGATTGGATGTTGAAACTTAAATAGGAAATAGGATTTTTTTAATAAAAGATAATGTATGGTGTAGTGCTCGTTGGGTTGTGGATGTGGGAAGGTCACGTAGGTGGGATCTTTTTGTTTTTTTTTTTGTGGGGAATTTAGGTGGTTGGGTTGTGGACGTGGGAAGGTCACGTAGGTGGGATTTTTTATTTGTGTACTTTTTGGATTTTGCATGGGAATAGGTTAAGCTTTACTTAGGTAGATAGGAGTGGTTTTGTTATGTGAACGGATAATGCATGGTGATTATTTGGTGGGAAAGTTCACATGGGATTGTAAAGTTCGGTGAAATGGGATGTGGGTCTAGGATAATTAGGCTCCTAATTAGGGCTTTAAGGTCAATTGGTTTCCAAATAGATCCATTTACTAGATTAGTCCTTTTTTAACTGAGCTCAATCCAAAAAATCTAATCATCCTTTCTCCGATTAACCTAAAATTTTGTATCTACACATATAAAAATAAACACATCAGGGTAACAGATACAATTGCAGGAAAAATTACATAAAAGCCCAATTGTATGAATTATTTATAAAATGACAGAATGCCTAATCTAACCTAACTAAATGCAATCTAACCCAAATTATCCTTAGACTAACATTAGTTAGGCATTACTTAATATAAATAAACATAGAAATATCATCAGTCGCCGACGATCCTCCTCCTCCTCAAGTAGCTCCTCGGCGTCCCACCCTCCTCCTCCTCCTCATCCCTGCCCTCCTCCACCTCTCCTCCTCCCCTCCATCCTCCTCCTCCTACTCCTCCTGCCAACATCCTCCGCCATCCCTGACCCTCGGCCTACTGCACTCCTCCTCCTTCCCGACCCCCTCCTGCAGCCCCCCTCCTCCTCCTCCTCCCCCTCCTCCTCCTCCCCCTCCTGCTGTCCTCCTCCACTGTCCCTAACCCTGACACCTGCCGCCCTCCTCCTCCTTCCCAACCCCTCCTGCCGCCCCTCTCCTCCTCCCCTCCTCCTCCCTCTCTTGCTAGCCTCCTACTACTATTGTAGTCCCCTCCACCTCTCCTCCTTGCCACCCTCCTCCTCCTCCTCCCTAACCCCTTCCCTTCCTCCTCCTCCGCCTTCCACCCCCTCCTCCCCGACCCCTACCCTTCCTCCTCCGCCTACCATGCCCCTCCTCCCCACCCTCCTCCTCCTACTACTATTGCTGCGTAGTCCCCCTCCTCCTATCTTCCTTGCCACCCTCCTCCTCCTGCTCCCCGGCCCCTGCCTGCCGTCTCCCTCCTCCTCCTCCTGCTACTACTACGCTACTGCCCCTCCTCCTCCTCCTCCTCTTGCTACTACGGTGCTCCCCCTTCTCCTCTCCTCCTCCTGCTACTGCACTGCTCCCCTTCCTCCTCTCCTCCTCCTCCTGTCATCCCCCTTTGCTTAGCAAAATACAAGATACTCCAATCCATGATGGAGAGGACTCACTAATTTGGCTCCCGAGTATAACTAGCAATTTCAATACTAAGTCTGCTCATCAATCTACATTGTTACAAGATGGCAAGCATGAAATCCATAATCCCTAAGTTGTTACTAACTACAAAAAAATTTGGATGCTCCTTGCCTTACCACATTGTACAAAAATTTTCCTTTGGAGAGCTTGTACCTCTGTTCTACCTACGAAGGCTGCACCAGCTCAAAGGCTGCCTTATGTAGATGCTGCTTGTGATATATGTGGTGCTATTACTGAAGATATTCATCATATTTTCTATGAATCTCAGGTTGCCCAAGCGATATAGTTCACTATTGGAGTAAGGGTGAAGGCATTGTCTAGCAGTTGGTTAAATAAAGCTATGCATTTGAAATAGCACAAGTGTGATACTGAAATGAATGCTCACCTACAATTCTTTATTTTACATGTGTTATGGTTGCAAAGATGCAAATTTCTTATGGGAGGAAAACCCCTGTTGCTATCTCAGTCCATCACTAAAGCTGTCAATATGGCAAATTTTTATTCAACTCCCTCTCATTCACCTGTCATGCCAACTCCATCCATGAATGACAACTCTGTTTAGTCCAACTTCTTGAAATACCTAGAGGATCGGTAATTATAGTTGACGCTACTGTTAGGCAAACTCATGCATCACCCCAATAAACATTTGAACCAACTTCTACCAGCCTCCTCCTCCTCCTGATCAGCCCCCTCATCATGCCCTCCCTCCTCTCCTCCTACCCATCCTCCTCCTCCCATCCTACATCACTAATTAAATAAACATTTAAACCAACTTAATTGACCCCAATTCTAACTGAAATCTACTTAATTTAATTTTCGTTATGCTTGATAGTCGGATTCAATTGATTCTATTTTTGAAATTACAGGTTATTGCTGATAGGCATTCTTGGAGGTTGTACTACTTAGAGTTATAATTTTAATGTTTTTAATTTATTTAAATGATAATATAAGTTTTTATTAGATATGCGGTGTGCCCACATAGTGTTGTTAATTTCATCGAATGAATGTGGGGCATGCTCACTCGTATGTTTTATTTAGAATGTGGGGTGTGCCCACTTGTTTAGTTGAAATGAAATTTAATGTGGGGTGTGCCCACTTTTATGGCGAGTATTTATTTTACTATGAAGGTTTATAGAGAACTTCAAAATATAAGAGGAAACTCTATCAATTTTTTTAAAAAATTATTTTAATGTTTAGTAGGGTTTGATGTTTTAGGGTTTAGGATTTAGGTGGCAGACCTAGAACTTTACATTCCAGTGATCAATCTCACTTCTTTTTGAGTTTAATGAATTCTTGAGATCGTAGAAGGTATATCTAGTCATTAATTTGATTTGAACTACTGAGGATCTAAAAGTCAATTTTTAGTGTAATGTTGGTCAACCCGAAGCTACAATGAACCTTGGAGCTTCTTATCCCACTTCTGTTGGATGTGAAATGATCTTTAAGATGAAGAGAATTTGTTAAAATAGATTCTATAAAGTTATGAAGTTACCTATGTCTAATGTTGGTCAAAATTCGAAGCTCTACAGAGCATATTTTAATCATGTTATAATAAAATAACAATTTTGTACATTTCTTTTTAGCGTTCAATAAAAATAATTTCATTTCCTATCAGTTGGTTGCTTATATTTATGTTAATTTCCTTGAAATTATGAGTATTATTTTAGATACACACACAAGCTAAAGAAGATATATGCATGCAAGGCCAAACATTAGGTATTCTAACCCCTAGGGTAAAAGTCCTCCAAGTCAAATTTTATCCAAATTACTCGCCCATCTATACGGGCAATGTAGGAAGTGTATGTATATCTTACTTACATGCATGATGCATTGTCTTGATAGCATGCCATAAGGCTAAATCGACTTTAGTTCGGTGAAGTACCGAACTAAAGAGGGTCCTTAAAGATTTGATCACAACTTAGCTTTTCTCATTACATGTAACCTTGTGTGGTGAAATTTTGGTTGCTTCTTCCTGCTCTTCTCTGGTATACCAACTAATTTTATCTAGTTTTCTATGGTGCCCTCAATTAGGTGTTAAAGGAAATCTAGCTAAGGTTAGTAGTAGGGGGTATAATGGAGAAGTGTAGGGAGATGCTGCCGAAATTTTACCGCACTAAGGTTACATGTAACAAGCAAACCTAAGTTGTGATTAAATCTTTGAGGATGGGCTATAAAGTGAAAATCTTAATCAAGATACACATCATTCGGTCATTTTCCTTCCTAATAAGTGATTTATTTACATTAAATTTTAGGTTACAATGGATAAATCTTGGATTGGATTGCGAGGTTCAAATTACACCAGATATAAGGATGGAGTAATTTCATTCATGGATTGGGCCTTTGATGACAATAAGAAGATATTTAGGTGAGGACATCAATTTGATAATAACTTCTACTCATGCAGAAGATGTTTGAATGGTTCCTCACATGATCATAATACAGTGCTCGAGCACTTGATTTGTAATGACTGGTGGCAGCATTACACTACTTGGGTAGCTCATGGAGAGGAGTTGACTGAGAAAGTCGTAAACAATGAGAATACTGTTGACGAAGAGATCGACGAGGAAATTGTTGATAGCGGAGGTGAAGAAATACAAGAAATGTTGAACGAGATGAGAGCAGGAGATGATATAAATACAAATGAGGAAGATCCGTTCAGTTGTGATCCGTTCTATGACGCTGTTAAGGCGGCTGAGGATCCTATTGCTCCTGGTCTTACGAAAATGTCAAAGTTGTCGTTTTGTTGAAGATGTTTCAACCGAAGGTTATGAATAGAGCTAGTACAAAATTCATGTCAGAAATACTTTAGTTTATTGCTGAGTTGTTGAATAACCCTAATGGTTTTCCGGCTTCATGGTGTGAGGTAAGGAAACATGTTCGTAAGCTTGGTTTGGACTATCAAAAGATCGATGCATGTTCGAATGACTGCATTTATCATAAATGAATTCACAAACTTGAGTAATTGTCCCGAATGTAGACTTGAGAGATATAAGGAAGGTAAAAATGAAAGTAAGAAGAAACAACCCCAGAAGGTTTTTCGTTACTTCCCACTGACACCTAGGCTTCAACACCTTTTTATATCAACTAAAAGCACAGTGGATGACATGGCAATAGGATTGTAAATCTCAAGATGGAAGAATACGTCATCCTACTAATTTAGAGGAGTGGAAGAGATTTGATGAAAGAAACAATTCATTCGCTTTAGAAGCAAGGAACGTGTGGTTGGGTCTTGCAAGCGATGGATTCAATCCATTTAAGAATATGCACCCGTCGTACTCTATATAGCTAGTGGTAATGGTCACTTATAACTTACCTCCCTGGTTGTGTATAAGATCATCATTCATGATGCTGACCCTATTAAATCCCAGTCCAAAACAACCAAGAAATGCAATAGATGTTTATCTCCAACCATTAATCGATGAACTAAAATAGTTGTGATGCACCGACGTGAAGATGTATGATGCAGAAAAGAAAGAATTTTACAATATGCTTGTAGCATTGTTGTAGACCATAAACGACTTCCCAGCATATGAAAATTTGTCAGGTTAGAGAACTAAAGGAAAGCTTGCTTACCCAGTCTGTATGGAAGACACTCATCACCTACGACTGCCGAAAAGTAAGAAATTCTATTACTTAGGACATCGCAGATTTCTACCTATTGAACATAGATGGCGAACGTCATAATTTAGGAGTAAATTTGATGGCATGACGTGCTTATATTCAAAGAAAAATCCAAAAAATAAACTTAGTACAGATTCTATAAAGTTGTCAGGTCAGGTTATAATGGAGAGATTACAAAAAATGGGTGAGATACGGTTGAGTCGACCATTCAAGCAAGACCAAACGGCCTCGAGGAATTCTGGATTTCGAAAGAAAAGCATGTTCTTTATGGAGTTGTCATACTAGAAAGATCTTACAATATATCATAATTTAGATGTTATGCACATCGAAAAGAATGTGATGGATAACATCTTAGACGTATTAAATCTGACTAATGATCCAAATGAAACAGTAGAAATAAGAAAAGACATGAAGAGTTTGGGGATATGTCCAGAGTTGCATATTCATGAGAATGATGGCTACTTCTCACCTGCCATTTACAACTTGAATCAGGACCAAAAGAGTAAACTGTTCTTCTTCTTAAAGGAAATTCGAGTGCCAGATGGGTTTTCCTCGCAGCTTTCCCGCCGTGTCAATGAAGCGTAGAAAAAGATATTTGGCTTGAAAAGTCATGACTCTCACGTTTATATGCAAGTATTGTTTCCACTATCGATATGGGGATACTGCCAGAGCTAGTTGTTGATTCATTCACAGAGATGAGTAGGCTTTTCAAAGCTGTTTATTCAAAGACGCTACAAAATGATATGCTGGATCACTGGAGTAAACAAATAGTCATTACTCTTTGTAATACGGAACAAATTCTTCCTCTAGCCTTCTTCAATGTTATGGTTCATCTCACGCTACATCTTGCAAATGAAGTAAGAATTGGTTGACCTGTTCAATTCAAATGGATGTATCCTGTGGAGCGATTTTTCAAAAAGCTTAAAGATCATGTTTTGAACAAGGAAAAGTCAGAAGGATCAATTGAAGATGGCTATCTCATGGAGTGAAATGACCCGCTGCCTTTTTGGGTTGTTTAAGACGTCTGGATTAGCCTTCAGACATTTGTCCAAACGTCTGGATAGAGGATTGGACGTCTGAAAGTAGAAGAACCATACCTTATTCTTCTTTTCTCGCGTGCACGCAGCACGAGCACACCTCCTCCTTCCTTACCCAAACCCTAACCCTTTCCTATTTAAACCCTCCCTCACCCACGCCACTCTCCCCAACTCCACCAACCACCACCTCCATCTTTCCCACCCATCGGCCGCCACCTTCCTCCCAGCCATCAACGTGGCGAGTGGAGAAGAAGAGGAGAGACGGGACGCGGAGGGGGAGGAGAGGAGAGCAAGAGTGTGGGAGGAGCTCGAGGGGAGGAGATCGAAGGAGCTCGTGTGTGAGGAGGAGCTTGCGAGGCATCGCAACTGCAAGCAACGCAAAGGAGTTCTGCGTGAAGAAGAAGGCTCGCGGAGGTTCTGCGTACTGGATATTTTCCAATATCAGACATCTGGAGCACATCCTAGATGTCTGGAATAGCAGAAGGATGTCCAGAGCTAATGCCGGACGTTTAAAAGCACACTCAGTGCTAAGGTACGTGCTTTTGTGCAGTTTACAGCCATGCAGGCCTCACCGCAGAGATTTGTCTGGCCATTTTTAGGTCTACACGTACGTACGCAAGGGGCAGGGTGTTGGAAAGGCACAGGGTGCACCCTTCAAGTTGCTTTTGGACATTTGGACACGTTGCCAGACGTCTAACCCTACCGCCAGAGGATTGGAAGGAGAGTCCGACGTCTGGAACACACCTCAGACGAACGCGGATGGGTCCGGACGTCCGAGGTAGCCGCAAGAAACCCAGGGTGAGTAGTAACGTCTTTTAAGACGTCTAGGGCTAGTCCCAGACGTCTGATTTTAGACAGTGTGCGTGTTTTTGGCCCGTTTAGGGCCCAAATAGAATCGGATTTCCGCAAATGAAGCACCGTTGTTTTTCGCTTGAATTTCTCTATGTGTTAGTGTCGCTCGTATATAGTTTTGAACCCATTTGATGTGATTGGTCTTCTGTATAGGTCTCCTACCAGTTGAGTAAGCGGGAGCTACAGAGGCGACGGGATCTGCAATCCGCACCCCCATTCCTCCCATGTTTTCCGGTAGAGTGGTTTACATTAATATTATGATTTTAATAAATGAACTGCATGTTTAGAACAACTTAAATGAACTCTAGGATGAGAACGAACCCTAGGACAGCAACAGATGAATATGGTTTGAGCTATACTGTATACTTGAGATACATGTAGAACCCTAGGATGAGAATGAACCTTAGGGTAGGAACAAATGAGTATGGTTGAGCTACACTGTTTACTTGAGATACCTGTAAAACTTTAAATGCTAGCAAATGTACTGGTTATTTAATATGATGCCTTGTCAGTTAGAAAATCATGAGCTAATGGAAACGGAAATATAAATAGAGAGATCTAAAAATTTGGAATATGAAACGAAAGGAATACCAGCATGAACCCTACAGGGAATTAGGAGGAGAACTCCTGTAGATGGAAAGTGAGATGGCCCTTGAGTACACGGTACCAAGGAGAGCTACTGTCCCTTTAGTGTAGAGGGGTACTAGCTGCCCGTTGGGTTGAGCCCCGAGGTTAGGCCTAGACACTCTACACCAACTCTATTGGCCCTCGTGTACGTGGAACCGAGGTGAGCTACTTAGTGTAGGGAGAGAGCTAGCCACCCCAGAGGGCTCAGGGTTAGGACTAGCCTCTCTACATCGACTCTTGTTAGGCCCACTGGGCAAACCGAGATAGTTAGACAATGGTACGCAGACT
This sequence comes from Thalassia testudinum, assembly GCA_037157565.1. NCBI lineage: Eukaryota > Viridiplantae > Streptophyta > Magnoliopsida > Alismatales > Hydrocharitaceae > Thalassia > Thalassia testudinum. The sequence goes on along the minus strand of JAZHRO010000018.1, from coordinate 51,642,047 downwards.
GTGGAGGGGCGAGACCCCTGTTCTGAGAGGGCAAGGCCCTGTACTATTCCGTGCTATACCTTTAGGCGTACCCACTAGCGGAAACGACTGACCGCATGCTGATTACACAGCAAAAATACACCAGTAATTATGTCATCTTGTGTTATTTCCTAGCACTGCCATTGTATCTTATGTAACTATAGTTGCATTTGTAAATAAACACATGCATGCATTTAATTGAGAGGGGAGGAGAATGCGAATAATTGGTCATCTAATTAACATCTTCATCAAAGGCTGCATTGCAAATTCACCTATCTCATTTCCTTATTTTTTTATTTTGACTTTGAAATCTTCTCCCTCGCGCGGCTCAGGGCATGGGGCATGCACCTCTTCGCGCCATTCTCTGCCAGCAGCATGGTTGGACTTACTCTGCCAGCAGCATGGCGGTGGCATGCATCTTCTTCTTTGAAAGGCCTTGCCCTCTCCCTTGCGCAGGGGGCCTGAACAGAGAGCACCCTCAAACACTTTCCTCCAGGCCAACCTCCTCCCCTCCATACGCAGTATCTCTTCCCACTGAAGAGACACACTGCGGGCAGGAGAAAGCTCACAGTGGTCCCACAACCACCACTGTGAGTTCCACCACCGCCCAGCTCCTTCGTGAGCAGGTGGGTGTGGTGGTTTCACCCTCTGTTTTCATCGCTGAACACTCTCGCTGCCATTGCCAGAGCTTCAAGGTCGGAAGCTCCAGCAACAGCAGCGGCCTTTAGCAGCAGCGCAGGCCACCGCGCACACGCCAGCGACATCCGCAAGCTCTCCCCATGCACGCAGGTGCTTCCCAGCACACCCGCGCACGTAGAACCACGCTACCGATCGCCTACTCCCGCGCGGCACTGTAGCTACTGTTCACGCCTCTCAGCACGACACTGTAGCCACCGGCTTGTTTCTCACTTAGCTGGTGGCACAGCGCTCTCTCTCTTCGCCTGCAACCCACTCCAACCGGTCGCCCGTGTCTTCTCCCACGCCCGTTCCTACCCGCAACGCAGTGCGTTGGGCTACGCAGTGCGTTGTGTTGCCCTCTCTCTAACGCTCCTGCACCCGCCAGCACGTGCGCTCCCTTCAGCGCCCGCGCAGCCCTTGTGCACCTACACGTGCCTTGGCCACCAGACGACGCCCGCTTCCGCCAGACGACTTAACTCGCCCACTCTCTCTCACACTCCTCCAATGTGCACTCCCACACTCATACACACACACACACTCGCACACATAAACACTCGTACACTCACACACACTTGTACACACCTATACATACTTATACAAACATACATATATATATATATATATATATCTATATATATAAATACATATATATATATACACATATACACATACATACATATATATATATACATACAACTACATATATACCTATATAGTTATAACCCTATATATATATATATATATATTTTCATACACATCACCTACCTGTATCCATACGCCCTTATAGTCACTCCACCACGCATTATATCGCGGGAATATCTGCACCAGTTGCTGATATTCCTCGATACCCGTGTAAAGCACGCGCCTCCGCACACACTCCCACACATCCGCCCCACACTCTACACTGCACTTCATCTTGTTGGTTGCGTCTTACTAGATGTGGACCAACTCAATACTATGCTACACGCCATCTCCACTTCCACCCCCACCCCTATATATATAATATATACATATCTATATATATAGACTGTATAAATTTCTTTACAAGCAACCTACCTTACTTTTATCTCTTTTGTTTCCTGCTATTAAAAAAGATAAAAAAAAGAGCAAAAGAGAAAAGATAATCCTTGTCTTGCAGGTACTCGATCTTGCGAATAGCAAGACCAGTTTTTTGGGAAACCCTAAGTTGGCTCAAAGCCAACAACAAATTGGCTCAAAGCCAAGGACCTGATTTTGAGGGTGTGCCTCAAGGATAATATTATCAACAAAAAAATCTTAAACAGAAAAAAATAAAAACATAATTAACGCACGGAAGAGATACGTCTTAGGAAAGGCGTAGAAACTTCTTCACCTTTAATCCCCGCCTCCCTGAGATCGACCCTGGGCCTAAAAGTGACTAAGATAAAATTAAGTAGGCCAGGTAAAAGAATTTTTGTGAAAGATGATTAGACTTGATTTAGGTTGACCACTATACTCACTTCAACGATAATTTCACCATATTAACACAACCTATTCGAGTTCCACCACCCCTTTTTCTGGCGCCATTGCTGGGGAGGTGCGCATTGAGGTAAGTTTCTACTCCATTCCTTTGATTTTCTCTTCACACACCCTTCTCTTCACATGTGTTTTTGTTTGCTGGTGTGCAGGTAAGCCAGTTGCAAGGAGGAGGCAAGCAGAGGAAGTCGAAAATGTGGGAAGATCCAAGGTGGGAATGAGAGTGTGAAGTCACCGACGCCGCACTGGAGCTTCACCCACGTTACTGAAAAGGTAGGTCTCTCCCTCTATTAGCAACTTAGGTTAACTTGTCACCTAAATAAAAAAAACCTAAAACCTAAAAACACTTCTTGGGATTTCTTGGGGCAAGTGAATTAAAAATCACTTGTTTGATTGTCTGCTATCACCTCCACCGCCCTGAGATTTCTCGCCAAACTTTGCATAGCAAAGATCCAAGAATATTGATTCTTGAATCTTTCATCGTGTGAAGTATTCTTTGAGGCAAGATTAAATAGATTGGCTACCATCCCTCCTTGCCTCATTTATCCACAATTCGGGATCACATTTTTTTGGTGGGGAGACTTGGAATTGAGTTGATTCCAACCCCACCACGACCTTTCACGTGCCTCAGATTTGATCCCAAATATTTCAACCCCAACATTTTTATTTTCTCTACATTATCTTGTGGTTGAGCCTTGTGTGTGGAACATCATTTTGGTGATTGGGAGCACTTGAATTGAAGTGTTTTGGCTCCCTTTCACACCAATCTAAAATTGACTCGTGCATCCACACATAGAAATTTCCACTTAGGGAAGCCCATTGCATTTTTAGCATGCATTAACCAACTCACATTGAAGAAGGGTTTTTTGGGCATAGAAGAACTTGTATTTCTCAAAACCTGGAGATTGGTTGAATTGGTAACTCAGTGAAATCTTAAAATCCATACTACTTAAGGCTGAAATTCTAAAAACCATTCACCAACTAAAACTTCAATTCGGGGAGATTTTCCTGTTGCATGCTTGGTTTACACACTTTCTAAAATCAACGCACTTGGGCATTACCCGTATACAACGCCCTTCACATTCCTGAAGCACTTGATCCTAGGCCTCTAATTAAAACTGGTAGCAACTTGACCCTTATTAAGGATTGGAGGTCTAACTACCTGCGTGTAGCGCCTACGTGCTAGTGCGGGTTCCCACGTGCTATCGGGTGTCTAAGACTGGGGCAAATGGCCCTTCAATCTAGCCCGGTGGTTCCGCAGTGCTCGCATTTGGTTCTGTAGGTTGTGATAGTAGGCAACTTAGATCTTTAGGTCTAAGGGCACATTGTAGAGGTTAGGACTTTGATTACCTTGATTTGTCATCAAGTGTACCTTTGTGACGTCATTTCTCTCATCCCCTTTTCCCTTCTTATCTCCCCAATTCTTCTTACGGTAGTGCATGTTTGGGAGGAGGTCACAAAACCCTGAATTGTTTGAATTGTCTGATAATTCTAGAAGGAAAGAAACTGAATTGTCATCCTCCTCCACAAACATGGTTGCATGCCCACCCCCAAATCCTGAGGGAGGAAACCACCCCCCTCAAATCCCACTAGGTGGTGGAGCCATGGACCCCATAACCTGCCGCCAAGCCCAAATGGAAATGTATAATGAACAAATTGAAGCGATTAGGGAAACCTTGGAGGAAATGCAGAACCCTCCCGAACGTGAGGAGCCTAGGTCTCTTAGCTCTTATCAAAATCCTACTGCTACAGAGACCATAAGACAAATTCAGGTCCCCATGGGTGGGGACGATTTTGAATTGAAACCCAATATAATTGGCTTAATTAACTTTCACTTCCATGGTCATGCAAGTGAAGATCCTTTTCTCCATTTAGAAGACCTAACTCGATTGGCTAAAACGGTTAAACCAAGAAATATCGGGTTACCAATTGTCCTCATGAAAATGTTCCTATTTTCATTGTGAGATAAAGCGTCGCAATGGTAACGCACCCTTGGGAGAACCATCCATTCTTGGGAAGAGATGCAAACAGCATTTCTCAAGAAATTCTTCCCAATCAAGCGAACCAATGCGCTTCGCCATGCTGTAACTTCCTTTACGCAACAAAATGACGAACAGTTTCATGAGGCTTGGGAGAGGTATAATGACCTCCTCCAGAAGTGTCTACACCACGGTCTGCTTAAGTGGCATATAGCCCAGATTTTCTATTATGGGCTAAATGAGACTTTGAAGCAGATTGCAGATGCTTCCTGCGGAGGGAATTTCATGAATAAGGACGAGAATGGAGCATTCGAATTATTTGAAAACATGAGCGAAAACTCAATGAATAATGCCTCCATTGTCGCCTTTAATCGTGCCAGCCTGCCCCATAATGTTCACGAAGTTGACACGGGACCCTCCCATTCATCCACTGATCTTAACCTTATCGCACAAAAATTGGATGAAGTCTCTGTCATGCATAAGAAGCTGGATGAGCTTCCGGCCAATCCCGCCCGTTCTTTGGCAAACACCCCCACTTCACCACTCCGTCACAACCCTAATCCTTCCAACATCAGGCTTACCCCCAAAAACCCCGTGAGATCTTCCTTACCGAGTATCGCGCGGAGCGATTCGATAAGTCATGTGGATCTGACTTCTGCAAGCCAGTATTTTGACACAGAGGACCAAGCCTCCGTGTGCTCGGATGCATATTTACATGCAGACTCATCTTCTGGCTTAGAAGACGCTTGCGCCCTGGGGAACAACCAGTTCTCTGCTACTTATAACCCAGGGTGGCGAAATCATCCGAACTTCGCATGGTCCAATAACCTGTAGCACCAAAACCCCGTGAGTGGGTCAATGCGACCGTCCGCACTCGTCATCCCAAGGGCCCAATCTAATCCTATGGCGAATCTGCCATCGGGTTCTTACATACCGCAAACAAAACACGCATCGAGTTCTCTTAATAAACTGATGCGAATGATAACAGAAATGTCTAAGTGCCATGAAGAGAACATGACCTCTCTTCAGCACCAATTGGCGCAGCAGAATGCTGAGATCAGTCAACTACGCATGGCGACTCGATCTCAGGGCACTCTTCCAGCCCAACCTGTTCCCAACCCGCGAAATTTCGTACCTCGTGGTCCTCAACCACAAGTACGACCTCCTCAGGGGCAAGTTCATCAGATTCTGCAAGCACCAAGCATTCCATCGAAATTTCAGGCTAATCCCGCTGCAACACCTCACCCTTATGTCCCTATTGTGAACCCTCCTCCGCCTTATGATCCCACTAGACCCGCGATGTCCAATGCGATTACTACGAGGAGCGGTAAGCAAACCGTCGATCCACCTCGACCTAATCCTAGCCCATCTTTTTCATCGCCCTCTCATTCGGGATGCGCACCACATTCGCGAGAGGACAATACACCCAAACTAGTGCTAGAATCGGTCCCATTCCCTGAGGCTCTACTGAGGGAGCCAAAAGGCCAGAAAAAGGATACACAGGCCTTTGATAACCTACGTAATTTATTCAGGGATGTTGAAATCAAGGTACCCCTGTTAAAGGCTATTGACCACAAACCTACTGTCGCCCGATTTTTCAAAGACTACACTACACCCAGGCGACAGTCAAAGAAAACAAAGAATCTGGTGGTTCTCTCGCCTCATGCGAGTTGTGCTATACTGTCAAATCTACCACCGAAGCAGAAAGATCCAGGCACACCGCTTATTTCTTGTAGCATCCAAGGTTGAAATTTTAACCGTGCTCTGCTTGATCTAGGATCTTCCATCAATCTTATACCAACCATCATGTTCGAGAAAATCGCCTTAGGAAATCTGAAACCCACCCCTATCACATTACAGTTGGCAGATCGTTCTATCAAAATACCAAAGGGTGTGGTAGAAGACAAGGTGGTTAGGGTCAACAGTCTCTATTTTCCTGTTGACTTTCTTGTTTTGGGTATGGAAGTTCCTAGCTCACTTTCTGATTGTCCGATCATCCTTGGTCGACCTTTCTTGTCCACAGCCCACGCCCATATCGACTGCAAGTCGGGCTGTATTGAGATTGCCATTGGATCTAAGAAGCTCAAGCTTAACATCTTCAAGGCAGCCAAGAACTTTGATTGCGATTGCATCGAGGATGACACGTCTGATGAGGACATGGCCGTCAGTGCGTGTATCGGACTAATAGGGACCTATTTTGACTGCTGTGGATTGCCTTTAAACACGGACGATTGCCTGACTGACACATATTGTGATGTTCCCCCATCCCTCCCTTTTCCCGTACCTTCTCTTGACCAGACTTCTGACGAGGTTTTCTCCGCTTCCCATACCTCGTGGTCTGAGTCATATTTAGGCTACTCACTGCCGGTCCACACTCTTGAAGACCGGATTGCCCCTTTCTTTCTCGCCAAACCAGGCGGAATTGCAACTCCACACTGGGACCTTGAGCCCACATACTACTCACTGGGGCTATCCCTTTTTGGATCCATCTATCCAAGATGCCCCTCTTCTTGGCCAAATTGAGGGCCCACTTCTTCCGCCTGACTTGGTTTCTTCTGATTCGCTTGGGACACTCTCGTCTCAAGAAATGCCAGATCTCTCACCATCCACTCCCGAGCTGAAAGAGTTGCCTGATATGCTTAAGTATGTTTTCTTGGGACCAAATGAAATGCTCCTCGTAATCATTAGTTCAAAATTGACCAGGGAGCAAGAGTGCAAACTAACAAAGGTCCTTATGGAACACAAGGTAGCCATTGGATGGTCCTTATCAGACTTAAACTGGCATTAGCCCATCCTACTACACTCACCGTATATATACAGAGGAGGAGGCTCGACCTACCCGCGAGATGCAGCGACGTCTCAACCCTAACATGCAGGAGGTCATTAAAAAGGAAATTATTAAGTGGCTGGATGCGGGTATAATCTACCTGATTAGCGATAGCCCCTGGGTGAGCCCGATTCACGTCATGCCCAAAAAGGCAGGACTCACCATCCATGTCAATGACAGGGGTGAATCCATCCCTACACGCACTCCTACATCTTGGAGAGTGTGTGTAGATTATAGGAAACTGAATGCTACAACTAAGAAAGATCACTTTCTGCTACCTATTATTGACCAAATCCTGGAGTGGTTAGCGGGAAATAAATTTTTTTGTTTCCTGGATGGATTCTCTGGATATAACCAGGTGGCAATTGACCCTAGGGACCAAGAGAAAATCACCTTTACCTGCCCCTTCGGCACCTTTGCATTTAGAAGGATGCCATTCGAACTTTGTACCGTGACAGCAACTTTCCAGAGATATATGCTGGCGATATTCCATGACATGGTGGGTGACTTTCTTGAGGTTTTCATGGATGACTTTTCGGTCATTGGATCCTCTTTTGATGACTGTCTTGCCAACCTGACCCGTATCCTTCGGAGATGTATTGATGTGAACCTCGTGCTTTCTTGGGAAAAAAGTCATTTTATGCTACACGAAGGAATTGTTCTCGGGCATATCATCTTCGATAGAGGTATTGAGGTTGACAGAGCTAAGATTGATGTAATTGCTGATTTACCTGTGCCTGGCTCTGTCAAACAAATCTGCTCCTTCTTGGGACACGTCGGTTTCTATAGGAGATTCATCAAAGACTTCTCCAAGATTTCTAGACCTTTAACTCATCTCCTATCGACCGATGTGCCCTTTGATATGGGCCCCGACTGCATACGAGAATTCACGCAGCTACGTGATGCTGCCACCAAGGCCCCTGTTCTCAAGCCACCTGATTGGTCCCTTGACTTTGAACTCATGTGTGACGCTTCTGACCATGCAGTCGGAGACATCCTGGGACAAAGATGCGATAGACAACCCTTCGTGGTGTACTATGCCAGTAAGACGTTGGATGAGGCCCAACGTAATTATACAACCACTGAGAAAGAACTACTGGCGGTCGTCTTTGGGCTGCAAAAATTCCGCTCTTGCCTTCTGGGCTCGCATGTTATTGTATTCACTGACCACGCAGCCATTCGCCATCTCATGCACAAGAAGGATACCAAGCCTAGACTGATTCGTTGGATCCTTCTGCTCCAAGAATTTGACATTGAGATCCGCGATAAGGTTGTAGCCCAGAATGTTGTTGCTAATCATCTCTTGAGACTAGACCCTGACCACATTAGACTTAGCCTGCCGATTAACGAGGTTTTTCCTGATGAGCATCTATTGGCAATTAATGTGGCAAGTGGACCTTGGTATGCCGACACTGCCAATTACCTTGCCTCTGGTTCCCTTCCATGTGGTTGGCCTAAAAACTAGCGCGAGCGTCTTATTGCAGAAGCAAAGTATTATTTCTGGGATAATCCACTACTTTTTCGAATAGGTGTTGACCAGATCATTCGTCGCTGTATTCCTGACAGCAAATTCCCCAGTGTGCTATCCTTCTACCACGATCACGCCTGTGGAGGCCATTTCTCTGGGAGGAAAACTGTAGCCAAGGTGTTGTAGTGCGGTTTCTTTTGGCCCTCCATTCACCAGGATGCACACAATTGTGCCAAACATTGCACTACGTGCTAGTTGTTAGGGTCAATTTCACGTCATGACATGATGCCCTTGCAACCCATCCTAGCTGCTGAAATTTTTGACATTTGCGGAATCGATTTCATGGGTCCCTTTCCTCCTTCCAACGTCATCGAATACATCCTCGTTGCTGTTGATTATGTTTCGAATTGGATCGAGGCTATTCCCACGTGTCGTGCTGACCATGTCATATCCACTCGATTTGTCAAAGACCACATTTTTGCACGCTTTAGGATCCCTCGAGCCATTATCTCGGATGGAGGAAGCCATTTTACCCATGCTTCTTTTCGGGCACTTCTGAGGAAATATGGAGTCCACCATCGTATCGCATCTCCATATCATCCTCAGACAAACGGCCAGACTGAGGTGTCGAACCGGTAAATCAAGCAAATTCTCCAGAAAATGGTTCGGCTTGACCGTAAGAATTGGTCCGACAAGCTGATTGACGCACTTTGGGCGTATCGGACCGCCTTCAAGGCTCCCCTAGGTATGTCTCCTTATAGAATCATTTACGGGAAGCCTTGTCATTTGCCCGTGGAGCTGGAGCACCGCGCTTATTGGGCGGTTCGCCAATGTAACCTCGACCCAGACCTGTATGGTCGAGAAAGGAAACTCTAACTCCAAGAGCTGGAAGAGCTCCGTCATGAAGCCTATGATTCTACCTTAACTTTCAAGCAACGCACTAAGGCTTTTCACAAAAGCAGTATTCGACGGAAGGAATTTGAGCCATCTCAGCAAGTTTGCCTTCACAATGCCCGGTTCAAATTCTTTCCAGGGAAATTAAAGTCCAAATGGACTAGTCCCTTCTTGGTCTTGAGACCATTTCCCAACAGGGCCGTTGAAATTGAAGATCCCAAATCTGGGCATAAATTTATGGTCAATGGGCAGCGTTTAAAACCTTATCTTACTCATGAACCTACCCCCGTTGGAGAAACTATTGCCCTGCTGGAGGGTAACTAATTTCGTGCCTCATTCTGAGTCCAGCTGGGGACGTTAAATTCAACGCTCGTTGGGAGGCACCCCAGCAACACTCCACCACTGTCACGAACACTTCACTTCGCACCTTTTTACTTCACCACCCACCATCCACCCACCCTACCACCCTGCTATATACCTTGCACCTCAGCTCTCGTTTCCCGATCTTTGGACCTTCCTCTACCCCACCCTGCATGCATATGAGGACATAGCATCGTTTGGCATGGGGAGGTGGATAGGCATCTATAGGATCTGGGTATTATATGGTATCATGCAGCTTCCATCCATCTATAAATATGTACATAAAAAAAAAGGTGTTTAGTAATGATCTGAAGGCTGAAACAAAAATACAATAAGTGTTTATGGATATTCAACCACTGTTTTGAAGACTTTCCAGGCCACAGAAGCTTGATTCGCTCAGGCTCGGCTTAATTCACTTGAGCATTGACAAGATAGATCGGAATCTCTCCTAACTAAGGACGTATTCTTGTACCTGAGACATCAGTATAGGATCCGTTGGTTTGCTTCTACACGAGAGCCTAAACAATCTTGGTTCACACTACACATATCAAGAAAGACCAGGTGAACATAAGATCCAACCCTAGTGTCCATTAAGGAAGGTGGAGTCCTTACCTATGCACATAGGTAGACTTTTTATCCCAAGCTTTAGTCTTGTGTCTAGGAGAAACTCTTTTCACCAAAAAGGAACTCTCCCACCAAAAGAAAAGTGTGCTCCTCCAAATAAAGTTGTAAGAGATACACTGACACTTGTTTCAAAGAAAAAAAAAATCTATGCAAATAAGTCAGTATATCTCGCAAATATTTGCAAATGTCTTCTCCCTAAAAAGTTTTTCAAGGCAAGTTACAAAAATCTTATTTCTACCATATATTCTTTGAGCCACAGATGTAATAAAATGGGAGTTGAGTTTTCTGTCATCTTCTTAAGGGTCAATCCAAAGACACGAGCTGAAACTGGGACCAACCTACGCTTAAAGATTCGTGAAACCCTGGGCTTGAGTCTTAATGTTCATCTGGTCAGTCTTGATCCTTCACTATGCACAAACCATAATCTCTTCAGCTCTCGAGTATGGCAAAAACCTTCTGAGTCCTGGAAATCATACTTAAGTTTAAATATAAAGAATCCAGGTTAGTCGAGAGATGGTCTATGTCACGTGAGACTTAAAGTACTGGTAGTCTTCTCTGCAATTGATTCTCGCAATATCAAACAAACACACCCATGAAGAAAATCTTCAGCTTAAGATCATTTCTAAATACAATACAAAATGTTTTGCTAGGGACTAGCAAAAGATAGGCATGGGGGTATGATTGCACAGCAAAAATACACCAGTAATTATGCCATCTTGTGTTATTTCCTAGCACTGCCATTGTATCTTATGTAACTATAGTTGCATTTGTAAATAAATACATGCATGCATTTAATTGAGAGGGGAGGAGAATGCGAATAATTGGCCATCTAATTAACATCTTCATCAAGGGCTGCATTGCAAATTCACCTATCTCATTTTTTTATTTTTTTATTTTGACTTTGAAATCTTCTCCCTCGCACGACTCAGGGCATGGGGCATGCACCTCTTCACGCCATTCCTCTGCCAGCAGCATGGTTGGACTTGCTCTGCTAGCAGCATGGCGGTGGCATGCGTCTTCTTTAAAAGGACTTGCCCTCTCCCTTGCGCAGGGGGCCTGAACAGAGAGCACCCTCAGACACTTTCCTCCAGGCCAACCTCCTTCCCTCCATACGCAGTATCTCTTCCCACTGAAGAGACACATTACAGGCAGGAGCAAGCTCACAGTGGTCCCACAACCACCACTGTGAGTTCCACCACCGCCCAACTCCTTCGTGAGCAGGTGGGTGTGGTGGTTTCACCCTCTGTTCTCACTGCTGAACACTCTTGCCGCCATTGCCAGAGCTTCAAGGTCGGAAGCTCCAATAGCAACGCAGGCCACCACGCGCATGCCAGCGACGTTCGCAAGCTCTCCCCACGTAAGCAGGCGCTTCCCAGTGCGCCCGCGCACATAGAACCGACGCTACCGGTCCCTCGGTCCCACACAACACTGTAGCTACTGTTCACGCCTCTCAACGCGACATTGTAGCCACCGGCTTGTTTCTCACTTAGCCGGTGGCACAGTGCTCTCTCTCTCTTCGCCCGCAACCCACTCTAGCCGGTTGTCCTCGTCTGCGCCCACGCCCGTTCCCGCCCGCAACGCAGTGCACTGCACTACGCAGTGCGCTACGTTGCCCTCTCTCTCGCACTCCCGCACCCGCTTGCGCGTGACGATAGCGCGCGCGTTATCTTCAGCGCCTACGCAGCCCTTGTGCGCCTGCTCGTGCCTTGGCCACCAGATGACGCCCGCTTCCGCCAGACGACTTAACTCACCCGCTCTCTCTCACACTCCTCCAGTGTGCACTCCCACACTCATACACACACACACTCGTACACTCACACACTCACTTGTACACACCTATACATACTTATACATATATACATATATATACATATTCATACCTATACAACTATATATTAGTATATAAACATACATACATACATAAATATATATATATACACTTATATGTAGTTGTATAGGTATGAATATGTGTGTATATATATATATATATTTATACATATATACATATATACATATATATATAAATACATATATATATACACATATACACATACATATATTACTCTATATATATATCTATATAGTTATAAATATTTATATATATATATATACATACACATACATATATATATCTATATATATATATATATACACACACAACTACATATATGCCTATATAGTTATAACCCTATATATATATTTTTTTTTTTTTTTTTCATACACATCACCTACTTGTATCCATGCGCCCTTACACTAGTCACTCCACCACGCATTATATCGCTAGAATATCTACACCAGTTGCTGATATTCCCCGATACCCGTGTAAAGCACTCACCTCCGCACACACTCCCACACATCCGCCCCACACTCTACGTAGCACTTCGTCTTGTTGATTGCATCTTACTAGACGTGGACTAACTCGATACTGTGCTACACGCCATCTCCACTTCCACCCCCACCCCTATATATATAATATATACATATCTATATATATAGAGACTGTATTAATTTCTCTACAAGCAACCTACCTTATTTTTATTTCTCTTTTGTTTCCTGCTATTAAAAAAGATAAAAAAAAGAGTAAAAGAGAAAAGATAATCCTTGTCTTGCAGGTACTTGATCTTGCGAATAGCAAGACCAATTTTTTAGGAAGCCCTAAGTTGGCTCAAAGTTAAGGACCTGATTTTGGGGGTGTGCCTTAAGGACAATATTATCAACAAAAAAATCTTAAACATAAAAAAATAAAAGCATAATAAACTCACAGAAGAGATACGTCTTAGGAAAGGCGTAGAAACTTCTTCACCTTTAATCCCCGCCTCCCTGAGATCAACCCTAGGCTTAAAAGTGACCAAGATAAAATTAAGTAGGCCAGGTAAAAAAATTTTTGTGAAAGATGGTTAGACTCGATTTAGGTTGACCACTATACTTACTTCAACGATAATTTCACCGTATTAACACAACATATTCGAGTTCCACCACGTGCTAGTGCGAGATACCTACACATGCACTTATCACGCATGTTGTAGTCACCGCTACATCGCGACCATGACCTCGAGATGGTTGACTCGATGTAGGACTACCATGGGGGACTCTCCCAGCTAGAAGAGCATCATGTGTACCTCCTACATCAAAGAAAAGACTGCAATCAAGATCGTTCCCGTAAGGAATAGGCCAGATCAAGAAATGATTTAATTGAATAAAGGAACAACAAATTAAAAGTACTTGGTTGAACTAAATGAAAATGGATAGTTACTTAATTGCATTAATTAATCACTTGTCTTAATTACATGTAAATGACTAAATTACCATTCTACTCAGCGTTCGCTGACTCTGAAAATTTTATAACCTTATTTAGGTCAGGGAGTTGAGCAGCCAGCACCACCAACTGTAGAGGGAGCTGGGCCCAGTCGAGCCCAGCCTTAGCTATGTTTTCTTACTATTTTCCTTAGCTTCTGTTGTAGTAGTGAGTATTTTGTTCATTGTAATACTGTTTCAGTTACTTTTCCGCTGTACTTTTCTCTGTCATAGTTATGATGGCCTATAATATTGATAGACTATTTCGCTCTGTTTCTTTTACTATCTCTTGATTTCTTTCTGCTTAGTTACATTGCATGTGTAGTTGTGAATTATTTTCTGCTTTTGGTTATCTCTTGTTGGACGACTAGGTCTTGGGATTAATCGAGGCAGGTCGATCTCGGGTCCTATAGGGATCTAGGATCAAGTCGTAACATGGAGAAGTGTATAAATTTTACCTCCATGTACATGAATGAAACAAACAACTGCTTTAATAAACTTCAAAGGAATTATGAGGGGGAATACAATGACAGTGATAAAGAATGTTTGTCAATTTTTCATATCAGAGGAAGATCGACCCTTCATAGAGAGTACAAGATTATTTCAGAAAATGATAAATGTTGCACACATCTATATATTTTAAAATAAATTCTTGAAATTGATCCATTTTACAAGAAATTCAAGCAATTATCTCTTTCAAGGATAATTGAATTTGGCTTCTTAGATTGGTTTAAAGAATAAGTTAATTAATTGAAAGAAGATAAGGAACCACGATGGGTGCCAGATTTTGATATAATAGTCGATTCACCATTACATTATGCACATTACAAGTCTGGGTATATAATAAATAGGGTAAGATTTAGAATAAAAGAAATTGATGATAGGAAGGTTACACAACAGGCTGGAGTTGTTGATTCAGGTCTTTCCGCCGGTTCAGATGGATACTATGGTAAAATCAAAGAAATTGTGGAGATCAATTTCAAATATGATCACATAGTTGTCCTATTTAAATTTCATTGGTTTGATGTTTTTAAAGAGGGCACTGGTTTCAAAATTGACAAGAAACACAATTTCTTGAGTTTAAATCTTAATCGTTAAATTCTTCAGTCTGATGAACCATTTAAATTGGCATGTCAAGCTGCATAAGTTTTCTACGTCCCCGATAATTGCCAAAGAGGGTGGTTTATACCAATAAGAAAGTACTGTGCAATCACTTTGATCCACAGTCTAAAGCATACCAAGAATTAATGGAAAAAGGTCATATAGATTCAAATGCAGTAGATGTGGACATCTAAGGTTAGCAACAATTTCTTTACTTTGTTTCATTTCTGTTTATATCAAATTCATATTCAAATTTAAGAAACCTAAACTACAACTGACATTTTCTATACATTATAAATACCTAAACCTAAACCAATCACACACACATGTTCAAAATATGTTACTCTTACTCTACTGGCATTTTAATTACATTTGTTTTTCAAATTATAAGTTATCAGTGACGGACATACTTGGAGGCTATTCTACTAAGAGGTATAATTGCAATGTCTTAGATTTAATTCGATGAAATTATAAGTTTTCGCTAGATAAGGGATGTAGCCACATTATTTTTTATTTCAATGAATAGATGTGGGGTGTATTCACATGTATTGCATGTTTTATTTGGATAGATGTGCGATATACCCACTTGTTGTTTTTCTTTGCACTTATTTTTATGTGGGGTGTGCCCACATTAATTTTAATATGCAGGTTTATTTTGTGAATTTAAGAGGAAACTCTGTCGAAATTTTTAAATATTTCTTTTTTGTTTTGCAAACTTCTTTCATTGATGATTTATATATTAATTATTTTCAACTGTATTAATTATTACATTTTATACTTGTTATAGATGAAGTTGCTTAAGAAAAATCCCAAAAGAAAGGGTTCTCGTTAGATGCAGCCATCCACTCAGCCCGATTCGTCTCCTCAGGCTCAACCACCCCCCCGACAACAGGTTCAGCTACCCCCCCCTGACAGTAGGCTCCTCCCCAGTCATGTTTCGTACGTCCCAGGGAAATGGCACAATTACTACATCCGGGAGGGAAGGGAAAGGGGAAGGAGATTGCTCAGACCTTGCCAGAGTGAGTAGATGATGATCCAGATTTTGGAGCATCAGATAAGGAGGGGGAGGAGGCGAAGGATGAGATGGTGGGGAGTACGTCCCCAATTCATGTGAATCACTTAGGGCGGGCACAAGTTTTGGTAAGAACTCATATACCTTTAAGTCATAAATTACTTTTATATTTTAAAGTTTATTATAACTTCAGAAATATATAATGAATATAATTAATGTTTACGTAGGTAAAGTAAGAAGAAGACAGGGGAAGATAAAGAATCCAGACCTCCAACGTGTTGCCGAGGGCTTAAGAATAACGATCAAGCTTAGAACCACAGGAGAGGTGGAGAATTGTCCGAGTTTCATCAGTTGAGCAGGCACAATTGTTAAGTCCATTGTGCTCATTTGCTACGTCGACTGGAAGAAGCTACACGCACAGCTTAAAATGCAGTTCCTCCTTCAGTTGGAGGTAATTTCATTTATCAAAGTTATTTCTTCTATAACTTTATCTTAAAATTATTATAAATTAAGATTGAAATTTTAAAAAAAAAAAATTAACGCAGGCAAATCACGATTTGGGTCACGACCCTAGTGCCTCCCAATATATTATTAAACACGCAGCCAAAATCCATAGAGATTGGAAGACGGAGACCAAGAGAAATGTAATATTTTCTAAACATTTACATTTTTATTATATACATAATTTCATATATTATTTCAAACTATTTATATTTGGTATTTAGTTTTTTTCGAGCTGCAGTTCACCCGAGGCAATCGAGAATTATCTTCCTAATGTCATGCTTGATGATTGGAAGAAGGCATGCGAGCATTGGCTAGATCCAAAGATGGAGGTTAGTAAATTAAAAATTACTTCATTTATTTCATATATCTTAAATTCATAAAGAATTTTATTGTATATGTCTACAGGAGCAAGCAAAAAAAGATAAGACTAAAGCTCCACCACAAACCAATCGTTTGGGTTTAAGGAGCATCGAGACGATCAGGAGCCATTATGTAAGTGTTGAAATTACTTTTTAATTAAATATTACTTAATTTTTAAGCTATTTTAATATAATTGCATCTTTTTATATTTTCAGTCCACTACACATGATGGGATGGAAATGACTAGGATGAATATCTACAAGGTCACCCATAGTAAGGTTGCAGCTGACGGTGCTTGTAAGTGGATTCATGAGCCATACCAAGAGAAACACAGAAGTTTCCTAAACTCAAAAAGTTTATAACTTCATATATATATTATAATAATATTTGTTAATGTATTTAGAAGCAAATGGTACAATTAATACATCCCCCCTTTGACGAGACCTCCGACAGTGTACAGCAAACTTTGGATCCAAAGAAGGCATTTAGGAAAGTGATGCTACCGGAACACGGTGGTTTCGTTCGTAGTGTAGGGAGGGCATATACGTTATCCACCTAGTATGAGAGGAAAGGTGTCGTCTCATCTAGTGTTGTCGATCAACTTCAAAAGATTGACACACTACAGAGACGAGAGGAGGAGAGGGAGAAGAGAGAGGTAGAGATGAAGAATAAGATACTTGCCATGGATAATAAGCTTCAGACGCTTATAACCCTTCTTCAGAAGAGGGGACAATCAGAGCATTCGTCTTTAACAGATCCCAACATCTACAAACGAGACGATGATGACTCCATGCGTAGTGTAGGTGGAGCTGGTGGCATCGGGGCAGCTACATTTTGATTTTTATCCATTTTCTTTTGTTATGTTTTTCATGTTAGCTTTTTCATGTAAATATTTCATTTTAAAACTTTTTATGTACTAGATTTTATATCTATGAAATATAATTTTTTCTTCATTTTCATTACTTATTGTTCTATAAACGCAAGTCTTTTAAGTAGCTTTAGTAGGAGTTTCCATCATTTGGTAATTAAAATAAATAAAAACTCATACATTTGTCGTTGCTTATTTGAATAAGCGATGGCATATATGTGATGGTAAAAGTATTTTTTTTGTCGCTTCTACTAATAACCGATGGCACATAAGGTTCGAGGGAATGACAATTCCCATTTTTCGCTGTCGCATATTAAGATAAGCGACGACAAAAATATTTTTACCATCACATATATGTCGTTGCTTATTTGAATAGGCGATGGTAAAAATCTTTTTGCAGCCACCTCTATGCCATAGATTTTACGAGAAATGACAGCAAAAAAATTTTTGCCATCGATTATATAAGCGACGATAAATTTACTTAAACGATGGCAAAAATACAATTACCGTTGATTTTTGAGTTTAAAGGTGCGTAAAGGCAGGAAAAAGTGACTTACATATACCGTCGCTTTTAAGACAATCAACAGCAAATACAATTATCGCCAATTTTGAAACGATGTCGAAATATCCAATCCGTTCGATGGTCAAACATTATTTTGACGTCGGATGTGCCCTCTAAGCGACGAAAAGATGAAACAACGACGATAACAACGACGTCGGTGATTTCAACAATGCCATTGATTTTTAACCCACAACAGAAGTAAACTATGTTGTAGTGTTGACTTCTTGGATTGGTTCAAAAATCATATTAATCAGTTGAAAGAGGATAAGGACCCGCAATGGATACCAAATTTTGATGTAATTGTCGATAGACCATTACATTATGCACATTACCACTCTAGGTATATAATTAATGGGTTCAGATTCAGAATAAAAGAAATTGATGACAGAAATGTTACACAACAGGTTGGAGTAGTTGATTCTGATTTTACCATTGGTCCATATGGATACTAGGTGAAATCCATGAACTTGTGGAGTTCAGCTTCGGATATGATCGTAGAGTTATCCTATTTAAATGTCATTGGCTTGATATTTTTAAAGAGGGCACTATTATGACCCGATTCTTGCATCCCTACAGGACCCAAGACCGGCTCGCCTCGACTAATCCCAAGACCTAGTCATCCAACAAGAAATAACCAAAAGCAGAAAAATAAATCACATTCACACATGTAATATAACTAAGCAGAAGAAAAGAACGAAGCCGTAAAGAAAGTAGAACAACTGTCTCAAAACATAGTACATGCCACCACAACAACAATAGAAAACGGAAAGGAAACAGAAGTAACAGGAACAGTAAAATATGTGTCCATTACTCATTACAACAGTAGAAAAATGAAAGAGCTAAAAGAACGACTACGGCTGGGCTCGGCTGGGCCTACCACCCTCTGCAGCCGGAAACTTGGGCTGCTCAACTCCTGGTCTTGAATAGGGTTATGAAAAGATAGAGTTAGCGAATGCTAAGTAGAGTGGTGTTTACATTATTTAAGTGCAAGTACAGTAAAACAACAACAGGTTTATTTCTCATTTCTATTTATTTCATTTATGTATTTCCGGTTCATCTATTTCTCAAAGTACCCAGGTATTTCTTGGTCTTGCATGTTCCTTGGGGGAACGATCTTAATTGCTATCTTTTCCGTAGAGTAGAAGGTACACGTGGTGCTCTCTTAGCTAGGAGAGTCCCCCGTGTTAGTCCTACACCCAGTCAACCACCCTGAGGTCACTGTCGAGATGTAGCGGTGACTACGGCACGCGTGATAAATGATTGCGTTCTCTCTCAACACAGTTAATTAAGTTAATTTTACTTAATTAAGTGTAAAAGAAAGTAACTTAGGTTAACTCAAATTTGTGTCGGTTAAGCAATATAGGGTTAAGTTAACCCAACATTTTAGAATTTTTTTACTTTTAACTGGTTGAGTCCAGGTCATTCGCTGGGAGGTATATATTACTTAGAATTCACCATGCTATTTAAAACAATTCATAGGAGGTTAATTAAGTTAATTTTAATAACATGAATTTTGCAAAATGATTTAAATTTAAGAAATATGCAAAATTCCATATGAAATCATATTTATGCAAATGATCTACTTTATTAGCAAGTAAACATGTTAATTTTCAATTTATTTCAAAAGAAGGCAATAAAGAGCTTTTCTAATTACAACATTTAAAAGTAAAAAGAAATTTAAAATATAGCAAGAAAAATGATTTCTTTTCCCTTTATTCTTCATCCTCTCTCTCTTTTCTTCTTCTTTTACCTCTCTTTCTTTCTCTCTTTCTTTTACTTATCTTTTATCTTTTCTTTTTCTCTTTTATTTTTCTCTTATTCTCTCGAGCTCATCTCTTCTTCCTTTCTTCTCTGCCTTCCTTCTTCTTCTTCCTTAGTGCCTGTTAGCCTTCCTCTTTCTGCCTTTACGATTTCTTCTTCTTCTTCCTTTCCTTCTCTCCTTACCCATTCTTTCCTTAGTGTTTTTCCTTCAACACTTAGCCTTCAGCTCCTTCTGAACCTTTCTTCCTTTGAACCTTGGCACTTCCTTAACCTTCAGCTGAACCGAGTTTTTCTTTTTCAACCAAAAACTGGTTTATTATTTGTGGCTCAGACTTTTCGAGGATACGCAGCACCCTTTACAGGGTGGGACTAGACCCTACTAGGTCCTCGCCTAGTTCATTATAGATAGATTTATTTCTGGTTCAAGTTTCTGGAGCCAAACCGGCTCAACGCCTCCCAGGCCTCGCCCTCCCAGGGCCACACTTCCGCACGCCCACACAGGTGCACCCTCGCAGGCACACACGCCTGCACACACACGCATGCTCAAGTTCATTCGGTAACTGTGCACCGAGCGCTGAAAACTGAGAAGCCCACTTAACAAAAACCTTTTATACTAAGGCGCCCGCTCGAGGTTTCTCGATGTGGGACTACGTTTCCCCCTTCCAGAGCAAACTTTCAATGGCGATAACTCCTAGCTTAGAGCTCCAATTCAAGAAAACAAAAGCTTGTTGGAAAGCTCTTGAGTTACTCTACAAGATTATAGTGTCAATTCAATGTTAAGGGGAAATTTTCCTCTTTGAGTTGAAGGGTGAAATTCTAGGTTTTCTATGGGTATTAATAGCCTGGAAATGATTTCAATGCTGCAGAGTCCATAAGTTGGACTTTCTCTCTTACTTAAGGCTTTACATAGATTCTACAAGTAATTCTGCAGCTGCATGTATAGGTTTCAAGCTCTTAAAAGCTTCAGGAAATGCAAAGAAGGTCGAAGCTTCTCTGAAAGCTTCAGAGAGTGAAATCAAGCATGAAAAAGGCCTAACAGACAGCTAAAATCATTTTCAATCTATTGGAACAGCTTCTGAAAGTTATTTTCAACTTGTATGGGAAGAAATCGCAATCAAAACTCAACAAAAATCCACTGCCAACAGTTTGGGTTAAAAACAACCCAAACTAGCAGTGATTGAAATCCAAATGAATTACTCCACAGAGCTCATCCAATTCACTAAAGAATCATTCAAATAAATCTCAGAGACAATTCAAACTCATCTAATCATCAAATTGAGCTCAGAATCAAGGTATCAAGCTCGGGTTTCACTGTAAGGCCACAAGATTTGACTCTCTGTTCTAAGCCTTTTCTCAAGAAATTAACACCTAAAATAGCATCCTCTCAACACCAGAAACTTGCTCAGACCTCTGAATAGATGTTTGGACTTAGGAATCTAGGGTTTCAGGCTCGTCGCCTGAACTCAAAATGGAGTTTGTTCGTCAGAGCAATCAGGGGGTTGTTACAAAGATTTGAGGGCAGGAATGACTTCAGTGCATTGCACTGAAGCTTCTAGATTCTTTAACTGTGTCTTTAAACTTTCTAATAGACTTCTCCAACTTCACTGGAATTGGAGAAGATGAATCAGTAATCCCAGCTCCAGTTGTTAAATCTTCAAATAATTAACCTCAAACCAACCTGTGATCCATATTGCATCATTCTGGAGCTTCTTGTTAAGTCCCATAGGCTGAAGAACATATTTGACTTGCCGAAGCTCCAGTGAGTCCAGAAAGAGATGAAAATTGTGCACAGAAAGAGAAAGTGTGCCATTTTTGACTTAAAAGATTCCTGAGGTCACAAAGAACCTCAGGATCGCATTAAATTCTCCATTTGCTCATTAGAATTAAGATTTATCAGTGAATTCATTTCTTGAAGTATTTGAGTTTGTTGAAGCTTGGAACTTGATCTCCCACTCAATTGAGTGGTCAAGATAAGTCAAAGAGTGATTGTGATCATAAATATATAGTTAATTTAAGGTTTTAACTACTCCTGAGCTGCCATTGATAGCGAGCTCAGGAGCTTAAATAGAATTAGGCGTTTAAATTATATGTGATATTTATTCAAATTAAAGTGATAATTAGGATCCTTTGGTGATGAGTAAGTGATGGAGGATCCAATGGTGATGGAGGATCCAATGGAGGTGGAATTAGGTCAACTACTGCTGCCATAGACAGCAGAAGTAGTTGATGAAGGTGGATGTGGATTAGGCGAATTGATGATCAAATTAGGAATTAAGTGTGGTAGAAGTGATCATGGAAGATAGAGGAAGATGATCAGTGGTTCCAAAAGATAAAATTAAGGCTCTGACAAGCTCAAGGAGCTTGCTGAAGTTGAGGAAGATGAACTTTATAAATCCGACATTACAGCTAACTACCTACCTAACTGACTATCTAAACTATTCTACTCCTACTCCTACTCCTATCCTATTGTTACCTGGATGAAGAGGTCAGAGGAACTCCGTCGACGGCTCATGACGGAGGAGTGAAATCAGAGGGTAATTGGAAGATCTCTGACGGCGACTGTGAGGTGAAGCAGAGGAGCTCCTTGGTCAGTGCCTGTGTCCAGAGACGCGGCTAATCTCGGCGAAGTTCCAGACTGTTATGACCCGATTCACGAATCCCTATGAGATATAAGAATCGAACTGACTCGACTGATCTCAAGACCCAGTCGTCCAACGAGAAAGTAACCAAAAGAATAGTAAAATAAACCACATTCATCATGCATGCAACTAACAGTAACAAAAGTACAGTAGTAAGGAAAAGGACTACTACAGTACATACCACCACAACAGTAGAGAATTAAAACAGGTATATAAATATGATGCTTACAATAAAAGAGTACAAGTGTAACAGAATATACTCACTCCAACAGAAAAATGGTACAACAAGTACAACACAAGTAGAACTACTAGGCTCTACTAGGCCCAGCACCCTCCGCAGCCGCAGGCTCTAGCTGCTCAACACCTGGTCCTGAAAAGGTGACAAAGGTGACACCTCAGCGAAACGCTGAGTAGAGTGCCAACCAGCTAGCTAAGAAAAACAGTGAAGGTAAACAGGTAGCTGTTGTTTTAATTTCTTTCTTTATTTTACTCTTTCTTAGTTTATTTCTCAGGTCTTTCTCCTGATCTCGAATGTTCCTCGTGGGAACGATCTTAAATGTAGTCTTTTCCAAAAAGTAGAAGTAGCACGTGGTGCTCTCCTGGTCGGGAGAGTCCCCCGTGGTGGTCCTACCCTCAGTCAACCACCCCAAGGTCACCGACAGACGTAACGGTGACTACGGCACACGTGATAAACACACGGGTAGCTATCCCGTATTGGCACGTGGTCAGTCGTTTCTGTTAACGGTTTTCCAAGACTGCAATTCATGTATTCATGACATTTGTTTCAGTGTTTCTGTTCCTAGGATTCATGCCATACCCTAGGATTTATCATTCAATCTAGTTTTCAAGTCCTAGGATTCATGCCATACCCTAGGATCTATCATTCAATCTAGTTTTCAGACCCTAGGATTCATGCCACACCCTAGAATCTATCATTCAATCTACTTTTCAGACCCTAGGATTCATGCCATACCCTAGAATATATTATTTATCTCAAAGATGCATTTAATGTTGGTAAATAACCAAGGGAAGCCACTCTACCCGCAAAATCGGGAGTAATGGGGGCGTGATCGGCAGGTCCACGTGCCTCCGCAACCCCCAGAGCTGCAACGGGATGAGGTTCTAACACAAGGATCAATCACAAGGAACTACTCAGAACAGGATGAAAATATTTTAAACAAACAGAGGAACAAATTCTGAGAAGAACGGAATCTCAAACGTAGAAATCAGACTTCTAACGGACCCTAAACGAGTCAAAAATGATAACTCTGCCTCAAATCAGACGTCTGGAACACCTTCCAGACGTCTTAAAAGATGGTCCAGGTCATACCTTACTCTGAGCTATTCTTTAGACATCCAGGATCCCGCTGAACCGTCTGGACCTAGTTCCAGACGTCCATCTATCACTCCGGACGTCTGGAGACGCTCTCCGCCATCTGGTAACTTGCCCAAACGTGTGATCTGTGTGGGAGGGCGTCTCCTCGCGCCTTCCCCAACAAAACCTGCATGCGTACGCAAACACTCTCAACACGACACGTCTCAGGGCTTTCAGCGGAATGGCCTGCATGGCCGCATCTGCAAAAAGGAGGAAGATGAGAAATATCGTACCTTTCAGATGTTTGGATCTCACTCCAGACATCGCCCACATCGTCTGGACGTAGGTCCAGACATCTGATTCTGGGAAAGTTTCCCAGAATCAGGACCTCCTCGCCCTCTACAGGCTGCACACGGCCACGCCGCGCTCGCCTGCCTACTACCTAAGCGTAGCAGCACCGGGGTAACCCCCCAAGCACCACGCTTCCGCTGCGTGCCCATCGACCGACCTTGGGCTGCTCCAGCAAGCTCGCTCTCTCTTCCTCACGCACTCTGCCTCTTCTCCCTCTCACTGCACCTCCTCCTCCCTGCGCGCACCCGGCAACAGCTGCTGCCCTCACTCTCTCACTCTCACGCTAACACTGGAAGAAGGAGGAGACGGTGGAGTGGTGGGTGAGGGAGAGGGAAGGGGGAGAGGGTATTTGAAGGCATCGAGGAGACAGAAAACAAAAGGAAAACACCTGCAGGTCGGCAGGCGCAGTCTGCGCACGCACACACGCGCGTAGACTCGTAATCGTACACCGCAAAAATTTATTTCCAGACGTCTGACCAGATATCTGGACCAACTCCCAGATGTCTTAAAAACGTTTGATGTCGTGGGTCTTAACACTGACTAATTAAGGTGGACGAAGGAAGTAGGATTATGAGGAGGAAAGTTGCTGGAGTTGTGGAGGGAATAGCCTATTGGGTTGGCTACAGTGAAGAAGAGGGAAGGGAGCCAACTTGAAGAAAATCAGGGGGGGTCAGGGGGTATTTATAGTCGACGGCGATGAAGAAATAGGTGGAATCTGGACGCGATTGAGGCTAGGGGGAGGTTAACCACCAGCATCTTCTTCGACGACGGTAAAGTTATCTCCAACCCTAAATTAGGATAAAAGTGTTATCCAGACTGATGGATGAAGATGGGATGGTGAGCGCAAGCTCCAGGAGCCTGAAGGAGAGATGACATCGGATGGGCGGTGATCATGCGGTGGCTGCACCTTCAGTCATCAGCCGTTCAATCGGTTGAATAGAAGAAGAAGAAGAAGAAGAAGAAGAAGTCAGGGACCTATTCACAGTAAATCCTAAGGACCTATATGAAAAATAAGGACCCAATTGGAATGAAATGTAAGGACCAAAATGTAAACTCAGGCTTTCAGGGTTTATTTTAATTTAGATCTTTTTCAACTTTTTATATATGATTATAAATAAGGTAATTATTATATTTAGACCTTGAATTTACATTTTTGACCTTTTTAGATTTATTTAATTGAGTAATGTTGCATGAGTTATTACAGACTTAGGTATATATTATGCTTAAATTAGTTAACTCATTAATTAGATGAATGATTAATAATATTTCGAGTCCAATTATTAATTAGATTATTAATAATATTAATTGGATGATAAAATAGCATTTTTAACTTATTTTAAGGTCCTTCACTATATATCCCTTATTTAATGATTAACCCATATATTACATATTCTTAGCTAATTAACTAGGAAGACTAGTTAATTAGGGGTAATTAGAGATCATGATGAGCTTCTCATCAATAAGCGCACAGGTAGCTACCCCACACTGACACGCGGTCAGTCGTTTCCGCTAGCGGGTATGCCCAAAGTACAACAAAGAATAGTATAGGGCCTTACCCTCTCAAAACAGGGTTCTCACCCCTCCACAGTCAGCGTGCCCACGCCTGACTACCCCGGCTTGCCCAAAGGGCCTAACAAAGTCGGTGCAGGGTGGCTAGCTAAACCCCGGGCCCCTTGGGGTGGCTAGCTCCGACCCTACACTAGTAGCACACCTTGGTACCACGTACGCGAGGGCCAATAGGAGTCAATGTAGAGTGGCCAATCCTAACCCCGAGTCTCAACCCAAGGGAGACTAGCTCTGCTCTACACTTAAAGGGGATAGTTGCTCTCCTTGGTACCACGTACACAAGGGCCAACACACTTCCCATCTACATTCCAGATACACAGGAGTTCTACTCCTAATTTCCCATAGGGTTCATGCTCATATTCATCTCATTTATCCAGATCTAGATCTCATGTTTCATAACTCATTCCTCATCCAAATACAGGCAGCTCGTGCTTTCATAATTTAGTTCTCAATCATGACATGCAACTTGTGGTTTCACAGTTCAGTTTCTCATTCACATACAGGCAGCTCATGTTTTAACATGTATCTCATAATTATATTAAACGCATTTGCTTGCAATTTATCTTAACCATGCATTCAAGTAAACAGTACAGCTCAAACAGGCTCATTCACTTCTACCTTAGGGTTTCATTCCACATCCTAGAGTTTAATCCTATTATTCTAACCAAGTACATTCCTATTTAAATATTAACTGAATTAAACCACTCTACCGAGTATCACGGGAGGAATGGGGACCTGTGCTACAGATCTATGTCTCCGCGGCTGGTAACCTGTACCAGCGACTAATTACATTAAACGAGGTCAAAACAGTAGATACTCAGCACGAACGCGTAGAGGAACTCGAGTGGAAAACAGCGGTACTTCATTTACGGAAATCTAATTCTGTTTGGGCCTTAAATAGGCCAAAAATGCAGTTACTAATCAAAATCAGACGTCTCAGATCTCACCTTGTATTTCTGCGACTAATTCAGACATCCAGACTCCCTTTCCGACTGTGTGGGGGCAGTTCCAGACGTCGGACAAGGTCTCCGGTCATCTAGAAGCACCTCCGGACATCTGGCGACGTGATCAGAAATCCAAAAGTGCTTGGGAAAGCGTATCATGCACCTTCCCGGAGCCTTCGCCAACATATGAAAGCGCAGGCATGATTTTAGCCCAACAACTCCTACACTGAAATTCTTTACATGGCGGAAAGCAGCGTAGGAAGGTACGTACCTCGCGATATTGTGCTTTCAGACATTCGGCCTCAGCTCCGAATGTCCTGGTGCCTCGCCAGCCATCTGGCCGTCACGCCAAATGTTTGATACTAGAAAACTTCCAGTATCAGAACCTCCTCGCAGCTCGCCCTGCTAGCACCTCCGCCCGCAACGGCTCTAGCAGCTGTAGGAGCTTGAGAAGCTCAATGCCGGTGTCCTCCTCTCCTCCCCGAGCTCTACCGAGCTCCCGTGATCGTCTCCCTGCTCCCCCACTCTCACTCCCTCGCACTCTCTCGCTCTCACTCTTCCCCGCTTTCCCCTCGCTGGTGGCTCTCCTTCCACGCCGCGGTTGCAGCAGAGACAGAAGGGGGCGTGGCCGTCGCAGGGGAAGGTGGAGGTGGCGGTGGCTTGAGTCGTGTGAGGAGGAGAGGAAAGGAGAAGGGAGGGGGTTTATATAGGTGGAGAGTTAGGGTTCGGATGAGGGTGCGGGGGGAGAGAGAAAGGCCTCTACACGTCGCCCATGCGTAGAGCGCAAAGCGCAGTACGGAAATCTCACTTTCAGACATCCGAGCACGTGTCTAGATGTCTGGACAAACGTCTGACTAAAACTCTAGACGTCTTATCCGACTAAAAAGGCAATGGGTCATTTCAGGCATTGATGAACACGGCATCAATAATCATAATAAAGTACTATTGTCGGGTTTTTATTCCCGACAACGGCGCCAAAAATAATCAAATGACTTGGGACATATATCAAACAATCACAATAAAGCATTGTTGTCAAGTTTTTGTCCCCAGCAATGGTGCCAAAAATACGATCATCGACTACCGATTTGCACAAAAAACGATGTTTAAGGCGTCGTTGTTGTAATATAAATGTCACAAATGCAAACCGATGTCGCGTAAATTTTATTTAATTACAATTTTTACTAATTTGTTTCCAGGTCGTTCATTGGGAGGCAGTTACTGATATACATCCCTTTCTAAGTCCAAAAATATTCTTTTATTTCAAAAATGTTAATTTTAGTTACAAAATGAATGAATGAATCAATAAATGAAAGAATTGGTTAATTATTTATGAAAGAATCAACTAATATGCATTACAATGCCTAAAACCAATGTACAACAAACAAGCATCAGAAACTAACTACTACTACACTATGTTAGTTATATACAATTACTATAAGTAATACCTAAGTATAGGTATAAAAATAGCTATTAATATCTACTATACTAAGTTAACTTAACAAATTAATATCTATAGTAACATATATTATATATACAATAACATATACATGCATCGTTGTAGCCTTAGTATCAAATGTACATAACATAAGGTAAAATAGCCATCTATACTAATGTATATACAAATGTACAGTGACATATATAACTGTCACTAAAGCTTTAATGTTATTTATTAGCATATAGGAGCTCAAACAACACTTATACTATTCTACTATACTTATACATATATATTAATTATATACATATACATATTGATATTTATTTATTTACATTATACATATATTGTATACTTATACTATCCGTATTATACATACACACATACATATGTATATACTTACACACCCCTAGGAGGGGGAAACTCAACAGTTAGCCGTTGTGGCTCACTCACTCCTCTCTTCTCTTTTCTCTTCTGTTTCAAAACTTAGTTGTTTTTAGGTCGTCCCCTCTCTCATCAGATGTCTATGTTTTACTTAGGATAAAAATTTTGGTTTAATGAGCGGGCTGGCCACTTTTGAGGGATACACAGCACCTCAGAGAGGTGGGACCAAACCTCTACTAGCAGCCTGCCTTAGTTCCTAATTTAGGTTCAATTTCATCTAATTTCAGGCCCAATATTAGGCCCATACAGGGCTAGCTATAGTTCATGGCACCCGACCTACCATTGTTCAAATATCATCATCTACGCTCATGTTTCAGATCACGCTTAGAGGGAAACAGTAATAGGTTTCGATACCCAGCACCCGTGACGACTGAGCAGCAAAGTGCACAAAAACCATTTATACTACACAAAGCAATTTCGTCGTCCACAATGTGGCACAAAAACTAAGCACCCAATTGGCGTGTTGCTATGTGTTGGAATGACATATTGCGTGAATTTTGGTCCTCGATTCAAGGGCCATAATTAAGTCCTATTTTAAAATAAATTATATTTTTGAAAAGCCCTTATATAATACGACACAATGGTATAGTTAATTTATGTAAATAAATTATTTAGATATATAATTAAATTAGTTAAAGTTAGGGGTTTATACATGTTAAATTAGGATTTAATTTCTTAAAGTACACATTGGTTAATTAATCAAGAAATTGACTATGTACAAAGGTAATTTACATAATAAATTATTTATTACACATTTTTAATGTATTTTAGAGATTTTATTTTAATTTATTTACATTTAATACTCGTTTCAGTTAGTTTTACACATAAATAATTTATAAATACTATAATACACTATAAATATAGTATAAATAGGTTGAAAATAGTCAATATAATATTATAGAAATGTACATTATAAATTACTTCATTATTAACTGAAATTACTAATTTATTTTATTTTAAGTTAATAAATTACTTAGTTAACTTAATAACTTAATTATTTACTGTAATTACTTAATTAAATTAAATTAGCGGTATTATACAACTCTTATTATATAGTTAAATACATATGTACAATATTAGGTACAATTATGTACATATAGATAGGTTTATAAATTACTTAGGTTATTATACGTTTAAGTTAATATAAATTAATAGATAATTATACAATAAAGTTATATATACATTAAATCATCCTAAATATTTAATTTAATATATAGAATACATATATAAGTTAATTATATACAATATATACATATTATACAATATATGCATTCAGTTTAGGTTTAAGTTATATTTACAAGTATATGCATAGTATACAAGGTATTTTTAGCTATTTTAGGGTTTTTTATTTTTATAGGTTTTGTATATATAGTAGAGCTAGGGGATGAGAGAGAAAAAGTGATGTAAGAGAAAACAAGTGTTCTTGGTGTTTTTGATCTTAAGTTCTTTTATTAAATTTCACGGTATACTAAACCGTCGGCTGGTATGTTCTACCAAGTCGGGGGTTCACATTACCTTAAAACTTGCTGAACACCTAACGAAATTCCTGAACTTACTCAAGAAAGGATTTTTTTTTTGTGATTTTTTTGGGATTTTTATTTAAGTACAAACCAACCCAATTTAGGCCTTGATAAGTATTTTAACAATGAACCTAAGGACTCTAAATGTGTTTTAAAGGTTAGACAATCAATAAAAGCATTCACATACACTCAACACATCACATGAAAGATGATGGAGAATTTAAACATGATTTTCAATTAAATTTTCAATTAAATTTCAATTTGGACAGATGAAACACTCAACAGTAGCTGACAAAGGATTTAATACAAAGATTACAAGTAATTAAAATCAAATTAAAATCTATAACAGTCAATGAATGCCTAAAACATGAAGTTCCAACAATGAAAACATGTCAACTACATTAAACTCCTCAAATCACCCCAAAAATTCTTCTTCTAGATCTGTTGCTGCTATTCAACTGCTAATTCAGCTGCTACATGAAAATCAGTAGCTACTGCTGCTGGTGTTGGTCCAATTGAGCAGCCAATTGCTAGTTCTAGGCTACTATGTGAAGGATCCAACAACTAATGATGCTGAAGCACTTTGAAAACCCAACAGTTGCTGCTGGAACAGGTTCTCAGGCCTAATCTATTGTCCATAATAACACCTCATATCTAAACAAATTAGATCTAAAGGCCACAAAACCCAAAGCAATGTCTCCTCATAAAGCCACTTGAAATTAGAAATTCAATCTCACTAAAAAGCCAACCCACACAGCTACATATAGAACATAGCTTCTTGTTCAATCCCCATTAAAGCTAATCAAAACATTCACTTCCAATCTCAACTCTCTCAAATATTTGTCAAAAAGTCTGAAAAACATCACAAATCAAGTATGAGATCAAAAGAAAATATAAGAAACCTTAATTAATACATTCCCTTATCTTACAGACAACATAAAGAAAATGGATTAACTTAGGTGTTCAAATCAATTTGAAAACCTCCTCAAACACACATTAAACATCCCAAACTTCAATAAACTTTTGCAGATCAGATTAATACCATTTTTGAACTCAAAAACCATTTTGAAGTTAAAAATACATGTTGCCCTAATTGGGCCTTTTAAAGTAAGAATGCCATCGTGAATTGATCACTTTGAGCTCTTAAACACTATAAATTAGTGTTTAGGACCTTAAACTATCTTAGAAAAGTCATTAGGTCATTGCTTAGGCCTTGAATCATTCAATATGATTCTCATTGGCCCAAACCTCCTAACAATCACCAAAAAAAAAGAAATCTAGAATCTGGCATCAAATAAAGCGCAGCGAATATGACCCCTGAAACCTTGATCAAATAAGTTTAAAATAATTACAATTCTTCAACTCAAACTTGTATAAAGCCAATTTAATTGATTAAATCCAAATAGATTGCAATTAGCTCAAAACTCACTCAATCAACTATCAAACACCATCTCAATAAAATCAGTCAATTTTGCTCAATTCAAATAAGGGGCAGGGTATCAGTGGGAATATGGGCTGAATGAAAAGCCCTGGATTTGATGTTTGAGCAATTCAACAGATCTGAAAGCTAATGAGCTTCAGATTTGTTGAGTGCTCTCATGAGTGGGTGATTGATGACAAAATCGTGCATCGAGTCAACATGAATTATGAGATGAAGAGGAAGAAAATGAGTCGCAATAGAGGTGGAAAAACACCTCTTGGTGAAGAGATTCTCGCTTATTAATGTAGCAATAGAATGATAGTCGTTGTGTTTTATGTGGTGAAAAATCTCTTAATCAAAACTAAATATCAAATTTAACCACAGTAAAGATGTCGCATCCACAGGGAGGAATAGATCAATAAATTCACGAGTCGACGAATATACTGTTTGCAGACACTACTGCGACTTCAATGCGAGGAATTTGCTATTTTAAATGAAGCTTGCAATTTCCCTAAAAGTTCAAGGGTATTTATGCAGTTTTCATGTTAGGAATTAAGCTCCAAAAATATGTGTATGATGCATGTGTAATGGCATATCATGTAAGTTTAACTTTCATGCAAATCTGATTTGAAATTCAAAGTTAAATCATGCACATAACACAAGTGACGTAATTTCAGGAAACTATGAGTGTATCAATGCAATGTAGCCTGAATAAAATATGAATATCTCAATGGCAATGGCATTAAATGTAAATATTAATTGAAAAGAAAACAAATGATTTCTCCTCTCTCTTCCTCACGTGGACGACCGTGCATTGTTGGCAGCGAGAGTCAACGAAGTGGTGCGCCTCGACGAGGGCTACGCAATGGTGGTGATGTGGCGTCCAGAGGTGGTCGGCGGTGGCTGGACGGAGGAGAATGGCCGTCGGCTTGTTGGCCCTGTTAGACGAAGATAGCCGCACGTGGAGAGGATGGCATGGCACCGCTGTTGTGTGCTGGGCGCTCACGTGCAAGGTGTGCTAGGGCGCACTTGCAGGGTTGGCCGCTGACTGCAGCCTTGGCCGCGTGCGGGCGATGGGTGCAGCGCCTGTGGGCGTGGGTCGCCTGCAGGCTTGAAGTGCGCCTGCAGGCACTGGTGATGGCGTGGCGCGCAAGGCGATGGGTGCAGCGCCTGCGGGCGTGGGTCATGGCATCTGCAGGCTTGGCTGGCTGCCTGCGAGCGCTAGCGAGGGTGCGCTTGCGAGTGGGGCTTTGGCGTGAGCGCTTGTAGGGCGCGGTGCAGGGTGGCATGCACTTGCAGTGGAGAGGGTGCTTGCGTGCGGTGGACAGGCGATGGAGGGCACTTGGTGCAGTAGCGTGAGGTGCGGGTGCTTGCGGTGGAAGGCGATGGCGCGGTGTAGGAGCGAGTGCACGCCTGCAGGATGCGTAAGGGCAGGCGATGGAGGGCGTGGGTGCGGGCGGTGGAAGGCTTGGAGCAGTGAAGGCAGTGCGTGGCTAGATAGGCGGTGGAGGGTGCTCTGATGCTGCTAGGAGCACTGGTGGCTGCACAAGGGCGCTGGGCGCGCAAGGGCACTGGTGGTGGCGTTGTGTGCTGTAGCAGTTGCAAACACGCGGTGAGGGTAGGTTGTGGGGGCGTTGGTGCACAGTGCATGCTAGTTGCACAGTGCATGCTTGGTTCACTGTGTCCGCCCTCTCCATGGTGGGGAAGGTGGAGAAGAAGGATATCCCCCCAGGGGGAGGAAGAAGAACCGACGATCCCCTCCTCTCCTGTGCCAAGTCTCCTCTTAACTCCTCTCCCTAGCGCTAATTAAGGGACTTTCAAATCCCTTACTAATTTTGGCCGGCGGCTGTTGGGTTCGGTTGAAGAACGACTGTAGGTGGAGATACTTGTGGGGGGAAAATATCTTTCCACCCCCCTGTTCTTTTCCACAATTGTTCTTCCTCCCTCTTCTTCCTGATTATTAGCCTGATGGAGAATAATTTGAGGAGATGGGTGCATTGTTGCAGGACCCTACATGAAATATAATTACATAAGAAGAAATGTAAACTTAAACAATGACACATGCAATCATTTAATGACCAAATGTGATTATTAACAAACATACAATGTTAGAATTGAATTACTTAGGCATAATAATAGACCATTAAAATGGACTCATCACCTCTCTAATCTGAATTGATCAGAGAGGGCGAGATCGAGTCTAAACTAACCTACCTCTAATCCTCACTAACCCATCACTGAATTTGATTTCTAATCTACTCGTAGCTAATCTAATTACACTAACTAATAATCTAAGATACTCTAGAAAGCTGGAAATCCTATCTAACAGGAAGAATGGGGTTGCCTAGATCCAAGGCCAGCAACTAAGGAGGAAGAAGGGAGGGAGGTCTCCAGCGAGTGAAGAGCCTTCTAGTGGAGCTCTAGAGTCATCCTCAAGCGTACGTCATCCCTAGCGGCGAGGAGGAATTGAGAAAGAAAAACCACGCCCCTGTCACAAGTGCGACAAGTGAAATGGTTAGAGGCTGCTGGAGAGGGAGGAAAGGATTGGCTCAAGGAAGTAGAAGGGGAGTCGATGCATGCGTGAGGAGCTCAGGTGTTCGCTTAAGTAGCCACGCGCGAGATCTGATTACCGAGGAGGTGGGATTAAGTGATTAAGTCACCAACGGTGGATGCAAACTATGTGGAGGCACGGGAAAGTTAAACTAAATCAAAGCCGCTGGATCAGATACGGGGAGGATGGTGGTCCTATGCACAAAGGCACAGGAAAAATGGATGAGGCTCAACGGTTGGATCAAGGATGCAAAGATGCGACGACTATGATGCATTGTGTTCATGCAAGTGAATAGTGCCCCTATTGTACGCAGGTGTATTGGAGTATTTACGAGGAGACCCTTAAGGCGAAGGGGTAGAAGAATTGTGAAGAAACCCGTATGTAAAGGAATCTATAGCAGCGCGGTCCCTGAGATTTGTGAAGAGGTCCCCGCAGCTATCAGAAAGGTCCTCAGGAAGTTTTTATGTGAAGGAAATGTTAAAGCCTAAAGGACCTAAGTGTAATATCAATAATGCAGGGTCCTAATGATGTCCAAATGCCATGAGATTTTTATTGGAGCTTAATTGAACATTTAGGAAGTTAATTTCACTTTAATTTGAACTTTTTAATCCAAATGTGTGTTCAATTTGCAATTAAATTATCAAATTACATTTTTTTATAAAATATCTCAATTTATGACCTAATTTTGTATTTTTAACACTGATTTGCTGTTTTAGGTCATTTATGTTATTTGTCACACTTAACCCTTTTCTTGCTTTAGTTATGTAGTGTTTAGCCTAGTTTCTAGCTTAACTTGGGCATTTTAACTATGATGAGCCACACCTCATCAGGCACTAGTTTCAAAATTGATAAGAAAAATAATTTCTTGAGTTTAAATCGTAACCACCAAATTCTTCGATCTTCTGAACCATTCACATTGGCATGTCAAGTGTCACAAGTATTTTACATCCCCGATAATTGCCAAAGAGGTTGGGTTATACCAATAAGAAAAATATCGCACAATTATTTTGATGCACAATCTAAAGCATAACAAGAATTAATGAAAGAATGCCATATAGATTTAAATGCAATAGATATGAATATCTACGGTTAGTAACAATTTCGTTACATTGTTTCATTTTTATTTTACTTATGCATTTCTTATTTTCACATTTCTGTACTTCCTTTGTGTATTTGCTTCATTATAGGTTTACTTATGTAATTTTTTATTTTTGCATTAATGCTTTATATATTGTTTTCAACTGTATTAATTTTTATATTTATTTATTGTTGCAGATGAAGGTGTTTAAGAAAAAAGCCAATAAGAAGGTTTCCTCTCAAACACAACCATCACCCAGCCCGAGCACCAGGCTCAGCCATCCCCACAGCACTAGTCTCCCTCCCAGTCACGTTTTTTACGACCCAGGGACCTGGCTCAATCTTGTGATGTCATATATGCGGGGGAAAGGAAAAGAGTAAGGAGATTCCTCCTACTGAGCTAGAGCCAGTACCAGTTGATCCAGATTACTAGTCGGAGTTGTGGGCATCAGAGGAGGATGACGTGGATGAGAACGATGAGGTGGATGGGGAGGAGGAGGGGGAGGAGGGTGAGGATGAGCAGGTTGAGAGTACGTCCCCAGTACATGTGGACCCGAGCACGGCGAGTACAAGTGATGGTAAGAACTCATGTACTTTTAAGAAGTAATTTGCTTCTATATTTAAAACTTATTATATATTTGATACATATAATGAATATGATTAATGACTATGTAGGTAGAGTAAGAAGAGAAGAGGGGAAGACAAAGAATTTAGATCTCTGACGTATCCCCGAGAGCTTAAAAATAACAATCAGGCTTAGAACTACGGGAGAGGCAGAGAATTACCCAGGCTTCATTAGTCAAGTGTGAATGATGGTGAAGTCTGTTGTGCCACTATGCTACTTTGATTGGAGGAGGGTCCCCGCAAGGCTGAAGAGGCAGCTCCTCCAACAGTTGGAGGTATTACAATAGATCTTAAGTATTACTTCTACAACTTCATCTTAAAATTATTTTTATGTAAGATTGATGTATTTTCTCACAATAAATGTAGATGAGTTATGATTGGGGTGTCGACACCACTGCCCCAGAATATCCTTAAGCACGCGACTATGCTCCACAGAGATTGGAAGATGGAGACCAAAAGAAAAGTAAAAAATTTTAAACATTTACATGTTAAATATGTACATGATTTCATAAATTATTTCTAACATTTTATATTTGGTATTCAGTTTTTCTCGGACAGGTTGCCCGATGAGGCAATGGATAATTGCCCTCCTAATGTCATGCCTGAACACTGGAAGAAGACATGTGAGCATTGGCTAGATCCCAAAGCGGAGGTTAGTAATTTATTCTAAATGTTTATATTAATTTCATATATCTTAAATTGATAATAAAAAATCAATTTGTTTAGAATATATATATATGCTTTTAGTAGATGAGCAAGCAAGGAAAAATAAGGCCAATAGGGCCTAAGCTCCAGCACAGACCCACTGTTTGGGTTGAAGAATCATTGAAACGTTAAGAGCCATTATGTACATTTATTATAACAACTTCGCACTTGAAAATTATTTACTTTAGATATTATCTTAATAAAATTACATCATTTTCATATTTTCAGTCTGCTTTGCATGATAGGAGGGGATGAGTAGGATGGACACTTACGAGATTACCTATAGTAAGGCTGTCGTTGAGGATACTCATAGGTGGATTCACAACTCATACCAGAAGAGACATGTAAGTTTCCTAAATTCAAAATCTTTATAACTTTGTATATATATATATTATAATAATAATCCTTAATACGTTTAGGAGAGAATAGTTCACTTGGTGCATCCCCCTCACGATGAGACTTCCAACAGCGTCCAACAATCTCTGGATCCAAAGGAGGAATCTAGGAGAGTGATGCCACTAGACTACGGTGGTTTCATTCATAGAGCGGGGAGGGTGCGCACCTTATCTAATTGGTACTGAAGGAAAGGGGTCATCTCATATAGTGTCGTCGATCGGCTGAACCAAAAGATCAACACAGTGCAGGGACAAGAGGAAAGGGAGAAGAGAGAGGCAGAGATGAAGAACTAGATGAATGCCATACAGTCTCAGATGAGCAAAACAAATGATAAGATTCAGCAGCTTCTATCCCTTCTTCTGGAGAAGGAACAATTAGCATCCATCTCCATCTGATCACACCACCCACAAACGAGACGACAACGACATGGGTGGGGCTGGTGGAGCTGATGACATCAGTGCAGCAATGTTTTGACATTTTCTTCTTTTTCTTTATTACTACATGTTTCCTTTTATATGTAAATATTTCATTATGAAACTACTTCTATATCATACTTTATTTTTGTGGAATATGAAACTTGTTTTCATTCTTGACATTTTGTATAAAATTAGGTGTTTCGCTAGGTATAATAGTATTACAATTCTTAGTTTCTAAATAATTTATATTTAGAATAGTAGGTGTTTCCCATAATTTCTACAATTTAATAAAAAACTTCCTTATCTTTGTCGTCAGTTATTGAAATTGTCGATTTGTTCAATAATCGACAATGTTAAAAGAATTTTTTTTTAACAAAGGTGACTATTTGTCGTCGTTTATTACTATTTATTTTTACCGTAGCTATGTAATAAGTAATGGCAAATAACCATCTTTATTAAAAAAAATTACCTTTCAACATCGTCGGTTATCGAAAAAATCGACGATTTGATAATATTATTTTTTAATTGATAGAAATAAATAGTAATAAGCACTGGTGTTTAAATTTTTATTTTTTAAAAAAATTGTCATTTACCGTTGCTAAAAAATACAGCTAAAAGTTCAGTAATAATGTCACGTGAATCTCTTTTTTTATTAGGATCTTTAGGTATATATTTTTATAAATATTTGATAAGATATATACATCTCTATATTCTTGATATTTATGTATATGCTCTTATAAAATTACTCTGTTAAGGTCGTATACCCCTCCTTCGTTAAACTCAATAGAAAAGGTCAAAAAAAAATTTAAAAATAAAAAAATTTATATTTTCATCCCAACACAAAACCCCAACTATATCCTTCTCCTTCCACCATTAACCATCACCACCAGCCACTCACCTCCTTCATTCCATGACTCCCTCCTCCTGTACAACCTCCCCTCCCCGGACCTCATCAACCCACCCATCTACCCCTTCTTTCGCTCCGTCGACGACGACCAAGTCGCCGCAAGTGCCAGCAACTCAGGACTTCCTCCTGCACCTGGAGGCATACCTAGCCCAATGCAACGGTGTGGACAAGCTTCTAAAGATCTTCAAGTACTCCCCGAAGCTAGCCCTGACCTTGAGGACCCTAACCCTAGCGTCCCCCTCCCTCCACCCTCACCTCTGCTCCTTCAAATCCTCCGTCGGCCTCAATCGCAAGGCCTTCCACCTCAGCAAATTTGTCCTGGGGAGGAGGAGAGTTGCAAGTTGAGGGATAAGCTGCTGATGAAGCTTATCGTCCTGGACCTCATTGATCCATCGAATGGTGCAGGCATGGTCAGGATCAAAAGATGACGTCTTGATTGCCCTCGATGACAATCATGTGGCAAGGGGGACGGTACGAGGTGGCTCCCTTCGGCAGGCCGGCATCCTCTTTGGTGGCCTTAAGCTACTACTTCTCGATCTCGCACTTCTTGTAGCCCTGGATCTTCTTGAGGCGGAAGAAGTCCTCCCTCTCGAGCTCGTCGATGTACATGTAGCTAATGGTGTTCTCAAGGCGCAACTTCATGACGTTCTTGAGAGCGTTGACCCTACGGTTGGTGGTCTTGATGGCCTCATCGAGGGTAAGGAAGGAGGTCCGGAGGGAGGTGAGCTCTATGAGCACCTCTATGGCCTTGACGTGAGTGGCACGGCAAGCGAGGGTGGGTCAATGAGGTCTGGGGAGGGGAGGCCATACGGGAGAGAGTTAGGGAGTGGAGGCAAGTGGCTAATGCTGATGGTCAATGGTGGAAGGAGAATGAGAATAATATATTTGAAATTTTGTGTAGGAATAAATATATAAATTTTTTATTTTTAATTTTTTTTAATATTTTTTATTAAATTTGACGGAATATAAGCATACAAACTTAACAAAGTAATTTTATAGAAATATATATAGACATATAAAAATACGAGGATATATATATCTTATTGAGAGTTATAACGATATATATGTGTGTGAAAATCTATTTTTTATTAAAAAAGATGGTCCAGTCGGTGGTTGTTTTTCGGTCATTGATTAGGTCCTGACAAGAGCGATTCATTTCAATATTTTAAAAATTCTGTCGAACTGGTAGGTCCAACTGATTCAATTAAAATTCGATATCTTGTGATAATAAAAGTTAAAATAAGTGTGAATAGATCAAAATCGATTTTATGCGGTTGATTTAGTTAAAATAGTCATTCGATTTGATCTTTTTTTTAATTGAAAAAAAAGGTAAAAATGCATCTAACTTTAAAATTTAAAAGTAAAGATTAAAAGATATGTGTATTCTTTGAGTCTATCTTTTAGTTTTATTTAATATTTACTAAAAATATGTTAAATTTTATTATAATTAAAATAAAAAATAATTTTCTTACTATATATTTTCATTAATTTTTTTATTTAATATCGATTCAACCCAATTAACTTTGAATACTACCATCAATATAAATTAAACCAATGATCTTAGATTTAACATTTTTGATTATTTAATTTGCTTTTGACGTCATCATCATTTTAATTAATATAAATTGGCAATTAAATTATTAAAAAATTAAATCAATAACCGATTGATTCAATGAACGATTCAATTTTTAAAAATAATAATTTATCTTGGAAGTAAAGATACATCACAAGCCCATCAGAAAAATGATGTCGTATCTGATATATTACTTGACGTGGACAAAGGTTGATTACATTGGCAGAAGTAAGCACCATGCGACGACATTGCAGGAATCTTAGGTACACGTGTGTGTGTGTGTCTATATATATATATATATATATATATATATATATACACAACCGATGTGAGGCACGGTTGTTTCAAATTCTTTTCCACTCACATGAGGAGAACTGC
Organism: Thalassia testudinum; assembly: GCA_037157565.1. Taxonomy (NCBI): domain Eukaryota; kingdom Viridiplantae; phylum Streptophyta; class Magnoliopsida; order Alismatales; family Hydrocharitaceae; genus Thalassia; species Thalassia testudinum. The sequence goes on along the minus strand of JAZHRO010000018.1, from coordinate 51,601,985 downwards.
GCATTCTCATAGCCAATACATGTATATGGTACCAATGAAATTTATACTGAGAGAAATTTTCTACTAATCCATGGCTGTAATCAACCACGTCAAATACTATGCTCCCAGTATTACCATCAAGCCTAATCATAAGGGTTTGATCAAATACCATCATGACGAACCATATTTCCTTTAGATAAATCCCACGTCAGTTGACTTCCTACAAGTTTGCTAAATCACTACCATCTAGGGGAATAGACGACGGTGGGCATGTGTTTAAAGCTATGATAGATTTGTATTTTTCTTTTATCTTTTTATTTTCTTGCATTTGGTGGCAGGGAAATTTATCGCATTTATAGAAGAGACGAGTCCCTCCCAAATCTATCTTCACCCTCACCTACTTTCGAGTTATCGAGAGGCCATTTTGATCTCATTCAATACATTTTAACATGTTTAATCTGCGATTAATCCATATTCTTTTGATTTTTATGAATTTTCCGTGGTCTTATTGACAACTCCCAGTATCTCTTACTTGGTCAAGATTATGCGTGAAATTCCATGTGTATAACCTTACCAATTGATAGTACATTGAGGGGAAGACCAAGAATACGCAAGTTGGAGGATAAATTAATTATGTTTGGAAGTTGTATGATACTTTCCTGGAAATTGTGACATGAGTACCCATGATCATTTCAAACTATTCTCTACTAGAACTGAGCATGCTCAGGAAAAAAAGCTTGCTTGTCACGCCTACGATCCATCGCTCCACTATTAATAACCATTCATATCATTATTTATATTAGGAGCCATCATATTGACAAAAATACTACTATCTGATTAAAAGTACCAGAGGAATGTGAATAGCACTAAAGCGGGACAAGTACGAAATTTAATCAATTAATGAGAACTTCAATTTAGATTAATGAAAATAAATTGCTATAAGATAGAAATACACCCACAAGGCCAAGATATAGAATGGAAAACCATCTATACTCACAAGGCATGGTCGAGGTCGTGGTGTCGAGAAGAGTGCAGAGGAGTCAACGGCACGTCGAATGGATGGTTGTGGTGACGGCTACGCAAAGAGAGGCGGTGTCGATGTTGGGTTCTTCCCTATTGGAGAAGATGAAGAACAAGAAGATGAAGGAGAAGAGGGGACCAACTATGGCACATGGGCGTGCACATGAGTAAAGTCACGCACAAGGGCGCGGTGGCTGGGACACGCACGGGCATGCACAAGGTTGTGGCTGTGGCACTGCGAGCAGGTGTGGTGATGGCTGAAACGACCCTTTCCAAGGGCCATTTAGATTTTTTTTGAACTTTGGGGGTTGTCACAATTTCTACGCACCAAAAGATTTCCGTGCGAAATATTTTTCATCCTTGAGGTGTTTAATGCAAAAAACCCCCCCCATACCCATCCCCACGCCACCTTACCCCTCCATGCCCCATGCTTTCCCCCCATCCCCACACACCTCCCCCATACCTTTCCCCATCCCTCACCATCCATAAAAACCTCCCTCCTTCATTTGCTCTCCACCACAGCAGCTAAGTGAGGGAGGAGAGAGAGACCGAGGAGCAAGAGGAGATCGGAGGAGAAAGCGAGACCATGCAGGACCTGCTACAACTCCTGAAGCGAGAAGGAAGCTTGCGAGGAAGTTCTGCAGCATTTATTTCCGCAGATCTAGACGCCTGCAACATTTGTTAGATGTCTAAAGGGGTCTCCGGACGTCTAGGAAGAACACAGAGTGCCGAGGTGCTAGAGACGTTGGAAAGGTGGGTTGGCGCAGCGTTTGAGGCACTTTAGGACATCTGGGAGCATCATCAGACATCCGACTGCTCTTCTAGATGACTGGGAGCAGTGCCAGACGTTTGGAGACACCCTTAGACGGCTGTGAAGGGTTTTAGACATCTGAAAAGGATGTAGACAATAAGGTGAGATCCCACGTTCGTTTAACACATCTGGGACTCTTCACAAACGTCTGATTTTAGTCTAGATACGTGTTTTTGGGCTGGTTCAGACGGAGTCGATTTTTTGCAAATAAAGTATCGTTGGTTTTCTTTCAGAATTCTCTACATATTAGTATAATGTCTAGATTATTTTGAGCTCGTTTGACATATTGGACGACAATATAAGTCTCCAGTCCGTGGTGCACATAAGACCCGTGGAGACGTCGGGGTCCACCATTCGAGCCCCTATACCACTCATGTACCCTGGTAGAGTGGTCTTCTCTACTTTTGTGGTTTTAATTAATAAAGTGCATATTAAATCAAAAATATCTATTTGAAACCTAGGTTATGTGATGAACCCAAGGACCAAGAATGTGAATGATTTATTTTCAGTGCATGAAATCTGAGAATGCATGTTAAACTTTATACTATGATAACTGGAATATTTAGATGATGAGGTGATCGCTTATTCTGTAAATGATAATTGTTTATCCTGTAAATTCACGAGTTGTCTGTTATATGAACAAGAAACCAGACTGCGAGATAAATACATGCTAAGTACTATGCATGAACCTTATGGGGAACTAGGAAAGGAATCATGATACAGTAATATGGATATTCGATGTATGATGGGACTTTTCATCTACGGGTATGTTAGTTGGTTGTCGGACTTGGATATGGGAAGTGAGCTAGCCCTCCTGCACGTAGTACCGAAGAGAGCAACTGTCCCTTTAGTATGGGAAGTGAGCTGGCCTACGTGTACGTGATACCGAAGGGAGCAACTATCCCTTTATTGTAGGGGGGAGCTAGCCGCCCCATGAGTTGGGACCAGGGGGGTTAGGATTGGTCACCCTACACCGGCTCCTGTTAGGCCCATTAGGCAAATTGAGATAGTCGGGCGAGGGTATGTAGACTGTTGAGGGATGAGTCCCATGTTCTGATCTGTGTTGTACTGTAACGACCCGGTTCCCGAGTCCCTACGAGACACGAGAACCGGACCGACTCGACTAATCCCAAGACCTAGTCGTCCAACGAGGAAGTAACCAAAAGACAGTAAAGTAAACCACATTCAGCATGAATATAACTAACAGTAAGAAAGTACAGCAGTAAGGAAAGAAACTACTACAGTAGGTACCACCACAACAGTAAAACAGCATTTATCATATAACAAGAACTGCAGGTAAAGAAGGTACAGCGGAAACAAAAACTACTCACTAGAACAGAAACAAAAGAGGTACAAAAGGCTGTGGTAACTCTACTGGACCCTACTCGGCCCAGCGTCCTCTGCAGCCGCCGACCTTGGCTGCTCAACACCTGGTCCTGAAAAAGGTAACGAGTGTAACACGTCAGCAAAACGCTGAGTAGAGTGGCAAACTAACTAAAGGCAACAGTAGAGTGTACAGTAGCTGTTATGTTCTATTACTTCCTTTATTCACATCTTTCAATTTTTCTCACTATTTCATTTATTTCTCAGATCCTTTACTTGATCTCGAATGTCCTCGTGGGAACGATCTTGATTGTAGTCTTTTCCAAAAGTAGAAGTAGCACGTGGTGCTCTCCTGGCCGGGAGAGTCCCCCGTGGTGATCCTACCCTCAGTCAACCACCCCAAGGTCACTGACAGACGTAACGGTGACTACGGCATGCGCGATAAACGCACAGGTAGCTAGCCCGCACTGGCACGCGGTCAGTCGTTTCCGTTAACGGGTGCGCCCAAAGCACAGCACGGAACCAGGGCAGAGCCCTCTCAGTAACAGGGGTCCAACACCTCCACAGTAACCAAACCGGGGCCTTGCCCCTCCACAGTCCGCGCACCCTCGCCTGACTACCCTGGTTTGCCCTAGTGGGCCTAACAAGTCGGTGAAGGAGGCTAGCAGAACCCCGGGGCCCGTGGGGTAGCTAGTACTCTCCTAACACTACTAGCTCTCCTCGGTACTACGTACACGAGGGCCAACAAGTCGGTACAGAGTGGCCAGTCCTAACCCCCGGGTCCCTGGGGTGGCTAGCTCAGCTCTGCACTAAACAGGGGGACAGTCGCTCTCCTTGGTACTCCGTACTCAAGGGCCAGCTCACTTCCCCAATTCTATTCCATTCACTTTCCAGGAGTTCTACTCCTACTTCCCCGTAGGGTTCCAGAACATCTTATATCTTACTTTCCAGTTTCACGTTCTTACAAACCATGATCCCAATCATGTTTCTTTATTCATAACAGGCAGCTGTGAACTCAATTTACAGGCAGCTTCATATATTCCTTTCCATTTTTCCAAGACTGCATTATTATATATTCCACTAGTTTTTCCATCCTAGGATTCATGCCATATCCTAGGGTCTATCATACAATCTAGTTTTTCGGCCCTAGGATTCATGCAACACCTAGGAACTATCATTCCATATATTTCTCATTCCTAGGATTCATGCAATGTCCTAGGTTCTAGTTATGGTTCCATACTTTAACAAATTTTATTAATACTTAAAGCCACTCTACCAGGTACAACGGGAGTAATGGGGGCGTGATCGGGAATCCCGCGTGCCTCCGCGACTCTCAAGACTGCAACCGAACGAGGTCCTATCACAAGGATCAAACACAAGGAGTGTCTCAAAATAGTGTATAGCAACTGTAGACGGGTAGAGGAATTACTTCTGAAAAGAACGCAACTCGAATCGTGGAAAACGGAGCCCAAACGGGCCCTAAACGGGTCGAAAAAGACGATACTGTGCAAAATCAGACGTCTGGAACTCCTTCCAGACGTCTTAAACGGTGGATCAGAGAATTACTTGTTCAGCATGGTTTCCCAGACGTCCAGAAGTATGCAGGGACGTCTGTCCTATACCCCAGACATCCGATGGTCCATACGGACGTCTGTAGGTCACTCCCGCCGTTTGGTACAACTTCCAGACGTCTGATTCGCAAAGGATGGCGAATCAGCGAACCTGCGCACAGCCAACCCCCCTCCCTCAGTACGGTCAGTCGACAAGAAGGAAGAAGAAAGAGGAAACTCACCTTTCAGACGTCTGTATGATCTTACAGACGTCGACCTTGCCGTCTGGCTATCAACCCAGACGTCTGATTCTGGAAATTTTTCCAGAATCAGAACCCTACTCGGCCTCCGCTCGCGAGGCCGCCCGCGTCGCACCTCGCGCTCCTGCTGCTCAGACCGCAGCAGGTCCCTCTCCGCGTCGCTCCGTGCCCCCTGCGCCCTCCACCAGCCGGCCAAGCCGCTCCGGCGAGCTCGCCCTCACGGCAGAGCTCCGCCCTCGCACGCCGCACCTCCGCGCTCACTGCGGCCGTCGCTGCCGCCCTCGCGTCCGCTCGCTCTCGCGCACAGGAAGGAGAAGAAGGAGGAGACTGTGGAGACGGGAGGGGAGGCGTGGCCCTTTTAAGGCCGCGTGAGGAGGAGAGAGGAGGTGGCAAGCCGCCTGCAGCCGCAGAGAGAAAAAAGAGGGAATATGCGGTCTGCGCGCTCAGGCGCGCAGGCGACTCGCGTGTGTCGAAAATAACGGATTTCCAGACGTCTGGAAACGATCCCAGACGTCTTATCAGACATCTGGTTGTGATCCCAGACGTCTTGTCCGACGTCTGAGCCACCTCCCAGACGTCTTAAAAGACGTCTGGGGCACACATTCGTTACATGTACATTTGGGCGTACCCACTAGCGGAAAGGACTGACCGTGTGCCAATTTGGAGTAGCTACCCGTGCATTTATCGCGCGTGCCGTAGTCATCGTTACGTTGCGACCATGACCCCAGGGTGGTAGATCGAGTGTAGGACTACCACGGGGTACTCCCTCGGCTAGGAGAGTGCCACGTGTACATCCTACATCGCGGTAAAAATGCAATCAAGATCATTCCCTTAGGGAAGAAGTGGATTAAGAAATGTTGTGGACTCTTACTAGAAATCGAATAAAAAACACACAAATGTTTTAAACGAAAAACAGATAATAATACATAACTGGAAATTATATGAATAGTTAGTTGATTGTTCTTTTATGTTTAATTGCATGTAAATAACATATATATCACTCTACTCAGTGTTAGCTGACCACAAATATATGTAACTTGTTCAGGACAGGGTGTTAAGCAGCCAGCACCACCAACTGCAAAGGGTGCTAGGATTAGTCGAACCCAGGCATAGTTGTACCTTTGTTATTTCTGTTTTAGAGGCTTCTTTCTGTTGTTAGTGAGTGCTTTTAACATGTAGTGTCGATCTCTGTTATATCTCTAGATTGTGATGTCTATGTCTATAGTTGTATTTTTTCGCTTGTGGCATGTAGCACCTTGGGATTTCTGTTCTATTTTTTCATTACTATCTATTATTTATTCTCTGCTTAGTTACATTACATGTGTGGTTGTGGAATGATTGTGCATTTGGTTACTTCTCGTTAAACGACTGCGTCTTGGGATTAGTCGAGGCGAGCCATTCCCGGGTTCCACGAGGGGTCGAGTTCGGGTCGTAACAATGGTGAAGGTGGTTTGGTCTGCGGGTGGAGAAGAGGAAGAAGATGAAGAAGAGGCGGATGGGGTTTGGCAGTGAGGGGGTTAAAGTGGTGATGTTGGGTTTGGGTTGAAGTTGCCGGTGGTGGTGTTGTGGCCACATGCTGTCACCGAGGGACCGGCAAGAGGGAGGATGAGCGGAGATGGAGGTACGCTTTAGGCCACAGTGCTCGCTTCCACCATGCTGTACACTACCTCCACGGTGGAGCGGATGAGGGAGAAGATGATCTCTGCGGATGGTCGGGCGTGACATTTTAAAAACTTCTCCGTCTATTTTTTCTTTAACCGCAAACTTCTCTAACCACTCGGCGAAGATCGTGAGTGGTTGGAACAGAAAGATAAGCTCTGCCCGTTCTTCATCAGACATTTGATCCAAGCTCCAGACGTCTTAAAAAATGTAGTGTCAATGAGTTCGTGCTGGCAGTTCCCAGATGTCCAATCTAAGCTCAGGATGCCTTATAAAAGTAAAAAAAAATGGACGTCCAAGCTCTTGCACTTAGCCTGCATCCATCAAATAGATTATGTTACCATATCATACACTATTAAATGTAAAATTAGTGCATAAAATTATATGCAGACAAAGGTGAATAATCATATAACTCCAAATCAAATAACAACTAAGAATAACTGATTATGGAGTACTTAGACCAAATAATGATCCACTAAAGTGGACTTATTAAATGACCCCATTCCTAAGTTTTGCTAGTCCCGAGAAAAATTGCAAAAATGATGGAAGTGACCAAAAGATTTCTTCTTTCCTTGTTTCAAAAATTTAGAGATCCAGACAAATGTGAAATGATAGTAGCCTAGGTAACAGATCCAAATGAAAAGCCAACTTACATCTAAAGCTCGTGCTTTACCCTTAATAAAAATTCTATTAGGATAGACAATTTCTTCCCTTGGAAATAAAGCAAAAAATAATCTGTAGATTGAACCCCAATTTTTTTTTTTAACTAATGCACCTATCCTAAATGCATGCAAATATTTATAAATGCTAAAAACATCCTCAGGTTATACCCCCACATGTCTAAGATTGACAATGTCAGTGGAAAAATAAAGACATAGAAGAATATCACTTGAGAAGGAGAGTGGGAGGAGCTAAGGCCCCTCAAGCTAAAGTGTGTCTAAAACCCGGCCATTTGAAAGAGTAACATATGGTTTAAGTCGATGGCCATTTACCTTAAAGCTCACACCAGAAGTTGGGTTCTAAATTACAACTACTCCATGAGGGAAGGCATTGATAACAACATACGGCCCATCCCAGCGAGACTTGAGCTTTCCAGGAAATAGTTTAAGTCTGGAATTTAAAAGCCAGACCACTAGTTAGGTTCAAAGGTCTTTTTAAAGATTTGCTTATCATGGAAGACTTTTGTACATTGTTTGTAAGCTTGAGAGGTTTTGTAGGCATCATTGCGAAGCTCCTTAAGCTCACTTAACTCCAGCATGCATTCCTTACCCGTTTTATCCATATATAAGTTAACGTTTTTAATAGCCCAATAAGCTTTGTGTTGGATTTCAACGGGAAGGTGATACACTTTTCCGTAGACAAGATGGAAAGTAGACACTCCCAAGGGAGTCTTATACGCTATTCTATATGCCCAAAGAGCATCATTTAATTTTTTCGACCAATCCTTACGGTCGGGCCTGACAATTTTTTCTAGAATCCATTTAATCTCCCTATTAGGCACTTTAGCTTGTCCACTCATTTGAGGATGGTAAGGTGTGGCTATCATGTGGTTGACTCCCAAATTTTGGAGTAGTCTTGTGAAGTGTACATTCTTAAAGTGAGTCCTCCATCACTTATGATAGTCCTTGGTCACCCGTATTGAGAAATGATATTAGCCCTAACAAAATCCAAGACCACAAAATGGTCATTGGTCCGTATGGGTATGGCTTCTATCTATTTCGATACATAGTCCACGGCCACAAGGATGTACTCATATTCAAAGGACACAGGAAAGGGACCAATGAAGTCGATGCCCCAAATATCAAAGATCTCATCAAAAAGAGTGGGTTGCTGGGGCATCTCATCCCTTTTTCCAATAGTTCCCGTCTGCTGGCAACATAGGCATGCGCCCACATTCTCAAGTCCTTTCTTATCTTTTTGATGACAACATCATCGTTAGCCATATCTAGCTTTATTTAGTCATAATTCATTGAAAAATGCTCATACATAACCACCAGAAGACCGTAACTCATTGCATATTCATTCTGAGAGAAATGCATTAAAATATGGGCAAATCTGCAGTTTTAACAAAATATCTTAAATGCAGAACAATCATGGCATTTTCCAAGGGTTAAATAAAGGTCAAAAGGTCATTAATGTCTAATAAGTGTGTTCATGCAGAACAAAATAGATTTTCACGTATTTCAAGAATTAATGGACATCTAAAATCCTAAAAACAGACCCACTTAATTAACTGAGGTTCCGGTCAGGATAAAATTTTCCTAAACCTTCTAAAAATCGTAGAAAAATATTATCTAAGGTTTGGTATCCTTGATTTGACCATATGAACCCAACTTAACCTAAAATAGAGTCTCAGACAGACAGTCGCACTAATTTGGGTTTCTGCAAAAATTATACAGTCAAACTTGGTCAAAACCTAAATCCAACTTCACCATCAGATTCCTTGGGTACTCCTACACCCATCACCAGTGACCTTCAATCACGGATTACTCGATTTCATGGAGAAACCCTTCCAAAATTGGAAGGGAGACTCCTGAGGAGATCCCCTTCCATCGGAGCCCTTCCATGACTTTCCTGATTCATCCAAGAGTTCATGCGAACTCTTGGAAAGCCTAAACCTATTCCCTAATTTACGAAGCTCTCAGGATTGGTTTCCAAGCTTGAAGCTCGACCCAATGGCCTATAAAAGACCCCCATCGACTACCTTACCTCCATAGCTAAGTTTGGGGCCAAAATCTCTTCTTCCTTATCTCTGGACCTTCCCTGACCAAGCTCCAGTGGCCTCCGTCTCCTTCGTCCTATAGGTAGCCAATGACTAAATTGGCTTGTCCTTCATCTCCCTTCAACAGTGGCTAGCCAAAGCCCCGATGTCTCAAACCCTTTCCTCGTCGCCGTCTCCCTCCCCTGAGTATTCACCTTCCACGGCACCGGCCAATCAAAGCTGGTGCCTCTCCTTCCCTTTTTGTCCAATTAGATTTGGTAGATAGGTCACTTTTAGTTCTCTAGGTCCTTTCCCAAATTCAAAAACCAAAATCAACCCTCGACCTAACTGCCATCCACCTTCATCTTCACCACCGACCACCCCTCTAGCAAGGCCCTCCACACGCTACACAACTCCAAACACCTCTCCAACACTTCCTACATCTCCACCTCCGTCCCACCACTCCATGCACTCCCACACCACGAGGACACTACCATCATCTTCACTATCCTCTGGTGTTTTAATGTGGCTGTGATGCCGTTTGTATGATGTTCAGGTCTTGTTGTCGCTCCGCCACCATTGCCATCGCTGCCACCCTGTTCTATGAGCTCCAAGCCGTGTTCATCATCAAAAATACCCCCAGGCTATGCGGAATAGCCCCAGGACCCCTCCCAGGTCCTTGATTGAGGACGTGAACCCCAATAGATGCCACAATTAGACGGGCCTTCATCAACAAATGCACGCAAAGAACATGTGGGATTAGTCCCACCTCGGAAACACATGAACTACTTGCAGCACATAAATTGTATTTCCGCCACTGCCTTATTGAAATTCCCTACTCGGAAGGGGTGAGATCAGCGTGACGTATAAAATGCGGAAAGAAAATATAACAATCTCAAAAATAGACACTCTCGTAACTCTCGTACCACGCGGCAGTGCTTCATCACTCTCGTAATCACGGAGGGAGAGCGGGTGCACAACATGAATCAAGCTCTCTAAGTGTAGAACTAAGCTTGGAGAGCAAGAGCTTTCTTCTATATGATCTTCTTTTTTAGACACCAAAGAGTGGAAAGTATGTAGCCTGGGTGTTTCTTGGTGTATCTAGGTGTGTGTTTGAGTGGCAAGGGTTCTCCTTTATTTATAGAGTCCCTAGGAAGGCTTTCGAAGGCCTTGGAAGGCTTCCATAGCCGTTGGGTGCAAGCTCCAAGAGAATCAGATCGAAATCAGGATTAATCATTACACTGACAGGGTTATCAAACGTCCGATCCTGGCATCGGACATCTAGAAAACCAATTTGAGATGTCTGGGAACAAAGTCAGACGTCTGATTTTAGGTGGGTTTCCTTCCTGACTTGAATCAGATCTAAACAGGGTTCTAGTGAAATGTCATCAGATGACATACAGGATGTCTGGCACTAAGTCTGGATGTCTGGAAACCTACTTTACTACAAAAATGGATTCCCAAGGGAGTTCAACGGCTATAAAATCTCTGAGAAGAGATTTTGGGTCAGCCGAGGCAAAATGGTCATATATCAGACGTCTGGGGTCCTCTATGGATGTCTGATACGAGGCTAACGATCATTTCTTTCAATGTTTACTAAAGCAGCCAACGGTCCACTAATTGGACGTCTGGCCAAATCATCAGGCGTCTTCTAAGACGTCTGGACTAAGGTCTGGACGTCTGATTTCATGAGACAGAGCTAACTAAGTCCAGCCTAACTATTATCGGACGTCTGAGTCAACAGTCAGACATCTTAAAAGTCATTATCAGACGTCTAATTTTCAGATTAGACGTCTAGAAAGGCTGTTTGAACCCTATTTTGGTTTTCTAAGTTCTCTACAAAAAACCTAAGTATTCTAGGGTTGTGCAGGTATTCCTAGGACTACTATTAGGGTACTTTGAGGCTCTTTAATATGAATCTAAGTAACAGAATAAAGAGAAACAAAAGAAACAAAAAATACAAGGATTACAAGGAAAGGAAATCAATCCTATTCTTCATCTCCTTCCTTCTTCAAGCCAGCGCTCCTCACGAAGCTCCTCTGTTCTCCGTCAAGCTCCTCCAATCCGCCATGGATATGAAACTCAAACTTCGTCTAACCACGTCTCCATTTGCAATTAACCTGAAATCTAAGACTTCAGGTGCAAATGTTAAATGACATGTGTTTTGTTATCATCAAAATAAACTATTGCAGTGCTCTAGCACCAACACTTATCGCCTCGAATACACTGAGGGTGAGAACCACATCACCGATTCGCACACCTCAAATACCGCCCACTATCGGTAGCCCTAGTCACTCGAATCCAATTACCTGATAAGCGGTCTGATTATCTGAGAAGGGGAAAAGGAAAGAGAGAGAGTGTGTGTGGGGGGGGGGGGGGGTTGCTCCTCTGTGCAAATGCTCAACACTTAGCCACGAGCGAATTGTTCCTTTATGCGTAGGAGAAAGAAGAAGAGGAGGAGAAGACCCTGAGAAGAAGAGAAGAAGAAAAGAGGAGAAGGCTTTGAGAAGAAAAAAAGGAGCTGAAGTGAAGAAAAGAAAGGCTCTTGAGAGAGCCTTGTGTTCTGTTGAGGTGCTGTGAAGTTAAGTCGTCTGACTTGCAAAGGCAACGTCTGATTTGCATTTGATACTGGTACTGTTGGAATATTTAGGCACCTAAGTAGCATGGTTGGAAACACTGTAGCATCATTTGAAGTACTTGAGATATATGCTTAGACTAATAATTGGTGATCTAAATCACCATTATTTTATTCTAGGTTTCTTTTTGTCATATTTAACTATTGAAGTACTCATGTTTATTATTGAATATCAATTTTGAGTAGTTATTGAATATCATTATTGATTCAAATTTTTGTGCTCATATACATATTCAATGAGATTAGCACGTGAATTACAATTTGCTCCCTATGTTCAACCTCGAACTTCAATTCTTGATTTTGAGTAATAAATTGTATTTGTTGATCGATCAATTGAGGATTTGAACTATGATGACGATAATATAAACCCTCGATAGATCGCCACAACACATTTATTTCCAGGTCAAACTCCTGGAGTAGCAGAATCCAACAAATCAAACGAGGTTCGGTGCCCTTCTTTGCAAGAAGGTGCTTTAAAGCAGAATGATCGGTGAACACCACAACCTTGGATCCTAACAAATAAGATTGAAACTTCTCCAAAGCAAATACTACAGCAAGAAGTTCCTTTTTAGTGGCCGTGTAGTTTTGCTGAGGATCCGTAAGGGTCTTTCTAGCATAATGCAAAACATGAGCTTTGCCATCAACCCTTTGACCTAAGATCGCTCCCACTGCAAAATCAGAAGCATCACACATCAGCTCAAACGGGAGAGCCCAATCTGGTACTTGGAGAATCGGAATGGTAATAAGGGCTTTCTTCAAGACTTGGAAAGCCTCGCCACATCTGTCATCAAAATCAAAGGAAACATCCATTGCTAACAGGTTGCAGAGTGGCTTAGAGATTTTACTGAAATCTTTAATGAAGCGCCTATAGAATCCAACATTGCCAAGAAAAGATTTAACTTAACGAACATTGGTGGGCGATGGAAGTTTAAAGATGGAATCAATTTTCGCTGTATCCACCTCTAATACTCTCTTGGAGACTACATGCCTCAAAACGATGCCTTACTAGACCATAAAGTGGCTCTTCTCCCAGCTAAGCACCAGCTTTGCCTCTTCGCAACGGGTTAAGACTTTATCGAGGTACGAGAGGCATAGGTCAAATGATGAGCAGTAAATAGAGAAATCATCCATGGAGATCTCTACAAACTAATCGATCATGTCAGAAAAGATAGCCATCATATATTGTTGGAATGTGGCAGGAGCATTACAAAACCCGAATGGCATTCGGTAGAATGCAAATGTGCCATACGGACTCGTGAAGGTGATACGCTCCTAATAGTCAGGGAAACGGCTATCTAATTATATCCAGAATACCCATCAAGGGAACAGAAGTACTTATTCCCCGCCAGTTTTTCCAAAATCTTACTGATAAACGGTAAGGGGAAATGGTCTTTCCAGGTAGCCATGTTCAAACGGCGATAATCACTATAGACCCTCCAGCCAGTTGAGGGTCTAGTGATCACCAACTCTCCTTGGTCATTTAACTCCACAGTGATTCCTTCCTTTTTGGGCACCACATGTATTGGACTGACCCATTTACTATCTAAAATGGGATAGCCATTTCAGAATCTCCTTTTTGACAACCTACCGCATATTGGGGTTCAGCCATCTCTACATGTCTCGAAAGGGCTTCATGAACTCGTCTGTGTATATATGATGCATGTGGAGGGAGCGGTCAACACCATTAATGTTAGCTATCGACCAAGAAATAACCTCCTTGTGCCTTTGTAAACGCTCAAGCAAAGCTCCCTCCTGCAATTCTGACAATGCAGACGAGATAATGATGGGGAGCCTGTCATTAGGGCCAAGGAAAGCATACTTCAATGTGCTCAGGAGGGGTTTCAGCTCCAACTCAAGAGCCATTTGGATTGAGGGTATAAGTTGAGATGTCCCTGGCTCACCACCTCAGGTAGCAGATCTACCTTCAAGGTCCAGGGTAGGGACAGAGACTCTATGTGTACTCCCAGCAACTCTTCCAATTCAAGCATATCCCCATCATTCTCTTCAATAGTATGAGGATGGTACTTAGATATGACCTTCTGAAGGGGATCTCTACATAAGATTGTTGGAGTAGTCTCCTCAATAATTTCATCAACAACCCCAATTTGAGAACAGTCTTCAAATCCGGATTGCTTGTAGGTATTAAAAACATTCAACCGGATCTTCTTATTCCCAAAGCCCATTTTAAGTACCCTTGATCAACAACTGATAGAGGTGTTGATTGTGGCCAAGAAGGGGCATCTCAGAATAATGGACGACTTGGTAAATGCATCAGTATCTAGCATGAGAAAGTCAACAGGGAAGAAGTCCACTCTCACCAGGACATCTTCCAGTAATCCCCATGGTGTCCTAAGCGAACTATCTACGACTTGCAGGATGACTGTTGAAACGTTGGTTCTGCAGAGATAACCGGGTTTTATTGTTATAGCGTTGTAGTATAGCCAGTTATTACCAACATTTCAAATATATAAATTTTTTACTCGAAAAATAAAAGAGTTCCCGAGGTCGAACTCAGGGAGCAAGTTGTATTCTAGGGGTACAAGTTTCTTTTACAAAAATAAAGAAAGAGAGAAAGAATTTGTTGTCTTTTCTTCTTTTCTCTTTGCTTCTCCTCGTCTCAGATCTTCTGTTATCTTCTTCTTCTTTATCTGCAGTGGTGATGTTCTTCTTCTTTCAGCTGTTCCTGCTCTACCTTTTTCTTCTGCAGAGCGGTCCTGCTCTTCTTCTTTTCCTTTCTTCAGATCTTCTTCTCTTTTTCTTCTTCTTTCAGTTCTTCCCTTGTTCTTTTGTGTTCTCCTCTGCCTCGCCTTCTTCTATTGTTCTTCAGATCTCCTTCTTTCTTCTTTTCTTTTTCCAGTCAGGATGTCGTCCCTCCTTCTTTCTTCTTTTCCCTTCAGGACGTCGTCTGATTTTCCAATCAGACGACTTAAACTGCTTGTTGCTACAGTGTCTCCCTCAGCTTCCTTCTTCTTCCACGGTCCTTCTTCTTTACCTGTGCCTGCACACTTCAGAGTTTACATCAGAGGACAAAACCTACTCTACCCTCCCCCCCGCTTCTCTCTCTCTCAGAAGCCACTCTTGGGAAAGCTCTCCCAGAGCTGCCGGGTAGTCGGGTACGGGTCGCGCCCGGGTCCAGGCCCACCGGCGTGCGTGGTGGGCGAGGAGTGCAGGTCAGTCTAAGTCGGGTCGGGTCAGGTCCGCGGGGCGTGAGCGCGGACGAGACCGGGTAACCGGGCGGGTGAAGGGGACCTCACCCCGTGTGCTGAGGCAGTAAGGCTTATTCACAAAATCAATTTAAACGGTGAAAGAGTTGTGAGGCTTACCGATGTGGGACTAAACGGAGGCCTCTCCTCGCGTGCGCCTGCTGGAAGACCGCGGCTTTGCTTCTGCAGCTGCAGCTTCAATTTGCGTCGGTTGCTGGCTGGCTGCCTTCGCAGGACTCTCCGTAATCCGCAGCAGCTGGAGACCTGGAGTCCTCAAGCCTGGAGCGCGGGAGAAGCTGCTTCAATGTGGCGTTAATGGCGGTCGAGCCTCAGAACCTGTCGGACACGAATATGGCCTCTCGGCCTGATCAAACTACTGGGGAACCTTCGCCGTGGCACGGCGAAGGTGTGGAGCTGTGCGGCAAGCCGCAAGGTGGTGTCTGGCGGTGGCCCTAGGTTGGACTGCAACCGGAGAAATGGGTTTGTTTGGGGGAGCGTTACGGAGGTGTGGAGTGGCAGTGGAGGGGTGGGGGGTGCTCAGTGTGATGAGGCGGAGGTTCGGTGAGGGTCGGCGAGGCGTGTGAGGCTGTGGAGCGATGGGAGCATCTCGTCGGAGGGTGGCCGGAGACGAAGGGGGTGACGATGGTCAGGGTCGGTCGAGGGCTTAATTGAACCAATTGAAACCGGGGAAAGAAAGAGGAGAGGAAGGGAAGTAGTTCTAACTTACTTGCAGGGACGAAGGGGGAGCAGCAGGGCGACAGTCGTATCGACTGTCGCCGGAGAAGAAGATGCCCAGGGGAAGGGGCGGCGGCGAGCAGAGAGCCGGAGAGGCGCCAGCTGGGTGCGGCGTGGCGCGGGAAGAGCAGGGGAAGAAGTCTCTGCTGCTGGTATTGCGGCAGAGCGAAGAGGAGGAGGAGGAAGAACCGCCGGAGCTGGTGAGCGTCTGCCGGAGTGAGAAGAGAGGAAAGTTGGGGGTTTTCTCCGTCAGATCCGAGCTGCCGAGGTCGGTAGAGCGACGGGGGGTATTTATAGGGATCAAAACAGGGAGGAAGGCGGAGGGAGACGACGTGTCTCCCTCGCCGGAGGATGGCCGGAGACGAAAACCCATACCGTCCGTGCGTTCGCACGGCCGGTATGGTGGGCTACAGCGACCACGGGGTGTCCCTGCGACGGCTGACGACGCAGGGCACCCCCGGTTTACTTGCCAGGCTCTCCCCCTCACCCTGCGCGGCGCCATGCTCCGCGCAAGGTCGCCGGAGCATGGTGTTGGCAGGTTTTGCAGGGGGGACCTGAACGCAAAGAACGAAGGAGAGTTAGGGGCCAAAATGTGAGGGTTCAAAAGTTGAGGGCCAAAAAGTAAATATATGAGGACCAAAGTGTAAAGTTGGTCAAGGAGGTTTCTTCTTAGGCTCAAGTTTTTATACATGACTAATTAGAACCTAAGGAATCTGATGGTGAATTTCATTTCTATATTAAACCTTGTTTGACCGATCAATTTATGCGAAAACCCAAATTAAATTATTAATTGGGTATGGTTCTCAATGTAGGTCAAAAGGGGTTCTGAAGGCCAAATTGAAGGTTCTAAACCCTAGAAATTATTTTTCTATGAATTTTAGAGGGTTTATTCTATTTTTACTTTACCTCGAACCTCGTGAATTGAAGTGGGTTGTTTTAGGGTTACAGATTATCATTTAGTTTCTTTGAATTGCTGTAGCCCTTACTAGATCATCTCATCCTACTTTTATTCTTATTAAGTTGCTTTGACCTATGTTTGGGCCCTGAATTACCCTGTATGCAGATTATACTGGTAAAATTGCATTTTTACCCCTTATGACTTGTTTTCTCCTTAAACTCAGAATTCTCTGAGTTAAGCCTTTCCTTGAGTTATGTAGGAGCTTTTATCCTTTGTATTAGGTCAAAATGAGCTAGTTATGGCTCATGATGAGGTTCTCATCATACCCCCATGCCTAGCCTTTGCTAGTCCCTTAGCAAAAACTTAAGGTTTCAACCCTTGTTCTAGACCATGAAGTTTTTAATAGTTTTAGATAAGTGCCCTTTTTTATTTGAGCATAGATTAGGTTAGAATGCTAACCATAGGCCTAAAAGGTACTCTAGTACCAATCAAGATCCAAATCTGTCTAGCCTTAGCCACAGTCTTTAGCAAAGGTTTTTAAGGTCCACAAGAACTAACCTAAGGTTTATTGGACTTTGTGGTTAAAGCACCCGTGCTTGAAATGATTTTAGCCCTGGCTCAGTTCGCAGTGCGTCTTGTAAGAGAGAGATAGAAAGTTTTTCTGTTTGGAGAGTTTTCTCTCTCTTTTTCTTTTTAGTTCTAGCCTAGGATTGGCTTTTCAACACGGTCTGTATCAGATTCCTTGCTCCCATCATCAATCCTCAAGGGTTCCTGGCGATCGATGCTTTGAGATAGCACCGCCCATGGCAACCCCTGGAACCCTGGCTATTGAGATTTCGAGATAATCCCATCCATGGTGTTCCGTGGCCGAATCCAGACCCTGGCAATTGACACTTCGAGATAATGCCATCCATGGAATCTGAACCAGCAGAGTGCTTACATGCCCCCAGTAGGATATGTAAATATCCTAAGAGACAAGCACCGAGGAGATGATATTTTGTTACGCATCTTCGAGGGGATTTCCCGCCTCTCCGCGCTGGGAACTCGTCCAAATCAACTTGTGTTGATCAGCCGCTCCTATTCTAGGTGTTCTTTTCAGAATTTTGCGACGCTTCTGCGTGATTCTGATTTTTACGCTTACTGAACCAGGCTGTGTGTGAGGTTAGGGTGCTTAGGTTACTGAGTCCTGTAAACCAAAAATTAGTTAACGAGGCCAAATACTCCCTAAGCCTTAGACCTAATACTTCAGCTTTTCATTTTCCTCAACCTCTTGAGGAGTGTCCAGATCTTAATGGGTACTAAGAGTCTATTCAAGAATGCCTAAGGTTTGCATTCTTACTAATCTCATTGTGCACTTTTCAGTTATTTTCTTGAATGAGGTCTAGAACTTAGGTTAATTCCTTAGTTACTTACTAATGACTATCACCTTTTCTCATAATTTTGTGCTCCTTTTTCATTTTGTTTCTTTTCTCCTTCACAAAATTTCCTTCTCCTCTTTTCCTCTTATTCTTTTTCGAAAAATTTTTAATTTTTATGGTGTTTTTGGCATATGTGAATTTTTTTGTTTGAAACCTTTTCTTACAAGTTTTGCACTTTCATACCCCCCCATGCCTAAGATTTGCAATGTCCTCATTGTAACCTAGGGGGTCTTAGTTCATTCCTTAAGACAGAAATTTGGATGAGTGGATGGGTCGGGTTGAATTTTTGCGGACGATTTCAAATCCCAGATGCAAGCATCTGAGTTGGGGTCGGCTGTCTACAAGGGTGAACTTCGAGTGCAAAAAGGTGTCAGAACAAGTTTCAGGTTTTCAAAGAGAATGACGGGCTGCCTCCCGTTAAGCGCTGAGTTTTACGCCATCGGCTGGGCGCAATAAGCTCAAGGGGAAAGGAGGATATAAGATGCCTCAGCCAAATCAGTAGAAGTTACATCAATGAACGACTTGAGTCTCTGACCGTTCACGATGAAAGGTTCAGAATCGTGGCTGAGTGGACTGATTTCGATTGCTCCATTTCCAAAAACCTGTCGGACCAAATATGGTCCGACCCACTTGGATCTCAGTTTTCCTGGGAAGAGTTTTAGTCGGGCATCAAAGAGTAGGACCTTTTGACCAGGATGAAAGATCTTTCTCGAGATGTGTTTGTCGTGGAAGGCTTTAACCCGCTCCTTGTAGATTTGCGAGTTCTCGTACGCGTCTAGGCGTAATTCATCGATCTCGCTGATTTGGAGTTTTCTGTGGGTCCCAGCCTTGGAAAGATCTAGATTACAGTTCCGTACTGCCCAATAGGCTTTATGCTCCAGTTCTACGGGAAGGTGGCATGCCTTTCCGTACACCAGTCTAAAGGGAGACATGCCCAATTGGGTCTTGTGGGTAGTCCTATAGGCCCACAATGCTTCCGGAAGTCGGGACGACCAGTCCTTCCTGTCAGGTCGAACAGTGACTTGCAGGATTTTCTTAATCTCCCGATTAGACAGCTCAGCTAGACCATTAGTTTGGGGGTGGTAAGGAGTAGAGATTCGGTGAGACACCCCGTATTTGGTCATCAGTGACCTAAACTGAGCATTTGTGAAATGGGTCCCCCCATCAGAGATTATTGCACGAGGAATCCCGAACCTTGAGAAAATGTGTTGATGAATGAATTTGAGAACGATTTTGTGATCACAGGTTCGGGTCGGTATGGCTTCGATCCATTTGGACACGTAGTCCACAGCCAACAGAATGTATTCGAAACCATCCGAAACAGGAAAGGGGCCCATAAAATCAATCCCCCAAACATCAAAGATTTCGCATACTAGAATCGGTTGCATAGGCATCATGTCGCGATGGCTCATGTTGCCCAAAGTCTGGCAACGACTGCATGCCTTGCAGTGATTGTATGCGTCTTTGAACAGTGTGGGCCAGTAAAAGCCACACTGGAGGACTTTTGATGCGGTTTTATGCCCGGCAAAATGGCCACCGCATGCCTGGTCATGGCAGAAAGAGAGGATATTGTTGAATTCCCCTTCCGGGACACATCTCCGGATGATCTGATCGGCACCTATGCGGAAGAGGTACGGGTCTTCGCAAATGTAATACTTGGCATCGGAGCGTAATTTGTCTTTCTTGGCCTTCGGCCAATCGGACGGGATCTGATGAGATGCCAAGTAATTTACTACATTAGCAAACCATGGAAGGCTAGTACCAATAGTCAGCAGGTGCTCATCGGGAAAATGCTCAGTGATGGGTCCGGAAGGGTCAATTATTTCAGAAGGAAGACGGGACAAGTGATCAGCTACCATGTTTTGCTTTCCCGCTTTGTCGCGAATCTCAAGGTCAAATTCTTGCAACAGCAAGATCCATCGGATTAATCGAGGTTTCGCGTCCTTCTTTGCAAGGAGATGCCTCACAGCTGTGTGATCCGAGTATATGATGACACGGGAACCCAGAAGGTACGATCTGAACTTTTCTAGGGCAAATACTACAGCTAGCAGCTCTTTCTCAGTAACCGTATAGTTACGCTGAGCCTCATCGAGTGTTTTGCTGGCGTAGTAAATGACCACAGGTTTCTTGTTAATTTTCTGTCCCAAAATCGCTCCTACAGCGAAGTCGGATGTATCACACATGATCTCAAAGGGTTGAGACCAATCAGGGGAGTGTAGGATAGGGGCTTGGGTGACTCGGTCACGCAGGATTTCAAATGCTTGAGTGCATTCCTTGGAAATTTCGAAGGGAACATCTTTGGAGAGAAGAGTGGTCAGGGGGCGCGCGATTTTTGAAAAATCAGGGATAAATCGTCGATAAAAACCGACATGCCCTAAAAAGGATCGGATGTCCCTGATCGAGCTAGGCATAGGAAGGTGAGAAATCAGATTAACCTTAGCTCGATCCACTTGGATACCTTTCTCCGAAATTGAGTGTCCCAGGACAATTCCCTCAGGCACCATGAAATGGCTCTTTTCCCAGGAAAGAACCAAATTCACATCGATGCACCGCCTGAGTATCTGGACCAAGTGTTGCAGGCAATCGTCGAATGATGCTCCAAAAACTGAAAAGTCATCCATGAAGACTTCCAGATAATCACCTACCATATCTGAGAATATGGCAAGCATGCATCGCTGAAAAGTAGCGGGTGCATTGCAAAGACCGAAAGGCATCCTTCGGAAAGCGTATGTTCCGAAGGGGCAGGTGAACGTGGTCTTTTCTTGGTCCTCAGGATGGATTGCCACCTGGTTATAACCGGAGTACCCGTCAAGAAAGCAGAAGAACCTATTTCCCGCTAGTTTTTCGAGAATTTGATCAATGAAGGGTAGTGGGAAATGATCCTTCTTCGTGGAGGAATTGAGTCAGCGGTAATCTATACAGACTCTCCACGAGTTGGCTAATCGGGTAGGAATGATTTCTCCGGTCTCAGTCGTTATAGTGGTGAGTCTTGCCTTCTTGGGCACGACCTGAATTGGGCTCACCCAACGACTATCGGAGATCGGGTAGATGATTCCGGCATCTAACCACTTGATGATCTCCTTTTCACGACCTCCTGCAGATTGGGGTTTAAGCGTCTCTGCATTTCACGAGAAGGTCGTGTGCCCTCTTCTGAATAGATATGATGAGTACAATAAGAGGGACTTGTTCCAGTCAAATCATCGAGAGTCCATCCGATGGCTCTGCGATGTTGCTGGAGGACAATAATCAGACGGGATTCCTGTTCAGGACTGAGGTTGGAATTGATAATCACAGGAAGGGTCTGATTAGAACCCAAAAAGACGTATTTCAAGTGAGCAGGAAGGGGTTTCAGTTCAAGGATGGGGTTTTCAGCAGCAGCGGGTGGTTCAGTATAGATGTGAGGTTCAAGGGTGGGAGTTACTGGGTTGTTCATATGTGGATTCGACTCCTCTGTTTGCGGGTCAAGATCCTTCTGTGGTTGATGAGGCATAATCGAGTCATTCTGGAGGTGTGATTCATCAACCAAAGTCTTGATGTCACAAATTTGTTCGATGACGCCGCAATTAATTCCTTGTTGGGCCTTAAATATATCAATTTTCAGTGTTTGATCTCCAAACTTAAGCTCTATTTGGCCCTCCTCACAGCTGATGTTGGCTCTAGCAGTAGCCAAGAAAGGTCTCCCTAGAATGATTGGTGTATCCCTAGGGTTCTCAGGTGCATCCATATCTAAGACTATAAAGTCCACTGGAAAATAGAAATCCCGCACTCTTACGATAACATCCTCGAGAATCCCTTTTGGTGGCTTTATAGATCGATCTGCTAATTGTAATGTCACCTCGGTTGGTTTTAGCTCAGATTCTTCTAGATGGTCAAGTAAGGATGTGGGTATCAGGTTTATGGATGCACCCAAGTCTAACAATGCTCTTTCAAATTGGGTACCACCTATCTTACAGGAAATCAGGGGAGTCCCAGGATCTTTTGCCTTGGGTGGGAGTCTACTAAGGATTACAGAGCTGGCTTGCTCTGACAGAACAATTGGGCTCCCTCCCTTGGTTCGCGGCTTACGCTGGGGTGTACATATATTCTTTAGAAATCGTGCGTAAGCTGGTACGTGCCGGATTGCATCCATCAAGGGGATGTTTATGTGGACCTGCTCAAAGAGCTTGACCAGGTCCTCCTCAGGGGCCCCGGGTTTGGTGGTCTTCTTTCCCTTGGTCAAGGCCTCGGGAAACGGGATCTTGGTTGGTTCTTCTAGGATAGGTTCAGGTTGTGGATCCGGAACAGCGGTATCTTGGATAACTATCCTAGGGTCATGGTTATCAGGCTTGGAGTGGTTTGGATGATGCGGGTCTTGAGTTGTTTTACCACTACGTGTTGTTACAGAATATAATCCGGCCTGATTTTGGTTTGGGTTTGGTAAGAGGGGTGGCTGCTGCTGAAATCCCGCATAAGAAGTTGAGGCTTCCATCTCGTCTGGAGATGGAGTAGTAGGGGCCTGATAAATCCATTGAGCATGGCCTAAATTTGGATTCATAACGCGCTTCTGGGTTGGCACATTATTTGGGTTAGGAAGAGGTTGGGAAGGGAGTGTGCCTGGCTGGCGAGAATTTACCAACTGGGCCAGTTGAGTTTTAACTTCTGTAAGCTCGTCCTTGTGCTGTTTTTGAATAGCCGCATTCGTTTTTTGAATGTCAACCAGAGTCTGAAGGATTAGGGACATTTGATCCTGATTTGGCCCTGATAGATAAGTAGGGTTGGGCCGAGGCTGAGGCAGCTGGTAATGACGAGAGGGCTGTGGGCAGGACTGAAAAGGTGGTCTTTGGGTTTGGGAATTTCCCGTCCATTGAAAATTGGGATGGTTTCGCCATCCAGGGTTGTAAGTGTTGGAGAATGGGTCATTCTGGATGGCGTTGAGGTCCTCGCAGGTCTGAGGAACCTCCTGAGAATCAGGGAAAGGGGGAATGGAGTTCCCCCGGCTGGTGTAGAAAGGATCGGATGATCCTCCGATCCAAGAATCAGATGGGGATGGATATGGATCCATCCCAGGGGAAGATCGGTGGAGGATGTTTTGCACAGTCTCCTGTGTGGAAGGAGGTTGTGCAAAGGAGTTACGCGCGGAGGTGGCTCGCTGCAAGTGCTGAGTCAGCTCATCCACCTTCTTTTCAATGATTGAGACCTTGTCCAATCGACTGGCCATTAATTCCAGGTCGACTGATGCGGACAGGCCCTGCGTCTCATGTGCTCCCTTAAGATTCGTCGCTGCGCGGGTATTCGTCCTGTCGAATAATCCCATGGAGTCATTGTTGATGGAGTTCTCGCACATGTTTTCGAGAATCTCCCATACGGTGTCTTCATGTTGACCCATGATGTTTCCTCCGCAAGTTGCATTGACGAAAAGGCGGATGTCCTCACGGAGTCCCTGGTAAAAAGATTGGACTTGTTCCCATTTAGGAACTCCGTGATGGGGGCACTTCCTCATGAGATCCTGAAAATGATCCCATGCCTCATGGAGAGGTTCTCCTGATTGTTGAGTGAAGTGTGTAATCTGATGGCGCAAGGCGTTGGTCCGACCAACGGGAAAAAACTTTTTCAAAAACTCGGATTGAAGTTCTTCCCAAGTGTTGATCGGCCGGGTCTGAGTTTGATACCAATGGGCGGCCTTGTCCATAAGAGAAAAGGAGAACATCTTCATGAGAAGAATATCCCGATTTTGCGCATCTGATCCAAAAGTGTGGGCCAGATGCTTTAGCTGTTTGATGTGCTGGAAGAGATCTTCAGAATTAAGCCCAGGGAATTTAGGTATAGCATGAATCATGTTGGGCTTTAATTCGGAATCAGGTCCTCCAGTCGGGATTCTGACTCGAGGCTCAATGGCCACCGCAGCAGGATTGTAGTGGTCCCGCATCGTAGGACGCTGTGGTGGGTGCACGAAGTTTTGGAAGAGGTCATTGAGTCGCTGGAGCTGGTGCTCCAGATTATTTTCTTCCTCAACTGGCTGAGCCATGATGGGGGAAGAAGAAGAACTTGGTTCTGAATCAGAAGAGAGAATAATGTGAGGGTGTTGCTGCACAAACACGGGCGTCGAGGCTTGGCCTTGACGAGAGCGAATTTCTAAAGGAGGTCTTAAGGGTGGTCTTAAGGACCTCCTTCCGTACATGCACTGTTGGAAGAGATGAGTTTGGAAGGTGCTGGACCCAATCAAGACACCCAAAAATGTGTTGGGTGACTATAGAGGTGCGGGGCAGATGGACCCCTTGATCAGAAAGATCGTCCACCTGAGAATTACCTGGGCAGGGTAGAGTCCCGTAAAGACCCCTACACGGTAGAGCGTCCCCACGGGTTACAGGGTTTCCCCCACCCGACCTCTCTTGTCACTGCGGTTCCAGGTAGACCAGAATGGGGATCTTGACCTCTTAAGTCTACCAATTTTTATTTTAAGATCAGGGTGCTTAAGGTTTCACTTGAACTTTAGTCTTTTAAGTGCAAAGAGTGACCTAATTTAAGGTTGGTTGACCCAAGGGGTCAACTTTACCTCTTGTTTTCTTTGAGAGCTTTTAGGTCTTGTCTTTTAGGGTTCAAGTGTTTAGAGAGCCAATTGTTTTAGGTTTTCTTTGAATAGGTATTTTCAGACAAGGGCTTGGGCACACTTCATTTGGTTTTCTCAATTCTTGCTTAAGGAGTGTGTCTCTAAATCCCTAGTGTTAGATCCTAGGTTGGCTCTACTTGGTCCAGTTAATTCTTTGTTGGGTAATTAGGGCTCAAGCAAGAATGTGTTAGCCCTTAAATACCCTTAATAGTGTGCAGGACTAATGAGTTGAAAACATGCAACTCTTTATGGTTACTAAGTATGGAAGACAGGTTAGCCCTATATTGCTTGTTCTTTTCTTTTCTTCCTCTTTAGAGTTTAGGGGTTAATAGCGAGAGGAAAATTTTACTTGTCCTCGGAGTGGTTGTCGTGCGGTTGCTTGTCTTCTTGATTTCCTGTAGTTTTCTGCACAAAAGAGAGGAGATTATCAGAAATTAAAAAGAAACAGGAATGTTTACCTCTAGAATAGCCGTTGCTCCCCGGCAACGGCGCCAAAATGAAACGTTGGTTCTACAGAGATAACCGGGTTTTATTGTTATAGCGTTGTAGTATAGCCAGTTATTACCAACATTTCAAATATATAAATTTTTTACTCGGAAAATAAAAGAGTTCCCGAGGTCGAACTCAGGGAGCAAGTTGTATTCTAGGGGTACAAGTTTCTTTTACAAAAATAAAGAAAGAGAGAAAGAATTTGTTGTCTTTTCTTCTTTTCTCTTTGCTTCTCCTCGTCTCAGATCTTCTGTTATCTTCTTCTTTATCTGCAGTGGTGATGTTCTTCTTCTTTCAGCTGTTCCTGCTCTACCTTTTTCTTCTGCAGAGCGGTCCTGCTCTTCTTCTTTTCCTTTCTTCAGATCTTCTTCTCTTTTTCTTCTTCTTTCAGTTCTTCCCTTGTTCTTTTGTGTTCTCCTCTGCCTCGCCTTCTTCTGTTGTTCTTCAGATCTCCTTCTTTCTTCTTTTCTTTTTCCAGTCAGGACGTCGTCCCTCTTTCTTTCTTCTTTTCCCTTCAGGACGTCGTCTGATTTTCCAATCAGACGACTTAAACTGCTTGTTGCTACAGTGTCTCCCTCAGCTTCCTTCTTCTTCCACGGTCCTTCTTCTTTACCTGTGCCTGCACACTTCAGAGTTTACATCAGAGGACAAAACCTACTCTACCCTCCCCCCCGCTTCTCTCTCTCTCAGAAGCCACTCTTGGGAAAGCTCTCCCAGAGCTGCCGGGTAGTCGGGTACGGGTCGCGCCCGGGTCCAGGCCCACCGGCGTGCGTGGTGGGCGAGGAGTGCAGGTCAGTCTAAGTCGGGTCGGGTCAGGTCCGCGGGGCGTGAGCGCGGACGAGACCGGGTAACCGGGCGGGTGAAGGGGACCTCACCCCGTGTGCTGAGGCAGTAAGGCTTATTCACAAAATCAATTTAAACGGTGAAAGAGTTGTGAGGCTTACCGATGTGGGACTAAACGGAGGCCTCTCCTCGCGTGCGCCTGCTGGAAGACCGCGGCTTTGCTTCTGCAGCTGCAGCTTCGATTTGCGTCGGTTGCTGGCTGGCTGCCTTCGCAGGAGTCTCCGTAATCCGCAGCAGCTGGAGACCTGGAGTCCTCAAGCCTGGAGCGCGGGAGAAGCTGCTTCAATGTGACGTTAATGGCGGTCGAGCCTCAGAACCTGTCGGACACGAATATGGCCTCTCGGCCTGATCAAACTGCTGGGGAACCTTCGCTGTGGCACGGCGAAGGTGTGGAGCTGTGCGGCAAGCCGCAAGGTGGTGTCTGGCGGTGGCCCTAGGTTGGACTGCAACCGGAGAAATGGGTTTGTTTGTGGGAGCGTTACGGAGGTGTGGAGTGGCAGTGGAGGGGTGCGGGGTGCTCAGTGTGATGAGGCGGAGGTTCGGTGAGGGTCGGCGAGGCGTGTGAGGCTGTGGAGCGATGGGAGCATCTCGCCGGAGGGTGGCCGGAGACGAAGGGGGTGACGATGGTCAGGGTCGGTCGAGGGCTTAATTGAACCAATTGAAACCGGGGAAAGAAAGAGGAGAGGAAGGGAAGTAGTTCTAACTTACTTGCAGGGACGAAGGGGGAGCAGCAGGGCGACAGTCGTATCGACTGTCGCCGGAGAAGAAGATGCCCAGGGGAAGGGGCGGCGGCGAGCAGAGAGCCGGAGAGGCGCCAGCTGGGTGTGGCGTGGCGCGGGAAGAGCAGGGGAAGAAGTCTCTGCTGCTGGTATTGCGGCAGAGCGAAGAGGAGGAGGAGGAAGAACCGTCGGAGCTGGTGAGCGTCTGCCGGAGTGAGAAGAGAGGAAAGTTGGGGGTTTTCTCCGTCAGATCCGAGCTACCGAGGTCGGTGGAGCGACGGGGGGTATTTATAGGGATCAAAACAGGGAGGAAGGCGGAGGGAGACGCCGTGTCTCCCTCGCCGGAGGATGGCCGGAGACGAAAACCCATACCGTCCATGCGTTCGCACGGCCGGTATGGTGGGCTACAGCGACCAGGGGGTTGTCCCTGCGACGACTGACGACGCAGGGCACCCCCGGTTTACTTGCCAGGCTCTCCCCCTCACCCTGCGCGGCGCCATGCTCCGCGCAAGGTCGCCGGAGCATGGTGTTGGCAGGTTTTGCAGGGGGACCTGAACGCAAAGAACGAAGGAGAGTTAGGGGCCAAAATGCGAGGGTTCAAAAGTTGAGGGCCAAAAAGTAAATATATGAGGACCAAAGTGTAAAGTTGGTCAAGGAGGTTTCTTCTTAGGCTCAAGTTTTTATACATGACTAATTAGGACCTAAGGAATCTGATGGTGAATTTCATTTCTATATTAAACCTTGTTTGACCGGTCAATTTATGCGAAAACCCAAATTAAGTTATTAATTGGGTACGGTTCTCAATGTAGGTCAAAAGGGGTTCTGAAGGCCAAATTGAAGGTTCTAAACCCTAGAAATTATTTTTCTATGAATTTTAGAGGGTTTATTCTATTTTTACTTTGCCTCGAACCTCGTGAATTGAAGTGGGTTGTTTTAGGGTTATAGATTATCATTTAGTTTCTTGGAATTGCTGTAGCCCTTGCTAGATCATCTCATCCCACTTTTATTCTTATTAAGTTGCTTTGACCTATGTTTGGGCCCTGAATTACCCTGTATGCAGATTATACTGGTAAAATTGCATTTTTACCCTTTATGACTTGTTTTCTCCTTAAACTCAGAATTCTCTGAGTTAAGCCTTTCCTTGAGTTATGTAGGAGCTTTTATCCTTTGTATTAGGTCAAAATGAGCTAGTTATGGCTCATGATGAGGTTCTCATCAACTGTGTAGATTCCCCACCAGGAGGGGGTGACGTAATAAATTGCGGAATTGAAAATATAAACAATCTCACAAAAATTCAATAAAACAAGGTACGCAATTATTTTTAGGTGGAAACCCAAACCGGGTGAAAACCACCACCTAACCCTCTCGAGTTAGGATTTTCCGATCAACCAAGTTGATCAAATCCACTAAATGAATCACTTAAACGAGGGTGATTCAACCTCAATTATAACCACGCTACAAGTGCGAGGGTAGCGTTCCTCAATCCCTTCTCTTCACGAGAAGGATTTTGTCCCACGAAGTAGACAGGAATTCGCAAAGCGAATACCCAACCAAATAACAAAGATAAAATAACAAGTATAGTCCTATAGAGCCAACAAATATTTAAACCTTGCTTCTATAGGAATTAGGAAACTCCCTTTTCTAAGGAGTGCGTCGAATCGATGACGCGGGTGTGTGAGCCACGCGACGGTGCAACGTCACTCTCATGAACTACGGTGGAAGCGCGGGTGCGCAAAGGCTTGATGCTCTCAAGATGTAGAACTTGAGCTTGGAGAGCAAGGGCTTCTCTTGGACACAAAAGAGTGTAAAAGTGTATCTAGGTGTCTTTTTGGTGTCTCTATGTGTCTTTAGGTGTCTTTAGGTGTGTCTTGGTGTGCAAGAGGTTCCTCTCTATTTATAGAGGCCTTAGGAAAGCTTTGGAAGGCTTAGGAAAGCTTGCATAGCCGTTGGGTGCAAAGCCCAAGAGAATCAGGCTGAAATCAGGAACAATGATTGCACTGACAGGGTTATCAGATGTCTGATCCTGGCATCAGACGTTTGGA
The DNA here is from genome assembly GCA_037157565.1 of Thalassia testudinum. Classification (NCBI taxonomy): domain Eukaryota; kingdom Viridiplantae; phylum Streptophyta; class Magnoliopsida; order Alismatales; family Hydrocharitaceae; genus Thalassia; species Thalassia testudinum. The sequence continues at coordinate 51,573,114 of JAZHRO010000018.1, read as the reverse complement.
AGATCACTTTAAGACGTTTGGGAACAAAGTTAGACCTCTGATTTTAGCCGGGTTTCTTCCTGACTTGAATCAGATCTTGATAGGGTTCTAGTGCAAGTCCATCGACGACATACAGGATGTCTGGCACTATGTCTGGACGTCTGGAAACCTACTTTTTCGTGGGAATGGATTTCCAAGAGAGTGCAACGGCTAGAAAATCTCTGAGAAGAGATTTTGGGTCAGCCGAGGCAAAACGGTCATTTATCAAACGTCTGGAAAGGCCTAAGGACGTCTGATAAGGCTCTAACGGTCATATCCTTGAGTGTTTGCTAAGCCAGCCAACGATCCACTAATTGGACGTCTGGCAAAGTCATCAGATGTCTTCTGAGACGTCTGGACAAAGGTCTGGACATCTGATTTCATCAGACAGAGAATGCTATCAGACATCTGAATCAACAGTCAGACATCTTAAAACACTTTATCAGACGTCTGATCTTGTAATTAGACGTTTGAAAAGGTTGTTTGAACCCTATATTGATTTTCTAAGTTTTCTATAGAAAATCTAAGTATCCTAGGGTTGTGCTGGTGTTCCTAAGACTACTGTAAGGGTACTTTGAGGCTCTTTAACATGAATCTAAGTAACAAAAATAAAGAGTAACAAAAGAAACGAAAAATACAAAGAATACAAGAGAAGGAAATCTATCATATTCTTCATCTCCTTCCTTCTTCAAGCCATCGCTCCTCGCGAATCTCCTCTGTTCTCCATCAAGCTCCTCCAATCCGTCCTGGATCCGAGCTCGAACTCCGTCTAATTACGTCTCTATTTGCAATAAACCTGAAATCTAAGACTCCAAGTGCAAATGTTAAATGACACGTGTTTTTTTATGATCAAAACAAACGATCGTGGTGCTCTAGCACCAACAATCTCCCCCTTTTTGATGATGACAAAACCATAAATAATAATGCAAAAAATCCTCCCCCTTTTTGACATTATCAAAAAGGTTTAATTGATTTTACATTTCCTATAACTCCCCCTTAAAACATGCTCTTCTATGAATTTCAAAAGTAATGTTCTCCCCCTTTCTGTAACAACAAGATAGCTATTATTTTCTCCCCCTTACTAAAGGAAATTTAGCTAACTTGCATCTCCCCCTTAAAAATTGACAATTAGCTCATAATAATTTTTTTTTAACTCCCCCTATCCAAATGCTTATGATAAGAAGATAGGGTAAAGAATTTTTACCTCACCTACCATGGCCAATAAAATGGCCCAAATGGTGGTGGTGGATGCCACATCGGATGGGGCTCCCATCCGTAGCTTGGAGGTCCGGGCATCGACGCCGGTCTCCAGTCTGGTGGTCGACGTGCGGCGAGACCATTGTTTGTTCACCGTCTCGTCGGTCTTCTTGTTCTCCTCCTTAGTCTGCTGCTTGGTTCTCCCAACACGAGTTGACCAGCTTTGAGCTTGTAGGTCTAGTCCTTTGTGTTGTAGTTATCCCTGAAACCTACAAAACAAGATTCTAATTCTTTCTTCAGTATCCAAGTGAGCTTGAATCCGGATCTGTTAGCGGGTCTGCTTGACGGAGATCCTTTCTCAACCTTAGGGCTATATAGGTTATCTACCCTATTTATCAATTTATTTGATTTCTCCCTAAGACACGCAAGTTCATTTTCTATAATATTCATCTTAGTCTTTAAATCAGAATTTTCTAATTTTATACTAGCATTTTCCTCAATCAATTTAGTATTTTCACTGATTAAATCTTTATTTTCTAATAACAGGTTATTATCCTTAGGACTAGAGCTACTTTCTAGGTCCTTAAGTTTTATTTCTAACCTATCATTTTCACTTCTAAGAAAACTAAGATTCTTTTTCATGCCATTGTTTTATCCTTTTAGTGATTTACTAACTTCAAAAAGCTCATTAAAAGCGTCTTGTAAATCCGAGTTTACCTCATTGTCGCTGTCGGCGCTGTCGTTATCCGTGATGGCCATGAATCCAAGGCACGCTGTTTCCTTCTTCTCGAGATCTTCTTCCAAGCTCGTCTCCTCATGAGTGCCTTCCAACCTCCTCCATATCTCGTGGGCGGTGGCGCACTCTTAGATTCGTTCGAATTCCCTCGGACTCAACGTGCAATACAAGGCATTCATTGCCTTTGCGTTGAGTGAAGGCTCTCGAATCTACAGCTGCGAGTAGCCTCCTTGGGGTCGCTTCAGGATCTCGTATGGGGTTTCGCAACATCCCCATATCTCAAACTCAGTGGCTTGGAGCCACGTCTTCATCCTCAACTTCCAATATCCGAAGTCCCTCCCGTCGAAATAGGGTGGTTGGATGGTGGACTACCCTTCGGAGATTCTTATTGCGGATATGCTCCCCTCCATGATCTTCTTGCTGGGTGTTACTCCGATCTCGCAAGAACCTGCTCTGATACCAATTGTAGATTCCCCACCAGGAGGGGGTGACGTAATAAATTGCGGAATTGAAAATATAAACAATCTCACAAAAATTCAATCAAACAAGGTGCACAATTATTTTTAGGTGGAAACCCAAACCGGGTGAAAACCACCACCTAACCCTCTCGAGTTAGGATTTTCCGATCAACCAAGTTGATCAAATCCACTAAATGAATCACTTAAACGAGGGTGATTCAACCTCAATTACAACCACGCTACAAGTGCGAGGGTAGCGTTCCTTAATCCCTTCTCTTCACGAGAAGGATTTTGTCCCACGAAGGAGACGGGAATTCACAAAGCGAATACCCAACCAAATAACAAAGATAAAATAACAAGTATAGTCCTATAGAGCCAACAAAGATTTAAACCTTGCTTCTATAGGAATTAGGAAACTCCCTTTTCTAAGGAGTGCGTCGAATCGATGACGCGGGTGCGTGAGCCACGCGACGGTGCAACGTCGCTCTCATGAACTACGGTGGGAGCACGGGTGCGCAAAGGCTTGATGCTCTCAAGATGTAGAACTTGAGCTTGGAGAGCAAGGGCTTCTCTTGGACACAAAAGAGTGTGAAAGTGTATCTAGGTGTCTTTTTGGTGTCTCTAGGTGTCTTTAGGTGTCTTTAGGTGTGTCCTGGTGTGAAAGAGGTTCCTCTCTATTTATAGAGGCCTTAGGAAGGCTTTGGAAGGCTTAGGAAACCTTCCATAGCCGTTGGGTGCAAAGCCCAAGAGAATCAGGCTGAAATCAGGAACAATGATTGCACTAACAGGGTTATCAGATGTCTGATCCTGGCATTAGACGTCTGGAAGATCACTTTAAGACGTCTGGGAACAAAGTCAAACGTCTGATTTTAGCCGGGTTTCCTCCTGACTTCAATCAAATCTAAACAGGGTTCTAGTGCAAGTCCATCAGACGACATACAGGACGTCTGGCACTATGACTGGACGTCTGGAAACCTACTTTTTCGTGGGAATGGATTTCCAAGAGAGTGCAATGGCTAAAAAATCTCTGAGAAGAGATTTTAGGTCAGCCGAGGCAAAACGGTCATTTATCAGACGTCTGGAAAGGCCTAAGGATGTCTGATAAGGCTCTAACGGTCATATCCTTGAATGTTTGCTAAGCCAGCCAACGGTATACTAATTGGACGTCTGGCAAAGTCATCAGACGTCTTTTGAGACATCTGGACAGAGGTCTAGACGTCTGATTTCATCAGACAGAGCTAACAAGTCCAGCCTAAATGTTATCAGACGTCTGAATCAACAGTCAAACGTCTTAAAACACTTTATCAGACGTCTGATCTTGTAATTAGACGTCTGAAAAGGTTGTTTGAACCCTATATTGGTTTTCTAAGTTTTCTACAGAAAACCTAAGTATCATAGGGTTGTGCTGGTGTTCCTAGGACTACTGTAAGGGTACTTTGAGGCTCTTTAACATGAATCTAAGTAACAAAAATAAAGAGCAACAAAAGAAACAAAAAATACAAAGAATACAAGAGAAGGAAATCTATCCTATTCTTCATCTCCTTCCTTCTTTAAGCCATCGCTCCTCGCGAATCTCCTATATTCTCCATCAAGCTCCTTCAATCCGTCCTGGATCTGAGCTCGAACTCCGTCTAATTACGGCTCCATTTGCAATTGACCTGAAATCTAAGACTCCAAGTGCAGATGTTAAATGACACATGTTTTGTTATCATCAAAACAAACGATCGTGGTACTCTAGCACCAACAGACTGGACTAGGCTTTAAATCGTCTCCTCCCAAGAGGCCTTAGACAGAGCTCAGTAAAATGTTCACCCTCGCGCCCAAATCGAGCAGAACCCCATCAATGTGTTGGTTACCTATAACCACTGAAATATGCAGGGCCCCTGGGTCTTTCATCTTGAGAGGTGTTCCATGGTGGAGCACCGAGCTATCATGGTTAGGTAGGATGACCTTACCTTCGACCTATCTCCTAGATCGACGCTTCTGGGTGCACAGGTCCTTCAGAAACTTGGTATAGGACAGGATCTGTTTAATAGCTTCCAACAAAGGCAAGTTGATATGGACTTTCCTAAAAGTGTCCATAATCTCATCCGTCCTATCCTTGGCTCCAGATGAGCCAACAGAAGATTCCCTAGGAGTGGTTAGGCACTCAAGATAGGGCACCCTCGGCTTCTAGGTAGAGGGATCGTCATGTCAGGAAAGGGGTGGCGAAGCAATGAAATCCTCTGGGTGGGTGATTTCAAGCGAGGGAGATCAGTGTGGCTCTTCCTCGGTGAGGGTAGAAGTCGGGTTCGATACAGGAGGGGAATCCTGGGAGGTGACCATAGGAATGCTATCAAGTTTGTCAATTTTCTTTCCACTCCTCAGCACGGTCACAGCTTGAGCGTGTGATGAGAACATCATCATGAGCCCTAACTAGCTCATTTTTGACCTAAGAAAGAAAATAAAAGCTCCTACATAACCTGGAAAAGGACCTAATTCAAGAAAGCACTATTCTGAGAAGAAAACACGAAACAAAGGGTAAAAATGCAATTTTACCATTGCAGTACATCAACAGGATTTCTCAGGGGCTAAACATTGGTTAAATGGTCTGAAGAAGATAAATAGTGGGTTGGTTCAGTCAGAAAAGGGTTATTGTGAGAGCCAAGAATTAAATGACATTCTATAACCCTAAAACATACTCACTCAATTCAGCAAGGTTTTGGTCAGGATAAAAATCAATTAAACCCTCTAAAATTCATGGAAAAATATCCCCTAGGGTTTAGAACCTTCAAATTGGCCTTCGGAACCTATTTTGACCTAAGTAGGGGTCCTTGCTAGATATTTGACCTAATTTAGGTTTTTGTTTAAAATATCCAGTCAAACATGGTCAAACCTAAAATCCAACTTCACCATTGGATTCCTTAGGTCCAAATTAGGCTTGTACCAAAATTTGGACCTAAGGGGAGGTCACCTTGACCTACTTTGCAAAACAATTCACCCAATTACATTTTGACCCCTAGCTTTTGAAATTCATTACGTAGACCCCCCTATCTTCCACGCCACTCTTTCCATTAGGTTCCTCCTCCATTAAAGCATAGGAGTCCTACTCCAGTGAGGAATTGAGGGGGATTGCTCCCTGATTCCTCAGAGATCTCCCAGATTTGGAAGGGAGATTCTCTGAGGAATTCCCCTTCGTCTGAACGCAATTCCAAGGGGTGATTCACACCCAATCTCTCATGCTAATGCTCGAGAGGATTGGGTGTCTCACTGAATCCTTCTCCGGTGAGGACTCTTGCACTTGGAAGCTTTCCTTCCAAGCACAAGAGCCCTTGCCAGTACCTATAAAAGGACCCTCATCTCCAGCCCAACATTTTCAGCTTGGCTTGGCAGGAGAACCACCTCCAATTTCTTCCCTTCTCATCCGGCCAGGTGTCCAGCAAGCTCTAACAAGCTCTCTTCCTCCTTCTCGTCGCTCTGTGATAACGGTCTGGCTGGTAGAGCTTGTTTGCATTTGTTATATGTCAAGTTACAGTCGTTGTAGTAATAAGACAGCTACCAGGTTATCATTACAAAATTTTTTACTCGGAAATGGCTTTCCCAGGGTCGAACTCAGGGAGCAACTGGAATTCTAGAAATACAAAGGTTCTCTATTAGATTACAAAAATAAGAGAGAGAGAGAGAGATCTTTCAGCTGCTCTCCTTTTCTTCTTCTTTCTCTTCTTCTCTGCTTACGGCTATGCCTTCTCTCTTCTTTTCTTCTGCAGAGTTCTTCTTCTTCTTTTCTTCTGTTCTTTTTTTTTATTTTTTCTTCTCTTTCTTTTGCTCTGGCGGCTATGTCTTCTTCCTTCTTTTTCTTCTTCTTCTTCTTTTTCTTCTTTTTCTTCATCCTTCTTCTTTCTTTCTTTTCTTGCTTTCTCTCTTCTGGCCGCTGCTCAACCATCGTCTGATGCAGTGGTCAGACGACTTAACTGTAGGTTTGCTACAGTGCTTCTCTTCTTCTTCTGTTACTTCTCTTTCTTCTTCTCTGCTTCTTCTTCTTCCCCTCTGCCCTGAGCGGCTAAGGCTTCAGCCGCCTTCCTTCCTTCTTCTCCTTCCTTTCTTCTCCTTCTGCTCCTGCACGCTCACACAAGGATTAGAAAGCAAAACCTACCCCTACCCTTCCCTGCGTCTCTCTCTTTCTCAGATTTCTCTCATAGGATCGCTCTCCCAGAGCTGGATATTCGGGTACGGGTATCACGCCCGGGACCAGGCCCATTGGCGTGCGATGGTGGGCGAGGAGTGCACGGTTTTGGGTAATCGGATCCGACCCAGACCCGCGGGGCGTGAGCGCGGGTGAGGGTGAGCGCGTGGCGCGCGGCGTGCGTGAGGGACCTGACCCCTGTGTTCGAAGGAGAATAGCCTTGAACACTTTTCAAATTTATGTGCGGGCGCTTAGCCACTCACTTCCGAGGTGGGACTAAAGTCCCAACTCCCAGATTGGCGCCTGCAACTGAGGAAGCTGCGAGCAATTGCAGCGGCGAGCGAGGCCTTCACCCCAGCTGCAGGCCTAGGATGCTTCGCGGAGGCAAGCCGCGCATCCTAGGGCGTGAGCCTGGGCGAGAGAGCACCTGCAGCTGTAGGTGAAGGAGCTTCAAAAGCTCGGTAATGGCGGTGAAGGGGCGTCGACTTGAAAACAAGAATACGGCCTCTCGGCCCAATCAGAGGATGCAGGGAGCTTCGCCGGAGTGCGGAAAAGGCAGTGCGGGTGGTGGCAAGGCATGAGGCGGCGTATGGTGGTAGCCCTAGTTCAGACTGTGGTCGGAGAGGTGGGTTTGTTCGGGGGGTCGTCGGGTGGCGTTTGGCAGTGGATGGGAAGGGGGGATTTTTTGAGTGGAGTGAGGGAAAGCTTTTAGGGTAGTCGGTGAGGGGTGAGAAGGTCTGTGGAGGTGGGATGAGCTCGCCGGAGAGGGTGGTCGGAGACGGAGCAGGCGGAGGTGGAAGTCGTGTGGGGTGAGGCGAAAAAAATAAATTGAGAGAGGGAAAATGTAAGGGAGGAGGAGAGGAAGCTATTTACCTAGGTTTTGGACAAAGGGGGAGGGCGGAGCCACCGGCTCGTACCTGCCGGAGCTGGGGAAGAAAGGGCCCTGGAGGAGGAGTGCGGCGATGAGGAAGCAGGCAGAGGGCGCCGACGGGTACAGCACGGCACAGACAAGAGGGCTAGGAGAACCCTGCTGCAGGTAAGGCGGCAGAGCGACGAGGAGGAAGAGGAGGGAGTAGCCGGAAGCTGCGGGCCGTCTGACGGAGGAGGAGGGGTTGAAGTGGGGGGGTGTTCTCCGTCAAAGAGAGCTTGAAGGAACTATCAAGGGGTGCCGGTCCTTATAAAGGGGCTGGCGCAGAGGGAGGCGCGGGCTGGCGATGTGCCAGCCTCGCCGGAGCATGGCTGGAAAGGGGACCCATACCTTCCGTGCGTTCGCACGAAAGGTATGGGGGTCGGCAGAGAGCATGGCCGGGTCCCTGCGACAGAGGACGTCGCAGGGAACCCCGCGTCTGTTTTGCAGGGTGGTCACCCCTCTCTACGCGGCGCCATGCTCCGTGCAAGGTCGCCGGAGCATGGTGCTGCGCAGAGTTTTGCAGGAGGGACCGTTCTACAAAGAACGATGAAAAAGATGGGGGCCAAAATGCAAGGGTTTCGAAAGATAAGGGTCAAAAAGTAAATGAAGAGGACCAAATTGCAAAGTCGGTCAAGGAGGTCTCCCCTTATGCTCAAGTTTTTATACAAGACTAATTTGAACCTAAGGATTTTAATGGTGAATTTTATTTCTAGTTTGGATCATGTTTGACTAGCCAATTTACGTAAAAACCCAGATTAAGTCATTAATTGGGCTAGGTTCTCTTTGTAGGTCAAAATGGGTTTCTAAGGCCAAATTGAAGGTTCTAAACCCTAGAGATTATTTTTATATGAATTTTAGAGGGTTCAGTTGATTTTCATCCTACCTCAAACCTCGTGAATTGAGGTGGGTTTGTTTTAGGGTTACAGAATGTCATTTAATTTTTTGAAGTTACTATAACCCTTTTTAGATCAGGCCATCCCACTTTCCTTCTTATTAGGCTTGTTTGACCTATGTTTGGACTCTTAGTTACCCTATTTGCAAACTGCGTTGGTGAAATTACACTTTTACCCCTTATGATTTATTTTCTTCTTAAACTCAGAATTCTCTAAGTTAAGCCTTTCTTTGGGTTATCTAGGAGCTTTTTCTTACATATCTGGGTTAGATTGTGCTAGTTAGGGTTCATGATGAGGTTCTCATCATACTCCCATGCCTAGCTTTTGCTACTCCCTTAGCAAAAACTTAAGGTTTCAACCCTTGTTCTAGACCATGAAGTTCTTAATGATTTCAGATAAGTGCTTTTTCTTTTGAAACCTAGATTAGGTTAGAATGCTAACCATATGCCTAAAAGGTACTCTAGTACCAACCAAGATCCGGATCTGTCTAGCATCAGTCCTTAGCAAAGGTTTTTAAGGCCTACAAGACTAACCTAAGGTTTATTGGACTTTGTGGTTAAAGCACCCGTGCTTGAAATGATTTTAGCCTTAGCTCAGTTCGCAATGCGTTTTGTAAGGAAGAGAGATAGAAGAATTATCTGTTTGGAGAGTTTTCTCTCTCTTTTTCTTTTTAATTCTAGCTTAGGATTGGCTTTTCAACACGGTCTGTATCAGATTCCTTGTCCTCATCATCAATCCTCAAGGGTTCCTAGCGGTCGATGCTTCGAGATAGCACCGCCCATGGTAACCCCCGGAACCCTCGCTACTGAGATTTCGAGATAATCCCATCCATGGTGTTCCATGGCCGAATTCAGACCTTGGCAATTGACATTTCGTAATAATGTCATCCATTGAATCTGAACCAGCAGAGTGCTTACATGCCCCTGGTAGGATATGTAAATACCTAAGAGACAAGCACTGAGGAGATGATATTTTGTTACACATCTTCGAGTGGAATTTCCCATCTCTCCGCACTGGGAACTCGTCTAAATCAACTTGTGTTGATCGGCCGCTCCTACTCTAGGTGTTATTTTCAGCATTTTGCGACGCTTCTGCGTGATTTTGATTTTTACGCTTACTGAACCAAGCTATGTGTGAGGTTAGGGTGCTTAGGTTACTGAGTCCCGTAAAACAAAAGTTAGTTACTAAGGCCAAATACTTCCTAAGCCTTGAACCTAATACTTAAGCTTTTCATTTTCCTCAACCTCTTAAGGAATGTCTAGATCTTAATGGGTACTAAGAGTCTATCCAAGAATGCCTAAGGTTTACGTTCTTACTAATCTCACTGTGCACTTTTCAGTTCTTTTCTTGAATGAGGTCTAGAACTTAGGTTAATTCCTTAGTTTCTTACTAATGACTATCACTTTTCTCTCATTTTTGTGCTCCTTTTTCATTTTGTTTCTTTTTCCTTCCTCCACAAAATTTCTTTCCTCCTCTTATTTTATTTTATTTTTTTTCAAAATTTTTTTAATTTTTATGGTGTTTTTGGCATATGTGAATTTTTTTTGTTTAAAACCTTTTCTTACAAGTTTTGCACTTTCATACCCCACATGCTTAAGATTTGCAATGTCCTCATTGTGACTTAGGGGGTTTTTATTCAACTTAGTTCATTCCTTAGGACAGATATTTTGGTGAGTGAATGGGTTGGGATGACTGTTGCGGATGATTTCTAATCTCAGATGCAAGCACCTGAGGTAGAGTCGGCTGTCTTAAAGGGCGAACCTTAAGTGTACAAAGGTGTCAAAAAAGGTTTCAGGTTTTCAAAGAGAATGACGGGCTGCCTCCTATTGAGCGATGAGTTTTACGCCATCAGCTGGGCACAATAAACTCATGGGGAATGGAGGATATAAGATGATTCAGCCAAATCAATAGAAGTTACATCAATGAACGGTTTGAGTCTCTGACCGTTCACGATGAAAGGTTTGGAATGATGGCTGAGTGGACTGATCTCGACAACTCGATTTCCAAAAATCTGTCGGACCAAGTATGGTCCGACCCACTTGGATCGCAACTTCCCAGGGAAAAGTTTAAGTCGGGCATCAAAGAGTAGGACCTTCTAACCAGGATAAAAGATCTTTTTAGAGATATGCTTGTCGTGGAAGGCTTTAAGCCGCTCCTTGTAGATTCGCGAGTTCTCATATGCATCAAGGCGTAGCTCATCGATCTCGCTGATTTGAAGCTTTCTGTGGGTTCCAGCCTTCGAAAGATCTAGATTACAGTTCCATACCACCCAATAGGCTTTGTGCTCCAGTTCGACGGGAAGGTGACACTCCTTCCCGTACACCAATCTAAAGGGAGACAAGCCTAATTGGGTTTTGTGGGCGGTCCTATAGGCCCACAAGGCTTCTGGAAGTCGGGACGACTAGTCCTTCCTGTCAGGCCGAACAGTGACCTGCAGGATTTTCTTGATCTCCCGATTTAATAGCTCAGCTAGACCATTAGTCTGGGTGTGATAAGGAGTAGAGATTCGGTGAGACACCCCGTATTTGGTCATCAATGACCTAAACTGAGCATTTGTGAAATGGGTCCCCCCGTCTGAGATGAAAGCACGAGGAATCCCGAACCGTGAGAAGATATTGTGATGAATGAATATGAGAACGATTTTGTGATCACAGGTTCAGGTCGGTATGGCTTCGATCCATTTGGACATGTAGTCCACAGCCAGCAGAATATATTCGAAACCATCCGAAACAGGAAAGGGGCCCATAAAATAAATCCCCAAAACATCAAAGATTTCGCATACGAGAATTGGCTGCAAAGGCATCATGTCGCGATGGCTCATGTTGCCCAAAGTTTGGCAATGACTGCATGCCTTACAGTGACTGTATGCATCTTTGAATAGTGTAGGCCAGTAGAAGCCACACTGGAGGATTTTCGATGCGGTTTTGTGCCTAGAAAAATGGCCACCGCATGCCTGGTCATCGCAGAAGGAAAGAATATCATTGACTTCATCATCCGGGACACATCTCCAGATGATTTGGTCAGCACCTATGCAGAAGAGGTACGGATCTTCCCAAATGTAATACTTAGCATCAGAGCGCAATTTGTCTTTCTTGGCCTACGGCCAATCAGACGGGATCTGATGAGATGCCAAGTAGTTTACTATATCAGCAAACCATGGAAGTCTAGTACCAATAGTCAGCAGGTGCTCATCAGGGAAATGCTCTGTGATGGGTCCAGAAGGGTTGATAATCTCAGAAGGAAGGAGGGATAAATGGTCAGCTACCACATTTTGTCTTCCTGCCTTGTTGCAAATCTCGAGATCGAATTCTTGCAACAGCAAGATCCATCGGATTAATCGAGGCTTCACGTCCTTCTTGGCAAGGAGATGCCTCACAGCCGTGTGATCTGAGTAGATGATGACGTGGGAACCCAGGAGATAAGATCGAAATTTTTCAAGGGCAAATACTACGGCTAGCAGCTCTTTCTCCGTAACTGTATAGTTACGCTGAGCCTCGTCAATTGCCTTGCTAGCGTAGTAGATGACCACGAGTTTCTCGTCAGCTTTCTAACCCAGAACCACTCCTACAGCGAAATCAGACGCATCGCACATGATCTCCAAGGGTTGAGACCAGTCAGGGGAATGTAGGATTGGTGCCTGGGTGACTCATTCATGAAGGTTTTCAAAGGCTAGAGTGCATTCCTTGGAGATTTCAAAGGGTACATCCTTAGAGAGGAGAGTCGTCAGGGGACGCACGATTTTCGAGAAATCAGGAATGAAACGACGGTAAAAATCGACGTGCCCTAGAAAAGAACGGATGTCCCTGATCGAGCTAGGCATAGGAAGGCGAGAGATTAGATCAACCTTAGCTCGATCCACTTGGATGCCTTTTTCAGAAATCAGATGTCCTAGGACGATCCCCTCAGGCACCATAAAGTGGCTCTTTTCCCAGGAAAGAACCAAATTAACGTCGATGCAGAGCCTAAGTATATGAAACAAGTGCTGGAGGAAATCATCAAATGATGCCCCGAAAAATGAAAAGTCATCCATGAAGACTTCCAGATAATCACCTACCATATCAGAGAATATGGCAAGCATGCACTGCTGAAAAGTCGCAGGTGCATTGCAGAGACCGAACGGCATCCTTCGGAATGCATACGTTCCGAAGGGGCAGGTGAACGTGGTCTTCTCTTGGTCCTCAGGATGAATAGCTACCTGGTTATAACCGAAGTTCCCGTCAAGGAAGCAGAAAAATCGATTTCCCGCTAATTTCTCGAGAATTTGATCAATGAAAGGTAGTGGGAAATGATCCTTCTTCGTGGAGGAATTGAGTCGTCAGTAATCTATGCAGACTCTCCACGAGTTGGCTAATCGGGTAGGTATGACTTCTCCAGTTTCAGTCATTATGGTGGTGAGCCCTGCCTTTTTAGACACAACTTGAATTAGGCTCACCCAACGACTATCGGAGATCGGGTAGATGATCCCTGCATCTAACCACTTGATGATCTCCTTTTTCACGACCTCCTGCAGATTGGGGTTCAAACGCCTCTGTATTTCACGAGAAGGTCGTGCGCCCTCTTCTGAGTAAATATGGTGTGTGCAATAAGAGGGACTTATTCCAGTCAAATCATTGAGAGTCCATCCAATGGCTCTGCGATGTTGCTAAAGAACAGCAATCAGACGGGATTCCTGTTCGAGATTAAGCTTGGAATTAATAATCACAGGAAAGGTCTGATTAGAACCCAGAAAGATGTATTTCAAATGATCGGGAAGGGGTTTCAGTTCAAGGATGGGGTTATCAGCAGCAGCGGGTGGTTCAGGGTAGATGTGAGGTTCAAGGGTAGGAGTTATTGGTCTGTCTAAATCTAGAATTGACTCCTCTGATTGCGGTTCACGATCTTTCTGCAGTTGATGAGGTATAATCAGGTCATTTTCAAAATGTGTTTCATCAACCAAAGCCCTGATATCACAAATCTATTCGATGACACCGCAATTAATTCCTTGCTAGGCCTTCAATATATCAATTTTTAGGGTTTGATTTCCAAATTTGAGCTCTATTTGGCCCTCCTCACAGCTGATGTTGGCTCTAGCAGTAGCCAAGAAAGGTCTCCCTAGAATGATCGGTGTATCCCTAGGGTTTTCAGGTGCGTCCATGTCTAAGACTATAAAATCTACAAGAAAGTAGAAATCCTACACTCTTACAATAACATCCTCGAGAATCCATTTTGGTGACTTTATAGATCGATCTGCTAATTGTAATGTCACCTCAGTCGGTTTTAGCTCAGATTCTTCTAAGTGGTTAAGTAAGGATGTGGGTATCAGATTTATGGAAGCACCCAAGTCTAGCAATGCTCTGTCGAATTGGGTATCACCTATTTTGCAGGAAATCAGGGGAGTACCAGGATCTTTAGCCTTGGGTGGAAGTCTGCTTAGAATTACAGAGCTGGCTTGCTCTGACAGTACAATTGGACTCCCACTCTTGGTTCGCAGCTTACGTTGGGGTGTACACACATTCTTTAAGAATCGTGCGTAAGCCGGTACGTGGCAAATCGCATCCATCAAGGGGATATTTATTTGGACTTGCTCAAAGAGCTTGACCAGGTCCTCCTCAGGTGCCATGGGCTTGGTTGTCTTCTTTCCCTTGGTCAAGGCTTCGGGAAACGGAACCTTGGTTGGTTCTTCTAGGATAGGTCCAGGTCTTTGGTCTGGGACAGGGATAGGAATGTCCTGGATTACTGTCCTAGGGTTGGAATCACTACCAGGATTGGGGTGGTTTGGATAGGGTGGATCTTGGGTTTCCTTACCACTACGGGTTGTTACAGAATTTAGCCCTGCCTGGTTTTGGTTAGGGTTGGGTAAGATGGGTTGCTGCTGACAGTCCGCATAGGAAGTGGAAGCCTCCATCCCGTCGGGTGAAGGAACAGAGGGGGCCTGATAAATCATGTGTGCTTGGCCCGGGTTTGGGTTCATAACGCGCCGCTGTGTTGGCACGTTATCCGGGTTAGGAGGAGGTTGGGAAGGAAGTGTGCCTGGTTAGCGAGAATTAGCCAACTGGGCCAGTTGATTTCGAACCTCTGTAAGTTCATCCTTGTGTTGTTTTTGAATAGCCGCATTCGTTCTTTGAATGTCAGCCAGAGTCTGAAGGATGACGGAGATTTGGCCCTGGTTTGGCCCTGATGGATAGGTAGGGTTGGGCCGAGGCTGAGGCGGCTGGTAAGGACGAGGGGGTTGTGGACGGGGCTGAAAGGGTGGTCTTTGGGTTTGGGAATTTCTCGCCTACTGTGGTTTTGCCATCTAGGGTTATAGGTGTTGGAGAAAGGGTCGTTCTGGATGGCGTTGAGGTCCTCGCAGGTCTGAGGAACCTCCAAAGAATCAGAGAAAGAGGGAATGGAATTCCCCGGACTGGTATAGAAAGGATCGAATGACCCTCCGATCCGAGAATCAGATGGGGATGGATATGGATCCATCCCAGGAGAAGATCAGTGGAGAATGTTTTGCACAGTTTCCCATGTGGAAGGAGGCTGTGCAAAGGAGCTATGCACAGAGGTGGCTCGCTGCAAGTGCTGAGTCAGCTCGTCCACCTTCTTCTCAATGATGGAGACCTTGTCCAATCAACTGGCCATTAGTTCCAGGGCGACTGATGTGGACAGGCCCTGCGTCTCGTGTGCTCCCCTAAGGTTCGTCGATGCACGGGTATTCGTCCTGTCGAATAAGCCCATGGAGTAGTTGTTGATGGAGTTCTCGCACATGTTTTCGATAATCTCCCACACGATGTCCTCATGTTGACCCATGATATTCCCTCCGCAAGTTGCATTGACGAAAAGCCTAATATCCTCATGGAGTCCCTGGTAAAAAGACTGGACTTGTTCCCATTTAGGAACTCCATGATGGGGCACTTTCTCATGAGATCCTGAAAGCGATCCCATGCCTCATGGAGAGGTTCTCCCATTTGCTGAGTGAAGTGGGTAATCTAATGGCGCAAGGCATTGGTCCGACCAACGGGAAAGAACTTCTTAAAAAATTCGGACTGAAGTTCTTCCCAATTGTTGATCGGTCGGGTCTAAGTCTGGTACCAATGAGCGGCCTTGTCCATAAGGGAGAAGGAGAACATCTTCATGAGGAGAATGTCCCGATTTTGTGTATCTGACCCAAAAGTTTGGGTCAGATGCTTCAGCTGTTTGATGTGCTGGAAGGGATCTTCAGAATTAAGCCCATGGAATTTAGGTATAGCATGAATCATATTGGGCTTTAATTCAGAATCAGGTCCTCCAGTCGGGATTCTAACTCGAGGCTCAATAGCCACCGCAGCAGGATTATAATGGTCCCGCATCATAGGACGCTGCGGTGGGTGCACAAAGTTCTGGAAGAGGTCATTGAGTCACTGGAGCTGGTGCTCCAGATTGTTTTCTTCCTCAACTGGCTAAGCCATTTTGGAAGAAGAAGGTGAGTTGGGTTCGGAGTTGGAGAAGAGGTCGAAGTGAAGTGTTGTTTTCTCAAACAAGGGCACTGAGGCTCGGCCTCGAGGAAAGTGAAGTTCTAAAGGAGGTTTTAAGGACCTCCTACCAAACATACACTGTTGGAAGAGATGAGTTTAGCAGGTGCTGGACCCAATCAAGGCACCCAAAATGTTGGGTGACTATAGAGGTGCGGGGCAAATGGACCCCTTGATCAAAAGATCGACCACCTGAGAATTACCTGGGCAGCCAGAGAGGGTGAGTTCCGCGAAGACCCCTACACAGTAGAGCGTCCCCACGGGTTACAGGGGTTCCCCCACCCGACCTCTCTTGTCACTGAGATTCCAGGTAGACCAGAATGGGGATCTTGACCTCTTAAGTCTACCAATTTTAGTTTAAGATCAGGGTGCTTGAGTTTTCACTTGAACTTTTAGCTTTTTGAGTGCGAAGAGTGACCCAAGTTGAAGGTTGGATGTCCCTAACACCTATTCATTCCTTTGAGAACTTATTAGGTCTTATCTTTTAGGGTTCAAGTGTTTTTAGAGAGCCAATTGCTTAGGGTTTTTCTAAATAGGTATATTCAATCAATGGCTTAGGCACACTTCTTTTGGGATTTCTCAATTCTTGATTAAGTAGTGTGTCTCTAAAACCCTAGTGTTAATTCCTATGTTGGCTCTACTTGGTCCAGTTGACTCCTTGTTGGGTACTTAGGGCTCAGGCAAGAAAATGTTAGCCCTTAATCACCCTTAATACTGTGTGCAGGAATAGTGATTTTGAAAACATGCAGCTGTTACTAAGTATGAAAGATACGTTATGCCTATATTATTTTTTTCCCTTTTTCTTCCTCTTTAGAATTTACGGGTTAATAGTGAGAGGATAGAAGTTACCTGTCCTTGGAGTGGTTGTTGTGCGGTTGCTTCTTAATTTTTCCTGTACCTACACACAAGAGAGAAGAGATTATTAGAAACTCCCAAATAGTGAATTTATAGCTTCTAGAATAGTCGTTGCTCCCTGGCAACGGCGCCAAGAAATGATAACAGTCTGGCTGCTAGAGCTTGTTTGCGTTTGTTATATGTCAAGTTACAGTCTTTGTAGTAATAAGATAGCTACCAGGTTATCATTACAAAATTTTCTACTCGGAAATGATTTTCCCGAGGTCGAACTCAGGGAGCTACTGGAATTCTAGAAATACAAAGGTTCTCTATTAGATTACAAAAAGAAGAGAGAGAGAGAGAGATCTTTCAGCTGCTCTCCTTTTCTTCTTCTTTCTCTTCTTCTCTGCTTACGGCTGTGTCTTCTCTCTTCTTTTCTTCTGCAGAGTTCTTCTTCTTCTTCTTTTCTTCTGTTCTTTTTTTTTCTTTGTTCTTCTCTTTCTTTTGCTCTGGCGGCTATGTCTTCTTCCCTCTTTTTCTTCATCCTTCTTCTTTCTTTCTTTTCTTGCTTTCTCTCTTCTGGCCGCCGCTCAACCGTCGTCTGATGTAGTGGTCAGATGACTTAACTGTAGGTTTGCTACAGTGCTTCTCTTCTTCTTCTGTTTCTTCTCTTTCTTCTTCTCTGCTTCTTCTTCCTCTCTGCCCTGAGCGGCTAAGGCTTCGACCGCCTTGCTTCTTCTCCTTCCTTTCTTCCCTTCTTCTCCTGCATGCTCACACAAGGATTAGAAAGCAAAACCTACCCCTATCCTTCCCCGCGTCTCTCTCTTTCTCAGATTTCTCTCATAGGATCGCTCTCCCAGAGCTGGGTATTCGAGTACGGGTATCGCGCCCGGGACCAGGCCCACCGGCGTGCGGTGGTGGGCGAGGAGTGCACGATTTTGGGTAATCGGATCTGGCCCAGACCCGCGGGGCATGAGCGCAGGCGAGGGCGAGCGCGTGGCGCGTGGCGTGCCTGAGGGACTTGACCCCTGTGTTCGAAGGCGAATAGCCTTGAACACTTTTCAAATTTATGTGAGGGTGCTTAGCCACGCACTTCCGAGGTGGGACTAAAGTCCCACCTCCCAGATTGGCGCCCGCAGCTGAGGAAGCTGCAGGCAATTGCAGCAGCGTACGAGGCCTTCGCCCCAGCTGCAGGCCTGGGATGCTTCGCGGAGGTAAGCCGCGCATCCTGGGGCGTGAGCCTGGGCGAGAGAGCACCTGCAGCTGCAGGTGAAGGAGCTTCAGAAGCTCGGTAATGGCGGTGAAGGGGCGTCGACCTAAAAACAAGAATACAGCCTCTTGGCCCAATCGGAGGATGCAGGGAGCTTCACCAGAGTGCGGAAAAGGCAGTGCGGGTGGTGGCAAGGCATGAGGCGGCGTATGGTGGTAGCCCTAGGTCAGACTGTGGTCGGAGAGGTGGGTTTGTTTGGGGGGTCGTCGGGTGGCGTTTGGCAGTGGATGGGAAGGGGGGATTTGTTGAGTGGAGTGAGGGGAAGCTTTTAGGGTAGTCAGCGAGGGGTGAGAAGGTCTGTGGAGGTGGGATGAGCTCGTCGGAGAGGGTGGTCGGAGATAGAGCAGGCGGAGGTGGAAGTCGTGTGCGGTGAAGCGAAAAAAATAAATTGAGAGAGGGAAAATGTAAGGGAGGAGGAGAGGAAGCTATTTACCTAGGTTTTGGACGAAGGGGGAGGGCGGAGCCACCGGCTCGTACCTGTCGGAGCTGGGGAAGAAAGGGCCCTGGAGGAGGAGTGCGGCGACGAGGAAGCAGGCGGAGGGCGTCAACGGGTACAGCACGGCACAGACGAGAGGGCTAGGAGAACCCTGCTGCAGGTAAGGTGGCAGAGTGACGAGGAGGAAGAGGAGGGAGTCGCCGGAAGCTGCGGGCCGTCTGACGGAGGAGGAGGGGATGAAGTGGGGGGGTGTTCTCCGTCAAAGAGAGCTTGAAGGAACTGGCAGGGGGTGCCGGTCCTTATAAAGGGGAGGCGCGGGCTGGCGACGTGCCAGCCTCACCGGGGCGTGGCTGGAAAGGGGACCCATACATTCCACGCATTCGCACGGAAGGTATGGCGACCGGCAGAGAGCATGGTCGGGTCCCTGCGACAGAGGACGTCGCAGGGAACCCCGCGTCTGTTTTGCAGGGTGGTCACCCCTCTCTGCGCGGCGCCATGCTCCGCGCAAAGTCGCTGGAGCATGGTGCTGCGTAGAGTTTTGCAGGAGGGACCGTTCTGCAAAGAACAATGAAAAAGATGGGGGCCAAAATGTAAGGGTTTCGAAAGATAAGGGTCAAAAAGTAAATGAAGAGGACCAAATTGCAAAGTCGGTCAAGGAGGTCTCCTCTTAGGCTCAAGTTTTTATACAAGACTAATTTGCACCTAAGGATTTTAATGGTGAATTTTATTTCTAGGTTGGACCATGTTTGACTGGAAAATTTATGTAAAAACCCAGATTAAGTCATTAATTGGGCAAGGTTCTCTTTGTAGGTCAAAATGGGTTTCTAAGGCAAAATTGAAGGTTCTAAACCCTAGAGATTATTTTTCTATGAATTTTAGGGGATTTAGTTGATTTTTATCTTGCCTTGAACCTCATGAATTGAAGTGGATTTGTTTTAGGGTTACAGAATGTCATTTAATTTCTTAAATTTGCTATAACCCTTTTTAGATTAGACCATCCTACTTTCCTTCTTATTAGGCTTGTTTGACTTATGTTTGGACCCTTAATTACCTTATTTGCAAACTGTGTTGGTGAAATTACAGTTTTACCCCTTATGATTTGTTTTCTTCTTAAACTCAAAATTCTCTGAGTTAAGCCTTTCTTTGGGCTATGTAGGAGCTTTTTCTTACATATCTGGGTTAGATTGTGCTAGTTAGGGTTCATGATGAGGTTCTCATCACTCTGCCACAATACCAGTGGCAGAGACGTCTTCACCACCTTCCTTCGTGTCGAGCCATACCCGTGCGCGTGCCTCCAGCCCCGTCATCATCGTCGTTCTCCCTCCTCTAGAAGTTTCTTCTCCGGCAGTGGTAGGTACAGCCAGCTGCCCTTCTATTCTCGTTCATCTACTTAGTTAGGTTAGAATGCTTCCCCTCTCTCCCCTCTTTATTTCCCCTCTCTTTCTTTCCACTTTAAACCCCTCGTCGTTGCAGGCCACCTCCATCTTCTCCATCTCCGGTTGACCATCGGCGAGGTGTCTCCATCACCTCCACACCTCCATCCACCTCACCAGACCCCTCAAAACCTCTGCCATCATCCACTGAGCATTTTCCCCACCCTCACTGACCACCATACCCTTCACAAATGCCCTCCTAACCAAACCCACCTTCACGGCCACAGAGCGACCTAGGCATGCACGCCTAGGTCGCCCCGCGGCCAGCCACCCACCTAGGCACCATCGCCGTGCCACAACGAAACTACCTGTGTGCTCTAATGGGGCCGAAGGGCTATATTCAGTGATTGCAGGTCTGAGCCTCCACCGCCATTAACGCTAGCTTGAAGGACCTCGCAAGCTCACTCTAAGTCTCCAGGTCCAGGAGGTGTGGGTTGGACTTGCGCACGAATCCAGACAAAGAACGAGCTTTGCGAGGCACTTAGCTGCAGCAATTGAGAGAAGAACGTCCTGCGGGTGTGCGAGCAAAGCGATTGGGACTTTTAGCCCCACCTCGGAAACTCAGGAGTGCGGTGAGTTACTTAAATTGAATTTGTGCTTTCATCTGGTCACCTCAAGTACACGGGGTGAGGTCCCCTCACCCATGCTCACCCGCCTCATCCGCAACCTACACCTCCGTGGACTTGACTGATCGACCCATTTAACCCTGCACTCCTCGCGCACCACCCACGCCAGTGCACCTAGACCCGGGTGCGCATATCCTGACCCGATTACCCGGCTGGCTCTGGGAGAACGAACCCAAGAGAGAAATAGAGATAGTGTGTACGCGGGGGAGGGTAGGGGATAGGTTTTGCACTCGTGTGCGTGTGCAGGGAAAAGAAGAAAGGAAGAGGAAGGTGCAGCCGTAGAGAAAGAAGGAGAAGGAAGAGGAGCTAAGGGAAGGAAAGCACGGGGCTGAAGGAATAAGAAGGAAGGAAGAGGCCCGGCTGGAGAAGAAAGAGAAAGAAGAAAAGCCAAGGGCTGAAGGCAGAAGCTGAGGGAGCTAAAGCAGAAGCCAAGGCAGAGGGAAAGAGAAGCCAAGGCAAGTAGTGGTAGAGAAGAAGCCAAACTAAGGAAGGCTGAAGAAGGAAAGAGATTAGAAGCCAAGGAAGAAGAAGGCAGGAGAAATAAAGGATGAAGAAGAAGGAAAGAAGGAATAAGAAGGAAGGAGAAAGCAAGGAAGAAGAAGCAAAGAAGCCAAAGTCAGAGAAAAGAAGTAAGAGCCAAAGCTAAAGGAAAGAAGAGAAGGAAGAAGAAGGAAAGAAAGAAAAGAGAAGACCAAAGAAGAAGAAAAGAAAGAAGAAAAGAGAAGCTAAAGAAGAAAGACAAGCAGACCTTTTTGCCATATTCTTCTCAATCTCTTTATTTTTCTATATTTTAATATTTATAAACTCCTACATTATACTCTGAATTAGATTTTGAGTAGATTTAAGTGTTCAAATTACATTGATTGAGATTAGTGAATAAATTCCATTTACTCCCTGTTTTCGACCTCGAATACTTAGGTTTTCAAGTAACAAAACTTCTTATTTGTTTTCAAGGTTATTTCACCTATACTACGATGCAACCTCCTTTATCTTTATAAAACAACCAAGTTTGCCTCTGTTAACAGTGTGCTCCCTGAATATGACCCCTTTACCCTTTGGGTTCTCTTCAGAAGAGCTAGGAAACTTCCCCAGATCCTGCTACCTAACTACCTCAATAAGATGAGCAATTTCGGATTGCATATCAATGATCATCTTACTCTGAGATTGGATGACCACACTCTGATGCTCTCGCTTTGCTTTCATCATGGCTTTTAGTTCATCCATCTCAAAAGGCTTATTCTAAGGAGGGTTTGCATAGGAAGGCTGATATACGGGTTGGGGAGGTTGGGGTCTTGCATTCCCTGAGTTGGAAGCATCACCTTTCTTCCATGAGAAGTTCGGATGGTTCCGCCACCCTGGATTATAGGTATTGGAATAAAGGTCATTACGAGGGGGTGATCGGAAACCTTGGGTTGCATTCAGGTTGACCTGAATCAACTCAAGGAATTGATTTGCCTGAGTGCACTCCGCAGTGGCGAGTGTCATGCTTTGGCAAATGGAGCATTCAGTTGACGCCTAAAAGATAGAGGCTGTTTGCAAGTTCATGCCCGGGTTTGCTAAAAGCTTATCAAAATTTTTGTTCAACAATTGAATCTGATAAGCCAAATCCAGAGTAACCCTGGCTTCATGGGCCTCTATCTTCCTCTGCAAGATTGATGGTTTTCTTTCTTGATAGGCAAAGGACATATGTATGGAATTATCATTTAATGTTTCAAATAATGCACAGGCTTCATCCTTAGTTTTGGTCTTGAAGGTTCCTACACAGGCTACATCAATGGTTTGTCTGTGCCTTTCAGATAATCCGTTGTAGAACGTCTTGACCAATTGCCATCTTGGCACCTGATGGTTGGGGCACAACCTAAGAAGGTCCTTAAAATGCTCCCAAGCTTCGTGAAATTTCCCCCCTTCCTGTTGAGTAAAACCCACAATCTCTTCTCTATAAAGGTTGGTCTTACTCATAGGAAAGTACTTTTTCAAGAATTCTCCCTTAAGGGTGGCCTAATCATTTCCCCTTGCATCCAGGGTATGATACTAGTGCTTGGCCTTATCCATTAGGGAGAAAGGAAATAGAGTTCTCATCAGGGCTTCATTAGTAAAGCCCTGGAGCTTCATCGTGGAACTGACCTCGGTGAATTCCTCAAGATGCCTATAGGGATCCTCCCTAACAATACCATAGAAAGTGGGGAGCAAAGATATGGTGCTGCTCTTGATCTCATAAGGATTATCCACTCCAAGTCTCCAGATAGGTAGGGCTTGGTGAGTGGTAGGAAGGAAATAGTCTCTCAAGGTTCTTTAGTTTTTACCAACCCTAATCTCTTCTTCAGGTCTTTCCTCTGCCATTTTTCTTCCTTCTTGGTTGGCTTTTCTAATAATTCTCTTAGGTTCCAGGTTGAAAAGAAGACTATTTCTAAGAGAGCGCCTACCGAGCATACACCAAACAAACACAAGGTAACAGGTCTTTTGTTGATTTAAAGTACTTTAAGTCCTCTTCCAACTCTCCAGCTTGGACAAATAGAGTCAATGCAATGTTTCTCCATTCCCACGTAAGTGTTATAAGAGAAATGAGGCACTTGAGATTCCTGGTCAATGTCTGCTAAGAAGGTTGAGGTTACTTTTAGTCCTTTTTGGGTGACCAATCAAGTTGTCAAGTAATTACGCACCCTAAATTGACCTTTGAGTGCCTTAGAGACGTAGACTTTGTTGCAATGATATTCTCAAATGCTCAAGTAAAAAGGTACTCCAAGGATGGAACCAAGGTATGCAAGTAGGGTGCACCCTTCCTTTGAGGCGATGCGTTAGCAGTGCCTCTTCACTACCCTTGAATTTCCTTTAAGGGGTGTCCTTCTCCTTAGAGTATCAAATCTCTCGGGCAAAAGTTAATACTGCTGTCACAAAGTGAGATTGGAGGGTTTTCACCGACAAAGAGATCGATGCCTATAGCCTTAAGGGTCCAAGTCCTAGTGCGGTGCCTATAGTGCGTGCTCGGTGCAAGAAGTGTGCAACACACCACGAAAAGTGATTTTTCATTTTAAAATCGCAATCAACTTATTCAAACACTTCCTATATATTTTACTTTCTTCTCAAGAAGTAATGTGACCACTTGATTAATCTTTTCAAAGAAGATTAAGTGGTCTTCTTAAATTATGTTCAAATGCAATGCGTGTGCAAATAACTGATGCAGAAAGATAGGAAATACGTACCTTGCTCTAGCACTCTTTAACGCAAAAATGTACGCAATGCAGTAAGAAAATTTAGATGCTACTCAAGCACTCCCAGATGGCTGACCTATGAATATGCAGCTTCTATCGAACAGCTTGAATATTATTATTTTTTAAATAAATGTGCAATCAAAAGAACCAACTAACTAAGAATAAACCTAGAATCTAAAGGATCAGGGACACTCCCCCAAAAATCGGCCCCAAATTATAAGGGTGAGAAAACGTATAATTAAACTAAATCCTAAGAGTCTACCCTAAAATCCTACATCAGAAATCTAAGATGTAGAATCCTCCTAAATGTTTCTCCATGCGTCTTCAAGTGAGTAGGATCAAGGCCCACGGACTCCTATTGCCATCCTCTAGGTAGCGTCAAGGTACACCAATCATATTGTCTCCGCTGCGTGCTCCTCCTTCTCATGTATGTACCTCACACAGAATAATAGAGAATGGTAAGATAAATGCGCACCTCAAAATAATAAAAAATAAACCAGGTGAACCTATTACGTCTGTTGCCTCCCGGCAACAGTGCCATTTGATGACAAGATTTACGCTTAATTAAGATAATTGCAATAAAAATATGTCGTTAATATATTTTATGTGGTGGAAATCTCGTATCAAAAATTCATTAAATATAACCACAATTATTAGGATGTCGTATCCATAGAGAGGAATAGATCAATAAATTCACAAATGTTTTGGCCATGTATTCATCCAATCGAATGTGAGATTCGTGCTCAAATCTGATGTGAAACGAGATGAAAATAAGATACAAAATAACTCAAGAACTTAGGGTTATATGCATAATTTTCCCTTAATAAATATGTGATCAGTAGTGGCATCTCATGTAATTTCCAATTGCATGCATACTGGCGACGAATTGTGTAAATCTAAATCCAAATCCAATGTAAACGATGCACATAACATGAGTCGAGTTAATATAAGAAGGCGTAAGTGCACTGATAACGTTGGCTTCACGTGGTTTGTTATAGCGTTGTAGTATAGCCAGTTATTACCAACATTTCAAATATAAATTTTTTTTTACTCGGAAAATAAAAGAGTTCCCGAGGTCGAACTCAGGGAGCAAGTTGTATTCTAGAGATATACATGTTTCTTTTACAAAAATAAACAAAGAGAGAGAAAGAATTTGGTGTCTCTTTTTTCTTTCTCTTTGTTTCTCCTCGTCTCAGATCTTCTTCTTCTTAGTTCTGCAGAGGTGATGCTCTTCTTCAGATCTCCTTCTTTCTTCTTTGTTCTGCAGAGGTGATCTTCTTCTTCTTTGTTTTGCAGGGGTGATGCTCTTCTTTCTTTCTTCAGATCTCCTTCTTCCTTCTTTTCTTTTTCTGCAGAGGTGTCGCCCCTCCTTCTTTCTTCTTTTCCCTTCAGGCCGTCGTCTGATTTCCAAATCAGACGACTTAAACTGCTTGTTGCTACAGTGTCTTCCTCAGCTTCCTTCTTCTTCACCTGTTCCTGCACACTTCAGAGCTTACGTCAGAGGACAAAACCTACTCTACCCTCTCCCCCGCGTCTCTCTCTCTCTGAAACCACTCTTAGGAAAGCTCTCCCAGAGCTGCCGGGTAATCGGGTACGGGTCGTGCCCGGGTCCAGGCCCACCGGTGTGCGTGGTGGGCGAGGAGTGCAGGTCAGTCTAAGTCGGGTTGGATCGGGTCAGGTCCGCGGGGCGTGAGCGCGGACGAGACCGGGTAACCGGGCGGGTGAAGGGGACCTCACCCCGTGTGCTGAGGCAGTAAGCCTCCAGCACTTTTGCGTCTTATATCGTCGCGCCTCTTCAGACTTTTCCGAGGTGGGACTAAATGTCCCACCTCAATTGCGCGCCCGCAGCGGGGAAAGCAGCGGGAGATCGCGGCATCACGCGACGCCTTCTGCGTTAGCTGCGAGCCTGGTGTTTTGTCGAAACGCCTCGCAAGGCCTGGGAGTCGAATCTGGGCGTGGCGCTGAGCGTGGCGCGCCTGTAGCTGCAGGCAGAAGCAGCTCCTTCTGCACGGCAATGGCGGCGGAGGTCGGGTGGCCTGTTCACAGAAAAACGGCCTCTCGGCCTAATCAGAAAGTGCCGGGAGCTTCACCAGGGTGCGGCGAAGCTCGTGTGGGTGGTGGCGAGGCGTGGGGCGGCGTGCAAGGGCTGCCC
This sequence comes from Thalassia testudinum, assembly GCA_037157565.1. Taxonomy (NCBI): domain Eukaryota; kingdom Viridiplantae; phylum Streptophyta; class Magnoliopsida; order Alismatales; family Hydrocharitaceae; genus Thalassia; species Thalassia testudinum. The sequence continues at coordinate 51,547,308 of JAZHRO010000018.1, read as the reverse complement.
TAGGTCGGACTGTGGGTCGGAGGATGGGTTTGTTGGGGGAAGCGTTACGGAGGTGTGGAGTGGCAGTGAAGGGGTGGGGGGTGCTCAGAGTGATGAGGCGGAGGTTCGGTGAGGGTCGGAGAGGTGTGTGAGGCTGTGGAGCGATGGGAGCATCTCACCGGAGGGTGGCCGGAGACGAAGGGGGTGACGATGGTCAGGGTCGGTCGAGGGCTTAATTGAATAAATTGAAGGCGGGGAAAGAAAGAGGAGAAGAAGGGGAGTAGTTCTAGCTTACTTGCAGGGACGAAGGGGGAGGAACAGGGCGACAGTCGTATCGACTGTCGCCGGAGAAGATGATGCTCAGGAAAGGGGCGGCGGCGAGCAGAGAGCCGGAGAGGCGCCAGCTGGGTGCGGCGTGGCGAGGGAAGAGCAGGGGAGGAAGTCTCTGCTGCTGGTATTGCGGCAGAGCGAAGAGGAGAAGGGGGAGGAACCGCCGGAGCTGGTGAGCATCTGCCGGAGAGAGAAGAGAGGAAAGTTGGGGGTTTTCTCCGTCAGACCCGAGCTGCCCCGGTCGGTGGAGCAACGGGGGGTATTTATAGGGATCAAACAGGGAGGAAGGCGGAGGGAGACGACGTGTCTCCCTCGCCGGAGGATGGCCGGAAACAAGAACCCATACCGTCCGTGCGTTCGCACGGCCGGTATGGTGGGTTACAACGACCAGGGGGGTGTCCCTGCGACGGCTGACGACGCAGGGCACCCCCGGTTTACTTGCCAGGTCCCCCCCCCTCACCCTACGCGGCGCCATGCTCCGCGCAAGGTCGCCGGAGCATGGTGCTGGCAGGTTTTGCAGGGGGGACCTGATCGCAAAGAACGAAGGAGAGTTAGGGGCCAAAATGCGAGGGTTCAAAAGTTGAGGGCCAAAGAGTAAATATATGAGGACCAAAGTGTAAAGTCGGTCAAGGAGGTTTCTTCATAGGCTCAAGTTTTTATACATGATTAATTAGGACCTAAGGAAACTGATGGTGAATTTCATTTCTATATTAAACCTTGTTTGACCGGTCAATTTACGCAAAAACCTAAATTAAGTTATTAATTGGGCATGGTTCTCAATGTAGGTCAAAATGGGTTCTGAAGGCCAAATTGAAGGTTCTAAACCCTAGAGATTATTTTTCTATGAATTTTAGAGGGTTTATTCTATTTTTACTTTGCCTCAAACCTTGTGAATTGAAGTGGGTTGTTTTAGGGTTACAGATTATCATTTAGTTTCTTGGAAGTGCTGTAGCCCTTGCTAGATCATCTCATCCCACTTTTACTCTTATTAAGCTGCTTTGACCTATGTTTGGGCCCTGAATTACCCTGTATGCAGATTATACTGGTAGAATTGCATTTTTACCCCTTATGACTTGTTTTCTTCTCAAACTCAGAATTCTCTGAGTTAAGCCTTTCCTTGAGATATGTAGGAGCTTTTATCCTTTGTATTAGGTCAAAATGAGCTAGTTATGGCTCATGATGAGGTTCTCATCATGCACCGTTGCAACTTCACCTCAATATAATAATCAATAAAATCAAAAATGAAAACCCAGCAATGGCATTGAACGTAAATTCTAATTAGACCAAAAACGGAGGATTTCTTTCCCTTGATTGTGCATGAGAAAGAGGGAACAACTGGCCATGAGAAGCTCCGAGGAGGTCGAGCATGCAGAGAGCTTTGTGATAGTGGTCGTGGTGTCGAAGGAGACAGCCAGAGCTCATCGGTCGAAGCTATAGAAGCCACCGGCAGTGAGGTTCCCCGGCCAGCCATTGAGTGGTCCATTAGCATGGCCAAAGGTGTGGTCGAGGCCGTAGTGTCGAGGAGAGTGCGGAGGAGTCAACAGCACAACGGATGGTTGTGGTGATGGCACGTGGAGAGGGGCAACATTCTTCTCTGTTGGAGAAGAAGATGGAGAAGGGGGGGACGGCTGTGGCGTGCGGGCAGGCCCGCACGTGAAGTCACGCACAAGGGCACAGTGGCTAGGGCGACTGGCGAAAGGGAGGATAAGTGGAGATGGAGGTACACTTTAGGCCATAGTGATCGCTTCTACCATGGTGTACGCTGCCTCCACGGTGGAGCGGATGAGAGAGAAGATGATTTCTGCAGATGGCTGAGCGTGACTTTTTAAAAACTTCTCCGTCTGTTTTTTTCTTCGGCTGCAAACTTCTCCAACCACTCGGTGAAGATCTCGAGTGGTTGGAATGGAAAGATAAGCTCAGACCGTTCTTCATCAAACGTCTGATCCAAGCTCTAGACATCTTAAAAAATGTAGTGTCAATGACTTCGTGCTGGCGGTTCCCAGACGTCCATTCTAAGCTCAAGATGTCTTATAGAAGTAAAAAGAAATGGACGTCCGAGCTCTTGCATCCATCAAATAGATTATGTTACCATATCATATATTATTAAATGTAAAATTAACGCATAAATTATATGCAGACTAAGGTGAATAATCATATAACTCATAATCAAATCACAACTAAGAATAACTAATTATGGAGTACTTAGACCAAATAATCATCCACTAAAGTGGACTTATCATTTCCCTAATCTGGGCTTTTGTTTTGAATTCACCCAGGTGATTTGCCCTCAAGCAATCCTAAAAAAACCATATGGGTCATTATTAAGCCCCATCTCAGTGAATCTGAGATTCCTTGGCTAAACTACCCAAAATACAACTCAAATTGGGCTTGTACTCATTTAAAAATTAAAACCAAATCAAAACACCTTAAATTCATCGCATTGCACCCAATTGAGTGAATGAAAACTCGAATCACTCAATTAAATTCATTTAAAACCAAAATGACTCCAAATCGCAAAATTGGGCATGAAATCCAAATATGAAAGAATCAAGTGAATAAGTTAAATTAGAACCAAATTGCGGGTCCTTGTGAATAGATGAACTGGATGAGAAGAACCCCAGATGGATTTTAGAGTGAATCAAATCTAGAAGTTGGTGAACTTCATATCTAATTCAACTTTGATGGAGGGAGTGATGAATGGATTAAAACACAAGGGAAAATAGTGAATGTGGATGATGATGTGTAGGGGAAGCTGTATGAATCAATACAACTGCGTGAAAACACCTCTAAGATCTGAATTAATCAGAGAGGGCAAGATCGAAGCTAATTTAATCTACTCCTAATCTACACTAACCATGAATTGAACTCTGATGTACACTAACTAACACTACTAACTATTCTAGAAAGATGAAAAATCAACCTTGAAAGCATTAAAACCTAATCTAATCAGAGGAGTGGGACCTGTAGGTGAACAACCAGCAAATGAAGAGGAAAAACAGAGGGATCTCCAGCGAGTGAAGTGCCCACTAGAGGAGCTCCTGGGACATCCCATAGTGTTATGTGATCCAGCTTGCCATGGACGATCAAGAGAGAAGCAGCTCCACCTCTGTCACAGGTAGAACTGAGTGAAGAAGAAAAGAGGAGTTGGAGAGCAAGAATGGAGAGTCCAAGGAAGTTGGAGGGGGACTCATCAGGGGCGTGTGAGCTTAGAGAGTCTGCTTAAGTAGGCATAGGAGTGATCCAGGCACCGCTATGGTGAGATTAGGCGAGGTTAGATCTAACGGAGGAGATGAGCTTGAGATGCGTGCAGGAAGGTTTATATCAAAAGACCACCGTTGGATGGGATATACGTGAGCCAATGGAGCTTCGCGCAAAGGTGCGTGCTTAGAGGATCAAGATCAGCCATTGATCTCGTGAGGAAGTGAATCAATGGTGGCCGCTACGCATGTTCTTCGAGGAGGAACAATGCCTGCGGAGTAGCAGGTATTTTGGGTATTTTGCAGGGAAGCCCCTAAAGTGAAATGGTGAAGAAATTGCATAGGAGCCCATAAGTGAGGAAAATGGAAACCAACAAGTCCCTCGTGGCTTTCAAAGTGGTCCCTACAACTTTTTAGTTTAAGGAAAATGTGACTGAATAAGGACCTAAATGTAAACAACTAATTCCAAGGTCCTATTGATGTCCAAATCTAATGAGATTTTTATTATAGCTCAATTGAATATATTAGAACATGATTTCAATCTTGATTTGAACTTTTGAACCAAAAAATGTGTTCAATTTATAATTAGATCTTCTATTTACATTTATAAATATAATATCTCATTAATTAACCTAATTATGCATTTTTAACCCAATTTTGATATTTTAGGTCATTTCTGTTAATTCTCACAGTTAACCCATATATTAAAGTGTTTAACCTTGTTTTTAACTTAACTTTGGCATTTTAACTATGATGCGTCACACCTCATCAGCCATCCTACGCTAACGCCAAAGTTCATGAATTCCTGATTGTTACAGTTTGGAGCTACCATGAGCATTTAACATTAGGTACATGCTATCCAATGTCGGCAATATTTTGATTCTTTCACACCTCACATCAAAATTCTAAGGTCATTAACTAGTAATTAGCCTATGATCAGTCCTTAATGACATAACTCGATTAGCCTAAATTAGACCTAGTTAGGAAATGTAAGAGTGTTCTTGTGAATTTTATGCAAAAAACCCCCTAACTTATGTCTAAAATGACCTAGTATGGGGGCTTTCCTTACACATTGCTATAAAGAAATTGAAAATTACAATCAAATAGCCTAAATTATATCAGAACGTATGCAAATGGCCCTTCAAAGGGCTCTTCAAGCCATGGGTGTCTTTTTTCATCCTTGGGCAAGGTCTTTAGCTTCAACTCCTTACATTTCCTTGATCTTGATTTCATGATTTAAGCTTCAACTACACAAGCTTCACTCTTTGACTTAATTTTCAACCATTGGCTTGGTTCATCTCTTTGATTTTAATAAACCTTTTATTGCGAACCTTTTACCTGCATGTTAATTCTTTTTTTTTTGAGAAACTGCATGTTAATTCTTACCAAGGCAAAATACATATATGTATATATGTAGATACATGCCATTGGATTTTGTACTTTGAGTAAGCCATCCGAATAATGTAATGAGATTACATTTCATCTTAATAAAAGAATTAGATTATTTTTAGTACATGAATTTTGTCCCTTAGAATGAAAAAGGTGACTTATCTAGATTGAATAAACTTGATTTGTGTTGACTCGGAGACCTAAGTAGTTTAGAGGATCTGATAGCACATAAAGAAACCATCATATCTAATTCGATCATTTGTTGTAGTCTGAGTTGAGATGGCAACAATCTCTAAAGATTGTCACCTAATTGATTTTTTTGAATGGGCATTTAGAATTATCCCGTGGGTTGGGTCCAAGAGTTAACCTGATGAAACAAGATATAATCAAAGTCCATCTCCAATGCTTTTATGGAGAAGACATATCTTTCGACCTTAGACAGATATGTGTCTTTATTCACAAATGCATGTATTTGGTAGACCAATAGTAGATGCACCCACCTTGGTGTTAATACTAAAAAGTTAGTAGTTGTTCATCAATTTAACTTGTTTTTATTACTCGAGATTAAAAAAAAAATCTGTGGTCGAACACAGGGAGCAAACTTGATTTTAGAAGTAAAAAGATCACAATTCATAATACTGTAATATTTTACAAAAAATGTTGAGAATAAAAGTAGAATGTGTCTTCTTTTTTTCTTCTTTTCTCTCCTTCTTTGTTCTCTCTCTTTTCCTTTCTCTGTCTTCAGACGTCTGATTCTAGGAATCAGACACCTTAAGTGGCAACTGCTACAGTGTACGTCTTCTTCTTCTTCCTTTCTTCTTCTTCTACTGCTGCTGCTTCTTCTTCTCCTTGGCTTTCTCTTCTCTTCTTTTCCTTTTTGCTTGGTCATCCTCTTTGCGGTAGCTCCCTCCTTCTCTTTTCTTCTCTTCCTCTTTGGCTCCTACTTCCGCTCCTTCCTTTGCATTCTTCTTTAGCTCCAACTCCAGTGGTTAAGTCCTCAGCCTCTTCTTCTTCAGTTGGCTTCTCCTCTTCCTCTTCTTCTGCTTCTTCTTCAGCTCCTACTCCTTCTTCTTCCCTGCACAGGCACGGTTATGCAAAACCTACCCCTACCCTCCTTGCATCTCTCTCTTCCTATTTCTCTCTCAGGTCACAACTCTCTTAGAGCCAGCCAGGTTATCGGGTCGGGTATACACCGCCGAGACCAGGTCGATCGGTGTGCAATGGTGGGCGAGGTGTGCACGGGTATCGGATCAGGTCAACCAGATCCGCGGAGGAGTGAGCGCGGACGAGGCAGTGAGTGAGCGAGGGACCTCACCCCATGTAGTAGGAGGTGATAAGCCCAATGCACAAAATCAATTTATGTACCTGCGCTCGCTCAAGAATGCCAAAGGTGGGACTAAACTTCCCACCTTTTTGTTTCGCGCCTAGCAGCAAAAATCTTCGACCGATTGCAGCTAATGCTTCGGCCTTCAAGGCCAATTGGCTGCCTGGAGCTGTGCGCGAGGGAAGCTCGCACACTCTGCGACTACTGGCCTGGAGCTCTGGGACCTGGACGAAGCTTCAAGTAAGCTTCATGTTGCTGCGCCAATGGCAGAAGGCACCGCAACCCTGAAATCACACACACGGCCTTGTAGCCTTGTCAGAACCTTCAGCAGGCTTTGCTGGAGCACGGCGAAGATGGCCTAGGGGTCAGTGTTGTGTGAGGACGCCTGTGTGAGTGTGCCTAGGGCACATGTGTGAGTGCAAGTGGGTGTGTTCAAGGGAAGGTTCCAGTGGGTCGTGCGGTGAGTGGGAGGGCGAAAGGTGATCAATGGGAGGTGGTGAAGCTTAGGGACTGGTCTGTGACGTGTGCTTGTGTGTGTGTGTGTGTTAAGAAGTGTCGTTATAGTCACACTTGGAACGCCGATTTTAAAGTAAGGAAACGGAGGTGAGTCCGAGTGTCGATCTCAAGGAGGCGTGAAAATCGGATTTCTCGTATCACTTGTTGTCACGAAAATTGCGGAGTTTTACTTGCGAAAGGTGTGGTTAAAAAGCGAGAGAGAGATAGAGAGAGAGAGAGGGAGAGATTAGGGTTAGAGTTGTTTCTTACTTGATCATGCAACTTAAACAGAAATTAAAGTAAACAACTGAACGCAAAGTAACTTCATTAATCATGCAGCTTTAGTTCACAAGTTACAACAATAGATACATGCTTAAACATAAGTAAAGGAAAGCTTAAAAGAAAGGAAGAGAGAGAGGGGGGGAGAGCGGCGACGCAGCCACGGTGGTCGACGAGGCTCCGTTGGTGGCTCGTCACCTCCAGCGATTACAAGAGGGCCTAAAGCTAGCTAAGAGAGGGGTAGAGTAGTAGCAAGGGAAGTGAATGCCTTGAATGAGTGGTTGGAGGGGGTTTAAATAGGGAGAAGGCTTTCTAAAAGAAGAAGGGGCTTTAGCGACGTCCGGGACGTCGCTAAAACCATTCCAAAAGCGTCGATAAAGCCCTCCAGCAAGTCGGTCAACCGTCTGCGCCGTTCTTCTTCGCGCCCGATCCCCGGCCGCTGCGTGAGAGCCGTCCGATCTGAAATGTTCCCTTGGATGCGCTCAGATCGCGCCTCGAGCGCGCATGTGCGCGGGCGTCGTCGCCCGACGTGCGTGCGCGCTTGGGCGCTCGCGATCTGAGGGCACGTCGCGTGGCACGATCTCGACCGCCTGCTGCTGATCGGGCGGCCCAATTTTGCCGCGCGCTCCTTCATCTTCAATTCTTCGCACTGCACTACTCGAACCCGCATCACGTGCGTGAGAGCGTGCGCGCTAACCATTGCGCCATGCCTACACTTTGTCGCGGTGACTGCGGGTGGACGCGCGGTTCTCAGCCATCCAATCGAAGATTGACGGCCGAGATTTGATCTCAGCTGAAGGAGGAGGGGCGTGCGGTGAGCGAGGGCGACGTGGCGCAACGAGGGTCATTGATCATCAGATCAACGGTCAGAACTTCTTGTAGGAGCTCCGGATGTCGGATTTGTCCGATCTTGAGTCCGTTGGTCTCCGTTCGTCATTCTGAATCCATCCGTGTGGTCCGATTGCTCATCTGAGGTCTGCTTTGACAAGTGTTTACACAAATGGCCATTAATACAGTTTTATAAGCAATCTTGGTATATGATGCATACAATGCTCCCATTCTACTTATGTTGTGCCTTTTATTCTTAAGATGGGCCCTATTTAACAAAATTATCACCCCCATGTGTAGTGTTATCAGTCGGCGAGGGGTGAAACTGTCTGTGGTGGTGGAATGGCCTCGCCGGAGTTGGTGGTCAGAGGTGGAGGTGGTGATGGTGGACAATGAAGTCGAGGGGTCGAAAGAACAAATTGACAGAGGGGAAATAGAGAGGGAAGTAAGGGCAACTTATTTGGTAGGTTAGGAGTGAACGGGGGAGGCGGAGGGCGAGCGGCTTGTGCCAGCCGTCGCTGGAGACGAAGGCGCCAGGGGAAGAAGACAACGATGAGGAAGAGGGGTTGGAGGGCACCCGTTGGTACAGCACGGTGCGGCGAAGGACGGCAGAGGTAGCTCTGCCACTGGTATTGTGGCAGAGAGATGAGAGAGGAGAGGAAGAGTCACTGAAAGCCCTGGGCGGATGGCCGGAGTTGGGAGGAGATGAATTGGAGGGGGATCTCAGGTCAAATTGAGCTTGAAGGATGCGACGTGGTCTACCGTTCCATAAATAGGCAAAGGCCGGCCGGGAGGCGCGCGAGAGCGGAGGGAGGGTCACGTCGGAGGTATGGCCAACTGGAGACCCATACCTCTCGTGCGTTCGCACGAGAGGTATGGCGGGCTTCAGGGCATAGGGAGTAGCTCATGCGGTAGGGGGCTCCCCTTTCAAATCTGGGGTTGGCTCCCCATGCAGATCGGGCGCCATCCCCCACGCAAGGTCACCGGAGGTATGGCCTTCTGCTGCAGGTGGTAGAGGGACCGAAGTGAAGAAAACGACGAGGAAGTTGAGGGGGTAAACGTAAGGGTTTCAAAAAGTTGAGGGTCAGAAAGTAATTTTGAGAACCAAATTGCAAAGTGGGTCAAGACGACCTTCCCTTAGGTCCAAATTATGGTATAAACCTAATTTAAACCTAAGGAATCTAATGGTGAAGTTGGATTTTAGGTTTGACCACGTTTGACTGGACATTTTGCATAAGAACCCAAATTAGGTCAAAAATTGGGTATAGACCCTAATCAAGGTCAAAACAGGTTCCAAAGGCCAAATTGAAGGTGCTAAGTCCTAGGGGATATTTTTATATTAATTTTAGAGGGTTTATTTGATTTTTATCTTGCCTGAAATCTTGTGAATTAAAGTGGGTTTGTTTTATGGTTACAAAATGTCATTAAATTCCTGGATTTTGACATAACATTTTTCTGACCAAACCATCCCACTTTTTCTCTTATTAAGTTCACTTGACCCATGTCTAGACCCTTAGAAATCCCATTGATGCACTGTAATGATAAAATTACGATTTTACCCCTAGTGTCATGTTCTATTCCCAGATTAACAATTCCCTAAATTAGGCCTTCCTTTAGGTTATGTAGGAGCTTTTGTTCACTTTATTAGGTTAAAATGTGCTATTTATGGTTCATGATGTTCAGTTAGTGCGTGTGTGAGGAAATGAGAGACACATCATATCTTAAAAAAAATCACAAAAATCTGCTTCATAATTGTATGTAGTAGATTTGAGGTGGGAGCTCACTATGAGTATATTGGGAAAGAGAAATTCCACACGTGATCACAGAGTCCTAATCAAACTCAAGCATGAAAGAGAAGAATATAATCCTTTGGGAAAGGATCTGATATTCATTCTTGTCCCAATGATACGAAGAGATGTCAGAAATAATGTTATGCAAGGAGGAATAACAGTTGTCGAATGGGATTAGACCTAGGGGGTAATACTATTCTTTATCCTCTACATGTGAAGGATTCATGGGCATTTAGGATACCCAAGGAGGTGTAGTGCCATAGTTCAAGAATCATAAACTCTTCACTGTCGGCGTAATGAAACCAATAGTGATTTTGATGGGTTCCTACATATAGAGAAATCGGTTGTTATTTTAGGAGTTAAATAACATTTGATCTAATATTTAATTGGGCCCAATTTGATTAAGCTTAATCCAAAAGGCTTGGATAGCAATTAAATATTGTTTGGATACCAAATCCAAACTAGCCATAAATATTTATGGGCTTATTATGCAAAATACAAGTATGAATAGATCCCAACCCTTGAATGGAGATCCAAGGGTTCCCATCATATTAGGATCTGTTTGGATCCCTATATATATTACCCAAAGGGAAACAATGGAGCCTTAACAGTTCAATTGAAATCCACCATCTACCTCCCTCGCCGACTATAGGGGAAGAGGGCACTACCTCTCTCTTTTCATTTAGTAAAATCAGAAGTCCTGAAACTTGGTCAGAATTTTAGGAGCCCTTTTGGAAGTCTTGTAGACCATCTAGACATGCAACAACTCCTACTCTAAATGTCCATAGTTGCTCCTCAACATCCTCTGAGAAAAATTGCAATTGTTCCTCACTAGATGACTTCATGGATTGAGGAGAGTGAGAGTCACTGTTGGGATTCACAAACATGTTTGTGAGGATTGAAGAATAGGTGTTCTTAATGCAGTAGATCTCATGAACCTATTGATGATGTGTGGCTTATCATAGCTAAAATGCTCAAGTTAAGCTAGAAACTAAGTTAAATACTATCAAATAACACAATAAAAGGATTAAGTGTGGAAATTAAGGAAAATGACCTAAAACATCAAAAATGTGTTAAATATGCATAATTAGGTCACTTTTGAGAGATTATATACTTAAGTTGTAAATGGATGATTCAAATGTCAAATTGAACACAAATTGAGCTCAAATTCACAAATCAATGATCGGATTATGTTCTAAAATGTTCAAGACACTTTCCATAAAAATCTCATTGAGTTTTGACATTGTTAGGACCTTTTGTTGAGTGCATTGCATATAGGTCCTTCATATCTAACATTCCCTTCACATTATCTTCACACAAAACTCAGAGGGACCTTTTCGTAAGCCTTCAGGGACCTGTTGGGTAGGAAACCTATCATTAATGGGTTTGTGTACAACTCTTCCAATGCTTCACTTTGAGGGCATTGGCTCAAAATATCCAACACACTTGCACTGAGAGCAGTTCTTCAATTGCAGCTCACGAAGAACTTGAAGAACCACAACCATCAGTTCCTCCTACCCATGATCCAACAATGGATCTGCCTCCTACTAGCTATCACTGGTGTTCACACCTTCTCACCCACGCCCACATCACATCTAATGGTCACCTTTTAATCTTGAGCCTTGTGCGTGCTCCAAATCCCATCTCCACCATTGAGACCCAATGTCCCTTACGCATTGATTCTAGTCACTCCAGCCCCTTAATGCCTATATAAACACCTATGTAGCCCCCTACATGAGCCATTGACTGAGCCGATCCATTCATCTACCCCTCCAGTTCTTCTTCCCTTTCATTTGTGGCTGATGACAGCAATCACAATCTTCTACCCTAACTCGTCCATGTCGAGCTGGATCAAGTAACTCTAGGGGACATTCTAGAGCTTCTTTTATAAGCTTTTAATCGCTGGAGGTCTCTCCCATTTCTTCGTCACCGATTGATGAGGTGTGGCTCATCATAGCTAAAATGCCCAAGTTAGGCTAGAAATTAAGTTAAACACTACATAATTAACATATGAAAGGGGTTAAGTGTGGGAAACAACAGAAATGACCTAAAACAACAAATTTGTGTTAAAAAAGTAAAATTAGGTCATAAATTGAGATATTCTATTTATTAATGTAAATTGATGATCCATTTGTAAATTAATACATTTTTTGGTTCAAAAGATCAAATTGAAAGAGAAATTAACTTCCTAAATGTTTGAGCTTCAATAAAAACTTAGTTGCATCTGGACATCATTAGGATCTTGCAATCATTACATTACATCTAGGTCCTCAAATCATAACATTTTCTTCACATAAAACCATCCAAGGACCTGTTTGTAAGCTGTCGAGGACTTCATTGCAATACTCAGGGATTGCGTCGTATCTTTCTTTACTACTAATGGGTTTTGTCCTAAAATTCCTACCGTTTCACTTGAAGGGGCCTCCTCACAATTTTTCCTTTACACCTGATGGCAACAGACCACTGTAGTGGCTCAAGAACTCAACCAATCAGGACCGTTGATTCTCTACTCCTCGATCCTAGGGTCGATCTTGAATCGAAGTTTTGCGCGCCTTTGCACATGGCATCACCTCCCATCCCAAATCAAATCTTATAGCTAGATTTCATCCATTTGCTTCATGTGCATCATCCTTTCCATCACCACCGCCCAAACCCTATTTGCTTAATCACACCCTCGGGGTGATGTGATTCATTGATTTGCCTAATTAAGCAACTCCAGAGCTTGCACGCACGGCTATCGACCTCCCTCCCCAGCAACTCCTAACCCCTTCACTCGCCACACTTGTGACAGGGGTGTGGTTCTCCACATCCAATTCCTCCTCACCGCTAGGGATGACGTACGCCTGAGGACGACGCTAAAGCTCTTGTTGTGGGCTCTTCACTTGTTGGAGATCTCCCCCTTTCTTCCTCCTTAGCCACCAACTTTGGATCCAGGCAACCATATTCCTCCTGTTAAATAGTGTTACGACCCAATCCCAGATCCCTACAGGACCCCGACCGACCCGTCTCGACTAATCCCAAGACCCAGTCATCTAACGAGAAATAACAAAAAATAGAAAATATTCCACAATCACACATGCAATGTAACTAAGTAGAAAATAGTACAAAGACAATAAAGGAAACAGAATGGAAAGTCTCACAATATTACAGGCTATCATAACTACAACAACGAAAAATAAAGCGGAAATATAACTGGAATTGAAACATAACAAAAATAGTATACATATATCAATACTCACTACAACAAAAGAAGCTGTGAAATGGAAAGGAAACACAGCTAAGGCTAGGATCGACTAGGCGCAGCTCCCTCTGCAGCCGGTGGTGCTAGCTGCTCAACTCCCTAACCTGAACAAGGTTATAAAATCTGTAATCAACTAACACTGAGTAGAGTGAAAGTTAAGTCATGTATATGCAATTAACATAAGACAAGCAACTAATTTATTATTCAATTCCATTTAACTCAACTAAGTAGTTCAAATTTGTTTATTCTCTTAAGAATCTGGTCATTTCTTGATCTTCACTATCCCTCAAGGGGACAATCTTGATAGCAATCTTTCCCATGATGTAGGATGTACATGTAGTGCCCTGCTGGCTGGGAGAGTCCCCCGTGGTAGTCCTACACCCAGTCAACCACCCCGAGGTCACGATTCCGACGTAGCGGTGACTACGGCACGCACGATAAGTGCATGGTAGCTATCCTGCATGACGTAGGGTTCAATCAAGTTGTTCTAAACATGCACTTCATTATTTAAATCTTAATGTTAAAGTAAACCACTCTATCGGGAAACACAGGAGGAGTGAGGGCTACAACCGCAGGTCCTGTCATCTCCATAGGCCCCGAACACGCTACAGGCTAGAGACTTATACCAGCGATGAAGTCACATCAAACGAGTTCAAAACAGTATATAACAGATACCAACACATAGAGAAACTCTAGCGAAAAATAATGATACTTCGTTTGCGGAAAACTGATTCCGTTTAGGTCCTAAGCGGCCCAAAAATGTGCATACTGTCTAAAATCAGACGTTTGGAACTAGATTCAGACATCTTAAACAAGCTCAAAACCTCACTTTGCTTCTCTGCGACTTCCTCAAGTGTCTGATACCATCTCCAAACGTCCTAAAGTACCTCAAAGGGCATCCTTGCACACCTTTCCAAGGCTTGTACCTGCGTACACACTCGTAGGTTAAAACCTTCAATAGTGAAACGTTACATACATAATGTACACACGTGCATGCGCATTCAGGATGCTCACCTCGGCACTCCACGAGCTTTCAGACATCCAGCTTCAGCTCTGGACATCCGCTGCTGCTCCAAACGTCTGGCAGATGCTCCAGACGTCTGATATTGGGAAAATCCAATATCCAGTGACTCATCGCGTGGCTCGTCTTCCTCGCGAGCCTCCGGCCACAACACCGCAGCAGCAGGAGGTCGAGAGGCTCTCTCCACGAGCCCCTCCTCATGTGCATGCTCACCTCCTCCTGCACGAGCTCCACAAAGCTCCCACGAGCTCTCAGGACTTCTCCCCTTGCAACTCTGAGTGCTCACCGCTACACTCGCAGCAAGGCACTCCCCGTGTGCGCGAGCTCTCCTGCTCGAGCTCATCCACCGTGCACCCAAGCTCCTCGATCTTCCTTCTCTCTCCCACGCCCTCGCTCTCCCACGCACACACTCTCTCCCTCTCTCCTTCTCCTCCTCACGTGAGCTCCTCTCCTCCATACACAACTGCAAGTGGAGAAGAGGAGGCTGTTGGTGGCTCACCAGTAGACCAGTGAAGGAGGTGGAGGTGGTGGAAGTGGTGGTGGAGTGGAGATGGAGTGAGGTGGAGGGGTTTAAGTAGAGATGGGTTAGGGTTTGGACGGGAGGGGGAGTGTGCATGTGTGTGCGTGAGTGTGTGTGTGGGTGAGGTGAGATAGGGAAAAATAGCGCGACACCCCCTCGCATTCCCCTCCTTTCCTGCAAAGCCCACACACTCAACTCAAAGAGTCAAAATTTTTGCATTTACGTCCCTAACTTTCTGGAAAACTCCCAACGGTCCTTGGAAGGGTCATTTCAACATAACAAACTTAAAGGAAGGTTTGACCCTGAAACTTGAGCTAGGTAGGGTGTAGAAATAACGTAAAAGTGTATAATAAACTTAAAGAGGACCAAAGTAGGTCTGAAGAGACGTACCCTCAAAAAGCTCCAGGTACTGCTCTCTCATTGCCGCCTCAGGCTCCCAAGTCACCTCCTTGTGTCGCTAGCTTCTCCATAGGACCTTCACCAGTGGTACCTGCTTCCGTCTCAGACTCCGAATGGCTCTGTCTAGTATCTACACTGGCCTCTCGGGATAGGGCAGGTCGTCTTCCACCTCGACCCTCTCGTGACTCAGAATGTGGTTGGTATCAGTGACATACTTCCTAAGGTTGGACACATGGAACACATCCTGCACTCCAGAAAGTTGGGGAGGAAGGGCAAGTTGGTAAGCAACAGGTCCTACCCGCTCAAAGACCTCAAAGGGCCCCACAAACCTCGGCGCAAGCTACCTTTTCACCATAAATGCTACAACTCCTTCATGGGCGAAACATAGAGGAAGACGTGATCCCCAACCTCAAACTGCATCTCTCTGCGTTCTTGTCAGCATAGCTCTTCTGCCTGCTCCTGACAATACGTAGTTGTCTGTGAATCTACTCTATCACCTCCTGACTCTGACGGATCAGCCTAGGACCAACCTCCCACTTTGTAAAGACCCGTTCTGTTTTGAGCCTTTTAAGATGTCTGGATTGTCAGTCAGACATCTAGACCCCTTCCTAGATGTCTGGAAATAGAAAAATCTGTATGCACAGTTGGTTCTTCACGCAGCCAGCACGCAGACCTCTCTCTCTCTTCCTTCTTCTCCTTTTCCCCCATCGAAACCCTAAACCCCTCGCCTATAAGAGGCCCCCTTACCTCTCCTCCCCACTCCACTGCTATGAGCAAAGACACGCGAGAGAGCGAGAGCGAGGAGGAGGAGAGGGAGTGAGGAGAAGGAGAAGGCCGAGCTTGCGAGCTTCGTTGGAGCACGCCAGAGGTTTACACGGCCACCACGGAGCATGCGAGAGGAGAGCATTGGGGCCTCGTCCCCAACTTCCTGCAGCGGTCGGAGCTGCAGTGGAGTAGTAGCCGCGGTGGAGCGCGGCGAGAGAAGCAAGAGCACGGTCTGATACTGGAGTTTTTCCTGTACCAGACGTCCGAAGTACCTTCCGGATGACGAGCTGGACATCTGGCGACAACACCAGACATTTAAAAGCAGGTGTATCACGAAGGTA
The DNA here is from genome assembly GCA_037157565.1 of Thalassia testudinum. Classification (NCBI taxonomy): domain Eukaryota; kingdom Viridiplantae; phylum Streptophyta; class Magnoliopsida; order Alismatales; family Hydrocharitaceae; genus Thalassia; species Thalassia testudinum. The sequence goes on along the minus strand of JAZHRO010000018.1, from coordinate 51,531,410 downwards.
CGTCTTCCTCGCAGTTATGGCCATGCAGGCTACACCACAGAGGCGATTTTCCTTGCTAAAAAGAGGTGTGCTGCTCTATCGTCCACAGGAACAGCTTTGGGAAGGCTCGTGGCATGCCCTCCCATGCTTTTCGGACTTCTGGACAGCTTGCCAAACGATCGGAGGAATTCCCAGATGACCGGAGGACAGGTCAGATGTCTGTAGCTGAGTCCAGACGATCGAGGATGAGTCTTGGACGCCTGAGATCGCTGCAAGACTTGAGGTGAGACTCTGATGACTTTTAAGACGTCTAGACTTGTTTCCAGACGTCTGATTTGGGTCTGTAGACATGTTTTTGACCCATTTAGGGTCCGACCGAGATCCATTTTACACAAACGAAATATCTGTGGTTTCCTTATTAGAAACCTTTATATACTATTCTGAATGTTCCACTGTGATGTGTTCCTTGGTATAGGACTTTGATCTGTTGTGTGTCTGGGGCTTGCAGAGGCACGTGGGCCTACAATTCGAGCCTCCAGTACTCCCGTATTTGTTTGGTAGAGTGGTTTCTCACTGTTTTACTTATAAAATATAAATGCATCTCTGAAAATTAGATAACTGGAAACCTAGGATGTTGCATGAACCCTAGGATGAGAAATGGTTGAACCGCTTGCTTGCTTGATTGAAACTGTATTTATGAATGAATGAGCTAAATTGTTAGCAACTGCCTATTAGTGAATATGAGCTTCCTGTTAGAATATGAAATGTCTGAGATAACTAAATAGTTACCTGTGATATCACTTGTTGAATATGTTAAATTGTGGAAATACGAGCTGCATGTGTAAAATACGAGAACGGAATTGTGAATGATGGAACCTGGTATGGAATAATATGGTGAATATGAGCATGAACCCTATGAGGAGTTAGGAGTAGAGCTCCTGTGGATGAATGGAAAGGTCTGGAAATATGGATGGGAAGTGTGCTGGCCCTTGAGTACATGGTACTACGGAGAGAGACTGACCCCTATTTAGTGTAGAGTGGAGCTAGCCGCCCTTGGGCAGGGACCCGGGGTTAGGATTGGCTACTTTACATCGACTTCTGTTAGCCCTCACGTACATGGTACCGGGAAGAGCTACTAGTGTAGGGAGGGAGCTAGCCACCCCACGGGGCCCAGGGTTTAGCTAGCCACCCTACACCGACTTGTTAGGCCCTCCAGGCAAACCGGGGTAGTCAGATGAGGGTGCATGGACTGTGGAGGGGCGAGACCCCTGTTTGGTTCTGAGAGGCTAGACCCCTGTTTCTGAGAGGGCTAGGTCCTATATTGTTCCATGCTGTACTCTAGGCGTACCCGCTAGCGGAAACGACTGATCACGTGCCAGTGTGGGGTAGCTACCCGTGCTCTTATCGCACATGCTATAGTCACCGCTACGTCTGTCATTGACCTCAGGGGGGTTGACTAGGTGTAGGACTACCATGGGGGACTCTCCCGACCAGGAGAGTACCACTTACACCTTCTACTCTTCGGAAAAGACTGCAATCAAGATCGTTCCCACAAGGAACATGCGAGATCAAGAAAGAAATCTGAAAGTGAACCAATGAAGTGAAGAGGAATTACTTGTAAAATAAAATAATTGGAAAAGATAAATTTACCTGCTAGCTTTTACTGTTTTAGATAATCTGGTTACCACTCTACTCAGCATTTTCTGACTCCGTTTTCTCACAACCCTTTACAGGTCTAGGAGTTGAGCAGCCCGAGTTACCGACTGCAGAGGGTGCTGGGCCCAGTCGAGCCCAGCAGTAGTTTTCTTACTGTTGTTGTACTCTCTTTTCTGCTAGTGAGTTTTAGACTTTATTTACTGTTCCTGTTACTGTACTTTTGTTCTACTTTTCTGTTGTTGTGGTGGTATGTACTAGCTAGCAACTTTTACTTCCTTTACTACTTGTACGCTTTTACTGTTAGTTACATTGCATAGTGAATGTGGTTTATTTTCCTGCTTTTCGGTTATTTCTTGTTGGACAACTGGGTCTTGGGATTAGTCGAGTCGAGCTGATTTCGGGTCCTGTAGGGATTCGGGAACTGGGTCGTAACACACTTGGTCCCCACCTCGACCCAACTCAAGGGTGCAGTACACTTCCACCCGTACAGAGCCTCGTAAGGTGCCATGTCGATGCTCGAATGATAGCTGTTATTGTATGCAAAATATACTAGGGGCAAATGCTCCTCCCAAGGGCCTCTCCAGTCTGGTACACAAGCCCGTAGGAGGTCCTCGAGTGTCCATATAGTGCACTCTAACTGCCCATTAGTATGGGGGTGGTAGGTGCTACTGAACCCTAGATGGGTCCCCAATGCCTACTGGAACTCTGCCCAGAACTGCGAAGTGAAACGAGTATCCCTGTCGGGTACAATCTCTTGAGGGACTCCATGCAGATGCACATCTCTGATGTATCTCTCTGCTAGATGTGCTGGCCCAAAGGTGACTTGGATTGGCAGGAACTGTGCCATCTTCGTCAATCAGTCTACTATCACCCAAACAGCATCGTGTCTCCACTGGGTAACTGGTAGACCCACCACCAAGTCCATGGTGATACTCTCCCACTTCCACTCTACCACAAGAAGTAGCTGTAGTGACCCTGCAGGCCTCTGATGCTTGGCCTTCACCTGCTGGCATACCATGCACTGTTGGACAAACTCACCAACATCTCGCTTCATTCCTCTCCACCAAAAATCGCATCGCAGATCATGGTACATCTTTGTATTTTCGGGATGTATGGTGAATCGAGGCCCGTGCGCCTCAATCAAGAGCTCTCTCAACAACTCCTCGTCTCTAGGAATGCATAGGCATCCCCTCATGCATAGTATCTCATCAAAAAAGGAAAAGTCTCCTGGGTCCCCTATCAACACCCAGTCTCGCAGTGTCTGTAAGTATGGGTCGGCCATTTGTCTTGCAATGATGCAGTCTATCAACTCTGGTCATGCCTATCGCGTTACTGTCAATGCCCGACAGTACCCCCGTGACTCCCGAGGTTACCAACTACCTACCTCCTCCATGAGTCTCCAACTTTATGCCTGCAAGCTGGCTAAGTGGGAGGGTGCCTTCCAGCTCAAGGCGTCGGCCACCACATCGGCCTTCCCTGGGTGGTAGGAGATGCTGCAGTCGTAGTCCATCAGGAGCTCTAACCAATGTCTCTATCTCATGTTGAGTTCCTTCTGGTCGAACAGATACCTGAGGCACTTGTGATCTATGAAGATATCGAATGTCTCACCATACAGATAGTGCCTCCATATCTTCAGCGTGAAGACAATTGCTGCCAGCTCTAAGTCATGGGTGGGGTATGGGCTTCAGTTGCTGTGAAGTGTAAGCGACAACGTGACCCCGCTACATGAGCACACCACCCAACCCTGTAATGAAGTGTTAGTGTAAACCACGAACCCGCCACTGCTGTCTGGGATGGTAAGCATAGGAGCTGAAGTCAGTCTCTCCTTCAGCTCCTAGAAGCACGCCTCATACTCGTCTGTCCAGGAAATGGGCACATCCTTCTGGGTCAGCTAAGTCATAGGATGCGCGATCTGAGAGAACCCTCTCATAAACCGCTGGTAGTAGCTTGCCACCCCCAGAAAGCTACGTATCTCTGTCACTGTATGTGGCCTCTCCCACCTGAGTATGGCCTCAACCTTGGTTGGATCCACAGCCAATCCGTCTCCTGAAATCACGTGGCCTAAGAAAGCCACCTGTCTCAACCAAAACTCACACTTGCTGTACTTGGCATATAGCCTGCGTCATTTCAAGGTATCCAAGACCATACGTAAATGTTGTCCATGCTGTGCCTGATCCAGTGAGTAGACCAGGACATTGTTGATGAACACCACCACAAACTGGTCTATGTACGGCCTGAAAACATGGTTCATCATGTCCATGAAAGCAGCGGGGGCATTCGTCAGCCCAAACGGCATGACCAAGAACCCGTAGTGCCCGTACCAAGTACAGAAAGCTATCTTAGAGAAGTCGGTCTCCTTGATCCTCAATTGGTGGTAACCTGACCTCAGATCTATATTAGAGAACACTACAACATTTCACAACTGGTCAAAGAGGTCGTCGATACGAGGCAGCAGGTACTTGTTCTTGACGGTGACCCAATTCAGCTGTCAGTAGTTGACACAAAGTCGCAGGGTACCGTCCTTCTTCTTTACGAACAACACAAGGGCTCCCCATGGGGACACATTGGGCCTCACAAAGCCCTTCTCCAATAAGTCCTGTAACTATGACTTGAGCTCTCGTAGCTCAAGTGGTGACATCCTATACAGTGCAGTAGAAATGGGGTTGGTCCCCGGTACTAGTGAGATCTCAAACTCGATCTCACGCACAGGCGGTAGTCCTGGCAACTCCTCTGGGAAAACGTCGGGGTACTCGCAAACCACTGGGATACTCTGAAAGTCGGCCACGAGGCTAGGCTTTGCTACCACACAAGCTAAGAAGTCTTCACACCCCCAGCTCAGAAGTCTTGTTGTCCAAAGCATGGAGATGCACCTGAAGCCTCCGTCCATTGACTGGCTGATAAGTCCACTTTCGTGGACCATTATTTAGCCTAAGTGCTCTGTAATTAGTTGTTCTTAATTGATATTAGATTATGAATTAAGTGGGAATTCAACATAGTCTACGTATTATATTATGCACCAATGTTATGTTTAATAACATATGATATGTTATGATAATTATTTGGTGGATGCAGGCTCAGCATAAGACACCTGAAGGTACCATTCAGATGGTCAAAATCACTCTACAAGACATCTAGAGCTCAATTTGGATGTCTAAAGAATTACCATCATAGATTCCCTAAGGTCTGCACATTTTAAGATGTCTGAAGAATCACTCAGATGACTGATGAAAGCTGCCAGTGTTTATCCTTCTGTTCCAACCACTCGCAACTCTTGCCGAGTGGTTGGAGAAGATGGTTGCTGCAGAGAAATAGATGAGGGATTTGGTTTTTAAAAAGAGCCACTCCAACCCACCAGCGGAGTAATGACACATGCTCTCTCTCCATCGGCTTCCTCTCACCTGCACTGTGCTCCAAAGCACGCATCGTGGATCAATGCAGACTCCATCAACCTTGCGCACTTGCACCAGGCCTCACGCACGGCCTCCTCTCCTTCGTCTTCCTCCTTCTCAACAGAGTCGTGCCTCCACCCTCTCCTCTGTGCGCCAACTCTTCCAATGCGCCCTCATCACATGCGACCATAGGCCATGATTCTCCTCGCATGGCAGAGGCCAGCATAAGACACCTGAAGGTACCATTTAGACGATCAAAATCACTGTACAAGACGTCTGGAGCTCAATTTGGATGTCTGAAGAATTACCATCATAGATTCCCTAAGGTCTGCATATTTTAAGATGTCTGAAAAATCACTCAGACGTTAAATGAAAGCTACCAATGTTTATCCTTCTATTCCAACCACTCGCAACTCTTGTCGAGTGGTTGGAGAAGATGGCAGCCACAGAGAAACAGATGAGAGATTTGGTTTTGAAAAAGAACCACTCCAACCCACCACCGAAGTAACGATGCATGCTCGCTCTCCATCGGCTTCCTCTCACCTGCACCGTGCTCCAAAGTGCCCACCATGGATCAATGCAGACTCCATTAGCCTAACGTACTTTCACCAGGCCTCACGCACAGCCTCCTCTCCTTCGTCTTCCTCCTTCTCAACAGAGTCGCACCGCCGCCCTCTCCTCCGTGCGCCAACTCCTCCAGTGCGCCCTCATCACGTGCGACCACAGGCCACGCTTCTCCTCGCACGCCTCTGCCATGCGTGCAGCCACCTCATAGCAGCAACCCCCCTACCGACTGCCTCTCCTTCTTCTGTGTCTTCTCCTTCGGCAGCAAAAGAGAACCCAAAGCTGCAGCCACGTGTTAGGACTCGAATAGGTTGAGCTAATATGGTGAAATTATTGTTGAAGTTAGTATAGTGGGTTAACCTAAATTGAGTCTAACCATCTTTCACAAATTTTTTTTTTAACCTAGCCTACTTAATTTTATCTTGGTCACTTTTAGGCCCAAGGTCGATCTTAGGGAGGCGGGGATTAAAGGTGAAGAAGTTTCTATGCCTTTCCTAAAACGTATCTCTTCCGTGTGTTTATTATGTTTTTGGTTTTTTTCTATTTAAGATTTTTTTGCTAATAATTTTGTCCTTGAGGTACACCCTCAAAATTAGGTCCTTGGCTTCGAGCCAAATTATTCTTGGCTTTGAGCCAACTTAGGGTTTCCCAAAAAAATTGGTCTTGCTATTCGCGAGACCAAGTACCTACAAGACAAGGATTATCTTTTCTTTTTTACTCTTTTTTATCTTTTTAATAGCAGGAAACAAAAGAGAAATAAAAACAAGATAGGTTGCTTGTAGAGAAATAAATATAGTCTATATATATATATATAGATATATATTATATATATAGGGGTGGGGGTGGAAGTGGAAATGGTGTGTAGCACAGTGTCAAGTTGGTCCACGTCTAGTAAGATGCAACCATCAAGACAATGTGTCGCGTGGAGTGAGGGGCGGATGTGTGAGAGTGTGTGCGGAGGCGCTTTCTTTGCATGGGTATCGGAGAATATCAACAACTGGTGCAGATATTCCCGCGATATGATGCACGGTGGCATGATGTGTATGTAAATATAAATATATACACAGATAGGATTATAACTATATAGGTATATTTGTAGTTATGTATATATATATATATATATACATACATATATGTATGTATATATATATTTATAACTATATAGATATATATATATAGTAATATATGTATACAGATATGTATATGTATATATGCATATAGATATATTTGTATAAGTATCTATGTATATAGATATATATAGGTATATATGTATATATATATATATGTAGATATATATATTTATGTATATATGTGAGTGATATATAAATATGTATGTGTGTGTATGTGAGTTTAATAGGGTGTGTGTGTGTACAAGTGTGTGTGAGGGAGTACACTTGAGTGTGTACAAGTGAGTGTGTGTGTGTGTACTGGCGGGTGGCTGTGAGAGAGAGTGGGCGAGTTAATCCGTCTGGTGGGAGCATCCGCCGACTGATCTCGCAAGGGCGCAGACGCGGGCGCGAACGCACGTGCTGTTGTCGCGCGCAGGCGGGTGCGGGAGTGTGGGAGAGGGCACAACGTAGCACACTACATAGCACAGCGCACTACGCTGCGGGCTGGAATGGGAGCGGGTGCAGACGGGCACGAGAGTATGCGGACACGGGCGCAGACGCTGGAACGTGCGCGCGTGAATGGCTGGAGGCGGTCGCGGCGAAGAGAGAGAGCGCGCGGTGACCGGATAAGCGAGAAACAAATCGGTCACCGCACTGTAGCTACAGTTCCGCGCTGAGAGGCGTGAACATTGGCTACAGTGCTGCGCGAAGTGAGCAACCGGTTGCGGTTGGTTCTGCATGCGCAGGCGCGCTGGAAGGCGCCTGCGCGTGCGGGGAGAGCTTGCGGACGTTGTTGGCATGCGCGCGGTGGCCTGCGCGACTGCTGGAGGCCACTGCTGCTGCTGGAGCTCCGGAGCTTGGAGCTCTGTCAATGGCAGTGATGGTGTTCAGCGGTGAAAATAGAAGGCGAAACCACCACGCCCACCTGCTCACGAAGGAGCTGGGCGGTGGTGGAACTCACAGTGGTGGTCGTGGGACCACTGTGAGCTTGCTCCTACCTGCAGTGTGTCTCTTCAGTGGAAGAGATACTGCGTATGGAGGGGAAGAAGGGAGGAAGATGGTTTGGATGAAGGTGTCTGCGGGTGGTGTGTGTTCCTGGCTCTCCTTGCGCAAGGGAGAGGGTAGGGCTTTTTAAAGAAGAAGGAGGTTGCCACAGCCATGCTGCTGGTAAAGCATGCTGCTGGCAAAGGAATGGCGCGAAGAGATGCAAGCCCCATGCCCTGAACCGCGCGAGGGAGATGATTTCAGAGTCAAATAAAAAAATGAAGAAGGTGAAATTGCGAGGCAGCACTTGAAGATGTTAATTAAATGGCCAATTATTCACATTCTCCTCCCCTCTTTAAAAATGCGTGCATGTGTCTTTTTACAAATGCAACTATAGCTACCTAATATGCGATGGAAGTGCTAGGAAATAACACAAGATGGCATATTTATTGGTGTATTTTTGCTGTGCAATCACCACGCCATCCACACTGCAACCCATCTCCAGCTGCTCAATCCCTCCACCAATGCTACTGGGAATCTCCACGCAACTCACCAGCCTCTTCCTCACCAACGACCACCACGCACGCACCTCACAATCAAAAAGAGCCACAAACTCCCCCTCCATTCGTGACGACATTCTGCCCCGCGGGTGCACGGCCACCACCAGCCACCTCAGCCCACACCACCTACGTCATCGCGAAGCCCTCATCTTGGTCGATCTCCTCCGAACTCTGTCCAGTCAGCCAATCTCCTTCCCGTGCGTGAGGAAGAAAGATGAAGAATCCTCTATTTTTTATTGAATTAGTAATTACATTGATATGCCATTGTTGGGATTTTAATCTTTAAATAAAATATTTAATATATTGAATGCAATTGCAGCCAATCCCTTGAGTTTTAACTATATTATCTGATTGCATATCTATTCAATCTTTTAGCTTCGCATACATTACATGTTAAACTATAATTGTAGGCGACATCACATTGGAATAATAAGATAAGGAATTTGCGAGTTTTATTAGGCTTAAACCTCCCTGTGGATACGACATCTTTTCTATGGTTTAAATTGGTATCTATTTTAATCTTTGATTGAGAGATTTCCACTACATAAATTACAATGATAAATCATTCAATTGCTATTTTAATCAAGCGAAATTCTCTCCATCACTAGCCGTGAAACTAAAAGGGAGGCAACTCTAGTATGGAGAATATGATCTTCCTCTCAAAACAGTCCACCAGGGCATGATAGGTAGACAGCCAGTCCATCCCTAGGATCACGCCAAAGTCCTCCATCGGGATCACTATCAGGACAGTAGAAAGACTGTGTCCCCCTATAGTGACCTTGCAGTCTGTAAAGACCTCCTCTGCTGCGAACAACTGTCCACTTGGCCCTCTAATCAAGAATGGAACCTCTAACAGTACACTGCCCGACCCCAAACTGACGGTAAAACTTGAGGAGACAAAAGAGTGTGTGGCACCATAATCGAAAAGAATGTAGACTAATATGCTAGAAACAGTAACCATACCTGCCACCACAAAACCTCAAGTCCTAGCGTCTCTGTGTGTTAGGGCGTTGATACGCCTCTCAACCCTAGGTGCAGATGAAGCGGCCACGCTCAGGGTCAGGCGAGTAGCAGCTGGCTGGTTCCCTCCTCGTGACTATTGTCCTCCTCCACGTGCTTGGTGACCGCAATCGCCAACATGACCTCCAACGCTCGATGCGGGAAGCATTTGCTGTGCTCCGACCCTAGATGGGCAATCCCTCCTGATGTGGCTCAGCTGGCCACACTAGTAGCAGAGAGGGCCATGACCTCCTCTCTCAATCGGTCCCTGCTGATGGCTGGGCGGGGGTCCGGCACTGGCAGCTGGCCCCTATCTGGGGCCCCCAAAGGCCACTAATGGCCCCGCAGAATGAGATAGCTCTCCTATGGGCACCATATGCCTCCTCTCCCGACAGCCCTGTAAGTACTTTGGCTGGTCGAGCCTCTTTCGTCCTCCATTAGTGTCTCGTGCGATCGGGTTGGTCTCCTCATAGGTCATGGTCACCTCGACCACACAAGAGAAAGTGGGCAACTTCAGGAGTTTCACATACCCCCGAATCGTAGGTCAGAGCCCCTCAGTAAACCTCCACAAGCGCTCCTTCTTAGTAGACATAGATGTCGAGGCGAAGCATGATAGCTTCAGGAAATGTATGCGGAACACGTTAACTATCATCGCCCCCAGGTGGAGTCTGTGGAACTCCCGCCTCCTCTAGTCCTGCCAAGTCTGCGGAAAGAACTGCTCGCAGAAGAGAGCCACAAACTATCCCACGTCAGCTCTCTCCCCTCCTGGCCTCTGACTGCCCTCCACCACCTGTGGTCTACGCTCTCCAACTAGTACGTGGCAAAGGCCACGTGACACTCTACAGGCGAAGTGTGTCGAACACCTTCTCTATCTGCTCCAGCCAGTCCTCTACCTCAAACGGGCTCTCATCCCCCTTGAAGGAGGGGGGCATTAGCTTCTAGAACTGGCCGAAAAGCTCATGGTGAAGCTGCAATGAGGGAACAAGTATGCCTCAAGGCAAGGAGAGCTCATGCTCAAAAGTGTTTGAGGGTGGTGGGGGTGGTGGAGGATCACCCCCCCTCCATCTTGTACGGTGCTGCGGTGGTTCCCCTGTCCCACAAAGGACTCTCCCTCCACGTCCTCAGGGAGGGGTGGCCAAGGAGGCTGCTGGAGCTCCTCCCATACGATATTTCAGATCAGCTAGGCGAGATCCTGGGCCTGGATGCCTGGAAGGAGAGGTGGGTTGATTGGTGCCTCAGGTCCGGCACGTCCGCCCCTCCGACCCCACCCACGGCCACGTCCGTGCCTGCCTCAAGAACTCCTCGACGAGGCATCTCCTACAAGGAGATACAAGAAAAAGAGCAGGAACTATCAATGACAAAGGATTACATAAAGAAATAAGACTCGGAAGCGAAGATCAAAGCAATACGCTGTGATGGCTATCCTAGTTACATGCACGTGAGTGGTTATTTCCGGACCATTTGATTCATTTCTCGATATGACCTTGCTTTGATACCATCTTGTTACGACCCGATCCCAGATCCCTATAGGACCCGAGACCAGCCCACCTCGACTAATCCCAAGACCCAGTCATCCAACAAGAAATAACCAAAAATAGAAAATATTCCACAATCACACGTGCAATGTAACTAAACAAAAAATAATACAATGATAGTAAAGGAAATAGAATGGAAGGTCTCACAATATTACATGCCATCACAACTACAACAGTGAAAAATAAAGTGGAAATATAACTAGAATCGAAACCTAACAGAAATAGTATACATATATTAATACTCACTACAACAAAAGAAGCTATGAAATGGAAAGGAAACATAGCTAAGGCTAGGCTCGATTGGGCTCAGCTGCCTTTGTAGCCGGTGGTGCAGGCTGCTCAACTCCCTGACCTGAATAAGGTTATAAAATCCATAGTCAGCTAATGTTGTGTAGAGTGGAAGTTAAGTCATGATATGCAATTAACATAAGACAAGCAACTAATTTATTATTCAATTCCATTTAGCTCAACTAAGTGGTTCAAATTTTTTTATTCTCTTAAGAATCTGGTCATTTCTTGATCTTGACTTCCTTCAAGGGGATGATCTTGATTGCAGTCTTTCTTATGATGTAGGATGTACACGTGGTGCTCTGCTGGCCTGGAGAGTCCCCCGTGGTAATCCTACACCCAGTCAACCACCCCGAGGTCACGGTGACGACGTAGCGGTGACTACGGCACGTGCAATAAGCGCACAGGTAGCTACCCTACACTAGCACGCGGTCAGTCGTTTCCGCTAGCGGGTACACCCAAAGTACAGCACAGAATAGTACAGGACCTTGCCCTTTCAAAATAGGGGTCTCGCCCCTCCACAATCCGCGTACCCTCATTCGACTATCTTGGTTTGCCTAGTGGGCCTAACAAGAGTCGGTGTAGGGTGGCTAGTCCTAACCCTAGGCCCTGTGGGCCGGCTAGCTCCCTCCCTACACTAGGTATCTCACCTCGGTACCACGTACACGAGGGCTAAATAGAAGTCGGTGTAGAGTCACTAGTCCTAACCCCGGGTCTCAACCCAAAAGGGTGGCTAGCTCCCCTCTACACTAAAGGGACAGTTGCTCTCCTTGGTACCAGGTACACAAGGGCCAACTCACTTCCCGTCTACTTACAAGGTTCTTTCCATATACAGGAGTTCTTCTCCTAGTTCTCCGTAGGGTTCATGCTCGTATTTGTTTCATTTCATTTCTCAACATGCATAATTTGTTGTTCATCTTCTGATTCTCATTCATATAACAGGAAACTCGTGTTTCTCCAACTGAAGGAGCATCACATCAAGTATTTAACACTTGCTAGCAATTAGGGTTTAACATGCATCTCAAGTAAACAGTTAAGCTCGAGCAATATTCGTTCGTTTCTGCCCTAGGGTTCATTTCGCATCCTAGGGTTAAATCAAGTTGTTCTAAACATGCACTTCATTATTTAAATCTTAATACTAAAGTAAACCACTCTACCGGGAAACACGGGAGGAATGAGTGCTAGAATTGCAAGTCATGTCGTCTCTGTGGGCCCTAAACACGCTATAGGTTGGAGACCTATACCAATAACCAAGTCACATCAAATGAGTTCAAAATAGTATATAATCGATACCAACACGTAGACATACTCTAGCAGAAAACAACTGTACTTTGTTTACGAAAAATCGATTCCGTTTGGGCCCTAAGTGACCCAAAAACGTGCATACTGTCTAAAATCAAACATCTGGGACTAGACCCAGACGTATTAAACGAGCTCAGAACCTCACCTTACTTCCTTGTGGCTTCCTCAGACATCCGAACCCCTCTGCAACCATCTGAGGGTGATCACAGACGTCGGATACTCCCTCTGGTCATTTGGGGGTGTCGTTAGACGTCTGGTACTGTCTCCAGATTTCCTAAAGTACCTCGAAGGGCATGCTTGCTTGCCTTTCTAAGGCCTATACCTGCGTACACACTCGCAAGTTAAAACCTTTGACTGTGCAACGTTACGTACGTAACATATGCGTGTGCATGAGCGTTCAGGACGCTTACCTCAGCACTCTACTAGTTTTCAGACGTCCAGCTTCAGCTCTGGACGTTCGCTGCTGCTCTAGACGTCTAATACTAGAAAAATCTAGTATCAGAGACTCCTCGAACAGCTCATCTTCCTCGCGAGACTCCACCCACAGTGCCACAGCAGCAACCTCAGCAGCTGCAAGAGGTCGAGAGGCTCTCTCCATGAGCCCCTCCTCCTCATGTGCGTGCTCACCTCCTCCCACACGAGCTCCTCAGAGCTCCCACAGGCTCCCGTGACTCCTAGCCTCGCAACTTCGAGTGCTCGCCACTTTACCCATGACAAGGCGCTCCCTGCACACATGACTCTCCTGCTCGAGCTCATCCGCCGCACACCCAAGCTCCCCGAGCTTCCTCCTCTCTCCCACTCCCTCGCTCTCCCGTGCACACACTCTCTTCCTCTCTCCTCCTCCTCACGCGAGCTCCTCTCCTCTGTGCACAACTACAAGTGGAGAAGATGAGGCCATTGGTGGCTTGCTGGCAAACCAGTGAAGGAGGTGGAGGTGGTGGAAGTGGTGGTAGAGTGGAGATGGAGTGGGGTGGAGGGGTTTAAGTAGAGATGGGTTAGGGATTGGGGGGAGGGGGAGTGTGCGTGTGTGTGTGTGTGAGTGTGTGTGTGGGTGAGGAGAGAGAGGGAAAAATAGCCCGACACCCCCTCGCATTCCCCACCTTTCCCGCATAGCCCACACACTCAACTCAAAGAGTCAAAATTTTCGTGTTTACATCCCGAGCTTTTCAAGAAACTCCCAACGGTCCTTGGAAGGGTCATTTCAAATAGGATTTCCAGCTTTCTTGAGTAGCTTAGATTAGTAATTAGTGTAATTAGATTAGCTAGAGTATATTAGAAATCAAATTCTGTGATGGTTTAGTATAGGTTAGGAGTAGAGTAGAACAGATCCAACCCGCCCTCTCTGAGCAATTCAGATCAGAGAGGTGTTTTCACATGCTCATATAGACTCATTAATCTTCCTCTATGCCTCACAATCATTTTCACTCGTTTCCTTACGTTTTAACCCATAATTCACCTCAGTTGCCTGAGCATATATAGATCTAGAATTCTTGGAATTCATAATCTAGATAGCGCTCATAATCATCTAGGGGTCTCTTCATCCATTTCAGATGTTCACAAGGACCCTTGATCTGGTTTTGATTGAACCAATTTGCTTGATTGACTTGTATTTGGATTTCACCCATAATCGTAAGATTTTGATCAATTTGACCTTAAATGGCTTTAATCGAGCAAATTGAGTTTGTTTTGAGTCAATTGGGTTGATTGCGATGATTCTGAGCTGATTTAATGTGACTTTCTTCCTCATATGAGTTTTTTCCTTATTAGAATGATACTATTTTCTGGGTAGTAAGGACCAAGGAAAATCTATTGCATGGATTTGAGGTCCTCATGATTACCTAAGAGTTTTTTATATGTTCGCTTACTCTCTCTAAACACCGATTAATGGTGTGTAGCAAGAATAGATCATCAGATCATCTTGGTGAACCTAAATTGACAGTCACTTAAGCAACAACTTGATTTCATTGTCAACTTGTTTTAATCTGAGATTTGAAGGTTTGAATGTGGTGAATCAATGTGAGGAAGATCTGATACAGCGATTGAGTTAAATTTGAATGTGGGTTTGGATGTGATCTAAATTCATAATGATTATTTAAACACCTTGAAGTTTATATGCGAGGAGAAGGAAATATATTTTAATGGCTTGATTGGCATTCAAAGGTGTTTTGTTTTCAAACTCATAATTTCAGATATTATTTTGTTTTGGTTTCTCAGATTAAGCTTTAAGGAGAAATAGATTGAAAGGATTGATCTGAGTTTATCAATCCAACATTGAGATGAATTTTGAGCATCAGATCAGATCTATGACATCTTATCAAAGCTGCAGCTACTGGGTTTCAGCAACAGTAGCTACTACTGATGTTGGGTAGCAATTGTATGTTAAGAATCTGAATCAGGAGTGGATGGAGCAATATTTTGATCTAGAATAGATAGGACTGACAATGCAGCAGCACATCATGTGTACAACTGTAGAATAGCATAGACCAAGCTTTCATGTACCTTTGTAGTTCAATTTAACTTGTAGATTGCTTGGAAATGACTTTTAAATCTTTTGTCAGCTATATTCGTGTGTAAACTATCCAAATATGGTAATTGAAATGACCCATTTCCTTTCTAGTCGGATAAGACGTGTGGAATTTCAGTCAGACGTCTGTCCATACGTCTAGACACATGCCCGGACATCTGAAAGTGAGATTTTCGTACATCCCTTTGCGCTCTGTGTGCGGGCAACACGCAAAAGCCTCTCTCTTCCCCGCACCTTCACCCCCTTAAACCCTAAACCCATCCTATTTAAACACCCCTTCTCTTCTTCTCACCCCCTCACCACCAGCCACCACCATCTCCAGCATCCTTCCTATGCGTCAGTGGCGAGGGAGAGTGAGAAGGACGAGAGGGAGGGTGAGCGAGGGAGGACGAGAGGGTAAGCGAGGCAAAGAGGAAGGAAGAGCATGGAAGGTCGTAGGACCTTCGGGAGCTCTGTGGAGCTCTCACGGTCTGCAGCAGGTGCATGCACGAGGAGGAAAGGCTCGAGGAGGCGACCTCCCAGCCCTCTACAGTTGCTGAAGCTGCTGCGGCGTGCGGTGGGTGGCGTTTCTAGGAGAAGAGCATCACAGAGCAGGTTCTGGTACTGGAAGTTTTCCAATATCAGATGTCTAGAGTATCATCCAGACGGCTGGCGAGGCATTAGGACGTTCAGAGCAAAACCTGGATGTCTGAAAGCACATACCGTGCGAGGTACGTATCTTCCTGCGCTACTTTCCGCCATGCAGATCGTAGCATAGGGGATGTCGGGCTGAGTATGTCTCTACGGGTTTTCGTACGCAAATGAGGGCTTTGGGAAGGTACGTGGTGTAATTTTCCAAGTACTTTTAGGCATTTAATCATGTCGCCAGACATCCGGAGGTACTTCCAGACAACCAAAGGCCTTCTCCAACGTCTGGAGCTGCCCCCAGACGGTCGCAGAGGAAGTCTGGATGTCTGAAGCAACCGCAGAAAGTGCAACGTGAGTTCTGACGTCTTTTAAGATGTCTGGGACTAATACCAGAAGTCTGATTTTGGTCAGTAAAGGCATTTTTGGCTCGTTTAGGGCCCTAACGGAATCGGATTTCTGCAAATGAAGTACCCCTGTGTTCCACTCGAGTTTCTCTACGTGTTTATGTTGAGTATCTATTGTTTTGAGCTCGTCTGATGTAAATTAGTCACTGGTACAGGTTACCAGCCGATGGGGTGTTCGGGGCCCGCGGAGACGACGAGATCTACGATGCAGGCCCCCATTCCTCCCGTGATATCCGGTAGAGTGGCTTAATTTAGTTGTTAATATTTAAATAAGAATGTACTTGTTTGGAATAATCAGATCGAACTCTAGGATGTGGAATGAACCCTAGGGTAGATATGTATGAGCTTGTTTTGAGCTATACTATTTACTTGAGTGCATGTTTAAAATAAATTGCTAGCAAATGGCATTAGTGTAATTATGAGATGCATGTTAAAATACGAGTTGCCTATATGTGAATGAGTAAGAGAACGGTGAAACCACAAGTTGCATGTAAATGATTGATAATTAAATTGTGAAAACACGAGTTGCCTGTATATGGATGAGGAACGAGTTATGAAACATGAGATCTGAATATGGATAAATGAGATGAATAATGAACATGAACCCTATAGGGAATTAGGAGTAGAGCTCCTGTGTATGAAAGGAATCTGGAATGTAGACGGGAAGTGAGCTGGCCCTTATATACACGGTATCAAGGAGAGCAACTGTCCCTTCTAGTATAAAGGGGGAGTCAACCACCTCTTGGGTTGAGACCCAGGGTAGGACTGGACACTCTACATCGACTCCTGTTGGCCCTCACATATGTGGTACCGAGGTGAGCTACTAGTGTAGGGAGGGATCTAGCCACCCCACAGGGCCCGGAGTTAAGCTAGCCACCCTACACCGACTTTGTTAGGCCCGCTGGGCAAACCGGGGTAGTCGGACGAGGGTACGCAGACTGTGGAGGGGCGAGACCCCTGTTCTGAGAGGGTAAGGCCCTATACTATTCCGTGTTGGACTTTGGGCGTACCCACTAGCGGAAACGATTAACCGCGTACCAGTGCGAGGTAGCTACCCGTGCGCTTACCACGCGTGCCGTAGTCACTGCTACGTCTCGACAGTGACCTCTGAGTGGTTGACTGGGTGTAGGATTACCGCAAGGGACTCTCCTAGCCAGGAGAGAACCACGTGTACCTTCTACTCCATGGAAAAGACTGTAATCAAGATCGTACCCATGAGGAACAAGCAAGATCAAGAAATACTTGGATACTTTGAGAAATAGATGAACCAGAAAACATAAATGAGATAAATAGAAATGAGAATAAAACCTGTTTGCTATTTTTACTTTACTTGCACATAAATAATGTAAACATCACTCTACTCAGCGTTCGCTGACTCCGTCTTTTCATAACCCTATTTAGGACCAAGAGTTGAGTAGCCCGAGTTTTCGACTGCAGAGGGAGCTGGGCCCAGCCAAGCCCAGCCGTAGTAGCTTTCTTTCCAACTCTTTTTTTTCGACCGTAGTTGTGAGTACTAGACCCTTGAGCTACTGTTCCTGTTCCTTTCTGTTTTCTTTCTACTGTTGTTGTTGTGGTGGCATCTACTATTTTGAGACAGTTCTACTTTTGTTTACTACTTTGTTCTTCCCTTCTTCTTAGCTATACTGCATGTGTGAAGATGGTTTATTTCCCTACTTTTGGTTATTTCTCGTTGTACGACTAGGTCAGGGGATTAGTGGAGGCGAGCTGGTCTCGAATCTTGTAGGGATCCAAGAATCGGGTCGTAACAGTAATTGAATGAAACAGGGTTAAAATTGATGTTTAAATGTTTGAATATCCTCTTTGTGCTGTGTTGAAGGTCTATCAATGTTTAACTATAAGTTCTCAGCCATTAGAACCTCTTTTAGGCTTTAAGTTTCACTTCAAAACACTCCTTTAAGGACTAAATTGTTTTACTTTATATATAAATAAACATCATCAAAAAATTCCAAAAGAATAAAATAAAGGTGTCTTGAGTAGGATTAGGAATATTGTTAGGTGTCCGCCAAGTTTCAAGATATTATGAACCTCACCCTTAGCTTGGTAGAACATACCAGCCGACAATTCAGTATACCTTGGAATTTAATAAAAGAGCCAAACTTGAAAAACACCAAAAAGAATTTTATCTCTCTCATCTCATTCTTTCTCTCTCTTCCCCTATCTCCCCTAAACATATAAAAATCATAAAAAGCAGAAAAACCCCAAAAACACCTAAAAATACCTTGTATACTATGTATATACCGGTATATATAATTTAAGCTAAGCTAAGTATATGTAATGTATAATATGTATAAAATGTATATAAATAACTTATAAATGTATTCTATATAGTAAATTAAGTATTTAGAGCGATTTATTATATATATAACTTTATTTTATTATTAAATATTAATTTATATAAACTAAATGTATACTAAACTAAGTAATTATATAAACCTATTTAAATGTACATAGTTGTACCTAATACTGTACATACATATTTATATATATAATATGAATATTATAATACCTGCAAACTAATTTAATTGTATATTTACAATAAATATTTAAGTTAGTAAGTTAATTAGGTAATTATTAACTTAAAATAAAATAAATTAGTAATTTAATCTAATAATGAAGTAAGTTATAATGTACACTTATATTATATTAAGTATTTTCAACTTATTTATATTGTATTATAGTATTTATAGATTATTTATATGTAAAACTATCTAAAACATGTATTTAATTGTACATAAATTAAAATAAAGTTCCTAAATATAATAAAAATGTGTAATAAATAATTTATTATGGATAAATTCAATTTTTTAATTAATTCACTAATTTATTTGTTAATTAACAAATTAAACTCTAATTTAATGTGTATAATCAACCAACTTCAACTAATTTAATTATATATCTAAATAATTTATTTCTCTAAATTAATTTTACCACTATGTAGCCCTATGTAAGAGATTTACAATGATATAATTTAATTTAAATTTGAATTAAATTTGGTCCCTCAAATCGAGGACCAAACATAGCAAATCAGCACGCAGCCGCACGCAACAGCATCACTAATTGGGTGCTGAATTAGTGCCACATCATGGATCGTTGAGCACACGATGTGGGATATAAGGTTTTTGGTGATAGGGCTACCCAGTCATCAGCGCTGGGTGCACCCTCACCATATTGCCTCCTCTCCTTTCCCTTGATATGAGCTTATATGATGATACATTGATGTATAGTGGTGGGCCGGGGGCCAAGCACTGTGCTGAGCCTGTATGGGGCCAATATTGGGTCTAAAATCAGATATTAATGCACACCTAATCTAACTAGGGTTGACCAAAGTAGAGGTCTTGTCCTGCCCTTGAGGTGTTGTGTATCCCTTGAAATGGCTTACCCGCCCACTTAAAACCTAATTTTTGGGTTCATAACCAGACGTCTGAGAGAGGGTGGATGACCTAAAATCGACTAAGTGTTGAAATGAGAAGAGAGCCGTGAAGTTTGGCTAAGTGTTAAAGCTCTGTGTGTGTCGTGTGTGCGTACATATGTATAGATATATATATCTATAATAGTATATGTATATAAATAATGTAAATAAATAATTATAAATATGTATACATATATAATAAATAATGAACAGTATTTGTATATATGTGTAATATAAGTAGTATAGTATGTTTAAGCTCTCATATATGTATATAAATAACTAAGAGCTTTAGTGAGAGATTTCTCTGTCACTGTACATTTGTATATACGTCAGTGTAGATAACTATTTTTGCCTTATGTCATGTAAATATTTTACTAAGATTATAGCGACTCTTTTATATGTTGCTGTATATATAATATATGTTACTATAAATATTAGTATGCTATTATGATTTAGTATAGTAGATATTAGTAGCTATTTTTGTACCTATACTTATGTATTACTTAGAGTAGTTGCATATAATCAGGATAGTATACTATTATCTAGTTTTTTATGCCTGTTTGTTATACATATGTTTTCAAGCATTGTAATGCATATTAGTTGATTCTTTTGTAAATAATTAACCAATTCTTTTATTATTTGATTCATTCATTAATTTTGTAAATAAAATTAACATTTTTGGAATAAAATAATATTTTTGGACTTAGAGAGATGTATATCAATAATTGTCTTCCAGTGAATGACCTGGAAACAAACCAGTAAAAACTATAAATAAATAAAATTGGCATGATATCGATTTACATTCGTGACATCTATACTACAACAACACATTAAACATCATTTTTAGTGCGAATCGATCATCGACAATCATATTTTTGGCGTCGTTGCCAGGGACAAAAACCCGACAACACCGTTTCATTGTGATTATTTGATGATGGTTGCAAGTCATTGATTACCGACCGACAGCGGGTGGATCCCAAGGAATCCCCTTCGTTTGTTTAGTCTAGATTTACAACTTTCCTAATTAGATTTACTACTTTCCTAGACTAAAGTAGATAGTCAGATTTCAAATTCACTATTTGATTACTTTGAATTAGGATTAGGTTAGTGTAGTGTTAGTGTAATGTCACCCCATCCTCTCTGATCAATACTGATCAAAGAGAATGAATTCATCCACTCACAATAATCCATAACTCTTCCACACCATCTCACGATCACATTCACCTATCTTCCTTGCTATTCTAATCCATTAAACATCCCATTCATTAGGCAACTATGAGACGTGAAGCTCTTTAGCTATCATATCTTATAGTACACTATTAAGACCCGTGTCGTTAGAGCCCTTTAAGACATCTGGGACTTGGGTCAGACGTCCGGTCAGATGTCTGGAAATCAAATTTTTCATGTACGTCCTCGAGCCTGCGCGCGTACTGCACGCAGACAATACGTAGCCTCGTTTTCTTCTCTCCTTCTCTCTCTTCTCGCCGATGCAACCCTAACCCAGTGCCTACTTAAACCCCCCTCCTCCCCTCGTTCACCTCACCTTCAGCCACCCTTCTTCCACCAACGAGAACAGTGAGCGGCGAGTAGTGAGAGAGGGCGTGAGTGGCGTGGGAGGAGAGGAGTAGCGAGGGGAAGGGAGCAGAGCACGCGTGCAAGCTCACGAGGGAGCTCGCCAGAGAGCTCACGGCCGGTCGACATGTGCGCGAGGCAGAGAGGTGCATCGAGGAGGTCCTCCCCAACACTGCTACAGTCGGAGCAGCAGGCGAGCCGGCGCGGCGCGGCCACACACGGCGCAAGAAGGCGAAGGCAGGCACTGGTTCTGGGATTTTTCCAGAATCAAACATCTGGGTCGACATCTAGACGACGCAGACGACATCTAGAGGAGGTTCTAGATGATTGAGAGGTAAGTTCCGCAACCTACACCTTCTTTGCGGATACGACCATGCAAGTCGTTCCGCCGAGGCACTATTCCGTGCCATATTGAGGAGATTTGCATCGCTGCGTGCAGGATTCGCTTTGGGAAGGCGCGGGACATGCCCTTCCACACAGTTCAGATGTCTGAGAGACGCACCAGACGGTGGGAAGTGTTTCCAGACGTCCAAAGAAGTGGTCGGACGTCTGGAACTGGGTCTAGATAGTCCAGCGGAGTTCCTGGATGTCTGAGGAGTGGCGCAGGAGTTGAGGTATGGTTCTGGACTCTTTTAAGATGTTTGGAAGGTCCTCCAGACGTATGATACGAATCATAATTTTTTTTTTGACCCGTTTAGGGTCCGTTTGAGGTCCGATTTCCGCAATTAAGATTCTGTTGTTCTCCATATAAGTTCCTCTACTTGATGGAATACTTTTATCCTGTTCTGAGTGGTTTCTTGTGATTGATCCTTGTGATAGGACCTCGTTCCGTTGTAGATTTGGGGTTTGCTGAGGTACGTGGACCTGCCGATCAAGCCCCCATTACTCCTGGGTTTACTGGTAGAGTGGCTTCCCCTTAAATTAATTACAATTTAAATGCATGTGTGTAATGAATGATTAGAACCCAGGATATGTTATGAATCCTAGGACTAGAAATACTGGAATGTCTATATTGAATGCATGAATTGCAGTCTTGAATAAGTAAATAGAATGAGAACAATTGCTAGAAAATGAATAACAGTTGCCTGCAAAATATGTAATATTTGTGTTAGTTAACTGCTGAATGTATCTTTCCTGTCGTACCGTGAAATGACATAATATGAGCTACATGTATATAACTTGGAAATGGAAAGGCGAATGTTGGAAACACGAACTACCCGTGAATGACCTGGATATAGAAATATGAATGATAGAATCACCAGTTGCATGTGTATAACCTGAGAATGAAATGATGAAACTTGGTATGGAATGGCCTGAGGAATATGAGCATGAACCCCATGGGGGAATATGAGTTGAACTCCTGGAAATACATGAAATAGATCTGGAAAGTACTTTGGGAAGTGCGCTTTCCCATGAGTATGTGGTACCAAGGGAAGCGCACTTTACCTCTTAGTGTAGAGGGGTGCTTATCGCCTTTCGAGTTGAGACCCGGGGTGGGTTTGGCCACTTTGCACCGACTCAGTGGCCCTCATGTACACTGTACCGGGGAGAGATACTAGTGTAAGGAGAGGGTTAGCCACCCCACGGGGCTCAGGGTTCAGCTAGCCGCCCTACACCGACTTGTTAGGCCCACTAGGCAAACCAGGGTAGTCAGGCGAGGGTGCGCGAACTGTGGAGGGGTGAGACCCCTGTTTGGTTACTGAGAGGGGCTAGACCCCTGTTACTGAGAGGGCTATGCCATATACTAGTTCCATGCTATGCTCTGGGCACACCCGTTAACAGAAACGACTGACCGCATGCCAGTGCGAGGTAGCTACCAGTGCGTTTATCGCACGTGCCGTAGTCACCGTTACATCTGTTAGTGACCTTGGGGTGGTTGACTAGGTGTAGGACCACCACGGGGGACTCTCCCAGCTAGGAGAGCACCACGTGCTACTTCTACTCTTCGAAAAAGACTGCAATCAAGATCGTTCCCACGAGGAACATTCGAGATCAAGAAAGAGACATGATCAATAAACCAAGTGATGAAAGAAAGAATAATTAGTTAAAGAAAGAAAGAATTGCAAAACAATAGCTACATGTCCACTTTTACTATTTTAGTTAGTTGGTTGCCACTCTACTCAGTGTTAGCTGACTTTTTGTACTCATAACCTTTTTCAGGTCCAGGTGTTGAGCAGCTAGAGCCTACGGCTGCAGAGGGTGCTGGGTCCAGTGGAGCCCAGTTGTTGTAGCTTTCTGTTGTACTCCGTTTCTTGCTGTAGTGAGTAGTTTGTTATACTTCTGTACTCTTTTATTGTGAACGTTATGTTCCTATACCTATTTAATTTTCTACTGTTGTGATAGTGTGTACTGTAGTAGTTTACTTCTCTACTCCTGTACTTTTGTTACTGTTAGTTGCTTGCATGGTGAATGTGATTTATTTTACTACTTTTTGGTCACTTTCTCGTTGGACGACTCGGTCTTCAGATCAGTCGAGTCGGTTCGGTCTCGTGTCCTATAGGGATACGGGAATCAGGTCGTAACAAGATGGTATCAGAGCAAGGTCGTCCCGAGAAATGAACCAACTAACTTGAGAATAACCAATTCATGTGCTTGTAACTAGAGTAACCACCACAACGTGCCCTTTTGACATCCGTTCTGAGGTTCTTTCGCTGAAGTTCATTAGAGTTGATGACTTCTATTTCGTCTTCCGCATCTCCTTGCAAGAGATGCCTCGTCGGAGAATTCCCGAGATAGGCTGTGGACGTGGCCGTGGACAAGGTCAGAGGGGCAGACGTGTCAAGCTTGGAATACGTGCTACCCCTTCTCTCCTCCTGAGCATACAATCTCAGGATCTCATCCAATTGATCCGAGAGGTTGGTCGAGAAGAATTTCAACTTCCATCCACTCTGCCACCCCCTCATCTCTCTTCTGAGGTTAGGGCAGGGGAGTTTTTCATGGAACAACATTTTCACCATCGCACCAGGCGAGTCAGGAGAGCTCAATGGAGGCACACAGCTCCCACAGGAGAGCCGTCTCATTTTATGGGGCCATCAGTAGCCTCTGGGGGCCCCCGACAAGGGCCAGCTGTCAGCACTGAACCCCCACCCAGCCGTCAGCAGGGGCCTACTGAGGGAGGGAGTTGAGTTCCCCTTTGCTACCAGTGCGGCCAGCCAGGCCACTTCAGGAGAGATTGCCTGTCTAGGGCTAGAGCACAGCAGATGCCCACCGCACCGAGTGCTGGGGGCCGATCGGGTGGTCGTGAGTTCTAGGTGCATGAGGAAGGGCAGCCGTCACGGGGAGGATACCAGCCAGTTGTCAGGGCCTAGCTGTTTTATCCTCTCCCAGGATTGAGGGGTGTCACGACGTCGTGACTCATGGGGACGTCATAGCTTCAATTTCTGCGGTGACAAGTATGGTTGCAATGTTGGTATTTTTGGAGTACGTATTTCTTGCTTCTAGTACGACGTACTTTCTTGCTTCACAAGTTTATCGCTACTTTGGGGTCCGATAACACTCCATTAGGGGATCCGTGGTGATCAAAGACCTAGGCGACCAGTTGTTTGTAGTTGGGAAGATTAACACAGGTTGTGAGGTCAGTGTTGAGGGACGCAACCTCCTCGCTGATCTGATTGTAATACCGATGGAGGACTTTGGCGTGATTCTGGGGATGGACTGGCTGTCCGCTTACCACGCTTTGGTAGACTGTTTCAAGAGGAAGATCGTCTTCTCCATACTGGAGTTGCCTTCTTTCGAGTTTCACGGACAGCCAGTGGACGGAGGCTTCAGGTGCATTTCTGCACTTCGGACGGTGAGACTTTTGGGCCAGGGGTGTGAAGGTTTCCTGGCTTGTGTGGTGGCAGAGCCCAGCCCTATGGAAAACTTTCAAAGCATCCCGGTGGTCAGAGAGTACCCCGACATGTTTCCAGAGGAGCTGCCAGGACTACCACCTAAGCATAAGATTGAGTTGACATCTCACAGGTACCGGGGACCAACCCATTTCTACAGCACCTTACAAGATGGCACTGCTTGAGCTACGAGAGCTCAAGTCCCAATTGCAGGACCTTCTGGAGAAGGGCTTTGTTAGGCCCAGTACATCTCCGTGGGGAGCCCCGGTATTATTATGAAGAAGGATGGTACCCTACGCCTTTGTGTAGATTACAAACAACTGAATAGGGTCACCATCAAGAATAGGTATCCACTGCCGAGGATTGACGACTTGTTTGACCAGTTGCGAGGTGCCACGGTATTCTCCAAGATAGACTTGAGTTCTGGCTACCACCAGTTGAGGTCAAGGAGACCGACATCTCTAAGATAGCCTTCCACACTCAGTATAGACACTACGAGTTTTTGGTCAAGCCGTTTGGGCTGACCAACGCCCCCGCTGCCTTCATGGATTTGATGAACCGGGTGTTCAGACCATACCTGGATCAGTTCATGGTGGTATTTATTGATGATGTGCTCATCTACTCTCGGGATCAGGCGCAGCACGGATAACACTTGCGAATGATTTTGGACACACTGAGACGACGTAGGCTGTATGCCAAATACAGCAAGTGCGAGTTCTGGTTGAGGGAAGTGAAATTCTTAGGTCTTGTGATTTCCGGGGATGGCTTGGCTGTGGACCCAGCCAAGGTTGAGGCAATGCTCAGGTGGGAGAGACCGCGTACAATGACAGAGATCCGCAGTTTCTTGGGACTGGCAAGCTACTACAGGCAGTTTATCAGGAGTTTCTCGCAGATTGCACATCCTATGACACAGCTGACCCAGAAGGACGTGCCCTTTTCTTGGACAAACGCTTGTGAGGCATATTTTCAGGAGCTGAAGGAGAGGCTGACTTCGGCTCCCATGCTTACCATCCCAGACAGTAGTGGCAGGTTCGTTGTGTACACGAACACCTCTTTTCAGGGGTTAGGGGGTTGTGCTCATGCAGCGGGGTCACGTTGTCGCTTACACCTCGCGGCAACTGAAGCCCCATGAGCATAGCTACCCTACCAACGACCTGGAGCTGGTGACTGTCGTCTTCACACTGAAGACTTGGAGGCACTACCTGTACAGTGAGACTTTTGAGATTTTCATAGATCATAAGAGCCTCAGATACTTGTTTGATCAGTTGGAGACTGATGGAGGAGATGGGCAGTTGGCGACCCCTGGAGTCACTGGGGCACTGTGGGCCAGTGACTGTGACACGACAGGCGAGGCCAGAGTTGATAGACCACATCATCACAGGACAGATGGCCGATCCGTACCTACAGTCGTTGCGTGACAGAGTACTGTCAGGAGACCCTGGAGACTTCTTTACAGACGAGGTGCTGTGCATGAGGGGACATTTGTGCGTTCCCAGGGACGAGGAGCTGTTGAGAGAGCTCCTGACTGAGGCACACGGTTCCAGGTTCACCATACATCCCGAGAACACAAAGATGTATCATGATCTGAGACGGGACTTTTGGTGGAGGGGAATGAAGCGGGATGTAGGTGAATTCATGCAGCAGTGTTTAGTGTGCCAACAGGTGAAGGCCTATCATCAGAGGCCTGCAGGGCCGTTGCAGCCACTTCCAGTGCCAGAGTGGAAGTGGGAGAGCATCACCATGGACTTGGTGGTGGGCTTGCTTCTACCCAGCGAGGACACGACGCAGTCTAGGTGATTGTAGAAAGATTGACGAAGACATCACGCTTCTTACCGATCCGAGTCACTTTGGGACCAGCACAGTTGGCAGAGAGGTATATCCGCGACGTGGTACGTCTGCACGAAGTTCCGCGGGAGATTGTATTCGACCGGGATACCCACTTCACATCCCAGTTTTGGGCCGAGTTTTAGCACGTTTGGGGACACGGTTAAGGTTCAGTACAGCATACCACCCCCAGACGGACGGACAATCAGAGCGCACGATACAGACACTTGAGGACATTTTGCATGCTTGTGTACTAGACTGGAGGGGCTCTTGGGAGGAGCACTTAACCTTGGCGGAGTTGCATAAAATAATAGTTATCACTCGAGCATCAGCATGGCACCCTACGAGGCTCTGTACGAACGGAGGTGTACTGCACCCTTGAGTTGGGTTGAGGTGGGGACCAAGTGGGAGGTTGGCCCCAGGCTGATCCGGCAAAGTCACGAGGTGATCAAGCAGATTCACAGGCGACTCTGCACTGTCAGGAGTAGACAGAAGAGCTATGCAGATTGGAAATGTAGAGAGGTGCAGTTTGAGGTTGGGGATCACGTCTTCCTTCGCGTTTCTCCCATGATGGGCCGGCAACGTTTTGGGGTAAAAGGGAAGCTCGCGTCGAGGTTTGTGGGGCCCTTTGAGGTTCTAGAGCAGGTTGGACCTGTTGCTTACAGGCTTACCCTTCCTCCCCAGCTTTCTGGTGTGCACGACGTGTTCCACGTGTCCAACCTCAGGAAGTACGTCGTCGATCCCAGTCACGTTCTAAGCCACAAGAGCATCGAGGTGGGTGACGACCTGACCTACCCCGAGCGGCCAATGCCGATACTAGACGGAGCCGTTCAGAGTCTGAGACGGAAGCAGGTACCCCTGGTGAAGGTCTTATGGAGGAGCCAACGGTACGAGGAGGCTACCTGGGAGCCTGAGGTGGCGATGCGAGAACGGTACCCAGAGCTCTTTGAGGATACGTCTTTTCAGACCGGCTTCGATCTTCTTTGAGTTTGTTGTGCGTATGTTGTTCTTTTTCCGCACCCTAGCTAGCTCAAGTTTCGGGGACGAAACTTCCTTTGAGTTTGTTATTAAAACCCGTGCCGTTAGAGCCCTTTAAGACGTCTAGGACTTGGGTCAGACGTCTGGTCAGACGTCTGGACACCTTCCCAGACATCTGGAAATCAAAGTTTTCCTGTACATCCTAGAGTCTGCGTGCGTGCTACGCGCAGACAGTATGCAGCCTCGTTTCCTTCTCTCCTTCTCACTCTACTCGTCGATGCAACCCTAACCCAGTGCCTACTAAAACCCCCCTCCTCCCCCTCGTTCACCTCACCTTCAGCCACCCTTTGTCTTCCTCCAGCGAGAGCGGTGAGCGGCGAGTAGCAAGAGTAGGCGTAAGCGGCCTGGGAGGAGAGGAGCAGCGAGGGGAAGGGAGGAGAGCATGCATGCGAGCTCGTGAGGGAGCTCGCCAGAGAGCTCACGGCCAGTCGGCGCGTGCGCGAGGCGGAGAGGTGCATCGGTGAGGTCCTCCCCAACACTACTGCAGCTGGAGCAGTAGGCGAGCGAGCACGGCGCAGCCGTGCACGGCACAAGAAGGAGAAGGCAGGCACTGGATCTGGGATTTTCCCAGAATCAGACATCTGGGTCGACATCCAGACGACGCAAATGATGTCTGGAGGAGGTTCCAGACGACTGAGAGGTAAGTTCCGCAACCTACACCTTCTTTGCGGATACGACCATGCAGGTCGTTATGCCGAGGCACTGTTTCATGCCATATTGAGGAGATTTGCATGGGTAACAGCCCATTGGTAGGTTGTCCAGAACCCAGCCACAGACCATTTCTTCTTCATTGCCTCTGGGTACATTTGAGATTAGGGAAGCCACCTAAGAAAAAAAAAAGGAGAAGAAAAGAAAATAAATCACACTTCACCACACGAGTATGGCTGGCAAGTGATCGTGGGTAACAGCTCTTTGGTCGGTTGTCCAGAGCCCAGCTCAATAATTGCACAAAAAGAACCAAAACACTTAAGGAAGAAGCGGGGAAGTAGTACAAGCCAGGGAGATATACACTGGAAAAATCCTTGTGTTGACCCCAATTAAAACAAACGTAGGGAGAAAGCTAACAATCGAACAAATACACCTTCAAGCAAATATATTTCTTTTTCCGGTCACCTAGGGACATAGAAACCTGAAGTCTGTCGGAATTACCGTTAAGTGAGTCTATCACAATCTTCACACCAAGATGCTTAGCACTTAAGGTTTTGACCGAGTTTTGGGTGGGTTGGGTAGCCATAAAAAGTTACCAACCCACATTGAATTCTGAAAAAATTCTAAATATATATATATATATATATATACATATACATATGTATAGTTATATACATTAAAGTAAGGATTCAGGTGATTCGTATTTTGGCAGACACCCGGGCACTACTTAGTCTTTGTAGATTAAGATCTTGGTATATTTCCTCCTATGGACAAGTGACGAAGTGTCTAAGCAATTACTTCTAAAATTCTGAAAGAAAATAAAGGCTAGAATAAACCTTGCTAGGGACTAGCAAGGAGTAAGCACGGGGGTATGATAACACTGCACAAGGGGGTGATAATTATGCTAAATAGGGCCCATTTTAGGAATAAAAGGCACAACATAAGTAGAATGGGAGCATTGCATGCATCATATACCAAGATTGCCTATAAAACTGTATTAATGGCCATTTGTGTAAGCACTTGTCAAAGCAGGCCTCAGATGAGCAATCGAACTGCACGGATGGATTCAGAACGACGAACGGAGTCCAACGGACTCAAGATCGGCCAAATCTGACGTCCGGAGCTCCTACAATGGGCCCAAGAACTTCTGACCGTTGATCTGATGATCAACGACCCTCGTTGCGCCACGTCACCCCCGCTCACCGCACGCCACCTCTTCCTTCAGCTGAGATCAAATCTCGACCGTTTGATCAAGAGCCGCGCGCCTGCCCGCAGTCGCCGCAACAAAGCGCGGGCGTGGCACAACGGTTAGCACGCACGCCCGCACGCACGCAACGCGAGTTCGAGCCGCGCGGTGAGTAAAATTGAAGATGAAGGAGCGCGCGGCGAAATTGGGCCACCCGATCAACAACAGGCGGCCGAGATCGTGCCACGCAGCACGCCCTCGGATCGCAAGTGCCCACGCGAGAGCGCACGCCGGGCGATGACGCTCGTGCACACGCGCACCCGAGGCGCGATCCGAGCGCATCTAAGGGAAGATCTCAGCCGTCCGATCTTCGATTGGACGGCTCTCACGCAACGGCTGCAGATTGAGCGCGAAGAAGAACGATGTGGGTGGTTGACCGGCGGGCTGGAGGGCTTCACCGACGCTTTTGGAATGGTTTTAGCGACGTCCCGGATGGCGCTTAAGCCCCTTCTCCCTATTTAAACCCCCTCCAACCACTCATTCAAGGCATTCACTTCCCTTGCAACTACTCCACCCCTCTCCTAGCTAGCTTTAGGCCCTCTTGTAATCGTCGGAGACAATGAGCCACCGATGGAGCCTCCTCCACCGTCGTGGCTGCCTCGCCGCTTTCTCCCTCTCTCTCTCTTCCTCTCTTTTAAGCTTTCCCTTACTTTTGTTTGAGCATGTATTTAATGTTGTAAGCTATGAACTAAAGCTGCATGATTAATGAAGTTACTTTCCGTTCAGTGTTTACTTGATTTCCTGTTTAAGTTGCATGATCAAGCAAAGAAATGACTCTAACCCTAATCTCTGTCTCTCTCTATCTCTCTCTCGCTTTTCAAAACCGCACCTTTCGCAAGCAAAACTCCGCGCTTTCCGTGATAAGTGATAAGAAAAATTCAATTTTCACGCCTCCCTGAGACTGACACTCGGACTCACCTC
This sequence comes from Thalassia testudinum, assembly GCA_037157565.1. NCBI lineage: Eukaryota > Viridiplantae > Streptophyta > Magnoliopsida > Alismatales > Hydrocharitaceae > Thalassia > Thalassia testudinum. Next base: position 51,500,984 of record JAZHRO010000018.1, on the reverse strand, counting down.
CGTTTCTTTACTTTAAAATCGGCGTTGCAAGTGCAACTATAACGACACTTCTTAACACACACGCACAAGCGCACTTCAATAGGACCTCATTCCGTTGTGGATTTAGGATTTGCTGAGGTACGTGGACCTGCCGATCAAGTCTCCATTACTCCTGGGTTTACTGGTAGAATGGCTTCCCCTTAAATTAATTACAATTTAAATGCATGTATGTAATGAATGATTAGAACCTACGATATGGCATGAATCCTAGGACTAGAAATACTGGAATGTCTGTATTGAATGAATGAATTGCAGTCTTGAATAAGTAAATAGAATGAGAACAATTGCCTGAAAATGAATAACAGTTGCCTGCGAAATATGTAAAATTTGTGTTAGTTAACTGCTAAATGTATCTTTCCTGTCGTACTGTGAAATGACATAACATGAGCTGCATGACCCGGGGTTCAGCTAGCCGCCCTACACCGACTTGTTAAGCCCACTGGGCAAACCAGGGTAGTCCGGTGAGGGAGCATGGACTGTGGAGGGGCGAGACTCCTGTTTGGTTACTGAGAGGGGCTAGACCCCTATTACTGAGAGGGTTATGCTCTATACTGGTTCCGTGTTGTGCTTTGGGCGCACCCATTAACGGAAACAACTGACCGTGTGCCAGTGCGGGGTAACTACCCGTGCGTTTATCGCACGTGCCGTAGTCACCGTTACGTCTGTCAGTGACCTTGGGGTGGTTGACTGGGTGTAGGACCACCACGAGGGACTCTCCTGGCCAGGAGAGCACCACATGCTACTTCTACTATTCGGAAAAGACTGCAATCAAGATCATTCCCATGAGGAACATTCGAGATCAAGAAAGAGACCTGATAAATAAACCAAGTGATGAAAGAAAGAATAATTAGTTAAAGAAAGAAAGAATTGCAAAACAACAGCTACCTGTCCACTTTTACTATTTTAGTTAGCTGGTTGCCACTTTACTCAGCGTTTGCTGACTTTTTGTACTCATAACCTTTTTCAGGTCCAGGTGTTGAGCAGCCAGAGCCTACTGCTGCAGAGGGTGCTGGGCCCAGTGGAGCCCAATAATTGTAGCTTTTTGTTGTACTCCATTTCTTGTTGTAGTGAGCAGTTTGTTACACTTCTGTACTCTTTTATTGTGAACGTTATATTCCTGTACCTGTTTAATTTTCTACTGTTGTGATTGTGTGTACTATAGTAGTTTACTTCTCTACTGATGTACTTTTGTTACTGTTAGTTGCTTGCATGGTGAATGTGGTTTATTACTGCTTTTTGGTCACTTTCTCGTTGCACGACTGAGTCTTGGGATCAGTCGAGTCGGTCCGGTCTCGTGTCCTGTAGGAATTCGGAAACCGAGTCGTAACATGCACCAAATCATCTCGAGGGCTTCCCATTCACTTCACATGATCACAAAAGGCCATGTCTTGGTTTGAATTGATCTGCTTTGACTGATTTTATTGGATTTAATTTTAGTGACTAATCGAATGACTTTTGAAGCAATTGTAGTTGAATTGGATTTAATTGATGAAATTGAGTTGATTTGGGTTTAATTGGCTATAATGTGATTTCTCTGAGCTCGTTTGATTAGGTTGTTATTGTTTGAATCCTTTGCGCCTAAATTCTAACTCGATCCCTAATTTCTGTCTCCGTTGGGTAGCATGGGCCTGTGATAATTCAATGCATGTATTTAAGGTCCATGCGGTCAACAAAGTGGTTTTCTATGGTTGCACAAATATCCTACACAACAATCAATGGTGTGAAAGATGCCTAAGTGATTATATCACTATAGCGATCTCATATTAAACGCCCACCTGGGCGACATCTTGATTTGATCATGAAGTGTTTTAATTTGTCTGAAACAGCTCAAGGTCTAGGATTGTTTTGCACTTGAATTGCATACCTTATTTTGATTCTTCCTTCCTCTCCATCTATAGCGAAGGAAGGTAGATCAATTAGGGTTTTAAGGATTCAATGAGGGTTGATCTAATAATTGCGGAGTAATAGAGGTCATTTTGACCATTTGCAATAACTTAAATTGGATATTTAAAGCTTTGTTTGTTTAGATTTGGGTTTTATGACTATCATTGCCCAGGTTTGAAGTGAATCTGAAATCAAAGTATTTAATTAATATTCTAATGGCCTGGGCAAGATGTTAGAATGATTTTTGATGCCCATAAAACTCATTTGAATGATCTGTTGATGTTTTGAGTCTCTATATCAGGTCCGAGAGATGTGTTTGTCAATATAGCAGCTACAGCAGTTGTGTTCTGAATGAAATTTTGAATGAGATTTAACCGTGGATTTTAAATGGATATTGGATGTTCTTATGTTCGTATAGCTTTGCTTGGAAGAGATTTGATATAGAGATACATTTTAGATGATTGAGCATAGGGTGGATGGCACTAAATAGGTCTTCAAATAACCTAAGTTTGTGGACAGTAGCAGTAGCTTTATGCTCTGAACAAAGTATCTAATTGTAATGTAGAAGTAGATCTTGGTGTAAATGGAATTTGTATGAGTTTCTGAAGGATTGTAATATATAACAAGCATTCATGTACTTGGAATGACTTTAGTTTGAGCTTAAAACACCCCAAAAAGTCTCTCTTCCCTTCTTCCTAGCTTTCTCTCTTATTTCTTTGTTCCTTTAAAGTCAAAAACAAAAACAAAAATTAGAAATGTTTAAAAACCCTAAAAATTCCTTTATAGAAATGTACATATGTATATATATTGTAAGATAGTATAATATGGTAAATTATATGTACATATGCATACAACTAATTATATAGATCCATTATTTGTATGTAAATAGAGTGCAATATATATAAGAAACTTAAGTATACTTATCTTATTTATTAAATTTTAAGAACTATTTTTCTATATATGTAACTAGTGTATATATATATATATATATATATATATACTTAAATTACTTATTACAGTATGTATTATGTAAAATATCCTATTTATGTTATATATACTTAATTATGTATTGTATATGTACATTAATAAGTTAATGATGTATATTAATAAATTAAGCTAACTTAAATTAATAATTTAACTAAGTAATCTACTATATTCTAATAATTTATAATTTAACCTATTCTAAATATACTTATAATCTTATGTATAATGTATAAAACTATGTACATTGTATAATTTATATGTAAACTATATAACCGTGTGTATAAAATAGGTAAATAACTAAATAAATAGAATTAAATTATTTAAAAATATTAATTAATCATGTGAATATATAAATTAACTAAATTAAGCCTCAATTGAGTAATTTATTCATTAATTTATAATGTATATAAGTAATTATAACTAATTATAATGTGTAATAATCCCTAAGTTTAACTAATTTAAATACGCACTCAAACACATAATTTATCTAATCTAATAACATTAATAGATAGCCCCATGTATTAACTTTAGGATTATGTAATTTATTTGTACTTTAGAATACTAATTAATACCTTATTTAGTCATAAATATCTTAATAAACAACGGTCACAATCGTAGCACAACTCTTAATTGTGCTTAGGATAGTGCCACATTGGGCAACAAAGGTGCCCTATGGTGTTACTTAATGATTCTCGTCCCTAGGTCGATTGCCTGAATGGAGGTGGGCTCATTGGCGAGTGCGTGTGCTATGCATGCTCGTCCGATTTTTTGTACACGTAACCTGTATGACCTATATACTAGGGCCCACTAAAGGTGTGGCCTTGTAGGGTGACCACTGGGTACTAAATAATGATTTATTATGACTTTATGCCTCCCTGATAAGGTAAGTCTAATAGTGGTTGATTTGACCTTTTAAGCCCTTTATCTAGGCAAAAAGCCCACCATATTTTTTGGTCTAAGTGTTTATGTTATTTGTGTTTAGTGTGTGTGTATGTATATATATATATATGTATGTATATTTATAACTTAGACTAAGGTACTACTTCTTTGCATGGATTGATTTTAAAGGATTGTAAATTATGTAGATAGGATTGTGAGTTAATCTTGAGATTGTGATTGTTTTGTGTTTGTTTACACTTTTAGGTTAAATCAAGGGATTAGAGGAATTAATTCTTCATTTAGTTGTTAGAATATTTGTTGATTGGATAATATGAAGAAGGCTCAATTTTGGGAGGAATGAAATCAAGGGATTACGCAATCCCACCGCTCCCGCTAAATTGAACAATCTTGAATTAGTGGACTCAATCTTATAATGACCTATTTCCAAAATTTTGAAAGCCAAATAAGAGACACGGAGTGCAATCGAGTGAAACAAACTTGGCTATTTGTGTGCATATATTTATTTATTATGTATGCTGTGTGATTTTTTTTTTTTGTTCGCCGGCTGTGTATGCTGTGTGTTGTGTGTACCATCTATATCCTAACTAAAAAAGGGTGCGGACCAACACGTCCCAACACCTGTCCCCATCCACCCACCGTTAAAAAATAACCAAAATTGCTATTCCCCCGACAACCAAATCTCTTCCCCTGACGGCCTCTTCCCAATCATGCCCCCACCCATATGACCCACAGTAAAAGAAATAATTAAATAAAATAAATATCCACATCCCACTTACCTGACTCAATGTAAAAAAAAATCAAGATAATAATTTCTCAAAAAAATTCACTTTTTCCCCACTAAAAAAACTTTACACGCAATGGCAAAAAATTTTTACAGAAAACTTCCTTTTCATCTCAAACAAATCCTATAAAAAAATCTACCATTTCCACCGAAAGAAATCCCACGTAAGATTCCATCCACTCCAAAATCAATCAGATAATTACCGATCAAGGAAAATTATATTAAATTTTTTCTATATTTTTGATAAAATTTTGACAATAATCCTATAATTTATATTATTGTTATTTATAAATTCAATATAAATAAAAGTTGAATTATAAATTAAATTTTATTAGAGTGAACTTTTTAGATATTTAATTAAATCATATATTATAATTAAATATATCAAAATTTTACAAACTCTCAAAATGAAGTGCTGGTAATATCACTGGTATATATAATTTTGTTGGTGTTAGTGTTATATATATATATATATATATATATATATATATATATATATATATATATAAAAGTTAACCATGTAAATATATGTTGGTTATATATGTATAAAGTTATTTTATGTAAATTAAGATTAAGTATGTATGTGTTACGTATGTTATGTGTTGTATATATGTTATTTGTGTTAGGTATGTCTCTATTAATTTTTGTGCTTTGCACATATTTTTAAGGTATTTTCAAAATTTAGCTAATTTATTTTAACTTGTAAATACTAACTTGAATTAATTAATTTTTTATTATTTAATTCCTAATTCAATCTTCTGTAAATAACATTGACATTTGTGTAATAAAAGATAGATTTTAGATATTAAAGAGTAATTTATATCAATAACTATCTTCCAATGAATGACTTGGAATATCAATAAAAATTATATATAGATAAAATGGCATCCATCTGAATTACACGTTATACTACTACAACAATTAATAAACCTTAATTAACAAGTTGTCCAATTAGATCATCACCTATCTAGAAGATGGGTCCCCTCCGTACTGGGACTTACAGTAGGAGGTGCCACTCTTAGGTTGTTAATCTACCGTGAAGGTATACACCTCCGGCGAAGGTATACCTCTATTCCATGGGACCCTGAAATAGGAGAAAACTAATTTCTCACATGTGATTCCAATGTTAAGGTAGTTTAACTTAGTTGTTGATTGATTTTGAGAGTCAAATTGATTATTGTTTTGAAATTTTAAAACATCAATTTTACATTTTTGTGCTACCACATTGTGATTTTGATAGTCTCAGTTTACACATAAGATGTATAAATAAATTTTTATCCACGTATTTTGAGCTATTTGTTATTATCAAAATCATAACTAAGGGATAATTAAGGTATCTAATTCCTTATTTACCTAAATGACCATGGGTATGGGTGTGGACAATTAGCACAATTCATCATGGATACAATTTTTTGAGCCACACTGAAATTTCAATTCCCTAGAAAATTGCAACCGTGAACTAAATTGGATTTAATTAAGGATTGGATTTTTTTTTGGAAATCGGCTATATAGTTCAATTTGGGGTGAATTGGTTTGAAGAAGCATGGGATATAAAGTAAAAAATCAAAATAAATTAAAATAAAAAATGAATCTGTATACTAAATAACAGAAGGAGTTGTCAAATTGATAAATCATTATATAATTAAGCTTTCAAAGCAATAAACTTTATACAAAAGACAAAATATTGTATGATCGTGGGGAAAGATTGAAAGGAAAGAAAGCACTTCAGGAGGGCGAGAGGAGAATGAGCGGGTGGGATTAGGAAAGGTGAGGGAATTCGATGGGAGGGGGTGGTCGGTCGAATTGTGGGGCCCAGACTAGTAGGAATGAGTTTTACCTATCTGGTGAGATTGATGAGGATTGGAATTATATATACTTTAGTTTGGCTCAAAACGATTTTCTAAATTATAAAACTTGATATTGAATTAATCTTTTGATTTCGCCGATTTGTGAAATCAGAAACTGAACTAAATCTATGAGGTTACGGTTTCTCCAATATGGGACCACAATGAAGAGGGGAATGAAACAATATATTAGTTTAGGTTATATAGGTCCACAGGTAAAGATCCATATATTAGCTTCTTCATAACTTAGAAGGTATATACGAGATGTTTTAAGCAATTCAAATCTGACCTTAATTAATTAGGGTTAATTTATTTGAGGGGTTAACCTCTTTTTTGAGGGGTTAACCCTTGTTTACTCGAAGGATTAACTCCTTTTTTATTAACACGGGTTAAGAGTTCTTAACATTAGTTTATCTAACATCAGTTGCTACTAATGTTAAGTGTAACGACCTGATTCCCGAGTCCCTGCGAGACACGAAAATCGGACCGACTCGGCTAATCCCAAGACCTAGTCGTCCAATGAGGAAGTAACCAAAAGAGCAGTAAAATAAACCACATTCAACATGAATATAACTAGCAGTAATAAAATACAACAGTAAAAAAAGGAACTACTATAGTATATACCACCACAACAGTAGAACAACAATTATAACATAACATGAAGCTACAAGTAAAGAAGTACAGAGAGTAACAAGAACTACTCACTACAGTGGAACAAAAGGGGTACAAAGAACTACAGTAACTCTACTGGATCCTACTCGGCCCAGCGTCCTCTGCAGCCGCTGACCCTGGCTGCTCAACACCTGGTCCTGAAAAGTACCGAGTGTAACACGTCAACGAAACGCTGAGTAGAGTGGCAGCTAAAGCTAAAGAAGCAGTAGAGTGTACAGTAGTTGTTATATTTTCTTTCTTCCTTTATTTACGTCTTTCTATTATTTCACAATTTATCTATTTCTCAGATCCTTCACTTGATCTCAAATGTTCCTCGTGGGAACGATCTTGATTACAGTCTTTTCCGAAAGGTAGAAGTAACACGTGGTGCTCTCCTGGTCGGGAGAGTCCCCGTGGTGATCCTACCCTCAGTCAACCATCCCACGGTCACTGACAGATGTAACGGTGACTACGGCACGCGCGATAAGCGCACGGGTAGGTACCCCGCACTGGCACGCGGTTAGTCGTTTCCATTAACGGGTGCGCTCAAAGCACAGCACGGAACCAGTATAGGGCAGAGCCCTCTCAGTAACAGGGGTCCAACCCCTCCACAGTCCGTGCACCCTCGCCTGACTACCCTGGTTTGCCCAGTGGGCCTAACAAGTCGATGTAGGAGGCTAGCAGAACCCCGGGGCCCGTGGGGTAGCTAGTGCTCTCCCAACACTAGTAACTCTCCTCGGTACTGCGTACACGAGGGCCAGCAAGTCGGTGTACAGTGGCCAAACCCACCCCAGTCTCGACCTGAGGGCGGCAAGCTCCCCTCTACACTAAGAGGTAATGTGTACTCTCGTTGGTACCACTTACCCCAGAGACAACACACTTCCATGTCTTTCTTTTACAGTTCCATCCATTCTCTTTTCAGGAGTTCTACTCCTAATTCCCCGTAGGGTTCCAGCTCTTTTAACTCAGCACATTTAGGTTTCACCGTTCCAATTTTACGTTCATACAACCCATGTTCTCAATCATATTTATTCCTTTCTAATAGGCAGCGGTTAAATCAATTTACAGGCAGCTATTATTTCCTTTCCACCTTTCCAAGACTGCAATATTTATATACATATCACTAGTTTTCCAGTCTTAGGATTCATGCCGTACCCTAGGATCTATCATTCAATCTAGTTTCCAGTCCTAGGTTTCATGCAATACCCTAAGATCTATCATTCAATCTAGTTTCTCAGTCCTAGGGTTCATGCAATGCCCTAGACTCTATTAATTATTTCACAATTGTAACAATTTCAAATTAAGTAGATTAAAAGCCACTCTACCAGCTACAACGGGAGTACTGGGGGCGTGGTTGGAAATCCCGCGTGCCTCCGCAATCCCTAAGACTACAATGGAACGGGGTCCTAACATAAGGATCAAACACAAGGAGTTTCTTAGAACGGTATATAATTACTGTAAATGGGTAGAAGATTTTATTCTGGAAAGAACACAACTCAAAACGCTGAAAACGGACTCCGAACGGGCCCTAAACGGGTCGAAAACGACGAAACTGCCCAAAATCAGACGTCTGGAACCTCTTCCAGACGTCTCAAAATGTGGGTCAGAGCGTACCTTCATTCTGTGTAGTCTCTCAGACGTCCAGAAGCCAGCGGGGGCGTCTGACTTAGTTCCCAGACGTCCGATGGTCACCCCGGACGTCTGTAAGTCCTTCTCGTCGTCTGGCACTGCGACCAGACGTCCGATTCACGTGGGATGGCGAGCCTCGCGCCCTCCCGAGCAGAACCTGCATGCACCCACACCTGTTCTCATTATGACGAGTCACAGACGAAGGTGCGGCGGATGGCCGCATGGCCGTACACGCGAAAAAGGAAGAAGATAGAAATATCTTACCATCCAGACGTCTGGACAGTCCTCCAGACGTCTTCACCGTCGTCTGGTTGGAAGCCCAGACGTCTGATTCTGGAAAAACTTCCAGAATCAGAGCTCGACACGTTCTCCGCCCGCGATGCACGGCCGCGCCGCGCCCCGTCTGCCTGCTGCTCGAGCTGCAGCAGCCCCTCTGTGACACTCCACGCCTGCTGCTCCCCCGTCGGCCGGCTCTAGCTGCCCCGGCAAGCTCGAGCCCTCACGGTCGAGCGTCTCCTCCCTCGCGCAACACCTCCTCCCGCACACTTGCCGTGGCCGTTGCTGCCGCCGCTCGCTCGTGCTCTCGCACCGACTGGGAGAAGGAGAGGAACACGGAGGAGATGAGGGTGAGGGAGAGGGCGAGGGGCCTTTTAAGGCCACGCGGGGAGAGAGAGAGAGACGCTGCGCCCTGCAAGAGGAGAGAGGGAAAAAGAGGGAAGAGAGCGGCGGGTGTAGGTCTGCGCGCGCATGCGCGCAGACGCAACCCCGTACACCGCAAAAATTAAATACCAGACGTCTGGAAGGGGTTCCAGACGTCTGGTCAGACGTCTGGGCCACTTCCCAGACGTCTTAAAAAAATGTCTTGAGGCCACGTTCGTAACAATATAACAAACTCAAAGGAAGTTTCATTCCCGAAACTTGCGCTAACTAGGGTGCGGGAAGGAACGACATATAAAAACATAACAAACTCAAAGAGGACCGAAGCCGGTCCGAAAAGACGTACCCGCGAAGAGCTCCGGGTACCGCTCCCACATTGCCGCCTCAGGCTCCCAGGTAGCCTCCTCGTACCGCTGGCTCCTCCACAAAACCTTCACTAGGGGTACTTGCTTTTGTCTCAAGTTGCGGACGGCTCGGTCAAGAATCTGTACTGGCCGCTCGGGGTAGGTCAGGTCGTCGCCCACCTCGACGTTCTCGTGACTCAGTACATGACGAGGATCGGCTACGTACTTCCTGAGGTTGGACACATGGAACACGTCGTGCACGCCAGAAAGCTAAGGAGGGGGGGCAAGTCTGTAAGCAACGGGTCCAACCGACTCCAGGACCTCAAAGGGCCCCACGAATCTCGGCGAGAGCTTCCCTCTCACCCCAAACAGCTACAGGCCCTTCATGGGCGAAACACGAAGGAAGACGTGGTCCCCAACCTCAAACTGCACCTCTCTACGCCTCCGATCTGCGTAGCTCTTATGGCTACTCCTGACAGTGCGGAGTCGCTTGTGGATCTGCTCGACTACCTCCTGACTCTGCCGGATCAACCTAGGGCCAACCTCCCACTTGGTCCCCACCTCAACCCAACTCAAGGGTGCCGTACACCTCCCTCCGTACAGAGCCTCGTAGGGAGCCATGTTGATGCTCAAGTGATAGCTGTTATTGTATGCAAACTTCGCCAGGGGCAGGTGCTCCTCCCAAGAGCCCCTCCAGTCCAGTACACAGGCACGCAAAAGGTCCTCAAGTGTCTGTATCGTGTGCTCCGACTGTCCGTCCGTCTGGGGGTGGTAGGTTCTGCTAAATCTCAACCGCGTCCCCAGGGCCTGCTGAAACTCAGCCCAAAACTAGGACGTAAAGCAGGTATCCCGATTGGATATGATCTCCTGTGGAACTCCGTGTAGTCGTACCACGTCACGGATATACCTCTCTGCCAACTGTGCTGGTCCCAAAGTGACTCGGATCGACAAGAATCGTGCCGTCTTCGTTAGTCTATCCACAATTACCCAGACTGCGTCGTGTCCTCGCTGGGTAATAGGTAAGCCCACCACCAAGTCCATAGTGATGCTCTCCCACTTCCACTCTGGCACTGGAAGCGGCTGTAGCGGCCCTGCAGGCCTCTGATGCTCGGCTTTCACCTGCTGGCACACTAAGCACTGCCGCACGAATTCACCCGCATCCCGCTTCATCCCCCTCCACCAAAACTCGCGTCTCAAGTCGTGGTACATCTTCGTGTTTCCGGGATGTATGGTGAATTTGGAACCGTGTGCCTCAGTCAGGAGCTCTCTCAACAGCTCCTCGTCTTTAGGAACGCACAACCATCCCCTCAGGCGCAGTACCTGGTCTGTGAAACAGAAGTCCCCTAGGTCTCCTGACAGTACTCTATCGCGTAGGGACTGCAAGTACGGATCGGCCATCTGTCCTGTGATGATGCAGTCTATCAGCTCTGGCCTAGTCTGTCGTGTCACAGTCACTGCCCCACAGTGCCCTCGTAACTCTAGGGGTAGCCAACTGCCCACCTCCTCCAAAAGGCTCCAACTCTGTAACTGTAAGCTGGCCAAGTGTGCGGGCGCCTTCCAACTCAGGGCGTCAGCCACCACGATGGCCTTTCCCGGGTGGTAGGAAATGTTGCAGTCATAGTCCTTCAGGAGCTCCAACCAACGTCTCTGTCTCATGTTGAGCTCCTTCTGATCAAAAAGGTATCTGAGGCTCTTGTGATCCGTGAAAATCTCGAAGGTCTCACCGTACAAGTAGTGCCTCCAGGTCTTCAGCGCGAAGACGACAGCTGCCAGCTCCAGGTCGTGGGGCTTCAGTTGCCGCAAAGCGTAAGCGACAACGTGACCCCTCTGCATTAGCACACCTCCTAACCCCTGCAAGGAGGCGTCCGTGTACACAACGAACCCACCACTACTGCCGGGGATGGTGAGCACGGGAGCCGAAGTCAACCTCTCCTTCAGCTCCTGAAAACACGCCTCACAAGCGTCTGTCCAAGTGAAGGGCACGTCCTTCCGGGTCAACTGTGTCATAGGACGCGCAATCTGTGAAAAACCCCTGATAAACCGTTTGTAGTAGCCTGCCAGTCCCAGGAAACTGTGAATCTCGGTGACTGAACGCGGTCTCTCTCACCTGAGCACTGCCTCGACCTTGGCTGGGTGCACCACCAAGCCGTCCCCAGAGATCACATGACCTAAGAAGGTCACCTCCCCCAACCAGAACTCACACTTGCTGTATTTGGTGTACAGCCAACGTCGTCTCAGTGTGTCCAGAACCATCCGCAAGTGCTGTCCGTGCTGCGTTTGATCTCGAGAATAGATGAGTACGTCATCAATAAATACCACCACGAACTGGTCCAAGTACGGTCCAAACACCCAGTTCATCAAGTCCATGAAAGCAGCGGGGGCATTGGTCAGCCCAAACAGCATGACCAAAAACTCGTAATGTCCGTACCGGATGCGGAAAGCTGTCTTGGAGACGTCAGCCTCCCTGATCCTCAACTGGTGGTATCCAGACCTCAAGTCGATCTTGGAGAACATCGTGGCACCTTGCAACTGGTCAAACAAGTCATCGATCCTCGGCAGCAGATACCTGTTCTTGATGGTGACCCTATTCAGCTGTCGGTAGTCCACACAAAGGAGTAGGGTATCATCCTTCTTCTTCACAAACAGTACCGGGGCTCCCCAGGGAGACGCACTGGGCCTCACAAAGCCCTTCTCCAAAAGATCCTGTAACTGAGACTTGAGCTCTCGTAGCTCAAGCGGTGCCATCCGATATGGTGCAGTGGAGATGGGGCTGGTCCCTGGTACTAGTGAGATCTCAAACTCGATCTCATGCTCGAGCGGTAGTCCTGGTAACTCGTCTGGGAACACGTCAGGGTACTCTCTGACCACCGGGATGCTCTAGAAGTCTGCCACAGGGCTGGGCTCTACCACCACACAAGCTAGGAAGCCCTCACACCCCTGGCTCAAAAGTCTTGCCACCCGAAGTGCCGAAATGCACCTGAAGCCTCCATCCACTGGCTGTCCGTGAAACTCGAAAGAAGGCAACTCTGGTATGGAGAAGACGATCTTCCTCTCAAAACAGTCCACCAAAGCGTGGTAAGCGGACAGCCACTCCATCCCCAGAATTACGCCAAAGTCCTCCATCTGTATCATAATCAAGTCAGCTGGCAGACTATGTTCCCCGACCCTAACCTCGCAACCTGTGTACACCTCCTTAGCCATAAACAGCTGACCACTCGGACCTCTGATTACAAACGGATTCTCTAACAGCGTATAGTCCTGGCCCAAACTAACTGCGAAACTGGCTGCGACAAACGAGTGCGTAGCGCCGGAATCGAAAAGTGTGTAAACGAGTCTGCTGGAAACTGAAACCATACTTGCCATCACCGATCCCGAAGCTCTGGCATCCCTGTGTGTCAGGGCGTTGATACGCCCTTCAGCTCTAGGTGTGGACGAAGCAGCCACACTCTGCGTCGGACGGGTAGGTGCTGGTCGGTACCCTCCTCGTGACTGCTGTCCTCCTCCTCGCGCCTGGGAACCGCGGCCTCCTGCGCGCCCTCCAGTGCTCTGCGCGGGAAGTATCTGCTGACATCCTGCCCTAGACGGGCAGTCCCTCCTGATGTGGCCCGGCTGGCCACACTGGTAGCAGAGGGGAACCTGACTCCCACCCTCAGTGGGTCCCTGCTGTCGGCTGGGCGGGGGTCCGGTGCTAGCGACTGGCCCTTGTCGAGGGCCCCCAAAGGCCACTGATGGCCCTTCAAAATGTGACGGCTCTCCCGCAGACGCCAGGTGCCTCCTCTCTCGCCGGCCCTGTGAAAAGTCTGGCTGGAAGGACCTCTTCCGCCCGCCGTCAGTGTCTCGCGCGGATGGGTTGGTCTCCTCGTAGGTCATAGCTGCCTCCACCACCCTCAAAAACGTAGGCAGCTTCAGGGGTTTAACATACCCTCGAATTGCAGGCCGGAGCCCCTCGGTGAACCTCCAAAGGCGCTCCTCCTCAGTGGCTACCGCTGTCGTTGCAAAGCGGGACAGCTCCAGAAAACGTGTGCGAACGAGCTCACGGTCATCGTCCCCTGGCGGAGAGTGTGGAACTCCCGCCTCCTCTGGTCCTTCGACGTCTGAGGAAAGTACTACTCGCAGAAGAGGGTGACAAACCGGTCCCAGGTCGGCTCGTCCCTCTCTTGTCCCCTGACCGCTCTCCACCACCTGTGTGCCGCACTCTCCAGCTGGTACGTGGAAAAGGCCACATGGTACTCCACCGGGGGGCGAAGGGTGTCGAAAATCTTCTCAAGCTACTCGAGCCAGTCCTCTACCTCGGTCGAATCCTCATCCCCCTTGAAGGAGGGGGGCTTCAGCTTCCGGAACTGCCCGAGGAGCTCGAAGTGGCGCTGCAGTGGAGATGCTGGTGCACGTCCAGGCAAAGGTGCCTCGTGCACAAAAGTGTCGGAGGAAGGTGGGGGCGGTGGCGGCCCATTCCCTCCCCCGAGTCCAGCGCCGCGTCCGTCGTGTGGTCCCACAGAGGACTCCCCCTCCGCAGCCCCAGGGTGAGGCGCTCGGGGCGATGGGTGGAGCTCCTCTCGCACAATGTCCCATATCAGCTGGGCGAGGTCCTGGGCCTGGATGCCTGGGAGTAGTGGCTGGTCCACGGAGCCGTCGACGACGGCATGCCCACCTCGCCGACATCGTCCTCGGCCGCGCCAGCGGCCAGCCTCGTCAGTCCCGCGACGAGGCATCTCCTGAAAGGAGACACGAAACCAAACGGAAACACGTCGAACGAGATCTAATGAAAACGTCTAAGAGCTCATGTCAAAAGATATGTTGTGGTGGCTACTCTAGTTACATACATGTGAATTGGTTATTTTCCAGTCAATTGATTCACTTCTCGGGATGACCTTGCTCTGATACCATCTTGTAACGACCCGATTCCCGAGTCCCTATGAGACACGAGAACCAGACCGACTCGACTAATCCCAAGACCTAGTCGTCCAACGAGGAAGTAACCAAAAGTGCAGTAAAATAAACCACATTCAGCATGAATATAACTAGCAGTAACAAAATACAGCAGTAAGAAAATGAACTACTACAGTATATACCACCACAATAGTAGAACAACAATTATAACATAACATGAAGCTACAAGTAAAGAAGTACAGAGAGTAACAAGAACTACTTACTACAGTGGAACAAAAGGGGTACAAAGAACTGCGGTAACTCTACTGGACCCTACTCGGCCCAGCGTCCTCTGCAGCCGCTGACCCTGGCTGCTCAACACCTGGTCCTGAAAAGTAACGAGTGTAACACGTCAGCGAAACGCTGAGTAGAGTGGCAGCTAAAGCTAAAGAAGTAGTAGAGTGTACAGTAGCTGTTATATTTTCTTTCTTCCTTTATTTATGTCTTTCTATTATTTCACAATTTATCTATTTCTCAGATCCTTCACTTGATCTCGAATGTTCCTCGTGGGAATGATCTTGATTGTAGTCTTTTCCAAAAGGTAGAAGTAACACGTGGTGCCCTCCTGGCCGGGAGAGTCCCCGTGGTGATCCTACCCTCAGTCAACCACCTCAGGGTCACTGACAGACGTAACGGTGACTACGGCACGCGTGATAAGCGCACGAGTAGCTACCCCGCACTAGCATGCGGTCAGTCTTTTCCGTTAACGGGTGCGCTCAAAGTACAGCACGGAACCAGTATAGGGCAGAGCCCTCTCAGTAACAGGGGTCCAACCCCTCCACAGTCCGCGCACCCTCACCTGACTACCCTAGTTTGCCCAGTGGGCCTAACAAGTCAGTGTAGGAGGCCAGCAGAACCCCGGGGCCCATGGGGTAGCTAGTGCTCTCCCTACACTAGTAGCTCTCCTCGGCACTGCGTACGTGAGGGCCAGCAAGTCGGTGTACAATGGCCAAACCCACCCCGGTCTCGACCTGAGGGCGACAAGCTCCCCTCTACACTAAGAGGTAATGTGTGCTCTCGTTAGTACCACGTACCCCAAAGACAACACACTTCCATGTCTTTCTTTTACAGTTCCATCCATTCTCTTTCCAGGAGTTCTACTCCTAATTCCCCGTAGGGTTCCAACTCTTTTAACTCAGCACATTTAGGTTTCACCGTTCCAGTTTTACGTTCATACAACCCATGTTCTCAATCATATTTATTCCTTTTTAACAGGCAGAGGTTAAATCAATTTACAGGCAGCTATTATTTCCTTTCCACCTTTCCAAGACTGCAATATTTATATACATATCACTAGTTTTCCAGTCCTAGGATTCATGCCATACCCTAGGATCTATCATTCAATCTAGTTTCTAGTCCTAGGTTTCATGCAATACCCTAGGATCTATCATTCAATCTAGTTTCGCAGTCCTAGGGTTCATGCAGTGCCCTAGACTCTATTAATTATTCCATAATTGTAACAATTTCGAATTAAGTAAATTAAAAGTCACTCTACCAGCTACAACGGGAGTACTGGGGGCGTGGTTGGAAATCCCGCGAGCCTCCGCAACCCCCAAGACTGCAATGAAATGGGGTCCTAACACAAGGATCAAACACAAGAATTTTCTTAGAACGGTATATAATTATTGTAAATGGGTAGAGGATTTTATTCTGGAAAGAACGCAACTCGAAACGTGGAAAACGGACTCCGAACGGGCCTAAACGGGTCAAAAATGACGAAACTGCCCAAAATCAGACGTCTGGAACCTCTTCCAGACGTCTTAAAATGTGGGTCAAAGCGTACCTTCATTCTGTGTAGTCCCTCAGACGTCCAGAAGCCTGCGGGGACGTCTGGCTTAGTTCCCAGACGTCCGATGGTCACCCTGGACGTCTGGAAGTCCTTCCCGTCATCTGGTACTACGGCCAAACGTCCGATTCACGTGGGATGGCGAGCCTCGCGCCCTCCCGAGCAGAACCTGCACGCACCCACACCTGTTCTCAGTACGACGAGTCACAGACGAAGGCCCGGTGGACGGCCGCTTGGCCGTACACGCGGAAAAGGAAGAAGATAGAAATATCTTACCGTCCAGACGTCTGGACAGTCCTCCAGACGTCTTCACCGTCGTCTGGTTGGAAGCCCAGACGTCTGATTCTGGAAAAACTTCCAGAATCAGAGCTCGACTCATTCTCCGCCCGCGACGCACGGCCGTACCGCGCCCCGTCCGCCTGCTGCTCGAGCTGCAGCAACCCCTCCGCGACACTCCACGCCCGCTGCTCCCCCGCTGGCCGACTCTAGCTACCTCGGCAAGCTCGAGCCCTCACGGTCGAGCATCTCCTCCCTCGCGCAACACCTCCTCCCGCACACTTGCCGCGGCCGCTACTGTCGCCGCTCGCTCACGCTCTTGCACCGGCCGGGAGAAGAAGGAGAGGAACACGGAGGAGATGAGGGTGAGGGAGAGGGCGAGGGGCCTTTTAAGGCCGCGCGGGGATAGAGAGAGAGACGCCGCGCCTTGCAGGAGGAGAGAGGGAAAAGGAGGGAAGAGAGCGGCGGGCACAGGTCTGCGCGCGCATGCGCGCGCAGACGCAACCCCGTACGCCGCAAAAATTAAATACCAGACGTCTGGTCAGACATCTGGGCCACTTCCCAGACGTCTTAAAAAAACGTCTTGAGGCCGCGTTCGTAACATTAAGTAAACCCGTGTTTAAGTCATACGATTTTGTTATGCTCTTGCAATTTTTGATTTAAATTCTTAACACCACTAACAAGTAAACACCACAAAGGTTAACACTCCAATGTAACATTAATTTAAGTAAATATAAATTAGTGTTAACACCACTCTACAAGTAAATACAATTGAGGGTTAATACCAGTTTCACATTTCTTAACACCACTTTCTTAACCATTCAAGTAAACTAACCCTTAGAGTCTAGGCCTCACCAACAGGTTTGTAAATAAGTCTACAATTGATAATATCTAAAGCTAGCTAAAATACATAAGGATACCTGTAGCTGTGTGATCCCAATGGTAGATATAGCAACTTATCCATCTTATGCATGAACCATGACCGACAAAGAAGAGGATATGGGTACATCGTGGCCCACCTAGGATAGTACAGTTGGTAAGATGTTAAAATTAACTTAATGGAAGATATAGGTTCGAATCTTCAGACATTACATCAAGAAATAAGAAGAGAAAATCCCATTTCTCTCCCTTAAAATGAAACTTATCATCTTATTACATGTGCACATCGTGGTACCCTTTGAAACATTCACCTAGTTAGCCTCCCCCATCTCCCGAGCATTACCACCCTCTCCCTCTCCTCTATGTGATAAAACCCTAGGCACCTTAGGGGTCTCGATCGGTCATCTCCAGTCGATCGGGGCCCTCCCTCCCTCCCTTCGGACTTCACTTCTTTGACGATCGGGAGTCGTCAGTCAACATGTAGTCACTTGACGTTGTTGTTGAGGTCAATTGTGACGGTGGCGTCGTGGGTCTGTTGGAGCTCCGATCGTGGGCATTTGCTGCGATCATTCATTGAGGCCGCTCGTCGTGGTGGTCGCTTGTTGACGGATCGTTGCAATCTTGTGTCAAGGTGGTCGTCAAGGTGGCTCTTCGCACCATTAGCAGTTCTCGACATCTTCGGTTAGCAAGGGTCGTCATGGTTGGTGCATGGATCGAGGTAGGCCATTTGTCGTGTGCGCACGTACAGATGACCCCTCAGTTGGAGCAATTGTTGGCTTCCCGGTAGCTACGATGGTGGTCGTAGCGGTCGAAGATGCGATTGGCTGGGTAGGCTCGACATCGGGAGTCACGGTGAAGCGGCGGTGCTCAATGTCAAGTCGCAATTGGCATCGGCTACAGGCAGTTCGCATGTTGCAACAATTTTTTTTGTTGTTGAAGTTGTGATCCTTTTTTCTTTTTTGTTTATTTTTTGTATTTTTTATTTTATTTAGGGATCATGTGTGTCCGCGAATTTATACGATTGAGTTTGCTGACATTTGTCAGGTATTGATTTCAACCTTTTAGTCCATCTATTCGACTCATTCGTACGCTATTCCTATAAGTGTGAAGTTATTCTCCTTCAGAAGGTCTTCTGATGTTCTTAAGATATTTTCTTTTTTTCCTTTTTCTTTTTTTTCTTATTATCTTATTTTAGTGTTTTAACCTTTCTCCATTTTCAAGAAACGTAACATTCCCCTCTCGAGGGTGTTTAAAATTTTTTCTCTCTCTCTCTGAATGCATCCTCTTATATCACGTTCTTCTCATTAATAAAAATCTGTTAAAAACCAGGAACTGGTTAAAGATGAGATGTCAAATGACAAAAGAACCGAGAAGGTCCATGCGGGGGGATCACGCCGACATCATCTCACTTCCTAGGCAGCAACGTTACAAAACACGGGGTGGCAGGTTTCGTGCACATCTCAACCTCACCTCTCTCTCTCTCTCTCTCTCTCTCTCTCTCTCTCTCTCTATATATATATATATATATATATATAGCTGCCTCTACTTAATTCTAGTTGCAAAAGCTTACAAAAAGAAGGAAAAAAAACACACACGCGCACACATGGTGGCAGTTTAGTGCACATCACAAACTCTCCCATCCTCGCTGTGTGTTGTGTGTGTGGCAGGCATTTGCAATAACCCACTCCACGTTGGTTTTGTGCCCCCCATGCATGCACTCGTCCACTCATCTTCCTCCGCAACTTAACTTTAATAAATAAACAAATGCTGGTCACCTCTACCCTTCTACCTCATGTGGGTAAGATGATTTCTGAGATAGAAGAGATTTATTTTATGTACGTAGATTTTTATATAATTTGATTTGATTATTTGTATTAGAAATGTTTACATATCCTAATATATAGTGTGTAACTTAATAAAAATATGATCTCGTCATTATTTAACATGCTACTAATTTTATCTATAATTTGTCAACTATTTTATCTACTTACTACACATCTAAGTCAAATCAAATTTTTTTTTTAATCATCACGGAGTCCTCTGTACGTAGTTTGCATTAGTACACCCTTGGGTAGAGAAGTCTACAGGGGCGGTCGGGGACATCATAGTTGTAGACACAATCCTCAGCCAAAACCCAAATCTATTTCTTCGGTTCCACCCGTCTAAGTTAATTAATTGTAATGAATGTGATTTCATACTTCAGGTATTTTGCCAAAATGGGCAAACTGCTTATGATTCTCAATACTGTAATTAGCCGCATACTTAAGCAACGCCAATGATCCTATGTCCCAAAATTGAACCAATAGTAACTCATGATCGTTAAATTTCATCGATTTCGTTGTCACTTAAATAAAAAAATAAAAACTCAGACCACATCCGAATTTGGATCAAATCAACATATGTTCTAACCTATTACCTACGTGGAAGTACCATGGTGGAGCATTGAATCCAACTTGATTCAGCTTAACCTAAACCTGCCAAAGATTGAAACTTTTTTTGAACCTTGGTCTAGGTCAAAAGCTCAAAAATCTCTACAAATCAAGATCCAAGTCTAACCCACCTAACCCAACAGCCAGTATTTCGAGTGAAGGTTAGGATCAGGGTAAGCCTTTTCATTGATTTGGACATTATTTTCATATGCTAAATGATTATTTTATAATAGTGGTTGATAACTTAGTTGAATACATTATTTTTTTTATAAGTAAAATAAGAAAACCACTACTTTTATGTGAAAATTAGTAATCTCTCGTTACCTAAATAAACCATTACATTAACTTTAGTAATAACATATGCATACACATAACTTTTTGATTCTTGTTCAAGTAACTACAATTATATATATATATATATATGCATCCGTGTACGTATGTATGATGCACGCATGAGTATATATGTTTTCGGGTCGTTGGATCTCATCAGGACTTCAGCGGGTTGTGGTCCGGCCGGTCCAAAAGTACGTGAATAGGCCTTAAAGTCTGGGACTCGGGCCCGATTCGTAAAATGTTTGAGCTTGGACCGGGTTAGGATAAAGCTCAAACTCAACCGGGTTGAGTTTGGGCCATTGCTCCCCCATACACAGAACCATCATCAAAGTGGAGCTACGAACTGTACCAGAAACCCGAATTTGATCCACCTGACGATCATTTGTGGCCCGAGCCGCTGCCGCCCCCAGCAGGGAGCCAGCCAACACACTTTTTTTTTTTGGTTTCTTATTACTAAATTAAAAAAGAGGACGGCGGTGGGAAAAGAATTCCCAAATCCCGGAAGCAGAGAAGGAAGTCAATAAGATAATAAAGCGGTCAAGCACACATAACCACACGGGAAACAAACCCCAAACTTCCCCCGGTCATTAAGTGCACACCCACCGGCCCCCCCCCCGCCACCGCTTCCCAATCAGGACCTTTCTTCGTGCCCACTTGACTTCCATTCCCCCCCGACCCCCTCCATTTACTCCCCCTGCAACAACCCTCTCTCTTCCTCTTCTTCACTTGCCCTTCTCCTCCACTCCCTCAGCATTTAATAACCCCCCCACCCCCCCCCAACCCTTCACCTCTCGCTGCAAGCTGCAAACTGGAGATATCCATAGAAGCCGAGAGAAGAAGACGACGACGACGACGGACCATAGAACAACAACCACAGCCCCTTTAAGTAGTAGTAGCAGTAACTGTCCCCCACAAGTCCCACCACCCCCTATTTCTCCCCTGTTCCAACCCTGTTTCCTCCCTTGTCAACCTTCTCTCTCTCTCTATACATATATCTCTATAGGAGGGAGGACTTCGTGATATTTCGATTGTTGAGTCTTACCTAAATGATCAAATGGACGTGTCCTAGGTAGGTAGTTGTACGGAGAGGTCCTGTCGTTGTTTCTTGGGGCAGCAACGATGGCTTCGTCGAACAGGCACTGGCCGAGCATGTTCAAGTCGAAGCACTGCAACGCCCACCACCTCCAGTGGCAGCACGACGTCAACCCATCTGGCCTCCTCTCCGGCTCCTGCCATAGAACAGGTAGGTTTGACGATACTTTGGGTGTTGCGTGCGAGGTGCTCGATGAAATGACCCCATCTCTCTCTCTCTCTCTGTGTGCAGACGAGAGGGCGCCGGAGCCGAAGCCGAGGTGGAACCCGAAGCCCGAGCAGATAAGGATCCTGGAGGCCATCTTCAACTCCGGGATGGTCAATCCTCCCAGGGACGAGATCAGAAGAATTCGAGCCCAGCTCCAAGAATACGGTCAGGTATTTCGTTGATATCTAGGGTTAGATATCGGAGGACGGCGATGCATGATCCCATGGCATATCTGAAACATAACCAAACAGACATCTATATATATTTATCCAACACGATGGAAATGGGTGCGTGCAAGTTCTTTGGATAACATCTCGGACATCGATCCTTATTTATCTATCCTTACGAAATCTTAGTTTGGTTTTTTTTTTAAATCCATGTTGTTCTGGTAATGATCATGTGCATCGGATCTTGAAGTAGCTAGATTCTAACAAAAATACCAGAGCAATGCAACTTGATATTTTATATATATCGAGCAGTACTGCTAAGCATATGCCGTTTAAAGAATTAATCCTTGATGCATGCAAATTATTTTATAACTACGACGTGTATCATATGTCCTGCTAAAATTCCTCTTCGACGAATGCGGTGGTAATAGAAAGTTGAATGCGTAGAATATATATATATATATATATATATATAGTTAAGAGCAGATGCAAATTATAAATTCCTCTTTCTATTCCCTCTCAGTATCATGATAGCCATTATAAATTCTCCTTGCAGGCCTAATTAAGGAAGGATACCCCAAGACCCCATCTATCCCTGGGGAGGGATACCTCTCTCTAACCCTAACTAAGATCTCGAAGTGTTTGAGTGTGATTGCTACTATTTATATCATAAAAATGGAACTTGGGTAATATGGGAATATTTAATCATGAGTCGTTGGATTGATTGATCGAACATATGTAGCGTCTTAATAAGATTTACTGTAATCATTGCAGGTGGGCGACGCGAACGTGTTCTACTGGTTCCAGAACCGCAAGTCGAGGAGCAAACACAAGCTGAGGCATCTCCAGCCACAGAGGCAGCAGCAGCGTTCCAGCAGTGTAACTGAGGCCCCCATCCCGGTGCCCGGCTCGTCCTCGTCGTCTTCGTCGGATAAGTCGGGCAACTCGAAGGCCACCGCGGGCACTGTCGGGAGCCCCAACGCGGCGACGGCGACGACGGGGCAAGGGACCAGCGAGCTGGTGGCGTACCTGTCGAGCCTGATGGAGGCGGGTGGAGGGCAGTGGGGGCAGATGGGGAGCAGCGAAGGGTATAAGAGTGCTACTGCTTGGGAGGGAAAGGTGGAGCTCGAGAGTAGTACTGTCTACAATAATGGTGGTGGTGGTGGTGCTAGCGAAGGTTTGGCAGTAGTGACGGCTGCCACCAGTACTGCTGCAGCTGCTGCCACTGCTAACGCCAACTCCACCATTGGCGGAACACAAGGTATGTTAACGGCTCCGTAACCTTATATTCATAAATCTCATACGGGTGTGTGTGTGTGTAAAGTTGTATGCACACGTATTTATATAGTATCTATGTACCACAAATGTCATATATCCACCATGTGTAGCATGCATTCGCAGATGCGCATTTAACATGCGTGAACACGCACGCATTCTAATTAGGTAGTATTACCTACTAGTAGTTTCATCGTTCTGATCGAGGGGGAAGATTGCACGCTATTTATATTTATTTAGGCCTAATTTACTGGGAATCAACTGCACCACTTAATCATTCTTTACTTATGACCGATTTGTCTAAAATCAGTTCCATTCGCGTCGAAGTCACACTTCACTTTCTCTCTCTCTCTCTCTCTAACATCGGTGGCCTCCCCTCTCTCTTTAGCATTACTACTAAATACAAGATACAAGGATTAGTATTATAATCTAATATTAATTTAAATAAATATAAATTGATAATAATATCACTTTATAAGTAAATATAATTAAAGATTCACATAAATTTCACATTTTATAATAATATTTAGGAATATAGATATATATTCTTTTATTATTTGTTTGGGCTGTGTGGGTGTAAGAGTACTATGGATGTCGTTTCCCTTATGAATGGATAATGGCAAGGTTACTTCTGCATGAATTAACGTTTACACTTGCACGTATAATTAAGATGCATGTAAGGGCACTGATGTCCGGAGATTTCGCTGATTGACAACAAAAACATCCTCTCAAAAAAAAAACAATAAAAACAATAATAACGTTCACCGTTCTGTATCTATGCAAGAATACAGAATTTGGTTGTGATATAAAGGAAGTTTTGCTCTTGTTCTTATAATAAAATCAATGAGCTTTCGAAAAAGATCATAAAATCATTAAAAAGTTACTGAGGAGGCAGAAGACAAACATTTAAAAGCATATATAATTCCTGGGACTGTTCACATACGAGCAGAAGCGGAAGTTCAAATAAACAGGTGTTCTCATCTAAAATTATGCAAGAATTGTCTTGTAGTACTCGAGCGACTTTCTCAAATCTTACCCTTCACGCAAAAAACCAAAAGGCCACAAACAGAAAGGGCAGTTAAAAGATAAGAGATGATTTTGTTGCTGTAACGGGGTCACCTCTTTCCCATCCATGTGATCATTGAATCCTTCTTAGAAAAAGAGATCAATATATCCATCAACTTCTCCCATACTTTTAATTATAATAATATTACAGGCCATTTATAGTTCATTTTGTTGGACTAGAATGCCCATCATGCGCAGATTTCTTATCAGGTTTTCCCGAGTTTTCCCTCACGAAAACAAAAGATGGTAATGGTTTTAGGTTTGGTAGCTGGAGATTGGAAAGACACAAACAGTAGGGATTGCACCATACCACATTGTCACGTATGATCACATCACACGTCACGTCATGTGATAAGTTGACGTGTTGAACTGGAGGCAACGTGTGCATGCCCTTCAATGCACGTGACCACCTCCCTTTACCCTTCTCTCTGCCTCCCCCCCTCCCTCTCTCCTGTCAACTGTTCTCTGCCCTCCTCTGTCTTCGACCATACTACCGATTCCATGCCTCTACAAGGACTGGAACTCGTGTCAAATCACCCTACCTTCGCAAGTGTCCTGTAGTTAAATATATTTATGTACAAATATTTATTGAAAAGTAATTCATTAGTCTCGGTTTCACAATTCATTTAGAATTGTGTGAGACTAGATAGGTTGGATACATACAACGTTGCTAATATTCATTACTTAACTCTAACTTTTTACTCTTGTCCAAAGTTTGGTGTCATTATTCTTTTAATACGAGCAGGTAGAACTTTGTTAAGACAGGAATGATGTAATTTTGCTTGGTTTCTCCAGAAACCTATGCTTACTTAGGTCTACGTAGATATGATTGTCCCATTATCTGCATATGTATCAGAAATCGAACGGTTGCAAAAACCTTGTTTGCGTGAGCCTATCTACAAAGGATCTTTGCTTGCTTACGGTAGAACGGGACAATCTTGACGTTTGGGAAAATCCAAGTATCCAGACTGAGCATTCAATGATGAGTTTAACGTCTATTTGTAAAACCTTGACTCCAATAGATTGGCATTAAAATTGATCTCAAATGAATATATGTTGGCCTATGCGTTATGCAAAATGTACGACTTGAACGTTTGACATATAAATGTAGAACCCGAGTGCATTCAGGCATCCTCTGAATTGACGTTTACCGTCAAAATTACAAGAGCTTGCAAATGGTTTTTGATTGCATTGCTGCTTTAGACGATTGGCATGATTAAGTACTACAATTCAATGGGCCTCTCAGGAGACCAAGAAGGTGTTGTTGGAGGCGGCGGCGACGACGTCACGGGATCTACGAGGTCGCTGTTGATTTTCATTAACGACGTGGCATTCGAGATTGGAGCGGAGCATCTTAACGTTAGGGCGGCGTTTGGAGAGACGGCGATGCTGCTGCACTCCTCCGGTCAGCCTGTGCTGGTGAATCAGTGGGGAGTTACGCTCCAACCACTGGAGCATGGGGCTTCCTATTACTTGGTATTATACGTACCTCTCTTTCCCTCTCATCTCTTTCACCATTATTTATTCGTTGGTTTCAATGATAATTCATCAGATTTATCACAAGGACTGCAAGATTCTGGTTTTACTTTTTTTGTTCTTTTGACTAATAACAAACTCAATTTAGATGTTAAAAGAAAAAACTAAAAAAAGATCAAGTTACTTGTAGATAAACTGCTTATAGTTAGTCGATTGCTTCTCTCCATTGGACGCGTTTTATAACATTCAAGGTATATCTTTTTACTTTTGGGTGCAGGTTTAATTGAAGGAGCTTCTTTTCACGAGGACGGACTGGAATCATAGTTACAGATAGAGTCCGTTGTCTTAAAATTTGTTTTTGTTTTTCTCTCTTGGGTATTCGGCAAAAGAAATTTAGGTGCAACTGAATCAGATATATATACATATCCGATCATTGCGTGGCCATGTTTCGTTGGAGTGAGATGGACGTATCGGGTTAGTATATCATGCTTGTATGGGTGGTATGTAGAGATGTGTTGATATACATCTGAGAAAGAAAGGCATACCTTGAGAAATTTGGAGCGGTTGTTTGCTTTCCGTCTTAAGAAGTTAGCCTTCGACCATTTCACCAAATCGTTGTAGCGGGAACAGGCCCATATAAGAACTTTTGGTGTTCTAATCCAAGTCCATTTTAACCTTGATGTATAGCGTGTGACAACTTGTGCTCAATGTTTAGTCCTAATTGAGAAAATATTGTCGTTGGTAATTACTGAGTTTACGTTCGTCAATGGATGCAAATTAATTATCTGAAGATACTCGAACCTTAGATATCAAGTAATAATCATTGTAATCTTTAATTATGTTCAGATCTCGCTTGTTCAAGTTTTACAATATGCTTATTTTGAGATCCTTCATTCAAAACCCTGTCGTTTGGGGGGAGGGTTTATTTGGTTAATTGATCAATAGTCAATGCCAAGGTCTTCGGAGTAGCTCCCATAGGTTTTGAAGGTGGCCTCCCACCATCATATCTAGGGTGTGGTACTTTTGCCAACTTATGTTAGGCTGACAGAGACTTGACGTTTAGCTAAAATGAAAAAATTGGATCTCTATAACTTAATTAGGCTTGCATTCAATAGATCTAAATCAACAATTCAAAATGCTTAACAATGAGTTGTCAGGTATTAATCAGCTCACATAAGTGCAACTTGACCTTTTCAAGTTTCACGTTGTGGTATCTTTTGTGGTTTAGAATTGATTATCACGGTAGCGATTTTTAATGTAATTTAGTTCAAAAGGGGACGCATCGTGTTAATGTACATTTATGTGTAAATATATGGCTTTGAAATTGACCTAGCAATGGGTTGGATCTTGAAAGATTTAGTTACTAGTTTGACTCGTGTCGTGGCTCTAACCCTAGCCTTTTGGCATAGAAACAGTGGTTGTTGGCTCTACCTCTATTCTAATTAAACCTCCCTTGATGCCTTAGTCTTCTTTTTCTGTTACTTAAGTAGGTGAGCCAGTCATACAAGTTGTGGCTCGATCTAACCTTGCCTCATCCATCTTTCCCATCTAGACTTGGGCTTCGTTTGATTGAAGTATAATTCAAAGATTATTTTTCGATCGAAAAAAATTAATTTTTTTCAATATCTCATCAATATCAATATATTAAAATATATTTACTTTAATATAATATATTAATTAAAATATATTTACTATATCATATCAATTCACTTATACTTATATTATAATATTAATAAATTATCAACCAATATTACATCATAATAACAATTATCTTATTCTACGACTTATTCTTGGATTTCAATCATCTCTCTCCACTTATCCTCACATTTCCTCATCGTGATACTAATAAGACAGACGTTAGGGTAGTACATAACTAATCAGATATGATATCTGAGAAACTGCTTCTTGTCGTCCACAATAATAATCAGGAAAATTGGACTTAGACCTTTGGATAATCTGTATGGAAATTCTGAAGAAGTGGCATCGATGATATGAAACTTGTACCCGAAAAGGAATTAAGAAGGAAAAATGTTGGAGAATTAATTCACTCTGTTTTCCGTTCGCTTGAAGAGCTTCTTTTGCGTTGCTTTAGGATATTTGTGATTTATTGGATAAAGTACATGCAGCAGTTTTCATTTCGTTCATCTAAGTAAATTATTTTTTGAACGTAAGTTGGAAAAAAAATAAAATAAAAAATAAAAATGGACTTAAAAGTTAATGTATTTTTATAGATGTAAATTTTTTACGTGAAAAAAATACTGATACTTAGTGAGGTTTATCATTGTTGAAATAGACAACAAATCACTTTCGTAAGGGTGAGTGATTGTACAAAATTATTTTCCACCTTCAAATAAATTTTACACTAGTGCAAAGTAAGATTGTATCGATGCAATCTTACTTTAAACTACTTTGTACCACTGTATAAAAAACTTACTTTGAACTACTTTACGCTGTTACAAGATTTTTTTTGCATTGATGCAATATTTTCTTGCACTAGTGTAAAATTAAATTTCAAGTATTTCTTCACGTATGACAAGTGATTTTTCATCTTAGAATTTAAGGTTTAGTCTTTAGTATTTAGGGTTTGGTAAACCCTAAATCCTAGATCTAAGCCCTAAGATGAAAAATCACCTTTCAAGTGAAAAAACACTTTTCATATGTGAAATCACTTTACATAAACCTAAATCCTAAACTCTAAACTTATAAGTCAAAATCACTTTAGATAAGTGAAACTACCCTTGAAATAATTTATCAGTGTATAATTTTTTATCAACTGTGCTTTTTCTATGTTAAAGTGGTGTGGTAATTTTTTTAAATATAGTAAAGACTACAACGTAACAAGTCTTAAATTTTTTTATTTTTTTATATTAAATGTCAATCATTAATTAGACCAGCATTATATAAAATATAAAAATAATACATACGTCGCTTTTTACGTGGAAGTCATTTTTTTTTTTAGCTTATTTCTTTTCTTTGAGTTGATAAATAAATTAATTTATTTTTTCATTGAAAAAAGTACGGACCTTGAACACTTCAAAGATGCAGACATGCCTTACTTTTCTGTCGAATCCTCGGTGAAGAAGGCAGTAATGAAATAATGGGAAGAAAAAGAAAAATGTTTAGCCCGAGTTAAAAGTTAAGGCAAAATCCACACCCTCCCCTTTAGGAAAGAAAAAACGGGGGGCACAAATCTTGAAAAAAAAAAGTGTCGTCGAAAGAAGATGTGCTGTAGGAAAAAATGTGACTGAAATGACTTGAAATAGAATTTAAAATTTAACTTGGGTAAATTATTACTCCAAAAAAAGCTTGAAACTTGGATTTGCTTGGCAGGCCTACGAACCTTTTTAGAGTAAGTTTACATGTAATGTGATGCACGTTTTCTTTGGTTAAGCCTATTTCAAGAAATTATAGTATTGGGATCATTTATTTGTGATTAATCTACACTGGGGGGGCAATTGTTTTTCAAACTTCATCTCGGTGAAGAATCATAGCGTCCCAACCGTTTAGCCGGATGGTTCATCTAATTTGATTAGAAGTAGTGGCTTCTTGGCACTTGCAAAAGGCATTAACTGAGGAAAATTATCGGATAGATACTTTATTTGATCTAATGAGTTGCAGATGCCAGAATATTGCATATAATATCCTGTATCTTAATTAATATCCAGTAACAACGCATCTGCGAGCATATTTAAGAAAATTGACAAGAACCTCCATACATGACAATTGAGAACCACACGAGCTAAATGACTGTTGAACAAACCGCATCGCTTTCAGTGGGCTCGTAGATGGGTTAGACTCGAGGCCATCCGAACGTATCTAGACCACGCATTGCGGCTTTTGGACCAGCCTGAACTGGGCTCAGATAAGGGAGTTAATATGTCCCGTGGTCCCCGCTAACCCAAGGTATGATTAGGTCTAATTTTTATTAAGAAAAAAAAAAACTAGGATTACGATTCCTTTATGTTTATTATACTTCGGAGTTTCCGGTGCATTTATCTTCGGTTAGCAAATTACGTAAAGTTCTTTCAGCATCATAGTTGTACTTCATTTCCTTCTTTACAAACTCTGTATTTTCACGACCTCTTCTCTTCTTTTTTTTAAGGGATAATTTACTTTATGGGTTAGGAAATTAATATTATAAAATATAAGATTGATGTTAATTTTTATTTTTATTTACGATGTTAACATCAATTTCTACTTAAATTAATATTAAATTATAATATTAATTCTTAGGTATTTGCTTAAACTAAAGTGAAGTTTGGATGCCAGCAAGTTTTAAAATTAACTCCTATTTTACTAACCATTTTTTGGCAAAATAGGTGCTAGTCGATGTTAAGAGCTTCCCACCACTTTTGCCTGCCTTCCGGGGGGAAGCGGGTTGTGTTCGGGAATCTAGTCAATCTAGCAATATAATAATCCAAAAAAATACTCTATCGCTCGAAAAGAAGTAGGTTGGGTGGGGACCGTTCATATTAGGTTGAAAAGCTAAATTATTATATGTCAACCCATTGAGGTGCATTCCCGACAACCTAAACGTGAGTATCCTTCCTTTGTTTCCCCCGGAAACATTGCCAGTGCGTGTGTTCTTTGCGGGCCTCTGATGACTGTGGAAGTCACATTTTTATTTTGAGTTAGCAAAACGTTATACTTGTGATTTTGCTTGGGCAAGACATATATATATATATATATATATATATATATATATATATATATATATATATATATATATATATATAAAGAGAATTCTATATATAATTGTAAAATTTTAAATTTAATCAATAGTCATTACATTTCTAATATTACTTTAATTATCATCCAAATAATCACGTTAGTTTTACAATTATCCCTTCTTTATGTAATATCATTAAGTTTAATGGTGGTAGATTAAAAAGGTAAGAAAAAATTATTTTTAACCCTTAGGATTTTTTTTTTTTTTTTGATATCTCTTATCTCCTTCCTCCTCCACCCCTCCACCTTCCCTCACCTGCCTCGATGGACCTCCCGCGTCACCTTCCACCTCCTCCTCCCCTCTGGCATCACCGACATCAAGTTCTATAATGCTAACCTTGTTGTCCTTTGCACCCCCATTAGCATCACCATCACCCTCCCCAACAAGGCCCCCGCGCTACCTCCTGCCCTTGCCCACTCTTGGCTCCTCTGCAACATCGTCCCCCACTTCTCCTCCACCTGTATCATTTCACAGATCCTCCATTAATTCCACACGTCTCATGTTCTCTAGCTCTCCACTTTCCTTCCATCAATGCAACAATGAGAGAGGGAGGGGAAGAGAGCTGATGGTCCGTGAAGACAAGTGAGGGAAGGTGGAGCGGGGAGGAGGAAGGAGGAGAGAGGAGGTGGAAGAGGAAGGGGGTGGGTGACAACAGGAAAAGAAAAATCAGTCTCAAGGATTAAAAATGTAAAATTTTCTTTTTAATTTTATCTATCGTCATTAAACTTAATGGTACTATTTAAGGAAGTGGAAATTATGAAATTGATATGATTATTTGAATGACATTTAAAGTAATATTAAAAATATAATAACATAATTTTCATTGTAATGTAATGTCTATGTCAACTTCCAAGATTTCTATGAGTTCACTTTAGTTTGGAAGAAAAAGTGAAAGTCGATCTCAGAATCGACCTAGAAGTAGAGTTTCTTGAAGTCAATGGGCTGGGATACCTACCCGACCCATTTGGTTTCTTCTAGCTTCAATTCGAGGTTATGCACATCTCGAATGAAGGTTAACTTTAGAATCCAAATTGACCTAGAAGGCTCGATTTGGCACTTTAATGTACTTGGATACCTCAACTCGATTTAGGATTGATTTGAGGGATCCTTTTGCTGCCCTCTCTTCTCCAGGGTATGACACCCTGTGTTAAAACCCATGCTGTTTAAGCCTTTTAAGACGTCTGGACCTTAGGTCAGACATCTGGCAAGAGTCTGGACTGAGGGTTAGACGTCTGGACTCATTCCCATACGTCTGAAAATCGAAAATCTTGGGCACGAACTCGTGTTTGCGCGCGTACTGCGCGCAGACAGTACCCTCGTCTTGTGATTTCCCTACTCGGAGGAGGTGAGATCAGCGTGACAAAAAAAAATGCGGAATATAATGTAAAGCAATCTCACAAAATAAACAAACACACAAGGTACACAATTATTTTTAGGTGAAAATCCAAACCAGGTGAAAACCACCACCAAACCCTCTCGAGTTAGGATTTTCCGATCAACCAAGTTGATCAAATCCACTAAACGAATCACTTTAAACGAGAGTGATTCAACCTCAATTATAACCACGCTACAAGTGCGAGGGTAGCGTTCCTCAACCCCTTCTCTTCACGAGAAGGATTTTGTCCCACGAAGGAGACGGGAATTCGCAAAGCGAATACCCAACCAAATAACAAAGATAAAATAACAAATAATCCTATAGAGCCAACAAAGTAATTTTAAACTTAAGCTTCTATAGGAATTAAGAAACTCCCCTTTGCAAGGAGTGCGTCGAGTCGATGACGTGGGTGCGTGAGCCACGCGATGGCGCAACGTTGCTCTCGTGAACTATGGCGGGAGAGCGGGTGCGTAAAACAGCTTGATGCTCTCTAAACGTAGAACTAGAGCTTAGAGAGCAAGAGAGACACAAAATGGTTTGAAAGTGTATTGCAAGGTGTGTGTCTTGTGTGTCTAGCTGTGTAAAGGCTCCCCTCTATTTATAGAGGCCTTAAGAAGGCTTTGGAAGGCTTGGAAAAGCTTCCATAGCCGTTGGATGCAAAGCCCAAGTGAATCAGCCCGAAATCAGGAACAATCATCGCACTGACAGGGTAATCAGACATCTAATTCTGGCATCAGACGTCTGGAAGACCACTTCAAGACGTCTGAAAATAAGGTCAGACGTCTGATTTTGGGCGGGTCTCTTCATCACTTGAATTAGATCTAAACAAGGTTCTAGCGCAAGTCCATCAGACGACATACAAGACGTCTGGCACTATGTCTGGATGTCTGGAAACCTACTTTTTCGTGGGAATGGATTTGCAACGGCTAGAAAATCTCTGAGAAGATATTTTCGGGTCAGTCGAGGCAAAACGGTCAATTATCAGATGTCTGGAAGGGCTTAAGGACGTCTGATAAGGCTCTAACGGTCATATCCTTGAGCGTATGCTAAGACAGCCAACGGTCCACTAATTGGACGTCTGGCAAAGTCATCAGACGTCTCCTAAGACGTCTGGTCTAAGGTCTGGACGTCTGATTTCATCATACAGAACTACCAAGTCCAGCCTGAATGTTTATCAGACGTCTGAATCAACAGTCAGACGTCTTAAAACACATTATCAGACGTCTGATTTGGGAATGAGACGTCTGGAAATTTTGTTTATACCCTATATTGGTTTTCTAAGTTTTCTACAGAAAACCTAAGTATCCTAGGGTTGTGCGGATGTTCCTAGGACTACTGTTAGGGTACTTTGAGGTTCTTTAACATAATGTTCTAAGGAAATAAAGAGCAGAAAAATAACGACAAAAGTACATAAAAGGAATAAAATGGAATTCTATCCTATTCTTCTTGTCCTTCCATCTTCAATCTATCGCTCCTCGCGAATCCCCCCTGTTCTCCATCAAGCTCCTCTAATCCATTCTGGATGCGAGCTCGAATTCCGTCTAATCAAGTCTCCATTTGCAATTGATCTGAAATCTAAGACTCCAAGTGCAAATGTTAAATAACATGTGTTCTATTATCATCAAAACAAATGATCATGGTGCTCTAGCACCAACAATCTCCCCCTTTTTGATGATGACAAAACCATAAATAATAATGTAAAAAGTCCTCCCCCTTTTTGACATTATCAAAAAGATTTGATTGATTTTAAATTTTCTATAACTCCCCCTTAAAACATGCTCTTCTATAAATTTCTTTTAACAAAGGTAATGTCCTCCCCCTTTTTTATAACAACAAGATAGCTATTATTTTTCTCCCCCTTTCTAAAGGAAATTTAGCTACCTTATATCTCCCCCTTAAAAATTGACAATTAGCTTATAATTTTTTGCTCCCCCTATCTAAATGCTTACGATAAAAAGATAGGGTAAATGGTTTTTACCTCACCTACCATGGCCAATAAAATGGCCCGAATGGTGGTGGTGGATGCCACATCGGATGGGGCTCCCATCCGTAGCTTAGAGGCCTGGGCATTGGCGCCGGTCTCCAGTCTGGCGGTCGACGTGCGGCGGGTCCGTCGTTTGTTCATCGTCTCGTCGGCCTTCTCGTTATCCTCCTTGGTCTACTCCTTGGTTCTCCCAACTTGAGTTGACCAGCCTTGAGCTTGTAGGTTCAGTCCTTCGTATTGTAGTTATCCCTAAAACCTACGAAACAAAATTCCAAATTTTTCTTCGGTATCCAAGTGAGCTTGGATCCGGATCTGTTAGTGGGTCTCTTGACGGAGATCCTTTCTCAACCTTAGGGTTATAAAAATTATCTACTTTGTTGATTAATTTGTTGGACTTTTCCCTAAAACATGCAATTTCTTTTTTTATAATATTCATCTTAGTCTTTAAATAATAAATTCCTATTTTTAGACTAACATTTTCCTCAATCAATTTATTATTTTCATTAATGAGGTTATGATTTTCTAGTAATAGGTTACTGATAACACCACGCAAGGGGGTAGTAATTAGGTTGAATATGGCCCATCTTTAGAATAAAAGGCACAACATAAAGAAGAATAGGAGCATTCCATGCATCAAGTACCAAGATTGCTTATAAACGGTATTAATGGCCATTTGTGTAAAGCATTTGTCAAAGCAGGCCTCAGATGAGCAATCGGACCGCACGGATGGATTCAGGACGACGAACGGAGTCTAACGGACTCAAAATCAGCCAAATCCGACATCCGGAGCTCCCACAATGGGCCCAAGAAATCCTGACCGTTGATCTGGAGATCAACGGCCTAGAACGCGCCACGTCGCCCCGCCCCCGCCGCCCGCACGCCCCCAAGCTAGCCAAAGACGCATCTCGGCCGTTGATCTTCGATCGAACGGCCGAGATCCGCGCGCTCGCCCGCGGTCGCCGCGACAAAGCGCGGGCGTGGCGCAACGGTTAGCGCGCACGCCCGCGTTGCGGCGACGCGCGTTCGATTCGCGCGGAGCGAAAATCATCTGCGGGCGAAGGGCGCGGCAAAATTGAGCCGCGCGATCAGAAGCGAGCGGCTAGGATCGCGCCACGCGGCGCGACGACAGCGCCCCACCTCCCACGCGCGCGCGCACGCCGGGCGGAAACGCGCACGCGCACGCCGGGCGAAAACGTGCGCGCGCACGCACGCCCGAAGCGCGATCCTAGCGCAGGCGCGGGAGGATCTCAGCCGTCCGATCATCAATCGGACGGCTCTCGTTCGACGTCCACGGATCGCGCCTGAAGAGAGAGAGGGGCGGGCGGCTGACCGGCGGAAGAAGGCCTTCACCGATGTATATGGAAGCGGTTTTAGCGACGTTCTGGATGTCGCTAAAGCACATTCTTCTTTTAGGAAGCCCTTAACTCTATTTAAACCCCCTTCTACCACCATTCAAGGCATCCTCTCCCACTTGCAACTACTCCACTCCTCTCCTAGCTAGTCTTAGGCACTCTTGTAATCGCCGGAGACGACGAGCCGCCGACGGAGCCTCCTCCACCGCCGTGGCTGCCTCGTCGCTCTCCACTCTCTCTCTACCTCTCTCTCTCTCTTTTAAGCTTTCATTTACTTTTGTTGAAGCATGTATTTAATATTGTAAACCATGAACTATGAATGCATGTTTAATGAAATTATTTTTCATTTAGTTGCCTTTTTAATTTCTGTTTAAAGTGCATGATCAAAACCAAAGAGCTTTCTAACCCTAAACTCTCTCTATCTCTCGCTTTTCAAAACCGTTTCTTTCGCAAGCAAAACTCCGCCTTTTTCGTGACAACAAGTGGTAAACAAAATCCGATTTCCACGCCTCCCTGAGATCGACACTCGGACTTACCTCCGTTTACTTCTTTTAAAACCGACGTATCAAGTGCAACTATAACGACACCTCTTAACACACACGCACGAAGGCACATCAGTTTTTGGCGCCGTTACCGGGGAGGCAACGGATTTGTTTTATCACCTCCATTCCACCTTCATTCTCATATCGTCTAATGCCCTATTTTCCTTTTTACTTGACGGATGCAGGAATTCGGCGCATGGACGGCGAAGCGACGCATTCCACTATGGTAGCAAGGAAGTAGACGCCTCGAGGACCGATAGTGAGTACTCTCTCTCTCTCATTGTTTGCTTGCGTGAGAAAGCTAAAAAAAAAAAAATCATAAAAATTGAAAAAAATTGGCGTGGCGAATGATTGCTTGACTCACATTCTTAACACACCACCCTACAAAAAAAATGTACACTCTAATATACTGGACAAATTCTTGGAGTGTTCTTTTCTTTCTCTCTTGAGTGGTGTTTGCGAAGCCACCGTGAGTTGACCTGGGCCGCACCACTCAACCCTAAAACTAACTCATCTAATAGAAGCTGCACGATCTTTAGGATGAGTACACTAGGGTTTTTAGAGCCTCTACAAAAAGGAAATCTACTTTCACTAAGTTGTGTGCAGAACTTGACGTGCCCACTGAAACTTGTTTGAAAAAATTAAGACACGTCAACCCTAAAAAGTACTTAAGTAAGGATAAACACTAAAAGACACTATATCTTAACAAATCCTTGCTTGAAAATCATGTTTTGCTAGGAGCACACACTTTGAAAGTAGAACATTAAGAGGCACCACCCCAATCAACGCCTCATCACATCACCCTAAGCACAAGCACTA
Source organism: Thalassia testudinum (assembly GCA_037157565.1). NCBI lineage: Eukaryota > Viridiplantae > Streptophyta > Magnoliopsida > Alismatales > Hydrocharitaceae > Thalassia > Thalassia testudinum. The sequence continues at coordinate 51,464,558 of JAZHRO010000018.1, read as the reverse complement.
TCCTAGCCCTTTAAAACTGAGTAGACGTGCCCTAGGCAGGACTGAGTTAAGTCTCAAAAGGTGAGGTTTTGTCTGCTAGGCACTTGGCTTTCATTCCCTTGGTAGAATCTGGTGACTAGGCTGCGGGGCAGTGTCAAACGACCGTGGTTGTGGGGTCTATGGAACCGGAGGTGCAAGCCAAAGGAAGAACCTTCCCTGCAATCCCCTCGTAATCAACCTGGCCAGATTAGCCTTGAGAAGGGAAGTCCAGTGCTTACGGACTTAATCACCCTTTGTGAGATTTCTAGGTCTCCTAAGGAATACACCATAAGGATTAGGCTTGCGTGCTTGATTGAAACACATTTCTCGCATCTGTCGCCCTCCGCATCCCCTCCAGTTCTTCTCTAGTGTATGCACGGGAGGCGCTCACTACATCCCGAATTGTGTGTTTTGGGGCAGGAATCTAGGCGACGTAATTCTGTTGAAAACATGGCTGAACCTAGGGTAGATGAGGCTGAAGATCAACCCCCACCAGATGTTATGGCTGTCGTCCAGGCTCAAATCAATGCTAACCATCGGCTTCAGCAACGACAAATCCACACCATCATGCAAGCCATACAACGGTTACAGAACCCGCAAGAACAACCACCACCTTTCAATGACATACCAGGACAACCACCACTTGATTTACCACCATTTCAGAACCAGCCAAGACCCCTCCGTGATTTCTACAACCCTTCTGCCATTAGAGTCGAGCCACACGTTAGGATCCCCGAAGGGGGAGACGATTTTGAGCTAAAACCTAATGTATTAAGTCTAATCCAGAGCCACTTTCATGGAAGCTCAAATGAAGACCCCTTTCAGCACCTAGAAGATCTCGACCGCATAGCAAGAACAGTAAAACCTAGGAACATTAGCCTTGACATTGTTCTAATCAAGATGTTCCCTTTCTCATTAAGAGACAAGGCTTCTCATTGGCTTAGAACCCTAGGTAGACCCATCACCACCTCGGAGGAACTGAGGCATGCATTTTTAAAGAAATTCTTCCCCATAGGAAAGACCAATGCCCTCAGAAGAGCTATCACTACCTTCACACTCCAGGGTGGGGAACAATTTCATGAGGCGTGGGAAAGATTCAATGAACTTTTGAGGAAATGCCCACACCACGAAGTTCCAAGGTGGCAATTGGCCCAGATCTTCTACCACGGTCTGGATAGCAACCTACGGAACTTCGTCGATGCCTCATGTGGGGGAAACTTCCTAAACAAAGATGAGGAGAGCGCGTTTGAGCTCTTTGAGTCTATGAGCGAGAATTCGCTCAACAATGCCTCCATGAACCAGTTTAACAGATCCAGTCAACCCCGTGGTGGGATTTATGAGGTGCAAGCAAATTCTGGAATGGTTGACATGGACATTATTGCCAAAAAGTTGGATCGAGTGGAATTGGTGGACAAGAAGATTGATGAGCTTCTAAACCAGACCAGGAACCCCTTGCAGACTTTCACCCTAGCAAAAGGAGCACATAATGTTGACCTGGTCCAACCCTTCACCCAACTAAACCTGGAACAACCCCCAACCATGTTCCAAGGAGGGACCTTTGCTCCCTCGACCCTTGATTACTCCCTTCCTTCTTCATCAACATCGGCTATTCTAGAAGATGTGCAAGCCGTCCAAGGATATGCAAAACCTGACCCTTTCTCCAACACTTACAACACCGGCTGGCGTAATCACCCCAACTTTGGTTGGACAAACCAGAAACTACCGCAATTCCAAAACCAGCCCAGGCCAAACCAACAGCCACACTTGCCCCCCTATCAGCAAGGACCACCAGTTAGACCCCAATATAACCAAAATAGGGCGGCCCCTCCCCCACAAAACCAAATGGACACCCTAATAAAGATGATGGCTGACATGAACCAAAAACATCAGGAAGAAATGGCCTTGGTAAAGGGACAGTTAAGCCAACTCTTGGACTGTAAACAGCAAGGATCTCTACCTTCCCAACGCGAAACATAATTAACAGAGGCCCCAATTCGCAAGGGTTCCAAGGCAACCCCGGGCAGGCTCATATGGTCCAACCGGCTCCACAAACACCTCCTGGGTTTGGCGCCTCTTCATCCTCATCCTCTCAAGGATCACCCCATGGCCCCAATGCCTCTACGAATGCGGTGACCTTGAGAAGCGGCACCAAAACCCAGGATCCCAAATGGCCGACTCTCCCCGAGACTTTACCCGACTTAGAAGAAGCACCAACCAAGGACCCAAACATGGAACCAATCCAGACACCCTATCCTGAGGCCTTGGAAACAATCAAGAGAAAAAAGAATACTGTGGAAACTGAGGAGCTGATGGAAATTTTTAAACAAGTACAGATTAATATTCCGCTTCTAGAAGCTGTCAAACACATCCCCGCTTACGCCAAGTTCTTAAAGGATGCCTGTACACCCAAGAGTAAGCCGAGACCTCAAGTACCTAGGAAGGTTGTACTCTCTGAGCAAGCCAGTTCTGTGATATCAAGCAACCTTCCACTCAAACGAACTGACCCAGGAGCACCCCTGATTTCTTGTAACATCGGGGACATGACATTTGATAGAGCGCTCCTGGACCTAGGTGCTTCTATCAACCTAATTCCCACAACCTTGTACCACCAATTTGGTTTTGGGGAGCTGGCACTAACCCCTGTCACCATCCAGCTGGCGGATAGATCAGTGAAAACCCCGAAGGGGGTTGTCGAGGACGTGATTGTACGGGTCAAGGACTTCTATTTCCCAGTCGACTTTTTGGTGCTCGACATGGAAGTCCCTGAAAAATTACAGAACGCACCCATAATCTTAGGCAGACCTTTCTTAGCCACGGCTAAAGCAAACATCGATTGCGACACGGGATGTATGGAAATCGCCTTCGGAGACAGGAAAATGCAATTAGATATCTTCCGGGCAACAAAGTCTTTTGATTGTGATTACATTGAGGAACATGATCCCATGGAAACTTTAATCGAGGAATGCCTTACCCTCAATTCTGTCTCAGACCACCAAACCCGTAGTTCTGACTCGCCACCATCATTACCTGTGGACCTCTGTAAGGCTGAGTATCATCACATGACACCATTTGAAGAAATCAATGTTGATCAACTACCGCCCTTTCCATTCCCATCGACTGTGGTCCCACCCGCACCTGAACTTAAACCATTGCCCGAGAATCTCAAGTACGTCTTCTTGGGACCTGGCCAGACCTTCCCAGTGATTATTAATTCCCATCTAACCAAGGATCAGGAACTAAGGTTGACTGCAACTCTTTCAGAACATCGGGCCGCCATTGGTTGGACCATCTCAGATCTAAGAGGAATTAGCCCCACCTATTGCACCCACAAGATTTACCTGGAAGACGGGGCCCGACCTTCCCGCCAAATGCAGAGACGGTTAAACCCTAACATGCGGGAGGTCGTTAAAAAAGAAATTATCAAGTGGCTCGACGCCGACATCATCTACCCTATCTCTGATAGCCCCTGGGTGAGCCCCACTCAAGTGGTTCCCAAGAAGGCTGGGCTCACCGTTGTCACTAATGATCATGGCGAATCCATTCCCACCCGCACCACCACCGCATGGCGGGTGTGTATTGATTATAGGAAGCTTAACGAAGCCACTAAGAAGGACCACTTCCCCTTGCCATTCATTGACCAAATCCTTGAAAGATTGGCAGGGCAGAAGTATTTTTGCTTCCTGGATGGATATTCAGGATATAACCAAGTCGCAATTGCTCCAGAAGATCAGGAAAAGACCACATTCACTTGCCCGTATGGCACGTTTGCATTCCGTCGAATGCCGTTCGGGTTATGCAACGCACCCGCAACCTTCCAGCGTTGCATGCTAGCCATTTTTTCAGAAATGGTGGGTGAATACTTGGAGGTCTTTATGGATGATTTCTCTGTATTCGGGAATTCATTCGACCATTGTTTGAGCAACTTGGAGAAAATCCTGAAACGATGTATCGAGGTTAACTTGGTGTTAAGTTGGGAAAAGAGCCATTTTATGGTTCAAGAAGGAATTGTCCTCGGACACATCGTTTCGCATAAGGGCATCGAGGTAGATCGAGCTAAGGTTGATTTAATTTCCAAACTTCCTCCACCTAGTTCGGTCCGACAGATTCGCTCTTTTCTAGGACATGTTGGCTTCTACCGAAGGTTCATCAAAGACTTTTCCAAACTTTCCAAACCCTTGACCGACCTTCTAGCCAATGACGCAACTTTCCACATGTCTCCTGATTGCACCCAGGCTTATCATACCCTCCGGGACTTAGTCTCCACCGCACCTGTACTTCAACCCCCAGACTGGTCCCAGGGTTTTGAGATTATGTGTGACGCATCAGATTTTGCCATAGGCGCTGTCCTGGGACAAAGGCAAGACAAGAAGCCCGTGGTGATCTACTACGCGAGCAAAACGTTGGACGAGGCCCAGCGTAATTATACGGTCACAGAAAAAGAGTTGCTTGCTGTAGTCTTTGGACTGGAAAAATTCCGATCATACTTGCTGGGATCCCACGTGACTATTTACACCGACCATTCAGCCATCTGGCACCTGTTGGCCAAAAAGGACGCAAAACCCAGGCTCATCAGATGGATCCTGCTTTTGCAGGAATTTGACCTGGAAATCCAAGACAAGGCCGGATCGAAAAATGTGGTGGCTGACCACCTGTCAAGACTTCATCCAGACCACATTGGACCCTCCCTACCTCTATCTGATACCTTCCCTGATGAACACATCCTAGCCGTGCAAGACAAGAAAATGCCATGGTATGCTGACTATGTCAACTACCTGGTTATAGGACAAACCCCGCACAGCTGGTCCAGACAGCAACGGGACAGGTTCTTGGCTGAGGCCAAGCACTATTTCTGGGATGATCCCATGCTGTTTCGCCTCTGTGCTGATCAGATCATCAGGAGGTGCCTCCCCGAAGACGAGGTTCAGAGTGTGCTTTCCTTTTGTCATGACCAAGCATGTGGCGGCCATTTCTCTGGCAAGAAAACAGCTGCAAAAGTTTTGCAGTCTGGATTTTATTGGCCGTCCCTATTCAAGGATGCACACATCTTTGCCAAGACTTGCTCACGATGCCAAACACTAGGGACAATGACCAAAAAAGATATGATGCCCCTTCAGCCCATTTTGATTGTCGAAATTTTCGACGTTTGGGGTATCGATTTTATGGGCCCCTTTCCACCATCCAACGGCTTCGAGTATATCTTGGTCTCGGTAGACTATGTTTCCAAATGGATTGAAGTCGTCGCCACCCGACGATGCGATCACAAGACGGTCATGGACTTTGTAAAGAAGAACATCTTTTCCCATTTTGGAATACCCAAAGCCATGATCAGTGATGGTGGAAGCCATTTTATCCATTCCCAGTTTCGTGCCCTACTTAGAAAATACGGGGTAAACCACCGCATTGCCACCCCGTATCATCCACAAACAAATGGGCAGACTGAGGTCTCAAACAGACAAATCAAGAACATTTTACAGAAGACTGTGAGACCTGACAGGAAAGACTGGTCTACACGACTTGATGATGCCCTGTGGGCATACAGGACCGCTTTTAAGACCCCGATAGGCATGTCACCTTACCACTTGGTCTTTGGCAAAGCTTGCCATCTCCCTGTCGAATTGGAACACCGGGCTTACTGGGCTGTTAAGCAATGTAACATGGATCCCCAGTTAGCTGGTGCGTAAAGGACTCTTCAATTATCTGAGCTTGAAGAAATTCGTCGGGACGCCTTTGACAATAGTCGGCTATATAAGGAGAAAATGAAAGCCGTCCACGACCGACTCATTCATAGGAAAACCTTTGAGCCAAACCAACAAGTTTGGCTATTTGATGCACGCCTGAAACTCTTTCCAGGGAAACTTAGGTCCAAATGGACAGGACCATTTCGGGTGGTCAAGCCCTATTCCAATGGGGCAGTCGAAATCGCCGATCTTAATACCGGGCACACCTTTACAGTCAATGGTCAAAGATTGAAGCATTTCCTGGCCCAGGTACCCCCCAAGGAAAGTGTCACCCTTGTTGAGGGCTGACACCAGGCACCGCCCAGCTGGAGGCGTTAAACTCAGCGCTTCCTGGGAGGCAACCCAGTGGATTCAGACTGATCTGGTAGTTTACGTCACTCAGGTACTATCTTTTTGAACCCTTTTGCATCCATGCATCTGCCAATGAGGACATTGTCCAACTTAAGCATGGGGGGGATGGTAAACTGCATAATCCTAAGCTTAATTAATCAGTCTGAATAAAAAAAAAAAAAAAAAGAATTTAGGAAGAAAAACTTAGGCATTAGAAACTTGTCAATAGTGGGAAATTATACAAAAAGAACTTAAACACTTAGACTTTTCAGGCCTTCAGGCTTAATTAGCCCTGGTGTCCATTAAAATATGGATTTAGCGGCGAACCCTTGCAACTTTAAGCTATTCTAATCCACCTAATAAATAAGGTAATAAGTATACGACTTATCAACTCACCCTCTAAATCAGGAAAACTTTGAGTCTAAGCATCTACACACATTTTTGCACAGACTCACTTCTCGGAGATTTTGACAGAAATTGGGTAGCTAATGAACTTTCTAGGGTGGTATGGCTGGCAAGTTGTCGTGGGTAACAGCCCATTGGCAGGTTGTCCAGAACCCAGCCACAGGCCATTTCTTTTTCACTGCCTCTAGGTACATTTGAGATTAGGGAAGCCACCTACGTAAAAAAAAAAAAAAAAAAAAAAAAAAAAAAAAAAAAAAGGAAAAGAAGAAAAGAAAATAAACCACACTTCACCGCACAAGTATGGCTGGCAAGTGATCGTGGGTAACAGCCCATTGGTCGGTTGTCCAGAGCCCAGCTCAATAATTGCACAAAAAAAGAAGACCAAAAACACCTAAGGAAGAAGCGGGGAAGTAGTACAAGCCGGGGAGATATACACTGGAAAATCCTTGTGTTGACCCCAAGTAAAATGAACGCAGGGAGAAAGCTACCAATCGAATAAATACACCTTCAGGCAAAAATTTATTTTCTTTTCCGGTCACCTAGAGGCGTAGAAACTCGAAGTCTGTCTCAATTACCGTTAAGTGAGTCTATCACAACATTCACACCAAGATGCTTAGCACTTAGGGTTTTGACCGAGTTTTGGGTGGGTTGGGTAGCCGTAAAAAGTTACCAACCCACACTGAATTTTAAAAATTCTAAAAAGACATATATAGATATATACGTATACATAAGTATAGTTATATATACAAAGCAAGGATTCGGGCGATTCATATTTTGGCAGACACCCGGGCGCTGCTTAGTCTTTGTAGATTAAGATCTTCGTATAGTTCCTCTTATTAACAAGTAACGAAGTGCCTAAGCAATTACTTCTTGAATTCGCCAAAGAAATAAAGGCTAGAATAAACCTTGCTAGGGACTAGCAAGGAGTAAGCATGGGGGTATGATAACACCACGCAAGGGGGTAGTAATTAGGTTGAATATGGCCCATCTTTAGAATAAAAGGCACAACTTAAAGAAGAATAGGAGCATTGCATGCATCAAGTACCAAGATTGCTTATAAACTGTATTAATGGCCATTTGTGTAAAGCATTTGTCAAAGCAGGCCTCAGATGAGCAATCGGACCGCACGGATGGATTCAGGACGACGAACGGAGTCTAACGGACTCAAAATCGGCCAAATCCGACATCCGGAGCTCCCACAATGGGCCCAAGAAATCCTGACCGTTGATCTGGAGATCAACGGCCTAGAACGCGCCACGTCGCCCCGCCCCCGCCGCCCGCACGCCCCCAAGCCAGCCAAAGACGCATCTCGGCCGTTGATCTTCGATCGAACGGCCGAGATCTGCGCGCTCGCCCGCGGTCGCCACGACAAAGCGCGGGCGTGGCGCAACGGTTAGCGCGCACGCCCGCGTTACGGCGACGCGCGTTCGATTCACGCGGAGCGAAAATCATCTGCGGGCGAAGGGCGCGGCAAAATTGAGCCGCGCGATCAGAAGCGAGCGGCTAGGATCGCGCCCCGCGGCGCGACGACAGCGCTCCACCTCCCACGCGCGCGCGCACGCCGGGCGGAAACGCGCGCGCGCACGCACGCCCGAAGCGCGATCCTAGCGCAGGCGCGGGAGGATCTCAGTCGCCCGATCATCAATCGGACGGCTCTCGTTCGACGTCCACGGATCGCGCCTGAAGAGAGAGAGGGGCGGGCGGCTGACCGGCGGCAGAAGGCCTTCACCGACGTATATGGAAGCGGTTTTAGCGACGTTCTGGATGTCGCTAAAGCACATTCTTCTTTTAGGAAGCCCTTAACTCTATTTAAACCCCCTTCTACCACCATTCAAGGCATCCTCTCCCACTTGCAACTACTCCACTCCTCTCCTAGCTAGTCTTAGGCACTCTTGTAATCGCCGGAGACGACGAGCCGCTGACGGAGCCTCCTCCACCGCCGTGGCTGCCTCATCGCTCTCCACTCTCTCTCTACCTCTCTCTCTCTCTCTTTTAGGCTTTCATTTACTTTTGTTGAAGCATGTATTTAATATTGTAAACCATGAACTATGAATGCATGTTTAATGAAATTATTTTTCATTTAGTTGCCTTTTTAATTTCTGTTTAAAGTGCATGATCAAAACCAAAGAGCTTTCTAACCCTAAACTCTCTCTATCTCTCGCTTTTCAAAACCGTTTCTTTCGCAAGCAAAACTCCGCCTTTTTCGTGACAACAAGTGGTAAACAAAATCCGATTTCCACGCCTCCCTGAGATCGACACTCGGACTTACCTCCGTTTACTTCTTTTAAAACTGACGTATCAAGTGCAACTATAACGACACCTCTTAACACACACGCACGAAGGCACGTCAGTTACCATTTTTAGGACTAGCTTCTAGATGATTAAGTTTTATTTCTAACCTATCATTTTCAGATTTAAGAAAACTAAGATTCCTTTTCATGCTTTTGTTTTTTATTTTTAGTGATTTACTAAGCCCATACAACTCATTAAAAGCATCTTGTAAATCAGAATTTACCTTGTTGTCTGAGTCGCTTTCGCTGTCACTTCCTCTGGCCATGAAACCAAAGCAAGCGATTTCTTCTTCTTTTTCTTCTTCTTCTTCCTCCGAACTCGAATCATCCCAAGTGGCTTGGAACGCCTTCTTCTTAGACTTCTTTTCCTTCTTCTTCTCCTTTTTGAGAAGAGGGCACTCTAGTCGTAGGTGCCCTTTCTCGTTGCAGTGATAGCAACGTCTTGGACTTTCCTTCTTCTCCTTTTTCTCTTTCTTTGATTCCCTACAAAACTTGGAAAATTTTTTAAGTAAAATTCTAAAGTCTTCGTCGTTGGAACTTACCTCGCTATCCGACGTGGCTTTGAAGGCGAGAGTCTTCTTCGATTTAGGCTCCGGTGTATCCTTCTTCTTCTGCTTCAACTTTGTCTCGTAGGCCATTAGATTGCCTAGGAGATCTTCTATGTTGAGCTCCTCCACTTCATTCGCCTCCTCGATGGCGGTGACTTTCTGTTCCCACTCCGGTCCGAGGGAACGAAGAAGCTTCCCTTGAAGCTCCCCCTTGATGAAAGTCTTCCCTAATGCTTTCAAGTTATTTACAATGAGAGTGAACCTAGTGTTCATCTCACTTAAGGATTCATTAGATTTCATGGAAAAAGACTCAAACTCTTGTGAAAGTAAATTTATTTTAGAAGTTTTTACCTTAGAGGTACCTTCGTGAGTTACCTCAAGTGTGTGCCAAATCTTGTATGCGGTGGCGCATTGCGAGATTCTATTGAACTCCTCTGAGCTGAGCGCACAATACAACGCGTTCATTGTTTTCGCGTTGAGCGAGAGTTCCCAAATCTGCTGCTGCGAGTATCCTGCGGCAGGTTTTTGTGGAATGTCGAAGGGGGTCTCGCACCTGGCCCAGATTGTGAAATCGGTGGCTTGAAGCCATGTCTTCATCCGCAGCTTCCAGTAAGGGTAGTTGCTCCCGTAAAAGAACGGCAGACGAGTCGTAGACTGGCCCTCGGAAATCCTACCCGCGGAACTGCTTCCCTCCATGATCTTCTTGTTGGGTTGTTACGCCGAAATAGCAAGATCTGCTCTAATACCAATTGTGATTTCCCTATTCGGAGTGGGTGAGATCAGCGTGACAAAAAAAAATGAGAAATATAATGTAAAGCAATCTCACAAAATAAACAATCACACAAGGTACACAATTATTTTTAGGTGGAAACCCAAACCGGGTGAAAACCACCACCTAACCCTCTCGAGTTAGGATTTTCCGATCAACCAAGTTGATCAAATCCACTAAACGAATCACTTTAAATGAAGGTGATTCAACCTCAATTACAACCACGCTACAAGTGCGATGATAGCGTTCCTCAACCCTTTCTCTTCACGAGAAGGATTTTGTCCCACGAAGGAGACGGGAATTCGCAAAGCGAATACCCAACCAAATAACAAAGATAAAATAACAAATAATCCTATAGAGCCAACAAAGTAATTTTAAACTTAAGCTTCTATAGGAATTAAAAAACTCCCCTTTGCAAGGAGTGCGTCGAGTCGATGACGCAGGTGCGTGAGCCATGTGATGGCGCAACGTTGCTCTCGTGAACTATGGTGGGAGAGCGGGTGCGCAAAATAGCTTGATGCTCTCTAGATGTACACTAGAACTTAGAGAGTAAGAGAGACACAAAATGGTTTGAAAGTGTATTGCAAGGTGTGTGTCTTGTGTATCTAGGTGTGTAAAGGCTCCCCTCTATTTATAGAGGCCTTAGGAAGGCTTTGGAAGGCTTGGAAAAAGCTTCCATAGCCATTGGATGCAAAACCCAAGTGAATCAGCCCGAAATCAGGAACAATCATTGCACTAGCAGGGTAATCAGACGTCTAATTCTGGCATCAAACGTCTGGAAGACCACTTTAAGACGTCTGAAAATAAGGTCAGATGTCTGATTTTGGGCAGGTCTCTTCCTGACTTGAATCAAATCTAAACAGGGTTCTAGCGCAAGTCCATCAGACGACATACAGGACGTCTGGCACTATGTTTGGACGTCTGGAAACCTACTTTTTCATGGGAATGGATTTGCAACGGCTAGAAAATCTCTGAGAAGAGATTTTCGGGTCAGTCGAGGCAAAACGGTCAATTATCAGACGTCTGGAAGGGCATAAGGACATCTGATAAGGCTCTAACGGTCATATCCTTGATCGTATGCTAAGACAGCCAACGGTCCACTAATTGGACGTCTGGCAAAGTCATCAGATGTCTCCTAAGATGTCTGGTTTAAGGTCTGGACGTCTGATTTCATCAGACAGAACTACCAAGTCCAGCCTGAATGTTTATCAGACGTCTGAATCAACAGTCAGATGTCTTAAAACACATTATCAAACGTCTGATTTGGGAATTAGACATCTGGAAATTCTGTTTATACCCTGTATTGGTTTTCTAAGTTTTCTACAGAAAACCTAAGTATCCTAGGGTTGTGCGGGTGTTCCTAGGACTACTGTTAGGGTACTTTAAGCCTCTTTAACATAATGTTCTAAGGAAATAAAGAGCAAGAAAATAAAGACAAAAGTACATGAAAGGAATAAAATGGAATTCTATCCTATTCTTCTTGTCCTTCCATCTTCAATCTATCGCTCCTCGCGAATCCCCTCTGTTCTCCATCAAGCTCCTTCAATCCATCCTGGATGCGAGCTCGAATTCCATCTAATCACGTCTCCATTTGCAATTGACCTGCAATCTAAGACTCCAAGTGCAAATGTTAAATAACACGTGTTTTGTTATCATCAAAATAAATGATCGTGGTGCTCTAGCACCAACACGTCTTTCCCTCCTTCTCTCTCTCTTCTGCCCCAGCAAAACCCTAAACACCCACCTTATATATAAACCCCTCCTCCACCTTCGTTTCCCCCACTTCCCAACCACCTTCCTTCTTCCCTCCAGCGAGAGCGCGGGAGTGGCGTGAGAAGGAGAGGAGTAGCGTGAGAGGGAGAGGAGGAGTTGAGCTTGCGAGCTCGAGTGGGAGCTCGCCAATGAGCGCACGGCAGGAGCGACGCATGCGCAAGGCAGAGGAGTGCGTCAGGGAGGTCCTCCCCGACACTGCTGCAGCCGGAGCTACAAACGAGAGGGCGCAACGCGAGAGGGCGAAAGTAGGTTCTGGTTCTGGGTTTCTCCCAAAATCAGACATCTAGAGCGACGTCCAGACGACGTAGCTGACCTCTAGAGGAGGTTCCAGATGTCTGAGGAGGAAGTCTCTCAAAGGTACATCCCTTTGCGGATACGGCCATGCAGGCTGCTCCGTCGATACACCTTCTGCATGCCTGATTTGAGAAGATCGGATATTTGTGTGCAGGATTCGGTTCGGGAAGGCATGGGACACATCCTCCCATGCATTTCAGACGTTTGGGCGACCTACCAGACGATGGAAAGCGCTTCCAGACGTCTGGAGAGGTGGTCGAACGTCTAGAACTGGGTCCAGACGGTCCAGAGGAGTTCCTGGACGTCTGAGGATTGGTGCAGGACTTGAGGTATGACACTGGACACTTTTAGGACGTCTGGAAGTTGTTCCAAACTCTAATTTGAGTCAGAAACACTGTTTTTGACCCGTTTAGGGTCCATTTGAGGTTCGTTTTTCGCAATTAAGATACTGACGTTTTCCGTATGAATTTCTCTACTTGTTAGAAGACTTTCTATACTATTCTGAGTAGTCTCTTGTGATTGATCCTTGTGATAGGACCTCATTCCATTGCGGATTCGAGGCTTGCCGAGGCACGTGAACCTGTCGTTCAAGTCCCCACCACTCCTGGGCTTACTAGTAGAGTGGCTTCCCCTAATTTAAATACAAACCTGAATGCATGTGTGGAACGAATGATTAGAACCCAGGGTATGGCATGAATCCTAGAACTAGAAATACTAGAATGTTTGTATTGAATGAATGGATTGCAGTCTTGAATGAGTAGATAAAATGATAACAATTGCCTGTAAATGAATAACAGTTGCCTGCGAAATATGTGGTACTGGTGCTAGTTAACTGTTTTATATAACTTTCCTGTCGCACACGTGAAATGACATAATATGAGCTGCATATATATAATTTGGAAATGGAAAAGTGAATGTTGGAAACACGAGCTACCTGTGAATAACCTATATATGGAAATGTGAACGATAGAATTACAAGTTGCATGTATATAACTTGAGAATGGAAATAGAAATGATGAAACCTGGTATAGCAATGGCCTGAGAAATATGAGCATGAACCCTACGGGGAAATTAGGAGTTGAGCTCTTGAAAATAAATTGAATTGATCTGGACATCTGTTGGGAAGTGTGCTGGCCCTTGAATACGCGGTACCAAGGGGAGTGCATGTTACCTCTTAGTGTAGAGGGGTGCTTGTCGCCTTCAGGTTAAGACCTAGGGTGGGTTTGGCCACTTTGCACCGACTCTGTGGCCCTCGTATACATTGTACCGGGGAGAGCTAGACACCCCACGGGACCCGGGGTTCAGCTAGCCGCCCTACACCGACTTATTAGGCCCACTGGGCAAACCAGGGTAGTCAGGCGAGGGTGCGCGGACTGTGGAGGGGCAAGACCCCTGTTTGGTTTTTAGGGGCTAGACCCCTGTTACTGAGAGGGCTAGGCCCTATACTGGTTCTGTGCTGTGCTTTGGACGCACCCGCTAACGGAAACGACTGACTGTGTGCCAATGCGGGGTAGCTACCCGTGCGCTTATCGCGCATGCCGTAGTCACCGTTATGTCTGTCCGCGACCTTGGGGTGGTTGACTAGATGTAAGATCACCACGAAGGACTCTCCCGGCCAGGAGAGCACCACGTATGTCTTCTACTCTTCGGAAAAGGCTAGAATCAAGATCGTTCCCACGAGGAACATTCGAGATCAAGAAAGAGACCCGATAAATAAACCAAGTGGTGAAAAAGAATAATTAGTTAAAGAAAGTAATTGAAAAACAACAGCTACCTGTCCACCCTTACTGCTTTAGTTAGTTGGTTGCCACTCTAATCAGCATTCGCTGACGTTGTGTACTCATAACCCCTTTTCAGGTCCAGGTGTTGAGCAGCCAGAGCCTACGACTGCAGAGGATGCTGGGCCCAGTAGAGCCCAGTAGTTGTAGCTTCTTTGTTACTTCTTTCTATTGTAGTGAGTAGTCTCTTGCACCTTTGTACTATTACATTCTGAACTTTATATTCTTGTACCTGGTTACTTTTCTACTATTATGGTGGTATGTACTGTAGTAGTTTTACTTCGTTACTACTATACTTTTGTTACTATTAGTTGCTTAGCATAGTGAATATGGTTTACTTTCCTACTTTTTGGTTACTTTTTCGTTGGACAACTGGGTCTTAGGATCAATCGAGTCGGTCAGACCTTGTGTCTTGTAAGGATTTGGGAACCGGATCGTAACACCCTAGTATCTAGAGAGGGCTATTCTCTTATAGGAGGGTTAGGGCTATCATTCTTCTGTATGACCACTTTACCCCAAGGGGTGGTGGTTAACTCTACTGAACCTAACCCTCCTATAGTCAGGCACATGCTGAGACATGCTAGTTGGCTCCCTTGTACTACCCGACCAGGGTAGCACTCACTCTCCTTATTGAATGGGTGGTGAGGTCTATTGATTATGGTATAACCACTTCACCCTAAGGGGTGGTGGTTAACTCTATTTAAACTCACGTTGGTCGATTAGTGCATATACTTTGCTTCAGGCTGGTCGAGACACATTATAGAAAATCTCCCAAACTTGGGTCACGTTGGCCTGTGGGCCCATAATCTTAGCTGATCTTTTGAGAACTGGGCTAGGCCTGGTTGACAAATAGGCAGATATCTAAAGCACATTAGATAAATATCGACATGGATGATATCGAATAAAGATATGGATGGAAATATATATGATATAGAGTACCTTACATGTTATAAAGGTTCTATTATGTATAGAATTTAGGAAGCAGTCGTCTAAAATAGGGATTTGGAGCATTACTTAGACACGTTTGTAAGATGTATGTAAGGCCATTTTTATTTGTAATTTTGGGGCACTGATGCAGTGACTCCCATTGGAAATTTGAATCTATATATTTAATATTTTTTTTGCAGTTAGTGATTTTGCCACCGCTAAAATTGAAAAGGTAAAAGTTATCTTAAATGAAACGATCAAAGCCTCTTGATCCGATCCCCTGGCAAAGTTGAGCTAAGATACCTGTTAAATGCTCCCAATTTAATAGATAATTTATGAATGGTTACATAGATATTTGACCTTTTTTACTATCCGGATATCATTATTTGATCTGGGTCTTTAAATGTGGTAGAGAAAGTGGTACATATGGACCCAAGAGTTGAACTGGAGGGGATTGACAGGCGGACATGAAGTAGCTGAAGACAACCTTATTTTAGAGAATAGTAGTGGAAAAGCTAACCTGACCCGCGGTCTTCATCTCATAAGTTATCGATGGTGCCATAGGTTGTAGGATAAAACGAAAGAAAGGATAAAAAAAAAAAAGCTTACCTGAATGGCGAGTACGCTTTGAGTTCCACTGCAAATTTTATGCAATTGAGCCCCATCTCTAGCTTCCAGAGAGGGGTCAAATGGACGTGTTTAATTGTTTGTTGGATAAATGTATCGGGAATGATTATACTGCATGAGGTTGCAGGGGTTTTCTTGTCATTTTTTTTATTAATTTATTTTCTTACGAATAATCATTGTTAATGTGCACGCGAGAATTAAGTTGCGAACATCCTTTTTCTTGTTCATAATTAAAGCTTTAATCCACACAAGGATAACTTAAGGATTAAAAGATTATCAAAGAAAATTAAAGATATTACTTTTAAAGTTAAATAATATAATCTATTTCATTCCACCCATCAATATTAATATTAAATTATTTTATTATATTACATCGACAGTAATATATATTAATATAAATCTACTTCAATTTAATATATCTATTAAAATATATTTTATATATAACATTAACCTACTTATATTTATATCATAATATTAAAAATTTATCTATAAATTTCACATCATATTACTGATCATGT
Organism: Thalassia testudinum; assembly: GCA_037157565.1. Lineage (NCBI taxonomy): Eukaryota > Viridiplantae > Streptophyta > Magnoliopsida > Alismatales > Hydrocharitaceae > Thalassia > Thalassia testudinum. Next base: position 51,448,542 of record JAZHRO010000018.1, on the reverse strand, counting down.
TTTTTATTATTTATTTTCATGTATCAATCAAATACCCCCCACTTTACTTATCCTTACTATATTTTATCTCAATACAACCCTTTATCCCCTTACAAAACGCAGCATACCTGTCGGTGCCGATCTACGTTATTTGCTGAAAGCTGTGCCGTTGTATTTGGAAAAAGTGAATTCTTTATTATCAGTCCCATTCTACGATGCCGCGAAGCTGATGTTGTATACTAATTTAATTTCATAAAATTAATGAAGCTGAAGCAGAGGTTTGGTGGCATTAAAATTTATCAAAAAATAGACGGTAACGTAAAAAGTGAGGTATGGGTTATTTTCGTAATTTATATAATGTTAATTTACTTAATAATTGACATTTAATATAAAAAAATAAAAAAATTAAGATTTATTATGTGGTAGTTTTAATTATATTTAAAAAAATCATCACATTATTTTAACTTAAAAAATATACTAGTAATAAAAAATTTTATATCGATGATAAATTATTTCAGTAATAGTTTCACCTATTTAAAATAATTTTGACCTATAAGTTTAGGATTTAGGATTATGGAAAGTGATTTTTCACTTGAAAGATTACTTTTTACCTTAGGGTTTAAGGTCTAAGATTCAAGATTTAAATTTAGCGAACCTTAAGGTAAAAAATCACTTGTCATATGTGAAAAAACACTTGAAATTTAATTTTGTACCTGTGAAAAAAAATATTACATTGGTGCAAAGTAATTCAAAGTAAGTTGTAATCTTACTTTATACCGATGTAAAAAAATATTACACTAGTGCAAAAAAATTTATTAAACCCGTGTAAAATTTTTTTGAAGGTATAAAGTAATTTTACACAACCACTCACCCCTACGAAAGTGATTTATTGCTAGTTCAACAATAGTAGACCTCACCACATGTTAGCACTTTTTTGCATAAAAAGAGAGGGACCACATTTATAGTTCTATGTCAACTTTTACATTTTTTAACTCACATCCTTAAAATTTTCATACGTATGATGCGCTACAATAGGTGGTGCTTTACTATTTTAAAGATTTGACACTAATTATTTTGATTTCTTTGTCTCAATTGTCAAAATGTATAAAAAGGAATCATGTGACATATTTACAATATGTTAACATGGTATATCACTTTACATCGATGTAAAATAATTTAAAGTGATTTTATACTACCATAAAATGATCATAGAATGATTTTCACTAGTGTAAAGTGATTGTAAGCGATTTTTCATCGGTGTAAAATAGTCAAGCAATGATTTACATCAATGAAAAGTGACTTATCATGTATCGGTACAAAGTGATTCATAGTGATTTTGTATTAGATTTTGCACTAATGTAAAATAATCATGGTGTTATTTTACACTAGTGCAAAGTGATTTTAGATGACTTTATATTAATGTAAAATGATTGATGGTGATTTTATACCAATACACTATGTCAGCACATTGCAAAATGCAATAATTTTACATTTCAATACCCACATCCATCTTAATTTGTTGCGGTGAGATTTTGTAGCTCTATCGTAGTTAATAGTTTTCCCCAGTAAAATATATAAATATATCATAAGAGGTGATATCCACTGGCTGACACTATTTGGTTGAATTATTATCTGGATACAGGTTGAGAAATAAAAAAGTTGATGTAAAAAGTGATGTAGAGGGTTGTGAATGTAATTTTCACTTGATGTATCTTCTTTTTATGCAAAAAAGTACTCACACATGGTGGGATTCACCACTTTTGAAATAAGAAACAAGTCACTTTTATACAGATGCAAATCACTCAATTAACCTTCGAAATAATTTTACACTAGTGCAATCATACTTTGCACTGATGCAAAGTATGATTTCACCAGAGCAAAATTAAATTCCAAATATTTCTTTACTTAAGACAAGTGATTTTACACTTGAAAAGTGATTTTTCACCTTAGAGTTTAGTGTTTAGTCTTTAGTGTTTAGGGTTTAGGTTCATTAAATCCTAAATCCTAAACCTTAAAGTGAAATATCACTTATCATACGTGAAATAACTTTTCATAAACCTAAACCCTAAATCCTAAATTCTAAATCCTGAACCCATAGGTTAAAATCACTTTACAACAATAACAACAACAACCAACTCTTTTCGCACACTAAGTGAAGTCGGCTATATGGATTCTTGCCTCCACACAGATCGATTTTCAGCTATTTCAGGACTTAAATTAAAGTAATTAAGGTCATACTTAATAGTTTTCTTCCAACACTTGTTTGGTCTTCCTCACCCCCTCTTAGCAGGTTCAGCCTCCAACTTCTCGCATCTCTTAACTGGAGTATCTAGTGGCCTTCTTTGTAAATGTCCAAACCACCTTAGACATGCCTCTCTCATTTTATCCTCTATCAGTGCCACTGATGAGGTTATCTCTCAACTCAGTTAAGTAAGTTAATTTTACTTAATTAAGAGTAGAAGAAAGTAACTTAGGTTAACTCGAAATTGTGTCGGTTGAGTAGTATAAGGTCGAATTAATCTAACATTTTAGATATTTTTAACTGGTTGAGTCCAAGTCGTTCGTTGAGAGGTATACATTATTTCAAATTCACCAATTAATTATAAAAATCTTATAGGTATAGGAGGTATAATTAAGTTAATTTTAATAACATAAATTTCGCAAAATGATTTAAATTGAGGAAATGTGTAAAATTCCATATGAAATCACATTTACAACATTTAAAAACATGTAAATTTTCTATTTATTTCAAAAGAATTAAGGCAAATAAGAGTTTTTCTAATTACAACATACTTTATTACAATAATTAAAAGCAAAAAGAAATCTAACATGTAGCAAGAAAAATGAATTCTTTTCTTTAATTCTTCAGCCTCTCCCTCTTTTCTTCTGCTTTCTTTCTTTCTCTCTTTCTCTATTTTCCTTTTCTTTTATTTATCATTTATCTTTTCTCTTTTTCTTTTATTTCTCTCTTGTTCTCGGGCTTCCTTTCTTTCCTTCTCTTCTGCTCTACCTCTTTCTTCCCTTAGTCTTTTTCTTCCTTAAACTTCCTTAGTGTCTGACTTAGCCCTCAACTCTTTCTGCCCTTTGCGAGTTCTCCTTCCTTTCCTTACCCTTAGCTTTCTTTCCTTCTTCCCTTAGTGATTTCCCCTCCAGCACTTAGTCTTCAACCTTTTGAACCTTAGCTTCAGCTGAACCGAACCGATTTTTCTTCCTCAACCAAAAATTGGTTTTTGGTTTGTGGCTCAGACCTTTCAGGGATACTTAGCACCCTTTACAGGGTGGGACCAGACCCTACTAGGTCCTCACCTGATTCAATTTAATTCGATTTATTTTCGATTTATTTTCTTGAGCCAAACTGGACCAACCACCTCCCAGGGTCACACACATCGCACTCCCACACAGGCGCACACTCGCAGGCACACACGCCCACACACACACACGCATGCTCATTCGTAACCATTCGTATCCGTGCGTCGAGCGCTGATGACTACATAGCGTAATGAACAAATTGCTTTTATACCAGGGCGGCCGCTCCAGAATCTCCAATGTAGGACTAAGATCTCCCCTTCCAGAGCTAACTTCAAGTGGGAATATCTCCTAGCCCAGAGCTCCAAACCAAGCGAATCAAAGCTTGTTGGAAAGCTCTAGAGTAGCTCTACAAGATTACAGGGTCAACTTAATGCTAAGGGGAAGATTTCCTCTTTGATTTGAAGGGCGGAGTTATGGGTTTCCTACGGTTTATTGATGCCTGGAAGTGAAATTAATGTTTACAGAGTCCACATTCTGGACCTCCTCTATTAACTAAGGTTCTAAATAGGTCCTACAAGTGTTTCCACAGCTTCTGGAATGGGTTTTGAGCTCTTAGAGGCTTCAGGTAACGCAAATAAGGTTGAAGCTTCTCTGAAAGCTTCAGAAACTGAATTCAGACATGAAAAAGATGTAACAGACAGCTAAGATCATATCCAATCGATTTAAATAGATTCTAAGGGTTGTTATAGGCTTGTCTGGGCAGGAATCGCATTCAAATCTCATTCAAAGATCACTGCCAACAGTTTGGGTTCAAAAATAACCTAAACTGGCAGTGTTTAAATTCCAACCAAATTACATATCTAAGCTCATCCAAATCATTCTAAAATCGTTCATATGAATCTCAGAAACAATTCAAACTTCTCAATTTAACAAATTGAGCTCAGAATCAAAATCTCCAACTCAGGTTTGACTGTAAGGCTTAAGATTTGACTTTCTATTTTAAGCCTCTTCACAAGAAATTAAAGCCTAAGATAGGATCCTTTCAACCTCAGAAACTCGCTCAACCCCTTAAACAGATCATTGAACCTAAGAATCTAGGGTTCCAGGCTCATCACCTGAACTCTAAAAGTGGCTTGTTCGTCACAAGAGTTAGGGGTTTGTTACACTCATTCGAACATAAAATCAACTTCAGTGCATTGCACTGAAGATTTTTAATCCCTCCAATGCAACTTTTGAACTTCTGAACAGGCTTCTCCAACTCCGTCGGAGTTGGAGAAGGTGAATCCTTATATTCAACTCCAATTGTTAAATCTTCAAATAAAAGACCTCAAATTAATCAGTGACCAAAATTACATCAATCTGGAGCTTCTTACCAACTTCTATAGGTTGAAGATCAAATTTGACTCACCGAAGCTCACCGGAGCTTTGGTGAGTTCAAAAAAAGATGAAACTTACGTACAGAAAGAAATATCGTGCCATTTTTTATTTGAAAAGGTTCCTGAAGTTACAAGGAACCTGATAACACTGCATCTTGGGGTGATAAATCTGTCAATTGGGGTTTATCTTAAGAGCAAAATGCACAAATAACACATCATAAATAGGAATAGGAGCATCACATGCATTGCACATCAAGATTGCTTATAATGCATTATTAACGGCCATGTGTACAAGGACATGTCAAAACAGGCCTCAGATAAGCAATCGGACCACACGGATGGATTCAGAGCGATGAACCGAGTCCAACAAACTCGAAATCGACCAAATCCGACATCCGGAGCTCCTACAATGGAGTCAAGAAGTTCCCACGTGGCGCCCACTCATCACATCTCCACCACCGCCCGCTTTTGCCTTCACCCGGAGGATGAATCTCAGCTGTCGATCTTCGATCGAGCGGCTAAGAGCCACCCGCGCGCCCACCCTCACCGCGGCAATCCGCTACGATAGCGCAGTGGTCGAACGCCTCACACCCGAGCAGCTGGCGCGGGATCAAATCGTGCTGGGTGGAAATTAGAAGGTGAAGGTGCGCACCGGGGAAATTGAGTCGCCCGATCAGCAGCGGACGGTGCAGATGGAGCGACGCGATGTGATCTCGCACGTCCAAAGCCAACGCCTGCGATGACGCGGGGGGCGTGGGCGCAATCCAGGTACGCACCCCACAAGCAACATCAACCGCCCGATCCGCAATCGAACGGCTCTCAAGCCGCGCACACGGATTGTGCGCGAGGAAGCACGCGCGTGCGCTAGCGACCGGTGGGCAGGGGGCTACACCAACAGATTTAGTATGGGTTTAGCGACGTCCCAGATGTCGCTAAAGCCATACTTGAATTAGAAGACCCTTTTGCCTATATAAACTCCATCCAACCACCCATTCAAGGCATTCAATCCACTTGAAAGTGCTCTACCCCACTCCTAACCACCATTAGCTCTCTTTGTAATCGCCGGAGCCGACGAGCCGCTGACAGAGCCCCTCTCCACCACCGTGGCTGCCTCGCCGTCTTCTCTCTCTCTTTCCCTCTTTATCTTAAGCTTTACTTTACTTGCGTTTAAGCATTTATTTAGTGCTATAATTATAAGCTAAAGTTGCATGTCAAATGAAGTTGTTTTCTATCTAGTTACTTGCCCTCTTTTATGTTTAAAGTTGCATGTGTGAATGAAGAAATTCTAACCCTATTCTCTCTCTCTTTCTCTCTCTCTCTCTCACTCGCTTTTCACCCACAACTTCTTGCAAGCAAAAACCCGTTATTTCCGTGACATTAAGTGACAAGAAAAATCTGATTTTCACGCCTCCTTGAGATTGACACTCGGATTCACGTCCATTTCTTCATTTAAAACCGACGTTGCGAATGCAAGCTATAATGACTCTTTTAAACACACGCGTCCCACGCACCGTCAGTTTTTGGCACCGTTGCCAAGAGGCAACGGATTTATTTTGTCACTTCCATTTTACATCCATGCTCACATCGTCTAATAACTTGTCTCCTTCTACTTGAAGGTTGCAGGAATTCGACGTTTGGACGGCGAAGTAGTGCAACTCGTGATGATAATAAGGGAGTAAGCGCAACAAGGATCGATTGTGAGTATTTCTTCACCCATGGCTGTTTGCTTGCTTAAAAATCTTAAAAAATTATAAAACTGAAAAGAAAAAATTGGCGTGGTGCATGATTGCCTGATCCATATCCTTAACACATCACCTAACAAAAAAAATACACTCTAACATTCTGAATAACCTAAAATTCTTGGAGTGTTCTTTTTTTTCTTTTTTGAGTGGTGTTTGTGAAGCCACCTTAAATTGACTTGGGCCGCACCACTCAACCCTAAAATCGACTCGTCTAATAGAAGCTGCATAATCACTAGGATGAGTACATTAGGGTTTTAGAGCCTCTACACAACAAAAAGAAATCTACTTTCACCAATTTGTGTGCAAAACTTGACATGCCCACTGAAACTCGTCTGAAAGCATTAAGACACGTCAATCCTAAAAGACACAAAAGTAAGGATGAAACATTAAAAGACATCACATCTTTAAAAAAAAATCCTTGCTTGAAAACCATGTTTTGATAGGAGCACACACACTGAAATTGGAAAACTAAGAGGCACTACCTCAATCAATGCCTCATCACATAACCCTAGCACAAGCACTGTCCCAACCCTTTTAAAATAGAGTAGACGTGCCCCAGGCAGGACTGGGTTAAATCTCGAGAGGCGGGGTTTTGTTCGCTGGGCATTTGGCTTTCATTCCCTTAGTAAAATCTGGTGACTAGGCTGCGGGGCAGCGTCAAACAACCACGGTTGTAGGGTCTATGGAATCGGTGGTGCAAGCCAAAGGAAGAACCTTCCCTACAATCCCCTCGTAATCAACCTGGCCAGATTAGCTTTGGGAAGGAGAGTCCAGTGCTTACGGACTTGATCACCCTTTTGGAGATTTCTAGGTCCCCTAAGGAATACACCATAAGGACTAGGCTTGTTTGCTTAGTTGTACACACACAACTCTCTCTCATCTGTTCTTCCCTCATCCCTCCATTTCTTCCAAACCATGGATTTCAATGCATATCCATTTTACCCAAACTGCCCCCAACATGATTTGTATGCTAACCCAAGTAGACCATATCCACAGCCTACTTGGGCTAACCAACCACCAAGTTGGGGGTATGACCTAGAATATCCCTCTTGGCCCAACTATCCCAGTTATGACCAAGCCGCACCAACCTCTTATTAGGATACACCCAACATATCCACCCAAGGGTATGATTCAAATCATGGGGCTCCATATCTCAATTCTCCTCACGACACCTCATCATTTAGGTCCCACCCGCTCTCTAACCACTTTGATGGGACCTACACTTTAAGAGAACACCAAGAACCCTACCCTTCTCAGGACAATAACCAAGAAAGGTCATCTGAATTCAACAACCTTTCCTACTTGACCTTTGGATTAGAAGGAATTCTAGACAAATGGAAGTCAAAGAATGATCAGAAATCTAGGTAAGCCCAGGATCATCAACCTTTGATTTGGTCCCCTGATGAAGAATCTGACTGGGAGGAGTACTTAGAACCTCAACTATTCTGCAGTAGGACCAAACAGAGAATGGTTCCTCTTGAAAAACTGGACCCTGAACATGATAGAATACAGGACCCACCCAAGAACCTAAACCCCAGTATGGATTCTAATCCACAACCTCAACCACACCCTCTTAACTTGGATTTCAAGGAGGAAATCCAAAGGACACCAAATGATACCCTGTCAATTCTTGATAACCTCCAGTTAGAGTTACACAGACAGAATCAAGAATTGGTTAAAAGACAACAAGCCATGTTGGATATGTTCCAACAATTGGGGGAAAAGGGCCAAAGAAAGCTGTTGCACACAACACCATTCATGGAATTCGTGAAGCAAGGACCTACCATGATCAATTGGACTACACCCAGTCACCTTAATTTGGTTCAGTCCACCATTGATACCCCCCAAGAGTTGGACAACTCAATGGATAAGGTCACTGAGGATTCCTCGTAACACAATTTAGGGAGTATTGAGGATATACATCAAGAGGAAACTGAGAATGTGAGGAGAGATACCTTGGAATCCAAATCTAATCGGCTCGAGAGAAGTGATCCGGTGGGAACAACAACCAACATAGGAGATGGGGAATGGAGTTACAATTTCAAAGAAATTGATTATGAATCGGTTGGAATCCCCATCACAAATTTGGAGAAGGCTGAGAGAAAGAATATGAACTAGAGGATGAAATTGGCCCTACCTCTAATGCAACCTCAAATAGTGAATCTGATACAAAAGAGGATATTCTTGAGGTCAAGGGCTTGGAGGGAATGAGCAATGAAATCGTAATTGCAGAAGAGATGGATTCGTCTTTGGAGAGAGACCTCATGCTTGATTGTAGGGCTCATTATGAAACTCTTGATTTTGTTACCTGCCCTACCAGAATAAAGATCCCGCAACCCGAATGCACTGGAATAGATACACCTTTGACAGATTACAATTTTATGGGGACACAAGCTAAGTATAAAACCTACATCTTTAGTGTTTGGCATGACATATTCGGGGTACGCTCATCCACGTCAACTTCTTTGCATGCCCGCAGACTAAGAGAGGATCTGACACGGGCATACATGATACATCTGCTGTAGAATTCCCGCCCCTTAGGAACGGGACTCCACCACAACCTTGTTCGCATCTGTGGACTTCTGATTTTGGGCCTGGCTAATTTTTTGCATGCCTCCTTGACCCAAACCATTCCTGTTTGTGCACTATGCCCAGTTGAAGGTGCTAAACTCAACGCTTCCTAGGAGGCAACCCAGAAGATTCAGACTAATAAGGTATTCTACTTTACTCAGGTAATATTTTTTCAAACACCTGTAGCATCCATGTATTTGTCAATAAGGACATTGTCCAACTTAAGCATGGGGGTGGTAAATTGCATGATCCTAAGCTCATTCAATCAGTCTGAATAGAATAAAATTTAAAAAAAATGAATTTAAGAAAAAAAACTTAGGCATTAGAAATTTGTCAATAGTGGAAAATAATACAAAAAGAACTTGAACACTTAGACTTTTCAGGCCTTCAGGCTTAATCAGCCCTGGTGTCCATTAAAATACGGATTTAGATTCAAATCCTTGCAACCTTAAGCTACTCTAATCCATTAACTAAATAAGGTGATAAGTATACGACTTATCAACTCACCCTCTAACTTAGAAGGACTTTTAGTCTAAGCATCTGCACACATTTTTGCACAGACTCACTCCTCAAAGATTCTGACAGAAATTGGGTAGCTAATGAACTATCTAGGGTGGTATGGCTGGCAAGTTGTCGTGGGTAACAGTCCATTGGTAGGTTGTCCAGAGCCCAACCACGGGACCACCTCCTCTTTATTGCCTCTAGGTAAATTTAATATTAGGGAAGCCACCTACCAAATAAATAAATAAATAAATAAAGGAAGAAAAAAAAGAGAACAAAATAAACCACACTTCACCGCATGAGTATGGGTGGCAAATGATCGTGGATAATAGCCCATTGGTCGGTTGTCCAGAGCCCAGCTCAGTAAATGCAAAAAAGGAACCAAAACACTTAAGGAAGAAGCGGGGAAGTAGAGCAAGCTGGGGAGATATACATTGGAAAAATCCTTATGTTGACCCCAATTAAAACCAACGTAGGGAGAAAGCTACCGATCGAACAAATACACCTTCAGGCAAAACACTTCCTCTTCCGGTCATCTAGGGGCGTAGAAACCTGAAGTCTGTCTAAATTACCGTTGAGTGAGTCTATCACAATCTTCACACCAAGTTGCCTAGCACTTAGAGTTTTATCCGAGTTTTGGGTGGGTTGGGTAGCCGTAAAAAGTTACCAACACACTCTTAACTCCAAAAAATCTAAAAATAAGAAAAATATATATATACATACATTAAAGCAAGGATTCAGGTGATTCATATTTTGGCAGACACCCGGGCGCTGCTTAATCTTTATAGATTAAGATCTTAATATATTTCCTCCTATTGACAAGTGACGAAGTGCTCAAGTAATTACTTCTTAAATTCTGACTGGAAATAAAGGCTAGAATAAACCTTACTAACGACTAGCAAGGAGTAAGCATGGGGGTATGATAACACTGCATCTTGGGGTGATAAATCTGTCAATTGAGGTTTATCTTAAAAGCAAAATGCACAAATAACACATCATAAATAGGAATAGGAGCATCACATGCATTGCATATCAAAATTTCTTATAATGCAATATTAACAACCATGTATACAAGGACATGTCAAAACAAGCCTCACATGAGCAATCAGACTACACGGATGGATTCAAAGTGATGAACGGAGTCCAACGGACTCGAAATCGGCCAAATCCGACATCCGAAGCTCCTGCAATGGGCCCAAGAAGTTTTGACCGTTGATCTGATGATCAACAGCCCACGGCGCGCCACTTGGTGCCCGCTCATCGCATCTCCACCGTCGCCCGCTTCTGCCTTCACCTGGAGGATGAATCTCAGCCGTCAATCTTCAATCGAGCGACTAAGAGCCGCCTGCACGCCCACCCTCGCCACGACAATCCGCTGCGACAACGTAGCGGTCGAATGCCTCATGCTCGAGCGGCTGGCGCGGGATCAAATCGTGCCGGGCGGAAATTCGAAGGTGAAGGTGTGCACCGGGGAAATTGAGTCGCCCGATCAGCAGTGAACGACGCGGAAGGAGTGACGCGACGCGATCTTGCACGTCCAAAACCGACGCCCGCGATGACACGGGGGGTGTGGGCGCGATCCAGGAACGTGCCCCACAAGCAACATCAACCATCCGATCTGCAATCGAACGACTCTCAAGCGGGGCACATGGATTGTGCGCGAGGAAGCATGCACGCGTGCTAGCGACCGGTGGACAGGGAGCTACACCAACGAATTTAGTATGGGTTTAGCGGCGTCTCAGACGTTGCTAAAGCCCATACTTGAATTAGAAAACCCTTTTGCCTATATAAACTCCATCCAACCACCCATTCAAGGCATTCAATCCACTTGCAAGTGCTCTACCCCACTCCTAACCACCATTAGCTCTCTTTGTAATCACCGGAGCCGACGAGCCACCGATGGAGCCCCTCTCCACCGCCGTGGCTGCCTCTCCGTCTTCTCTCTCTCTTTTCCTCTTTATCTTAAGCTTTACTTGTGTTTAAGAATTTATCTAGTATTGTAATTATAAACTAAAGTTGCATGTCAAATGAAGTTGTTTTCTATCTAGTTACTTGCCCTCTTTAATGTTTAAAGTTGCATGTGTGAATGAAGAAATTATAACCCTATTCTCTCTCTCTCTCTCACTCGCTTTTCACCCACAACTTCTCGCAAGCAAAAACCCGTTATTTCCGTGACATTAAGTGACAAGAAAAATCCGATTTTCACGCCTCCCTGAGATTGACACTCGGATTCACGTCCATTTCTTCATTTAAAATCGACGTTGCGAGCGCAAGCTATAATGACTCTTTTAAACACACGCGTCCCACGCACTGTCAGAACCTCAGAATCGCATTAAATTCCTCATTAACTCATTAAATGAAAGATTAAACAATGAATTCAGTTTGAATGAAATTTGAGTGGATTAAGGCATAGGACTTGATCTCCCACTCAAATGAGTGGTCAAGACAAGTCAAAGAAGGATTGCAATGATAAATACTTAGTTAATTTAAAGTTTTAATTACTCTTGAGCCGCCATTGACAGTGAGCTCAGGAGCTTAGATAAAATTAGGCATTCAAGTTATATAAAGTATTTAATTAAGATGATAATTAGGATCCTTTAATGATGAGTGAGTGATGGAGGATCCAATGGAGGTGGAATTAAGTCAACTACTGCTGCCATGGACAACAAAAGTAGTTGATGAAGGTGGATTTGGATTAGGCGAATCAGTGATCAAATTAAAGATTGTGTTAGAAATGATTGTGAATGATAAAGGAAGGTGGACAGTGAATTCAAAAGACAAAATTAAGGCTCTGGCAAGCTCAAGGAGCTCGCCGAAGTCGAAGAAGATGAAGTTTGAACTCTGACATTATGACTAAACTACCTAACTAACTACCTAGCTAAACTACTCTACTCCTACCCTTATTCTACTGTTACTAGGACGAAGGGGACAGAGGAACTCCGTCGAAGGCTCATGACGGAGTAGTGAAATCAGAGGGGAATTAGGAAGATCTCCAGCGATCGAATGTGAGATGAAGCAGAGGTACTCCTTAGTCAGCACCTGTGTCCAGAGACGCGGCTGACCTCGGCGAAGTTCCTGAGCCGATTGAGGTGGACGGAGGAAGTCGGAAGATGAGGTGGAAGGTTCGCCGGAGTTGCGGAGGGAATAGCCTATTGGGTTGGCTACAGTGAAGAAGAGGGAAGGGAACCAACTTGAAGAAAATCAAAGGGGTCAGGGGGGTATTTATAGTTAACGGCGACGAAGGAGGAGGAATCTGGACGCATATGAGGCTAGGAGGAGGTTAACCACCGACGTCTTCTCCAACGACGGTGAAGTTATCTCCTACCCTAAATTAGGATAAAAGTGTCATCTAGACTGATGGATGAAGATGGGATGGTGAGCACAAGCTCCAGGAACTTGAAGATGGAGAGATGTCGTCAAATGGGCGGTGATCGAGTGGTGGAAGTACCCTTTGTCGTCAGCCGTTCAACCGGTTGAAGAGAAGAAGAAGAAGTCAGGGACCTGGCTGTGATAAAACTTAAGGACTTATATGGAAAATAAGGACCTGATTGGAATGAATTGTAAGGACCAAAATGTAAACTTAGGTTTTCAAAGCTTATTTTAATTTAGATCTTTCTCAACTTTTTATATATGATAGTAAATAAGGTAATTATTATATTTAGACCTTGAATTTGCATTTTTGACCTTTTTTTATTAATTTATTTAATTAACTAATGTTACTTAAGTTATTACATACTTATGTATATATTATGCTTAGGTTAGTTAACTTATTAATTAAAGGAATGATCGTTAATATCTCGAGTCTAATTATTAATTAGATTATTAATAAATTAATTGGATGATAAAATAATATTTTTAACTTATTTTAAGGTCCTTTACTATATATCTCTTATTTTATAATTAACCCATATATTCACATATTCTTAGCTAATTAACTACGAAGACTAGTTAAGTAGGGGTAATTAGAGATCATGATAAGCTTCTCATCATACACCACAACCATTTTTCTAATAATCTCATTTGAAATACGATCCTTTCTTGTATGACCACACATTCATCTTTACATCCTCATTTCTGCCACCGACATCTTCTATACATGCCTATAATTTATAGCCCAGCATTCAGAACTGTACAACATGGCTGGCCTTACCACAGCTTGATAGTATTTTCCTTTTACTTTTAAAGGAACCCTCTTATCACAGACAACACCAGATGCACCCCTCCATTTCAACCACCCTACATTAATTCTATGTGTAACATCTCCATCAATTCCACCATCATGTTGGAAAATGGATCCCAAGTACTTAAAAACATCTTTCATTGGAATGCACTTTTCTCTAATTTTTACATCAATCGCTTTCATTGTTCCCTTTACTACTAACTTGCATTCCATATACTCAGTTTTCGTCCTACTTATGCGTAATCCTTTATCTTCCAGAGCTTCTCTCCAAAGCTTAAGTTTTTTGTTCACTCCATCTCTTGTCTCATCAACCAACACAATGTCATCAGCAAAAAGCATATACCAAGGTACCTCAACTTGGATATGCTTCACCAACTCATCCATTGCCAAGGCAAAAAGATAAGGGCTTAAAGTCAAACCTTGATGCACACCAATGGTGATATCAAAGTAGTTCGTCAAATCATCCTTAGTCTTTACACAAGCTACTGCTCCATAGTATATATCCTTTATGAGGTTAATATATATAATTGACACTTGTCTCTTCTCCAAAATTCTCCACAAGATATCTCTTAGGATAGAATCATAGGCCTTCTCCAAATCAATAAAAATAATATGTAAATCCTTTTTCTTGACCTTGTATGTCTCCATCATACGTCTTAAGAGATGTATTACCTAAATAGTAGACCTGCCTGGCATAAAGCCAAACTGATTTTCAGTTACCACAGAGACTTGCCTCACCCTTCTTTCAATTATTCTTTTCCAAAGTTTCATCGTATGACTCATCAACTTAATACCTCTATAGTTGGAACAATCTTGTATGTCACCCTTGTTCTTGTATAAAGGTACCACAAAACTTTTCCTCCATTCCTCTGGCATCTTCTTGCCTCTTCACACAGTATTAAATAAATTTGTGAGTCAAGTTATACCCCGTTCTCCCATCATTCTCCAGACGTCTATAAAAATATCATCAGGCCCAACAACCCTCCCACTTTTTATCATCTTCAAAGCCTCCTCTACTTCTTTCTTTTGTATCATTCGATAACATGCCCGACTCACATACTCTTCTGAGTTTGCTAACTCCCCTAAGATGATATCATTCCTTTATTTTTTATTAAATAGCTTATGAAAATATTTTTTCCATCTTGCCTTTATATCCTCACTAGCTATAAGCACCCTTCCTTCTTCATCTTTGATGCATCTTACATGTGCAAAGTCTTTTGCTTTCCGCTCTCTTGCTTTAGCTAACTTGAAAATATCTTTTTCTCCTTCTTTAGAATCAAGTTTCTTATAAAAATGCTCTCAAGCTTTTGCTTTTGCTTCACTAACTATTTTCTTTGCTTCTTTCTTTGCTCTTTTGTAGTTTTCCATATTTTTATCGATCTTATCTCGATATAAGATTTTAAGGTAGGCTCTTTTAATTTTAAGCTTCTTCTGCACTTCCTTACTCCACCACCAAGACTCCTTTTGTCTTGGAACACCTTCTTTAGACATGCCTAACACCTCCTTTGCCACCTTCCTAATACAGTTTGCCATATTTAACCACATTTCATCAGCACTACCATCAAGATCCCAAGTCTTTTGTTGCATCATCTTTAAATCTCACTTGCTCTTTCTTAAGATTCCATCATTTAATTCTCAAATTCTTAGACACTAATTTTCTCTTCTTTGCCTTCTTCAAATGAACATCCAACACCAAAAGACGATGTTGAGCAGTTAAATTCTCCCCTAGAATAATCTTGCAATCTTTACAAGATAAATGATCCGTTCTTTTCAAAGTAAAGTAATCGATCTGCGTTTTTGTTAAGCCATTTTTATAGGTAATCAAATACTCTTCTCGTTTTTTGAAGAAGGTATTTGTTATGAAAAGATCATAAGCCATAGCAAAATCAAGGAACATCTTCCCTTCTTCATTCCTAATACCAAAATGATGATTTTCATGCACTCCTGCATACTCTAAAGTATCTTTTCCCACATGCCCATTTAAATCTCCACCCAAGAAAATCATTTCTCTTTGTAGGATTCCTTGGATTATCATATCAAGTTCTCCCCAAAATTTGTTCTTTATTCTTTCCTCCAGACCAACTTGAGGTGCATAAAATGAAATGACATTCAGGATCCCTTCTTCTAAGATTAATTTTATCAAAATAATTCGATCACCTAATCTTATAACCTCAATCACACTCTCCTTCAAATCCTTATGAATTATAATGCCCACGCCATTTCTACCATTGTCCCTTCCTAAATACCATAGTTTGAAACATGTTCTCTCGATTTTCTTTACTTTTTCTCCAACCCACTTAGTCTTTTGAAGATAAAGAATTTGAATCCTTCTCCTTACCATTGTATCCACAATCTCCATGAGCATGCTGGTCAAAATACCAATATTCCAACTACCGAATCTCATCATTCTCTGTGGCACACTTCGATGGCGAAGTGGTGGAACTAACTTTTTTACTCACATGCGCTCCTCATGCGAGAACCCTTGCTCATTTTGGATTACATCTAGGCAGCGATGTAGTGGAACTAACTTCTTTACTCGCATGCGTTCCTCATGCAAGAACCCTTGCTCATTTTAGACTACATTCGGGTGGCGATGTAGCGGAACTAACTTCTTTACTCGCATACGTTCCTCATGCGAGAACCCTTGCTCATTTATCACTACACCCCGGGCGTCGATGCAGCGCGTCGCAAGTAGGGAACGCCCCAACGAAATCTAAGTGTTTGCTAAAACCCATGTTTAAAGATTCGACAAATTTTATACTGGCTGTCAGCTACCTAACGCAACCCTCCTCCTTTACCCGAGCTTGGGACCAACAATGAAAAGGCACAAGAACCTCAACATAGGCGGAGTTGGGTTAAAAAACACTTTACACAGGTGTAAAGTGATTTTTTTTTAGGTTAAAATTACTTTACATGGATATAAAATTACTTTGCACAAGTACAGAACCATCAGATCACCTTTGGAATAATTTTACATCGGTGTAAGATGAGATTATAACGATATAAAGATATCTTAAAATAATTTATCATCGATATAAAATCATCCAAAATAATTTATCATCAATGTAAATTTATTTATCACATGAATATTTTAATTCAAAGTGATGTAATTTTTTTCAATAACATAAAATCTATCACATAATAAATCTTATATTTTTTATTTTTTTATATTAAATATCAATTATTAAGTAAAACTCAAGGTCAAACCACTTTATGTCATTTTACGTTAAACTTTTACATTGAGCTTATTAATTTGCCCATCTTTCAATCAAAATGTTCTCCGTACGTAGCCAGCAAAGTTTGGAACAAATAGGATTTATCCATTATATAAAGTGATCATCTCTGTTAGAATAAAAGTACGGACAAATAGTATATCATGAGGTCCGCGTATGATAACATTGAAGAACAAGTTTCCTTTAATTTGCTTTAAAACAAAAAAAACAAAACAAATAAAAGATAGCTGAGAGAATTGATCTAGCTTGTAGGTTCTTTTAAATATCGACCTATCAAGATCCATTGCTAAAGAGGGAGAGACCTCTCTATATCAATTTCATCTAGCTGACTAGTTGCCTATCTAATATAGGTAAATTGTGAATTCTCTTCCTTTCCAAATTCTACCATTATACTTGCCGTCGTCAAATCCCTCCAATCTCTATCTCCTTAATTACGTCTAGTAAGGTATAGAAAAGGGTGTGATTATGTGAAATGAGTGAAAGGAATCCCATCTTTGCCCGAAAAAGCAAGGAGCACAAACCTAATCTCCTTCATAACGTAGACATAGAAGGAAAGAATGAAGTGAGGTTACTTAACGCCATTCATGAGGAGTCAAGACGTGAGTCCTCCATCTCAGCTCATACCTATATTGGTACCCTCCCCTTCTCTCATGCCAATGTTGGAAAAATGTGGGAACCTGCAAAGAGGTAAAGGCAGCAGCTAGCATGGTTCAAAGTTGATGTCAAGGGCATCCCAACTTGAAGACTATAATTGTTAAGAGGAAAGAGAGAAGTGAGATCACCTTCCACAAAATAAAATATTTTGTGAGATTTGCTATGCGGATTGGAGTATCATAGCTATGAACTTCTAAGAATTTGTAGTTCTCTATACTTGAGGAGCCTATAAGTAGGCTAATTGTTTGCCATTAGTTTTCCGTAGAACAGGCCGATGAAGTGGGCAAGCTCGACCTAGCACCCAATCCTTGGGTTCACAAAATCATGTGTCAACCAAGCTTGGTCTAACCCACAATTCATCCCACTCTAATGGAACCAAGGTTTTAAATTCCATTTCATTGTTTGCCTTAACTATGATTTATATGTAATTAGATAAGAAAATATCTATTTTAAGTGACAACCATGTGTTTAGATTAAGCCATCAATATATTTTTCAATTAAATCATAAAGTACACTATCTTTATACAATGTAAAAAAAGTAAAGAAATACTTATTACAATGCATTTTATAATGGATAGGTTTCACACTCACATAGTGAGAGAACCACCTATTCACTTAAAAAAGAAACACTCCATTTTTAACCAGTGGTTTCAACTTGTGTATTTTAATTTTCCACTTGTGAAAATCATTTTTTATAAGTAAAAAATCACTTTCCAAGTAGAAAATCACTTTCTATAGGTAAAAATTACTTTCCATGTGAAAAATCATTTTCCATAAAAGTAAAACATAATTATGTATTTTTATTTTTCACCGATAGAAAATCATTTTTCAGGTTGAAAATCATTTTTAACCAATGAGTTCTAACTTTCAATCAATATGTTTTAATTTTTAACTGATGTGTTCTGATTTTAGACTACTATATTTTAATTTTCAGTTTGTGTATTTTTTGTTTTTCCATCTATGATTGTGGTGAGTTACTTTCTTTTATAGTGGTAGACCCCACAATATTTATGTTACTTTTTTGAAGTGAATGGTGGACAAGTACATGAGTGAGGGTATGAGTACATTAGTGGAGATGTAAGTGGGGTACCACACGTTGTAAAATACATTACAACGTATGAAATTTAGCTTAAGAAACTAAGGAATTAAAATATTAACATAATGGTTGTATGATATCCAAAGAGCCACCAAATGTCTATTTCTAAGTTATTCTTGAAGCCAAGAAAAGATATTATCACCATGATTCTATTGCCTATTGTTATTAACCGAGGGTGTCATCTTTCTTGAGCAAGTATTATTGAGCCTCATCCACTTCATGGATAAGGAAATGAAATAAGATGTTACCTTCTATTCCTTTGCCTTTTATGCAACTTTCTATACATGATAACTGATCTAACATGCCTCATCATCCAAGATCAACATTAAATGATCTCCACCTTAGATGGTCTTGGATTTTATCCATCACCTTAGATAGTCTTGGATTAACATTCCTGAAGATTATGCACTCTACATTTTTTCTTAATTTGATGAGTACTATCATGCTAAGGATCCATATGGAGGCAATGCAGAATGCAAATTGGAATAAGCAATGAATGAGGAGATGAATCGTAGGCATTCTCCCATCTCATGGAACATGAGAATTGGTTCTCTGTACTTCTTGTGCCACTATTGTTTATTATAGATGAGTTTATACTATGAATTACTTGCAAGATTGTACAATTGATATCCTTGTCACAAAAAGGCTTTATGCGAATTCAAGAAGTTGATTTTTTTTTTGAGAGTTGTTCACCTATTGATGGCTTAGTTCTATTTGGATTATTCTTTCTATTGCAAATAATATAAATTGGCTACCATTTCAATTGGACATCAAAAACACATCCTAATATTGAAACCTTACTAAAGAAGTATACATGTCTAACCCACCTAGTTGTGGTTGGGCACAAGTGATATTAAATAAAGTCCAAGAACTTGATTTCACATACTTAGTTAGGAGGTTCAAGATTGGATTCTTAAATCTAAATCTAAGCATCACACAATTATTAGCCAAGGGAAGATTGTTATTGTAATTTTGGGCATAGATATAAGATGATATAATAGTGATAGCTGATGAAAATATCAGTGATCCGGAAAACAAAGTTCTTTCTCCAGAAAATCCTTGTCACGAAGGATCTTGAAAATCTTGGGTACTTACTAGATTTTGATATTATATGCAATTCAAAGGACTTGTAATATCGGAGAGAATATGCCTTTGCAATTCTCAGAGAGTAGTTTACTTGGTGTAAAACTCTCTCTAATTCCTACGTCACTTTAATTCCTACATAACCAAAGGAACGACAAAGAGGAAAATTATCCGCCCCGAGGACTCCAAGTGGTATAGATACATCGTTAAGAAACACCTCTATATAATCATGACCGGTAGAATTAGCTTTGCAGCGAGACAAGTTAGTCCAACACATGAATAAACCACTCCACAGTAACCGACGATGTCTTCTCACTCTCAAGTACCTATAAAGGTCGCATAAGAAAGGTCTCATTTTCAAGAGGCGTATATCTTGATTTGCATGCTTATCATGATACAAACTATGCTAGGAAACATAATGCAAAACAACTATCGGATATTCCACACTTCTTGGTGTCAAATTAGTTGCATGACAAAGAAAGATGGAAACCATTTCTCACTTGAATTCCAGGGTAGAGTACAAGTGAATTAATGTGGATTTCTTTCTTCTAGATAAATCTTGGACTCACTGCACTCCGATGCTCTGAGATGAACTCAACCACGTTTGTTATACCTAATCTTATGTTTCATGAGCTGATAAATAATATTCAGATTGATTACATGTTAAAATCATAAATGAAATTATATATATATATATATATATATATATATATATATATATATATATATATATATATATATCATTTACTGTACTATCATTAAAGTGATATAATTATGTAATTTGATCATTTACATCTCATTGGGATATGAGATTTAATATATAGAAACCTTAAATGAAATGTAATTTCGTAATGGGTAGAATTATCATTTTATATTAAGCGGTTATAATTCCTAAAGAAGTGAAGGTGAAGTGAACATTCTATTTTCTAAATCCCATCGCAGAAAATTATAAATAGAACCCATGAAAAAATCCAAAAGGTACGCCCCCATTCAATTATCTTCCGTTCTCGCTCTCTGGACCCCTCTGGAAGTACCATTGCCATCACCTCTTGTTGGAGAAGCAAGCCTACGGCTCCAAAAGATCTCCTCAACACTTTCGCTATGATGGATTCATGTATCCCTCCATCGTTTTCTTTTTCGTTTTCATTTTGGTTGATGGTATGGGGAATATATTGTTCTTAGGATTATAGAAAATCATTTGGTTTTAATTTTTATTTAAATTTAATTCCATCAAGTGGTATCAGAACTCTTTCTATTCGTTATATCATTGCCTTAATGATTCGAATTTTGAGAAAACAATTCTCCATTCGATTTTGGGGGATTGTTATTCGATTAAATTTTTGGATTGATTCAATCCCATCTTCATGATCAATAAAACTAATGTTTGTATTTCGATTTTCATGCTTATCAGTATCCCATATATGATCATATAATCAAGTTTTTTGATTGAAATTGTGATTTGGAGTTTTTTCCCCAAATCTCGATTTCAAATCACCACCTTGGAATCAAGCCGTAACCGATCTAGTACTGGTACTAGCTAAGCACGAGTACGTATCATGTGCTTCTCGAAGGACCATCGGTACTCATGATGAGTACCGGTACTCATCATGAGGGATACTGGTAAGGTTCCAAAGGGCACCGTTAGGATCGATAGAGTATCGGTACTCATCATAAGTACAGCTATATGTGGGACACTCGTCAAGCCCAGAAGCGCTGTCAGTATCAAAGAAGTACTGGTATTCGTCATGAGTACCGGTTGTAAAGACCTATCCCACTTTTAGCCTTTTAAGACATCTGGAGTCTCAGTCAGACATCTGTCCAGACGTCTGGATCATTTCCCAAACGTCTGAAAATGAAATTTCTGTACGTGTACTGCGCCCTGCGCGCGTGCGGTGCGCAGGACCTTCTTCCTGTCTCTCCTTTTTCCTCCTTTCCCCCTGAACCCTAAAACCCCACACCACCTATAAAATCCCCCCTCCCCTCCTCTCCTCTCCACTCCACACACCACCACCTCCACCTTCAAAGCCTACAGGAGTGGCAAGAGGAGGCGAGCGAGGGAGAGCGAAAGGGCGAGAAGGAGGAGAGTGCGGGAGGAGGAGGCCGAGGTCGTAGAGCTTCGGTGGAAGCTCGACAAAGCTCACACGACCACAGCGGGCGCATGCAGGAGGAGAGATCCCGGGGAGGCTACCTCGACCATCTGCAGCGGCTGGAGCTGCGGCGGCGCAAGGAGCGCGGCGGAGAGCGTTGGGAGTAGGTTCTGGTATTGGAAATTTTCCAGTATCAAATGTCTAGAGTGGAGTCCAGACGGCTGACGGAGCACCTGAATGTCTAGAGTTAAGGCCAGACGTCTGAAAGCTCATTTATTGCGAAGGTACATTCTTTTTCGCGGTTACAGCCATGCAGGCCTCACCGCAGAGTGAATGTCGGGTCTGATTTGGGGGTTGCGAGTATCATACGTAGGAGCAGCCTTGGGAAGGAGCGCAGAATGCTCTCTCACGCACTTTTGGACATCTGATCAGATCACCAGACGTTTGGAGATACTCCCAGACAACCGGAGGCATGATCCGACGTCAGGAACAGCCTTCAGACGATCGCAGAGGAGGCCGGGACGTCTGAGGACACCACAGGGACTTAAGGTTCTTGTACCATTTAAGACATCTGGACTTATTCGCAAACGTCTGATTTTGGACAGTAGACATGTTTTTGACCCGTTTGAGGTCCAATCGGGATCCATTTTACGCAAACGAAGTATCTGTAGTTTCCTTGCGAGTTTCTCTACGTATTAAAGACCTTTATACATTATTCTGAACCCTTCTTTTGTGATGTATTCCCTAGTGTAAGGTTTCAGCCTGTTGCGTATTTGGGGCTCGCAAAAATGCCTAGGTCTGCGGTTTGAGCCCCCATTACTCTTAGATTGTCTGATAGAGTAGTTTACTTCTGCTAATAATATTTAATAAGAATGTGCTTGTGGAAATAGTCGAATGGAACCCTAGGATGTGGCATGAACCCTATGATAGAGGAATGAATTAATCTTTTATGCTGTATGATGTACTTAAATGCATGATTTAGCTAAATCGTTAGCACTTTCCTGTATTATAATTATGAGCTGCCTGTAATTTATGAGCAATTACCTATAAAATCACCAGTTACATGTATTGAATTATGGAAAAACGAGTTGCCCGTATATAAATAAGAACTGAATTGTGAACGGTGGGATCTGGATCAGAATAGATAGGTGAACATGAGCATGAACCCTACGGGAAATTAGGAGTAGAGCTCCTGTGGTTAGATGGAAATCTGGAATGTAGACGAGAAGTGTGCTGGTCGTTGAGTACGTGGTACCAAGGAGAGCGACTGTCTCCTTTTCGTGTAGAGCGGAGCTAGCCGCCCTTGGGTTGAGACCCGGGGTTAAGATTGGCCACTTACGTCGACTCCTGTTGGCCTTCGTGTATGCGGTACCGAAGCAAGCTACTAGTGTAGAGAGAGAGCTAGCCACCCTACACCGACTTGTTAGGCCCTCTGGGCAAATCGAGGTAGTCAAATGAGTGTGTGTGGACTGTGAAAGGGCGAGACCCCTGTTCTGAGAAGGCAAGACTCTATATTATTCCATGCTGTACTTTGGGTGTACCTGCTAATGGAAACGGCTGACCACATGTTAGTAAGGGGTAACTACCTATATGCTTATCACGCATGCCGTAGTCACCGCTATGTCCTGACAGTAACCTCGGGGTGGTTGACTAGGTGTAGGACTATCACGGGGGACTCTCCCGACTAGGAGAGCACCACGTGTACCTTCTACTCTTCGAAAAAAACTACAACCAAGATCATTCCCACGAGAAACATACTAGATCAAGAATATCTGGATATTTGAGAAAAATGGGTAAAAAAGAAACACATAAAATAAAATAAATAAAAGAGAATTAAACATGTTGCTTTTACTACTTTAGATAGTATAGATACCACT
Source organism: Thalassia testudinum (assembly GCA_037157565.1). Taxonomy (NCBI): domain Eukaryota; kingdom Viridiplantae; phylum Streptophyta; class Magnoliopsida; order Alismatales; family Hydrocharitaceae; genus Thalassia; species Thalassia testudinum. Next base: position 51,424,914 of record JAZHRO010000018.1, on the reverse strand, counting down.
CTATTCAGCGTTCGCTGATTCTGTCTTTTTCATAACACTATTCAGGATCAGGAATTGAGCAGCTCGAGCTTCCAGCTGCGGAGCGTGCTGGACCCAGTTGAGCCCAGCCGTAGTTTCAGCACTTGTTGTTTTCCTTACTATTCCAATAAGTATCAGACTTTTAGCTACTGTTGTCTCTACTATTTACTTTCGTCTCCGTTATTCTGTTGTTGTGGTAATATGTAATGGAACAACAGTTTTACCTGCTTATACTGCTTTGTACGTTTTCACTGCTTAGTTATATTGCATATGTGAATGTGATTTACTTTTCGACTTTTTGGTTATTTCTTGTTGGACAATTGGTCTTGGGATTAGTCGAGGCAAGCTGGTCTCAGGTCCTGTAGGGATCTAGGAGCCAGGTCGTAACACCGGTACATGAGGGATACTGGTCGAACCCAGGATCGGTCCAGTATCGATGGTGTACCGGTACTCATCATGAGTACCGGTACATGTGAGATACTGGTCACGTCCTAGGATCGATCCAGTATCAATAGAGTATAGGTACTCATCGTGAGTACCGGTACAAGTGGGATACGGATAATAGTTCCAAGATCAGTCCAATATTGATGTAGTACAGGTACACATCACTTAGGTATGGTACAGAAGAACCAGTACCGATACTTGGTCATTGCTATTGGTACCGGTACTCATCATGAGTACCGATACTAGCGCGTTGATTAGGATATAATTTTGTGATAATGATATGAACATTACCGATTCATTTTAATGTATTAAGTACTATGGTATATTTAGTAATTCTTACCAAAACGGGTTGCTTCTTGTGCGAGTTTATTTAAAATATTAAAATGACTATGTATGTTGTATTCCTGTATAGGACACTGAACCCAAAGGTGAACCGCCTCATAACTGAATGCATATGTACACATTTAATGATAAATTTTCTATTAAATTATTAGGTTCCATGTAGGTAGTTAAGTTAATCTAAAGATGACTTAATTACTTACATGAGTGTTTTAAATAGTTATTTATCATACTTAAAATAACCCTTTACAATATTAATATTTATTGTCCAAAGACTAAATATTAATTGTTGTATTATTTAGTTTACTTAATTCCGAGTACATATTTGATTTATTTCCTTTGTTTTTCAGTTAACTCAGCATCTATCATAACTGCCAATCTAAATTCTATTCCAGAGTTAAATGAATCTAATTTTAAATTCTGGAAAGAAAGTATCCCTATTGTTCTAGGATATATGGATCTAGACCTTACGCTTAGGATTGATCCTCCTAACCCTCTTATGGATAAGAATTCTTCTGATGAAATAAAGAACTCTAAGAGGTGGGAGTGATCAAATTGCATGTGACTAATGATCATGAAGCGTGCTATCGTAAAAAATTTTAACGATACTATCTCAGAGAAATTGAATGCTAAGAAATTCCTTGATGAGATTAAGAAAAGATTTGTTAAGAATGAGAAAGCTAAGACAAGCAATCTCCTTAGTAAACTTGTCACACTTCAGTGCAGGGGCACTAAAAACATTAGGGAGCATATTATGGAAATTTCCCATTTAGCTTCGAAACTAAAGATTCTTAGGTTAGAGTTTTCAGATGACCTCCTCGTGCATTTGATTTTTATCTCCCTCCCTACACAATATGAACAGTTTAAGGTTAGCTACAACTGCCAAAGGCAAAAGTGAGCTCTTAACGAACTCATTTCTCATTATGTGCAAAAGGAAGAGAGGCTAAAACAAGACAAACCAGAGAGTGCTCATCTGATTTTTGGGCCCAAAAGGAAGGGAGCTAAGGATACAGCTGCTACCAATTCATCCTCCTTCAAAGGGAGTCAAAAGAAGCCTAAGGCATCCTACTTCTTCTATAAGGGAGGACACGTGAAGAAAGATCATACCAAATATCATGTTTGACGTGAAGAAAAAGGTACATCACTCTCTTTGGTTTGTTTAAAAGTTAATTATGCTTCTGTACCCTCGGACATTTGATAGATAAATTCGGGAACTGCTATTCACATTACTATCTGTGCAAAGTTGCCTAAGCTGCCGAATACCACGTGATGGTGAAAGATACATCTATGTCAGTGACGGCAAGAAAGTAGATATATAAACTATTGCGGATTTTAGACTATCACTGATTATCGATCACCAATTAGATTCGAAAGAAATATTTATTGTATCATCATTTAGACGAAATTTAGTTTATGTTTATCAATTGAACAAATTTGGTTATTTTTGTTCATTTGGAGATAGATAATTTCAGTTATTTCTTAATTCAAATTTAGTTGATTTTGGTTCTTTGTATGTTAGTGATAAATTATATATACTGCATATGTTTTCCTCTAATTTAGAGGCCTTCAATGTAACTTTGAGTGGTACAAAGTGTAAAATAACTTAGGAGAATTCCGCTTTACTGTGGCATAAGCGTTTAAGTCATATCTCTAAACAGAGAATGGACAGGTTTATTTCAAATGGAATTCTTGATTCCCTCAATTACATGGATTTGGATGTTTGTGTAAACTATTTAAAAGGGAAAAGAACAAACAAAAGATGTATAGGTACCACTAGAGCTACAGATGTCTTAGAACTAATACATACGGATATCTACGATTCATTTCTTACGGCTATATGGAATGGGCAACAGTACTTTATTACGTTTATAAACAACTATTCTAGATACGGGTATCTTTTTCTTCTTCGCAAAAAGTCACAGTCTTTGGATGCTTTCAGGTCCTATATGACCGAGGTGGAAAACCAACTCGAGAAAAAGATTAAAGCTGTTAAATCTGACCGTGGTGGTGAATACTACAGCAGATATAATGGATTAGGACAACAGCGTCCAAGATCATTTGCTGCTTTTCTAGATGAGTGTGGCATAGTACCTCAGTACACCATCCCTAGGACACCAAGCATGAATGGTGTTACTGAACGCCGCAACAGGACTCTTAAAGATATGGTACAAAGTATGATTAGTCATACCGTTTTACCTGAGTCTCTATGGGGAGAAGCGCTAAAGACAGTTGTGTATATTCTCAATCGAGTACCAACTAAAGTAGTGTCTAAAACTCCATATGAAATGTAGACTAATAAGGTACCTAATTTGAAACATTTTCATATCTGATGTTGTTCAGCTGAAGTTAGACCGTACAGGCCTACTAAAAGGAAACTGGACTCTAAGACGATCACCTGCTATTTTGTAAGGTACTCTGAAAAGTCAAAGGGTTATAAGTTTTATAACCTGACTCGCTCATTCTTTGAGATTATGAATGCCTATTTTTTCGAGGATGTTGGTTTGAGGGTTAATAGTTGTCATATTTCATTTGAAGAACCAAATCCTGTTCATAAGGAAAATATTAAACATGATCAAGTTTTTGTTCCAAACGTTGTTACAACAACATCAGGGGAAAAAAGTAATGTGAATAATCTTCCTATCAATCAAATCGAATAACTTTAAAACATTTCAAATCCTACACCCATTAGGAGATCTAGTAGAAAAAGGAGAAATGTAATATCTAGTGGTTACGTTGTATTTCCTCAGGAACTAAAGGCAGACCAAATAGATACGAATCACATTTCAATCACTCATGCCATGATGAGTTTTCATTCTCAAGACTTGTGGATCAATGTCATGAATGAAAAGATGAAATCCATGAGTGACAACAAGATTTGAGATGTCCCAATTCCTAAAGGTGTGAAGCCCATTGGTTGTAAATGGATATTTAAAACCAAATAGGATTCACAAGGCAATGTAAACAAATATAAAGCTTATCTTGTTGCTAAAGGATTTACTTAAAAGGAAGGCATAAACTATAAAGAGACATTTTTAGTAGTTTCATCTAAAGATTCATTTAGAACCATAATGACTTTAGTAGCTCATTTTGATTTGGAACTACATCAGATGGATGTAAAACAATGTTTCTTAATGGAAACATTAATGAAACAATTTACATGATGCAATCAGAGAACTTTACATTAGGAAACGCAAAGAAAATGATTTGCAAATTAAAGTCATTTATAGACTAAAGCAAGCTTAAAGATAGTGATATTACAAATTTCATCAAGTAATTGTATCATTTGATTTTGAGACAAATCCAATTATGATTATGTATACCACAAATTTTGTAAGGAAAAATATATTTTCCGGATTTTATATGTGAATGACATCTTCTTTACCTATAATGATAATGGTTTGCTTCAAGAAATCAAGACATTTCTCTCTGGTAATTTTGAAATGAAGGATCTTGATAAAGCCTCTTTTGCATTAGAAATCCAAATACAATGAAATCGTACTCGGAGTGTCCTTGAATTATCACAAAGGATATATATTGATATCATTCTAAGATGATTTGACATGGAGAAGTACAATACAGGAGATACTCCAGTGACTAAGGGAGAAATTCTCTCTTAACCAATGTCTCAAGAATAAATTTGAAGCTAAAGATTTGGAAAATATTACATATGCATCGACAGTGGAAAATTTAATGTATGCTCAAATCTGCATGCGACCAGACCAAGCATACATTGTTGGCATATTGGCCAAATATTTAAGCAAGCCTAGACCCGACCACTAGAAGGCAGCTAAACGAGTCATACGCTACCTACAAAAAATAAAGGATTTCATGCTCACATACAGGAGATCAGATCATTTGGAGATATCAGATATTCTAACTCTGACTTTGTGAGATGTCAGAATACTCAAAGATCTACTTTTGGATACACTTTTCTGCTGGCAAGAGGGGCTATCTCAAAGAGGAGTGCAAAGCAAACCTTGATAGCTACCTCCATTATGGAAGTAGAATTTATAGCAAGCTTCGAGGCCTCAAATCATAGAGTGGCTTAATAATTTTATCACAATACTACGGATCATTAATGGTGTCGAAAGACCACTTCGACTTTACTGTGACAATAATTTGATGGTAATATACTCCAATAGAAATAAAAGTTCTTCGAGGTCGAAGCACATTAATATCAAGTATTTAGCGGTCAAAGAAAATTTTCAAAGTAGAAAGGTGAACATTGTGAAATTGCACCAGAGAGGGGGTAATTAGTGAATTTATAAAATATTGCAAGACAAAAAATTCAATCACAAAAAGAGATCATATTTTTAGGTGGAAGTCCAAAACAGGTGAAAACCACCACCTAAGCCAATCCCTTAACTTAGGATTTTCGATCACAAAGTGATCAATCCACTAATCACAGTACTTAAACAAAGGTAGTGTACCTCAATTACAAATCTCACCTCCGATCCCTAAACGGAGGTTTCTCCCTTTACAATGAAGAGACAAGAACCCGATAGGCTGAATACCCAAAGTACAAAAGTAAGAATTAAACAGTACCTATAGAGCACCCCAATAATTTGATTACTTCCTTATCTATTAAGCATAAAGAGAACTCTTTGAGAGTTTGCAGAATGAAGTGCATCGGGAGTGTGGGTTTGCCCTTTAATCAGAGTGTTGGCACAACACAAGGGCGAAAGGAGGCTGAGTAGTGAGCAAATGATTTTCTAAGGGAATTGAATCTCAAGAAGTGTGTTTTACCTAAGAGAGATTGTAGTCTATTTATAAGCAAGTTTAGAACCTTCAAGGATGCTTGAGAGAGATCTCCTAGCCGTTGGAGGCAAATCTTAAGAGATTGGAATGAAATCCACTACAAATCAGGGTAATGATGAGTCTGACAATAATATCAGACTCTTGATTTTAGGATCAAACATCTTATAAGACATCTGATTACAATTATGGTCGTCTGATACTATTAGTCAAGCTTTGCTGGTTTCATTGGATCGAAACAGGGACGTCTAATATTTTCACATAAGACGTCTGATAAAATTATTAGACATCTAATTATGCGTAGATTCATTCATGTTTTGACCAGATCCAAACTGGATTCTAGATTTGAAGGAACAAACATCAATATGGACGTCTATAGGATTCCCTAGACGTCTGGAAACCTAAAAATGATTTATCTTGGAAATCTGACAGAAGATCTTTGGTTCCTAATGAGATTCGCACAGAAATAAATGAACAACGATCCAAAGGTAGACGTCTGGAAACATGTCCAAACATCTGAAAATGTATTTTGCCTATTATATTTAGAAGGAAGATGGGTGCTTGAGTCTAACGGTTGTTTAAAGGATATTCAGGCAAAGTATTAGACGTCAGGATGAAGCTATGGATGTATGATGGAAGATTGCTTCGACTGATGTTTATGAAATCAGAAACTAAAGGCAAAGCTATAGGTAATTAGACGTCTAAAATGCTTGTTAAACGTCTTAAAGTTAAAGATTAGACGTCTGACATTTGTTATAGATGTTTGATTTGAGTCTTAGTGTTAGGTTTTTATTTCTAATTTATCCTAAGTATAGAGAGTCTAAATTAACTATTTATAAGTTATACTTGGAGACTTTTTACAACATCTCTAGACTTAAATAAAATAAATATTACAACATTTGAAAATTTACATAAAAAGCCTATGACCTATGATAATACTCATGATACCTACTATTCACGCTTTTAATCCTCCGACTTGGGAAACTTCATGAAACCTGCAATTGTATTATTAAAAGAAAAATATGATACGCTTATGTTTTATTTCTTTTTCTTCATTTTGTAAAATCATCAAAATATTATACATGAGAGGTTAAACTAACACATTGGGACCAACCTCCTGATAACAGATCCACTCATTAAAGGGCTTACGTCAAAAATTTTTCATGAACATGTTGTCTGTATAGATGTTATATCTATTCTATAATACAAAAATTCAGTGGAAGTTTATTTTATTTTGATATTTCATGTATGGACATGTTTTAGATTATGCGCATTATAATAAAATTTTTATTCTTTAAACTCATTAGTCATTGTCATGTGATCTCTTGTATAATAAAATTTTTAGATCAACTGAAAATAAACTTGTGCAAATCACATTAACATGTAATTTTCATGCTATACACTTATATTAGATCAATGTCATCACTTGTGTTAATATATGTAATCATTGTTTGATCTAATCGATTTTATAATAATGAAAACCAACTTTAGTTGCATATTAACCAAGTATGCACAAGTGGATGTGGTTTGAGTAAGAGATTGTCAAAATCATAATACAAACCTACATACATTATTATTACATAATTATACATTAACTATATACATACATTTAGACGTTACATTTACACTCATTAAAATGATCTAATTATATAAATTGATCATTCAACTCTTATTAGGATATGAAATCTAATATATATAAACCTCAAGGGAAATACAATTCCGTGCCGAGTAGAATTATTATTTCCTATTAAACATTTATGATTCCTGAAGGGGTGATGTCAAAGTAGACATTCAATTTTCGATATCCCATTATAGAAAAATTATAAATAGAACTCATGACAAAACTCAAAGAATACACCCCCATTCAATTCTTTTCCACTCTCACTCACTGAACCCTCTAAATGTATCATTATCATCATCTTTCATTGGAGAAGTCCACGACTACAAAAGATTTCCATGATCTCTCAACACTTTCATTACGATAGATTCAGATATTCTTCCATCATTTTCTTTTTCATTTTTATTTTGATTTATTATTTGAGAAATAAATTATTTTTGAGATTATAAAAAGTCATTTGATTTTAATTTCTATTTAAATTTAATCCCATCATTACCGATCAATCTATAGAGTGATGAGGAAATCACTACAGATTTTGTCTCCTAAAGCTTCTAAGTTATAGATGTCCTCGTTAAGGTGCTTCCTAACAAGAAACATCTTGTGTGAAAAGTTGAACAAGACTAATATTTATGCTCCCATTTTGGGAGGAACTATTAGCATTATTTGTTTATACTTTATTATTTTTTCTCTTTTTATTTCTTATTTTATTTCTTCAATAAGCGACCTTCTCTGTGCAAAAGAGGTCAGAATATCATAATGAAGTTAATCATTCCATCTTTTACACACGATAGGTCGAAGTTAATTATCATGAATGCAGTGTTGAATCCCCTAAAGACAACAGAATCAATCTTGTAGTTCCATCATGATTTATTTTCGAGCATTTACAATTTCAAAACTTCAAGTAAAAGCAAAAGTTTACCTATGTAGCTGAGCATGGGCAAGAAGAATTATGCCTTTAAAAAAGGGGGAGAAAAATGGACTCATAATAATGGATAGCCATCTATGCTGCAATAATTAGCAAAATTATGGTACTCAAGAAGTCAATCAAACTGCCGTCGCAGCATTGGCAGTCTCTTCTGCCTGTGCATCGTGTCTGAACTTGAAAATACCAGATAAACCTCGCTCTCCAGCAAGTTTTTGCAATTCAGCCATTCCCTGTTCAAGCATATCTACCTTTTTTGCCAGCTCCTGCTCATTTCGTTTGAGATCCTTGAAAATGCAGTGAGATTATTTATAGAAGACATGTACTAAGATTTTAAGTTTGAACTTAAGCAGATGAATCAGAGGTAAAATGTGATTTTGAAAACTAGGAAGAGGCCATTTTCAAGTTCGGTCCCTCCTATGCAAGCAAAATAGCTCATTTGAGAGTCGGAAGAATATGCAAATTGCATGAGAAATAATGTTAAGTAAATGCAATATATTGTTTTTTTATCCTTTCAATTAATTGAAAATAGAACATATTTGCAGGTCATGCTGAGATGCAAATGTGAAATATTGCATAAAAGAGAGAGGGTTACAGCACATATAATCGGTATGTACTCACGAAAAACAAAAAGCACCGCCGGTTTAGGTGATATATTGACTTCGGCTCTGGACCGCATTAAGAAAGGTGATTGGTCAACAGGAAGAGACATTGGATCAGATGGTGTGAAAGGGGCACAGGATAAGTTTTTTCCTGTATGAAGATGAGGGCTGCCAATGGTTGTAACTTGGTGTATGTGCCGACTCCAATTTCAATGTAAAACCCCCTTTCCCAATTGCCTTCATTTTGTGCACATGCTAGCAACCGTGAAAGCATTTGAACAATTCAATATGGCATGCAAATCTTCTAGGTTACCTCAAGTTCCTGCATGAGTAATTCCTCTTTTCGAACTTCAGATCGGACACTTCTCTGCACCTCAAAAATTACAACACTTCCACCAACCTAAGGAGCAAGGTGGGATGAAATTAGAACCTAGTAACGGAACAAGTATAAGCCTTGTGATATTAGAAGATGATAAGGCATCCGGTTCGAAGGACAACCAAAAAGATGAAAAGTTCCCCAAAGAGATCCGTCGCTGCCTGGACAGCTTTCTCTTCATTTAAAGGACGAATCGCTACATTCGTTGAATGGCCATAAAGGCGTCTCTGAAGGTTTGTAGTGATTCTGTGATTTGCCTGGATAGGAAATATATAAAAATTTAGGAACATTAACCTTAACGTTTGTAAATATAAGAGCAAATATCGTTAACCGTTAAAGGAATAACTCGAGCGATTATCTACTAGCTATTGCTTTTTCTCAAAGTACACTTCAGAATGAGATATGATCATGCATGTTCACCTTACCTTGCTCTGTGTTTAGTATGGTGCTAGCAGGCAGGTTAAAGGAGAACGGATGCAATTTGATGAATAGCGTACATGGCTAAAAAGAGGTAGGTCAGATTCTCAATGCAATACAACTAGTAATAATTAATAAACTAACACACCCACCCACATCCTTACATCTTAACATATCAACTCAAATGTTACACCGAAAGCACTATTTCTTACCAACAAAAAAAAAAAAAAAAAACTTTTCAAGGAAAACCAACAAAAAAATAAAGATAAAATCAACTGGACATCAAATATAAAACAAATAAATGATAATTTCTAATTGTGTATTTGCAATGCATCAACTCATAAATCGCATCTAATCCACTACTTATCCCACCTTTAAACTAAATACTTCTTTTTGCCCGTCGTCTTTTTCTTATGGGACACTCATATAATTTATCTAATTCTTTTTTATATAAAAGAGGGTTAGGATTTCTTTTGCAAATTAATGTATTCATTTGGATCTCAAATGGTATGAGCAACAATCCTAAGCCGATGCTCCGATATCCGACCGAAAAAGAATCTATCACAACATGATTGGATCACCAACGTGGAAGTGATTTAATTGAGAATGGCTTCCATGCTGCTACCACCACCACCAACGGTTGCGCTAACCAGGGAGGTAGCAGCGGCAGAAGTACCATCACCGGGCAACCTACCGCCACTGGCAATGCTACCACTAGGCTATCTACCATTCATAGCGTTGCCACCGGTGGCCTGTGGTTGCTAGCAACAATTGTTGCTGCTATTGGTGGCTGGCAATCCCTCGTTCATGTTATACTTTGCGTGATCAGTCTTCTCTCACGCCTAGTTTGGATGGCAATGAGACTTCTCTCGCCTATGTTGGAGAAAGTTGATACAAGAAGATCAACTTCAGTTTCTACCAAATTAGCGTGTGCAACCCAAGAAGTTGTGAACAAGAAGACGGTCAAGAGCGCATAGGTAATCGACTTCGACGCCTCTATTCATCTCACCGGAGATAGATACCATTTACAAGACCTTATTGCTCCACAGGGTATTCAAGATGTGAGGGTAGCCAACGGTGCTACCTCTCCTGTTATCGCAGTAGGGCATGTACATGCAACGTCCAAAATGAAGATAGAGAAGATATATTATGCTTCCAAATTTCCCATGAATCTACTGTTTATGAGCCACATTTGCAGGGATCATGGGTGTCGTGTTGTGTTTCATGAGAAGCATTGCTATTTCCAAGATTGTCTGACAGGAGAGATTGTTGGCAATGGCATAGAAAGAGATGGCCTATATTACCTTGACACACCTACCTTGTTCGCAAGGGCCATGTCAATCACTCGTGATCCATTACCATGACATTGAAGACTTAGGCATCCTTCCATGAAGAGGATGCATCAAATGTATCCTGAATTATCAAATTCATTGACTCTGGAGTACAAGGACTATCAATTGGGGAAGCATTACAGGAGCAGTTACCCTCGGAGAGATGGAGTTAGTGCAATGCCCTTTGCCTTGGTACATTGTGACGACTGAGGATCTTCCAGAGTTGCCACTCCTGGCGAACACAATATTTTGCAATGTTTGTGGATGACCATAGTCGCCTTACCTAGGTTTTTTTAATGGAGGCCCGCAGCTAGATCCCTACTATTATCCAACAGTTTCTTTCCGAGTTGCAGACATGGTATAAGACTACAGTCCGAATTTTACGCAGTGATAATGCACTAAGGTTCATGCACAGAGATCTACAAGAGGTATTCCGGTCCAAAGGAATTATTCACCAGACATTAGGCGCTCATACTTCCCAACAGAATAGGGTTGTTGAGCTCAAGCTGCAGCGTCTTTTTGATATTGCTAGGACCTTGATGTCCCATATGAAGGTTCCTCGGCAATTCTGGAGTGATGACATACTGCTACATATTTGATCAATCGGATGCCATCCTCTGTGCTTCAGGGCCAAATTCCATACCAAATATACCCTGAGTGTACCAAGCCATTTCCTTTATCCTTGCAAGTGTTTGGGTGCATATGTTTTGTTCAGAATCATGGTCTTCAGGATAAATTCGCTCCCCATGCCACAAAGTGTCTTCCTTGGTTACTCCAAGACCCAAAAGTGCTACAGATGCTACGATCCAGTTTGCAGAAGATATATTGCCACTGTAGATGTGACTTTCATTGAAAAGATTCCCTACTTCTCAGAAGAAGTCATTTATAGAGGCTATCATACAGGAGACACAAACGTATCATAAGAGATCACAGGTAGATGATTCCTTAGACAATGAGCCAGTTCGGCTTGTTACTCTTCAGACAAGAGTGATACAGATAGGGAGGAGTCCGTACAGAAATCTACTGCCACACGTACTCTTCATCTTATTTCACACTACACTACGATTTCCCATCTCCAGGAGAAAGACAGGCAATTTGCATCAACTATTACTACTATTGTTCTCAGATATTTTCTCCAGGCTTCCCAAGATCTCAAGTGGAAAGCAACTATGGATAAGGAGATGCATGCCCTACAGACCAAGAAAACATGGGATCTTGTTCCATGTCCTGAGGGTGCCACTATTGTTAGTTGTTGGTTGTTGATGGGTGCATACCATCAAATACAGATCTAATGGGACAGTAGAGTAATATAAGATCAGATTTATTGCCAAGGGGTTCAACATATGTGGTGAGCTACCTTGAAACTTTCTCACCAGTTGCTCGTATTATTTCCATCAAGATTATTTTGTCTGTTGCAATGGTTCAACAATGGCCTTTATACTAGCTTGATATTAAAAATACTTTCTTATATGGAAATCTTGCTAAGGAGGTATATATAAGATAGCCACAAGGATATGACAATCAGGAGAAGCTTGTATGTCTCTTACAAAAGGCCATTTATGGCCTAAAGCAGAGCTCACAAGCTTAGTTTGAGCGGCTCAATTTGGAGGTCAGGAGGATAGGATTCCAACAATCTACCATTGCGCATTCTTTGTCAGGACACAATATGATGGGATATGGAGAGTCGTCATCTTGGCAGTATATGTTAATATGATTCTTACTAGTGGGATAGTGTAGACGAAAGCCTTTTTTTAGTTCACCTCGGTCAGTAAGGATTTAGGTGATCTTCGTTATTTCTTAAGGATAAAAGCAGTTCGTCAAGAAACTAGCTTATCCTTATCACAAAGTGTTACGAACGCAGCCTCAAAACATTTTTTAAAACGTCTGGGAAGTGGCCCAGACATCTGACCAGACGTCTGGAACCCTTTCCAGATGTCTGGTATTTATATTTGCGGCGTACAGGGTTGCAGACCGGCACCCGCCGCTCTCTTCCCTCTTTTTCCCTCTCTCCTACAGGGCGCGGTGTCTCTCTCTCTCTCTCCCCGCGCGGCCTTAAAAGGCCCCTCGTCCTCTCCCTCACCCTCATCTCCTCCATGTCCCTCTTCTTCTTCTCCCAACCGTTGCAAGAGCGCGAGCGAGCGAGTGAGCGGCGGCAGCAGCACCGCGACAAGTGTGCGGGAGGAGGTGTTGCGCGAGGGAGGAGACGCTCGACCGTGAGGGCTCGAGCTTGCCGAGGCAGCTAGAGCCGGACGGCGGGGGAGCAGCGAGCGTGGAGTGTCGCGGAGGGGCTGTTGCAACTCGAGCAGCAGGCGGACAGGGCGCGACGTGGTCGTGCGTCGCGGGCGAAGGGCGAGTTGAGCCTTGGTTCTGGAAATTTTTCCAGAATCAGACGTCTGGACTTATGACCAAACGACGGTGAAGACGTCTGGAGGACTGCCCAGACGTCTGTCAGGTAAGATATTTCTTTCTTCCTTTTTCGCGTGTACGGCCATATGGCCATCCGCCGCGCCTTCGTCTGCGACTCGTCGTACTGAGAACAGGTGTGGGTGCATCCAGGTTCTGCTCAGGAGGGCGCGAGGGCTCGCCATCCCACGTGAATCGGACGTCTGGCCGCAGTGCCAGACGAATGGAAGGACTTCCAGACGTCTGGGGTGACCATCGGACGTCTGGGAACTAAGCCAGACGCCCCTGCAGGCTTCTGGACGTCTAAAGGACTACACAGAACGAAGGTACGTTCTGACTCACATTTTAAGACGTCTGGAATCTCTTCCAGACGTCTGATTTTGGGCAGTTTCGTCGTTTCGACTCGTTTAGGGCCCGTTCGGAGTCCGTTTTCAACGTTTCGAGTTGCGTTCTTTCCAGAATAAAATCCTCTACCCGTTTACAGTAATTATATACCATTCTGAAAAACTCCTTGTGTTTGATCCTTGTGTTAGGACCCCGTTCCATTGCAGTCTTGGGGATTACGGAGGCACGCGGGATTTCCGACCACGCCCCCAGTACTCCCGTTGTAGCTGGTAGAGTGGCTTTTAATTTACTTAATCAAATTTATTACAATTGTGGAATAATTAATAGAGTCTAGGGCACTACATGAACCATAGGACTGAGAAACTATATTGAATGATAGATCCTAGGGTATTGCATGAAACATAGGACTGGAAACTAGATTGAATGATAGATCCTAGTGTACGGCATGAATCCTAGGACTGGAAAACTAGTGATATGTATATAAATATTACAGTCTTGGAAAGGTGGAAAGGAAATAATAGCTGCCTGTAAATTGATTTAACCACTGCCTGTTATAAAGGAATAAATATGATTGAGAACATGGGTTGCATGAACGTAAAACTGGAACGGTGAACCTAAATGTGCTGAGTTAAAAGAGCTGGAACCCTACGAGGAATTAGGAGTAGAACTCCTGGAAAGAGAATGGATGGAACTGAGAAGGAAAGACGTGGAAGTGTGTTGTCTCTGGAGTACGTGGTACCAACGAGAGCACACATTACCTCTTAGTGTAAAGGGGAGCTTGCCGCCCTCAGGTTGAGACCAGGGTGCGTTTGGCCTCTGTAAACCGACTTGCTGGCCCTCCCGTACGCAGTACCGAGGAGAGCTACTAGTGTAGGGAGAGCACTAGCTACCCCACGGGCCCCGGGGTTCTGCTAGCCTCCTACACCGATTTGTTAGGCCCACTGGGCAAACCAGGGTAGTCAGGCGAGGGTGCGCGGACTGTGGAGGGGTTGGACCCCTGTTACTGAGAGGGCTCTGCCCTATACTGATTCCGTGCTGTACTTTGAGCACACCGGTTAACGGAAACGACTGACCGCATGCTAGTGCGGGGTAGCTATCCGTGCGCTTATCACGCGTGCCGTAGTCACCGTTACGTCTGTCAACGACCCTGGGGTGGTTGACTGAGGGTAGGATCACCACAGGGACTCTCCCAGCCAGGAGAGCACAACGTGTTACTTCTACCTTTCGGAAAAGACTGCAATCAAGATCGTTCCCACGATGAACATTCAAGATCAAGTGAAGGATCTGAGAAATAGATAAATTGTGAAATAATAAAAAGACGTAAATAAAGGAAAAAAGAAAATATAACAGCTACTGTACACTCTACTGCTTCTTTAATTTTAGCTGCCACTCTACTCAGCGTTTTGCTGACGTGTTACACTCGTTACTTTTCAGGACCAGGTGTTGAGCAGCCAGGGTCAGCGGCTGTAGAGGACGTTGGGCCGAGTAGGGTCCAGTAGAGTTACCGCAGTTCTTTTGTACCCCTTTTGTTCCACTGTAGTGAGTAGTTCTTGTTACTCTCTGTACTTCTTTACTTGTAGCTTCATGTTATGTTATAATTGTTCTACTATTGTGGCATATACTGTAGTAGTTCCTTTTCTTACTACTGTATTTTGTTACTGCTAGTTATATTCATCCTGAATGTGGTTTATTTTACTACTCTTTTGGTTATATCCTCGTTGGACGACTAGGTCTTGGGATTAGTCGAGTCGGTTCGATTCTTGTGTCTCGTAGAGACTCGGGAATCGGGTCGTTACAAGATGGTATCAGAGCAAGGTCGTCTCGAGAAATGAATCAACTGACTGGAAAATAACCAATTCACATGTCTGTAACTAGAGTAGCCACCACAACATATCTTTTGACATGAGTTCTTAGACGTTTTTCGTTAAATATCGTTCCGTATTGACGTGTTTCCTTTGTTTCGCGTCTCCTTGCAGGAGATGCCTCGTCGCGGGATTGGGGAGGCGGGTCGCGGGCGTGGCCAAGGACGAGGCCGGCGAGGAATGCGTGCCGTTGTCGACGCCTCCGTGGGCCAGCCACTGCTCCCGAGCGCCCAGGTCCAGGACCTCGCCCAGCTGATACGGGACATTGTGCAAGAGGTGCTCCACCCACCACCCCGAGCGCCTCACCCTGGGGCTGCGGAGGGGGAGTCCTCTGTGGGACCACACGACGGACGCGGCGCTGGACTCGGGGGAGGGGATGGGCCGCCACCGCCCCCACCTTCCTCCGACACTTCTGTGCACGAGACACCTTTGCCTGGAGGTGCACCAGCATCTCCACTGCAGTGCCACTTCGAGCTCTTCGGGCAGTTCCGGAAGCTGAAGCCCCCCTCCTTCAAGGGGGATAAGGACCCGACCGAGGCAGAGGACTGGCTCGAGCAGCTCGAGAAGATTTTCGACACCCTTCGCCCCCCGGTGGAGTGCCACGTGGCCTTTGCCACGTACCAGTTGGAGAGTGCGGCACACAGGTAGTGGAGGGCGATCAGAGGACAGGAGAGGGACGAGTCGACCTGGGATCGGTTCGTCACCCTCTTCTGCGAGCAATACTTTCCCCAGACGTGGCAGGACCAGAGGAGGCGGGAGTTCCACACTCTCCGCTAGGGGACGATAACCGTGAGCGTGTACCGCACGCATTTTCTGGAGCTGTCCCGCTTTGCAGCGACAGCGGTAGCCACTGAGGAGCGCCTTTGGAGGTTCACCGAGGGGCTCCGACCTGCGATTCGGGTGTATGTCAAACCCCTAAAGCTGCCTACGTTTTCGAGGGTGGTGGAGGCAGCTATGACCTACGAGGAGACCAACCCGTCCGCGCGAAACACTGAGGGCGGGCGGAAGAGGCCCTTCCAGCCAGACTTTTTACAGGGCCGGCGAGAGAGGAGACACGTGGCGTCCGCAGGAGAGCCGTCACGTTTTGCAGGGCCATCAGTGGCCTTTGGGGGGCCTCGACAGGGGCCAGTTGCCAGCACCGGACCCCCGCCCAGCCGACAGCAGGGACCCTCAGAAGGCGGGAGTCGGGTTCCCCTCTGCTACCAGTGTGGCAAGCCGGGCCACATCAGGAGGGACTGCCCGTCTAGGGCAGGTCAGTAGATACTTCCCGCGCAGAGCACTGGAGGGCGCACAGGAGGCCGCGGTTCCCAGGCGCGAGGAGGACAGCAGTCACGAGGAGGGTACCGACCAGCACCTACCCGTCCGACGCAAAACGTGGCTGCTTCGTCCGCACCTAGAGCTGAAGGGCATATCAACGCCCTGACACACAGGGATGCCAAAGCTTCAGGATCGGTGGTGGCAGGTATGGTTTCAGTTTCTGGCAGACTCGTTTACACACTTTTCGATTCCGACGCTACGCACTCGTTTGTCGCAGCCAGTTTCGCAGTTAATTTGGGCCAAGACTATACACTGTTAGAGAATCCGTTCGTAATCAGAGGTCCGAGTAGTCAGCTGTTTGTGGCTGAGGAGGTGTAGACGGGTTGCGAGGTCAGGGTCGGGGGACATAGTCTGCCAGCTGACCTGATTATGATACAGATGGAGGACTTTGGCGTAATTCTAGAGATGGACTGGCTGTCCACTTACCACGCTTTGGTGGACTGTTTTGAGAGGAAGATCGCTTCTCCATACCGGAGTTGCCTTCTTTCAAGTTTCACGGACAGCCAGTGGATGGAGGCTTCAGGTGCATTTCGGCACTTCGGGCGGCGAGACTTTTTAACCAGGGGTGTGAGGGCTTCCTAGCTTGTGTGGTGGCAGAGCCCAGCCCTGTGGCAGACTTCCAGAGCATCCCGGTGGTCAGAGAGTACCCTGACGTGTTCCCAGACGAGTTACCAGGACTACCGCCCGAGCGTGAGATCGAGTTTGAGATCTCACTAGGACCAGGGACCAGCCCCATCTCCATCGCACCATACCGGATGGCACCGCTTGAGACACGAGAGCTCAAGTCTCAGTTGCAGGATCTTTTGGAGAAGGGCTTCGTGAGGCCTAGTGCGTCTCCCTGGGGAGCCCCGATACTGTTTGTGAAGAAGGATGGTACCCTACGCCTTTGTGTGGACTACCGACAGCTGAATAGGGTTACCATCAAGAATAGATATCCGCTGCCGTAGATCGATAACTTGTTTGACCAGTTGCGAGGTGCCACGGTGTTCTCCAAGATCGACTTGAGGTCTGGATACCACCAGTTGAGGATCAGGGAGGTAGACGTCTCCAAGACAGCTTTCCGCACCCGGTACGGACACTACAAGTTTTTGGTCATGCCGTTTGGGCTGACCAATGCCCCTGCTGCTTTCATGGACCTGATGAACCGGGTGTTTATACCGTACTTGGACCAGTTCATGGTGGGTATTTATTGATGACGTACTAATCTATTCTCGAGTTCAGATGCAGCACGGACAGCACTTGCGGATGGTTCTGGACACACTGAGACGACGTAGGTTGTACGCCAAATACAGCAAGTACGAGTTCTGGTTGAGGAAGGTGACCTTAGGTCATGTGATCTCTGGGGACGGCTTGGCGGTGGACCCAGCCAAGGTCGAGGCAGTGCTCAGGTGGGAGAGATCGCGTTCAGTCACCGAGATTCGCAGTTTCCTAGGACTGGCAGGCTACTACAGACGGTTTATCAGGGGTTTTTCACAGATTGCGCGTCCTATGACAGTTGACCTGGAAGGACGTGCCCTTCACTTGGACAAACGCCTGTGAGGTGTGTTTTCAGGAGCTGAAGGAGAGGTTAACTTCGGCTCCTGTGCTCACCATCCCTGACAGTAGTGGCGGGTTCGTTGTGTACACGGACGCCTCCTTGCAGGGGTTAGGAGGTGTGCTCATGCAGAGGGGTCACGTCGCTTACGCTTCGCAGCAACTGAAGCCCCATGAGCATACCTATCCTACCCACAGCCTGGAGCTGGCAGCTGTCGTCTTCGCGCTGAAGACCTGGAGGCACTACTTGTACGGTGAGACCTTCGAGATTTTCATGGATCACAAGAGCCTCAGATACCTTTTTTATCAGAAGGAGCTCAACAAGAGATAGAGACGTTAGTTGGAGCTCCTGGAGGACTATGACTGTAACATTTCCTACCACCCGGGAAAGGCCAACGTGGTGGCTGACGCCCTAAGTCGGAAGGCGCCCGCACACTTGGCCAGTTTACAGTTACAGAGTTGGAGCCTTTTGGAGGAGGTGGGCAGTTGGCGACCCCTAGAGTTACGGGGGCACTGTGGGGCAATGACTGTGACACGACAGACTAGGCCAGAGCTGATAGACCGCATCATCACAGGACAGATGGCCGATCCATACTTGCAGTCCCTACGCGACAGAGTACTGTCAGGAGACCCAGGGGACTTCTCTTTCACAGACCAGGTACTGCACCTGAGTGGACGGTTGTGCGTTCCCAAAGACGAGGAGCTGTTGAGAGAGCTCCTGACTGAGGCACACGGTTCCAGATTCACCATACATGCCGGAAACACGAAGATGTACCATGACTTGAGACGCGAGTTTTGGTGGAGGGGGATGAAGCGGGATATGGGTGAATTCGTGCAGCAGTGCTTAGTGTACCAGCAGGTGAAAGCTGAGCATTAGAGGCCTGCAGGGCCGCTACAACCGCTTCCAGTGCCAGAGTGGAAGTGGGAGAGCATCACCATAGACTTGGTGGTGGGCTTACCTGTTACCCAGCGAGGACACGACGCAGTCTGGGTAATTGTGGATAGACTGACGAAGACGGCACGATTCTTGCCGTTCCGAGTCACTTTGGGACAAGCATAGTTGGCAGAGAGATATCCGCGACGTAGTACGAATACACGGAGTTCCGCGGGAGATCGTATCCGACCGGGATACCCGCTTTACGCCCCAGTTTTGGGCTGAGTTTCAGCAGGCCCTGGGGACGCGGTTGAGATTCAGTACAGCCTACCACCCCCAGATAGACGGATAGTCGGAGCGCACGATACAGACACTTGAGGACCTTTTACGTACCTGTGTACTGGACTGGAGGGGCTCTTGGGAGGAGCACCTGCCCCTGGCGGAGTTTGCATACAACAGCTATCACTCGAGTATCGGCATGGCTCCCTATGAGGCTCTGTACGGACGGAGGTGTACAACACCCTTGAGTTGGGTTGAGGTGGGGACCAAGTGGGAGGTTGGCCCCAGGTTGATCCGGCAAAGTCAGGAGGTAGTCGAGCAGATCCACAGGCGACTCCGCACTGTCAGGAGCAGGCAGAAGAGCTACGCAGATCGGAGGCGCAGAGAGGTGCAGTTTGAGGTTGGGGACCACGTCTTCCTTCGTGTTTCGCCCATGAAGGGCCTGCAGCGGTTTGGGGTGAGAGGGAAGCTCGCGCCGAGATTCGTGGGGCTCTTTGAGGTCCTGGAGCGGGTTGGACCCGTTGCTTACAGACTTGCCCTCCCTCCTCAGCTTTCTGGTGTGCACGACGTGTTCCACGTGTCCAACCTCAGGAAGTACGTAGCCGATCCTAGTCATGTACTGAGTCACGAGAACGTCGAGGTGGGCGACGACCTGACCTACCCCGAGCGGTCAGTGCAGATTCTTGACCGAGCCGTCCGCAACTTGAGACGAAAGCAAGTACCCCTGGTGAAGGTTTTGTGGAGGAGCCAACGGTACGAGGCTACCTAAGAGCCTGAGGCGGCAATGTGGGAGCGGTACCCGAAGCTCTTCGCAGGTACGTCTTTTCGGACCGGCTTCGATCCTCTTTGAGTTTGTTATGTTTTTATATGTTGTTTCTTCCCGCACCCTAGTTAGCGCAAGTTTCGGGGACGAAACTTCCTTTGAGTTTCTTATATTGTTACGAACGCGGCCTCAAGACGTTTTTTAAGACGTCTGTGAAGTGGCCCAGACGTCTGACCTTCCAGACGTCTGGTATTTATTTTTGCGGCGTACAGGATTGCGTCTGCATGCAGACCTGCACCAGCCGCTATCTTCCCTCTTTTTCCCTCCTGCAGGGCGCGGCGTCTCTCTCTCTCTCCCCGCGCGGCCTTAAAAGGCCCATCATCCTCTCCCTCACCCTCATCTCCTCCGTGTCCCTCTTCTCCCAGCCGGTGCGAGAGCGCGAGCGAGCGAGTGAGCGACGGCAGCAACAGCCGCGGCAAGTGTGTGGGAGGAGGTGTTGCGCGAGGGAGGAGACGCTTGACCGTGAGGGCTCGAGCTTACCGGGGTAGCTAGAGCCGACCGGCGGGGTAGCAGCGGGCGTGGAGTGTCGTGGAGGGGCTGCTGCAACTCGAGCATGAGGCGGACGGGGCGCGGCACGACCGTGCGTCGCGGGCGGAAGGTGAGTTGAGCTCTGGTTCTGGAAATTTTTCCATAATCAGACGTCTGGGCTTACAACCAGACGACGGTGAAGACGTCTGGAGGACTGCCCAGACGTCTGTCAGGTAAGATATTTCTATCTTCCTTTTTCGCTTGTACGGCCATGCGGCCGTCCGCCGCGCCTTCGTCTGCAACTCGTACTGAGAACAGGTGTGGGTGCGTGCAGGTTCTACTCGGGAGGACGCGAGGGCTCGCCATCCCACGTGAATCGGACGCCTGGCCGCAGTGCCAGACGACGAGGACTTCCAAACGTCCGGGGTGACCATCGAACGTCTGGGAACTAGGCCAGACGCCCCTGCAGGCTTCTGGACATCTGAGGGACTACACAGAACGAAGGTATGCTCTGACCCACATTTTAAGACGTCTGGAAGAGGTTCCAGACGTCTGATTTTGGCAGTTTCGTCGTTTTCGACCCGCTTAGGACTCGTTCGGAGTCCGTTTTCCGCGTTTCGAGTTACGTTCTTTCCAGAATAAAATCCTCTACCCGTTTACAGTAATTATATACCGTTCTGAGAAACTCCTTGTGTTTGATCCTTGTGTTAGGACCCCATTCCATTGCAGTATTTGAGATTGCGGAGGCACGCGAGATTTCCGACCACGCCCCCAGTACTCCCGTTGTAGCTGGTAGAGTGGCTTTTAATTTACTTAATCAAATTTGTTACAATTGTGGAATAATTAATAAAGTCTAGGACACTACATAAACCCTAGGACTGAGAAATTAGATTGAATGATAGATCCTAGGGTATTACATGAAACATAGGACTGGAAACTAGATTGAATGATAGATCCTAGGGTACGGCATGAATCCTAGGACTGGAAAACTAGTGATATGTATATAAATATTACAGTCTTGGAGAGGTGGAAAGGAAATAATAGCTGTCTGTAAATTGATTTAACCGCTGCCTGTTATAAAGGAATAAATATGATTGAGAACATGGGTTGTATGAACGTAAAACTGGAACGGTGAACCTAAATGTGCTGAGTTAAAAGAGCTGGAACCCTACGGGGAATTATGAGTAGAACTCCTGGAAAGAGAATGGATGGAACTGAGAAGGAAAGACGTGGAAGTGTGTTGTCTCTGGAGTACGTCGTACCAACGAGAGCACACATTACCTCTTAGTGGAGGGGAGCTTGCCGCCCTCAGGTTGAGACCGGGGTGCGTTTGGCCACTGTACACCGACTTGCTGGCCCTCGCGTACGCAGTACCGAGGAGAGCTACTAGTGTAGGGAGAGCACTAGCTACCCTACGGGCCCCGGGGTTCTGCTAGCCTCCTACACCGACTTGTTAGGCCCACTGGGCAAACCAGGGTAGTCAGGCGAGGGTGCGTGGACTGTGGAGGGGTTGGACCCCTGTTACTGAGAGGGCTCTACCCTATACTGGTTCTGTGCTGTGCTTTGAGCGCACCCGTTAACGGAAACGACTGACCGCGTGCCAGTGCGGGATAGCTACCCGTGCGCTTATCGCGCGTGCCGTAGTCACCGTTACGTCTGTCAGCGACCCTAGGGTGGTTGACTAAGGGTAGGATCACCACAGGGACTCCCGACCAGGAGAGCACCACGTGTTACTTCTACCTTTCGGAAAAGACTGCAATCAAGATCGTTCCCACGAGGAACATTCAAAATCAAGTGAAGGATCTGAGAAATAGATAAATTGTGAAATAATAAAAAGACGTAAATAAAGGAAAAAAGAAAATATAACAGCTACTGTACACTCTACTGCTTCTTTAGTTTTAGCTGCCACTCTACTCAGCGTTTTGCTGACGTGTTACACTCGTTACTTTTCAGGACCAGGTGTTGAGCAGCCAGGGTCAGCGGCTGCAGAGGACGTTGGGCCGAGTAGGGTCCAGTAGAGTTACCGCAGTTCTTTTGTACCCCTTTTGTTCCACTGTAGTAAGTAGTTCTTGTTACTCTCTGTACTTCTTTACTTGTAGCTTCATGTTATGTTATAATTGTTCTACTATTGTGGTGGTATATACTGTAGTAATTCCTTTTCTTACTGCTGTATTTTGTTACTGCTAGTTATATTCATGCTGAATGTGATTTATTTTACTGCTCTTTTGGTTACTTCCTCGTTGGACGACTAGGTCTTGGAATTAGTCGAGTCGGTTCAGTTCTCGTGTCTCGTAGGGACTCGGGAATCGGGTCGTTACACAAAGGTAATATACGTTACAAATTATAGAGGAAGATGTATTCTCGTCGACATGGTTGTCTACTCTTCGTATCTTCAACCCTAGGCGACCCTTCTTGTACACCCTCATAGAGCCAATCAATGCTCGATTTCTCTTAAGATGCTTGAGTGCTACTCGAACTTTGACATCTTGAGGCAACTCCCATCTTCAAATCTTGTATCTTCCACTCAACATATAAGGACCCAACTGAGATAACTCAAACTTTGAGAGGTTACAAACAAGTATCCCAACACTTTAAAACTTCACTGTAAAGAAAACAGAAAAGTGAACTCAATCATAAAATAACCCAATTTTTTTTTTAAAATGAGAAAAGACCTTCAAAAGAAGGCTCTCCTCCCTCAACTTGGTTCTCCGTCGGTGGGAAGGTGTTCGAGTAGGACCAGGCCCTGGCGCCTTCCTTGAGGAGGAACTCAGCGACCTGGACGACCCCGTGCACGGCACTGCGTCTGCCCCATGTGTTTCGTCGCATTCACGTCACCCCCGTGCTCGAGGATGTTCTGGGCTGCGGCGATGCAGTTGTTGAGGGGCCCCGTGCTCCACTGATGCAATTACCAAGGCATCCACCCTAAGGCTCTCCTTCGTTGGAGCCATCGACGAAGCCAAAGCCGACAACGACTCCTCCCTCGACGTGGCGACGGCGGCGTCCTCCACGATCTCCGACAACATGGATCGGGAGGGGAAGGTGAAGAGATGGCTTGGAGAGGAGACTCCTCGGAGGCTCGTCAAAGATCGGTAGCATCGTCAGAGGTCCCCTCCCCTCTCTAGGGTTTTTCCTTTTCCTTCTCTCTTTCCCACGAGATCAAATCCATTCTGATACCATGTAGAGATTTTAGGTGAGAATAATTGTTATTGATAGAAAGAGGGGCGACAGATGCTTTAGCAAGGGCATCAGACAGGGTATGTGCAGCAGGTATGGTGCAAGGCTTCCCATTGGAGGGAAGGGAGAGTATATTGGTGCTACAGTACGCGGATATACTCTCTTCTTTGTGAAAGGGGCATGGTGGAAGCGAGGCAATGCCGTATCCTCTTAGAGCTGTTTTGTGAAGCGTCGAGCATGCAAATTAACTACTCAAAATCTTCTTTTGTCCAGTTCAATATGGCTGTTGAGGAGGACAAGGCGTGTTCGGAGGCCCTGGGTACGGAGGCTGGGGGTCTATCCCTCCGATATCTGGGCCTGCCTTTGACGGATGGAAGGATCTCGATATAGAGCTGGGCTTCGTTGCTTGAGAGGATCGAAGATCGGTTGGCAGGGTGAGCGTCCAAGCTACTATTGAGAAGAGGGCGACTGGTCCTTAAGGCAGTTTTGTCGGCAATGCCAACGTACTCTACTTCGGTTGTGAAGATGTCACGAAAAATTGAAGATAAAATTGTGAGCCTAATGAGAAGCTTTTTTTGAACCAACTATGGAGCTGGCAAGCTGGCGGGAAGGTTGCGAAGCTGGTGGCTTGCAGTGAGGGTGCAAGCTTGTTAGGGAAGGGGTCTGGGAGTCATAAGGAGGATGAATGATAGCCTCTTGGCAAAATGGATTGAGAGGTTGCTTGGAGGAGAGGTTTGTCTGGTTGAGAAGGTCCTGCATTCTTGCTATAGGGGACCACCGGACTGGGATCTCCTCACATCACCTCCTCGAGGAGCTTCCCACTTCCTTGGAGGTCTGTCTTTGGTGGCACCAAAGGTCCGATCTTTTTTTACCTCGATGTTGGGGTCAAGCGAAACTTTCAAATTCTGGATGGATGACTAGACGGGGCTTGGGGTTCTAGCAGAGTGCTTCCCTAGGTTTACGGCATTGGAAGTTGACAGGAGAGCCTCAATGGTGGAGGTCTGGGACAACGCATGGTGTCCCACTTTCTTGGGTAGTCTATCGGACCAGAGGCTTGGGGAGATACAGGTACTGCTGCAGGAACTAGAAGGGTTTCAGCCAAAGGCTGGTGCAAACTATTTTAGGTAGGAGGAAGGTGATTTCTTAGTGCAGGATGCTTATAGGAGGCTTGGAGGTTCGAGCACACTGGGGGATATTGATTTGGCTAGAGACTGCAGGCAACTATAGGAGGCTTCTTGCCCACTGAAGGTGAAGGTATTCGCTTGACTCCTCAAGAGAGGGAGGCTGATGACCAAGAAGTGGAGGGCACAATGGGTCCTAAATGCGAAGAGGTCTTACCCATTGTGTGGTCAAGCGGAAGAAGATATCGATCATTTGTTCTTTAAGTGTCCAGTGGTGACGTGGGTCTAGGAGCGAATGGAGTACCGGTGGTGGAGTCATGACTCATTTATCAGCTTCTGGAGGTCTTTCAGGTGTGGAGGGGTAGACATTGAATGCAACGTGCTTCGATCGAAGACAGAGCAGGCTCGGCCATAGGCGATTTTTTGGGCTATTTGACTAGGTAGGAATGCTGTTGTGTTTAGAGGACAGCGCCCGTATGTGGAAAATTTTGTTGAGTCTGCTTTGTCATTTATCTCGAGGTGGAGCTCTTGCATTTAATGTGAGCATTGTACTTTTTATGGTTGATTAATACATTTGTGGGTGGTATCTCAAGGATTACCACCCTTTTCCTTTTCAAAAAAAAAAAAGAGGCGCTAGCCCTCTTTATATAGAGAAGCAAAGGGAATACATGGAAAGCCTAAAAATAATAAACATTAATCTAAAACTAGTAAAAATCTAATCAAATATTTTATTTCTTAACACTAATGAGACAGATCTGTTTGAGAATGTCACCAAGTACCATGGTACTGATAGTCATTTGTTATATCTAACTATTACACGACCATATATGAGTTTTACTAGAAGTAGAGTTGTTTATACAGAGTCCCAAATACAGTTATTGGAGAGAAGTTTGTCGCATTCTGAGATACCTGAAGTTACCCCAAGGAGAGGTTTGTAATACAGTGCGAGTGGATTTCTTGACCTTATGGCACACTCAAATGCAAATTATGCAGGATCTATTGAGGATAGACGATCTACGTCAGGCTTTGTTGTTTACCTGGGAGGTAATCTTATTTCATGGAGGACCAAGAAACAGAATGCAGTAGCTTACTCCAGTGCAGAAGCAGAGTACAAATCTATGGCTCAAGCAGCTTGTGAGATCATGTGGATGGTTGGCTTTCTATGGGATTTAAGGATAGAGGTTGATAATCCTATCCCACTCTATTGTGACAATAAGTCGACAACCTATATTGCATCCAATCTGGTCTTCTATGAGAGGACCAAACACATTGAGGTTGATTGCCATTTTATACGAGATGTAGGTTTGGAAACAAAGATAAGTACCCCTTATATATCCTCTGAGCTTCTGCTTGCAGACATTTTCAGTAAGTCGAAAAAGCATCACGATTTTCTAAGTAGCAAGTTGGTATATGTCCCAACTTAAGGAGGAATGTTGAGTTGTAAGGGGGTATTTGCTATTTTCCTTTTTCTTATGGGACATGCATGTAATTTGCCCAGTTCTCTTTTATATAAAAGAGGGCTAGGATTTCTTTTGGAGGTTAATGCATTCATTTAGATCTCACATCACCGTTGCGTGATTTCTTCATACTTTTATCTTTATTGGGTAGTACTCTGTAATTTTTCTATCTGCCTCTTTTATAAAAGCGAGTAATGATTTTCTCAATGAAGCTAAGCCATTATATTCTCCACACAACTTAACACTTCCAAAAGGTTATCTTTTTTTTTTTGAAAAAAAAAAAAGGATCACTTGAGACCAATGATCCTCCAAATTATTAATCCTTCTTTTTCAAAAAATTTACAAATCCAGCACAAGAAGACATCCCCTCCTTTATAAACACAACCTGAGGTATGTGAGAGACTTTGGTAAATTACAACTTCATCTATCAAAAAAATAAAATAACATGACAACTCTACACAAAAATAAATATTCTCTCTCCCCTTCAAGTTGGGACGTAGATATCTTCTAACCCCATCTTGTCACATAGAAACACGTCTCTCCTTCTTCAAGGCCTTGGTGAGGATGTTAGCAAGCTGCATTTCTGACATAACATGAGTACTAATCCTCCCTTTCATGACTTCATTACGCACAAAGTGACATTTGATTTCAATATATTTAATTCTCTCATGGAACACAAGATTATAAGATATATAAGTGGAAGACCTAATATCACAGTACAATGGAACAAATGCCTGTTTAGATATCCAAATGTCACTCAAGAAGCCCACTACCCACATGATCTCACATAATGCATGAGCCATTGCACAATACTCTGCCTAGGCATTGGATCTAACAACTATGTCATGCTTCTTGCTTTGCCATGACATTGGGTTCCCACCAAGGAAGATTGCATAACATGATGTAGATTTCCTACTATCAATGGCTCAAGCATACTCTGCATCTGAGTAGGCAACAACATCAAGAGACCCATTAAGTCCTTTTCCTGAACTCCCTTTTAGGTAATTCAATATGAGACACATATCACGCAAGTGGCTATACTTTAGCTTCTCCATATACTGACTAACCCGATTGACTGCAAAACTGATATTCAGGTAAGTTATTGTCAAGTAAAGAAACTTCCCAGTTGTACTTCTATAGCATGTAACATCCTCAAACAATGGGTCATCCTCCAGTAATGTAACCTTTTGCATTTCCATAGGTACCCCAAATGGCTTGGCTCTTAAGAGCTTTACCTCCTTCAGAATTTGTAAGGTATTCTTTCTTTAGGACAATGGCAAACTAAATGTCCATCTCATTGGCTCAATCCCAAGAAAGTTTCTCAAGCCTTAATGGTCCTTCGTCACAAACATGGTACATATGAACTCCTTTGTCTTTCGTATGTCGTCCTCATCACTACCAGTCAGTACCATACCATCTACATAGACAACCAAAATGATCACCTTCTATTCTTCTACACCTCTATCCTTGATAAAAATGAAATGATCAGAGGAAGATCGACTAAACCCAATCTTTTATACTACCTCCGTGCTTAGCCTTTCAAACCATGCTCTAGGGCACTACTTTAGGCCATGGATAACCTTCCTCAACCTTCACACACACTCACCCTAAATCACATAACCTGATGGCTGACGCATGTATACCTCATTTGTAAGATCTCCATATAAGAAGGCATTCTTGATATCTAACCAATAAAGAGGCCAATCTACTGCCACAAACAAGAGAATGCAAACATAAGAGACTCATGCCACAAGAGAAAAGGTCCCAAGATAGTCAACACCATAAGTTTGCGTGAATCCCCTAAAAGCTACCAATCTCGCCATGAAGCAATCCACTGACCCATTTGCTAAGTATTAGACAATGTAAACCCATTTACAATTAACAAGGGTAGCACATGGCAGACACAACACTAACTCCCATGTGCCACGCGACGCCAGGGCAGTCATCTCATCCATGGCAACTCTCCAACAAGGATCCTAGGAGGTCTCAACATAATCTCTAGGCAGTATGGTACTAGTAAATAACAAGGCAAAGTATTGCACATCCTATTGCAAGTGATCCGTAGTCGTGTAATTGGACATGGGATGCAATGTACATGACCTACTAGACTTCCAAAGTGCAATCAACCTATCATCCACATCATCTTGGATAACTAGAGGTGATCCTCGTGCTGGACGATCCTTTGTAGTCTCTAGCACAATGGGTAGTGGGGTATGCCTCTTGTGATATACCTACATATCTCAAGGAGCAAGATCAATGCTGGCACCTTCTCTGGAGAAATATGGGACTTTCTCAAATAAGGTTGCATTTCCAATCACAATATATCTCTTGTGCACCAAATCATAATATTTGTATCCTTTTTTAGTACGTGAGTATCCCAGAAAGACACTTCACATCCCAAGGGGAGAACTTGCCCTATGCCCCAAAGGCCTAAACAAAACATGTGCAACCAAATATACAATGTGGTAAAGTGAATGGTCTATCTAACTCAAGGTGCAGCAACTAGTAAGGTATTCCTCCACGAAGTACTAAGGATGACACTCAGTTGATAACATATGTAGCTTTCAGGACTGCATCTCCCCAAAACTGCTTTGGAACCTTCACATATACCATGACTATCCTCATAATATCTAGTAAGTGATGCAGTTTATGCTTTGCAACCCCATTTTGCTGTAAGGTATTTTTCTTTTTTAAAAGATCTGTTGTAAGGTATGTGCACATGATGTCTGATGCAAAGTTCCTCTACCAATGAAGAAAGCCTTGTAAACACCTGCATAGACTTGGAATATCGGGTATGTATTTCTGCAAAATATCTTTGAGCGGTTCTTCATCAAGAAGACCCAGATACATCTATTGTAGTCATCAAAAATCGGTAACCCCCAATACTAGTGACACGAGTGGGCCCCTGAATGTTACAGTGTATATGACTGAAGGGAGAGGTACCAACCCCTTCTGTACACCAAGGGAACGTGTTCCGATGATCCTTTCCTAACTAGCAAGCATTGTTGTCCAAGGCAGTGCTAGATAGCTATTTAGGGAACATCTAGTGCATCTTCCCTACAGATGGGTGACCAAGCCGCTGATACCATAACAGAAGATCTGCCGAGATAGAAACTACGCCTATAACCTGTGACGAGATATCAAGAAAGTACAAGCCACCCCTCTTGATTCCACCACCAATGATCTCATTTGTCTACTGATCTTGGAAGTAGCAATGCTTATCATCAAATATAACACGACATCGAAGATCTTTGTAAATGCTACTCACAGACAAGAGGTTCATAGGGAACTCTGGGGCATAGTGTACTTCTGGAAACTGTAATCTGGAGGATATCTGGGCATCACCTACTGCATTGACGGAAGAAAGAGCGTCATTTACCACCTTCTCCGACTTCACTCGTCTAGATTTTGTAGTATTCTTCTAGAGAGTAGTATCTCCCGTGAGATGTATAGAAGCTCCCGAGTCTACAACTCACTGCCTAAAACAATCTTCTGTATCTTGCTATTGGCAATTGCCATGGCTACACCACAACACATAAACTTCTTGTGCAGCCATACATATGCAACCCATCCTCTAACTAACAATATAGTAGTCAGGAGGAAGATCACTAGGTTGTGGGAAATGATCCCAAGCACAAAGGAGGGGGCACCACTCACTTCCAACATTGGTACTCCCATGAGATGAATAACACCAACAGCAGGGAGATCATGCTAAGAAAATCATCTAGATCTGATTAGCAGATCAGGGGCATTGGATCTAACTGCGGCAGCAGCAACAGAGACACAACGGGCAGCAGCAGATCCCAACGATGGGGCAATGTGGATGCATGGGTAATGATCAATGGCAGCAACACAGCAACATGGGCAGATCTGGGATCTTTAGGACCGGGATCTCCGGAAGATTGCCGCAGATCTAGGATCTTCAGCAGACCGCCGCAGATCAACACTCCCAGATCTGATTGCCACACAATAGCTCCACGCAACAGCACCAGCACCAGCAGCAGCAGATTGCACTACCAGATCACCGCACCAGCACCACTTGATCCATGCGACCTTCAGATCTGTCACAGATCTAATCACCGCATGATCTGCTGATCGTGCATGCACAGAGAAAGGGGGAGGGGGGTAGTTAGTGGGATAGGAGATCGCCGATCTAGGATCCCTGCTCGATACCAGGTGGAAGGAAAGGGTTCTCTCATTAGAATAAGAAACCTTAATCTCTTTTATATGAGAGAGACTTGTGGATGTTACAACTACATCCATCAAGAAAATAAATTAGCATGACAACTCTCTACAAAAATAAATATATGCTCACATCCAAATAAGCCAATGCCCCCATTAAACGTACATCATTTCTATGCACAAATAGCCCAAATCACAGCCAAAGGAAAAGTGTGTTCCCTCTCCGTCCTAAAGCTTTCTTCCCTGAATGAATGCCAAAACTATGACCACAAGGATGGTTAATCCGTGCAATTTCAACCGCATTCCAGTCTTCCTTATCAAAAGGGCAAGAAAAAAATAAATGGCAGCAGTCCTCAGGTTCCTCATTACAAAGGGAGCAGATAACATCTGTGGGAGGGGCTATTTTGCAAAAATAAACTTTTTTCTTCACCCTCTCCTTCTCAATAACCAAACAAAAACCTTTACTTCCGGCAGAGCTCCTTCCTCCCAAATCAGCCTGCAATCTCTATGGAAACATACATTATTCTGCCCATCACTCTCCCGCAATAATTTACACATTGACCGAACTGTAAAATCATCTTCCTTCCAATCCCAGCCATCCAAAGAATCCCCATCCAACCTCTGAAATCTGCCAACAATTGCTGCAATATCAAATGGTAATCAAGCCGCTGGTCAAACAGAGTTTCCAGAAGGCGAGGAGTCCATGTAGCCCCATCCCAGCATGAGAAAACTGAGCAATCAGCATTTAAAGTCAGTGCAAAAGAAGACACTCCTTTAAGCACCCCTCAACCATCCAGTTCGTTCCAAAACTTAAAATCTTGTCCATTACCCTCTTGCACAAAAAATTGTTGCACCTTGGGGATAACACGAAATAAACCCTTCCAGAAACGTAGGAGCCAACGTCTCTGTCCAAGCAACCTTCTGCCATAGCAAGACTGAAGAAATGAGGGTAATAGATCCCTTTTAGGACCCATAAGCCGGTTAATCCATTTCACAAGTAGGGCTTCACTCATGGTATTCACATGTAGAACTCCTGATCCCCCATCCAAGATTAGCCAGCGGACACCATCCCATGGGACCAAAGGAATCCCATTGTTATCTACCGAAGTTCCCCTTCAAAAGAAAATACCGAAGTTCCCTTTCAAAAAAGAAAGTTATCTAACGTAATATCTTAATCCTCACTAAATTCCCTTTCAAAAAAGAAAGTTGTCTAACGTAATATCTTAATCCTCACCAAATGAAACCTTAAACTTAATTAGAGAGCACTTTAAATTCCCAAAATAAATGCCAATGAATAGAACCACTCCATCAAAGAGGGTCTCCACCAAAGAATTAAGAGCCGTCGCATGAGCACATGATCCTTTAACGTCTAAAGCTTTGAGAAAGTTATAGTTATGGTTTTAAATTTTTCTGAACTATCTTTTCGAAAAAAATGGAAAACAAAATCTAAACTACCTTCTTCGGTAAGGTACTCAAAGCTGGAGCTCTCCATTATTAGAGTTCCCTTATGTTTCTTCCTTGCTAATTTAGTTATTTTCTCATAATGGACTCCTATCTGAAAAGAGAAGGTGGTTGTCTAGTTGATAACCACCTAGCAATTATATTAACAAAAAAGACACCAAGCCATATTACAAGTAAGAACATCATAGACCGATCAATGAAGAAATAGACTCCACAAAATTCTTTACATAAGGTCACTACCCCCGAAAACAACTGCATTTCTCTCTAGTCAAATGCCCCACAGAACGGCCAAAGGCCTCACCCTCTCCTTCGTCCTAAAGATATTTCGACCTCCATTCCTAGCCCCACACCTGAACAATCTCGAAAACTCATCAACAATAGAATTTGTCCACCACCCTGCATTGAAGCAGCTCCAAATCTTAGTAAAGGGACATCAAAAGAATAAGTGGCCAACATCCTCCTCCACCCCAAGACATGATGGACACTGTGCCTCCACCTCAAGAGCCCACTTAGCCCTTCACACTCTCACCATGAGCCTGCCTGTCTTAAGTAGGCAGGCAAAGATCTTCACCTTTAAAAGAAAGCTACCAACCATACCAAATTACATCTCTAATGAGATCAATATCCCTCAACACACCAGCATTCCCCAACCTTTTATATGCATCACAAATCGAAAAATCTCCCTCCTAACAATAGGCATCAACACCACCCTCCAGCTGAAAGCCCTCCAACTCCTACAGTAAAGCCTAAACCTCTAGAATCCTCTAGTTCGACAAACTTCCCACAAAAGTGGGGCACCAACAATTCTCCCAAACATCTACCACCATAGCTCCCCTATCCACAGTCAATGCCGAAAGCCTAGGGAACCAATCACACAACCTCCCCTATCCTATCAAGTCGTCCAACCAAAATCTGAACAATCTTCCCAAGCCAAGTAAAGGAATAAAGCACTTTCTCACGCTAGGCACTGTTAAGACCTGAGGCACCAAGACCGCTTTAAGACGTCTGAACGCCTTCCCAGACGTCTTGAAATTAATTTTGCGTGCGTACAGGAGCGAATCTACGCGCAGGCGTGCGCAGACTGACTTCCCAGCCGCCCTCTTCTCTTTCTTTCTTCCCCCGCCGACTTGCAGAGCCCCCCTCGTGCCTACATATACCCCTCCTCTCCCTCACGCCACCCCACTCCCTTCCACCCATCTTCTCCTTCTCCCTTCTAGCGAGAGCGCGAGCGAGAGAGAGCGACAGAGCGGCTGCTGCGAGCTTGTGGGGAGAGAAGCTGCTGCGAGAGGAAGTAGAAGCTCGACCATGAAGGTGCGAGCTTGCCAGGGCTGCTAGAGCCGGTCGGCGGGAGGACGGCGAGCGTGGGGTAGCGCGGAGGAGCTGCTGCAGCTCGGGCAGCAGGCGGACGAGGCACGGCACGGCCATGCGTCGCGGGCGGAGAGCGAACCAGGTCCTGATTCTGGGAAAATTTCCCAGAATCAGACGTCTGGACTTGCGTCCAGACGACGCCTAAGACGTCTGGAGGACGGTCCAGACGTCTGACAGGTACGATTTTATTTACCTTCTTTTTACGTGTGTACGGCCATGCAGCCGTCCGCCGCGTTCTTCTGCACTTCGTCGTGCTGAGAGCAGGTGTGTGTGTGTGCACAGATTCTACTCGGGAGGGCGCGAGGGCTCGCCATCCCACATGAATTAGACGTCTGAATACAGTGCCAGACGACGGAGAGAACCTCCAAACGTCCAGGGTGACAATCGGACGTCTGGAAACCAAGGCCAGACGTTCCAGCGGGCTTCTAGACATCTAAAGGACTGCGCAAACTGAGGTACAACCTGATCCACCTTTTAAGACGTCTGGAAGAGGTTCCAGACGTCTGATTTTGGACAGATTCGTCATTTTTGACCCGTTTAGGGCTCGTTCAGAGTCTGTTTTCCGCGTTTCGAGTTGCGTTCTTTCCAGAATTAATTCCCCTATCCGTTTATGGTAATTGTATACTGTTTTGAGAAACTCCTTGTGATTGATCCTTGTGTTAGGATCCCGTTCCGTTGCAGTCTTGGGAATTGCGAAGGCGGGCGGGATTACCAACCACACCCCCAGTACTCCCGGTTTCGCTGGTAGAGTGGCACTTTAATTTATTTAACAAAATTTGTACAATTATGAGACAATTAATAAAGTATAGGACATTGCATGAACCCTAAGACTGAGAAATTAGATTGAATGATAGATCCTAGGGCATTGCATGAATTCTAGAACTGGAAAACTAGATTGAATGATAGATCTTAGGGTACGGCATGAATCCTAGGACTGAAAAACTAGTTAAATATACAACCATTACAGTCTTGGAAAAGTAGAAAGGAAATGATAACTGCCTGTAAATTAGTTAACAGCTGCCTGTTATGAATGAATAAGTATGACTGAGAACATGGATTGTATGAACGTAAAGCTGGAACAGTGAAACTTAAAATAACTGAATTAAAAGAGCTTGAACCCTACGGGGAATTAGGAGTAGAACTCCTGGAAAGGGAAAGGAATAGAATTGGGGAAGTGAGCTGGCCCTTGAGTACGGAGTACTAAGGAGAGCGACCGTCCCCCTGTTTAGTGCAGAGCGGAGCTAGCCGCCCCAGGGACTCGGGGTTAGGACTGGCCACTTTGTACCGACTTTTGGCCCTCGTGTACACAGTACCGAGGAGAGCTACTAGTGTAGGGAGAGCACTAGCTGCCCCACGGGTCTCGGGGTTCTGCTAGCTCTCCTATACCGACTTGTTAGGCCCACTGGGCAAACCAGGGTAGTCAGGCGAGGGTGCGTGGACTGTGGAGGGGCGAGACCCCTGTTTGGTTACTGTGGAGGGGCTGAACCCCTGTTACTGAGAGGGCTCTACCCTATACTAGTTCCGTGCTGTACTTTGGGTGCACCCGTTAACGGAAACGACTGACCGCGTGCCAGTGCGAGGTAGCTACTCGTGCATTTATCGCACGTGTCATAGTCACCGTTACGTCTGACAGCGACCTTGGGGTGGTTGACTGAGGGTAGGACCACCACGGGAGACTCCCGGCCAAGAGAGCACCACGTGTTACTTCTACTTTTCGGGAAAGACTGCAATCAAGATCATTCCCACGAGGAACATTCAAGATTAAGAGAAGGATCTGAGAAGTAAATCAATAGTGAATAAATGGAAAAGTATAAAAAAAGAAAGTAAAAATATAACTACTATCCACTCTACTGCTTCTTCTAGCTTATAGTTGCCACTCTACTCAGCGTTTCGCTGACGTGTCACTCTTGTTACCTTTTCAGGACCAGGTGTTGAGCAACCAGAGTCAGCAGCTGCAGAGGATGCTGGCCCTAGTATGGTCCAGTAGGGTTACCGTAGTACTTTCCGTACTTTCTTTCCGCTGTAGTGAGTAGTTTTCCGTTACTCCTTGTATCCTCTTTAATGTAAACTTCATGTTTATATTTATGTTTATCTCTACTGTTGTGGTGGTGCATACTGTAGTGGTTCTTTCCTTTACTGCTATATTTTGTTACTGCTAGTTATATACATGGTGAATGTGGTTTATTTTACTACTCTTTTGGTTACTTTCTCGTTAGACGACTGGGTCTTGGGATTAGTCGAGTCGGTCCGATTCTCGTGTCTCGTAGGGATTCGGGAATCGGGTCGTTACAGGCACCACTAGAGAGAGGCCTCTAAGGAATGAGAGGCTCCTTATGGGGGGACATTAGCAGATCCCAACACGATGGGCCACCAAAACACGTCTGGAAGACCTTTCCCAAAAGACTTTTTTCATTCCCAAGCGACCTAGCAATTCACTTGGTCAAGAAACTATTGTTCATTCTTCCCACCTCCCTAACGCCCAACCCCCCTTCCTCCACAGGTTTGCACACCTCTCAAGCCACCATCCTTGTTCCCTTTCCTCCACTCAATAGTTCGTCCAAAAGAAGTTCCTCATCAGGCTGGAAATCCTCTTGTTGATCCTATTGGGACGTGGAGAAGATGCTACGTATGGAAATCCTCTTGTTGATCCTATTGGGACGTGGAGAAGATGCTACGTGGACATTGCCACGTAGCACATCAAGCCACGTGACAGCAGCAACAACCATCTAGTCCCCATTAGGGCCAGCTGCAAGGGGTCCTCTTAGACCAGATTTGGTGCACCAACATTGGTACTTATCTATTTTTAACAAATTAGTTTTGTTAGGAATTAAATTGTAGGATTTGGTTTTGTTAAGAGATCAAATCTTTCCAAATGAGAGAAGATTTTCTCTTTAGGAAACATGATTATTTGTTGCTTTATTTGTTGGGATATGTTCTTTCTATAAATAGAGAGCCTTCCCAAGTTATTTCTTTGAGTCAATGAATTAATTCTTTCCATCAACTCCAAGACTCCAATTCTTTCCTTTTCCTCTCCATGTTACTGTTTAAGTGAACAGTACCCATTATGTTCAACGTGAACAGCAATAGCCAACCACCAATAGATCTATCGACCACTGCAGGCTGGTCATCTCCCACTATCGGCCACACTGCTATCCCCTTGAGGAGGCTATCGTACTCCCTGTTCTCTCTCCCACGTGAGAGAACAGTCCTTGCAACCTCTACTAGACTCCTCCACACTTCACTTCCACGCAAATTCTCAACAGATCCGTTTCGGCATCTTCAACACAGAGTCAAAGTAAGATGGCATAGATGGCACCACTGCCTTAAGTATCACCAGTCTCCCTCCTCTAGAAAGAATTTTCGACGCCCATCCTACCAGCCTCCCCTCTATCCTCTCCACTAAGGGGGACCAATCATGCATGGAGATTTTCCTATCTGTCAGGGGAAGGCCCAGATAGGAAATAGGCAGAGCTCCCACCTACGTGTCCAAGGCCAAGCTACACCTGGCAGCTACCTCAACCAACATATGGAAAGGAACAAAGATTGACTTCAAGTAGTTTATCTACAGTCTAGATGCCTCCCCAAATAACTCCAGCAAAATACACATCCTCGCCTCAGTCTCAAAACACTCCACAAAGAATAATGTGTCATCTACGTACTAAAGCATCGAAATCACAAAACTGTCATCCAAAGGGAATCCTTTAACCACATTCCTCTCACAAGCTCTAATCGATGACCTTGCCAAAGCATCTGCTGCCAAGACGAATAACATCGACACCAACAAGCAGCCCTGCCTAACACCCCTCCTTGGTTGTACCCAACCGCCTGCTAGATTATCATTAATAAGAATTGAAAATGATCTTGTCATGACACATCGCTTCATCCAATCAACCCAAATCGATGGGAAGCCTCTTCTAATCAAAGATGCCTAAAGGAAGGACCACTGACCGAGTCATATGCCTTCCTAAAATGAACCTTTCACAAAAATGGCATCCTCTTCTCCCTTCTCCAATGGACGAGAATCTCCAAAGTTGTGACATATCCATCTAAAATGTTCCTACCTAGAACAAAAATGTTTGCATCTGGGAGACCGCCCCTACTAGCACTCTCCTCAATCTATTTGCCAGGACCTTTGCCACAATCAAATAAATTGTGTTGGAAAGGGTAATGGGTCTGTAATCATCAACAGCCCCTGCCCCATCCCTCTTCGACAGCAAAAATATGAATTTGTTTAATCTGTTGAATCCAAGATTTCCATCCCTGAATTCAACAGGCACCTACATGACATCATTCTTAAGGAGCGTCCAAAACTCCTTATAGAAGTACCTCGAGAAGCCATCAGGACTAGGGCATCTATCTGCATTTCAAGCCCCAAACTGCCTTCTATACTTCATTCTCAGTAAAAGACCTTGTTAACCCCTAGCCTGGTCCTCACTGATGCCTGGTATGTTCAACCCCAACCATCTCCATCTCCCACCCAGCCTCTTCCAAGTGAAATCTCTGTAGAAACCAGCTGCAACTTTGCCAACCGCATCCTTGTTGATGAATTCTGTACCATTCACTAACAGCCTATCAATCCAGTTCCTTCGCCACCTCCCTGAAGCCACCAAATGGAAAAAGCACATATTGGAATCCCCTTCTTTCAACCGTTTCTGCCTGAATCTCATCCTCCATTCCACCTCGACCTTCCGATCCTCCTCCTAAACAACCTACAAGTGTCTCACTCTTGCTGCCCGATCGCCCTCAGACAGGAGCCCCAGATCATCCACTCTATCCAACCTCAATCTCTCCCAGTGCCTCACTTTTCTTCCTATTATGTTCCTCTTTGATCTTCCTCCTACACTCCCTCGAGAACAATCTGAGCTCCCGACGTTTGGTCTCCAACCTCACCGCTACCAATCCACCTAGCTGCACAGACCTCCACTTCTCCTCTACTCTCCCACTGAACCCCTCCTCCAGTAGCCAAGCCCTATCAAACTTGAAATAAGTCCCATAGTGTCTCCCTTCATTTGACACCCAAAGCAACGATGTATGGTCAGAGAACGAACTCTCCATGGATTTGATCTCCACCAATGGGAAAACCTCTGCCAGCTCCACTGTGGAAAAGAATCTATCCAACTTGGATCTCTACCCCCCAAAACTCCTCCAAGTAAAGGCTTAGGAACTCAGAGGCAGATCTAGCAATTCGTGCATAGAGACGAACTCAAAGAACTCCAAACCTCAGTCCCTTCCACCTCTTCCACCCGATCTATTATCCACTAGTAGCATAACATTGAAGTACCCACCAATCAGCCAAGGACATCCTTGAAATCTCACAGCCACCTAGCTCAACTCTTCCCACAAAGTGTGCCTGAAGGCCTCGTTCAGTCCATATACCACTAAGAACACACAACAGAAATCGTCACGACACCTCCGCAGTTGCACAATCACCACATATGATCCCACAAAGGAATCAACCAAAGAAAAACATCATCCCTCCAGCCCACAATTATTCCCCCCAAGCGCCCAACAACATCCAATGCCACAAATTCTCCCAAACTTCCACCCTCATTTCCCTCCAAACATGTTGCTTACTACTCCAACTTTGTCTCCTGTAATAGCACAACTTTGGATCCCCACATCGGCAAATATCCCTTCCACGCTGCCTGCCTAGAGGGGTCGTTGAACCCCTTAACATTCCACGTCAAGACCTTCGTCATGGGAGTACAGCAAACCCTCCCCTAGCAATGCACCTAAAGCATGCCGCCTCTACAACACAGTCAAACCTCTGCAAACTCCAACCCAATCTCCAAGCCTACCCCGCCCAAGTCCTGCACCAGCCACACTTCACGCTCATTACCACCAAGTGCCACTACACTAGCCATCCCCTCACCCACCCCATTGCCTCCACCCAGCCCACCCACCACAACAACCCCAAGGCCCACCTCCCCCTCCAGCCGATTATCAATCTCCTTTTCATAGTTAGCCCGACCTCCTCCCATCGCACCCTCCACCTTATCTTCCCTACCACCACTGCTCTGGACAACCACCTCCCCCACCCCAACATCGGCCCCCATCCAACAACCCTCAGCACGTCAACACTGCCATTCTCCCTCGCCACTCAAGCGATCTTGGAGGCGCAACCACGATACATCCACCGCGGGTGGAAGAACCTCTACCCCCGTCCATGCATCGACCTCCATCAAAAAACTTGAACCCTCCTTCATCGTCTCCATTCTTCCCCTCCACGCACCAGTGCTGTCAAGGTGCTCGTCTAGGCACGCCTAAACACTCGGCTTAGGCGAGGTGAGGCCCTAGCGCCTCAACAACCCTCAAGCGAGGCAATTTGGTCTAGGCAATGCCTAGGTCAACACCTCACCTTAAGGTGTTAGGCGCTAAGGCACTCGCCTTAGCCAAATACAGAAAGGAATTACAAAAACCCCTTCCATACAGTATTAACATGAAAATAAGCCCCTCCAAAAGCCCTAAAACAACCCCTTGCCTCCTAAAACCCCATCGCACCTCTCTCTCAAATATTGGAGATCCTTCACCGAAGTTTCTCCTCATCGTTGAGCTTCTCCCGACTGTTGGGGCTTCTCCCTGCTACCAAGCCTACCTTCGCTACTTGCTGAGAAAGGTATCTATTTCTCTCTCTCTCTGAGCTTTTGCTTCTCTTTCTATCTCTCTTTCTCACGCTCTCTCTACCTCACTTTTTCAAACTCTCTGTCCCTCTTTCGCATGCTCTATTTCTTGTTCTCTATTTGTATCTCTCTTTCTTTTTAAAAGACATGGGACCTTGATTGATACAAGACTTGTTGCTTTTATTCATTTTATTATTATTTTATTCATGTTCTAGTTATATGATCTTTGGTCATGCTAGGATTTTTTGGACATGTGCTTTCTATAAATTTCATGGTTAGACTTATATTTTTGCTTATGAAAAGTAATTCGTATTGGGCATTTTATATTTTGTTTGGCATTTTGCTTATTATATTTTGCTCATGGATATATGCATGAGATTGTGAGAATATATAATTTTATTGCTATTTTATATATTTATTTTCAAAAAAATTATAATTTAGCGCCTCATTTGTCTCAGGCGAGCGCCTAGCGCCTCAGGTGTTTTAGACCCCTCTCGCCTTTGGCAACCTTCCCACGCACATCTCAATCGAGACCAAAATTTCATGAGCCTCTGAAACGTCACGGTCTCAGAAAAGCATATGCACGCAACTGTGGGTCACAATCCCTCAAGATGCACCTCACATCGATTCAAGGGTGGGCTGAGGTCCACTTCTCTACAACGCAAGCCCGGATCTAAGCAAAGTCCCACCAAAGCAAATCCATGGTAGGATCCACATCCGAGCTCCCTACCATAAGTTGTCACCCCCACATTCAAATCAACAGTCCTCGCATTAACTCCCACAGCCCCATCTCCACAGCCAACACTCTTCAACCCCCCCATCTACAATGCAATCATCGGGGAGCGTAATCGACCACCAAAATCTCGTTAGTCTTGGGGTCTACACACCGACCCTTTGCCTTCCAGATTTGCCTCGCCTACATCGCAGCGGCACCACCGCCCCCCGCCATCACACCAGCCCTCAACACAATAGTGGTAGCCTCCTCTCTCCCCCTTCCCTCTCCTTCGTTGAGCCACTACCCACCTTCGGCACCTCCCTCATGACATCACCACCACAACCACCTCCACGACGCAACCCCCCTCCAAGCAACGCCTACTCATAAGACCTACCCATTGTCTCGACCTTCGAACCCATCACCACCCAAGCCAAACCGTCAAGATGCAACACAACCTTCGAAGGTACCGTCGACCCCAAAACGAGCTCCACCATCACCCATAACACCAACAAGTCGCCTTCTTAAGGCCAAGGCCACTTTACCTCTTGAGGTTTGCGAAAGGTGCCACAATCGCCTCTGGAACCTCCTTCGTGCATATCCAGAGGAGGATCCCCTTCACCTCCACAACCATCTTTGACCTCATTGGCGACTGCTCCGACAAGGCCCCATCATGCCTTGTTGACCACCTCCACCGCAACACAACTCTACTGACATAGGAGGTCTACAAAGCCAATCTCTACACCACCTCGCGTCACAGCCCTAAGAGAAGAAACCACGAGGAAGAAATCTCCCCCACCTTCGCAACCACCCCCGCACCTAACACGGTCGGCAACCCCTTCATCAACCCTGGTATCTCCAAACTCCCCCTAATGACATTCCCCACCACAACCCTTGCAAGCTCCTCCTTGATGGGGCAGACCTGGGGTGACCACGCCGCCCACACTTTGACAACCAGTGCCCCTACCAGAGGGGGCAAACGAGGGTGGCCTCCCTCCTTCCCTACCCGACAACCCCGAGGGCACCTCATCCAACAATGCCCAAGACTTCCGCATTCCAGACATCATACCGGTTCACGGCAACTCATGGCCAAGTGCCCCTGACCAAGGCACTTGAAGCAACGTACCTCCAACGGCTTGCTCCTCCTCGCACTCCGAGAGCAAACCACCACCCAATCACCATCACCAGCCCTTCTCGAGCCCCCTCATGTTCCCTTGCTCACAACTCTCTCCCCTTGTGCCTCCTATTCCTATTTTGGCTTTGGAGACTATATAAACGAGGCACCTCTTCTCAATAATAATTTAGTACACTGCATTCACATGCTTGCAGAGTGAGGTAAAATCCACATTTTTCCTGTTTTCAGGTCTCTACCAATACAACTAGGGTTGCAGTTGCACAATGATCTTATCCGAATGCGACTTCCTATGAACATTCTAGACATTAATGTGACCTCGTGAGTGCCCATGTAGGCATCCATGGCATAGTCACCTTTGCCCTCACTGCAATATTGTTGCACCTCCCTGTGTCCTCAGTCTACCTTTAGTGTCTATGGTTTCTGCTTGGTTAATGCAATACTAAGTTCCCAGCCTACCTAATACTGCTCAAGACTCCCTGTTTGCATCACCCATTAAGCACCCCTTACCCACCCCTATACCACCCCCTTGTACTACACTCTAGTAGGCCAAGTAGGCCACCCTACCTAGCACCACATGTTTGTCTATAGCACCCCCTATAGCATGCACAGTGAGGTCGTAGTGTCACCTTAGTGGCTTCACTAGCATGACCATAAGGAATGTTTTATTTTTAAGGTGCACATCTCACAATCTCTTGGCACCTCTTTTTCATAGAGGATGCTCATATAAGCCTCTTTCACATATCAACTGCACGATGGAGATGATCCAAGAATTCTTTGGTGAGTGTGACTTTGTTTTTGGTGTTTGGACAATTTGGTGACTACGATTTCTTAAGAGATTTGAGCTATGATGACTTCTCCAGCACCATTCACCTCGCATAAAATCTACGAAACCATGATCAAACTGGGTGGATCAAAACTGGGTGCATGGCCTATTACCTTTTTCCACTTCATTATTATTAGGGTATTGGGATTAGTTAGTAAAGATTCCTCCTTTATTTGGGATAGCCTATTTAATTAAGTTTAAGAGTCCTAGTTCTTTTCCTAATCTTGATTGTTTGTTTTCTATTCCTCTTGAGACTATTATGTAATTTTTCTAACCTTACTCTCTATATAAAGAGGGTTAGGGTTCCTAACTTGAATGAGACTCTATTTTCTCCAATATGGTATTAGAGTGGGATTCCTAATCCTTGGGAAACCCAACAAGGACTGTTGCCCTCCTGGCACGCTAAACTAGCCTCTTTGCCATGAGACCCTACCCCCCAATCACATGCCAAGCACGCAACACTTGCCTGCCTACCGCATGCATAGCACGTAGCCCCCTACCTGCCACTCAGCACACTCCCTATCGCGCACCACTATTATGCATGTCGCATATACACCAGCAAGCAACTACCCCTCCTACATACATGCACACGCCTCCTAGCCACGTGCCTCTCCCGCACTGCCCGTTGCAATCAACTGCTTCGGTACCCCTCTGCTGCACACATAGCATGTGGTTGCATTATCAACGATGCTACTACTATCATTGTTGTTGTGGCTGATGTTGCCATTGTTGTCGATGTTGCTGCTACTGTCGATGATCTTCACAGCCTAACAGCACCGCTGATCACTATTCCAACACCAGCAAAGCTCTAGTGACCTGAGCAACCGGACCGACATGTTTCTACTGTGGAGTTGCGAAATTTGTTTGCTTGGTCTGACAACTTGGGATCCAAGTAACTTGTTACTGTGGTTTTGAACCACCAAGATGTTATGATTCTAATCCTCCTCCATGTGGTATGCGTGGTGCACGCTCCTATGCGCTAGATTGCACATCTTTGAAGACTAGCTGATTGCCCCTCTTCCTTTACTTGTGGGGGATTTAAACAAAGTCTGCATCTCCCTTCTTGCCTGCTTTAGATCATCTCTTAACTACTGTTGCTATGCTTAGGATCGTCTGCCGCTCTACTGCTATTAGTTTCTACTTGGGATTATCTCCTACTACTTGCCTGCTCGCTCCTCCAACCAAAAGATGTCTTCATTAAGAGGGGGAATTAAAATTTGTCTAATGTATTAAGTTGGGCGTGATTATTATCCTTGCCCCAACTTGGGGGTGAGTGTTAAGAGTATTAAAATTAGTTAGTAAAGAGTCCTACTTTATTTGGGTTAGTCTATTTAATTAGGTTTGAAAGTCCTAATTATTTTCTTATTCCTATTCTTGATTGTTAGTTTCCTTTTCCTGTTAGGTTTCTTATGTAATTTTTCTAACCCTACCCTCTATATAAAGGGGATCAGGATTCCTAATTTGAAGAATACTCTCCATTTTCTCAAACAATTATTCCCATGGGACGAAGCATATTCTTACAAATACTAAGCCAGAGAAAACAGGCCCCAATGCTATGGGAGTTGATAATACTCTAGTGACTACATCGAAGGTCAATAGTATACAACCTCAATGTGCTCAACCGATGATCATCCTCTAACATCAAAAAAGCTACGGTATTTACAACATACAATCCATTCCCACAAGTCTAAAGATACCCAACTATAGTACATAAGCTATGAGCTGATCGAGAGGATCTAGAATTTCAAGCAAGGATCTACATCCTTGACATAACACCATGGTGCTATTTGAGATTTGTTGAATGAACATGGCATATATTAGTCTATTAGTGAGCATACTAGAAGTACTACGAAATAGAGACGAGATTTATGCAGTTCAATTTTAGGCAAGTATTAGCCCAATCTCTCATGCTCAGTTTAGTACTATCGATTCCCTAGTTTCTCCTCTTAATCAAAACCCATATGCTCCAAGTTAAAGGGAAATGTTAAATTTTTCTTC
This sequence comes from Thalassia testudinum, assembly GCA_037157565.1. Classification (NCBI taxonomy): domain Eukaryota; kingdom Viridiplantae; phylum Streptophyta; class Magnoliopsida; order Alismatales; family Hydrocharitaceae; genus Thalassia; species Thalassia testudinum. The sequence goes on along the minus strand of JAZHRO010000018.1, from coordinate 51,380,137 downwards.
AGTGTTTTTCTTCTATTTTAGTTATAGTCTCATCATATATTTCTATTTCTACTGTGACGCTGGAGCTTCTCTATGTAAAGAGGGCATTTGCTCTCAATAATGACTTGGTGAATCACATTTACAATACATTAAGTAATCTTAAAAACACATGATAGGCATGTTTCTTCAAAATACATCTAATGCAAAAACCAATTATCCATTGATCACATCTAGTTTTTTTTTTTTTTAAAGGAAAAAGGGTGGTGATCCTTTAGATCCCACCCAACATTCATTAAAAGAAAATGCTAAAAATTACATCATTGAGCTACACTCCAACTCAACACAAAAGCATTTGTAGCCTTAATAAAATTAGCTACATACGGGTGCTGCCTCCTAAAAACCACTGCATTCCTCCCCAGCCAAAGCGCCCAAAGAATCGCCAACGGCCTAACCCATTCTCTTCTCGACCGGAACACCTGACGCTCCCCGTTGACCCCACCACATCTGAACAACTGCCAGAACTCCCCATGGGAACCAAGCGCCCACCACCGATCCCCCATCTGCTCCCATGTCCATATCGCTAACGGGCAGGCGAAGAAAAGGTGGTCAATATCCTCCTCCGCTTGGCTACAGAGCGAGCACAACCTGTTCGCACCCGGCATCCAACGGGCTCTCCATGTCATGGTCACTAGTCGTCCACTCCTGAGGAGGCAGGCGAAGATTCTGACCTTCAAAGTGCAGGAGGCCTCCCAGAGTTGCCTACAATCTCTGACTAAGTCGATGTTCCCAATCGTGGCTGGGCCGCCGAGTCTTCTATACACATCCCACACCGAGAAATCTCCCTCCTCCCACCTGAATCTGTCCATTCCATCTTCGAGCTGCCAACCCTGGAGATCCTGCAAGAGCACCTGCACCTCACCATATCTCTGATCTGACAGATTGCCCACAAAAGACAAGCCCCACGCGCCACTCCACACATCCGCCACCGAGGCTCCTCTGTCAGTCACCAAAGCTGCAAGCCTAGGGAAGCGCTCCGCTAGCACCCCAGTACCCGTCCAATCGTCCGTCCAGAATCTAAAATCCTCGCCTGAACCTAGCACTGGGGTGAAAAAAGATCAGACCTTCGACGCTACCAGCGACAAACTCCTCAGGAAATGAGATGCTGCTCTCGGAGGCGAGGTGAGGAGCTCCCAACTCACCGACCTACCATAGCAAGAACGCAAGATCCTTCCTACCAGAGAGACCTCCCCCCAGTAACTTGTCAATCCATTTCGTCAGAAGGCTATCATTCATCCTCCTCACTTCCATAACTCCCAACCCCCCCCCCCTGAACGACCGACAAACCTTATTCCAAGCCACCAATCTCACCCCCTTCCCCCATGCCCCATAGTTGGTCTAGAAAAAATTCCTCAAGCAGCTAGTGATCCTGTCCTCAACCTTCCAAGGCATTTTGATCACCGAGGAGTAAACTGGTATCGCTGAGAGGACTGCCTTGAGAAGGACCAGCCGCCCTCCTCTAGATAACATCTTGGACGCCCATCCCGAAAGCCGACCCTCAATCCTCTCTATCATCGGGGTCCAATCCTGCATCGATATCCTCCTATCTGTCAGGGGCAAACCCAGGTACCGAAGCAGAAGGGTCCCTTCTGTCCCCAGCACTTCTGAGTATATCCCTGCCTCCCCAACCTCCATGTTGAAGTGAATGAAAGAGAACTTAGAATAGCTTATCCGCATACTTGATGCTTCACAGAACATCTCTAGAATGATGTGGCACAATCTCGCCTCTGTCACCGACCCCACCACAAAGAAGAGGGTATCATCTGCATATTGCATGACCGAGATACCGTCCCCTCCCTCCAAGGGGAAACCCTGTAGCACCCCCTCCGCGCGTGCTTTGTCGGTCGCCCTGGCCAGGGCATCTACTGCCAACACAAAGAGCAAAGGCGCCAGGGGACAACCCTGCCTCACGCCTCTCCTTGGCTGAATCTGACCTCCTGTCGGGTTCCTGTTAATGAGAACCGAGAAAGATGTTGTGGTGATGCATTGTTTCATCCATCTAATTCAGATCTGTGGAAAGCCCCTCTTAGCCATGGCTACCCATAAGAAGGACCACTCCACCAAGTCATAGGCTTTCGCGAAGTCTACCTTCCACAAAAAGCCTTTCTTCCACTTCTCCTCCAATGCGCTAGGATCTCCGTTGCCGCCACATAGCCATCCAGAATGTACCTCCCTCGGATGAAAGCGGTCTGCACCTCCGATACTACCCTATCAATCACCTTCCTGAGTCTATTCGCCAGAATCTTCGCTATGATCAAGTATGCCGCATTTGACAGTGCTATCAGTCTATAGTCCTCAACCGTCTCTGCCCCCTCTCTTCAACAAGAGGAACATGTAGAACTTGTTCAATCTGTCGAAGCCCCTATTGCCCTCCCTGAATTCTGCCAAGACCTACAGGAGTTCTTCCTTCAACAGTGACTAGAATTCTTTGAAGAAGAGTACCGGGAAATCGTCCAGCCCCGGACACCCCTAGGCATTCAAACCCCAGACCGAATCACGGGCCTCGTCCTCCGTGAAGGGTACTATCAATCGCTCCTCTTCCTTAACCCCTATAGTTGGAGCCCCCTCCATCTCCCTCCTCTCCCCCACCCCATAAAGCCCCTAAAGTAACCCGCCACCGCTCTCCCCACAGACTCCCTGCCCGAGAACTCTGTCTCACCCACCTGCAGCTTCTCAATCCAGTTCCTCCGACGCCTGGCTAAAGCTATTAAATGGAAATACCTGGTATTTGAGTCTCCTTCTTTAACCCACTTCTGCCTAGATATGGTTCTCCATTCCACTTCGGCTTTCCTATCTTCCTCCTTGATGACTTTCATGTAGTCTGCCTTGTCCTACCTCTCCGAGTCCGTCATCTGTCCCAGGTCCTCCACTCCATCTAATCTTTGAATCTCCACAAGCACGTCGTCCCGCAACCTAGTCTGTTCCTCTTTCAACTATTTCCTGTACTCTTTCAAAAACCACTTCAGTTCCAGGAGCTTCGCCTCTAGTTTCGCGGCCACCGACCCGTCCGGATGCATGTCCTTCCACTTGTTCTCCACCAAGCTCCTGAAACCCTCTTCCAATAGCTATGCCCTCTCAAATTTGAAGTATGTGCCACACCAGGTTTCTTCGCTAGACTCCCACATCAGCAAGGTGTGATCCGAGAAAGGCCTCTCCATAGCATGGGCCTCGACCATCGGAAATACCACAGCCAGCTCCATGAGCACAAAAAGCGGTCTAGCCTCAACATCTGGCCCCCTGAGTCTCTCCATGTGAAAGCACAAGAGGTAGGGGGTATATCCTGCCACCCATACTCTGCAACGAGGCCAGCGAGCTCTTCCAAGCCCCGGTCCCTGCCCCCCCGACCCCCCGGCCTGTCTTCTGCCTGCAGTGTGACATTGAGGTCCCCACCAATAAGCGACGGACTCCCCTAAAAGCTTCTTGCCGCCTGGCGAAGACTTTCCCACAATGAGCTCCTCCCCGCCTCATCCATAGGCCCATAAATCGAGGAGAACATCAGCACGAGCCCATCGCTCCTCCTTAGCTGCACCGTGACCATACCCATCCCCACCTCCAAGCCCACCACCAAGAACAGATCCTTTTTCCAGCCAACAATCACCCCCCCTAGACCTCCCTACTACATCAAGAGCCAATAAACCCCGCATCATGTTTCCCCCGATCTCTCCCCACCTACTATGGTCGCACTCCTGCAGCTTCATCTCCTGAAGAAAAGCCACATCCGAGTTCCATCTGGATAGGCATGACCTCAACATCCCCCTGCGGCTGGGGTCGCAGAGGCCCCTCATGTTCCATGTGAGGACCTTCACCATGGGGTCCCAACTACACGGCCCCCTCTCACACGACCAAAACCAGCTCCCTCCACCACCCGTTCCAACTCCCCTTCTTCAAAGGAGTCAGCCCACCCTCCCCTCAGAACCTCAACCTTCCCACTCCCATTCCCCGCCCCATCGCCCACACCCTCCTTCCCCACGCCGCTGCCCTCCCTATCCGCGCCGTCCCCAGCCTCCTCACCCACCACCAACAGACCCCCTCCCTCAGTCCTCACCATGGAAGCCTCCCTGCCGCGCCCCCCCAACCCAAGTGGGTCCTCCCCCTCCAGGACTTGCCAAGGATCTCCTATGTCAAGAGCATCGCCGTCACCGTCAGGCCCGCGCTTCGCAGCCCCCTGCCCCCTCCACCAGACAGAGGGTCCACCATCATCAGGTAAGCCTCACCCGCGCACCCAGGGGCTTCACTGTTCTCACCGCTCCGGCGAGGGTCCCCATGCCCCGACCCACCTCTACCCTCTGGTGAGGAGCAAGCCTGCAATGGAGAGTCAAGAGCCGACCTCCTACCCTCGCCTCTACACAGAAGCGAATCCTTCTTCGTCGTAGGTGCCTCCTCCGATCCCCGTGCCCTGGGGGGTCCCCTGGCCGTGGCCCACAGCCTCTCGATCCTCCAGTGGAGCTGCTTGGTTGAACCACCCACACCCTCGCTCCCGCCGAGGACCGACTCCTTCGCTTGATCGCTCTCCAGCTTCCCCCGCTCCCCAGGGCTCGAAGCGTTGCATCCAATCTTCAACAGGACCCTCTGTGGGCCTTTTAAGAAAGAACCACGAACCAATATCGAGTCCGGGTGCAAATCCGGAATCGAATCCGACTTCGCACCCACCTCAAAAGACCCCCGTGCAGCCCCGGGTCCTCCACCGCCTCCCTCAGATTCTTCAAAGTGCTACTCTCAATCCTCGCTTCCTTCCCTAGGAAACCCAGGGCCTTCAATGCGCCACCAACGACCGATGCAGCCTCCTCCCGGAGTAGCCTCTTGGACTCCCCACCCAACACTTCGTGCTCCCCCACCTGCTCCTCGGGACCCGGTTTATCCCACGATGCTACGATCCCTGAGAGATGCGCCTCGAAGGGCACACCCATCGACACGGCCGACTCAACCCACGAGGCAACACCCTTCCCAACGCCCCTCGACCTCCACACGGCCCTACTCGCCGGAACCCTCCCCGCTACATCACCACCAACCGAGCAAGCCAACACCTCTGCGTAAGATCTCTGTCCTCCCTCCTTCGGCTGGACGAGGATCACCCAGGATGCACTCCCCAACCGCAGCGTCACCTCCTTCAACTCCTCACCCAGCTGCAACTCCACCTCGGCCCACACCGCACCAAGGTTCTCACTGCTAAGACCGAGCCCCCTGCACCTCCGCACTCATGCAAAAGGAGCAACAATCATGTCGACGACCTGTCGGGTCCGGAGGAAAAGTGGGATCCCCACTAGGCCCAACGAAAGCGCTACCTTCCGCGGCGGGCGCTCCCTTCTCGCACCATCCGATCTCACCACCCACCGCCACCATACCACTCCAACGCAACAGGTCTCGCTGAAGAGAACCTTCTCCGTCACCACCACCAAAGCTCCCATCAGCAGGAACTTCCCCTCTCGCACTGTCTGCAGCCTCAGAGGCACACCTCCGAGGACCCTGGCGACCTCCGCCTCCAGCTCCCGAACCGCCACCTGGCCCTCCACCACGGCAACCAGAGTCAACGCGAGGGCCTTCTCAAACCTCCCATAGTCCTCCGACCACGGGGCTTAGGGTTCACATCTAGTTGACGATAGAAAATTATCAAAATCCTTTTCCAAGAAAGACTGTGTCAAGGCCATCATGAAAAGAAGGCAGTACTCACTTCAATAAATTTTTTAGTCTTAAAAAAATGCAAAGTGTATTTCTCATTCCAAACCCAGGTCCACCTATTTCAAGTTGACTTGGTCAAATGAGGGGAGGCAAACCTTGAGCACCAAACTTGATTGGATCAATTGATGGCCTTGGGCCAAATTTTAGATGCCCCAAACGGCCATCTAAGACAAATACACCTCCCCCTCATCCCATAGCCCCCCCCCCGCCGCCCGAGTCTCTCTCTAACTTGTGCCTCCCTTTAACTATTTTCTACAAAGCATATATGTATTTGGTTTAATAGCATCCTTTTTTCAATAAGAGAACTAATCTACTATCATCCGTATATATAGGTAGAATAAGAAACTTGTTTCTTGTCGGTGGAAATATTTTTTGGAAAAGATTCTTTTCAATGGAATTGACTAACCAAATTTAATCATTGGTATCAACAATGAGAATTGGCTAGTGGAAGCGGAAATATGCCATTGGCATGGTTTGTATTGTTAAGATTTATTTCCACATTTTTGCACATTGCTTTTCAAAGTCAACTGCCTAGCTCATTGCTAGATAGATTTGACTATCATCAGCTATGTAGGAGTAGGACTTGCCATGGGCTACTGCTGCCAAGCATAGAATTAATGATTCAAAAAGGTATAAGATCCTTATTCACAAGGCACACTTGTAAACCAAACCGTTCTTGATGTAGACATCATACCTCTATGTGCAATCAAGTGGCAATCAACTAGTAGAACTAGATTTTCCGATAAATACTGATCAACAATTCCAAAATGCACCTTCTCAATTTTTTTTTGAAACGGGACATTCTTCTCAAATTAGATGATTGTCACATGATAATCTTCTTTCCTGAAAACTAGGATGACAAATGGCAGGTGGGTAACCAACAAGAACTCATTATTAATTAATCAACAATCAGTAGAGACGTTAATGCCAAAACCACAGTATCAAACACCACTTTATCTACCCAAAATCTCTCTTCTTTGTTTCAAAATGGGCTACAATAATGCAAAGGCGTTCTCCCATTGGCCAAATAAAGCAAACCTACCTATCTAAGCGTGTCCCAGAACTCTACACAAATAAAGGATGTCTCTTTGAATTCCTTAAACTCATCTTACAAAGTTCCTCTGCAAGGACAGAAGTGAAAAGGAGATACCCAATATCCCAAACTATACTATTGCAACAAGAGCTTCAAATCTCCCATTTGGCACCCACCTTCCTGAGAATGTCTTCATCACTAGTCTCCAACTACTGAATAAGGCTATCCATCAAGCCCAACAAGTCAAACCCCACAGCTTAGTCTTGGGCTCGATGGAGTTATTTTCATAGAACCTCTCATGGTATAGTGAGAACTACAGAAGATCCATTGTGCCATTTATTTGGATAAACGAACCTCATTATCTTGATTAGACAGAAGAGACCCCTTTCTTTCTTTCATTACTTCCCATTCCAAAAGTATGAAATTGCACAATGAGGGAATGCATTGTGCTCAAAAAGAAAATTTAAAACCAAATAAAGTCAATTGCACAAAACAAACTCAAGGATCTATAAGGGAAGCTCTTTTGAGGTAAATACCTCTACCTCGATCTCCTAATCCAGGATTGTCACCCCAACTCTAAGGTTGGATTTCACCATCCACCAAAACCATGCTACAACAAACAGGAGTTGCGGTCCTCTATAGAAAATCCCTTTCTTGGACAACCTTGAAGAAAGATTTTGTCTCTTCTTCTTCAAGGAGACAGATCGGGTCCCCAAATATAAAATAACATTTGAAATAAATCAAAATACAAGTGCTGTAGAGTCAATAGAACACAAGCAAACAAAGCTAGGACTTTGGTACACTCGATAATATTTCTCAAGTCAGAATTTGAAGATTAGAGAGCAATAAAAATGGAGTGTAAGAGCCCAAGTGTACAGCACCAAAGTAAGGCTGTTAATGAACGTAAAAACTCTCGAGATAATGGAAGATCAATTATATGTTAGAGAGAGTTGTGTCTCATCCAAAAAACTTATAGGATATTTATAGGAGTGATTCAACCCTTAGAAATCAAATTCTAGCTGTTTTAAAATGTTTGAAATTCAATTTGAAAAGATGCAACCCTTCAACGTTTGAATAGAATTTGAAATCGTTGATAAGACTGAAATTAAGTAGCAAGATCACATGCTGAATTTCTAGTATACTAATCGACTAAAAGAGGTTCTTAATCATTTCTTGGGAATAGTAAGTGATGGGCAGTTGGAAAAAAAAGGAAGAAATTGGACAATTAGGAACCTTTTCTAGTCAATTAATCGATATTTTGTCCATTCCCTGGTTATAGATTAAGCGATTAGAAATCAGGAGCTAATTGATTACTAAAGGACAAGTTGGGCAATTAAAATATCGACTTTTCATAAGTTAAACATTGAAATTCAAATCAAATGACTGTTAAATTACACTAAAGAAGAATTTGATAATTAGATGATTAAGGGAAAATGAGATGTGTAATTGCTTTGAATTGTTTTTGTTGTTCTAAAGAGATGCATTAGTTTGAAAAGGGAACTTTAGCCCTCTTTTTATAAAAAACGAGAATTGAGTAAATTATTTGAGAAGTAACCAATACCCCTTTATAACTCAGCACTCCCTCGTAAGTTGGGATGTATATGTCAATGAGGCTCAACTTGTTGATTAGAAATTATGACACTTCTTCGAAGGTTTGGTGAGAATGTTAGTAATATGTAGCTAAGAGGATATCTAACTTATTTTGCCTTCTAAAATCGCATCCCATATGAAATGGCAATCAACTTCAATATGTTTAGTCCTCTCATGAAAAACTGGATTAGAGGCAATGTAGGCAGCAGACTTATCACAATAGAATGAAACAGGTGCATCAACCTCCACCCATAAATCTCGTAGGAAACCAAGCATCCACATAATCTCACACGCAGCTTGAGCTATGGACCTGTATTCCACCTCAGCACTAGAGCGAGCCACTACACTCTGTTTCTTACTTCTCTATGACACTAGATTTCCTCCCAGGTAAGCAACAAAGCCTAACATAGATCTATCCTCAATTAACCTTGCATAATCTGCATCTGACTATGCTAAAAGATTAAGAGTCACTCGCACTGTAGTACAAACCTCTCCCTAAGGTGCCCTTCAAGTATCTCAGGATGAGACACATCTTGCTAATGATTGTATCTGAGACTCTACATAAACTAACTAACTCGACTAACTGCAAAGCTAATGCTGGTCGTGTAATAATCAGGTATAACAAACGGCCAACAGTGCTGCGATACCTGGTAACATCCTCAAACAGAGGATCTGTCTCACCGGTGTTGTGACCAAAAGGTGCATCTACTAGTATCCCAAATGGTTTGGACCCAAGAAGTCCTGCCTCCTCTAGGATCTGTAAAGTGTAGTCTCTGTGACAAGGATAATCTAGTCTCCTGACAAATAGTATTTATCCCTAGGAAGTAGCGAAGATCAACTAAATCTTTGGTGACAAAAGTAAACTAGAGAAAGGTTTTCGTCTCTACTATCCCATTTATATCATCATCTGTCAAAATCATATCATCGACATAGACTGCCAAAATAACCACTCTCTATGTCCCATCATGCCTAGTCCTAACAAATATAGAATGATCAGTGGTAGACCGTTGGAATCCCACCTTCTTAATCTCTAGATTGAGCCTCTCAAACTGAGCTCGTGGACTCTACTTTAAGCCATAAATAACCTTTCGTAAGTTACAAACAAGCTCCCCCTTACTATCATAACCTTATTGTTGTCTCATATACACTTCCTCAACCAAATCACCTATAAGAATGCATTCTTTATATCCAGTTGGTTGTAGAGGCCACTACTTAACTACTACAACAGACAAGATAATCCTTATGGAGGTAATACGGGCAACTAGTGAAAAAGTCTCAAGGTAATCCACCCTATATGTCTGGGTGAATTCCTTAGCAACAAGTCTGGCCTTATATCTCTTCTAGGGATGCAAGTTTTGGCAAACCCAACCCAAACATGACTGAACTCGACCCGAAAAGAATGGGTAAAACCCAACCCAAACCCGATTGGGTTTGAGTATGGGTTTTATCTTAAAAACCCAACCGGGTTTGGGTATGAGTATAGGTATGAATCTATACCCAATTACCCTACTCAAATACCCAAATAAAATCTCCATTTACCCGAGATATATATAAATCCCACACTAAGTCCCTCATTCCCCCAACTTTAATCTTTTTCATGATTCCCTTCATGATTTTGAAGGTTGGGAATGCTTCTAAAGCTTCCATTGAACATTTATTTTGAAGATGAGGATTTTTTATTTAAAAGGTACTTGTATTTAGTCTTTCTTTGTATTTTTTGTATGTATTCCCCTTAAAAGGCTCTTTTTGTAATAATTTAGTGGGCTTGGAAGTAATCTCTGGGGACAACTGCGATAGTGATAGCAGATGCAAACTGTCTGTCTCCCTCAAGAAGATGGGAGACGATGGTGTAATGGGAAATAGGATGGAGTATGGTGCCAAATCTCCTCTACACAGTCTCCTCCTCTCTATCTGACTCACCCCTATCTGAAGGGATGATAAGTTGAGCTGGCTCATCATAAGGGAAGTCATCTAACTATGATCTCCTCTGATACACCGGTATCTCCTGTATAGCAGCTTCTATGGATGACCCCTCTTCTGAGAAGTAAGAAACCTTCTCAAAGATTGTCACATCTACAATGCCAACATATCTTCTCCAAACTAAATCATAACACTTGTAGCCCTTCTGGGCCCCAAAGTAACCAAGATAAACACATTTCATGGCACAGGGGGTAAACTTATCTTGAATACCATAATTTTGAACAAAGCATATGCACCCAAAAACTCGTCAAGACAAGGGAAAAATCCTTCTGCACTCAGGATATATAACCTAATATGGGATCTGACCATGAAGCACAGAAAATGACAATTTGTTGATCAAATATGTTACTGCAAGTATAGCATCACCCAAAAAATGTCTAGGAACCTTCACATGAGACATCAAGGTCCTAGCAATATCAAACAAGTGTCGCAACTTATGCTCTGCAACCCCATTCTGCTAGGAAGTATATGCACAGGAAATCTGGTGAATGATTCCCTTGGAGCAAAAAAACCTCCTGCAAATCACTCTACATAAACTCTAGTGCATTGTCACTTCGAAAAACCCGAACTGTGGTATCATACTGTGTCTGCACCTCCGACAAGAAGTGCTAAACTATAGAAGGAATCTTACTTCGAGACTTCATCAGAAGCACCTAGGTAAGTCTACTCCTGTCATCCACCATGACTACAAAATATCTATCCACTAGTAGAGGCAACTCTAGACGGTCCCCAGACATCACAATGTACTAAGGAAAATGGCACTGAACTGACACCAGCATCTCTCACGGGGTAGCTACTCTTGTGATGCTTCCCTAACTAACAATCTTCATAGTCTATAGTCAGTGAATCAGATAATTCTATATACATTTGATGCATTTTCTTCATGGAAGGATGCCCAAATCTGCAATGCCATAACAAAGGGTCACAAGAGATTGACACTGCCCCAGCAAAGAGTGTAGGTGTGTCCAGATAGTACAAACCATCTCTTTCTATGCCACTGCCAATTATTTCCTGTGATTCGATCTTGGAAATAACAATGTCACTCATCAAAAATAACACATCCAAGATCTCTACAAATTCTACTCATGGACAGGAGATTCATAGGAAACTTAGGAGCATAATATACATTTTCTATCTTCATCCTGAACGTAGCATCTACACGTCCAACAGCCATAACCGGAGAAGTTGCTCCATTTGCCACCCGCACATCTTGTATTCCCTGTGGAATCAAAAGGTTCTGTAAACGATCTCTGTCACCGGTGAAATAAGCAGAGGTTCTAGAGTCAACCACCCATGCACTCTTGAACCTCTTTCTCCTACCAACTTCTTGGGCTGCACACGCAAGCCCTGTAGAGACAAAAGTTGATCGCCTTCAACCAACTATCTTCAACATATAAGAAGAGACTGGATGCCAATAGCACTATGCGTGAGAGGACTCATCACGCTAAACGAAGTTTGAGCCACTCGAGACCAAGTACCATCGACAGGCATACCACCCTCTGCCGACAGCACCCAACCACCAAGGGCAATGGCGTTGGCATGGCCCTACGGCCCCAAGACGACGGTTGCTCCCCTATCATCCGACAGCGGCAACCTGTCACCAACAATGACGGCACTAGCCAGTCTACATGGTCCAACGGCACCAATAGTGACCTCCATAACTAGAGGTGAGGTTGGATAACCAACGGTGATGCTGGAACACCCCTCTCCAGTGTCTCCGCTACTAATATCATACTTCATCATGTTTCCAATGATCAAATCCCCCTTATATTGGTGATTTGATTATTATTTTTAGGTGGGTGTTCAATGGGAAATCAGAGTACCAACCTATGACCGCTGCTCTGATACCATGTTGAACTGAAAAGATGCATTAGTTTCAAAAGAAACCTTAGCCCTCTTTTTATACAAAAAGAGAAATGAGCAAATTACATGAGTACCCCTAAGGATCAAAGAAATAACCAATATCTCCCTACAACTCAACAGTTTTGAATCCAAAGAAGATTATAGACTAAATTAAGCATCTAATGGGATTATGAGACAATTAATTAAGTCCAAAAATGACTTAAAAGATATGTTTAAGAAAATGCATGGCTTGAGTAGGCTCTAGATTATGCCTAGGCATTTAGAGACCTACGTAGCGCTAAGATCATGAACACTATTAGTGCTTTAATGATGCATGTAATAAAAATAAAAAGCACTCAAAGTTTAATCTTCATGAGATCTTCATCTTTTGAAGGGGTAAAGGATGACTACTTTTCATTAGTTTTTCGAAAGGTTACTTCTCATTAGTTTTTTGAAAAATTGAAGGATGGTTATCCGTGTGATAACCACCCAGATTCATTAGTCAACAAAAAATTACAAGACCATCGCCAAAGCTATACCAAGCAGACTCCCAAAGCACCAACTAGGAGGAAATGGAACAGACAACATTTTCAATATATGGTACATCTCCTCTAAAAATAACCCCATTCCTGCCCAACCAGACTCCCCACAGAACCATCAAAACCTTTTCCCTCTCCTTCCTCGATCTGAAAATGGTACCACCTTTGTCGATGGTATCACCTCTCCTGAAAGAGGACCAGAACCCGTTAAAGTTGTCGACAGCAATCCAGTCAACCCCCATCATCCTCTACACTTGTCTCACAAAAGGGCAAAGGAAGAAAAGGTGTTGAATGTTCTCATTTGCCCCCTACACATGGGGTACCCAAGGTCATCCATCGCTGCCCACTTCACCCTCCAAACCTTGGTAAGGATTCTACCCCTCCTAAGAAGCCAAGCAAAAATTCTGCAATCCCTCAAGAAGTCAACATCAATCTCTTGAGAGGGCGAGCAAAATCTACGAAAAGCCTTGGCAATAGAGAAGTCCCCCTCCTCCCAGCAAAGAGCATCCCTGCCACCTTCTGGCTCCTACCCCTCCAGATCCCCCAACAATCACTAGAACTCCTCGCACCTCTAGCCAAGTAACACCCCCTCAAAGGTGGGACACCATGCACCATCCCGGTAGGACCCCACAGTCGCCTCCTTGCTCACAGCTCGTGAGAAAAGCTACAGGTACTTATCACAGAGACAACCACCACCTTGCCAATCATCCATCCAGAACCTGAAAGTGTCCCCATCTCCCACGTACGGTGAGAAGAAATCTCGCACCTTCGATACCACCGTCGCCAGCCCCTGCACGAAGTGTGATGCACCAGGAGTAGGGGAATCAAGGGTACCCCAAGAAAGGAGGGAACCGTAGTAATGCCGAAAAGTGTCATCAAGAAGACCCTACTCCTGCCCCACCAGCCTAACAATCCACTTCGTGAGGAGACTAAGGTTGACAGGATCCACATCTCTAACCCCAAGACCACATTCCTGCATCGATCTGCACACCTCCTCACAAGACACCAGCTTCATCCCCTTCCCTACCGATCAAAGGTTTGACCAAAAGAAATCTCGCATAAAGCCGATAATCTTTTTCTCTACCTGACGAGGGACCATGAACACAAACAGGAAATACGCCGGCAAGGAGGACAAAACCGCCTTAACCAAAGTCAACCTTCCCCCCCTCGAGAGCAGATGAGATGACCATCACGATAGCCGCTTGTCAATCCTCTCCAACAAAGGAAACCAATCCTGCAACTGGAGACGTCTATCAGTCAAGGGGAGGCCCAGGTAGGACAATGGCAAAGCTCCCATGCCAATCCTAAGTGCAGCACTACAAGCCTCTGCCTACCCAGCAATCATATGAAATGGAACAAAGCTGGACTTCTCGTAATTAATTCGCAACCCTGACGCCTCATCAAACAACTTCAGAAGTATACGAAGTCTACCTACTGATGAGTTCCTATTTTATTATATAGCTCATGCCTAACTATTGTTAGTTTAAGGATAAATTAGGTTACATTACATTAAATTGGGTTAAATTAGTCATATTGCAACATTTTATAAATATTACATTTTAAGGGTTTATTTGTAATTTTATTGCTACCTATATTATATGTGCAGGTACCAAGTTTGAATTTAATTTGAGCTTTACTATTATGAGAAATCAACTTGAGCTCATGTGTCTAATTTGAGGCTAAACCTATTTACCTGACCCTAGCCCAATTAATTCCTTCACCTAGCCTAAATCTACACCATTCAACTCTTATCCGAAGACCACCAAAAATCCTACCTATTTCCTATACCCAAAACCCTAGCAACCCAACGTACCCCCTGCTTTTAGATCTCACGCACAACCCTTCCTCAACACACCCTCCTATGTTACCCCATCCTACATCTTTCCACCACCGTCCATGCACATTTTTCCCACCTTTTATTTAATCTCATCTTATCCCCTAAACATCCCAATGCCAAAAATCTATGCAACCGGTTCCACGTCCTCTTATCCCAACCAAACGTAACTCTCAAACCCAATCCCATGCAACAACTACATAGCCCCTCATCTTTACCTCTCAATTCTTTCTTCACTGCCAGAACATCTCTCATCAATACCATTCCCTTAGAATCGACTCCCTCGACACTATATATATGTTCCACTCTCCTACCTCCAAATGCATCTCTCAGCCCCAATCCGAGCCGAATTCCATCTCACCTCTGCCTTCTTCCATGGCCTCTCTTTGTTTATTTAATCCCTCCACCGAAATAAATAGCATCGATGGCTCCTCTCACCTCCTCTTAGCTCTTGGCATCTCTCCTCCGCATCTACGACTCTGTCTCGACCCCACCTTCATCTCCATCACGACTAAATCACACTTCGACTCACCATCTTCTCTATTTTTATTTTTAGTGCATACTCGCTATTAGTTGTATTTGAACTCTAGTTATTAGCAATAAAGTTTTATTTCACATTATTTTTATATTGCAATCCGTGCTTCTCACCCCCATTCTATTTTCAAATAATGTCTTTGGGTTATTTCCATCTCACCATCATTCTCTTTATTCAAAAATACTAAAAAAATTAGTTAGTATTTCGTTTCGTGTTTTCTTGCATCTAGGTTAGAACAATCATACACCTCCCTGTATCCGACCCGAGACTCACCAAGGTCTCGGTCATTTTTATTTCTATTCTCGAAAAATCTCACTGCAACAAACGTCTTTATCACTTAGCGGTTTCTTTGAATCACCCACCTCTACAAAGGATCCTTCCATCAAGAACAAAGTATCATCCGTGTACGGTAGCAACGGAGTCTCCCTACTTGCTCCCACTGGAAAACCCCTAAATATCCCCCTCGAGCACGACCAGGTGGTCACTCTAGCTAGGGCATCAACAGCCAATACAAATAGCATTGGGGCGAGCAAGCATCCCTACCCAACCCCCCTCCTGGGCTGCACCCATCCTCCTACATGGTTCCCGTTTACCAGCACCGAAAATGATGTAGTTATGATGCTTCTCTTCATCCAATCAATCCAAACATGAGGAAAGTTTCTCCTAACCAAAGAAACCCACAAGAAATCCCACTGAATGGAATCATTGGCCTTGCTAAAATCCACCTCTCAGGAAAGTCTTCTTCAATCTACTCCAAGCTGCCAAAGTCTCCGTGGCCACCACAAAGTCATCCAGAATGCCCCTCCCAAGAATGAAAGGCATTTGCACCGGTAAAATTATATCACCAAGCAACCCACGGAGTCTGTTAACGAGGACCTTCGCCACAATAAGATACGAAGCATTCGACAAGGGGAATGGTCAAAAGTCTTCAATGGCCTCAGCACCATCCTTCTTAGGCAAGAGGAAAAGATAGGATTTATTCAAACTATCGAACCCCCTATTCCCCACCACAAACTCCTCCATGACCTGTAACATGTCCTCCTTCACTATTAGCCAAAACTCCCTGTAGAAGAAAACTGGAAACCCATCCGAACCTGGGCATCCATCTGCATTGAGGCCCCAAATCTCTTATCTCACCTCATCCTCCGAGAAGCCGCCCATAAGAGACTCCGCCTACTTTGCAAAGATACACCGCACACATCCTCACTAACCACCTCCACATGCCTCTCCTGCGCATCCCCGTAAATTCCCTGAAAAAATCTGTTGCACCTCTCCCCACATCCTCCCTACCTGAAAAAGCCATCCCTCTAACCAACAGCCTATCAATCCAGTTCCTCCTCCTAGCCGACGCCATCTAGTAGAAGAATCTAGTGTTGGAGACCCCCTTTTTCAACCACTTCTGTCTCAATCTCGTCTTCCATTCCACCCTTGCCTTCTTATCCTCCTCCTGCACAACCCGGGCATGTCTCGCCCTACAATCCCTATCTTTGATGGTCAACACACGATCTGGTAATCTTAGCCAACACCTCAGATTTCCTCCTAAGTCTTGCCTCCCTGAGCTCCTTCCTGTAATCCCTCACGTAGTCCCGCAAAGCAACCAGCTTCTTCAACAACCTGATCACCATCGAACCCTCCACCTCCAAGGACCTCCATTTTTCCTTCATTCAATCACTGAAGTCAACCTCCATCAACCAAGATATTTTAAACTTAAAGTACATACCAAAGAATGATCCTTCATTCGGCCTCCACATCAACGACGTGTGGTTAGAAAAAGGCATATCCATCGGTGAGACATCGGCAAGGGGAAATGCATTCACCATCTCCACGTTGGAAAGGAATTAGTCAAACCTAAACCTCTGTCCACCGAAGCTCCACCATGTGTATGCACAAGATCTGGGGACCAAATCAATCAAGCCATGAAGATTCATGAACCCCACAAACTACTCCAAGCCGAGGTCTTGCCTCCCACGCCCATCAGGCCTATCATCGAGCTGTAATGTAGTGTTGAAGTCATCTCCTATCAGCCACGGCATCCCATTGCAGTCCGCAACAACCGACGCAAGCTCCTCCCAAAACATGCCTCTTGCCTGAGACTCCAGTAGGCCATACACACCTGTTATCGTCACTTTGGATATGTCTAACTCCTCACCAACCTAACGAAGATGACATGGCTTCCCGTGAAGCCATCCTCCCACGCGAAAACATCCTCCCGCCATCCCAGAATCTGACCACCGGAGCAACTTATCACATCAAGGGCATGGAACCCCTCCATCCAAGAGCCCCCAACCTCCTTCCAGAGCCTTCCATCATAGGTGTCAACTTCGTCTCCTATAGGAGAACGACATATGCCCACCACTGACGAATATAATCCCCCAATGCCACCCTCCTAGATGGGTCATTAAGACCCCTGACATTCCAGGAGAGGACACTTATCATTAGATGGCATGGTGACCCCCCCTCACGACAACCCAACAAAACCCGACTGTTGCCGCCATTATACACGGGCGGTTTCCATGTGGAGCTTCTAGTACCTTACGCGTAAACCCTCTCATGCAGAAAAGCAGGGCTATGTTTCAAGAAAAAAAGAAGACAACGACGGTCGTCGCAACTATTGAGGTTGCCACAGAAGCAACGACTATTGAGGTCGCAAGAGATGACACCATGACTTCTTCCAAAGACAAAGTTGAGAACACAAGAGCTCAAAGAAGAAGAATGGTGGGGCATCTAACCTCATCACCAAGTTCAACAAGTCATCGTCCTCCTGACCTCAACTTGAGGGGGAGTGTGAAGAATGAAGTGTCACGTGGAAACGCCATGTGGTAGTTAGTCTGGGCATCCAAGTGGGCGCCAATTCTAGGTGTTTTAGGTCCCATTTTAGGTTTGCTTTAGTTGTAAGTTTTATCTTTAGATAATATGTTGATTTTTGGTAAGTTTGTTTAGAAGATTTGCTTTGATTGATTAGAATTTATTCTTTCTAAAATTAGTAGATATGATTTAATTAGGATTGGTTTATTTCCTGTTTTAGAGATTATGATATGTTCTCTCTTTATAGAAAAGAACCTTTGTAATCCTTTGATCCTTGAGTTATGCAATAATATTTCCAACATTTTCAACTCCTCTCCTCTCTCTTCCTCATAGCTACTGGCCACCCTCTCTCTCTCTCTTCTCAACTGCTGGCCTCTCTCTCTCTCTCTCTTCTCAACCGCTCCCCCCCCCCTCTATCTCTCTCTCTCTCTCTGTTCCGACGTGGAACAGTACCCACATGACTTGTTTTTGCCACACCAAGGAACCTCCACGCTCATGCCAAACTCAACAAATCCCATATGCTATCTTAACTAAAAAGACTCCTTCCCACTCCCATCCATCCCTCCCTCCCTTCATCGACCTAAAAGGGGTAAAGTCATCCAGTAAAGAAAGGAACACACAAACATTTGCTTCAATAAATTGTCCAGCAAGTTGGTGTCCAATTGCCAACACTAGTGTCAACCTTGATATAACTCCAAGAAAAGGCAACTAAAGTATCAAAATCCCAACTACTATAAATAATCTCAAATATTTGTCGAATAGAACTCGTAGATTCCTTGCTGACCATCATACTGAAACCTGAAATCCATGTCATCGCCAAGTCAAACATAAAACAAATCCATTGCCAGTGGCATGACCAGGATTATGCTCCTCCAAAAAGCCAATGTTCTCTTAGAAGCCTCATTTGATTCTCCCAATTTCAAATCCATTCATAACATGCCTATAATACATCAATCATTAAACCTCTATCTCCACACATCATCATGACAGTTCATTTTTCCAATAAATCGCAAACCATCTATCTGATTGCCGAAATGCTGACACTATCACGCATAGCCCTATAAATCTCCTCCCAAGTGACTAAATCCACCCCTCTTCCTTCATCAACCATCCTCTTCAGTACAAATGTATTCATGTAAGGTTATTTGATGCTACTGCACATTACAAATATATTATATATTTTATAAAAACATATAATTTCACACTTATCAAGCTCAAGTCATTAAAAGAAGCTCGGCTGAGGTTCAACTTCCTAAGGTTTTTAAGCCTAAATTTCAACCCAGGCTTGACTCAATAACTTCCGGACCCAGAACTGCAAGCTCTTATCCAAACAGGTCGAAACTAAGCCTATCAAGCCTAATCTTTGCTATAGCCCCATTTTTAAAATTAGACAAAAATTTTAACCTCTCAAGAAAAGCAAAAAGAACAAATTGATATGCAATCTAGCTGGATGAGAAATGGGGATCGAAGAATGTATTAGTAATATTGCTCCTTTTTATTTTGACAAAAAAACTAATAATAATATGCAGTCCACCGCAAGATTAACATCTCCATGCCAGCATCACCATGTATCAACTAATAAGCATTCTATACCATGAAAGTTCCTAGGGTCAAACAACTGCATTTAACACTCCTCCAGGACAAAAGAAATCAATCAAAGAAAGCACCCACTGCAACAACCCCACCAAAGTAACTAGTGTAGCGTCACATTTTCCATTTTGAACCAAGGTTCAGAAAGTCGATAACAGCATTTGGTTTGTTGGGTTACCACATAAAAAGTATGCAGTATACAGGCAACTATGTAGATTAGAATGCATTTTTTTATAGCTAGTGAAGATATAAAGACAAGATGGAAAAGATATTTTCATAAGCTATTTAATGAAAAATAAAAGAATGATATCATCTTAGAGAAGTTAGTTAACTCAGAAAAGTATGTGAATCGATCATGTTATCGAAGAATACAAAAGAAAGAAGTAGAAGAGGCTCTGAAGATGATAAAAAGTGGGAGGGTTGTTGGACTTGATGATATTCCTATAGACGTCTGGAGAATGACGGAAGAACAGGGTATAACTTGACTCACAAATTTATTTAATACTGTGTGGAGAGGCAAAAAGATGCCAGAGGAATGGAGGAAAAATTTTGTGGTACCTTTATACAAGAATAAGGGTGATATACAAGATTGTTCCAACTATAGAGGTATTAAGTTGATGAGTCATACGATGAAACTTTGGGAAAGAATAATTAAAAGAAGGGTGAGGCAAGTCTCTATGGTAACTGAAAATCAATTTAGCTTTATGCCAGGTAGATCTACTATTGAGGCAATACACCTCTTGAGACGTATGATGGAGACATACAAAGTGAAGAAAAAGGATTTACATATGATTTTTATTGATTTAGAGAAGGCCTATAATTCTGTCCCAAGAGATATCTTGTAGAGAATTTTGGAGAAGAGATAAGTGCCAATTATATATATCAACCTCATAAAGGATATGTACTATGGAGCTGCAGCTTGTGTAAAGACTAAGGATGATTTGATAGACTACTTTGATATCACCATTGGTCTGCATCAAGGTTCGACTTTAAGCCCTTATCTTTTTGCCTTGGTTATGGATGAGTTGACGAAGCATATCCAAGTTAAGGTGCCTTGGTGTATGCTTTTTGCTGATGACATTGTATTGGTTGATGAGACAAGAGATGGAGTGAACAGAAAACTTGAGCTTTGGAGAGAAGCCCTGGAAGATAAAGGATTACGCATAAGTAGGACGAAGACTGAGTATATGGAATGTAAGTTTAGTAGTAGAGGGAACAACGAAGGGATTGATGTAAAAATTGGAGAAGAGTGCATTCCAATGAAAGATATTTTTACGTACTTGGGATCCATTTTCCAACATGATGGTGGAATTGATGGAGATGTTACACATAGAATTAATGCAGGGTGGTTGAAATGGAGGGGTGCTTCTGGTGTTCTCTGTGATAAGAGGGTTTCTTTAAAAGTCAAAGGAAAATACTATCGAGCTGTGGTAAGACCAGCCATGTTGTACGGTTCTGAATGCTGGGCTATAAACTATAAGCATGTACAGAAGATGTCTGTGGCAGAAATGAAGATGTTAAGATGGATGTGTAGTCATACAAGAAAGGACCGTATTTTAAATGAATTTATTAGAAACAGGGTTAGGATGGCACCGATAGAAGATAAAATGAGAGAGGCCCGTCTAAGATGGTTTGGACATTTACAAAGAAGGACACTAGATGCTCCAGTTAGGAGATGCGAGAAGTTGGAGACTGAACCCGCTAAGAGGGGGCAAGGAAGACCAAACAAGTGTTGGAAGGAAACTATTAAGTATGACCTCAATTACTTTAATTTAAGTCCTAAAATGACTGAAAATCGATCTGTGTGGAGGCAAAGAATCCATATAGCCGACCCCACTTAGTGTGAGAAAAGGCTTGGTTGTTGTTGTTGTATTTAAATAATACAAAATAATTGGTCAACTTGCTAAAATTATGCTATCTGGCCCAAACATACAAAAAAATCAAAGCTATAAGCATAAAGCCACATCAAGTAATATAACTTGTATACGTTATTTATGATTTTCACATTTATATCTAAGGGTGTGTTGTACACCTTTTGTCCGTTGAAGGGTTGTATTACAATTTACCCTTTACCTCTCTCTATATAAAGAGTAGGGCCTGAATAACAACTTTAGCCTTTTCATTTCTTCCTACTTGATATCAGAGCAACAGTCCTAGACCGATGCCCTAGATACCCCATCGAAATAAGCCACCAACATCCACCACCCTAACCCTAACCCTAGGAACACTGTTGGAGAGCACCACCGGCGCCGCCACTTCTCCTCAGCGCTACCACAGCCACCGGCGAAGCAAGGAGGTGGCAGCAGGGCTCCTCCATCGTGCTACACCGCTTAAGGCAGTGTTATAAGCATTGTAGGGGTCGATCCTCGCCATTGCAGTGCTGACCATCACCTACAGCGGTGCTGCGCCACCACGGAGAGGCTCAGTAAGGTCGATCCACATTGTAGCAACATCGAACCTCGTCAGAGACAGTGTTGCATCGCTGCTGAGGGGCTCTGCAGCGCCAATTCTTGCCACGTGAGGCCCCTTTCTCCCCCTAAGCTCCACCACAGGGGTTCCTTTGGTGACGCCTAAGCTACCTGGGGCAGTTCTAGCCCTCCTCCCCATCACAGATCCTACTGACTGCCACCGTGGGGAGGTTGCAACGCATCTGAAGGCTATTGCAATGTTGCTACTCACCGCAACACTACCACAATAACCTCCGATGATTGCTTAATGGTCTGAAAGGTCAATTTCAGGCCATATTTGAGTAACTTCAGATCTGATTTCGTATTTACCTGACTTCATCTTTCATCTAGTGGGCAACAAAGGATTAGAATATGGCTTCCTCAAGTTCTACTACTACATCCAAATCTTCTAAGACTTCTCCGGACATTTCCATGGACACCGGGAGATATAAGAGTCTATTTATCGATCCTATAATCAGATTGGACGAGACCAACTATCCATGATGGTCCCAGATATTCTTGATGACTATCAAGGGTCATGGCAAGGAACACATATTGAGTCAACCTGACCCTACCGAGAAGATAGGAGTCAACACTACTTGGGATCATGATAATGCGATGGGATGTGCCTGATTGATGAATTCGGTGATACCTAGGATAGGAGATGAAATCATGTACTCTCCTACGGCCAGGAAGATGTAGGATTCCTTATGTAAGACATATTCACATGAGAAGAATTCCTCCAGAGTATTTCAGATTTATCACGAGCTGTTTCATCTCTGTCAGGATGGGAAAACTTTGCCCCAGCACTACTCTCAAGTCAACGGATTATTAGAGAGACATAATTCCTATAGACTTGGTTACACCTGCTCCTCTTGGCATGCCTTCAAGAACGAGCTCGCAGTCTACTTGTTTCTCTCTAGCTTGGGACTAGAGTATGCAGTAGCATGAGATCAAATTCTGACAATGACTAATCTTCCCTCTTTTAAGGAGACTTACAGTAAACTTAGCAGAATCATTGCTCCTGCTATCACTACTGAGAGATTACAAGCCAAACCACTACCTTGGCAGCTTCTTATGGTTCCGAGAGAGGGACATCTTCTACTCAAGGCTGCGGTAGTGGACGGGGATCTGGAGGTCATGTCAGACCTCCATGTACTTATTGTGGCCGACTGAACCACACTGAGGCCACATACTGGCAGAAGCACAAGAGACCTGTTGTTGCTCACCAAGCAACAGAGACTACCTCTTCTACACCTGAGACAGTTACTAGAGCAGAGTTTGAGGAGTTATTACAAAGGATCAGCCATTTCCCCCATCTATTTCTACAGACATAATTGTTGTTGCCTCCACCTAAGTATTGTTTGTGCTTATTCATTGTCTACTCTTAGATCCGATGATTAGTTGGTAGATTCAAGAGCTTCTCAACACTTATGTGGCACCTCAAATGCCTTTTCGACCTGAGATCTATCCCTCCAAGAAGGGCAATCCAGGTGACAGATGGTAGATTGTCACAGATTACAGGAAAGGGTGGAGAGACTCTTTCTTCTACATTGCAGCTGCCGAATGTTATTTATGTTCCTGATTTTCCACTTAGTCTTCTTTTTGTTACCCGTGTTACCAAAGAACTTAATTACCAGGCCATTTCTTATGCACATTCTTGTGTCTTGCAGGACCAACTCACGAAGAGAATGATTGGTAGACATGAGGAAGGAGGGGTGTATCGTCTAAGTTCTACAATTGCAACTGTTATTTCTGTGTGTCAGGGGGAGACTGCTTTGGCCACTAGGTCTCCCATCCAGTGGCATCTTCGTCTTGGCCACCTTCCTATGGAAAGACTTAGACATGTGCTACCCCACATAGCTGCCAGTACCACCATTACCTGCGATACATGCCAACTGGGCAAACACCACCGTGCTAGTTTACCTATTTCTAGTCATGTCAGGTCTTCTACTTTATTTGACTTGATTTATATAGATATGGGGAGTACAAATCAGGTTCCTAACCGTCTTGGGCATCGTTATTTTCTTATTCTTATTGATGATTTCTCCCATGTTAGTTGATTGTTCTTGATGAAAAATAAGTCCGATGTGAGTGCTATCATTGAGAATTTTGTTGTAAAAATAAAAACTCAATTTTCTGTCACAATTAAGATGTTTTGTTCTAATAATGCCCTGGAGTTTCGCACCTCTCACTTGCTGCAGTTTTTCCATACTAAGGGCATTATCCACCAAACCACTTATGCTCATACCTCTTAGCAAAATGGAGTTGCTAAGAGGAAGCATAGACACCTGTTAGATGTTACACCAACCTTTTTTATTCACCATGCCATGCCTGCTTTATATTGGAGGATGTTGTTCTTACAACTTGCTTTCTAATTAATAGGATGCTTAATTCTATCATTCATGAGCAAATTCCATGGCAACTTTTGTATCCTGGTCACCCCTTGCTTTCTGTTATTCCTCGTGTTTTTGAGTGCGATGCATTTGTTCATGATTTAACTCCTAGAAAGGATAAACTAGCACCACGGGCTATCAAGTATATTTTCTTGAGTTATTCTAGAACCCAAAAAGGGTACAATGTTTTGATCCCCTTTATTCCTGCCATTATGTTTCTGCGTATGTGACATTTCACGAGTCTGAGTCATATTTTTCCAGCACCAGTTCTGACATGTTTCCTGTGACTAGAGAGGCTCCTATGCCCATTCCACCCATTCCATTTGGTGTTATACCTATGGATGCTCCTTCTGCTCCTTCCACTAAGGAAAATCAATTTCAAGATCCTATTGTTACTTTTCAAAGGCCGCATACCACCTTCCAAATGCCCCCTCCTCCCATACCTCCAACCTCTCAGGTGAGCACACAATCTTTAGACACTGACACTTTGGTGCCTAGTGATGATGTACGGACAATCAAGGCTATGGAGGATGTACAAGTGGATAGTGACCTTCTAATTGCCATTCAGAAAGCTCCCCAGTCCTGTGCCAAGTATGATGTGGCAAGATATCTCACCACTACTAATCTTGGTACCGCTTTTTCGAGATTTACTAGAACCCTGAGTACTACTAACATGTTAACATCCTACCAGGAAACCATGCTTCATCCAAAGTGACGTTAGACCATAGAGGAGGAGATGGCTACACTCCAAAGCAAGGGCACATGGGACCTTGCACCACTTCCGTCAGGAGCCAGTCTTGTTCGGTGCAAATAGGTATTTGCTCTCAAGTTTCATCCAAACAGGAACAATGCTAGATATAAAGCTCGGTTGGTAGCAAAGGAGTTCACTCAAACTTATAGGGTGGACTTCTTTGATACCTTTTCTCCAGTAGCGAGACTCTCGACAGTGCAGATACTAGTCTCTATTGCAACACATTATAATTGACGACTTCATCAACTTGACGTAAAGAATGTCTTTTTTTTATGGTGACTTACAGGAGGCAGTGTTGTAAAAGTCGGTAGTCAGTATTCAGTCGGTCAGGCCACTGATTAAGGAGTATACGGTATGCGGGGGAGTAATCGGGGAGTAGTCAGTCGGGCATTTTTTAAAAATAAATATATATGTATGTATGTATAACATACACATATCAAGAAGTAAAATATATCATTACATAAAAATAAACATATTCAAGTTCAAGGTTATAAAATAAGCTATAAAGTACAAACAATATCAAATTCATTACAAATTTAATAATTAAACCAAGGTATAAACCATTACAAATACATTACCAACGACAGAGCAACATAAACCAAGAATTAATATATGCTTGAATCAAATAATTACAATATATGCTTCGACAATGGAGGGTTTTTGCTTGGTCGAAGAGGAGTCTCGGGTGAAAATAAACGATTTTAGGGGAGTAGTCGAGGTGGGGGGTCGAGTGAGGTTTTATTTAACCTAAAAAAATGATATACCTGTAGACCTATTTTTCCCTCTATGCAAAAATCGACCTGCTACTCGGTCGACTACACCGAGTACTCAGCCGAGTAGTCGGTGTTGCCGACTATAGGCCCGACTATTGGTTATTCAGTCGATAGGGCACCGCATAAGATTACTCAACCGATTACTCGATCAAGTAAGCCGATTTTCACAACACTGACAAGAAGAGGTCTATATGCAGCAGCATCTTGCCTATGAGGTGCAAGAGGAGTGTGTATGCAAGCTGAGAAAGGCTATTTATAGGCTCAAGCAAAGTTCACATGCATAATTCCAGAAACTATCTCAAGCAGTAGAGTCCGATAGCTTTCAGAGGTCTTTTGCAAATCATTCCCCGTTTGTCCAAAAAATAGGGAAATGTGTGGTAGTACTCCTTGTATATGTTGACCTGATTGTTACAGGAGATGACGTAGATGGTGTTTGGCAGATTAAGGAGAGACTGGCCAGCCAGTTTGTGATGAAAGACTTAGGTCCACTACGATACTTTCTAAGGATAGAGGTTGCCTGTAGCAAGCAGAGTATAGTTCTATCACAAAGAAAATATGCATTAGATGTTCTACATAAAACTGGGATGCTTGGGGCAAAGCTAGCCAGTATACCCATGGACCCAAAGGCTCATCTGTAAGATACTGAGGCACCTTCTGCGAATAGTAGTCAGTATGGGCAGCTAGTAGAGAAGTTACTCTACCTCACTATTACCAAGTTAGACATTACTTTTGCAGTTGGGAGACTTAGTCAGTTCATGGCTAAGCCTACAAGGTAGCATTGGAGCGTTACCATGATGGTTCTGAGACACATTGAGGGGGCACCAGGTTGTGGTCTTCTATTTACTTGAGGCATTTCCATGTCAGTTGTGGCATATTCAGACACCTTATGCAAGGAATCTGGCATATAGGAATCTACCGCAGGATTCTACACCTATGTGGCTGGCAATTTAGTTACCTGGAAAAGCAAGAAGCAGGCAGTTGTTTCCAAGTCTAGTGCAGAATTAGAGTAAAGAGCTATGGCACAGACAATTGCTGAACTTATATGAGTGAAGTCACTTCTGGAAGATTTACACATGTAAATTACTAGTCCTATGGAGATGAGATATGATAATGTGGTTGCTACATATATTGCGAACAATCCAATGTTCCATGAGAAGACTAAACCTGTTAAGGTGAACTGTCACAACACTAGAGATCTTATTCATAAAGGCCTTTATACAACCCTTGTTACTACAAATGATCAGATAGCGGACATTTTTACCAAGTCACTTCCTAAGTCTCTTTTTTATTCTTATTGTTCTAAGCTGAGCATAATAGATATACATGCTCCAACTTGAGAAGGAATGTAGACATTATTTATGATTTTCACATTTACATGTAAGAGTGTATTGTACACCTTTTGCCTGTTCAAGGATTGTATTACAATTTGCCCTTTACCTCTCTCTATATAAAGAGGGGTAGGGCCCGAATAACAAATTGAGCCTTTTCACTTTTTCCTACTTAACCCAAAAACACACTAATCCTTAATTGTTATACGATTAAGAATATAAAACATAACATCTTAAAAAATTGACCTATTTGAAAATTAGGTAACCTTCTTCATTTTGGATCTATTTGAAAATCAACCTTATACTCGACCGAGTATACATGTCGCCAAACCAAGTAGTCAGTTTGGACCAAT
This sequence comes from Thalassia testudinum, assembly GCA_037157565.1. Classification (NCBI taxonomy): domain Eukaryota; kingdom Viridiplantae; phylum Streptophyta; class Magnoliopsida; order Alismatales; family Hydrocharitaceae; genus Thalassia; species Thalassia testudinum. The sequence goes on along the minus strand of JAZHRO010000018.1, from coordinate 51,352,629 downwards.
TATTGGGCTGTCTAATGATATGTGGCTTGGGAGAGGAGCTGCCTACGGATATGCAGCTGATTTCCTAAATAAAGTTTTGAACCTATCACTCTTCATTTCATTCTTATTCTTTTTTTTCAATAAAAGCCAAAAAGGATGTCTACAGAGAGACAGTAAACATCCAAAACTCTACCAAAAATCACCAGATATTTAGAGGTTTCAATTTAACCCTTATCCTCAAGCAACACTATATAAGGCTTATTCACATCTTCCAATGCCAAATCTATCTATTAGTGGAAGTCAAACCCTGTGTCCGAGATCAACAAAGTCTTCACTATAGAACCAATAAATTCTTCTCATCAGCATCAACAATTGAAACACTTGGATATCATCCTAATTCTCTCCTCTCTAAAAAAACCATTTTAAAAAGATTCTCAATCCCCCAATGTAAACTTTACATTATAGTCCAAAATATCACAAGCATAACATTTCCACATAAAGTGAGATCTGAATACTCATCAACTAAATTCCAAGATGCTTGCAAAGCACAACTCACCTCAACTGAGAGAACCACAGGACAGGCACTTAAGCTTCAACGAGCAAAACTATAACAAAAGCATAAGATATGCATGGACTCTGAGAGAGAAGCCCCTCAGAAGCATAAACTGGTCAGTAGAATTCTAGAGTTAGCAAAATGGGTTAGTCAATGGCAGGTGTCTCCAATACTTGTTGATAACCTCTAAGAGCATACTGACAAATTCAGGAATGGAATACGTGGAAGGCTCAAATGGATGGTTAGGCTCATCCCACTCGTACTCCCGTTCCTATTCTTCTCCTCGGCGTCGGTATATACACCACCAAGTTCCAATCTTTATGACAAAAGCCCACAATCCACGCAAAAAAGCAACAATACCGACATGATAAAAAGCAAACCGCAGTCCACCAAATGCAAGCAATACCCAAAACCACCATTGACCTCCACAACTCAAACTAAGGAAAAGGGAGCCATATGGTTGGGATTGGGGGGGGAGGATCCACTTACCTGAGCGATGGAGACGATGAGCTCCCGGAATCTAGGGTTCCTCCCGGCCTCCTTCTTGAGCCTGCTGGCTATGGGCTTGCTGATGGTCTTCAGAGCCAGAGTCCCGAGCTTCGCTACCGGCAAGATCATACCTTTCCTCGAAGATTCGAGTATTGGACCATGAGGGCTGGCGGAAGAGTAAGAGCTTACATAAGGGGGAGAGGAGGGCGGAGGTGAGAGGCGGACAGGTCGGGGTGGAAAAGAGGAGGAAGGTGGAACTGGCGGCAGGAGGCGTCTGAGCGTAACGGAAGCATGCGCCCGTCCGCTGGCGTGTGGGACACGTGTACGGACGTGATTGGGTCGTTTGCCTCGGGGTTGTGGTGTGTTTCTTGCTGGAGAGGCCAGTCAGGTTTATTTCTCTGTTCTAAATATTGCGGAGAAGATTTTACCAAATGGAAAACATACCTGGGCATTTCGTGCACACAAAAGGAACTCGTGTCGGGGCTGCGGGGGCTGCCAATTGATTGGACGGTCTCAAGTAAAAGAAGAATGATTTTCACACAGGAAAAAAAAAAATCAAGTAATATCACACACGTTTTCTCCTCCTTTCCAACGCTGAGGTTCCGGCATCCGCACCCATTTTGTCTCTTTCTTTGAGAATAATTCGCTGAATGTGTACTTGGGATGCGAAATGGATGCATCTTGGATATGAAATTTTATTAAATATAATTACGTATCTATAAAAATATTTATCAAAAGTATCCGTTATGTTTCTTTTATTTCTAAATCTACTCCTCCCCGTGCAATGTTTTCATTTCTTTGGACATCCTCCATCGTTGCAACAGCATCATCAAATCCTACATTCACTTGAAGAAACTCCATCAACATCAAGAAAGTTCCACAATGAAATAATACATCAAGATGAGTAAAGGGAGCGGATCAAAGAGGTACGCCTTTAAAACCTTCGAAGTAAAGGACATGTTTATAATCGGAGATATTTCACATAATATCATCAGAGATATTTCACTTCAGTGATATCTCCATCAAGATGAGTAAAGGGAGCGGATCAAAGAGGTACGCCTTTAAAACCTTCGAAGTAAAGGACATGTTTATAATCGGAGATATTTCACATAATATCATCAGAGATATTTCACTTCAGTGATATCTCCTTCAGATGAGTGATATCTCATCGAAAAATGAGAAAAAACATCGGTGATTTTTCATTTTACACATGTATTTTATATAAGTAAAAATATTACTTATATAAGTAATATTATATAAGTAATATAATATTACTATAAAATTTTATTTTGTACCGGTACAAAATAGTATTCCCATTTTTTTAATTCTATTTTGCATCGATGTTTTTTACTTCAATTCTTCTACAAACTAAATTGCACCTATGCAAAGTTGCATTGCACCAGTGCAATATGTTAATGTTGAACGGTTCCTTTGTTTTTTATTTTTGCAAATGTGAGACCGACTCTAGATGCATGATCTACACTATAAGAAAAGCCTAGAAAACGGTTAAAAAAGATGTGAATGAGAAGTTTCGAAAGACTCCCTTTAGCATCCTAATTGGTGGTGAAAAAATGTACCCAAAACGGTTAAAAAAGATGTGAATGAGAAGTTTCGAAAGACTCCCTTTAGCATCCTAATTGGTGGTGAAAAAATGTACCCCAACTACAAAGACAAAGACTTACTTTTTTGAATTGATGCATGCATATAATTCAAAAATAAGGGATTTTCACCTAGGAAACCTAACATTGACTCTCACTCTAAATCACATAGGGGGAATACTTGGATTGAAGAATAAGGGATAGAAAATCATCATAAGTGATGGAAAGAAAAATGTAAATGATAGACCTGCAATTTGGAGTGAAAACTTCACATCAATAAAGCCCAAGGTGAGAAAGATAGCTGAGAAGATTCAAGAATACAATGAGAAAAATGAGAAGGAAGAAAGGAAAAAAAGAAGCACAAGAAATTTAGGGCTAAAGAAAGAAGAAACCAAGTAAAGAAAGAAACAAAGATGTTGATTCTCCTACCCGTAGGGTCATTTCTTCTACCATATGGAGAGCAAGCGATTGTAACTTCATTATTTGACACGGTAGAAGATCTAGAGTCCCTAACCAATTACAATTATGCTGAATTGGTGTGTGTTACGAACGCGCGCTTCAGACGTATTTTAAGACGTCTGGGAAGTGACCCAGACGTCTGGAAATCGGTTATTTTTGGCACCAACGATTTCGTCTGCACGCCTGAGCGCGCAGACCTGCAAACGCTCTCTCTCTCTCTTTTTCCCTCTCTCCTGCGGCCGCAGACCACCCTGTCCCGCTCTCTCTCTCCTCCTCGCGCGGCCTTAAAAGGGCCACGCCTCTCCCTCACTCCCGTCACCTCCGCCTCCTTCCTCTTCTCCTTCAGCCAGTGCGCGAGAGCGAGCGCGAGGGTGCAGTGGCAGTGACAGCCGCGGTGAGCGTGGGAGGAGGTGCTGCACGTGGGAGAGGCGCTCGGCCGTGAGGGCGAGCTCGCCGGGCTGCTAGGGCCGGCCGGCGGGGGGCGCAGCGGGTGCAGAGCGACGCGGGAGGACTGCTGCGACTCGAGCAGCAGGCGGAGCACTCGCAGCGCGGCCGGGCGTCGCTAGCGAAGGGCGAGTGGCGCCCTGGTTCTGGAAAATTTTCCAGAATCAAACGTCTGTGCTTCTAGCCAGACGACGGGAACGACGTCTGGAAGACTGTCCAGACGTCTGAAAGGTGAGTTTTTCCCTCTTCTTCCTTCCCTTCGATTGACCGTACTAAGAGAGAGAGGAAATGGGTACGCGCAGGGTCGGAGATTCGCATCCAACGCGAATCAGACGTCTGGCTGCAGTGCCAGACGGCGGGAACGACTTCCAGACATCCTGGGTGACCATCGGACGTCTGGGAACTAGGCCAGACGCCCCCGCAGGCTTCTGGACGTCTGAGAGACCACACGGAGCAAGGTAACCCCTAATCCACTTTTTAAGACGTCTGGAATAAGTTCCAGACGTCTGATTTTGCACTGTTTCGTCGTTTTCGACCCGTTCAGGGCCCGTTCGGGTTCCGTTTTCCACGTTTCGAGTTGCGTTCTTTTCGGAATTACATCCTCTACCTGTCTACAGTAGCTGTATACTGTTTTGAGAAGTTCCTTATGTTTGATCCTTGTGATAGGACCCCCTTCTGTTGCAGTCTCGGGGGTTGCGGAGACACGCGGGATTCCTAACCACGCCCCTAGTTCGCCTGTTGTAACCGGGAGAGTGGCTTTAAGTATAATCTGTTAAATTATGAAACCATAAATAGAACCTAGGACATTGCATGAATCCTAGGAATGAGAAATAGATTGAATGGTAGATTCCTAGGGTGTTGTATGAATCCTAGGGCTGGAAAACTAGATTGTATGATAGATCCTAGGATATGGCATGAATCCTAGGATGGGAAAACTAGTGGAATGTATGAATACTGTAGTCTTGGAAAATGTGAAAAGAAAATAATAGCTGCCTGTGAATTGAATTAACAGCTGCCTGTTATGAATAAATAAACATGATTGAGAATATGGATTGTAAGAACGTGAAACTGGAAAGTTAAACCTGGACGTTCTGAGTTAAAAGAGCTAGAACCCTACGGGGAATTAGGAGTAGAACTCCTGGAAAGTGAATGGAATAGAATTGGGGAAGTGAGCTGGCCCTTGAGTACGGAGTACCAAGGAGAGCGACTGTCCCCCTGTTTAGTGCAAAGCGGAGCCAGCCGCCCCAGGGACCCGGGGTTAGGACTAGCCACTCTGTACCGACTTGCTGGCCCTCGTGTACGTAGTATCGAGGAGAGCTACTAGTGTAGGGAGGTACTAGCTACCCCACGGGCCCCGGGGTTCTGCTAGCCTCCTACACCGACTTGTTAGGCCCACTGGGCAAACCGGGGTAGTCAGGCGAGGGTACGCGGACTGTGGAGGGGCAATGCCCCTGTTTGGTTACTGTGGAGGGGTTGGACCCCTGTTACTGAGAGGGCTCTGCCCTGTACTAGTTCCGTGCTGTGCTTTGGGCGCACCCGTTAACGGAAACGACTGACCGCGTGCCAGTGCGAGTTAGCTACCCGTGCGTTTACCGCGCATGTCGTAGTCACCGTTACGTCTGTCAGTGACCTTGGGGTGGTTGACTGAGAGTAGGATCACCACAGGGGACTCTCCCGGCCAGGAGAGCACCACGTGCTACTTCTACTGTTCGGAAAAGACTGCAATCAAGATCGTTCCCACGAGGAACATTCGAGATCAAGTGAAGGATCTAAGAAATAGATAATTTGTGAAACAATAGAAAGACGTAAATAAAGAAAGAAAGAAAATTAAAATAGCTACTGTATACTTTACTGTTTCTTTAGTTTAGCTGCCACTCTACTCAGCGTTTTGCTGACGTGTTACACTTGTTACCTTTTAGGACCAGGTGTTGAGCAGCCAGGGTCAGCGGTTGTAGATGACGCTGGGCCGAGTAGGGTCCAGTAGAGTTACCACTGTTCTCTTGTACCTCTTTTTGGTTCCACTGTAGTGAGTAGTTCTTGTTTCCACTGTACTTTTCTTTACCTGCAGTTCATATTATGTTATGAATGTTGTTCTACTGTTGTGGTGGTATATACTGTAGTGGTTTCTTTCCTTACTGCTGTATTTCCTTACTGTTAGTTATATTCATGCTGAATGTGGTTTATTTTACTGCTCTTTTTGTTGCTTCCTCGTTGGACGACTGGGTCTTGGGATTAGTCGAGTCGGTCCGGTTCTCATGTCTCGTAGGGACTTGGGAATCAGGTCGTTACAGTGTGTGATTACGTACATGAGGGCATGAGGGAAAAGGAGGAGAAACAAACATATATCAAAGGTTGTACCATTGCACTGCACCTATGAGCAATTGAGATGTTTAACGTCTTGGAGCCCAATAATAACGAGGCAGCAACAATTGCTAAAAGGTATAGCCACGAATTCCCCTTCACAAACCACGCGACAGTAATGGGTATAAACATTAGAGAAGTAACTGAGAAGTACTTGAGGAAAGACCCATTTGGAGGAGTTGATCCCCTAAAAACCAAAAAGAAGAGAAAGGAGGTGGAAGAGAAAGAAAAAACTCCACAGAAAAGAAGAAAGCATGAACAAGAGGAGAAAGGAAGAGAAGAAGAGAAAAAGAAAGGAGAAGAAAAGAAGAGGAAGAGAAACAAAAAATTATTAAAGTTGGAGAGATCTACCTAAACAACTTGAAAAAAGAAATGAAGGGAAAAAAAATGAATAGAATATTGAAGAGAAGAGATGAGGAAAATGATATTTTGAAGAATCAAATTGAAGAGTTAAAAGAAAATTTAACTATTTTCCTTCGTCAAACACAAAGTAGTCAAAGTTTTGAAACCCAACAAAGTCAGCAACAGCAACATAAAGAGGTAGAGAGAGCAATGGTGGAACAATAGGATGAGCAATAATAGCAACATTAGCAACAGCAACAAAATAATGGAATGGAGGAGGCTCTTGAGAGCAAAGAGGAGTATCGGTAGCATCTATAACATCCCAAAATTCGGATCGTGAGTCATTTCAAAGAGGTTCGGGTCAAGTCGAACCCGGAAACCCGGTTGTGGTTCGATGCTAGTGTTAGCACCTCCTTAAATTGCCAAGAAATGAGTTTTTTGAGTCAAACCTTAGTCAAATGTTGTCAAAAGGGTGCCATATATGGTACCATTGGATTCTTCTCGTCGCAAGTTTGCTGGAGACACTTGTTTCATGGGATTTCGAGGTGTACAGCTCAAGTTATGGCTAAAAAAAGTCAACAAGGACCTAAATGTAAGGTGAATCCAACCCTAGTGGTAATTTGAGTATTTCACCCACCTAAACCTATTGCAACAACCCTTAGGCCTATAAAAGGACCCCCTTGGGTGCTTTGGGTCGTCATTAATCTCTAACTCTCTCAAATAAATAGAGGAAGAGAGAGGGAAAATCTTAGATTTTCCTTCTCAAAAATCAAAAAATTTCTCATAGGGACCTTTTCATAATTCTGAGAAGTTCGGGCTTCCCACCGTAATTGTTGCAGCGACGATAGCGGCGAGCTTCGAGATCACGACGTGTGGCTGAGGCAGCTCACGCGAAAGCGACCCGTGGCTAGGCGGAGTCGCGACACACCGGCTATTGACGCATGGCGGAGCATTTTCAAATGAGCGTGTGCACGCTCACGTCGAGCGGCGAGGCATGGAGCGGTGGGATTGCATCGCTTGGCACAATCGAACGAGCGCGGTGCAAGCGCTTGCGGATGGCAATCCGCGGGAGCATGTGCCAGTGTTACAACCCGATTCCCGAATCTTACAGGACATGAGACTGACTCGACTGATCCCAAGACCCAGTCGTCCAACAGGAAATAACCAAAAAGCAGGAAAGTAAACCACATTCACTATACTAAGTAACTAACAGTAAAAGAGTACAAGCAGTAAAAGAAGTAAAAGCTGTTAACAGTACATATCACCACCACAATAGTAAAACGGAAACAAAGTATAGAATGTAAACAGTAACAAGAGTCTGAACTCACTAACAAAAGAAGGTACAACAAAAGGAAGACTACTGCTACTAGGCCTAGCACCCTCTGCAGCCGGTGACTCGGGATGCTCAACACCTAGACCTGAAAAGGGTTATGAGTAATAAAGTCAGCGAACGTTGAGTAGAGTGGCAACCAACTGACTAAGCAGTAAAAGCTAACAGGGAAACTATCTATTCCAGTTACTTTATTTTACAAGTTATTCCTTTTCACCCATTAGTTTATTTTTCAAATCTCTTTCTTGATCTCGAATGTTCCTCGTGGGAACGATCTTGATTGTAGTCTTTTCCGAAGAGTAGAAGGCACACGTGGTGCTCTCCTGGCTGGGAGAGTCCCCCGTGGTGATCCTACACCCAGTCAACCACCCCAAGGTCACGGATAGACATAGCGGTGACTACGGCATGCGCGATAAGCGCACGGGTAGCTACCCTGCACTGACACATGGTCAATCGTTTCAACTAACGAGTACGCCCAAAGTATAGCACGGAACAGTATAGGGCCTAGCCCTCTCAGTAACAGGGGTCTAGCCCCTCAGAACCAAACAGGGGTCTCGCCCCTCCACAGTCTACGTACCCTCGTCTGACTACCCTAGTTTGCCCAGTGGGCCTAAAAAGTCGATGTAGGGTGGCTAGCTGAACCCCGAGCCCCGTGGGGTAGCTAGCTCTCTCCCTACACTAGTAGCTCTCCCCGGTACAGTGTACGCGAGGGCTAAGAAGTCGGTGTAGAGTGGCCAATCCTAACCCCATGTCCCAACCCAAGGGCGGCTAGCTCCGCTCTACACTAAACAGGGAACAGTTGCTCTCCTTGGTACCACGTACTCAAGGGCCAACACACTTCCCACTCACATTTTCAGATCCATTCCATTTATTTCCAGGAGCTCTACTCCTAATTCCCCGTAGGGTTCATGCTCATATTTCTCATGCCATTCCATATCAGGTTTCATCATTCACATTTCCATCCTCAAGTTATACACATGCAGCTCATATTTCTATCATTCAATGTATACAACAGGTAATGTCATATATAATTGTTTAACTAGCACAGGTAATTCATATTTCACAGGCAGCTCTTGTTCATTAACAGGTAGTTGTTAACATTTCTATTCCTTCATTCAAGACTACAATTCAAACACGCATACAGACATTTTAAGTAACTTCTCGTCCTAGGATTCATGCCATATCCTAGGTTCAAGTTATTTAATCCACATATGCATTCAGGTTTTCTAATTAATTTAGGGAAAGCCACTCTACCAGACAACCCAGGAGTGTTGGGGGCTCGAACTGCAGGCTCACGTGCCTCAGCAAGCCCTGAACCTGCAACTGATCGAAGTCCTAAACCAAGGAATAATCACAATAAAACATTCAGAATAGTATAAGGCCTTCTAACAAGTAGAGGAACTCACAAGGAAAACACCGACATCTTGTTTGCGTAAAATGGACCTCGAATGAACCCAGAACGAGTCGAAAACAGGGCTACAGACCCAAATCAGACATCTAGCACAAGGTCCAGACGTCTTAAAAGTAAACAGGAACTCACCTCAGGTTCTGCGTCAACCTCAAACATCCAGAACCTCTTCCCAACCGTCTGGACCTAGCTCCAGACGTCCGACCTCCTCTTCAAACGTCTGGGAATGCTTCCAGCTGTCTGGTAAGCTATCCAGACATCTGAAACGCATGGCAGGGCGTGTCCTGCACCTTCTCGAAGCAATCCCTGCACGCGACAGGCAAATTGCCTAAAATTAGCCACACAAAATGTAGCTGTGGAGTAGCCTGCATGGCCATATCTACAAAGGGAACATACCTTTGCGGAGATCTGCTTTTAGACGTCTGGTGTCGTCATCAGACATCCACTCCATCGTCTGGACGTCACTCCAGACGTCTGATTCTGGGAAAATCCCATAACCAAAACCACCTCCTATTCTCTCTCGCCGCGTGCAACCATAGCCTCGCCTCCTCGCCTGCAGCTCTGGCTGCAGCAAGTGTCAGGGACGGCTCCCCCGACGCACTCCTCCTCCCGCAAGCGCCGCTCGACCGTGCGTCCTCTGACGAGCTCCGACGAGCTCGCGAACTCAAGCTCTTCCTCCTCTCATCACGCTGCCTCTCCTTGTCGCCGCTCTCGCGCTCTCTCTCGCGCTCGCTCCTCTCGCTGGGGTGGAGAGGAAGAGAAGAAGGTGCTGTGGTGAAGTGGGGAAGAAAGGAAGAGGGGGAGAGGGTATAGAGGTGCATTAGGGTTCGGTGGGGGGAGGAAGAGGGAAAGAGAGAGAAGGGTACTGTCTACGCATAGCCCGTGCGCAGACACGAAGGCTCGTACCAAAAATTTTGATTTCCAAACGTCTGGGAAAGGGTCCAGACGTCTGACCGACAATACAGACGTCTTAAAAGGCTTAGGACATAATAGTTCATTACAGCCAGCCAATCAGAGTGCGACATGTGTCATGAGCGGGCAGTGCGTGATCAAACCAGCTGATCCGGTCTAGTTTTCGGCCCCCTCGCACTATTTTGTCTAGTTCGAGGCCTTCTCGACCTCAGATTTCGACAAATAAGGTACCATTGGAATTGTATTGACGCTTACTACATGTTGGTATTGTTTATTTCCACTTTTGAGTATAATCTCCTTATTGAAAAATTAAAAACGTAATTAGGTGTCTCCAACCCCGTCATTGGTCTATTTGAATTAGGCCTTACCCCTGGTGCGTGTACGAATCTCGAGGAGGATGTGGAGACTACTTCCAGGCCCTGTGCACACGGTTCAAAGTCACCGTGACCCTTCGGTGACATTAGGTAGAGTCATCTCCTTTCTTGCCATTTAGTCCGATTTTCTGGTACCTATGGACCTGGCTTGTGAGATTGTTCATGTGTACCACCTTGGTCGGTGTGTGTTATCGTTTTTGCTAAGTTTGGAACCCCTCCGGTGTTCTCCCTAATTTATGGGTGCTATAATAAGAAATAATATGCTTTATGTGAATTTAATAATCACATGTACCTTTGATATCGCATGCATGAAACGAACTCTGTTTTTAGTAAAGCAAGTTCTGTTGTCTTTAGAAATTTCTAAATAATATGGGATCATTGTCACAAGATTGAAACTACTTGTAAGTGGATAAGTTGGGACATAATGTGAATAATCGTTAACCCTAGAATTAGTAATACGAAATTATTAAGGATTTTGTGAAGTAATAAAATAAGAGAGACAGTTATCTGGAAATTGGTCATATAATATGACGGATATGTCGAGAAATAAAAAGAATAGATAACTAGTGTTTAGCCCCGCTACTTGCCAGGTTTTGGCTGTAGCTTTGGTCTTTTTAGATCGGGTTCAGGGGCTGGTTTAGAGAGTGGTTGGTCTCCCTACGACTCTTTGGTTAGGCTTAGCAGCCTACTGGGATAGCGGAATGTAGGGCTCGAGGCTTGGAGTGGTTCTTCTCGTCCGATGGGTGGGTCATTGGCTGTCTGTGGTTCAGCGTACACAGCACTTGTATGTGTTCACTCTACACGACGTAACTGCCACCCGTTTTTGTGATGACCCCAGAGTGGAGAGTGGTGACTCGATGGGTATAAGCAGTTCTCCCAGCCAGGAGGGTGGCTTATACCGATTTTGCGTCGCAGAAAGTTACACGAAATCGTCTCGTACCCAAGACATTAATTAACAGTTTGAGAATAATAAGAATATAGGGAAATTTGCATAAACGGAACTAGATATGAAATAAATTATAAAAGGACGAACTCTTAACATAGTGCCCTTTTTTTGTACTCGGTTACTTGGGTTACACGTTTAGTTATTCTGCTCTATTTAGTTTTTACTGAGGTTTTGTCTCGAGCTCCGTACTCAGGTGTTGTTGAGCAGTCAGGTGCCATGGCTACTGTTGGTCAGACTTCCGCGAAACCGGGTCCTACCTGAGGAAATAGTCTGTAAAGACCTATTCTGTTCTAAACCTTTTAAGACGTCTGGACTGTCAGTCAGACATCTGGACCCCTTCCCAGATATCTGGAAATTGAAAATTTTGTATGCATGGTCGGGTCTGCACGCTGGCTGCATGCAGATAGCCTTCCTCCTTTTTCTCTCTCTTCTTTGCTTCTCCACAGAACCTTAGCCGCTCCCTCTATATAACCCCTCTCCCCCCCTTCCTCTCTTCTCCACCACCACCACCTTCCTTCTTCCTCTCCACTGCAGCGAGAGGGATGAGCGCGAGAGAGGGTGCGAGAGAGAGGAGCGAGGAGGAGAGGCGGCGTGAAGAGACGAGGAGCTTGAGCTCGCGAGTTCGTGGGAACTCGCCGGAGGACGCATGGCCAACGCAGCACGTGCGGGAGGAGTGTGTCAGGGGGGAGACGTCCCCGACACCCTGCTGCAGCCAGAGCTGCAAACGACGAGGAGAGGCTGTAACTGCGCGCGACGAGAGGAGTAGGAGCTCGCTCTGGTTCTGGGTTTTTCCCAGAATCAGATGTCTAGCATGTCGTCCAGACGATGGGTTGGACGTCTATTGACGACATCAGACATCTGAAAGCAGAGTTTCGCGAATGTACGTTCCTCTTACTGTTACGGCCATGCAGGCCACACCGTAGTGCCAATCTGTGTGGCTAAAAGTGGAAGATATTGTCTGTCGCATGCAAGGACAACTTTGGAAAGGCGTGAGGCATGCCCTCCGACGTGTTTCGGATATCCGGACAGCTTACCAGATGACTGGAAGCACCCCCAGACGACTGGAGGAGAGGTCGGACAACTGGAGCTGGGTCCAGATGATCAAGTAGGGGTTCTAGACGTTTGAAGTTGATGCAGGAACTTGAGGTAGACCCTAGTGACTTTTAAGACATCTAGACCTTGTGCCAGACATCTGATTTGAGTCTGCAATTCTGTTTTGACCATTTAGGGTTCGTTTGAGGTCCGTTTTACGCAAGCAAGATATCTGTGGTTTCCTTGTGAGTTCCTTTATATGTTAGAAAGCCTTATATGCTGTTCTGAACATTCCGTTGTGTTATGTTCCTTGGTATAGGACTTCGATATGTTGCATGTTCGGGGCCTGCAAAGGCACGTGAGTCTACCGTTCGAGCCCCCAGTACTCCCGGATTATCTGGTAGAGTGGTTTCCCTAGTTTTAATTATAAAACATGAATGCATATGTGAAATTGGAATAACTAGAAACCTAGGATGTGGCATGAATCCTAGGACAAGTGCTTGCACTATCTATATGCATGTTTGAGATTGTAGTCATAAATGAATAAATAGAATTGTAAACAACTATCTGTGAAATATGAAATGCCTGTGCTAATTAAACAGTTATTTGTAACATTACTTGTTGTATATGTTAAATTGTGGAAATACGAGCTGCATGTGTATAATATGAGAATGGAAATGTGAATGATGAAACCTGGTATGGAACAACATGGTGAGTACGAGCATGAACCCTACAGGGAATTAGGAGTAGAGCTCATGTGGATAAACGGAATGGGTCTGAAAATGTGAGTGGGAAGTGTGCTGGTCCTTGAGTACGTGGTACCAAGGAGAGCAACTATCCCCTGTTTAGTGTAGAGCGGAGCTAGCTGCCCTTGGGTTGGGACCCGGGGTTAGGATTAGCCACTCTACACCGACTTCTATTGGCCCTCACGTACACTATACCGAGGAGAGCTACTAGTGTAGGAGAGAGATAACCACCCCACGGGACCCGGGGTTTAGCTGGCCACCCTACACCGACTTGTTAGGCCCACTGGCCAAACTGGGGTAGTCAGACGAGGGTTCATGGACTGTGGAGGGGCGAGACCCCTTTTTAGTTCTTAGGGGCTTGACCCCTGTTATTGAGAGGGCTTAGGCCCTATACTGTTCTGTACTGTACTTTGGGCGTACCCGTTAGAGGAAACTACTGCCTGCGTGCCAGTGCGGGGTAGCTACCCATGCGCTTATCGCACGTGCCGTAGTCACCGCTACGTCTGTCCGTGACCTCAGGGTGGTTGATTGGGTGTAGGATCACCACGAGGGACTCTCCCGGCCAGAAGAGCACCATGTGTGCCTTCTACTCTTCGGAAAAGACTGCAATCAAGATCGTTCCCACGAGGAACATATGAGATCAAGAAAGAGATCTGAAAGTAAACCAATGGGTGAAAGGAAATGACTTGTAAAATAAAATAAATGGGAAAGATAAATTTACCTGTTAGCCTTTACTGCTTTAGTTAGTTTGGTTACCACTCTACTCAGCGTTCGCTGACTCTGTTTACTCATAACCCTTTTCAGGTCCAGGTGTTGAGTAGCCCAAGTCACCGGCTGCAGAGGGTGCTGAGCCCAGTCGAGCCCAGCAGTAGTTCCTGTTGTTGTTGTACTTTCCTTTTGCTAGTGAGTTAGACTGTTATTACAGTTTCTGTTTCTGTACTTTGTTATACTTTACTGTTGTGGTGGTGATATGTACTGTTAGCAGCTTTTACTTCCTTTACTGCTTGTACTCTTTTACTGTTAGTTACTTAGCATAGTGAATGTGGTTTACTTTCCTGCTTTTTGGTTATTTCTTGTTGGACGACTGGGTCTTGGGATTAGTCGAGTCGAGCCGGTCTCGGTCCTGTAGGGATTCGAGAACCAGGTCGTAACATAGTCCGTACTGAGCCAGTGGCTTGTAGTAGTAGTTTTCTTTCTGCTATTAGAATTTTATTTCCTGTCTTCTTGGTTGTTGTACGAGACTCCCTTTAATTTTTATTTTAGGGCGAATTTCAATTATATTGTCAGCACTTTAGTTTTCCTTTCATTTAATGCATTATGAATGAATGTTGACTATTGATGTTTTATGGCTCTATGTTGAGTGACTTCAATCTTGTAGGTATTCATTCTAGTTGTTAGCACACGGTGACTCGGGTCTCGTCTATTGGCAGGACTCGAGTCATCACAAACGGTATCAAAGCAAGGTTACCCCATTAAGTCATAAAATGGTTTAGGAAAGCCATACGGACATTTGAAATGTATTAAATGATGGGTACCCATCCTCCGATCAATGGGAAACCTGATTCACATTAGTCCCGCATATCCTGGAATTGTTGCGAACTTGTGGTTGCTGATAGTTGATTTTCACCATGCCAAGAGAGATGCTCCACATAGGTCCAAGCAGGCTAGTGCTACTAGCCGGATGGATGGAGACCAACAAGTGGATCCCCCTTAATAGGCTTTAGATCTGATCGCCCAGTTTCAGGCCTTTATGGAGACTTTCTTTAGGATGCTGGAGCAAAGACTACCACCTGCATCTTGGGCGGGAGGAGGGGGCGGTGGGGATCAAGAGCAGCCCTCGGTCCCGAGTGTGTAGGTTCCTCTGCATGAGGAGAGTGGGGAGAACCATGGGCCTTGCCCACCAAAAGATGAACTGGTGGACCCTCTGCATCAATATCGACAAATTTTCACCAAGTTCAGGAAGCTAAAGCCCCCAACCTTCAAGGGGGATGAGGATCCTACAGGGGTGGAGGACTGGATACAGCAGATCGAGAAGGCCTTCGATACTATCCGCCCACCGAAGGACTATAGAGTGCCCTTCACGACATACCAACTAACAAGTGCGGCGCACCGCTAGTGAGTGTTCATCCGCGAGCAGAAGAGAACTCGAGTGGTGTCTGAGGGTCACTTCCTCGAGGTTTTTAGTGACCAGTACTACCCCAGGACCTAGCAAGACCAGAGGTGGCTCGAATTCCACAACCTAAGGTAGAGTTCGATGATGGTTAGCAAGTATCAGACTTGTTCATCAAACTCTCACACTTCGAGTTGACTACAGTGGCCTCTGAGGCAAACAAGCGCTGGAAGTTCATTCAGGGACTTCGGCTGTAGATACGGAAGTATGTCAACCAGCTTCCATTGGACACTTTTGCCCAAGTAGTTGACACAGCTATGAAGTATGAGCAGGGCAATGCTAAAACCCATAGGAATTTTGGTGGAGGACTAGGGTAGAAGTCGAAGTTTCAGGGTAGGTTTTTGAAGTCGAAGTTTTAGGGTAGATTTCAGAAGTGGAGGGACCAAAGGTACTAACCATATAAAGCACCACCACCTGTATCCTAGGCCCTTCAGTAGCAGCACCGACTTCGGCTTCGGGGTACACTCAATCCCATCTTGTCGTGCTGACTTAGACTCAGGACACCATGGGATGGACACGATCAGGACTAGAACCATGACTTTCTACAAGTGTGGCCAGTAGAGCCACCTTAAGAAGGATTGCTCAACCAAGATAGGGACTCAGGGTAGCCAGAATGGGGGAGCAGCTTGGACATACCAGACCCGCGGTGGGGATTCCCAACGTTCTCGTGGAGGTAGGAGTGCTCTTGGCCAGAGCCCTTCTCAGAGCATGGATGATTCTTCTACACCCTCACCAACAAGATGAGTATATGCACTATTTTTGAGGGATTCACAGGCTTTGCCATCTGTAGTGGCAGGTATGGTGACTATTGACCAGCATTTGGTGTTTACCTTGTTTGACTTCGGCACTTCCCATTCTTTTATATCACCTGAGTTTTCTGCGAAACTAAAGAAACAACCAATACTGCTAGATGAACCGTTAGTTATCAGGGGTCCAGCAGGGCAACTATGGGTAGTTGAGTCAATATTCAGGAGTTGTAAGGTGGACATTGGGGGCTACATTCTGCTGGCTAACCTGATAGAGATCAAGATAGAGGATTTCAATGCCATTTTGGGCATGGATTGGTTGTCAGGGCACCATGTGTCGGTGGACTATTTCAAGAAGAAGGTTGTCTTCTAATTGCACAGCAAAAATACACCAACAATTGTGCCATCTTGTGTTATTTCCTAGCATTACCTGTGCATAATAGGCAACCATAGTCGCATTTGTAAAAAATACACGCATGCATGCATTTATTTGAG
The DNA here is from genome assembly GCA_037157565.1 of Thalassia testudinum. NCBI lineage: Eukaryota > Viridiplantae > Streptophyta > Magnoliopsida > Alismatales > Hydrocharitaceae > Thalassia > Thalassia testudinum. Next base: position 51,336,245 of record JAZHRO010000018.1, on the reverse strand, counting down.
AGGGGAGGAGAGTGAATAAAATGGCCTTGCAATTAAATTCCTCAAGTGTTGCCTTGCAAAATCTCCATCTTTATTTTTTATTTCTATTTGACTTTGAATTCTTCCCGCGGCTGCAAGACATGGCCTCTTCTTCCTCACGCCATGCTCTGCACAGCAGCTTGCCCTGCAGCAAGCACTCCCTGCCGGCCATGCTAAGCCATGCACAGCCAGGGCATGGCTGTGCATGCCTTCTTCATCTTTAAAAGGGCACAACTTCTTCTTAGCAAAAGGAGCCTAGTCGACACAAAAAAAATCCAACACACTGCAGCTCTTCTTCTCCAGGCTGTCTCCTCCCCTCTCCCCTCCACACGCTGCCTCTCCTCCTCTGAGGAGCCACTCTGCGGGCAGGAGTACCTCACTGTGGTGCACAACCACCACTATGAGTCCACCACCGCCCAGCTCATCAAATAGACGGTGGGCATGGTGGTCTTCTCTCTGTTTCAACGTTGAGCCACTTCCGCCATTGCCGTAGGCTTCAAGGTCTAAAGCTCCGCGGCAGCAGCAACAGCAAGGCGGCAGCAGCAGCGCAGGCCACCGCGCGCGCCTGCAGGCCGCCCTCGCCTCCCACTTCTTCGCGAACACCCGCTTCTCCATGCAAGCCAGCAGCCGGCACAGCTTCTCCGCACGCGCGCCAAGCCGCTCCACACCTCCCGCACTCACAGCACCGAGCACACCCAGTCGTGCGGCTCAGCCATGCACTGTAACCACTGTTCACGCTAGTTGGCGGAACACTGTGGCTACAGTGCGGTGAACGATAAGTTTCTCACTAACCGGTCACCCAGCGCATCGCAACCGGTCCCAGCCCGTGCCTGCGTCCAGCCCCGTGCCCGCCCACGCGTCTGCATGCGCCCGCGTCTGCCTTTGGGCTCACACTCGCCTCTTCACGCAGCGTGGTGTGCTGCAGTCCTTCTTCCCCACGCCCTCTCCCTCCAGCACACATCTTCGCATGCCTACGTGCAGCGCGGTGCGCTGTGGCCATCAGACGACACCCTGAGGATGCGGACGGCTTAACACACCGCTCCTTCACTCCAGCAGAAGTGATCTCTCTCTCTCAGACTCTCTGCACACACATACACACACACACTCACACTCTCGCACACACACCCACTCACCTACACACTATTATATACTTATATATATACATATACATATATATATTGATATATATACATATATTTATATACATATATATATATACATATATATATATATATACATATATCTATACATATACTAGTACTTATATAACTATGCATTAGTCTATATACATACATACATATATATATATATACATCTATATACTTATATATATATCTATATATACACATATATATTTACATATATACGTATAAATATATATATATATATTATTACCTATATAACTAAGTATAAGTATAGATACATATATATAGATATATACATATATATACACATATACTTATACATATGTATATATATATATACAAATATACATACATATATACATATATATATCTATAACCATATATACATATATATATACATATCTATCTACATATATCTATATATATATATTACTATTTATACATACATACATACATACATACATATATATATATATATATAGTTATATAGTTATATATACATACATATACATATATACATACATATATATATATATATACATATATTTACATATCTATATACATATACATATATATATATATATATATACATACATATAACTACATATATACCTATATATCTATAACCATATATATATTTACATATAGATATATATTTACAGATATATATATATATATATATTTTCATATCACTTACCATACGTTGTATCGCGAGAATATCTGCACCAGTTGCTGATTTTCCCCGATACATGCATACAGAAAGCGTGTTTGCATTCATCTTCCACCAATCCACCTTACACTCCATGCGGCACTTCGTCCTGTTGGTTGCGTCTTCCTAGACAACGACCGACTCGACATCGTGCTACACGCCATCTCCACCTCCACCCCCACCCCTTTATACATGTATAATATGTACATATATATATATACTATATTTACTTTATTTCTGCTTCTCTTTCATGCCAGTAAAAAGATAAAAAATATATATAAAAGAGAAAAGATAATCCTTGACTTGCAGGGACTCAGTCCTGCGAAGACTAGTTTTGAAACCCTAATTTGGCTCAAAGCCAAGAACCTGATTTTGAGGGTGTGCCTCAAGGACAAGAATTATCAGAAAAAAATCTTAAATAGAAAAACACCAAAAACATAATAAAGTGAACGGAAGAGATTCGTTGTAGGAAAGGCGTAGAAACTTCTTCACTTCTAATCCCATTTCCCTGAGTTCGACCCTGGGCCTAAAAGTGACCAAGATAAAATCAAGTAGGCTAGGTAAAAAAATTTTGTAAAGAGATGGTTAGGCTTGATTTAGGTTAACCACTATACACATTTCAATGATAAAATCACCATATTAACTCAACCTGTCCGGGCTCGACCATCTTCTCAATCCCAAGAGCATTGCAGTTGGAGTATTATGGCAAATCTAAGAACAGACCGACCAAGTGTATCTCAGCCTTGCAGGTAGCCAAGTTACTGAAGCGAGGGTGCAGTGGATACCTTGCCTATGTATCCACAACCGCAGGAGAGAAATCGGAGTTGGGGAGTGTGCCTGTCATACGGGCATATGTCGACATGTTCCCAGAGGATCTCCCAAGAATTCCACTCAAGAGAGAGATCGAGTTTGAGATCTCTCTCATTCCAGGGACCAATCCTATATCGATTACCCCATACCAAATGGCACCAACAATGTTGAAGGAGTTGAAGACATAGCTCCAGGAATTCCTGGAGAAGGGGTTCATTGGCCCTAGTGCCTCACCTTGGGGGTTCCAGTATTGTTTGTGAAGAAGGATGGTACCTTATGTTTTTGCATTGACTATAGGCAGCTGAATAAGGTAACCATCAAGAATAGATATCCCCTTCCACAGATCGATGCCTTATTCGACCAGCTCCATGGAGCCACGATTTTCTCCAAGATCGATTTGCATTTAGGCTACCACCATCTTAGAATGAGAGAAGGGGACGTATTGAGGGCTACCTTCAGGACTCGTTATGGCCATTACAAGTTCTTGGTGATGCTGTTCGGGCTAACGAACGCCCTTGCCGCATTCATAGACTTGATGAATCGAATCTTTAGGCTGTATCTTGATCACTTCATTGTGGTATTCATTGACAATGTTCTCATCTATTCCCGCAATGAGGCACAGCATGAGCAACATCTCTAGTTGGTCCTGGAGACACTGAGGGCTAGTTTACTTGGAGGGTTAAGGAAGTGGTGTTAAAAAATGAGAAATTGCTGTTAACCCTTAATTGTGTTTACTTGCAGAGTGGTGTTAACACTAGTTGTGTTTACTTGAATTGGTGTTAAGTTGTGGTGTTAACTCTTGTGGCGTTTATTTGATAGTGGTGTTAAATATGTAAAACATGAGAGATGTTAGAGATGTGAGTTGTGTATAATTTTAACACGGGTTTGGCTAACACTAATTGAAACTGGTGTTAGACAAACCCATGTTAAAGTGGGTAAACCCAGGTTAGCAAATTGAGAGTTAAGTAGTCAAGTAAACGAAGGTTAACCCTCCTTTTAAGGGTTAACCCCCCAAGTAAACTAGGCCTAAGGGAGCATTAGTTATATGCCAAGTTCAGCAAGTGTGAGTTCTGGATGCACCAGGTGGAGTTTCTAGGACACATGGTGTCGGGTGCAGGGATTTCTGTAGATCCTTCCAAGGTCGAGGCAATATTAAAGTGGGAGCGACCCAAGACAATGATAGATATTCGTAGCTTCCTGGGTCTAGTAGGTTATTATAGGCAGTTCATCCAAGGCTTTTCCCAGATTGCTCTCTCGTTGACCCAATTAACAAGGAAAGATACTCCTTTTGTCTGGATTGGTGAGTGTGAAACTAATTTCTAGACACTCAAGGAGAAGTTGATTTCAACCCCTATACTTACCATCTTGGGCAACAATGGCAGACTTATTGTATACATAAATGCTTCACTCCAGGGACTGGGCTATGTTCCGATGCAGCATGGGCATGTGGTAGCCTATGCTTTGAAGCAACTGAAGCCTCATGAGAAGAACTAGCTGACACATGACCTAGAACTGGCGGCCATAGTCTTCGCCCTAAAGATTTGGCACCACTACTTGTACGGTGAGACCTTTAAGATCCACACAGAACACAAGAGTCTGAAGTACCTTTTTTATCAGAAGGAATTGAACCTGAGACAGAGGCGTTGGATGGAGCTCCTCAAGGATTACGACTGCTCGATAGTCTATCACCCCGAGAAGGGGAATTCATGGCAGATGCCCTCAGTAGAAAGCCACCAACCCAGTTGGCAGTTCTTTAGGCACTGAGATGGACCAGTATGGTTGAGACAGCCCAATGGAAGCCTTTATAGGTGAGAGGACACCTGGGGGAGTTGACGGTGATGAGGCGTACTCGCCCTAATCTGATCTCCCGTATAGTTGATCAGCAGATGGAGGATATCGAGTTACAAATTCTCCATGATCAAGTACTCGCGGGAGACCCAGACAAGCTCACCTTTGTGGACAAAGTGCTTAAACTTCATGGCAGATTATGTGTTTCAAGAGATGAAGCACTTTAGAAGGAGCTGTTGTCAGAGGCTCATTGCAGCAGGCCCACCATCCATCCCAGGAACACTAAGATGTACCATGACTTGAAGAGAGACTTCTAGTGGCGTGGTCTGAAGAAGGATGTAGGTGAGTTTTTGAAACAATGCCTGGTATGTTAGCAGGTGAAGGCCGAGCATCAGAGACCAGCTGGTCAGTTATAGTCTCTTTCCATTCCCGAGTGGAAGTAGGAGAGTATACCCATGGATTGTGTGACTCAATTACTGTTGACTCAGAGGGGACACGACGCTGTCTAGGTGGTTGTTGATCGTTTGACGAAGTCAGCTCGATTTCTGCCAATTAAGGTGACTTGTGGTCCTTCCTATCTAGTAGAGTTATATATAAGGGAGATTGTATGATTATATAGTGTGCCCAAGGAGATCATTTCGGATAGAGACGCCAGCTTCACTTCCCAGTTCTGGGGGAGTTTTCAATAGGCCTTGGGTACACAGTTGAGCCTGAGTACAGCTTACCGCCTGCAAAGTGATGGATAGATAGAGAGTCCCATTTATACATTGGAGGACTTGTTTAGGTCCTATATACTTGGGTGGAGAGGCTCTTGGGAGAAGCACCTACCTCTGGTGGAGTTCACCTACAAAAATAGCTATCATGCCAGTATCGACATGGCCCCATATGAGGTGTTGTATGGTCAGAAGTGCACTTCTCTACTTGCTTGGGATGAGGTGGGTGTGAAGTGGGAGGTAGGTCCCAGACTGGTTAGGCATAGTAAGGAGGTCATCGAGCAGATTCGAAAGAAACTCCTTACTGCGCAGAGCCGGCAAAAAAGCTATGTAGATCGTCGAAGACGGGATGTACAGTTTGAGGCTGGTGATTCGGTATTCCTCAAGGTATCACTGATGAAGGGAATTTAGAGATTTGGGGTGAAGGGTAAGTTGGCTCCGAGGTTCGTAGGCCCGTTTGAGATACTAGAGTAGGTTGGACCAATCGCTTATAGACTCGCCCTGCCACCTCAGCTCGCCGGCATCCACGATGTCTTCCATATCTCTAGTCTGCGGAGGTACGTGTCGGATCTAGACCATGTTCCTAGCTATGAGAGCATGGGGATAGAGGAGGACCTAACCTACCAGGAGCAGCTAGTACGAGTACTGGAGCATATCATTCAGAGGTTGCAGAAAAAAGAGATCCCTCTGGTGAAAGTTCTTTGGAGGGGTAAGAAGTACAAGGAGGAAACTTGGGAACTAGAGGTAGAAATGATGGAGAAGTACCCAGAGCTCTTCACAGGTGAGTTCATGACTCCCTGGGTTGTTTCATTAAGGTTGTTATACACCTAGCACGACTTTCCCTTTTACCTCCACATTTGCTCGAGTTTCGGGGACGGAACTCCCTTTAAGGTTGTTATATCTGTAACATCCCAAAATTTGGATCCTAAGTCATTTTAAAGAGGTTCGGGTCAAGTCAAACCTGGAAACCCAATTATGGTTCGGTGTAGGTGTTAGCACCTCCTTAAATTGCCAAGAAGCGTGTATTTCGAGTCAACCCCTAGTCAAACATTGTCAAAAGGGTGACATATGTGATACCATTGGATTCCTCTCATCACAAGCTTTTCGGCGATGCTTTTTTCGCGTGATTCGTAGGTGTATAGCTCAAGTTATGGCCAGAAGAAGTCAACAAGGACCTAAATGTAAGGTAGACCCAACCTTAGGGGTAATTTGGGTATTTCACCCACTTAAACCTATTTACAACAACCTCTAGGCCTATAAAAGGACCCCCTTGGGTCCTTTGGGTCGTCATTAGTCTCTAACTCTCTCAAATCAAGAGAGAAAGAGAGAGGGAAAATCTTGGATTTTCCTTCTCAAAAATCAAAAAATTTCTCGTAGGGACCTTCTTGTAATTTTGAGAAGTCTGATCTTCCCACTACAATTGTTGCAGTGGCAGCAGAGGTGGGAATCGAGAGCGCAATGCGTTGCGGTAGCGACTCATGCTGGGGCAACGCATGGCAGAGCGTTTTCAAATGTGCGTGCGCATTTGCATCAAGTGGCGAGGCGCGAAGCAGTGGGATTACGCTGCATGGCACAATCGGATGAGCGCGGTGTGGGCGCACAAGGGTAGTGATCTGCGGGAGTGTCTAGCGGCCAATCAAAGCACGACACGTGTTGCGAGCGAGGACGCGTGGTCGAACCGGTCGATCTGGTCTAGTTTTGGAACCCTTCGCATTGTTTTATCTGGTTTGAGGCCTTCCTGACCTTGGATTTTGACAAATAAGGTATTGTTGGAATCGTATCGACGTGTAATACGCGTTGGTATAGTTTATTTCCACTTTTGAGTATGTTCTCCTTATTGAAAAATTAGAAACGTACTTAGGTGTCTCTGACCCGTCGTTTGTCCGTTGGAATCAAATCTTATACCCGGCGTGTGCTCGAATCCCGAGGAGGGTGTGGAGACTGTTTCCAGGAATGAACAGTGTGCGTATAGTTCGAAGTCACCATAACCCTCCGGTGATATTAGGTAGAGTAGTCTACCTTTCTTTCCATTTAGTCCGATTTTTGAGTACCCGGCTTGTGTGATTTTTCGTGTGTACCACCTTGGTCGACGTGTGTTCTCCTTTTTGCTTAGTTTGGAACCCCTCCAGTGTTTTCCCTAATTCATGAGCATTATAATAAGAAATAATATGTTTTATGTGAATTTAATAATCACATGTACCCTTGATATCGCATGCATGAAACAGACTCTATTTTTCGTAAAGCAAGTTTTGTTATCTTTAGAAATTTCTAAATAACATGGGATCACTGCCACAAGATTGAAATTATTTGTAAGTGGATAAGTTGAAAGATAATGTGAATATTCGTTAACCCTGAAATTAGTAATATGAAATTACTAAGGATTTTCTGAAGTAACAAAATAAGAGAGTTATTTGGAAATTGGTTATATAATGCAACGGATATGTTGGGAAATAAAAGGATTAGATAACTGGTGTTCAGCCCTACTACTTATCAGGTTTTGGTTGTAGCTTTGGTCTTTTCAAATCCGATTCAGGGGCAGGTTTAAGGAGTGACTGACCTCCCTACTACTTTTTTGTTAGGCTTAGTGGCCAACTGGGATAGTGGAATGCAGGGCTCGAGGCTTGGAGTGTTTCTTCTCGGCTGGTGGGTGGGTCATTGCTGTCTATGGTTTAGTGTACATAGCGCTTGTACATGTTCACGTTACACAACGTAGCTGCCACCCCTTTTCGTGATAACCCGAGGGTGATGGAGCATGGCGACTCGACGGGTATAAGCAGTCCTCTTGGCCAGGAAGGTGGCTTATACCGGTCTTGTACCTCAAGAAGTTACACGAGATCATCTCATGCTCAAGACATCGATTAATAGATTAAGAACAATAAGAATATGTGGAAATTTACAAAATGGAACTAGATATGAAATAAATTGTAAACGGACGAACTCTTAACATAGTGCCCTTTTCCTGTGCTCTATTACTTGGGCTACACATTTAGTTGTTCTGCTCTACTCAGCTTTTACTGACATTTTTTCTCAGGTTCTATACTTAGGTGTTGCTGAGTAGTTGGGTGCAGTAGTTGCTGTTGGTCAGACTTCTGCAGAGCCAGTTCCTACCTGAGGAAACGATCCGTACTGAGCTAGTGGCTCGTAGTAGTAGTTTTCTTTCCGTTGTTAGAATTTTATTTCCTATCTTCTTGGTAGCTGTAACAGACTCTCTTTAATTTCTGTTTTAAGGTGAATTTCAATTATATTTTTGAAACATGAAAGGGAGGGAGGGGGGAGACCCCACCCCCCCGGGGCCAATTTCAATTATATTGTCAGCACTTTAGTTTTTCTTTCATTTAATGCATTATGAATGAATGTTAGCTATTGATGTTTTATGGCTCTATGTTGGGTGACTGCGATCTTGCGGCCATTCGTGCTCGTTGCTAACACACAGTGACTTGGGTCTTGTCGATTAGCGAAACTCGGGTCGTCACAGCAGCATTAGAGGAGAGAGGTAGCAACAGCAATGGAGATCAAGAAGCAACATGAAATCGTGCAACGAGAGCAGCAACATAGAGGAGACTAGTAGCAACAGCGTGGAGGAGACCAGCAGCAGTAACAACAATAGCAGAAGCAGCAGCAACACTACCACCACCACCAAGGACACAGGCAGTAGCAACACCTCCAACAAGGACACAAGCAGCAGCAGCAGCACCATGGACACGGCCAACAGCAGTAGCAGCAACAATAGCACCAGCAAATTAAGGTTCGATTTACATATCACCGATGCAATTATAGGTTATCACCGATGATATGTCGCTTATCACCGGTGATAACACATTTATCACTGGTGATAAGTGACGTCAGTGCTATTTCACTTAAATATCATCGATGATAACACATATATTTATCACTAGTGAAAACACATTTTGCATCAATGTATTTTAGTTAAAAGAAATACTTATTTTCTTTTTTTGTACAAAACAGAAAGAAGGAAATAAGGAGGACCAAAAAAAATATAAGAGCGAAGAAGAGCAAAAAAAAACAGAAGGCCTCCAGCGAAGAGGGTGATGTTCAAAAGAATAAAAATTTTAGATATAGCTCTCTTCAAATATGTCAATGACTCATAAAGAGCATTTCTTTCAAGACTAACAGAGTTGAGAAAGGAAAAATACCAAATTTGTGGAGAAAAGGAAAATATTTTGTTGAAAAAATACATATGCAAGAAGTGTTGCAAATCAATGGATTCACAGAGAGCTATGTAAGCTAAAAAGTACATCTAATTTATATATCATACATTTGTCATAATTTATAACACCAACATGTGACAAAATTATAGGTCATTGATGCGGTTGTAGAAATAATCAATGAAAAAATAGAAAATGAAAGGATATTTTCAACAACCTTCGCATTCGACACAATTTTTTGCATATATAGGATACAATAACATGAAAGAAGTAAATGTATACTTCGATAGAGTTATTACATCTTTAAGTAATTGTACAAAAATATTTATACTAATAAATACTGAGAATGCTACTCATTGGACACTTGTGGCTATTGACCTTAAAGACAAAAGAATGACAAATACGACAACTATATTAAATACCACCTAGAGTGCACCAACAGAGATGCTAACAAACTCGTAAGAACCATTTTTTATCACTGGTGCTATTTTAAGAACCATTTTGTTCAAGTGTTGAGGTCCAAAGTAAGATTTCACCGGTGCAGCATCATTTTGCGCTGGTGCAAAATAAAAACAGAACAAATTTATCACTGGTACAACATCATTTTGCACCGGTGCAAAATAATCCAGAACAAATTTATCTCCAGTGCAATGAATAATTTAGTTCAACTTTTTGCTTTTCTCTATATATTTGCCTTTTTAGATACTAACTAGAGGAAAAAAAATTTTTCCTTTTAGTTTGAAGTGATAAAAGAACAACTTTACAAGCCATTGACAAAGAAGGATGGTAAGAAGAATTCAAACTTGATGCACTACAATAAGGAGTGACAACCAATGATTGTGACATCTTTGTAATAAGATGGATGGAGTGCTTGCTTCGTGGGTTAGATCCAATTCAAACTACAAAGAATGAAGATGTCTATAAGTTCTGAAATTATTATATAGCAATAATTCTAATAGATATAAATGCATATGAAGATCTGATATAAGTTTGTAAAATATTTTTGAGGAACTATATTCCTTTTTTTTAAGGGAACTACGTCCCTTTTGTATAAAATATTTTTTGAGAAAGTGAACTACGTACGTTCTATAATATGAATAGTTTTTTACTCTATAATATGTGTTCCTTTTGTGTTTTTCTTCTATATGATTTGTGTTATCACCAATGCACAATGTACTTAAATTTATCACTGGTGCAAAGTCTATTTATTACAGGTGCAAACTCAAAAACACCTCTAATCCACAGGTGCAAAATATGTTATCACCCGTGCAAACCCAAAAACACCTCTGATCACCAGTGCAATATTTAATATCACCGGTGAAATCTATGTTATCACTGATGAAAGTCCAAAAATACCTTTGATCACTGGAGCAATATTTAATAGTACCGGTATAATTTATTTTATCACCGATGCAATATACGTATAGGTTGATATATCATCGGTGCAAAGTCTTTTATCACCTAAATATCCTAAAAATCAGCACATATAGAAAAAACCAATGTATTATAATGAAAAATTTATGATGTATCATACTATATAATCAAAGCTAACTAACTACAATGTATAAGCCTCCAAGGATGACGATGGACAACCATTTGTCGTGTTCTTTTTCTTCCTTTTTTTTACAAGTGAAACCTCACATGGTTTCTTGAATCTCTTCTCACGAGGCCTACCATGACATCTTGTTTTCTTTGGATTATGAATGGTTGGAGAATTTAATGCACCCTAAAAAAATAAAAACTTAAAAAACATCTCGTACAAAAAGACATAAAAATAATAAAGAAAACATAAAAAACAACTATACATGCTCGTTGAATCTTATCAAAGGCACTAATTGCTTGAATGCATCATCAAGTACCTTCAAAAATATATCGTGGTTGGAAGAGGATATTGCACCACATTAGCAAATTTCGCCATCCTTGAGCATATATTCTCATATTTATTCGTAGAATCATCAAGAAAGAGGATAGCCTCAAAACTACTTGTCATAGAGGGAAGCTTCACATCTTTTCTCCAACGATCAATAATGTATTTAGATGAAAGATCATATTTGCCAAATCCATTAAAACGAAAATGCAATGCCTGCAAAGGATCTCTTTAGTCTCAAACAGACAATATGAATATGATACTGATCTTGAAGACTTCTCAAATAGGACAAAAAAAGGTAAAGAGGTTGGTGAATCAAACTCCTCAACAACAATGGAATAATTATCGCCAATTTCATGCTTGAAAGCCAAAGTTTTTTTGCAATAGATGATATTCTGCAACTCTTTCTAAAATTGAAAAAACTTTGTAATAGTATAGGCATCTCTTACTTAAGCCTCCATAGGAAACTTAGAATATAAAATAGGAGACTTGAACTGAGAATCAAAATTAGCTTTGAGTCTTCTCTAGTTTAGCTTGAAGTCCAAGCTCCTATTGCCTCACAAATTACTTCAAAGTGGTGTTCGAATTAAAATATCTATCAAAAAATGCATTGATCCCCTCACTTCTTTGAGTATTAGACATGCCAGCCTAAAACATGGCATTAAAAAGGCAAGGAATTGACATATGTCGATTCTCAAACAAATCATGAAGCCATTTATTGCCTTCAAAATGTCTGGCTTTAACCATTCCAACCAACTTCTCAAAATCTTCTTTTGATCTCAAATTATGAACGACTTGATTAAAAGCTTCCCTAGCATACTTATCTCGAGGAAACTTCTGAGGAAGCTTATCTTTGACATGCCAAATACAAAGCCGATAACGAAAACATAGTTGATACATCATTAATAATAGCTTGACACTGATCTGTAATGATATCTTTGGGATGTATACCCCACATGCAAGATAAAAATGTCTGAAATAACCACATAAAATTTCCTGTTGTCTCATCTCCCACTAGGGCACAACCAAGTAAAACTGTATGACCATGATTATTTACTCCAACAAAAGAAGCAAAAAGCATGTCATATTAATTAGTCAAGTATGTTGTGTCGAATGAGACTACATCACCAAAAACTTTGTAGGCTAATCGGCTACTAAAATCAGACAAAAAAATATTACGAATGCAACCATCATCATCAAAATCTATAAAATAAAAAAAGTTACTGCTCTTTGATTGCATTCAAACAAAATAACTTTGAACAACCTCTGCATCACCTACACTAAACCTCAAATTCCTTGCATCTTGAGTAGTAAATGTCAAGTTTTCAAATCCATTGTCCTTAATAGTAAAGGAAGTAATTGACTTTGATAAACTAATGCCTGCTTGATCATTTAACACTATCTGACATTTCCTTCTCGATGGTATTTTCTTCTTTGATCAAAGATACTTCATCATAGTTGAATCACGAAACTCATGGTTATGGTCATTACAATAAGAAACAACGATATACTTGCTAAAGTCATCATAAAATTGAAAGTAAACATGAGCCTTGCATCCAACTTTAGATGTCAATTTCTTTGAATAGTAAGGATTGCATGACTTTTTAAGAGGTTCAACTCCTCTTAAACAAATAATCTTCGCTCTACATACAAAATTCTTATCAACTCATCTTAATTTAAGCTCTTTAAAGAATACTCAAAGCAACTACGATGAGCAAAATCTTGACAAAAAGAAACAACAGTCTCAAAAGAATCAAATTCCATCCCAACTTTAATATTTTGTTCATCTAAAAGCATGCTAAAGCAACATAGATGAGTTAAATAATTGCTAAGTTAAATTGCACCAGTGTAAAATGTAATTACACCAATGCAAAATAATTGCAAAGCTAAATTGTACTGGTGCAAAATAATTGTAAAGTTAAATTACACTGGTACAAAGTGTAATTACACTGGTGCAAAAATATAGAATCCTACGTAAAACTTAAATAGAATTGTACAAATGAAAAATATTTCAAGATTAAATAGAAAAATCAAAGATAACATACACACCTTCATCTATCTCAATAGTAGAGTTGTCCTGATCGTTCAAAAGAGAAGATGGAGAGTCAAAGAGAGGTTTATGATCGTTTCCATCAAAGGAACCCAAATCACACACAATATTTAGATCCATAACAACTACACTATCAAAAATAAAAAGCAAAATCACAATGATGATTGCAAATACGAACATACACTACAACAATATGCCATTTTTTCGACGGTTCTGAATTGTTGCCACACATCATCGTAGTATATATCACGTCGCTGTTTTCTTTTGGCGATGGTTACAATCCCTTATCGTTGCCTTCTGAATGCGTGCAAGCAAACATGGAAGTGGGCTTTGATGATGGTTTCAAATCATCACTAAAATGTATTCATAACGGTTATGAATTAACCGTTGCCAATTTTCTAAGCAGGAACCCAATTTTCTTGCCAAAAATTTTCGTACTTTTGGGGACGATTGTCGAAAAAATATCCCCAATTGGGACAATTTAATAACTGTCTCCCAATGTAAGGCAAAGTTATTAATCTATTGGCGACGGTTGTTAAACCATCGCCAGTAATGGTTTTTTTTTAAAGTAATTACACAAAAGAAATCAAAGATTCATGAAAATAATGTAAATTTTTCAAAACATTCAATATAAAGAAATTATACAATGAAACTAATTTCTATATATATAAAAATGAGGTTAAAATATTATAATAATAATAATAACAGGAAGGATATAAACACATATAGATTATGCTGTGGCACCTATGCCACCAGCCCTAGAACCACCATCATTGTCATCGCCATGCCTTAAAATGTGGAACGACGAATGATCAGGTCCACCACCATCACCCCCCTTAAGATAGGACAAGACCTCCTCCTATTGCTTGTTATGCCACTCTAACAACTCCTACTGGTGCTCCATCTTGCGAGTGGCGGCTGCAGCTGGGCGGTGACCTCCTCCAACCTTTTCTCTCGCTCCACATCTTGACGCTGTAAGGTCTGAAGCTCAGTGCGTATACTGTCGTCATGGGTGAATGAGGAGGAACCATTCCTACCACACCAAGAGAAGATCATCGAACTCCTCCCTGAGCTACGGATGAAGCTTCCATGCTTTGGAGGCATCAAGGTCCTGAAGGCCTCCTCTGGTGTGAGAGGGGTTTGCAAAACATTACCGGAGATCTTATTTGTGACCTCAGGAGGATAAATCAAATCCATCATACGACCATGTAAATATATATATTTGCAATTAGTTTTTATATAACTGAAATTAATGTAACTAACTTTTCTTTACTTATATGTGTCTCCTGGTATGTCGGATGTATCCATGCATGTGGGCAATTGAGAGTTTGTTTACGAGGAGTCTGCTCATCGACTTCCACTCGATCTAACTGAGCACCCTTGTGCATCTCCACCTAAAAATGAAGTAATATTTTCATATTATTTTAATTTAACTAAATTATTTTAATTTTATTTCAAATATTGAATTAATAAACTTACATACCTGTCTTGTAATGAGTCAATACTCATTCGACCCAAGCAGTGGGTCTAGGCATGAGCTCAGGCCCTGTTGGCCTTATTCTTCGTGATTTGGTCCTGTAAGAAATATAAATTTTATTACTAAAAGATTATGCGATTATTTGTTATAAAATGAGTATAGAAATAAAATTTGAGAGTATTTATTTACCTCTACCCTCCAAATGGAAGGTGCAATCATAGGAGGCATGTTTCTCGATGCCTCCTCATACGACTTATTATTAAAAACTGAAATAATTTTACAAAATTTTATTAGAAAATTTTAATCATACATAAATGATTAAAAAAATTTAGAATCTAAAATAAATTCATACCATACTCTTTATCTCCTCTTTCCATCCACAATGTATCCTGCCTGAATGCTGTAGGATAGCCTAAGGCACATTCAAATTATCGCCCCAATCAAAAGTACCCTGTATTCAATAATATATAAATCAATTATAATTGCCATAAATGTGAACGAATGAATTTCACATTTATACCTGCAACTCCCGAATATTGAATGCCTTTGACTCCTTGGTGACCCTCCACCAGTCGAAGCAAGAAAGTGGCACGGTTGCCTTAACAATCATGGCTAATCGGCTTGTAAAGTTGGGGTAGTTCTTTGCTTTCCTAGCTATAATAATGGGCGCTGTAATCCTTGTGCTCTCGAGTAGTCTGTTGAGGTTTGCATTTTGTGTCAGACCTCGCGTGTTTTTCCTAGCTGAAAACATGAATAAGCATATGATAAAAGATTAAATAAGTGAAATTAAATATAGTAAGCTTTTGAATGAAATTATTTTAAACTCTTACCAACAATAGTGCCCACCTGAGTAGCAGGCTGCTGTGACATGCTAGCCTGAGTATCTGGCTCTTGCGATGTGCTAGCTTGAGTATCTGGTTGCTCAAACGGTTGCGCTACCTCCTCATCCACGGCCCCCTGCTGCCCTACCAACTCCTCATGATGGGTCTCAAGTTGGGGATTCACCTCAACATCATGGGTATCTGGGACTGATGACTAACCTCTACGAAAAGCGTGACGGTACTGGGCTAAAATATGTAGAGGGAGGTAATGGAGACAGTGGGAGGGAATCTTGGTGTAATGGGTATCAGGTGGAGGCTGGGAAATAGGAGGCTAAGACTGTGCCTCCTCCCCAACCTCATACGTAGGTGGTGGTCTGCCCTTGGCAACCCCCCTCCTCCATGGCCTCATCTACACATAAATAAAAATAGAATTAAGTAAACATATATTGGAAAATGCAAATGATAAAAGGAAAAAATGTAAACAATTACTTTTAAAAAAGTAACTAAATTAAATTGAGTTCATCAAAAAATAAATGCTCTTATACCTTAAACATCAGGATCTATTGCACTAAGACCTACTTCTGCTTCCACTGAAATTTCTTGATATGCTACAGATGCAACAAAAATTTCATTATCTTCTTTTTCATCGAAGAAATCAGGAGGCACAATTTTTACTGATATGATCCACCCATTCCTGCTATTATTGGGCATATAAAAAACTTGTGATACTTGGTAAACTAGTGTGAATGGTTCAACTATTTGAAGAATTCGACGATTCTTATTTAAATTGATGAAACCATGTTTATTATCTTTTTTGAAACCAATCCCTTCCTTGAAAACATCAAACCAATCACACTTAAATAAAACCACCTTGCGGTCGTATCTAAAACTCATCTCAACAATCTCAATGATTTGCCTGTAGTAGCCATATCGCAACTGACAAGAACTCCAACTTGTTGTGATGCCTTTGCATCAATGATTGACTTTATTCTGAACCTGAATGTATTAATTATGTAACCACAATAATAATGTCCACAACTAAATGGAGTCTCGCATATTACATCTAAGTCATCTACCCAACGTGGGGTCCTTGTTTTCTTTCATCTAATACATACGCTGTTTAAGGTAATTAAGGAACTACAGCTCTTGAATGGCATGAGGTGAAAACTATTTAAATTCATCGAGAAAAGGATCGACATCGGGAATCTATTTTAAGATATACAAGTAAGATAACTGTCGATCCATTAAATCGATCATTCTATATTCTATGTGCAGGATAAACCTTCCCCTCGTGTCAAAAATTGTTAAAAAATCATCATTTATTTCATTGTATCCCCCATCAAAATTCCTCTCGATTCGATTAAATCTACTGTTGACGTTATCCATGTACATAGCACAGAAGTTTATGCATTCTTCTAAAAGGTAGCCCTAGATGATTGAACCCTCTTATTTAGCTTTATTTAAAACGTAATCTTTTAGCTTCTTCAGAAATCCCTCAACTGGATACATCTATCTATACTGTACAGGCCCACCAACTCTTGCTTCATTTGTAAAATGTATTGTTAGATGCACCATGACATCGAAGAAAGCCGGGGGAAAATTTTGTTTCATTTTGTATAGTGTAATTACAATTTGATCATTCTAATAGTCTAGACTTTTATAATTCAAAGTCTTCGAACAAACGACTTTAAAAAATCGGTTCATCTCCATGAATGAATCGATCACTGGATCTGGCAACATTCCATGAATAGCTAACGAAACAAAATCTGCATGTAAACATGTGAATTGTGACTTTTCAATCCACTAATCTTCTTTTGAACTTCATTCACACAGTGCTAGAGTTATGAAGAAAACCCGTCTAGGACCCGAATTCCTTTCAAAAAAGAGAATATCTTATCCCTTTATCCTTGTTGTAGACTGTACATCGCTGAAGGCATTTTTTCTCCTTTGGTGGCATGTAGCTTAGGATGGATACCCAGTTTATTTATGTCATTTCTCTATCATAACGTGTCTTTGGGATTCTCTATTAAATTCAACATGTCTGGGATGTTGTCCATGACATTTTTCTTAATATGCATAACGTCAAGATTGTGATGTATTGTAAGATCTTTCTAATATGGAAGCTCCACGAAGAAGGTGCTTTTCTTCTCGAAACCAAAGTCCTTCAATGCTGTTAGATCTTTCCTGAAGGGCAACCTAGTCGTACGTTGGCAAGCTTTTGTAATTTTGCCATTACTTCAATCTCTGACAATCGAATAGAATTTGTCGACAACTTATTTCTCTGATTCCTACTAGAATACCGACAAGTTATACCATCAAATCTATCCTTAAACTGTGCACCATGCTATCTGTGCTTAATTGGAAGAAATCTGCAATGGCCTAAATATCCAAATTTATTACTTTCAGGCAGTCGCAAATGATGTGTATCATCCATACATACTGGGCAGGCAAACTTCCCTTTTGTGATCCACTCAGAAAGATTCGCATACACTGGGAAGTTATTAATGGTCCACAGCAAAGCCTCGTACATCTAAAAGAATTCTTTATTCTTTGCATCATACGTCTGAACATTGTCGTGCCATAATTGTTTCAATTCATCTACTAACGGCTGTAGATAGACATCAATTGCATTTACTAGTTGCTTAAGACCTGGGATTAAGAGGGTCAACATCATAAACAAGGATTGCATGCATAGCCAGGGAGGTAAGTTGTAAGTAACAATCATGACTGGCCATATAGAGTACGACAGGTACATGTTCTTAAATGGATTAAACTTATCACTTGCAAGTCTCAATCTGACATTACGCAAATCCTCTGCAAAAGATAAATGTCTACTGTCGAAGATTTTTCACTCCTCTAAAAAAGTTGGATTGCGAATAAGACTATCTCTTGACTTGTTCTCGTGATGCCACCTCATCGACGTTGCAATCCAACTCGAAAAAAATAGTCGTTGCAACCTTGGAATTAATGGAAGTAACGAAGAACCTTTATGGCTTGTTTCCTCTCTCCTCTATATCTTTCCTTACCACATTTCGAGTAAGAAGTCAAGCTAGCGTATTCGTTTCTATATAACACAGTCATTGGGACATGCATGCATCTTCTCACAATTTCTACCAAGTATGCGGATTTGCTTTTTGCCTTCATACCACGACTCTGGCACATCACTGGGATTATTCAACAACTCAAGTATAAACTAAAGCACCTCTGACATCATTTCGTTGTAGCTCTATTCATAACTTTCATCTGAAATAATCTCAGCAGGAAGGAAGCCTCGACATGGAACTTATTCCAAGCATGATAAGCACCTCAATTGCTTTTATCGCATCATAAAACTGATTACAGCTATTAAGTCCTTCCTCATCATTTGTAATTTCAAGATCAACAGCTCTCATCTCATGCAGATCTCATCAATTTAATTATCATCATCTTCCTTGTCATCACAATCATCCACTTCCACTGTATTCCGTGTGTCATCTTGTCCTGGTTCCTCTCCATGTGTAGTCCACTTCGTGTAATGCTACCACCAACCATTACAAATCACATGTTCTAGAACTGTCTTCTTATCCTGGACGAATCCATTGAAACACTTTTTACACGGACATAATATTTTCTCCAAAAATTTTCCACATCTGCATTGTTTCCTATCTTCATGGAAGGCCCAATCTAGGAATGAGATCACTCCACACTAAAACAAAATATAGATTTAGCAACATTGCACTTTGCAACAAAATAAAGTATGTGTCGCTAATAGTACCCTTTAACGACATGTCCAAATAATTTGTCACTAACAAGAAATGATAACTAGCATATTGTTTTAGTGACAAATTTATATGTCTCGAAAGTCATGCATTAACAACATAACTATACCATTTGCCATTGTATAAATATGTTGATTAACAAATGCTTTTAACATTAAATTTTATTCATTGTATTTTTATGAGTTAGGGACATATTCATTTATTTGTCATTACATTGGTGAATATAAACTTCAATACTATTACAGTTTAGCAAGAGATGTATTAATATCCTTCATAGCATATGTTAGTCAAGAAAGTTACAGTTAATTAATGTATCAAAATATAATTTAAAATGTACGTTCACAAAAATATTTCTTTTTTCTGACATAATATGTGATTTTCAAAATCATGTAATAATATTTTTTTTGAATAGTAAAAAATAATTATAAATAAAAAAATTTTGAAGTAAACATTTGAATGCTAATTATTTTAAAACATCTGATGATCCTTTAACCCCCCTTCTTCAAATGCATCCTGTGACTCCATCACGAAAATTCACACCTTCGTTGCCTCGCCCGCACGAAACCCATGCCCACCTTATAGTAAACTTGTTGCCCTCATGCAAACCCCGTTCAAATCCCCTTGCAACCATTCCCCCACAATCTCCACCCCCTCCAAATCCCCTCATGACCCATCATCCTTTTCCAGCCCCCTCCCCCACAATCTCCCCTTCACCATCGACCTCACCACCCCCGATGCATCCAACTCCCCTTCCCCCATGACATTGCGATCCTCGCGCTGCCTCCTACCCCTAAAACCCTCGAGTGCCCACCCACATCCCCATCATCATTGCTGATTACCCTCATTCTCAACCTCAGCCCGTTCATCTCGATCCTTACCCTCATCGTCGACCTCAAGCCCATTCATCCTCACAAGCCCACCTATTGCCGACCTAAGCCCATCGTGCCCTCGTTAATCTCACAAGCCTACTCGTCATTGAGCTCCTTAGGAACTTGTTCAGGTCACTCACTATAAGGTAGGTTAGCCTAGCCAGGTTTTACCCCAGTGCCTTGCAAGTTTGAATCTGTTGTCTTATATTATATGATAATTTTCCATGATTTGTGTAGGATAGTGTTTCTGATCATGTTCCATTCTTTAATTCATTCTTTGTCTGTTGTGGTTTCATCATCTGATGTGGTTAAATTGGTCGTGTGTTGTGGAGTTGCGTTGAGGCTATTTGAAGTTGGGATGGAAAGGATTGGAAAGCTATGGATATTGGAGGGATGTTTTTGGCTATTTTGGTGGTGGTAGTTGTCTAACTTCTCTTAGAAAAAAATTATGTTTGTTAGATACCAAGACACTTTTTTTTTTTTTAACAATGAATTAGTAGGCTTTCACTTTCTGTTTGATGGAATTGTCAACAAGATCACAAATTTAAGTTACAAACACCTATATATCTAGCAAAATTGCTGCAGTAGAATTTTTTTTGCCAACTAATGCATTTTCAATTTGGAAAAAATGATTGGTGAAAGGTATCTTCTATCCCCCACCATCTGTCATGTAATAGAATATAAATACAAATTCTGTCTATAGAAATTCTTGAAGGAGGGTGGAATTCTCATATGTATGAAGGAAACAAATCCTAGAATATATGGTAATGAACACCTAGAATATCCAAAATCTTCCAAGTCACCATTGCAGTTTCCATCATCGAACATGCAATCATTGTAAATGGCTGATGGATACCTCATCATTTTCCATTACCTCTCCAAGCCATCATGAGATGTAGCTCATCTTATGTTGCTATGAAATTGACTAGCACTAGGAAGCTACAAAGAAAAAGAAATAGGCCATGCTCTTCTTTAAGAATACTATCTAAAGCGATAAGAATGGTACTACCTTTCATATGAGCTTCCATATGATTTCCAATATTTCTTTGAATGATGCTTGTGATTACCTTTTTAACAGTGGCTACCATTTGCCTTACGCGAGATGTTGTTCTCCTTAAAGGAAGCCCTCATCTCTTCTTCTGCATCATACTCTTTTTGAATGGTTGGATTAGACAACATAGCATAAACCTCTACATTCATTTTGATCAACCTATTTGAACATGGGCTTATTAACAATGCCTTTAAGATTATTTTTGGGGCATTTTTCACATCAGTAACGGGTCTTGTTTGTAGAAGTTTAGAAGAACAACAAATGTAATCTTCTACTTGCTGAGATTTTTGTAAGCCATCAGAAGCTTCATTCAGAACTTTTGCATAAATTATTTCACTTCCATTTGATTGAAGGAAACTTCTATAAATTTTCATAGCATCGTCAATTTCTCCAAGTACAAGATGACAATTTGCTGCTTTAAGCTAAGCCTTGAAAAAATTGTTGTCTTTAGAGATGTCCATCATACAATCATCAAGGGCTTCTGGTATCTTCCCAATTCACATCCATGCTGTTGCATGGTTCCTAAAGCACAACATCGAAGCCTGATTGCAGCTTCTAGAACTTTCGTTTGGAGAAACACAATCCAATCCTCATGTGTAATACTTTTCAACTTTGAAAACATTTCCATAGGCATATACTTTATTTCTCCTTAACCACCATTTTTCATAGGCCTTTTGTTATGCTAGATTTGCACCTTTCAACTTTTGGGGCTTCTTTTTCCTAATTAAGTTGTTTCTCTGTAACGACCCGATTCCCGAGTCCCTACGAGACACGAGAACCGGACCGACTCGACTAACCCCAAGACCCAGTCGTCCAACGAGGAAGTAACCAAAAGACAGTAAAATAAACCACATTCAGCATGAATATAACTAACAGTAAGAAAGTACAGCAGTAAGGAAAGAAACTACTACAGTAGGCACCACCACAACAGTAAAACAACATTTATCATATAAGAAAAACTGCAGGTAAAGAAGGTACAGCGGAAACAAAACTACTCACTAGAACAGAAACAAAAGAAGGTACAAAGCTGTGGTAACTCTACTGGACCCTACTTGGCCCAGCGTCCTCTGCAGCCGCCGACCCTGGCTGCTCAACACCTGGTCCTGAAAAAGGTAACGAGTGTAACACGTCAGCAAAACGCTGAGTAGAGTGGCAAACTAACTAAAGGCAACAGTAGAGTGTACAGTAGCTGTTATGTTCTATTACTTCCTTTTATTTACATCTTTCAATTTTTCTCACTATTTCATTTACTTCTCAGATCCTTTACTTGATCTCGGATGTCCTCGTGGGACGATCTTGATTGCAGTCTTTTCCAAAAGTAGAAGTAGCACGTGGTGCTCTCCTGGCCGGGAGAGTCCCCCGTGGTGATCCTACCCTCAGTCAACCACCCCAAGGTCACTGACAGACGTAACGGTGACTACGGCACGCGCGATAAACGCACAGGTAGCTAGCCCGTACTGGCACGCGGTCAGTCGTTTCCGTTAACGGGTGCGCCCAAAGCACAGCACGGAACCAGGGCAGAGCCCTCTCAGTAACAGGGGTCCAACCCCTCCACAGTAACCAAACCGGGGCCTTGCCCCTCCACAGTCCGCGCACCCTCGCCTGACTACCCTGGTTTGCCCTAGTGGGCCTAACAAGTCGGTGAAGGAGGCTAGCAGAACCCCGGGGCCCGTGGGGTAGCTAGTACTCTCCTAACACTACTAGCTCTCCTCGGTACTACGTACACGAGGGCCAACAAGTCGGTACAGAGCGGCCAAGCCTAACCCCGGGTCCCTGGGGCGGCTGGCCCCACTCTGCACTAAAACAGGTACAGGTACTTCCCTTGGTACTGCGTACCCAAGAGACAGTACAAACTACATCTCAGTTCCATTCCTTTTCTTTCCAGGAGTTCCACTCCTAATTCCCCGTAGGGTTCCAGCTCTTTATCTCAGAACATCATATGTTTCACTTTCCAGATTCACGTTCTCACATTCCATGATCTCAACATGATTCTTTATGCATAACAGGCAGCTGTTAATTAAATTTACAGGCAGCTTTATATATATTCCTTTCCATTTTTTTTTTTCCAATACTGCAGTAATATACATTCCACTAGTTTTTCCATCCTAGGATTCATGCCATATCCTAGGATCTATCATACAATCTAGTTTTCCGGCCCTAGGATTCATGCAATGCCCTAGGTTCTAGTTATGGTTCCATACTTTAACAGATTTTATTAATACTTGAAACCACTCTACCAGGTACAACGGAAGTAATGGGGGCGTGGTCGGGAATCCCGCGCGCCTCCGCGACTCTCAAGACTGCAACCGAACGAGGTCCTATCACAAGGATCAAACACAAGGAGAGTCTCAAAACAGTGTATAGCCACTGTAGGCGGGTAGAGGAATAAATTCTGAAACGAACGCAACTCGAATCGCGGAAAACGGAGCCCAAACGGGCCCTAAACGGGTCGAGAAAGACAATACTGTGCAAAATCAGACGTCTGGAACTCCTTCCAGACGTCTTAAACGGTGGATCAGAGAATTACCTGTTCGGCTTGGTTCCCCGGACGTCCAGAAGTCTGTGGGGACGTCTCTCCTAGATCCCAGACGTCCGATGGTCTCTCCGGACGTCTGGAGGTCACTCCCGCCGTCTGGTACAACTTCCAGACGTCTGATTCGCAAGGGATGACGAATCCGAACACCTGCGCACAGCCAACCCTCCTCCCTCAGTACGGTCAGTCGACAAAAAGAAGGAGAAAGCGGAAACTCACCTTTCAGACGTCTGTATGATCTCACAGACGTCGACCTTGCCGTCTGGATATCAATCCAGACGTCTGATTCTGGAAATTTTTCCAGAACCAGAACCTTGCTCGGCCTCCGCTCGCGACGCCGCCCGCGTCGCACCTCGCGCGTCCGCTGCTCCGCCCGCAGCAGGTCCCTCTCCGCGACGCTCTGCGCCCCCCTGCGCCCTCCGCCGACCGGCCAAGCCTCTCCCGGCGAGCTCGCCCTCACGGCAGAGCCCCGCCCTCGCACGCCGCAGCTCCTCCGCGCCTACTGCGGCCGCCGCTGCCGCTGCGCCCTCGCGTCCGCTCGCTCTCGCGCACAGGTAGGAGAGAAGGAGGAGGATGGTGGAGACGGGAGGGGAGGCGCGCCCCCCCTTTTAACGCCGCGCGGAGAGGAGAGAGAGACGGTCGCAGTCGCCTGCAGCCGCAGAGAAGATGCAGGATCGCAGGTCTGCGCGCATAGGCGCGCAGACGAATATCCCGTGCGAGCATAACTGTTCGCCAGACGTCTGTAAACTATCCCGGACGTCTGGTCAGACGTCCGGATGTGATCCCAGACGTCTTTACAGACGTCTGGGCCACCTCCCAGACGTCTTAAAAGACGTCTGGGGCACGCGCTCGTTACAATATAACAAACTCAAAGGAAGTTTCGTCCCCGAAACTTGCACCAACTAGGGTGCGGAAAAAGGATGTCCAAATAACCATAACAAACTCAAAGAGGACCGAAGCCGGTCCGAAAAGACGTACCCGCGAAAAGCTCTGGGTACCGCTCCCGCATTGCCGCCTCAGGCTCCCAGGTAGCCTCCTCGTACCGCTGGCTCCTCCACAAAACCTTTACCAGGGGTACTTGCTTTCGTCTCAACCTGCGGACGACTCGGTCTAGGATCTGCACTGGCCGCTCGGGGTAGGTCAGGTCGTCGCTCACCTCGACGCTCTCGTGACTCAGTACGTGGCTGGGATCGGCTACGTACTTCCTGAGGTTGGACACGTGGAACACGTCGTGCACACCAGAAAGCTGCGGGGGAAGGGCAAGTCTGTAAGCAACGGGTCCAACCCGCTCCAGGACCTCGAAGGGCCCCACGAACCTCGGCGCGAGCTTCCCTCTCACCCCAAACCGCTGTAAGCCCTTCATGGGCGAAACACGAAGAAAGACGTGGTCCCCAACCTCGAACTGCACCTCTCTGCGTCTGCGATTTGCGTAGCTCTTCTGTCTGCTCCTGACAGTGCGGAGTCGTCTGTGGATCTGCTCAACTACCTCCTGACTCTGCCGGATCAACCTATCCACTATTACCCAGACCGCGTCGTGTCCTCGCTGGGTAACAGGTAAGCCCACCACCAAGTCCATGGTGATGCTCTCCCACTTCCACTCTGGCACTGGAAGCGGCTGAAGCGGCCCTGCAGGCCTCTGATGCTCGGCTTTCACCTGCTGGCACACTAAGCACTGCTGCACGAACTCACCCACATCCCGCTTCATCCCTCTCCACCAGAACTCGCGTCTCAAGTCATGGTACATTTTCGTGTTTCCGGGATGTATGGTGAATCTGGAACCGTGTGCCTCAGTCAGGAGCTCTCTCAACAGCTCCTCGTCTCTGGGGACGCACAGCCGTCCCCTCAAGCGTAACACCTGGTCTGTGAAAGAGAAGTCCCCTGGGTCCCCTGACAGTACTCTGTCGCGCAAAGACTGCAAGTACGGATCGGCCATCTGTCCCGTGATGATGCGGTCTATCAACTCTGGTCTGGTCTGCCGTGTCACCGTCACTGCCCCACAGTACCCTCGTAACTCTAGAGGTCGCCAACTGCCCACCTCCTCCAAAAGGCTCCAACTCTGTAACTGTAGACTGGCCAAGCGTGCGGGCGCCTTACGGCTCAAGGCGTCAGCCACCACGTTGGCCTTTCCCGGGTGGTAGGAGATGCTGCAGTCGTAGTCCTTCAGGAGCTCCAACCAACGTCTCTGTCTCATGTTGAGCTCCTTCTGGTCAAAAAGATATCTGAGGCTCTTGTGATCTGTAAAAATCTCGAAGGTCTCACCGTACAAGTAGTGCCTCCATGTCTTCAGCGCGAAGACAACAGCTGCCAACTCTAGGTCGTGGGTAGGGTAGGTATGCTCATGGGGCTTCAGTTGCCGCGAAGCGTAAGCGACCACGTGACCCCTCTGCATGAGCACACCTCCTAACCCCTGCAAGGAAGCGTCCGTGTACACAACGAACCCGCCACTACTGTCAGGAATGGTGAGCACGGGAGCCGAGGTCAACCTCTCCTTCAGCTCCAGAAAACACGCCTCACAGGCGTCTGTCCAAGTGAAAGGCACATCCTTCCGAGTCAACTGTGTCATAGGACGTGCAATCTGCGAAAACCCTCTGATGAACCGTCTGTAGTAACCTGCCAGTCCCAGGAAACTGCGAATCTCAGTGACTGAACGCGGTCTCTCCCACCTGAGCACTGCCTCGACCTTGGCGGGATCCACCGCCAGGCCGTCTCCAGAGATCACATGACCCAAAAAGGTCACCTCCCTCAACCAGAACTCGCACTTGCTGTATTTGGCGTACAGCCTGCGTCGTCTCAGAGTGTCCAGAACCATCCGCAAGTGCTGTCCGTGCTGCGTCCGATCTCTAGAATAGATGAGTACATCATCTATGAAAATCACCACAAACTGGTCCAAGTACGGTCTGAACACCCGGTTCATCAGGTCCATGAAAGCAGCGGGGGCATTGGTCAGCCCAAACGGCATGACCAAAAACTCGTAGTGTCCGTACCGGGTGCGGAAAGCTGTCTTGGAGACGTCGGTCTCCCTGATCCTCAGCTGGTGGTATCCAGACCTCAAGTCGATCTTGGAAAACACCGTGGCACCCCGCAACTAGTCAAACAAATCGTCAATCCTCGGCAGCGGATATCTGTTCTTGATGGTGACCCTATTCAGCTGTCGGTAGTCCACACAAAGGCGTAGGGTCCCATCCTTCTTCTTCACAAACAGTACCGGGGCTCCCCAGGGAGACGCACTGGGCCTCACGAAACCCTTCTCCAAAAGGTCCTGCAACTGAGACTTGAGCTCTCGCAGCTCAAGCGGTGCCATCCTGTATGGCGCGGTGATGGGGCTGGTCCCTGGTACTAGTGAGATCTCAAACTCGATCTCACGCTCGGGCGGTAGTCCTGGTAACTCGTCTGGAAACACGTCGGGGTACTCTCTGACCATCGGGATGCTCTGGAAGTCTGCCACGGGGCTGTGCTCTGCCACCACACAAGCTAAGAAGCCCTCACACCCCTGGCTCAAAAGTCTCGCCGCCCGAAGTGCCGAAATGCACCTGAAACCTCCGTCCACTGGCTGCCCGTGAAACTCGAAGGAAGGCAACTCCGGAATGGAGAAGACAATCTTCCTCTCAAAGCAGTCTACCAAGGCGTGGTAAGCGGACAGCCAATCCATCCCCAGGATCACCCCAAAGTCCTCCATCTGTATCATAATCAGGTCAGCTGGCAGGCTGTGTCCCCCGATGCTGACCCCGCAACCCGTGTACACCTCCTCAGCTACAAACAGCTGACCACTCGGACCTCTGATTACGAACGGGTTCTCTAACAATGTATAATCCTGGTCCAACTAACTGCGAAACTGTCTGCGACAAACGAGTGCGTAGCGTCGGAATCGAAAAGCGTGTAAACGAGTCTGCCAGAAACTGAAACCATACCTGCTACCACGGATCCCGAAGCTCTGGCGTCCCTGTGTGTTAGGGCGTTGATACGCCCCTCAGCTCTAGGTGCGGACGAAGCAGCCACACTCTGCGTCGGACGGGTAGGTGCTGGCCGGTACCCTCCTCGCGACTGCGGTCCTCCTCCTCGCGCCTGGAAACCGCGGCCTCCTGCGCGCCCTCCAGTGCTCTGCGCGGGAAGTATTTGCTGACCTCCTGCCCTAGATGGGCAGTCCCTCCTGACGTGGCCCGGCTGGCCACACTGGTAGCAGAGGGGAACCCGACTCCCGCCCTCAGTGAGTCCCTGCTGTCGGCTAGGCGGGGGTCCGGTGCTGGCGACTGGCCCCTGTCGAGGGCCCCCAAAGGCCACTGATGGCCTTGCACAACGTGACGGCTCTCCTGCAGACGCCACGTGTCTCCGTTCTCGCCGGCCCTGTGAGAAGTCTGGCTGAAAGGGCCTCTTCCGCCCGCCGTCGGTCTCTCGCGCGGACGGGTTGGTCTCCTCGTAAGTCATGGCTGCCTCTACCACCCTCGAAAACGTCGGCAGCTTCAGGGGTTTGACATACCCCCGGATCGCAGGCCGGAGCCCCTCGGTGAACCTCCAAAGGCGCTCCTCCTCAGTGGCTACCGCTGTCGCTGCAAAGCGGGACAGCTCCAAGAAACGCGTGCGGTACGCGCTCACGGTCATCGTCCCTTGGCAGAGAGTGTGGAACTCCCGCCTCCTCTGGCCCTGCCACGTCTGGGGAAAGTACTGCTCGCAGAAGAGGGTGACGAACTGGTCCCATGTCGGCTCGTCCCTCTCCTGTCCCCGGACCGCCCTCCACCACCGGTGTGCCGCACTCTCCAGCTGGTACGTGGCAAAGGCCACGCGGCACTCCACCGGGGGGCGAAGGGTGTCGAAGATCTTCTCCAGCTGCTCAAGCCAGTCCTCTGCCTCGGTCGGGTCCTCATCCCCCTTGAAGGAGGGGGGCTTCAGCTTCCGGAACTGTCCGAAAAGCTCGAAGTGGTGCTGTAGGGGAGGTGCTGGTGCACCTCCAGGTGAAGGTGTCTCGTGTACAGAAGTGTCGGAGGAAGGTGGGGGCGGCAGGGGCCCATCCCCTCCCTCGTGTCCAGCGCCGCGTCCGTCGCGTGGCCCCACAGAGGACTCCCCCTCTGCAACCCCAGGAGGAGGTGCTCGGGGCGGTGGGTGGAGCTCCTCTCGTACAATATCCCGTATCAGTCTGGTGAGGTCCTGGGCCTGGATGCCAGGGAGTGGTGGCTGGTCCACCGAGACGTCAACGACAGCACGTTCACCTCGCCGACCTCGCCCTCGGTCGCGCCCGCGGCCAGTCTCACCAGTCCCACGACGAGGCATCTCCTGCAAGGAGACGCGAAACAAAACGGAAACGTCAAAACAGACGGTACCTAACAACACTTCTAGGAGCTCAAGTCAAGAGATATGTTGTGGTGGCTACTCTAGCTATAAACATGTAAATTGGTTATTTTCCAGTCAGTTGATTCACTTCTCGGGACGACCTTGCTCTGATACCATCTTGTAACGACCCGATTCCCGAGTCCCTACGAGACACGAGAACCGGACCGACTCGACTAACCCCAAGACCCAGTCGTCCAACGAGGAAGTAACCAAAAGACAGTAAAATAAACCACATTCAGCATGAATATAACTAACAGTAAGAAAGTACAGCAGTAAGGAAAGAAACTACTACAGTAGGCACCACCACAACAGTAAAACAACATTTATCATATAAGAAAAACTGCAGGTAAAGAAGGTACAGCGGAAACAAAACTACTCACTAGAACAGAAACAAAAGAAGGTACAAAGCTGTGGTAACTCTACTGGACCCTACTTGGCCCAGCGTCCTCTGCAGCCGCCGACCCTGGCTGCTCAACACCTGGTCCTGAAAAAGGTAACGAGTGTAACACGTCAGCAAAACGCTGAGTAGAGTGGCAAACTAACTAAAGGCAACAGTAGAGTGTACAGTAGCTGTTATGTTCTATTACTTCCTTTTATTTACATCTTTCAATTTTTCTCACTATTTCATTTACTTCTCAGATCCTTTACTTGATCTCGGATGTCCTCGTGGGACGATCTTGATTGCAGTCTTTTCCAAAAGTAGAAGTAGCACGTGGTGCTCTCCTGGCCGGGAGAGTCCCCCGTGGTGATCCTACCCTCAGTCAACCACCCCAAGGTCACTGACAGACGTAACGGTGACTACGGCACGCGCGATAAACGCACAGGTAGCTAGCCCGTACTGGCACGCGGTCAGTCGTTTCCGTTAACGGGTGCGCCCAAAGCACAGCACGGAACCAGGGCAGAGCCCTCTCAGTAACAGGGGTCCAACCCCTCCACAGTAACCAAACCGGGGCCTTGCCCCTCCACAGTCCGCGCACCCTCGCCTGACTACCCTGGTTTGCCCTAGTGGGCCTAACAAGTCGGTGAAGGAGGCTAGCAGAACCCCAGGGCCCGTGGGGTAGCTAGTACTCTCCTAACACTACTAGCTCTCCTCGGTACTACGTACACGAGGGCCAACAAGTCGGTACAGAGCGGCCAAGCCTAACCCCGGGTCCCTGGGGCGGCTGGCCCCACTCTGCACTAAAACAGGTACAGGTACTTCCCTTGGTACTGCGTACCCAAGAGACAGTACAAACTACATCTCAGTTCCATTCCTTTTCTTTCCAGGAGTTCCACTCCTAATTCCCCGTAGGGTTCCAGCTCTTTATCTCAGAACATCATATGTTTCACTTTCCAGATTCACGTTCTCACATTCCATGATCTCAACATGATTCTTTATGCATAACAGGCAGCTGTTAATTAAATTTACAGGCAGCTTTATATATATTCCTTTCCATTTTTTTTTTTCCAAGACTGCAGTAATATACATTCCACTAGTTTTTCCATCCTAGGATTCATGCCATATCCTAGGATCTATCATACAATCTAGTTTTCCGGCCCTAGGATTCATGCAATGCCCTAGGTTCTAGTTATGGTTCCATACTTTAACAGATTTTATTAATACTTGAAACCACTCTACCAGGTACAACGGAAGTAATGGGGGCGTGGTCGGGAATCCCGCGCGCCTCCGCGACTCTCAAGACTGCAACCGAACGAGGTCCTATCACAAGGATCAAACACAAGGAGAGTCTCAAAACAGTGTATAGCCACTGTAGGCGGGTAGAGGAATAAATTCTGAAACGAACGCAACTCGAATCGCGGAAAACGGAGCCCAAACGGGCCCTAAACGGGTCGAGAAAGACAATACTGTGCAAAATCAGACGTCTGGAACTCCTTCCAGACGTCTTAAACGGTGGATCAGAGAATTACCTGTTCGGCTTGGTTCCCCGGACGTCCAGAAGTCTGTGGGGACGTCTCTCCTAGATCCCAGACGTCCGATGGTCTCTCCGGACGTCTGGAGGTCACTCCCGCCGTCTGGTACAACTTCCAGACGTCTGATTCGCAAGGGATGACGAATCCGAACACCTGCGCACAGCCAACCCTCCTCCCTCAGTACGGTCAGTCGACAAAAAGAAGGAGAAAGCGGAAACTCACCTTTCAGACGTCTGTATGATCTCACAGACGTCGACCTTGCCGTCTGGATATCAATCCAGACGTCTGATTCTGGAAATTTTTCCAGAACCAGAACCTTGCTCGGCCTCCGCTCGCGACGCCGCCCGCGTCGCACCTCGCGCGTCCGCTGCTCCGCCCGCAGCAGGTCCCTCTCCGCGACGCTCTGCGCCCCCCTGCGCCCTCCGCCGGCCGGCCAAGCCGCTCCCGGCGAGCTCGCCCTCACGGCAGAGCCCCGCCCTCGCACGCCGCAGCTCCTCCGCGCCTACTGCGGCCGCCGCTGCCGCTGCGCCCTCGCGTCCGCTCGCTCTCGCGCACAGGTAGGAGAGAAGGAGGAGGATGGTGGAGACGGGAGGGGAGGCGCGCCCCCCCCTTTTAACGCCGCGCGGAGAGGAGAGAGAGACGGTCGCAGTCGCCTGCAGCCGCAGAGAAGATGCAGGATCGCAGGTCTGCGCGCACAGGCGCGCAGACGAATATCCCGTGCGAGCATAACTGTTCGCCAGACGTCTGTAAACTATCCCGGACGTCTGGTCAGACGTCCGGATGTGATCCTAGACGTCTTTACTGACGTCTGGGCCACCTCCCAGACGTCTTAAAAGACGTCTGGGGCACGCGCTCGTTACATTCTCCAACTACCCAACAGGGCATAGAACAATGGTGGATTGTCGCTCTTGCAAGTTGAGGTCCTAAGTTCGACCCTCCCTGATGTTAAAAAAAAAAAAAAAGTTGTTGCTCCAACTTGCTCCCCAAGTCCATTGAAACATGTTCCACTCCTTCACCTTGTGGCTGATCCACCTTCATTGCACTACTTGTCAATAGAAAGAGATCCATAGAAATAAAAGCCACTAGTAGTTTTGGTTGAGCCATGCATTTCGACATTGATGCAAACATGGTCAGGTGTAGGTTTTCCTATTTTTCTACCTTGTCTAGAGGTCTGATGATCTAGTAAACAAGATTAGATAGAAGCTTTATTGTCTGGAACATATCCATACAGGCCAAATTTAATGCCTGAAACTACATCATGCAATGTATGAAGTTGTTTGTTAAATATAGAGTTTCATGCATTGTGGGGTTCCTTTTTAAGAGATTGAGCTACATGATCAGTCTCTTGGAAAGGAGAAAAATCCATGGGTGAATAACTTCCTGTAGAATCTACATCTGATTTCCTCACATTAGGGCCATTGGTCTTAGAAGTAGAAAAACTATTGCTTGTTTTCTTCTATGTTGCAAAAGGCAATATTGGCTTTTGCATCTTTTCTCTGCCTAGCATCTTTAGACGGTCGTCTACTTTTATCAAATGCCAAATTTTGGTTCATCACTGAAAAGATATTCTCCTTTGTGGTACATTCATCAAGTAATTAGAATTCAAAATGTGTCGCATTGTTTCCTTGTTGAGAACCAAAAGAAGTATCTAAACTAGAGTTAGTAAATGATGAATGCAAGGAAGATATTTCAAGACCACTTCACACGTCGTGATTCAATTTGGTTGAACCTCCACAACTTGCACACAATTTCCATCCCCCTTTACTCCTAGAACTTGAATTTGCAGAAATCATCATTACTTGTAGTAGAATCAACACGAGTAAATGCCATGTTCTCTTTGCCAAAATTGTCTTTCGTTCCTTTATAATTCAGCTTTGACTCATCAACAATTCCATTCTTTCCAAACCTATCCATTATGTTTGAAAACAAATAGGCATTTGTTGAGTCGCCTCGATTGTATATAAAAACTCACGTCGTAGTATAGTTAATCAAAGAGAATCAAACATTTAAATTTATAACTTGAACATCTGAGGTCGTCTCTGGGAGCAAGAAATCACGCAAGTAATCACTATCACAATATAATAGATGTTCAATGTATCTTTAGACAGGAAGGTATAAAAATAAAGGTAAAAGTGGTGGTTTAAGCCACCAATTTTACCATTAATACTTAAGCTTAAATACCCTCTAATCTCTTAATAGAACCAGCTATGTTAACTTCACAGAACCAATTAAGTCAGGCTTTACCCTCAAATGTTGAGTATAAGGCACAATCGTCTTAACTGATTAAGGCATGTAGCGCAAGGGCCTTGCTAAGGCCAAGTATTGAATGGAAGTAGCGCAGATCTTGATATGCAAAACCTGCCTCCCTCCTCAGTCTTCTTCTCAGCTGGACTCAGGTATCCAGATCCACAACCTAGATCCACGGGCATATTCGCAGGTGAGGGCGCGTGAGCGTGTGCGTACGGGTGTGTAGAAGGGACCTCACCTCGTGCATTCTACGGCGATAAGTCTCGGGTGCTTTTTTCCTGATAAGTGCTGCTTCTCCTTCGGTTGCGCACGATGTGGGACTAAAGTCCCTTTGCCTCCTTGCATCTCCTGGCAGTAAGGGCGTTCAGCTCTATTGGCATGTGTCGACCGTCCGATCTCCTAGATGAGGTCAGGGATTGATTGGGGTATTGACGGGGCTTCTGATTACACTGCTCCTCTTTAGATTGGGGCTTTCGATGGCATGTGAAGCTTCGTCGGAGAGTTGCTACCAGAGGAGACAATGAAGACTGACTCTGGCGAGAACCTGCGGGTAGAATAGGTCTTTCGACCTTGAGTTAGAAGCAAAAGCTTCAGGGTGAAACCCTGCAGAAAAACCCTAAATCTATTGGGTGGTCGGTCATGCGTGGAGGCGTGGTGACGGAGCTCGTCGGAGCTCCAATTGGTGGTGGTTAGTGATGATGAAAACACTGTCGAAAGAAGAAATTGAAGAGGCGAGAAGGTAGAGGAGAAGGGGAGAAACCCTAATTTAATTGGAGAGGAGGTGCGGAGACCAGTGGCGGTGGAAGGCCTCTAGTGAAGAGTCGACGGAGGAATTGAGGTCGACGAAGGAGGTAGAGGTCCAGCTTCTTGGCTGGGAAGCTCGGAGAGAGAGAGGTGATGATAGTTGCTCCCTCGTTTGTTGGCAAGAGGCAGCAGAGAGAAGCGGAGAAGGAGACCTCAAGGTCTGGCAATGGCGGCACACGGAGGAAGGGAATGACGCAGTTTGTTAAATAAGTCGTTGTAACGCGCAAAACCGATCAACTCTTAAATTTATATTCCTAGATAGGGGAGTATCTAGGTTCATCCAAGGAGGCCAAATGTTTGCAAAATTGATTCTCTTGCTTGGAATACAAATCTCAACTTTCTTTTTGGTATTTTTCAATATATCATTTTTTTTGTTTTTGAATTAAAACAACATACGAAATGGTGGCAGGAAAGTGATTTACACTTCAAATTTAATAAACTACTTCTAAAGTGGCAAGTAGAACCTCTCCCTAAGCTCACTCTAGGCAAGTGGAGGCCTAGAGTAATTAGGGAGAGGGAGTGAAGAATATTAAAAATAAAGCAAGTAGAAATGCAAATAAGAAATTGCAAAGAAGGCAACTAGATTAATGAAAAGTGTTTTACAAAAAAACCTAGTAGAGGAATGCTTCTACTTCTAGAAAAATAAAAATAAAGAAAAGCAAACACAAATCCTCTAGATAGATGGTGAAGAAGAGGGCTTCTTGCTCCAAGGTTGGTGGCTCCCAATCTTGAAAAGAGTCCTCCAATTCCTTCCTTGCTGTGCTCCGCCAAGGTGATGTCCTCCAAGGCAAGCCCTAAGGGGGGCGTGCCTTAAGCTTCTCTCCAAGGGTGGACGTCCACCCTAGGTCCTTCTCCCTTGCTTGGCCGTCCTCCTTGAAGTGGAAGAGTCTTCCTCCTTGGCGTGGCCCAAGTTGAAGAGAGTGGGGAGAAGAAGGCACCGAAAAGGCTGGTGATGTGCCCTTTTAATCTCCTTCTCTACTCCTTCTTCTTGGCCGTGGGTATAGGTGGTTTTGGTAGCAAAATATACTAAGGGAGGATGCCCTAAAATTGTGGTAGGTGGTGGGTTTATATAGAGTAGGAAGGGGGCTAAGGTGACTCTTGGAATGGAGGGCTAAGATGGAGAGATGGAGGTGGTTGGGGATCCTAAGGCTAAGGGCAATTGGCGCCAACTCAAGGGGTGTTAAGGGGATGGTTATGGTGGTGTTGGTGGCTTTTGGTGGTGGAGAGACACCACCATTTTGGCGCCATCCTAGGGTCTTCTAGAAGGTGGGTTAGGTGGATGGTGGAGATAGCTTTAAGGAGAGGTGTATGGTGGAGATGAAGGGAATTTTGGAGGGAAAGTTGGCGCCAAAAGGGAAGGGTTCTAGAAGGTTATTTTGGAGGGAAAATAGGTGGCTTTTGGTAGTGGTGATGGGGTGAAGGGGTGTGATGGTGGTGGCGCCAACTTGGAGTAGGATAGCTAGCTTAGGTGAGCTTAGTTGATGGAGCTAGCTAGGGTTGAGTTGAAGGTGGTGGATGGGTAAGGAGCTGGGTGCTAGCTAAGTAAGCTAAGCTAAGCTAGCTTAGCTAGCTATAGAGTAGAGGAGGAGGTATTGGAGCTAGGGTTTGAAGAGAGGAGCTAAGGAGGAGAAGTCTGGAGCTGGCTGCTGCTGAAGAGGCTGGCATGGAGCTACTCTAGCTGGCTTAGCTTGCTAGTTCTTTGCTAGCTGCTAAGCCAAGCTAAAGTGAGCTGGCTTCTACCATAATGAGCTAAGGTGAGCTGGGTCTGGTGCTCCTGGGGAGGATCAAGCTGGTTGAGGCAGCTAAGGTAGCTTAGCTCAACTGAGTTGAGCTAAGCTGAGTCCCCAGGAGCTGGACTTGAGCTTCCTGAGCTGAGATGAGTTCTTCTTCAGCTGGTTGGAGCTGAGTGGAGCTGGATGTAGCTGGGTCTGAGCTGGGGTGAACTCCCGTCAACTCAGCTGAGCTAGCTAGAGCTCCCTGTGGACTAGTGGGAGCTGAGATGAGTTAGACTCAGCTAAGTTGAGCTGGATCTGAGCTGACTTGAGTTAGGGTGAGCTAAGATGAACTCTCTTAAGCTGCCATTCAGCTGAGATTAGCTGAATGGAGCTGGGATGAGCTAACCCTAGTTCAAGTGAGCTAGGTTCCAACTGTGGCGAGCTGGATCAAGCTGAGTTCCAACTAGTCTGAGCTTCTCCTTCACCGTTTGCCTTCTTGAATGCTAGGGTTTTAGGGATCTGTATATCTGTTCATCCCTAACACTCACAAAAACATATAAAAAAGACAATAACAAATGCAATGCATGCCTAACCTAATTTATGCCTAAATGCAGCCCAAAAACCTGCTTGCGGAGTAAAATCCTAAGAGCTAGGTTTGTTTTAATGCATAAGAATGATGATAAACTGGTGTTTATCACGGAAGGAGGAGGTTTTTGCGCTTGGATTCCAGACGGCAAGACTTGGGAGAGGTCGCCAACTTTAATAGAGCTACGGCCATGCTCAAAGCAGGTGAGAAGTTGCGAGAAACACTCGCAACTTGCTACAACTGCTTCTGTTTTGATCGGAGATCACGGAAGGAGGAGGCGACAACAGCCAGTGAAACAAACACCAATAGACACGGAACGACGAGAGGAAAAGATCTTTTGTTGCCGAGGCTGTTCGTGCATTGAGGCAGCTGTAACTCGAGCTTAAAGCTCATCAAGCTGCTCAGTCAAAGCCTGCAAACCGGTTGCAAGGAAGAAGATGGCCAGGGTCCTTTTTGCACGAGGGAAGGACCCAAAAGTAATAAAATCAGACCTAGTTGCAAAATTTTTAGGAATTTAAGGACTTAAATGCAAAGTAGGTGAGAATGTTGTCAAAATAGGTCCAACGAGAGCTTAATTAGGATCTAGGGAATCTAGTGACAGTCTTAATTTTGAGTTTTGAAATTATTTGTTTGGTCAATTTCATTTTTAAACCCACTTGACATTAATTATTCACCTAGATCACTATTTTAGGTTAACTTGGCTCCTTTGATTCAACTATTCACATTAAACCTTATAGAATCTTTATCTATAATTTTTAGGAGGTTTAATTTGTGAATTTTCCACCAGAATCCTGTCAACAGAGTTTTATAAAAATAGGGTTTAATTATTGTCTTGATAGCTTGATTTCCAAAGCAAACCCTAAATTGGTTATTTTGACCCTATTTAGCTATCTTTTGGGTTTAATCTGATGATTCCTCCTCCTGATTACATTGTACCCTTTTTATGTATTATTCAGGTAAATTTAACCTTAGGACTTAGCTAAATTAGGTTATTTACAGAGGATGATGGTGATGCCATCGGCATTCTTCCTATTAACTTTAGGAGGAAGACTACTCTCATTGTTCTCCACACCTTTACTTCAGTCATTTGCAACTAACACGTTCCCAACACCATTTGGAGGTTTTGTGGTGAATTCATCCAAACCAACTATCTTATTCGAAGTAGAAGAGGAGCTTTCGCCTAAATGCTTCCAAATATCGACACATTTTCCTTTAAATTATCCTTATAACCTTTAAACAACTAATTTGTCACTCCAATCTCACTTCTCCTACCATCATAGCAATCCCGCATGCTCTTCTTACTACCAAAAATGAAAACCTCAAGTGCAACGGAACTCGAGCACTCGTTCCCACCTCTCGTCAACTCCTCCAACATCTCTAAACCAACTTCTCCAATAGAATTCCCTATGTTCAACTTCTTCATTTTCTCATGAAGCCTAGCATCTGCCTTCTCAAAAAAGGGATAATTTTTCTTCTTCTTGGATCTTGATCTCCAATCACCTGCACCGAGTCTTTGCAGGCTGCTCCCACCTCACTAACTGAAATATGCTAGATCTTTCAAAGCACATGCATTTTGTGGCTGCTATGCCTAAAATGAAATATGTTAAAACTTAACTTAAAATAAGCAAACTTGTCTTTTGATTTCATTAGTACAAAAAGACAAGTACAAGCCTTGCAGCAGGACTTTACTTGTTGATCTGGAATCACAATATCACCTAGTCCAAGCATTGAAAATGGCCGAGTAGTTGGAAACAATAGTTACATCAAGAAGAGTTGCTTGACTAATAATGTTTTTCTTGGACTAACACATCATATATCTTATAGTTGTACTTTTCAAAAATAAACTTTTAGAAACTATTTTGTAGATACCTATAGGTATTATGGAATAGTATCTAGCGCATTCTTTGTGACAAATGAAAACACAAAATGTATAACAGCAACCGAGAAACGCACTCATAAGCATATAGCAATTGTAAATGATGAAACACTCCCTAGTGCAACTCACCATGAAGCATGCATTTTCATGAAGCCATAAAAAACATATGTGCTTTTTTCCATATAATATGGTAGAATATCTATACTAAAACTAAGACATCCATAAAACTAACCTTGATGGGAGCATTGAAAGATTTTGCAACACTGACCATAATTGGAGTAAAGAACACCTAGAAAATATCATAAAAGAAAAGACCAACTTGCAAACAAAAATAAAATAAAGTTGTAAATAGTGCCAACAAGATAACTTATCTTCTTCATAGACTTTGTGACATCCCAATTGCATGTAATCAGATGTATTCGAATTGATGCATTAGAACAATAAATTGATAACTTAAATGGTAGTGTTCCTAGTGATCTTCTAATGAAGTTTATCTGAAAATGGTTATTGAACAATTATAGCAAAGAATATTGGAAGAAAATTTGATCTAGCATTCTATGATAACCACTTTAAACAAATCAAAATGACATATAAAGTAGTTGTTTCTCAAAAAAGTATATATATAAATAGATGTATAAGTGAGGTAAGAACACACCCAACAAATTATACCTTGGCCTACTATTTCTCGACCAATGACTAAGAATTATGTGCATTAGGTAACTTTGAAGTCATACTAAATCATTAGGATTCTTGTGTCTACAGCTGTAAACTCTTGAAACAAAAGAAAAAGACAGATAACCATCATTTCGCTCCATTCCTAAACCCAAATTGATTCAAAAATTTGTATTGGAAGGCTTATTCCTATTTTGTAATATATAATGGTGACTATCAGCCTTTATCGCAAAGTATAAACCCAACTTCATGGATTGGCAGGAATAATATCCTCACAATACTCAACACAATTATTTTTTTTCCTTCTAAGTAACAATATAGGGATTTATCTTATCATTAATTTAGTACTCGGAAAGGATCTTCAAAGCAATTATCTTAAACTAATCCAAGATAGAATTTTTTTTTCTCAAAAGAAAAGGATAAAGTTTCTTTCTTTACTTTTGATAGAGGAAAATGTTCCTAATAAATTCTTAATAATTGTCCAAATAGTATCCTTGTAGAGAGTAAGCTTAGATTCTAAGTAATACTCAGACCTATCTTCAAGTCTCTCACAGGAATGTGAGCAACTAAATAGAATTGCCACCATTCTTGAGAAAAAAATCATTCCTGAGAACTTCTGTGCAATAAATTGGTTTTCATGATTTCTCTCAGTGATAACTCTTGAGTCTAAGAATTAGGGTCCAACTCCTTAGTTCAATAATTGGTTTGTACTCATGAATTGGGTTAAGAGAAAATGCACTAAAAGAGTGAACACTGCATTTCCATCAATCAATCAGAGATATTGGTTAGGTATGCCTGTTCCAACTGTTAAGACATGATAGACAAAATCAATCAGAGATATTGGCTAAGTTTTAACATTTTCAATCAAAATCTATTAATTAAATCTTTAATCCGAGGAACTTTCCAAACAATAAAATTAAACCTATCACGTTAAGCAATATCAAGTGTGTAGATCCTTATTATGGCATACTTAGGTAAATCGTAAACTATCCTAAGCTTGCCTTAGAGAGAGTAATATCATGAATAATAGCCTCTTTCACAATTTGTTGTAGTTATTAGCCAACAAAGGTGGAGAACCCAATGAAGGTGGAGGGGATGACAGGAGCACTATGGTGGGGTGGAGAAGAAGGGCGATGGGGCAAAGGAGGAGAAGGAAGTTGGTGGTTGGGGCTTGTTGGGGAGAAAAAAAGTAGGGAATGCATAGGAGGAGAAGGCAATGCCCCTCGATCCCCCCTGTGATGTGATCACCAACCTTTTACCCAACACCCCCTCTAATTCCATGACCCAAACATGTGTCCAAGGTTGGGGACATGTCAGTTTTGTTTGCTTTTCTTTTTGTGACAGTTCTATATATAAAAAAGGGGGTTAGCATAGTTTAGAGCAGGACTTCAACTTGGACATGTTACATTTTTTTTTTTGCGTTGCAACTTGGTTTAGGTCCTCAAATTTTGTATAACACCATAAAAATGTGATGTAATATTTTTTTTGGAACAAACTTTATTTTGTAACAAATAGTATGTGGCGAGGTGTGCTCGATTTTCGATAGAATTTAGCCCTTTAATTATTTAGATTTAGATTATGAAAACTTGAATTGGCAATTATAATTCCAATCCTACTGAGAGTTGCTTGAAAATAAGACATCCACCACTACATTCTCCCCAAGAAAATCTTTGCTTTTTTTTTTTAGTCTTATACGCTTCATCTAGTGTTATTTATTCTCCAATCATTTAGTAATCTTGTAAGCAAAGAATTCTGGATATTACATTTTGTTTTGGCATGCAACATCATTTATGGATCAAACCAGTTGTTGCTTAATGGTAGAATCAAAGTTGTTATATACCATTAGTTCCACTTGTGCATGGGTCTATGTTGAAGTTGCTATATCGATGAGAAAGAGATGTTTATCAAGCCATATGAAAAATATGAAGTTTTAGGTCACATAATTGGATCTATCATTGCTTGGCCTGAGATGTTTATTGTTTCGTGACAGGTATTGTGATGAAATTATTTTGAACCATGGTATATAAATTTAACTTTTTCTTTATATAATTTATCTTAGAACTATTTTCTTACACAATCTTTTTTTTTTTCAAGATTTCTTCAAGTTGCTATTCGAAGATGCACTCCGACAGAAGTCTTTTTACGTGCTTTTAGCTTAGTCAAAATATTTTTTTTTAGATTTTTTTTGCTTTGTGTTGGAAATGTATCTTTTTTTGGTTATGTTATTCTATAACTTTAACTTATTTATAAAATTTCTTCTTTCAAAGAAAGGACTTTTGGTTGATGAATGAATATTCATATGATTGATATGTCGTTTTAGTTGTTTGTTCTTTCTTACTATCATTAAATTGTGAAAATATGCAAATGATTTAGACTTCCTACCACTTTTTCATTATTTAATTTTAATATGAAAATATTTACTTTTTATTACATTAGATCTTTGGATTGTTTCATTATTTAAATATTTGTTCATTGCAATTTAGGAGTCATCTAAATATTAATATATACTTCATAATCAAAGTTGATGTAAATTAAAGTATACTAATGCACCTTAAGATATAGCATTGGATAGCGGTGAAAATTAACCAACTATTAAAAACAACGATGCTATTAATAGTTAAATTATGATAATAAATAAAATGTTTATCAATTAAATTAGTGATAGATTTTATTATTTTTAATGATCGTCATTAGCAACATCAAACTTTGTTCCAACAAGAACTAAAATAATCATGAGGTTAATTAGCAACGAAAAGTGATTACTTCTAAAGTATCTTATATTGTCAATTTGTTGTGATAATTATTTTTGTCAATATTTTTTTTAACAATAGCATTGATTGTAGCAACAAAAGGTAGTCGTTAAAAGTAACATTTATCATCGAAAATATCAACAAAATTAATTGTTGCCAAATATTCAAAAAATATCGACAGTCTAAAATTGTCGATAAATCTTTAGCAACACTAGTTATACCGACGAATAAGCGATGATTCCAAAAAGTGTCGAAAAATATCTATAGCGACAAATATTAGTGCTTTACTGACATATCTCTTTTGTTAGTAAAAATTATTATTGTTGTAGTAACACTCTTAAACTTAGGGTAATCTAAATTCCTCAGACAAATCTAAGCCTTGTCTATGATAACCTAAAATTTTACTGTAAACAACTCGCAAATTAGTAGCGAATATTCGGAAGGTAATTATATTTTAAAGAAGATTTTCACTTGATAGCTGATGAGGTGTAACTCATTATAGCTAAAATACCTAAGTTAAGCTAGAAACTAGGTTAAGCACTACATAATTAACACTAGAAATGGGTTAAGTGTGAGAATTAACAGAAATGACCTAAAATAGCAAATCAGCGTTAAAAACACATAATTAGGTCACAAATTGAGATATTTTATTTAAAAATGGAAAATGATGATCCACTTGCAAATTGAACACATATTTTGGTTCAAAAGATTAAATTAAGAGTGAAATCATGTTCTAATATGTTCAATTATCACTTCATAAAAACTTCATGGCATTTGAACATTAATAAGACCTTGTACTTAGAGTTTTTCATTTAGGTCCTTTAAGCATTAACATTCCATTCACATTAAAAGTCCAAGGACCCAATTGTAAGCTGCAAGGGATCCATTTGTAAACCCTCAGGGATTGCTCGGCCTTCATTTTCCTTACTTATAGGTTTCTTTGCAATATTCATACCGTTTCGGCTATGAGGGTTTCCGTGTAATTGTTCCAACTCACCTACAGTGCACCCACCACTGTAGCATGCAGAGAACTTGAAGATCAAGAGCCGTCGATTGCGTGAGCCATTGATCCAAGGGTCGATCCTTCATCGCTGTGTGCATGCCTTTGTGTGTAGTTTCACCTCCCATCCCAAATCTCATCTGATGGTGGAAAATTGGTTTAACTTTCCCGCGCATCCATCTCTCTTCCATCCACCGTTGGAGCCCTAATCACTTAATCACACCCCGCGATGCTCAGAATCACTCCCTCGGCTACTTAAGCACACTCCCTGAGATCTGCGCGGGCGATCGACTCCCCTTCTACTTTCTTGAGCCAATCCATTCCTCCCTCTCCAGTGCCTTCTTACCTCTTGTTTACACAGCGAGATCGATGTTTAAATAATCACATTGTAGTATAGTCGAAATCGCTTTGAAAAAAAATATAATTTTATTACTTG
Source organism: Thalassia testudinum (assembly GCA_037157565.1). NCBI lineage: Eukaryota > Viridiplantae > Streptophyta > Magnoliopsida > Alismatales > Hydrocharitaceae > Thalassia > Thalassia testudinum. Next base: position 51,293,151 of record JAZHRO010000018.1, on the reverse strand, counting down.
AATTTAAAGTTCGAGGTCGAACACAGGGAGCAAATGGAATTCACGCACTAATCTCAATAATAAATGCAATTTGAACACATAATACTACTCAAATGCTAATTAAAAATATAAAGCATGAATATGAGAATAATTGTAGCTAAAAATAAATGGAGAGTTTATGAAGAATTGGACGTCTAATTACAAAATCAGACGTCTTAAAAATGATGTGCTATTATGGCTCTCTTTCTCTGATTTCTTTCTTCTGCTTCTTCTCCTGTTCTTTCTCTTTCTCTTTATCTTCCTTCTTCTTTATTCTCCGGCGTCCCCTTCTTTCTTTTTCTTCTAATTTTGGCTTCTCTCTTCTTCAGCTTTGCCTTTCCTTTAGCTTCCTCTACCTTTAGTTTCTTCCTTCCCTTCTTTCTCTCTGATTCTTTGCCAGCTGCCTTTCTGCTTCTTCTTCCTCTTCCTTGGCTTCTTCCTTCCTTCTTTGGCCTTTCTCTTCCTTAGCTTTCTTCCTCCTTCCTTCTTTCTTCTTCACTGCCTGACCTTTTCTTCTCCTCTATATTTGGCTAAGTGTGGAGCGAAGCTTTCCACAGCAAAAACCCCCCTTCCCTTGCGTAGCATTCCTCTCTTCTCTCTTCTCTATTTTGGTTTGCTCTCCCAGAGCCACGTCTGGGTCGGGTAATCGGACCTAACGGAGACCTGGGTCCAGGCTCACCGGCGTGGGTGGTGAGCGAGGAGTGAGTCGGTTCGGGTAAACGGGTTGTGGCCAGGTCCGCGTGGGCAGTGCCGCGGACGAGGCCGTGAGAGGGGGAGAGAGGGACCTCACCCCGTGAGTAGGAGGCGACAAGGATAATGCACGAAATCAATTTATGTGCATACGCCCGCTCGTCCAGTTCTGAGGTGGGACGTGAGCGCGCAACAGCAGCAGGTGTCTGGCTTAATTGGTGAAGTTGCGTGGGTTATTGACTCCAATTGAGAAGCTAAGTGCGCTCGTGTCTCAAGTCCGCGTCGCCTGGGACTCACACCTAGAGCAACAGCAGCTGGAACACAGGAAGCGAGCTCCAAGCTTCTTCATCCATGGTGGCCGATGTGCCTGAACCTGCAATCATGAGCACGGCCTTGCGGCCACATCAAAATGTCAAGGGAGATTCGCCAAGGCACGACGAATATGTGGCGGTGGTCGGCGTGGTGTGGGAACGCCTGAGTGAGCGTTCCTAGGGTTCTCTGTGGTCGTGTGAGTGGGTGTGTTCGGGGTCGCTTTTGGGTGGTCAACGGAGAGATTAGAGTAGTGGGAGATGATCAGTGGGGTGTTGCGGAGGTCATAGGGTGGTTGGCGAGGCGGGTGGAGGTGCAGAGCGACGGGGGCGTCTCGCCGGAGGTATGGCCAGAGGTGGCAAAGGTGATGGTGATTGGTGGAGTCGAGGGGTATTTTTGAGAAATAAAGAGGGGGAACGAGAGTAGAAGGGAGAGGGAAGCTAACAGACCTAAACTAAGGACGAAGGAGACAAGACAGGCATCTGGGATGGTACGACCGATGCTGGAGACAAAGATCTTCGTAGATGAGGCGGTGGCGAAGATGAGGGCAGTGGCGGTGTCAGGGCTGGTATGGTCGACGTGGATGAATGAGAGGAAGGCAATCCAACCACTGGTATTGTGGTTGGGAAATGAGAGAGAGGGGGAGGAACTGCCGGAGCTTGCGGAGATGTTGTGGTTGGCGAGGAGAGAAGAATGTGAGGTGGACCGGCCCAATTCCAAGTTGGGGAGAAGCGGTTGAATCAGGGGCTGTTTAAATAGGCTTCTGTGGATAGATTTGTGCTTGGAAGCCAAGCTTCCAAGCAAGGCATGTCCACTGAAGTTGGAAGCTTCAAAAAGACCCAAATCTTTTATGCGTTTGCATGAGAGATTGGGTACAAATTAGGGCTTAGAGATGGGGTCAGACTATAGGAGATTACTCAGAGAATCTCCCTTCCAATTTTGGGAGGGATTCTTTGAGCAATCAATGAGGAATTGCCTTCTCAAGTTCTCCGGAGTAGGATTCCCTCTGCTATAATGGAAGAGGGACCTATTTGAAAGGAGATGAAGAAGCTAGGGGGCCAAATGCATGGGTTTTCGAAAGATAGGGCCAGAAATGTAATCAGGTTGGACTTATTTGCAAAGTAGGTCAAGATGAGTTCCCCTTAGGTCCAAATTTTGGTACAAATCTAATCTAAACCTAAGAAATCCAATGGTGAAGTTGGATTTTGTGTTTGACCACGTTTGACTGGGTAATTTATGCAAAAACCTAATTTAGTGTAAAAATTTGTCTGAGACCCCATTCTAAGTCAAAATGGGTTCCAATGGATAAATTGAAGGTCCCAAACCCTAAAGAATATTTTTCTATGAATTTTAGAGGGTTTAGATGTATTTTATCTTGACCAGAACCTTGTTTAATCAAGTGGGTCTGTTTTAGGGTTACAAGAAGTCATTTAATTCCCAGAACTCACACGAACCCTTTTCTCTATGAGCCAACTCACTTTTTATCTTGTTAAGAACTTTTGACCTGTGTTTATCCCTCAAGAAAATCCATTGTTGTATTGTAATGGTAAAATTATGATTTTACCCCTTGTTTCTTGCTTTTATCTTAGAATGATTATTCACTGAATTAAGACCTCCAGTTGGTTATGCAGGAGCTTTTGTTACTTTTTATGGGTCAAAATGAGGTAGTTAGGGCTCATGATGGTGTTCCCATCACCTCTTCACTCACTGCACCTGTGATAGGGGCGTAGCTCTTCCTCCTCAATTCCTCCTCGTCACTAGGGATGATGTATGCCTGAGGATGACCATGGAGCTCCACTAGAGGGATCTTTACTCGCTGGAGATCTCCCTCCCTTCTTCCTCCCTAGCCATTGACTTTGGATCTAGGAAACCCATTATTTTGATTAGATTAGGATTTTAATTGCTTTCTAGATTAGTTTTAGTGTTAGTGTAATTTAGATTAGTTAGGTGTAGTTTAGATGTCAACTTCTGTGATGGATTAGTGTGGATTAGAGGTAGGTTAGCCTAGACTTGATCTCGCCCTCTTTGATCAATTCAGATCAGAGAGGTGTTTTTCCACCTCCATTGCGATCTATTTTTCTTTCTCTTCATCTCACAATTCATGTTCACTCACTTGATGCACAATGTAGTCACCAAACACCCATTCATTAGAGAATTCAACAGTTTTGAAGCTCCTTAGCTTTCAGATCTGTTGGAGCCCTCAAACATCAAATCGAGGGTATTCCATTCAACCCATATTCCCATCGATGCCCTCCCTTTTATTTGAATCAATCGGATCTGACTAATTTTTATTGAGATGGTTTTTGATAGTTGATTAATGAGTTTTGAGCTAATTGCAATCTATTTGGATTTTATCGATTAAATGGGGTTTATCTGAATTTGATTTGAAACATTGCCATTATTTTAAACTTATTTGATCAGGTTTTCAGTGATCATATTTGTTGTGCTTTATTTGATGTCATATTTTGAATTTTTGGTGATTGATAGGTAGTTTAGGCAAGTGAGAATTATATGAAATGATTCAAGGCCTAAGCAATGACCTAATGATTTTTCAAGGATCACTTGACAACTGAAACACTGATTTATAGTGTTTAGGAGCTCAAAGTGATCAATTTATAGTGGCATTCTTACATTAAAAAGCCCCATTATGGGCAACATTTATTTATAACCTCAAACTGATTTCAATAAGTTATTTGAGTGCAAAATGAGTTTGAAAGATATTAATGAAGATTCCGATGCATGATTGTAAGTGGAATTTAGAGTTAGTTTGATTCATCCCCCTTATGTTGTCCATGACAAAGAGGAATAATCAAATTAGGATTCAAGAGTTTGTCACTGTGCAATGGGGCCTTTAACAGATTTCAGATCTTCATACATGTTTTTCAAAGGATTTTGAGGCAAATATAGTTTGTTCAAGATGTAATTGGCCTTAGATCAAACCTTTTCATGTCTGATCTGGGCTGATTTCAGTGCATTAGTAACTGCTGCTAATTCTGATGGTAGCATGGAAGCAATTATAGCTGCTGAATTAGCAGCTATAACAGTAGAGGTTGCTAGCAACAACTTAGTTGGAATTGTAGTTGAATTAGCTGCTAAAGGAGTAGCATCTACAGTAGCTATTAGCTACTAAAGGAGTAGCATCTACAGCAGCTATTAGCTACTGAATCTGAATTGTATTTACACCTGAGTTGTTGTTATGAGTAGTAGCCTCTGTTTTCCATGAAATTTGAATGATTTTAAGGATTTGATGTAGCTAACATGTATATTGTTATAGTTCATGTGACCAAGCTTTCATGTACCTTTGTAGTTCAATTTTTAACTTGTAGATTGCTTGGAAATGATTTTTGAAGTTCATTGTCAGCAATTTAGAGTGATTAACTATCCAAACTATGATTTTAATGAAAATCAAGATGAAAATCATGTTTATACGTTCAAACACTTGTCGTGTGATATGTTGGACAGTTCTGAATGATTACATCTCATGTTCAGTCCCTAAAACACATTTAGAAGCCTTAAGTGACAAGGCTTTCATCCCTTTTAGGCCACATTTGGGGTTAGTTAGTAAATGAATAAAATATTTTAAAAAATAATAAAAATAAATAAAATAAAGATGTCTTGAGTAGGATTAGGTATTGTTACGACCTGATTCCCGAATCCCTACGAGACACGAGAATCGGATCGACTCAACTGATCCCAAGACCCAGTCATCCAACGAGAAAGTAACCAAAAAGCAATAAAATAAACCACATTCTCCATGCAAGTAACTAATGGTAACAAAAGTACAGCAGTAAAGAAAAAACTATTACAGTACATACCACCACAACAGTAGAGAATTAAAAACAGGTACAGAAATATGACGTTTACAATAAAAGAGTACAAAGGTGTAACAGAATACTCACTACTACAGGAAAACGGGTCAACAAAAGTACAACTACTGGGCTCTACTAAGCCCAGCACCCTCCGCAGCCGTAGGCTCTGGCTGCTCAACACCTGGACCTAAAAAAGGTGGTAAGTACGACACGTCAGCGAAACGCTGAGTAGAGTGGCAACCAGCTAGCTAAGAAAAACAGTAAAGGTGGACAGGTAGCTATTATTTTTAATTTCTTTCTTTATTTATCTATTTACTCTTTCTTGGTTTATTTCTCAGGTCTTTCTCTTGATCTCGAATGTTCCTCGTGGGAACGATCTTGATTGCAGTCTTTTTCGAAAAGTAGAAGTAGCACGTGGTGCTCTCCTGGTTAGGAGAGTCCCCCGTGGTGGTCCTACCCTCAGTCAACCACCCCAAGGTCGCTGACAGACGTAACGGTGACTACGGCATGCGCGATAAACGCAAGGGTAGCTACCCCGCACTGGCACGCGGTCAGTCATTTCCGTTAACGGGTGCGCCCAAAGCACAGCACGGAACCAGTATAAGGCAGAGCCCTCTCAGTAATAGGGGTCCAGCCCCTCCACAGTAACCAAACAGGGGTCTTGCCCCTCCACAGTCCGCACACCCTCGCTTGACTACCCTGGTTTGCCCAGTGGGCCTAACAAGTCGGTGTAGGACGGATAGCTGAACCCCAGGGCCTGTGGGGTGGCTAGCTCCCTCCATACACTAGTAGCTCTCCCTGGTACGGTGTACGCAAGGGCCAAAAGTTGGTACAAAGTGGCCAAACCTAACCCTGGGTCCCTAGGGCGGCTGACTCCCCTCTACACTAAGAGGTAACATGTGCTTCCCTCGGTACTACATACCCAAGAGACAACACACTTTCCCATTCACTTTTCCAGTTCCATTCCATCTATTTCTAGGAGTTCTACTCCTAGTTCCCCGTAGGGTTCATTCTCATGTTCCTCAGGCAAAGCCATACTAGGTTTCATCATTTCAGGTTTATCCGCATACAGTACGGGTTTCCAACATTCAAACTTCTTTTCCTTTCCACTTATATACAAGCAGCTCGTATTTAATTTCAATCAACAGAAATTACATGTAATAGTTACTAACAACAGTACTCTACATTTCACAGGTAGCTGTTATCCAATTACAGGCAATTATCATTATTTTATCTACTTATCCAAGGCTGCAATTCAGGCATTCAAGATATTCGTTTTAGTGTTTCTGTTCCTAGGATTCATGCCATACCCTAGGACCTATCATTCAATCTAGTTTTCAGGTCCTAGGATTCATGCCATAACCTAGGATCTATCATTCAATCTAGTTTTCAAGTCCTAGGATTCATGCCCATACCTTAGGATCTATCATTCAATCTAATTTTCAGGTCCTAGGATTCATGCCATAACCTAGGATCTATTATTTATTTCAGATATGCATTAATGTTTGTAATTAACTAAGGAAAGCCACTCTACCTGTAAAATCGGGAGTAATGAGGGTGTGATTGGCAGGTTCGTGTGCCTCCGCAACCCCCAAGTCCACAACAGAACAAGGTCCTAACACAAGGATCAACCACAAGGAACCACTCAGAATAGGGTAAAAGTATTTCAAACAAGTAAAGGAACTTGTATAAAAACAAACGAAATCTTAAACGCGGAAAACAGACCTCGAACGGACCTTAAACGGGTCAAAAATGACAAATCTGACTCAAATCAGACGTCTGGAACATCTTCCAGACGTCTTAAAAGGAACCCAAAGCCATACCTCACTCTGTGTTGCTCCTCAGATGTCCAGGGATCCTACTGAACCGTATGGACCTAGTTCCAGACGTCCGACCACCTCTCCGGAGTCTGGAAACGCTCTCCGCTGTCTGGTGCCTTGCCCAGACGTCTGACCCGCATGGGAGGGCGTGTCCCGCGCCTTCCCGAAGCGGATCCTGCACGCGTATGCAAAAATCCCTCAGCAAGGCATGCGACAGAGCTTTAGCGGAACGGCCTGCATGGCCGTATCCACAAAAAGAAAGATATAGGCACATTATGTACCTATCAGTCGTTTGGAGCTTCCTCCAGATGTCGCTCTCATCTTCTGGATGTATGTCCAGACGTCTGATTTTGGGAAAAATTCCCAGAATCAGAACCTCCTCCATCTTCTTCCCACTACACGCGGCCGCGCTGCGCTCGTCCGCCTGCTGCCCGAGCTGCAGCAGCACCGGGGAACCCTCCCCAGCACAGCGCTCCGCCTTGCGCACGCCGGCAGGCCTCGAGCTGCTCCGGTGAGCACTCTCTCCCTCACGGCACGCACACTCTCTTCTCTTCCCTCTCGCTGCACTTCTCCTCTCTACCGCTGCACTCGCTCGTAGCTGCTGCTCGCTCTCACCCTCACTGAAGGACGATGGGGAATGGAGGGATGTGGGGTGGCGAATGAGGGAGAGGGAAGGGGGTATTTGTGGGCATGGGGGAAAAGTGTCTGCAGGTCTGCGAGGGAAGAAGGAAGAGAAGAGGGCGGCAGGGGCTCAGTCTACGTGCGGCACGCGTGCAGACTCGCGGTCGTATGCACGCAAAAATTTATTTCCGAACGTCTGGGAAGGTGTCCAGACGTCTGGACCAACTCCTAGACGTCTTAAGGTGTATTGATGTCACGGGTCTTAACAGGTATTTCTTTAAGTGTATGCTAAGTTTCAAGGTATTCTGAACCTCCGACTTGGTAGAACATATCAACAGACAGTTCAATTTACCTTGGAATTTAATAAAAGACCTAAGATGAAAAATCACAAAAAGAACTTCCTCTCTTTTATCTCAATATTTTTCTCTCATCCCTTATCTCAACTATATTTATAAAAACTATAAAAATAAAAAAAATTATCAAAAATACCCAAAAATACCCTGTATAGTATGTATATACTTGTAAATATAATTTAAACTAAGTTATATGTATATATGGTACAATATGTAAATAATGTGTATGATTAACTTATATATGTATTCCATATATTAAATAAAATATTTAGAATAATTTATTGTATATATAACTTTATTGTATTATTATATATAAATTGATATTAACTTAATGTACATTAACATAAGTAAATAATATAAACCTATGTATATGTACATAACTATATCTAATACTATACATACATATTTAACTAAGTACTATATATTGTATAATACCTATAAATTGATTTAATTAAGTAATTACAGTAGATAATTACGTTATTAAGTTAACTAAGTAAATTATTAACTTAAAATAAAATAAATTAGTAATTTAAGTTAAAACTGAAGTAACTTATCATGTATATTTGTATAGTATTATTTTAAGTATTTTTAACTTATTTATACTGTATTTATATAATACTATAGTATTTATAAATTATTTATATACATATCTATCTAAAACATGTTTAAATGTACATAAATTAAAATAAAATTTCTAAAGTACATTAAAAATGTGTAATAAATAATTTATTATATAAATTAACACTATATAAATCAATTTTGTGATTAAGACACCAATTTGTACTTTAATTAACAATTTAACCCCTAAATTAATATGTATAGACCACTAACTTTAACTAATTTTTATATATAACTAATTAAGTTATTTTACTAAATTAACTATACAATTATGTAGCTATATATGAGGGCTTTCTAATGGTATATTTTAATTAGAAATTTGAACTAATTATGGGCCTCAAATCGAGGGCCAAAATCATGGATTTTAGACAGGCACGCACACGTTGCATAGCATCAATGGCACCCATGGGTTAGTCCCACATCATGGATGCAAGAGCAGGCACCGCAGTATAAATTGTTTTCGTGCCCCTTGCCGACCAGTCATCAGCGTAGGGCACAAAATAAAACCCATTACATATCTCTCCTCTCTCGAGCATACTGATACTAAGCATGTGTGTGTACAGTGGTGGGTCAGGGACCACGCACTGTAGATAGGCCCATATTGGGCATGTAATCGGATAAAATGCACCTAAAATGAACTAGGGATGGCCCACTAGTAGAGGTCTGATCCCACCCCTATGGGGTGCTGTGTATCCCTCGAACATGGGCCAACCTGTTCGAGTTGCATTTGCAGCTAAGTGCTGAATGGGACTTAGTGTGTGAGCTTGTGTGAGTGTGTCTGTGTGTACATATGTTTATATGTATTGTATGTGTATATATATGTATAATATATATAAGTAGATGTATATATGTAGTAAATAATATATGTAGATAATGTATATGTATATAGGTAATATACGTATATAAACATAAGTAAAGTAGAGCTGCAGTTGGAGTCTTATATGTATATAAATAACATTATGACTTTAGTGACAAATACATCCGTCACTGTAGATATGCTTATATGTTAGTATAAAATGCCTTATGTTATGCATATATGTTATTAAGACTACACTAACATATGTAAATGTCACTGTATATATAATATATGTTATTAAAGGTATTAGTATGTTAATATAACTTAGTATAATAGATATTAGTAGATATTTTTGTACCTATATTTAAGTATTACTTATAGTAGTTGTATATAGCTAGCATAGTATAGTATTAGTTAGTTTTTAATGCTTGCCATTTGTAAATTTATTTTAGGCATTGTAGGTAGGAATAACTGATTCTTTTGTATATAATTAACTAATTCTTTCATTTATTGATTCATTCATTCTTATTGTAAATAAAATTAACATTTTTGGAATAAAAGAACATTTTTGGACTTAGAAAGTGATGTATATCAATAACTACCTCCCAATGAACGACTTGAAAACTAATCAGTAAAAATTGTAATTAAATAAAAGTAACGCGATATCTGTTTGCATTGTAAGAAATATACTACAACAACAACACCATAAAACATCGTTTTTATTGCAACGCGATAGTCTCCTGTCATATTTTTGGTGCCGTTGCTGGGGACAAAAGCCAGGCAACAGTGCTTTATTATGATTGATTGATGAATGTCGCAAGTCATCGCATTGTTTTTGGCATTGTTGCCAGGGATAAAAACCCAACAACAGTGCTTTATTATGATTGATTGACGAATGTCGCAAGTTATCGCATTAGTCGCCCATCCCCAAAGATTTGATCACAACGTTACTATTACATGTAACTAGTGTGTGGAGAAATTTCGGCAACACCTCCCCGCACTTCTCTAGTATACCCCCAAAGACTAACCTTAACTACGTTCCTAATAGGTCCCACTAAAAGGCACTCCTGGAACGAAGTTAAGATTAGTTGGTATACCAGAGAAGAGCGAGAAAATGCATCCGAAATTTCTCTACACGCTAGTTACATGTAACAAGTAACCCTAAGTTGTAATCAAATCTTCAAGGATCCCCCTTAGCTCAGAACTTCTCTGAACGACACTTATGGCATGTTATAAAGACAACGCATCATACATGTAAGTGAGGTATACACACACTTTACATTGTCCATATAACATGATCATAAGTCTCGATGGGTTAGTATTTTGACACAATTATATCCCTCCCACAACCTATTATCTAGGGGTTAGAATTCCTACTGTTTATCATTAAGTGCTTCTAAATTTGTGTAAGTGTGTGTGGTACTAAGAGCTGATAATCAAACATTTAACTTCTAAATTAAATTGTTAGATGTAAATTTTATACACAAAAACCTAAACCCTAAACAGTAAACCCTAACCTAAAAATCCAAAAGATAAAGCCAAACTAAACCTGAAACTAAATTGAAAGCCTAAATCAAAATTTGTAAACCTAAGAAACCTAAATCGAAAACCCTAACTCTTAAACCTAAACCCAAATTTAAATTGAATTTCAATTTTCAATTAAATTTCTATAACTAAACTTCATAAAAAAAACCCTAAACCATAACCCTTAAACCCCAAACACTAAACTGTAAATTTTAAACCCGAACCCTAAACATTAAACCTTAAATTTAAAACATAAACTAGAAAACCAAGACTCTAAGCTCGAAATCCAAAACCCTAAACTCTAAACTCAAAACCTTAAATCTAATACCCTAAACAATACACACAAAATTTAAATCCACAACACTAAACCCAATAACCTAAATTTGAAACCATAAACTCTAAACACTAAATCTTAAATCAAAAAACCTAAACTCAATACCCTAAAGTATTAACTTCAAATCTATTACCCTAAATCCAAAATAGAAAACCATTAATTCTAAAATCAAAACTTTAAAACCTAAACCTAAAACCTATAACCTTAAAACCTAAATCGAAAACCTAAATACTATGACTTTGTTGAAAAATTTTTGATAGAGTTTCCCTTGTAATATTAGACATTTACATTTCCTGCAAAAATAGAATAAATCAATCACAACATGTGGACACACCCCACATGTAATACAATAAATTCAATCTGCACATATTTAAATTGTGGGCACACCCCACATTCAAATCAAATAATAGAAATAACCTAATCTAGCAAGAAAATTTAAATTTAAGAAGGACATAATTAATTACATGCAATTATTTGTAACAAGTGTCAAAATTTAATTAATTAAATGCAAATTTCAAAAAAGATAAATATATTACATAGAAAATTTAATAAATTTCATGTCAATTACTTTTCATGCCAATAAATTCATTAAACATCAATTTGCATGCATTAACATCTAATTAAATTAACAAACTAATTTTATGTACTACAATTAAATTCATGACACAAAAATTTAATGTAATTAATATAATAAAAATCTAATTAACAAAAAAAATGGGTAGGGGACGTTCGCAGGGGGCTGCGGGAGGGAGGGAAGGGTGGGGTGGTGGCGGCATAGGAGGTGGCGCGCGAGGCGTGGGGCCACGGGGGGCGGTGTAGGGGGCTCCAGGGGGGAGCACGACATCACGTGGGGGGGGAGGGGTAGTAGGTAAGGAGCACGGTGAGGGGGGAGGGGTGGTGCAGGGAGGGGGGAGGGGCTGCGCAGTGGCGTTGGGAGGGGGCGAGCGGTGCAGTGCCATGGGGAAGGGGGTGGTGCGGGGAGGGGGATGGTGCGATGTGGCGGCACGGGGAGGATGGGGTAGCGCAGTAGGGAGGGGGCAACGCGACAGTGTCGATGGCGAGGGCTGCGGGGACAGGGCATGCCTTTTCTCTCGCGTGAGATCGACGAGGTCAGTCGAGGTCAATCGAGGTTGCGGACGAGCGAGAGGTCGAGGACGAGAAGGTGTGGAGGTGCAGAGGCACAAAGGAGTAGAGGAGTGAAGGTGATTGGAGATGAAATGCGGGAGAGGAGGGGAAGGTCGACTGGTTTTAGGAAAATATCTTGAGATTTAGCGATGGTTCATTTCGAAATTATCGCTAAAAGAATTTAAATGGGATGGTATTAGTGACGGTTGTTGCCCAAAACTGCCTCCACTGAACTGGCATCAACTTTTAGGTTGGGTAATTTTCGATGCAAAACTTTTAGGTTAGCGATGGTTTCAAAGAAAATTGTCACCAAAACCCTAATTTTGGCATCAAGCATGCAAAAAGCCTGCTATTCTCAATTATCATTTAACGACGGTTTCGATAAAAACCATCCCTAAAACCCCCATTTTTTCATTGAGCACGCAAAAAATGTGCCCTCCTCAAGTATCCTTTAGTGATGGTTTCAAAATAACCATCCCCAAATATTACCACCCGCCACCCTAGGTTGGTAAGGAAGGCAGAAGGGTTTTTGGCAACAGTTATTTAAATAACAATCTCAAAAAAGAATCATTTGTGACGGTTGTAAAAAGATCGCTCAAAAATCGTCGCAAAATGCGCATTTTCTAGTAGTGATAAATAAAACTTAAAACAAATCAAAGAAGAAACCTTGACATACCAGCAATTCACACCAAAAGGAGGAAGCTGGGGAGTGAAGCAGCTCCAAACAAAGAAGACGAGAGCTGGAAAGAAACAAATGAGATTCATATGAGAAGAGGAAATGAATTTTATATAGGGAGTATTGTGTGGGACCACCCATATGCAGTGGGGCCCATAAACTCCCATGCACAAGCGCCCAAGCAGTGAGAGGCCAAACGCGTCGCCTTTTGCATCACTTGATGCATTTATGTACTTTTTGGCTAAAAAAACTTGAATTTACCTAATCTGAATTGATTAATGGATCTAAACTTGATCCGAATCTACTTACATTAAATGAGTTTAAACTCGTATAATCCATTTATTAAACAAGTTGAGTTCAGGTTTACCCCCACAAATTCGCTTAACCCGATAAACTCGATTAATGAGAAAGAAACCCATACATTTCACCCTCAAATTTTCCCATCTAACTCATTTAACCTGTGATTAAATGGGTTAAATAGGTCGGGTTGGATTTGGTAAGTGTAAATGGATTAAGTTCAGATTACAATATATAGACCTATTTAATAAATAGATTGAACCTGACTTGATCCGTTTGACAACCATACTAACGTGAGATCTTGGTTGGATTTTGTATGGAAAAATCATCACTCTACGTAAAACAATTTACATGCAATATGCCTATATTGCTGCGTATCATAGTTGATCATTTGGTTATCTTTTGCTTAAAATTTATCTGATCTTGAAATGAACTTTGTGGAAGCATGTGGTGGAAGTCCAACCGTATTTGCTTGGGATGATATGCAAGCCAGCTTTAGAAATAAGTGTGATATTGGATGCAAGATAACAATTTTTAACGAGGCCTGATCTCGTGATGGTGAGGTATAAATACGTTATCTTTTTAAACTTCCTTGTGAGGATAATAAAGTTATTTCATCGTGAATGTTGATGATATTTTTCAAAACTTTGGTAGGACACTGCCTCCGCTAGGGTTATTACCATGTATCATTAAGCTACTGCATCACAAGTTTTATACACCATTGAGGTCACTGCCCTTACCTAAATTTGCACCGCATTGTAAGGCTACAACTTCCACACAAATTAGGGTAGCCTTCTTTAGGCAACTACGCTATAATGGTAGATCTCAGCTTCCACAAGCATACATGTCCACAACTTGGCTATCACAACATGATTTGACGTACCAATAAGAAAGAGAAATTATAGTGCTTTCCACTTGGTACACTCGTTCTTCCTTTCCTTTGTTTCTTTTTACGTCTTTCCTTTTACATTTTTTTAATAAGAATGTGAATGATGATACCTACACACAGCATCACAAATTTGGCCTTGAAATGACAACATGCAAAAAAAAAAAAAAAAAAAAGCAAAAGAAAAAAGAAAAATCAATTAAGACGAAGACACCTTGTTGAATGGTAGTCAAAGATGGGATCGAATAGAATCACAGCATACTAGCCATGCATCAAAGATGGAATGTTAAAAGAAGAGTAATTGTCACACCTATGTGCTGCATGCACATTATGAAGCCCTCTCTATCAATAGGTGCTTTGTGCCCTACAAGGTGTTCCTTATTGGCTTTAAGATGATCTAACCAGTTAGAAAATAATAGATTAGTTGGATTGACCTCCTTTCTTCATGTAGCTAGTTGCTGTTAAAACAAACGTATATAGGAAATAAATAAATAAAAATATATACATTTCCAACGTTTTTACATAGATAAAAAATATTAAATCAAGCAAGCCAAACATGATTTGGCAAGATACAGAATAAAATAAAGAATAAGTAACATGCAATTGTACAAATAAACAAAACGAGAAGGAATTAAATTTTACTCTGATCGAAGCACCCATTAAGGATTTCCCTTAAAGAAGGTATCGCTCTCTACAATACTGGTGCATTGGAGTCAGATAAACTCTTCCTAAGATACGACGATCCACCTCCAAGATTTGGCGCACTCCAATCTTGGATGTCCTTGAAAACCACCTTAAGAGAGCGAAGTTGAGGCAATTTGGTTTCCAATCAAATTCCTGATTGATCTACCAACTGGATGCTTTGATTAACCAAAAACATCTCGTGGAATGCTCAATCTCCTTGTGCAAGATCAACAAAAGTGATTGCAGACTTTTCTACCAATCTCATGTCAAACGAATGCACCAAGAAATAGTAACAAGAATTAGAGAGAGAGGGAGAGAGTAGAGAGAGCTTTCTGCTCTTGTTATGTGTGTCAAATGAGAGCCCTCTCATGGTCCTTATATAGAGCTCACGACTAGACGTTTAAGAAAATTCTCATTTTATGGAAATATGGCAATTGGTTGACTAACTAAGTCCATTGATCGACCAAAATAATTGGTCGATCAAACTTCACTATTTGGTCGACCAAACCAATTAATTGACCAAATTAAATTCATTCATGGACCAAAATAATTGGTCGACCACTTTTATATTCTGATCGACCAATTCAGGTTAAAATCATGAGATTGAAAAACCGTAGCAAAAGAGTCCAAGTTCCAAGTTCCAAATTGATTCTCACCCAGGCGAGGCGTGTGCACCTCCATGCATGGTCCCCAGCTCCACCTCTCACTCTTTGCTACATAAGCCATGGAAGGCAGAAGCCTTTTACACCTACCAAGAGGTTTGTCCACTTTTAGTATGGGACTAAAAACCTCTCCCAAATCTCATTGATTTCAATATGAATTCCCACGTCACCATATAACAATTGCATCCCAATTGATGCAATTAGGCTCTCAAATCCAACAATCTCCCACAAATTTATTGTTGAAATTCAATGATAAATTCCTCGGCTGCCACACTCTACTTTCAGTAAAGGTATCTTCCGATTTGAACCCTTACTTGAGTCATCCACCTTCACTACCACAGGAATAAAGTGAAATTAGTCTTGAACTCTAAACCTTTAATGTGGGGTGTATAGTGGTGACAATAGAATAAAATTCTTGGTGATAATCTTTAGGATTGGTGCTCTTAAGGGCCATGTACCTTGTCCTGTTTCACAAGTGTAATCGGGAAAGACCCTATTCCCTTACCTGTGGCCTACAATAACACTCACATAGGTGGTATTCTCCAAGGATGCATTGCCATAAAGGCTTGAACCCATTCAAAGCCTCTACTCTTCCTAAATTTGCAGCTTAAGGCACTTAGGCTTCCAGGGATTGTGCTCAGATGCAAAAACATCTAACAATGAGTGCCAACCAGTTCCCTATACAACTTGTTACCACATTGAACCTATGTTATGGGATCTCCACTCAGTTAGGTTGGGTAGCTACTGCAGGTGAACTCCCAATGGGTCTCAGTCTCATCCTAAGCTTAGACTTAAGGACTAAAGATCTATCAAGTCTTTAGTAAACGGATCTGCTGTGTTATCCTTGGATCCTATAAATTCCATAGCAATCACTCTTTGAGACAGTAAATACTTTACAGACTTGAGTATGACTTGGACATGTCTCCTTGTTATCTGATTAAACATTGAACTCTTAATATTTACTACAGCAGTCGTGCTATCACAATGCAAAGATATCGCAGGAATTGGCTTACCAATCATAGGGATTTCTGTATGAAGTCCCTTTAGCCATTCAACCTCAATTCTAGTGGTGTCCAAAGCACATAGCTCAGCCTCAAAGGTAGACCAGGTTGAAATGGTATGTTTTACAGACCGCTAAGAGATTACATTGCCTCCAAGGGTAAAGATATACCCTGTAATATCATTATTCCTAGAATCCTCCATTTGATTGATCCAACTTGCATCACTATATCCTTCCAAAACTGAAGGATATTTACCATAATACAAATTAAGGGAAATAGTTCTCTTTAAGTACCTAAGTACTCGATCTAAGGCATCCAAATGAGCATGGTCAGGACAACTTGTGTATCTGCTCAACTTAGACACGGAAAAAAAAAATCCGATCTAGTACAATTAGCCAAATACATCAAGCCTCCTATAATTTGTGAATATTTTAGTTGTGCAACAGGCATTTCACTTTTGCTCTTATAGAGAGTTTTTGATGAATCAAAAGAAGTCTTTACAACCTTGCAATCTTCATAGTCAAATTTCTTAAGAACCTTCTCAACATAATGAGATTGAGAAATAGCTATCCTCTCTGCTGACCAAATCAGTTTGAGGCCTAGGATCACATTTGCAACACCCATATCCTTCACCTCAAACTTACTACTCAAGAATAACTTAGTTTCATTCACAATTCTAATGTCAGATACAAACAATAATATATCTACGTATAGGCATAACATAATACACATATCACCCTTAATCATAGAGTAGACACACCTGTCAGATTTGTGACCTACAAGGACAAAAAATAATATAGTTTCATCAAACTTTTCATGCCATTGCTTGGGTGTTTGTTTCAAACCATAAAGAGATTTGACAAGCTTGCAAACCTTTTTCTCATTCCCAGGAGATACAAATTCCTCAGGCTAGTCCATATATATCTCCTCCTCAAGATTGCCATGAAGAAAGACAATCTTCACATCCATTTGGGGGATAGTGAGATCAAAAATAGAAGCCAATGCAACAAGCATTCGGATAGTACTTATCATAATTATTGGAGAATATGTATCAAAATAATCGATTCCTTCAGTTTGCTTGAACCCCTTAGCAACAAGTCTAGCTTTGTATTTTTCAATAGATTCGTTAGGCCTGAGTTTTCTCTTAAACACCCACTTGCACCCAATAGTAAAACACCCTGAAGGTAAATCAACCAACTCCCAAGTGCCATTAGAGATGATTGAGTCCATCTCATTCTTAATGGCATCTTTCTAGTGCTTAGCTTTAGAAGAAGTCTAATAAATGCCAGTTTATCATCATTCTTATGCATTAAAACAAACCTAGCTCTTAGGATTTTGCTCTGCAAACGGGTTTTTGGGTTGCATTTAGGCGTTAATTAGATTAGGCATGCATTGCATTCTTTATTGTGTTTTTGATATGTTTTTGTGAGTGTTAGGGGTATGCAGATTGCTAGATCCTTAGAACTCTAGCACTTAGGAAGGCAACTGGTGAAGGAGAAGCTCAAACCAGTTGGAACTCAGCTTGATCTAGCTCACCATAGTTGGAATCCAGCTCACTTGAACTAGGGTTCGCTCATCCTAGCTCCATTTAGCTCATCTCAGTTGAATGGCAGCTCAAGAGAGCTCATCTTAGCTTACCCTAGCTCAGGTCAACTCAGATCCAGCTCAACTTAGTTGAGTCTAGCTCATCTCAGCTCCTATTAGTTCACAGGGAGCTCTAGCTAGCTCAGCTGAGTTGATTGGAGTTCACCTCAACTCAGGACCAACTTGATCTAGCTCCACTCAACTCCAGTCAGTTGAAGATGACATCATTTCAGCTCAGGAAGCTCAAGTCCAGCTTCCGGGGACTCAGCTTAGCTCAACTCAGTTGAGCCAAGCTACCTTAGCTACCTCAACCAGCTTGATCCTCCCTGGGAGCACCAGACGTAGCTCACCTCAACTCCTTGTGGCGGAAGCCAGCTTACTTTAGCTTGGCTTAGCAGCTAGCAAATAACTAGCAAGCTAAGCCAGCTAAAGTAGCTCCATGCCATCCTCTTCAGCAGCTGCCAGCTCCAGTTTAGCTCCAGACTTCTTCTATCCAGTTCCTCTCCTTAAACCCTAGCTCCCATTGCCTACTCCTCTACTCCAATACTAGCTAATCTAGCTTATCTTAGCTTAGCTTAGCTAGGTTCCAACTCCCTTGGCATTTACCACCCTAAAACTCTACCTAACTAGCTCCACCAACTAAGCCCTACCTAAGCTCACCTAAGCTAGCTCCATCCACTACAAGTTGGCGCCACCACCATCACCACCTTTCACCCCTCAACCACCACCAAGGGCACCAAGAAGTTGGCACCAAAACCACCCTAACTACCCCCCTTTTTGGTGCCAACTTTTCCCTCCAAAATGCCCTAATCTCCACCCTACACCTAAGCCTAAAGCCCATCTCCACCTTCCATTTTTCCTCCAAAATTCCCCCCTTCTAGAACACCATTTTGGCGCCAAAATGGAGTCACCATCTTCACCATGGACGTCCACCATAGGGTGCCTCCATGTCCTTAACTACCCCCTTCCACATATCTTTGAATGGCACCAAAAATCCATGACCATAGATCCCATAACCACCACTCCAAACTCCATCTTAGCTATCCATTCCAAGAGCCACCTATACCACCCATCCTACTCTATAAAAAGACCTTTAACCACCACCATTTTCCCCATCCTCCCTTAGTATATTTTCCACCCCATATCCACCCTAACCTACAGCCAAGGAAGGAGAAGAAGATTAAGGGGGCATCCTACCAGCCCCGTTGGTGCCTTCTTCCCCTTCTCTCTTCTTCCTTGTGTCATGACAAGAAGGAGGAGGATCTTCATCACTTGGAGGATGTTATGAACGCGTGCCCCAAACGTCTTTTAAGACGTCTGGGAGGTGGGCCAGACGTCGGACCAGACGTCTGGAATCACTTCCAGACATCGTATCAGACGTCTGGGATCGTTGCCAGACGTCTGGAAATCTGTTATCTTTGACACGCGCGGGTCGTCTGCGCGCCTGAGCACGCAGACCCTCATATTCGCTTATTCCTTCCTCTTGTGGCTGCAGATTCCCCTGCCGCGCTCCTTCTCTCTCCTCCTCGAGCGGCCTTAAAAGGCCACGCGCTCTTCCGCCACCACCGCCACCTTCCTCTTCTCCTTCAGCAGTGAGCGCGAGGTTGCAGCGGCAGCGGTGGCCGCAGTGAGCGCGGAGGAGGTGCTGCGTGAGAGAGCGGCGCTCAGCCGTGAGGGCGAGCTCGCTGGGGCTGCTAGGGCCGGCCGGCGGGGAGCGCAGAAGGCGCGGGGCGACGCGGGGGGGATTGCTGCTGTCCGAGCAGCAGGCGCACGAGTGCGACGAGGCGCGGCGTCGCGAGCGGAGGGCGAGTTGCAGCCTGATTCTGGAAACATTTCCAGAATCAGACGTCTGGGCTGATAGCCAGACGGCGGGGGCGACGTCTGGAAGACCATCCAGACGTCTGAGAGGTGAGTTCTTCCATCTTCTTCCTTCCTGTCGACTGACCGTACTGAGAGAGAGAGTTGGGTGCGCGCAGGCTCGGTGATTCGCCATCCAACGCGAATCAGACGTCTGGCTGTAGTACCAGACGGCGGGAGCGACCTCCAGACGTCCGGGGTGACCATCGGACGTCTGGGAACTAGGCCAGACATCCCCGCAGGCTTCTGGACGTCTGATAAACCACGCAGAACAAGGTAATTCTTTGATCCACTTTTAAGACGTCTGGAAGAAGTTCCAGACGTCTGATTTTGCACAGTGTCGTCATTTTCGACCCGTTGAGGGCCCGTTCAGGTTCCGTTTTCCGCGTTTCGAGTTGCGTTCTTTCCGGAATTAAATCCTCTACTCGTTTACAGTAGCTATACAATGTTTTGAGACACTCCTTGTGTTTGATCCTTGTGATAGGACCTCGTTCCGTTGCAGTCTTAGGGGTTGCGGAGGCACGGGGGATTCCCGACCACGCCCCCAGTTCTCCTGTTGTAACCGGTAGAGTGGCTTTAGGTATAATCTGTTAAATTATGAAACCATAAATAGAACCTAGGACATTGCATGAATCCTAGGAATGAGAAATAGATTGAATGGTAGATCCTAGGGTGTTGCATGAATCCTAGGGCTGGAAAACTAGATTGTATGATAGATCCTAGGATATGGCATGAATCCTAGGACGGGAAAACTAGTGGAATGTATGAATACTGCAGTCTTGGAAAATGTGGAAAGGAAACAATAGCTGCCTGTGAATTGAATTAACAGCTGCCTGTTATGAATAAATGAACATGATTAAGAATATGGGATGTATGAACGTGGAACTGGAAAGGTGAAACCGGAATGCGCTGAGTTAAAGAGCTGGAACCCTACGGGGAATTAGGAGTAGAACTCCTGGAAAGTGAATGGAATAGAATTGGGGAAGTGAGCTGGCCCTTGAGTACGGAGTACCAAGGAGAGCGACTGTCCCCCTGTTTAGTGCAGAGCGGAGCCAGCCGCCCCAGGGACCCGGGGTTAGGACTGGCCACTTTGTACCGACTTGCTGGCCCTCGTGTACGTAGTACCGAGGAGAGCTACTAGTGTAGGGAGGTACTAGCTACCCCACGGGCCCCGGGGTTCTGCTAGCCTCCTACACCGACTTGTTAGGCCCACTGGAGCAAACCAGGGTAGTCAGGCGAGGGTGCGCGGACTGTGGAGGGGAAAGGCCCCTGTTTGGTTACCGTGGAGGGGTTGGACCCCTGTTACTGAGAGGGCTCTGCCCTGTACTGGTTCCGTGCTGTGCTTTGGGCGCACCCGTTAACGGAAACGACTGACCGCGTGCTAGTACGGGTTAGCTACCCGTGCGTTTACCGCGCATGCCGTAGTCACCGTTACGTCTGTCAGTGACCTTGGGGTGGTTGACTGAGAGTAGGATCACCACGGGGGACTCTCCCGGCCAGGAGAGCACCACGTGCTACTTCTACTGTTTGGAAAAGACTGCAATCAAGATCGTTCCCACGAGGAAAATTCTAGATCAAGTGAAGGATCTGAGAAATAGATAAATTGTGAAACAATAGAAAGACGTAAATAAAGGAAGAAAGAAAATTAAAATAGCTACTGTACACTTTACTGTTTCTTTAGTTTAGCTGCCACTCTACTCAGCGTTTTGCTGACGTGTTACACTTGTTACCTTTCAGGACCAGGTGTTGAGCAGCCAGGGTCAGCCGCTGCAGAGGACGCTGGGCTGAGTAGGGTCCAGTAGAGTTACCACTGTTCTCTTGTACCTCTTTTTGTTCCGTTATAGTGAGTAGTTCTTGTTTCCGCTGTACTTTTCTTTACCTGCAGTTCATATTATGTTATGAATGTTGTTCTACTGTTGTGGTGGTATATACTGTAGTGGTTTCTTTCCTTACTACTGCATTTCCTTACTGTTAGTTATATTCATGTTATATGTGGTTTATTTTACTGCTCTTTTGATTACTTCCTCATTGGACGACTAGGTCTTGGGATTAGTCGAGTCGGTCCGGTTCTCGTGTCTCGTAGGGACTTGGGAATCGGGTCATTACAGAGGACAACCAGGCATTGGAGGAGAAGGGTGGTGCACGTCCACCCTTAGGAGAAGCATAGGCACGCCCACCTTGGGGTTTGCCTTGGAGGACATCAACTTGGCGGAGCTTTCAAGGAGGAAGAGTTGGAGCACTTCTTTTCAAGCCCGGGAGCTACTAAGCTTGGAGCAAGGAGCCTCCCCTCTTCATCATTTTTTTTAGAGGATTAGTGTTTCTTTACTTTGTACTTAAAATTCTATTTATAGAAGCTTTCCTCTACTAGGGTTTTTGTACAACACTTTCTTATTAATCAAGTTGCCTTCTTTGAAATTTCTTTTTAGTTGCATTTTAATTGCTGTGATTCTAGCACTCTTCACTCCCTCTCACTAATTACTCTAGGCCTCCACGTGCCTAGAGTGAGCTTAGGGAGAGGAATTATTTGTCACTTAGGTGTTAGCTTAGTGATCATAGTTGTTACTTACTTTCTCGCCAACAAATCGTGTTTCCCGTTATTTCAAAACTCTAAAAAATATATATTTGAAAAGACCAAAAAGAAAGGTGAATTTCATTTCCAAGCAAGAGATATATTTTTGCAAACAAATTACCTCCTTGGATGACCCTAGATACCCCACTATCTAGGTTATAAATTTTAAAAGCGAATCTATTTTTGTGAGTTGCAACTACTTAAAATCCTAAATTAACAAATCACGCAAAAACACGATCAAAGTCATAGCATCACGATAAGTGGGGGGATCACCCTCGATTTGTTAAGTAATAAAATCACTTCCTAAATCCTTGGTAATTTTTGGTCTTTTACTTCTCCTAGGTTCACTCTTTTACTTGATTGGGTTCAGAATGAGAAGAGCTAGCCCCCACAATAGACATCCTTTCCACTTGATCAAGAATAGAACTAGATGTAATGGCTAGATCATTTGAAGTCATATTTTGAGGTAATCTAGTCTTGATAGGGAAGACATCCTCAAAAAATATAGCATCGCGAAGCTCAACAATAGTGTTGACATCTATGCCTGAAATTTCAAATTTTATAACAAAAAATCTATAGTCATAGTTATTATCAACATAACCTAGAAAGACCACGTCAACTGACTTAGGTCCAAACTTCTTCCTCTTGTGCTATGGGAAAACCACTTTTGCAAGACAGCCCCACACTTTGAGGTATTTCAAACTTGGTTTCCTGTTTCTACAAATCTCAAATGGACTACTTTCCTTATACTTGAGGGGAACTTTATTCAGAATATAGCATGTAGTATTCAAAGCTGTATGTTCTAACAAACGGGGGTGAGATTTGCGTGATAAATAAATAATGTGGAAATAAATATGCGATAATCTCAAAAATAGCAATCACACAAGTACACAAGAATTTTTAGGTGGAAACCCAAATCCGGGTAAAAACCACCACCTAAGCCTCTCAACTTAGGATTTTTCGATCGACCTTGTTGATTAAATCCACTAATCGAACTACTTAACACAAGGGTAGTTCAACCTCTATACAACCACTCTACTATGTATGAGGGTAGTGTTCCTCAAAACCCCTCCTCTTTACGAGGAGTATTTTGTCTCATGAGGGAGACGAGAATTCGCAAGGCGGATACCCAACCAAAGACAATAATACAAATATCCTATAGAGCCACAAAGTAAATAAGAAAATCTAGCTACTATAGGCTAAGGAAACTTCCCTTTGGTGGAAGTGCGTCGGCTAGCAATGCAGGGTGTGTGAACCACGCGATGGCACTACGACGCTCTTGTATTAGTAGGCAGGAGAGCGGGTGCACAGCAAGGATGATGCTCTCAAGAGTGTGGACAAGGGTTTGGAGGGCAACAGCACTTCTAGGTGATTCTTTCTTCTTTTGAACATAATATGAGTGGACGTAGTGTTTTTTGGTGCATATGACAAAGGAAGAGTGCCCGTTTATTTATAGAAGCCCTAAGAAGGGTTTAGAAGACCTTGGAAGGCTTCTATAGCCGTTGGGAAGAAATCTAATGCAAAGTAGGTCGAAATCAGGGTCATTAATGATTCTGACAGGGTTATCAAATGTCTAGTTCTAAGGTCAGACATCTAGGCCATCATCTGATCTAGGGATCGATCATCTGATCTAGAAGGGTAGAAGATTTGGACTGAGATGGATTAAGACAGACGTCTAAGATTCAAGTATAAGACGTCTAGGCAAATAATCAGACGTCTAATCCTAAGAAGGTTTCTTTCTTATTTTCACAAGATTGAAACAAGGTTCTAGTGATAAGTTGTACAAACGACAGATCAGACGTCTGGTAGAAGGTTTGGATGTCTGGAAGCATAAATCACTGCGGGAATAGATTTTCCAAGGTTCAAACGGCTATAATCATCTAACAATAATGATTTGGGTCAAATCTTAGCCTAATGTCTATTTATCAGACATATGGGATACTCTATGGACGTCTGAAAGTAGATGTAAATTAGATTAAGGGTTAATCCTCTAAGATAAGCCAATGGTCCTTTAGTTGGACGTCTGGAAAGGTCCTCAGACGTTTGAACTAAGGGCTGGACATCTAAAACTGGTAGACAGAGAATAGGTTTTCAACCTAAGTGTTCTGAATGTTTGATCAAACAGTTGGATGTCTTAAAGTCTAAGATTAGACATTTGATGTGCAGATTGGACGTCTGATCAGACTGTTTGATGCCTACTTTGGTTTTGTAAGTTCTCTAAGAGTTTGTCTAAGTATCTTAGGGTTGAGTATGTGATCCTAGGACTACTGTAAGGTACTTTGAGGTCTTTAACAAATAATATAAGCAAGAAAAGAGCAAAGAACAAAAAGATACAAATACAAAATACAAGACAAATAAACATCTATCTTCTTCTTCATCTTCTTGTCTTCAAGCTCTCGCTCCACGTGAAGCTCCTTATCCTCCATCAAGCTCCTCAAATCCATCATGGATGCGAGCTTGAGCTCATTCACACTTGTATCAATTTGCAATTATCTTGAAAACTTAAACTCAATGCAAATATTAAATAATAAGTGTTTTGTTATCATCAAAATTAACGATCGTGGTGCCCTTGCACTAACAAAAGCTTCCCCCCACATGTAAGTAGGTAATCGTGAGCTTTGCAAGAGAGCATTGACTATGTTAGTTAGGATCATATTCTTTCTCTCTGCTATCCCATTAGATTGAGGGGAATATGGGGCCGTCACTTTATGAACTATACCAAAAGCTTTGCACTGTTCATCAAATAAGTTGGATGTATATTTCCCTCCTCTATCTAACCTTAGTTTCTCAAGAGTTTTCTCAGTTTGTGTTTCTTCTTTCTTAAAGATGAGGAATTTACTTAATGCCTCATCCTTAGACTTAAGCAAGTACACGTAGCAGTATCTACTACTGTCATCTATAAAGGTGATAAAATAGTTTTTATTATCCTTAGTTAACACACCATTAAACTCGCAGATATCCATGTGCACAAAATCTGGAATCTCAGTATCTCTAGAAATAAAGTGAAAAGGCTTCTTAGTTTATTTAGCTTGCACACATATCTCGCATTTCTTAGTTTTATCTATACTGTACTCAGGAATCATATTTAATTTCATCATTCTTTTTAAAGAATTGAAATTTACATGACCCAATCTATCATGCCATATATCACAAGATTCAATATTACTGCAAATATATTGAATCGATTGAAAACTAACATTATTTAGAGTATTTCTAGATGATACATCCACATCACTGTTTAGGACGCTGAATTGGGTTTTAAAAGTATTGCATTGTAATATAGCCGAAAAAGCATTTAAAATAGATATAATTTTATTACTCGAATTTGAAGTCTGAGGTTGAACACAGGGAGCAAATTGGTATTTAGAAATCAAAATCACAATTTAGAATTTAAAAGAATATGTAATAATATCAGTATCAAAGTGCAAAAATATGGGAGTAAAATGGTGATGTAGATCACCAAATACTCCTACAATATCAACTAAGGAACTCAATGGATATGAATATGAATTAAACTCAAATTGGACGTCTGATTTGTAAAGTAGACGACTTAAACGTCTGATGCTACACTGCTCTTCCCTTCTGATTCTTCTTTCTTTGCTTCTCTTCTGTGGCTCCTCTTCTTTCTTTCTTTAACTCTGCCTTTCTTTTCTTTCGCTACTGCTTCCTCTTCTCTTCTTTTTCCTTCAACTTCTTCCTCCTCCTTCCTTCAGCTTCTTCCTTCTCTGCCGTCTGCCTTCTCTCTTCCTTTGCCTTTCTTCTTCCTTGACCTTTAGCTTTTTTCATCCTCTTCAGGCCTTCACTTCTTTTTCTTCAGCTTCTGACTTAGCTTCTCCTTCTCTTCCGCCTGCAGCAAAACCTACCCCTACCCGCACACAGCTCTCCTCTCTTTCTCTCTTAGGTTCCGCTCTCCCAGAACCACACACACAATCGGGATATCGGGTCGGGTGTGTACCCGGGACCAGGCTTACCGGTGTGCCGTGGTGGGCGAGGAGTGCAGTCGGGTCAGGTCAGCCAGGTCTACGTGGGCAGTGCTGTAGAAGAGACCGAGTCGAGTGAGAGGGACCTCACCCCATGGATCTGAGGTGAACAAATACAATCACAAAATCAACTTATGTGGGTGCGCAGCCTCAGGACTTTTCGAGGTGGGACTATCCGCATACCCTTCTCGTGTGCCTGTAGTAGAGGTGGTCTTCCAATTACAGCAACTGCTACGATTTTCGACTGGAATTGAGAGTCTGGATTTGTGAGCGAGAGTCTTCCGCGCAGCCTGGGATAGGATCCTGGAACTGGCAAGGCCTGGAGTGACCTCAAGCGAGCTTCAAGCTTGCTCGTCAATGGCGGATGATGCATGAACTTGAAATCACAAAGAAGGCCTTGCGACCACGTCAAATCGCTCGGGGAGAGTTGCCGAGGCACGACGAATGTACTGGGGTGGTTAGCATGGCGTGGGGATGTCTGTGTGAGCGTGCCTAGGGCACACTTGTGCGAAGGTGTGGGTGTGTTCGGGGGTTCGTTTGGGTGAGTGGCGCAGTGATATGAGTGAGGGGAATTGTTCAGTGGAGTGA
The DNA here is from genome assembly GCA_037157565.1 of Thalassia testudinum. NCBI lineage: Eukaryota > Viridiplantae > Streptophyta > Magnoliopsida > Alismatales > Hydrocharitaceae > Thalassia > Thalassia testudinum. The sequence goes on along the minus strand of JAZHRO010000018.1, from coordinate 51,266,350 downwards.
GGGGAAGCTTATGGGAGTGTTGACGAGGGATGGGTTAGCCTGTGGAGGTGGAGCGGCCTCGCCAGAGGTGGTGGCTAGAGATGAAGGGGATGAGGGTGATGGAGGTCGGCAGTGGTCGATTTTGGGAAATAGAGAATGGAGAAGAAAGTAGAGGGGGAAGGGAGCTTATCTGGGGTAATAGTGGATGAAGGGGAGATGAAGATGGCGTCGAACGTGTACTGCCGACGTCGGAGACGAAGGTGCTCAGAGAGAGACGGTCGGCAAGGATGAAGGGGGGCAGAAGCGTCAGTGGGTGCTACGCGACACGAACGAAAGCAAGGAGGAAGAGTCTGCTACTGGTATTGTGGTCAGATGACGAGGGAGAGTAGGGAAGGTCGCCAAAGCTTGAAGTGCGAATCGGCCAGAGGAGGAGAAAAGAATTTGAGGGGGTCTCTGGTCAAATTCAAGCTTGCCCTGATCGGAGGGGTCTGGGCTCCTTTAAATAGAGAATTGAAGGTCGGTTAGGGCTTGGGAAGCAAGCTTCCTATTACGACCCGGTTCTTGAATCCCTACAGGACACGAGACCGGCCTGACTCGACTGATCCCAAGACCCAGTTGTTCAACAAGAAATAACAAAAAAGCAGGAAAGTAAACCACATTCACTATGCTATGTAACTAACAGTAAAAAGAGTACTAGTAGTAAGGAAAGAAAAGCTGCTAACAGTACATATTACCACCACAACATTAAAACAGAAACAAGGTACATAAACGTAAAGGTAACAAGAGTCTGAAACTCACTACAACAGAAAGTACTACAACAAGAAGGCTACTGCTACTGGACTCTACTAGGCCCAGCACCCTTTGCAGCCGGAGACTCGGGCTGCTCAACACCTGGACCTGAAAAGGGTTATGAGTAATAAAGTCAGCGAACGCTGAGTAGAGTGGCAACCAACTAACTAAAGCAAATAAAGCTAACAGGTAAACTATATAATCCAATTTCTTGATTTTACAAGTTATTCCTTTTCACCCATTGGTTTATTCTTTTCAGATCTCTTTCTTGATCTCAAATGTTCCTCATGGGAACGATCTAGATTGCAGTCTTTTCCGAAGAGTAGAAGTCTCATGTAGTGCTCTTCTGGCCGGGAGAGTCCCCTGTGGTGGTCCTACACCCAGTAAACCACCCCAAGGTCAGGAACAGACGTAACGGTGACTACGACACGCACGATAAGAGCACGGGTAGCTACCTCGCACTGGCACACGGTCAGTCATTTCCGCTAATGGGTACACTCAAAGTACAGCACGGAATAGTATAGGGCCTAGCCCTATCAGTAACAGGGGTCTAGCCCCTCAGAACCAAACAGGGGTCTTGCCCCTCCACAGTCCGCACACCCTCGCCTGACTACCTTGGTTTGCCCAGTGGGCCTAGCAAGTTGGTGTAGGGTGGCTAGTTGAACCCCAGGCCTTGTGGGGTGGCTAGCTCTCCCCCTATACTAGTAACTCTCCTCGGTACAGCATACGCGAGGGCCAAGAAGTCGGTGCAGAGTGGCCAATCCTAACCCCGGGTCCCAACCCAAGGGCAGCTAGCTCTACTCTACACTAAAAAGGGGACAGTCGTTCTCCTTGGTACCACGTACTCAAGGGCCAGCACACTTCCCCACTCACATTTCTGGATTCATCCCATTTATTTCTAGGAGCTCTACTCCTAATTAAATTAGGGAAAGCCACTACCAGACAACCCAGGAGTATTGGGGACTTGAACGGTAGGCTTACGTGCCTTAGGAAGCCTCGAACCCGCAACGGAACCAAATCCTATAATAAGGAACAATCACAATGGAACATTCAAGACAGTATAAAAGACCTTCTAACAAGTAGAGGAACTCTTAAGGAAAACATCGATAACTTGGTTGCGTAAATCGAACCTCAAATGGACCCTAAATGGGTCAAAAACAGGGTTACTGACCCAAATCAGATGTCTGGCACAAGGTCCAGACGTCTTAAAAGTAAACAGAAATGCACCTCAGGTTCTGCGTCGACCTCAGACGTCCAGGACCTCCTCCAGACCGTCTGGATCTAGCTCCAGACATCCGACCTCCTCTCCGGACGTCTAGGAGTACTTCTAGCCGTCTGACAAGCTGTCCAGACATCTGAAACGTGTGGGAGGGCATGTCCCGTGCCTTCTCAAAGCAATCTTTGCATGTGACAGCAAAAATCTCCTATATTTAGCCATGCAAAACATAGCTGCGGAGCGGCCTACATGGCCGTATCCACAAAGGGAACGTACCTACGCGAAGGTCTGCTTTTAGACATCTGGTGTCATCACCAGATGTCCACTCCGTTGTCTGGGCGTCACTCTAGATGTCTGATTCTGGGAAAAACCCAGAACCAGAATCGCTTCTTGCTCTCCTCCTCCACGTGCAGCCGCAGCCTTGCCTCCTCACCTACAACTCTGGTTGCAGCAATGTCGGGGACGACTCCCCTGACGCTCTCCTCCTCCTGCACATGCCGCTCCGGCCGTGCACCCTCTGGTGAGCTCTCACGAGCTCACGAGCTCGGCTCTTCCTCCTCTCCTCACTCCGCCTCTCCTCGTCGCCGCTCTCGCGCTCTCTCTAGCACTAGCTCCTCTTGCTGGGGTGGAGAGGAAGAGAAGAAGGTGGCTGGCAGTGGAGTGGGGAGAATGGGAGAGGAGAAGAGGGGTTTATAAAGGGGTGCGTTAGGGTTTGGATGGAGGTGAGAGGAGGGAAAGAGAGAGAGAGGATACTGTCTACGTGCAACCCGCGTGCAGACGCGAAGCTCGTACCAAAAATTTTGATTTCCAGACGTCTGGGAAGGGGTCCAAACGTCTAACTAGACTTCTGACCGACAGTCCAGACATCTTAAAAGGATCAGGACAAAACGGGTCTTTACGTCATAACAAACTTAAAGGAAGTTTCATCCCCGAAACTTGAGCTAGCTAAGGTGCGGAGAAAGAACTATATATGCATAACAAACTTAAAGATGACCGAAGCTGGTCCGAAAAGACGTACCCTCAAAAAGCTCTGGGTACCGCTCTCGCATTGCCGCCTCAGGCTCCCAGGTAGCCTCCTCGTACCTCTGGCTCCTCCACAAGACCTTCACTAGGGGTACTTGCTTCCATCTCAAACTCTTAACGGCTCTGTCTAGTATCTGTACTGGTCGCTCGAGGTAGGTCAGGTCGTCACCCACCTCAACGCTCTCATGGCTCAGAACGTGACTGGGATCGGTGATGTACTTCCTGAGGTTGGACACGTGGAACACGTCATGCACACCAGAAAGCTGGGGAGGAAGGGCAAGCCTGTAAGCAACGGGTCCTACCAGCTCCAGGACCTCAAAGGGCCCCACAAATCTCGGCGCAAGCTTCCCCTTCAGCCCAAACCACTGCAGGCCCTTCATGGGCGAAACACGAAGAAAGATGTGATCCCCAACCTCGAACTGCATCTCTCGGTGCTTCCGATCGGCATAACTCTTCTGTCTGCTCCTGACAGTGTGAAGTCGTCTATGAGTCTGCTCAATCACCTCCTGACTCTGCCGGATTAGCCTGGGGCCAACCTTCCACTTGGTCCCCACCTCAACCCAACTCAACGGCGCAGTACACCTCCATCCGTACAAAGCCTCGTAGGGTGCCATGCCGATACTCGAGTGATAACTGTTATTATATGCAAACTTTGCCAGGGGCAAGTGCTCCTCCCAAGAGCTACTCCTGTCCAGTGCACAGGCACGTAAAAGGTCCTCCACGGTGTGTATCGTGTTCTCTGACTGTTCGTCCGTTTGGGGGTGGTACGCCGTACTGAACCTCAACCGTGTCCCCAAAGCCTGCTGCAACTCAGCACAAAATTGGGAAGTAAAATGGGTATCCCGGTCGAATACAATCTCATGCGAAACTCCGTGCAGACGTACCACGTCACGAATATACCTCTCTGCCAACTGCGCTATTCCGAAGGTGACTCAGGTCGGCAAGAAACGTGTCGTCTTCGTCAATCTGTCTACAATCACCCAGACTGCGTTGTGTCCTCACTGGGTAATGGGCAAGCCCACCACTAAGTCCATGGTGATGCTCTCCCACTTCCACTTTGGCACAGGAAGTGGCTATAATCGCCCTGTAGGCCTCTGATGCTCGGCCTTCACCTGCTGGCACACCAAACACTGCTGCACGAACTCACCTACATCCCGCTTCATCCCTCTCCACCAAAAGTCACGTCTTAGATCATTGTACATCTTCGTGTTCTCGAGATGTATGGTGAACCTGGACTCGTGTGCCTCAGTCAGGAGCTCTCTCAACATCTCCTCATCCCTAGGAACGCATAAACGTGCCCTCATGCGCAGCACCCCGTTTGAAAAAGAGAAGTCTCCTGGATCCCCTGACAGTACTCTGTCTCTCAACGACTGCAGATACGGATCTATCATCTATCCTGTGATGATGCAGTCTATCAGCTCTGGTCTCGTCTGTTGTGTCACTGTCACTGCCCCACAATGCCCCTATAACTCTAGGGGTCGCCAATTGCCCAACTCCTCCATAAGTCTCCAACTCTGTGCCTGTAAATTGGCCAAGTGGGCGGGTGCCTTCCGGCTGAAGGTGTCAGCCACCATGTTGGCCTTCCCTGGATGGTAGGAGATGCTACAGTGATAGTCCTTCAGGAGCTCTAGCCAATGTCTCTGTCTCATGTTAAACTCCTTCTAATCAAACAAATACTTGAGGCTCTTATGATCCGTGAATATCTCAAAAGTCTCATCGTAAAGGTAGTGCCTCCATGTCTTCAGCGCGAAGACAACAGCTACCAGCTCTAAGTTGTGGGTAGGGTAGCCATGCTCATGGGGCTTCAGTTGCCATGAAGTATAAGCGACAACGTGACCTCGCTGCATGAGCATACCCCTTAACCCCTGCAACGAAGCATCCGTGTAGACACCGAAACCGCCGCTGCTATCTTGGATGGTGAGCATAGGGGCCGAAGTCAGCCTCTCCTTCAATTCTCGAAAACACACCTCACAAGTGTCTGTCCAAGCAAAGGGCATGTCTTTCCGAGTCAGCTGGGTCATAGGACGTGTAATCTGTGAGAAACCTCTGATAAACCATCGGTAGTAACTTGCCAATCCCAAGAAACTACGGATTTTTATCACTGTACGTGGCCGCTCCCACCTGAGTATTGCCTCTACCTTGGCTAGATCCACAGCCAAGCCATCTCCTGAAATCACATGACCCAAGAAGGTCACCTGCCTTAACCAAAACTCACACTTGCTGTATTTGGCATACAGCCTACGTCGTCTCAACGTGTCTAGAACCATCTGCAAGTGCTATCTGTGCTGTGTCTGATCCCGTGAGTAAATGAGCACATCATCAATAAATACCACCACAAACTGATCTAGATACGGTCTGAACACTCGGTTCATCAAATCCATGAAGGCAGCGGGGGCGTTGGTTAGCCCAAACGACATGACCAAAAACTCGTAGTGTCCGTACCGGGTGCAGAAAGCTGTCTTGGAGACGTCGGTCTCCCTGATCCTCAACTGATGGTAGCCTGATCTCAGATCTATCTTGGAGAATACCGTGGCACCTCGCAACTGGTCAAACAAATCGTCAATCCTTGGCAGCGGATACCTGTTCTTGATGGTGACCCTATTCAGCTGTCTATAGTCAACACAAAGGCGTAGGATTCCATCCTTCTTCTTCACAAATAACACCAGGGCTCCCCACGGGGATGCACTGGGCCTCAAAAAGCCCTTCTCCAATAGGTCCTGCAACTGGGACTTGAGCTCTCGCAACTCAAGTGGTGCCATCCTGTACGGTGCTGTAGAAATGGGGCTGGTCCCCTGTACCAGTGAGATCTCAAACTTGATCTTACGCTCAGGCGGTAATCCTGGCAGCTCCTCGGGAAACACGTCAGGGTACCCTCTGACCACCGGGATGCTCTGAAAGTCTTCCACAGGACTGGGCTCTGCCACTACACAAGCCAGGAAGCCCTCACACCCCTGCCCAAAAGTCTCGCTTCTCGAAGTGCAGAAATGCACCTGAAACCTCTGTCCACCAGCTATCCATGAAACTTAAAGGAAGGCATCTCCGGTATGGAGAAGACGATCTTCCTCTCAAAATAGTTGACCAACACGTGGTAAGCAGACAACCAATCCATCCCCAGAATCACACCAAAGTCCTCCATAGGTATCACGATCAAGTCAGCGGGGAGGCTATGTCCCCCAATACTAACCTCACAGTCTGTGTAGACCTCCTCAGCTATAAACAGCTGACCACCTGGACCTCTGATCACAAAAGGATCCTCTAACAACACACAGTCCTGTCCCAAACTGACAGTAAAACTCGCAGCAACAAATGAGTGTGTGGTGTCGGAATTAAAAAGTACGTAAACTAATATGCCAAAAACTGTAACCATACCTGCCACCACTGAACCTGATGCCCTAGCATCTCTGTGTGTCAGGGCGTTGATATGCCCCTCAACTCTCGGTGCGGAAGAAGCAGCCACACTCTATGTTGGACGGGTAGCCGCTGGTCGGTACCCTCCCCGCGACTGAGAACCACGGCCACCTACTCGGCCTCCAATGCTCGGTGCAGGGAGCATCTGCTGCGCTCCGGCCCCAGATGGGCAGTCCCTCCTGATGTGGCTCGACTGGCCACATTGGTAGCAGAGGGGGACTCGACTCCCTCCCTTGGTAGATCCCTATTGATAGCTAGGTGGGGGTCTTGTGCTAGCAGCTGGCCCCTGTCGGGGCCCCCCAAAGGCAACTAACGGCCTCGCAAAGCGAGACGGCTCTCCCGCGGGTGTTGTGTGCCTCCTCTCTCGCCGACCCTGTGAGTACTCTGGCTGGTAGGGCATCTTCCGTCCGCTGTCAGTGTCTCGTGCAGCCGGGTTGGTTTCCTCATATGTCATAGTTGCCTCCACCACTCTCGAGAACGTGGGTAGCTTCAGGGGTTTGACATACCCCCGAATGGCCAGCCGGAGCCCCTCAGTGAACCTCCACAGGCGCTCCTCCTCAATAGCCACAGCTGTCGCAGCAAAACGTGACAGCTCCAGGAAGCGTGTGTGGTACGCGCTAATAGTCATCGTCCCCTGGTGGAGAGTGTGGAACTCTCGCCTCCTCTGGTCCTGCCACGTCTGCGGAAAGTACTGCTCGCAGAAGAGGGTCACAAACTGGTCCCATGTTGGCTCTACCCTCTCCTGGCCTCTGATTGCCCTCCACCACCTGTGTGCTGCGCTCTCCAGCTGGTACGTGCAAAGGCTACGCTGCACTCCGCAGGGGGGCAGAGGGTGTCAAACACCTTCTCGGTCTGCTCGAGCCAGTCCTCTGCCTCAGATGGGTTCTCATCCCCCTTGAAGGAGGGGGCTTCAGCTTCCGGAACTGTCCGAAAAGCTCGTAGTGCAGCTGTAGTGGGGGAATGGGCACGCCTCCAAGTAGGGAGGGCTCGTGCTTGGAAGTGTTAGAGTGCGGTGGGGGCGGTGGAGGACCACCCCCTCCCCCACGTCCAGCGCTGCGTCGGTCTCGTGGTCTCACAGAGGACTCCCCCTCCACGTCCCCAGGGAGAGGCGCTCGTGGAGGTGGGTGGAGCTCCTCTCGTACTATATCTCATATCAACTGCGCGAGGTCCTGGGCCTGAACACCCGGGAGAAGTGGTTGGTCCACTGATGCCTCAGGCCCGACACGTTCGCCCCTCCGACCTCGTCTATGGCCACGTCTGCGGCTCACCTCAAGGACTCCACATTGAGGCATCTCCTATAAGGAGACGCAGAAACAGAACAAAAAGAAGTCAACTCTAACGAACTTCAGAAAAGGAAACTCAGAACAGATGTTAAGCAGTACGTTGTGGTGGTTACTCTAGTTACATGCACGTGAATTGGTTATTCTCAAGCTAGTTGATTCATTTCTTGGGACAACCTTGCTCTGATACCATCTTGTTACGACCCGATTCCCGAATCCCTACAGGACATGAGACTGGCTTGACTCGACTGATCCCAAGACCCAGTCGTCCAACAAGACATAACCAAAAAGCAGGAAAGTAAACCACATTCACTATGCTATGTAACTAACAGTAAAAAGAGTACAAGCAGTAAGGAAAGAAAAGCTGCTAATAGTACATATTACCACCACAACATTAAAATCGAAACAAGGTACAGAAACGTAAAGGTAACAAGAGTTTGAAACTCACTACAACAGAAAGTACTACAATAAGAAGGCTACTGCTACTGGGCTCTACTGGGCTCAGCACCCTCTGCAGCTGGAGACTCGGGCTGCTCAACACCTGGACCTGAAAAGGGTTATGAGTAACAAAGTCAGCGAACGCTGAGTAGGGTAGCAACGAATTAACTAAAGCAGTAAAAGCTAACAGGTAAACTATATATTCCAATTTCTTGATTTTACAAGTTATTCCTTTTCACCCATTGGTTTATTCTTTTCAGATCTCTTTCTTGATCTCAAATGTTCCTCGTGGGAACGATCTTGATTGTAGTCTTTTCCGAAGAGTAGAAGTCGCACGTGGTGCTCTCTTGGCCAGGAGAGTCCCCCGTGGTAGTCCTACACCCAGTCAACCACCCCAAGGTCACGGACAGACGTAACGGTGACTACGGCACGTGCGATAAGCGCACGGGTAGCTACCCCGCACTGGCACGCGGTCAGTCGTTTCCGCTAACGGGTACGCTCAAAGTACAACACGGAATAGTATAGGGCCTAGCCCTCTCAGTAACAGGGGTCTAGCCCCTCAGAACCAAATAGGGGTCTCGCCCCTCTACAGTCCGTGCACCCTCGCCTGAATACCCTGGTTTGCTCAGTGGGCCTAGCAAGTTAGTGTAGGGTGGCTAGCAGAGCCCCGGGCCCTGTAGGGTGGCTAGCTCTCCCCGGTACAGTGTATGCGAGGGTCAAGAAGTCGATGAAGAGTGGCCAATCCTAACCCCGGGTCCCAACCCAAGGGTGGCTAGCTCCGCTCTACACTAAATAGGGGACAGTCGCTCTCCTTGGTACCACGTACTCAAGGGCCAGCACACTTCCCCACTCACATTTCTGGATCCATCCCATTTATTTCCAGGAGCTCTACTCCTAATTCCCCGTAGGGTTCATGCTCATATTTCTCATGCCATTCCATATCAGGTTTCATCATTTACATTTCCATTCTCAGGTTATACACATGCAGCTCATATTTCTATCATTCACATTTCCATTTTCAAGTTATACACATGCAGCTCGTATTTCTATCATTTATCGTATGCAATAGGAAATGTCCCAAGTAACTGTTTAACTAGCATAGGTAATTCATATTTCACAGGAAGCTCTCATTAATTAACAGGCAGTTGTTATCATTTTTGTTTATTCATTCAAGACTGCAAATCAAACACGCATACTGACATTTCAAGTAACTTCTTGTCGTAGGATTCATGTCATATCCTAGATTATAGTTATTCAATCCATATATGCATTCAGGTTTGTAATTAAATTAGGGAAAGCCACTCTATTAGACAACCCAGGAGTATTGGGGACTCGAACGGTAGGCTTACGTGCCTCAGCAAGCCTCGAACCCGCAACGGAACCAAATCTTATAACAAGGAACACTCACAATGGAACATTCAGGACAGTGTAAAAGACCTTCTAACAAGTAGAGGAACTCTCAAGGAAAACACCGATAACTTGTTTGCGTAAAACGAACCTCAAACGAACCCTAAACGGGTCAAAAATAGGGTTACAGACCCAAATCAGACATCTAGCACAAGGTCCAGACATCTTAAAAGTAAATAGAAATGCACCTCAGGTTCTGTGTCGACCTCAGACGTCCAGGACCTCCTCTGGACCATCTGGACCCAGCTCCAGATGTCCGACCTCCTCTCCGGACGTCTGGGAGTGCTTGCATCCATTTAGCAAGCTGTCCAGACGTCTGAAATGCGTGGGAGGGCGTGTCCTGCGCCTTCTCAAAGTAATCTCTACATGCGACAGCAAAAATCTCCTATATTTATCCATGCAAAACATAGCTGCGGAGTGGCCTACATGGCCGTATCTGCAAGGGGAACGTACCTACGCAGAGGTCTGCTTTCAGACGTCTGGTGCCATCACCAGACGTCCACTCCGTTTGTCTGGACGTCACTCCAGACGTCTGACTCTAGGAAAAACCCAGATCCAGAACCGCTTCCTACTCACCTCTATTGTGCGTAGCCATGGCCTCGCCTCCTCGCCTGCAGCTTCGGCTGCAGCAATGTCGGGGACGACTCCCCCGACGCTCTCCTCCTCCCGCACGCACTGCTCCGGCTGTGCGCCCTCCGGTGAGATCTCACGAGCTCGCGAGCTCGACTCTTCCACTCCTCACTCCACCTCTCCTCGTCGCCACTCTTGCGCTCTCTCTCGCACTAGCTCCTCTCGCTAGGGTGGAGAGGAAGAGAAGAAGGTGACTGGTAGTGGAGTGGGGAGAACGGGACAGGAGAAGAGGGGTTTATAAAGGGGTGCGTTAGGGTTTGGATGGAGGAGAGAGGAGGGAAAGAGAGAGAGAGGGTACTGTCTACGCGCAGCCCATGCACAGACGTGAAGCTCGTACAAAAAATTTTGATTTCCAGACGTCTGGGAAGGGGTCCAAACGTTTGACCAGATGTCTGATCGACAGTCCAGACGCCTTAAAAGGCTCAGGATAGAACGGGTCTTTACACTTCCCAAGAAAGGAAGGCTCGCCGGAGTTGGAATCCGTTAGGATACCCTTGTCTCTCATGCGTTCACATGAGAGATTGGGAAAGAATCTGGGATCAAAGATGGATTCAGCTTGGAGGGATTTTCTCAGAGAATCTTCCTTCTAATTTTGGAAGGGCTTCTTTGAGCAATCAAGGAGAAACCTCCTTCCAAAGTTCGCTGGAGTAGGATTCCTTTGCTATAATGGTGGAGGGACCTAATTGAGAAAATGATGAAGAAGTTAGGGGGCAATTTGTAAGGGTTTTTGAAAGATAGGGGTGCAAATGTAATCAGACTGGACCTTTTTGCAAACTAGGTCAAGGAAAATTCATCTTGGGGCCAAATTTTGGTACAAACCTAATTTAGACATAAGGAATCCAATGGTGAAGTTGGATTTTGGGTTTGACCATGTTTGACTGAAAAATTTATGCAAAAATCCAATTTTGGGAAAATATCTGTCTGAGACCTAATTCTAGGTCAAGATGGGTTCCAATGGCCAAATTGATAGTTCTAAACTCTAGAGAATATTTTTATATGATTTTTAGAGGGTTTAAGTGAATTTTATCCTGACCAGAACCTTGGTTAATCAAGTGGGTCTATTTTAGGATTTCAAGAAGTCATTTTATTCACAGGATACACACAAACCCTTTTTTGTTTGATCCAACCAATTTATTATCTTATTAAGACCCTTTGACCTTTGTTTAGCCCTTGAGAAAATCTGTTGTTTTACTGCATTGGTAAAATTACTATTTTACCCCTTGTTTCTTATTTTACTCTCAGAAAGGTTGTGTGGTGAATCAAGACCTTCAGTCGGTCATGTAAGAGCATTTATTTTCTCAATTGGGTCAAAAAGAGCTAGTTGTGGCTCATGATGGTGTTCCCATCAAACACATCTTACTCTAAATAATAGATGAAAATTTGCAAAATACCTCTTTCCATAAAATATTCGATGTTTCAACATAACAACTTTATTACATTTAAAGTTTAACTCAAAACCCTCTCTAACTAACAAGGAACCAGAAAGAACATACTTTTTTACAGCAGGAACGTGCAACACCCTGTGTAGTGTCCAGACTCGCCCCGAGGAAAACCTCAAGTCCACGCATCCAAACCCTAGCACCTTGGCTGCAGAGTCATTCCCCATTTTCATAGTCCTGCCACTGTAGGTCTGATAGGAAGAAAGGAATGATCTATCAGTACAAATATGTTTATTGGCTCTAGTATCCACATGCCATTAAGTAAGATCGTGAATAACATAGAGTTTGAATTTTATTGAGACATACCCATCGCTAGGCCCGGCTTCCTCGGTGATCGCATTCACCTGAGGATTCTCATATGTGGTCTTCTGCTGAGCAATATTAGGACAATCCTTCTTCCAATGCCCAACCTGCTCACAGTGTCAGCATGGTTTGTTGTTGGATTTCTTTTGGATCTTAGGTTTAGCCTTCGTTTTGTTTTTGTTGTTCTTATGTTTATTCTCCTTGCCCTTAGATGTCATGGCATTCAACTTAGACTCCACAAGTATTACAGGTTTCTGTTTCCTATGCTCTTTATTAATAGCAATAGCTATCATCAAGTCATCTACAGAAATATTTCCCTTCCTATGCTTGAGAGTCATCCCGAAGTCCTCCCAAGATTTAGAAAATTTCTCAATGATAGACAGGACTTGAAACTTCTCAAGAAGTTTCATTTTAGTCTCTGCTAAACCATGGAGCAATAACAGGAATTCATGTGCCTGCTCTGATTCCGATTTACCCTCAGCCATTTGAAATTTAAAGAATTTTGTGACTGAATATTTTTCAATACTAAGATCTTTGGTATTATACTTCTTATTCAACTCCTCCCACAGCCCCTTTGTAGTGGACGTGGATGTGTTGTATACATTAAACAACACATTAGACAATGCCAATAAGATGCAACCATGACAAATACAGTTGCACTTATTCCACACATCTATCGCCTTTTGGCCTTTAGGAGTAGGTTTTCCCTTATCCAAAATTGGGTGATCGATTTCTAATGTCGAGATCAAACTAATGGTGGTCAGCCAAATTCTCATGCATTGTTCCTAACGCTTGAAATTTTGCCCACCAAATTTCTTGACATACCAAATAAGTCTACATGTAATTTGAAACTCATTTCTGACATTCCAAATATTTTAGATCCAAGCAATACACTTTCTAAGATTGTTGAAACAAATGCATAAAGGAAATAAAAATATATGTATTTCCAACGTTTTTGCAAAGATAAAAAATATTACATCAAGCAAATCAAACATGATTTGGTAAGATCTGGAATAAAATAAAGAACAAGAACATGCAATAGCACAAATAAACAAAACGAGAAGGGATTAGATTTTACTCTGATCGAAGTACCCATTAAGGACTACCCTTAGAGAAGGTATTTCCCCGTACAATATTGATGCATCAGGGTCTAACGAACTGCTCTTAGGATACGACCATCCACCTCCAAGATTTGGTGCACTTCGATCTTGAGTGTTGTAACGACCCGATTTCCCGAATCCCTACGAGACACGAGAATCGGACCGACCCGACTGATCCCAAGACCTAGTCGTCCAATGAGAAAGTAACCAAAAGAGCAATAAAATAAACCACATTCACCATGTATATAACTAGCAGTAACAAAATACAACAGTAAGGAAAGGAAATACTACAGTATACACCACCACAACAGAAGAGAAATAAACATGTACATAACATGAAGCTTACAATAAAGAGAGTATAGGGAGTAACAGAAAACTACTCACTACAGCGGAAAGAAAAGTACAGAAGGTACTACAGGTAACACTACTGGGCTCTACTAGGCCTAGCGCCCTCTGCAGCCGCTGACTCTGGCTGCTCAACACCTGGTCCTGAAAAGGTAACAAGGGTGACACGTCAGCGAAATGTTGAGTAGAGTGGTAACTAAAAGCTAAAAGAAGTAGTAGAGTGTACAGTAGCTGTTATATTTTTACTTTCGTTATTTATATTTTTCCATTTATTCACTGATGATTTATTTCTCAGATCCTTCTCTTGATCTTGAATGTTCCTTGTGGGAACGATCTTGATTGCAGTCTTTTCCGAAAAGTAGAAGTAACACATGGTGCTCTCCTGGCCGGGAGAGTCCCCCGTGGTGGTCCTACCCTCAGTCAACTACCCCAAGGTCGTTGACAGACGTAACGGTGACTATGGCACGCACGATAAACTCACGGGTAGCTACCCCTCACTGGCACGCGGTCAGTCATTTTCGTTAACGGGTACGCCTAAAGCACAGCACGGAACTAGTATAGGGCAGAGCCCTCTCAGTAACAGGGGTCCAGCCCCTCCACAATAACCAAAAAAGGGTCTTGCCCCTCCACAGTCCGCGCACCCTCGCCTGACTACCCTGGTTTGCCCAGTGGGCCTAACAAGTTGGTGTAGGAGGGCTAGCAGAACCCCCGGGGCCCGTGGGGTAGCTAGTACTCTCCCTACACTAGTAGCTCTCCTCGGTATTGTGTACATGAGGGCCAAAAGTCGGTACAAAGTGGCCAGACCTAACCCCAGGTCCCTGGGGCGGCTAGCTCCGCTCTGCACTAAACAGGGGGACAGTTGCTCTCCTTAGTACTCCGTACTCAAGGGCCAGCTCACTTCCCCAATTCTATTCCATTCCCTTTCCAGGAGTTCTACTCCTAATTCCTCGTAGGGTTCATGTTCTTTTAACTCAGCCAATTTAGGTTTCACCGTTCTAGCTTTATATTCATTTAAGCCATGTTCTCAACCATATTTATTCATTCATAACAGGCAACTGTTAACCAATTTACAGGCAGTTATCATTTCCTTTCCACTTTTCCAAGACTGCAATGTTTATATATTCAACTAGTTTTCCAGTCCTAGGATTCATGCAATACCCTAGGATCTATCATTCAATCTAATTTCTCAGTCCTAGGGTTCATGAAATGCCCTAGACTCTATTAATTGTTTCATAATTGTACAAATTTTGTTAAATAAATTAAAGGGCCACTCTACCTGCGAAACCGGGAGTACTGGGGGCTTGGTCGGTAATCCCACGCGCCTCCGCAACCCCCACAGCCGCAATGGAACGGGGTCCTAACACAAGGATCAATCACAAGGAGTTTCTCAGAATAATATACAATTACTGTAAACAGGTAGAGGAAATAAATCTGGAAAAAACGAAACTTGAAACGTGGAAAACAGACTCCGAACGGACCCTAAACGGGTCAAAAACGACGAGTCTACCCAAAATCAGATGTCTGGAAATTCTTCCAGATGTCTTACAAGGTCGATCAGGTCATGCCTAGGTCTACGCAGTCCTTCAGATGTCCAGAAGCCTGCTGGATCGTCTGGTCCTAGTTCCCAGACGTCCGATTGTCACCTCGGACGTCTGGAGGTCCTCTTCGTCGTCTGGTACTATGGCCAGACGTCTGATCCGTGTGGGATGGCGAGCCCTCGCTCCCTCCCGAATAGAACCTGCGCACACACACACTTGCTCTCATCACAAAGGGGCGCAGAAGAACACGGCGGACGGTTGCATGGCTGTACACGCGTAAAAAGGAGAAGGTAGGAAAATATTGTACCTATCAGACGTCTGGACCTTCCTCCAGACGTCTTCGGCGTTGTCTGGACGTAAGTCAAGATGTCTGATTCTGGAAAATTTTTGCAGAATTAGGACCCTTTTCGCTCTCCGCTTGCGACGCACGGCCGCGCCGTGCCGCGTCCGCCTGCTGCCTGAGCTGCAGCAGCTCCTCCGCGCCACCCCACACTCGTTGCTCTCCCGCCGGCCGGCTCTAGCTGCCCCGGCAAGCTCGCACCTTCGCGGTCGAGCTTTCTTTTTCCTCTCGCAACACTCCTCCCTCCCGCACGCTCGCAGCAGTCATTGCTACCGCACTCGCACACTCGCTCGCTCGCGCTCTCGCTGGCAGGGAGAAGGAGAAGAAGAAGGCAGTGGAGTGAGGGTGAGGGAGTGGGCGGTGGTATTTGAAGGCAGCGTGGGGAGAGAGAGAAAGAAGCGGCGTCGTCTGCAGGGAGGGAGAGAAAAGCGAAGAACGAAGGCGGCGGGTTCAGTCTGCGCGCGCATGTGCCAGACGTGAACCCGTACGCTGAAAAAATTTAATACCAGACGTTTCGGAAGGGTTCCAAACGTCTGGCCAAACGTCCGGGACCCTTCCCAGACGTATTAAACTACGTCTGATGCCCATGTTCGTAACAATATAACAAACCCAAAGGAAGTTTCATCCCCGAAACTTGCGCTAACTAGGGTACAGGAAAGAACAATATATATACATAACAAACTCAAAGAGGACCAAAG
This sequence comes from Thalassia testudinum, assembly GCA_037157565.1. NCBI lineage: Eukaryota > Viridiplantae > Streptophyta > Magnoliopsida > Alismatales > Hydrocharitaceae > Thalassia > Thalassia testudinum. Next base: position 51,250,417 of record JAZHRO010000018.1, on the reverse strand, counting down.
CCGGTCTGAAAAGACGTACCCGCGAAAAGCTCCGGGTACCGCTCCCGCATCGCTGCCTCAGGCTCCCAGGTAGCCTCCTCGTACCGCTGGCTCCTCCATAAAACCTTCACCAGGGGTACTTGCTTTCGTCTCAGACTGCGGACGGCTCTGTAAGAATCTGCACTGGCCGCTCGGGGTAGGTCATGTCGTCGCCCACCTCGACGCTCTCATGGGTCAGGACGTGACTGGGATTGGCGACATACTTCCTGAGGTGGACGCGTGGAACACGTCGTGCACACCAGAAAGCTGGGGAGGGAGGGCAAGCCTGTAAGCAACGGGTCCAACCCACTCCAGGACCTCAAAGGGCCCCACAAACCTCAGCGCGAGCTTCCCTCTCACCCCAAACTGCTGCAGGCCCTTCATGGGCGAAACACGAAGGAAGATGTGGTCCCTAACCTCGAACTGCACTTCTCTGCGTTTCCGATCCGTGTAGCTCTTCTGCTTGCTCCTGACAGTGCGGAGTCGCCTGTGAATATGCTCGACTACCTCCTGATTCTGCCGAATCAGCCTGGGGCCAACCTCCCACTTGGTCCCCACCTCAACCCAACTCAAGGGTGCTGTACATCTCTGTCCGTACAGAGCCTTGTAGGGAGCCATGCCGATGCTCGAGTGATAACTGTTATTGTATGCAAACTCCGCCAGGGGCAAGTGCTCCTCCCAAGAGCCCCTCCAGTCCAGTACACAGGCACGCTAAAGGTCCTCAAGTGTCTGTATCGTGCGCTCAGACTGTCTGTCCGTCTGGGGGTGGTAAGCTGTACTGAATCTCAACCGCGTCCTTAGGGCCTACTGAAACTCAGCCCAAAACTGGGACGTAAAGCGGGTATCCCGGTCAGATACGATCTCCCGCGGAACTCCGTGTAGACGTACCACATTGTGGATATACCTCTCTGCCAACTATGCTGGTCCCAAAGTGACTCGAATCGGCAAGAATCGCTCCGTCTTCGTCAATCTATCAACGATTACCCAGACTGCGTCGTGTCCTCGCTAGGTAACCGGTAAGCCCACCACCAAGTCCATGGTGATGCTCTCGCACTTCCACTCTGGCACAGGAAGTGGTTGTAGCGGCCCTACAGGTCTCTGATGCTCGGCTTTCACCTGCTGGCACACTAAACACTGCTGCACGAATTCACCCACATCCCGCTTCATCCCCCTCCACCAAAACTCGCGTCTCAAGTCATGGTACATTTTCGTGTTTCCGGGATGTATGGTGAATCTAGAACCATGTGCCTCAGTCAGGAGCTCTCTCAACAGCTCCTCGTCTCTGGGAACGCACACACGTCCCCTCAGGCGCAGCACCTGGTCTGTGAAAGAGAAGTCCCCCGGGTCTCCTGATAGTACCCTGTCGCGCAAGGACTGTAAGTACAGGTCAGCCATCTGTCCTGTGATGATGTGATCTATCAGCTCTAGCCTCGTCTGTCGTGTCACAGTCACTGCCCCACAGTGCCCCCATAACTCTAGGGGTCGCCAACTGCCCATCTCCTCCAAAAGGCTCCAACTCTACACCTGTAAGCTGGCCAAGTGTGCGGGCGCCTTCTGGCTCAAGGCGTCAGCCACCACGTTGGCCTTTCCCAGGTGGTAGGAAATGCTGCAGTCATAGTCCTTCAGGAGCTCCAACCAACGTCTCTGTCTCATGTTGAGCTCCTTCTGATCAAAAAGGTATCTGAGGCTCTTGTGATCTGTGAAAATCTCGAAGGTCTCACAGTACAAGTAGTGCCTCCAGGTCTTCAACGCGATGACAACAGCTGCCAGTTCTAGGTCATGGGTAGGGTAGCTATGCTCATGGGGCTTCAGTTGCTGTGAAGCGTAAGTGACAACGTGACCCCTTTGCAAGTGCACACCCCCTAACCCCTGCAAGGAGGCGTCCGTGTACACAACGAACCCGCCACTACTGTCAGGGATGGTGAGCACGGGAGCCGAAGTCAGCCTCTCCTTCAGCTCCTGAAAACACGCCTCACAGGCGTCTGTCTAAGTGAAGGGCACGTCCTTCCGGGTCAACTGTGTCATAGGACGTGCAATCTGTGGAAACCCCTGATAAACCGTTTGTAGTAGCTTGCCAGTCCCAGGAAACTGCGAATTTCAGTAACCGTACGCAGTTTCTCCCACTCGAGCACTACTTCGACCTTGGCTGGGTCCACTGCCAAGCCATCTCCAGAGATCACATGACCTAAGAAGGTCACCTCCCTCAACCAGAACTCGCACTTGTTGTATTTGCCATACAACCTACATCGTCTTAGTGTGTCCAGAACTATCTACAAGTGCTGTTCGTGCTGCGTATGATCTCGAGAATAGATGAGCACATCGTCAATGAATACCACCACAAACTGGTCCAAGTACGGTCTAAACACCCGGTTCATTAAGTCCATGAAGGTAGTGGGGGCATTGGTCAGCCCAAACGGCATGACCAGAAACTCATAGTGTCCGTACCGGGTGCGGAAAGCTGTCTTGGAGACGTCTGCCTCCTTGATCCTCAACTGGTGGTATCCAGACCTCAAGTCGATCTTGGAGAATACCATGGCACCTCGCAGCTGGTCAAACAAGTCGTCGATCCTCGGCAGCGGATATCTGTTCTTGATAGTGACCCTATTCAGCTGTCGGTAGTCCACACAAAGGCGTAGGGTACCATCTTTCTTCTTTACAAATAGTACCGGGGCTCCCCAAGGAGATGCACTGGGCCTCACAAAGCCATTCTCCAAAAGATCCTGCAACTGAGACTTGAGCTCTCGCAGCTCAAGTGGTGCCATCCTATATGGTGCGGTGGAGATGGGGCTAGTTCCTGGTACTAGTGAGATCTCAAACTCGATCTCACGCTCGGGCGGTAGTCCTAGCAACTCGTCTGGAAACACGTCGGGGTACTCTCTGACCACCGAGATACTCTAGAAGTCTGCCACAGGGCTGGGCTCTGCCACCACACAAGCTAGGAAGCCCTCACACCCCTGGCTCAAAAGTCTCGCCGCCTGAAGTGCAGAAATGCACCTGAAGCCTCCGTCCACTGGCTGACCGTGGAACTCTAAAGAAGGCAACTCCGATATGGAGAAGATAATCTTCCTCTCAAAACAGTCCACCAAAACGTGGTAAGCGGACAGCTAGTCCATCCCCAGAATAATGCCAAAGTCCTCCATCTGTATCATAATCAGGTCAGCGGAAAGGCTATGTCCCCCAATATTGACCTCACAACCCGTGTACACCTCCTCAGCTACAAACAGCTGACCACTCGGACCTCTGATCATGAACGGATCCTCTAACAGCATATAATCCTGGCCCAAACTAACTGCGAAACTGGCTGCGACAAACGAGTGCGTAGCGTCGGAATCGAAAAGTGTGTAAACGAGTCTTCCGAAAACTGAAACCATACCTGCCACCATTGATCCCGAAGCTCTGGCATCCCTGTGTGTCAGGGCGTTGATACGCTCCTCAGCCCTAGGTGCAGATGAAGCAGCCACACTCTGCGTCGGACGGGTAGCTGTTGGCAGGTACCCTCCTCGTGACTGCTGTCCTCCTCCTCGTGCCTGGGAACCGCGACCTTCTGCTCGCCCTCCAGTGCTTGGCTCGGGAAGTATCTGCTGACCTCCTGCCCTAGACAGGAAGTCCCTCTTGATGTGGCCCAGCTGGCCACACTGGTAGCAGAGGGGAACCCGACTCCTGCCCTTAGTGGGTCCCTACTGTCAACTGGGCGGGGGTCCGGTGCTGGCAACTGGCCCTTGTCGAGGGCCCCCAAAGGCCACTGATGGTCCTGCAAAATGTGATGGCTCTCCTGTGGACGCCACGTGTCTCCTCTCTCACCGGCCTGTGAAAAGTCTGGCTAGTAGGGCCTCTTCCGCCCGCTGTCAGTATCTCGCGCGGACGGGTTGGTCTCCTCGTAGGTCATAGCTGCCTCCACCACCTTCGAGAACGTAGGTAGCTTCAGGGGTTTAACAAACCCCCGAATCGCGGGTCGGAGCCCCTCGGTGAACCTCCAAAGGCGCTCCTCCTCAGTGGCTACTGCCGTCGCGGCGAAGCGGGACAGCTCCAAAAAACGCATGCGATACGTGCTCACAGTCATCGTCCCTTTGCGGAGAGTGTGGAACTCCCGCCTCCTCTGGTCCTACCACGTCTGGGGAAAGTACTCTCGCAGAAGAGGGTGACGAACCGGTCCCAGGTCGGCTTATCCTTCTCCTGTCCCCTGACCGCCCTCCACTACCTGTGTGCCGCACTCTCTAGCTGGTACGTGGCAAAGGCCACGCGGCACTCCATCGGGGGGCGAAGGGTGTCGAAAACCTTCTCGATCTGCTCGAACCAGTCCTCCGCCTCGGTTGGGTCCTCATCCCCCTTGAGGGAGGGGTGCTTCAGCTTTCGGAACTGCCCGAAAAGCTCGAAGTGGCACTGCAGTGGAGATGCTGGTGCACCTCCCGGTAAAGGAGCCTCGTGCACAGAAGTGTCGGAGGAGGGTGGGGGCGGTGGCGGCCCATCCCCTCCCCCACGTCCGTCGCGTGGTCCCACAGAGGACTCCCCCTTCGCAGCCCCAGGGAGAGACGCTCGGGGCGGTGGGTGGAGCTCCTCTCGCACTATATCTCGTATCAGCTGGGCGAGGTCCTGGGCCTGAATGCCCGGGAGCAGTGGCTGGTCCACTGAGACGTCGACCGCAACACGCCCACCTCATCGACCTCGTCCTCGGCCGCGCCCGCGTCCCGCCTCGCTAGTCCCTCATCGAGGCATCTCCTGCAAGGAGACGCGAAACAGAACGGAAACATGTCAATATGGAACGATATCTAATGAAGAAGTCTAAGACCTAATGTCAAAAGAAACGTTGTGGTGGCTACTCTAGTTACAGACACGTGAATTGGTTATTTTCCAATCAGTTGATTCACTTCTCGAGACGACCTTGCTCTGATACCATCTTGTAACGACCCGATTTCCCGAATCCCTACGAGACATGAGAATCGGACTGACCCGACTGATCCTAAGACCCAGTCGTCCAACGAGAAAGTAACCAAAAGAGTAGTAAAATAAACCACATTCACCATGTATATAACTAGCAGTAACAAAATACAGCAGTAAAGAAAGGAAATATTGCAGTATATACTACTACAACAGAAGAGAAATAAACATGTACATAACATGAAGCTTACAATAAAGAGAGTACAGGGAGTAACAGAAAACTACTCACTACAGCGGAAAGAAAAGTACAGAAGGTACTACAGGTAACACTACTGGGCTCTACTAGGCCCAGCGCCCTCTACAGCCGTTGACTCTGGCTGCTCAACACCTGGTCCTGAAAAGGTAACAAGGGTGACACGTCAGCGAAACGTTGAGTAGAGTGGCAACTAAAAGCTAAAAGAAGTAGTAGAGTGTACAGTAGCTGTTATATTTTTACTTTCGTTATTTATATTTTTCCATTTATTCACTGTTGATTTATTTCTCAGATCCTTCTCTTGATCATGAATGTTCCTCGTGAGAACGATCTTGATTGCAGTCTTTTCTGAAAAGTAGAAGTAACACGTGGTGCTCTCCTGGCCGGGAGAGTCCCCCGTGGTGGTCCTACCCTCAGTCAACCACCCCAAGGTCGCTGACAGACGTAATGGTGACTATGGCACGCGCGATAAACTCACGGGTAGCTACCCCGCATTGGCACGCGGTCAGTCGTTTCTGTTAACGGGTACGCCCAAAGAACAGCACGGAACTAGTATAGGGTAGAGCCCTCTCAGTAATAGGGGTCCAACCCCTCCACAGTAACCAAACAAGGGTCTTGCCCCTCCACAATCCGCGCACCCTCGCCTGACTACCCTGGTTTGTCCAGTGGGCCTAACAAGTCGGTGTAGGAGGGCTAGAAGAACCCCTGAGGCCCGTGGGGTAGCTAGTGCTCTCCCTACACTAGTAGCTCTCCTCGGTACTGTGTACACGAGGGCCAAAAGTCAGTACAAAGTGGCTAGACCTAACCCCGGGTCCCTGAGGCGGCTAGCTCCGCTCTGCACTAAACAGGAGGACAGTTGCTCTCCTTGGTACTCCATACTAAAGGGCTAGCTCACTTCCCCAATTCTATTCCATTCCCTTTCCAGGAGTTCTACTCCTAATTCCCCGTAGGGTTCATGTTCTTTTAACTCAGCCAATTTAGGTTTCACTGTTCCAGCTTTATATTCATATACCTCATGTTCTCAACCGTATTTATTCATTCATAACAGGCAACTGTTAACCAATTTACAGGCAGTCATCATTTCCTTTCCACTTTTCCAAGACTGTAATGTTTCTATATTCAACTAGTTTTCCAATCCTAGGATTCATGCCGTACCCTAGGATCTATCATTCAATCTAGTTTTCTAGTCCTAGGATTCATGCAATACCTTAGGATCTATCATTCAATCTAATTTCTCAGTCCTAAGGTTCATGCAATGCCCTAGACTCTATTAATTGTTTCATAATTGTACAAATTTTGTTAAATAAATTAAAGGGCCACTTTACCTGCGAAACCGGGAGTAATGGGGGCGTGGTCGGCAATCCTGCGTGCCTCTGCAACCCCCACAGCCGCAACGGAACGGGGTCCTAACACAAGGATCAATCACAAGGAGTTTCTTAGAATAGTATAAAATTACTGTAAACAGGTAGAGGAAATAAATCTGGAAAGAATGAAACTTGAAACGCAGAAAATAGACTCCGAACGGATCCTAAACGGGTAAAAAACGACGAGTCTGCCCAAAATCAGACGTCTGGAACTTCTTCCAAACTTCTTAAAAGGTTGATCAGGTCATACCTCGGTCTGCGCAGTCCTTCTGATGTCCAGAAGCCCACTGGATCGTCTGGTCCTAGTTCCCAAACGTCCGATTGTCACCCCGGACGTTTGGAGGTCCTCTCCGTCGTCTGGTACTGTGGCCAGACGTCTGATCCGTGTGGGATGGTGAGCCCTCGCGCCCTCCCGAATAGAACCTACGCACACACACACCCGCTCTCATCACGAAGGGGCGTAGAAGAACGTGGCGGACGGTTGCATGGCCGTACAAGCGTAAAAAGGAGAAGGTAGGAAAATATTGTACTTGTTAGACGTCTGGACCTTGCTCTAGACGTCTTCGGTGTCTTTTGGACATAAGTCTAGATGTCTGATTCTGGGAAATTTTCCCAGAATCAGGACCCTTTTCGCTCTCTGCCCGCGACGCACGGCTGCGTTGCACCGCGTCCGCCTGCTGCCCGAGCTGCAGCAGCTCCTTCGCGCCACCCCACGCTCGCTGCTCCCCCACCGGCCGGCTCTAGCTGCCCCGGCAAGCTCGCACCTTCGCGGTCGAGCTTTCTTCTTCCTCTCGCAACACTCCTCCCTCTCGCACGCTTGTAGCAGCCGCTGCTGCCGCACTCGCTCACTCGCTCGCTCGCGCTCTCGCTAGCAGGGAGAAAGAGAAGAAGAAGATGGTGGAGTGAGGGTGAGGGAGTGGGCAGTGGTATTTGAAGGCAGCGCGGGGAGAGAGAGAAAGAAGCGGCGTCGTCTGCAGGGAGGGAGGGAAAAGCGAAGAACGAAGGCGGCAGGTTCAATCTGCGAGCGCACGCGCGTAGACGCGAACCCGTACGCCGAAAAAATTTAATACCAGATGTCTGGGAAGGGTTCCAGACGTCTGGGACACTTCCTAGACGTCTTAAACTACGTCTGATGCCCATGTTCGTAACAAGTGTCTTCGAAAACCATCTTAAGAGAATGAAGCCGAGGCAATTTGGTTTCCGACCAAATTCCCGAAGATCGACAAAAGCTGAGACTTTGCTACCAATCTCACATCGAACGAATGCACAAAGAAAGAGAGACAAGAACTAGAGAGAGAGGGAGAGAGTGGAGAGAGCTTTCTGGTCTTGTTATGTGTGCCAAATGAGAGCCTCTTTGTGGCCCTTATATAGAGCCCACGTTCAGACGTTTAGAGAAATTTTCATTTTATGGAAATGTGACAATTGGTCGACCAATTAAATCCATTGATCGAGCAAAACAATTGGTCGATCAAATTTCACTATTTGGTTGACCAAACTAATTCATTGATCGACCAATCCAGGTCAAAATTGTGAGATTGAAAAACCATAGCAAAAGAGTCAAAGTTCCAAGTTCTAAATTGATTCTCACCTGAGCTAGAGTCGGAACCAAGGTGGGACGGGGCATGTGCGCGTGCGTGCGTGGTCTCCAACCCCACCTCTCACTTTTTGCTACATAAGTCATGACAGGAAAAAGCCTTTTACACCCACTAAGAAGTTTGTCTACTTTCAGTATGGGACTAAAAACCTCTCTCAAATCTCACTAGTTTCAACATGAATTTCCACATCAACATATAATAATTGCATCCCAATTGATGCAATTAAACTCTCAAATGCAACAATTGTTAGGGTTCATGAGAACCCATCATTTCCACATGCTATTGTCAAATCAAACCACTAGGTCACCACATGTGGCCATTGAATCAATGCCATATATTGCCACTAGAGCACCAAGCAACGTTGCCCAAGATAGAATATAACCCTTTTGGGTTTAGGTAGCGAGAAGACCCTCGTTAGAAAGGACATGGCGATGACTCCTGTTGCTAAGAGGAGGCCCTTTGTCAAACTATAGCATTGTTGGTTAGTCTTGGATGTTGCCCAATTACTTGCCTACAAAATTCCCTTCATTGTTGTTGCTCCAATTGATGGCCTCAAACCATTGTTTTGAAGACAAGAATCCTAGGAACGTATTCACTTTGGTACCATCTAGAAGTAGACAAGCAAAATAAAACGAATAAGACATCTAGAGTGCTATGATAAAAATTTAGATTTACATGAAATACCCTGTCATGAGAAGGGCAAAATCATGAGACTATAGCTATGTGTAGGATATTGTATATTACTTTTTCTCTAAGTACAAGTAGCTAATATACATTCCTTCCTCATCTCTTAGCATCCCAAAATAGGATAAGTGGGACTAAATACAGATCCTCTAATCACAACATACACATATCTTCCAACAACCTTATTTCTCATTATATAACACCTGGCTCTCTTTAGGTGGGTTGTGTTACGATCTAAGATCCAAGTCAATGTCCGTGAGTGAGAGTTGTCCAACCCAACCAAACCATTCTATGTATTGCTTAATTTTTACCCATAGGATGAGATGGACTAAGTTGGATTGAACGGAGTTATTTTTTTAACTTTTTTTTGGTAACATAGATTTTTTATAAAGAGAGAACGAAATGATTACATGGACACTAACTCCTAAAGGGAAAGAGAGAATGACACTTGAACTCTTCTCATCCTAAGGGCAGGGGCACTACTCCCCACCCCACAAGGGACGTGGGAATTTCAAATAAGGAGACAAAATAATAGAAAATTAAACATGAAAATGAAAATAAAATTCAAAGAAGATGTTCTTACAAATAAGACGTAGCAAATCCAAAGATTACTCTACATTGTAAGATGACAACGGTGTCACTGAGGAAGCTTTAGCAATTCGCACCAGTGAGATACAGGAAAGACCCGCAACCGAAGAAGATCCAACGAAGTCTCGGTCATATGAAGCCTCGGGCTTTGGCTTGGTCCCAACAAAAGGGCACGGAGGTGGTCGGCAATGGCTAAGCAACCCACCTCAAATGCACTCTCACTCCTCCCCGCCACTCCCATCTCCTTCACCATGGAAGTAGGATCGAAGAGGAAGAAGGAGCACGAGCTCTAGATGATTGAGTAAGGCATTGGGAACTCATTGCTGGAGTTGGAGCCAAAAGAAGAAGGGAAGTCGAAGGTGAGATGTTAGAGGAGTCGTGGGAAGCGGTAGAGCTGCGGCATGGAGGTTATGGATGAGTGAAATTGGCCTCAAAAAATACGAAGGGAGAGGGGGAGAGCTTGGTGAAGAGGAACCAACGGGGGCCTAATTGGGAAGTAGCGACCAATCGAGGATCCAATCAAAGCAAGGTTCGAAAGTTGTGGAAGGAGCGAGGTTGGAAGGTTGCTTGCGGAACAAATTGAATCAGTCGTTGAATAGCCAAAATTATTCGACTTTAGTTTTATATAATTTTCATTTATTGTCAAAAATATTAAACTAATGATTAAGCCAGCGCAAGTTACAAGAAATCTGATGAAACTTGTAGAAACTGAAAAAAACTTTAAGCAAAATGAAGCATTTAACTCAAAGTCCGTAAAGCACATAAAGATAGTATTTTACAAAATCTAATATATATAAGAATGAAAGATCATACTTGAATAAATTAGTATATATGTGAGCTGCAAATATAGGTTAGTGAAGATGAACTATATATATATATATACGTTAAGATGGTTCGATAAGGGGACAAGATGTGACATTCAATGGACTTTAGGCACGGCAGACAGGACACTCACTTTTGGAATTAGATTATGAAGTTCACGATATAATATGCTTTAGGAACATTTTAAGAGTAAATATCTAGCGATTATTGGTTTTGATTGGATAATCTGATTGCTCTTCCAACTCGACATGGCCTACTTTTTAACAGATGATCAAAATACAAGTCAATCCAACCTATCGAGACTCCTAATTAATCCAACTTCATCAACTAGTGCCAAGTCATGGGTCACCCCTAGTAACAATTTTTATTGCTTTATTGTCCCAGTTCATAGGACCTAACTCAATCATGATGATCGGCTCCAGATTTGAAGATATGGACCTCGAATATATCCAATATGGAATTTCATAATTGCAAGTAGTTTCAAGTTAGACATGGTTATATTTCACCTTAGAACCTAGCTAATTGTGGCTTGATTTAAGGCTCGTAAATTGAATGAATCAAAAAAATATATAATGCTGAGTATTTCTACCCACAAAGTTATCTAAACTATTCGAAACATAAAAGAAAACCTTCGTCGACAATTCTCCGTATGAAGGGGACATTAAGTACTACCCGTTTTGACCAAATACAAGCTCACACAAGGTTGAGTTTTACGCGCATAGTTAATTTCATCCACTGATTATTGCAAACGGATGAATTTCTACTGTTCTAAGTCATGTTTCTAATTCTTTTTAAATAATAACTTTCTTTTGTCAATGGAAACGAAAATAATACATGAGGCATCCTTTAAGGATCAGGGAGAAAGATAATCTTAACATCTTTTGGAGAGGGGAAAAGTAACTCTCCTTTGGAGAGGAGAAACTTAAAAAATACTAACACAAAATAAAGTAAAAAGAGAATAAAATAGAAAAAAAATATCAAAGCTATCATTTCCATTACACATGAATTTACATAATACAGTAGATACGACAAGGTATCGTCGACGTCATCAATGTACTACGTCAACAAGTGATCGGAGTGAGACCGACCATTAACTCGATCGTGATAAGCCTAATTTTAACGTGACTACTATAATAAAAATGCCATCAAAATATAGACGTGGAGTGAAGATGGTGGATCAATGTCTAATAAAATCCTCGTCCGACATAGAGTGTCTGCCATATGATGGGCATCCTCAGTGTAGCCCAACATCGAAGCACCACTGCAACTGCTTACCATTGTAAATGTAGGCCGCTAGTCGTAGAGAAGAATATCCACCATGGAAGGAAAGGAGAGGGGAGGGGGATGTGGATGGAGCCGAGGGGGAGGGAGGCGAGTGACGATTGAGGCTGATCGAGGCCTCCACAGCATATCTAAGAGGGAGCTCTAGCAAGGAGAGCGGAAATGAAACTTCACCACTCAATCATGCTTCTATTGATGAACCAATGACATAGGTCCTATTTGTTTGGGCAGTTCAATGGCACCTGCAATGGTCTTGTCCAAGTCTCCACGATTTCCAATGTTTGTTACGACGTTTTGATAGCTACTAGCAAATTGCAATGTCTCCAAAATGCCCCAATTGCTCCCAACTTGGCCGTAGCAATTCCTCGAGGCTAATCTGCGGACGCAAGTCGTGATTATAAAAAGACGCCACTACCCCCAAAATGCCGCACACGGGAAGGGGTATCGGTGGGATTGTTAAAGCAGGAACATGAAAATTGGAAGAATGGATTATATATTTTCGAGAGTTTGTAATTTTTGGAAGTCATTGGAGTCAGGTTCAAGAAGTTTAAAGGTTTTATTAAGTGGAATTAAGAAGGAGGAAGAAGAGGAGAAGAAAACAAAGAAAGATACAAAATCTTATCATTTATTTTTTTTATCTTTCCATGTCACCGTATTTTGTCTTCTTCTTCGTCACATGTGAATCATCCACTCAAATCCTTTTCACATTAATAGTTGTCATTTTATTTAATTACTAATTTTTTAATAATTTCACAAGGATTGGATAGATGAAAATCAGTCGTGAGAAGGTCATCTATTTACTTTTGCATTTCATATGAGGCATACGTTTTGACTTTTGCATTCCATATGAGACATCTTGGGTAATTTATATTTTTATCATTTTTTTCGTGTTATACAGTCATTCCAATCGTAACACAAGATATTTTATTGCTAGTTTTGCAAAACACTCTATCACAATGCCGTATGGTTGAGACGTAGCATCCAAATCATGGCTCGATCACTGCCTAAACGAGTGTTCGGTAAAATGTCCAAAGAAACACGTTCTTAATTTTTATGTCTCATTGTCTTGAGATGAATGTAGGAGACCTCACCATTCATGCATTAACTCTTTCAATGACTTCGTTATTACCAACAGAAATAAGGGAGGATACCTGTTTTGCTTGAGATTGATGGAGGAATGTATGATTAGAATAGACATGTCATGCATCATAAATACTTGTTATCAAATTGGTGAACGCAAATTGAGTGTTGTACAAACTTTTCGTATCTATTTCAAGAATGCTGGGAAAGGGTTGCGGGGAGCACTGCGGAAGGGTTGCGGGGATAGCGTGCGGTGGGAAAAAATTAAGGAAATATATATTCTCGGAGTGTAGTGGGCGACGAAGCGAGGGATGCAGCAAGGGTGCACATGATCGTTTTCGTTTTTGTTAGACAAAATTGAATGCTAACAAGGAATAGAAATAGTTTGTATAAAAAGAAAAAGGAGCGGATTCAATTTTTACTTTCTAATTTTTTTAATGTGGCTGTTTATAAGATAATATTTATTTTTGAAAGAAAAATAAATTAATGCACTAAATTATTATTTTCCTTCAATTCTTTATATCATTGATTAACCTATATTTTATATGATAATTTAATTTAGAAATAACTATTTACTTTTATCTAATAAAGGAAATGAGAAAAATAAATTGGTACTTAATTCCTCTATTTTTCTATATTATTAATTAGCTTATTCCAACAAAGTAATCTTTAAAAAATATTCTTGGATGATAATCATTTGACGGTAATATAATCAATGTATCATACGTCTCTAGTTTGCAATGAATTTGTGAAAGTAATTAGAATATTCTTTTAAAAAAATGTAGAAAATTTATTATGAAAAATAAATTTTAAAAAATTGATTGATGTCCAAATAATATTGATGATCCTAGATTTAATGGTATTAATATAGTGCCTATATCTATCTTGGGGAATTTTTCATGATAGCAATATATATATATTTTTTGTTAAAATTATTTGTTAATTAATAAATGAATGTAATTACTTTTATATTTGTACTACCGAGCGTAAGTAATAGTGATAACTACGTATGTCGCTAAAGTTAATCATTAATTACAGATTTAACGTAGGGACCATTTATATTTTTGTCGCTAAATTATATTAACAATGACAAATGTATTTGTTACTAAAAGTAATAATCACTTGACAAATTATTTCAGTAGCAATTATTTACATTTGTTACTAAATATATTTCAATAGTGACAAACTCTTTTGTCGCTAAAAATAATTGATATTTGATAAATTGATGTTGCAACAAATGTTATATATTTGTCACTAAATCTAATTAATAGCGACAAAGTTGTTATGTGTCACTATGTTTATTATCACTGCCGACCAATTTTGTTGTAGTGATGAGCTTTACAAGAAAGCCCACGACACAATATGAAAAGATTCTGGACAATGCTGAAGTTTAAGTACAAAGAATGATGTTTTGATAATCTGCTCCATCATGGATAGAAGGATGAGTATATTCCTTTAGAAGCATTCATAAACTGAAGATGTCTATTTCGTCAAAATTTTAGTATGTAATAAGTTATGATTTGTTGCTATCAGTGATGGGCCTCGGAAGGTCATCAAAAGATTTATATGGGTAGGAGGCACTGTTTAGCCATTACCATCCATCGCACAAGAGGAATGAGCAATAATCAACAAGTAAGCATAAAGAAACATAGGGATTTGGTGATCTAGTTCCACCACAAAGGGTGTACGTCTGAGGGGAGGATGGTGCCCCCAACTATGCGCTTTAATTTTCATGATTACAAGATTTCCTCTTTTTCTCTGGGGGAGGGGGGAAGCTCCCCCTCATTTGGGAGCCCTTCCCTCTATTTATATTGCGGGGATAACCCTCACATGATGGCTTCTAGTATCTCTATTGTCAGACTACTTATCTGCTATTAGGGCCTAAGTGGTTAGGTTCATCTTATCGTATCTTTTGCCCTGGCTACGCCTAAACTTTTGTCAGGCTAGACAAGTTCTGGTCGGGATTCGGCTGATTTGGGGTGGGTCGGGTGCTGTCGGTTCCCCCTGTATGTCCGGTAGTCGGGTAGCCGGATCCTTTGTCGGGCCTTGTATGGAGTTTTGGATCTGAGGGCATTTTTTGCCCCTTATCATATGCTCCCACTCTCTAGCTAGTATGAACTGTCAAAAGAGCAATGAGAGTGGCTAAAACTTCGTGGTAGATGATGCTCCTAGATGTTCTTTTAGTTGTGCTGCAGCGGGGGGAACATTTATGATGTAAGAGTTGGGTAGGCTTGAGGAGGTAGCATCTCGTGGACGTGGGGCGTATGAGCCTGAGCCCGTGCTGGCCTGAGGAGGCGGCATCTCTTGGGTGTGGGGTGTATGAGCCTGAGCCCGGGCTTATAAGCCCAAGCCTGTGCCGATCTGAGGAGGAGGTATCACTTGGGTGTAAGGCATATAAGCCCGAGGCCGAGCCGACATGATGAAGCAACATCACTTGGGCGTGGGGTGTATGAGCCCAAGCCTAAGCCAGACCTGAGGAGTTCGAGACCGGCATCACTTGGTTGTTGCCCTTGGATCCTTGGAGGGAGTGAGATCCCCTTGACCTTAATGAGCTTGGTTGTGTCGTGAGGAAAGAAGAGAAGGTGGGAAATGCCGTGATTAAAGAGTCTGGCTATGATCTCGAAATCGCTTGGCAGATTGGTCAGGTTAGCCCCTTATTGGATTGCATGGACTTGGTTCGTCTTTCCTTTCTTTGCATGAGCTCCTTGGGTTGCTTAAGCTTAACCCTAAGGGGCTTGCGCTAGGTCACCGTGCCTCTGCGTGCTGTTCTCACCCTCCAAGGAGGTTGGGTACGTATTGGGTGGATCTGGCGGTGGATGTGCACTGGTGGTCAGTCGACCAGGTCACCCCATGCTATTGTCAACCTGGCCATCTTAAGTGTGGCGACCTGGTTGAGGTTTGGTGTGGACTCGAATAGGCTTATTTAATATGGTGATATTATTATCAAAATTAGTATTGTGAGTTAACCTAAATCGAGTCTACAGCAGCTTCACCAAAAAGATTTTAACCTAGTATACTTGATTTTATCTTGGTCATTTTTAGGCCCAGGGTCGATCTAAGGGAGGCGGAAATTAGGAGATTAAGAAGTTTCTACATATTTCCTAGAACGTATCTCTTCCTTGCGTTTATTATATTTTTGATTTTTTCTACTTTTAAGATTTTTGTGATAATGTTGTCCTTAAGGCACACCCTCAAAAAATGAAGTCCTTGGCCTTGAGCCAAATGGTCCTTGGCTTGAAGTCAATTTAGGGTTCCAAAATTGATCTTGTCACTCACAAGATCGGATACCTGCAAGGCAAGAATTATCTTTTCTCTTTTATACCTTTTTTGGGTCTTTTCAATAGCCAGAAGAAAAGACAAATGAAAGCAAAATAAAATGCAAGGATTAAAATGAAAAGAGATACTTAGCTTAGTATATGTATATATAGTAGATATGTAAGTGGATATAGAATAGATATAGATATGCCGATACTATATAAATAGGGGTGGAGATGGAAATGGGGATGGGATGTAGCATGGTGTTAAGTTAGTCCACGTCTAGCAAGACACAACCAATAAGACTAAGTGCCGCGTGGAGTGTGGTGCGGATGTGTGTGAGTGTGGGTGGAAGTGCTTGCTTTGTGCAGGCGTTGTAGGGACAAATGTAACTTGCGCAAAGATCCCTACAACACAAGGCGCAGTGGGGTGTAGTGTGTGGGTGTGAATGGTGAGGGTAGTGTGCATAGATGGAATATATGTATGGGTGAATAGGTGATAAGTATATAGATGGAGTGGATATATATATATATATATATATATATATATATATATATATATATATATATATATATATATATATATATATATATATATATATATATATATATGCTGATATACTAGAAATATATATATATGTGAATATGTATATATATAGATATATATAGATCTGTTATTATATTAATATATCACTTGTGGTCAAGTGGTGAGGATGGATGATTCCTACCCAAGAGACTCAGTTTGAATAAAAAAAAATGAAAATAAAGAGGGGAGCCCACTAGTGTCTACCTTCCTTGTGCTTTGCGTGCCTCTCTATTAAGAGGGGCAGAGAGTAGGAGGAGTGAAATAGCAGAGTGTGGGGCTCGACTATGGAGTGTGGGTTGGAGATCGGTCTTCCCGTAGGGGAGGGGTGCATGATCCTTTATAGAGAGAGCGTGCGCCTTCTCCCCATGCAAATAAAATAAGTGTGGTGAATTTGCAATGCTAACACATAATGAAGATGTTAATTATTATGTGTGTTTTTTAGGAAATAACATAAGATGACAAATTTATAGGCGTAGCTTGCTGTGCAATCATACCCCCATGCTTATCTTTTGTTAGTCTCTAGCAAAACATTTATTTGTGTCGTGTTTAGAAATGATCTTAAGCTGAATATTTTTTCTGAAGCCATTAATGTGTTTATCTGTTGGATATTGTGAGAACCAATTGTAGAGAAGACTACTAGTACTCAAGTTTTACATGATGTAGACCATCTCTCGACTAACCTGGACTCTTGATATTTAAACCTCAAGTGCGATTTCTAGGTTCAGAGGGTTTCATCGTACTCGAGAGCTAAGAGGTTATGGTTTGTGCATGGTGATGGATCAAGACTGACCAAATGAACATTAAAGCTCAAGCCTAGGGTTTCACAAATTTTTAAGTCCAGGTTGGTCCCAGCTTTAGCTCATGTCTTTGGATTAACCCTCAAAAAATGATGGAAAAACTTAACCCCACTTTTATTGTTTTTGTGCTCAAAGAATATATGGTAGAAATAGGGTATTTGTAACGCACCCTGAAAAACTTTTGGGGAGAAGAATTTACAGAATTTTGGAAGATATACTAACTTATTCACAAGATATATATATTTTTGAAACAGGTGTCAGTATATCTCCTACAACTTTATTTGGAAGAGCACACTTATTTGGTGGGTGAGCACTTTTTGGTGGAAGGAGTTTTTCCTAAACACAAGACTAAAGACTGAGATAAAAAGTTTACTTGCGCTTACAGGTAAGGACTCCACCTTCCCTAATGAACACTAGGGTTGGATCTTACGTTCACCTGATCTTTCTCGATATGTGTAGTGTGAACCAAGGTTACTTTGGCTCTCAAGTAGAAGCAAACCAATGAATCTCGTACTAGTGACTCAGGTACAAGAATACGTCTTAAGTTAGGAGAGATTCTGATCTATCTTATCAATGCTCGAGTGAATTAAGCCAAAGCCTGAGCGAATCAAGCTTCTGTAGCACGTAAAGTCTTCAAAGTAGAGGTCGAATATCCATAAACACTTATTGTATTTTTGTTTCAGCTTTTAGATCATAGTTGAACAATTTGCTTTTTTTTTATAGCTTTTTAGGTTTTGTATATATATATTTTTGATATGTATAATGGATGCAGAAGTTGCATGATACCCATATAATACCCATATCCTATGGATGCCTATCCCCCCCATGACAAATGATGCTATGCCCTCATGTGCATGCAAGGTTAAGCAAGGTCCAAGGGTCTTGGTACGAGAGCTAAGGTGCGAGGTATACAGCAGGGTGGTAGGGTGAGTCGATGGTGGGTGGTGAAGTGAAAAGTGAAGAAGTGCGAAGTGAAGTGAAATGGAATATGAAGGCAAAAGTGGAAGACGAGTGTTGCTGGGGTGTCTCCCAACGAGCACTGAATTTAACGTCCTCAACTGGACTCAGAGTGAGGCACGAAGTCAGTTATCCTCTAGCAGAGCAACAGTTTCACCAACGGGGGCAGGTTTATGAGTAAGATAGGGTTTTAATCGCTGCCCATTGATCGTAAATTTATGCCCAGATCTGTGCTCATCAATTTCGATGGCCCTATTGGGAAATGGTCTCGAGACCAAGTAGGGCCCAGTCCATTTGGACTTCACTTTCCCTGGAAAGAATTTGAGTTAGGCATTGTAAAGCCAAACTTGCTATGATGGCTCAAATTTCTTCCGCCGAATGCGACTGTCGTGAAAAGCCTTAGTGCATTGTTTGAAAGTTAAGGCAAAATCATAGGCCTCACGACAGAGCTCTTCCAGCTCATCGAGTTGGAGTTTCTTTTCTCGACCGCACAGGTCTGGGTTGAGGTTATATTGGCGAACAACCCAATAAGCGCGGTGCTCTAGCTCCACGGGCAAATGACAAGGCTTCCCGTAAACAACTCTATAAGGAGACATACTAAGGGGATCCTTGAAGGAGGTCCAATTTGCCCAAAGTGAGTCAATCAGCTTGTCAGACCAATCCTTACGGTCAGACTGAACCATTTTCTGGAGAATTTGCTTGATTTGCCAGTTTGACACTTCAGCCTGGCCGTTCGTCTGAGGATGATACGGAGATGCGATATGGTGGTGGACTCTGTATTTCCTTAGAAATGCCTAAAAAGATGCATGGGTAAAATGACTTCCTCCATCAGAGATAATGGCTCGAGGGATCCCAGAGTGCGTAAAATGTGGTCTTTGACAAATCGAGGATGTACTCAAAGCTGTTGGAAGGAGGAAAATGACCCATGAAATCAATTCCCCAAATGTCAAAGATTTCAATAGCTAGGATGGGTTACAAGGGCATCATGTCACGATGTGACATTGACCCTAGCGACTGGCACTTAGTGCACCGTTTAGCATAATTATGTGCATCCTGGTGAAGGGAGGGCCAAAAGAAACCGCACTACAACACCTTGGTTGCAGTTTTCCTCCTAGAGAAATGGCCTTCGCAGGCCTGATCATGATAGAAGGATAGCACACTGGGGAACTCACTGTCAGGAATACAGCGACAGATGATCTGATTAGCACCTACTCGAAAAAGTAGTGGATTATCCTAGAAATAATACTTTGCTTCTACGATGAGACGCTCACGTTGGTTTTCAGGCTAGCCACGTGGAAGGGAGCCAGAAGCAAGGTAATTTGCAATGTTGGCATACCAAGGTCCACTTGCCACATTAATCACTAGTTGGTGCTCATCGGGAAGAATCTCATTAATCGGTAGGGTAAATCCAATGTGGTTAGGGTCCAGTCTCGAGGGATGTTAGCAACAACATTTTGAGCTCTGGCCTTATTGTATATCTCAAGGTCAAATTCTTGGAGCAGAAGGATCCAAAAAATCAATTTAGGCTTGTCATTCTTCTTGTGCATGAGATGACGAATGGCCGCGTGGTCAGTGAATACAATAACATGCGAGCCCAGAAGGTAAGAGCAGAATTTTGTCAGCCTGAAGATGACCGCCAGTAGTTCTTTCTCAGTAGTCGTATAATTACGCTGGGCCTCGTCCAACGTCTTATTGGCGTAGTACACCACGAAGGGGTGTTTATTGCATCTTTGTCCCAGTATGGCTCCGCCTGTAAGGTCGGAAACGTCACACATGAGTTCAAAGTCGAGGGACCAATCAGGTGGCTGGAGAACAAGGGCCTTGGTGACAGCCTTACGCAGCTGCGTGAATGCTCGTATACAGTTGGGGCCAATATCAAAGGGTACGTCGGTTGATAGGAGATGAGTTAAGGGTCTAGAAATATTGGAGAAGTCTTTGATGAATCTCCTATAGAAACTGACGTGTCCTAAAAAGGAGCGGATTTGCCAGACAGAGCTAGGCACAGGTAAATTTGTAATCACCTCTACCTTAGCTCTGTCCACCTCCATACCCTGTTCGGAGATGATGTGACTGAGAACAATCCCCTCGTGTACCATAACATGACTTTTCTCCCAAGAAAGCATGAGGTTCACATCAATACATCTTCTAAGGATATGAGTCAGGTTAGCTAGACAATCATCAAATGAGGGTCCGAAGACCAAAAAGTTGAGCATGAAGACCTTAAGAAAATCACCCACCATATTGTGCAATATCACCAGCATACATCCTTGGAAAGTTGTTGGCACGTTACAGAGTCCAAATTGCATCCCTCTAAATGCAATGGTGCCAAAGGGGCAGGTGGAGGTGGTTTTCTCTTGGTTCTGGGGGTCAATAGCCACCTGGTTATATCCAGAGAATCCATCCAGGAAATAGAAAAATTTATTTCCCGCTAACCGCTTCAGGATTTGGTCAATAAAGGATAGTGGAAAATGGTCTTTCTTTGTTGCAACATTCAATTTCCTATAATCTACACACACTCTCCAAGATGTAGGAGTGTGTGTAGGGATGGATTCACCACTGTCATTGACACGGATGGTGAGTCCTGCCTTTTTGGGTACGACATGAATCAGGCTCACCCAGGGGCTGTCGCTAATTAGGTAGATTATACCCGCATCCAGCCACTTAATAATTTCCTTTTTAATGACCTCCCGCATGTTAGGGTTTAGATGTTGCTGCATCTTGAGAGAAGGTCGAGCCTCCTCCTCCGTATATATACGGTGAGTGTAGTAGGAGGGGCTAATGCCAGTTAAATCAGGTAAGGACCATCCAATGGCTGCCTTGTGTTCTATGAGGACCTTCATTAGCTTGCACTCTTGCTCCTTGGTCAGTTTTGAACTAATAATTATGGGGAGCATTTCATTTGGTCCCAGAAAAGCATATTTAAGCGCGTCAGGCATCGCTTTCAGCTTGGGAGTGGATGGTGAAAGATCTGGCATTTCTTGGGACGAGAGTGTCCTAAAAGGATCAGAAGAAAGAAGGGCTGGAGAAAAGGTTGGCCCTTAGATTGGCCAAGAAGAGGTGTATCTTGGATTGATGGGTCCAAGAAAGGAAAGCCCCAGTGATCAGCATTTGGGCTCAAGGTCCCAATTTGGAGTAGCATTTCTGCTTGATTTGGTGGGAAAGAAAGGGCAATCCAGTCTTCAAGAGGGTGGACCGGCAGTGAGTAGCCTGGATATGATTCAAACCATGAGGTGTGGGAAGCGGAGAAAACCTCGTCAGAAGTCTGGTCAGGAGAAGATACAGGTAATGGGAGGGGTGGGGAATCGTCACAGTATAAGTCTGTTAGGTGATGGTCTATGTCCAGGGGCAATCCATAGTAGTCAGAATAGGTCCCTATTAGTCAAGGTGTATCATCCTCACGTGGTTGCGATGTGCAACCCGAATGAGAGGGCGACGAACAAGATGGGTCAGGATCAGTCCGAGGTGGATCGACAGTTGATTGTACCTCAAAATACGCCTACAATAATGCCTTCTTGTGTTATTTCCTAGCATTAACTATGTATATTAGGATTCCATAGTTGCATTTTGTAAAAATACTTGCATTCATGCATTTAATTAAGAGGAGAGAAGATTGAAATAAATGGCTTCATAATTCACGTTTTTCCTCAAGTGCATCCTTGCAAAAATCCTCATCTTTTATTTTTCCCACTTGATTTTTGTTTCCCGAAGCTGCAACTTCTCCTCACACCATGCTGCGGCAGCTGCCAAACCCATTCCCTGCGGCTACCATTCTCGTCCTCTCCCTGCAGCATCCATGCATGTAGCCATGCTCTTTTCCTCTATTTAAAGCCTCAGCTTCTTCTTCTTCGGGGGAGGCTGCAGCAAGAGAAGAAACTCCACCTTAAGTTCATCACCACCACCGTTCTCCCCTCCCATACGCCGGCTCTCCTCCTAGGCGACACTCGGTGGGCAGGAGCTCACTATGGTACACACCACCACAGTGAGACCACCACCGCCCATCTCTTCAAAGAGTCAGTGGGCGTGGTGGCTCTTCTCTTTTTCATTTTTTTCATTCCCGCTCCTTCCCGCCATGGCTGCCGCTTCAAGGTTTGAAGCTTGAAGTAGCAGCAGCAGCAGCCCCCCCGCAGCCTCTGCGAGCAACTGCAGGCTCCCCGCCTCCCTCTCCGAGCACGCTATCGCGAGCCTCCACGCCTCCCTCTCCGAGCACGCTATCGCGAGCCTCCACGCTCGCAGCCGGCGACGCAGACACCTCTCCTCCTCTGCGCGAAGATGCGCCCGCACCCGCAACCATCAGACGAAGGTCTTCACCTCCAGACGGCTTAACTCCTCGCCTCCTGCAGTTCGGCCCTCTCTCTCCTGCGCTCTCTCTCTCCTGCTCTCTCTCTCTCTCTCTCTCTTTTTCACTCACTCACAGCACTCTTCACCGACGCCCACACACACCTACACTCACACTTACGCACACACACACACACCTATACTATATGTATACTTATATATAGTAACATATATATACATATATATATATACATACATACATATATCTATATATATATATACTTATATTTATATACATAGTAGTATCTA
Organism: Thalassia testudinum; assembly: GCA_037157565.1. Classification (NCBI taxonomy): domain Eukaryota; kingdom Viridiplantae; phylum Streptophyta; class Magnoliopsida; order Alismatales; family Hydrocharitaceae; genus Thalassia; species Thalassia testudinum. Next base: position 51,227,679 of record JAZHRO010000018.1, on the reverse strand, counting down.
TATACTTATATATATATATATACACATATATATATCTATATAACTATATACATATATCTACATATCTAGATACATATACCCATATACATATATTATTATTATACATATATATACATCTATATAGTACCATATATACATACACATATATATATATATACTTATATACATATACATATATACATATATACATACATATATATATACATATACACCTATATATATATATATACATACACACACACACACATTTATATATATATATACATTTATAACTATATATATATATACATATAGATATATTTACTTATATACATACATATATATATATTTTCACATTATTTACCATATGCTGTATCGTGGGAATATCTGCATCAGTTGCTGATATTCCCCGATACACGCGTACAAAAAGCGTGGTTACATACATCATCCACCATCCATCCCACATTCCGCGCGGCACCCAGTCATGTTGGTTGCATCTCTCTAGACGACGATCGACTCGACACAGTGCTACACTCCATCGCCGCCTCCACCCCCACCCCTTTATATATATAATATATACATATATATATACTATATTTACGTTATTTCTGTTTCGCTCTCCTGATAATAAAAAGACAAAAAAAAATAAAAGAGAAAAGATAATCTTTGATTTGCAGGTATCCCGTCTTGCGAATAGCAAGTTTCGTTTTGGAACACTGTTTTGGCTCAAAGCCAAGAACACAATTTTGAGGGTGTACCTCAAGAACAAAGATTACCAGAAAAAATATATAAATGAGAAAAACACCAAAAACACAATAAAGAACGGAAGAGACTCGTTGTAGGAAAAGCGTAGAAACTCGACTTGAACCCCACTTCCCTGAGTTCGACCCTGGGCCTAAAAGTGACAAGATAAAATCAAGTAGGCCAAGTTAAAAATTTTGTAAAGAGATGGTTAGGTCCGAATTAGGTTAACCACTATACATATTTCAACGATAAAATCGTCATATTAACAACCTATCCGGTTCGACCATACAATAGTTTGCTTACCACTCCTCGTCGTGATTGCATTTGATGAAACAGGTCCAGTAGGATCAAAAGGTGGAGGAGGGTTCGCAATAGTGACAAAGGGTTGCTGTGCTGCTGTGGGATTCGCCTGAAATCCCGGTGGAGTACTTAGAGCGTGCAGAACTTGATTAGCCTGTCCCTAAATAGGTTGTACTTGTGGCTGAGGGCCACGAGATACAAATTTCGCGGGTTTGGGACAAGTTGAGCAGGAAGAGTACTCTGAGATCGAGTCATCATTTGGAGTTGATTGATCTTGGCGTTCTGCTGTGCCATTTGATGCTGAAGAGAAGTCATGTTCTCTTCGTGGCGCTGTGACATTTCTGTCATCATACGCATCAATTTATCAATAGGGCTTGTTGCATGATCATTCTGGGGTGTGCAAGGGCCTAGCGGTGGATTTGCCATAGGGTTATATTGGGCCCTTGGGATGACGGGTGCAGACGGTCACATTGGTTTACCTGCAGGGTTTTGGCGCTGCAGGTTACTGGACCATGCGAAGTTAGGATGATTTCGCCACCTTGGGTTATAGGTGGTTGAGAATGGGTTGTTCCTCAAGGCACAAGCGTCTTCTAAGCCAGAAGACGAGTTTGCATGTGTATATGCATCCGAGCGCACGGAGGCTTGGTCCTCTATGTCAAAATACTAGCTTGCAGAAGCCAGGTCCACATTGCTCACTGAATTGCTCGACATGATACTCGGTAAGTACGGTCTCACAGGATTCTTGGGACTAAGCTTAGCATTAGAAGGATTACGGTTGTGACGGAGTGATGGTCTGGAGGTGTTTTCCATAGAGCAGGTAGGGTTGGACAAAAGCTCGTCCAGCTTTTTGTGCATGACAGAGACTTCATCCAATTTTTGTACAATTAAGTTAAGATCTGTGGATGAATGGGAGGGTCTCGTGTCAACTTCGTGAACATTGCGGGGCATGCTGGTGCGATTAAAGGCGACAATGGAGGCATTGTTCATTGAGTTTTCACCCATGTTCTCAAATAATTCAAATGCTCCATTCTCGTCTTTATTCATAAAGTTCCCTCCGCAGGAAGTGTCAGTGATCTGTCGCAAAGTCTTATTTAGCCCATAATAGAAGATTTGGCCTATATGCCATTTTGGAAGACCATGGTGTGGGCACTTCCTTAGGAGGTCATTGTACCTCTCTCAAGCCTCATGAAATTGCTCGCCGTTTTGTTGCACGGATGAAGTTATGGCCGACGAAGTGAATTGGTGTGTCCGATTGGGAATAATTTCTTGAGAAATGCTGTACGCATCTCTTCCCAAGAATGGATGGGTCTCCCAAGGGTGTGCAACCATTGCATCGCTTTGTCCCGCAACGAAAACGGGAACATTTTCATGAGGACTATTGATAACCTGATGTTTCTTGGTTTAACAGTTTCTACCAGTTGGGTTAAGTCTTCTAAATGAAGAAAGGGATCTTCACTTGCAAGACCATGGAAGTGGAAATTAATTAGGCCAATGACATTAGGTTTCAAATCAAAATCGTCCTCGCTCATGGGGACCCGAATTTGCCCAATGGTCTCCGTAGTAGCGGGATTTTGATAGGAACTAAGAGGCCTGGGCATAGGGGGAGGGCAATTTATTTCCTCCAATGTTTTCCTCTTGGCCTCAATTTTTTCATTATACAGTGTCATTTGGGCTTGGAGGCAGGTTAAGGGGTCTATGGCTCCACCAGCACTTGGTGGGTTTGGAGGGGGCGGTTTCCTCCCTTGGAATTTGAGGGTGGGCATGTAGCCATGTTTATAGAGGAGGATGACGATTCACCAGTTTCTACCCTTCTAGAATTATCAGATAATTCAAACAATTCAAGGTTTTGTGACCTCCCAAACATGCACTACCGCAGGAAAAATTGGGGAGATGAGAAGGGAAATATGATGAGAGAAATGACAACGTAAGGATATACTAGATGACAAATCAAAGCAATCAATTTCCTAACCTCTAAAATGTGCCCCAACACCTGAAGATTTAAGTTACCTATTATCACAACCTACGAAATCGAATGAGAGCACCGCGGAACCACCGGGCCAGATTGATAGGCCGTTTGCCCCAGTTTGAGACACCTGATAGCACGCAGGAACCCACACCAACACATAGGCACTACACGTAGGTAGCTAGACCTCTAATCCTTAAGCGGGGTCAAGTTGCTACCAGTTTTAATTTAGAGGCTTAAGATCAAGTGCTCAAGGAATGTGAAGGGCGCTGTATACGGGTAATGCCCAAGTGCATTGATTTTAAGAGTGTGTCAAGCAAGCATGCAACGAGGATCTCTCCTCGACTTGAAGTTTTTGGAGTGGTGGATGGCTTTTAGAGTTTCGCTCTTTAGAATTAGTGGATTTTAACCAATCTACGGGTTTGAGAAAAATACAAGTTTCTTTGTTGCGCTCAACCAACCCTTCTTCAATGTGGATTAGTTAATGCATGCTAAAAATGCAATGGGCTTCCCTATATGGAAATTTCTATGTGTGGATGCACAAGTCAATTTTATTTTCATGTGAATGGGAGCCAATTAATGCACTCAAGGGCTCCCAAACATCAAAAGATACCTACACACAGGGGCTCAACCACCAAATGATGTAAAGAAAAGGAAAATGTTGGGGTTGAAATATTCGGGATCGAATCTAAGGCAAATGTAAAGTGGTGGTGGGGTTGGAATCAACTCAATTCCAAGCCTCCCCACCAAGTGCTTGCTTTGCGCGTGCGTTGTAGGGACAAATGCAACTTGTGCAAAGATCCCTGCAACACAAGGCACGGTGGGGTGTAGTGCATGGGTGTGAATGGTGAGGGTAGTGTGCATAGATGGAATATATGTATGGGTGAATAGGTGATAAGTATGTAGATGGGGTGGATATATATATATATATATATGTGAATATGTATATATATATATCTATAGATCTATTATTATATTAATATATCACTTGTGCTCAAGTGGTGAGGTTCGCAATAAATGAATTGCTCTAATTGATATTAGACGTTGCCCATGTTGTATCAGATGACTTAACTTCACAGCACAGAGCCTCACAGAAGGCACACAAGGGTGCCAACCTTCCTTCAAGCACAACACATGGCTAAGTGTTAGCCTCCACAAACTCAAGGGTAATCGGGCATGTACGCGGGTTATCGGATTCGGGTAGGGGACCAGGCTCACTGGGCATGAGGGTGAGCGAGGTGTGCGGGGACCTGACCTCCGGTGTCTTGGGCGATAAGCTGAGATCATGGAATCAACTTATGTGCTTGCAGGAGCCCTTCACGTTACGATGTGGGACTAAATGTCCCCATCTTCGCGTGAGTGCGGCTGGAGTCGCTTCTCCAATTGGAGCAATTACTGGCATTGGTTCCTTCAATGGCTAGTGCGGATTTGCTCCTGAGATGAATCCACAGCACCTGGGCATGGAATGATAGCCGATGGTGGTCGAAGCAAGGTGGACGACATTGGAGATGATGGCAACGACCTGCACTTCATGAATATAGGCTCAAAAGCCCTAATTAGAAGGTCCAGGAGCTTCACCAGAGGATGGTGAATGTGTTGGCGGTGGTTGCGTGGCGTGAGAGTGCGTGTGATGTCGAGTGAAATTAGGGAAGAGGTGCGACGATGGGTGAGTTTGGTGGGTGGTTTAGGTGATCAATCCCCTCAATTTCTTGAGGGGTTTTGGTTGTGGAGGTTTAGCGGAGGTTATGGGAGCGATGGCGTGGAGTTTGGTGGCTTGTGGAGTGTGGGCGGCTGATGTGTACTCGAGTAGGCTTTATTAATATGGTGATATTAATGTCAAAATGAGTATAGTGAGTTAACCTATATCGAGTCTACACCAATTTCACAAAATTTTTAACCTGGCCTACTTGATTTTATCTTGATCACTTTTAGGCCCAGGGTCAATCTCAATGAGGTGGGGATTAGGAGAATGCGAAGTTCCTACACCTTTCCTAAAATGTATCTCTTCCTTGCATTTATTATGTTTTTGGTTTTCTTGATTTTTACATTTTTTTTTTCCGATAAACTTGTCCTTGAGGCACACCCTCAAATAGGTCCTTGGCTATATGCCAAAATACAACGAATCCTTGTCTCGTCACACGCGAGACCATGTGCCTGCAAATCAAGATTTATCTTTTCTGTTTTATATTTTTTTAGTCTTTTTAGTAGCAAGAAGAAAATAGAAATTGAAAGCAAAATAGAATGCAACAAAAGAAATGAAAAGAAATACTTAGCTTAGTATATCTATATCTGTATATATAGTAGATATAGAATATATATATATATATAGATGTTATATAAATAGGAGTGAAAATGGAGATGTGGATGGGATGTAACATGGTGTTAAGTTGGTCCATGTCTAGTAAGACGCAACCAACAAGACTAAGTGCTGCGTGGAGTGTAGAGCGGATGTGTGTGAGTGTGGGTGGAAGCGCTTGCTTTGTGCGGGTATCGGGGAATATCAACAACTGGTGCGAATATTCCCGCGACACGATGCGCGGTGGAGGGGTGAGTGCACAGGTATGTGGGTAGTATATGTGAGGTGTGTATGGGAGAATGTGGGTGTGTGGATATATAAGTATATTTGTATATATCTATATAAATAGCTATAACTATATAGATGTATATATATATATGTATAGGAATATATATATATATTTAATTATGTATGTATAAATATTTAAGGGTGAGGGTATGTGAGTATATATATATATATGTATATGTATGCGTGTAGGTGTGAGTGTTTGTGAGTGTATCAGGGCATGTGTGTGTGCACTGGAGGGGATGGAGGCAGCCGTTTAAGACGTCTGTAGCACAAAGGCGTCGTCTGGAGGCACAGGCGCGCGGGCGCACAGGCGAAGGTGAATGCCTGCACGGGGCGGGTGAGCGCAGCACACACGCTGTGCTGGAGTGCGAGCGGTTGAGTGAAGCACACGCGCTGCACGGGAGCGTGGGCGGTGATCGACTGAAGTGGTTTGGCGCACGACCAGCTGAAGCAGAATCCTCGAGCAGTCTGCTTGGGCAGGTGTTGACCGGCTGGAGGTGCGTGGACGTGCTGGAGGTGCGTGGAGGTGATTGCACCGCAAAAATACACCTGCAATTGTGCCGTCTTGTGCTATTTCCTAGCATTACCAGTGCATATTAGGGTTCCATAGTCGCATTTGTAAAAATGCATGCATGCCTGCATTTAATTGAGAGGGGAGGAGAGTAAATAAATGGCCTTGCATTTAACATTTTTTCCTCAAGTGCATCTTTGCAAAATTTACCATCTTTTTATTTTTATTTCTACTTAAATTTGAATTCTTCCCGCGGCTTCATGGATGGATGGACCTTCCTCCTCTCACCATTCCCTGCTCAGGCCCTTCCCGACGGCTGCTTGCCCTGCATAGCCATGCTGAGGCATGCACAGCCAGGGAATGGCTGTGCATGCCTTCTTCTTCTTTAAAAGAGGGCGGCTTCTTCCTTTGCAGCCAGCCTGGTCCTCCACGAAAAAAGACCCAACGCAGCTTCTTCTCCAGGCCACCATCTCCTCCCTCTCCCTCCATACGCAAGCCCTCCTCCTCTGAGGAGACACCCGGCGGATCGGAGCACCTCACGGTGGTGCACAACCACCACCGTGAGTCCACCACCGCCCAACTCACCAAAGAGCCGGTGGGCATGGTGGCTCTTTCCTTGTTTTTCCGTTTGAAGCACCTTCAGCCATTGGAGCGGGAGCTTCAAGCTTTGAAGCTCTCAAGCCCCACACAGCAGCAGCACGTCCACCCGCACCCCTCTTCCGTGTGCGCAGCTCTGCACACAAGCAGCAGGTCGCCCTCGCCCTCCACCGTGCACGCCAGCAGCCCTCTCCGCGTGCCCTGTTGCGAAATGCTCTCCGCAAGCTAGCAGCCGGCGCAGCTTCTCCAGCGCGCGCTAGCCACTCCAAACCTCCCCGCTCTCACGGCACCGGGCGTACCCGGTCGCGCGGCTCGGCCATGCACTGTAGCCACTGTTCACGTCAGTCTATGGAACACTGTGGCTACAGTGCAGTGATTGGTAAGTTTCTCACTTAACCGGTCACCCGGCGCGCCCCTACCGCTGTTCGCCCGCACGCACGTCTCGCCCCGCTCCCGCTCCAGCGCCCGCCCGCACGTCTGCGTGTGCCCGCCTCTCCCAGTGCCTGCCTTCGCCGCTCCCTTCACCGCGTATGCTTGCCAGCGCCCGCCCACGCGTCTGCGTGCGCCCGCCTCTCCCAGCGCCTGCCTTCGCCCACTCCCTTCACCGCGTACGCCTGCCAGCACTCGCTCCAGCCCTTCGCGCAGCTCTCCTCCCTCTGCGCCCATTCCCCTGCGTGCGCGTGCCTCTCAGCATGCCTATGCGCCTACGCGTGCGCACGTGGACCAGACGACGCTCCACAGCTTCAGACGTCTTAACCCGCCTTTCCTTCCTCTGCAGGCTTTCTCTCTCCCGCTCTCTCTCTCTCTCTCAACACTCTCTCACTCTCTTTACCGACTCTTACACACTTACACTCACACTTTCATACACACACACACCTATGCACTATTATAGACATATATATATATATGTATACACATATATATATTGATATATATATACATATATTTATATACACACACATATATATATATATACTTATATCTATATATATATATATAGTATTTACATAACTAAGTATTAGTATACATATATATATATACATATATCTATATACTTATATATATGTATATATATACATATATCTATACATATATTAGTACTTATATAACTATGTATTAGTCTATATACATACATACATACATATATATATATATCTATATAGTTATATATATATATACACATATATACTTACATATATACATATATTTATATACATATATATACATATATCTATATATATATATATTATTACCTATATAACTAAGTATAAGTATAGATACATATATATATATATATATATATACATATATACACACCTACTCATACATATATATATATTTATCTACATATATCTATATACATATATTACTATATATATATATTTACATCTATATAGTTATATATACATACTTATACACACACACACATATATATAGATCTATACATATATCTATCTATGCATATACTTATATATATATATATATATATACACATGCATATATACATATATAACTACATATATATATACCTATATATTTATAACCATATATATATACATATAGATATATTTACATATATACATATATATATATTTTCACATTACTTACCATACGTGGTATTGCGGGAATATCTACACCAGTTGCTGATATTCCCCGATACACGCGTATAAAAAGCGTGGTCGCACACATCTTCTGCCATCCACCTTACACTCCATGCGGCACCTCGTCCTGTTGGTTGCGTCTTTCTAGATGACGACCAACTCGACACCGTACTACACTCCATCTCCGCCTCCACCCCCACCCCTTTATACATATATAGTATATACAGATATATCTATACTATATTTCTATTTCTCTTATATGCCAATAAAAAGATAAAAAAGATATAAAAGAGAAAAGATAATCCTTGACTTGCAGGTACTCTGTCTTGCGAATAGCAAGACCCATTTTGGAACCCTGTTTTGGCTCAAAGCCAAGAACCTAATTTTGAGGGTGTGCCTCAAAGACAAAGATTATCAGAAAAAAATATTAAATAGAAAAAAACACCAAAAACACAATAAACGAATGGAAGAGATTCGTTTGTAGGAAAGGCGTAGAAATTTGACTTGTAACCCCACTTCCCTGAGTTCGACCCTGGGCCTAAAAGTGACCAAGATAAAATCAAGTAGGCCAGGTTAAAAATTTTGTAAAGAGATGGTTAGGTCCGATTTAGGTTAACCACTATACACACTTCAATGATAAAATCATCATATTAACAACCTAATCGGGACCGACACCATACCTTTTCTGGAGCCGTTGCTAGGGAAGTGCGCCTTCAAGTAAGTTTTTACTCCATTCCTGTAATTTTTTCTCTTCTCACACCCTTTTCTTCATGGGTGTTTTTGTTTTTGGTGTGCAGGTAAACCTGTTACGAGGAGAAGACAGGCAGATGACGTCAGAGACGTGGGCAGATCCAAGGCGGGAACGAGAGCGTGAAGACGTCGACACCGCACTGGAGCTCCACACACGTTGCTGCACAAGTAAGTCTTTCTTTCTTAGCAACCTAGGTTAACTTGTAACCTTAGTAAAAAAAAAACTAAAAAACTAAAAACCAGAAAAACTTCTTGGATCTCTTGGGGCAAGTGGATTAAAATTCACTTGTTTGATTGTTTGCCCTTACTCCTACCGCCCTGGGATTTCCTGCCTTACTTCGCATAGCGAAAATCCAAGAATCTTGATTCTTGAATTTTTCGCCGTGTGAAGAATTCTTTGAGGCAAACACAAAAAGATTGATTGCACCCCTCTTTGCCTCACTTATTTGCAAATTCGGGATCACCTTTTTGGTAGGGAGTCTTGGAATTGAGTTGATTCCAACCCCACCATGACTTTTCAATTTGCCTAAGATTTGATCCCGAATAGTTCAACCCCAACAAATTGATTTTCTTTATCTTTTGGTTGAGCCTTGTGTGGACATCTTTTTGGTGATTGGGAGCACTTGAATTGAAGTGCTTTGGCTCCCTTTCACACTAATCTAAAACTGATTCGTGCATCTACACAAAGAAATCTCCATTTAGGGAAGTCCATTGCATTTTAGCATGCATTAACTAACTGATATTGAAGAAGGGTTTGTTGGGTTTAGAAGAAAACTTGTATTCTTGCAAAACCCGGAGATTGGTTGAATTGGTATTTCAGCGAAATCCTAAAATCCATACTACTTAAGGCTGAATTCTAAAAATCATTCACCAATTAAAACTTCAATTCGGAGAGATTTCCCCGTTGCATGCTTGTTTTACACACTTTGAAAATCAATCACTTGGGCATTACCTGTAAATAACGCCCTTCACATTCTAGAAGCACTTGATCCTAAGCCTCTAACTAAAATTGGTAGTAACTTGACCCTTCTTAAGGATTGGGGGTCTAACTACCTACGTGTAGCGTCTACGTGCTGGTGAGGGTTCCCGCGTGCTATCGGGTGTCTAAGACTGGGGCAAACGACCTTTCAATCTGGCCCGGTGGTTCCGAGGTGCTCGCATTCGGTTCCGTAGTTCGTGATAGTAGGTAACTTTGATCTTTAGGTCTAAGGGCACACTGTAGAGGTTAGGAATTGGATTGAATTGATTTTTCATCAAGTGTACCTTTGTGGCGTTATTTCTCTCATCTCTTTTCCCTTCGCATCTCCCTAATTCTTCCTGCAGTAGTGCATGTTTGGGAGGAGGTCACAAAACCCTAAACTGTGTGAATTGCCTGTTAATTTTAAAAAAGAAGCCGGATTATCCTCCTCCTCCACAAACATGGCTGCATGCCCACCCCCAAATCCCGAGGGAGGAAATCGCCCTCAGAACCCACCAGGTGGTGGATCCTTAGATCCCATAACCCACCTCCAAGCCTAAATGGAAATGTATAATGAGCAAATGGAAGCCATTTGGGAAACATTGGAGGAAATGCAGAACCCTCCCAAACGGGAGGAGCCTAGGTCTCTTAGCTCCTATCAGAATCCCGTTGCTACGAAGACCATAGGAAAAATTCAAGTTCCCATGGGCGGGGACGACTTTGAATTAAAACCCAACATAATTGGCCTGATAAATTTTCACTTCCATGGTCTTGCAAGTGAAGATCCTTTTCTCCACTTGGAAGACCTAACTTGATTGGCTGAAACTGTTAAACCTAGAAATGTCGGGTTACTTATAGTCCTCATGAAAATGTTCCCGTTTTCATTGCGGGATAAAGCGTCGCAGTGGCTACGCACCCTTGGGGGAACCATCCACTCTTGGGAAGAGATGCGAACAACATTTCTCAAGAAGTTCTTCCCAATCGGGCGAATCAATGCGCTTTGTCGTGCTATCACTTCATTTACGCAACAAAATGATGAACAATTTCATGAGGCATGGGAGAGGTATAATGACCTCCTCAGGAAGTGTCCGCACCATGATATGCCTAAGTGGCATATAGCCCAGATTTTCTACTATGGGCTAAATGAGACTTTGAAGTAGATTGCAGACGCTTCCTGCAGAGGGAACTTTATGAATAAAGACGAGAATGGAGCATTTGAATTGTTTAAAAATATGAGTGAAAACTCGATGAACAATGCTTCCATTGTCGCCTTTAATTGTACCAGCCTACCTCGAAATGTCCATGAAGTTGACATGGGACCCTCCCATTCATCCACTGATCTTAGCCTTATCGCATAGAAATTGGATGAAGTCTCTGTTGTGCACAAGAAGCTGGACGAGCTTCTGGCCAACCCCGCCCGTTCTATGGCAAACACCCCCACTTCACCACTTCGTCACAATCCAAATCCTTCCAACACCAGGCTTATCTCGAGAAACCTCGTAAGACCTTCCTTACCGAGTGTCGCGTCGAGCGACTCGGTAAGTCATGTGGATCTGGCTTCTGCGAGCCAATATTTTGACATGGAGGACCAAGCCTCCGTGTGCTCGGACGCATACTTACATGTGGACGCGTCTTCTGGCATAGAAGATGCTTGCACCCTGGGGAACAACCCGTTCTCTGCCACTTATAACCCAGGGTGGCGTAATCATCCGAACTTCGCATGGTCCAACAACCTACAGCGCCAAAACCCTGCGGGTGGACCAATGCGACCGTCCGCACCTATCATCCCAAGGGCCCAGTCTAATCCTATGGCGAATCCGCCATCAGGCCCTTGCGTACCGCAAGTAGAACATGCATCAAGTCCTCTTGATAAATTGATGCGAATGATGACGGAAATGTCAAAGCGCCATGAAGAGAACATGACCTCTCTTTAGCACCAATTGGCGCAGCAGAATGCTGAGATCAGTCAACTACGCATGGCAACTTGATCTCAGGGCACTCTTCTCGCCCAACCTGTTCCAAACCCATGAAACTTCGTACCCTATGGTCCTCAACCATAGGTACGACCTTCTCAGGGGCAGGTTAATCAAATTCTGCAAGCTTTGAGCGTTCCACCGGGATTTCAGGCTAATCTTGCTGCAGCACTGCACTGTTATGTCCCTATTGCGAACCCTCCTCCGCCGTATGATCCCACTGAACCTGCATCGTCCAATGCTATCACTATGAGGAGCGGTAAGCAGACCGTCAATCCGCCTCGATCTGATCCTGGCTCATCTTCTTCATCGCCCTCTCATTCGGGATGCGCACCGCATTCGCGAGAGGACGATACGCCCAGATTGTTGCCAGAATCAGTTCCATTCCCTGAGGCTCTACTGAGGGAGCCAAAAGGCAAGAAGAAAGACACACAGGCCTTTGATAACTTGCATAATTTGTTCAGGGATGTAGAAATCAAGGTACCCTTGCTCGAGGCTATCAACCACATACTTACTGTCGCCCGATTTTTCAAAGACTACACAACACTCAAGCGACAGTCAAAGAAAACTAAAAATCCGGTGGTTCTCTCGCCTCATGCGAGTTGTGCTATACTATCAAACCTACCACCGAAGCAGAAAGATCCAGGCACACCGCTCATTTCCTGTAGCATCCAAGGCTGCAATTTTAATCGTGCCCTGCTTGATCTAGGATCTTCCGTAAATCTTATACCAACCATCATGCTCGAAAAATTTTCCTTGGGAAATCTGAAACCCACCCCTGTCACGTTACAATTGGCAGATCGTTCTGTCAAAATCCCAAAGGGTGTGGTGGAAGACGTGGTGGTTAGGGTCAACAGTCTCTATTTTCCTGTTGACTTTTTTGTTTTAGATACAGAAGTTCCTAGTTCACTTTCTGATTGTCCGATCATCCTCGGTCTACCTTTCTTGGCCACAGCCCGTGCCCATATCGACTGTGAGTCGGGATGTATTGAGATTGCCGTTGGATCTGAAAAGCTCAAGCTTAACATCTTCAAGGCAGCCAAGAACTTTGATTGTGATTGCATCGAGGATGACACGTCTGACGAGGACATGGCCGTCAGCACGTGTATCAGACTAATTGGGACCTATTCAGACTGCTGCTAATTACTTGTAAACACTGACAACTGCCTGATCAACACATATTGTGACGTTCCCCCATCCCTCCCTATTCCCGTACCTTCTCCTGACCAGACTTCTGACAAGGTTTTCTCCGCTTCCCATACCTCGTGGTCTGAGTCATATCCGGGCTACTCTCCGCCGGTCCATGTTGACGCGGCTAGATCGTGTTTTAACAAATATTGCATTATAATATAGACGAACTTTCCGCGAAAACAAATAAAGATTTATAACTTGAAAATCAGAGTATCCGAGGTCAAACATAGGGAGCAATCTAAGTACTTCCAAAACTTGAGAACACAACTTTTTAAATGAGAATAAATGACTAGTTCAATAAGAGTGATATAAAAAGAAATTGCTCAAAGGGAACAAAAATGGACATCTGATACAATATCAGACGTCTTAAAATAGAGCTCCTTCTCTTCTCTTCCCTTGCTACTTCTGTTTCTCTTTCTTTATTTCTTTTCTTCCTGCGACCAAGGTCTAGCTTTCTTCTTTCTTTTCTTTTTCTTTGCCTTCTTGAATCTTTGTCTGCCCCTTGTCTTCTTCTTCTTCAGTTCTGTTCTCCTTGGCCTTGCTTCTTCTTCTCTGCCTTGCCTCTCTTCTTCTTCCTTCCTCGGTTCTGTTCTCCTTGGCCTTTCTTCTTCTTCTCTTCCTTGCCTTTCTTTCTCCTCTGCAGAGCCTCCTTCCTTCTTTCTTCCTCTGCTTGCAGCGGCTAAGTCCCTGCTCTTGCACACAACTACGCACACCAAAACCTAACCCTCTACCTGCGCGTCTCTCTCTCTCTCTCTGTGTAAGCCACTCTCAGCATGCTCTCCCAGAGCTGGGTAAATGGGTCGGATCACGTGCCCGGGTCCAGGCGCACCGGCGTGAGGGTGGTGCGCGAGGAGTGCTCAGGACAGGGTCGGGTCGGGTCGCGCTAGATCCGCGTGGTGAACTCGTGGATGAGGCGTAGTGGTAAGGTGAGGGACCTCACCCCAAGTGTGACTGGAGGCAACCGGCCTATATGACAAAAATAATATGAAGGATACGCACGCGTCGTGACTTATCGATGTGGGACGAAAGCCCACTGCTTTCCCTCGCGCGCCCGCAGCAGACTGTGCCTTCAATTCCCTCAACTGCAGGCTCTGTTGGCTTCACTTGCTGGGCCAACTACCTTCGCAAGACCTTCCCAAGTTGGCAGCACCTGGAAATTTGCAGTTCTGCGACCTGGATCAAGCATGGAGCTTCCTCGAGTTGCCGTCAATGGCGGTAAGAGCTTGAAATATGTCTGACACAAAAATAGCCTCGCGGCCTAATCAGATCACCAGGGGACCTTCGTCGTGGCACGGCGAAGGTGAGGAGCTATGTGGCAGGCCACGGGGCGGCCTAGGCATGAGTGCTTAGGTCGCTCTGTGGCCGGATGGGTGGGTGTGTTCAGGGGGTTGTTGTGGTGCTGTAGCGGGACTGTGGATGAGTGGAGGGTGCTCAGTGAGGTGAGGCGGAGGTTATGCGATGGTCGGAGAGATGTGTGGGGCTGCAGAGCGACGGGAGCGTTTTGCCGGAGGGTGGCCGGAGATGAGGATGGTGGTGGTGGACAGGGACGGTCGAGGGTCAATTGTGTGAAATAAAGTGAGGGAAATGAAAGAGTGGAAGATGGGGAACTTATCTGGACTGTTGGAAGAGAAAGGGGGCAGCGGAGTCAGACGGCTCGTTTGTGCCGTCGTTGGAGAAGACAACCCTGAGGGAGATAACGACGATGAGGAGGAGGTCAGGGAAGTGCGCGCTTGGTGCTGCGCGACTTGGGAAGGTGAGGCGGAGTAGACTCTGCTGTTGGTATGGCCGCAGAGCAACGAGGAGGAGAGGTAATTGCGGAGCTTGCAGGTTTCTTGGCTAGAGAGAGGAGAGATGAAATTTGGAGGATTCTATGGCCAAGACAAGTCTGAGAGATTTCGCAGAGGGTCGGAGGTCCTTTTATAGGTGCTGGACGAGCTTCTGGTGAGTGGAGGGCAAGCTTTTAGCCACCGTCATATCACCGGAGAAGGAAGGTGGTTGGGATCCAAATCATTCGCACGTTCGCACGAGAGATTGGACAGGAATTAGAGATCATGATCGGGCTTAGATGGAAGGGGATTCCTCAGAGAATCTCCCTTCCAATTCTGGGAGGAGATCTCTGAGGGATCTGAGAGTATCCCCCCTGTCATCCTCGCCGGAGAAGGATTCTGCCCCAATAATGGTGGAAGGACCTGATTGTAAGATTGGCGAGAAATATAGGGGGGTTTATGTGATGGTTTTCAAAAGATAGGGACCAAAATGTGATTGGGTGTACTAAATTGCAAAGTAGGTCAAGGTGACCTCCCCTTAGGTCCAAATTTTGGTACAAACCTAATTTGGACCTGAGGAATCCAATGGTGAAGTTGGATTTTAGGTTTGACCATGTTTAACTAGATATTTTGCGTAAAAAACCAAATTAGGTCAATTGATGAGCTAGGATCCTAATTTAGGTCAAACTAGGTTCCAAAGGCCAATTTAGATGTTATAAACCCTAGGGGATATTTTTCCATGAATTTTAGAGGGTTTACTTCATTTTTATCCTGATAGGAACCTTGTTGAATTAAGCGGGTCTGTTTTAGAGTTACCAAATGTCATTTAATTCCTGGATTGCACATGAACCCATTTCTGATCGATTCACCCCACTTTTGATCTCATTTATACCATTTGACCTATGCTCTATCTCTAAGAAATCCCGTTTATGTACTGCAATGGTAAAATTATAGTTTTAACCTTTATTTCATGTTTTCTTCTCAGAACACTTATTCCTCCAATTAAGCCCTCTTCTAAGTCATGTAGGAGCTTTTATTCTCTTTATTAGGTTAAAATGGGCTAGTTATTGCTCATGATGAGGCTCTCATCATACCCTCATGCTTAGCTTTTGCTAGTCCCTTAGCAAATTTTAAGGTTTTAACTTCTGTTCTAGACCTTGAGTGTCTATCATCAATTATGATAAGTGCTTCTCTTTTTCTTTTGTGATTAGGTCAGAATGCTAACAATAGGCCTAGAGGTACTCAAGTACTAACCAAAATTCGGACTTGACCCGCTTTAGCCTTAGTCCTCCGCAAAGGTTTTTAAGGCCCACAGAAACTATCCTAGGGTTTGTTGGACTCCGCGGTTAAAGTACCTGTGCTTGAAGCATTTTTAGCCTAGGTTCAGTTTACAGTGCATTTTTGTAAGAGAGAGACAGAATATTTATTTGTCTGGAGAGCTTTTCTCTCTCTTTTCTTTTTTATTTCTAGCTTCGGATTAGCTTCTCAACATGGTCTGCATTGGATTCCTCGTCCCCATCATCAATCCTTAAGGGTCCCTAGCTATCAAGATTTCGAGATAATCCCGCCCATGGCAACCCCCAGAACCCTAGCTTTCGAGATTTTGAGATAATCCCACCCATGGCGTTCCGTGGCCAAATTCAGACCCTGGCGATCGACATTTCGTGATAATGCCACCCATGGTATTTGAACCAGCAGAGTACTTACATGCCCCTAGTAGGATATTTAGATATCCTAAGAGACAAGCACCGAGGAGATGATATGTTGTTACGCATCATTGAGGGGAATTTCCCACCTCTTCACGTCGGGAACTCGTCCAAATCAACTTGTGTTGATCGGCCGCTCCTAATCTAGGTGACTTTTGCAGAACATTAAACGCTTTTGCGTGATTTGGATATTTATGCGCACTGAACCAGACTGTGTGTGAATTTGGGGTGCTTAGGTTACCGAATCCTGTAAACCGAAGGTCAGTTAACGAGGCCGAATACTTCCTAAGCCTTAGACCTAATACTTAAGCTTCGCATTTTCCCCAACCTCTTGAGGATTATCCAGATTTTAGCGGATACGTGAATTTTTAAGCTAAATAATCTAGCCCAAGAGGCTTAAAATCAACGTTCCCGCTAATCTCTTGTTATGTCACCTTAGCACTTTTTTTCTCTTTTCTTGATCTGGTCTAGAACTTCAGTTAATCCCTTAATCTTTTACTAATGACTATTTCTTTTTCTTTTTCATTTTGTGCTCCTTTTTTTGGCATTGTACTCTTTTCCTCCTCTCATTTTGCATGACCCTGAATTGTTTCTCCCCTCCTTCAAGTCTTTTGTTTTTTTTTTGAATTGAAACCCTTTCTTGATATGAATTTTCCTGACATTTTGCACTTTCATACCCCCCCATGCCTAAGATTTGCAATGTCCCCATTGTAAATTAGGTGGGTTCGATTTCAGCTTAGTTTATGCATTAAGACAGGTGTGTGGTGAGTGAATGGGTCGAAGTGACTTGTTGCGAACGATTTCTAATCTCGAGTAGGGGTACCTGAGGTGAAGTTGGCTGTTCTAATGGATGAACCCTAAAGTGCAATATGAATTTCGCGTAGAAATGTCAGAAAAGGTTTCGGGTTTTTCAAAGGATGAAGGGTTGCCTCCTGTTAAGCACTGAGTTTTACGCCATCAGCTGGGCGCAATGAGCTCAAGGGGAATGGAGGGTAAAGGATGACTCAGCCAAATTTGTATCGGTTATGTCAATGAACGGTTTGAGGGTCTGACCTTCACAACAAAGGGTTTGGAATCGTGGCTGAGTGGGCTGATTTCAATGGCTCCATTTCCAAAGATTTGTCGGACTAGGTAGGGTCCGACCCACTTAGATCGTAGCTTTTCTGGGAATAATTTGAGTCGGGCATCAAAGAGTAAAACCTTTTGACCAGGATGAAAGATCTTCCTAGAAATGTGCTTGTCGTGAAAAGCTTTAACCCGTTCTTTGTAAATTCACGAGTTCTCATACGCGTCGTGGCATAATTCATCGATCTCACTTATTTGAAGTCTTCTGTGGGTTCCAGCCTTAGAAAGATCTAAATTACAATTCCGTACTGCCCAATAGGCTTTATGCTCCAATTCGACGGGGAGGTGACATGCCTTCCCGTACACTAGTCTGAAGGGAGGCATTCCTAATTGGGTCTTGTGGGTGGTCCTATAGGCCCACAATGCTTCCGGAAGCCGAGAAGACCAATCTTTTCTGTCAGGTTGAATAGTAACCTGAAGGATTTTCTTGATCTCTCGGTTTGATAACTCAGCTAGACCATTAGTTTAGGGGTGGTAAGGAGTAGAGATTCGGTGTGACACCCTGTATTTGGTCATCAGTGACCTGAACTGGGCATTTGTGAAATGGGTCCCTCCGTCGGAAATTATTGCTCATGGAATCCCGAACCTTGAGAAGATGTTTTGATGAATGAATTTGATAACAACTTTATGATTGTTGGTTTGAGTCGGAATGGCTTCTATCCACTTAGACACGTAGTCAACTGCGAGTAAGATGTATTCGAAGCCATCCGAGATAGGGAAGGGTCCCAAAAAATCAATCCCCCAGATATCAAAAATTTCGCATACCAAGATCGACTATAGAGGCATTATGTCTCGATGGCTCATGTTGCCCAAAGTTTGGCAACGGGAACATGCCTTACAGTGATTGTATGCATCCTTGAAAATTGTGGGCCAGTAAAAGCCACACTGGAGGACTTTTGATGCGGTTCTATGTCTTGAGAAATGTCCACCGCATGCCTGGTCATGGCAAAATGAGAGTATGTCTTTGATTTCCACTTCTGCGACACACCGTCGAATTATCTGATCAGCACCAATGCGGAATAGATACGGGTCTTCCCATAGGTAATACTTGGCATCGGAACGCAATTTGTCCTTCTTGGCCTTCGGCCAATCAGACAGAATCTGATGTGATGCCAGATAATTCACTATATCTGCGAACCATGGAAGACCTGTATTGATAGTCAGGAGGTGCTCATCAGGAAAGTGTTCTGTGATGGGTCCGGAAGGGTCAATTATTTCAGAAGGAAGATGGGACAAGTGATTAGCTACCACATTTTGCTTTCCCGCTTTGTCACAAATCTCAAGGTCAAATTCTTGCAACAGCAAGATCCATCGGATTAATCGAGGTTTCACGTCCTTCTTTGCAAGGAGATGCCTCACAGCTGTGTGATCCGAGTATATGATAACACGGGAACCCAGAAGGTATGATCTGAATTTTTCTAGGGCAAATGCTACAGCTAGCAGCTCTTTCTCAGTAACCGTATAGTTACGCTGAGCCTCGTCCAGTGTTTTGCTGACGTAGTAAATGACCACAGGTTTCCCGTCAATTTTCTGCCCCAAAATCGCTCCTACAGCGAAGTCAGATGCATCACACATGATCTCAAAGGGTTGAGACCAATCAGGGGACTGTAGGATCGGGGCTTGGGTGACTCGGTCACGTAGGATCTCAAATGCTTGAGTGCATTCCTTGGAAATTTCGAAAGGCACATCCTTGGAGAGAAGAGTAGTCAGGGGGTGCGCGATTTTTGAAAAATCAAGAATAAATCGACGGTAAAAACCAATGTGCCCCAAAAAAGATCGGATGTCCTTAATCGAGCTAGGCATAGGGAGCTTAGAAATCAGGTTAACCTTAGCTCGATCCACTTGGATGCCTTTCTCCGAGATTAAATGTCCCAGGACAATTCCCTCAGGCACCATGAAATGGCTCTTTTCCCAGGAAAGAACCAAATTCACATCGATGCACCGCCTGAGTATTTGGACCAAGTGTTGGAGGCAATCGTCAAATGATGCTCCAAAAATTGAAAAGTCATCCATGAAGACTTCCAGATAGTCACCTACCATATCTGAGAATATGGCAAGCATGCACCGCTGAAAAGTTGCAGGTGCATTGCAGAGACCGAAAGGCATCCTTCGAAATGCGTATGTCCTGAAGGGGCAGGTGAATGTGGTCTTTTCTTGGTCTTCTGGATGGATTGCCACCTAGTTGTAACCGGAGTACCCGTCAAGAAAGCAGAAGAACCTATTTCCTGCTAGTTTCTCGAGGATCTGATCAATAAACGGTAGTGGGAAATGATCCTTCTTCGTGGAGGAATTGAGTCTTATGTAATCAATGCAGACTCTCCACGAGTTAGCTATTCGGGTAGGAATGACTTCTCCGATTTCAGTCGTGATGATGGTAAGTCCTACCTTTTTAGGCACCACCTGTATTGGACTCACCCAACGACTGTCGAAGATCGGGTAGATGATCCCTGCATCTAACCACTTTATGATCTCCTTTTTCACGACCTCCTGTAGGTTAGGGTTTAAGCATCTTTGCATTTCTCATGAAGGTTGTGTGCCTTCTTCTGTGTAGATTCGATGTGTGCAGTATGAAGGGCTTATGCCAGTCAAATCATCGAGAGTCCATCCAATGGCTCTACGATGTTGTTGGAGAACAATAATCAAACAGAGTTCCTGGTCAGGTGTGAGTCAAGAGTTGATAATCACAGGAAACGTCTGATTGGAATCTAAAAAGATGTACTTCAGATGCTCGGGAAGGGGCTTGAGTTCCATGACAGGATTGTCAGTAGCAGCGGGTGGTTCGGGGTTTGTATTAGGAACAAGGGTCGGAGTCATAGGTGTGTCTAGATCATGTTCGCACTCCTCTGTTGGCGGGTTTTGATTTTCTAGTGGTTGTTCAGGAATAATGAGGTTGTCCTTTGTATGCAATTCATCAACCACGGCTTTGATATCACATATTTCCTCTATAACCCGCAATTAATCTCTTGTTGGGCCTTAAAAATGTCAATCTTCAGAGTTTGATTTCCAAATTTTAATTCTATCTGGCCCTCTTTGCAGTTTATGTTGGCCCTAGCAGTGGCCAAAAAGGGTCTCCCTAATATGATTGGTGTGTCCCTTGGATTCTCAGGTGCATTCATGTACAACACTATGAAGTCCACCAGGAAGTAGAAATCCCGTACCCTAACAATGACATCCTCGAGTATTCTTTTAGGTGACTTGATGGATCGATCGGCGAACTACAACGTCACCTCAGTTGGTTTAAGTTTGGACTCTTCAAGGTGGTCAAGGAGGGATGTAGGTATTAGATTTATGGAGGCACCTAGATCTAGTAAGGCTCTATCAAATTGGGTTTCACCAATTTTACAAGAAATCAGGGGAGTTCCAGGGTCTTTAGCCTTGGGTGGGAGTTTACTCAAGATGACAGAGCTGGCTTGCTTTGACAGTACGATCGGATTCCTATCCTTGGTTTGTGGCTTACGTTTAGGTGTACATACGTCTTTCAAGAATCTTGCGTAAGCCGGTACGTGGCGAATTGCATCCATTAATGGGATGTTTATCTAGACCTGTTCAAAGAGCTTGACTAGATCCTCCTCGGGGGCCACGGGTTTGGTTATCCTTTTTCCTTTGGTCAAGGCCTCAGGAAATGGGATCCTAGTTGGTTCCTTTAGAATAGGTCCAGGTTCTTGATCTGGGACAGTGGTATCCTGGATGACTATCCTAGGGTCTTGGCTACTACCAGGCTTGGAGTGGTTCGGATAATGTGGGTCTTGGGTTGTTTTACCACTACGTGTTGTTACAGAGTTTAATCCGGCCTGGTTTTGGTTTGGGCTCTGTAGGAGGGGTGGCTGCTATTGAAATCCCGCATAAGATGTCGAAGCTTCCATCCCGTCTGGTGATGGGAGCAGGGGCCTGATAAATCAAATGTGCGTGGCTTGAATTTGGATTCATAACGCGCCTCTGGGTCGGCACGTTATTTGGGTTTGGCAGAGGTTGCGAAGGAAGGGTGCCAGGTTGGCGGGAATTTGCCATCTGGGCCAATTGGTTGCGAACCTCTGTGATCTCGTCCTTGTGCTATTTTTGCATTGCCACATTCATCTTTTGAATGTCAGCCAGTGCTTGAAGGATAAGAGTCATTTGATCCTGGTTTGGCCCGGATTGGTAGGTGGGATTGGGCCGAGGCTGAGGCGGCTGATATGGACGAGGGGCTTGTGGACATGGTTGATATGGTGGTCTTCGAGTCTGAGAATTTCTCGTCCATTGAAAGTTAGGATGATTTCACCATCTAGGGTTG
Organism: Thalassia testudinum; assembly: GCA_037157565.1. Classification (NCBI taxonomy): domain Eukaryota; kingdom Viridiplantae; phylum Streptophyta; class Magnoliopsida; order Alismatales; family Hydrocharitaceae; genus Thalassia; species Thalassia testudinum. The sequence continues at coordinate 51,205,661 of JAZHRO010000018.1, read as the reverse complement.
TAGGTATTGGAGAATGGGTCATTCTGGATGGCGTTGAGGTTCTTGCAGTTCTGAAGAACCTCAGGAAAGTTAGAATACGAGGGTTCAGAGTTCCCCCAACTCGAGTAGAATGGATCGGAGGTCACTCCGGTCCGAGAGGCAAACGGGAGTGGATATGGGTCCATCCCCTTAGCAGATTGGTGGTAGATGTTTTGCACAGTTTCCCTTGCTAGAGGTGGTCGTGCAAAAGAGTTTTGTGCAGAGGTGGCTTGTTGCAAATTCCAAGTTAGCTCGTCCACCTTCTTTTCTATGATAGAAACCTTGTCCAACCGATTGGCCATCAGTTCCAAGTCGACGGAAGTGGACAGGTCCTGCATCTCATGTGCCCCTCTCAGATTCGTCGATGCGCGGGCATTCGTCCTGTCGAATAAGCCCATGGAGTCATTATTTATGGAGTTCTCCCACATGTTTTCGAGAATCTCCCACACCATGTCCTCATGTTGACCCATGATGTTTCCTCCGCACATTGCATTGACGAATAATCGAATGTCTTCACGGAGTCCCTGGTAAAAAGACTGGACTTGTTCCCATTTAGGAACTCCGTGATGGGGGCACTTTCGCATGAGATCTAAGAATCGGTCCCATGCTTCGTGAAGAGGTTCTCCCGGTTGTTGAGTGAAATGAGTGATCTGGTGGCGCAAGGCATTCGTCCGGCCAACGGGGAAGAATTTTTTCAAAAATTCGGACTGAAGTTCCTCTCATGTGTTGATCGGACGGGTCTGAGTTTGATACCAATGGGTGGCCTTGTCCAAGAGGGAGAACGGAAACATTTTCATGAGTAGGATATCCCGATTTTGTGGATCTGACCCGAAGGTCTGGGTCAGATGCTTGAGTTGTTTAATGTGTTGGAATGGATCCTCAGAGTTAAGCCCATGAAACTTTGGTATGACATGAATCATATTAGGCTTCAGTTCAGAATCAGGACCTCCAATCGGGATTCGGACTCGAGGTTCGATCACCACTGCAGCGAGATTATAGTGATCTCGCATCATAGGTTGCTGCGGTAGGTTTACAAAGTTTTGAAAGAGATCATTCAGGCGTTGAAGTTGGTGCTCAAGGTTGTTCTCCTCTTCAATGGGTTGTGCCATGATGGGAGAAGAAGGAGAACTTGGTTCTGAATCAGATGAAAGATTTATGTGGTGGGGTTGCTGCACAAACAAGGGCGTCGAGGCTTGGCCTCGACGAGAGTAAATTTCTAAAGGAGGTCTTAAGGATGGTCTTAAGGACCTCCTACCGAACATGCACCGAAGGATGTGATGAGATAAGAAGGTGATGGACCCAATTGAGACACCCAAAAATTATTGGGTGACTATAGAGGTTCGGGGTGGATGATATCCCTTAGTCAGAAAGGTTGTCCACCTGAGAAGTACCTGGGCAGCCAGAGAGGGAGAGTCTCGCAAAGACCCCTACACGGTAGAGTGTCCCCACGAGTTACAGGGTTTCCCCCACCCGACCTCTCTTGTCACTACGGTTCCAGGTAGACCAGAATGGGGACCTTGACCTCTTAAGTCTACCTTTTTTACTTTAAGATCAAGGTGCTTAAGGTTCCACTTAAACTTTTAGGTCTTTTGAGTGAAAAAGTGACCTAATTTTAAGGTTGGTTGACCCAAGGGATCAACTTCACCTCTTGTTCCTTTGAGAGCTTTTGGGTCCTTTCTTTTAAGGTTCAAATGGATTTAAAAGCCTGATTTGCTTAGGGTTTCTCTTGTATAGATTTTTTCAAACAAGGTTTAGACACACCTCTTTTTGGAAGAACTTTTTTTCTTTGTTTAAGAGAAGATGTGTCTCTAAAAACCCTAGCTTTTCAATCCTTAAGTTGGCTTTAGTTGGTCCAATTTAGTTGCCTCAAAATTTAGTATCTAGGGCTCAATCAAGAAAGTTTTAGCCCTAGATACCTTAGGTGGATGAGCAGTTAAAAATGTGTTGAAATGAAAATCAGGCAACTTTGATGAATTACTAAGTATGAAACAGGTAGCCCTAAGTTGATTCTTCTTTTGTTCCTTTTTAGACTTTGAGGGAGTTAAGAGAGAGGGCTAATGAAAATTACCTGTTCCTTGGAGTGTCTGTTGTGCAGCTGCTCTTCTTTTCTCTACTTTCCCTGAGACAAACACAATATAAGAGAGGAATTAGGTCAATATTGGATTAGAAGTTGTGATCAAAACCTTTAGAAGTGCCCATTGCTCCCCGGCAACGGTGCCAAAAAGTTGATGCGGCTAGATCGTGTTCTAACAAATATTGCATTGTAATATAGATGAACTTTCCGCAAAAACAAATAAAGATTTATAACTCGAAAATCAGAGTATCCGAGGTTGAATATAGGGAGCAATCTAAGTACTTCCAAAAACTTGAGAACACAACTTTTTAAATGAGAATAAATGACTAGTTCAATGAGAGTGATATAAAAAGAAATTGCTCAAAGGGAACAAAAATGGACGTTTGATACAATATCAGACGTCTTAAAATAGAGCTCCTTCTCTTCTCTTCCCTTGCTGCTTCTGTTTCCCTTTCATTACTTCTTTTCTTCCTACGACCAAGGTCTGGCTTTCTTCTTTCTTTTCTTTTCCTTTGCCTTCTTGAATCTTTGTCTGCCCCTTGTCTTCTTCTTCAGTTCTGTTCTCCTTGGCCTTGCTTCTTCTTCTCTGCCTTGCCTCTCTTCTTCTTCCTTCCTCGGTTCTGTTCTCCTTGGCCTTGCTTCTTCTTCTCTTCCTTGCCTTTCATTCTCCTTTGCAGAGCCTCCTTCCTTCTTTCTTCCTCTACTTGTAGTGGCTAAACCCCTGCGTCCTGCACACAACTACGCACAGCAAAACCTAACCCTCTACCTACGCGTCTCTCTCTCTCTGTGTAAGCCACTCTCAGCACACTCTCCCAGCGCCGGGTAAACGGGTCAGATTGTGAGCTCGGGTCCAGGCGCACCGGCGTGAGGGTGGTGCGCGAGGAGTGCTCAGGACAGGGTCGGGTCAGGTCACGCCAGATCTGCGTGGTGAACTCACGGACGAGGCACAGTGGTAAGGTGAGGGACCTCACCCCAAGTGTGACTGGAGGCAACTGGCCTATATGACAAAAATAATATAAAGGATACACGCACGTCGTGACTTACCGATGTGGGACTAAAGCCCACTGCTTTCCCTCGTGCGCCCGTAGCAGATCGTGCCTTCAATTCCCTCAACTGCAGGCTCTGTTGGCTTCACTTGCTGGGCCAACTACCTTCGCAAGACCTTCCCAAGTTGGCAGCACCTGGAAATCTGCAGTTTTGCGACCTGGATCAAGCGTGGAGCTTCCTCGAGTTGCCGTCAATGGCAACAAGAGCTTGAAATCTGTCTAACACAAAAATAGCCTCTCGGCCTAATCAGATCACCGGGGAACCTTCGTCGTGTCACGGTGAAGGTGAGGAGCTATGTGGCAGGCCGCGGGGCGGCCTAGGCGTGAGTGCCTAGGTCGCTCTGTGGTCGGACGGGTGGGTGTGTTCGGGGGGTTGTTGTGGTGCTGTAGCGGGACTGTGGATGAGTGGAGGGTGCTCAGTGAGGTGAGGCGGAGGTTTTGCGATGGTCGGCGAGATGTGTGGGGCTGCGGAGTGACGAGAGCATCTCGCCGGAGGGTGGCCGGAGATGAGGAAGGTGGCGGTGGACAGGGACGGTCGAGGGTCGATTGTGTGAAATAAAGTGAGGGAAATGAAAGAGTGGAAGATGGGGAACTTATCTGGACTGTTGGAAGAGAAAGGGGGTAGCAGAGTCAGACGGCTCGTTTGTGCCGTCGTCGGAGAAGACAACCCTCAGGGAGATAACGGCGACGAGGAGGTCAGGGAAGCATGCGCTTGGTGCTGCGCGACGTGGGAAGATGAGGCGGAGTAGACTCTGCTGCTGGTATGGCCGCAGAGCGACGAGAAGGAGGAGAGGTAATTGCCGGAGCTTGCAGGTTTCTTGGCTGGAGAGAGGAGAGATGAAATTTGGAGGATTCTATGGCCAAGACAAGTCTGAGAGATTTCGCAGAGGGTCAGAGGTCCTTTTATAGGTGCTGGACGAGCTCCTGGTGAGTGGAGGGCAAGCTTTTAGCCACCGTCATCTCACCGGAGAAGGAAGGTGGTTGGGATCCAAATCATTCGCACATTCGCACGAGAGATTGGACAGGAATTAAAGATCATGATCAGGCTTAGATGGAAGGGGATTCCTTAGATAATCTCCCTTCCAATTCTGGGAGGAGATCTCTGAGGGATCTGAGAGTATCCCCCTTGTCATCCTCGCCGGAGAAGGATTCTGCCCCAATAATGGTGGAAGGACCTAATTGTAAGATTGGATAGAAAGTTAGGGGGGTTTATGTGATGGTTTTCAAAAGATAGGGACCAAAATGTGATTGGGTGTACTAAATTGCAAAGTAGGTCAAGATGACCTCCCCTTTGGTCCAAATTTTGGTACAAACCTAATTTGGACCTAAGGAATCCAATGGTGAAGTTGGATTTTAGGTTTGACCATGTTTGACTAGACATTTTGCGTAAAAAACCAAATTAGGTCAATTGATGAGCTAGGACCCTAATCTTGGTCAAACTAGGTTCCAAAGGCCAATTTAGATGTTATAAGCCCTAGGGGATATTTTTTCATGAATTTTAGAGAGTTTAATTGATTTTTATCCTGACCGGAACCTTGTTGAATTAAGCGGATCTGTTTTAGGGTTACCAAATGTCATTTAATTCCTGGATTGCACATGAACCCATTTCTGATTGATTCACCCCACTTTTTATCTCATTTATACCATTTGACATATGCTTTGTCTCTGAGAAATCCCATTTATGTATTGTAGTGGTAAAATTACAGTTTTAACCTTTATTTCATGTTTCTTCTCAGAACACTTATTCCTCCAATTAAGCCCTCTTCTAAGTTATGTAGGAGCTTTTATTCTCTTTATTAGGTTAAAATGGGCTAGTTATGGCTCATGATGAGGCTCTCATCAGTCCACACTCTTGAAGACCGATTTTCCCTTTCTTCCCCTCCAAATCAGGCAGATTTGCAAATCCACACTGGGACCTTGAGCCCATATACTTCTCACTGGGGCTATTCCTTTTTGGATCCATCTATCCAAGAAGCCCCTCTTCTTGGCCAATCTGAGGGCCAACTTCTTCTCCCTGACTTGTTTTCTAATCCGCCTGGGACACTCTCGTCCCATGAAATGCCAGACCTTTCACCATCCACTCCCGAGCTGAAAGAGCTGCCTAATACACTTAAGTATGTTTTCCTGGGACCAAATGAAACGCTCCCTGTAATCATCAGTTCAAATTGATCAGGGAGTAAGAGTGAAAACTAATTGAGGTCCTCATCGAACACAAGGCAGCCATTGGATGGTCTTTATCAGACTTATCTGGCATTAGCCCCTCCTACTGCACTCACGGTATATATACGGAGGAGGAGGCTCGACCTTCCTGCGAGATGCAGCGACGTCTCAACCCTAACATGCGGGAGGTCATTAAGAAGGAAATAATTAACTGACTGGATACGGGTATAATCTACCCGATCAGCGATAGCCCCTGGGTGAGTTCGATTCACGTTGTGCCCAAGAAGGCAGGACTCACCATCCGTGTCAATGACAGGGGTGAATCCATCCCTACACGCACTCCTACATCTTGGAGAGTGTGTGTAGATTATAGGAAACTCAATGCTGCAACCAAGAAAGATCACTTTCCATTACCATTCATTGACCAAATCCTAGAGCGGTTAGCGGGAAATAAAATTTTCTGTTTCCTGGATGGATTCTCAGGATATAACCAGGTGGCAATTGACCCCCAGGACCAAGAGAAAATCACCTTTACCTGCCCCTTCGACACCTTTGCATTTAGAAGGATGCCGTTCGGACTTTGCAACGTGCCAGCAACTTTCCAGAGATGTATGCTGGCGATATTCCATGACATGGTGGGTGACTTTCTCGAGGTCTTCATGGATGACTTTTCGGTCTTTGGACCATCTTTTGACGAATGTCTTGCCAACTTGACTCGTATCCTTAGGAGATGTATTGATGTAAACCTCATGCATTCTTGGGAAAAAAGTCATTTTATGGTGCACGAGGGAATTGTTCTCGGACATATCATCTCCGATAGGGGTATCGAGGTTGACAGAGCTAAGCTCGATGCCATTGCTGATTTACCTGTGCCTGGCTCTGTCAAACAAATCCGCTCCTTCCTGGGACACGTCGGTTTCTATAGGAGCTTTATCAAAGACTTCTCCAAGATTTCTCGACCGTTAACTCATCTCCTATCGACCGACGTACCCTTCGATATGGGCCCCGACTGCATACGAGCATTCACGCAGCTGCGTAATGCTATCACCAAGGCCCCTGTTCTCTAGCTGCCTGATTGGTCCCTCGACTTTGAACTCATGTGTGACGCTTCCGACCTTGCAGTCGGAGCCATCCTGGGACAAAGATGCGATAGACACCCCTTCGTGGTGTACTACGCCAGTAAGACGTTGGACAAGACCCAGAGTAATTATACTACCACTGAAAAAGAACTACTGGCGGTCGTCTTTGGGCTGGAGAAATTCCGCTCTTGCCTTCGGGGCTCTCACGTTATTGTTTTCACTGATCATGCGGCCATTCACCATCTCATGCACAAGAAGGATGCCAAGCCTAGACTGATTCGTTGGATCCTTCTGCTCTAGGAATTTGACATTGAGATTCGTGATAAGGCTGGAGCCTAGAATGTTTGTGGCTGATCACCTTTCCAGACTGGACCCTGACCATATTGGACTTACTCTGCAGATCAATGAAAATTTTCCTGATGAGCACCTATTGGCAATAAATGTGGCAAGTGGACCATGGTATGCCGACATTGCCAATTACCTTGCTTCTGGATCCCTTCCACGTGGCTGGCCTAAAAACTAGCGTGAGCGTCTCATGGCAGAAGCAAAGTATTATTTCTGGGATAATCCACTTCTTTTTCGCATAGGTGCTGATCAAATCATCCGTCACTCTGTTCCTGACAGCGAATTCCCCAGTGTGCTATCCTTTTACCACGATCAGGCCTACTGAGGCCATTTCTCTGGGAGGAAAACTGCAGCCAAGGTGTTGCAGTGCGGTTTCTTTTGGCCCTCCCTTCACCAGGATGCACACAATTATGCCAAGCATTGCACTAGGTGCCAGTCATTAGGGTCAATGTCACGCTGTGACATGATGCCCTTGCAACCCATCCTAGCTGCGGAAATCTTCGACATTTGGGGAATTGATTTCATGGGTCCCTTTCCTCCTTCCAACAGCTTCAAATTCATCCTCGTCGCCGTTGACTATGTTTCGAAATGGATCGAGACTATTCCCGCATGCCGTGCTGACCATGTTATATCCATCTGATTTGTCAATGACCACATCTTTGCGTGCTTTGGGATCCCTCGAGCCATTATCTAGGATGGAGGAAGCCACTTTACCCATGCTTCTTTTCGGGCACTTCTGAGGAAATACGGAGTCCACCATCGTATCGCATCCCTGTATCATCCTCAGACAAACGGCCAGGCAGAGGTGTCGAGCCGGCAAATCAAGCAAATTCTCCAGAAAACAGTTCGGCCTGACCATAAGGATTGGTCCGACAAGCTGATTGACGCACTTTGGGCATATCGGACCGCCTTCAAGTCTCCCCTTGGTATGTCTCCTTATAGAATCGTTTACGGGAAGCCTTGTCATTTACTCGTGGAGTTGGAGCACTGCGCTTATTGGGCGGTTCGCCAATGTAACCTCGACCCAGTCCTGTGTGGTCGAGAAAGGAAACTCCAACTCCAGGAGTTGGAAGAGCTCCGTCGTGAAGCCTATGATTCTTCTTTAATTTTCAAACAACGCACTAAGGCTTTTCACGACAGCCGTATTCGATGGAAAGAATTTGAGCCATCTCAGTAAGTTTGGCTCTATAATGTCCGACTCAAATTCTTTCCTGGGAAACTGAAGTCCAAATGGATTGGTCCTTTCCTGGTCTCAAGCCCATTCTTCAACGGGGCCGTTGAGATCGAAGATACCAAATCTGGGCATAAATTTACGGTCAATGGGCAGCATTTGAAACCCTATCTGACTTATGAACCTGCCCCCGTTGGAGAAACCGTTGCCTTGCAGGAGGGTAATTAATTCTTTGCCTCATTCTGAGTCTAGCTGGGGATGTTAAATTCAACGCTCGTTGGGAGGCACCCCAACAACACTCACCATCCACCATCACTTTTCACTTCACTGTCATGATCACTTCACTTTTCACTTCACCACCCACCATCCACCCACCCTACCACCCTGCTGTATACCCTGCACTTCAGCTCTCGTTATCCGATCTTTCTTCCTTTCTCTACCCTTCCCTGCATGCATATGAGGACATAGCATCGTTTGGCATGGGGGGGTGGGTAGGCATCCATAGGATCTGGGTATTTTATGGTATCATGCAGTTTCTATCTATATATATATATATATAAAATGAAAATGGTGTTTAGTAATGATCTGAAGGTTGAAACAAAAATACAATAAGTGTTTATGGATATTCAACCGCTGTTTTGAAGACTTTCCAGGCCACAGAAGCTTGATTCGCTCAGGCTCGGCTTAATTCACTTGAGTATTGACAAAATAGATCGTAATCTCTCCTAACTAAGGACGTATTCTTGTACCTGAGACACCAGTACAGGATCTGTTGGTTTGCTTCTACTTGAGAGCCTAAGTAATCTTGGTTCACACTACACATATCAGGAAAGACCAGGTGAACATAAGATCCAACCCTAGTGTTCATTAGGGAAGGTGGAGTCCTTACCTGTGCACGTAGGTAGACTTTTTATCCCAAGCTTTAGTCTTGTGTTTAGGAGCGACTCTTTCCACCAAGAAAGAACTCTCCCACCAAAAAGAAAAGTGTGCTCCTCCAAATAATGTTGTAAGAGATATACTGACACGTGTTTCAAAAAAAAAGAAAAGATGCAAATAATTCAGTATATCTCACAAATGTCTGTAAAGTCTTCGCCCTACAAGAAGTTCTTCAGGGTAGGTTACAAGTACTTTGTTTTCTTTGAGCCACAAATGTCAGAAAATGGGAGTTGAGTTTTCCGTCATCTTTTTAAGAGTCAATCCGAAGACACGAGCTGAAACTGGGACCAACCTTTACTTAAAAATTCGTGAAACCCTGGACTTGAGTCTTAATGTTCATCTGGTCAGTCTTGATCCTTCACTATGCACAAGCCATAACCTCTTGAGCTCTCGAGTACGGCAAAAACCTCCTGGATCCTGGAAATCGTACTTAAGGTTTAAATATCAAGAGTCTTGGTTAGTCGAGAGATGATCTATGTCATGTGAGACTTAAAGTACTGGTAGTCTTCTCTATAATTGGTTCTCACAATATCCAACAGTAAACACACCTATATCGCCTCAGAAGAAAATCTTCAGCTCAAGATCATTTCTAAATACTGTTTTGCTAGGGACTAGCAAAAGATAGGCGTGGGGGTATGATTGCACCGCAAAAATACACCTGCAACTGTGCCGTCATGTGCTATTTCCTAGCATTACCAGGGCATATTAGGGTTCCATAGTCGCATTTGTAAAATTGCATGCATGCTTGCATTTAATTGAGAGGGGAGGAGAGTAAATAAATGGCCTTGCATTTAACATTTTTTCCTCAAGTGCATCTTTGCAAAATTCACCATCTTTTTATTTTTATTTCTACTTAACTTTGAATTCTTCCCACGGCTGCATGGATGGATGGACCTTCCTCCTTGCGCCATTCCCTGCTCAGGCCCTTCCCGACGGCTGCTTGCCCTGCATAGCCATGCTGAGGCATGCACAGCCAGGGCATGGCTGTGCATGCCTTCTTCTTCTTTAAAAGAGGGCGGCTTCTTCCTTTGCAGCCAGCCTGGTCGTCCACGAAAAAAGACCCAACGCAGCTTCTTCTCCAGGCCACCATCTCCTCCCTCTCCCTCCATACGCAGGCCCTCCTCCTCTGAGGAGACTCCCTATGGACAGGAGCACCTCACGGTGGTGCACAACCACCACCGTGAGTCCACCACTGCCCAGCTCACCAAAGAGCCGGTGGGCGTGGTGGCTCTTTCCTTGTTTTTCCGTTTGAAGCACCTTTAGCCATTGGAGCGGGAGCTTTAAGCTTTGAAGCTCTTAAGCTCCACACAGCAGCAGCACATCCACCCGCACCCCTCTTCCGCGTGCGCAGCTCCGCATGCAAGCAGTAGGTCGCCCTCGCCCTCCACCGCGCACGCCAGCAGCCCTCTCTGCGCGCCTTGTCGCGAAATGCTCTCTACAAGCCAGCAGTCGGCGCAGCTTCTCCAGCGCGTGCCAGCCGCTCCAGACCTCCCTGCTCTCACGGCACCGAGCGTATCCGGTTGCGCGGCTTGGCCATGCACTGTAGCCACTGTTCACGCCAGTCTGCGGAATACTGTGGCTACAGTGCGGTGACCGGTAAGTTTCTCACTTAACTGGTCACCCGGTGCGTCGCTACCGCTGTTCGCTCGCATTCGCGTCTCGCCCCACTCCCGCTCCAGCGCCCGCCCAGGCGTCTACGTGTGCTCGCCTCTCCCAGCGCCTACCTTCGCCTGCTCCCTTCATCGCATACGCTTGCCAGCGCCTGCTTCAGCCCTTCGCGTAGTGTGGTGCGCTGCGTTCCTCCCTCCATGCCCACTCCCCTGCGTGCACACGCCTCTCAACGTGCCTTTGCGCCTGCGCATGCACGCGTGGACCAGACGACGCTCCACAGCCTCAGACGTCTTAACCCGCTTTTCCTTCCTCTGTAGGCGCTCTCTCTCCTGCTCTCTCTCTCTCTCTCTCAACGCTCTCTCACTCTCTTTACCGACACTTACACTCACACTTTCATACACACACACCTATACACTATTATATACATATATATATATATATATACGTATACATATATATATATTGATATATATATACTTATATCTATATATATATATATATAGTATTTATATAACTAAGTATTAGTATACATATATATATATATACATATATCTATATACTTATATATATGTATATGTATACATATATCTATACATATATTAGTACTTATATAACTATGTATTAGTCTATATACATACATACATATATATATATATGTCTATATACTTATATATATATATATATATATATATATATATATATATATATATATATATATATATATATATATATATATATATATATATATATATATATACTTACATATATACACATATATATACATATATATACATATATCTATATATATATATATTATTACCTATATAACTAAGTATAAGTATAGATATATATATATATATATATACATACATACATACATACATACATATATACACACCTACTCATACATACATATATATATTTATCTACATATATCTATATACATATATTGCTATATATATATATTTACATCTATATAGTTATATATACATACTTATACATATATATATATATAGATCTATACATATATCTATCTATACATATACTTATATATATATATATACATATATATATACACATACATATATAGATATATATATACCTATATATTTATAACCATATATATATATACATATAGATATATTTACATATATACATAAATATATATATATTTTCACATTACTTACCATACGTGGTATTGCGGGAATATCTGCACCAGTTGCTGATATTCCTTGATACATGCGTACAAAAAGCATGGTCGCACACATCTTCCGCCATCCACCTTACACTCCACGTGGCATCTCGTCCTGTTGGTTGCGTCTTTCTAGATGACGACCGACTCGACACCATGCTACACTCCATCTCTGCCTCCACCCCCACCCATTTATACATATATATTATATACAGATATATCTATACTATATTTCTATTTCTCTTGCATGCCAATAAAAAGATAAAAAAATATAAAAGAGAAAAGATAATCCTTGACTTGCAGGTACTCTATCTTGCGAATAGCAAGACCCGTTTTGGAACCCTATTTTGGGTCAAAGCCAAGAACCTAATTTTGAGGGTGTGCCTCAAGGACAAAGATTATCAAAAAAAAATCTTAAATAAAAAAAAACCAAAAACACAATAAACGAATGGAAGAGATTCATTGTAGGAAAGGCATAGAAACTTGACCTATAATCCCACTTCCCTGAGTTCGACCCTGGGCCTAAAAGTGACCAAGATAAAATCAAGTAGGCCGGGTTAAAAATTTTGTAAAGAGATGGTTAGGTCCGATTTAGGTTAACCACTATACATACTTCAACGATAAAATCATCATATTAACAACCTAATCGGGATCGACACCTGGAGGGCATGAGCTTCAGAGCTTGGAGCCCTGCATTAATGGCGAAGGAGAAGAACAACAGCAAAACGAAAAAGGAAAGAAAAATGCAAATAAAAAAAAATGAAGCAAGAAACCACCACGCCCACCTGCTCACGACGGAGCTGGGCGGTGGTGGAACTCACAGTGGTGGTCTGAGACCACTGTGAGCTTTCTCCTGCACACGGTGTGCCTCTTCTCAACTTGTGAGAAGAGGAACTATGTATGGAGAGGGAGAGGCAAGGAGAGTGGCCAGTGGTGCGTGAGGTGTTGTCTGAGGGTGGTGATGGGTCTGTATGAAGGTGTGATGTTAGCCGCTATAGCAAGGGGAGTGCAAGGTCTTTTAAAGAGGGAGAGCACGCCTCTCCCTATGTTGCTGGCAGGAGGAGCGGTGAGGAGAGGTGCACACCATAACCTGCAGCCACATGGGAAAAAAAATGAAACGGTGAAATTGCAATGCCACACTCAAGGAAAATGTTAATAATGGAAGTGGATTGGATGGCCATTTATTCTCACTCTCTTCCCCTCTTTATAAATGCATGTAGGTGTATATTTAAAAATGCAAGTATGGCTACATAAGATGCATGGGTAATGCTAGGAAATAACACAAGATGGCATATTTATTGGTGTATCTTGCTGTGCAATCATACCCCATGCCTATCTTTTGCTAGTCCCTAGCAAAACATTTGTATTGTGTTTATAAATGATCTTAAGCTGAAGACCTTTTTTTCTGAACCAACATTAATGAGTTGATCCGTTGGATATTGTGAAAACCAATTGCAGAGAAGACTACCAGTACTTCAAGTCTTACATGATATAGACCATCTCTCGACTAACCTGGACTCTTGATATTTAAGCCTTAAGTACGATTTCTAGGACTCAGAGGGTTTTGCCATACTCGAGAGCTAAGAGCTTATGGTTTGTGCATAGTGAAGGATCAAGACCGACCAGGTGAACATTAAGGCTCAAGCCCGGGGTTTCACAAATTTTTAAGTATAAGTTGGTCCCAGCTTTAACTCATGTCTTCGGATTAACCCTAAAAAAGATGACGGAAAAACTCAACCCCACTTTTATTGTTTTTGTGGCTTAAAGAATTTATGGTAGAACAGGGTATTTGTAACTTGCCCTGAAAACTTTTGCGGAGAAGAATTTATAGATATTTGGAGGATATACTGACTTATTCGTAAGATTTTTTTTTTTTTGAAACAGGTGTCAGTATATCTCCTACAACTTTAGTTGGAAGAGCACACTTGTTTGGTGGGTGAGTACTTTTTCGGTGGAAAGGGTTTCTCCTAAACACAAGACTAAAGACTGGGATAAAAAGTCTACCTCCGCGCACAGGTAAGGACTCCACCTTCCCTAATGAACACTAGGGTTGAATGTTATGTTCATCTAGTCTTTCTTGATATGTGTAGTGTGAACCAAGATTACTTAGGTTCTCAAGTAGAGGCAAACCAATGAATCCTGTACGGTGACTCAGGTACAATAATACATTCTTAATTAGGAGAGATTTTGATCTATCTTATCAATGCTCAAGTGAATTAAGCTAAGCCTGAGCGAATCAAGCTTCTGTGGCCTAGAAAGTCTTCAAACAGCGGTTGGATATCCATAGACACTTATTGTATTTTTGTTTCAGCTTTCAGATCATTGCTAAATACCTCTTTTTTTTTTTTGAATTAGGATATGTATAATGGATGTAGAAACTGCATGATACCCATATAATATCCAGATCCTATGGATGCCTATCCACCCCCCCATGCCAAATGATGCTATGTCCTCATATGCATGCAGGGTAAAGTAAGGTCCAAGGATCATGGTATGAGAGCTAAGGTGCGAGGTATACAGCAGGGTGATAGGGTGGGTGGATGGTGGGTGGTGAAGTGAAAAGTGAAGAAGTGCGAAGTGAAGTGAAATTGTGTAGGCGATAGTGGAGGAGTGTTGCTGGGGTGCCTCCCAATGAGCGCTGAATTTAGCGTCCCCAGCTGGACTCAGAATGAGGCACGAAGTCAATTACCCTCCAGCAGGGTAACAGTTTCACCAACGGGAGTAGGTTCATGAGTAAGATAGGGTTTGAACCGCTGCCCATTGACCATAAATTTATGCCCAGATTTGGGATCTTCAATTTCGATGGCCCCGTTGGGAAATGGTCTCGAGACCAAGTAGGGACCAGTCCATTTGGACTTCAATTTCCCTGGAAAGAATTTGAGCCAGGCATTGTCAAGCCAAACTTGCTGAGATGGCTCAAATTCCTTCCATCAAATTCGGCTGTCGTGAAAGGCCTTAGTGCGTTGTTTGAAAGTTAAGGCATTGATGAGAGCCTCATCATGAGCCATAACTAGCTCATTTTGACCTAATAAAGAGAATAAAAGCTCCTACATAACCTAGAAGAGGGAAGGAATAAGTGTTTTGAGAAGAAAACATGAAATAAAGGGTAAAATTGTAATTTTACCATTGCAGTACATAAACAGGATTTCTCAGAGACAAAACATAGGTCAAATGGTCTAAATAAGATAAAAAGTGGGTTGATTCAATCAGAAATGGGTTCATGTGCAATCCAGGAATTAAATGACATCTTGTAACCCTAAAACAGATCCGTTTAATTCAATAAGGTTTCGATCAGGATAAAAACCAAGTAAATCCTCTAAAATTCATGGAAAAATATCCCCTAGGGTTTAGAACTTTCATATTGGCCTTTGGAACCTATGTTTACCTTGATTATGGTCCTAGCTCATTAATTGACCTAATTTAGGTTTTTGTGCAAAATATCCAGTCAAACATGGTAAAACCTAAAATCTAACTTCACCATTGGATTCGTTAGGTCTAAATTAGGTTTGTACCAAAATTTGGACCTAAGGGGAGGTCATCTTGACCTACTTTGTAAATTAGTACACCCAATTACATTTTGGTCCCTATCTTTTGAAATCCATTGCATAAACACCCATAACTTCCTCGCCACTCTTACAAGCAGGTCCCTCCACCATTAATGGGGAGAAATCCTACTCCGGCGAGGAATAGAGGGGGAATACTTTCTGATTCCTCAGAGATCTCCCAGATTTGGAAGGGAGATTCTCTGAGGAGTTCCCTTCCATTTGAGTGTGGTCCTGATTTAAGATTTGCACCTAATCTCTCGTGCGAATGCACAATAGAGTTGGGTATCTAACAGACTTCCATCTCTGATGAGGATTCCCGCGCTTGGAAGCTTGTCTTCCAAGCACAGGAGTCCCTGTTAGTGCTTATAAATTGACCCCCAACTCCAGTCGCACCTCCTCAGCTCGACTTGGCCGGAATTCCACCTCAATTTCCTCTTCTTCTCCTCTGGCCAAGGGGTCTAGCAAGCTCCGGCGAGCCCCCCTCCTCTTCCTCGTTGCTCTGCCACAATACCAGTGGTAGAGCTGTCCTCCTCATCCTCCTCCTCATCACGCAGCACCCGCGCGCGCTTCCCTATCTCCGTCGTCGCCGCCGTCATCCTCCACTGGATGCCTTCTTCCCGGTGACAGCAGGTACTGCCAGCTACCCTCTCGCCCCATTTGTCCACTTAGTTAGGTTAGAACTATTCGTCTCTATCCCCTCTTTCATTTCCCTCATCCTATTTCACCAAACGCTCCTCGACCGCCGCTATCCACCACCATCTTCCTCATCTCCGGCCACCCTCCGGCGAGACGCTCCCATCACTCCGCAGGCCCACATGTCTCGCCAACCACCGTATAACCTCTGCCACACTCCACTGAACATCCTCCACTCATCCACAGACCCTCTACACCACCACAACTGCCCCCCAACCTAACCCATCCATCCGGCCACAGAGCGACCTAGGCACGCACACCTAGGCCACCCTATGGCCTGCCACCTACCGCCTCACCTTCGCCGTGACACAGCGAAGGTGCTCTTGTGGTCTGATAGAGCCGCAAGGCCCTTTTTGTGTCAGGCAGGGTTTGAGCTCCAGCCGCCATTAGCGGTGACTCGAGGAGGTTGCATTCTCGTTCCAGGCTGCAGTGCTCTAGGATTCCAGGTCCAGCAAACTCGGGGAGGTCTTGCGCATCTAGTTGTTCTAGCAAGTGGCACCGTGAGACCTGCAGCTGCTGCAATTGGAGGAATGATTTGTTGTGGGCGTGCGAGAAAGAGCAATGGAACAATAGTCCCACCTCGGTAAGCAGTAACCTCATTGAGTAGTTTAAAGTGATTTTGTGTTATCATCTGGTTGCCTCCGAGAACACATGGGGTGAGGTCCCTCACCTATACACGCGCCTGGTCTGTGAGCTCATCATGTGGATCTGGTGACCCGACCTGATACCCTTCTGAGCACTCCTCACGCACCACACCCACGCCGGTGCACCTAGACCTGGGCGCGCGACCTGACCTGATTACCTGGCTCTAGGAGAGCATTCTGAAGAGTGATATATAGAGAGAGATGCGGGTGTGGGTAGAGGGGTAGGTTTTGCTCTCTTCGGTTTGTGCAGGGAAGAAGAAGAAGGAAGGAAGCAGGGACTTAGCCGCTGCAAGTGAAGGAAAAGAAGAAGAAGGAAGGAAAGCTTCGCAGAGTAAAAAGAGAAAGGCAAGGAAGAGGGAAGAGGCGAAGCCAAAGAGAAGAGGAACCGAAGGAGGAAGAAGAAATAAAGAAAGGGAAAGACAAGAAGAAGAAGAGAAGCTGAAACCAAGGGAAGCAGAGCAAAGGAAGGAAGAAGAAGAAGACCCGCAGAGAAAAGGAGAAAGAAATTGCAGAAGAGAGGCAAGGCAGAAGACAGAGGAAAATAAGAAGAAAGAAGCAAGGCAAGAGAACTGCAGAGAAGAAACAAGGAAGAAGAAGCACAAAGAAGAAAGGAAGAAAATCAGAAGTCAAAAGAAGAAGAACAAGAACAAGATAGGAGAAAACATCTTTTTAAGACGTCTGATTCCATGATCCGACGTCCAAATTCCTTATTTTTGCCACAATTTACTTTTAAACTCATGCATATATATATTTTGAATTAAGTTTTGAGTAATTAAGTGTTCAATTACATTCTTGAAATTAGTAATAAATTCCAATTGCTCCCTATGTTCGACCTCGGATACTTAGGTTTTCAAGTAATAAATTTTTATTTGTTGACAACGCTTGGTCACCTATACTACGACGTAACTAACTGTTAAAACATGATCTAGCCGCGTTAACAGGCATAATCATAGGTTTCACGATGGATCTCTTCCAACTCCTGGAGTTGGAGTTTCCTTTCTCGACCACACAGGTCTGGGTCGAGGTTACATTGGCGAACTGCCCAATAAGCACGGTGCTCCAGCTCAATGGGCAAATGACAAGGCTTCCCGTAAATAATTCTATAAGGAGACATACCAAGGGGAGACTTGAAGGCGGTCCGATACACCCAAAGTGCATCAATCAGCTTGTTGGACCAATCCTTACGGTCAGGTCGAACTGTTTTATGGACAATTTGCTTGATTTTCCAGTTCGACACCTCAGCATGGTCGTTCGTCTAAGGATGATATAGAGATGCGATATGATGGTGGACTCCATGTTTCCTCAGAAGTGCCCAAAAAGAAGCATGGGTGAAGTGACTTCCTCCATCAGAGATAATGGCTCGAGGGATCCCAAAGCGTGCAAAAATGTGGTCTTTGACAAATCGAGTAGATATGACATGGTTAGCATGGCGCGTGGGAATAGCCTCGATCCATTTTGAAACATAATCAATAGCAACAAGGGTGTACTCAAAGACATTGGAAGGAAGAAAGGGACCCATGAAATCAATTCCCCAAATGTCAAAGATTTCAACAGCCAGGATGGGTTGCAAGGGCATCATGTCACGACGAGACATTGATCCTAACGATTAGCACCTAGTGTAATGTTTAGCATAATTGTGTGCATCCTGGTGAAGGGAGGGCCAAAAGAAACCACACTGCAACACCTTGGCTGTAGTTTTCCTCCCAGAGAAATGGCCTCTGCAGGCTTGATCATGACAAAAGGATAGCATACTGGGAATTCGCTGTCAGGAATACAGCAACGGATGATCTGGTCAGCACCTACTTGAAAAAGTAGTGGATTATCCCAGAAATAATACTTTACTTCTGCGATGAGATGCTTGCACTGGTTTTTAGGCTAGCCACCTGAAAGGGAGCCAGAAGCATGGTAATTGGCAATGTCGACATACCAAGGTCCACTTGCCACATTAATTGCCAGTAGGTGCTCATCGAAAAAAACCTCATTAATTGGTAGGGTAAGTTCAATGTGGTCAGGGTCCAGCCTCGAGAAATGATTAGCAATAACATTCTAGGCTCCGGCCTTATTGCAGATCTCAAGGTCAAATTCTTGGAGTAAAAGGATCCAACGAATTAGTCTAGGCTTGGCATCCTTTTTGTGCATGAGATGACGAATGGTCGCGTGATCAGTGAATGCAGTAACATGCGAGCCTAGAAGGTAAGAGCGGAATTTCTCCAACCCAAAGACGACCGCTAGTAGTTCTTTCTCAGTAGTCATATAATTACGCTGGGCCTCGTCCAATGTCTTACTAGCGTAGCACTCCACGAAGGGGTGTCTATCGCATCTTTGTCCCAGGATGGCTCCAACTGCAAGGTCAAAAGCATCACACATGAGTTCAAAGTCGAGGGACCAATCAGGTGGCTGGAGAACAAGGGCCTTGGTGACAGCCTCACCTAGCTGCGTGAATGCTCGTATACAGTCGGGCACCATATCAAAGGGTACGTCGGTTGATAGGAGATGAGTTAAAGGTCTAGAAATCTTGGAGAAGTCTTTGATGAATCTCCTATAGAAACTAACGTGTCCTAAAAAGGAGCGGATTTGTCAGATAGAGCTAGGCACAGGTAAATCTGCAATCACCTCTACCTTAGCTCTGTCCACCTCAATACCCCGTTCGGAGATGATGTGACCGAGAACAATCCCCTCGTGTACCATAAAATGACTTTTCTTTCAAGAAAGCATGAGATTCACATCAATACATCTTCGAAGGATGTAGGTCAGGTTGGCTAGACAATTATCAAATGAAGGTCTGAAGATCGAAAAGTCATCCATGAAGACCTCAAGAAAGTCACCCACCATATCATGAAATATCGCCAGCATACATCTCTATAAGGTTGCTGGTGCATTACAAAGTTCGGATGGCATCCTTCTAAATGCGAAGGTGCTAAAGGGGTAGGTGAAGGTGGTTTTCTCTTGGTCCAGGGGTTCAATAGCCACCTGGTTATATCTAGAGAATCCATCCAGGAAACAGAAAAATTTATTTTCCACTAACCGCTCCAGGATTTGGTCAATAAAAGGTAGCAGAAAATGGTCTTTCTTTGTTGCAACATTTAGTTTCCTATAATCTACACACACTCTCGAAGATGTAGGAGTGCGTGTAGGGATGGATTCGCCCCTGTCATTGACACGGATGGTGAGTCTCGCCTTTTTGGGCACGACATGAATCGGGCTCACCTAGGGACTGTTGCTAATCTGGTAGATTATACCTGCATCTAGCCACTTAATGATATCCTTTTTAGCGACTTCCCGCATGTTAGGGTTGAGACGTCGTTGCATCTTGCGGGAAGGTCGAGCCTCCTCCTCGGTATATATACGGTGAGTGCTGTTGGAGAGGCTAATGCTAGTTAAGTCAGATAAGGACCATCCAATGGCTGCCTTGTGTTCCATGAGGACCTTCATTAGCTTGCACTCTTGCTCCTTGGTCAGTTTTGAATTAATAATTATGGGGAGCTTTTCATTTGGCCCAAGAAAAGCATATTTGAGTGTGTCAGGCAGCACTTTCAGCTCGGGAGTGGATGGTGAAAGATCTGGCATTTCTTAGGACGAGAGTGTCCCAAGCAGATCAGAAGAAAGAAGGGCAGGAGAAAGAAGCTGGCCCTCTGATTGGCCAAGAAGAGGGGCATCTTGGATTGATGGATCCAAGAAAGGAGAACCCCAGTGTTCAGCATTTGGGCTCAAGGTCCCAATGTGGAGTCGCATATCCGCTTGATTTGGTGGGAAAGAAAGGGCAATCTGGTCTTCAAGAGGGTGGATCGGAGGTGAGTAGCCCGGATATGACTCAGACCACGAGGTGTGGGAAGCGGAGAAAACTTCGTCAGAAGTTTGGTCAGGAGAAGGTAAGGGTAAGGGGAGGGATGGGGAAACGTCACAATATATGTCAGTCAGGCGATGGTCTGTGTTCAAGGGCAATCCACAGCAGTCAGAATAGGTCCCTATTAGTCCGATACACATGCTGGCAGCCATGTCCTCGTTAGACATGTCATCCTTGATGCAATCGCAATCAAAATTCTTGGCAGCCTTGAAGATGTTCAGCTTGAGCTTCTCAGAGCCAACGGCGATCTATATGCAACCTGACTCATAGTCTATATGGGCGTGGGCTGTGGCCAAGAAAGGTCGACCAATGATGATCGGACAATTAGAAAGTGAGTTAGGAACTTCCATATCCAAAACAAGAAAGTCAACAGGAAAATAGAGACTATTGACCCTAATCACCACGTCTTCCACCACACCCTTTGGGATTTTGACAGAACAATCTGCCAACTGCAATGTGACAGAGGTGGGTTTCAGATTTTCTAAGGAAAATTTCTTGAGCATGATGGTTGGTATAAGGTTGATGGAAGATCCTAGATCAAGCAAAGCATGGTTAAAATTGCAGCCTTGGATGCTACATGAAATAAGCGATGTGCCCGGATCTTTCTGCTTCGGTGGTAGATTTTACAATATAGCATAACTCGCATGAGGCGAGAGGACCACCGGATGCTTTGTTTTCTTTGACTATCGCCTGGGTGTAGTGTAGTCTTTGAAAAATCAGGCGACGGTTGGTATATGGTCGATAGCCTCCAACAGGGGTACTTTGATCTCAACATCCCTGAATAAATTATGCAAGTTATCAAAGGCCTGCGTATTCTTTTTCTTACCTTTTGGCTCCCTCAGTAGAGCCTCAGGGAATGGGACCGCTTCTGGCACCAGTTTGGGCGCATCTTTCTCACAAGAATGCGGTGCGCATCCCAATTGAGAGGGCGATGAAGAAGATGGGCCAGAATCAGGTCGAGGAAGATCGACGGTTTGCTTACCACTCCTCGTAGTAATTGCATTGGACATCGCAGGACTAGTAGGATCATAAGGTGGAGGAGGGTTCACAATAGGGACATAAGGGTGATGTGCTACTGTGGGATTAGCCTGGAATCCCGGTGGAGTGCTCAGAGCTTGCAGAATCTGATGAACCTATCCCTGAGAAGGTCATACCTGTGGTTGCGGACCACAGGGTACAAAATTTCATGGGTTAGGAACAAGTTGGGCTGGAAGAGTGCCCTGAGATCGAGCCGTCATGCGTAGTTGACTGATCCTAGCATTCTGCTGCGCCAATTGGTGCTGAAGAGAGGTCATGTTTTCTTCATAGCGCTTGGACATTTCCGTCATCATTTGCATCAATTTATCAAGAGGACTTGATGCATGTTCTGTTTGTGGTGCGTAAGGACCCAATGGCGTATTTGCCACAGGATTATACTGGGCCCTTGGAATGACGGGTGCGGATAGTCGCATTGGTCCACTAGCGGGGTTTTGGTGCGGCGGGTTACTGGACCATGCAAAATTAGGATGATTTCGTCACCTTGGGTTATAAGTAGCCGAGAATGGGTTGTTCCCTAGGGCACAAGAGTCTTCTAAGCCAGAAGACGTGTCCGCATGCGTATATGCATCTGAGCATACAGAGGCTTGGTCCTTCGTGTCAAAATACTGGCTTGCAGAAGCCAGGTCCACATTGCTTACCGAATCGCTCGGCACGATACTCAGTAAGGATGGTCTCACATGATTCTTGGGAATCAGCCTGGTATTGGAAGGATTAAGGTTGTGACAGAGTGATGGAGTGGAGGTGTTTGCCATAGAGCGGGCGGGGTTGGCCAGAAGCTCGTCCAGCTTCTTGTGCACGACAGAGACTTCATCAATTTTTGTGCAATTAAGTTAAGATTTGTGGATGAATGGGAGGGTCTCGTGTCAATTTCGTGAACATTGCGGGGCATGCTGGTATGATTAAAGGCGACCATGGAGTCATTGTTCATTGAGTTTTCACCCATGTTCTCAAATAATTCAAATGCTCCATTCTCGTCTTTATTCATAAAGTTCCCTCCGCAGGAAGTGTCGGTGATCTGTCGCAAAGTCTTATTTAGCCCATAATAGAAGATTTGGGCTATATGCCACTTTGGAAGACCATGGTGCGTGCACTTCCTTAGGAGGTCATTATACCTCTCCCAAGCCTCATGAAATTGCTTGTCGTTTTGTTGCACGAACGAAGTTATAGCTCGACAAAGCGCATTGGTTTGCCCGATTGGGAAGAATTTCTTGATAAATGCTGTGCGCATCTCTTCCCAAGAATGGATGGGTCTCCCAAGGGTGCGCAACCACTGCGATGCTTTGTCTCGCAACGAAAACGGGAACATTTTCATGAGGACAATTGATAACCCGATGTTTCTTGGTTTAACAGTTTCAGCTAATCGGGTTAAGTCTTCCAAATGAAGAAAGGGATCTTCACTTGCAAGACCATAGAAGTGAAAGTTAATTAGGCCAATGACATTAGGTTTTAATTCAAAATCGTCCCTGCCCATGGGGACCCGAATTTGCCTAATGGTCTCTGTAGTAGCGGGATTTTGATAAGAACTAAGAGACTTGGGTTCCTCCCTTTTAGGGGGAGGGCGATTCATTTCCTCCAATGTTTCCCTTATGGCCTCAATTTGTTCATTATACAATGCTATTTGGGCTTGGAGGCAGGTTATGGGGTCTACGGCTCCACCACCACCTGATGGGATTGGAGGGAGGCGGTTTCCTCCCTCGGGATTTAGGGGTGGGCGTGCAGCCATGTTTGTGGAGGAGGATGATGATTCGCCGATTTCTATCCTTCTAGAATTATCGGACAATTCAAACAACTCAGGGTTTTGTGACCTCCTCCCAAACATGTATTACCGCAGGAGGAATTGGGGAGATGAGAAGGGAAAGGGGATGAGAGAAAAAATGCCGTAAGGATACACTTGATGACAAATCAAAACAATCAATTTCCTAACCTCTATAATGTGCCCTTAGACCTAAAGATCTAAGTTACCTACTATCACAACCTACGGAGCCAAATGAGAGCACCGTGGAACCACCGGGCCAGATTGAAAGGTTGTTTGCCCCAGTCTTAGACACCCGATAGCACGCGGGAACCCACACCAGCACGTAGGCGCTACACGTAGGTAAGTAGACCTCCAATCCTTAAGAGGGGTTAAGTTGCTACTAGTTTTAATTTAGAGGCTTAGGATTAAGTGCTCCAGGAATGTGAAGGGCGTTGTATACGGGTAATGCTCAAGTGCGTTAATTTTAAGAGTGTGTAAATCAAGCAAGCAATGGGGAAATCTCCCCAAATTGAAGTTTTAGATGGTGAATGGCTTTTAGAATTTCAACCTTAAGTAGTATGGATTTTAGGATTCCACTGGATTACCAATTCAACCAATCTCTGGATTTTCAAAAAATACAAGTTTTCTATGCCCAACAAACCCTTCTTCAATGTGAATTAGTTAATGCATGCTAAAAATGCATTGGGCTTCCCTAGATGGAAATTTCTAGGTGTGGATGCACTAGTCAATTTTAGCTTAATGTGAGAGGGAGCCAACACACTCAATTCAAGTGCTCTTGGTCACTAAAATGATAATCCACACAAGGCTCTGATGTAAACATGTTTATATTACATAAAATGTATATTTATACATGTTCTTAACCATAGAATTTCATTACATACTATAAATATTGCATAACATGCATCATCTTGCATTTAGATTAGTCTGAATAAAATGGAGGTTAATTGTCTCCTTTTATGGTCAGGGATAGGGTGACTTTTTATCGGGGCCTCGGATCGAAGATCTAACCATACGGATCTGATCAGGGTGACGATTGGAGTTCAACGACTTCGAGATCGTCCTAATCGGATATCCGTAGCATCAAATAGAGATCGAGGAACCCTAGAAGATCAAGGGCCAAGATGGTGTTAGTTTGTACTTCAGATGACAAATCCAACCACACGGATGGGTTCGGATCGACGATCGCAGCTAAACGATGCGAAAATCGACTCAATCCGATACCTGTGGCACCATCTACATCACCCAGAAGATGGATAGCCAAGATGGCGCCACGTCGGGCCATCTCGACCGCCCAACCGGCCGTACATACTGCTGAAGCCCTTAGCGCCAACGCTTCTCCACCATTGGATCAAGATCCAATGGCTGTGAAGCACGCATGCTTAAGTTAAGTGCTAGACACAAACGCGCCCATAGCGCGTTGGTCGAGCTCCTTAACAAGGTGAAGGAGACGCGGGATCGAGCAGTGGGGTGCCTCAATTGGAGTGGGCACGCAGGCGCAATCGATCGCACGATGGAGATCGAGTGGCTGTGTTCACCCGATAGCGTCCATGCGCCATCGCATGCCCCCACGTGATGCGGGATCTCACGTGGATGTGGTGCGGCAAGAGGCGCTCTCAGCTGTCCGATCTCACGATCGAACAATCGAGATTTGAAGGACGTGAGCACGCATTGAGGTGCGGGTAGGTGAGCGGGCGCATATGCGCCGCTAGCTACGGCCACATTCAAGCCTTTAGTGACGGATTTATCCGTCACTAAAGGTCTTGAATTAATGATTTTCAACATGTAATGACCAAAATGCCCTCATTCCTTGCAACTATAAAAGGAGACCCCCTCCATACGAAATTCTCATCCCTTCTTCTCTTCTCTCACCCCTTACGAAGCTTTAAGAGCTTGTCTTAAACCCGGGATGCTCCTTTAGAGTAAAAATCTTAATTTTTTCACATTCGTCCCCCTTCGTGGAGCATCTTACAGTTGTCCTCTCTCTACATTCGAGAAGTGGATCCCGCGACGACGATGATGTGCTACTTCATTCCCGTTCTTCCTGCTTCGTCCTCCTTCTTCCTACTTCGTTCCCTGTCTTCCAAGTGTCGTCTCGTCCGGTTTGTCCTCCAAGCGATCGTCGAGGAGGATATCTTTCTCTCCATTCTTTTTCCTACTTTTTAGAGTAGATTTACTGCTTTCTAGTGTAATTATTTCCTATTTTTTGTCGTAATGAGTAGTATAATGAATAATTTTTTGATAATGAAATCCATGATTATTCTACATCCCTTTTGCTTTTATTTGTAACATTCTATCTCTCTCTCTCTCTTCTATTTATTATTTGTTAAATAGATAGATAGTTTTCAACCAGCTATTCTGTTTTGTGACAAATAAAACAAACACGTAATTTTAATCAAACGTCTGCCTCTCTAAGTTCGACCCGAGATTTCTATTTCGGTATAAATTTTATTTATTGAACCCGAGTTCTTCGCTTTTCAAACTACAACGATAGGTTTTCAAAACCAAATTCGAAATCGTAGTAACTCGTCGCTTCAACATTTTGGCGCCGTTGCCGGGGAGGCGACGCTCTTTGATTTTTTCGCATTTTCCAACTTATGAATCATTTACCTTACTTTTCTCCTTTCTTATTGTGATTGCAGGTACTCTTTTGAGACGAGCAAAAGAGGTAGATTAGAACAAAGTGCTGTTGAAGGTTCTGTAAGTCCCCCCCCATTAGTTTTCATTCAACCACGTAATAACACAAACATAAATCAACTTAGGTGTTCTTATAAACTCTAAGGTTAGTTTTGTTTGTTTGTTTGACACCTACACCCGCCTCAACCTCCACATTTAAAAAGAAAAAGTAAAAAAAAAATCTCACAGAGGTACACAACCTCATCTGATTTTCAAACAACCGGTAAACCGATCTTTGGAACCGGTACACACATCCACACACATAATTGAGTAGAAATTAGATTAGGTAATCACTTGTGTGCCTAATTAAGTGGTGCAACAGGCCAATTGTTTAAGTTGATTGGGCTACACCACTTCAATTAAAATCAACTCATTAAGTAGCTGCCGTATAGGTTCAACTCTTAGGGATTTACCAGGCACTCCACATTCTTTTAAGCTTCAAAGGAAAACATCTTCCCCTGTGCTTTTAAAACTTGGTGTGCCAACAAAACATGTTTGAAAATACTTAAAGTTGAATCCTAAAAGCTACTAAGCAAGATTTGAACCCTGAAATTCACCGCATCAAAAATAATCTTGCTTGAAAACCACTGGTTATGCATGCACACTGTAACGACCCGGTTCCCGAGTCCCTACGAGACACGAGAACCGGACCGACTCGACTAATCCCAAGACCTAGTCGTCCAACGAGGAAGTAACCAAAAGAGCAGTAAAATAAACCACATTCAGCATGAATATAACTAACAGTAAGAAAGTACAGCAGTAAAGAAAGAAACTACTACAGTATATACCACCACAACAGTAGAACAACATTTATCATATAACATGAACTGCAGGTAAAGAAAAGTACAGCTTAAACAAGAACTACTCACTATAACGGAAACAAAGAGGTACAAAAGACAGTTGTAACTCTACTGGACCCTACTCGGCCCAGCGTCCTCTGCAGCCGCTGACCCTGGCTGCTCAACACCTGGTCCTGAAAAAGGTAACGAGTGTAACACGTCAGCAAAACGCTGAGTAGAGTGGCAACTAAAACTAAAGACAACAGTAGAGTGTACAATAGCTGTTATGTTCTATTACTTTCTTTATTCACATCTTTCAATTGTCTCACTATTTCATTTATTACTCAGATATTTTACTTGATCTCGAATGTTCCTCGTGGGAACGATCTTGATTGCAGTCTTTTCCAAAAGGTAGAAGTAGCACGTGGTGCTCTCCTGGCCGGGAGAGTCCCCCGTGGTGATCCTACCCTCAGTCAACCACCCCAAGGTCACTGACAGACGTAACGGTGACTACGGCACGCGCGATAAATGTACAGGTAGCTAACCCGTACTGGCACGCGATCAGTCATTTTCGTTAACGGGTGCACCCAAAGCACAGCACGGAACCAGTCCAGGGCAGAGCCCTCTCAGTAATAGGGGTCCAACCCCTCCACAGTAACCAAACCGGGGCCTTGCCCCTCCACAGTCCGCGCACCCTCGCCTGACTACCCTGGTTTGCCCCAGCGGGCCTAACAAGTCGGTGTGGGAGGCTAGTAGAACCCCGGGGCCCGTGGGGTAGCTAGTACCTCCCTACACTAGTAGCTCTCCCCGGTACTACGTATGCGAGGGCCAGCAAGTCGGTACAGAGTGGCCAGTCCTAACCTCGGGTCCCTGGGGCGGCTGGCTCCGCTCTGCACTAAACAGGGGGACAGTCGCTCTCCTTGGTACTCCGTACTCAAGGGCCAGCTCACTTCCCCAATACTATTCCATTCACTTTCCAGGAGTTCTACTCCTACTTCCCCGTTGGGTTCCATCCTTTTTACTCAAACATCCAGGTTTCACTTTCCAGTTTCACATTCTTATAATCCATGTTCTCAACCACGTTATTTATTCACAACAGGCAGCTGTTAATTCAAATTACAGGCAGCTTTATATCTCTTTCCATTTTCCAAGACTGCAGTATTATACATTCCACTAGTTTTCCCATCCTAGGATTCATGCCATATCCTAGGATCTATCATACAATCTAGTTTTCCAGCCCTAGGATTCATGCAACACATAGGAGCTATCATTCCATCTATTTCTCATTCTTAGGATTCATGCAATGTCTTAGGTTCTATTTATGGTTCCATAATTTAACAGATTTTATTAATAACCTAAAACCACTCTACCAGGTACAACGGGAGTAATGGGGGCGTGATCGGGAATCCCACATGCCTCCGTGACTCCTAAGACTGCAACTGAACGAGGTCTTATCACAAGGATCAAATACAAGGAGTGTCTCAAAACAGTGTATAGCTACTGCAGACGGGTAGAGGAATTAATTCTGAAAAGAATGCAACTCGAATCGCGGAAAACGGAACCCGAACGGGCCCTAAACGGATCGAAAACGACGACACTGTGTAAAATCAGACGTCTGGAACTTCTTCTAGACGTCTTAAAAAGTGGATCAGAGAATTACCTGTTCAGCGTGGTTTCCCAGACGTCCAGAAGTCTGCGGGGACGTCTGGCCTAGCTCCCAGACGTCCGATGGTCACCCCAGACATCTGGAGGTCGCTCCCGCCGTCTGGTACAACAGCCAGACGTCTGATTCGCGTTGGATGGCGAATCACCGAGCCTGTGCACACCCATCTCCCTCCCTCAGTACGGTCAGTCGACAGGAAGGAAGAAGAAGATGGAAAACTCACCTTTCAGACGTCAAGGTCTTCTAGCCGTCGCCCTCGCCGTCTGGCTATCAACCCAGACGTCTCATTCTGGAAATTTTTCCAGAATCAGGGCGCCACCCGGCCTCCGCTCGCGACGCCGCCCGCGTCTTACCTCGCGCGCCTGCTGCTCAGACCGCAGCAGTCCCCCCTCCGCGTCGCTCCGCATCCCCTGCGCCCTCCGCCGGCCGGCCCTAGCAGCCCCAGCGAGCTCGCCCTCACGGCAGAGCTCCGCTCTCGCACGCAACACCTCCTCCGCACTCACTGCGGCCGCCGCTGCCGCCCTCGCGCTCGCGCTCACGCTCACGCTCACTGGCTGAAGGAGAAGAGGGAGGAGACGGTGGAGACAACGGGAGGGAGCGCGTGGCCTTTTAAGGCCACGCGAGGAGGAGAGAGAGGACGCGGCAAGTGTCTGCAGCCGCAGAGAAAGAGGGAATAAGTGAATATCCGGTCTGCACGCTAAGGCACGCAGACGACCCGCGCGTGTCGAAATTAGCGGATTTCTAGACGTCTGGAAACGATCCCAGACATCTGGTCAGACATCTGGATGTGATCACAGACGTCTGGTTCGATGTCTGGGCCACCTTTAAGACGTCTGGGGCACGCGTTCGTTACATTATAACAAACTCAAAGGAAGTTTCGTCCCCGAAACTTGCGCCAACTAGGGTGGGGAAAAGACGTCCAAATAACCATAACAAACTCAAAGAGGACCGAAGCCTGTCTGAAAAGACGTACCCGCGAAAAGCTCCGGGTACCGCTCCCGCATTGCCGCCTCAGGCTCCCAGGTAGCCTCCTCGTACCGCTGGCTCCTCCACAAAACCTTTACCAGGGGTACTTGCTTTCGTCTCAAACTGCGGATGGCTCGATCTAGAATCTGCACTGGCCACTCAGGGTAGGTCAGGTCGTCGCGCAGCTCGACGCTCTCGTGACTCAGTACGTGACTGGAATCGGCTATGTACTTCCTGAGGTTGGACACGTGGAATACGTCGTGCACACCAGAAAGCTACGGGGGAAGGACAAGTCTGAAAGCAACGGGTCCAACCCGCTCCAGGACCTCAAAGGGCCCCACGAATTTCGGCGCGAGCTTCCCTCTCACCCCAAACCGCTATAAGCCCTTCATGGGCGAAACATGAAGGAAGACGTGGTCCCCAACCTCAAACTGCACCTCTCTGCGTCTCCGATCCGTGTAGCTCTTCTGTCTGCTCCTGACAGTGCAGAGTCGTCTGTGGATCTGCTCAACTACCTCCTGACTCTGCCGGATCAACCTGGGGCCAACCTCCCACTTGGTCCCCACCTCAACCCAACTCAAGGGTGCCGTACACTTCCGTCCGTACAGAGCCTCGTAGGGAGCCATGCCGATGCTCGAGTGATAACTGTTGTTGTATGCAAACTCTGCCAGGGGCAGGTGCTCCTCCCAAGAGCCCCTCCAGTCCAGTACACAGGCACGCAAAAGGTCCTCAAGTGTCTGTATCATGCGCTCAGACTGTCCGTCCGTCTGGGGGTGGTAAGCCGTGCTAAACCTCAACCTCGTCCCCAAGGCCTGCTGAAACTCAGCCCAAAACTGGGACGTAAAGCGGGTATCTAGGTCGGATACGATCTCCCGCGGAACTCCATGTAGTCGTACCACATCACGGATATACCTCTCTGCCAACTGTGCTGGTCCCAAAGTGACTCGGATCGGCAAGAATCGCGCCGTCTTCGTCAGTCTATCCACTATTACCCAGACTGCGTCGTGTCCCCGCTGGGTAACAGGTAAGCCCACCACCAAGTCCATGGTGATGCTCTCCCACTTCCACTCTAGCACTGGAAGCGGCTGAAGCGGCTTTGCAGGCCTCTGATGCTCGGCTTTCACCTGCTGGCACACTAAGCACTGTTGCACGAACTCACCCACATCCCGCTTCATCCCTCTCCACCAAAACTCGCATCTCAAGTTGTGGTACATTTTCGTGTTTTTGGGATGTATGGTGAATCTGGAAGCGTGTGCCTCAATCAGGAGCTCTCTCAACAGCTCCTCGTCTCTGGGAACGCACAACCGTCCCCTCAAACGTAGCACCTGGTTTGTGAAAGAGAAGTCCCCTGGATCTCCTGACAGTACTCTGTCGTGCAAAGATTGCAAGTACGGATCGGCCATCTGTCCTGTGATGATGCGGTCCATCAGCTTTGGCCTAGTCTGCCGTGTCACCGTCACTGCCCTACAGTACCCTCGTAACTCTAGAGGTCGCCAACTGCCCACCTCCTCCAAAAGGCTCCAACTCTGTAACTGTAGACTGGCCAAGTGTGCAAGCGCCTTACGGCTCAAGGTATCAGCCACCACATTGGCCTTTCCCGGGTGGTAGGAGATGCTGCAGTCGTAGTCCTTCAGGAGCTCCAACCAACGTCTCTGTCTCATGTTGAGCTCCTTCTGGTCAAAAAGATACCTGAGGCTCTTGTGATCTGTAAATATCTCGAAGGTCTCACAGTACAAGTAGTGCCTCCAGGTCTTCAGTGCGAAGACAACAGCTGCCAACTCTAGGTCGTGGGTAGGGTAGGTATGCTCATGGGGCTTCAGTTGCCGCGAAGCGTAAGCGACAACGTGACCCCTCTGCATGAGCACACCTCCTAACCCCTGCAAGGAAGCGTCCGTGTACACAATGAACCTGCCACTACTGTCAGGAATGGTGAGCACGGGAGCCGAGGTCAACCTCTCCTTCAGCTCCAGAAAACACGCCTCACAGGCATCTGTCCAAGCGAAAGGCACGTCCTTCCGGGTCAACTGTGTCATAGGACGCGCAATCTGCGAAAATCCTCTGATGAACCGTCTGTAGTAGCCAGCTAGTCCCAGGAAACTGCGGATCTCAGTGACTGAACGCGGTCTCTCCCACCTGAGCACTGCCTCGACCTTGGCTGGGTCCACCGCCAGGCTGTCTCCAGAGATCACATGACCCAAGAAGGTCACCTCCCTCAACCAGAACTCGCACTTGCTGTATTTGGCGTACAGCCTGCGTCGCCTCAGAGTGTCCAAAACCATCCGCAAGTGCTGTCCGTGCTGCGTCCGATCTCTAGAATAGATGAGTACATCATCTATGAAAACCACCACGAACTGGTCCAAGTACGGTCTAAACACCCGGTTCATCAGGTCCATGAAAGCAGTGGGGGCATTGGTCAGCCCAAACGGCATGACCAAAAACTCGTAGTGTCCGTACCGGGTGCGGAAAGCTGTCTTGGAGACGTCGGTCTCCCTGATCCTCAACTGGTGGTATCCAGACCTGAAGTCTATCTTGGAAAACACCGTGGCACCCCGCAACTGGTCAAACAAATCGTCAATCCTCGGCAGCAGATATCTGTTCTTGATGGTGACCCTGTTCAGCTGTCGGTAGTTCACACAAAGACGTAGGGTCCCATCCTTCTTCTTCACAAACAGTGCCAGGGCTCCCCAGGGAGACGCACTGGGCCTCACGAAACCTTTCTCCAGAAGGTTCTGCAACTGAGACTTGAGCTCTCACAGCTCAAGCGGTGCCATCCTGTATGGCGCGGTGGAGATGGGGCTGGTCCCTGGTACTAGTGAGATCTCAAACTCGATCTCACGCTCGGGCGGTAGTCCTGGTAACTCGTCTGGAAACACGTCAGGGTACTCTCTGACCACCGGGATGCTCTGGAAGTCTGCCACAGGGCTGGGCTCTGCCATCACACAAGCTAGGAAGCCCTCACACCCCTGGCTCAAAAGTCTCGCCGCCCGAAGTGCCGAAATGCACCTGAAACCTCCGTACACTGGATGTCCGTGAAACTCGAAAGAAGGCAACTCCGGAATGGAGAAGACAATCTTCCTCTCAAAACAGTCCACCAAGGCGTGGTAAGCGGACAGCCAATCCATCCCCAGAATCACACCAAAGTCCTCCATCTGGATCATAATCAGGTCAGCTGGCAGGCTATGTCCTCCGACGCTGACCTCGCAATCCGTGTACACCTCCTCAGCTACAAACAGCTGGCCACTCGAACCTCTGATTACGAACGGATTCTCTAACAGTGTATAATCCTGGTCCAAACTAACTGCGAAACTGGCTGCTACAAACGAGTGCGTAGCGCCGGAATCGAAAAGTGTGTAAACGAGTCTACCAGAAACTGAAACCATACCTGCTACCACCGATCCCGAAGCTCTGGCGTCCCTGTGTGTTAGGGCATTGATACGCCCCTCAGCTCTAGGTGCGGACGAAGCAGCCACACTCTACGTCGGACGGGTAGGTGCTCGCCGGTACCCTCCTCACGACTGCTGTCCTCCTCCTCGCTCCTGGGAACCGCGGCCTCCTACCCGCCCTCCAGTGCTCTGCGCGGGGAGTATCTGCTAACCTCCTGCCCTAGATGGGCAGTCCCTCCTGACGTGGCCCGGCTGGCCACACTGGTAGCAGAGGGGAACCCGACTCTCGCCCTCAGTGGGTCCCTGCTGTCGGCTAGGCGGGGGTCCGGTGCTGGCGACTGGCCCCTGTCGAGGGCCCCCAAAGGCCACTAATGGCCCTGCCCAACTTGACGGCTCTCTTGCGGATGCCACGTGTCTCCGTTCTCGCCGGCCCTGTGAGAAGTCTGGCTGGAAGGGCCTCTTCCGCCCGCCGCCGGTGTCTCGCGCGGACGGGTTGGTCTCCTCGTAAGTCATAGCTGCCTCTACCACCCTCGAAAACGTAGGCAGCTTCAGAGGTTTGACATACCCCCGGATCGCAGGCCGGAGCCCCTCGGTGAACCTCCAAAGGCGCTCCTCCTCAGTGGCTACCGTTGTTGCAGCAAAGCGGGACAGCTCCAAGAAACGCGTGCGGTACGCACTTACAGTCATCGTCCCTTGGTGGAGAGTGTGGAACTCCCGCCTCCTCTGGTCCTGCCACGTCTGGGGAAAGTACTGCTCGCAGAAGAGGGTGACGAACTGGTCCCACGTCGGCTCGTCCCTCTCCTGTCCCCGGACCGCCCTCCACCACCGGTGTGCTGCACTCTCCAGCTGGTACGTGGCAAAGGCCACGCGGCACTCCACTGGGGGGCGAAGGGTGTCGAAGATCTTCTCCAGCTGCTCAAGCTAGTCTTCTACCTCGGTCGGGTCCTCATCCCCCTTGAAGGAGGGGGGCTTCAGCTTCTGGAACTGTCTGAAAATCTCGAAGTGGCACTATAGGGGAGGTGCTGGTGCACCTCCAGGCGAAGGTGCCTCGTGTACAGAAGTGTCGGAGGAAGGTGGGGGCGGCAACTGCCCATCCCCTCCCTCGTGTCTAGCGCCGTGTCCGTCACGTGGTCCCACAGAGGACTCCCCCTCTGCAGCCCCAGGAGGAGGTGCTCGGGGCGGTAGGTGGAGCTCCTCTCGTACAATATCTCGTATCAGTCTGGCGAGGTCCTGGGCCTGGATGCCCAGGAGTGGTGGCTAGTCCACCAAGACGTCAAAAATGGCACGTCCACCTCGCCGACCTCGCCCTCGGCCGCTCCCGTGGCCAGTCTCGCCAGTCCCGCGACGAGGCATCTCCTGCAAGGAGACGCGAAACAAAACGGAAACGTCAAAACAGACGGTACCTAACGAAACTTCTAAGAGCTCATGTCAAGAGATATGTTGTGGTGGCTACTCTAGCTATAAACATGTGAATTGGTTATTTTCCAGTCAGTTGATTCACTTCTCGGGACGACCTTGCTTTGATACCATCTTGTAACGACCCGGTTCCCGAGTCCCTACGAGACACGAGAACCGGACCGACTCGACTAATCCCAAGACCTAGTCGTCCAACGAGGAAGTAACCAAAGGAGCAGTAAAATAAACCACATTCAGCATGAATATAACTAACAGTAAGAAAGTACAGCAGTAAAGAAAGAAACTACTACAGTATATACCACCACAACAGTAGAACAACATTTATCATATAACATGAACTGCAGGTAAAGAAAAGTACTGCTTAAACAATAACTACTCACTATAATGGAAACAAAGAGGTACAAAAGACAGTGGTAACTCTACTGGACCCTACTCGGCCCAACGTCCTCTGCAGTCGCTGACCCTGGCTGCTCAACACCTGGTCCTGAAAAAGGTAATGAGTGTATGTAACGAGCGTGTACCCCAGACGTCTTTTAAGACGTCTGGGAGGTGGCCCAGACGTCTGTCAAGACGTCTGGGATCACATCCAGACGTCTGACCAGACGTCCGGGATAGTTTACAGACGTCTGACGAACAGTTATACTCGCACGGGATATTCGTCTGCGCGCCTGTGCGCGCAGACCTGAGATCCGCATCTTCTCTGCGGCTGCAGGCGACTGCGGGCGTCTCTCTCTCCTCTCCGCGCGGCGTTAAAAGGGGGAGGGGGCGCGCCTCCCCTCCCGTCTCCACCATCTTCCTCCTCTCCTGCTGCGGGCGGAGCGAGCGGACGCGAGGGCGCAGCGGCAGCGGCGCAGCGAAGGCGCGGAGGAGCTGCGGCGTGCGAGGGCGGGACTCTGCCGTGAGGGCGAGCTCGCCGGGAGCGGCTTGGCCGACCGGCGGAGGGCGCAGGGGGCGCAGAGCGTCGCGAAGAGGGACCTGCTGCGGGCGGAGCAGCGGACGCGCGAGGTGCGACGCGGGCGGCGTCGCGAGCGGAGGCCGAGCGAGGTTCTGATTCTGGAAAAATCTCCAGAATCAGACGTCTGGACTGATATCCAGACGGCAAGGGCGACGTCTGTGTGATCATACAGACGTCTGAAAGGTGAGTTCCGCTTTCTCCTTCTTCTTTTGTCGACTGACCGTACTGAAGGAGGAGGGTTGGCTGTGCGCAGGTGTTCGGATTCGTCATCCTTTGCGAATCCGACGTCTGGAAGTTGTACCAGACGGCGGGAGTGACCTCCAGACGTCCGGAGAGACCATCGGACGTCTGGGATCTAGGGGAGACGTCGCCACAGACTTCTGGACGTCCGGGGAACCCCGCCGAACAGGTAATTCTCTGATCCACCGTTTAAGACGTCTGGAAGGAGTTCCAGACGTCTGATTTTGCACAGTATTGTCTTTCTCGACCCGTTTAGGGCCCGTTTGGGCTCCGTTTTCCGCGATTCGAGTTGCGTTCGTTTCCGAATTTATTCCTCTACCCGCCTACAGTAGCTATACACTGTTTTGAGACACTCCTTGTGTTTGATCCTTGTGATAGGACCTCGTTCGGTTGCCGTCTTGAGAGTCGCGGAGGCGCGCGGGATTCCCGACCACGCCCCCACTACTTCCGTTGTACCTGGTAGAGTGGTTTTAAGCATTAATAAAAATCTGTTAAAGTATGGAACCATAACTAGAACCTAGGGCATTGCATGAACCCTAGGAATGAGAAATGTATGGAATGATAGCTCCTAGGTGTTGCATGAATCCTAGGGCCGGAAAACTAGATTGTATGATAGATCCTAGGATATGGCAAGAATCCTAGGATGGGAAAAACTAGTGGAATGTATATTACTGCAGTCTTGGAAAAATGGAAAGGAATATATAAGCTGCCTGTGAAATTAATTAACAGCTGCCTGTTATGAACAAAGAAACATGTTTGAGATCATGGAAATTGAGAACGTGAATCTGGAAAGTGAAACATATGATGTTCTGAGATAAAGGGCTGGAACCCTACGGGGAATTAGGAGTGGAACTCCTGGAAAGAAAAGGAATGGAACTGAGATGTAGTTGTACTGTCTCTTGGGTACGCAGTACCAAGGGAAGTACCTGTACCTGTTTTAGTGCAGAGTGGGGCCAGCCGCCCCAGGGACCCGGGGTTAGGCTTGGCCGCTCTGTACCGACTTGTTGGCCCTCGTGTACGTAGTACCGAGGAGAGCTAGTAGTGTTAGGAGAGTACTAGCTACCCCACGGGCCCCGGGGTTCTGCTAGCCTCCTTCACCGACTTGTTAGGCCCACTAGGGCAAACCAGGGTAGTCAGACGAGGGTGCGCGGACTGTGGAGGGGCAAGGCCCCGGTTTGGTTACTGTGGAGGGGTTGGACCCCTGTTACTGAGAGGGCTCTGCCCTGGTTCCGTGCTGTGCTTTGGGCGCACCCGTTAACGGAAACGACTGACCGCGTGCCAGTACGGGCTAGCTACCTGTGCGTTTATCGCGCGTGCCGTAGTCACCGTTACGTCTGTCAGTGACCTTGGGGTGGTTGACTGAGGGTAGGATCACCACGGGGGACTCTCCCGGCCAGGAGAGCACCACGTGCTACTTCTACTGTTGGAAAAGACTGCAATCAAGATCGTCCCACGAGGACATTCGAGATCAAGTAAAGGATCTGAGAAGTAAATGAAATAGTGAGAAAAATTGAAAGATGTAAATTAAGGAAGTAATAGAACATAACAGCTACTGTACACTCTACTGTTGCCTTTAGTTAGTTTGCCACTCTACTCAGCGTTTTGCTGACGTGTTACACTCGTTACCTTTTTCAGGACCAGGTGTTGAGCAGCCAGGGTCGGCGGCTGCAGAGGACGCTGGGCCGAGTAGGGTCCAGTAGAGTTGCCACAGTTTTGTACCTTCTTTTGTTTCTGTTCTAGTGAGTAGTTTTGTTTCCGCTGTACCTTCTTTACCTGCAGTTTTTGTTATATGATAAATGTTGTTTTACTGTTGTGGTGGTGCCTACTGTAGTAGTTTCTTTCCTTACTGCTGTACTTTTTACTGTTAGTTATATTCATGCTGAATGTGGTTTATTTTACTGTCTTTTGGTTACTTCCTCGTTGGACGACTGGGTCTTGGGATTAGTCGAGTCGGTCCGGTTCTCGTGTCTCGTAGGGACTCGGGAACCGGGTCGTTACAGTGTAACACGTCAGCAAAACGCTGAGTAGAGTGGCAACTAAAACTAAAGACAATAGTAGAGTGTACAGTAGCTGTTATGTTCTATTGCTTTCTTTATTCACATCTTTCAATTGTGTCACTATTTCATTTATTCCTCAGATCTTTTACTTGATCTCGAATGTTCCTCGTGGGAACGATCTTGATTGCAGTCTTTTCCAAAATGTAGAAGTAGCACGTGGTGCTCTCCTGGCCAGGAGAGTCCCCCGTGGTGATCCTACCCTCAGTCAACCACCCCAAGGTCACTGACAGACGTAACGGTGACTACGGCACGCGCGATAAATGTACAGGTAGCTAACCCGTACTGGCACGCGATCAGTCGTTTTCGTTAACGGGTGCGCCCAAAGCACAGCACGGAACCAGTCCAGGGCAGAGCCCTCTCAGTAATAGGGGTCCAACCCCTCCACAGTAACCAAACCGGGGCCTTGCCCCTCCACAGTCCGCGCACCCTCGCCTGACTACCCTGGTTTGCCCCAGCGGGCCAAACAAGTCGGTGTGGGAGGCTAGTAGAACCCCGGGGCCCGTGGGGTAGCTAGTACCTCCCTACACTAGTAGCTCTCCCCGGTACTACGTACGCGAGGGCCAGCAAGTCGGTACAGAGTGGCCAGTCCTAACCCCGGGTCCCTGGGGCGGCTGGCTCCGCTCTGCACTAAACAGGGGGACAGTCGCTCTCCTTGGTACTCCGTATTCAAGGGCCAGCTCACTTCCCCAATACTATTCCATTCACTTTCCAGGAGTTCTACTCCTACTTCCCCGTTGGGTTCCATCCTTTTTACTCAAACATCCAGGTTTCACTTTCCAGTTTCACATTCTTACAATCCATGTTCTCAACCACGTTATTTATTCACAACAGGCAGCTGTTAATTCAAATTACAGGTAGCTTTATATCTCTTTCCATTTTCCAAGACTGCAGTATTATACATTCCACTAGTTTTCCCATCCTAGGATTCATGCAATATCCTAGGATCTATCATACAA
Source organism: Thalassia testudinum (assembly GCA_037157565.1). Classification (NCBI taxonomy): domain Eukaryota; kingdom Viridiplantae; phylum Streptophyta; class Magnoliopsida; order Alismatales; family Hydrocharitaceae; genus Thalassia; species Thalassia testudinum. The sequence goes on along the minus strand of JAZHRO010000018.1, from coordinate 51,167,421 downwards.
TCTAGTTTTCCAGCCCTAGGATTCATGCAACACATAGGAGCTATCATTCCATCTATTTCTCATTCCTAAGATTCATGCAATGTCCTAGGTTCTATTTATGGTTTCATAATTTAACAGATTTTATTAATAACTTAAAGCCACTCTACCAGGTACAATGGGAGTAATGGGGGCGTGATCGGGAATCCCGCGTGCCTCCGCGACTCCCAAGACTGCAACTGAACGAGGTCCTATCACAAGGATCAAACACAAGGAGTGTCTCAAAACAGTGTATAGCTACTGTAGACGGGTAGAGGAATTAATTCTGAAAAGAACGCAACTCGAATCACGGAAAACGGAACCCGAACGGGCCCTAAACGGGTCGAAAACGACGACACTGTGTAAAATCAGACGTCTGGAACTTCTTCCAGATGTCTTAAAAAGTGGATCAGAGAATTACCTGTTCAGCGTCGTTTCCCAGACGTCCAGAAGTCTGCGGGGACGTCTGGCCTAGCTCTCAGACGTCCGATGGTCACCCCGGACGTCTGGAGGTCGCTCCCGTTGTCTGGTACAACAGCCAGACGTCTGATTCGCGTTGGATGGCGAATCACCGAGCCTGCGCACACCCATCTCCCTCCCTCAGTACGGTCAGTCGACAGGAAGGAAGAAGAAGCCGGAAAACTCACCTTTCAGACGTCTGGAAGGTCTTCCAGACGTCGCCCTCGCCGTCTGGCTATCAACCCAGACGTCTGATTCTGGAAATTTTTCCAGAATCAGGGCGCCACCTGGCCTCCGCTCGCGACGCCGCCCGCGTCGCACCTCGCACGCCTGCTGCTCAGACCGCAGCAGTCCCCCCTCCGCGTCACTCTGCGCCCCCTGCGCCCTCTGCCGGCCGATCCTAGCAGCCCCTGCGAGCTCGCCCTCACGGCAGAGCTCCGCTCTCGCACGCAGCACCTCCTCCGCGCTCACTGCGGCCGCCGCTGCCGCCCTCGAGCTCGCGCTCACGCTCACTGGCTGAAGGAGAAGAGGGAGGAGACGGTGGAGACGACGGGAGGGAGTGCGTGGCCTTTTAAGGCCATGCGAGGAGGAGAGAGAGGACGCGGCAGGTGTCTGCAGCCGCAGAGAAAGAGGGAATAAGCGAATATCCGGTCTGCACGCTCAGGCGCGCAGATGACCTGCGTGTGTCGAAATTAACGGATTTCCAGACGTCTGGAAACGATCCCAGACGTCTGGTCAGACGTCTGGATGTGATCACAGACGTCTGGGCCTCCTCCCAGACGTCTTAAAAGATGTCTGGGGCACGCGTTCGTTACACACACACACATCAATCAATCATTATGGGCACAACCCAGATAAAGGGCCCATCACATTCCAAAACACATTCAAACCTAGCCCTAAGTAAAACAGAGTAGACGTTGGCCTTAAGGGTTCAACTCGCTCTTCGGTGCCCAGAATGAGATTATTTTTGATTAGTCTATTTCTACTGTTCAATCTGATATCTAGCTAGGGGAGCAGAATCAAACGATCGCGGCTGGGGGGTACACTAGGAACCGGAGGTGCAAGTCGAAGGAAGAACGTTATCCCCAGTCCCTCTTTCTAACTGGTTGGATTGAACAGACAGAAGTAGATCAAGTCGTTCCTTATCTCAAGATGGGTTCTGGGAGTCTGTAGGTCTTTAGGCTAGCCAACTTAAGGACAAGTTTGATTTCTTGTATTGCATGGTACCTTTCTTCCTCACGTCTATCATGAATCCTTTCACATGTTATATGCATTCTCGCTCTTTCCCTCCTGTTATGAGTTATCCTCAACATGATGATTATCCCGACTCGTACTGTAATCAACCATCGGTTAGTTAGGATAGCTCCCATTGGGGATACAGTTCCGGACCTCCGTGTTTAGGGTCTAACCCTGAACACCATAATTGTGATTTCTATCCTTCTCAGAGCCACATCGATTATAGATCGCCACCCTTTCATGGACAACCTAATACGATCTAAAATCAAGGAGGATACACTGATCCTTACCTATCCTCTGAATACACTGCCTTTAGGTCATCACTATGTTTTGAACAATCCAAAATGACATATTATCAGGAAGGGTATCACGAATATCAATTCGTTAACTCCTCTGCACTGATTCCGAACTCGCCCAACCCTGAAACAAGTCATTTGGTTCAGGGTAACCAGGTTCAAGATAAGGTTTTGGCTAACTTGAGGAATATCATACAATCTTTAGAAGTTCAGCCAATACCTTGCATTGAAAAATTGGAGCCCCTGATTGTGATGATGGATGATTTGAACAAGTATTTGTTGGATTGGCTCCAGGATGTTAAGGATAAGAACCCGGGTGAGTTTCTACTTGGGAAGTTAGCAAAATTGAGAATGAGATTTGTGGTTGCTTTAGTTCAATCATGGGATGATTCCCAGAATGAACCCCCTTCAGGAGAGCCTATGTTAGAACACGCTCAGGCACCTATTGGAGGGGACATGTGTTACAAGGCTAACCAGATTGAAGTAGAGCAACCAATTAAGGATGATCTAATTTCTTCACCTGAGATCCTTGAACTGGGGTATGAGGAAACATATGTCTCCATGGATCAGAAAGTGACTGATGATTTTGGGACATACATTAATATAGATTTTGATTTCTTTGATTCTGATGGTGAAGATTCAATTTGCGAAGTCTCATGTGAGTTTACAGAACACGATTTCTGTGAGACGATTGGGCCTGAGGAATTTGATAGATCATTTGATAGCCCAATAAATAAGGAAACTGATCTTATTGGGGCTCACATGACAGATCTAGAATCGCATTTTCTGGAGGATTCAATCCAATGCCTTGATTGTTAGTTACACCCCATTGAACTTACTGATGATTCTATTTTTGAGATAACTGGACCCAAGTCAATTCTGATTAAGCCACATCTTTTAGACTTGGAAATTTCAGACGGGGTGATTAATATGCAGGAGAGCCCAGAATTTGACATTCTGAAGGAGGATAGGAGTTGGGAAATTTTGATTTGGGAAGCAAACTCTGGAGCAAGTAGAAGATTGAGTCTAAGGGTTCTAATTAAGCTAAAATCATCAAACTAGGACCCTTACGACATTTGTTCTGAGGATGTCCAACCCAAGCATACATTCATTGATTATCCTTTGGAGATTGATTTCTCTGTAACCTGACTCTTTGGTCTTGGGTTGCATTCTCATAAATTGCAGGCTCGACCCTGCTTGCATACTGATTTTAGGTTTTGGGTAATTTTTATCCAGAACCTTAGATATTCTCGATCATGGGGTATGGGTCTGCACCACAATCTGGTTCACATTTGTGGACTTCTGCTAGCAGGTCAGAGGTTTCATCTTTTTATTCTAATTTTGACCTGTACCTGTGAATTCTTTATTTCTCTTCTTTGTAAAGTGTGCCTAGCTGAAGGCACTAAATTCAACATGATGAGAACATCATCATGAGCCCTAACTAGCTCATTTTGATCTAAGAAAGAGAATAAAAGCTCCTACTTAACCTAGAGAAGGGCCTAATTCAAGGAATAACTATTCTGAGAAGAAAATATGAAACAAAGGGTAAAATTGTAATTTTACCATTTCAGTACATCAACGGGCTTTCTTAGAGGCTAAACATAGGTCAAATGGTCTTAATAAGATAAAAAGTGAGTTGGTTCAGTCAGAAATGGGTTCATGTGCAATCTAAGAATTAAATGACATCTGGTAACCCTAAAATAGACTCACTTAATTCAACAAGGTTATGGTCAGGATAAAAATCAAATAAACCTTCTAAAATTCATGGAAAAATATCTTCTAGTGTTTAGAACCTTCAAATTGGCCTTTGGAACCTATTTTGACCTGAGTAGGGGTCTTAGCTAGATATTTGACCTAATTTAGGTTTTTGTGTAAAATATCCAGTCAAAAATAGTCAAACCTAAAATCCAACTTCACCATTGGATTCCTTAGGTCAAAATTAGGTTTGTACCAAAATTTTAACCTAAGGGGAGGTCACCTTGACCTACTTTGCAAAACAGTCCACCCAATTACATTTTGACCCTTAACTTTTGAAAATCATTGCGTAGACCCCCCTATCTTCCTCGCCACTCTTACAATTAGGTCCCTTCGCCATTAAAGCGGAGTCCTACTCCGGTGAGGAATTGAGGGGGATTTCTCCCTGATTCTCTAGAGATCTCTCAGATTTGAAAGGGAGATTCTCTGAGGAATTCCTTTTCATCTGAACACAATCAACTATCGTGATTTGCACCCAATCTCTCGTGCGAATGTTCGAGAGAATTGGGTATCTCATTGAATCCTTCTCCGACGAGGACTCTTGTGCTTGGAAGCTTGTCTTCCAAGCACAAGAGCCTCTGCCAACACCTATAAAGAGACCCCCTGATCTTGTCGCTCCTTTTCAGCTTGGCTTGGCCGGAGAACCACCGCCAATTTCTTCCCTTCTCCTCCGGCCAAGTGTCCAGTAGGCTCCGGCGACTCCTCCTCCTCCTTCTCATCGCTCTGCCACAATACCAGTGGCAAAGTCATCTTCACCTCCTTCCTCCATGTTGCGCCATACCTACGCGTGCGCCTCCAGCCCCTTCATCGTCGTCGTTCTCCCTACACTAGAAGCCATCTTCTCCAGCGGAGGCAGGTACAGCCAGCCGCCTTCCTGCCCCCTTTTGTCCACTTAGTTAGGTCAAATCTCTTCCCCTCTCTCCTCTCTCTATTTCTCTCTCCTTTATTTCTGTTTTTATCCCCTCGACACCGCAGACCACCACCATCGTTCTCACCTCCAGCAGACCATCGGCGAGGTGTCTCCGTCACCTCCACACCTCCATCCACCTCGCCACCTACCTCAGAACCTCCGCCATCACTCACTGATCATCTTCCACCCCTTCACTGACTGCCAACACCTTCACACTCGCCCACCGAATACATGCACTTTCACGGCCACAGAGCGATCTAGGCACTCATGCCTAGGCCGCCCCGCGGCCAGCCACACACCGCTACACCTTCGCCGTGCTACGGTGAAGCTCCCCATGTGGTTTAATGAGGTTGCGAGGTCGTCTTGTTGAGTTGCAGGTTCATCCCCCTTTCCACCATTGAAGCACGAGCAAGGAGCTCGCAAGGTCGCTCCATGTAGTTGCGCTCCAAGCGAACAAGCCCAGGTGATGTGGAAGGAGTATGCGCATGCACCCAGCCAGAGAGTGGCCTTGAGAGAGAACCCAGCTGCAACAATTGAGCGAAGTCTCCCTGCAGATGTGTGAGCAAAGCGGGTGGGACTTTTAGTCCCACCATGAAAAGTCAGAAAGGTGGTGTGTGCTATAAGTTGATTTTGTGTTTCTTGCTGGTCGCCTCAGAACATGGGGTGAGGTCCCCTCGCCCATGCTCACCTGCCTCCTCCGCAACCTACGCCTCCGCGAACCTAGCTGGCCAACCCGTTTAACCTCGCACTCCTCGCGCACCACACACGCTAGTGCACCTGGACCCGGGTGCGCGTAACTCGACCCGATTACCCTACTGGCTATGGGAGAGCGAACCTAAGAGAGAAATAGAGAGAGTGTACGTGGGGAGGGTAGGGGTAGGTTTTGCACTCTCGTGTGTGCAGGGAAAAGAAGAAAGGAAGAGGAAGGTGCAGCCATAGAGAAAGTCAAAGAAGGAGGAAGAGAAGGCTGAAGCTAAGAAGGAAAAGAAGAGGAAGCTGAGGCTAAGGCAGAAGCAAGGCAAAGCTGAAGGAAGGAGAAGGCAGCAAGGAAGAAGGCGCAGCCAAGCCAGCCAAGGGAAAGAGAAGGCACTGTAGCAAAGGAGCTAAGGAAGAAAAGGCAAGGGCCGAGAAAGCAAAGACAAAGAAAGAAGAAGGCCAAAGAATAGAAGAAGAAAGAAGAAAGAGGAAAAGCTAAGGTAGAGAAGAAGAAGCGAAAGAGAACAGAAGATCAAAAGAAGAATAAAATATTTTTACCTCTAATTCAATCTCTCTATTTTATTGCTACATTTTAATATTTATAAACTCCTACATTCTATTTTGAATTAGACTTTGAGTAGATTTAAGTGTTCAAATTACATTGATTGAGATTAGTGAATAAATTTCATTTGCTCCCTGTGTTCGACCTTGGACTTAACATTTGAGTAATAAAAACTTCTTATTTGTTTTCAAGGTGATTTCACCTATACTATGACGCAACATCCTTTATCTTTTCAAAACACCGATTTCACCCTGTTAACACAGCACATATACAATTTGTCTTTATCTCGGAGCGGACCTGTCATTCATGCAATTCAGGTGCTTTCTACTCTATTCCACTCTATTTTGTCTTTTTAATACAATGAGGACATTGCATTAGATAGGCATAGGGGGGTGGATATTTATCTCTGAATTAACTCATCAACTCCGTAGATTTGTTTTATTTTCTTTCATTTATATATATATATAAATTTGGAATTAGGGAAGAGAACTTGGGCTTAAGAAAATTTTCAATCTTAGGAAATAAAACTATATGATTTGAACGCGAAGACACTTCAGGTCTTCGGACTTAATCATCCTGTGTATCCACTAAATTGTAGATTTGTTTTTCAAGTCCTCGCCATCTTAATTCTATTGTAATTTGATTAAATAAGTTTGGGTGATAAATACACGCCTTATCAACCCACCTTCTGATTTGAGGGAACTTTAAGTCTAAAGCATCTACACACTTTTTTTTCACTGACTTGTTGATCGGCGGATTTAACGAAAATTGGGTAGCTAATGAACCTTCTAGGGTGATATGGTTGGCAAGTTATCATGGGTAACAACCCATAGGTAGGTTGTCCAGAGCCCAGTCACTGGACCATTCTCTTTTTACTGCCTTTAGGTAAATCTTAGACTAGGGAAGCCACCTACTTAGAAAAAAGGAAAAGAAAGTCAAAAAGAAAAGAAAAAGAAAAGGAGAAAAGAAAAAGAAAATAAAAGAAATTAACCACACTTCGCCACATGAGTATGGCTAGCAAGTGATGAGTGGCTACTCATCATAGCTAAAAGGCCGAAATTAAGCTAGACACTAAGCAAAACAATATCAAATTAACATATAAAAAGGGTTAAGTGTGGGAATTAAAGAAAAGGCCTAAAACTTTTAATGTGTGTTAAAACCTCCTAACTAGGTCACAAAAATGAGATATTCTGAAAACTAAAGAACAAATGATGATCCATGCATCAATTGAACACATAAACAAGTTTGAAAAGATAAATCAGAAGTAAAATCAATGTCTTAAATGTTCAATTAAGCACATGTAAAAATTTGAAAGCAATTGGACATCATTTAGGCTTAGAAATAAATAGATTACAATTAGGTCCTTCATGCATTACATTTCTACCCTTCAAAACTCCTTCTTGGACCTTTTTGCAAGCTGCAGGGACCCTTCTGTATGACTGCAAGGCCCTTCCAGTTATAGTTCTTTTCACTTTTGGACTTGCACGCTATTCTTCTACCCCTTCGTTCAAGGATCTTCCTGCAAGTTTTCCCTCATTTCAGAGAGAAGCCTGTGTTCTTCACGCGCACTGTAGCACACGAAGAACACAACCATTCTCGACTGTCCATCGCACTTTTGATCTCGATCTGCGGCTGGATTCTATTGGAACCTTCGCACGATTCGGTGCGTGCGTTCACCTCTCTTCCCAGATCACATCTGACGGTCAGATTTCCCTCTCGACTCGCCCCGCGCTCTACTCCTCTCATCCTCACCGCCGGCCTAATTTTGATTAACCTCACCCTTGCGGTGATTCTAGTCACTGAGTTGCTATTTAAGCACCTCAGTGGTGTCGCGCGCAAGGGATCGCTCCCTCCTACATCTCTTAGCGATCAGTTCGTCCACTCGAGTCTCTCCTCCTCACCTAGACCCTGATTTCACAGCCACCGGCTGTGGAATCATCGCCTGCTCTCGACCCTCCTCGCCGCTAAGGACCTCGTAGCACCTGAGGACGACCCTGGAGTCTCACTAGCAGACTCTTCCCTCCGCTGGAGTCACCCTCCTCCTTTCTTCCTCCTTAGCCGCCGGCTAAGGACCCATAGGTCCCATTCTTCCTTTTAGTTTAGGTTTTTAATTCTGCACAAGTAGTGTTAGATTTAGTTTGTAGTAGTTTAGAATAGATTTAGTTTTAATTGTTAGTGTTTAATGTTAGCTGTAGTTAGATTAGTCTTAGGAGTAGAATTAGTATTAGATCCCCTCCCTCACCTCCTCTGATCAGTCCAGATCAGAGGGGAAGAATCATCTGTTCATTGTTCAATTTATCTCCCTCTTCATGTTTTGTTTTTCCATCATCCAAATTCTGATTCTTGTTTTTTCCTTTTTAACGACGAATTTTTCATCAATCACCCACACATCCTGACCCAATTTCAGATCTGATGGTGCACTGCCTCAGATCTGAAAGTGGCGTCACAAGCACCATTTGGGGCTTCTCACTCACTTCATTTGTTTCACAAAAGCCCCTCTGTTTTAAATGGATTGCCTCAGTTTGTCAGAGCACTTTTGATTTGGATTTTAAAGGAGTTTTACTCTCTGAAATGTTTTGACAGATCTGACAAATTGAAGGGATTTTTGGTTTTCATTGTAGGCAAGGATTCTGAGAAGTTCTCTGGTGACAGAGAACCAATCAGAAGAGCCTTTCATGATTCTGTTTATACTTTGTTTTGAATGCATTCGCCAGCTTCCATTAAATTTCCTTAATGCATTCTTAGTCTCTTTTTGCTATTTCAGAACTGCCATGCACTATTTGTGTTGATGATCATTTCTGTATGGTGATTCTCTAACCTAAGGAGTTTTCCATACTCCTTAAGGTTGCAAGAAACTGGGATTGTGTTTCTTTGGTTTTAATTGATCGAGCTAAGTCTTCCTTCATGCTGTCTATGGCATTAGGAAGAACTAACTCAATGCCATTTGTTGTTTTGATCTGAAAGGATGCTTCTGATAAGGTTTTTCCTAATGAGTATTTGAGCTGAATTTACATGAGATTTTCGTGAGATTTAAACCCCTTTCAGATTTGGATTTCATCTCTTCAATGTTTAGTTTGTTTTGAATTTAATCTTGTTCCCAGTTATACAGCAACATGCTGCAACTTGCAGCTACATTTCCCTCCATCTCCAAATTCTCTTCTCCTCCAAATTCCCCTTTCATCTGTGAATTTTTTGTTCCCCTTTCTCCAAGTGGACTAACTGCAGCAGCAGTTAGCCATTTGACAGTGGCTTAAGCCACTGCTGCTGCTACAAAAACTCACCCTGAACAGCAACTAAAACCAACACTAAAACAGCACATTCTTCTCTTCTCCATCTCCTCTGACAGTAGCTGCGGCTGCTGTCTAAACTCAAATAAAAACTCAATCAACTCTAATTCCCTAACTTTATACAAAAGCCTAATGACATAGACTTATTTTAAAACTGTAAATATACCTATTCATAGTATTATAACTATAGCATATCAGTTAGATACATAGTTATACTGTAAATATGTATAAAACCTGTACAGAAATTCATATACATATGTAATCTATGTAAAAATATGTATATATACTAATCTATTATGCACATATCTACTGATTTATGTATATATGTATGTACAGATTTATATTTACTTATTTAGTAGCTAAGTTAATAAGTTAGAGCAATAATCAAGTAAATAAATCTATAAACTTGGGAATATATATATATATATTAAGTAATTTAAGTTAGTCAAAGTATAATTATACCTAGTATAACTTACTGTAACTTAGTTTTAATTATAAACTACACAGAATTGCTATTTTAGCCTAAATAAAACATAAATAAATTCGTAAAAATACAATAAAAATATGTATTAAATACTTAAGTATGTAAGTTAAAACTGTTTAAGGTCAATTAGACCATTTACTAATTATTTTATAAGTAATTCACTATTTAATCACCTAAATCAACCTGTATAATCAGCCTAGTTTAGCGAATTTATTTGTATAGTAAATATATTTAAAATTCAAAATTAATTAATCAATTATGTAGTATTATGTAAATATTTTATTTACCATATTTTATTTTATTTTTTTTAATAATTTATGGCCCCCAAATCGAGGGCCAAAAACGCGCACAGACGCAGCTGCGTCTGGTTTCCAGCGCACGATGTGGCGCTGGAATAGCGCCACATCGTGTGCTGCAAACCAAACGCAGCCATATAAATATAATTTATGTTATACCTTAAGCAGTCATCATGGCGCAGGGCGCCCGAAACACCGCCTGTTATGTCTGGTCCGATTACCCGATGTGTGCTGAACTTCGATGACTGTAGGGCCGGGGGCCCGAGCGTGCGAGTATGTCTGGCGTTGGGCTGAGGCCCTGCGCTGATACGAAAACGTAATTAAGGCACCTAGTCTGAGATTAGGGCGCGCTTAGTAGAGGTCTGGTCCCACCCGAAGGGTGCTGTGTATCCCTCGAAAAGCACGCCCGCTAATTAAGCACATTTTACACTAAGGACTCTCCACCGCAGCCTCTGAAATACCACACAGAAGAAATTGAAAGAACAGACGACTTAAGAGAAGGAACACACGAACAGAAAGACTTACTGTACATACAACAGTAGAATAAGAAATATACACATACGTATAAGTAAACCCACATAATTACTAACAGAATAAAACGACACTATAAATGTCGCTAAAGACCTCAGTTTGCTTCTTTAGGTTGTATATAGTGTTTTCTGAGATTTAGCGACGTTTATATCTGTCACTAAAACTGATATATATGTCACTATAAATAAAAGACTAGTAAGTTAAGTTTTTACACTATGGTATCCTCATGTAGTATGAACTAACATATTAGTGTTAATAGTATAACTTGTAAATACATAGTTTAGAGTATAATAATAGATTGTTTGATGCTTGTTCATAGTTAGTATTTTTTTGCAAGCACTTCTTAGTAACTAGGTAAATAAAACATTCATTCATTCTTTAAATGTAGAGTTTTTTTTTGAATAAGAAGACAATTTCGGAGATAATCAAAGAGTGACCGAATTAAATTCAATAAATTGCCTCACAGAGAACGACCTGGAACAAAACCAGTAAAAATTAGATAAATAAGCAAATGATAATAATGGTTGTAATGACTGGTACTCACCCATACTCACCACTATACGACATCCTTAATGTTATATTATACACCCTATACTACAACGACATGATCATAACAATAATCATTACAATTATCACCAACAACCATTTTCATCATCAGCAAGTTGTCGGTGGAAACAACTCATCGACTGGTTGTCCAAAACCTAGCTCAAGAAATGCACTTAAAATTCCCAAAACACTTAGGAAGAAGCGGAAAAGTAGAATAAACCGAAGAGAGATACACTGGATTCACCCTTATGTTGGCCCCATAAAAATAAAAGTAGGGAGAAAGCTACCGGTCATAAAGATACACCATTAGGCAGAACTTTCTTTTTAAGGTCACCTAGAGGCGTAAAAACCCGATGTCCGTTCTAATTGTCGATCAACAAGTCTATCACATTCACAATAAGATGCTTAGAACTTAGGGTTCTCATCAAATTTTGGGTAAGTTGAATGGCTGTAGAAAGCCACTCTTTAACCCTAAACTCAAAAATAAAAATAAAAATAGAAAAGAAGAAAAAGAGAAAAAGAAAATTTTCTTTGAATAAGGTGAGGGCTTGAGGCGGTCTGCATTTTGACAGATACCCGGGCGCTGCTGTGTCTTTGAAAGTTCAGATCCTAAGTAAAAATTTTCTTAATGTTGATAATAACTTAAGTAATCCAACCTAATTCTTTTATAAATAGCATGTAGTTTTTGCTATGGACTAACAAAAGATAGGCATGGGGGTGTGATGTAAACATGTTTATATTACATAAAATATCTATTTATGCATGTTCTTAAGCATAGAATTGCGTTACATACTATAAATATTTCATAACATTCATCATCTTGCATTTAGATTAGTCTGAATAAAATGGAGGTTAATTGTCGCCTTTTATGGTCAGGGACAGGATGCCTTTTTATTGGAGCTTCGGATCGAAGATCTAACTATAGACATCTGATGAGGGCGACGATTGGAGTTCAACGACTCCAAGATCGCCCTAATTGGATATCCGTAGCATCAGATAGAGATTGAGGAACCCTAGAAGATCAAGGACCAAGATGGTGTTAATCCTCACTTCAGACGACAAATCCAACCGCATGGATGGGGTCGGATCGATGATCACAGCCTAACAGCATGAAAATCGACTCAATTTGATACCCGTGGCACCATCTACATCACCCAGAAGATGGACGACCAAGATGGTGCCACGTGGTGCCATCTCGACTGCCCAATCGGCCGCACGTACCGTTGAAGCCCTTAGCGCCAACGTTTCTCCACCGTTGGATCAAGATCCAACGGCTGTGAAGCGCGTGCGCTTAAGTTAAGCGCTCGACACAAACGCGCTCGTAGCGCGTTGGTCGAGCACCTTAACAAGGCGAAGGAGACATGGGATCAAGCCATGGGGTGCCTCAATTGGAGTGGGCGTGTAGGTGCAAGTGACCACACGATGGAGATCTAGCGGCTGTGTGCACCTGATAGTGTCCACGCACCATCGCACGCCCCCGCGTGACGCGGGATCTCATGCGGATGAGGCGCGGCGAGAGGCGCTCTTAGCTGTTTGATCTCATGATCGAACGACCAAGATTTGAAGGATGTGAATGCGTGTTGAGGCGCGGGGAGGTGAGCAGGCGAACGCGCGTCGCCCACTACGGCCATGTTTAGGCCTTTAGTGATGGATTTATCCGTCACTAAAGGTCCTGAATTAATGATTTTCAACATGTAATGACCAAAATGCCCTCACTCCTTGCAACTATAAAAGGAGACCCCCTCCATACAAAATTCTCATCCCTTCTTCTCTTCTCTCACCCCTTCCAAAGCTCTAAGAGTTTGTCCCAAACCTGGGATGCTCCTCTAGAGTAAAAATCTTAATTTTTTCACCTTCGTTCCCCTTTGTGGAGCATCTTGCGGTTGTCCTTTCTCTGCATTTGAGAAGCGGATCCCGTGACGGCGACGACGTGCTGCAGTGTTCCCATTCTTCCTGCTTCATCGTCCTTCTTCCTGCTCTGTTCCTCGTCTTCAAGGCGTCGTCCCGTCCGACTCGTCCTCCAAGCGATCGTCGAGGAGGATATCTCTCTCTCCATTCTTTTTCCTGCTTTTTAGAGTAGATTTACTGCTTTCTAGTGTAATCATTTTCCATTCTTTTTAGTCGTAATCAGTAGTGTAATGAACAATTTTTTGATAATGAAATCCATGTTTATTCTACATCCCTTTTGCTTTTATTTGTAACTTTCTCTCTCTCTCTCTTCTATTTATTATTTGTTAAATAGATAGATAGTTTTTAACCAGCTATTATATTTTGTGAGAAATAAAACAAACGCGTATTTTTAATCAAACGTCCCCCTCCCTGAGTTCGACCCGGGATTTTTATTCCAGTATAAATTTTATTTGTTGAACTCGAGTTCTTCGCTTTTCAAACTACAACTACAGGTTTTCAAAACCAAATTCGAAAGCGTAGTAACTCGTCGCTTCAACAGGCTCAACCACCAAAATGATGTAAGACTGAAAATGTTGGGGTTGAAATATTCAGGATCGAACCTAAGGCAGATGTAAAGTCGTGGTGGGGTTGGAATGAACTCAATTCTAGGACTCCCCACCAAAAAAATGTGATCCCAAAATGCTAATAAATGAGGCAAGGAAGGATGGTAATCACTCAATCAAGATTCTTGGATTTTCGCTACGTGAAGTTTGCGGGAAATCAAGGGGCAGTGGGGGTGATAGCAAACAATCAACAGGTGGGTTTTAGTCCACTTGCCCCAAGAAACTCCTAAGAAGTGTTTTTAGGTTTTTGGAATTTTTAGATTTTCTTCTCTTTTCTTTCAAGGTGACAAGATGACCTAAGTTACTACGAGGAAGACACCTATCTCGTCAGCAACGTGGGCGAAGCTCCAATTGCAGCGCCGACGATTTCATGCTCTCGCACCCACCTTGGATTTGCCCATGTCTCCGACCTCCTCTATGTGTCTCCTCCTTGCAACAAGTACACCTACACACAAACAAACAAAACACCTGTGAAGAGAAGGGTGGGATAAGAGAAAATCAGAGGAAGAGAGTAGAAACTTACTTGAAATAGAGCCTCCTCGGCAACGGCTCCAGAAAAGCTTGATGCGTACTCGAGTAAGCTTTATTAATATGGTGATATTAGTGTCGAAATGAGTATAGTGAGTTAACCTAAATCGAGTCTACACTAGTTTCACAAAATTTTTAACGTAACCTACTTGATTTTATCTTAATCACTTTTAGGTCCAGGGTCGATCTCAGGGAGGTGGGGATTAGAAGATTGCGAAGTTCCTATGCCTTTCCTAAAACGTATCCCTTCCTTGCGTTTATTATGTTTTTTGTTTTCTTGATTTTTAGGTTTTTTTTTTCCGATAAACTTGTCCTTGAGGTGCACCCTCAAATAGGTCCTTGGCTATACGCCAAAATACAATGAATCCTTGTCTTGCCACACGCGAGACCGTGTGCCTGCAAATCAAGATTTATCTTTTCTGTTTTATACTTTTTTAGTAGCAAGAAGAAAAGACAAATTGAAAGAAAAATAGAATGCAACAAAAGAAATGAAAAGAAATACTTAGCTTAGTATATCTATATCTGTATATATAGTAGATATAGAATATATATATTTATATAGATGTTATATAAATAGGGGTGAAATAGAGATGTGGATGGGATGTAGCATGGTGTCAAGTTGGTCCATGTCTAGTAAGACGAAACCAACAAAACTAAGTGCTGTGTGGAGTGTAGAGCGGATGTGTGTGAGTGTGGGTGGAAGCGCTTGCTTTGCGCGGGTATCAGGGAATATCAGCAACTGGTGCGAATATTCCCATGATACGATGCGTAGTGGAGGGGTGAGTGCACGGGTATGTGGGTAGTATATGTGAGGGGTGTATGGGAGAATGTGGGTGTGTGGATATATAAGTATATATGTATATATATATCTATATAAATAGCTATAGCTATATAGATGTGTATATATATATATGTATAGGAATATATATATATAAATATATATATTTAATTATGTATGTATAAATATTTAAGGGTGAGGGTGTGTGAGTATATATATATATATGTATATGTATGCGTGTAGGTGTGGGTGTCTGTGAGTGTGTGTGTATCAGGGCGTGTGTGTGCGTTGAAGGGGATGGAGGCAGCCGTTTAAGACGTCTTTAGCATAGAGGCGTCATTTGGAGGCACAGGCATGCGGGTGCACAGGCGAAGGTGAATGCGTGCGTGGGGTGGGTAAGCGCAGCACACGTGCTGCGCGGGAGCATGGGCGGTTAAGCGCAGCACACGCGCTGTGCGGGAGCGCGGGCGGTTGAGCGCAGCACACGCGCTGCGCGGGAGCGCGGGTTGTGACCGGCTGGAGCAGTTTGGCGCATGACCGGTGCTGTGGAGAGCCCGTGCACACGGAAAGAAGCCCTGAGCGGTCTGCTTGGGCAGGTGGTGACCGGCTGGAGGTGCGTGGACGTGCTGGAGGTGCGCGGAGGGCATGAGCTTCAGAGCTTAGAGTCCTGCATTAATGACAGAGGAGAAGAACAACAACAAAACGAAAAAGGAAAGAAAAATGCAAATAAAAAATAACAAAGCAAGAAACCACTACGCCCACCTACTCACGACGGAGCTGGGCGGTGGTGGAACTCGTAGTGGTGGTCTGAGACCACTGTGAGCTTTCTCCTGCACACGGTGTGCCTCTTCTCAACTTGTGAGAAGAGGAACTATGTATGGAGAGGGAGAGGCAAGGAGAGTGACTAGTGGTGCGTGAGGTGTTGTCTGAGGGTGGTGATGGGTCTGTATGAAGGTGAGATGTTGGCTGCTACAGCAAGGGGAGTGCAAGGTCTTTTAAAGAGGGAGAGCATGCCTCTCCCCATGCTGCTGGTAGGAGGAGCGGCGAGGAGAGGTGCACACCATGCCCTGCAGCCGCATGGGAAAAAAATGAAATGGTGAAATTGCAATGCCATACTCAAGGAAAATGTTAATAATGGAAGTGGATTGGATGGCCATTTATTCTCACTCTCTTCCCCTCTTTATAAATGCATGCAGGTGTATATTTACAAATGCAAGTATGGCTACATAAGATGCATGGGTAATGCTAGGAAATAACACAAGATGGCATATTTATTGGTGTATCTTGCTGTGCAATCAGCGGCCTCACCGGAGTTTAGCCGGAGCGGAGGAAGACGGAGGGGAAGAGGGCGAGTTGTCAGTCGAAACAAGAAAGGGATGGATTGTACCTAATCTAGAGAAGGAGAGGGAGGAGTTGACCTAACTAATGGACGAAGGGGATGAAGAGAGGCACTGGCTATGATTGGCTAGTGCCAGGGAAGGTGAATTCTTTGGTGGTGGAGCGACGACAAAGAAGAGGTTGTAGTTGACGGGGCTTTGGCTGGCCACCGTAGGAAGAAGCTGGTGCTTTCAATTTGATGGTTGGAGGCACGGACGAGGGGGAACGAGGAGGTTTCCAGAGTCGCAATTGGAGTTGGCTGGAGGAAGGAAGGAAGAAGGTTTTAGGGCCAAACCAGACTAGTTTTGGACAGTAGGAGATGCTAGAGCTTAAATAAAACTCCCAGGCAAGTTATATTAGGAAGAATTCTCGCTAAGGAATAGGATTTTAGGGAGTTCTTATTTTGGGAAAAAGTTGAGCTCGCATGGCTTGTAGGATCAATTCAAATCCCTCTAATGGTGTTGGACGGATTCTTGGTTGTCTAAACTGCAATCCCTCAAATTTTGGAGGGATTAGGAGTTGAATAAAGAGAGATCTTCTCTCTAGAAGGTCGGTGCCTTTGGGTTCACACTTGCCATGGAGGTAGGGACTCTTATGAAGAATACAACAAAGTTGGGGGGCTAAACACAAGAAATTTCAAAAGCTAGGGGTTATATGTGAAAAATAGAGTTTTAAGGGACTAGATTGTAAACTAGGTCAATATGAATTCTGATTGGGCCCAAATTTTGGTATAGACTTACTTTGGACCCAAGGAACTTGATGGTGAAGTCGGATTTCAGTTTTGACTAATTTTGACTAGAAAATTTATGCAGAAACCTAAATTAGGGCAGAAATCTATCTGTGACTCTAT
Organism: Thalassia testudinum; assembly: GCA_037157565.1. Classification (NCBI taxonomy): domain Eukaryota; kingdom Viridiplantae; phylum Streptophyta; class Magnoliopsida; order Alismatales; family Hydrocharitaceae; genus Thalassia; species Thalassia testudinum. The sequence continues at coordinate 51,150,302 of JAZHRO010000018.1, read as the reverse complement.
TTAAGGTCAAAATAGGTTCAAATGGTTAAATCAAGGATACCAAACCTCAAGGAATATTTTTATATGAATTTTAGAAGGTTTAGATGAATTTTATCTTGACTAGAACCTCTGTAATTTAAGCGGGTCTAAAATTAAGGTTTTGAGTGCTGTATTGATTCTTGAAATGCATGAAATCCCGTTTCTATTTGTATGGACCCTCTTATTAGACTTTAATGATCATTTGACCTTAGATTAACCCCTAGCAAACCCCTTGGTTACTCTACTTTCATGATATGATGCTAAAACTGCAGAATTAACCTTGATGTAATGTTCTTTCAGAAAGGACATGCAAGGAATTATGACTCTCAGGCGACTATGTAGGAGTAGTTGTCACTTGATCATGCCTAATTAAATTTAGTTATGGCTCATGATGGTATTACCATCAGTTATGCGGGCTGTTGTCCCGTCCAGGACAATGTCGCTCTCGAAGGTTGCCTTGGCCTTCGTGCTAATGCACCCGGGAGGCAAGAAGCAAGGACCTCGGGCGATCGTAGGTGCCATGGTGGAGACTTCTACCTGGTCCATGGCTAAGGGAGCATATTTTTTGAAGGGTCCGGGGTCGCCCTAGCGGGGGAGGCTCTCATCGAAGTAAGCCTAGACTCTCCGCCAAATTATAAAGGGAGGCTTGACCGTATCCTTCTCGACCTGAAGAGGTTCGAGGGGAGGTACCTTAACCTCTACGCTGATGTACTTAGGAAATAGAAGGAGAGGACCTCAGGTAGCGTAGGCGTCACTGCCAAGATTCGGCAGCGATATTCGCCTGGCGGGGTGCTAGGGTGACACTACTTGCCTACTTAGGTGGGGTGTCGACCAGCATGGCTCTCAGTACATCGAGGAGACCACATTGGCTACCTGCAATCACCGGGCCCCCTCTCGAGGTGGTCCCTTAGGTGCTTCATAGGCCTTCCATTCTCCCGCTCTATGGGGCCTGGAGGCAACGAGTCCTAGCTCTCAGACTGGCCCCCTTTAAGCACGCCCACTTGGTTTATGGCCAGGGGGTAAGTTCTCTGAGGGACTCCAACCCGGATTGGTGGGGTTCGTAATGACGATCTCCAGTGGGTCAATTCCACTCAAGCATGTTCGCTTAGCACATGGCCAAGGGAGTGTGTTCCTTAAGGAACTCTTTCGCCTGGTGCGACCCTTCGAAGCTGGTTGCTATCTCAGGGAAGGAGGCCCTTCACTTGCGGAAGGGAAGCCTCTTCCGCAAGTGGGCGCAGGGATGCATCTATTCGAGAGTATTTTTGCCTTCAACCGGGTTGCCGTCGCCATAACATCCCTCGATTGATCCACGGGAGGAGTTACGTCGCTCCACGGTTTCTTGTTAGGCACTTGGATGTATGATCGAGGGTGTTGCGCCTGTGCTTGTGAGCTAAAAGGGATCATCATCTCACAGGGCCTCCCTCATTCAGAATGTTGAGCCTCAAGCTGGTCTGGGTAAGACTAGGTGGGCTCAATCTTCCGCCGCTTATCTTCCAACAACCTCTTGGGTTGTCTCCGGTCCTTAGGCTCTTGGTGGAGTGCTTCCAAGACCTGCCCACTAGGCCTTTAGGGGACCTGGTGGCCTGTCTTGCTGGCCGGGCAATGATTCCGTAGGCGGACCTGTGCCGGGCAGGTGTCACCGGAAGCACCCAGCAATATCTCCCCTCTGGGCGACCGAGTGTTGGCTCTACCCAAGGGTGGTTCCTAAGGGCATGGTGTATGAGCTAGGGTCCACTGTTCTTTCATGCTAGGCCTTGACTGGCTCCTCAAGCACTTCCAACGGGGGACCTTCATTTTCTCCTTGCTAAGCAGGCAGGCGGTACGCACAGGGGTGTGTACCTAGGGTCGCTGGCCTTGGATCCCCATTTCTCTTCTTTGGGTTGTGCCTCGAGGAAGGGGTCCGCTTTGGGATCTTGGGTGATCAATCGAGGTCGCTGGGGCGTAAAGACGTCGAATCCCGACCAGGCCCCTCCGAGGGGAGGAGAGCCACAAGTGTGACTGCGAGTGGTAATGACCACTGCGGGAGTTTTCGCTCAGGGAAGTCGAGTTGAGGCATCGGAAGGGTTCCTCCTCTCGATGATCGGATGCTCAGGAGAGCAATGGCGCTTTTGTTGACATTTCCCACAGATGGCGTCATTTGATGGGCTCGAAAGGCCACCAAAATATTTATATGGGTAGGAGGCATTGCTTAGCCACTACCATCCATCGCATAAGAGGATTGAGCAACAATCAACAAGTAATCATAAAGAAACATCGAGATTTGGTGACCTAGTTCCACTACAAGGGTGTACGTCTAGGGGGAGGATGGTGCTCCCAACTATGCACTATAATTTTTAGGATTACAAGATTTCCTTTTCCTCTCTGGGGGAGGGGGAAGGCCTCGCTCATTTGGGAGCCCTTCCCTCTATTTATATTGCGGGGAGAACCCTCACATGATGGCCTCTAGTATCCCTACTGTTAGATTACTTGTCTGCTGTTAGGGCCTAGGTGGTTAGGTCCACCTTATTGTATTTTCTGCCCTTGCTGTGTTGAAACTTTTGTTAGGTTGGATGGGTTCTGGTCAGGATTCGACTGATTTTGGGCAGGCCGAGCGTTACTGGTTTTGCTTGTATGTCCCGTAGTCAGGTAGCCGAATCCTCTATCAGGCCTTGTGTTGGAGTTTTGGATCCGAGGGCATTTTTTACCCCTCATCAATTAGTGTGGACTTTCTTTTTACTTTAACATTTTTATGTTTTGTTGGAATAAAGATTTGTTAAACGGGCAAAGTAGAACAATTGCTTTACTTTTGGGGGTATGCACTGGAGATAGTAGCATACATTCTAAATCTGATTCCAACCAAATCTACTGTTAAGACTCCACATGACATGTGGGTAGCCTAAAAGCCTAGGGTAGGACACCTCCACATTTAGGGTTGTGAGGATCATGTTAAGAACATGAATCCAATCAAATTGGAATCTCGCACTACTAAGTGCTACTTCATTGGGTATTCGAAGGAAAGCAAGGGTTATTACTTTAATGACCCTAAGACCCAAAAGGCATTCGTATCTAAGAATGCTAGATTCCTGGAGGATGAGTTCCTTGAAGGTCAAGATAAGAATGAAGTGAGGGAACTTAGTAAGTTTGATGATTCCAATGAAGTCCCCAACCTAGAAGAAAGAGATTCACCTGAATCTAGTGATGCTCCTATTCCACTTAGAAGGAGTTCTAGAGTGGTGCATCTACTTGAACAATATGGATTCTTGATATTTTCATAATTATTAACATAAATTACGCCTAATTAATGCTAGTTTGAGGGTGAATTAGGTCAAAAAGCATTTGGTTAGGTTAGATTATTCATTTAACCGCATTTTGTAAATAATGCATTCTTTTGGATTTTTATGCAATTTTTTCCTTATCTATATCTGGTTCCTTAATGTCCTTGTTTGAATATGTGTATGTACCAAGTTTGGAGCAAATTGCAGCCTTGTAGATTGGAGAATTGAAGTTGAGCTCACTTATGCAAGGAGGCTGAACTAATTAAGCCTTAGCCCAATTAACCCTAGGTTTAGCCCAATTAGGAACCTAATTTTTCCTAACCCTAGACCCAAAAACCTAACCTATTTCCCAACCTATAGTGGTCGACCATGAGCCTAATTAGGAACCTAATAGGGTCGACCAACCATGTTGGCTAAACCCACCTTATCACCTTAAAGCACCTACTCCTAAAACCCTAACACAAACCCTAGCCTTATCCTTACCTAACAACCACCTTAGGGTTTTTTAGAAAACCCTTAGTAGCCCACCTAAGTCTCTGATGAGGTGTGGCTTATTATAGCTAAAATACCAAAATTAAGCTAGAAGCTTGGTTAAACACCATACAATTAACCCAAGAAATGGGTTAAGTGTGGGAATTAAAAGAAATGACCTAACACATTCAATTTGTGTTAAAAATGCAAAATTAGGTCATAAAATGAGATATTCTATTAATTAATACAAATTGATGATCCAATTGTAAATTGAACACATTTTTTGGTTTAAAAGATCAAATTGAAAGAGAAATTAACTTCCTAAATGTTCAATTGGACTTCGATAAAAACTTTGTTGTATTTGGACATCATTAGGACCTTACATTCATGATATTACATCTAGGTCCTTAGGTCGCATCGCATTTCATTCATTTAAAATCATCCGAGGACCTGTTTGTAAGCCCCTGGGGACTTCTTTGCAATACTTAGGGACTGCATCGCATCTTTTCTTACCGCTTATGGCTTTCTTCACGAATGTTCTACCGTTTCACACCTGAAGGGATTGTCTGCAAATTTTCCTTTACACCTGAGCGTCGCGTGTCTGTTGCAATAGCTCAAGAACTTGGTCAATCACAGCCATTGATTCTCTAGACCTCACATCCAAGGGTTGCTCCTAATCGAACCTTCACGTGACTTCGCACATGTAATCACCATCCTCCCCCTTGAGTGGTTCCTTTCACTCTACCCCTCCAGTAACTTTCCCCTTTCCTTGGTGGTTGGTGATAGGGACCATTTTCCCCCTTTGTTCGTCGCCTTTAGTTGCCGGCTGTTGGCCCATGAGAGTCTCCTTTTTCTGCTGGAGGTTCCTCCCCTTTCGTCCTCTTCAGTAGCTGACTGTTGATACCAGAGAATCACCTTCTTCCCTTAGATAGCTTTCCCACTTTGATAGTTAGATTTATTGCTTTCTAGATTAGTTATGTGTATAATTAGCCTAGAACGACTTTGCCCTCTCTAAACAATTCAGATCAAAGAGGTGGTTTCTCGCATGCTCTTCCATTGATTCATATAACTCCCTCTCCATCTCACGATCGCCTTCGAATTTCCCTCGAGTTTTTTTTTATCACATTTCACCCATCCATTGAAGCATTAATCAGATCTGATGCTCCATAGCATCTAGATCTGATTGAGCGCTAATTCATTAGAGGACCCCCTCATCCACTCCATTGTTCACAAGGGTCCTCATCATGGTTTTAATTGTACAAAATTTGCTCGATTGATGCTTATTTTGATCTGAACGTCTATTATGGAGATTTGGGTCTTAACTTAGATTCTTGTGGTTTTAATCAAGTGAATTATTTTATTAGAGTCCAATTGAGCTTCTTGCAATAATTGGATCTCTCAAATTTGGGTTTTCACAGAGTAAATGTTTCATGCCTGATTTTAACTTGATCTATTATTTGCGTGCATTTCTTGAGGTAGCAGAAGCCTAGGATGTTCAATGTTCTGAATTGAGACTTTGACAATGACCTGATTTGTTTAAAAGGATCGTAATGGAGCCCTACACACTAGTTAATAGTGTGCAGATGTTCAAAGGGATAAAATCCTTGTGGCATTCTAAGATCAACAACTCATTTGAGCAACATGGTTTGTAAGTTCAAAATCAGTTTTGATCTATGATTCCAGCAGAGTCTGAGGTTGGATTTATTGATCTGATCAGAGTTTTAATTGCAGCAATAGCTGTAGCTAAGACGCTTGATTAGATGAGTGTTGTAGTTGTTCTTGGTTGGGATAGCAGCAAAGCAGCTGCTGATGTTTTGAGACAACATTTTAGTCATCTAATCTACTGAAAGAGCAACATCTGAGCTGCATGGACAACAGTAGTTGAACTGAAATTCCAGTTTCAGCTGCTGACTTGGTTGGATAGAGGATGAATTGAGTTGGGATTTTGTGAATTGAGGAAGCTAAATTATGTATATTTGTAGAATAGATTTGTACAAGCATTCATGTACTTGAAATGGATTGTAATTTGACTAGAATTGCTTGTAATTTCATTTTAAATTCATTGTTAGCTATTATTTAGTGTTTTTACTGCCTAAATTAGAATTTTAATGAAAATTAAGATGAAATTCATGTTTAAATGTTCAAACATTTGTTATGTGATTTGTTGGACAGTTTTGAATGGTTATAACTTCATCCTAACCACTAAAACTTAGTGCCTTATGTTTTTTAGTGAAACACTCCTCAAGGCCTAAAATTGGACTTGTATATAAATAAAAATCATAAAAAGCTCGAAAAATATAAATAAAGGTGTCTTGAGTAGGATTAGATATTTTTCTATGTGTTTTCCAAGTTTCAATGTATTTTGAACTTCTGACTTGGTAGAACATACTAGCCGATAGTTCAATATACCTTGGAACTTAATAAAAGCTAAAAACTTGAAAAACACCAAAAATAACTCCATCTCTCTCTTCTCATTCTTTCTCTCTTATCTCCTACCTCTATTATATATATAAAAATCAGAAAAACCCCTAAAATATCCAAAAGTATCCTATACACTATATATATATATTTGTATATATAAATTAAACCTAAGCTATATGTATAAATTGCATAATATATACATAATGTATATAATTAACTTATATATGTATATTATACATTAAATTAAGTATTTAGAATAATTTATTGTATATATAATCTTATTGTATTATTATCTATTAATTTATATTAACTTAAATGTATAATAAACTATGTAATTATATAAACCTATCTATATGTACATAATTAAGTCTAATACTGTATATACATATTTAAACATGTAATATATACTGTACAACCTGTAATTTAATTCAATCATAAATTTACAGTAAATAAGTAAGTTATTAAGTTAACTAAGTAAATTATAAGTTAGAATAAAATAAATTAGTAATTTAATCTAATACTGAAGTAAGTTATAATGTATATTTGTATAATGATATATTAAATATTTTGAGCATATTTATATTGTATTTATATAGTATTATAGTATTTATAAATTATTTATATATAAAACTAACTTAAACCAATATTTAATTGTATATAAATTAAAATAAATTTATAAAATATAATAAAAATGTGTTATAAATAATTTATTATTCATATAAACCCTGTATAAGGTCAATTTTACTTTTAATTAACTAATTTATACTTTAATTAAGTAATTAACCTATAAATTAACATGTACAAACAATCAACTTTAGCTAATTTTATTATATAATTAAATAACTTATTTCTGTAAATAAATTGTATAATTAGGTAGTCCTATATAATGGCTTTGTAACACTATAATTTAATTATAATTTAAATTAATTTATGACCCTCAAATCTAGGGCCAAAGATACGAAATCAGAACATTGTTCAACATAGCAACAGTGCCAATTGGTGTCGAACATGGTGCCACATCGGTGGCGTTAGATCACGCACTGTGGTATTTAAGGATTTTGGTGGATAGCTCCACCAGTCGTCACATGCATCGGGTGCACCTCACCATTATACCCATACCTCTCTAATCTTACCGAGCATATGAATGAAATGGTGCACAGTGGTGGGCAAGGGGCCATGCACTGTGCTAGGCCTATGTGGGCCCAATGTTGGGCCTGAAACTAGATAAAATGCACAATTAATGAACTAGAATCGGGTTTAGTAGTGGTCTGTTCCCACCCATATGGGTGCTGTGTATCCTACGAAAGGCCAGTTTGTCAATTATAAAACCCAATTTTTGGTTAAGTAACAGTGAACCGGTTGTGTGGAGAGGGGAAGGCCCTAAAAAAAAATCTAAGTGTTGGGATGAGAGGAGAAGAGTAGCTGTGAGCGGCTAAGTGTTGAGAGGCTGTGATTAAGTGTATGAGTGCTTCTGTGCTTGTGTGTGCATGTACATATATATACATATATGTAGAAATAGAATATGTATATAAATAATATAAATATAATTATATGTATATAAATTAAGTAAATAAGATATGTAAATAGTGTATATGTATATAAGTAGCATATATATATATGTAAACGTATAACTAATATAGTATGTTTGAGCTCTCATATATGAATATAAATAACTAGAGCTTTAGCGACAGATGTATATGTCACTGTATATATGTATATACGTTAGTGTGAGTAACAATTTTTACCTTAGGTTATGTAAATATGTTACTAAGGTTTTAGTAATGTATATATATGTCACTGTACATAGTTATATATGTTAATATATATAAATATTTTACTAAGTCTTTAGCGACATTTATTTATGTTACTGTATATGTAATATATGTTACTATAGATATTAGTATGTTATTATGATTTAGTATAGTAGATATTATTAGATATTTTTGTACCTATACTTAGGCATACCTTGTATTAGTTGTATATAACTAACATATTGTAGTAGCAGCTAGTTTTTGGTGTCTGTTTATTGTACATATGTTTTAGACATTGTAATGTATATTAACTGATTCTTTTGAAAATAATTAACCAATTCTTTCATTTATTGATTCATTCATTCATTTTGTAAATAAAATCAACATTTTGGAATTAAAGAATATTTTTGGACTTAGAGAGTGATGTGTATCAATAACTGTCATCCACTGAACGACTTGGAAACAAACCAGTAAAAATCGTAAATAAATAAAATTGATGCGATATTGGTTTGCGTTTGTGACATCTATATTACAACAATGACACATTAAATACCATTTTTAGTGCGAATCAAAAGTCATCAATCATATTTTTGGCATCGTTGCCGGAGACAAAAACTCAACAATAATGCGTTATTGTGATTGTTTGACGATGGTTGCTGATGTAAACATGTTTACACTACTTAAGATGTCTATTTATGCATGTTCTTAAGCATAGGATTGCATTGCATACTATAAATATTGTATAACATGCATCATCTTGCATTTAGATTAGTTTTATGCCTGCCCTCAGGACATTCACGCAATTCAGGTGCTTTTTACTTCACTCTATTTTATGTCTTTTTAATACAATGAGGACATTGCATTAGATTGGAATGGGGGGGTGGAGTATTCATCTCTAAATTTATTTGTCAGCTTCGTAGATTTTTTTATTTTCTTTTATTAAAAAAAGGAATTAGGAAAGAGAACTTGGGTTTAAGAAAATTTTCAATCTTAGGAAATACTACATTATGATCTAAACACAAAGACCCTTCAGGTCTTTGGACTTAATCAGCCCGTGTATCCATTAAAATGTCGATTTGTTTTTCGAGTCCTCGCCAACTTGAATTCTATTTTAATTGGAGTAAATAAGTTTGGGTGATAAGTACACAACTTATCAACCTGCCCTCTGATTTGAGGGAATTTTGAGTTTTAAGCATCTACACACTGTCTTGTCACTGACTCGTTGTTCGACGATTTTAACGGAAATTGGGTAGCTAATGAACCTTCTAGAGTGATATGGCTGGCAAGTTATCGTGGGTAACAACCTATAGGTAGGTTGTCCAAAGCCCAGTCATTGGACCTTTCTCTTTTTGCTGCCTTTAGGTAAATTTTAGACCATGGAAGCCACCTACTTAAAAAAAAGTCAAAAAGAAAAAAAAAAGGAGAAAGGAAAAAAAATCACACTTTGCCACACGAGTATGGCTGACAAGTTGTCGGTGGTAATAGCTCATCGACCGGTTGTCCAGAACTCAGCTCAATAAATGCACTGAAAATTCCCAAAACACTTAGGAAGAAGCGGAGAAGTAGAATAAACCGGGGAGATATACACTGGATTCACCCTTGTGTTGACCCCATAAAAAAAAAATAAAAGTAGAGAGAAAGCTACCGGTTGTAAAGATACACATTTAGGCATAATTCTCTTTTGAAGGTCACCTAGAGGCGTAGAAATCCGAAGTCCGTTTTTACTACCGATCAACGAGTCTATCACATTCACAATAAGATTCTTAGAACTTAGGGTTCTCATCAAATCTTGGGTGAGTTGAATGGCCGTAGAAAGCCACTCTTAAACCCTAAAACTTGAAAATTAGAAAAGAGGAAAAAGAGAAAAAGAATTTTTTCTTTGAATAAGGTGAGGGCTTGAGGCGATCTGCATTTTGGCAGATACTCAGGCACTGTTGTGTCTTTGAAAGTTCAGATCCTAAGTAAACATTTTCTTAATAATTGAAAATAACTCAAGACCAAATAATCCAACCTGTTTCTTTTATAAATAGCATATAGTTTTTGCTAGGGACTAGCAAAAGATAGGCATGGGGGTATGATGTAAACATGTTTACACTACTTAAGATGTTTATTTATGCATGTTCTTAAGAATAGGATTACATTGCAGACTATAAATATTGCATAACATGCATCATCTTGCATTTAGATTAGTTTAAATAAAATGAAGGTTAATTGTCTCCTTTTATGTTCAGGGACAGGGCAAACTTTTTATCAGGGTCTCGGATCGGAGATCCAACCGTACAGATGTGATCAGGGTGATGATTGGAGTTCAACGACTCCAAGATCGCCCTAATCTGACATCTGTAGCATCAGATAGAGATCGGGGAATCCTATAAGATCAAGGGCCAAGATGGTGTGAATCCGCACTTCAAATGTCAAATCCAACCGCACAGATGGATTTGGATCGATGATCATAGCCTAACGGTGCGAAAATCGACTTAATTCGACACTCGTGGCACCATCTACATCATCTAGAAGATGGACGGCCAAGATGGCATCACGTGGCACCGTCTCAGCCATCCAACCGACCCTCAGGACCGTCACTGCCTCTCCAAAGAAGATCCAACGCGCGATCTGCGTCGTTGGACGTTGGATCTTGATCCAACGGCCATGAGCACGTGCCGCTTAAAACTTCCACGTGACATAATTCACCACGCAGCATAGCGGTCGCGAGTCATTGCACGATCACAAGATGTGAGTTCGACTCGCGATCTACGGCTCGCACGCGAGTAATTTCGACCGCATGATCGGCTGTGGACGGCCCAGATTGCTCGATCGGGCACACGCGCAGTCAAACGCACCACACGCACGCCTAATCGTACCCGCAGGCACGTGGTTAAGCGCAGGTGGAGCGGGCGTGAGGAGCTCTCTCAGTCGTTCGATCGTACGATCGAACGACCAAGATTCAGAGAACGTGGGCAGTGTGGGAGGTGAGCGGGCGTGCACGCGTCGCCCACTACGCCCACGATGGGGCTTTAGCGACGGTTTTATCCGTCACTAAAGACCCCTGATTTAATGATTTTCAAATTAAAATGACCAAATTGCCCTCACTCCTTGCAACTATAAAAGGAGACCCCCTCCACATGAAATTCTCATCCCTTCCTTCTCTTCTCTCCCTCTCCAAAGCTCAAGAGAAGCTTGTCCCACACCTGGGATGCTTCTCGCGAGATAAAGTCAATTTTTCGTCCCCTTTCGGAAGTGGATCCTGCGATGACGACGTGTTGCCCCGTTCCCGTTCTTCCGCTTCGTCCTCCTTTGTCCTGCTCCATCCTCCTTCGTCCAAGAGTCGTCCCGTCCGGCTCATCCTCCAAGCGACCGTCGAGGAGGATATTTCTCTTCCCATTCTTTTTACTGCCTTCTAGAATAGATTTACTGCTCTCAAGTGTAGATTTACTACTTTCTAGTGTGATCATTTTCCCGCTTTCTAGTGTAATGAACAATCTTTCTGATGATGAAATTCCATGTTCATTCTACATCTCTTTTTGATTTTTGTTTGTAATATTCTCTCTCTTATTCTCTCTCTCTTCTATTTATTGTAAATAGATAGATAGATAGTTTCCAATCAATTAATTTACTTCGTGACAAATAAAACAAACATGTGTTTTTAAATCAAAAGTCCGCCTCCCTGTGTTCGACCCGGGATTTCCATTTTGGTATAAATTTTATTTATTGAACACGAGTTCTTCGCTTTCATACTACGATGACAGGTTTTTTAAAACCAAACACGTTAGCGTAGCGCAGTTCGTTGATTAGTCTCCCTCCTACACCCTTAGCCACCGTTTGTTTACCAGAATTAAAAAAGGGGGATTGGAAAATGTGACATCGGGATTGCGCCTCAATCCTAAGATAGGGCGTGCTTTTTGTTTATTTAGGTAGAACATGCAATGCAGGGATTGGAAGGTGTAATCCCTTGTTTGGCAAAGTTGGTGTGTTTGTTTACAGGGATAGGGCATGGAAGTAAAGTGAAGGGATATGAAATACACCAGTGTATTTACACACATATGGATCGAGTGTTGTTTCAAATCTTCGTCTCGGACCTACAAAAGTTATTAGAAACACCGGTGGATTGAAATAGAGGGTATATAAGGTATTTTGAAATACATAACGGCATCGAATGTGAACCAATGGAACACAAACTATTGGGAAGTGGCCACCCTTGAGAAAATCGCATCCATTGGTGATCGCATAAGCCACCTTCATCGAGCAAGCAGCAATAGCATCCAAAATGGCGAGCAGCAGCAAGGGAAGCAGCAGTAGCAAGGGCAACAGCAACAACGGCAGCGACATCCGAGTAAGGTAGGGTTGTGGAAATGGTATAGAGAAGATGTCGATAGAGAGATGGTTTTCAGTTGCATGCCTATTTTCATTTGAATAATACATCGGTGTATGACTTATATTTGAAGTATTGGTGGAGCACAACTCAATAGTGTATTCGATCAATACATAGTTGCATCAAGTAATACATGGTGCATTCGATTAATGCATCGTTGTATTCGTCAAATCCACTCATCTATTATTAAGATACAACGATGTATCATAGGAATAAAACAATGTATCTATGGATAACACACTAATGTATCATAGGAATAAACCAATTTATCTATGGATAATACACCGATGTATTGTAAAAACACATTAGTGTATTTGTACAATACATCGGTGTATTATTGTTAGCAATGGGTGTATTATACTGATACACCGATGTATCATAGGAATAAACCAGTTTATCTATGGATAATACACTGATGTATTATAGGAATAAACTAGTGTATCTATGGATAATACACTGATGTATTGCAAAAATACATTGGTGTATTTGTACGGTGTATTATTGTTAGCTATGGGTCAATTATATTGATATACCGATGTATCATACAAATACACTAGTGTATCATAAGAATACACCGGTGTATTTATATGATACATCAATGTATTTTACGATACATCGGTGTATTTGTACAATATAGCGGTGTATGATTGTTATCCATGGGTATACTATAATGACAACATTGGTGTATGAAGGTCATATATTTCGTGGATGTTTGTACTGTAGGGGGGTGGATCATAGATGCATAATTGTATCTCTCAAGAGAGCACTGAAGTTGGTCAGGGATGACATTGTTGAGGTATTTCAGAGATCTCCATTCACTATCCTCGCTGAGAATGAGAAGTACTTCCCTCAGTTCAAGGATAGGGAATTGTATGGCCTTTGGTCAGTTAGCACTGAAGCTAACTATTGACCATATTGAGAAGATGATAGGATTGAAGAATGAAGGAAGGAAAGTTACCTTGTTTGATGGGACGAGTAAAGTCAAAGAGAGGCCTAACATTTGGATGGCGAACTTCTCCACTGCAAAGCCTAAAGTGAGGTCCATTTTGGCGAAAATACATGAATTAAATCTAGATGGAAAGAAAGGGAAAGGGAAGGTGAAAGGAAAAGGGAAGGAAACCATAGGGTCTGATAGAAGTGTGGAGGTGGAGAAAGAGACCAAGCTCTTGGTTCTCGTCACCCTTGGGTCCATACTCTTACCTTACAGGGGCTAAGCCATCATTACTTCACTTTTTGATATGGTGGAGGATTTGGAATTGCTGCATGAGTATAATTGGGCTGAGGTGGTTCACAATTTTCTCCATGAAGGGCTCCAAGAGGCTAAAGTGAAGGAGCCAACGCATCTCAAAGGTTGTGCCATTCTATTGTCGATCTAGGCAACCAAGATGTTCAAAATTGGTGATGCAATAGATTTAGAGGCTAAGCTTGTCATTCAAAGGTATAACCAAGAGAAGTCATTAACGGAGTGCGGCAAGAATGTCAAACTTAATTTGAAAACAACCACAAAGGCCCTCTTGAGGGAGTCACCATTTGGAGAGCCCTATGTGGAGAAGATTCTGAAGAGAAATTCTGATGCATAGGATGAGGGTGATGGGAGGAAGAAGAGGAAGGCAGAGGGAGAGGTGAGTAAGGGAGGTGATGGTACTATTGAGATGGAGGAGGATGTTATTGGGAAGAGCCAGAGGGCGAAGAAAATTTTGGTGGAAGAAAGGTACTTGATGTACCTGAGAAAGAAAATAAAGAAGTTGTTGGTGATGAATTATCAGTTAAGGGTGAAATTGATGAATCTATGAAGGGCTAAGGTGGAGGAGAAGAAGGAGGTGGAGGAGAAAGAGGAGGAAAAGGAGGGGGAGGAGGAAGTCGGGTCTCCGAAGGGGGATGGGAAGGAAGATGATTGGAAGGAAGAGGAGGAGAGGAATGAGGAGAGGGAGAATATTGAAGTAGGGGAAGAACAACAGTAGAAGAGGGAGTTGGAGGAAGAGAAGGTAGATGAGGAGAAGGCAGAGGAGGAGAACAAGGCAGAGGCGGAGAAAGTAGAGAAGGCAGATGACAAGATGGCAGAGCCTGAGAAGCATAAGGAGGAGATGGTAGAGGAGGAGAAGACAGAGGCTAAGAAGGATGGGAAGGATGAGGAGGCAGAGGAGAAGGCAAATGTTGAGAAAGATGAGGAGGATGAGACATAGGCTGAGAAGGATGAGGAGGATGAGAAGAAGGATGAGAAGGTAATGTTTAAATGAAGAATCGGTCTGTTAGTCTAGTACACTGGATGTACATCATAACACACCGATGTGTTATTATAATACATCGGTGTGTTACTATAATACACCAGTGTGTAAGTGGAATACATCTATGTGTTATAAGAATACACTGGTGTGTGTACCTAATGCATCGGTGTGTTTGTATGAGACACGGGTGCATTTATGTAATTCATTGGTGTATTGATATATTCGTTCTTTGTCCTACTTGACACGACATAGTTTGTGGTTGTCTATATAGGAGGATGATGAGCTCTGACGAGGAAGATTGCCGGCTGAGGTCGACGAACAAAATCAGTGGCCCACAGGACAACAGGGGTTGCGAAGAGGACAATTCAATTCAAGAAGCCAAGGATATACAAAAAGATACTAGATTTGGACAAAGGCATCCTTGAGTGCCATTTGAACATGGATAGACGTCTTCTTGATGAGTTAACTAAGCAAAGAAAAAACCTGGACGATATTCTTTGGCAATCGGGGAAAAGATTGTTGAGAGAAGGTCCATGCTTCCTCTACTTAAAAAAAGTGGGTTCAGCGATGGGGAGGCACGTTTAAATTTATAACTTTTTAACTACATATGCAATAGTATTGTGTAATTACTTACCTATATGTAAATCATTGACGGAATAATTGAAGCCATCAAAGACATATGGCTCAAGAGAAGATGAAGTGTGATACGCTTGTTTTGGACACAAACTTTGGTGTTTTTGTTAAATATTTCAATCACGACCAGATCAATGACTACATTGAGAATGCCAGTGAGGAGTTCTACACTTGTAAATATATAGTTATGCTGTTGTGTACGCAAGAAATCTCCCTTTGGACCCTTGTGGCTATTGATATTGGGCATAAAGCAATGATACAATACGATAGCGATTCTCGGTGTTACCCCCAGCGGACACATATTGACGGCAAAGACGTAGTATGTATTGAATTTATTGCACTTCAACTTGAGAAGTTGTTATGAATAAGCATGACTTAGCAATGAACATACGCTTTTGTTTTCAGTTTGACATGATGGCGAAAGTGTTGACATGTCGGGGGATAAGTGCTAATAGATGGGATCGACAGCGCTATATAGAGGCTCCTAAGCAAGGCAGCGCAAGCAATGATTTTGGCATCTTTGTCACACGTTGGATAGAATGTCTTATGCGTGCACTACAACAGTATGCAAGTTTTGCGACGGTTCTAAATTGTCGCCAAAACCCTATAAACTGTCGTCACTGATCGTTCCAGTATATCATGTTGCTGTTTTATTTTGGTGATGGTTACATTCCCTTATTGTCGCCTTCTGAGCGCACGTGGGCAAATATGGAAGTGGGATTTGACGATGATTTTAAAATCATCCCTAAAATAACGGTTATTAATTAAACCATTGCCAATTTTCTTGGCAGGAATCCAATTTATGCGCAAAAATTTTTCGTACTGTTAGGGATGATTTTTACGAAAATCATCTCCTATTTATAATAGGGATGATTTAATAACCGTAGCCAAATAACAAGTGAGACCTCGCATTAATTGTTGGGGGCCAAAAGGGCCTATGGCGATGGTTTAACAACCATTGCCTAATGTATTGCACAATGATTGTTATTGATAACCGTCGCCAATAATGATTTACTTTTTTTTTAATACAAGTACACATAATAAATTGGAAATGCACTAAAATAATGTAAATTGTTCAAAGCATTAAATAGAAAGCAATTATAAAATGAAAGTAATTTATATAAATGAGGTTCAAATATATTACAACAATAATAAAGACAAGAAGAATACAAACACATATATATAAACTATGCTGGGGCACCTACGCCACCAGCCCCAGAACCACCATCGTCGTCATCGCCATGCCTCAGAATGTGGAATGACGAATGATCAGGTCCACCGACACCCCCCCTTAGAGATAGGACAAGACCTCCTCCCATTGCTTGTTTTGTCGCTCTAACTCCTCCTGGCACTTCATCTTGCGAGTGGTGGCCTACTACTGTGCAGTGACCTCCTCCAACCTCTTCTCCCGCTCCACATCTCGATGCTATATGGTCTGAACCTCTGTGCGTAGACTGTCATCATGGGCTGACGAGGAGGATCCTTTTCTACCATACCAGGAGGAGATCTTCGCACTCATCCCAACACTATGGATGAAGCCTCCATGCTCTGGAGGCATCATGGTCCTGAAGGCCTCCTCTGGTGTGAGAGGGGTCCACGAAACATTCCTAGAGGTCTCGTTCGTGACTTGAGGAGGATGGATCGAATATATATATATATATATATATATATATATATATATATATATATATATGCAATTAGTTTTTATATAATTGAAATTAATGTAACTGACTTTTATTTACATACATGTGTCTCTTGGTATGTCGGATGTATCTATGCACGTGGGTTGTCGAGTGCTTGTTTACTATGAGTTTGCTCTTAGACTCCCACTCGATCTAACTGAGTACCCTTGTGCGCCTCCGCCTGAAAATGAAGTAATATTTTCATCTTATTTTAATTTAACTAAATTATTTTAATTGTATTTCAAATACTGAATTAATAAACTTACATATTTGTCCTGTAATGAGTCAATACTCATTTGACCCAAGCAGTGGGTCTAGGCAGGAGCTCGGGCTCTGTTGGCCTTATTCTTCCTGATTTGCTACTAGAAGAAATATAAATTTTATTACTAAAATATTATGTAATATTCGTTATAAACTGAATATAAAAATAAAATTCGAGCCTATTTATTTACCTCTACTGCTGGATCACCCCCGTGCTTGTAATGCTCCAAACGGAAGGCACAATCATAGGAGGCATGTTTCTCGATGTCTCCTCATACGACTTATTGTTAAAAACTGAAATAATTTTGCAAAATTTTATTAGAAAATTTTAATTATATATAAATAATTAAATAAATTTAGAATATGAAATAATTTCATATCGTACTCTTCATCTTTTTTCTCCATCCACAATGTATCCTACTTGAATGCTGTAGGATACCCTTAGGCGCATTGGAATTACCACCCCAATCAAAAGTGTCCTGTATTCAATAAAATATAAATCAATTATAATTGTTATAAATGTGAACAAATGAATTTCACATTTATACTTGCAACTCTCGAATAATGGACGCCTTCAACTCCTTGGCGACCCTTCTTCAGTCGAAGTAGGAAAGTGGTACATTTGCCTTAACAATCGTGTCTAACCAGGTTGTAAAGTTGGGGTAGTTCTTCGCTTCCCCAGCTGTAGTAATGGACACCATAATCCTGATGCCCTCGGGTAGTCTGTTGAGGTTCGCATTTCGTGTTGGACCGCACGTGTTTTTCCTAGTTGAAAGCATCTAAAAGATTAAATAAGTGAATTTAAATATAGTAAGGTTTTGAATGAAATTATTTTAAATTCTTAGCAACAATGGCGCTTGCCTGAGTATTAGGCTGCTGCGACGTGTCAGCCTGAGTATTTGGCTCCTACGACGTGATAGCTTGAGCATCTGGCTACTCAAATGGCTATTGTATCTCCTCATCCACAGCCCCCTGTTGCCTGATGGTACAATTCTCAACACAAAGGTTATTAGACTTAATTAATCATGTAAACAATAGACTTAGGTTAACTTGATTGGTTAAATTGTCGTCTTTAATCGTAGTATAGGGTCAAGATAACGTACATTTTAGATTTAAATTCTTTTAACTGAATGAGTATAGATCATTCACTGGGAGGCATATAACCTTAATCAATTCACCATTTTTGTTCTAAGTTAGCAAATAATTAATTACTATATTAATTAAATCTATAATTACAATACAAGTTAAGCTCATGAACAATTGCATAATAATTGAACTTGAAAGCATGGCAATCATTCCATTAATGAGAGTAAGTGTACATGTGTGATTTTACATTGAATAGCAAAAGAAATTACATCAAGTGTTTACAAAGGATAAAGGTATAAAAATAAAATTTCATTACAGAACTAATGCCTCTATTACAAGTAAGCTCAACTGACTTAATCTCTCTCTCATTTAATCATAGCCTTCATTTCTCTCTCATCAGATGACTTAAATGATAATTACAAATAGTTACTTAATAATCTCAGTTTATCTAACACCAATTCTCTCTCAAAATCTCTTCCTTTCCTCTCTTTAATTTTCAACACTTAGTCACCTTAAACTTTCCTCTTCTCTCAATTCTCCCTTAGAGTCTGACACTTAGTCATTTTTTTATCCCTTAAACCTTCACGTTTTCTCACACTTAACTCAAAATTGGTTTAGTGGGCGAACCAGGTTCGTTCATGGGACACATAGCACCCAAAGGGTAGTGTGAAGTTTATTATTTTATGGTGCACAGTATTGGGTCATATCTGGCCCACATTCATGCTCATGCCCACCTGGGCACATATGCATGCACGTTCGCTTATGCATGCACACACATGCATGTGCACAGCACATGCTCAGATGACTTGTATGCTCAAGTTGCGCCTTGTGCTGGCGACCCAAACGCTCTCTCATGGAATTGCTTTTGTTCAGTCACAGGCGCTCGTGGTTCCACGATGTGGGATATATCCAACGACTTCTCCTTCACAGCAGTGTTCGCTGGCCGGATCTTCGAACGATGATTCCTCTCAGCTTACTAGACCAAATCGAGCATACAATAGCTCGATCGAAAGTTGTTCAACTCCTCTTTCTATTGAGCAAAACAATTTAAGGATTGGATCACAGTTGATCCAATGGTTTAGTGGATGTATTTGATACTTGATTAGCCCATATTTGTGGGCTATTTAGGTATTTGAATGCCTAGACATTAAGTTAATTTCAACAGGTATTTAGCTTGCATTAGGATATAAATACATTAATTATAGATTTGTTTCATGCATTGCATTTTTATGTAAATTGGATCTTAGCATGCATTAGCTTAGTCTTTAATTTAGTTTGCATTTTAATTTAGTGAGCATTATACACATTACATGCATTACATAAAATTAGATATTTTATAAGGCTTTGTATATAAATAAGCCAATCTTTTATGTGCTTATTTATCTCTTTCTTTCTCGCAAGACTTTTCGGTCGAGCTATTGTGCAATAGCTACGGCCTCGGCAATCAAGGAGCAATCCACTCGTCCCAGCAAGGAAGGAACGAGAAAAGTGGATCAGGCTTCTTCGTGACTAAATTCAAACGATGCTAGCTGCTATAAGAGGAAGGAGGAGGCTGCGGAGCAGGGAGGCCTCCACCCCATTCCAACACTATGCAAAGAGTTCAAACTCTCACCCACTCCACCATCGCCGACCTTGACTATGGCAGCAAGTCTCCACCACCATGGGCATGTGGCGTGACAGGCCACACCGTTGTTTAGAGCTCGCTTGCATCACCACGAGCACGCACAGGGTTGCATGCTATCACCATCAGCGTGCCTCACCTACCACCTTCCTCTATTTCTTCTCCTTCGTTTTCCTTCTCCCTTGTTCTCACCCTCTACGTGAACCAACACCCCACCACCATCAACATCACCATCACCAAACTCAACGTCACTATTCACCTTCTTCCCCATCTTTTTCTTCCTCTATTTTTTTCCTCCACCAAAAAGAACCTAACCATCATTCTCACACCAACCCACTACCGCCACCTCCAACAGCTGCCAGCACCCTCCTCAGCCATGCGCGACTATGTGCGGCTACACGCACATACACATCAGCAAGCTTTTTGTGTGCACCGCCTGCCTGAGCCTCGTTGTGCGCACTGCTCTCCCCGTGCCTCCATAATGCACATGCACCAGCAGGGCAGCTACACGTGCACCGCCTGTCCAAGTCCCAGTTGCGCACGTGTGCGCCACACTTCAGCGTCTAGCCCCAGTCGTGCGCGCACGCCCCTCTCCTCTCCATGCGCTCCTCCAATAGCAAGTAACCATAGCCGCCTCTCCCTCATCTCCGCAAGCAGCAAACAAAGTTGTAGCCACCGCCACCCACCACCTTCCTCTCCTCTATCCCACCGTCTCTAGTCACCGCCATCGAGTGCGGCCCAGCTCAAAGGACCTTCGGCGAGCTTTGCGTCTTCGGCCAACCCTTCCTCCTCATGCATGGTGAAGGGGAAGGTGTTCCCCTGTTTTGCATTGAATTACTTATTACATTTCTTTGCCATTGCAAGAGAGCGATTTTTGATTTAATAATATTCTAATCTAGTGATTTTGTCAGAACTCCCTCCATCTTTCATGAAATACAATATCAACTTATTCAGGTCTTGTTATCTTAATTAAGAGGCGATTTTGATTTGGTTTCTTTGCAAAATTAATTACGAACATTTGTTTTTGACTAGTGTGAGTTTTAATAGGCCAGTGCTTCCTTGTGGATACGACCTACTCCCTTATGAGTGGTTTTTTTATTTTTTATGTATTTTGATTGCATGTTTTGCCAGTCCACATTCGATTTCTATACTACAATGTAATCTTAGATCATATTTTTGAACATCATTTTCACGCTAGATCATTACTGTTCACATGCTTTTTATGTGCTTCAGAGATGAAATTCAGATCTAAAGATTGAAGACTCAAGAAATTACTCTCAATTAAGAGTCTTAGAATGCTCAGGCGTGCATTCTGTTGGAGATTGAAGAGGATTGGAGGTAAAAGAATGCTTTGGAAAGCTTAGGAGCTTCGGAACTTCTATGATCAGTGTACAGAACAATGGTTCATATTTGAATCATCCCAAGAGTTAGATTTAAGGATGAAGAATGATTCTAGATCTATTCATAAGGTCAAAGATGATTGATTTGGCTGTGATTTGGGTCCAAAACTCAACATGAGTACTCTAAACAGAGTTGGGTTTTAGAATGAACCCAAATAGATTAATGACTGGAATCTTCGATAATCTGTTCTAATAGATTCATAATCTTTATATGAATTCAACTAGCTCCTCAATTTAAAGATTCAGGCATGTAAACCTTAAATTTGACTCAAGTTTGACCCACAGAGCTCAAAATTTGACTTTTAACTCTACAACATCTTTGTTCAAATTAACCATCCAATCTGACTAAAATCATCATGAGGAATCTGTTTAACAACTCAAAATTGTATTTTGAACACTCTAAAGGTGTCTCCGAGCTCATCGTCAGAGAACTGAGGGTGAGTTGTTTGTTAGAACAGAGCACTGCTTCTTAGACCTTATTAGCACCTAAAATAGATCCTAGATGTCCATCTCATGCTTCAAGATCATTTACCAAGCTCTAACCCTCAACAGACTCTTCTACCCAGCTCCGTCAAAGTTGGAGATGGAGATCAACAGAGAGAAATCAACATTAAAACACAAGTCTAATAGGTGGAATCTAAGCCCCCAGTCTGCTATCGTTAATGATAGTACTCCTTACCTATTCAAAAAAATAGGTGGGATCTGAGCCTCTAACCAAAACAATTCTATTTGGAGCTTCTTAAACTGTTCTGAAGGCTGTGGCTCTAATTGGAATCGCTGAAGCTCGCCAGAGCTCCGGTGAAAACTGATTTTAGATGATGGAGACCAAATCTCCATTAAACTAAACAAGAATTGTCTTAAAATGTTCTTGAGGTTGTAACTAACCTCAAGAACATATCAATTGATCCAATTGATGATCGAACATATGGATTTATTGAGAAATATAGTAAAAGCACATCTTGAGTTCGCATGAACTCAAGAACTGCCCTCTCACTCAATGGAGTGAGGGGAAATGCTTATTAAGGCTAGGTGAAGTGATTAGGTGACTAATTAGGTGAAGAGGACTCTTCTCAGCTGCTATTGATAACGTGCTCAGAAGTTGAGGTGAATTTAAGTGTTCATGATATAAAGGATTATAACAGGGCCCTTAAGTAATGACTAGGTGACGGAGGGCCCTAATTGTATGTGATAAAAGCTTTGAGACCTCCATCAGAGACAGCAAAGGTGTTAGGTGAAGGTAGAGTGTATCTAGGTGTGTAGGTGATAAATCAAGTGTTTAATGGCATAGAAATGATCGTGAAGAAGTGTAGAAGTTGATAGGTGGATTTAAAAGACAAAAGAGACCTTCGGACAAGCTCAAGGAGCTCGTAGGAGTCGGAGAAGACATAGAGAGATCAAAGCATTACACTACAATAATTAACTAACTAACTAACTAGCTAAATCTAATCTATGCTAATAACTATTCTATCTATGAGTTACCTAGACAAAGGAGATGAGAGGAACTTTGTCGAAGCTCAAACGAAGGAAGAAATTAGAGGACTCTCCGGCGAGAAATTGAAGCGAGGAGGAAGGTAGATGGCACGCTCTAAGCCCTATCAAGAGGAAATGGAGGTGAGGGTGACGAGCTCCGCCGCTGGAGAAGCTCTGATAGGGGGTGAGAGGTCGCCAGAGGTAAGGGAGGACTAGCTTGTCATTGATTCAGTTTGGAGAAGAGGGCTATGGAATCAACAACGCGAATCGGAGGTCTAGATAGTTATTTATAGGGGGAGGAGAGGGTAGAGGGGGAGGTATCTGGACGGTTAGGTGTCTAGGTTCATCGTAACCACCTGCATCTTCTCCAATGCCGATGAAGTTACTCACCTAGGGAAAGTGGGACTTCGAGGAGATCCAATCCGTAGGATGTGAAGGAGAAGGTGAGCGCATGTTGGAGGCAACTTCGAAGGTGGAGTGACAACGGATGGGCGGTCATTGGAGGGTATGGACACTGGACATGGCGAATCGTCCAAAGGTTGAAGAAGACTTCTACTAAGAGGTGTTTTGCAAGTAAAGAAGGATTAGATTGAAAAGAAAGGACTCGATTGCAATGGAAATTAGGAACTTAAGCGTAAACAGTGAGTTTTAAGGCTTATTTTAATTTATTTATTTTTCAACTTTTTATATATTATTATAAGTAATATAAATAATATAATTATGCCTTGAAATTACATTTTTTCCCTTGGACTTAATAATAATATAATTATGACTTAATGATAAGCTTAATTATGTTAATTACATACTTAGGTCATTAAATTAATTAAGTTAAACTAAATACTTAATATATAGCTAAATGATTGTGAACTGAGTCCTAATTACTAATTAAACTTATGTTACGGTTAATTGATCCTTAATTTTATATTTTTTAACTTATTTTATATGTCCTTGCTATTTTACCCCTATATTATAATTAACCCTGCATTTAGTGTATTCTTAGGTAATTAACTAGGGAAAATAACTAATTAGCATTAATTAAGAGCCATGATGAGTTTCTCATCACTACCCTAGCAACTCCTCAAGATGGGTCTCAAGTTGAGGATTCACCTCAACATCATTGGTATTTAGGGCAGACAACTGACCTCTACGAAAAGCATGACAGTGCTGGGCTAAAATATGTGGAGGGAGGTACTGGAGATAGTGGGAGGGAATCTAGTCATAATGGGTATTAGGACGAGGCTGGGAAACAGGAAGCTGAGACTATGGCTATGTTGCATCAAAAATTATCGTAGTTTAGGAAAACATTGCGACGTAGTATAGCAACGAAATCGATACGACATTTAAATTTGTAAAGTTAAAAAAACTGTGAGTTCCGAGGTCGTTCGCAGGGACCAACTATGGAATTCAATCATTAATCAAGTATGATGAATAATGAGCACAATAATCAATCCACAATAATGATATGCAATGAATAATCAAATATACTCAATTAGAATCCAAGAATATATCTCAAGAGTTAATGAAAAAAATATAATGAGGAGCCCAAAAGGTGGTGGTTGAAACCACCAATTAAGCCCCACAATTATTCAGCCTAATTCCCAATTCAATCTCAATTTCTCAATAGTAGCCTCAAACCAATATCAGAGTCAATCTCCTTTACAGATCAGACGTCGGGGCTAAGCATCAGATGACTTAACTTATCAAGCCCCAAGCAGCTCAGAATTTGCCTAAGTGTAATAATGTCTCCCAAGGTTGAACAGTGCAAAACCCGCCCCTCCTCCCATAAAAATTCCCTTCTCTCTCTCTAATTGAGTTGGGTATAGGGTTAATTAGATCCAGATCGGGGACCAGGCTCGCTGACATACGGTGGCGGGTGAGGAGTGTAAGGTATAGGTGAGAGTGACCTCACCCCATGTGTTCGAGGCAGTAAGCTACAGTGCTAAAATCATTATAAATGAAAATCTGAATCGTAATCCCATGATGTAGGTCTATGTGTTTTGTCTTCTTCGCGTGCACAACAGCTAAGACTCCTCTCAAAATCACGCTGCTTCTGGGTGTGTTCTTCCCAATTGGAGGCTTAAAAGGCTTCGTGAAAGTGTTCTGCTCCAGCTAAGGGCGAAAGTGGGAGCGATGACGGTTGGAGCACGGCGGACGGAGGCAGAGGAGTGGAGCTCGCTGGCGATACTTGAAAACTCAAGAAAATGGCCCTAAGGCCTAATTAACACAATCATCAGACTCGCCGTGAGGTGAGGAAGGTGAAGATGGTGGCTTTGTGTTGTTTGGAGTGCTGTGGAGGTCGGTTGAGGTCGGTTAGGGTGGCAGATAGTGTGTGTGTTTGACGGTGGTGAAGGAGTGATCAAAAGTCCAATAGGTTTGAGGCTTTTGATCAGTGAGTCACGGTGGAGCTTTTGGTGGTGGTGATGTGCGGTTTGGGTGCGTGTGTTGGCTCGGTGAGCTCACCGAAGCTTCATCAGCCGTGGAGAAGACAAGGGGGAAGAGCGGTGAGCAATGGGTCAAATTGGGTTTCTAATGACATAAACCTAATCTAGAGAGTAAGAGGGAGAGAGAGAACCTAATTACGTGGACGAAGGGAGTAAGATATGTGCCGGTGTGACTTTTCAGACACGGAGAAGATGAACTCTTCGGTGAGATGGGACGGCGACGACGAAGGGGGTTGGCACTCCTACTTGGTCCAACGAGGAGAAAAAAAAGAGGAGGGAGGTATTAGGCAACCCAATTTGGCCGTTGGGTGGCCGAATGACAGGGAGGAAGAGGGTCATCGGAGCATAGGTCGGAGACGACTAGAGAAGGAGGAGAAGAGTGGATTTGGCTTGAAACCTAGCTTGATTGGACCGGGGAAGTTCCTAGAGCTTATATAGAGCTTGATTTGGCCTTGAAACATGCGAATTTCACACGTTTACTTCATGAATTTGGAAAGTAGAGACCCACCAATTTTGTGAATCTGCTAAAGCTCCTTGCTCCAAATCAAGACCAGAGATGTGGTTGGTATGATTCCTCAACATTTGAACATCAATCCCTTCAATTTTGGAGGGATTTGGAGATGATTTAGTGGAGATTTGAGTCGATCAAAGTCGATCAAGGTGGATTCTCGATGTTGTTCAAAATGTTCAAGCGACAGGGACTAAAATGTGAAGAAGACAACAAAGCTAGGGGGTTTCTATAATAAACTTGAAACCTTGGGGTCTGTATGTGAGAAATAGAATTTTTAGGGCTTAAAATGTAAACTAGGTCAAGATGGACTCTTATTGGACCCAAATTTTGGTGTTGACCTAATTTGAACCCAAGAAATCTAATGGTGAACTTGGATTTGAGTTTTGACCACATTTGACTGGGCACATTGCATAGGAGCCGAAATCAAGGCAAATTCTCGTCTGAATCTTTGTTCTAGGTCAAAATGGTTTCAGATGGTCAAAGTGAAGGTATCAAACCTTTTAAAATATTTTCCATAAATTTTAGGAGGTTCATATTGATTTTATCTCGATCAAAACCCTTTTAATTTAAGTAGGGCTAATAATTAGGATTTTCAATGATATTTTGATCCTCGAAATGTGTGAAACCCTAATTCAGTCAGTGTGAACCCAGTTCTTGGTCTTTTATGTTCATTTGACCTTTAATTAACCCCTGATCAATCTTGTGGTTAATCCGCATTTGTGATGTGCTGTTAAAACAATAGAATTAACCCTATTTTCTTGTCTTCTTAAATCAAATCAGTGTGGAATTATGATCCTCAGACGATCATTTAGGAGCATTTCTCACTTGATTCTGATTAAATTGAGTTAGTTATGATGAATGATGGTGTTACCATTAGCCTCGTCCCTAACCTTATGCGTAGGTGGTGGTCTACCCCTGGTAGCCCCCTTCTCCGTGGCCTTATCTGCACATAAATAAAAATAGAATTAAGTAAACATATATTGGAAAATGTATATGATAAAAGGAAAAAATATAAACAATTATTTTTAAAAAAGTAACTAAATTTAAATTGAGTTCTGAGTAAGAAGTCAAGCTAATGTACTCGTTTCTATATAACACATAGTCATTGGGACATTTGTGAATCTTCTCACAATTCATACCAAGTATGCGAATTTCCTTCTTGGATTCATACCACGACTCTGGCACACTGTTGGGATTATTCAACAACTCCTGTATAAACTGAAGCACCTCCGACATCATTTTCGTTGTAGCTCTGTTCATAACTTTCATCTGAAATAATCTCAACAGGAAGGACAACCTCGACATGGAACTTATTCCAGGCACTATAGGTTCCTCAGCTGCCTTCATCGCATCATAGAACTGATTACAGCTATTAAGTCTTTCCTCATCATTTGTAATATCAGGATCAACCTCTCTCATCTCATGTAGCATCTCATTGATTTGATTATCATCATCTTCCTTATCATTAGAATCATCCACTTTAACTATATTCCGTGTGTCATCCTGTGTTGGTTCCTCTCTATGTGTAGTCCACTTCGTGTAATGCTGCCACCAACCATTACAGATCACATGTTCTAGAACTGTGTTCTTATCCTGGACGAATCCATTGAAACAATTCCTACGCAGACAGAATATTTTCTCCAAAAATTCTCCACGTTTGTATTATTTTCTATCTTCATGAAAGGCCTAATCCAGGATTGAGATCACTCCACTCTTATACTTAGGGTAATACAAATTCCTCAGACTAATCCAAGACTTGTCCATGATAACCTAAAATTTTATTACAAACAACCCACAAGTTAAGAGTGAATATGTGGAAGGTATTTGTATTTTAAAGAAGATTTTAACTTAATAGCCCATTCTCGAAGATTTGATCTCGTTACCTATTACACGTAACTAGTGTATGAAGAAATTTTGGTAGCATCTCCCTACACTTTTCCAGTATACCCCCAAGACTAACCCTAACTACGTTCCTAATAGCTTCCATTAAAAGGCACTTCAGGAACGAAGCTAAAATTAGTTGGTATACCAGTGAAGAGCGAAAAAATGCATCCAAAATTTCTCTACACACTAGTTACAGGTGACAAATAACCTTAAATTGTGATTAAATCTTCAAGGATCCCCTTAGCTCAGAACTTCTCTGAACTAAGGACGACGACACTTATGACATGTTATAAAAACAACACATCGTGCATGTAAGTGAGGTATACACCCACTTTGCATTGTCTGTATAAGTCTCGATGGGCTAGTAGTTTGACACAACTTTATCCTCTCATAACTTGTTACCTAAGGGTTAGAATTCTTATTGTTTGTCATTAAGTACTTCTAAATTTGTGCAAGTGTGTTGTACTAAGAGCTAAAAATCAAGCATTTAACACAAATAATAAATGTGGACACTCCCCACATCTAGCATAATAGAAATTACATGAAAAAATTAGAAATGTACGCACACCCCACATTTAATTTGTATCAAACAACACATGCAATTAACATTTCTAACAAAATACATTTAATTTATATCAAACAACACATGCAACACATTTAATTTATATCAACGTTTATAAAATACATGCAATTGATACAATTAAACATTTCTAAGAAGTTGATAATTACAATAAATTACATGTAAATTTAACATAATTTATTTCACAGGCAAATTTAATTTCCAAAAATAAATTTACAAGCAAATTTAAAGTTTAGAAAATTTACATGCAATTTTTTCATTTACAAACATTAATTCACAAACTAAATTAATTCACAAGATAAATTAATACAATTTATTTAACAATAAATTAACAAAAAAAAGGGAAGGGTCGGGAGGGGCTGTAGGGGTGTAGGGGAGGGGGGGGGTGGGGGTAAGTAGTAGGGAGAGGCTGCAGGGGGCATGGGGAGGGGGAGGGGCGTGGGTGCATGGGGAGGGTGGTGGCACGGGGAGGTGGATGGCACGATGCGGGGAGGATGTGGTGCTGTGGCATGGGGAGGGGGTTGTTGATGGGCTAAAACGGGGTTTTAAAATCGCTTCGTTGAAATATAGTCGAAATAGCTCGAAAACAGATGCAATTTATATCTCGAAGAATCGTCAAAAAAATCTGAGGTTGAACACAGGAAGCAAGTATTGCAATTTAATCTCAAAGATCATAATTCTAGCACATATTTGAACAATAATTCCATTCAAGAATAATGTATATATGAGAATTAGTATTAAAATGAAAAAAGAATGGGGTAAAATGGTGATTTAAATCAACAATCACCCCTCACAATAATCCCAAATAAGTGAACAATAAGGTTCAATCAAATAATCCACGTAGATAAGTAACCAAAGAGCCACAGGAACAAAAATTGGTAGGATCAGATGTTGGGCAGGGAGATCAGATGCCTTAACAAAGGCTCTGCTATAGTGCCTTTCCTCTTTTCTCCTTTTGTTCTTCTTCTTTCTCTCTTCTTCTTCTTTCACGCACAAGGGTCCCTCAACCTCTTCAGCGACTAAGTGTTGGGGCCTTCTCACAGAGAGAAAACCCCCCACCTTCCTCTTCTCTTTCTCTTTAACCTGCCTAAACGGATTGCTATCTGGGTATTCGGGGGTCCGATTGACCAAGGCTATCGGGCGTGGTGGTAGCCGAGGAGTAAATGCATGCATTGAGGGACCTGACCTCTCGTGTACTAGGCGAGGGGTCATATGCAGAAAATCATTATATACGGCGCTGCGAGCTTTTAATCCCACGATATGGGACTAACTTGTTTCCTATTCTTCGCACGAGCAATAGCTGGTGAAGAAGCCTCTAATTGAGGTCAAAGGGGGCTTGTTCTCTGCCAATTGTGAGCCTGGAAGGATGCTTGGAGGGAATCCGCATTGCTTGGAGGTGAGACCTGGGGTTGCTATGGCAAGAACACAGCTCTAAGGTTGCTTGGAGGAGCTCTATCAATGGCGGCCAAGTGTGATGACCTGAAACATGAAACATGGCCTTGCGGCCATGTCAGAGAATCTCAGAAGCTTCGTGCAAGTGCAGCAAGGGTGGTGGTGGCAGTGACGTGTTGTGAAGGTCATTGTAAGTGGCTGGCAAAGGCGAAATATGAAGGTGAAGGGGGCGGTGTTTGATGGAGAAATCGACACAGCAATCCCCTCAATTTCTTAAGGGGTTTTGCTTGCGCGGACACGTCGATGGTGTGGAGGTCGATAGCGAGCGGATTGGTGGAGTAGAGTGGGTGCAAAAGCTTGCTAGAGGTATGTCGGTGAGGTGGAAGACGGAGTTGAAGCGAGCGCTATGGTGGTCGAAGCGAAGTTTGGAGGTGCGATGATCATAAGCAGATGATGATGAGTTGAGGGGACTAGCTATCGGACAAAGGAGGATGGAGTTGGCACCAATTGTGGTATGGCCGGCGCCGGAGAAGGTGAAGGCTTCGGTGATAGAGACGGTGATGACGAAGGGGTTAGGAAGCACCTTGCAGGTATGGCAAGGTGCGGAATGAAGAGGGAAGTTGAATTCGATCGCCTATTGTACGTGACGGCCGGTGAAGAGGCCAAAGGTAGAAGGTTGCTGGAGATGAGTCAAAGCGAGCCGGAGGTAGGGAAAGAAGAGGTATTGTGGCTCAAAAACTTGCTGAGGTAAGGCAGGCGAGGAGGGTCTTATATAGGCCATTGGATGAGCTTCCAAGCTTGGAAACCAAGCTTGAAAGCTCAAAAATTAGGGAGTAGGAATTGGCAGTTTCAAGGAGTTCTCACGAGCTCCACAAGGAGATTTGGAGTTTAGGATTATGTTTAATTGATTAGGAAACTCCTTAGGGTTGTCCCTTCCAATTTTGGAAGGGATTGACCAAGTAATCAGGGAGGAATCTCTGATTGAGAGCTTGGTTGCATGGGTTCACACCTGCCATTGCGGAAGGGACCCAAATGCAAAGAAGACAATCAAGTTAGGGGGCTTTTTGTAAGGATTTCGAAAGTTGGTGGTATGAATGAGAGAGAAAGATCAGACTAGACCAAAATGCAGACTAGGTCGAAATGATCTCTGATTGAGCCCAAATTTTGGTAAAAGCCTAATTTGAACTCAAGGAATCTGATGGTGAAGTCTGATTTTGGTTTTGACCAAGTTTGATTGAGTAATTTATGAAGAAATCCAAATTAGGACAACTTCTTATTTGAGACTTTGTTTTAGGTCAAAATGGGTTCAGATGGTCAATTCAAGGATACCAAACCTTATAGAATATTTTTCTATGATTTTTAGAAGGTTTAGGTGAATTTTATTCTGACCAAAACCTCAGTTAATTAAGTGGATCTGAAATTAGGATTTCAGATGTCTATTAATTCTTGAAATGCACAAAAAACTTGTTTCTGTCTGCATGGACCCTTTTATTAGACATTAATGACCATTTGACTTTTAATTAACCCCTGTAATTCCTCGTGGTTATTTTGTACTTATGAAATGTAGTTGCAATTGCAAAAATAACCTTGTGTTATTCTCTTTTTCTTAAAACAGAATAGAATGCTCATAGGACCCTCTGATGGTTATGTAAGAGCTTTTATCAACTTTATCATACTAAATTGGGCTAGTTAGGACTCGTGATGGTGTTCTCATCAGGGGTGGCACAGGGAGGGGGATGGCATGGTGTGACGCCGTAGGGAGAAGGATGGGGTAGTGCGATACAGAGGGGGCGGCGCGGTGCGGCAGCTACGGCGAGGGCTACGAGGAGATGGTGGCACACGAGGAGGGGGTGGCTCAGTGAAGGGATGAACCTTTTCTCTCGCATTGTGGGGAGAGGGATGGCAAGGGGGAAATGAGATTGCGATTCAAAAAATATCTGGAGATTTAGCAACGGTTCTAAAAAACATTATCGCTAACTGACAGTTAGAAAGCCGCGCTTAGTGATGATTTAGAAAAAATTGTCACTAATTCAATTGGTTCCTACCTTGAAATTTCAGGGTAGCCCCCATTTTTATGGACATTAGCGACGATTTTATAGTTCCCCGTGGCCATTTGGTGAATATTTAACCTCTGCGGGAGGAAGGAGCGTGTTAATCGATTAAGACAAGTTACTAATCGATTAGTAAAAGTTCTTGGAATGGTAGTCTGAGCGAACCTTTAGCGTTGGAAATTACCATCACTAAAACTTATCCCAGGACCTGACGAGTACAATTTGTTTTATGGAGAGAAGGGATTGTGCTTTAGGCCACGGTGTCTTTAATAACCGTCACTAACTCTTCCAATTAGTGACAGTTATAAAATCGTCACTAAAAGCTGTTGCAAATTGCTCTTTTTCTAGTAGTGGTGGTCTGGATCCAATGGTCGTAACACGAGATTAGGATGTCCATAAATATTGATCAATTTACATTGCTATGCTTTTGAAGCATAGCTTTGCAATGGTTAATTTAGTATGATGTTTATTTATTTGTTACATTTTTTGTAGTTATTGATAGGCCTTTATAGGTCTATGATCTTATTTATCGGTCTCTCAAACATATACTTTCATTAAGCTTGTAATTATGTCTTCTATCTTTTGTATATCGTACTTGTCTATATTATAGACTCCTTTGTTTTTATTTCCCAATTTTAAAGGTAATTTATGTATTTAAAGTTTCCTCATATGAAACATGTCATGTTAATACACTCGTGTAGTTGGTTAATGCATCGGTATAAGGTTAATACACCAATGTGTCACGTTAGTACACCAATGTGTCACGATACTACACTGGTGTGTCACGTAAGCACACTAGTGTACTCAATGAGTGGCATCTGTGCATGAAAGAATACACCAGTCAAATGAGAATTTCAATTTTACTAAGTCAAGTTCCATTCCCTTAAAATCATAATAATACAACGGTAATGATGAATTTGAAACAATGATACCATTTATGAGGAGTCATCGAGTATGATGATCCACCCACAAAGCATGGACAATTTGATCCCTTATCAAATCCCTAGCTCTTACAACACTCTCGTCAACAAGGTCATCTCGTACTAACATATCCTCCATGTCTTCAAGATCATCAAGTGTTGTGTACAAGAAATCATCGTCAACTTTCCACCAAATAATCATGTTGTGGATGATGCAACATGCCATCACGATTTTGCACTACGTCTTGAACCCATAGAATGGTCTTGCATCTAGAAGCTCGAAACGCCTTTTCAAAACACCGAAGGCACACTCCACAACATTCTATAGTTGTGTGTGGCGATAGCTCATTGTAATTTTGATGTCTATTATTTCGATTTTAATACTCCTGCAAATGATATGGCATGTCATGAAAGGAAGAAACAAAGGATTCCGTGTTAGCGTAACCAAGGTCTGTAAGGAATCTACGTCCATTCGGGATGTTAAGACCATTTCTTATAGCCCATCGCAACACCCTCATATCTGCAGCTGAACCCTCCCAACCAGTACCCACGAACACAAATTCCAAGTTGTAGTCAACCGTAGTAATGATGTTTTGGCTTGTCCAACCCTTCCAATTACAAAAACATGCTTGCTCCCTAGATGGAACTATTATGCATACATGGCAACCATCAATAACTCCTACAACATCATTCGCAAAACACGAAAGTAATCAATTTGATATAATCACGAACAATACATAAATGAATAATGTACAAAAGAAAATAACAACCTCAA
Organism: Thalassia testudinum; assembly: GCA_037157565.1. Taxonomy (NCBI): domain Eukaryota; kingdom Viridiplantae; phylum Streptophyta; class Magnoliopsida; order Alismatales; family Hydrocharitaceae; genus Thalassia; species Thalassia testudinum. The sequence continues at coordinate 51,117,086 of JAZHRO010000018.1, read as the reverse complement.
AAAGGGAAAAATTTTTTATTGGACTGAATATCAGCTGGTACAGAAGAATGAATTGTTAGAATCTGTATGAACCTTCGCTTCAGAGAAACCAACACATCTAGTATTAAGTTAAAAGACCTAGAAATTATTTCACTGGAGTGTTGGAACTACTCAACTAGGTTCCTATTTAAGGCATTCTGACCAACAACATATAGGAATATTACTTACTACTTGTTAACCGTAACACCCTATGAGTCTTTAACGTCGGTTACATCCTGGAGGTATTCGGAGTGCGTAACAAAGCCCTCCTTACCCTGTATGCATTCTTGGAATGACTTGGTCTTTTAGCGAGGCGAGATCAATGTTAAAATCAATGCGTCGTAGTATAGTTGAGATCGCTCGAAAATAAATAAATTTTATTACTTGAAGTTTTAAGTCCGAGGTCGAACACAGGGAGCAAATTAGGGTTTAAAAATCAAGAGCACAACTTTAAGATTGAATATAATATGCAATGAAAATCAGAGTATAGTGCAAAAACACAATGTCAATGTATATAGAAGAAGCACAAAAAAAATGGACGTCTGATGTTGGAAATCAGACGTCTTAAATATAAGGTTGCTACAGTGCTTCTATTTCTCTTCTCTGTTCTTTGTCTCTGGCTGGCTTTCTTCCTTCTTCTTTCTTCTCTGATTTCTTCGTGCCTTAGCCTTCTTTCTGCCTTTGGTTTCTCTTTCTCTTTCGACCCTTCAGCTTCTTCTTCTTCAGTCCTTGCCTTCTCTTCGTTTGCCTTTGGCTCTTCTCTTTCTTCTTCTCTTTCTTCTTCTCTGTCTCTGTGGCTCCTTCTCTTTCTTCAGCCTTCAGGTTCTTCCTCTTCAGTCTTGCCTTCTCCTTCCTTAGCTTCTCAGGCTTCTGCCCTCTCCTACCTTGGCTTCTTATTCTCCTGCTTGCGAGAGCAAAACCTACCCCTACCCACCCTCGCGATCTCTCTTCTTTCTCTCTTAGGCTTGCTCTCCCAGAGCCTTCTCGGGTAATCGGGTCGGGTATGCGTGCCCGAAACCAGGCCCATCATGTGCGTGGTGGGTGAGGAGTACAGGCTAGTCGGGTATACGGGTTAGGGCCAGGTCCACAGGCAGTGGGTCACGAACGAGGCAGTGAGGGCAAGTGAGACCTCACCCCGTGGTCAGGAGGCGATAAGCCTATGTGACTTTTACAATTTATGTTGCTGCGCATGCTTACTCACATCCGAGGTGGGACTAAATGTCCCACCTTCCTGTTGCGCGCATCCACAGCAGATGGCATCCAATTGCGGATGCTACTGTGGCCTTCAATGCCAAGTGCTTGGTTGAAGCTGTGCGCGAGGAGAGTCCGCACTCCTTGGGACTCATAGCTTGGGGCGAGACGACCTGGAACAAGCTTGCAAGCTAGCTGCTTGCTTGCTTTAATGGCGGTAGGGCTCCTGTACCTACAGTCATGCAAATGTCCTTGCGGCCTCATCAGAAGGCTCAGGAGGCTTCTCCAAGACACGGCGAACGTGCTGCAGGGGTCGACACGACGTGTGGGTGGTTGTGGTGGCGGATCTAGGGCACCCTGTGGCTGTGTGTATGGGTGTGTTTGGGGGGTGTTTTGGGTGTGTGGTGCGGTGAGTGAGGTGAGGGATTACATTCAGTGAGGTGTGGCGATGCTCATGGAGTGGTTAGCAAGGCGGATGGAGGTGCGGAGCGGTGGGGATGCCTCACCGGAGTTTGGTCGGAGATGAAGAAGGTGGTGGTGATTTGTGGCATCGAGGGATTGTTTCAAGAAATAAAGAGGGGGAACAGGAAGAGGGGGGAGAGAGGAATTATCTGACCTAGTTTAAGGACGAAGGGAGGTAGGGATGGCGGCCGGCTCGTGTTGTTGTCGCCGGAGATGATGCTCTCCGTAGGTGAGGCGGCGGTGACGATAGGGGTAGAGGCAACGTTTGGGCTGGTGCGGCTGACACGGATGATTGAGAGGAAGATAACCCAACCACTAGTATTGTGGTTGAGCAACGAGAGGGAGAAGACAGAGCGGCCGGAGCTTGCGGAGAAGTTGTGGCCGGCGAGGAGAGAAGAAGGTGGGGTGGACCAGCTCAAATCCAAGCTGAGGAGGTGTAGAATGAATTAGGGTTTCTTATATAGGCCCTGGAGGTTGGTTTTGTGCTTGGAAGCCAAGCTTCCAAGCATGGCCATGTCATCGGAGATGGAAACTCAGAGAGACCCAAATCTCTCATGTGTTCGTATGAGAGATTGGGTAGGAATTAGGGCTCAATAATGGGTTCACATGAGAGGAGATTTCTCAGAGAATCTCCCTTTCAATTTTGTAAGGGATTCTCTGAGAGATCAGAGAATTCTTGGCTTTGAAACCTCGCCGGAATAGGATTCCCTCCGCTATAATGGTGGAGGGACCTAATTGCAAAGAATGATGAGGAAGTTAGGGGGGTTTCTACAGAGGTTTTCAAAAGATAGGGGTAGAAATGTAATTGGGCTAGACCTGTTTACAAAGTAGGTCAATATGAATTCCCCTTAGGTCCAAATTTTGGTATAAACCTAATTTTGACCTAAGGAATCTAATGGTGAAGTTGGATTTTAGGTTTGACCACGCTTGACTAGGAAATTTACACAAAAACCCAATTTAGGGCAAATATTTGACTGAGACCCCAATTTAGGTCAAAATAGGTTCCAAGGTCCTAATTGAAGGTTATAAACCCTAGAAGATATTTTTCCATAATTTTTAGAGGGTTTAGGTAAATTTTATCTTGACCAGAACCTTGTTAAATTAAGTGGATCTATTTTAGGGTTACAAGAAGTCATTTAATTCCCAGAATTCACATGAGCCATTTTCTGTTTGAACCAACCCACTTTTTATCTTGTTAAGACCATTTGACCTATGTTTAGCCCATGAGAAATCCCGTTGTTGCACTGCAATGGTAAAATTGCAGTTTTACCCCTTGTTTCTTACTTTTCTTTCAGAAGGGTTATTCATTGAGTTAGGACCTCCAGTTGGTTATGTAGGAGCTTTTGTTCTCTTTTTTAGGTCAAAATGAGATAGTTAGGGCTTATGATGGTGTTCCCATCACTTGGGTAGCCACGAATCACTTTGTGGACCCAGTCATGCCCTGACAAAGCCTCATCATTTTGTCTTAGTCGCAGAGCTCGCTGGTGGAGAGAGTAGTATGCATATGCAAGAGGTATGGTAACCGATGCCAGCAACAAAACATTGTTCTCGTCATCATCCTCAACGGATCGGTGGTCATTAGTATTCATATATGTTGTAACATAATACACATATACCAAAAAAACTAAAATCATGAAACTTAAATGACATTAATAGTCACACACACATACAAAAACCATATATATATATACAAAAGAAAACCACGAAATGTAAATGACATTAAAATTCAGAACAAGTGAAATAAATAGCTAATAATGTTTAAGACAAGTAATCGTTAATGCATAGAAAAGTTAAACAAGCACCCAATAGTGTTAACGACAAGTACAAAATGTTCCAATGAAATGTAGAACCAATCCACCAAAGTGATTTATCAAACTTAAAAGCATTTCCAAATAACCAAATGAAACCAAACACGCAACCAATCAACGAAAGCGATGACCTAATCAAGCAAGTGACATCATGAGTCGGAGCAAGTGATCAGAATCCATAATCACTTCCGACATGCTTCCAAAGAAATGCACCCTACTTAACGTCGGAGTGCACTGCGTCTTTGAAAATTGTCCTCCACACAATATGAGTGAAAACATCCGCCAATACGAGTAAATCGTTGAGTGTGATGTTTGCCACTCAAGTGCGCAATGTCCTCATTCACTCATGAAGTTCATCAGCGGTGTGGTCAACCCTTGGGGCTAGGGTTATGTGGTGCTTCACCAACATCCTCATCAACTCCGTAAACTCATTCATCTTAGAAGCTGATGAAACACTTGCACTTGATGCCCCCTTCTTCCTATGTTTTCCCCGACTTGTACTAGTCCCCTCCGAAGCAAGCTTCGAGCCTTATGGCTCACACAATGGAGGTGGTGGTTCACTTGCATGCATCACTATTAGGACGTCTGTGTACGATGTAGGGTTATTGTACACATATATGGTATTGTTTACCGAATTAACTATAAAAGATTGACTCATATACGACATCCACATGTCGTGGCTGGTTGGTCGATGACATTGCGTGCTCACCAGTTGCAGTATCCTTACCAACGATTTTATGGACATCCTTAAAGAATATGAAAGGCTTGCCATGTAATTTCACAAATTTTGGAGGAAGCTACATGTCATTCAAATAGATTATGTTTACTTTTATTGATTGTCGAACATTTCAATGAGAAATTACTGAAGGGAAATAATTCATCACTTCACTCTAGACAAATGGTGAAGGTGCTATAGGGCAACCACTAATAGGATCAATTCCCCAACCACTTTTGTTATATAGTTGGATATAAAACCTATGCTTTCTCTTCAACTCCTTCAATCGATTTAGGATTTGCTTGTGCTTGTATGGCAATCCCGTAGCCAACACAAACTTCTTGTTTATCTCAACCCAAGTGGTGTGTGAACGAACCCTTATCCCAACGTCCATTCATGTACTGCTCCTTTAGAATCTTCACCAACTCGATTGTCATCGCATTCTCCAATTTCTTAGCCTTCTTACTACCGGAAGTTGAAGGAATGGAAGAGGCCATTCTATAAGGGAATGACGTCGACTAACATTAAACCATCACATCATGACTTAACTAATTACCCACCGGTGTACTGTCAAAATCCATTGATGGATTACATAAATCCACAAATGCATTATACAATACACCGGTGGTTTGCAACAATCCACCAATGGATTTTCACAATACACCAGTGGACCTATACAACACATTGGTGCATTCTAACCATCCACCGGTGCATTCTAACCATCCATCGGTGGATTACATAGATCCACACATGTATTACACAATACACTGGTGGTTTGGAACAATCCACCAGTGGATTCACACAATACATCGGTGGATCTATACAACACACCGGTGGATTCTAACCATCCACTGGTGGATTTAGACAATCCATTGTGCACTACAACAATCCATCGATGGATCTTCACAATTCACCAATGGATTCTAACCATCCACCGGTGCATTGTACTCATACACTGGTGTATTCTATTAATCCACTAATGGATTACCATTTTCCATCTATGATACGTTCCAATCCACCAGTGTATTCCTATTATCAAGCGATGTCACTACGACACTATCTTCAAATTATTCAAAATTTATGATGCAAATTACATAAAAGTGTACTTGAAATGGAGATGACTAATGAATAACTCCAGCAAAGTCAAGGCAATGGCCGATCTTCGCAGCGAGCCTAGCATCGATTATCAACACAACATGAATGCAAAACTAACAAATAACACAAGGAACACAAATTTGACATGTACTAGTCAATATCTTTTGTAGAACCTCCCTCCTCATTCCTCTCCTCACTTAGCAAGCACAAAACGATAATGACAAGCACCACCCAATACCTTAGATGCCCATTCCTTTTATTCGAAGAAGAATACCTCCCTTGCATTAATCTCATCCACCTTCTAAGGGACATATCAGATACGTGCAAACAGCTGGTCAATGTTCTCATCAGACGAATCTACGATGTTAGATAATCTTCCACAAGATCTTCAACTCTTATCCATACATGGGGAAGGAATCAAACGACCGACCGCTTGTACCACCCAAGATAAAGCAAAGATGGGTACACCACTTGCCAACGTAATATTGCCTTGTAGGAGAAATGAGTACGTCTTATGACAAAGGCAAGATTTCTTATATATTCGCTTCTTTGGAAATCGTAGGTCGACGCTGCCATCGCCAGAACTTGCCATTGCCATTACTCTCCCAACAACCGAAGTAATGTGAGAGGGATTGTGGGCAGGTTTACACTATCCCGATAGAGAGAAAAACCTATATAAAGCACAGGATTGAAGGCAGGATGAAACAATCCACCCCCCTGGGAAGATCTTATCCTGGGATTCAGGACTCAATCCTGGCATAGAACAACCCCGGGATTGAAACCCCCAAATGGAGGATTGCGAAGACAAACTCACTAAACAAATGGTACTTTAGATCATGATCCTATGACCCTAATAAATCCCTTCCTAAATCCTATCCTAAGTCACAACAAAGCCTAGTTAATTGGCCTCATCTCTACCATTAAATCCTAGCCCTTAACACATCATCCAAAGGCCCTCCTTATACCACCTTACGGACAACCCTAATAACCTAGGAACCAACCTTTAGCCACCTCCCTTGATCACATCTAGACCCTCCATCATCTTCCTAATTAATCCTAGCCCTTCCTTAGGTTCCAACAAAAATAACTTATCCTTATACCTTAGGTTTAAATCTAAACCCTTGATTTTTAGACACCTAATTCCAAACTTCCAGATCTTTGATCTAAGGCAACTTAGATCCACTAATAGGAAGCCTCCACCCTCTCTATAAATACATAGTCCATGCCCCCATCCTCCCTTCATGTTCACTTAGTCTAAAATTAAGTTATAGTCTCTCACCACCTTCCACTAAGCCTTCCTATTTAGATCCTCTCACCATCTTTCTCCATTAGAAGATTATTTTATTGCTAAAGTTGAATGATTGCGGATGATAAAATACATCGTAGTATAGTCGACAAGAGCAAAAACAACTTTAAATTTATAACTCGAATTTTTGTGTTCGAGGTTGTTCCCTGGGAGCAAACTTTAAAGCATATTTTACCACTATCTAATTATTTACAAAGTTTGAAAGCTCAGGAGTTAGATGTAAAAGAATCAATCTCTAAACTCAAGCAATCTAGTTCAAAAATAAAAATCGAGTATGAGAAAGCTAAGTGCCAAAATAAATTGATTCAAGGAGCGCCCACAAAAAAATAGTTCAATCAACCTTTACACTTATGCTATTTTTGGAAAAACAAGCCTTTCACTACTTGGCCAAACACCCTAATGGGTTGCCCCAGATGGGCCTATCAAGCTCTCCCTCTCTCGTATATTCACACACACACACACACATATATAGTAGGGAGCTCTCTCCTGACTGAATAACGAAGGAAGATAAATCAACATAAATCTCTTGAAATCTTTGCACATGACCGAGGTGGGACTAAACTTGTGAGTTCAATTAAAAAAAAGTGAATCTAAAGTTGCTTATTGCAGTGGTGCAAGTATGTCCTTTGATGGGAACACCATCATGAGCCATAACTAGCTCATTTTGACCAATTAAGTCAATAAATGCTCCTACATAACTGCCAGAGAGTCACAAGTCATTGCATATTCATTTTGAAAGAAAAATAAGAAACTAGGGCCAAAACTGTAATTTTACCAGCTCATCATGAATGCACTACAACCAAGGGTTTTCATCAGGGGTGAATGAAGGTCAATTGGTCTTAAAAATATAACAAGTGGGACAAGACAGACAGAAAATGGTTTGCACGTGTTCAGATAACTAAATGACTTTTGAAACCGTAAAATAGGCCCGCTTAATTAACTAAGGTTATGATCAAGATAAAAATCACCTAAACCCTATAAAATTTATATAAAAATATTCTATAGGGTTTATAACTTTCAATTTGACCATCAGAACCTGTTTGGACCTAAAATAAAATCACAGACAGATATTTGCCTTAATTTGGGTTTTTGCATAAATTACCCAATCCAACATGGTCAAAACCAAAATCCAATTTCACCATTGGATTCCTTAGGTCTAAATTAGATTTTTATCAAAATTTGGATCCAAGATGAATTTGTCTTGACATAGTTTGCAAATTGGTCTTGTCTAATTTCATTTTTTCCCTTAGCTTTCAAAATCCTTTCAAATAGGCCCCTAACTTTGTCATCGTTCTCATAAAAAGGTCCCTATCGGCATTAATCCTATTCCTACTTGCTCTGGAGACCTTAAAATGGAAAGAACTCTCTGATTTCTTGACAATCCCTTTCAAAATTGAAAGGAAAGTTTGTCAAGAAATTTCCTTCCTTTTGAAACCAATCCCAAGCCCTAAAACCTGCCCAATCTCTCATGCAAACGCATGAGAGATTTGGGTATCAAGGAACTCTCAAGTCTGGCAAGGCTTTCCAATCTTGGAAAGCTTGTTTCCCAAGTTCAAACTGCCTCTAGATCCTTATATAAGAGAGCCTAGATCCCCCCGAACTTCCTACGCTCGAAATCGACCGAGATTCCCCATAATTCCTCTCTCTCTTTCACGGTCGAAGGTTCCTCGATGTTCGGTGACCTCTTCTGCTTTTCTTCGTTGTCCATCCACAATACCAGCGGTGGATCTATCTTCCTCACCTCCTTCCGCATCTCACCGTAGCAGTAGACTCCTCCTTCTCCGTCATCCTTGCTGTTTCTTCCTCACTGAAACCATCTTCGTCTCCAGTGTTGGTCGCACCTCAACCAATGCTATCTTTGCCTCATTTCGTCCACTACTAGGCTAGCTAAGTCCCCTATTCCCTTTACTTTATTTTCACATTCACCCCACCTTGTTTCGACCACCAATGACCCTCTGCGACTTCTTCTCCATCTTCGGCGACCACTCTGGTGAAGGATTTCGTCCTCTCCATGCGACCATCCCCTTCGCCGACCACCCTATAAGCTTTACCTCACCTTCCTGCATAAAACACACTCCTGTTTCATCCTCTCGCTCACTCAAACACACCCTTGAACATACCCACTTTCACGCACACAGATCGACCTCTACACGCACGCACGGACCACGAGGCGCCACACAAAACCCCCCGTCGCACTCGCCGTAGTCCGGCGATCCTCCCTGAGCATTCTGACAGAGTCGAGAGGCCATTTTTGTGTTTTCAGGTGTCGAGCTCCTTCTTGCCATTAACAGCGAGTTCGAGCTTGCTTGAGAGTTGCTCGAGGATGTCTTCGCCCCAAAAGTCATCTCCAGGAGATGCGGAAAGCCTCCAGGACTAAGTCTGGTCTGACAATTGGAGGAGTCTACCTCCTTATTGTACGAATTCGACGAGGGAGCTACTGTTGCAGACATGCGGAAAAGAAGGCGGAACAATAGTCCTATATCGTGGATCGCGGGAGCAGGAGAGTCAAATAAATTGAAACAGTGTTAGAGGCTATTCGCCTCATAACATGGGGTGAGGTCCCTCTCACCCACGCACACTTGCGCCTCATTCGCGACTCTGTCCCCTGTGGATTTGGCCGACCCGTTTACCTGCCTAGACTGACCTGCACTCCCCGCTCACTACCGCACACCGGTGAGCCCGGACCTGGGTACGCTGAATTCGATAACCCGATTACCCGTGGCTCTGGGAGAGAGGATCCTAAAGAGAGAAGGAGAGGATAGCTACGTGGATTGGGGAGGGTTTTGCTCCAATGAGACTCTGAAACTTAGCTGGATTTAGAAGAAGAAAAGAAGAAGTAGAGAAAGAAATAAGAGGAAGCAGAAGAAAGGAAGGAATGGAGAACGAAGAAGAAATCCAAGCACTATAGAATTAGACGTTTAAGATATATGATCCTACCATCAGACGACACATTTGAGCATTATTTCATATATTGATATTTGAGTTCCTTAGCTATTATTGTAAGGAGTATATGGTGGCATAAACCACCATTTTACTCCACTATTTTTGCAAATTGATACTTGATCCTAGTGCTACATTATTTTGAAATAATTCTTGATTTCAATTCTATAGCTTTCTTGTCTTATATTGCAATTTTTGAGTTTTGAATTCCATATTGCTCCCTGTGTTCGACCTCAGAACTTTTTCGAGTAATAAAAAAATCTATTTGTTTTTAAAGCGATTTTGACTATATTACAACGCTTTATTTTAAAACTCGATTTTGCCGCGTTAACATTTTGGCACCGTTGTCGGGGAGCAATGGGAAATTTAGAACTATTGATTGCAATTCCTGATTTGGTACTAACTTGCTTTATCTCTTTGTTGTTGTTTCAAGAGGGATTCATTAAAGAAACTTCAGCCGCACATCAAACACGCCAGGGGCAGGTAAGCTCTATCTCTTCTCTCTTAAGCCCCTATTTCTGAAAAGGTTAAAAGGAAAAAAAATCAATTAGGGCTACTTGCATTTTATTCTTAGATTAATCATCAAGTTGCCTGATTGGAAACATTCTATTTAGAAAACAACAAACCCTGATTTGGGCACCCACTTAAAGTTTAAGGTATCTAGGGCTACCACATTCTTCTTTGAGCCCTAGGTATCACATTTGGATAAATTAAATTGGACCAAATCAGAGCTGATTAAGGATTCCAATTTAGGATTTTAGAGACACACTTGCTTAATCAAGAATTGATCTTTCCAAACAAAGTGTGCCTAAGCCTTGATTAAACTGATCTATTCAAACAAAACCCTAAAATCAGGCTCTTAAATTCATTTGAACACTAAAAGAGGGACCTAAACTTCTCAAGAGGACAAATAGGTGAAGTTGACCCACCTTTTTGGGTCAGCCAATCTTTAAATTAGGTCACTCTTGCACTCAACATATCTTAAAGTTCAAGTGAAATCCTAAGCACCCATGCTCTTAATTAAAACTAGTAGACTTAAGAGGTCAAGTCCCCATTCTGGTCTACCTGGACCATTAGTGACAAGAGAGGTTGGGTGGGGGAAACCCTGTAACCCGTGGGGACACTCTACCATGTAGGGGTTTTTACGAGTGTTGAACATTGGACGACTACACTATCGGAGTTGGTTTTAAAAACCTGTCGTTGTAGTTCGAGTAGTGAAGAAATTCATTCAACAAATAAAATTTATACTGAAAAATCTGTAAAGAAATCCTAGGTTGAACTCAGGGAGGCTACGTTGATCAAGATTCGCAATTATATTTTTTTTCGTGTTTTTGTTTAAAGGGCGGAATAATCACAATGAAATGGAATCAATATAGACAATAAGAGAGAGAGAGAGAAAACATTCGCTTGATATTGCAAAGTGTTTTTACAACTAAGAAAGCGATACAAGATTACACTAGAAAGCGAGAAATTATTACAACTAAAAAGTAGGAAAATTCTACTATAGAAAATAGGAAAAAGAATGGGAGAGAGAAGTTATCCTCCTTGACGATCGCTTGGAGGACGAGCCAGACGAGACAACACCTGGAAGATGAGGAACAGAGTAGGAAGAAGGAGGGCGAAGCAGGAGGAACGGGAACGAGGTAGCACATCATCATTGTCGCGGGATCCGCTTTCGATACGGGGGTGAAAACTTGATTTTAGCTTTTGAGGAGCATCCCGGGTGTGGGACAAGCTTTTCTTGAGCTTTGAAGAGGGAGAGAAGAGAATGAAGGGATGAGAAATCTGTATGAAGGGGGTCTCCCTTTATAATTGCAAGGAGTGGGGGCATTTTGGACATTACAACTTGAAAAACATTAATTCAGGACCTTTAGTGATAGATTTATCCGTCACTAAAGGCCTGAACGTGGCCGTCGTGCCCATCACTCGCGTGCCCCCTTGCCTCCGCGCCCTTCAACGCACGCACACATTCGTGCGCTCTCAGCGGTTTGATCAAGAGATCGGACGGCTTAAGTTGCATACGCCTGCGCCCCACACTCGCGTGAGATCACGTGTAAGCGCCGCGCGTCTGATCGCGCATGGGTGCTATTGCTCAATCTCTGCCACTGGATCTACATCGCGTGGCTCTAATCGCCTGCCCATGCGCTGCAAATGCAGGCTCGATCGCGTGTCGCGTGCTCGCGTAGCATGCTCGACCGTTGCACTGCTGCAGTGAGTTTGTCGTGTGGAGGTTTTAAGGCGCGAGCGTTCGTGGCCATTGGATGGTGATCCAACGGTCTAGATCCATCGTGTGGGTGAGGAGAGGGAGAGGGCACGGCGGTCTTGCAGATTTGGTTGGGCTAGTTTGGGTGGCTGAGATGGCGCCACGTGGCACCATCTTGGCTATCCATCTTCTGAGTATTGTAGACGGTGCCACGAGTGTCCGATTAGACCGATTTTCGTGCTGTTAGGCTGCGATCGTCGATCCGAACCCATCCGTGCGATCGAATTTGTCATCTGTGGTGTAGATTAACACCATCTTGGCCCTTGCTCTTTAAGATTCCTCGATCTTTATCTAGTGCTACAGATGTCCAATTAGGGCTATCTTGGAGTGTTGAACTCCAATCGTCGCCTTGATAAGATCCGTACGGTTGGATCTTCAATCCGAGGTCCCGATAAAAAGTCGCCCTGTCCCTGATCATAAAAGGGAGACAATTACTATACAATTGATACAACTTGATCTAAATGCATGATTATGCATGTTATGCACTATTTACAGTGTATGATGCTAATGTAACACTAAGAACATGCATTAATAGATATTTTAGGTTAATCAAATGTATGCACATCACACCCCCATGGCTATCTTTTGCTAGTCCCTAGTGAAAACTACATGCTATTTATAAAAGAATTAGGTTGGATTACTTGGGCATAAGTCATTTTCAACATTAAGAAATTTTTACTCAGGATCTGAACTTTCAAAGACACAACAGCGCTCGAGTATCTGCCAAAATGTAGACCGCCTCAAGCCCTCTCCTTATTCAAAGAAAAATCACTTTTCTCTTTTTCTTCTTTTCTAATTTTTTTGGATTTTTGAGTTTAGGGTTAAAGAGTGGCCTTCTACGGCCACTCAACCCACTGAAGATTTGATGAGAACCCTAAGTTCTAAGCATCTTATTGTGAATGTGATAGACTCGTTGATCAGCAATTAGAACAGACTTTGGGTTTCTATGCCTCTAGGTGACCTTAAAAAGAGAGTTTTGCCTAATGGTGTATCTTTACGACTGGTAGCTTTCTCCCTACTTTTATTTTTATGGGGTCAACACAAGGGTGAGTCCAGTGTATATCTCCCCGACTTATTCTACTTCTCCGCTTCTTCCTAAGTATTTTGGAAATTTTTAGTGCATTTCTTGAGCTGGGTTCTGGAAACCGGTCGATGAGTTGTTACCATTGATAACTTGCCAGCCATACTCGTGTGGCGAAGTGTGGCTTATTTCTTTTGTTTTCTTTTTTTCTTTCTTTTCTCCTTTTTCTTTTTCTTTTTCTTTTCTTTTTGACTTTCTTTTTTTCTTTCTTTTTAAGTATTTGGTTTCCATGGTATAAGATTTACCTAAAGGCAGTAAGAAGAGAATGGTCCAGTGACTGGGCTCTGGACAACCTACTTATGGGCTATTACCCACGATAACTTGCCAGCCATATCACCCTAGAAGGTTCATTAGCTACCCAATTTCCATTTAAACCGCCGAATAACGAGTCGGCTACAAGATAGTGTGTAGATGCTTAGACTTAAAGTTCCCTCAAATCAGTGGGCGGGTTGATAAGTCGTGTACTTATCACCCAAACTTATTTAATCAAAGTAAAATAGAATTTAGGATGGCGAGGACTCAAAAAACAAATCCACATTTTAGTGGATACTCGGGCTGATTAAGCCCAAATACCTAAAGGGTCTTAGTGTTCAGATCCTATTATAATATTTTCTAAGATTGAAAAGTCTTAATGTCCAAGTATTCCTTCCAAATTCAATTTTTATATATATATATAAAAATAGAATTTACAAGAATTTCACAGAGATGACAAAATGATTCAGAAATAAATCCACTCCCCCATGCCTAGCTGATGCAATGTCCACATTGAGAATAAAAGACATGAAAGGAAGGGTAGAGTACGGAAGATATCACCTGAATATGAAGCTCGGGTCAGCTCTGAGTCAGACTATACAACTGCTGAGTTTAATGCCGTTAGCTAGGCGAACTCCAGCCAAAGAAGTCACAACATGGCTAGAGCAACCGTGTCTGAGACGAGTTCTAGAATAGTACGGTCGATAACAGGCTTCAGACGTTGACCGTTGACTTTGAATGAATTACCTGTCTTCGGGTTAGAGATCTGAATAGCTCCGTTTGGAAATATCTGGTCGATAGTGAACGGGCCGTTCCATTTCGACCTAAGTTTGCCGAGAAAGAGCTTAAGTTGAGAATCGAATAGCCAGACCTTCTGGTTCGGCTCAAAGCTCTTGCAGGAAATCAATTGGTCATGTAGAGCTATGGTCCGAGCCTTGTAGATCTTGGCATTCTCATATGCATCATTTCTAAGCTCCTCCAACTCAGATAGTTGGAGTTTCTTGGTCTTCCCGACTAAACTCAGATCTAGATTGCACTGCTTGATTGCTTAGAATGCCCTATGTTCAATTTCTACGGGTAAATGGCATGCCTTTCCATACACCAGAAGAAACAGAGACATTCCGATGGGTGTTTTATACGCCGTATGGTAGGCCCATAGAGCGTCCTCAAGCTTTTGAGTCCAGTCTTTACGATCAGGCCTAATCGTTTTCTGCAGAATATTCTTGATCTCCCGATTGGAGATCTTGGCCTATCCATTCATCTGGGGATGGTAAGATGTGGAGATTCGGTGATTAACCTCTTGTTTTGCTAGCAAATTACGGAACTGGGCATTAGTGAAATGAGTGCCACCATCGCTGATGATGGCCCTCGGAATCCCGAACCTGCTGAAGATGTTCTTCTTGACAAAATTGATGACCACCTTGTGATCATTGGTTCGGGTGGGAATCGGCTCGATCCATTTGGACACGTAATCAATAGCGACAAGAATGTACTGATGCCAAATGAAAGGAGGAAGGGTCCCATGAAGTCGATGCCCCAAACGTTGAAGTTTTCGACAGGAAGAATCAGGTTTAGGGGCATCATATCTCTCTTAGTCATGCTCCCGAGTGCCTAGCATCGGGAACACGACCTCGAGAATTCCTAGGCAACCTTGAATAAAGACGACCAATAGAATCCAGATTGCAAAATTTTTGCAGCCGTCTCTTTCTCGGAGAAGTGTCCACCACACGCAGATGCATGGCAGAACTCAAGTATTCTGTAGAATTCGTTCTTTGGAACATATCAGCGAATAATCTGATCAGAGCAGATGCGGTATAGTTCAGGGTCCTCCCAGAAGTAATATTTGGCCTCAGCTTTGAGTCTATCCCATTGTTGTTTGGTCCAATTCTTGGGGATTTGACCAACGACCAAATAATTAACAATGTCAGCAAACCACGGGGTTTGGATTCCTGAAACTGTAAGGATGGTTTCGTCCAGAAAAGTATCAGCAATTGGAATGTCCGGACGAGAAGAATCACTCAAAAGTCTCGACAGATGATCCGCCACCACATTCTGTACCCCAGATTTATCCTTGATTTCAAGATCAATTTCTTGAAGCAAAAGAATCCAATGAATAAGCCAGGGTTTGGCATCCTTTTTGGCCAAGGGATGTCTCAAGGCTGAGTGGTCGGTATATATAATGACGTGAGACCCTAAGAGATAAGCCCTGAATTTCTCCAAAACAAATACTACAGCTAGTAATTCCTTCTCAGTAACAGTGTAATTCCTTTGGGCCTCGTCCAGAGTTTTACTAGTGTAGTAGATGACAGAGGGCTTCCTATCAACTTTCTGACCCAAAACATTGCCGACGGCGTAATGAGAAGCGTTGGTCATGATCTCAAAAGGGGCTATCCAAACCAATGGTTGCAACACTGGAGCACAAGTGACTACCGTTTTAAGAAAATCAAATGCCTTACAGCATAATTCATCAAAATCAAATGACGTTTCTTTGGCGAGAAGATTGCTTAGAGGACGAGCAACCTTCGAAAAGTCCCTGATGAATCTCTTGTAGAATCCCACATGACCAAGAAATGATCGAATTTGTTTAACAGATGTGGGAGGAGGAAGTTTAGCGATAGCATCAACCTTAGTTTTATCCACTTCGATTTCTCGTTCAGAGATTACATGACCCAAGACGATGCCTTCTTGTGTCATGAAATGACTCTTTTCCTAGCTAAGGAACAGTCTTGTTTTGATGCATCGTTTAAGAATCATTTCAAGATTAGCTAGACAAGAGTCAAACGATTCTCTGAAAACAGAGAAATCATCCATGAAGACTTCCATAAACTCTCCCACCATGTCAGAGAATATGGCCAGCATACACCTTTGAAAGTCGCAAGTGCATTGCATAAGCCGAATGGCATCCTACGGAAAGCAAAGGTTCCGTAGGAACAAGTAAAAGTAGTTTTTTCCTGATCCTTGGGATGGATAGGAACTTGGTTGTATCCCGAGTAGCCATTAAGAAAATAGTACTTCTACCCAGCTAATCTTTCCAAGATTTGATCAATGAAAGGCAGAGGAAAATGATCCATTTTCGTGGTCGTGTTCAGCGTCTTGAAATCGATACAAACCCTCCAAGAGGAAGCTGAACGAGTTGTGACAGATTCTCCTTTCTCATTAGTCACAACAGTAATCTTGGCTTTCTTAGGAACAATCTACACAAGACTTACCCAAGGACTATCAGAGATCGGATAAATGACTCCTGCATCGAGCCACTTAATAATCTCCTTCTTGACCACTTCTCGCATATTTTGATTTAATCTCCTCTGCATTTGGCGAGAACGGTGGGATCCATCTTCCAAAAATATTTTGTGATTGCAATAAGATGGCTCAATCCCCCTAAGGTCATGAATGGTCCAACCAATTGCTTCCTTGTGTTCCTTTAGGACCTTAATTAGTTTAATCTCCTGCTCCTTTATTAATTTAGCACTGATAATCACAGGGAGCGTCTTATGTGATCCTAAAAACTGATATTTCACATTCTCAGGCAATGGTTTCAGTTCAAGCTGGGGCGGGTTGATGATTGAAGGTAAGGAAGATGCTGATGAAGACTCACCAAGAGGAAGAGGTTGAGAGTGAACAAAATCAATAACCTCTTCAGAAGATAGCGGGTTTTCCATAGAGGGTTGCGGGTCCAATTCGTCATCAGAGGAGGAACTTTTAAATGCAGAAACCATCATACAAGTCTCAATATTCATATTATCGTCCTCAAGTTCCTAAATAAATCCATAATCCTCAAATTTATTAGTCACTTAAAAATATCCAATTTCATTCTTTGATCCCCAAAAGCAATTTCCATGCTACTGCTTTCACAGTTAATGCTGGCCTTAGCGGTAGCCAGGAACGGACGCCTCAGAATGATGGGCGTGTTCCTCAGATTTTCAAGTACATCCATGTCAAAGATAAGGAAATCTATAGGAAAATAGAAATCCTTAACCTTAACAATAACATCTTAAATAATTGCCTGTGGATTTGTGATCGAACGGTCCGCTAACTGCAGCGTTACTGAAGTCGGCCAAAGTTCACCTA
This sequence comes from Thalassia testudinum, assembly GCA_037157565.1. Classification (NCBI taxonomy): domain Eukaryota; kingdom Viridiplantae; phylum Streptophyta; class Magnoliopsida; order Alismatales; family Hydrocharitaceae; genus Thalassia; species Thalassia testudinum. Next base: position 51,099,887 of record JAZHRO010000018.1, on the reverse strand, counting down.
ATCCAAACTTCTCGTAAAGAGAAGTCGGAATTAGGTTGATGGTTGCACCTAGATCCAGCAGTGATCTATCAAAAGTGTAATCTTCGATAACACATGAAATCAAAGGAGCACCTGGGTCTCTCTTTTTCTAAGGGAGATGGTGCAGGATAATAGAACTAGCCTGCTCGGAGAGTACCACCTTCCTCGGAATAGATTCTCTCGATTTACGCTTCTGTGGACATAAATCCTTTAAAAATTTCATGTAAGCCGATATATGTTTGATAGCGTCAAGGAGCGGGATATTGATCTCGACATTCTTGAAAATATTCAGAAGCTCCTCATTACTATCAACAGACTTCTTCTTCCTTGATTTGATCAAGGCCTCAGGAAAAGGAACATGAGTCGGATCTTCGGAATCAGGTTCCTGAGCCTTGATTTCTTCTCCAGAATTCTCCTTTCTCTCCTCAGGTTCTTCAGGATTTGGTAAATCAGAATAGTGTGGTTGTGGATCCTGAGTTTGTTTACCACTCCTCAAGGTAACATAATTTGCAGATGCATACGAGTTTGGGTCTTGGGGAGGGTTAGGAAAGATTGGAAGGGCTTCATTAGCCAAGAATCGTTGATTTACGGAAGAAGAAGAAGAGGAAGGACCCTGCTCAACCACCTGAGAATATGCGTGTGAGTCCCTCTGATTTCCGTATCCATGGGCTTGATTACCTAGATTCAGGATATTTCATGGGTTGGGTACAGGTTGAGATGGTAGAGATCCGGGTTGACATGAATTAGCTATGAGCCCAGTTTGCAAGTTGTCCAGCGAGGTTTTCATTTGCTGCATGAGTTGGAGAATAGATCCTTGCATCTCTATCATCTGTCGGTTCAAATCAACCTGCCCTATAGGTTGACGGGCATTCCAAGCTGGCTGATTGATTTGATTTGGGGGCAACTGAGTATAAACATGACCTTGACCCATTGGTTGTTGCAGAGCATAGTTGCTGCATCGGAATTGGGTCTGCTACCCTAGGTTTTTCCAGGAGAAGTTAGGGTGGTTTCTCCAACCCGAATTATAAGAATTGGAGTAAGGGTTGGATCTAACATTCTCCTGTATAGCACAAACATCCTCATAGGGTGAGGATGGAGAGAAAGAAAGAGAAGGATCAGAGAAACTGGGATCAAAGGCCCCAGTTTGGAACCGGTGGGGTTCCGAATAATGCTAGCTCGTAGGTTGAGCAGCATCAAGTTGATTCATGAACTCCCGTCTAGAAGGAGCTCGCGATGAATGGAATTCCGAATTCTGGGATTGAGTGGATCGAGAGTTCATTAAGTTTTTGGTCATCCACTCCTCCATTCTCTTAGCAACCAAGTCCACCTTATCAAGTTTATTACAAATCAATTCTATATCGAATGAATGAGAGTCGTGAACTTCATTAACATTCGATCTGGGCTGCCGGGACCGGTTAAAAGTATCTATGGAGGCATGATTGATCGAATTCTCACTCATCTTCTCAAACAAATTGTGCATGCTATCTGCATCTTTGTTGAGGAAATTGCCTCCGCAAGAAGTGTCCACGTTATTTCTGAGTTGCATAGTCAATCCGTGGTAGAAGATCTACACGAGTTGCCATTTCGGCATCTCGTGGTGTGGACACCTCCGCAATAGATCCTGGAATCATTCCCAGGCAACATGAAACTGCTCCCCCGACCGTTGGGTAAAGGTAGTAATTGCCTGTCTCAAAGCATTGGTACGTCCGATAGGGAAGAATTTATTTAGAAAGGCTGATTTCAACTCATTCCAAGTTGCAATTGGTCTTCTTATAGTCCTGTACCAGTGAGCGGCTTTATCCCTAATAGAGTGGGGGAAAAGCCTCATGATCATTTGCTTCTCATTCACGTTTCACGCCTTAGTGGTCTGGACCAAAATGGTTAAGTCCTCCAAGTGCTGAAATGGGTCTTCAGAGCCAAGCCCATAAGAATGTTTGATCAGGCTTAACACTTAGGGCTTGATTTCTATGTCTCTGGCAAGAATCTAGATGTTGGGACGTTCCCTGTAATTTGAAGGATCATAAAAATCCTTCAAGGGCTGAGCACCCTACATTCTCTAGAACCATTCTTTCATTCTCTACATTTGTTCCAGCTACCTTCGAAATACCTCTTGTGGATCCTGAGGCAAAGGAGGCTATTGATTGGCCATGGGATCAATTTGGCCAAAATCCAATCTACGCCTCCTAGAATACTCTAATGGTCCTTCTAATCGGGGATTCAATGACCTTCTTCCCAGCATAAACTAGGAAAAGGTCGAAAGGGCTAGGGATAAGAACCCTGCAGCATAGCAAAACAAGCCTGTCCTTAAGTGGGGTAGCCTAAGAATCTACAGACTCTCAGAACCTGCCTTAAGATTTTAAACGATTTACTCTAATTGTGTCTGCTCAATCCAACCAGTTGGAAGGAGGGACTGGGGGAAGGTTCTTCCTTCGGCTTGCACCTCCGGTTCTTAGTGTACCCCTCAGCCGCGGTCGTTTGACGCTACTCCCCTAACTAGACATCAGATTGATCAGTACAAGCAGGTTAATCGTAAACAATCTCAAACTAGGCCCCAAAGAACGAATTAGTCCTTAAGGCCAACATCTACTCGATTTTATTGAGGCCTGGGATTGTAGTGCTTATGGAATGTGGTGGGCCCTTAAAATGGGTTGTGCCCTTAATGATTGATTGATGTGTGTGTGCATGCACAACCAGGGTTTTCAAGCAAGATTATTTGTGATGAGTAAATTTTAATGTTCAAATCTTGCTTAAGTAGCTTTTAGGGTTTAGAATTAGGTTGAATTCAATCAAATTTGAGGCAAACTAGGTTTTCAAGCACGGGTGAAGATTGCTTTCCTTTAAAATTAGAGATAAAGTGGAGTGTCTGGTATGAACCTAGATTGAAAACCCTAAGAGGAAGCTACTTGGTGAGTTGATTTTAGGTTGAGTGGTGTAGCCCAAACAACTCAAACAATTGGCCACAATTGCACCACTGAGTTAGGCATACAAAAATGATTAACTTAGAATGATTTCTACTCTTTTATGTGTGATTTTTGTGTACCGGTTCCACAGATCAGAATCCGGTTGAGTATAAGAAAATCAATTAGGTTAAGTGCCTTGAATGTGGGTGTATGTTGAATTATCCCACAAAAATATCTTTTTATTTTTTTTATATGCGAGGGTGAAATGAACGTGAGTGGAAATCCAAACAACCAAACTAATCCTAGGATTTATGCAAACACATAGGTTAATCGGAATTTGAATTTAATGTGATGAAATGAAATCTACGGAGGGAGAAGAATGGGGAGCACTTACAGTCGTCTTCAACTGTACTTTACTTCAATCTACCGCTTGATGATTCCATAATAGAGGTATCTGTAAAACAATAGACATGAGATAAAGCAAGTTAGAAGATAGTAAAGTGCGTGAAATGGGAAATGAAGATCGAAAAATCATTGCCTCCCTGGCAACGGTGCCAAAATGTTGAACATCGGACGACTACACTATCAGAGTTGGTTTTGAAAACCTGTTGTTGTAGTTTGAGTAGTGAAGAAATCTATTCAACAAATAAAATTTATATCGAAAAATCTGTAAAGAAATCTCGAGTCGAACTCACGGAGGCTACGTCGATCAAGATTCGCAATTATATTGTTTTCATGTTTTTGTTTAAAGGGTAGAATAATCACAATGAAATGGAATCAATATAGACAATAAGAGAGAGAGAGAGAAAACATTCACTTGATATTGCAAAATGTTTTTACAACTAAGAAAGTGAGAAAAGATTACACTAGAAAGCAGGAAAAAGAATGGGAGAGAGAAGTTATCCTCCTCGACGATCGCTTGGAGGATGAGCCGGATGAGACAATGCCTGGAAGATGAGGAACGAAGCGGGAAGGAGGGCGAAGTAGGAGGAACGGGAACGAGGTAGCACGTTGTTGTTGTCGTGGGATCCGCTTCCGGAATGAGGGTAAAAACTTGATTTTAGCTCTTGAGGAGTATTTCGGGTGTGGGACAAGCTTCTCTTAAGCTTTGGAGAGGAAGAGAAGAGAAGGAAGGGATGAGAAATTTGCATGGAGGGGGTGCCCTTTTATAGTTGTAAGGAGTGAGGGCATTTTGGACATTACAACTTGAAAAGCATTAATTCAGGACCTTTAGTGATGGATTTATCCGTCACTAAAGGCTTGAACATGGCTGTCGTTCTAGCCGCTCGCGCACCCACTCGCCTCCGGGTGCTTTAACGCACATGCACGTTTGCGCGCTCTCAGTCGTCCGATCAAGAGATCAAAGGGCTTAAGTTGCCTACTCCCACGCCGCGCACCTGCGTGCGATCACGCGTAAGCGCCGCGCGTTTGACGCACGTGGTTGCTATCGCTCAATCTCCACCGCTGGATCTACATCGCGTGGCTCTAATCACGTGCCCACGCGGTGCGGATGTGGGCTCGATCGCACGTCATGTGCTCACATAGCGCGCTCGACTGGTGCGCTGCTGCGGTAAGTTTGTCGCGTGGAGGTTTTAAGGCGCAAGCATCCGTGGCCGTTGGATGGTGATCCAACGGTCTAGATCCATTGCACAGGTGAGGAGGGAGAGAGGGTGCGACGGTCTTGCAGATTTGGCTGGGACGATTTAGGCGACTGAGATGGAGCCACGTGGCACCATCTTGGCCGTCCATCTTCTGAGTATTGTAGACGGTGCCATAGGTGTCAGATTGAACTGATTTTCGTGCCGTTAAGCTGCGATCGTCAATTTAAACCCATCCATTTGGTTGGATTTGTCGTTTGTGGTGCAGATTAACACCATATTGGTCCTTGCTCTTTAAGGTTCCTCGATCTCTATCTGGTGCTATGGATGTTCGATTAGGGCGATCTTGGAGTCGTTGAACTCCAATCGTCGCCTTGATCAGATCCGTATGGTTAGATCTTCAATCCGAGGTCCCGATAAAAAGTCGCTCTGTCCCTGACCATAAAAAGGAGACAATTACTATACAATTTTTACAACTTGATCTAAATGCATGATTATGCATGTTATGCACTATTTACAATGTATGATGCTAATGTGACACTAAGAACATGCATTAATAGACATTTTAGGTTAATCAGATGTATGGACATCGGCGGGACTCTCCCTCTTTGGCTGCCCAGGTAATTCCCAGTTGGATGGCTTCCTAACTAAGGGGTATCATCTGCCTTGAACCTCTATAGTCATCCAAAATTTTTGGGTGTCTTGATTGGGTCTATCACATTTTACCTCTTATCTACTCCATCGGTGCATGTTTGGTAGGAGGTCCTTAAGACCACCCTTGAGGCCTCCGTTAGTGATTCACTCCCGTCGAGGCCAGCTCTTCTGTGTTTGTGCAGCAACCCCATCACATAGACATCTCTTCTGATTCATCTAAGCCTAACTCTCCTTCTTCCATCATCATGGAACAACCAGCAGAAGAGAACAACCTCGAAAATCAGCTTCAGCGCCTTAATGATCTATTCTAAGCCTTTGTGAATTCACCACGGCATCCTATGATGCGAGATCATTATAATCCCGCCGTGGTGGTGATTGAACCTCGAGTCCAAATCCCAACTGGAGGTCATGATACTGAACTTAAGCCTAACATGATTCATGCTATTCCGAAATTTCATGGTTTCAATTCCGAGGATCCTTTCCAACACATTAAATAGCTCAAGCATCTGGCCTAGACCTTCGGGACAGATGCTCAGAATCGGGATATTCTTCTCATGAAAATGTTCTTCGTCTCTCTCATGGACAAAGCAGCTCATTGGTATCAGAATCAAACGCGTCCAATCAACACATGGGTTGAACTACAATCCAAGTTTTTGAAAAAGTTCTTCCCAGTTGGTCGAACGAATGCTTACGACACCAGATCACGCACTTCACACAACAGTCTGGAGAACCACTCATGAAGCATGGAATTGTTTCCTGGATCTCATGCAAAAGTGCCCCCATCACGGAGTTCCTAAATAGGAACAAGTCCAGTCTTTTTACTAGGGACTCCGTGAAGATATTCGATTATTCGTCAATGCAACTTGCGGAGGAAATATCATGGGTCAACACGAAGACACTGTGTGGGAGATTCTCGAGAATATGTGCAAGAACTCCATCAATAATGACTCAATGGGCATATTCGACCGGACGAATGTCCGCGCATTGATGAATCCAAGGGGAGCACATGAGATGCAGGGCTTATCCTCTTCTGTCGACTTGGACCTGATGGCTAGTCATTTGGACAAGGTCTCTATTATTAAGAAAAAGGTTGATAAGCTAACTCGACATCTGTAACGAGCCACCTCTGCGTAAAACCCATTCACACAGCCATCCTCTGGGAGGGAAGCTGTGCATAACATCTACCACCGATCTTCTCAGAGGTTGGACCCGTATCCACCCCGTCTCCTGCCTATTTTAGTTAGGGGAACTCTGAACCCTCGTATTCTGACTTTTCTGAGGTTCCTCAGACCTATGAGGACCTCAATGCCATCCATAACGACCCATTCTCTAATACCTATAACCCTGGATTGCGAAATCATCCTAATTTCACGTAGGTGGTAAATAATCAGAATCAGAGACCACCATATCAGCCCCGTCCACAAGCTTCTTGTCCATATCAGCCACCTCAGCCTCAGCCTCAGCCCAACCCCACCTATCAATCTGGGCCAACTCAAGGAGATCAAATGACTCTTATCCTTCAGACTCTGGTTGACATTTAAAAGATGAATGGGGCTATGCAGAAACAGCACAAAGACAAGATCACAGAGGTCCGCAATCAACTCGCCCAGATGACAAATTCCCGCCAACCTGGTACACTCCCTTCCCAATAACATGCCGAATCAGAGGCGTGTTATAAACCCAAATCAAGGACAAGCCCACATGGTTTATCCGGCCCCTTCTGCTCCATCACTCGACAGGATAGAAGCTTTGACATCATACTCGCGATTTCAGCAACAGCCACCTATTTTACCTACACCAAACCAGAACCAGGTAGGATTGAATTCAGTTACGACCTGTAGTAGCAAAGCAACACAGGAACCACCTTACCCAAGACACTTTTAGCCTGATAATGCTAACCCAAACCCTAGGATAATCATCCAGGATACCCCTGTCCTAGATCAAGAACCTGGATCTATTCCAGAGGAACCATCTAAGGTTCCATTTCCCGAGGCCTTGACCAGGGGAAAGAGAACAACCAAACCCGTGGCACCTGAAGAGGACCTGGTCAAGCTCTTTGAATAGGTCCATATAAACATCCCCTTGATGGATGCAATTCGCCACGTGTTAGCTTATGCACGATTTCTGAAAGACGTGTGTACACCTAAGCGTAAGCCGCGAACCAAAAGTGGGAGCCCAATCGTATTGTCAGAACAAGCCAGCTCCATCATTTTGAGTAGGCTCCCACCTAAGGCAAAAGACCTAGGTACTCCCTTGATTTCCTGTACAATTAGTGATATCCAATTTGATAGAGCATTATTGGGTCTAGGAACCTCCATAAACCTAATACCTACATCTCAACTTGACCATCTTGAGGAATTTGAGCTCAAACCGACAGAGGTGACATTACAGTTGGCAGATCGATCTATTAAGTCACCTAAAGGAGTTCTTGAGGATGTCATTGTTAGGGTAAAAGATTTCTATTTCCTGGTTGATTTCATAGTCTTGGATATGGATGCTCTAGAGAATCCGAAAAACACACCGATCATACTAGGGAGACCCTTTCTGGCCACTGCTAGGGCCAACATTAATTGTGCGGAGGGCCAAATTAAACTAAAATTTGGGAACCAGACACTAAAGATCGACATCTTTAAGGCCCAACAAGGGATTAATTGTGGGGTTGTAGAACAAATATGTGATATCGAGGTTGTGGTTGACGATCGGTATATCGAGGAAAACCTGACTACTTCTGATCAACCACAAGAGGATCAAAACCCGCAATTAGAGGAGTCTGAACTCAACCTAGACACACCCATAGCTCCTTCCCTTGCTCCTAACACCCACCCTAAACCACCCGTTGCTGCTGATAACCCTGTTTTAGAACTAAAGCCTCTTCCCGATCATCTAAAGTACGTCTTTTTGGGTTCCAATCAGACGTTTCCTGTGATTATCAACTCCAGACTCACACCTGATCAGGAATCCCGTCTGATTTTTTGTTCTCCAGCAACATCGAAGAGTCATTGGATGGACTCTCGATGATTTGACTAGTCTTAGCCCCTCTTATTGTACACATCGCATCTATACTGATGAGGGCACACGACCTTCCCATGAAATGTAGAGACGTCTGAATCCTAATTTGCAGGAGGTCGTGAAAAAGGAGATTATTAAGTGGTTAGATGCTGGGATCATCTACCCGATCTCTGACAGTCGGTGGGTGAGTCCAATCCAGGTTGTGCCTAAGAAGGCAGGACTCATCGTGATCACGATTGAGACCAGAGAAATCACATCGACCCGTGTAGCAAATTCGTGGAGAGTTTGCATTGATTATAGAAGACTCAATACCTCCACAAAGAAGGATCATTTCCCACTACTGTTTATTGATCTGATCCTCGAAAAACTAGCTGGAAATAAATTCTTCTGCTTCTTGGACGGGTACTCCGGCTATAACCAGGTGGCAATCTATCCTGAGGACCAAGAGAAGACCACTTTCACCTGCCCCTTCGGGACTTACGCGTTTCGAAGGATGCCTTTCAGTCTCTATAATGCACTCGCTACTTTTTAGTGGTGCATGCTTGCCATATTTTCAGATATGGTAGGTGAATATCTGGAAGCCTTCATGGATGACTTCTCAGTTTTTGGTGAATCATTTGACGATTGCCTCCTGCACTTGGTCCAAATCCTCAGGCGGTGCATCGACGTGAACTTGGTTCTTTCCTGGGAAAAGAGCCACTTCATGGTTCCTGAGGGAATTGTCCTGGGACATCTCATCTTTGAGAAAGGCATCTAGATCTGATTTCCAAACTCTCTATGCCTAACTTGGTCAAAGACATCCGATCCTTCCTGGGGCATGTCGATTTTTACCTGCGATTTATTCCAGACTTCTCAAAAATCGCGTGCCCCTTGACTAATCTGCTATCTAAGGATGTCCCTTTTGAAATCACTAAGGAATGCACTCAAGCATTTGAGATCTTGCATGATCGAGTTACCCAAGCACCTATCCTGCAGTCTCCTGATTGATCTCAACCCTTTGAGATCATGTGCGATGATCTGATTACGCTGCAGGTGCGGTACTTAGGCAGAAAATAGACGACAAACCCGTGGTCATTTACTACGCTAGCATGACACTCGACGAGACTCAGCGTAACTACACAGTTACTGAGAAAGAGCTGCTAGCCATAGTATTTGCCCTGTAAAAATTCAGATTGTATCATTTGGGTTCTCGTATTATCATTTACTCAGATCACACTACTGTGAGGCATCTCCTTGCAAAGAAGGACGTGAAACCTCGACTAATCCACTAGATCTTGCTATTGCAAGAATTTGATCTCGAGACTCGCGACAAGGTGGGAAAATAGAATGTGGTAGCTGATCACTTATTCTGCCTTCCTTCTAATTTTATCAACCCTTCCGGACCCATTACTGAACATTTTCTCGATGAGCACCTCCTGACTATCAGTACAAGACTTCCATGGTTTACTGATCTAGTAAACTACTTGGCATCACATAAGATACCATCCGATTGGCCAAAAGCCAAGAAGGACAAATTACTTTTCGATGCCAAGTACTACTTTTGGGAAGACCCATATCTCTTCCACATCGATGCTGATCAAATCATCCAACGATGTGTTCCGAAAGCAGAAATGCAGGACATTTTATCCTTTTGCCATAATCAAGCATGCGGTGGACCCTTCTCTGGTCATAAAACCGTAGCAAAGTCCTCTAGTGTGGCTTCTATTGGCCCACAGTTTTCAAAGATGCATACAATTACTGTAAGGCATGCACTCGTTGTCAGACCTTGGGTAACATGAGCCACCGTGATATGATGCTCTTACATCTGGTTCTTATATGTGAAATCTTCGATGTTTGGGGGATTGATTTTATGGGACCCTTTCCTATTTCGGATGGCTTCGAATACATTCTTGTCGCTATTGATTACATGTCCAAATAGATCGAAGCCATTCCGACCATAACCAATGATCATAAGGTGGTTATCAAATTTATTCATCAGAACATCTTCTCTCGATTAGGGTTCCACGTGCCATAATCTCTGATGGAGGGACTCATTTCACGAATGCTCAGTTCAGATCACTGATGACCAAATACGAGGTGTCACACCGAATCTCTACTCCTTATCACCCCCAAACCAACGGTCTAGCTGAGCTATCAAATCAGGAGATCAAGAAAATCCTCCAGGTCATTGTTCGACCTGACAGGATAGACCGGTCGTCTCGACTTCCGGAAGCCTTGTGGGCTTATAGGACTACCCACAAGACCCAATTAGGCATGTCTCCCTTCAAATTGGTGTACGAGAAGGCATGTTACCTCCTCGTCGAATTGGAGCACCAAGCCTATTGGGCAGTATGGAACTGCAATCTCAATCTTTCTAAAGTAGGAACCCATATAAAGCTTCAAATGAGTGAGATCGATGAATTATGCCACGGCGTGTATGAGAACTCACGAATTTATAAAGAGCGGGTTAAGGCCTTTCACTGCAAGCACATATCCAGAAAAATCTTTTTCCCTGATCAAAAAGTCCTACTATTTGATGCCAAACTCAAATTGTTCCCAGGAAAACTCAGATCAAAATGGATTGGACCATACCTTGTCCATCGAATCTTTAGAAATGGAGCTGTCGAAATCAGTCAACTTAGCCACCATTTATAACCTTTTGTCGTGAATGGTCAGAGACTTAAACCGTTCATTGAACTCACCGATACAAATTTGGCTGAGACATCTTTTACCCTCCATTATCCTTGAGCTCATTGTGCCCGGCTGATGGCGTTAAACATAGCGCTTAACGGAAGGCAACCCGTCATTTTGAAAAAACCCGAAGCCCTTCTTGACACATCCTATGCTAAACTCATATTGCACTTTAGGGTTCATCCACTAGAACAGCTGACTCCACCTCTGGTACTCATACCTGAGCTTGAAATTGTCTGCAACAGTCATCCCGACCCATTCACCCACCCATCACCTGTTCAAATGAATGATCTAATCTGAACTCGAACCCACCTAATTTACAATGAGGACATTGCAAATTGTAGGCATAAGGGTGTATTAAAGGGCAAAATGTTGTGAAAATCATTTCACAAGAAAGGGTTTCATCAAAAAATTCACATATTCCAAAAAATACCAAAAAAATAAAAAAATTCTTGAAAAAGAACAAAAATATGAGAGGAGAGGAAAATTTGACGGCATACCAGATTTTGAGGAGAAAAAGGGGAGGAGATAAAAATGTCAAAAAGGAGCACAATTTGAAAAGAAAAGAAAAAGAGGTAGTCATTAGTAAAAGATTAAGGAATTGACTTAGTTATAGACCATATCAAAAGAAAGGAAATGAAAGGGAAAAAGTGCTAATAAAATAAAAAAAGATATTAGTAAGAACGCTGATTTTAGGCCTCTTGGGTTGGATCCTAGGGTTAAAAATTCAAATACCCACTAAGATCTGGATAATCCTTAAGAGGTTGGGGAAATTGCGAAGCTTAAGTATTAGGTCTAAGGCTTTAGGGATTATTCAACCTCATTAATTGACCTCTAGTTTGCAGGACTTGGTAACCTAAGCACCCCAATCCACACACAGTCTGGCTCAGTGCGCCTAAGTATCAAAATCACGCAAATGTGTTTAACTTGTTCTAAAAAGGTCACCTAGATTAGGAGCAGCTGATCAACATAAGTTGATTTGGATGAATTCTTGACGTAGATGCCATGAATTCTTGATGTACCGGGAGCATGTAAGCACCTTGTGCTGGTTCAGATGCCATGGGAGGCATTATCCTGAAATGTCGATTGCTAGGGTCTGGACTTAGCTACAGAATGCCATGGGCAGGATTATCTTGAAATCTCAAAAGCCAGGGTTCTGGGGGTTGCCATGGGCAGTGCTATCTCGAAGCATCGATTGCCAGGGACTCTGCGAGGATTGATGATGGGGACTAGGAATCCGATATATACTGTGTTGTAAAACCAATCCGAAGCTAGAAATAAAAAAAAAAGAGAGAGAAAACTCTTCAAAAGCATAGAAAAATTCCTCTGTCACGCACTACAAACTAAACCGAGGCTAAAACATGTTACAAGCATGGGTGCTTTAACCGCGGAGTTCAACGAACCTTAGGTTAGTTCCTATGGGCCTTAGAAACCTTTACGGCAAACTGAGGCTAGAGCTGGTCTGGTCCAGATCTTGGTTGGTACTTGAGCACCTCTAAGCCTACTATCGGCATTCTAACCTAATCTACAAAAGGAAGCACACAACAAAGTTTTTAAGCATCAAAAGATTTTATGGTCTAGAATCAAAGTTAATACTTTGAAATTTTGCTAAGGGACTAGCAAAAGCGTGGCATGGGAGTATGATGGGAACACCATCATGAGGCATAACTAGCTCATTTCAATCCAATTAAGTCAATAAATGCACTTACATAACCGCTAGAGAGTCACAAGTCATTGCATATTCATTTTGAAAGGAAAATAAGAAACTAGGGCTAAAATTGTAATTTTACCATCTCATCAAGAATGTAGTACAACTATTTATCGTGCTAAGTCGAGGTTTAAAAAGTGTTGCGCTGTAGTATAGATGAAATAACATTCAAAACAAATATAATTTTATTACTCGAAAAGATTCTGAGGTCGAACACATGGAGCAAATGGAATTCACACACTAAACTTAGCAATTAATGCAAATTGAACACATAATATTACTCAAAAACTAATTATGAATGTAGAGCATGAGCATATGAAGAGTAGAAAGAGTTTTAGACAAAATAATGGCTACTCAAATTGACTAAAGAAAGAAATAGGAATTCAGATGTCTGATTTTACAATCAGATGTCTTAAATGACTTGTGATACAGTTCTTCTCCTTTTCTTCTTTTGATCTCTTTCTTTGATTTCTCTTTTCTTCTTCTTCTTCTTCACTTCTTTTTTGGCCCTTCTCTTCTCTTTCCTTCTTCTTCCTTTGCCTTTGCGAGCCCTCTCTTTTTCTTTCTCTTCTTTCTTTCCTTAGCTTTCTCTACCTTCTCCTTCCTTCTTCTCTTTCTCTACCTTCTGCCTTTGGCCTTCTCTGAGGTCCTTCTCTTTCTCTTCTTCTTCCTGACCTCCTCTTCCTCTGAATCTGACTAAGTGTCGAAGCCAAACTCTCCAGGGCAAAAATCCCCCTACCTCGTGCAGCTCTCCTTTCTCCTTCTCTCTTTCTATTTCAGTCTTGCTCTCCCAGAGCCTCACCCGATCAAGTAATCGAACCTATCGCATACCTGGGTCCAGGCTCACCGGTGTGTGTGGTGAGCGAGGAGTGAAGGTCGGGTCAGGTAGTCAGGTTAGCCAGGTCCGCGAGTTATGTCGCGGACGAGTCCGGTGAAGGGGGGAGGATGACCTCACCCTTAGTGTTGGAGGCAAACAACCTTCTTCACTTTTGCAATTTATGTGGGTGTGGGTGCCTTTTCACTTCCGAGGTGGGACTAAATGTCCAACTTGTCTTCCGCACATCGCAGCAGGGAGTGGCCCTCTCAATTGTAGCAACTGCGGAGGCCCTCGACTCCAATTGAGGGCCTGAGTGCATGCACGCCTTAAGTTCGCACAGTTTGGGACAGCAGCATCTGGAGTAACTAAACCTGGAGCGGTTGCAAGCAATCTTCAAGCTTGCGCCAATGGCGGATGGGACCTGCTACCTGAAAACACAAGAATGGCCTCGCGGCCACGTCAAATTGTTCAGGAAGCATCGTTGGAGCATGGCGGATGTATTGAGGGTGTTGGCGTGGCGTGGCAGTGCTTGTGAGTGCATGCCTAGGGCGTATTGTGTGCGTGTGAGTGGGTGTGTTCGGTGAGGTGTTTGGGTGGTCGATGGAGTGATTGGAGTGAGGGGAAATGATCAGGGAGTTGCGGTGGAGGTTGTAGGGTGGTCGGCGAGGTGGATGGAGGTGCGTAGTGATGGGAGCACCTCGCCGGAGGTATCGCTGGAGATGGAGAAGGTGAAGGTGTTCGGGGGCGTCAGTGGTCAATTTTGGGAAATAGAGAGAGGGAAAGAAAGTGTGAGAGAGAGAGTCTAAAAACCTACTTCTAAGGGACGAAAGGGAATGGAATCCCACGTTGGTATGGTTGCCGGATGTGGGGAAGATGAAACCTCTGTAGATGAGGCAGCGGCGAAGATGGGGCAGGGATGACGTCGGTGGGTATTGCTCGATGCAGAGGATGGAGAGGGAGATAACCCCACCACTGGTATTGTGGTTTGGTGACGAGAGAGTGAGGAAAAGCCACCGAAGCTTGCGGAGGGGAGAGAGGAATGGAGGGGGAACCAGCCCAATCTCAAGCTGAGGAGTTCGTTGGACCCTGGGGAGTCTTTAAATAGGTCTCTGAGGAGGTTTTGTGCTTGGAAGCCAAGCTTCCAAGCAAGGAATGCTTCGTCGGATATGGAAAATTCAAGAGACCCAAATCTCATGCGTTCGCATGAGAGATTGAGAAGGAATCAGGGCTTATGGAGGAGTTCATATTGGAGGGAATTTCTCAGAGAATCTTTCTTTCAATTTTGGAGGAGATTTTCTGAGCAATCAAGGAGAAATCTCCTTTCAAAGGTCACCAAAGTAGGATTCCTCTGTGATAATGGTGAAGGGACCCATTTGTGAAGACAATGAAGAAGTTAGGGGGCTATTTGCAAGGGTTTTTGAAAGTTAGGTGCAAAAATGTAATCAGACATGACCTTTTTGCAAATTAGGTCAAGATGAGTTCCCCTTAGGTTCAAATTTTGGTACAAACCTAATTTGGATCCAAGGAATCCAATGGTGAAGTTGGATTTTGGTTTTGACTACGTTTGACTAGGTAATTTATGCAGAAACCCAAATTAAGGTAAATATCTGTCTGAGACCCATTCTAGGTCAAGATGGGTTTCAATGGCCAAATTGAAGGTAATAATCCCTAGATAATATTTTTCTATGATTTGTAGAGGGTTTAGGTGGATCTTATTCTGACCAGAACCTTGGTTAATCAAGTGGATCTGTTTTTAAGGTTTGAAGAAGTCATTTAATTCATAGAACATACACAAACCCTTTTCTGTCAAATCCAACCCACTTGTTATCTTATTAAGACCATTTGACCTTTGTTTAGCCCTTGATAAAGCCTGTGGTTGTACTGCATTGGTAAAATTACAGTTTTACTCCTTGTTTCTTGTGTTTCTCTCAGAAATGTTATGTAGGAGCATTTATTCTCTTCATTAGGTCAAACTGAGCTAGTTAGGGCTCATGATGGTGTTTCCATCAAAAACCAAGGGTTTTCTTAGGGGGTGAATGAATGTCAATTGGCCTTAAAAAGATACAAGTGGGATAAGATAGATAGAAAAGGGTTTGCACGTGTTCTAAGAATTAAATGAATTTTGAAACCCTGAAAATGGACCTGCTTAATTAACTGAGATTCTGATCAAGATAAAATTTACATAAACCCTCTAAAATTCATAGAAAAATATTCTATATGGTTTATAACTTTCAATTTGACCATCAGAACCTGTTTTGACCTAAAACAGAACCACAGACAGACATTTACCCTAATTTAGGTTTTTGCATAAATTACCTAGTGAAACATGATAAAAACCAAAATCCAACTTCACCATTGGATTCCTTAGGTCTAAATTAGGTTTGTATCAAAATTTGGACCCAAGATGAATTTTTCTTGACATAGTTTGCAAATTGGTCCTATATAATTTCATTTCTACCCTTAACTTTCAAAATTCTTTCAAAAAGGCTCCTAAGTTTGTCATCATTCTCACAAAAAGGTCCCTATCGCCATTAATCCTATTCCTACTTGCTCTGGAGACCTTAACATGGAAAGAACTCTTTGATTTCTTGACGAATCCCTTTCAAAATTGAAAGGGAAGTTCGTCAAGAAATTCCCTTTCTTTTGAAACCAATCCCAAGCCCTAAAACCTACCCAATCTCTCATGCGAATGCATGAGAGATTGGTGTATCAAGGAAATCCCAAGTCCAGTGAGCCTTTCCAAGCTTGGAAAGCTTATTTCCCAAGCTCAAACTGCTTCTAGATCCTTATATAAGAGAGCCCAGATCCCCTCGAACTTCCTATGCTCGAAATCGGTCGAGATTCCCCATAATTCCTCTCTCTTTCACAGTAGAAGGTTCCTCGATGTCGGGTGACCTCTTCTGCTTTTCCTCGTCATCCTTCCGCAATACCAGCGGCGGATCTATCTTCGTCACATCCTTCCGCATCTCGCCGTACCAGCAGATGATTCCTTCTTTGTCATCCTCGCCATTTCTTCCTCACCGGAACCACCTTCGTCTTCGACGTCGGCTACACCTCAACCGACACTATCTCTGCCTAGTTTCGTCCACTACCAGCCTAGCTAAGTCCACTATTCCCTTTACTTTGTTTTCGCATTCACCCCACCTCGTTTTGACCACCAACGACCCTCCATGACTTCATCTTCTCCATCTCCGGCGACCACTCCGGCGAAGGATTCTACCCACTCCACGTGACCATCCCCTTCGCCGACCACCCTATAAGCTCCGCCTCACCTTCCCATACAAAACCCACCTCCTATTTCATCCTCTCGCTCACTCAAATGCACCCTCGAACACACCCACTTTCATGCACATAGACTGGCCTCGACACACACGCATGGACCATGAGATGCCACACAAAACCCCTCGTCGCACTCGCTGTAGTCCAGCGATCCTCCCTGAGCATTCTGACAGGGTCGAGAGGCCATTTTTGTGTTTTCAGTTGTTGAGCTCCTCACCATTAACAGCGAGTTCGAGCTTTCTTAAGAGCTACTCCAGGACCTCTTCGCCCTAGAAGTCATCTCCAGGCAATGCGGAAAACCTCCAGGACTTCATCTGGACCAACAATTGGAGGAGTCTACCTCCTCATTGCATGAATTCGACGAGGGAGCTGCTGTTGCAGATGCGGGAATAAAAAGGTGGAACAATAGTCCCACATCGTGGAATGCGAGAGCAGGAGAGTCGAATAAATTGAAAAAGTGTTAGAAGCTATTCGCCTCATAACATGGGGTGAGGTTCCTCTCACCTACGCACACCTGCGCCTCATCTATGACTCTGTCCCTCGTGAATTTGGCCGGCCTGCTTACCCACCTAGACTGACCTGCACTCCTTGCTCACTACCGCACGCCGGTGAGCTTGGACCCGGGTACGCTGAATCCAATAACCCGATTACCCATGGCTCTGGGAGAGCGGATCCTAAAGATAGAATGAGAGGACAGCTGCACGAGTTGGGGAGGGTTTTGCTCCAATGAGATTCTGACACTTAACCGGATTTAGAAGAAGAAAAGGAGCAGCAAAGAAAGAAAGAAGAGGAAGCAGAAGAAAGGAAGGAACAGAGAACAAAGAAGAAATCCAACCATTGTAGAATTAGACGTTTAAGACGTCTGATCCTAACATCAGACGACACATTTGAGCATTATTTCATATATTGATATTTGAGTTCTTTAGTTATTATTTAAGGAGTATATGGTAAGATAAACCACTATTTTACTCCATTATTTTTGCAAATTGATACTTGATCCTAGTGCTGCATTATTTTGAAATAATTCTTGATTTCAATTCTATAGCTTTCTTGTCTTATATTGCAATTTTTGAGTTTTGAATTCCATATTGCTCCCTGTGTTCGACCTTGAAACTTTTTCGAGTAATAAAAAAATCTATTTGTTTTCAAAGAGATTTCGACTATTTTACAATGCTTTATTTTAAAACTCGATTTCACCGCGTTAACACCCTTCAAAAGCCTTCTTTTTTTAATTTCAAAACTTAGCCTAACCAAAGCTAGGCAACGTCCTTGCGGGTTGCAAGCACGTGCCGCTCAAATGGGCCCAGAATGCTTAAATATTTTAGGTGTAGCGCACCTACATAGGCTCAAAGCTTTCGATGAACCCTGCGTAGGTTGCACTTAATAAGTGCCTCAAGTTTCTCTCATGCCCAATGTGGGATTAAAGACAGAGGGTTGTGTAGTTGCAATTAAGGAGATTTGGCGCTAGGTTATTGAAATCCAATTTCAATTAATTAAGTGTAAAATGAAGGATTATGTTAAATAATCATGGATTAAGAACATTTAAATAATCAAACTTTGCATCCACATATTCCAATTAAACCCTTAAAGAAATAATATTTAAGAGCATGTCCTCAGTAGTTCGAAAATAAAATTGCAAAAGGACCCTTGGGAATTAAATTTGTTGCATGCGAGTCCTTGCCATGCAATAGGTGAAGGTCATCTTCATTGAAGAGGACACTAGTGGAGTGGTCAGGAATCAGGTTTGGCAAAGAGCGGAGGGCCTCAATGAATGGTCGTCATCTTGTTGGTGGTGGCAGATTGGCGATCAGGTTGATGGATGCAGCGGACAGAGCTAGAGAAGAAACCTAGTTCTGACAAGCTCCTGTAAGCAAAATACTAGGTCTTTTGACCTCAAATCAGTTCCATAAGCTTTAGGGCAATGCCCTGAAGCAAAGCCCTATGGTTATTGAGCAATTCAGTGTGTGTGTGAGTGAGGAGAAGAAGCTCCTTGGATCCTCTAATGGCGGAGGTCGGAGAAGGTGTAAGAGGCAATAAAAGTGCAAATTAAGCTACCCTAAAGCTAAAACTAAAAATGGCGAACAAAGTTAGCTAATATAATTGGACGAAGGGGTAGAGAGAACCCATGGATTTGGTAGGCTTGATGGGCGAAGGAGGGGAAATTGGACCTAATGAAGAGGAGTTAAGGCACAAAACTTTGCGTGGAGCTTCGTGGGAAGTAGAGATGTAGTCCTCAACCAATTTCGATGGAGGAGCAGTGGAAGATGGTGACGAAGAAAATCCAAGGTGCATCAATGGAACAACAAAGAAGGGGAAGATTTAAGCATAATTGAGCACACCCTGTTCAATGAATTGGTCCTAGGTATTTATAGAAATTTTTAGCGAATCAAAATGAAACGTAGAGACCAATTTGGGTTGCAAATTTTTTGGGATTTCATCCTTGATCTTGCAGCGAAGGAAGTGGCCTTTCTTGCCATGTTCAACAGTTGGAATTTGCACCATTATGTGTGGAATTGGTCAAGGAAGATCCTTGCCAAATTTGGTGGGATTTTGTTGCGAAAATTGTAAGTTGGCCAGCAGTAAAAAGTGGTTGTTTTGGTAAAGAAGGTGAAGGTGCAGAGTTGCTTCGTCAAGGAAGAAGACGACTGACGTCGGTGTGATGTCGAACAAGGACCAAAATAAGAGAATTTCAAAAGTTGAGGACCTGGTTGTAAAGTAGTTGAAGATGAAGTCTAAATGATCTTAACTTTTTAGGGTAATTTAATTAGAACCCAAGGAATCTAATGGTGACATAAAATTTGGGTTTTGATGAAGTTAGATAGATCAATTTTGCATTTTAACTCAAAATTAAATAAATGTTAACCTTAGTTTTTGACTTTGGTCAAATTGGGTTCCTTTTGTCAAATTAATCATTTTAAACCTTAAGGAATATTTTTCAATGATTTTCAAAAGGTTTTGATTGAATATATTTTTTTCGAAAACCCCTTGATTTAAAATGAAGTTGAAATTAGGGTTTGCAATTGTGGATCAGCTTTAATTCTTCAGAGAAACCTCAAATCAATTAATGCAAGCTCACTTATTGGAATTTTAGACTTAATTGACCATGTTGACCCCTTAGCTAATACGCAAAAGGCAATTGTCCATTGAAACAACAGAGTTAGCTGATTTAATTGTCATCATCCTTAAATTTAGACATGACTGATTTATACCCCATAATATACCAATTAGGCAAATTTATCCTTGAAAATTAGCCAATTTGAGCTAGATATAGAGGGTGATGGTGTTACAATCAAAGACCTTATCACCTCCACACCAACCTCTACATCACCATCTTGTGGTTGTCCTCCTCATCTACTCTAGATCTTCATCCTCAACTCAAACTCCAATTCAAGGTGGCTGCGACTATGGACTACTCTTCAATTTCCGATTTCTCCTTCATCTCTCTATTCTTCTATTTTTCTAGTTGTTTCTTTTGTGAGTTCTAGTTGTAATAGTGACTCTTGTTCTAATAGAATAAACTTTTGATTTTAGTTATATTATTTGAAAGTTCATATTTCTCACCTCCTTTCTATATTTGATTGGTGATTGATTTCCTTCTTCTCATCTTCGTCTCCTTATAAAAGAATATATTTAGTTCATATTTCGTTTCGTGTTTTCGCATCTAGATTAGATAGATTCCCGCAATTCCCTTATGTTCGACCTGGGACTCACCAAAGTTCTAGTTATAAGTTTGATCTCATAAATCGTGCTACATTGAATGTTTATATCTTTCACAGTTTTATCGAGTCAATTCCACGTCTCAGAAGAGTTTGAGATTGATCCTATCACATATGTTAAGGTAATGAAGGATCATGATGTCGATAGGTGGGGGCTTGAAATGCAGTCTAATATATACTTCCTGCACAAGAATAATGTGT
This sequence comes from Thalassia testudinum, assembly GCA_037157565.1. NCBI lineage: Eukaryota > Viridiplantae > Streptophyta > Magnoliopsida > Alismatales > Hydrocharitaceae > Thalassia > Thalassia testudinum. The sequence goes on along the minus strand of JAZHRO010000018.1, from coordinate 51,079,317 downwards.
GAACTCTAGTAGATCCTCTTGCTAGGGTAAAAGACATTGGGGTAAAAGGCTCTACAAGAAAAAAAGGGGTCCAGATGAGAAGGTAGAGACCTTCAAATCATGAGTTGTGACCAAATGCTACACCCAAAAGGAAGGAGTTGAATATGAGAAAACCTTCTCTCTTATTTCCATGTTTAAATCCATTCGAATATTGCTAGCCATAGCTGCTCACCATGACTATGACATCTAGTAGATGGATGTCAAGATAGCTTTCCTTAATGGCTTCCTTAAGGAGGACATTTACATGGAGCAACCACAAGGTTTTCGAGTAGATAGTGGGGAGAGAAAGGTGTGTAAGCTAAAGAAGTCCATCTATAGAACATCTAGTTTGATAAAACCATAAAGAGGCATGGATTCCATCAGAATGCAGATGAACCTTATGTCTACAAGAAGCTAGTGGGAATGCTTTCACCATTCTAGTAATATATGTGGATGACATTCTACTCATTGGAAATGATGTAGAAACATTATTGCACACAAAATAGCTTTACAAAAATATATGTTGCAGTACTTGAAATCATGCGTCACTTTCAAATATTTTTAAATTGAACTTGGGAGTCCAAGTCATCTTAAGGAGGCAACTTAGATTCTTCTTGCTTTCCTAAGTCTTTTTTTTTCGTTTTATATTTTATGTTTTTTTTGTTTTTTTAAATAAGCTTAGATGTGAAGAACTAAGTTAACCTATCAAATAGAAAAGCATATAAAATATGCACACAAGACAAATTAGAGGAAAGTTTTTTTTTTTTTTTTTGAAATCCAAGAGTTTTACAACTATGATAAATGAAAATAGAAAAGAAATGATGCTAATAAACAAATGGAGCCCCCAGACAAAGCCTTGTCGGAGAAGCGAAAGTCCAGAAGCGAGAGTGAATTCGACACACCACCAGAGACTGGCGGTTGTGATCTTAGATAAGGGAGACCCACACCTAAGGTGTTGAAGAGGGGGTCAGCTAGGTTTCTAGTGGAAGGCTTAAGGGGATGGCTATATTAAATCTAGGTTCTACTCTACTTAGGAAGGTATATAGAAATGGTGGAAGTCAAGATGTTGGAAATGGTGAGGGTTAGGCCTTTTTATAGAAGATAGAGTTTATTTTTGGCCATTGGATTAGGGATAGAGGGTCGAGATGTGGGTACTTATCTAGGTTTGAACTAGGCCTTAGGATGATGATCTAAAGGTGTAGGTTTAAAGCAAGAGTGGTTAGCTATTGGAGAGGAAATGGTGACCATTGGATTAGGTAACTAGGGTTAAGATTAGAAGGGGTGATGTGGCCGTCCACTTAGGTGGTTGTGTGGTTGTTTTGGAGAGGAAAGATAATGGCCACTTAAAGGAGAATCAAAGTGGTGGAGGCACCTAAGTGGCCAGTTACACTAGTTGTGGATATGGCCTTTGGTGGTCAACCATGGTGGTTCTTGTTGGCTATAAATGCACGTGGTGGAAGGCCTTTAGATTAGATGTGTATGGTCCAGATTAGGTGTTGCTAAAAATAGGTTGGATTAGGATAAGTCTTAGGTTGGTGTAGGTTGTCCTAGGGTCTAGAAATCAGGAATGGTCGTAGGTGTGCCAAGTGTGAAAGATTCACAAGTATTTAGAATACTTGAGTGGGCAAAGTGCTAAGATTCCACTTATTCTATGGGTCATTATTAGAGTAACGAAGCCAATAATGATATTGATGAGTTCCTAGTTGAAGAGAAAATTAATTGCGGCTTAAATAGTTAAGTTACATTCAATTTGGTAATTAATTGCACCTAATTTGATTAGGTACAAAATTCAAGTGTTGAATTGCAATTAATTTAAGTTTGGATACTTGATCTAAACTTCTCAAAAATTATTTTGGGCAAAAGGTGCAAAATTTAATTAGGATTACATCTCATCCATTTCATGGATATTCAATAGATCCCATCAATTTAGGAATTAGGATGAAATCCCTATAAATATCTCTCAAAGGGAGAAACTCTAATTGCCAATTCATTCTAATCAATCTATAGTTGATTGATTATCAAGAAATCCACCAAAAACCACCCTCAATGGATAAGAGAAGTAATAGGGGTAGCACCCTAGCAGCCAGTGGTAGCTAGTCGACCAATATCAATATTGGTTGGCACCCTACGCTGTAGTTGATCGACCGTTTGCTGAACTGGCCACCCCCTACAGAAGGGTGTGAGTTTAGCATCCTTCCTATTTGCACCTTCCCTTCGCTACCCATAACAGCAGGTCAGCTAGTTGTTGATCGGCTATTGCTATAGCAACTGTTACAGAATGTGAGAAGTCCTTGTTTGTGTTTGTTTGGTATTCCAAGGCTTCAATCACCTTGATTCGTGAAGGAGTTCGCAAATCATCTAGTGGAGTCAATTCCATGACACGAGGGTCTCATCCTCTTGTCATGGAGGAGAAAAGAGTCTCTCTTGAGACTTATTTGAGGAGGTACCACTACGTGAGGTGTTGTTCTACACCACCTCATGGTATAACCTCGCTACTTGTGGAATCTCGAAACGAGAGGAAGTTAGTTCCTCTTATGTGGTTCTGGTTTAGGCGTTTGTTTTTAGTTTACCTGATCATTTTTATGGCATTGATTCAATCAAGTTTGTGAAAAAGTTTTTAAAACGCTTGTTGATCGCATGCGTTTCGCGAGTTTGAAATCAGGGTTACAAGTAACCCGTTGTCGTAGTTGCAAAACTCTTGGTCAAATAAAATTTATACCGAAACTCCAAGGGAGTCCCTGGTCGAACATGGGAAGGCGAACATTTGATTTTATGAAAGCCGCACTTCACTTTTATTTCTTTTTGGTTGTTTTTATCTTTTCTAATTTTTTTAGCATTTTTAGCAAGCAAGAGATTCGGTCGATCAAAACTTTATCTACTTACAAAAGTAAGAGAGAGAGAAATAATCATTTATTTATCAGGAACTATTTGTTACACTACGAAAGAAGGAAAACTACACTATGAAAGTGTAAAAAGATAGAAAGAGGTGAGAGAAATCCCCCTCGACGATTGCTTGAAGGATGACTCGCTTTGACGTCTCTTGGAGGAAGGTGGTGAGGAGCAGGACAAAGGAGGACGGAGCTGGAGGACAAAGGATGGGGCAGGACGGCGTTGCAGCGAGGATCTCCTTCTCAAAGGGCGGTGAGAGGACGACCATGGGATGCTCCACGAATGGGGATGAGGGGAGGGAAAACTATTTCATTTTACTCTAGAGGAGAATCCCGGGCATGGGACAAGCTCTCTCTAGAGCCTTGGAGGTGGTGAGAGGAAGAAAGGAAGAGATGAAGAAAAATGGGAGGGGTAGGGGTCCTTTTATAGTGGAGGAAAGAATCAAATTTGTATATAGGACATTTAGTGATGGTCATAAACGTTGCTGAAGGTCTGCTGCAAATGTCGTTGAAGATAGCCTACGCGCCCACCTGCTGCTACACTGGCACGCGCTTCGCGTGCCCGTGTCGCGTGCGCACGTGCGATATGTGCCGCTGCCTCCGCGCGAGCGCTGTGCTACTGCGCGAGCCATTGCGCTTGCATGTGCATGCCTCTGCGTGCATGCGGTGGCGCGTGCATGAGCATGGGCGGCCTGGGTTGTGCCACGTGGCGCAATCTGAGCCATCCACCTTCTTTGCTTTGTAGGGGATGCTATAAAGGTTGGATTGAGTTAATTTTCATGCCGTTTGGTTACGATCGTCAACCCAAATCCATCCGTGCGGTTGGGTTTGTCGTTTGACGCTCCGGATTGCATCACCTAGTCCCTCAACTGTTGATCTTCCTTGGATTGCATATGGTGCTACGGGACTCCAATGAGGCGATTTCGGAGGTGTTGGACTTCGATTGTCATCTTGATTAGATCCATATGGTCGGATCGTCAATCCAAGGCTCAGAAATAAATATCCCTCTCTCATGACCACAAAAAGGATGCAATTAACCTAAATTATATACAACTACTCTAAATGCAGAATGATGCATGCTATGAAATATTTATAACATGAAATGTAAATCTAAGCTTAGGAACATTCATGAATAGGCATTTTAACCTAAATAGATGTGTCTACATCATACCCCCATGCTTATCTTTTGCTAGTCCCTAGCAAAATTAAGCTACATGCTATGTACAAAAGCAAAATTAGGATTAGATCACTTAGGCCTAAGTCGTTTATTAATAATAGAAAATTTTAACTGAGGTCCTAAACTACGAAGACTAAACAATACCCAGATGTCTGCTAGAATGCAGACTGCCCAAGTCCTTGCATTATTTGAAAACGGAAGATACATTTTTCATCTTTTCTAATTTTTTTTTGTACTTTTGGAGTTTGAGAGTTCCGAGATAACTTTTTACGGTTACTCGACCCGCCCAAGACTCGAAAAGGACTTTAAGTGCTAACCATCTTGTGAAAATAGTGAAAGACTCACTAGGCGGCCATTAAAATGGACTTTGAGTTTCTACGACCCTAGGTGGCCTTGCCTAAAGGTTTATCTTTTTGACTGGTAGCTTTTTCCCTAATTTTATTTATGGGGTCAATACAAGGGCGAACTCAGTGTATATCTCCTCAGTTTATTCTACTTCCCCCCTTCTTCCCTAAGTGTTTTGGGAATTATTATGCATTTTTTGTGAGCTGGGGTCTGGACAACTGGCCAATGGACTGTTACCCATGGCAACTTGCCAGCCATACTCATGCGGTGAAGTGTGGTTTTGTTTATTTTTTTATTTTTTTTCTTTTTCTTTTTGTTTGTTTATTTTTTTTTTCTTTAAGTAAGTGGCTTCCCTGATCTAAGATTTACCTAAAGGCAGTATAATGAAAATGGTCTTGGACTGGGCTCTGGACAATCAGCTGATGAGCTGTTACTACTGACAACTTGCCAGCCATACCACCCTAGATAGTTCATTAGCTACCCAATTTTTGAAGAAACCGTTGAAAAGTGAGTCAGTGCAAAAAAATGTGTGTAGTTGCTTCGGCTTAAAGTCCCCCCATATCAGAGGGTGGGTTAATAAGTCGCATACTTATCATCCCAATTTATTAGCCAAATTAAAAATGAATTTGAATTGGTGACGACTCGAGACTAAGTCCACATTCGAGTGGGCACCCAGGCTAATTAAGCCTGAAGACCTGAAGAGTCTAAGTGTTTAGGTCATCTCGTATCATTTCCTAAAGTTAATAACTTTCAAATGCCTAAGTTCTCTTTTCCTAATTCTTCTTTTTTTTATCTTTTTGAATTTTCAATTTTTTTGTTTAAAGAAACTAAAAGAAATTCTACGGAGTTAAAAAAATGATTTCAGGATTAAGTATCCACCTCCCATGCCTAAATGATGCAATGTCCTCATTGTAAAAATAAAAATGAAAAGGGTGGAGTAAACAGAATATCACCTGAGTGTCGTGAAAATTCGGTCAATTCCGTAGAGAGAAGAATGTATACACATGCGCTAAGTTTAATGCTTTCAACTAGGCATAACATACATGCAAAGAAGAAATTGAGAATTCACAAGTGCGGGTCAGAATCAAAATAAAAATATTGATCCTGAAACCTGCCAGCAGAAGATGTCCACAGACGTGGACCAGATTATGATGCAGACCCATGCCCCAGGGTCGAGTGATTCTCAGGTTTTGGATGAAAATCACCCAAAATTGAAGGTTGTTGTGTTTGCAGGGCCGGGTCTACGGTTTAGTGGTGTGCAACCCAAGACCAAAGTGGCGGACAATAGGTAGATCTGGTTCACTAGTTTCAAATGTCCACTTAACATTCAGCTCAGAAAAGTAATCAGTTATTCTAGGCTTGGGTCGCACGTAAAAGATATTATAAGGGTTCGTATAGAAGATAGGTGGTTTCAGGTCAATAGGTACCCTTAGATCCAAAATCAAAGTTCCCTCAGAATTAGCCTCCCAAATTTTTATTTCCAACTTCCTATCCTCTGAAATCAATGTTTCCGGGACCTCCAAATCATTGTACACTCCATCTAAAGTACCCAAGTCCAACAATTGTGGCTGAATCATGATTGACTTTGGTTTGGTGATCTCAAAAATATCATCATGCAATTCTTTAGGGTGTGTTTGAGGAATGGGGCTACAAATTGAATCATCAGGATTCAAATCATCCAAGTTAGCCCCAACATGATCATAATATTCAATGATCGGGCTATCAAATAGTTCGTCATACTCCTCAAGCCCGATTGTCTCACTAGAATCCTCTTCCTCAAGTTCAAATGAGACTTCATCAAATGATTCTTCACCCTCAGAATCAAAGAATTCATGATCCTCATTTATATGTCTCAAAATCGATTGTCATTTCCTGGTTCAAAGAGATATATTTTTCCTCGCTGCCTGGCTCGGGGATCTCGGGTGAGTCAATTGGTTCATCCTCAATGAGTTGCTCTAGCCTAACCTGGTCATCCCCGGTTTCAGAAAATGAATCCCCCTCGACAGGCGCCTGAGCGGGTTCTGACATTGGCTCTCCTAAGGGGGTTCATCTTGAGAATTATCCCAAGATTTGACTAAGGCAACCACAAAGTTCATCCTCAACCTTGATAATTTCCCAAGAAGAAACTAACCCAGGTCCCTATCCTTAACATTTTGGAGTAAATCCAATAGAGAGCTATTAAGTTCATCAATCATTTTGATCATAGGCTCCAATGCTTCAGTGCATGGTGTTGGTTGAGCTTCTAAGGATTGTATAGTATTCCTCAAATTAGCCAACATCCTATCCTGGATCTGGTTCACCTGAACCGACTGGTTCGATTCAGGGTTGGGTGGGTTTGGGTTCAATCTAGGGGAGTCAAGATATCGAGGTTCTCGGGTCCCTCCCTGATAGTAGATCATTCTAGGTTGTTCAAAGGATGGTGGCAACCTATATTCAGTGGAATATTGGGGAGGGTAGGTGTTATAATCATTATATCATTCCTGATTGTAGATCGGGTTGGTTTGCTCATCAAAGGATGGAGATCCATAATCATTGTAAGTTTGGGAAGGATAGCAATCATAGTCTTGTTGTCCGGGGTTAGGCCCTGGACATTGAGGTCCGGATTCATATCCCCAATCAAAGTTATCTCAGCTAGTGGATGGGTAATCATAAGTCGAGTTGGGATAGTAATCATCTTGAGGATACGTGTTGGTAGGAGGGTAGGATTGGAAATGTGTGAAAGATGTGGAAGGATACTGATGAGAAGTTCATCATGGTCTCTAATTACCCCTAATTAACTAGTCTTCCTAGTTAATTAGCTAAGAATATGTGAATATATGGGTTAATTATTAAATAAGGGATATATAGTAAAGGACCTTAAAATAAGTTAAAAATTCTATTTTATCATCCAATTAATATTATTAATAATCTAATTAGTAATTGGACTCGAGATATTACTAATCATTCATCTAATTAATACATTAACTAACTTAAGCATAATATATACCTAAGTATGTAATAACTTATGTAACATTACTTAATTAAATAAATTAATCTAAAAAGGTCAAAAATGTAAATTCAAGGTCTAAATATAATAATTACCTTATTTACAATCATATACAAAAAGTTGAAAAAGATCTAAATTAAAATAAACCTTGAAAACCTGAGTTTACATTTTGGTCCTTATATTTCATTCCACTCAGGTCCTTATTTTCCATTTAGGTCCTTAGGATTCACTGTGAATAGGTCCCTGACTTCTTCTCTTCAACTGATTGAACGGCTGACGACCGAAGGTGCAGCCACCGCACGATCACCGCCCATCCAATTTCATCTCTCCTTCTTCAAGCTCCTGGAGCTTGCACTCACCATCCCATTTTCATCTATTGGTCTGGATGACACTTTTATCCTAATTTAGGGTTGGAGATAACTTCACCGTCGTCAGAGAAGATGCCGGTGGTTAACCTCCTCCTAGCCGTAATGACGTCCAGATTCCAACTCCTTCGTTGCCATCGACTATAAATACCCCCTGACCCCCCCTGATTTTCTCTAAGTGGGCTCCCTTCCCTCTTTTTCACTGTAGCCAACCTGATAGGCTATTCCCTCCACAACTTCGGCAACTTTCCACCACATAATCCGACTTCCTCCGTCCACCTTTATTGGCTCTGGAACTCCACCGAGGTCAGCTGCATCTCTGGACACAGGCACTGACTAAGGAGATCCTCTGCTTCACCTCACAGCCACTGCCAGAGATCTTCCAACTACCCTCTGATTTCACTCTTCCGTCATGAGCTGTCGACGGAGTTCCTCTGTCCCCTTCATCCAGGTAACAGTAGGATAGGAGTAGGAGTAGGAGTAGGATAGTTTAGATAGTTAGGTAGGTAGTTAGCCGTAATGTTAGATTTTTAAAGTTCATCTTCCTCGACTCCAGCGAGCTCCTTGAGCTTGCCAGATTCTTAATTTTGTCTTTTGAAACCACTGATCATCTTCATCTATCTTTCACGATCATTTCTATCACAATTAATTCCTAATTTGATCACTGATTCGCCTATCTACTTCCACCTCCATCAACTACTTCTGCTGTCCATGGCAGCATTAGTTGACCTAATCTCCACCTCCATTGGATCCTCCATCATCTATTCATCACTAAAGGATCCTAATCATCATTATAATTTAATTAAATACCACATATAATTTAAATGCCTGATTCTATTTAAGCTCCTGAGCTCACTGTCAATGGCGGCTCAGGAGTAGTTAAAACCTTAAATTAACTATATATTTATGATCACAATCACTCTTTGACTTGTCTTGACCACTCAATTGAGTGGGAGATCAAGTCCCAAGCTTCAACAAACTCAAATTATTTGAGAAATGAATTCATTGATAAATCTTAATTCTAATGAGCAAATGGAGAATTTAATGCGATCCTGAGGTTCCTTGTGATCTCAAAAATCTTTTAAGTCATTAATGACATAAATTTTCACTCTGTGCACAAAAATTCTCTTTTTCTGGACTCATCGGAGCTTCGGTGAGTTCCGGCGAGTCAAAACTGTTCTTCAGCCTATAGAATTTGATGAGAAGCTCCAGAATGATTAATTGATGATTACTGATTATTTTGAGGTCATTTATTTGAAGTTTTAATTACTGGAGTTGTACATAAGGATTCATCTTCTCCAACTCCGGCGGAGTTGGTGAAGTTTGTCAGAAAGCCTTAAGTCACATTTAATGGATCTAGAAGCTTCAGTGCAATGCACTAAAGTCATTCCTGCCCTTAAATCTCTGTAACAACATCTTGATTACTCTGACGAACAGACCACTTTTTGAGTTTAGGTGATGAGCATGAAACCCTAGATTTCTAAGTCCAAACATCTGTCTAAAGTTCTGAGCAAGTTTCTGAGGTTGAGAAGATGCTATTTTAGGTGTTAATTTCTTGAGAAAAGGCTTAGAACAGAAAGTCAAATCTTAAGGCTTTACAGTCAAACCCGAGCTTGATACCTTGATTCTGAGTTCAATTTGATGATTAGATGAGTTTGAATTATCTCTGAGATTTATTTGAATGATTCTTAAGTGAATTGGATGAGCTCTATGGAGTAATTCATTTGGATTTCAATTACTACCAGTTTGGGTTGTTTTGAACCCAAACTATTGGCAGTAGAATTTTGTTGAGTTTTGATTGCGATTTCTGCCTAAAAGAGTTGATAACAACCTGCAGAATCTGTTTCAATCAATTAAACATGACTGCAGCTGTCTGTTAGGCCTTTTTCGTGTTTGATTTCACTCTCTAAAGCTTTTAGAGAAGCTTCGACCTTCTTTGCGTTTCTTGAAGTCTTTAAGAGCTTGAAGACCACACCTGAAGCTGCAGAATTATCTATAGAACCTATTTAGACCCTTAGCTAAGAGCTTAAGTCCAACCTGTGGACTCTGCAGCATTGAAATCATTTCTAGGCTATTAATACCCGTAGAAAACCTATAACTTCGCTCTTCAAATCGAAGAAGAAATCTTCCCCTTAACATTAAATTGACACTGTAATCCTATAGAGCAACTCAAGAGCTTTCCAACAAGCTTTTGCTTGCTTGAATTGGAGCTCTGAGCTAGGAGTTATCGCCATTCAAAGTTGGCTCTGGAAGGGGGAAACATAGTCCCACATCGAGAAACCACGAGCGGCCACCTTAGTATAAAAGGTTTTTGTTAACTACCCTTCTCAGTCATTAGCGCTCGACTCACGGTTACTGAATGAACTTGAGCATGCATGTGTGTGTGTGCGGGCGTGTGTGCCTGCGAGGGTGTGCCTGTGTGGGCGAGGCCTAGGAGGCGTTGAGCCGGTTTGGCTTGAGAAACTTGAACTGGAAAAAAATTGAACTATAATGAACCAGGCGAGGACTTAGTAGGGTTTGGTCCCACCTTGTAAAGGGTGTTGCGCATCCCTGAAAAGTCTGAGCCGCAAACTAAAAACCAATTTTTGGTTGAAGAGAAAAACCTGGTTCGGTTCAGTAAGAAGTGTTGAAGGCCAAGGCTCAGAAGGCTAAGTTCAGAAGAAAGGTTCAGAAGGAGCTGAAGGCTAAGTGTTGAAGGAAAAACATTAAAGAAAGAAAGGCTAAGGCGTAGAGGGCTAAGGAAATATGTTAAGGGAAGAAGGAAAGAAAGAAGGTTAAGGAAGAAGAAGAAGAAAAAAGCTAAGGAAGGAAAGGAAGAAGAAGAAGAAATCGTAAAGGCAAAGAAAGAGGAAGGCTGAACAGGCACTAAGGAAAGAAGAAAGGCAGAACAGAAAAGAAGAGAGGAAAAAGAGAAGAGCTCGAGAGAATAAGAGAGAAATAAAAGAGAAAGAGAAAAGATAAAAGATAAAAGAAAAGAAAGAGAGAAAGAAAGAAAGAAGAAGAAAAGAGAGAGAGAGGCTGAAGAAATAAAGAAAAGAAATTATTTTTCTTACATTATTTTGAATTTCTTTTTGCTTTTAAATGTTGTAATAAGGTATGTTTTAATTAAAAGAACTCTTTATTGCCTTAATTCATTTGAAATAACTTGGAAATTAACATGTTTACTTGCTAATAAAGTATATCATTTGAGTAAATATGTTTTCATATGGAATTTTGCATATTTCTTAAATTTAAATCATTTTGCAAAATTCATGTTATTAAAATTAACTTAATTATACCTCCTATGAATTGTCTTAAATAGCTTGGTGAATTCTAAGTAATATATACCTCCCAGCGAACGACCTGAACTCAACCAGTTAAAAGTAAAAAAAATATAAAATGTTAGGTTAACTTGACTCTATACTAAACCGACATAAATTCGAGTTAACCTAAGTTACTTTCTTCAACATTTAATTAAGCAAAATTAACTTAATTAACTGTGTTGAGAGAGAGCGTACCAGATACATTGTGGAGTAAGGAGGGAAATCGGAAGAAAGGTGTCCTGCAGTACAATCAATCAACCCTGTCCTTATGTGGGTACCCTAAAGACCTACAGACTCCCAGGACCCGTTTTGAGATTATAAACGATTTAGTCTACTTTTATCCGGTCAATCCAACCAATTAGAAGGAGGGACTCGGGAGAAGGTTCTTCCTTTGGCTTGCACCTCTGGTTCCTAGTGTACCCTCCAGCTGTGGTAGTTTGACGCTACTTCCCTAGCTAGACATCAGATGGACCAGCAGAAGTAGATTAATCGAAAAAAATCTCAGTCTGAGCCCTGAAGAGCGAGTCAATCCTTAAGGCAAATGTCTACTCAGTTTTAATTAGGCTTAGGATGATTGTGCTCTTGGAATGTGATGGGCCCTTTAGATGGGTTGTGCCCTTAATGATCAGTTGAAATGTGTGTGCATGCACAACCAGGGTTTGCAAACAAGGTTATTTGATGATGTATCTTTTAGGGTTTAACCTTATTTAGTAGCTTTTAAGGTTTAATCAAAGGTATATTCAATCAAGTTTAGGAGAACACTCCAAGTTTTGCAAGCACTGATGATGATATATTCCTTTAGAAATCAGAAAAAAAGTGGAGTGCTTGGTTCAGCCCTAAGAATCAACTCTAAGTGGTAAGCTACTTGATGAATCGCTTTTATTTTAAGTGGTGTGGCCCAAACAAATCAATCAATTGGCCTATTCGCACCATAGATTAAGGCACACAATGTCTTAGCCTAATCAGATTTCTACTCATTTATTTTGAGTTGATGTGTATCGGGTCCATAGGTTAGATCCCAGTTAAGTGGTAGAATCAAAATGGAGTGGTGCGTCTTAAGTTGAGAGTTGTGGGTGTTAAGGTGTGTCTCTTTCAGAAAATCCCACAATCACATAACACTTTTTTATTTTATTTTTATTTATGTGGATAGTGAGGTGAGTGGAGGTGGCAAACAAACAGCCAAATCTATCCTAGGGTTTATAAAAAGCACCTAAGTTGATTTGGGTTTGAGTTATTAGGTTATGGAATGAAAACTGAGGTGGGGATGGTGTGGGGGACACTTACAGAACCCTCATCCATACTTTGCTCCGATCTATCCGCTTTGGCCCACCTCAAAAGAGTACCTGTAATCACAGTAAGATCAGAGAAAAAGTGAGATAAAAGTTAAGTAAGGTGGAAAAACATGGCAAAAAAACAAAGAGCATTGCCTCCTTGGCAATGGCACCAAAATGATCGCACGTGTTTTGCGAGTTTGAAATCAAGGTTATAGATAACCCATCGTCGTAGTTGCAAAACTCATGGTCAAATAAAATTTATATCGAAACTCCAAAGGAGTCTCGGGTCGAACACAGGGAGGCGAACATTTGATTTTATGAAATCCGCGCTTCACTTTTATTTGTTTTTGGTTGTTTTTATCTTTTTTATTTTTTTGGTATTTTTAGCAAGCAAGAGATTTGGTCAATGAAAATTTTATCTACTTGCAAAAATAAGAGAGAGAGGGAGAGAGAGAAACAATCATCTATTTATCAAGAACTATTTGTTACACTGCAAAAGCAGGAAAACTACACTATGAAAGCGTAAAAAGATAGAAAGAGGTGAGAGAAATCTCCCTCGATGATTGTTCGGAGGATGACTCACTCTGACGTCGCCTAGAGGAAGATGGTGAGGAGTGGGACAAAGGAGGATGGAGCCGAAAGACGGAGGATGGGGCAGGACGGCATTGTGGTGAGGATCTTCTTCTCGAAAAGCGGTGAGAGGATGGCCATGGGATGCTCCACGAATGAGGATGAGGGGAGAGAAAACTATTTAATTTTACTCTAGAAGAGCATCTCGGGCTTGGGACAAGCTCTCTCTAGAGACTTGGAGGTGGTGAGAGGAAGAAAGGAAGAAATGAAGAAAAATGGGAGGGGTAGGGGTCCTTTTATAGTTGAGGAAAGAATCAAATTCGTATACAGGACATTTAGTGATGCCCATAAATGTCACTGAAGATCCACCGCAAACGTCACTGAAGACAACCCACGCACCCACCCGTCGCTGCGTTGGCTCACGCTCCGCGTGCCCGTGTTGCATGCGCACGCGTGATACGCAACGCTGCCTCCGTGCATGCGCTACGCTGTTGCGCATGTGTACCTCTGTGTGCACGCGTGCACCCATGCTGCTGTGCACGTGCGGTGGTGCGTGTGTGCGCAGAGCTGCCTGGGTTGCGCCACGTGGCACAATCTGGGCCATCCATCTTCTTTCCTTTGTAGGGGATGCTACAGAGGTCAGATTGAGTCGATTTTCACGTTGTTGGCTGCGATCGTTGACCCGAATCCATCCATGTGGTCAGATTTGTCGTTTGACACTCCAGATTGCATCACCTAGTCCCTCGGCCGTTGATCTTCCTTGGATTGCATATGGTGCTATAGGATTCTGATCGAGGTAATTTCGGAGGCATTGGACTTCGATCATCGTCTTGATCAGATCTGTACGGTCAGATCGTCAATCCGAGGCTCCAAAATAAATATCCTTCTCTCCTGACCACAAAAAGGATGTAATTAATCTAAATTATATACAACTAGTCTAAATGCAAAATGATGCATGCTATGAAATATTTATAACATGAAATGCAAATCTAAGCCTAGGAACATGCATGGATAGGCATTTTAACCTAAATAGATGTGTCTACATCACCTGTTCATGTTCTTTGTGTTCTTCACGCTTTCGCGATGCCACGGGGTCATTTTGAATGATTCCCTTCACTACGTCATGTAGAAGCTTCCAACTCGATTGAACCAGGCGACAAATTGGCCCTAAACTGAGAAGAACCCTACGAGGTCATTGCCTTCAGTTCAGCCGAGTCATATAAACTACAAACTTTGGGGGGTGCTAAGTCCCCAGGACTTGGCATGCCATCAATGTAAGGCCATAATTTGCCTAAGAGCAATAGGACATATTCTGTAATATAATTTAGTCAGAATAAAGAAGTGAGGGTGGGAGTTTCAATAACATCCAACATTTCTACTAGTTAGCCAATGAAGTCAAAACTTTAACACAAAAATTAGCACGTGACTTAAGAAGGAAGTCACTATTCATTAATGCGTTGGGGGTACATGCTTTTATAGGTGGTGATAAGTATACATATTTATGTAATAAGATTCTTAATTATGCTAGCTCTATAGCATTAGTTACATTAGAATTAGTTCATGATGTAAATAACTGCATGCATACATCTTAGATTTAGGTTATGCATAATTAAGCCTAGTTATCTATTAATTCAGTAATGGAGGCTCTTTACAATTTATGCAAGTGTGCTGATGGTAACACCATCATTATCCATAATTAGCCTGAATTAGTCAAAATCAAGAGATAAATGCTCTTGAATAGTCGCCTGAGGATAATAACTCCACTCAAATCCATTATGAGATGAAAACATTAAAATAGGGTTAATTTTGTAGTTTTAACATCACATCATGAATGTAGAGTAACCACGGAATCACCCATGGATTAATTAGAGGTTAATCAAGCATTAAAGACTAAAAAGTGGATTCACATAGACCGAAACGTGGATTCACGCATTCCGAAAACCGCAGTAGCACATAAAACCCTAATTTCAGACCCACTTGAATTGAAAATGTTTTGTTTAGGATAAAATTCATCTAAACTTACTAAAATTCATATAAAAATATTTTAAGAAGTTTGGTACCCTTGGATTAACCATTTGAACCCATTTTGACCTAGAATAGAGTTTTAGACGGAATTTTACCTTGATTTGGGTTCCTGTGCAAATTTCCTAGTCAAACGTGGTCAAAACTCAAATCTGACTTCACTATTAGATTTCTTGGGTCTTAGTTAGGTTAAGGCCAAAATTTTGGCCCAAGCAGAGTCTATATTGACCTAGTTTGCAATTTAGTCCCTAAAATCTCTATTCTTTACATCTAAGCCCATAACTTTTGATTTTATTGCAAATGGGTCCCTAGGTTTATCGTATCCTTTAGGATTTAGTCCCTACTGCTATTGATGAGTCAACAGGGTAAGCACCGACTTTGAACAAGTTAAAACTTGATCAAATCACCTCCAAATCCCACTAAATTTGGTGGGATTGGAGTTCAGACGATGAAGATTCTTGTGAACGTAATCTTAGACTTTGATTCTAGGCAGAAAGCTCATGTGAACCCATGGAATTAGTGAGATTCTTTGCTTCAAAATTGAGGCTCAATCAAGCCTCCTTCATGTAGAGCTCAGTTATGAGCTCTATAAAAGCTCACGATGGTCTTAGCATCCTCCCTAGCAAGGTTTTAGGCCAGAAACTCTTCTCCTCCTTCCTTGACCTGCTCCGACCAAGCTTTGGTGAACTCCTCGAATCCCTTCCATCGCCCTCTGCCATGTACAATAGGGAGAGGGAACATCTTCCCTGAAGTCTTCCGTGTCTAGTGCACATTAGCTAGCGCCACCTACCCCCTTCCTCCTCGCTGTCTCTCCCAATGGAGAAATCACCATCTTTGACGCTGGCTAATCATAGCTGGCACCATTCCTCCCCTTTCGTCCCTTAGATTAGGCCAATCTCTCCCTCTCCTTCTTTAGGTTAGAATCAACCCATTCCCAATCTAATTCAATCGACATATCATCTCCTCCTCTGTCTTCTCCACGGCCAATGACACCTCTGGTAAAGCCGCCCGATCACTCTCAGCCACCAATCACTCCACCAACACCACCACAACCTTCCATGCATGCCTCCAAACAAAATCCTTAAACCTATTTAGAGCTTTGAAGCTTCACGACCCTCGTCGGACAACCCACTTCTCCGCTGATCACCACATCATCGTCCGGCCACCACGACACTCTAACCACCTCGACACCACCACTATCTCATTCCTCGCCTCATGGAGAAGCTCAGGAGCATTTTAATTGGAGCTTAAGGCCTATTTTCATGTTTCAGGTACCTTCTCCATAGCTCCTCCAAAACCGACATCATCTCCACCTTCGTTTGCCCTGCTACGGCTGTGCTACTACCTAGCTCCACTTCCGAAAGCTGTGGACTCATTCCAGGAAGTCGGTTGCAGCCTCAATTGGAGAAGCAAGAAACCACAGCTGTGCTGATTTGAAGCAGACATCTGCAGCTGCTACGCGAAGGAGAAGAGGGCATCGATTGGTGCTACATCATGGAAAACAAAGCGTATGCACCGCATAAAAGGCGAAAGTGAAAGAGGCTTATCGCCTCAGACACGAGGTGAGGTCCCTCATCCCACACCTGTCACCTCTCCTTGCTCACCTTACATGCTCAGTGAGCCTTGATCCCTTATGCGGATCCGATTACCCGATTACGCACCTGATTAGAGAAATAAAGAGGAATTTTTTAGGAGGGTAGGGGTAGGTTTTGCACTGTGCACATGCCTTGGGATGTGTGCCGTACGCCTAACACTTAGGCATTTCTGAGGTTGTGTCATGCCTTACTAAAGGCCTTTTGTTGAGACTTGGAAACTTAAGTCATCTGGTCCTTGTGGCCGACGTCTAATTTGATACTGTGGAGTTATTTGAGGCTCTTATCTGACGTGGATTAAGTGGTTGAAGCCATTGTTGAAAAATTTGAGTTAATTGCTTGAACAAGTGCTTAATTTGGGGATATCCTTGGTGATTTAAATCATCATTTTGGGTTTTTATATTCTTTTATCCCAATATTCTCTGAGATACAAATTGGTTTATTTTTGAATATATTGTTGAAGTGAACTATTCATTGAATATCCTTTTGTGTTTAATTGATTGTGCTCCTTGATTTAAATTGTGATTAGTGTGTGAATTCTATATTTTCTTCCTGCGAACGACCTCAGACTCACATTGATTTCGAGTTTATAAATTTAAGTTGTCGCAATTTTTGTTCTATACCAAGATGCTAAACTTTAAAACAACAATTTTTGCTAACAACATGTGCCTTGGTGAAATAAAGGTAAAGATTGGTCCATGATACCTTTAAATTACATCAAAACCCTAGCCTAAACCTTAGCCTAATAGACCAATCAATTAGGCCACCTAACCCAACCCCACTCCCAACCTAATTAACCCAACCTATGGTCCACCACTCTCCACATTTTCACCACCAAATAAGAGCCATCCCAACACCATGGTCGGCTAAGCACTCCCACAAGATGTGGCACCCAACCTTGACCTATTTCAAGAAAATAACCATGACCAAGCTTCCTCTCCACAACCTTCTACACTCTTCCACAATCTTCTATCCCATTTACCTAAAATAGCAAGGCTTCCTGTACTCTCCAAAAATTCAAATTTCCCCATCTATGAAAACATCATAGCCGGCCATGTATGGTCCCATTCAATCTCTTAGCTTTAGCTCCTCCATCATGAAGACCCCCTTGGGTGAGAGCAAAAAGTGATACGAGAAATACCTGATTTTGTAAAATGGGTTTTTAATGTCATTGTACGTGTAAAATTGATCAACTTTTAAATTTATATTCCTAGATAGGATGAGTATCTAGGGTCATCCAAGGAGGCCAATTTTTAGTTATCAAGATGATATTCTCTCTCTCACTCTCTCAAATCTTCTTTTCTTTTTGTTTTTAAGTTTTGAAATTTTTAGGATTTTTGAAATATGGGAAACGAAAGATAGAAACATGCCTAAGTCATTGCGATAAATAAAGTGGCAAAAGTCAACCTTCCTAGGCTAACCCTAGGCACATGTGGCCTCAGGTAATTAGGGAGGAAGTTTGTGTGCTTAAGAAACTAAAGAAGCATAAAATTAGAAAGGCAAAAATTGAAAGGTAAACAAGCTTTTTATATAATAATGAAGTCGCACAAATGTTGCACTTGAGAAGCTCACTTGTGTGGAGGATCCCACACAAGTAATCCTTACGTGTAGAGGAAAGCTTAAAAATAAACAAATGCAACTACAAAAAGATATAAGAAGAAGCAAGTCGTATGCTCCAAAATGGTTGAAGAAGCCCTCGCTCCAAGTGTAGCTGCTCCCGCACTTGAAGAGGATTCTTCCTTAGCTCCTCTACTCCAATGATGATGATGATGTTCCAAGCTCTCCTAGGGTGGATTTCTACCACCCCCTTTCTTCCTTGCCTGGCCGTCCTCCAAGATGATGCTCCTTGGCTTGGTTCCAAGGAAGAAGAGAGTAGAGTGTAAAGGCTAGGAAGACATGGAGGGAATCTTCCTAATGTGCACTCCTACCCTTCTTCTTCCTTGGCCTTGATGTAGATTTTTGGTGGAGATTAATGTAGCTAAGGATGGTTCTAAGGTGGTGGTTATGGGGGTATCATATAGAAGTGTAGGAGGGTGGTGGTTATGGTATTTTTGGAAGGAAATGAAGGGGTGTGTAGATGTTTTTGGAGGGAAATAAAGGGGTGCATGGATATTTTTGGAGGGAAAAATGGGAGGGGAAAGAAGAGGTGCCTTTAGGTGGTAGTTATGTGATTTTTTTAGGGGAAAAAGGTGGCGCCACTTTATGGTGGAGGTGAGTAGACTAGGGAGCTAGGTGGAGTAGGAGGTGGATTTCGAAGCTAGCTTAACTAGCTAGGGTTAGCTAGTAGATAGTCGGAGTTGGAGGAGCTGACTTGATCTTATTTGGAGTTGAGGAGGGTTGATGTAGAGCAACCTATCTACTCATCAACTAGCTCAGCTAGTTAGCTCAGGGCTAGTAACCAGTAGGAGCTGAGTTGAGTTGGAAGGAGCTAACTTTCACTTGCTTGAAGCTGAGATGAGATGGTGTTGAGTTGTTTGAAGAATCTTTAGTTAGCTTAGCTATCTAGTTCTCAACTAGTAGCCATTAGGAGCTGAGGGGAGTTGAATGAGCTGAGGTAAGCTAGGATACAATTGGTTGGAGCTTCTATCTTCTTCTCTTTAGCTTTCTGCCTTCTACTGTGTCAAGGATTAGCTAATATTCAATGGTTTCTCATTCCTTGACATCCAGATGATATGCATAAGTACTCAAAATAATAAGAAAACCTACTAATGCATGTACTAACCCTAATTGCACATGAATGCCTAAATGCAACCTAATACTGTATTGCAAATGCAAAAACCTAGGAACTAAGTGTGATTTGAGCTTAACAATGATGATAAATAGGAGTTTATCATGGGCACACCTAGGTTCTCCATTCTTCCACCTTAATCCATGCCACCAAAGTCTCCTCTATTCTTCTCCTTAGTGCACACCACCACCATATACCACCTACCATGGTCGACCACCTCCCATTCTCCACCATCACCACCCTCTAAATTACCTTTAGGTCCCTTCCCCTTCATCCAGATCCTACTCCTCCTTAGGTTCTATTAGGTTTCCCATTCCCTTAGTTCCCTTAGGCTCTCTTTATCTCTACTACTCCACCTTCACCTTTGAATACAAGCTTTCCTTCACATGGTGCTTCTCCTTCTTTGGGCTTCTTCCTTTGCATGCTCCCTCCGCACCTTTAGTAGCCGTCAATGAACTTCTCCACCCCTACCACGAACTAGTTGAATTTCTACTTTCCTTTACTACTTTCATTCTATGCATTTTTCTTCTTCCTTAATTTTTTTATCATGGTGGTTGTTACACTCATTGCTTAATGAAACCATTTTTTATGTTCATCATATGCCTCTTTGTATAGTTGTTTTTGCTTGATTTCTATTCCTTTCTTATTTAAAACTCCAAAAAAATCCAAAAGATGAAAACCCCCTAAAAAATATTTGTGTTATGCTTTTCAATTTTGCAACCATTTCATTCTCGCATAGAATCAATTTTCTAATTTCAAAAATTCATTCCACGCACCACCATCGCCCAAAAATCACCAAACTTCACCAGTATATTAGGAAATAACTAGGAACCATCCGTACAAAATTTAGTTGTCTAATTCGTTTTATATTATTTTTCATAAATTGCAAACTATCCATGAGTCATTAGCAAAACAAAATTTGAATTTTCAGCATTGTTGGACTTTTAGAGAGTTTTATACACCTTTGATTATCATGAAATAAATTCTCAGAGTTTTCTTATTTTGTTAGGAACGCTAGAAAACATCCCTATAATTTTAGGATCATATTTCACCTATGTTAGATCTGCATCTTTAGACAAGGGTCGAATCAACTAGTCTAATGATATAAATACGTTTATATCACATAAACTGTCTATTTTTGCGTGTTCTTAGATGTATAGTTGCATCATACATTATAAATATTACATAACATGCATCATCTTGCATTTAGTTTAGATTGTATAAAGTTTAGGTTAATTTTCTCTTTTTGTGGTTAGGGTATAGGGCGATATTTAATCGGGGTCTCGAATTGAAGATCCAACTATACGGATCTGATCAGGGAGACAATCAGAGTTCAATAACTCCAAGATCACCCTAATTGGACTTATGTAGCATCAGATGCAATCCGAGAAAGATTTGAGATCAAGGGGCCAGGTGGTGTAAATTCGTACCTGAAACGACAAATCCAACAGCACGTATGGGTGTGGATCGACGATCGTAGCCCAACAGTTCGAAAATTGGTCAATTCGATATCTATAGCAACATCTACAAGTCAAAGAAGATGGACGGCCATGATGGCGCCACGTGCCGCCATCACAGCTGCACAACATCTCTTCTCTTACTTAATGAATTCCAGCCGTTGGATGCCCATCCAACGACTGAGAACATGCCACGTTGGGCCCCAAGTGGCACTCTCATCTTCTGAAGGCGAAGGCTCTGGTGATCTCGACTATTGGATCTTCATCCAATGGTGGGAGCACGTGTGCCTTGAAACCAAAGTGTGCCTTAAATCAAGGCGTGGCGCAATGGTTATGACATTGCTCCATGAGCTGAAGGCACCGGTTCGAGACACCTCACATTTCAAATCAAGAGTGTGTGCGGGTGTGGCTCAATTTGTCAGTTAGATGGAGATCGGGCAGCGAAGAACGTGTGACGTGGCGCACCCAGATGTGAAGAGAGCACATGCGCGATCTGACGCGATGCCACATGCGCCATCGCATACGCGGGTGTGCGTTGAAGCGAAGAAGCGATGCTCATTCATTTTAGGATTTTTGAACGTGGATGAAGGTTGGAACGACTAAAGGCGAGGAGGCGGGGGGCATGCGTGTGTCTGCAGCCACTTTTGAGCTATAGTGATGCTCATAAATGTCACAAAAAACACTAAAATGAATGCTTTAAAGCTTGGAAATATCTCTTTTGCCCCTTCAAACCTTACCTATAAATAGCCCTATGACCCCCACATCTCCTTCATCCCTTCCTCTCTTCTCTCACCCCCTCCAAAGCTCTAAGAGCTTGTCCCAAACCTGGGATGCTCCATTAGAGTTAAAATTAGAATTTTTTCACCTTCTCATCCTCGTTCATGGAGCACCTGCGGTTATCTTCTCACCGTCATTCGGGAAGCAGATCTCGTTGTGACGACGCCCTACCCTGTCCTCCGTTGTCCGTCTTCGTTCTCCTTCATCCTGCATCTCACCATCTTCGTTCGGGCGCTCCGTCAACGCGGCTCATCCTCCAAGAAGCCGTCGAGGAGGATAACTTATCTCCACTTTCTCTTTTATTGCTTTTTGGAGTAGATTTCCTACTTTCTAGTGTAACGAGTAGTTGTAACGATTAGTTGTAATGAACATCACTCGGTGGTTGTGAAATTCATGTTTATTATATCTTTGTTTTTCTCCTTTTGTATCATTCTTTTCTCTCTCTTCTATTTATTATTCTTTAAGTAGATAGCTAGCGTAGATTTAATTCAACCAGCTAGTTTGCTTCATGACAACATATCAAACGTGATTTTTGATTAAACGTCCGCTTCCCTGTGTTCAACCTGGAATTCATTTTGAGTTTCGGTTAAAATTATCTATTGGCGGATTTTTCTAGCAAATTGCGCTACAACGACGAGTTTTCAAAACTCAACTCTTTTTGTGCAGATTTTCTGTATCAACATCTAGCTTGATCTTAGAAAAAAATCCCAAAAAAATAAAAAACCCTTTAAAAATTCTCAGAAAATTTGTTTGAGTTTGACGACTACTTAGAGAGGTAGTTGATCTAACCAAACATGAAAGGGTCCTCGATGAAGTACTTCATTACTTTCTCTGCCTGCATCTCCCACCACTTCTCCTTGAGGGCGTGAACCTTATTTATTTACCTCTTCTAGTAAGTGGCAATGACATCCAAGTCTTTATTGAGGTAGGTAATCATCTCCTTTACCTCTTGAAGAGATGCCAGCATTCTTGCCCCACCACAATGGAATGGAGACTATTGCACTATGCCTTAAGAGCCCTCATAAGATTTGTAGGTGAATCTTTTCTCTACCTTAAACACCTCCCAGTGCTCTTTCGCCAATGAGGCATTTAGCGAAAGAATTGACAACCAATGTTTGACGGTTGTCATCTTTTCGAGGTGACCCTCAAAGGAAGAGTGAATTTTAAGCATCTCCCGGTTATTTCCTTGGTTACCTTTCATGCACGGAAAAGAGATGATTGGGCTATCTTCTCTTCCTGCTATGTCCTTGCCAACTATAAGGATAGGACATTATTGTTAGTTCAACCACTCATATATAATATTTTGATGATTTTACAAAATGAAGAAAATGAAACAAAAAATAGAGCGTAGCATATTGTTTCTCTGTGTAATAACATATTAGTAGGATTTCATAAAGTTTTCCAAGACGAGAGATTAAAAGCATGAAGACAAGTAGCATAAGTATTAGGTCCTAGGCTTTTTCATGTAAACTTTCAAAGGTTGTAATTTTCATTTTATTTGAGTCTAGAAATGTTGTAAAGAGACCCCAAACATAACTTATAAATAGCTAACTTAGGCTCTCTACACTTAGGATAAATTAGAAACAAAAAACCTAACACTTATACTCTTATCAAACATCTAGAACAATGGTCAGACGTCTGATTTTCCACTTTAAGACATCTGACAAGTGTCTCAAACGTCTAATTTCCAAGAGTTCTGCCTTTAGTTTGTCTCCTCATAAACATCAGTCGAAGCATTTCTCTATCAGACGTCGATAACCTTACACAGATGTCTGATTCTTTACCTAAACGTCCTCAGACTAACCGTTAGACTAAGCACAGGGAAAAAATGTATTTCCAGACGTCTGGACACACTTCCAGACGTCTACCTTTGGACCGTTGCCCATGATTTTCTGTGTGTATCTCATTACGGTCATAAAATCTTTTGTCAGAAGAAGTAGCGAAGTGTTTTTTGGTTTACAGACGTCTGGTGATTTCCTCAGACGTCCATAACGACGTCTGATCCTTTATATCTAGAACCCTGCTTGGATCTAATGAAAACAGGAACGAATCCATCCTTTATTAGACGTCCAATAACATAATCAGACGTCTTATGTGAAAATATCAAGCGTCCTTTTGATCCAACATAGTCAGTTTAGGATGGCCTACAGTATTAGACGACCAAAATTATAATCAAACGTCCTATAAGACGTTTGATCCTAAAATTAGACGTCTGATATTCCTGTCAGACTCATCATTACCCTGATTTGTGGTGGATTTCGTCCTAATCTCTTGGTATTTGTCCCTAACGGCTAGAAGAGCTCTCCCAAGTGTTCTTGAAGGTTCCAAACTTGCCTATAAATAGACTACAACTCCTCTTAGGCACAACACACATCTTGAGATACAATTCCCTTAGAAAAATCACTTGCTCACTACTCTAAGATTCATCTTGCCCTTGTGCTGTGCCAACACTCTGATCAAAGGGCAAATCCATACTCCCGCCTCACTCCGTTCTGCAAATCCTCAGGGAGTTCTTTTCATGCTTAGTAGATAAGAAAGTAGTTAAGGTATTGGGGTGCTCTATAGGTATTGTTTCAATTCTTATTTTTGTACTTTGGGTATCCGGCCTGTCGGGTCCCCGTCTCTTCATTTTGAAGGGAGAAACCTCCGTTTAGGGATCGGAGGTGGGATTTGTAATTAAGGTACATTACCCTGGTTTAAGTAGTGTTGTTAGTGGATTGATCACCTTGTGATCGAAAATCCTAAGTCAACAGATTGGCTTAGGTGGTGGTTTTCACCCATCTTGGGTTTCCACCTAAAAATCTGGTGCCACCTTTTGTGATTGAATTTTTTGTATTACAATATTTTATAATTTCAATATTCACCCCCCCTCTAGTGTAATTTCAATTATTTGAGGCATTTGCGGCCTCAAGCTACTCTAAGGTAGTAGATGTCTTTGCCTCCACCTTCTTTTAAGTGGCAAGAGTGTCATCAAGCTGGTAGGAGAGTGCTTGAGCATCCACTAGCATCGCATCCGCCCAATTTGCTGTCTAGCCAGTAGAATGACAACGTGACCACTAGGATAAGCCTAGGGTGGTGTGCCGAGAGATGTAACTCCTGAAAAGAATGTCATGACCAATAACATCCACCTGTTATATCGTACCACCTAAATGTTAAGTCCCAAATCACAAAAGTTGAAGATAATGAGGAGGAAGTAGGAAGGACTTACCATGTAGAGACAATTGTGGTAGACACTTCACATATTAGATGGGGTGCAAGGTTGCAACACCTAGTCTACTATTGAGATGAGCAGAGACATAACCATTTGGTTAGTCAAAATCTTAACCATTTGGTATCAGAGCAGGTTTTCTACCTACAGGAGTAATATCCGTGGAAGGATCACATGGAAGGGAAGGTCATTTCCACAGGCAGATTGGAGGGGGAATCCACCACTTGACCACCACTCTTCAAAGGAACAAACTACACTTACTGGAAGCTGAGAATGAAGATGTGGCTTCAAGCCAACGATTTCTCAATTTGGAAGAAATGCGAATCCGCATACATCATTCCCGAGAAACCAGAAATAGGATGCACAGTGGAGCAAATTCATCACCTTGGACTGAATGCCAAGGCAATGAACTCACTCTACTGTGCACTCAGCTCGGAGGAATTCAACCACATCAGCCAATGCAAAACCGCCCACGAGATCTGGAGAACCTTGGAGGTAACTCACGAAGGTACGTCTAAAGTTAAATCCTCAAAGATAAACTTGTTATCGCAGGAATTCGAAGCTTTCTCTATGAAGGAGAATGAAAGACTTGGGGACATGTACACTCGATTCACGTTAATCGTGAATAGCCTCAAGTCTCTAGGAAAGACATTTATAAAGGGGGAGCTTCAAGGGAAGCTTCTTCGCTCCCTTGAACCCGAGTGGGAGCAAAAGCTAATGGCAATAGAAGAAGCCAACCAAGTAGAGGATCTAGACATGGAAAATCTACTTGGGAATCTCATGGCTTATGAATAAAAAATGGAGCAAAAGAAGAAATCAATCTCATAGGAGCCAAAGAAGAAGATTTTAGCCTTCAAAGCTACTTCGGATGATGAGGTAAGTACCGATGACGAAGAATTCATTTTATTAGCTAAAAAGTTTAAAAAGTTTCTTAGAAATAGAAAAGAGATTAAGGGAAGGAAAAGAGAGGAAGAACCTCTAGTTTGCTATAATTGCAAAAAGAGAGGTCACATAAG
This sequence comes from Thalassia testudinum, assembly GCA_037157565.1. Classification (NCBI taxonomy): domain Eukaryota; kingdom Viridiplantae; phylum Streptophyta; class Magnoliopsida; order Alismatales; family Hydrocharitaceae; genus Thalassia; species Thalassia testudinum. The sequence continues at coordinate 51,053,592 of JAZHRO010000018.1, read as the reverse complement.
GAAAGATTGTCCCTTACTCAAAAGGGATGATGAGAAGAAACCCAAGAAGCCTTCCGACTACAAGAAGATCTCCAAGCCGAAGGGATTCAAGAAGAAGGTGTTTCAAGCAATGTGGGATGACTCCACCTCCGAAGAAGAAGAGGAGGAGGAAACAAATGAAGAAATGGCATGCTTGGGATTAATGGCAACAAATGATGGTTCTAAGTCTAAATATAAGGAACCTGAGGTAAACTCCTACTCTTTAGATGAATTACAAGATGCTTTTGATTCACTATATGTAGATCTTAAGAAAACAAAAACCCAAAGCAAGGCTTTAAAAGAAGAAAACTTAGAAAATAAGAAATTAATCAATGATCTTGAAGAAAAGAATCTAATTCTTACAAAAGAAATCACTGCTTTAAATATGCAAATAAGAAATCTAATGATTGAGAAAGAGTCACTAACAAATGATTTGTATACGGCAATGAGTGAATAAAAATTTCTAGATAGAGAAGAATTACTCGACAAAATCCATGTGCTTGAAAAATCAAACTCCTTTAAAAAGGATGAAAATCGCTTACTTAGAGAAGAGATTAGGGCATTAGAAGATAAACTAGACAAAATGAAAATAGAGATAAATCACCTCAAAGAAAAGTCAAATCAACTTCTTGAGGACCTAGCCAAATTTACAAAGGGGAAAGATAATTTGGACAAACTCATTGCCCATTGTTATAACTAGGGCATCAAGCGTCGTTTAAGACGTCTAGGAAGTGGTCCAGACGTCTGGTCAGACGTCTGGAAGCCTTCCCAGACGTCTGGAATTAAAGTTTTTTGGCGTATGGGTTCACGTCTGCCCGCATGCGTGCACAGACTGAACCCGCCGCCTTCCTCTTCTCTTTCCTCCCTCCCTGCAGACACAACCTTTTCCTCTCTCTCTCTCCCCGCAGCTACCTTCAAATACACCCCTCTCTCTCCCTCACCATCACTCCACCGCCTTCTTCTTCTTCTTCTCCCTGTCAGCGAGAGCGTGATCTGGCGAGGGCGGCAGCAGCGGTTGCTGAGAGTGTGTGGGGAGGAGGGGCTGCTGCGAGAGGAAGAGAGAGCTTGACCATGAGGGTGCGAGCTCGCCAGAGCAGCCAGAGCCGACCGGTGGGTGCGCAGCAAGTGTGTGGTGCTGGGGAAGAGCTGCTGCAGCTTAGGCAGCAGGCGGGAGCGGTGCGGCACGGCCGTGCACTGCGGGCGGAGAGCGAGAAGGTCCTGATTCTGGGAAAATTTCCCAGAATCAGACATCTGGACATACGTCCAGACGACGCAGGAGACATCTGGAGGAAGGTCCAGACATCTGAAAGGTAAGATATTTTACCTTTCTCCTTCTTTCGCATGTACGGCCATGCAGCTGTTCCGCCGAAGGTTTCTGCATCACTTCGTGTTGAGGACGACCGTGTGTGCGTGAAGGTATCATTCAGGAAGGTGCAAGGGCATGCCATTCCACATAGATCGGACGTCTGAGCACAGCACCAGACGACGGAGAGGGTCTCCAGACGTCCGGAGTGACAGTCGGATGTCTGGAAACTAAGTCCAGACGGTTCAGCGGACTTCTGGACGTCTGAAGAACCGCGCAGATCAAGATATGACCTGAGCTATCATTTAAGACGTCTGGAAGATGTTCCAGACGTCTGATTTTGGGCAGACTTATCATTTTTGACCCGTTTAGGGTCCGTTCAGAGTCCGTTTTCCGCGTTTCAAGTTTCGTTCTTCTCAGATTTAGTTCCTCTACTTGTTTACACCAATTGTATACTATTCTGAGTAGCTCCTTGTAATTGATCCTTGTGTTAGGACCCCATTCCATTGTGGCTCTGGGGGTTGTGGAGGCGCGCGGGTTTGCCGATCACGCCCCCATTACTCCCAGTTTTGCGGGTAGAGCGTCTTCTCGTAGTTGAATAGAAACATTAGTGCATATCTGAATTAAATGATAGATCCTAGGGTATGGCATGAATCCTAGGACCTGAAAACTAGACTGAATGGTAGATCCTAGGGTATGGCATGAATCCTAAGACCTGAAAAATAGATTGAATGATAGATCTTAGGGTGTGGCACGAATCCTAGGAACATAAAACATAGAAACAAATGTCTTGAATGCCTGAATTGCAGTCTTGGATAAGTGGATAAAATAATGATAATTGCCTCTAATTGGATAACAGCTGCGTGTGAAATGTAGAGTACTGTTACTAGTAACTGTTGCATGCAATTTCTGTTGGTTGAAATTAAATACGAGCTGCTTGTATACAAATTGGAAAGAAAAAGAAGTTGAATGTTGGAACACGTAATATATGCGAATAAACCTGAAAGACATGGAAAGAAAAAGAAATGAACCTAGTATGACTTGGCCTGAGAAACATGAGCATGAACCCTACGGGGAATTAGGAGTAGAACTCCTGGAAATAAATGGGATGGAACTGGAAAGGTGAATGGAAATTTTTGTTGTCTCTTGGGTACGTAGTACCAGGGAAAGCACCTATTACCTCTTAGTGTTGAGGAGAGCCAGCACTTTGTACCGACTCTTGGGTACGTAGGGACCCGGGGTTAGGTCTGGCCACTTTGTACCGACTCTTGGCCCTCGCGTACACCGTACCGGGGAGAGCTACTGGTGTAGGGAGGGAGCTAGCCACCCCACGGGCCCCGGGGTTCTGCTAGCCCTCTTACACCGACTTATTAGGCCCGCTGGGCAAGCCAGGGTAATCAGGCGAGGGTGCGCGGACTGTGGAGGGGCAAGACCCCTGTTTGGCTACTGTGGAGGGGAAAGACCCCTGTTTGGCTACTGTGGAGGAGCTGGACCCCTGTTACTGAGTGGGCTCTGCCCTATACTGGTTCCGTGCTGTGCTTTGGGCGCACTCGTTAACGGAAACGAGTGACCACGTGCCAGTGCGGGGTAGCTACCCGAGCGTTTATCGCGCATTCCGTAGTCACCGTTACGTCTGTCAGTGACCTTGGGGTGGTTGACTGAGGGTAGGACCACCATGGGGGACTCTCCCGACCAGGAGAGCACCACGTGTTACTTATACTTTTCGGAAAAGACTACAATCAAGATCGGTCCCACGAGGAGCATTTCACGATCAAGAGAAAGATATGAGAAATAATTCAATAATGAATAAGTGGAAAAATATAGAAATGGATTAAAAATATAACAGTTAGTGTCCACCATACTGTTTTTCTTAGCTTTTGGTTGCCACTTTACTCAGCGTTTCGCTGACGTGTCAGTTTTTTTCAGGACCAGGTGTTGAGCAGCCAAAGGTGGCAGCTGCAGAGGGTGCTGGACCTAGTAGAGCCCAGCAGTTTTACTTGTGTAGTACCCACTGTACTTCTCCTTCTGTTGTAGTGAGTATTTTCTGTTACCACTGTACTCTTTTACTGTAAGCTTCATGTTTATATATCTGTTTACTTCTTTACTGTTGTAGTGGTGTATACTGTAGTTTTTCTTTACTGCTGTATTTTGTTACTGCTAGTTATATGCATGGTGAATGTGGTTTATTTTGCTGCTCTTTCGGTTACTTGCTCATTGGACGACTGGGTCTTCGGATTAGTCGAGTCGGTCCGATTCTCGTGTCTCATAGGGATTCGAGAATCGGGTCGTAACACCCATCAAAAGCCTTCCTCAAGTAAATTTGGATTAGGCTTTTATGAACCTAGTCAAAGTGAGCCAAAAAAGGACCCTCCTCTAAAGGAGACCACTAACAAATACGGATCCACATTACAATGGATACCGAAAAGACAACTCTCATTTTGTTTTGTAGGGATGAAAGGACATCATAATGTCAAAAATTGGATATACAAAATGAAAGATGGACGACTCAAATTTGAAAGACCTATAGAAACACTAAGTCACCATCGAAGATCTTTTGTAGGAGGAAAGTGTACAAGAAAGAAGACAAGGAGACCACCGCCACCAAGGAAGCCGATGGGTGATGGACTTCGGATGCTCCAAACATATGACGGGAGGCAAGCGCCTATTTTTGGACCTCCAACCTATGGATGGAGAAACGGTTATATTTGGCAACAACCACAAGGGTCATATTATTGGCCTTGGTAAAATAGCTAACCCTCTCTCTCCCATCTCAAATGTTTCACTAGTTAAAGGACTAAAACATAATCTTTTAAGTGTCAGTCAAATACATGATAAGGGCTTTAAAGTAGTGTTTACTTCTAAAATGTTTAAAATTATGCATGCATTAACCAGTGAAACCCTTCTTAAGGGAACTAGATTTAAAGACATTTATGTCATAGAATTTGATAAAAATGGCACTTATGAATGTCTTATAGCAAATGATGAGTTAAGTATATGGCATAGAAGACTAGGACATGTTCATATGAAGCTGGTTCAAAAACTAGCTAAACATGAATTAGTTCGAGGTCTTCCTAAAGGAAAAATATTAAATGAGCCTATCTGTGATTCATGTAAATTAGGTAAGATTATGAAATCTAATTTTAAAAGCAAAGAAGTTATATCCACATCAAGACCTTTAGAACTACTTCACCTAGATTTGTTTGGACCTATAAAATATGAGAGCTTCAGTGGATGCAAATATTGCCTTGTAATTGTAGATGATTTTTCAAGGTTTTCATGGGTCTCCTTCTTGAGATCCAAAAGTGTGTTTTCCGTCTTTTCTATTTTTTGTAGGAAAGTTCAAACTGAAAAAGGCTACCAAATCACTTGTATCCGTAGTGATCATGGGGGCGAGTTTGAAAATTCCTTGTTTGATGATTTTTGTCAAGAGCATGGTATTACTCATGAGTTTTCTTTTCCTCGAACACCTCAACAAAATGGGGTGGTTGAGAGAAAGAACCATACTATTCAAGAGTATGCTCGAACATTGCTCATAGACTCGGGATTACCGAAGTACTTTTGGGCTGAGGCAGTTAACACGGCTTGTTACGTGTTAAATCGCACCTTAATACGATCTGGGTTGCAAAAAACTTGTTTTGAACTATACTATGAGAAAATACCCAAAATTAGTTATTTTAAAGTTTTTGGATGTCGATGTTTTGTTTTGAATACCCGCTCTAATTTAGATAAATTTGATGCCAAAGGTGAAGAAGCCATCTTTATTGGTTATTCCAAACGTAGTAAGGCATATCGGGTTTTTAACAAGACCACATTAATAGTGGAGGAAACCCTCCATGTTTCCTTCGATGAATCTCCTCACTCCTCCATTGACTGAGTCAATATGGATGATGAAGATGATTCTACTATTGATGTGTCTAACATTCCAAACTCCAATATCCATAATCTTCCACAAGATTGGATATATCAAAGGGATCATCTCGAAATTCAAGTCATTGGAAGTGTTTCTGATGGCGTTAAAACCCGATCTCGTTTTAGTTGCTCCTTTGGTCTATCCGCCTTTGTATCTCAAGTTGAACCCAAGAGTGTCGAGGAAGCGTGCTCCGAAGAACCTTGGATGATGGCCATGCAGGAGGAACTCAACCAATTCCAAAGGAATGAAGTCTGGGATCTAGTACCTAAGCCTGAAGGGCAAATGGTAATAAGTACCAAATGGGTATTCCAGAATAAGTTGAATTAATCCGGTACGGTCATTCGGAACAAGGCTCGACTGGTAGCACAAGGGTACATCCAAGAAGAAATTGATTTTGATGAGACCTACGCTCCCGTAGCTCAACTCGAATCAATTCGCATGCTTCTTGCTTATGCCGCCTTTCTTGGCTTTAAACTCTTTCAAATGGATGTTAAGAGCGTGTTTCTTAACGGATTCACTAAGGAGGAAGTTTTTGTAAAACAACCTCTTGGTTTTGAGTCTCATGATAAGCCTCATTTTGTCTACAAATTAAACAAGGCATTATATGGTCTAAAACAAGCTCCTAGAGCTTGGTATAAAAGGCTCAAAGACTACTTGTTAAATGCAAAATTCTCTATAGGGGAAGCTGATTGCACATTATTCATTAAAAGAAAAGGAAAAGACATTTTATTAGTTAAAATATATGTAGATGATATTATATTTGGTGCTACTAATGAATCTATGTGTAGAAAGTTTTTAGAAATTATGCAGGAAGAATTCGAAATGAGTTTGATGGGTGAACTCAAGTTTTTCTTGGGCATGTAAATCACTTAGCTCGAATTTGGAACCTTTGTGTGTCAATCAAAATACACAAAGGAGATGCTGAAGAAATTTGAAATGACCAAAATTAAAGGGAAGAACACTCCTATGAGTGTCACAACTTCCCTAGACTTGGACGAATCAGGTATGCCCATAGATCAAAAGCTCTATCGTAGCATGATTGGATCTTTACTGTATTTAACTTCCAGTAGACCTGATATTTTGTTTAGTACCTGCTTATGCGCTAGGTTTCAATCAAACCCTAAACAATCACACCTAAATGCTATAAAATGAATATTTAGATATCTAGTTGACACATCTGATTATGGCTTATTCTACCCTAGGAGTCCACAATTCAACTTAGTTACATATAGCAATGCGGACTACGCAGGTAGCCGCACCGATAGAAAGAGTACTAGTGGGACGTGCCAATTCTTGGGCGAATCACTAGTCTCTTGGTTCTCAAATAAACAATCTAATGTAGCCCTATCAACTACGGAAGCTGAATACATAGCCGCCGCACTAGCATGTTCCCAAGTGCTTTGGATGAAAAATACTTTGAAGGATTTTAACTTGATATTTAATAAGCTAAAAATATTATGTGACAATACTAGTGCTATCAACCTCTCGAAAAATCCCGTACATCACTCTCGCACAAAACATACTGATGTTCGACATCACTTTTTGAGAGATAATGTACTTAAGGGAGAATCGAGGTTGAATTTATTTGTACTGAATTGCAATTGACTGATATTTTCACTAAACCTTTGAATTATGATCGCTTTAATTATATACATAGGAAACTAGGCATATGTAAGCTAAGTGATATTTGAAGAATTTAGTGACTTAATGGAACTTCCTTTGTCATGAGCTTAAATGGAGCCTTGTCTTTACTAAGTTAAAAGCCTTCATTCTCAGTTCAAACATCAAAATGCACATTATGTGCAATATCAGACGTCTGATTAAACTATCAGACGTCTTATACATAAAAATTCGTCGTCTGAAGATCTGGGATAGACGACGATTTCATTTATCGAAAGAGCTGACAAAAGAGTTATTTCAGACGTCCGTCATACTTCACATACGTCTGGGTCGTCGTCCAGATGTGTTGACAGACGTCTATTTGTGAGTCAAAACATCTATTATGAGTTGGACATCTGATTCTATGGTTAGACGTCGCATAGGTCGTCTGATAGTAAAATCGGATGACCCTGTAACTTTAGAGTAAAATCCAGGAAGGTTTGTCTGCAGAAATTAGATGTCTAATTTTAGATTTAGACGTCTTGTATGTTGTCTAATACAGAAATCAGACGACAACCTGGAGAATAAATCATTTTCCAGGATGGGATGCCTGCAGAAATCAAACGTCTAATTTTTAAATTAGTCGTTTGGTGTTATGTCTGATGGTTAGAACAGATGTCACCATCAAAAGGGCTAAAATCCCAAAAGTCCAATCCCGACGTCTGACATCATCTCCAGACATCTGATCGGGGAAAAATCTGTGAATCGCGTCTGTTCTTTGGATGGTTTGAAATGCAAATCTCCTCAACTTCAGGGGGAGACTTGCTTCGTGACCTTGGGATATAACGTCCCCTTCGCAAGGTCCCACTCTCCTCTCTCAAATCCCTACCGCTCTCTCTCACACTCGACGGCCCACAGCTGCAGTTGTCGAAGCTCCTCTCGCTGCCAGACGATCATCGTGCCTCCTCGACGACTGGCGGAGCTGCTGCTCCTTTGCGCGCGTCCTCCCTGCCTCTCGACCGTGCATTTGGAGGCCTCCCTCCCCTCGTGGGTATACCCTCTCAACTCTTAGGGCATCTCCACGTTCTTTTACCCACGACCTTGTTAGCCCTAGCTGCATCTTGTTCTCCTTCTTGATTCACTCAGCCTACTTGTGTATTTCATGACATTGTCAGCCCTAGAACCCAAACCCTCGGTCAAGCCAACCTTGTTAGCCCTAGCTGCATCTTCTATGGCAAGGGTATTACCTCACGAGATTCAAGCCGGCATTTTAGTGGCTTGAAACCAAAGGTATATTGCCACAACTATATGGCAGGTTGTATTTCCTTAGGGCATACTGCCACACGTTTTTTTTCAATGATGATTGCATCTCTATTATTTGAATCTATGTTGTTGAAGTTTTTTTGGTTGAATATTGTTTAGTTGGTTGAATGTTTTTGCATGGATGTTTTTTTTTGCAGGTATTATTTCATCAAAACACCTCCCTTCTCTTCCAAAACCTAACCACCCATTCCACCAAATATGCCTCCCCGTAGGAAGCAAGCTGAGAGCTCTTCCACCTCCTCTTCCACCTATTTGGCAGATCAGTTGCGGGGCGACATCACTAGGCAGCGATTTCGTCACTTCGCGAATGCCAAAGTTAAATGCCCTCGTTTTATTGTTTGGAATGATTTTGCCCATTTAAACCTTCGGGAACACTTCCAAACTCTCCATCTCTTCCAATATTTTGACCATCAGTTCCACTCTGGCATTGGAACTCTTGGTGTGTTCCCTGATCTTTGCCATCTCTTTTATGCCAACATTGTTAAGGACTATAGTAACAATGAACTTAAACTCCATACCCGCTTATTTGGTCGCGAAATCCACATCACATCCGAAACTATTTCCGACCTTCTAGCCATCCCCAATGAGGGAAATGACTTCAATGACATTCTGAGGCAATACGACCCAGAAGTCATCAATCAAGAGTTAGTCCTCCTTGAAAAATATGTTGAAAATCTTGGCACCCTATCATGCAAAAATCTCAAACCCCTTCCATGTCTACTCTCTTGCATTTTTGGGTGGGACCTCCTAAACAAATCAGGAGGTTTTGATTACATCTCGCACCAACACAAGGCACTCGTTTTTGCGGCCATCCGTCATATTCCTTTCAATTATTGCTGTCTCATTGTTCGCGTCATGAATGAAGACCATGGGGCATCACTTCCGTTTGGGTCTATTCTATCCAAAATTTTTTCAACCCATCGGATTTCCATAACTGACCAAGCTGTTGACAAGAAGATTGAGCCTTACAACCAGGCCACAGCTGCTAAGATGCATATACTTAGGAAGCATCTTGAGCCCGCCGATGAGCCCATTGAAGAAGAGCCCCTTCCACCCTTTCCAGACTTCCATGAACCACGGCCCCTTCAAATAGAAGCTCCCTACTCGAGCTTTGATGAAGCATGGGATCCAGCCACAGATTCCCTCTCCTCCAGCATCTCCCTCCTGTTGCATCGAACCGGCGAGATATACACCTACATGGGAAGCATGCACCGCGACATCGACGAACTTAGATCAGACATTCAAAATTTGCAGATGGGACACGGACCCGCTCGTCGCCGCTGCTGCCAAGATCAAGAAGAATAGTTTAGTGCTTCTATTTTTCTTTCCTTTTCTTTCTTTTTTCTTTTATTCCAAGTTTGTATTAAGGGGCCTTGACCTCGTACTTAATATTTTTGGGAACAAATAGCTAGTCCGTGCTTAAATATTTCTATTCCTAATCAATTTTCTTTAATCCCTTGTCATCTTTTAAACATGCAATTTTATTCATGCACTCCACTTTGTAGATATCACTCTTGTATTTGGGTTTCAACTCCCTTTAACAACCCTTTATGATGATGTTCAAAAAGGGGGAGAAGAAGGTAGGTAAGAACCTAGGGAATAATATAAAAATAAACTTTTCAAATAGATATAGACTACTAAGTACAACCTTTAGGGGGAGAAAATAGGAACTTACAGCTATATTTTGAAAATCATCAAAACGGGGGAGATTGTTAGTTTAGCCACTCATATATAATATTTTGATGATTTTACAAAATGAAGAAAATGAAATAAAAAATAAAGCGTAGCATATTGTTTCTCTGTGTAATAACATATTTGCAGGATTTCATAAAGTTTTCCAAGACGAGAGATTAAAAGCGTGAAGACAAGTAGCATAAGTATTAGGTCCTAGGCTTTTTCATGTAAACTTTCAAAGGTTGTAATTTTCATTTTATTTGAGTTTAGAAATATTGTAAAGAGTCCCCAAATATAACCTATAAATAACTAACTTAGGCTCTCTACACTTAGGATAAATTAGAAACAAAAACCTAACACTTATACTCTTATCAGATGTCTAGAACAATGGTCAGATGTCTAATTTTCCACTTTAAGACGTCTGACAAGTGTCTCAGACGTCTAATTTCCAAGAGTTCTGCCTTTAGTTTGTCTCCTCATAAACATCAGTCGAATCAGATATCGATAACCTTACACAGACGTCTGATTCTTTACCTCGACGTCCTCAGACTAACCGTTAGACTAAGCACAGGGCAAAAATGTATTTCCAGACATCTGGACACACTTCCAGACGTCTACCTTTGGACCGTTGCCTAAGATTTTCTATGTGTATCTCATTACGGCCATAAAATCTTTTGTCAGAAGAAGTAGCGAAGTGTTTTTTGGTTTTCAGACGTCTGGTGATTTCCTCAGACGTCCATAACGACGTCTGATCCTTTAAATCTAGAATCCTGTTCGGATCTGATGAAAACAGGAACGAATCCATCCTTTATTAGACGTCCAATAACATAATCAGACGTCTTATGTGAAAATATCAAACGTCCTTCTTTTGATCCAACGGAGTCAATTTAGGATGGCCTACAGTATTAGACGACCAAAATTATAATTAGACGTCCTATAAGACGTCTGATATTGCTGTCAGACTCATCATTACCCTGATTTGTGATGGATTTTGTCCTAATCTCTTGGGATTTGTCTCTAATGGCTAGAAAAGCTCTTCCAAGTGTTCTTGAAGGTTCCAAACTTGCCTATAAATAGACTACAACTCCTCTTAGGCAAAACACACCTCTTGAGATACAATTCCCTTAGAAAAATCACTTGCTCACTACTCTAAGATTCATCTTGCCCTTGTGCTATGCCAACACTCTGATCAAAGGGTAAATCCATACTCCCGCCTCACTCCATTCTATAAATCCTCAGGGAGTTCCTTTCATGCTTAGTAGATAAGAAAGTAATTAAAGTATTGAAGTACTCTATTGGTATTGTTTCAATTCTTATTTTTGTACTTTGGGTTTCCAGCCTGTCGGGTCCCCGTCTCTTCATTTTGAAGGGAGAAACCTCCGTTTAGGGATCGAAGGTGGGATTTGTAATTAAGGTACACTACCCTGGTTTAAGTAGTGTGGTTAGTGGATTGATCACCTTGTGATCGAAAATCCTAAGTCAACAGATTGGCTTAGGTGGTGGTTTTCACCCATCTTGGGTTTCCACCTAAAAATCTGGTGTCACCTTTTGTGATTGAATTTTTTGTATTACAATATTTTATAATTTCACTATTCACCCCCCCTCTAGTGCAATTTCAATTATTTGAGGCATTTGCGGCCTCAAGCTACTCTAAGGTAGTAGATGTCTTTGCCTCCACCTTCTTTTAAGTGGCAAGAGTGTCATCAAGCTGGTAGGAGAGTGCTTGAGCATCCACTAGCATCGCATCCGCCCAGTCTGCTATTTGGCCAGTAGAATGACAACGTGACCGCTAGGATAGGCCTAGGGTGGTGTGCCGAGAGATGTAACTCCTGAAAAGAATGTCCTAACCAATAACATCCACTTGTGATATTGCACCACCTAAATGTTAAGTCCCAAATCACAAAAGTTGAAGATAATGAGGAGGAAGTAGGAAGGACTTACCATACAGAGACAATTGTGGTAGACACTTCACATATTAGATGGGGTGCAAGGTTGCAACACCTAGTCTACTACCGAGATGAGCAGAGACATAACCATTTGGTTAGTCGAAATCTTAACCCTCATAAAGTCATCTAGTGGGACTTTGTTACTTTGCTTAGCTAGCACCTCCCTTGGTGGGAGGTTCGGGAAGACACTTTTCTAGATAGCCTTCTAGGTATCTCGAATGGTTTCCTACTAAGAGAGGGTCTTCCGAGGGGAGAGGTGAGCCTTGGTGAACTCCTCCTCCTTCTGGTCACTTTGCCTTTCTCGTTCTGGGGTAGGCAAGCAAAGCTCTACCTTGGGCTTCTCTAAGGGCCTGGCAACGGTTGAATTCTGAGGCCTCTGAAGAAGCAGCTCCTCTATAGTCTCCTCATCCTCCAGTATAGACCCTTTGATGGAGCCAATGATAGAACTAATGTTTCCAGACCTACCATGGCCTTAGATGTTACTTTCCAAGCCCCCCACCCAAGTAGGGACTCGAGTCGCTTTGCCAAATACCCAAGATCTGGTCACCCATCGTATAAACATAGAATAATAAAAGCATTCATAGCGCATCACAACACATAGGATAAAAAAAAGCAATAGAATGGAAAAATGAACTGAAAAGAGATTATTATTATAATATTCATAGCCATCATAAATACCGACAGAAAATTGAAGAGAATGAAACGAGTACTAAGAGAAACTACCAAGTACTGTAGAATCAAAATGAAGGAAACATCAACTGAAATTATGACTATATCTACCAACTATGGTGCTTGCTTGAACTCGCAATGTCAACTCCCATAGCTGTAGAGCCCACTGTAACTCTCCAGGACTTGAGTTCAGAGTCCACAGAAAACGTTAGCGAACGTTGAGTAGAGTAATAGAAGCAATAGAAAAGAGAACAAATCTAAACAAGTACGAAAAACAAGGAAATGAGTATTGTTCTCATTTATTTTAATTTATCTTTTATAATTCTATTATTCATGCCATGCAACAATTCCAATAATTATATGTTCAAATTAGTTTCCTCGAAAGGCATGAGGAGATCTTGCTGTGTTATCCTAGACGATAAATTGCATATGGCTCACCCTCTTAACCAAGAGGACGACTCGTATCTGCTCTATCGCCTAGTTAATCACCCCGTGGTCCTAGCTAATGAAGTGAAGTGGGGACTATGGTCTATGCGATAGACATGTGAGGAGCTACCCCATATTAGCACACAGTCAGTCCTTTCCACTACAGGGTATGAAAACAAAACAACCCAACATCTCATAACACCAAAGTGTACCCAACACCCTACTACCTGGTTGGCCAAACGACTTAACGAGTTGTAGGGAAGCTAGATCTCTTCCTAAGCCAGTCTCTACTCCTAATAGGTATAGCTGGCCTTACCGTTGATATTGGGCACAAATACTAACTTTCAAACAACCTCTCTAGGTTTAAATTATTGAGTAATTTCCATCCATTAATCTCCAATTTCAGTAACCATTTTTGTCCATGTTTTCAACATTATTTAATTCCAAAACGAGCTAGGTATCTTTATTTCTTTCCTTCTTTCCAATTCCTTTAGAAATTTCTAATAATTCCATCATTCAATTCATCACACAATTTAATAGGTATTTCTCATTTCATTTTCAATTCTGATCTACCTAATCTCTTGTATAAATCATAATAATTTAAATGGACTATAGGTATTCTCAATTAATTACTTTGTAATAATGTTTAAATAGTTTGATTCTCTTGTGACCAGCCAATTCCTCATTTAACGGGTTATAAGAGAGTTAACGTTGAATGAAGTAGTAACATCAAATTTTATTCAATGAATTCGACTACGTTATCCATGAAGCATGGTTGGTGAACCCATATTTGTGGGCTGTTTGGTTACTTAAATACTAGATTTTAGATTAATAATAATATACAAATAGCATACATTATGATGTAAATAACTAATTCATACATTTAATTGATTAACATATATACATAGGAAGCACTAAGTGGTTTACTCACTAATATGCATAGTTTAAGTAAATAGGATAGCATGCATTAGAAATAGGATTATTTTTAGTGTTGTTTATAAATAACCCAATAATTAAATTATTTATTCATTTTTTCTCTCCTATTGGAATTGCATAGGAATAACAGCTGCTCTTTGGTGCAATTAGCCATCCAACCAAGCATCATCATTCTCTGGCAATCAAAGAGCCGGAAGGAGCGGATCTGGCCTTAATGGCCTCGATGCTCCTCTTGCTCCATCCAAATTCATCCCTGTTGGTATAAAGGAGGAGCAACATTACCAAGTTTTTCAAGCCTTCACCCCCTTCCCTACTGTGCAGAGAACCCATATTCTCCTACGCTCCACCACCATCGGCCTCAACTACGACGAAGCTTCGCCATCGTGGGCGTGCAGGGTGACAGCCCGCACCGCCAATCACAAAGCTTCCCACTACAACCTCACCTCCACTATTTGGCCACCAACACCAAATCCCCTTGTCCACGATCATCCTCACCACCACCATCTTCATTTTCTTCATTTTTTTTTCTTCTTCCCTTGTTTTTCCTCCACCAAAAACAACCCAAACCACTAGCACCACCTCGTCGGCCCAGCACCTCCGCCCGCACTCCTTGTCGGCACTCAACCCATGCCACCTTGCCTTCCTCTCCCACGCGTAGCTAGCAGCGCATCCACGTGCAGCTCTAGCAGCAGCTTCGCCCTCTCCACACGCAGCTACAACTCGCCACACCATCTCCATGTGTAGCAACTCCACATGCTACCCTCCAGCACATCGCCATGCCTCTCCACGTGCACTGCCCTCCAGCTCCACCGCACGTAGGCACGCATCAGGTCCAGCAGCCCTCCCACGCCACTCGCGTGCAGCCACCACCTACAGTACCTCCATCTCCACACCCAAATAGGGGAGTGTGGTCACACACCCAACATCTTGTCCTCGATGTCTGGCCACCTCGGGTTGCCCTGCACTTCGCCGTGACTGCCATCATGAAGCCCTCAATCTAGAGATCTTCCTCCAAGCACCTCATTGTCGATCGTTCCCTCCTTTACTCGCAGCAGCTTCACCTGTTTCCTTCTCCATTTCTTATTTCATTCAATGCCATTGCCATATTTTGATCTTGATTTTATTAATTAAATATTATGGCACATTTAAGAGATTACCCTCAACTTTCAATTGAAATGCAATATTAGCATGATCATGTCTTATTATCTCAATTGAAAAGCAGTTTTGATTCGGTTTCTTGACGAAATTTATCGTGAACATTTGTTTTTGACCCGTGAGAGTTTGTAATAGACATTACCTCCCTGTGGATATAACTCACTCTTCTCGAGTGATTATTTTTAATTATTTTGTTAAGAAATTTTGCATCACTTTGATACTACTTCGATGCATAATTTTATGTGTGAAATAATAATGAAAGTGAAAATCATCTTTTCAATGGTAACTATATATTTTAATTATTTAAGTATCCAAAAAAATAATGCAACATCAATACACAATGAGGTCGAGAACTCTAACAAGAGACATATAATAAATGTACATAACACATTTAGGCACTTATTGAACTCTAATATTGGCATTAAAAGGAAGAGGGTAGAGCTATTTTATCTAAGGTCACCGGAGGGTCATGGTAACTCTGAGAAAATACATCAGGGGCTCCTCAAACTCTACATAAACTTTGACATCTGACTCTAATTACAGATAAGACACGTTTAAAATGTAAATATAGAATATTTAGGGATACAAAATGTACTTTACCACAACTCATAGAAAAATAGATCTCACCATGTTAAAGTTCATGTTGTGACGATTCTAACGGCCCTCGTCAAAATTAGGTTTCGAAAGCTCCATGAGTCAATCAATCAAAAGAGATGGTCGTCAGGGATTAACGTACAATTTCGGAAACTTAAAATTTTATTTTCACAAGTTTTTAAAGTTATGAACCCCCTCTTTTTCCTCCTCTTCCTCACTGCTCATCTTCTGCGTCCTTTTCATAACGTTACTATTCACGTAACCCGTGCGGGAACCCATGGCAGCCCCCCTACTGCCGGCCAACGCCGCCGACTGCGGGCCGCTGCTGACCATCGCCGGCCTCCTGCCGGTCCTGCCGGCCCTCTCCGACCACCATCGCCGACTGAGATACCTTCGAGAACTCCTCCTCATGCAGCTTGCTATGGGTGCAACAACCCATAGCCAGCCACCTCCGGCCATGTACAGCCGCCTCCGATCACGGTGGTCTTCGCCGGCGTCCACCGTCCTTCCGGCAACGCCCATCTCGCCGACCGACGTCCTCACCTTTATCTTCCTCATGCATGCTACTATTCACGTGTGTAGTACGCCCGCCAAGCATGCACGCCGACCTCCCCCCCCCCACCCCCCCCGCCAGCAACCACCTCGTTCCGGTCATGACGACCCCTCCCGATTCGTACCAGCCTCCAGCGAACGCCGCGGCGTCAGTCCTCCCTCCCTTCCTCTTCCTCGTGCATGCTACTATTCGCGTGTGTAGTAGCCACGTCCGCCAAGCATGCACGCCGACTCAATCCCCCCACTCGCCAGCAACCATCTCGCTTCGGCCATGACGACCCCTCCCGATTCGTACCAGCCTCCAGTGAAAGCCGCGACGGCGGTCCTCTCCCTTCCTTTCCTCTCTCTCTTGCCGGTTATAGGTGCAACCCAACACCTGCAGCACCGCTTCGTTCGTACTGACGTTAAGCGGTCGTCAACGTGTACAGCCGCTCCGCCATCCCCTCCTTGCGTGCCCCATCGCTCTTCCTATTACCTCCTTCCTCCTTTCATCGATATGTTTCATTACACACATAAACGTTCAAGGCAAAGGAACGGTTACCTTCACGTGTTGTCTCTCGTCGACGTCCTCCGGCCGCTGGGGAGATCGCTGGAGTCCATACGCTGGGGAGATCGGAGATGTGAAGAGAAGGGCCATGAAAGGAGAGGATGATCGACTATGAGAAGGAGGAAGGGAGACGATGGTGCATCCCCTCCTCTCTCATCGATCTCTCTCCCTCTCTCTCGTGGATCTTGAATGTGGCGACTGTGGGG
Source organism: Thalassia testudinum (assembly GCA_037157565.1). NCBI lineage: Eukaryota > Viridiplantae > Streptophyta > Magnoliopsida > Alismatales > Hydrocharitaceae > Thalassia > Thalassia testudinum. Next base: position 51,036,734 of record JAZHRO010000018.1, on the reverse strand, counting down.
GATTGGTTTTTAGGGTTTGCTCTTCGTGGGAGGGTTGTATACATATAAGGAGAGAGAGAATGATATTTAAAAGAAATAAAATAATAAAATAAGAAAGTGATAAATGCCTAACTAATTTGTTCTCGCAATCATGTGCCCTCCCTGTTTCTACAATAAAAGATCATCGACTTTGGCAATATTTATCTTCTTGGAAATTTTACCACGAAAGAGATTCAATGACATCAAAAAATGATGTCATCCATGCAAATTTTTCATAGGGGTTGACCAAAGTTGACTAGGTCCTAAAATTCTTTATTTTCGAACTATGCCAACTTGATCCCACCTGAAAGGATGTTGGTACACACTCGGATTTATACCCATATCCACACCAATCACAATCTAAGCCATATATCCAGGCATAATAAGACAAAAACACAAGATATTAGCCCGATGCACTGCTAAGATCGTGATGGGTGTGAATCTGGGTGCACAAAATATTTTCCCACCTAAAAAGCATCGGCTAGTTTGTTTTGACGTGTTTAGACCAAATTTGGGCTTGGATTTGGTTTTTGGGTCATAACATGACAAAACTATGGGAACACGATGGTTGATAGAACTCTGATGCATCACTGCCAATGCTGTGGGTTTAATCCTGTATTTGGGGAGATATCAGAATGCCCTAAAGATCCCAACTAGCCATGCCTAGGCTTAGTTGGTTGGCCCTTTATGGTCTCCTTCAGTCTCCGCTATTGGCTGCTTCATTAAGTCGGTGGCCTATTTGGTGGTCGAGTGGGAGGTTCCCTCTACTTGAGATGATGCCCTATGTGGTGAGGCAACACTCCTATGTGATATGTTGACAGATGAACTTGACGACACCACCATCGCCTTGCAAGGTAGGCGAGTAGCATCAACCTTTCTCCTTTTCTCGGGTTGAATAGTTGGATGCGGAGGGTGCTCTTCCCTGAATCTTTCCTCTTATTAGGGAGCTTATTTGACTGAGAAGAGCATCTTCTTCTTTGCTCTTCCAGATGGTCCTGATAAACGCTAGTTTATCATCATTCTTATGCATTAAACAAACTTAGCTCTTAGGATTTTACTCCGCAAATGGGCTTTTGGGCTGCATTTAGGCATAAAATAGGTTAGGCATGCATTGCATTTTTTATTGTCTTTTCAATATGTTTTTGTGAGTGTTAGGGATGAACAGATATATAGATCCATAAAACCCTAGCACTCAAGAAGGCAAATGGTGAAGGAGAAGCCCAGACTAGTCGGAACTCAGCCTGATCCAGCTCACCTCAGCTTGATCCAGCTCACTTCAGCTTGATCCAGCTCACCGCAGCTGGAACCTAGCTTACTTGAACTAGGGTTAGCTCATCCCAGCTCCATTCAACTAATCTCAGCTAGATGGCAGCTCAAGAGAGTTCACCTTAGCTCACCCTAGCTCAAGTCAGCTCAGATCCAGCTCAACTTAGCTGAGTCTAGCTCATCTCAGCTCCCACTAGTCCACAGGGAGCTCTAGCTAGCTCAGCTAAGTTAACAGGAGTTCACCCCAGCTCAGATCCAGCTACATCCAGCTCCACTCAGCTCCAGCCAGCTGAAGAAGAACTCATCCCAGCTCAGGAAGCTCAAGTCCAGCTCCCAGGGACTCAGCTTAGCTCAACTCAGTTGAGCTAAGCTACCTTAGCTGCCTCAACCAGCTTGATTCTCCCCGGGAGCACCAGACCTAGCTCACCTCAGCTCATTTTGGTAGAAGCTAGCTCACTTTAGCTTGGCTTAGCAACTAGCAAAGAACTAGCAAGCTAAGCCAGCTAGAGTAGCCCCATGCCAGCCTCTTCAGTAGTAGCCAACTCTAGCTCCAGCTCCAGACTTCTCCTCAGCTCCTTCCTCCAAACCCTAGCTCCAACACCTTCTCCTCTACTCCACCTTTAGCTAAGCTAGCTTAGCTTATCTTAGCTTAGCTTACCTTAGCTAACAACCAGCTCCTTGGCCATCTATTACCTTAAAAATCAACCCTAGCTAGCTCCACCAACTCAAGCCTACCTAAGCTAGCTACCCTACTTAAGTTGGCGCCACCACCTAGCCACCCCTTCACCCCATTATCTCCACCAAAAGACACTTCAAGTTGGCGCCAAAAACCACCCCTAACCACCCCCATTTTGGCGCCAACTTTCAGCCTCTTCATCCACCCTACACCTACCCATATAACACATCCTAGCCATCCACATACCCCCCTTCTAGAACCTTAAGGTGGCGCCACTTAGTAGCCTTCTAGAAAGCCCATTTTGGCGCCAACACTAAGGGGTGTCAACACCCATAACTACCCCCTTGGTGTCCCTTAAGGTGGCGCCAACTCTCCTTGGCCATGGGATCTCCAAGCACCTCCATCAACTCATCTTGGCCATCCAATTCAAAGGTCACCATAGCCCCCTTCCTATTCTATAAAAAGCCACCACCTACCACCATTTTGGGGCATCCTCCCTTAGTATATTTTTATACCTAAACCACCTATACCTACGGCCAAGAAGAAGGAGTAGAGAAGGAGATTAAAGGGGCACATTACCAGCCCCTTTGGTGCCTTCTTCTCCCCACTCTCTTCAACTTGAGCCACGCCAAGGAGGAGGACTCTTCCACTTCAAGGAGGACGGCTAGGCAAAGGAGAAGGACTTAGGGTGGACTTCCACCCTTGGAGAGAAACTTAGGGCATGCCCCCTTAGGTCTTGCCTTGGAGGACATCACCTTGGCGGAGCACTGCAAGGAAGGAGTTGAAGGACTCTTTTCAAGATTGGGAGCAACCAACCTTGGAGCAAGAAGCCCTCTTCTTCACCATCTATCTAGAGGATTTGTGTTTTCTTTTCTTATTTGCATTTTTCTAGTAGTACAAGCTTTCCTCTACTAGGCTTTTTTGTAAAATACTTTTCAGTAATCTAATTGCCTTCTTTGCAATTTTCTATTTTGCAATTCTACTTGCTTTGCTTTTTAGCATTTTTCACTCCCTCTCCCTAATTATTCTAGGCCTCCACTTGCCTAGAGTGAGCTTAGGGAGAGGCTCTACTTGCCACTTAGAAGTAGTAGTTAAATTTGAAGTGCAAATCATCTTCCCGCCACCATTTCGCATGTTGTCTTAATCCAAAAACAAAAAAAAATTGATATATTGAAAAATACCAAAAAGAAAGTTGAGATTTGTATTTTGAGCAAGAGAATCACTATTACAAACCTATTGCCTCCTTGGACGACCCTAGATACTCTCCTATCTAGGATATAAATTTAAAAGCGAAAGCGGATTTACGTGTTGCAACGACACTAAATTGCCTAATTAACAAACCGCATAAAATCACTTTCACTTTTTGGCGCCGTTGTCGGGGAGGCATGGCTTTGCATTAATTAATTTTCTCTTGCTTGAAGTGGATCTCATCCCCTTCTTCTTCTTCTTTCTTTTGTGTGTGCAGGAACTACAGCGGGAAGGCGGGAATCTGGAAGCGAGAGCTTAAAGTTCCTTTTCTTCCCGCGAAATTCAGGTTGGTTCCTCTTTCTGGTCACATAATTAATTAAAACTACCAAAAATATACTAAACTTGGCTTTCAGGATCCCAAAAAACTTGATTAAGTGGAGTGGTGCCTTATAAAATCCATTGTTTGCTTGTATGCTTCTTTAGCATCACTCCATTGTAAGTATTGATGTTCTATTTTTCGGGTCCAGATTTCTGTCCGGACTTGAAAAATCGATTCCTAACACCACAGGACTCCTAAAATCATAAAATTTCATAGAGTGATTCCCAATTAATTTTGGAACATCTGTTACAAATTTTAGATCAATTGGATTTGTATTTAATTTTTAAAAATTCGTGGATTGCAGAGGGGTCACATCCTTTAATCTTCCTATTTTGCTACTGTCCGCGAATTTTTAGAATTTTTATACTGATCCAATTTTTGTGAAAGTTAGCTTGCTGGAATCCTTGTGGAATTTTACACATCATATAAAATCACAAAAATTTTCTGAGGTCGGTGGTAATACTAAAAAGTCCACAATACCCAGAGGTATCATTTCTGGACTTTGACACCAGTACAATTAAAAATTCAAAACAATTATCAGATAAATTCCTAAAATCGTACAAAAATCTTTTCTGGAATCTTTGTTTGATTTTATTCAAAGTAGTGGTGTTGTTTGATTTGTTTGGACCACTACTTAATTCAGAAAGCCAAAAATCAATTCACTGGTAGTAATTTTCTGTCTTACGGATAATTGACTTAGGGTTTCTTTCTTTCTCTTTAGAGACTCAATTAAAAGGAAATATACAATCACACATATAACTTGTCTTTCCTTTGATTGTGAACTTTGAAACTTGTTTGAAAACTTAAAGAAAAAAACCCTAAAACTCATTTAATTAAATCAAATACTAAAAGACAAAAATACAAAAAAATTGTGTGACAACTTGATTTACATTGGAGCCACTCTCCAATTCCTGCACATACACAAAAAAATCAAATAGCAGGGCAACAACCCAATAAACGTCCTCCACATTCCGTGTGTACTATAGCATCCTAAACCTAATTAAAAATTGTAGCAACTTGACCCCTAAGGCTTTATCAACTTAGGCTTTCTATTTAGGTCTTAAGTTTTCTTTAGTTAGTACCAATTCTGTCATCTGTATCTGGTGTTCAGGCTGAGGGGCCATGTCAAACGACCAGGCGCGGGTTTGTACAAGCACCTAGGGTTTTCCCTAGGAAACATTTGGGCCCAAACCTCCCCTTAAGCAACTTGGCTAGATTTGTTGATAGAACGGGTATTCACTATTGACTACTTATTTCCTATATAGACCAAGTCTTAGGTTATTATTAGGGAGTCACATTGAAGTTAGGTCTAGTTTTATTTGTTTGAATTGCACACTTTCTCTCATCTCTTTCTCTTCTTCTCCCCTCCCGTTCTTCCATTTTATGCACGGGCGACTGTCTCAAAATCCGCACTTGGAAGGACCATTTGATTTCGCTCCCCACGCAAAAAGACCACTTTGTCTGTCTTCTTCTCTTGCAAAAATGGAAACACAACAAAACAGGTCCACTGATCCTTCCACGTTCACCTCTAACCCCACCACTAACCCTAATTCTAACCCCTCCACCCAAAACCCAACCACCAGTAACTTCCTACACTTGGAGCTCCCTAATCTTGAGTCGCCCCACACACAACATCAAGACCCCCTACCTGATCTTTTAAAATTGATGGACGATCAAATTAATAAATTAAATTCCAATCAACAAACATTGACTAGGAACATCCAAGACCTAGCCAATCCAAGGCCAAACCCACCACCCCGTCAGCAGCCTGTTGTTCCTCTAAAGGATTTCTATGATCCGTCTTATTATGAGGAACGACCAGGGGTGGTCATACCGGAGGGGGACTTTGAGATCAAGCCTGCGGTCCTGAACCTAATTAAACACTTTCATGGCCTTCCTAGGGAAGACCCTTTCAGCCACCTTGAAGAGCTAACTCTTCTTGCACAGACAACCCGTTCCCGAAATGTGCAAGAAGACATATGGCTGATGTGGCTTTTTCCATTATCTCTTAAAGATAAGGCCACTTATTGGTTCAGGACCATTGGCCGACCCATCACAACATGGCCTCAACTCAAGAGTGCCTTCCTCAAGAAATTCTTTCCCATAGGTCGTACCAATTCCTTACGAAGATCTATTACGACCTTTCACCAAAAATCTGGTGAAACTTTCCATGATTCTTGGGAAAGATTTCAAGACCTTTTAAGAAGTTGCCCTCACCACGAGATTCCTTTATGGCAGCTCGTGCAAATCTTCTATCATGGATTAGAAGATCAAATCCGACATTTTGTCGATGCCTCGTGTGGCGGCAACTTCTTAAATAAAGATGCAGAAAGTGCCTATGACCTATTCGAAGAAATGAGTGAAAACTCATTTAATCAAGCTTCCATGAACACATTTTGCAGAACCCAAAACCCGCAGTTCGGTGTTCATGAAATAGGCACTCAATCTATCCCTGTCACCCAAGACGATCTTCAATTGATCGCTCAAAAACTTGACCAGATGCATATTAATCAAAAGAAAATTGAGGAAAGACTGGCCAGATCAACTCAAGCTCCACACCCACATCTAACCCAACCTAACTTTCCACGAAGAGAAAATTTGCACAATCTCAACACTACTCCTGCTAATTATTCTGAGGTTGCCTATGATTCACTGGGGAATTACAACTATCCAGATCTTAACCCCACTCAAAATATTTCTGCCATCCAGGAGCCCTTTAAAAATTCTTCCAATTGGAAAAATTACCCGAACTACTCCTGGAATAATCAAGTTTCCTCCCAACCACATCATTTTAACGGGTATGGGTCGAATCCAAAGTTCCATCCTGGGCCATCCCAACAAGACATCAATGCCCAGATGATGCAAACCCTGCAGGATATGCAAACAAAAATGACGGAAGTAACCCGCACCATCACAAATTTGAACAATCAGATTGGGGTTACTCCCATGCAAAGACCTGCAGGACATCTTCCGTCCCAACCCATGCCCAACCCTAATCACCAAGGAAACCATTATACAGGAAGAACTCCACACTATCCAAATCAGCCTCCTCCTAATCCACCACCTCAGCAGCCTCCCAGGTTTCAGCAATCACAGGCCCCCCCACCTCCTCCAATTAATAATCCGACTGCACATGCAGTAACTTTGAGGAGTGGGAAAACCACCACTGACCCCGGGCCTTCACACCAACCTGGTGAAATACATGTGCAAATTGACTCCCCACCTCCCCATCAGGAAGAAAAAGAAATACAAAAATCTCAAGACAAGATTCCTGTCCCTTTCCCACAAGCTCTCTACCCCACCACCAACAAAAAAAAGAAATCTGAGCCCACTACAGAAGAACTCATGGAGCTATTTGGGCAAGTTCATATCAATATTCCTCTCCTAGATGCCATCAAATATATACCTGCCTATGCTAAATTTTTGAAGGAGATTTGTACTCCTAAAAGGCAGGCTAAAAATCTAGGACAGGTGCATCTTTCGGAGACAGTAAGCTCTGTCATATAGAGTAAGCTGCCTCCTAAGATGAAAGATCCAGGGGTGCCTTTAATTTCTGTAATTATTGATGACACTACATTTAATTGCGCCCTCCTTGATCTTGGTGCCTCAGTGATGAGAACCTCATCATGAGCCATAACTAGCTCATTTTGACCTAATACAAAGGATAAAAGCTCCTACATAACTCAAGGAAAGGCTTAACTCAGAGAATTCTGAGTTTAAGGAGAAAACAAGTCATAAGGGGTAAAAATGTAATTTTACCAGTATAATCTGCATACAGGGTAATTCAGGGCCCAAACATAGGTCAAAGCAACTTAATAAGAATAAAAGTGGGATGAGATGATCTAGCAAGGGCTACAGCAATTCCAAGGAACTAAATGATAATCTGTAACCCTAAAACAACCCACTTCAATTCACGAGGTTCGAGGCAAAGTAAAAATAGAATAAACCCTCTAAAATTCATAGAAAAATAATCTCTAGGGTTTAGAACCTTCGATTTGGCCTTCAGAACCCATTTTGACCTACATTGAGAACCATGCCCAATTAATAACTTAATTTGGGTTTTCGCATAAATTGACCGGTCAAACAAGGTTTAATATAGAAATGAAATTCACCATCATATTCCTTAGGTCCTAATTAATCATGTATAAAAACTTGAGCCTAAGAAGAAACCTCCTTGACCGACTTTACACTTTGGTCCTCATATATTTACTTTTTGGCCCTCAACTTTTGAACCCTCGCATTTTGGCCCCTAACTCTCCTTCGTTCTTTGCGTTCAGGTCCCCCCTGCAAAACCTGCCAGCACCATGCTCCGGCGACCTTGCACGGAGCATGGCGCCGCGAAGGGTGAGGGGGAGAGCCTGGCAAGTAAACCGGGGGTGCCCTGCGTCGTCAGCCGTCGCAGGGACACCCCCCTGGTCGCTGTAACCCACCATACCGGCCGTGCGAACGCACGGACGGTATGAGTTTCCATCTCCGGCGTCCTCCGGCGAGGGAGACACGTCGTCTCCCTCCGCCTTCCTCCCTGATTCGGTCCATATAAATACCCCCGTCGCTCCACCGTTCTTCCGAGCTCGGATCTGACGGAGAAAACCCCAACTTTCCTCTCCTCTCACTCCGGCAGACGCCCACCAGCTCCGGCGGTTCTTCCTCCTCCTCCTCTTCGCTCTGCCGCAATACCAGCAGCAGAGACTTCCTCCCCTGCTCTTCCCGCGCCACGCCGTACCCAGCTGGCGCCTCTCCAGCCCTCTCCTCGCCGCCGCCCCTTCCCCTGGGCATCTTCTTCTCCGGCGACAGTCGATACGACTGTCGCCCTGCTGCTCCCCCTTCGTCCCTGCAAGTAAGTTAGAACTACTTCCCTTCCTCTCCTCTTTCTTTCCCCGGTTTCAATTTGTTCAATTAAGCCCTCGACCGACCCTGACCATCGTCACCCCCTTCGTCTCCGGCCACCCTCCGGCGAGATGCCCCATCGCTCCACAGCCTCACACGCCTCGCCGACCCTCACCGAACCTCCGCCTCATCACACTGAGCACCCCCCACCCCTCCACTGCCACTCCACACCTCCGTAACGCTCCCCCAAACAAACCCATTTCTCCGGTTGCAGTCCAACCTAGGGCTGCCGCCAGACACCACCTTGCGGCTTGCCGCACAGCTCCACACCTTCGCCGTGCCACGGCGAAGGTTCCCCAGTAGTTTGATCAGGCCGAGAGGCCATATTCGTGTCCGACAGGTTCTGAGGCTCGACCGCCATTAACGCCACATTGAAGCAGCTTCTCCCGCGCTCCAGGCTTGAGGACTCCAGGTCTCCAGCTGCTGCGGATTACGGAGACTCCTGCGAAGGCAGCCAGCCAGCAACCGATGCAAATCGAAGCTGCAGCTGCAGAAGCAAGGCCGCGGTCTTCCAGCAGGCGCACGCGAGGAGAGGCCTCCGTTTAGTCCCACATCGGTAAGCCTCACAACTCTTTCACCGTTTAAATTGTTTTTGTGAATAAGCCTTACTGCCTCAGCACACGGGGTGAGGTCCCCTTCACCCGCCCGGTTACCCGGTCTCGTCCGCGCTCACGCCCCGTGGACCTGGCCCGACCCGACTTAGACTGACCTGCACTCCTCGCCCACCACACACGCCGGTGGGCCTGGACCCGGGCACGACCCGTACCCAACTACCCGGCAGCTCTGGGAGAGCTTTCCCAAGAGCGGTTTCTGTGAGAGAGAGACGGAGGGGCGGGGGGTAGAGTAGGTTTTTCCCTCTGACGTAAACTCTGATGTGTGCAGGCACAGGTGAAGAAGAAGGACCGCGGAAGAAGAAGGAAGCTGAGGGAGACACTGTAGCAACAAGCGGTTTAAGTCGTCTGATTGGAAAATCAGACGACGTCCTGAAGGGAAAAGAAGAAAGAAGGAGAGACGATGTCCTGACAGGAAAAAGAAAAGAAGAAAGAAGGAGATCTGAAGAACAAAAGAACAAGGAAGAACAACAGAAGAAGGCGAGGCAGAGGAGAACACAGAGAGGCCAAGGGAAGAACTGAAAGAAGAAGAGCACGAGAAGAAGATCTGAAGAAAGGAAAAGAAGAAAGAAAGGAAAAGAAGAAGAAGAACATCACCACTGCAGATAAAGAAGAAGAAGATAACAGAAGATCTGAGACGAGGAGAAGCAAAGAGAAAAGAAGAAAAGACAACAAATTCTTTCTCTCTCTTTCTTTATTTTTGTAAAAGAAACTTGTACCCCTAGAATATAACTTGCTCCCTGAGTTCGACCTCGGGAACTCTTTTATTTTCCGAGTAAAAAATTTATATATTTGAAATGTTGGCAATAACTGGCTATACTACAACGCTATAACAATAAAACCCGGTTATCTCTTGAGCACAACGTCTCATTTTGGCGCCGTTGCCGGGGAGCAACGGCTATTCTAGAGGTAAACATTCCTGTTTCTTTTTAATTTCTGATAATCTCCTCTCTTTTGTGCAGAAAACTACAGGAAATCAAGAAGACAAGCAACCGCACGACAACCACTCCGAGGACAGGTAAATTTTTCCTCTCGCTATTAACCCCTAAACTCTAAAGAGGAAGAAAAGAAAAAAAAACAAGCAATATAGGGCTAACCTGTCTTCCATACTTAGTAACCATAAAGAGTTGCATGTTTTCAACTCATTAGTCCTGCACACTATTAAGGGTATTTAAGGGCTAACACATTCTTGCTTGAGCCTTAATTACCCAACAAAGAACTAACTGGACCAAGTAGAGCCAACATAAGATTCAACATTAGGGTTTTAGAGACACACTACTTAAATCAAGAATGGAGAAAATCCAAAAGAAGTGTGCCTAAACCATTGATTGAAAATACCTATTCAAAAGGAAACCTAAAACAATTGGCTCTCTAAACACTTGAACCCTAAAAGACAAGACCTAAAAGCTCTCAAAGAAAACAAGAGGTAAGGTTGACCCCTTGGGTCAACCAACCTTAAACTAGGTCACTCTTTACACTTAAAAGACTAAAGTTCAAGTGAAACCTTAAGCACCCTGATCTTAAAATTGGTAGACTTAAGAGGTCAAGATCCCCATTCTGGTCTACCTGGAACCGCAGTGACAAGAGAGGTCGGGTGGGGGAAACCCTGTAACCCGTGGGGACGCTCTACCATGTAGGGGTCTTCGCGGGACCCTCCCTCTCTGGCTACCCAGGTAATTCTCAGGTGGACGATCTTTCTGATCAAGGGGTCCATCTGCCCCGCACCTCTATAGTCACCCAACACATTTTTGGGTGTCTTGATTGGGTCCAGCACCTTCTAAACTTACCTCTTCCAACAGTGCATGTACGGAAGGAGGTCCCTAAGACCACCCTTAAGACCTCCTTTAGAAATTCACTCTCGTCAAGGCCAAGCCTCGACGCCCGTGTTTGTGCAGCAACACCCTCACATTATTCTCTCTTCTGATTCAGAACCAAGTTCTTCTTCTTCCCCCATCATGGCTCAGCCAGTTGAGGAAGAAAATAATCTGGAACACCAGCTCCAGCGACTCAATGACCTCTTCCAAAACTTCGTGCACCCACCACAGCGTCCTATGATGCGGGACCACTACAATCCTGCTGCGGTGGCCATTGAGCCTCGAGTCAGAATCCCGATTGGAGGACCTGATTCCGAATTAAAGCCCAACATGATTCATGCTATACCTAAATTCCATGGGCTTAATTCTGAAGATCCCTTCCAGCACATCAAACAGCTAAAGCATCTGGCCCACACTTTTGGATCAGATGCGCAAAATCGGGATATTCTTCTCATGAAGATGTTCTCCTTTTCTCTTATGGACAAGGCCGCCCATTGGTATCAAACTCAGACCCGGCCGATCAACACTTGGGAAGAACTTCAATCCGAGTTTTTGAAAAAGTTTTTTCCCGTTGGTCGGACCAACGCCTTGCGCCATCAGATTACACACTTCACTCAACAATCAGGAGAACCTCTCCATGAGGCATGGGATCGTTTTCAGGATCTCATGAGAAAGTTCCCCCATCACGGAGTTCCTAAATGGGAACAAGTCCAATCTTTTTACCAGGGACTCCGTGAGGACATCCGCCTTTTCGTCAATGCAACTTGCGGAGGAAACATCATGGGTCAACATGAAGACACCGTGTGGGAGATTCTCGAAAACATGTGCGAGAACTCCATCAACAATGACTCCATGGCATCATTCGACAGGACGAATACCCGCACAGCGACGAATCTTAAGGGAGCACATGAGACGCAGGGCCTGTCCGCATCAGTCGACCTGGAATTAATGGCCAGTCGATTGGACAAGGTCTCAATCATTGAAAAGAAGGTGGATGAGCTGACTCAGCACTTGCAGCGAGCCACCTCCGCGCGTAACTCCTTTGCACAACCTCCTTCCACACAGGAAACTGTGCAAAACATCCTCCACCGATCTTCCCCTGGGATGGATCCATATCCATCCCCATCTGATTCTTGGATCGGAGGATCATCCGATCCTTTCTACACCAGCCGGGGGAACTCCATTCCCCCTTTCCCTGATTCTCAGGAGGTTCCTCAGACCTGCGAGGACCTCAACGCCATCCAGAACGACCCATTCTCCAACACTTACAACCCTGGATGGCGAAACCATCCCAATTTTCAATGGGCGGGAAATTCCCAAACCCAAAAACCACCTTTTCAGTCCCGCCCACAGCCCTCTCGTCATTACCAGCCGCCTCAGCCTCGGCCCAACCCTACTTATCCATCAGGGCCAAATCAGGATCAAATGTCCCTAATCCTTCAGACTCTGGCTGACATTCAAAAAATGAATGTGGCTATTCAAAAACAGCACAAGGACGAGCTTACAGAAGTTAAAACTCAACTGGCCCGGTTGGCAAATTCTCGCCAGCCAGGCACACTCCCTTCCCAACCTCTTCCTAACCCAAATAACGTGCCAACCCAGAAGCGCGTTATGAATCCAAATTTAGGCCACGCTCAATGGATTTATCAAGCCCCTACTGCTCCATCTCCAGACGAGATGGAAGCCTCAACTTCTTATGCGGGATTTCAGCAGCAGCCACCCCTCTTACCAAACCCAAACCAAAATCAGGCCGGATTAAATTCTGTAACAACACGTAGTGGTAAAACAACTCAAGACCCGCATTATCCAAACCACTCCAAGCCTGATAACCATGACCCTAGGATAGTTATCCAAGATACCGCTGTTCCGGATCCACAACCTGGACCTATCCTAGAAGAACCAACCAAGATCCCGTTTCCCGAGGCCTTGACCAAGGGAAAGAAGACCACCAAACCCGTGGCCCCTGAGGAGGACCTGGTCAAGCTCTTTGAGCAGGTCCACATAAACATCCCCTTGATGGATGCAATCCGCCACGTACCAGCTTACGCACGATTTCTAAAGAATATATGTACACCCCAGCGTAAGCCGCGAACCAAGGGAGGGAGCCCAATTGTTCTGTCAGAGCAAGCCAGCTCTGTAATCCTTAGTAGACTCCCACCCAAGGCAAAAGATCCTGGGACTCCCCTGATTTCCTGTAAGATAGGTGGTACCCAATTTGATAGAGCATTGTTAGACTTGGGTGCATCCATAAACCTGATACCCACATCCTTACTTGACCATCTAGAAGAATCTGAGCTAAAACCAACCGAGGTGACATTACAATTAGTAGATCGATCTATAAAGTCACCAAAAGGGATTCTCGAGGATGTTATCGTAAGAGTGCGGGATTTCTATTTTCCAGTGGACTTTATAGTCTTAGATATGGATGCACCTGAGAACCCTAGGGATACACCAATCATTCTAGGGAGACCTTTCTTGGCTACTGCTAGGCCAACATCAGCTGTGAGGAGGGCCAAATAGAGCTTAAGTTTGGAGATCAAACACTGAAAATTGATATATTTAAGGCCCAACAAGGAATTAATTGCGGCGTCATCGAACAAATTTGTGACATCAAGACTTTGGTTGATGAATCACACCTCCAGAATGACTCGATTATGCCTCATCAACCACAGAAGGATCTTGACCTGCAAACAGAGGAGTCGAATCCAGATATGAACAACCCAGTAACTCCCACCCTTGAACCTCACATCTATACTGAACCACCCGCTGCTGCTGAAAACCCCATCCTCGAACTGAAACCCCTTCCTGCTCACTTGAAATACGTCTTTTTGGGTTCTAATCAGACCCTTCCTGTGATTATCAATTCCAACCTCAGTCCTGAACAGGAATCCCGTCTGATTGTTGTCCTCCAGCAACATCGCAGAGCCATCGGATGGACTCTCGATGATTTGACTGGAATAAGTCCCTCTTATTGTACTCATCATATCTATTCAGAAGAGGGCACACGACCTTCTCGTGAAATGCAGAGACGCTTAAACCCCAATCTGCAGGAGGTCGTGAAAAAGGAGATCATCAAGTGGTTAGATGCCGGGATCATCTACCCGATCTCCGATAGTCGTTGGGTGAGCCCAATTCAGGTCGTGCCCAAGAAGGCAGGACTCACCACTATAACGACTGAGATCGGAGAAATCATTCCTACCCGATTAGCCAACTCGTGGAGAGTCTGTATAGATTACCGCCGACTAAATTCCTCCACGAAGAAGGATCATTTCCCACTACCCTTCATTGATCAAATTCTCGAAAAACTTGCGGGAAATAGGTTCTTCTGCTTTCTTGACGGGTACTCCGGTTATAACCAGGTGGCAATCCATCCTGAGGACCAAGAAAAGACCACGTTCACCTGCCCCTTCGGAACATACGCTTTCCGAAGGATGCCTTTCGGTCTTTGCAATGCACCCGCTACTTTTCAGCAATGCATGCTTGCCATATTCTCAGATATGGTAGGTGATTATCTGGAAGTCTTCATGGATGACTTTTCAATTTTCGGAGCATCATTCGACGATTGCCTCCAACACTTGGTCCAGATACTCAGGCGGTGCATCGATGTGAATTTGGTTCTTTCCTGGGAAAAGAGCCATTTCATGGTGCTTGAGGGAATTGTCCTGGGACACTCAATTTCGGAGAAAGGTATCCAAGTGGATTGAGCTAAGGTTAATCTGATTTCTCACCTTCCTATGCCTAGCTCGATCAGGGACATTCGTTCCTTTTTAGGGCATGTTGGTTTTTATCGACGATTTATCCCTGATTTTTCAAAAATCGCGCGCCCCCTGACCACTCTTCTCTCCAAGGATGTTCCTTTCGAAATTTCCAAGGAATGCACTCAAGCATTTGAAATCCTGCGTGACCGAGTCACCCAAGCCCCGATCCTACAGTCCCCTGATTGGTCTCAACCCTTTGAGATCATGTGCGATGCATCCGACTTCGCTGTAGGAGCGGTTTTGGGGCAGAAAATTGACAGGAAACCTGTGGCCATTTACTACGCCAGCAAAACACTCGATGAGGCTCAGCGTAACTATACGGTTACTGAGAAAGAGCTGCTAGCTGTAGTATTTGCCCTAGAAAAGTTCAGATCATACCTTCTGGGTTCCCGTGTCATCATATACTCGGATCACACAGCTGTGAGGCATCTCCTTGCAAAGAAGGACGCGAAACCTCGATTAATCCGATGGATCTTGCTGTTGCAAGAATTTGACCTTGAGATTCGCGACAAAGCGGGAAAGCAAAATGTGGTAGCTGATCACTTGTCCCGTCTTCCTTCTGAAATAATTAACCCTTCCGGACCCATCACTGAGCATTTTCCCGATGAGCACCTGTTGACTATTGGTACTAGCCTTCCATGGTTTGCTAATGTAGTAAATTACTTGGCATCTCATCAGATCCCGTCCGATTGGCCGAAGGCCAAGAAAGACAAATTACGCTCCGATGCCAAGTATTACATTTGAGAAGACCCGTACCTCTTCCGCATAGGTGCCGATCAGATCATCCGGAGATGTGTCCCGGAAGGGGAATTCAACAATATCCTCTCTTTCTGCCATGACCAGGCATGCGGTGGCCATTTCGCTGGGCATAAAACCGCATCAAAAGTCCTCCAGTGCGGCTTTTACTGGCCCACACTGTTCAAAGACGCATACAATCACTGCAAGGCATGCAGTCGTTGCCAGACTTTGGGCAACATGAGCCATCGCGACATGATGCCTATGCAACCGATTCTAGTATGCGAAATCTTTGATGTTTGGGGGATTGATTTTATGGGCCCCTTTCCTGTTTCGGATGGTTTCGAATATATTCTGTTGGCTGTGAACTACGTGTCCAAATGGATCGAAGCCATACCGACCCGAACCTGTGATCACAAAATCGTTCTCAAATTCATTCATCAACACATTTTCTCAAGGTTCGGGATTCCTCGTGCAATAATCTCTGATGGGGGGACCCATTTCACAAATGCTCAGTTTAGGTCACTGATGACTAAATACGGGGTGTCTCACCGAATCTCTACTCCTTACCACCCCCAAAGTAATGGTCTAGCTGAGCTGTCTAATCGGGAGATCAAGAAAATCCTGCAAGTCACTGTTCGACCTGACAGGAAGGACTGGTCATCCCGACTTCCGGAAGCATTGTGGGCCTATAGGACCGCCCACAAGACCCAATTGGGCATGTCTCCCTTTAGACTGGTGTACGGAAAGGCATGCCACCTTCCCGTAGAGCTGGAGCATAAAGCCTATTGGGCAGTACGGAACTGTAATCTAGATCTTTCCAAGGCTGGGACCCACAGAAAACTCCAAATCAGCGAGATCGATGAATTACGCCTAGACGCGTACGAGAACTCGCAAATCTACAAGGAGCGGGTTAAAGCCTTCCACGACAAACACATCTCGAGAAAGATCTTTCATCCTGGTCAAAAGGTCCTACTCTTTGATGCCCGACTAAAACTCTTCCCAGGAAAACTGAGATCCAAGTGGGTCGGACCATATTTGGTCCGACAGGTTTTTGGAAATGGAGCAATCGAAATCAGTCCACTCAGCCACGATTCTGAACCTTTCATCGTGAACGGTCAGAGACTCAAGCCGTTCATTGATGTAACTTCTATTGATTTGGCTGAAGCATCTTATATCCTCCTTTCCCCTTGAGCTTATTGCGCCAAGCCGATGGCGTAAAACTCAGCGCTTAACGGGAGGCAGCCCGTCATTCTCTTTGAAAACCTGAAACTTGTTCTGACACCTTTTTGCACTTGAAGTTCACACTTTAAGACAGCCGACTCCACCTCAGGTGCTTGCATCTGAGATTAGAAATCGTCCGCAACAGTCACCTCGACCCATTCACTCATCCAAATTTCTGTCTTAAGGAATGAACTAAGTTAAATAAAAACCCCCTAGGTTACAATGAGGACATTGCAAATCTTAGGCATGGGGGGGGTATGAAAGTGCAAAACTTGTAAGGTTTCAAACAAAAAAAAAATTCACATATGCCAAAAACACCATAAAAATTAAAAAATTTTTCGAAAAAGAATAAAAGGAGAAGGAAATTTTGTGAAGGAGAAAAGAAACAAAATGAAAAAGGAGCACAAAATTATGAGAAAAGGTGATAGTCATTAGTAAGGAGCTAAGGAATTAACCTAAGTTCTAGACCTCATTCAAGAAAATAACTGAAAAGTGCACAATGAGATTAGTAAGAATGCAAACCTTAGGCATTCTTGAATAGACTCTTAGTACCCATTAAGATCTGGACACTCCTCAAGAGGTTGAGGAAAATGAAAAGCTAAAGTATTAGGTCTAAGGCTTAGGGAGTATTTGGCCTCGTTAACTAATTTTTGGTTTACGGGACTCAGTAACCTAAGCACCCTAACCTCACACACAGCCTGGTTCAGTAAGCATAAAATTCAGAATCACGCAGAAGCGTCGCAAAATTCTGAAAAGAACATCTAGAATAGGAGCGGCCGATCAACACAAGTTGATTTGGACGAGTTCCCAGCGCGGAGAGGCGGGAAATCCCCTCGAAGATGCGTAACAAAATATCATCTCCTCGGTGCTTGTCTCTTAGGATATTTACATATCCTACTGGGGGCATGTAAGCACTCTGCTGGTTCAGATTCCATGGATGGCATTATCTCGAAGTGTCAATTGCCAGGGTCTGGATTCGGCCACGGAACACCATGGATGGGATTATCTCGAAATCTCAATAGCTAGGGTTCCGGGGGTTGCCATGGGCGGTGCTATCTCGAAGCATCGATCGCCAGGAACCCTTGAGGATTGATGATGGGAGCAAGGAATCTGATACAGACCGTGTTGAAAAGCCAATCCTAGGCTAGAACTAAAAAGAAAAAGAGAGAGAAAACTCTCCAAACAGAAAAACTTTCTATCTCTCTCTTACAAAACGCACTACGAACTGAGCCAGGGCTAAAATCATTTCAAGCACGGGTGCTTTAACCACAAAGTCCAATAAACCTTAGGTTAGTTCTTGTGGACCTTAAAAACCTTTGCTAAAGACTGAGGCTAAGGCTAGACAGATTTGGATCTTGATTGGTACTAGAATACCTTTTAGGCCTATGGTCAGCATTCTAACCTAATCTATGCTCAAATAAAAAAGGCACTTATCTAAAACTATTAAAAACTTCATGGTCTAGAACAAGGGTTGAAACCTTAAGTTTTTGCTGAGGGACTAGCAAAAGCTAGGCATGGGGGTATGATGAGAACCTCATCATGAGCCATAACTAGCTCATTTTGACCTAATACAAAGGATAAAAGCTCCTACATAACTCAAGGAAAGGCTTAACTCAGAGAATTCTGAGTTTAAGGAGAAAACAAGTCATAAGGGGTAAAAATGTAATTTTACCAGTATAATCTGCATACAGGGTAATTCAGGGCCCAAACATAGGTCAAAGCAACTTAATAAGAATAAAAGTGGGATGAGATGATCTAGCAAGGGCTACAGCAATTCCAAGGAACTAAATGATAATCTGTAACCCTAAAACAACCCACTTCAATTCACGAGGTTCGAGGCAAAGTAAAAATAGAATAAACCCTCTAAAATTCATAGAAAAATAATCTCTAGGGTTTAGAACCTTCAATTTGGCCTTCAGAACCCATTTTGACCTACATTGAGAACCATGCCCAATTAATAACTTAATTTGGGTTTTCGCATAAATTGATCGGTCAAACAAGGTTTAATATAGAAATGAAATTCACCATCAGATTCCTTAGGTCCTAATTAATCATGTATAAAAACTTGAGCCTAAGAAGAAACCTCCTTGACCGACTTTACACTTTGGTCCTCACATATTTACTTTTTGGCCCTCAACTTTTGAACCCTCGCATTTTGGCCCCTAACTCTCCTTCGTTCTTTGCGTTCAGGTCCCCCCTGCAAAACCTGCCAGCACCATGCTCCGGCGACCTTGCGCGGAGCATGGCGCCGCGAAGGGTGAGGGGGAGAGCCTGGCAAGTAAACCGGGGGTGCCCTGCGTCGTCAGCCGTCGCAGGGACACCCCCCTGGTCGCTGTAACCCACCATACCGGCCGTGCGAACGCACGGACGGTATGGGTTTCCATCTCCGGCGTCCTCCGGCGAGGGAGACACGTCGTCTCCCTCCGCCTTCCTCCCTGATTCGGTCCCTATAAATACCCCTGTCGCTCCACCGTTCTTCCGAGCTCGGATCTGACGGAGAAAACCCCCAACTTTCCTCTCCTCTCACTCCGGCAGACGCCCACCAGCTCCGGCGGTTCTTCCTCCTCCTCCTCTTCGCTCTGCCGCAATACCAGCAGCAGAGACTTCCTCCCCTGCTCTTCCCGCGCCACGCCGTACCCAGCTGGCGCCTCTCCAGCCCTCTCCTCGCCGCCGCCCCTTCCCCTGGGCATCTTCTTCTCCGGCGACAGTCGATACGACTGTCGCCCTGCTGCTCCCCCTTCGTCCCTGCAAGTAAGTTAGAACTACTTCCTCTCCTCTTTCTTTCCCCGGTTTCAATTTGTTCAATTAAGCCCTCGACCGACCCTGACCATCGTCACCCCCTTCGTCTTCGGCCACCCTCCGGCGAGATGCCCCCATCTCTCCACAGCCTCACACGCCTCGCCGACCCTCACCGAACCTCCGCCTCATCACACTGAGCACCCCCCACCCCTCCACTGCCACTCCACACCTCCGTAACGCTCCCCCAAACAAACCCATTTCTCCGGTAGCAGTCCAACCTAGGGCTGCCGCCAGACACCACCTTGCGGCTTGCCGCACAGCTCCACACCTTCGCCGTGCCACGGCGAAGGTTCCCCAGTAGTTTGATCAGGCCGAGAGGCCATATTCGTGTCCGACAGGTTCTGAGGCTCGACCGCCATTAACGCCACATTGAAGCAGCTTCTCCCGCGCTCCAGGCTTGAGGACTCCAGGTCTCCAGCTGCTGCGGATTACGGAGACTCCTGCGAAGGCAGCCAGCCAGCAACCGACGCAAATCGAAGCTGCAGCTGCAGAAGCAAGGCCGCGGTCTTCCAGCAGGTGCACGCGAGGAGAGGCCTCCGTTTAGTCCCACATCGGTAAGCCTCACAACTCTTTCACCGTTTAAATTATTTTTGTGAATAAGCCTTACTGCCTCAGCACACGGGGTGAGGTCCCCTTCACCCGCCCGGTTACCCGGTCTTGTCCGCGCTCACGCCCCGCGGACCTGGCCCGACCCAACTTAGACTGACCTGCACTCCTCGCCCACCACACACGCCGGTGGGCCTGGACCCGGGCGCGACCCGTACCCGACTACCCGGCAGCTCTGGGAGAGCTTTCCCAAGAGCGGTTTCTGTGAGAGAGAGACGGAGGGGGGGGGTAGAGTAGGTTTTGCCCTCTGACGTAAACTCTGAAGTGTGCAGGCACGGGTGAAGAAGGACCGCGGAAGAAGAAGGAAGCTGAGGGAGACACTGTAGCAACAAGCGGTTTAAGTCGTCTGATTGGAAAATCAGACGACGTCCTGAAGGGAAAAGAAGAAAGAAGGAGAGACGACGTCCTGACAGGAAAAAGAAAAGAAGAAAGAAGGAGATCTGAAGAACAAAAGAACAAGGAAGAACAACAGAAGAAGGCGAGGCAGAGGAGAACACAGAGAGGCCAAGGGAAGAACTGAAAGAAGAAGAGCACGAGAAGAAGATCTGAAGAAAGGAAAAGAAGAAAGAAAGGAAAAGAAGAAGAAGAACATCACCACTGCAGATAAAGAAGAAGATAACAGAAGATCTGAGACGAGGAGAAGCAAAGAGAAAAGAAGAAAAGACAACAAATTCTTTCTCTCTCTTTCTTTATTTTTGTAAAAGAAACTTGTACCCCTAGAATATAACTTGCTCCCTGAGTTCGACCTCGGGAACTCTTTTATTTTCCGAGTAAAAAATTTATATATTTGAAATGTTGGCAATAACTGGCTATACTACAACGCTATAACAATAAAACCCGGTTATCTCTCGAGCACAACGTCTCACTCAGTTAATATTATTCCCACAAGTTTATTTGAAGAATTTGAGATCGGTGAATTAAAACCCGTCGAGGTTACCCTGCAATTAGCCGACCGATCTACAATCAAACCTCGTGGGATTGTCGAGGATGTTTTAGTCAAGGTCCAGAATTGTGTCTTCCCTGCAGACTTTCTGGTTCTTGACATTGAGGCACCTGAATCATTATTGGACTCCCCAATAATCCTTGGACGCCCCTTTTTGGCCACCGCAAAGGCAAATATCAATTGCCACATAGGCAAAATGGATATTAACTGTGCAGGCCAAACTATCACTTTAGATATTTTTAAATCCTCCAGGAGATTCCATGATGATAACTTCTTTGAGGACTCAGATACTGAAATTTCCAATATGGTGGAGACAATGTTAATAGATACCCGTACCGACCACAATTTCTTTGAGGACTCTGATTCAGAATCAATGGTCGACGAAATCTGTGATCTGGAAACTTGTCTTGACCCCAAATTTATTCCTGATACCCCCCCTAACCCACCCACTATTCCTCACTTATTTGGTGTTGGGAAAGACTCCACCACCCATGACAACACCTTCTTCACCTCCCTTTGCCTAATCTCCACTTGTGATAAACACACATGTATTTAAGATAAAATGCTTACTTATGATAGTCCTATGCCTAGCATTGCATTCCATAATATAAATATTACATAACATTCATCATACTGCACTTAGAATAATGTGTATAAATTGTACAGTATTCCTACATTATTGTGGCCAGGAGACAGAACGCGACATTTTCAAGCTTCAAATGCAAAATCCGACCGTACGGATGAATCTGGAGCGACGATCACAGTCTGGTAATGTGAAAATCATCTCGATTTGAGCACTGTAGCATCCTCTACAAGCAAGGAAAGGTAGACGGTCCAGATGGTGCCACATGGCACCATCCAGATAGCCTAAAGTCGCCCAGCCTTCTCCAAAGCGCCTCAAGAGGAGATCCAAGTCATTGGATCTTAATCCAATGGCTGGGAATCCATCACTCAACCCACCGCTCAACTCCGAAGGAAGAAGGTTTGAAGAAATCTCGACCATTGGATCTTCATCCAATGGTTGAGAACCGGGGAGGCAGCAACCCTTGGCTTGACCATCTAGCGCTTTGCCTCATTGGTAGCACACCTATTCCTCAAGGAAGAGGCACGGGTTCAAGCATCGATCCACAGCAACCTCTTTGACGCCAGCAAAATTAGACCGCTCGATCTTGATCAAGCAGTCAGGATTGCACACATGGAATTAGACACTTGGCCGACGACGTACGGATGCACGCCAGATTAGATGCGCACAATCTGGGGTGCCCATTTAAGATGACCATGCGCGCTCTTAGTCGTCGGATCTTTGCGAAGGCGCGATGCGCGCGCATTCAAATTTCGCAAAGGCATGATTTGCGCACACCCTCAATTGCACGATCGCAAATCCAACAGTTGATGTTCTTCCCCTGCTAGCGAGCACATGATTCAAATTTAAGCGTTCGCGACCTCCGCTCGATCTGTGCCATCCACTTGCGATTTAACAACTGCGGACGCTCCAACATTTGCCAGTTGCGGTGCGCGGATGCGCTAGCGCTAAGCGTGAGCACGTGTGCTACGCTACGCGCAGCTGTGCGCAGGCAGTGCGCGAGATGTTCGTGTCGTGTGCATGGCATTGAAGTGCATGGCCTGGCAAGCTTCTTCCCTTCACCTATTTAAACTCCCCTTCACCTCCCCATTGAGCTTCACCTCTACTTAGCCATTCCTCACCTCTTCTAGAGCTCCAAGAAGCCTCCTAGGCTCCCAAGATCTCATTCCCAAGCTCCACAGCCTCCTATTAGTGTAGCATGCCCCTACTCCACCAAGTATTCAACCATACCCTCACCTACTTCATAGAAGACCATAGAGCCATCCCGTCACCCCCATTTAGGTAGACGATCATGTTACGACCCGGTTCTCGAATCCCTACAGGACACGAGAATCGGACCGACTCGACTGATCTCAAGACCCAGTCATCCAACGAGAAAGTAACCAAAAAGCAGTAAAATAAACCACATTCACCATGCAAGCAACTAAAAGTAACAAAAGTACATCAGTAAAGAAATAAACTACTACAGTATGCACCACCACAATAGTAGAGAATTTAAAAAGGGTACAGGAATATAAAATTACAATAAAAGAGTACAAGAATGTAACAAAATACTCACTACTACAGAAAATGGGGTACAACAAAAATACAACTACTGGGCTCTACTAGCGCAGCACCCTCTGTAGCCGTATGCTCTGGCTACTCAAAACCTAGACCTGAAAAAGGGTGTAAGTACAACACGTCAACGAAACGCTGAGTAGAGTGGCAACCAGCTAACTAAGAGAAATAGTAAAGGTGGACAGGTAGCTGTTGTTTTCAATTTCTTTCTTTATTCAACTAATTATTCTTTCTTTCATCACTTGGTTTATTTATCAGGTCTTTTTCTTGATCTCGAATGTTCCTCATGGGAACGATCTTGATTGCAGTCTTTTCTGAAGAGTAGAAGTAGCACGTGGTGCTTTCCTGGCCGGGAGAGTCCCTCGTGGTGGTCCTACCCTCAGTCAACCACCCCAAGGTCGCTGACAGATGTAACGGTGACTACGACATGCGCGATAAATGCACGGGTAGCTACCCCACACTGGCACGCGGTTAGTCGTTTCCGTTAATGGGTGCGCCCAAAGCACAGCACGGAACCAGTATAGGGCATAGCCCTCTCAGTAATAGGGGTCTAGCCCCTCCACAGTAACCAAATAGGGGTCTCGCCCCTCCACAGTCTGCGCACCCTCGCCTGACTACCCTGGTTTGCCTAGTGGGCCTAACAAGTCAGTGTAGGACGGCTAGCTGAACCCCGGGCCCCGTGAGGTGGCTAGCTCTCTCCCTACACTAGCAGCTCTCCTCGGTACTGTGTACGCGAGGACCAGAAAGTTGGTGCAAAGTGGTCAAACTCACCCCAATCTCGACCTGAGGGCGGCAAGCTCCCCTCTACACTAAGAGGTAATATGTGCTCCCTTTGGTACCACGTACCCAAGAGATAACACACTTTCCCATTCACTTTTCCAGTTTCATTCTATTTATTTCCAGGAGCTCCACTCTTAATTGCCCGTAGGGTTCATGCCCATGTTTCTCAGGCCAAGCCATACTAGGTTTCATCATTTCAGGTTTATTCACATATAGCACGTGTTTCCAGCATTCAATCTTTCTTTTCTAATTTATATACAAGCAGCTTGTATTTAATTTCAAACAACAGGGATTACATGTAGCAGTTACTAACAATAGTACTCTACATTTCACAGGCAGCTATTATCCAATTACAGACAATTATTATTATTCTATCTACTTATCCAAGACTGCAATTCAGGCATTCAATATAATCGTTCCAGTGTTTCTAGTCCTAAGATTCATGCCATACCCTAGGATCCATCATTCAATCTAGTGTTTCTGGTCCTAGGATTCATGCCATACCCTAGGATCTATCATTTATTCCAGATATGCAATTAAGTTTGTAATTAACTAAGGGAAGCCACTCTACCCGCAAAACAAGGAGTAATGGGGGCGTGATCGGCAGGTCCACATGCCTCCGCAACCCCCAAATCTGCAATAGAACGGGATCCTAACACAAGGATCAACCACAAGAAACCACTCAGAACATGATAAAAAGCATTCCAACAAGTGAGGAACTTATACGAAGAAGAACGGAATCTTAAACGCAGAAATCGGACCTCGAACGGACCCTAAACAGGTCAAAAACGACAACTCTAACTCAAATCAGATGTCTGGAACATCTTCCAGACATCTTAAAAAAGGGGTCCAGATCATACCTCACTCTACGCTGCTCCTCAGACGTCTAGGGATCCTGCTGAACCATCTGGACCCAGTTCCAAATGTTCGACTATCCCTCCGGACATCTGGAGATGCTCTCTGCTGTTTGGTGCCTCGCCCAGACATCTGAACCGCGTGGGAAGGCGTGTCCCGTGCCTTCCCGAAGTGAATCCTACACGCGCATGCAAATCTCTTAACACGGCATGCAACAGTCTCAGTGGAACAGCATGCATGGCCGTATCCACAAAGGGAAGTAAAGGGCACAATACGTACCTCTCAGTCGTCTGGAGCTTCCTCCAGACGTCGTCCACGTCGCCTAGATGTAGGTTCAGACGTCGTCTGCGTCATCTGGATGTAGGTCCAGACGTCTGATTCTGGAAAAATCCAGGAATCAGAACCTCCTTCGTCTTCTTCCTACTGCGCCCGACCACGCCGCGTAGCCGCACGTCCGTTGCTCTAGCTGTAGCAGCGTCGGGGGAAACCTCCCCAGCACAACGCTCTGCCTCGCACACGCTGACTGGCCTCGAACTGCTCCGACGAGCTCTCTCTTTCATGGCTCGCATGCTCTCCTCTCTTCCCTCTCGCTACTCCTCTCCTCTCCGCCGCTACACTCGGCTGCAGCTGCTGCTCTCGCTCTCGCTCTCGCTCTCGCTCTCGTTGGAGAAGGTGGATGGGAGTGGGGTGGCGTGAGGGAGAGGAGGGGTATATGTAGGCACGGGGGGGGGGGGGGGGCAGGCTCTGTCGTCGGTGAGGGGAGAGAAGAAAGAGAGGAAATAGAAGAAAAATGGCTGAGCTCAGTCTGCGCGCAGCACACGTGCAGACTCGAGGTCGTACGCATGCAAAAATTAATTTCCAAACGTCTGGGAATGTGTCCAGACGTTTGAGCAGATGTCTGGCCTGAGTCCCAAATGTCTTAAAAGCACTTTGATGGCACGGGTCTTAATAGATCACCTCCACCTCCTCATCACCATTCCCTCAGCTCGGTCAAGCAGCCTTCAACCCAGATTCCTTTTGCACCTCATCCCCAACATCCAGCATCTCATCTCCTCCATCCAAGCTGCCACCAAGAGTCGTCGTCTCGCCAGACATCCACTTCGGGAGATTCCTTCTCATCTTCATTCTCTTATTATTTTGTTTAGCACATTTTTGCTTAGTGATTAGGCGTGTTTCGCGAATTAAAATTAGAGTTCGGAGAACCCATCGTCGCAGCTCGCAAAAAGCATTTATCAGATAAAATTTATAACTGAAACTCAAAAAGTGAGTCTCGGGTCGAACAAGGGAGGCGAACGTTTAGTTTTATGAAATCCGCGTTTCACTTTATTTTTTTTTATAGTTTTTATCTTTTATAATTTTTTTTTGGAATTTTTTAGAAAGCAAGAGGTCAGATCGAAAATTGCTTATCTAACTAATCCACTTGTGAAAATATAAGAGAGAGAGAGAATCATATATATTTCTGAATCAAACGCTTACTACAACTAGGAAAGATTACACTACGAAAGCAATAAAGATAGAAAGAGGTGAGAGAATCCCCCTCGACGGTCGCTCGGAGGATGACTCACTTTGACGTTGCCTGGAGGAAGGTGGTGAGGAGCGGGACGAATGAGGATGGAGCTGGAGGACGGAGGGCGGGGCAAGACGGTGTCGCGGCAAGGATCTTCTTCCCAAAGGGAGGTGAGAAGACAACCATGAGATGCTCCACGAAGGGGGATGAGAGGCGGGAACAATATTTGTTTCTACTTTAGGGGAGCATCCTGGGCTTGGGACAAGCTCTCTCTAGAGCCTTGAAGTTGGTGAGAGGAAGAAAGGAAGTGACAATGGAGGGGTCCTTTTATAATGGAGGAAATAATCAAATTCGTATACAGGACATTTAGTGACAATCATAAACGTTGCTGAAAATCCACCACAAACGTTGTTGAAGATCCCGTTCACGTGCCCTTGTCAAGCATGCACGCGCGATACGTGCTGCTACTGCCACTGCCCCCGTGCTTGCGCTGCTGCTGCGTGTGTGGCCTTGCGCTTTTGCTGCGACTACATGCATGTGTGCGTGCACCCACGCTGCTATGCGCGTGCAGCGGTGTGTGCGTGCGCATGGGCGGCCTGGGTGGCACCACGTAGCGCGACTTGGTCCATCCATCTTCATTCCTTTGTATGGGATGTTACAGAGGTCGGATTGAGTTGATTTTTGCACTGTTACACTGCGATCATTGATCTGAATCCATCTATGCGATTGGATTTGTCGTTTGACGCTCCAGATTGTGTCACCTAGTCCCTCAGCAGTTAATCTTCCTTGGATTGCACATGGTGCTACGGGACTCCAATCGAGGTGATTTCGGAGGCGTTGGACTCCGATCGCTGTCTTGATCAGATCCATGTGGTCGGATCGTCAATCTGAGGCTCTAAAATAAATATCCTTCTCTCCTGACCACAAAAAGGACGTGATTAGCCTAAATTATATACTACTTTAAATGCAGAATGATGTATGCTATGTAATATTTATAACATGAAATGCAAATCTAAGCCTAGGAAGATGCATGAATAAGCATTTTACCCTCAATAATTGTGGCTACATCACTTAGTGTAATAAACAACATTTTGATATATCAGATTTGCTTCATTTCTCTACTCTCTATCTCTTTATTTATCCTAGCCCAAAGATTATCTTAGCTATTTCTTCATTACAAAAATACAAAAAAATTCACAAAACCCAAAAACACCAAAAAGAAACAAAGTGAAATGCGGATTTCAAAGAAGCAAATGTTGCCTCCCCATGTTCTACCCGTGACTTCTTTTCGAGTTTCGGTAAATTTTATTTGATAGCAAGTTTTACAACTGCGACGACGGGTTTCCCGAAATCGGAACTTTTCTTTACGAAAACCCGCTAATCATTTTGGTGCCATTGTTGGGGAGGCAACGGACTTTGATTCGATTTTCTGTGTTTTTCTGCATCACTTACATATTTTTCTAACCTATCTTTCTTCTTCGATTTACTATCTTGCAGGAACCCAATCGAGGAGCTGAAGGCAGTAGATTGGAATAAAGTGCAGGTAGAGATATTTGTAAGTTTTCACCCCCACTTCCCCACCCACTAGATCATTTTTCCACCTTAATAATCGAGACCTAATCTACTTAGGTGTTTTCATGAACCCTAGGATAGAAGTTGTTTATCTTGTTTGCCACCTCCATTCATCTCATCCCTACTTACATAGAAAAAGAAAAAAAAAGATACTTCTTCTTATTCTGAGACAAGAATTAACATACACACTACATGAAAGACGACTTTTCACTTTGCGTTATAGTATTTAAGTGGTGGAAAAATCGACTAATCAAAAATAATGAAAATAACCACTTGCAGAAGAGCGGGTCGTGTCCACAGGGAGGCAATTATGCAATAAATACTTAATTATTTAATATTATTTCGGATAGTGCGAAATTCCTTTTCAAATCTGACTTAAAATGTAAAGGAAAGTAGATTTGCAATAACTTAAAAAGATAAGGGTATATGTGCAGTTTTCACTCACAGAAATCCTCAATAAATTTATGATGAATTTATGCAATTTTCACATGACATGTACTAGAGAAAATTAGTACTTAAGTTAAGCCCAAAAATCAATCTTCAAACTAGTGAATATCAATATCATGCAATTATAAGGAACTATGAGTGTTCAAGTGCAATTCTGCCATAATATAATAATAATAAATAAAATCGAATTATGTGGCACTGAATGTAAATACTAATTGGTGAGAAAACATAGCTTTTTTTCTCTCTCCTCCTCGCGATGGAAGGAGAGAACCGGCGAGGCTTTGGAGAGGCTCAGGAGGACGGCGAGGACGAGGGCTCTCCGATGGTGGCAGCGGCAGCGATGGAGGTGGCCGGAGCATTGCCTGTTGAACACGAAGACGGAGCGGCTGCTGCAGGGCAGCCTGTGGTGTGCGCTGGTGCACGCCCATGCAAGCGAGGCGGGTGCTCTGTACGCAACTCCTGCGGCTGGTGGCGTGCGGGCACATTGCTGCAGTGCGGTGTAGGAGCGGGAAGTCGGTGCGCCTGCAGATGGAGCGGGTGAGCGGTGGGCCTTGCGGGCGGATGAGAGGGTACTGTGAGGGGGAGGCGGTCTGCACGCAACGCCTGCAGTTGGCTGCGTGCGGGCTTGGTGCATTGGAGAGACAGGAGGAAGGCACGCAGGCAGGCACTTGCAGAGGTTGGAGTGGCTGCAGGAAGGCTTGGTGCGCACCCGTGATGCGGTGCAGGGCTGGCTGGAGATGGGTGAGTGGGTGGTTGCTAAGGCAGATGGAGATCCGGTGATGGCGGGTGCGGGCAGAGGTGGCGTGAGCGCTTGCAGCAGGGGGGCGCTGGAAGGAAGGATACACCTGCTGTGGCGTGGGTTCTGTGCGTGCGGTGAAGGTAGGTGCGGTGAGTGGAGAGGCGACTGGAGATGGGCACACGCTTGCGGGCGCGCAAGGTGGATGGTCTGGTGATGCTCGCTCAAGCCAAGGTGCACTCTGGATCCACAGTGTCCACTGGGTAGTTCCCCGCATGGAGGAAGATGATGATCCCCGTTCTTCTCTCAACCTCCTCTCTTAAACTCTTCTCTCTCTCCCCGCGTGAGCCAATCTAGGGATTTCCAAATCCCTTTTTCTATTTTCAACCGGCGGGCATTGGAGAAGAGTTACAACTGGCCGGAGGAAAGGGAAAAAGACCCGCCGGTTGTTGGGGAAATTTGCTCCCCAACCCTTGTTCTTCCTGAATATTATTCCTGCAAATAAAAAGAATATATTAAGTTATAAAATAAATATAAACCTAAATCATGATGCATGCAACCCTTCTATAACTTAATATAGTTATTAACAAACTTAAAAGATATAATTAAAGTTACTTAGGCATAATATTAGTCCATTAAAATGGACTCATCACTACACACACCCACATTTGAAACACATAACCTCTTTTGATTTCATCTACTCAACCAGGACTCCAACCTGTTGAACTAGTATACGCACAAATCAACACATAAAAGAGTAGAAAATAGATTAGGTCAATCACCTTTTGTGTGCCTTAATCGGTGGTGCATTAGGGCCAATTGGTTGAATTGTTTGGGCCGCACTACTTAATCTAAAACTGATTCATCTTGTAGCTGCCCCAAAGGAATCAAATAATTAGGACAAGCCAGACACTCCATATTTTCTTGATCCATAAAGCAAAATACTTGAACCCGTGCTTTCAAACTTGGTTTGCCTCCCAAAAACTTGGTTGAATATACCTAATATTTGAATCCTAAAAGCTACTAAGCAATATTAGAATCCTAAAACTCACTTCATCTTGAATAATCTTGCTTGAGAACTCTTGGTTGTGCACATTCACACATTTTCAAATGAACTATTAAGGGCACAACCCATTAACAGGGCCTATCACATTTTGGAAGCATTATTATCCCAAGCCTAACTAAAATTGAGTAGGTGTTGACCCTAGGATTGACAAAGTCCATTTCCGAGTACTCTCTTGAATGCACTTCGAATTAGTGACATCTGCTTGCTTCAAAAGGTGCTAAGTTGGGGGGCTCAATTATCAAATGACTTAAGTAAGGGTTTGGCATAATTAGCGACCTTCGAGACATGCTCCCCCTACTTCGCCAACCCAACTTTAGCAACTTCGAGAGCAATGACAACACCAAATTCGTGGTGTGGTTGGAGTTTATTTCTAAGGCATAGGTCCTTAGGCTACTCAATTTAAGGACATGCTTGCATTTTTGTGCTACAGGGTTCCATTTTTTTTCCCCGTCCTTCCGACTCCTTCCAGTGCATGCTTAGAAGGAGGTCATTGAACCCTCGCTTGGAAGGACCTTTATACCATTCTCGAAGGTGGAGGTTGAGCTATAGCAAGAAGATCCCATAGCTGATCAACAACCACCTCCCCTATCCTCGAACTAGTAGGAGATGATTCAGAGGTAGTTGGAAGAGCTGCATCTGCAACGAATGAATGATCAGGGTGCTCAGCCCTTGAAGGATTTCTATCATCCTTTAAATTATGAGGAACGTCCCAGCATCATGATTCCTGCCGGAGATGTAGAAATCAAGCTCCAGGTCTTATGCTTGATTAAACATTTCTATGGGCTTGGCTTGGAGGACCCATTCTAGCACTTGGAGGATCTGATCACTCTGGTTCAAACCACTAAAGCTAGGAATGTGAATGAAGAGCAAATGATCATGAGGCTTTTCCCCCATTCTCTCAGGGTTAAGGCCACACCTTGGTACCGGACCATTGGAAGGCCAATAGAAACATGGGTTGTTCTTAAGTTGGCTTTCTTGAAGAAATTCTTCCCAATTGGACGAACCAATGCTTTGTGACGGGCGATTACCACTTTCGCCCAACGACCAGGGGAACCGTTTCATGGTGCTTAGGAGCGATTCCAGGATCTTTTGAGGAAGTGTCCACACCACAAGGTGCCAAAATGGCAACTCGTGTAGATATTTTATCATAGGTTGGTCGAACAACTCCGTAATCATGTGGATGCCTCTTACGTAGGTAATTTCCTCAACAAGGATGCAGATAGTGCATATGACCTATTCGAGGAAATGAGCGAGAATTCGATAAATCATGTCTCCATGGATACTTTCAACTGATCCCAACAACCTAGGTCAAATGCTAATGAGATTTAGAACTCTCATTCATTTGACATGGACTTGATTTGCAACAAGTTGGATAAGGTGGACCTGGTTGCAAAAAGGATGAAAGAGTGGATGGTTGGAAACTCAGGAAACACTTCTACACCCACTCAATCTCAGAATTCAGATTTCCATCCCTCACGAGCTTCCATGGGGTGGGAGTTCGTGAACCAACTAGAGTCGACTCAACCTATGAGCCAGAATTTCTCAGAATCTTATGGGTTCCAAACTGGGGCCTTTGATCCCAGTTTTTCTGATCCTTCCTTTTCTCCATCCACGCTCTATGAGGATGCATATGTGATATAGGAGAATGCTAGGTCCAACCTGTATTCCAACACTTATAACCCAACTTGGAGGAACCACCCTAACATCCTTGAGTTGAGAGTATTTGACATGGCCAAGAGGCCGTTCTCTACTTTTCAAGCCTTCACCGAACCAACGCCATCGCCCTCGACTTCGCCAACCTCATCTGCAGTTCTCCGGCCACAATCCCTCCAGGCTCCACTTCCAGGCTTCGCGGTTGACTCCTAGGCTTCCCTCCAAGTCCGCAATTGAGGCAGTAGGTGCTTCTCTTATCCTCAATCAGAGGAGTCTTTATTTATTGTTGTGTTGCGATAAAGAAGGGACAAGATAGTCCCACATCGTGGAATAACAAGCTAACCATGCGACATAAGAGGAATTTCCTCTCCTGACCCCTCACCCAAGACACGGGGGTCGGGTCCCCAACCACCTTCACCTACTTATCCGAGTGCTCACTCCTCACTTGCGACCATGCCTGCAAGCCTGGTCTATTGTTTACGCTTGATTACTCGACCGATTACTCGATTAAGGTCGGGTCTCTGAGAAAAGAAGAGGAAAGAGAGAGATGGGGGTTTTTCCTTTCGCACCTCTCTACACTTAGCGGATTCTGAGAGGCCTTTGCTTTATGCTATGTTGTGCTTGCCTCTTCCTTGAGGCACGAAGGAGAAAGGAGGCATTTGCCTCTTCTGTGGAGCTGTGTTCTGCTGGTTCTGAAGCTACTGTTGGATCATTTAACTTGGTTGATGTGGAATATTTGGTTGGATTTACTGTTCACTTATTTGAGATACTTGAGCTTAATTTCATGGGTTAACTTGGTAATTTAAATAACAATTTTAACCCATTCTTTTTGCACTGTGATACTTGATCTCATATATATATCATTTCGAATTGTTCTAAATAAAGTTTTGGACATAATTGCTTATATTTCTTGTGCTTAGTGAGATTGAATGGCATTAATTGCTCCATGTGCTCGACCTCGGACTCTTGTGATTCTGACTTATAAATTTAAATGATTTGAGCGATTTTGTCCTATACTACGACGCATCTCTTAAATAACGATGAATTCGCTTAAACATTTTGGCATCGTTGCTAGGGAGCAACGTGCAGTTTGATTTCACTGATTACGATTTCTAATCTGATACTAACTTGTTCTATCTGTTTTGTTGTGGTTGTGTGAGGTACATTTGAGAAGATCAGCCTCACGATAGCCACTTCAGGGGCAGGTAATCTCATTTCCTTCTTCTTAAGCCCCTATTTTTAGAAAGAATTAAAAAGAGAAATCAATTAGGATCAACTCACATTTATTATTAGACTTAGTGCCTTGAGTTGCCTGATTTGATTCATTCTAGACATCCCCATCCAGATTTCTGCATCTAGTAAGGACTTAAGGTATCTAGGGCTATTCACCTTCTTGATTGAAGCCCTAGGTACCCAATTTGGAAAGAATTGATTGGACCAAAAGAGCCAAATTAGGGGTTTCCATCTTATGGTTGAGAAAACACACCTACCTGAAATAAAATTGATTTTTCCACATTGTGTGTCACCTAAACTCTTGCTTGAATTGACCTAATCAAGAAAACCCTAAAAGAAGGCTTTATCATTCACTTGAATCCTTAAAATTTGAACTTAATAACCTACTTGCAAACAACTTAGGGTGATTTTGGGTTGATTACCCAAATCATCCTAAACCTTAGGGAACCTTCAAATTAGGCCACGAATCACAAATCAAATTTAAAGTTCAAGTGAAATTATAAGCATCATAATTCAGGTTTAAAATTTGGTAGACTTAAGAGGTGAAGTTGCTCATTCTGATCTACTTGGATTCTCAGTGACAAGGAAGGTCGAGTAGGGGAAACCCTGTAACCTGTGGAGGCGCTCTACCGTGTAGGGGTCTTTGCAGGACTCTCTTCCTGGCTGTCCAAGTTTTTCTCGGGTGGACGACTTTATGATCAAGATGTATCATCCATCTCGAACCTCCTTAGTCATCCAAACATTTTTTGGGTGCCTCGATTGGGTCCATCACATATTCTGTCCCTCACCTGGTTCCCTAGTGCATGTTTGGGAGGAGGTCCTTAAGCCCACCCTTGAGGCCTCCATTAGCTGTTCATTCTCATCGAGGCCAAGCCTCGACTCATTTGTGCTACATCCCGACCAGATTGATATCTCTTCTGATTCATCTGAGCCTAGATCTCCTTCATCCATACCCATGGAACACAAAGCAGAAGAAGAACCCAATCTCCAAAATTAGCTTTAGCACCTCAATGATCTATTCCATGCATTCATGAATCCACCGCAGCGTCTAATGATGAGAGATCATTATAATCCTGCTGTGGTAGCAATTGAACCTAGGGTTCAAATCCTTGCTGGAGGACCTGATACTAAACTCAAGCCAAACATGATTCATGCTATCCCTAAATTTCATGGGCTGAACTCCGAGGATCCCTTCTAAAATATCAAACAACTCAAGCATCTGGCCCAGGCCTTTAGGACAACTACTCAAGATCGGGACATCCTGCTCATGAAAATGTTCTCCTTCTCCCTCATGGACAAGGCTGCCCACTGGTACCAAACACTAACTCGTCCAATCAACACATGGGCTGAACTTCAATCTGAATTTCTGAAAAAAAATTTTCCTAGTGGTCGAATAAATGCTTTGAGGCACCAGATCACACACTTTACTCAGAATGAGAGAGAACCACTTCATGAGGCATGGGATAGCTTTCTGGATCTCATGCGGAAATACCCCATCACGGAGTTCCTAAATGGGAATAAGTCCAAACTTTTTACCAAGGACTCCATGAAGATATTAGATTATTTGTCAATGCAACCTATGGTGGCAACATCATGGGTCAACATGAGAACACCGTGTGGGAGATCCTAGAGAATATGTGTGAGAACTCCATCAATAATGAATCCATGGGCATGTTTGATCGGACGACTGCTCGTACATTGACGAACACTCAGGGGCACATGAAACCCAAAGCCTGTCCACATTTGTCGATCTGGAACTAATGGCTAGTCGCCTAGACAAGGTCTCGATTATTGAGAAAAAGGTGGACAAATTGGCTCGACACTTGCAAAGAGCCACCTCAACACAACAAAACCCATTTGCGCAACCGCCCTCTGGTAGGGACGCTGTGCATAACATCTATCACTCTTCTCAAAGGATGGACCCATATCCATCCCCAGCTAATCTTAGTCTCAGAGGAAACTCCGAACCAACCTACTCTAGTTGGGGGAACTCTGAACCCTCGTATTCTGACTTCTCTGGGGTTCCTCAGACTTACGAGGACCTCAGCGCCATCCAAACTGATGTATTCTCAAACACTTATAATCCTAGATTTCATAATCATCCCAATTTCACATGGTTTGGGGATAATCAAAATCCAAGATCTTAATTCCAGCTGACCACTAGCTCCACGCCCATATCAGCTAGCTTAGCCTAGGCCCAAATCCGGATTACCAATTCGGGCTGACACGGGAAGATCAAATGTCTCTAATCCTTCAAACCCTGGTTGATGATGGGTTGGCCTGGATAGGTTGTTAATATGATGTTTTTATCGTTGAAATATGTATAGTGGTTAACCTAATTCAGACCTAACCATCTCTTTACAAAATTTTTAACCTGGCCTAATTGATTTTATCTTGTCACTTTTAGGCCCAGGGTCGAACTCAGGGAAGTGGGGTTAAAGTCGAGTTTCTACGTTTTCCTTAAAACGCGTCTCTTCCATTCGTTTATTGTGTTTTTGGTATTTTTCTTATTTAGGTTTTTTTCTGGTAATCCTTGTTCTTGAGGCACACCCTCAAAATTGTGTCCTTGGCTTTTAGCCAAAACAGAGTTCCAAAACGCGCCTTGCTACTCGCAAGACGGGGTACCTGCAAATCAAAGATTATCTTTTCACTTTTATACCTTTTTTTTTATCTTTTTACTAAGAAGGAAGCTAACAGATAGAAAGTAAATATAGTAGCTATAGATATATATTTATATGTAGTATATATATAAAGGGGTGGGGGTGGAGGTGACGATGGAGTGTAGCACCATGTCGAGTCAGTTGACGTCTAGAGAGATGCAACCAACACGACTATGTGCCGCGTGGAGTGTGGATGGAGGATGGATGATGTATGGGACCACGTTTTTTTTGTACGCGTGTATCAGGGAATATCAGCAACTGGTGCAGATATCCCCGTGATACAGCGTATAGTAAATAACGTGAAAATATATGTACATATGTATGTATATGAGTAAATATATCTATATGTATATAAATGTATAAGTATATATGTATAGATATATATAGATATATATATATATATATAGGTGTATATATATATATATATATATATATATATATGTATGTATATATGTATATAGCTATGTATATATGTATATAAGCATATATATATAATACTATATATATATATATATATATATGTATATAAGTATATATGTATTTAGATATATGTATATATATATGTGTATATGTATAAGTATATATATATGTATATATATATATATGTATATGAGTATGTGTATATATATATATATATATATTATATATGTATATGTATATATATATTATATTATCTGTATGTATACATAACTATATAGATATACTATGTATATATAAGTATATATATATATAGATATATGTATATGTATATATATATATATATATATATGTATGTATATAAGTTACTATTAGTGTGTGTGTGTGTGTGTCGGTGAATGGGTGTGTGTGTGTTGCTGTAAGTGAAAAAAGAGAGAGAGAGAGAGAGAGAGAGAGATAGAGAATACGTGAGAGAGAGAGCGGGAGACAGAGAGGGAGCGGGCGGGAGAGATCGCGAAGAGAGAGAGAGCGCCAGAGAGAGAAAGAGCGGGCGGGAGAGATCGCGAGCGCGGACGATGGCAGCGAGTTAAGACGTCTGCTCGCGGCGGCGGACGTCTAACGCCGCGTCGTCTGAAGGCGGAGGCGGACGTCTGAAGACGGCGGGTGCGGGCGCGCCTTCGCGCAGGGTTCTGCAGGCCTGCGCGAAGTCGACGAGCGGGCGATGGCGCGGAGGAGCGAGCGTGGAGGAGGTTTGCAGGTGGTCGCGGAGGGGGGCAGGGGGTGCTGCTGCTGCTGTCGCCGCGGTTTAGCTGCTGCTGCTGCTGCTTCAAGCTTCGGAGCTTGAAGCGGCAGCAATGGCGTGGAGATGAAAACGAAGAGAAAAGAAAACACCACGCCCACCTGCTCGTTGAAGAGCTGGGCGGTGGTGTTCCCACTGTGGTGGTGAGCACCACAGTGGGTTCTCCTGCTCGTCGGGTGCCTCCTCGACGGAGGGCCGGCGTATGGGAGGGGAGAACGGGCGAGGAAGGTGGCTGCGGGTTTTTTCAGCAGCTGCAACCGCTGCCTCGCGAGGATGAAGCTGCAGCTACTTATAGAGGAGGGGAGAGGGGCGTGTTGGCTGCAGCAGGGAGAGGGCGTGCGAGTTGCAGCTGTAGGGAGCGGCGTTGGCAGGGAGACGTGACGGGAAGAGGTGCTGCGTGGCTGCTGCATGCAGCTGCGGGAAGAGTGCAGCCGCGGGAAGGACGCAGCCGCGGGAAGAAGAGAAAAGCCGTGGGAAGAAGAAAGAAAGATGAAAATAAAATATGGAGAGGGGACTTTTTGCAAAGAGACACTTGAAGAAAAATGTAAAAATGCAAGCCATTTATTCCATTCTCTTCTCCTCTCAATTAAATGCATGCATGCAAGCGTTTTTACAAATGCAACTACAGGATTATAATATACATAGTTAATGCTAGAAAATAGCATAAGAAGGCGTTCTTATAGGCGTGTTTTGAGGTGCAAACAGTTGACATTCAAAAGACAAATGTGGCTATGTAGAAACAACACAAGAACGAGATCACAGAGGTTCATAATCAGCTCACACAGATGGCGAATTCTCACCAGCCTAGTGCACTTCCTTTACAACTCTACCGAATCTGAATAATGTACCGAATCAGAGGTGCGTTAGGAACCCAAATCAAGGCCAAGCACATTATGTCTATCAGGCCCCTTCTGCTCCATCACCTGACGGGATGGAGGCTTCGACATCATACTCGAGATATTAGCAGCAACCACCACTTTTACCAACTCCAAACCGAAACCAGGTAGGACTAAATTCTTTTACCACCCATAGTGGCAAGATGACACAGGATCCACCTTATCCAAGCCACTCCCAGCCTGGAAGTTCAGAGCCTAACCCTAGGATGGTTATCCAGGACACCCCTATCCCAGATCCAGAACCTGAACCAATCCTAGAGGAACCTACAGAGGCTCCATTTCCTAAGGCCTTGACCAAAGGAAAGAGGAAACCTAAACCCATGGCACTTAAGGAAGATCTAGTCAAGCTCTTTGAGCAAGTCTAGATAAACATCCCCTTGATGGATGCAATTCGCCACGTACCGGCATACGCAAGATTTTTGAAGGATTTGTGTACACCTAAGCGTAAGCCACAAACCAAAGACGGGAGTCTGATTATATTGTATGAATAAGTCAGCTCAATCATTTTGAGCAAACTCCCACAAAAAGCAAAAGATCCTGGCTCCCCTTTGATCTCCTGCAAAATTGATGATCTAGAGTTTGATCGATCATTGTTGGATTTAGGAGCCTTCATAAATTTGATACCTACATCCCTACTAGACCATTTCAAGGAAATAGAGGTCAAACCGATTGAGGTGACTTTGCAGTTAGCAGATAGATCAATCAAGTCACCTAGAGGAATTCTCTAAGAACTTGCATGGATCCGTGATTTCTATTTTTCAGTGGATTTCGTTATGTTAGACTTGGAGACTCCTAAAAATCTAAGGAACACACCAATCATCTTAGGGAGACCATTCTTAGCCACAGCTAGGGCAAATATCAATTGTGAAGAGGGCCAGATTGAGTTAAAATTCTAGAATCGGACATTAAAGATTGATATCTTTAAGGCCTAGAAAGAAATAAATTGTAGAGTAATTGAGGAAGTATGTGACATTAATTCTATGGTTGAGGACCCACTTGCAGAGGAAGACCCGATTATTCCTAATCCTCAACCACAAGAAAATTCTGACCCACAATTAGAGGAGCCCAGAACTGACCTAGATTCACCTTTAGCTCCCACTTTATATTCTGAGGCCCATCCTGAACCCCCACTTGCTGCTGATAACTCTATTATGAAGTTGAAACCACTCCCAGATCATCTAAAATATGTCTTCTTGGGTTTTAATCAAACGTTTCCTATGATCATCAATTCCCAACTTACATTTGATTAGGAAACAAAGTTGATTTCTATTCTCCAGCAACATTAGAGAGCCATTGGATGGGCTCTCGATGATCTGACTGGTATCAATCCCTCCTATTGCACACACCATATCTACATAGAAGAGGACTTACGACCATCTCAAGAAATGCAGAGATGACTCAATCCGAAGCTTTAGGAGGTCGTGAAGAAAGAGATCATCAAATGGTTAGATGCTGGTATTATCTACCTGATCACTGATAGCTGCTGGGTGAGACCGATCCAGGTTGTGCCTAAGAAGGTAGGGCTCATTGTTATCATGACTGAATTGGGAGAGACCATCCTGACCCGCATTGCAAATTCATGGAGAGTCTGCATTGATTACTGAAGAATGAATTCCTCCATGAAAAAAGATCATTTCCCACTGCCATTTATTGATCAGATTCTCAAGAAATTGGCGGAAAATCGATTCTTCTAGTTTTTGGATGGTTACTCTGGATACAATTAGGTGGCAATTCATCCAGAGAGTCAGGAAAAGACCACCTTTACGTACCCTTACGGTACGTATGTGTTTCGTAGGATGCCATTCGGGCTATGCAATACACGTGCCATCTTTCAGCGATGCATGCTAGCCATATTCTCCGACATGGTAGGTAAATACCTTGAAGTATTCATGGGAGACTTCTCGGTATTTGGTGAATCTTTTGATGAGTGCCTCCTACATTTGGTCGAAATCCTCAAAAGATGCATTGATGTGAACCTAGTGCTCTCTTGGGAAAAGAGCCACTTCATGGTTCCAGAAGGCATCGTTCTTGGACATCTTGTCTCTGAGAGAGGTATTCAAGTCGACCAAACCAAGGTGAATTTTATTTCCAAGCTTCCTATTCCTAACTCGGTCAAAGATATCAGATTGTTCTTGGGGCACATCCATTTTTATTGATGATTCATACTTGATTTCTCTAAGATCACATGCCCCTTATCGAATCTTCTCTCAAAGGACACACCTTTCGAGGTGTCGAGTGGGTGCATCCACGCATTTGAGATATTACGTGACTGAGTCACCTAAGCACCAATCCTAGAATCTCTCGACTAGTCTCAACCCTTTGAGATCATGTGCGATGTGTCTGACTATGCAATAGGAGAAGTGCTGGGTCAAAAAATCGATGGGAAACCAGTGGTCATATTACGCTAGCAAAACATTGGATGAGGCTCAGTGTAATTACACTATTAAGGAGAAAGAGTTGCTGGCTATAGTATTTGGCCTGGAGAAATTTAGGTCTTACCTCTTGGGATCCCACATCATCATTTACGCAGATCACACCACAGTGAGGCACTTACTCATGAAGGACGCAAATCCTTGATTAATCTGCTGGATCTTGCTGTTGCAAGAATTTGATCTTGAAATTCGTGACAAGGTGGGAAAGTAGAATGTGGTAGCTGACCACTTATCCCATCTTCCTTCTTCATTCATTGACCCTTCTAGACCTATCACAAAGCACTTTCCAGACGAGCACCTCCTGACAATCGAAACAAAACTTTCGTGGTATGCTGATATGGTAATTATTTAGCATTGCATCAGCTTTCGTCTAATTGGCCAAAAGCCAAGAGAGATAAATTATTTTCATATGCCAAATACTTTGTCTGGGAAGATTCGTATCTATTCCGCATCGGTGCTGATCAAATCATC
Source organism: Thalassia testudinum (assembly GCA_037157565.1). Taxonomy (NCBI): domain Eukaryota; kingdom Viridiplantae; phylum Streptophyta; class Magnoliopsida; order Alismatales; family Hydrocharitaceae; genus Thalassia; species Thalassia testudinum. The sequence goes on along the minus strand of JAZHRO010000018.1, from coordinate 50,996,166 downwards.
AAAAGATGTGTTCCGAAATCTAAGTCCCATGGAATTCTATCATTCTATCACGACCAGGTCTGTGGTGGTCACTTTTTAGGACACAAGGTTGAAGCAAAAGTCCTCAAGTGTAGATTTATATTGGCCTACAATTTTTAAAGATGCACATGACTACTATAAGGCATGCACTCGTTGCCAGACCTTAGGCAACATGAGCTAACATGATATGATGCCTTTACAGTCGATTCTCGTGTGTGAAATCTTCGATATCTGGGGGATTGACTTTATAGGCCCCTTCCCAAAATTTGATGGTTTTGAATACATTCACTTAGGCGTGGACTACGTGTCCAAATGGATCGAAGCCATCCAAACCTGAACCAACGATCATAAAGTTGTGATTAAATTCATTCATCAACACATTTTCTCTCGGTTCGACATTCCATGGGCTATCATCTCGGATGGAGGGACCCACTTTGCGAATGTGCACTTGCAGTCCTTGATGGAAAAGTATGGGATGTCGCATCATATCTCGATTCCTTATCACCCCCAGATTAATGAACTAACTGAATTGTCAAATACGGAGATCAAGAAGATCTTTCAGGTCACTGTTTGGCTTGATAGGAAGGACTGGTTTGCCTATCTTTTGGAAGCCTTGTGGGCCTATAGGACTACCCATAAGATCCAGTTAGGCATGTCTCCTTTCAGACTCATGTACGGGAAGGCATATCACGTCGATGTAGAAATGGAGCAAAAATCCTATTGGGCAGTATGGAAGTGCAATCTAGATCTTTTGAAGGCTGGAATCCACCATCAGTGGCAATTAAGCGAGATTGAGGAACTACGCAATGATGAGTACAAGAACTCGCGAATCTACAAAGAGCGGGTGAATGCCTTTCATGATAAGCACATTTCACGTAAATCCTTCCATCCTGGTTAGAAAGTGATTCTTTTTGATGCCAAACTCAAGCACTTCCCAAGCAAACTCAGATCTAAATGAATTAGACCATTTATGGTGAGACGAGTATTCGAAAATGGAGCTGTCAAAATCAGTGAACATAGCCTTGATTTTGAACCTTTTGTTGTGAAAGGTCAGAGAGTCAAACCGTTCGTCGAACTTACTAACTCAAACTTGGTTGCAATATCTTTTGATCTCCATTCTCCCTGAGCTTCATTGCACCCAGCTGATGGAGTTAAACTTAGAGCTTAACGGGATGCAACTCGTCATATTTTGAAAAACCCAAAACCTTCCTGACATATCCTTTTGCCGAATTCATATTGTACTTTAGGGTTCATCCATTAGAACAACCGACTCCATCTTTGATACTTGTATCAGAGCTAGAAATCAGCCTCAACAGTCACTCCAACCCATTCACCACCCACTTGTTCTAATGTACGATCTGAATTGAACTCGAACCCACTTAATTTACAATGAGGAAATTACAAATCGTAGGCGTGGGGGTATTAAAGTGCAAAATGCTGTGAAATCAATGCATGGAAAGGTTTCATCAAAAAAAAAAAGGAGAAAAGAGGAAAGGAGAGGTCATTTTGAACTGAATGAAAAGAGGAGAGGAAGAAAAGAAAGGAAAAAAAAGAAGAAAAAAAGGAGCAAACAAAAAGAAAAGAAAAAAAAAATGAGCCCCTTAAAATTGAATATGGAACCTACCTAACTTCTAGGTTGGATCGGATGATGAATTAAGACCTGGAAGGCTAAAACTTAGGGAATTAGTGGCGGATATCGACTTTAGGCCTCTTGTATCTATTCTAAGGTTTAAACACTCAAGTATTTGTTAAGATCCAGATTAATCCTTAAGAGGTTGAGAAAAGTGCGAGGCTGATGTAGAAGGTCTGAGGCTTAGGGATTATTCGACCCTGTTGCCTGCCCTTTGGTTTGTGAGACTTGGTAACCTAAGCACCTAAAATCACACATTAAGTCTAGCTTACTACGCATAACAAAGAAAAATCTGCCAAAAGTGTTCTATTCTGAAAAGCCATCTCGAAGATCTAACTTAGATGCAGCTCAACAACACAAGTTAATTGGATGAGTTCCCAGTGCGGAAAGGCAGGAAATTTCCCTCGAAGATGCGTAATAACATATCGTCTCCTCGGTGCTTGTCTCCTAGGATATCTAAATTCCTACTGGGGGCATGTAAGCACATTGTGCTGGTTCAGGTGCCATGGGTGAGATTATCCCGAAATGTCGATTGCCAGGGCTTGAATTTGGCTACAGAATGCCATGGGCAGCACTATCTCGAAGTGTCGAAAGCCAAGGTTTTGGGGGTTGCCATGGGTGGTTCTATCCCAAAGCATTGAAAGCCAATGACCCTTCGAGGATTGATGGTAGGGACAAGGAATCTGATACAGACCGTGTTTAGGGCCAATTTGAGGCTGGAGTAAGGGAAATTTAAGAAGAAAAAGAGAGAAAACTCTTCAAATGAAAATCCTTCTATCTCTCTCTTATAAAAAATGCACTAGCAAACTGAACCTGGACATGTTACATCTATGCACGGATGCTTTAACCACTGGGGCCAACGAACCTCTGGCAGTTTTTGTAGGCCTTAGAAACCTTCCTGGCAGACTCAGGTTAAAGCTGGTCAGGTCTGGATCTTGACTGGTGCTTGAGGACCTCTAGGCTTATTGTTGGTATTCTGATCCAATTTCTAAAGATGTAGCTTAGTAAGGCACCCTGACGGTTACATCCGACCAAGAGACCTGGTTTGATCCATAGGATGCTTGCTAAGGGACTAGCAAAAGCTAGGCATGGGGGTATGATGGGAACACCATCATAGGACCTAACTGGCCACTTTTAGTCTGGAATGAAAGATAAAAGCTCTTGCATATCCATCTATGGGTTATAACTCCACTTCAAGCAACTTTGAGAAGAAAATAAAGAACTAGGGTTAATTATGCAATTTTAACAGCATATCATGAACACAGAATAACCAAGGGGTTTGCTAGGGGTAAAATAAAGGCCAAATGAGAATTAAAGTCTAATAAGTGGGTCCATGCAGACAGAAATGGGTTTTCACACATTTCGAGAATTAACAGTAACCTAAACCCCTAATTTCAGACTCGCTTAAATAAAAGAGGTTCTGGTTAGGATAAAATTCATCTAAACCTTTTGAAAATCATATAAAATATTCCATAAGGTTTGGTACCCTTGATTTGACCTTTGGAACCCATTTTAACCTTAAACAGAGTCACAAACACAGTTTTGTCCTAATTTGAGTTTTTACGCAAATTACCTAGTCAAACTTGGTCAAAACTAAAATCTAACTTCATCATTATATTCCTTAAGTTTAAATTAGATTTGTACCAAAATTTGGGCCTAATCAGAGTCCATCTTGACCTAGTTTGCATTTTGGTCCAATCTAACTCTTTCTCTCTCATTCATGCCCCTAACTTTCAAAATATTTACAAATAGATCCCCAACTTCTCTTCATCTTATTCAAATGGGTCCCTACTACCATGGCAGGTGTGAACCCACAGACCCGAGCTTTCAATCAAGGATTCTTCCCTGATTGCTTGGCCAATCCCTTCCAAAGTTGGAAGAGATGATCCTAAGGAAGTCCTAATTCATTTAAACGTAGATTTGACCCCAAATCCAATCATGAAGCACATGCGAATCCTTGGATTTCAAGGTTCTTCTTCTTGAAAATTTGAGCTTCTCAAGCTTGTTTCCCAGCTTGGAAGCTTGCCTGAAGCTCCATAAAAGCTTCCCCAACGCAGAGCCGAACTCCTTAGCAAGTTTTAGGCCCAAAATTCCCTCGTCTTCTCTACCTCTGGCCGGCTCCAACTCTGCTCTGGTGACCTCCTTGACGAAGAGATTCTCGCTTATTTATGATAGCAATAGAATGATATGTCATTGTGTTTTATGTGGTGGAAAATCTCTCAATCAAAACTAAATATCTAATTTAACCACAATAAAGATGTTGCATCCACAAGGAGGAATAGACCAATAAATTCACGAGTAGAGGAATATAATGTTCGCAGACACTTTCGCGACTTTAATGCGAGGAATATGCTATTTTAAATGGAGATTGCAATTTCTTTAAAAGTTCAGGGTTAGTTATGCAATTTTCACGTCAGGAATTAAGCTCCAAAAATATGCATATTATGCATGTGTAATGGCATATCATGTAAATTTAACTTGCTTGCAAATCTGATTTGAAATTCAAAGTTAAATCATGCACATAACACAGGTGAAGTAATTTCAGGAAACTATGAGTGCATCAATGCAATGTGGCCTGAATAAAATATTAATATCTAAATGGCAATGGCATAGATGTAAATATTAATTGAGAAGAAAACAAAGGATTTCTCCTCTCTCTTCCTCGCATGGACGACCGTGCATGGTTGGCGGCGAGAGTCGACGGGGTGGTGCGCCTCGATGAGGGCTACACAATGGTGGTGACGCGGCGGCCGGAGGTGGCTAGCAGTGTCCGGATGGACGAGAATGGCCGTCGGCCTATTGGCCCTATTGGAGGAGGTTAGTCGCACATGGAGAGGGTGGCGCCGCTGCTGTAGTGTGCGTGGCTGTGCGCTGGGCACGCGCGCACAAGGCGTACTAGGGCACGCGCGGGAGTGGCCTGTAGCGCGTGCAGGGCACGGCTGTGGCATCTGCGGTCACCTGCGAGTGGCTGCGGTGTAGCGCCTGCAGGCGATGGCGATGGCATGAGGCGCGCTACACGCTTGCAGGGCAGATGGGGGTGCTGATGGGTGTGGGCAGGCGGAGAAGGGCGATGGCGCGGCTTACTGCTACCTGCAGGTGTTGGTGCAGCGCAGGGGCAGGGCGCAGGCTGGAAGGTGCGGCTGGAGGTGAAGCAGCGTCTGTAGAGGGCGCAAGTCTGGGTAGTCGAGGGCTTGGTGCAGTGCGCGGTGGGAGGTGAAGCAACGCCTACAGAGGGTGCAAGTGCGGGCAGGCGAAGGCTTGGTGCAGGCACCGGTGGGCCTGCGCGGGTGCGAGCGGTGGAAGATGTGATGGTGTGGAAGGTGTGCACAGTGCACGCTTGGTTTCACAGTGTTCGCCCTCTCCACGGTGGGGAAGGTGGAGATAATTCCCCGCCAGGGGGAAGAAGAAGAAGACGACCTTCTTCTCCTTTGCCAAGCCTCCTCTTTTATCTCCTCTCTCCACGCGAGTTAAGGGATTTTCAAAATCCCTTACTAAACATGGCTGACGCTTGTTGGGTTTTGTTGAAGGAGGACGACCGTAGGTGGAGATATTTGTGGGGGGAAAATATCTTTCCACCCCCTGTTCTTTTCCACAATTGATCCTCCTCCCTCTTCTTCCTGATTATTAGCTTGATAGAGTAGATTAATTGGAAAAGATGAGTGTACTGTTGCGGGACCCTACATGAAATATAATTACATAATAAGCACTAGGAGAAATGTAAACTTAAATAATGACGTATGAATCATTTAATTATTAACATACATACAATGTTATAATTGAATTACTTAGGCGTAACAATAGTCCATTAAAATGAACTCATCACTCCTCCCTCTAGTCTCCTCGCCTGCTGCCACATACTATAAGCAGCAGGTCCAATTTCCCCAGCTTCGTCCGAGGAGCTCTCTCTCCCTTCTGACGTAGTCGTCCTCTCTCCCGGAGCCATCTTCATTTCCATCATCGACCAATCATAGCTGGTGCCATCTCTGCATCATCTTCACTTTCAACCTCCCTCATTCAACTCTGCATCACCCATGACCTGCTTCACACACTCAACATCCGCCCCAATACGCCTCCACGCCTGTGCCATTGTTGTCTCACTTGTCTTGGCATACCTTCAGTGACCTTGCAAATCCGCTACACTGCACCAATCTACCCTACACCGGTCCACAAACTTCTGCTATGACCTCACGAGCAAAACCCCTCAAGTAATTGAGGGGATTAGCTACTCACACACTCCACCAGACACAAGCACCTTCTCTCCACCTTCTCGAGGTCGTCAGACCTCCACACTCACTCACACCGCACGCCACACCCACCAACGCGCTCGCCATTCCACAGCGATCCTCCTGAGCGTATTTGACATGGTTGCGAGGCTGTTCTTTGCTTTTCAAGCCTTCACCAGAGCTTCGCCACTGCCTTCGACTTTGCCGACCTCATATGTAGTTCTCTAGTCACGATCCCTCCAGGATCCGCTTCCAGGCTTTGCGCCTGACTCCCAAGCTTCCCTCCAGGTCGGCAATTGAGGCAGCAGATGCTTCTCTCAGCATCAATCAGAGGCGTCTTTAGCTGCTACTGCATTGCGACGAAGAAAGGACAAGATAGTCCCACATCGTGGAATCATAAGCCAACCGTGCAACATAAGAGGAATTTCCACTCCCGACCCCTCGCCTAAGACATGGGGATTGGGTCCCCAGCCACCTTCACCCGCTTATCCAAGCACTCACTCCTCACTTGAAACCACGCCCGTAAGCCTGGTCTATTGTTTACACCCGATTACTTGGTTGATTACTCGATTAACGTCAAGTCTCTGAGAAAAGAAGAGGAAAGAGAGAGAGGGGGGGTTTGCCCTTCTCACCTCTCTACACTTAGCAGATTCTGAGAGGCCTTTGCCTCTATGCTGTGCTGTGCTTGCCTCTTCCTTAAGGCACAAAGGAGAGAGGAGGCCTTTGCCTCTTCTATGGAACTGTGTTTTACTGGTTCTGAAGCATCTGTTGGATCATTTAAATTGGTTGACGTGGAATATTTGGTTAGATTTACTGTTCATTTATTTGAGGTACTTGAGCTTAATTTAATGGGTTAATTTGGTGATTCAAATCATCATTTTAACCCACTCTTTTTGCATTGTGATGCTTGATCTCATATATATATCATTTCGAGTTGTTCTAGATAATGTTTTGGTCATAATTGCTTATATTTCTTGTGATTAGTGAGATTGAATTTTCATTAATTGCTCCCTATGTTCAACCTCAGACTCTTATGATTCTAAGTTATAAATTTAAATGATTTGAGTGATTTTGTTCTATACGATGCATCTCCTAAATAATGACAAATTCGCTTAAACAATGTACTCGAGGACTCTACCAGCACTGGCAACCTAACTCACAACCTTTCATGGCAGACTCACCACACCCTGAAGAGGTTATTGATTTTCTTCACTCTCAACCTCTTTCGTTAGACCGTCCTGATGAATCTTCATCAGCATCCTCCTTACCCTCTATCCCGAACCCACCTCAATTAGAATTGAAACCATTGCTTGAGAATTTACAATATGAGTTCTTAGGACCCAAGAATATGCTCCCTGTGATTATTAGTGCTGATTTGACTAAGGAGCAAGAATTGAGATTATTAAGGTCCTTAAGAATTATAAAGAGGCAATTGGTTGGATCATCCATGACCTTAGGGGGATCGGGTCATCTTACTGTAATCATCAAATTTTCATGGAAGATGGATCCCGCCCTTCTTGCTAGATGAAAAGCAAATTAAACCCTAATATGTAAGAAGTAGTTAAGAAGGAAATAATCAAGTAGCTCGATGTAGGCATTATTCACCCGATCTCAGAAAGCCCATGGGTTAGCCCCGTTCAGATTGTGCCCAAATAGGCGGGGATAATTGTAATGAATAATGAGAAAGGGGAATCTTTCACCACCCTTTCAACTTTCGCTTGGAGAGTTTGTATTGGTTATAGGAAGCTGAACATAGCTACTAAAAAGGATAATTTCCCTTTGCCATTCATTGATCAAATCCTAGAAAGGTTAGTTGGGCAAAAGTACTTTTACATCTTGAATGGTTATTCGGGATATAACCAAGTCGCTATCCATCTCGAAGACTAGAAAAAGACAACTTTCACATGTCCCTATGGAACGTTCGCATTCCATAGGATGCCTTTTGGGCTTTGCAATGCACCCACAACTTTTCAAAGGTGCATGCTGCCCATCTTTTCTGACATGGTGGGAGATTCTCTTGAGGTGTTCATGGATGGTTTCTCCATTTTCAAAGATTCCTTCGAGTCATGCCTAGCTAACTTAGAATTGATCCTCAAGAGATGCATCAAGACATGACTAGTCCTTAGCTGGGAAAAGAGCCACTTTATGACTCAAGAAGGCTTTGCCTTAGGTCATGTGGTCTTTAATCGGGGAATTGAGGTTGATAAGGCTATGGTGGATGTCATCTCTAAACTTTCTGTGAAACAAATTCAATCATTCTTGGGTCATGTGGATTTTTATTGAAGATTCATTAAGGACTTCTCGAAGGTTGCTCTACCCTTGAGTAACCTTCTGGCCAAAGGCATGCCGTTCGAGTTTGATTGTAATTCCCTACTTGGAGGGGGTGAGATATGCGTGATATATATAAAGTGCGGAATTAAAATAGAAAATCTCACAAAGATAAGCAATCACACAATTACACAAGTATTTTTAGGTGGAAACCCAAACCGGGTGAAAACCACCACCTAACCCTCTCGAGTTAGAATTTCTTGATCAATCTAGTCGATCAAATCCACTATACGAACTACTTAAACGAGGGTAGTTCAACCTCAAGTACAACCACGCTACAAGTACGAGGGTAGCATTCCTCAACCCCTCCTCTTTACAAGGAGGATTTTGTCCCTCGATGGAGACGGGAATTCACAATGCGAATACCCAACTAAATAACAAAGTAAAAGATACAAGAATAGTCCTATAGAGCTAACAAAGTAATTTTTAAGCTAATCTTATATAGGTAAAGAAACTTCCCTTTGCTTGGAAGTCTGTCGAATTGGTGATGCAGGTGTGTGAACCACGCAACGGTGCTCTGTCGCTCTCTTAATCGCGGAGGGAGAGTGGGTGCGCAAATTGGATGAGGCACTTGAATGTGGAACTAGCCTTTGAGAGCAAGTGCTTCTTCTACTTCAATTTGACACAAAATGAGTTGAAATATTCTTGCAAGGTGTATTCCTACAAGGCAAGGGTTCTCTATTTATAAAGGGCCTAGGAAGGCTTTGGAAGGCCTTGGAAGGCTTCCATAGTCGTTGGGTGCAAATCCAAGGCAAATCAAGTCGAAATCAGGATCAATCATGACTCCGACAAGGTTATCTAACTTCTGGTCTGGGCATCAGACGTCTGGAAAACCTATTTAAGACGTCTGGGAACTAAGTCAAACGTCTGATTCTAAGTAGGTTTCCTTCCTAACTTGAATCAGACCTAAACAGGGTTCTAGTGTATGACCATCAGACGACATACAGGATGTCTGGCACTGGATCTAGACGTCTTGGTTTTCTAATGCCAAGTCATCATATTTAGGACTAGAACTGCTTTCTAGGTCCTTAAGTCTTATTTCTAACCTATCATTTTCATATTTAAGAAAACTAAGATTCTTTTTAATATTTTTATTTTCTACCTTAAGTGCTTTACTAAGCTTAAATAATTCATCAAATGCATCTTATAAATCGGAATTTACCTCATTGTCGGAGTCGCTTTCACTGTCGCCAAGAAACCCATGCAAGCGATTTCTTCCTCGGGATTCCCCTCTTTTTCTTCCTCCGAGGTCGAGTCATCCCAAGTCGCTTGGAATGCCTTCTTCTTATACTTCTTCTCCTTCTCTTTCTTCTTCTCCTTAAGAAGAGGGCACTCAGGTCGAAGATGACCCTTTTCGTTGTAGTTGTAGCAACGTCTCAGGCTATCTTTTTCCTTCTCTTCCATACAAAACTTGGAAAATTTTTTAAGTAAAAATTTAAAATCTTCGTCATCGGAACTTACCTCGCTATCTGACATGGCTTTGAATACGGCGGTCTTCTTTGGTTTTGGCTCTGGTGTATCCTTCTTCTTCTACTTTAGCTTTGTCTCGTAGGCCATTAGATTGCCTAGGAGATCCTCCATGTTAAGCTCCTCCACTTCATTTGCCTCCTTGATCGCGGTGACCTTCTACTCCCATTCTAGTCCAAGGGAACAGAGTAGCTTTCCTTGAATCTCCCCCTTGATGAGGGTCATACCTAAAGCTTTTAAACTATTTACAATGAGAGTGAACCTAGTGTTCATCGCACTTAGAGATTTGTTAGACTTCATTGAAAAAGACTCAAATTCTTGAGAAAGTAAATTGATTTTAGAAGTCTTTACCTTAGAGGTACCCTCGTGAGTTACCTCAAGTGTGTGCCAGATCTCGTATGCGGTGGCACATTGCAAGATTCTGTTGAACTCCTCCAGGTTGAGCGCATAATACAACGCGTTCATCATTTTCGAGTTGAGCGAAAGTTCACATATTTGTTGTTGCGAGTAGCCCCCCGCAAGTTTTTTTGGGATGTCAAACGGCATCTCGCATCTAGCCCAAATCGTGAAGTCGTTGGGTTGCATCCAAGTCTTCATCGACAGCTTCCAATAGAGGTAGTTGCTCCCATCGAAGAACGACGAACAAGTGGTAGACTGCCCCTCAAGAATCCTCATCGCAGAGCTACTTCCCTCCATGATCTTCTTGCTTGGTTTTTACATCGAAATAGCAAAAACCTGCTCTAATCCCAATTGTAATTCCCTACTTGGAGGGGGTGAGATATGCGTTACGTAATATAATGTGCGAAATTAAAATAGACAATCTCACAAAGATAAGTAATCACACAATGACACAAGCATTTTTAGGTGGAAACCCAAACCAGGTGAAAATCACCACGTAACCCTCTCGAGTTAGGATTTCCTGATCGATCTAGTCGATCAAATCCACTATACGAACTACTTAAACGAGGGTAGTTCAACCTCAAGTACAACCACGCTACAAGTACGAGGGTAGAGTTCCTCAACCCCTCCTCTTCACAAGGAGGATTTTGTCCCTTGATGGAGATGGGAATTCACAACGTGAATACCCAACTAAATAAAAAAGTAAAAGATATAAGAATAGTCCTATTGAGCCAACGAAGTAATTCTTAAACTAAGCTTCTATAGGTAAAGAAACTTCCTTTTGCTTGGAAGTGCGTCGAATCGGTGATGCGGGTGAGTGAACCACGGAACGACACTCTATCGCTCTCTTAATCGCGAAGGGAAAGCATGTGTGCAAATTGGATGAGGCACTTGGATGTGGAACTAGCCTTTGAGAGCAAGTGCTTCTTCCACTTCAATTTGACACAAAATGAGTGGAAATATTCTTGCAAGGTGTATTCCTACAAGGAAAGGGTTCTTCTCTATTCATAGAGGGCCTAGGAAGGCTTTGGAAGGCCTTATAAGGCTTCCATAGCGGTTGGGTGCAAATCCAAGGCAAATCAAGTCGGAATCTGGATCAATCATAACTCTGACAGGGTTATCAGACATCTGGTTCGGGCATCAGATGTCTGGAAAAACTATTTAAGATGTCTGATTCTAAGTGGGTTTCCTTCCTAACTTGAATCAGGCCTAAACAGGGTTCTAGTGTATGGCCATCAGACCTCATACAGGATGTTTGGCACTGGTTCTGGACATCTGGATGTGAAAATGGATTCCCAAGGAAGGTAATGGCTAGAAAATCTCTTAAAGGAGATTTTGGGTCAGTCGAGGCAAAACGGTCACATATCAGACGTCTAGGGTCCTCTACAGACGTCTGATATATGGATAGCGGTCATTTTCCTCAACATTTGCATAGGCAGCCAACATTCCACTAATTGGACATCTAGCAAAGGCATCAGACGTCTCCTAGGACATCTGGACTAAGATCTGGACGACTGATTCTAACAGATAGAACTTATTATGTCCAGCCTAGATGTTTTGGACATCTGATCAAATAGTCCGACATCTTAAAAGTCAATATCAGACGTTTGATAAGGCTGTTTGAACCCTATTTTGATTTTCTAAGTTCTCTAAAGAAAACCTAGGTATCCTAGGATAGTGCAGGTGTTCTTAGGATTACTTTAGGGGTTCTTTGAGGCTCTTTAACATAATATCTAAGAAAGAAAATAAAGAGCAACAAATGAAACAAAATATAAAGTACAATAGAAAGGAAATCCATCATATTCTTCATCTCCTTCCTTCTTCAAGCTTTTGCTTCTCGCGAAGCTCCTTCGCCTTTATCAAGCTCCTCCAATCCGCCATGGATGTGAACTCGAACTTCGTCTAAACACTTGTTTCCATTTGCAATTTGACCTGAAAACTAGGACTCAAAAGCAAATGTTAAAAGACACATGTTTTTTTATCATCAAAATAAACGATCGTGGTGCTTTAGCACCAATAGATGAATTGTGCCGCAAGGCATTTGATTTATTGAAAACGACAGTCACTTGCACTCCGGTGTTTTAACCACCAGTCTGGACAGCCCCATTTGAGATTATGGCGGATGCATCTGATTATGCAGTCAATGCTATCTTGGGTCAGAAAATAGATAAGAAGCCCTTTATTATCTACTACGCTAGCAAAACTCTAGATGAGGCCCAGAGGAGCTACACTGTTACTAAAAAAGAGTTGCTAGCTGTAGTCTTTGCTTTGGAAAAATTTAGGGATTTTCTTTTAGGTTCTCGTGTTATCATCTACACCAACCACTCGGCCTTGAAACATCTCTTGGCCAAAAATGATATTGAGCCCCGGCTTATTCACTGGATTCTTTTACTTTAAGAATTTGATCTTGAAATCAAAGACAAAGATGGGGCACAAAACGTAGTGGCGGATCACCTTTCGAGAATCCTAATTGATTCTTCTCATTCGGATATCCCTATCTTACACACTTTTTCATATGAGACTATCCTTACAGTCTCGGGCATCTGAACCCCCTGGTTTGCGGATATCATTAATTATTTGGCCGTTGGTCAAATCCCCTAGGATTGGACCAAAAAATAATGGGATAGACTTATGTCTAAGGCCAAATATTCTTTTTGGGATGATCCTAAGCTGTACTTCATTGACACCGGCCAGATTATCCGTTGATGCATCCCAGAAAATGAGTTCCATAGTATACTTGAGTTCTGCCATGCATCTACGTGTGGCGGACACTTTTCCAAGAAAAAGACGGTGGCAAAAATTCTGCAATCTGGATTCTATTGGCTGTCATTATTTAAGGATGCCCAAGAATTCTCAAGGTTGTGCGCCCGATGCTAGACACTCGGGAGCATGGCCAAGAGAGACATGATGCCCCTAAACTCGATACTTCCCACCAAAATTTTTGACATTTGGGGCATCGATTTCATGAGACCCTTTCCTCCTTCATTTGGACACCAGTATATTCTTGTTGCTATGGATTATGTGCCCAAATGGATTGAGGCAATCCCCACCCAGACTAATGACCACACGGTGGTCATCGATTTTGTGAAGAAAAATATATTCAATCTGTTTGGGATTCCTCGGGCCATTATCAGTGATGGTGGCACGCATTTCACTCATGCCCAATTCAGGAATTTACTAGCAAAATACAAGTGAATCATTAGATTTCCACACCCTACCACCCCCAGACAAACGAACAGGCTGAGGTCTCCACTTAGGAGATCAAGAACATTCTGCAAAAATCGGTTAGGCCTGATAGGAAGGATTGGACCCAAAAGATGGATGATGCTCTTTAGGCTTACCGTACGACATACAAAATGCCTATCGATATGTCTCCGTTCTGTCTAGTGTTTGGTAAGTGTTAGCCGCTTGAAATCGGGTTTTAAATCATTGTGTTGCAGTATAGTTGAAATCTTGCGAAAAACAGATAAAATTTATACTCGAAAAGTTCAAGGTCGTTCACTGGGAGCAAGTAGGAATTCAATTCTCAAGATTGAAATTTTAAACAATAGAATAAGAAATTATGATCAGAAATTGATTCAGAACAATGTGGTAATAATATCAAGTGTCAAATTGCAAAAAAATGGAGTAAAATGTTGAGTTGAATCACCAATTACTCCCTACAATAATAACAGGTGGAACTCAATAACTATGTAGAAATAAACTCAAATAAATGTTTGATGAATAGTGATCTTTCTTATGAATTGCTTCTTCTTCTCTTTCTCTGTGCTTCTCTCTCTTCTTCTTCTGCGGCTCTTCTTTTCCTTTCTTTCTTTGCTTACCTTCTTTTTCTTCTCTACTTTTCTTCTTCATGCAGAGGGGGAAGGGGTCTCAACTTTGGCTAAGTGTTTAGCCAACTTCTTCAGGGAGCAAAACCCCCCTAACCTCCCCATGCTCTCTCTCTCTCTTTCTCTCTTTGGGTCACTGATGAGAGGCTCATCATGATCTCTAATTACCCCTAATTAACTAGTCTCCCTAGTTAATAAGATAAGGATATGTGAATATATGGGTTAATTATAAAATAAGAGATATATAGTAAAGGACCTTAAAATAATTTAAAAATGCTATTTTATCATTCAAATAATATTATTAATAATCTGATTAATAATTGGACTCGAGTATTAACAATCATTCCTCTAATTAATAAGTTAATTAACTTAAGCATAATGTATACATAAGTATGTAATAATTTAAGTAACATTACCTAATTAAATAAATTAATCTAAAACGGTCAAAAATGTAAATTCAAGGTCTAAATATAATAATTACCTTATTTATAATCATATATAAAAAGTTGAAAAAGATCTAAATTAAAATAAACCTTGAAAACCTGAGTTTACATTTAGATCCTTATAATTCATTTCAATCGGGTCCTTACTTTTCATATAGGTCCTTAGGTTTCATTGCGTATAGGTCCCTATCTACTTTTTCTTCTTCTTCTTCAGTCGGTTGAATGGCTTACGACTGAGGGTGCCTCCACCACTCAATCACTGCCCATCCGACGTCGCTTCACCTTCTCCAAGCTCCTAGAGCTTGCGCTCACCATCCCATCTTCATCCATCGGTCTGGATGACACTTTTGTCCTAATTTTAGGTAGGAGTTAACCTCACTGTCGTCAGAGAAGACGCCAGTGGTTAACCTCCTCCTAGCCCCTTACACGTCCAGACTCCACCGCCCTCTTCGTCGCTGTCGACTATAAATACCCCCTGACCCTCTCAATTTTTCTCAAGTTGGCTCCCTTCCCTCTTCTTCACTATAGCCAACCTGATAGGCTATTCCCTCTACAACTCCAGCGACCTTCCACATCATCTTCTGACTTCCTCCGTCCACCTCAATTGGCTCAGGGACTTTGCCGAGGTCAGCTATGTCTTTGGACACAGGCGCTGATCAAGGAGTGCCTCTGCCTCATCTCGCATTCGACCGCTGGAGATCTTCCTAATTCCCCTCTGATTTCGCTCCTCGGTCATGAGCCTTTGATGGAGTTCCTCTGCCCCCTTCGTCAAGGTAACAGTAGGATAGGAATAGGAGTAGGAGTAGTTTAGCAAGGTAGTTAGTTAGGTTCATATTTACATGTTCATCTTGTTCAACTCCGGCGAGCTCCTTGAGCTCGCCAGAGCCCTAGTTTTGTCTTTTGAATCCACTGTCCACCTTCTTTAATCATCCACGATCATTTCTAACTCATTTAATCACTGATTTGATCATTGAATCGCCTAATCCAAATCCACCTCCATCAGCTACTTCTGCTATCCATGGCGGCAGTAGTTGACTTAGATTCACATCCATCGGATCCTCCATCATTAATTCATCATCAAAGGATACTATTTATCATCTTAATTTGATTAATTATCATATGTAACTTAAATACCTAATTTTATCTAAGCTCCTAAGCTTGCTGTCAATGGCAGCTCAAGAGTTGTTTAAATTATAAATTATTTATATATTTATGATCGCAGTCTTGTTTTGAGTTGTCTTGATCACTCATCTGAGTGGGAGAGCAAGTCCTGTGCTTCAACCCACTCAAACTCTATTCAAACTATCTTCACTATTTAATCTTTCATTTAATGAATTAAAGAGGAATTAAATGCGATCCTGAGGTTCCTTGCAACCTTAGGAACATTTTCAAACCAAAAATGGCACAATTTACATTTCTGTATACAAATTTGAACTTTTACTGGACTCACCGGAGCTCTGGCGAGCTTCGGCGACTGAAACTCGATCTTCAGCCTACAGAAGATGATAAGAGGCTCCAAATTGACTTAACTTTGATCGTTGTTTGTTTGAGGATGTTTATTTGAGATTTTAACAACTGGAGTTTAGGTTAAGGTCTCATCTTCTCCAACTCTGACGGAGTTGGAAAAGTCTGTATAGAAGACCCAAAGTCACATTAGATGAGTCTAGAAGCTTTAGTGCAGTGCACTGAAGCTATTCATGTCTTTAGATCTCATTAGCAACCTTCCAATTCCTCTGACGAACAAAGCACTTTTCTAGTTAAGGCAACGAGCCTGGAACCCTAGTTTTTAAGGTTAAATCATCTATTCAAGGAGTTGGATAAGTTCCTGAGGTTGAAAGGATTCTATTCTAGGTTTTAATTCCTTGTAAAGAGGTTTAGAACAGAAAGTCAATTTTCAAGCCTTACAGTCAAACCTGAGATGAAGATTTTGATTTTGAGCTCAATTAGCTGATTTGAGAAGTTTAAATTGTTCCTGAGATTTTGTTAAATGATTTTGGAGTGACTATATTGAGCTCTGTAGGTTTATTTGGTTAGAATTTTAACCCTGCCAGTTTGGGTTGTTTTCAAACCCAAACTATTGGCAGTGAGTTTCTGATGAGATTTGATCACAAATCCTGCCCAGATAAGTTTGTTAAATCCCTTAGAAGTTGTTCCAATCGATCAGAAATAATCCTAAGTGTCTGTTACACCTTTCCTATGTTCAAATCCTATCTCTGAAGCTTTCAAAGAAGCTTCAAGCTTCTCTGCAGTTACCTAAAGCTTCAAGAGCTTGAAAACCTATTCCAGTAGCTACGGAAATACTTGCTAGACTTATTTTGACCCTTAGCCAAGAGAGAAGTCCAGTCTATGGACTCTGTTAACCTGAATTCTATTCCCAGGTAGTATTGTACCGTATGAAACCCATAGTTTCGCCCTTCAAATCGAAGAGGAAAACATCCCCTTAGCCTTAAATTGATTACACAATCTTGTAGAGTTACTTTAAAGCTTTCCAACAAGCTTTGGTTTGTTTGATTTAGACCTCTGAGCTAGGAGTTCTCTTCACTTGAAGTCAGGTCTAGAAGGGGGAGCAATAGTCTCACATTGGAAATTCTGGAACACCCACCTTAGTATAAAATGTTTTTGTTCTTTATGCTCTTCAGTCGATAAGTGCTGGGTGCAAAAAGGAAATGAGCATATGTGTGTGTGTGCGGGCGTGTGTACCTGCGAGCGCCTGTGTGGGCATGTGCATTGTGCATGGCCCTGGGAGGGCGAGGCTTGGGAGGCAATTGGGCCGGTTTGGCTCGAAAGAAAAATGAACCAAAAATAAACCAAGTTAACTCGAATTAGGCGAGGACATAGTAGGGTCTGGTCCCACCTTGAGAAGGGTGCTGTGTATCCCCGAAAGGTCCTCGCCGCAAACCAAGAACCAATTTTTGGTTAAAAGAAAAAAACCTGGTTTAGCTGATGGCTTAAGGAAAAGGAAGAGTGAAGACTGAAAGCTAAGTGTTGAAATCACTAAGGTAAAGAAAGAAAGTTGAAGGCTAAGGTTAAGGGAAAGAAAGGAGAAAGATAAGGCAAAAGAAGAGCTCATAAAGAGGTTAAGGAAATAAAGGAAAGAGAAGGTACAGGCAGTAAGGAAGGAACAGGCGCGAAGGCACTAAGGAAGAAGCTTAAGGAAAATATTAAGGGAGAAGAAGGTAGGAGCAGAAGAAGAGAAGAAAGAAGAGAAGCTCGAGAGAGAATAAGAAAGAAATAAAAAGAGAAAAGATAAAAGAATAAAAGAAAAGGAAAATAGAGAACAGATGAGAAAGAAAGAAAGAAAAGAAAGAAAGAGGTTGAAGTATAAAAGAAAGAAGTTTTATTTCTCTTTATTGTTGTAATAGGAATTATTTTTAATTGTTGTAATAAGGCTTGTTGTAATTAGAAAACTCTCATTTTCCTTAAATCTTTTAAAATAAATGTTGAAAATGTGATTTCATATGGGATTTTGCATATTTCTTCAATTTAAATCATTTTTGCAAAATTCATGTTATTACAATTAACTTAATTATACCTCCTATACCTATTAGATATATAGAATTAATTGGTGAATTCAAAATAATGTATACCTCCCAGCAAACGACCTGGATACAACCAGCAAAAAAAATCTAAAATGTTAGGTTAATTTGACCCTATACTACTAAACTGACATAATTTCAAGTTAACCTAAGTTACTTTTTACTACTCGTAATTAAGTAAAATTAACTTAATTAACTGAGTTGAGGTGTAGCATGACCAGTCACGCTCTCCCAGAGCCTTCAGTACTGGGTATACAGGTAATTGGACCTAGGGCGCACCCGGGTCCAGGCTCACCGGCAATGGGTGGTGGGTGAGGAGTGGATAGTGTAGGTGGGTAGTCGGATGCACCAGGTCTGCGGGGGCAGTGTCATGGACGAGGCATGTGAGAGGGTGCGAGGGACCTTACCCCTTTCGTGTTTAAGGCAGTAAGCCTATGCAACTTTTGCAACTTATGCAGCACAAAACAGTTGTCCGTATCCGATGTAGGACTATCCCACAGGGCTTCCTTCCGCATGCACAGTAGCAGCAGGTGGAGAGGTCTTCATCTAATTCTGTTCGCAGCCCCGATCAAAGGGTCAGATTGGTCTCTGGGTTGTATTCCTGGAGGGATTCCGTGCTGCTTGGGACAAGTGCCTGGGGCTGTAGATGCTAGAGAGAGCTTCAAGCAAGCTCGAAGCTTGCGGCGTCAATGGTGATGTGGACCTGTGACCTGGAACACAAATTATGGTCTCTCGACCTCATTAGAAAAGCTCGAAGGGATTGCCAGACGATGGTGAAGATGCTAAGGGGTTCAGTGCGGTTAGTGAGGGTGTGTACGTGTGTGGCGAGGTCAGGGCGGAGCTGCGGATGTGGTGGTGTTCAGGGGAGTGCAAGATTGATCAATATCCCTAACTAAGTTAGGGCTTTTGATCTACGATGAACGACGAAGGTGTGGAGTGTGGGAGCGGTCGGTTTGGCAGTGTGTGGACGCCGCTAGGGCTCGTCGGAGGCCTGCCGGCGAGTTGGAAGATGGAGTCGCGGAGGGTATTGGCGGGGCTGAAGCGGAATGTTGGAGTTGTTGTTGTGATGAGGAGAAGCTAAGGAGTCATTTGAGAGTGGTAGCAAACAATGGGGAACGGAAATGGTATCGGTTGCGGTATGGCCGACGTCAGAGAAGGAAGCTACTCTAGCAGGGGTTGGACGGCGAGGACGAGGAAGATAGAGATGTCGGCTGGTACTGTGCGACACGGAGGAGAAAGAAGGATAAATCCATCACGACATTGCGAACAGACAACGAGAGGAGGCAGGGAGAGTCACCGGACATCGAGGAGCACTTCGACCGAGAAAGAGGAGAGGAATTGGAGGTGTTCCAGGCCGAATTCGAGCGTGGGAAGTCCGTTGTGCCCCGGGGTTCTTTTATAGGTCATCAGAAGGCAAATGGAGCTTGAGAATCAAGCTCTCAAGCTTGGAAAGCTTCATCGAAGATAGAAACCCAAATTTCAATTGATTCGCATGGCACTTTGGGCAAGACTTGGAGCCCAAGAGTGGCTCAAATGGAAGGCAACTTCGTCAAGAATTTGAATATCTATTTTGGGACTGATTGATTGAGAATCGAGCGAGAAATTCTTGCTCGATCTCAATGATGAAGCTCAGGGTTGCCTTTAATGGCGCCAGGAACCTTTTTGCAAAGACGATGAAGAAGTTGGGGGGCTATTTGTAAGGATTTTGAAAGTTAAGGGTGTATATGTGATCAGACAGAACCAAGTTGCAAACTAGGTCAAGAAAATCTCATATTGAGCCCAAATTTTGGTATAAACCTAATTTGGACCTAAGAAATCCAATGGTGAAGTTGGATTTTGGTTTGAACCACGTTTGACTGAATAATTTATGCAAAAATCCAAATTAGAGCAAATGTCTGTCTAAGACTTTATTTTATGTCAAGATGGGTTCTGATGGTCAAATTGAAGATTCCAAATCCTATAGAATATTTTTTTATGAATTTTAGAGGGTTTATGTGAATTTTATCCTAACCAGAACCTCAGTTATTTAAGCAGGTCTATTTTTAAGGTTTCAGAAGTCATTTAATTCTCAAAACATACAAAAATCCTTTTCTGTCTGTTCTAACTCACTTATTAGCCTTTTAGGGTCATTTGACCCTTAATTAACCCCTGAGAAAACCTATGGTTGTACTGCATTCAAGATATGATGGTAAAATTATAGTTTTAACCCTATTTTCTTGTCTCTCTCAGAATGATTATGTAGTGACTTAGGGCTCTCTAGCGGTTATGTAGGAGCATTTAATGACTTAATCAGATCAAATTGAGATAGTTATAGCTCATGATGGTGTTCCCATCAGTAAAGTGTGTTACTTACCTGTAGAATTAGAACACCGGGCATTTTGGATAATCAAGAAATGCAATCTTGACCTAGAGTTAGCCGGGAAGACCAGGAAACTCCAACTATCTGAGTTGGAGGAGCTTAGAAATGATGCCTAGGAGAATGCCAGAATCTATAAGGCAAGGACCAAAGCTCTTCATGATCAGATGATTTCCCGTAAGAGCTTTAAGCTGAACTAGAGGGTTTGACTTTTTGATTCTCAACTTAAGCTCTTCCCCGGCAAGCTTAGGTCTATGTGGAACGTTCCGTTCATTATTGAGCGGATTTTTCCTAATGGGGTTGTCGAAATATCTGACCAAAGATAGGTAATTCCTTCAAGGTCAACGGGCAACGTCTCAAACCCTATGTTGACCATGTGCTCCTTGAACCCGTCTCAGACAAGGTTGCTCTCACCTTGCCCTAATCTCTGTTATCTAGACATCACCTAGCTGAAGGCACTAAACTCAGCCCGTGTATAGAATGTTTGGAGCTGACCAGATTTTCACAGAATTCAAGTGATATTCTTCTTATTCTACCCTCCTGTATGCTTTTATTTTACAATGAGGACATTGCATTAGCTAGGCATGGGGGATGGATACTTTGTGATTTAATCATGTTGCCAGCCCGTAATAGTAATCTCCTGTTATTTAAAAAACAAAAAAGCTAGAATTAGGAGAAGAGAACTTAGGCATTAGGAGTTGCAAACTTTAGAAAATGGTACTTTAGGACCTAAACACAAAGACTCTTCAGGTCTTCGGGCTTAATCAGCCTGGGTGTCCGCTCAAATGTGAACTAGGTCTTGAGTCCTCTCCAAGTAATTTTATTCTAATTTCGCCAATAAATTAAAGTGATTATAGTACACGACTTATCAACCCGCCCTCTGATTTGAGAGAACTTTAAGTCTAAGCATCTACACACTATTTGCACTAACTCACTTTCTGGCAGTTTTTACTGAAATTGGGTAGCTAATGAATCGTCTAGGGTGGTATGGCTGGAAAGTTATCGATGGTAATAGCTCATTGGCCAGTTGTCCAGAGCCCAACCACACGACCATTCTCTTCCTGCTACTTTAAGGGAAATCTTAGATCGGGGAAGCCACCTACCTAGAAAAAAAAAGGAGAAAAATAAAATAAAATAAAATAAGCCACACTTCACTGCACGAGTATGGCTGGCAAGTGGTTGGTGGTAACAGCTCATCGATTGGTTGTCCAGAGCCCAGCTTACAAAAAAAATACAAATAATTCCTAAAACACTTAGGGAAGAAATAAGAAGTAGAATAAACCGGGGAGATATACAATGGGCTCGCCCTTGTGTTGACCCCATAAAAATAAAAAGTAGGGAGAAAGCTACCAGTCGGATAGATAAACCTTTAGGCAAAAATTCTTAAGGTCACCTAGCTTCGTAGAAACCTAAAGTTCATTTTAATGGCCACCTAGTGAGTCTATCACCTTTTCATAAGATGCTTAGAACTTAAAGTTCTTTTTGAGTCTTGGGCGAGTGGGTAGATGTAAAAAGTTATCCTGAAACTCTCAACTCCAAAAATTCCAAAAACATTAGAAAAGAAGAAAAAGCAAAAAAAAAGTATCTTCCCTTTTCAAATAAGACGAGAACTTGGGCAGTCTGCATTTTGGTAGATACCCAAGCATTGTTGAGTTTTTGTAATTAAGTCCTTAGTTGAAATTTTCTAATGCAATAAACAAATCTTGCCTAATTAATCAAATCTTGATTCTATTTTTATACATAACATTTAAGTTAATTTTGCTAGGGACTAGCAAAAGATAAGCATGGGGGTATGATAAACATGCATGTATTCATGATAAAATGCTTACTTATGATAGTCCTAAGCCTAACATTGCATTCCATTGTATAAATACTGCATAACATTCATTGCACTGCATTTAGTGTAATGTGTATAAATTGTACTATAATTCCTACATTATTATGGCTAGGAGACAGGGTGCGACATTTCCAAGCTTCAAATGCAAAATCCAACCACCCCACCTGTGGTGATGACACTTACGTCATCTATATAACGCCATGATAAGCCAACCATTCAAGGTGATGGCTAACCACCACCCCACCTAAACTTGGCAAAATAATTATGTCACCCAACGAAGGGATAATTTAAAACCCGAGTAATCAAAAACTAATTGCCTAAATAAAAAGTTGTAGGCATCTATTCATATGCCCATGAGAGCAAATTTAACCCTTATACATATTTTTATCCCTTACTTCAGCAACCACCCACCTAAAAAAGAGTAGGAGCTGACTGCTGGGGACAACATCAGGGATACAAAATAATAAATCTCTACTCTCTTTGTTAGTTTAACATAACTAAGGCCTAGTGCGGCAACTGGGTTAACCTTGTTTGGTAGATGGGATATTCTAACACGAGTTAAGGGTACTTAACTCAGGATAAGTTATTCTTGAGTTCATGTGAGATAAGGATTTTGGAGGGTTATCCCATGAATTTTCATGGGTTAACCCTTGGGACTCTATCCCTCCTACATCATTCCCAACATGTGGTTGTCAAATGTAAATACCATCTTTGCCCTCGTTAATATCCCATTGATTGGGGGTGCCTTTCAATGAATCTAGCTTCTCAATAAATCATCTCACAACTTACCTCAAAAATCAATAAAGGAAGAAAAAAAAGAAAACAAATGAGGTTAGCCTTTTCTATATAATCTGAATCCCTTATTTCAATAGTTTTATGGTTGTTTGCTATTTTATTTTTACTTTATCAGCTTAATTAAAGAGATCCAAGTCAGCATAAACTAAAAAGAGTAGAAAGCGAACTAGAAGATGTACACCCCTTCTGAGAATGCCTTCTTGAGTTATTAACCGAAATTCGAATTGAAATCATCTTTATTAAATTCAAAAGAACACTAGGTGCAGATGGTTACTTAAAAATTAAAGGTTCTTCATTCAAATGAAAATAAGAGAGGTATCAGTTATTAATTAGAAATGTAGTTAATAATTAAAACATTACCTATCAAGTTATATATAATGATAACTCATTTTAATTAATATGATTTTAATTATAATTAAAAGAAATAAAACTTCTTATGACAAATAAAACATTTATTAAAAATAATAAATTATCAAAGGGATGGATCGAAGAGATCAAACTCTTCCACCCATCTCTTCTCCTTCTTCCTCTCTCTCGAGCGTTTGAGCAGTGCTACAGTATGGGGCCTCGATCGGCTGGTAGGGGCTGACCAAGGCCCCCCCACCATCCAAACCTCCTCCCCCTCCCTCTGGAACATGCCATCTTCCTTGAGATCGACATGCACAGCCGATCGTGGGCACTGTGGCTGATGCGGGCGTGACATCGGCAGGCACTCGGCTAGTGGCAACGGCGATCGACGCGTTCGGCGAGGCTTTTTCGCTGTGGCTTCGTCGGTACTCTTGGTGCTCCCCCGACCGTGCTTATGTTGTCACTCTAATGTGAGTGGTGATCAGACCTTCCACATTGCAGCAAGCTCGATGGCGGAGGTGGTTGAAGGGTGCACGGCTGCATGTGTGATGTAGACACATCTATCACATAAACTATCCATTTATGTGTGTTCTTAGGCATATAATTTCATTCAGCATTATAAATACTGCATAGCTTGCATCATTATGCATCATTCTGGATTTATATTGGTTTATACAAAATACATGTTAATCTGCCCTTTTTGTGGCTAGGGAATAGGGCGATATCATTTCAGGGCCTCAGATTGAAGATCTAACCGTACAGATCTAATCAAGGTGACAATCAGAGTTTAACGACTCCGAGATTGCCCCAATCGAACTTCGGTAGTATTAGATGCAGTCCGAGGAGGATTACAGACCAATTAGCAAGGTGGTGGAAATTTCAAACTTTGGACGACAAATCGAACAATACAGATGGGTTCAAATCGACAATCGTAAACCAATGGCACAAAAATCTATCCAATCCGACATCTGTGGCACCATCTACAAGTTAGAGAAGATGGACAGTCAGTATGGAGCCATGTGGTTCCATCTCAGGCACCCAAACTGACCCAAGCTTCCTGCAGTACTTCTTCATGTGATGATCAACTCATCTCAGCCATTGGATCATTGATCCAACAGTTGAGATTCACGTGTGCCTGGTGTTCAACTTCAAAGGAGGAGATGGAGATGAGATCTCAACCGTTGGATCGAGATCCAACGGTTGAGAGTGTGTGCACACAAGTCAGATCACGTGACAATCTGTGATCTTGGCGTAGTGGTCACGAGTGGTGTTTGCAACCCACGGGTGCAAGTTCGAGCAGCGATAAGGGGTGGAATCGAGCGAGCGCGTGGGTGCATCAAAATTTGGCTGTTCGATTGGCGTTGAGTAGCACTGGCAGCGACTACGTTGTGACGTGTGGTGCATTGGATGAGAGTGCCAAGATCACGCATGTGATCACGAGCTATATCATGTGTGATCGTACGCGGAAGCATTGCGTGGTCAGAAGTAGAAGCAGCGTGCGATGTGGACCGTTGATTTGTGATCCAACGGTAGAGGAGCGAGCCTCTTCAGCGCTCATCACGCATACTCGAAACAATGCATGATCTGTGCCGTGAGATCAGGATTAGATGCTCCTCCTCTCTCCACGCACCTTCACTGACATTTATCTTTGGTGACATATGCGTGTGTCACTGAAGAGTTATATTTAATTTTCAAAATGTGAAGTGCCCTTTTTGCCCTCATGTATAAAGGCCCTATGTCCTCCACTTCTTCTTCATCCCTTCTCTTCTTCTCTTACCCCCTTCAAAGCTCAACGAGCTGGTCCCATACCCGGGATGCTCCACTAAAGTCTTAAACATAATTTTTCCATCTCATCCCCATTTGTGGAGCGCCTGTGGTTGTCCTCTCACCACCGTTCGGGAAGCAGATCCCACCACGACATCGACTTGCTTCATTCTCCGTCCTCCCGCTTCGTTCTACCTTATCCAACATCGCATCCCCATCGTCTAGGTGCTCCGTCAACGTGGCTTGTCCTCCAATTAGCCGTCGAGGAGAATAACTTCTCACCCCCTTCTCTTTTATTGCATTCTAGTGTAGATTTCTGATGATAACATCATCATCAGCCATAACTAGCTTTAATTAGTTAGAATCAAAAGACAAATGCTCCTATATTACTGCCGGAGAGTCGTAATTCAGTGCATATCCTTTCTAAGAAGAATGCATTAAAACATGGTTAAATATGCAGTTTTAACAGAAGATCCTAAATGCAAAGTAACCATGGGTTTTCCCATGGGTTAATTAAAGGTTAAATGGGCATAAATCTCTAATAAGAGGGTCCATGCAGATAGAAAAGGGTTTTCACGCATTTCAAGAATTAACAGACACCCGAAACCCTAATTTCAGACCTGTTTAATTAAATGAGGTTCTGATTAGGATAAAATTCACCTGAACCTTCTCAAAATTATAGAAAAATATTCTATAAGGCTTGTCCTCCTTGATTTGACCATTTCAACCCATTTTGACCTAAAATAGTCTTAAACAAGAAGTTGCACTAATTTAGATTTCTACATAAATTACCCATCCAAACTTGGTCAAAACCAAAATTTGACTTCACCATCAGATTCCTTAGGTCCAAATTAGGTTTGTACCAAAATTTGAGCTCAATCAGAGATCATCTTGACTTAGTTTGCATTTTGGTCTAGTCTGACTCTTTCTCTCTCAAATAATCCCTCAACTTTTGAAATCTATTACAAGGAGCCTGCTAACTTCATTGTCTTCTTCACCAACAGATCCCTGCTGCCATTGCCATGTGAACACATCAAGCACCAACCTTTCAATCAAGGAGTTTTCCTTGATTTTACGCCTAATCTCTTACAAAATTGGAAGGAGGACTCCTGAAGAGATCCTCTACAATCTGAGCCTCATCTTAGGCTCTGATTCTTGCCCAAAAGTTGATGTGAATCATTTGAATTCATGGGTTTACTATTTCGCGAAAGCTCCAAGCTTCCAAGCTTGGTTTCCAAGCTTGGAACGACCCCCTAAACCCTATTAAAGGATCGACAATGTAAGGTCGTGCTCCTTAGCTTGGTTTGGAGGTCGGAATCCCCTTCTTCTCTTCTCCCCGACGTCCATCTCCACCAACTCTGGTGACCCTCCTAATCTAAACTCTTCGTCATCTGCCACATACAATAGGCAGTGGTACCATCTTCCTCAAGCTCCTCCACATGTCGCAATACCAACGAGCATCTCTTATCTCCTCTCGTCGTCGCCGCTTCTCCCCCTAGAGATTTCATCTTCTCTGTGTCCAATGTACCACTGGCAAGGATATATCCCCCCTTTCGACCATTAGTTTAGGATTAGTTAGGTATATCTTATCCCCTACTCTCTTTCCCTTTTTATATCCCTCAAAATTAACCCCCAACATCACAGTTTGCCCATCATCTTCTCCATCTCCGACCGCACCTCCAACGAGGCTTCCCCGTCACTCCACCGCACCAAATGCCTCGCCAATACTTCCTACACCTCCGCCTCATCCACCTGCATAAAACCCCTCTACTTATTCGCCGTTCCACCCATCCAAACACTACATGGAACTCACCCACCTTCGCTCTCCTCCTCCGACCTCCGCAGACCTCTACACACTGCCATCCTCCATGAAGCCACCACCAACACCTTTGCCGTGCTTTGGCGAAGCTCCTGAAGTGATTTAACATGGCCAAGAGGCTGTTCTTTGGTATTTTAGGGTCTCACCGTTGCTCTGTCGTCGTCACCATCATCTCCGCCTTTTTCTTCAAGCTCCGGCCATAAGAGCTCTAGGTTCAGCTTGCAGGACTTGCACACCATCTCCAGGACCCTTCCCAGGTACTTAATCGAAGGCCTTACCCTTAGTTGCGACCTCAATTGGAGAACCTGCTGTAGTCGTGCGGAAGGAAAAGAGATGTGGGGATAGTCCCACATCGATAGACGAAAGCTCACGCGTACACATAAAGTGAATTTGTGCTTTAGGCCTTTTGCCCAGTACACGGGGGTTGGGTCCCCATTACTCGCACACCTGGTTAACCCGACCTATCTTCATTCCTCGCTTGCGACCAACGCACACAGGCCTAGACACTATGATCCGATAACCTGAATATGGATCTGGTTACGCTGGGTTTGAGAGAGAAGAGGAGGAGAAGATTTATGAGAGAGTGGGGGGTTTTTGCTCCTCTGTGTATGCGGCTAACATTAGCTGTGAGAAGAATAAGGAAGGTCTGAAGAAGCAGAGGCTTAGAAGAGAAGAGAAGGAAGGTCTGAGAAAGAGAAGGCTCATAAAAGAAGCAGAAGAAGAGAAGAAATAAAGAAGAGAAAGGCTTTGAGAAGCCTTAATTCTTGTGCACTTTAAGTCGTTTGATTGACCAATCTGTCATTTGATTGAGCATTGTTTGAGAATTACTGTTGCATCATTTAAGTACTATGGTTAAATTGATTATGAGATGCATGCTTATTAATTAGAGGATTTAATTGGTAATTCAAATCACCACTTTTTGGATTCTCTCATTCTTTTTATCTATAAATACATTAGATTTCATTGAATAACTAATGTGACAAGTTATTATTGATTGAATATCTATTTTAATGCTCAATTACTTATGCTCATTTATATGCAATTAAAGATTAGCACGTGAATTCCATATTTATTTCCTATATTCGACCTTGGATTTCATTTCTTGATTTCGAGTTTATAAATCTTATCTGTTGATTGAGATATTTAGGAGGCTTTGCTACAACAAAAACTTCTTAAAAACATTCATCTAGCCCTACTAAAAAATTTCCAACTTTTTAGTTATAGAAATTAGTTGTAATGAACATATGATTATCAAATATTGGTTCTCTTTCTCTCTCTTTTCTCTGTATTATTCTCTCTCTTTGTAGTATTCTTTCTCTTTCTTCTATTATTTATTTTTTAAGTAGAATAACTAGTGTAGATTTAATTCGATCAACTAATCTACTTCGTGACAATAATTATAAACATAATTTTTAATCAAACGTTCGCCTCCTCGTGTTCGACCAAGGACTCACCAGAGTTTCAGTTATAAATTTTATCTGATAGCGGATTTCTACATGACTACAACGACGAGTTTTCTAACTCAACTTTTTAGCTTACGAAATCTCACTAATCATTTTGGCGCCGTTGCTAGGGAGGCAACGCTCTTTGATTTCCTACGTTACCTTACTTATCTTTTACCTCGCTTCTCTCCTTTCTTATTGTAATTGAAGGTAGTCTCTCGAGGCAAGCAAAAGCGGTAGATTGGAGCAACGTGCAGTTGAAGAGTTTGTAAGTATATCCCCACCACCCACCCATTGATTTCATTCCACCATCTAATAACACAAACCCTAATTACCCTAGGAGCTTGCGTAAACCCTAAGGTTTGTTCTGGTGGTTTGCTTGCCACCTCCACCCACCTCACCCTCCATATATAAAAAGAAATCTAAAAAAAATTCCGTAAAGGTACACAACCTCTTCTGATTTTTCATACTTAACCGGTAACCCGATCTTTGGAACCGGAACATGCAAATTAACACATAATCAAGTAGAAATCAGATTAGATAACTACTTGTTTTCCTAATTTAGTGGTGCATTAGGCCAATTGCTTGGGTCATTTGGGCCGCACCACTTCATCTAAAATTAATGCATCAAGTAGCTTACTCATTAGGGTAACATTTTGGGTCAGTACGAGGCACTCCATCTTATTTTGATTTTAAAGGAAGACATCTTCACCTGTGCTTTCAAAACCTGGTGTGCCAACTGAACTTGATTGAATAAATCTAAAGTTGAACCCTAAAAGCTACTAAACAAAGTTGAACCCTAAAAGACAAATCGTTAATAAACCTTACTTGAAAACCCTGGTTGTAAATACACACCCATATTAATCACTCTTTAAGGGCACAACCCATTAAAGGACCCATCACATTCCCAAGCACATTCAAACATAAGCCTAATTAAAATAGAGTAGATGTTGGGCTTAAGGATTAGACTCGCTCTTCGAGGATCAGATCGAGATTATTTTCGATTAATCTGCTTCTATCGATCCATCTGATGTCTGGCTAGGGGAGCAGAGTAAAACAACCGCGGCTGGGCTATTAAAGGAACCTGAGGCGAAAGTTAAGGGAAGAACCTTCTCCCCAATCCCTCCCTCTAATTGGTTGGATTGATCGGAAAGAAGTAGACCAAATTGTTCTTTTCATCTCAAGACGGGTTCTTGGAGTCTGTAGACCTTGAGGCTATCCCACTTAAGCACAGGTTTGATTGTTTGTACTACAGGGCATCTTTCTTCCTCTCATTTTATCATGGATCCTTCCACATCCTACACACATTTCCACTCCTACCCTCTTACCACTACTTATTCTGAAGATGATTATTATCTCAACTAGACTTATTCTCACCCATCTACCAGTTGGGATAATCTTGATTGGGGATACAATTCCAGACCTTCGTGTTTAGGGTCTAACCCTGGACACAATGATTTTGATTTTTATCCTTCTCCGAGCTACACTGATTATAGATCTCCACCCTTTGATGATCAATTTAACTCGATCTACAATCAAGAAGGATATCCTGATTACAACTCTTAGCCTCCCCCAGATTACACTGCATATAGGTCACCACCCCTCTTTGAACAACCCAAAGTGACCTATTATCAGGGAGGGCACCAAGAACTGCAATTCCTTGACTCCCTTGAACTGAACCCAAACCCACATAACCTTAAATTAAACAATTTGGTTCAGGTGAACTAGGTCCAAGATACGGTGTTGGCTAACTTAAGGAACACCATTCAATCTTTAGAAGCTCAGCCAACACCCTACACTGAAGAATTGGAACCTTTGATTCAAATGATTGTTGATCTTAACAAGTATTTGTTGGATTGGCTCCAAGATGTTAAGGATAAAGATTCGGATGAGCTTTTACTTGGAAAGTTATTGAAATTGAGGATGAAATTTGTAATTGCTCTAGTCTAATCTTGGAATGATTCCCAAGATGAACCCCCTTCGGGAGAGCCAATGTCAGAACCTACTTAGGCACCTATAGGAGGGACACATTTTACAAGACCAGGGCTGACCATGTTATTTTAGAGTAATTGAAGATGAATTGATTTCCTCACCCAAGATCCCTGAACCAGGGTACGAGAAAAAATGTCTCCATGGACCATGAAATGATTACTGATTTTGAGATATATATAAATGCGGATCCAGAATTCTTTCATTCTGAAGGTGAAGAATCGTTATGTGAAATCTCACCTAAGTTTGAGGGAAATGATTTCAGTGAGATGACTGGGCCTAAGGAATTTGATGAAACATTTGATGGCCCTATAATTGAGGAAATTGATATTGTTGGGGCTAACTCAAAAGATACAAATCATGTTTTCATGAATGATTCAATTTATAGCCCCATTCCTCAATTACACCCTGTTGAGTATAATGATGATTATCTTCTTGAGATTATCAAACCCAAGTCAACTCTAATTTAGCCACAAATCTTCGACTTGGATGCTTTAGATAGGGTGCATAACATGCAAAAGGTTCTGGAATCCAAAATTATGATTATGGAGGATAGAAGCTGGGAAATAAAGATTCAGGAAGCCAATTCCAAGGAAAGAGAATTCTTGATATAAGGGTTCCTATTTGCCTGAAACCACCAACTTTTTATTAGGACCCTTATGATATTTTTGATTCTGAGGATGTGCAACCTAAGCACAAATTCATTGATTATCTTTTTTATCTTGATTTTTCTATTGTCCGACTTTTTGGACTTGGGTTGCATCCTCACAAACCGTAGGCTTGGCCCTGCTTACACAATGATCTCCAATTCTGAGTAACTTTTATCCAGAACCTTAGATATACTTGACCGTGGGGCATGGGTCTACACCACAACCTCGTCCACATCTGTGGACATCTTCTACTTGTGGGTCCAAAAATTGATTTTTTTTATTCTGATCCTGACCTGCAGTTGTGAATTCTTTATTTCTTCTTTATTTGTATAGTGTGCCTAGCTGAAGGTACTAAATTCAGCATATATACAGTCTATTTTCATCTCGGAGCTGACCTGTTAATCATGAAATTCAAGTGCTTTCTTCTCTACCCTGTTCTTTTTCATATCATTTAATACAATAAGGACATTGCATTAGATAAGCATGAGGAGGTGGATATTCATCTCTGAATCATCTTATTAGCTCCGTAGATTCTTTTTATTTTCGTTTTATTTTAAAAAAAATTGAATTAGGAAAAGTGAACATGGGTGTTAGAAATTTGTCAACCATAGGAAATGATATAATAGGATTTGAACACTTAGATTCTTCAGGTCTTCGAGCTTAGTCGGCCCGGTTATCCATTACATTGTGAACTTGTTTCTTGAGTACTCATCATTTTGAATTCATTTCTAATTGGTTAATAAGTTGAGATGATAAGTACATAACTTATCAACTCGACCTCTGATTTGAGGAAACTTATAGTCTAAGCATCTACATACTCTTCACACTGACTCACTTTTCGATGATTTTAACGAAAATTTGGTAGCTAATGAAGCTTCTAGGGTGGTATGACTGGCAAGTTGACATGGGTAACAGCCCAATGGCTGGTTGTCTAGGATCCAACCACATGACCATTCTCTTTCTATGACCTTTAGGTAAAAATCTTAGATCAGGGAAGCCACCTACTTAGAAAAATAAAAAATAAAAAATAAGAAAAATATCCAAAAAGAAAAAAGAAAGAAATAGAAAAGAAGAAGAAAAATAAATAAGCCACACTTCACCACATGAGTATGGCTGACAGGTTATCGTGGGTAACACCCATTGGCCGGTTATCTAGAACACAGCTCACAAAATACACGTTTAATAGCCCATTGGTCGGTTTTCTTTCTTCTATTGTTTATTCTTTAAGTAGAATAGCTAGTGCAGATTTAATTCGATCAGCTAATCTACTTCGTGACAATAATTATAAATGTGATTTTTAATAAAACGTTTGCCTCCTTGTGTTCGACCCGAGACTTATCAGAGTTTCAGTTATAAATTTTATCTGATAGCGGATTTTTACACGACTGCAATGATGGGTTTTCTAGTTCAACGTTTTAGCATACAAAATCTCGCTCATCATTTTAGTGTAGTTGCCGAGGATCAAATTCAGCTAATCAATGCGTTCCAGCGCGCGCTTGGTGGTGCACTATGGCAAGAGCGATGGTGTGCGGCAACGGAGGGATAGTTGGCTGTGGCATTATCATTGTGGTCCAATCTCGTTGGGTCTTTGTTGCTTCATCTCGTTTTGCGTGCAAGTCATGGATTGCTGTGGCTGGCTTGTTGTTTGATGGTGGATGATGTTGTTCCTTTCTTTTTCTTTATTTTTGGTGTAGTTTAATTTTGTTGGGGACCACATGTGAGCCTAGGTTATCATGGCTGGGTTTCCTGACGTATGTCAGGAGCCGATTTATTCGGTCACTTGTTAACATGATCTTTGAGATTCTTTCCTGCTAGCACTCAGCCGTTCTACGAGTGTGGGGTCAATCTCTTTCGGAGGTTCGTCTGGTTCCCGATCTAGGGGCACTTTCATTTTCTTTCTTTTTTTTCTCGGTCTTGTGTTTTGTTTTATATTCCCCCATTTCCACAGGGTGTATTTCCCCCTTCGTGGGTGAGGATCCTCTGTCTTTTCCCTTTCCCTTTAGGATGCGTCTCTTTGTATCGGGAACTTCCCTTCAATGAAATGTTTATTTTCAAAAAAAAGAAAAGAAATAATAAATTATAATTATCCTATCAAAGCTAATTAACATTAACGATCAACTAACTTTCAAACCAATAACTATAGGGATAGAAATGTTATTCTACACTTTATCCCATCAACAAACTCCCAAATAATAAACTTCCACACACAAGATAACCCTTCAAGTTATCTCTCTATATTCCAAACAGTTATAATTAACCTACAAGGATAACCCTTATAACTTCCAAATAGAAATACAAGATAACTCATCTGCAAAAATGCTATCCCACAAAATATATCCCTCCATCCAAACTAAGCCTAAGAGAATGGGGGCAACTGATGTGAAAGGAAAATTTTTCCTTGTAAGCCCAAGAAAATGAGGCCCATGTAGACCCATTGGGTCCATTAATTACAAGCCAATAAGCCTAAGAAGGGCCCTAAAGGCAAATAAGAGGTGTCGCTTGCCTGGTTAAGAGGGACGGACCCTTTTTCTAAAAGCGCATGCCGACAAGAAAGGGTAGACAACCATCCATCAAAACCTGTTAGGTAGACTAAAGTTCCCTAGGCTAAAGGCAAGTCTAGCAAGAAAAGTTGCCCAACTACTGACAAAAGATTTAGGCAGGTTGACTTTGCCAAACAACCACATATATGAAGTGAGGTGAACTTACCTTAGATGGGTCATGCCAATGCGATTGCCAAACACCGCTGACATATACAATCAAGACCAATCATGACGATATTAACGAAACGAACAAATCACACACTTGATATAATGTGATTGTTATGAAGCAATTATCCTTGAAAATCTCGCCAACAATATTTGATTAGTGGACATATAAGAGGAATGACACTATAAAAGAGCACATGCATGTGCAAGTAATGTAAAACACTTGTATTATCCCTCTCTATATTCTTCCATACTTAGTGGAAACTTTGAGAGTTAAACTCCTTCTCCAAACATATACCTATCTAGAATAAAATTAGGTTACCAACTCTCATGTTTTCTCATGTCGTTGAATCATTTCATTGAGCGAACTCTCATCCTACGTAGAACCTAGTAGAACCACCTAGGGGACTCCTATCCCTACATGGAAAATAATTTGAGAACCCATAATGTTTCCACGATGCTAATTTCGATTATGCCCCCATGTGCTAGCAAATAAACCATGGGCATATGCTGTCCTAACCTCTCTTTCGTCTTCCTCTTCCTCGGACCTACACCAATACCACAGTTCATCCGAATGACTTCCCTTGTGCTGGGGGCCCACTGCAAGCGTGAACCCAATTGAGTCGCTGCACTCCTGTAAGACAAACCCAATTGGCCGAAGTGGTGGATGCATGTTCTTCCAGTACCCTTTGAATATTTGCGCTCTCAGCCACCAACACTTGCACAGCTCAGCTTCACGTGATGCTCGTCCCTTTGCCCGCCAACAACCGCTTCTTCACCAGCGAAAGCCAACGAGGATGCGTCGCTAAATCATCAATCGCTAGTTTTTAGCCAGCGTGTTAGCGCGTGAGTGTAAAAATTATTTAATATAGGAGTATAAAAGTTAATTATATAAAAGTTTAATATAATTTTTAATTGATATATCTTGATTTTTATTGGTGGAAAATTAATACTGGATGTTGTAAAATATATTTCTAATGTATCTTTATTTTTATCAGTGAAAAATAAAAAATACTAATCGAAAATCAAAACACAATATATATTACAAAATATATTAGTCCATGTATTTTGATTTTAAAATCGTTGTCTTATATTGTGTTTACATTATCTCATTTTATATATATATTATTTCATATTCTTCGAAAAATGTCTCATATTGGTCTCTAATGAAATAGTATAAGACGATGAGGTCGATGACGGAGATAAAATTTAAAATGGATGTACATGTTAAATAATGTGCAATAAAAATGAAATAAAAAAAAAGAAAAAAGATAAGAGAGAGTGACAAGGAAACTTAACAACCAAAATAAAAAGAAAAGAAAAATAGCATAGGGAGAAAAATAAATTAACAGTGCTCGCTACAATAGTTACTCTACGAGACTTCAATAGATAATATTTCTTTGCCCATGTCTTGTTACAGGAATACAAAAGTTAAAATTACTTCAAAATTTTACTACAATTTCAATCGAAAGAAAATTTTGAAAAGAAGTAACGTAGGAACTTATTTTGAAAATTAGAATCGATGTATCATAATTTTTGATAGATGAAAAATTAAAAATATTAATTAAAAATTAAAAAATTAAAATATAATATTCGATATATTTTTATTTTTGGTCAACATCTTGGATTTATTTTAATTTTATATTAATTAAATATCAATATAATTATATTTATTTAATATTAAATATACTTAATATTAATTTTTAATAAAAGAACATAGCATAAAAAGATCGATAACAACGTGAACAGTGTCGATAACGGGGACAAAATTTAAAACGAGCATAAACATTCAACCATGCGTAAGAAAAATAAAATAAAATAAAAAAAGCCAAACAAATTAAAGAGAAAGTGATCGGCGAAACAACGTGAACAGTGCACTCTACCGTGCCTGTGTCCACGCTGAATGCCGAATCACTTATGTCAACGATATTGATGGTAAATCCATCTCTTCTTTGTGGCCGCTAGGTCCTTCTGCAGGCCTTATCAAAAGATCACCCTTTAGATGCACAAATTGTCCAATCTGATTGGTGCCGCTAAATTGAGATTGTGTTCCAATATATTGTCTTGGTTTTTGAGGTCGAAGGATCGCACCGTTCATCCTTGTTTGTCGTTTCTCTTTCGTCCAATGTAGTCTACATTTCATTTGTCTATCTCAACCTTAGAAAAATGTGATGTTACGACGCACGCGCGGAGTTTATCTTCTAGGGAAAACTTATTCCAGCGATTCTTATTTCCTACCGCTAAACTCATCCTCTGTTTCCTTCAGACATAGGGTTAGTTTTTGAAACTAACATTATCCCTCCCGACTACTTATATCTAATTTAGGCAGGGGATCGCCACCAAGGAGTTGGGTGCTCCATCGGCATTTAAAATGTCATGAGATCTAGAAAAAAATAAAAGATTGAATTTTATGGATTTATATTTTTAGGGGTTAATCGCATTTGTTTTTGACATATTGTAGAAGCTATGGTTACTTTGTATGCAAAGCGATTAACGTGTAATGTGACATGCTTGTTATTTAGAATTTTGGAAGCTTAGTGAAGTAGTAATATAAGAAAAATAAAGACCTTTTTGTGCTCTTGAGGAAACCCAAATTAAAGCAAGTGGCCTCCCAGACTCGGCCTTAGTAATTGGAAGAATCAACTGTCGTTTTTTCAGAACCGGGAATCAACTATATATCTTCAAGTCAACATTTTTTTATAGGATTTGCATGAAAGAGCACCACATGTTTGTTAACTGTAATCAAATTTTTAGTACTCTCGTTTGAGATGTTGTCCGTTCATACTGGCCTTCTACCTAATCTAAGAACGTTGTTTAAATATTAAAAAGGTAGTTAGGGATACTTAAGGTTCTACAATATTTCATGTCCCAAAAGCCTTCTGAAGTGCTTTTTTACCATTTCCATGTGGGAAATTCCAATGGTACAAACTATCATTCGTCCAAATGACTCGAGATAAAAACCAACTCCATGCAATTCTTTCTCTTTCCCACTTGCCATCCTTCCTTGGGGCTCTATGCCAACTAGAGCCCTCTTCCTCACCGCCGTTCACCATCTACCTCCTTCCTTCGCTCTTGTCTTTTGCCATCTTCCCCTTCTTTGGTGGTCTCCTTATGTGGTCGTGTTGATCTCAGGGGTCTGGCTTGGGCAATCGTCTTTGGCTATGGTGGTGCAACCTCCCTCTCTCTTTAGTTGTTGGCTCCACATCGGTTGTCGCGATGGACACCTTTCATGTGAGCTTTTTGATGTTCGCGGACTTTACCTACATCCACCTCCCCGTGCCTCTCCGTTCATGACTTTTATGTTGTTTTATCTTTGTTTTTGCTCCAGTGGTGTTGTGTTTGTTGAAATATTTTTGTGATCTTTAGCCTTGTGCAATTCTTTTCTTTTGGGTTGTTTCTTTATTGGGGAAGTGCATATATCAGAGCTTGCAAATGTCATTTGCTCGTATTGGGTGACGTCGCTGAGCCAGTTTCTCACCATTTATTTGGTGATTTACCCTGTTAGATCTCTCTTGGCTCAATTCTTCCACACTCGTCCTGATGTCGGAACCCAAGTAGGCATGGCTCCTCTTGGGTCCTTATGTCTCATCTTGTTGATTGTTGGTGATGCGTCCTCTTTGGGCTTTGTACTTGGTGCTCTTCTCTCAATGAAGGTTCTAATTTTCACAAAAAAAAGAGTCTTTTTGAATAGCTTCAAGTTTCACGTGAATGCTACTTCAAAAGTTAGATTTGAGGGTTTTTTCTCCTTTGGAAAGTAGGTAAATACATAATATTTCTTTAAAATGCATTGAAAAGTTAGCCACTAAAAATCCCAGATAAAATTATAAAGAAGCAGGCAGGTCTTTATTGGAACAAATCCTAATTCACAAAAAAACATGCTACTTCTCTAGTCAATTTTGTCAAGCTGTAGATAATTAAGAGAATCTCTCAATTCTTATGCAAATGCTTCAAAAAGAACAAACTGGGTAGAAGTTACTTCTCCATCGATGTTCATTTACATAACCTCCATATCCACCGAATCAATGAAACTCAGACTTAGCATGTGAATTTGCCCATGGGCAATTTCCTCGGGAAGATGTTAGTTGTGTCAAGGACATCCCCAAGATTACCCATATGTTGTGATCTAATGGTAACTCAACCTCTAAGGCACCTATAGACACAAGGTGTACCTTTGATTGAATAGGACCACTCTAGACTTTCCTCTCCCTTGTTACATAGATGAATATTATTGAAGATAGGCTAACTCGACCACTTGGCAACTTTTAGGATTTTTTAACATAACTTTATCATAAACTTATTAAATTACATAATTACCTTTGTAATGTTCATATTTACACAAATGTCACCAAAAAATAATTATCTTTAGTAAAATGCTACTTGAATTAAGTTCCATTATGATGAATTGTTAGTTTCAATTAAAAGTATTAATAGATGGTTGTTCCATTACCAAGTCACCTATAGATTACAAGGTGTATCTTTGATTTATAATAGGACCACTTCAAACTTTTCTCTCCCATACTACTTGGATGAATAATGTTGACAAAAGACTAACCTACTTGGCAATTTTTTGGAGGATTTTCACATAAATGTCATCGTAAACTTATACTAAATTACATAAGTGCCATCTAGTTTTCATATTTACACAAATGTTACCAACAAAATTGATTATCATTCCTAAAATGCTAATTGAATTATAAGCTTCATCTTAATAAAATACTATTTTCAATTATTATGACCCAATTCCCAGATCCCTATAAGATCCGAGATCAGCTCGCTTCGACTAATCTCAAGGCCTAGTTATCAAACGAGAAATAACCAAAAGTAAGAAAGTAAACCACATTCATATATGCAACATAACTAAACAGAAGAAACATACAAGCAGTAAGGGAAAATAAATCTATTGTTTCAGTACATACCACACAACAACAATAACAACGAAAAGTAGAAGTAAACAGAAGAAACAAAACATTAACTAAAAGTTCATTACTTACTACAACAGTAGAGAAAAGAAAAGGAAGTGCTGAAGAAATTACGGCTGAGCTCGACTAGGCCCAGCACCCTCCGCAGCCGGAAGCTCGGGCTGCTCAATTCCTAATCTTGAATAGTATTATGAAAAGATAGAGTCAGCGAACATTGAGTAAAGTAGTATCTATATTATCTAAAAATAGTAAAAGCAACAGGTTTAATTCTCATTTCTATTTATCTATTTTATATATATATTTCCGTTTCACCCATTTCTCATAAGCATCCAAATATTCTGAATCTTGCATGTTCCTCGTGGGAACGATCTTGATTGCAGTCTTTTCCATAGAGTAGAAGGTACACGTGGTGCTCTCCTAGCCGGGAGAGTCCCCCATGGTAGTTCTATACCTAGTTAACCACCCCGAGGTCACTGTCAAGACGTAGTGGTGACTACTGCACGCGTGATAAGCGCACGGGCAGTTACCCCATACTGACACGCGGTCAGTCGTTTCCACTAGCGGGTACGTCCAAAGTATAGCACGGAACAGTATAGGATCTTGCCCTCTCAGAACAAGGGTCTCGCCCCTCAAAATCAAACAGAGGTCTCACCCCTCCAGAGTCCGCGCACCCTCGTCTGACTACCCTGGTTTACCTAGAGGGCTTAAATAGTCGGTGTAGGGTGGTTAGCTGAACCCTGGGCCCCGTGGGGTGGCTAGCTCTCTCCCTACACTAGTAGCTCGCCTTGGTAGCACGTACACGAGAGCCAACAGGAATCGGTGTAGAGTGGCCAATCCTAACCTCAGGTCTCAACCCAAGGGAGGCTAGCTTCGCTCTACACAAAAAGGAGACAATTGCTCTGCTTGGTACCACGTACTTAAGGGTCAGCACACTTCCGGTCTACATTCCAGGTTTCCATCTATCCACCGAAGTTCTACTCCTAATTCCCCGTAAGGTTCATGCTCATGTTCACCTCATTTATTCTAACCTAGATTTCACCTTTCACAATTCATTTCTCATCCATATACAAGCAGCTCGTGTTTCCATAGTTCGATACATGCAACTGGTGATTTCACAGGTAATTGTTTATTAATTACAGGCAGCTCATATTCCAATAGGCAACTCACAATTATAATACAGGTAATTGCTAGCAATTTATCTCAATCATGCATGCAAGTACATCATACAGCACAAACGGTTCATTCATTTCTCTACCCTATGGTTTATGCCACATTCTAGGGTTCCATTCGTCTATTTCCATAAGCACATTCTTATTTAATATTATTAACGAAATTAAACCACTCTACCAGGCAACACAGTAGTAATGGGAGCTCGAATCGCAGACCCAGGTGTCTCTGCGTGCCCCAAACATGCAGTAAGCTGAAACCTTATACTAGGGAATACACCACAAAAGGAGAGGTCAGAACAGTGTACAAAAGACTCTAGTACATAGAGGAACTCGTGATGAAAGTACATGTATTTCGTTTGCATAAAATAGACCCTAATTGGACCTTAAACGGGTCAAAAATATGTCTACTATTCAAATCAGACGTCTAGGAATAATCCCAGACATCTTAAAAGGCGTTAGATCTTACCTTAAGTCCCTGCGGTATCCTCAGACGTCTAGAACTTCTCTGCGATCATCTGAAGGTAGTTCCAGACGTCGGATAATGCCTCCGGTCGTCTGGACGCACCTCCGAACATCTGGTGATGTGTTCAAACGTCCAAAAGCGTGTGGGAAAGCATTCCGTGCTCCTTCCCAAGGCTGCACTTCCATAAAAAATTGCAAACGTGGTCAGTCGACAAATACCCCTACGCCGCGATATGCATGGTGTAGGGAGATACGTACCTTGCGATAAATGTGCTTTCAGATGTCTGGCCTTAGCTTTAGATGTTCAGGTACCCCACCAGTCGTCTGGACTCCACTCCAGACATCTGATACTGGAAAACATCCAGTACCAAGAACTCCTTGCAGCTCTCTCCGCTTGCTCTGCTTCGCGCCGCAGTCGCTCCAGCCACTGTAGAGGGCCAGGAGGCCGCCTCCCCAAGCCCTCTCCTCCTTCCGCACGCGCCCGCCGATGGCCGTGCGAGCTTTGCCGAACTTCCACCGAAGCTCCACCGACCTAGACCTCCTCCTCCTGTGCTCTCCTCCTTCCTCCCTCTCACTCTCTGTAAAGACCCGTTCTGTTCTGGGCCTTTTAAGACGTCTGGACTGTCAATCAGACGTCTAGTCAGACGTCTAGACCCCTTCTCAAACGTCTGAAAATTGAAGATTTGTACGTAGGGTCGGGCCTACGCGCTGGCTTTGCGTAGACAGCCTTCCCTCTCTCTTCTTCTTTTCTCCTTCCTCGCCGAACCCTAACCCCCACTCTCTATATAAGAGCCCTCACTCCTTCCTCCCCTCTCCACTCCACCACCACCACCTTCCTTCCTCTCCACTGCAGTGAGAGAGATGAACGAGAGAGAGGGAGTGAGAGCAAGGAGCGAGGAGGAGAGGCAACGTGAAGAGAGGAGGAGGAGGTTGAGCTCGCGAGCTTCGTGGGAGCTCGTTGGAGAGCGCATGGCCGCCGCAGCGCGTGTGGAAGGAGTGCATCGGGGGGGAACCGTCCTTGACTTCCTGCAGTGCTTGCTGCAGCTAAGAGGGAGGAGCCACGGCGGAGCATGGCGAGAGGAGTGAAAGCTTGTTTTGGTACTGGAACTTTTCCAGTATCAGACATCTGGAGTTCCTTCCAGATGACGGGTTGGACGCCTCATGACGACATCGGACATCTGAAAGCAAGGTTTTGCGAAGGTACGTTCTTCTTGCGGTTACGACCATGCAGGCCGCACCGCAGAGCCGATCTGTTTGGCTAAAAGGGGGGATTTGTCTATCATGCGCAGGAGCAGCTTTGGGAAGGCAAGTGGCACACCCTCCCATGCATTTCGGACGTCTGGACATCTTACCAGATGACCAAAGGCACTCCCAAACGACTGGAGGAGAGGTCGGACATCTGGAGCTGAGTCCAGACGGTTAAGTAGGGGTGCTGAACATCTGAAGTCGATGTAGGAACTTGAGGTGAGACCCTGGTGACTTTTAAAACGTCTGGACCTTGTGCCAGACGTTTGATTTGATTCTGCAGTTCTATTTTTGACTCGTTTAGGGTCCGTTTTACACAAGCGAGATATCTGTGTTTTCCTTGTGAGTTCCTCTACATGCTAGAAATCCTTATATACTGTTCTGAATGTTCCATTGCGGTATGTTCCTAGGTATAGGACTTCGATCTGTTGTGTGTTCGGGGCTTGCAGAGGCACGTAAGTCTGCCGTTCAAGCCCCCAGTACTCCCGGATTGTCTGGTAGAGTGGTTTCCCCATGTTTTAAATA
Source organism: Thalassia testudinum (assembly GCA_037157565.1). Classification (NCBI taxonomy): domain Eukaryota; kingdom Viridiplantae; phylum Streptophyta; class Magnoliopsida; order Alismatales; family Hydrocharitaceae; genus Thalassia; species Thalassia testudinum. The sequence continues at coordinate 50,954,270 of JAZHRO010000018.1, read as the reverse complement.
TAAAACATGAATGCATATTGAAATTAGATAACTAGAAACCTAGGATGTGGCATGAATCCTAAGACGAGAAATACTTGCACTGGTTGTATGCGTGTTTGAGATTGCAGTCATAAATGAATGCATAGAATTATAAACAATTACCTGTTAATAAATATGAGCTGCCTGTGAAATATGAAATGCTTGTGCTTGTTAAACAGTTACCTGTGATATTACTTATTGTATATGTTAACTTGTGGAAATACGAGCTGCATGTATTTAATACAAGAATGGAACTGTGAATGATGAAACCTGGTATGAAATAATATGGTGAATATGAGCATGAACCCTACGAGGAGTTAGGAGTTGAGCTCTTGTGGATGAATGGAAAGATCTGGAAATGTGGGTGGGAAGTGTGCTGTCCCTTGAGTACGTGGTACCAAGGAGAGCGACTGTCCCCTATTTAGTGTAGAGCGGAGCTAGCCGCCCTTGGGTTGGGACCTGGGGTTAGGATTGGCCACTTTACACTGACTTCTGTTGACCCTCGCGTACACTATACCAAGGAGAGATATTAGTGTTGGGAGAGAGCTAGCCACCCCACGGGGCCTAGGGTTCAGCTTGCCGCCCTACACCGACTTGTTAGGCCCACTGGGTAAATCGAGGTAGTCAGACGAGGGTGCACAGACTGTGGAGGGGCGAGACCCCTGTTACTGAGAGGGCTAGGCCCTATACTGTTCCGTGTTGTACTTTGGGCATACCCACTAGCGGAAACGACTGATCGCATGTAAGAACTGGGTAGCTACCCGTGCGCTTATTGCCCGTGCCGTAGTCACCACTATGTTTGCCAGTGACCTCAGGGTGGTTGACTGGATGTAGGATCACCACGGGGGACTCTCCTGGCCAGGAGAGCACCATGTGTGCCTTCTACTCTTCGAAAAAGACTGCAATCAAGATCGTTCCCACGAGGAACATACGAGATCAAGATAGAAACTTGAAAGTAAACCGATGGATGAAAAGGAATTACTTGTAAAATAAAATAATTGGAAAAGATTAATTTACCTTTTAGTTTTTACTACTTTAGTTAGTTTGGTTACCACTCTACTCAGCGTTCGCTGACTCCATTTACTCATAATCCCTTTACAGGTCCAGGAGTTGAGCAGCCCGAGTCACCAGCTACAGAGGGAGCTGGGCCCAGTCGAGCCCAGCAGTAGTTTCCTGTTTTTATTGTACTCTCTATTCTACTAGTGAGTTTTAGACTGTTGTTAGCATTTCTGTTACTATACTTTTGTTTCTATTTTCCTATTGTTGTGGTGGTATGTACTATTTAGCAGCTTTTACTTTCTTACTGCTTGTACTCTTTTACTGTTAGTTACCTTGCATAGTGAATGTAGTTTATTTTCCTACTTTTTGATTATTTCTTGTTGGACGACTGGGTCTTGGGATTAGTCGAGTCGAGCCGATCTCGGGTCTTGCAGGGATTCGGGAACTAGGTCGTAACAAGATGGTATCAGAGCAAGGTCATCCCGAGAAATGAATCGACTAGCTTGGGAATAATCAACTCACGTGCATGTAACTAGAGTAAGCACCACAACGTACCGCTTGACATCTGTTCTGAGTTCCTTTTGTTGAAGTCTGCTAGCGTTGACTTCTTTTGTTCTGTCTTGCACGTCTCCTTACAGGAGATGCCTCATCGTGGAGTTCTTGAGGAGGGCTGCGGACACGGTCATGGACAACGTCAGAGGAGCGGACATGCTGGGCCCAAGGTGTTAGTTGACTTGCCACTTCTGGGCGTTCAGGCCCATGACCTCGCTCAGCTGATCCAAGACATAATACGAGAGGAGCTCCACTCGCCTCCACGCGCGCCTCTCCCTTAGGATGTGGAGGAGTCCTCTGTGGGACCGAGAGATCGACGCAGTGCTGGATGAGCAGGAGAGGGAGGGGGTGGTCCTCCACCGCCCCCACCGCACTCTGACACTTCTGAGCACGGGCCCTCCCTGCCTAGAGGCGTGCCCGTTTCCCCACTGCAGCTGCACCACGAGCTTTTCGGATAGTTCTGGAAGCTGAAGCCCCCCTCCTTCAAGGGGGATGAGGACCCATCTGAGGCAGAGGATTGGTTGGAGTAGATAGAGAAGGTGTTTGACACCCTTCGCCCCCTGTAGAGTGCCGCGTGGCCTTTGCCACGTACCAGCTGGAGAGTGTGGCACACAGGTCGTGGAGGGCGATCAGAGGCCAGGAGAGGGGAGAGCCGATGTGGGACCAGTTCGTGACCCTCTTCTGCAAGTAGTACTTCCTGCAGACTTGGCAGGACCAGAGGAGGCGGGAGTTCCACACTCTCCGCGAGGGGACGATGACTGTTAGCACGTACTGCACACGCTTCCTAGAGCTATCACGTTTTGCTGCGACAGCCGTAGCTACGGAAAAGGAGCGCCTGTGGAGGTTCACTGAGGGGCTCCGACCTGCCATTTGGGGGTATGTCAAGCCCATGAAGCTGCCCACCTTCTCGAGAGTGGTGGAGGCAACTATGACTTACGAGGAGACCAACCCGACTGCACAAGACACCGACAGCGGACGGAAGAGGCCCTACCAGCCAGAGTACTCATAGGGCCGACATAAGAGGAGACATGCGGCACCTGCGAGAGAGCCATCTCATTTTGCGGGGCCGTCAGTGGCCTTTGGGGGCCCCCAACAGGGGCCAGCTGTCAGCATTGGACCCCCGCCTAGCCGTCAGCAGGGACCCACCAAGGGGGGAGTCGAGTCCCCCTCTGCTACCAGTATGGACAACTGGGCCACATCAGGAGGGACTGCCTATCTAGGGCTGGAGCACAGCAGATGTTCCCCGCACCGAGCGCTGGAGGCTGAGCAGGTGGTCATGGCTCCTAGGCGTGTGGGGGAGGGTAGCAGTCACAGGGAGGGTACCAGCCAGCGACTACTCACGTGACTCAGAGTGTGACTGTTTCTTCTGCACCTAGAGCTGAGGGGCGTATCAACGCCCTGACACACAGAGACGCCAGGTTATCTAGTTCAGTGGTGGCAGGTATGGTTATAGTTTCCAGCAGATTAGTTTACGTGCTTTTGATTTCGGTGCCACACACTCTTTTGTCGCTAAGAGTTTTGCTATCAGTTTAGGACAGGATTGCGTGTTGTTAGAGGATCCGTTTGTGATTAGAGGTCCAGGTAGTCAGCTGTTTGTAGCTGCAGAGGTCTACCCAGACTGTGAGGTCAGCATTGGGGGACACAGCCTCCCCGCTGACCTGATCGTGATACTGATGAAGGACTTTGACGTGATTCTAGGGATGGATTAGCTGTCTGCTTTCCACGCCTTGGTAGACTGTTTCGGGAGGAAGATCGTCTTCTCCATACCGGAGATGCCTTTCTTTGAGTTTTATGGACAGCCGATGGATGGAGGTTTCAAGTGCATTTCTACGCTTTGGGCAGCGAGACTTTTGGGCCAGGGGTGTGAGGGCTTTCTAGCCTATGTGGTGGCAGAGCCCAGCCCTATGGCAAACTTTCAGAGCATCCCGATGGTCAGAGAGTACCCCGACGTGTTTCCAGAGGAGTTGCTAGTGAAGGTTCGTCCCTACCAGGAGGGGTGACGTAATAAAATTGCGGAAATAAAAATATAAAGCAATCTCACAAAAATAAGCAATTGCACAATGTACACAAAGATTTTTAGGTGGAAACCCAAACCGGGTGAAAACCACCACCTAACCCTCTCGAGTTAGGATTTTCCGATCAACCAAGTTGATCAAAATCCACTAAACGAATCACTTTGAACGAGGGTGATTCAACCTCAGTACAACCACGCTACAAGTACGAGGGTAGCGTTCCTCAACCCCTTCTCTCCACGAGAAGGATTTTGTCCCACGAAGGAGACGGGAATTCGCAAAGCGAATACCCAACCAAAATACAAAGATAAAATAAAACAACAGTCCTATAGAGCCAACAAAATTAAACCTAGCTTCTATAGGAAATAGGAAACTCCCCTTTGCAAGGAGTGCGTCGATGATGACGCGGTGCGTGTGCCACGCGATGGCGCTACGTCGCTCTCGTTATCAACGCCGGGAGAGCGGGTGCGCAACGGTTGAATGCTCTCAAGATGATGGAGCTTGAGCTTGGAGAGCAAGAGAGTCTTGGACACAAGAGAGTGGAAATACTTGATCTTAGTGTATTGCAAAGTGTTTCTTGTGTTTCTCTTGTTGTGTTTGGTGTGTAAAGGCTCCCCTCTATTTATAGAGGCCTTAGGAAGGCTTTGGAAGGCTTAGAAAAGCTTCCATAGCCGTTGGGTGCAAAGCCCAAGAGAATCAGGCCGAAATCAAGACAATGATTGCATTTGACAGGGTTATCAGACGTCTAACTCTAGCATCAGACGTCTGGAAGGCCACTTTAAGACGTCTGATTCCAATGTCAGACGTCTGATTCTATGCGGGTTTCTCCCTGACTTGAATCAGATCTAAACAGGGTTTTTGTGCAAGTCAATCAGACGACATACAGGACGTCTGGCACTATGTCTGGACGTCTGGAAACCTACTTTTACTGTGGGAATTGATTTCCAAATGTTGCATTGGCTAGAAAATCTCTGAGAAGAGATTTTGGGTCAGCCGAGGCAAAACGGTCATTTATCAGACGTCTGGTAAGTCCTATGGACGTCTGATAAGGCTCTAACGGTCATAATCTTGAGTGTCTTCTAAGCCAGCCAACGGTCCACTAACTGGACGTCTGGCAAAGTCATCAGATGTCTCCTAATACGTCTGGTCTAAGGTCTGGACGTCTGATTTCATCAGACAGAACTAACTATGTCCAGCCTAACAGTTATCGGACGTCTGAAACAACAGTCAGACGTCTTAAAATTCTTTATCAGACGTCTGATTTTGGGATTAGACGTCTGGAAATGCTGTTTGAGCCCTATATTGGTTTTCTAAGTATTCTACAGAAAACCTAAGTATCCTAGGGTTGTGTAGGTGTTCCTAGGACTACTTTTAGGGTACTTTGAGGCTCTTTAACATAATGTTCTAAGGAATCAAAAAGAGCAAGAAAATAAATACAAGAGATACGTGAAAGGATAAAAAAAAATCTATCCTATTCTTCTTCTCTTCCATCTCCAATCTTTCGCTCCACGCGAACCTCCTCTGTTTTCCGTCAAGCTCCTCCAATCCATCCTGGATGCGAGCTCGAACTCCGTCTAAACATGTCCACATTTGCAATTGACCTGAAATCTAGGACTCAAATTGCAAATGTTAAATAACACGTGTTTTGTTATCATCAAAACAAATGATCGTGGTGCTCTAGCACCAACAATCTCCCCCTTTTTGATGATGACAAAACCGTAAATAATAATGTATAAAATTCTCCCCCTTTTTGACATTATCAAAAAGGTTTAATTGATTTTACATTTCTTATAACTCCCCCTTAAAACATGCTCTTCTATGAATTTATTTTAACAAAGGTGATATTCTCCCCCTTTTTGTAACAATGGATAGCTATTATTTTTCTCCCCCTTTCTAAAGGAAATTTAGCTACCTTATATCTCTCCCTTAAAAATTGACAATTAGCTCATCATTTTTTTTTTAACTCCCCCTATCTAAATGCTTATGATAAAAAGATAGGGTAAAGAATTTTTACCTCACCTACCATGGCCAATAAAATGGCCCGAATGGTGGTGGTGGATGCCACATCGGATGGGGCTCCCATCCGTAGCTTGGAGGCCCGGGCATTGGCGCCGGTCTCCAATCTGGTGGTCAACGTGCGGCGGGTCCGTCGTTTGTTCACCGTCTCGTCGGTCTTCTTCTTCTCCTCCTTGGTCTACTCATTGGTTCTCCCAACTTAAGTTGACCAGCCTTGAGCTTGTAGGTCCAGTCCTTTATGTTGTAGTCATCCCTGAACCCTACAAAACAAGATTCTAATTTTTTCTTCGGTATCCAAGTGAGCTTGGATCCGGATTTGTTAGAAGGTCTCCTTGATGGAGATCCTTTCTCAACCTTAGGGCTATAAAACTTATCTACTTTGTTGATTAATTTGTTAGAATTTTCCCTAAGACATGCAATTTCTCTTTCTATAATTTGCATCTTAGTCTTTAAATTAGAAATTTCTAACTTTAGACTATCATTTTCCTCAATCAATTTAGTATTTTCATTGATTAAATTTTTATTTTCTAAAAGCAGGTTATTAGGACTAGAGCTACTTTCTAGGTCCCTAAGCTTTATTTCTAACCTATCATTTTCACTTCTAAGAAAACTAAGGTTCTTCTTCATGCTTTTGTTTTCTATTTTTAGAGATTTACTAAGCTCAAATAGTTCATTAAAAGCTTCTTGTAAATCGAAATTTACCTCGTCGTCGGAGTCGCTTCTACTTTCGCTGTCGCTATTGGTTCCTCTAGCCATGAAACCAAAGCAAGCGGTTTCCTCCTTCTCGTGATCTTCTTCCGAGCGTGTCTCTTCATGAGTGCCTTCCAACCTTCTCCATATCTCATGGGCGGTGGTGCACTCTTGGATTTTCTCGAACTCTTCCGGACTCAACGCGCAATATAGGGCATTCATTGCCTTTGCGTTGAGTGAGAGCTCTAGAATCTGCACCTGCGAGTAGCCTGCATCCGGTCGCTCCGGGATCTCGTATGAGGCTTCGCAACATTCCCATAGAGCGAAGTCCTTGGCTTGAAGCCACGTCTTCATCCTCAACTTCCAATATCCGAAGTCCCTCCCGTCGAAATAGGGTGGTCGGACGGTGGATTGCCCTTCGGAGATTCTGACTGCGGCTATGCTTCCCTCCATGATCTAGATCCTCGCCGGTTTGTAACGCCGATTTCGCGAGACCCGCTCTGATACCAATTGAAGTTTCGTCCCCACCAGGAGGGGTGACGTAATAAAATTGCGGAAATAAAAATATAAAGCAATCTCACAAAAATAAGCAATTGCACAATGTACACAAAGATTTTTAGGTGGAAACCCAAACCGGGTGAAAACCACCACCTAACCCTCTCGAGTTAGGATTTTCCGATCAACCAAGTTGATCAAAATCCACTAAACGAATCACTTTGAACGAGGGTGATTCAACCTCAGTACAACCACGCTACAAGTACGAGGGTAGCGTTCCTCAACCCCTTCTCTCCACGAGAAGGATTTTGTCCCACGAAGGAGACGGGAATTCGCAAAGCGAATACCCAACCAAAATACAAAGATAAAATAAAACAACAGTCCTATAGAGCCAACAAAATTAAACCTAGCTTCTATAGGAAATAGGAAACTCCCCTTTGCAAGGAGTGCGTCGATGATGACGCGGTGCGTGTGCCACGCGATGGCGCTACGTCGCTCTCGTTATCAACGCCGGGAGAGCGGGTGCGCAACGGTTGAACGCTCTCAAGATGATGGAGCTTGAGCTTGGAGAGCAAGAGAGTCTTGGACACAAGAGAGTGGAAATACTTGATCTTAGTGTATTGCAAAGTGTTTCTTGTGTTTCTCTTGTTGTGTTTGGTGTGTAAAGGCTCCCCTCTATTTATAGAGGCCTTAGGAAGGCTTTGGAAGGCTTAGAAAAGCTTCCATAGCCGTTGGGTGCAAAGCCCAAGAGAATCAGGCCGAAATCAGGACAATGATTGCATTTGACAGGGTTATCAGACGTCTAACTCTGGCATCAGACGTCTGGAAGGCCACTTTAAGACGTCTGATTCCAATGTCAGACGTCTGATTCTATACGGGTTTCTCCCTGACTTGAATCAGATCTAAACAGGGTTTTTGTGCAAGTCCATCAGACGACATACAAGACGTCTGGCACTATGTCTGGACGTCTGGAAACCTACTTTTACTGTGGGAATTGATTTCCAAACGTTGCAACGGCTAGAAAATCTCTGAGAAGAGATTTTGGGTCAGCCGAGGCAAAACGGTCATTTATCAGACGTCTGGTAAGTTCTATGGACGTCTGATAAGGCTCTAACGGTCATAATCTTGAGTGTCTTCTAAGCCAGCCAACGGTCCACTAACTGGACGTCTGGCAAAGTCATCAGACGTCTCCTAAGACGTCTGGTCTAAGGTCTGGACGTCTGATTTCATCAGACAGAACTAACTATGTCCAGCCTAACAGTTATCGGACGTCTGAAACAACAGTCAGACGTCTTAAAATTCTTTATCAGACGTCTGATTTTGGGATTAGACGTCTGGAAATGCTGTTTGAGCCCTATATTGGTTTTCTAAGTATTCTACAGAAAACCTAAGTATCCTAGGGTTGTGCAGGTGTTCCTAGGACTACTTTTAGGGTACTTTGAGGCTCTTTAACATAATGTTCTAAGGAATCAAAAAGAGCAAGAAAATAAATACAAGAGATACATGAAAGGATAAAAAAGAATCTATCCTATTCTTCTTCTCTTCCATCTCCAATCTTTCGCTCCACGCGAACCTCCTCTGTTTTCCGTCAAGCTCCTCCAATCCGTCCTGGATGCGAGCTCGAACTCCATCTAAACATGTCCACATTTGCAATTGACCTGAAATCTAGGACTCAAATTGCAAATGTTAAATAACACGTGTTTTGTTATCATCAAAACAAATGATCGTGGTGCTCTAGCACCAACAGCTAGGACTACCGCCTGAGCGTGAGATCGAGTTTGAGATGTCACTGGTACCGGGGACCAGCCCCATTTCTACTGCACCACACCGGATGGTACCACTTGAGTTATGAGAGCTCAAGTCACAGCTACAAGACCTGTTGGAGAAGGGCTTTGTGAGGCCGAGTGCATCCCCGTGGGGAGCCCCTGTGTTGTTTGTGAAGAAGGATGGTACCCTACGCCTTTGTGTTGACTACAAACAGCTGAATAGGGTTATCATCAAGAACAAATATCCGCTGCTGATGATTGATGATCTGTTTGACTAGTTGCGAGGTGCCACGGTATAATCCAAGATAGATCTGAGATCAGGCTACCACCAATTGAGTATCAGGGAGACCGACGTCTCCAAGATAGCTTTCCGCACCCGGTACAGACACTCAGTTTTTGGTCATGCCGTTTGGGCTGACCAATGCCCTCGCTGCCTTTATGGATTTGATGAACTGGGTGTTCAGACCATATCTGGATCGGTTTGTGGTGGTATTTATGGATGACGTGCTCATTTACTAGCGGGATCAGGCATAGCATGGACAACACTTGCGGATGGTTCTGGACACTTTGAGACGACGTAGGTTGTATGCCAAATACAGTAAGTGCAAGTTTTGGTTGAGGCAAGTGACTTTCTTGGGCCATGTGATCTCAAGGGATGGTTTGGCTATGGATCCAACCAAGGTTGAGGCCGTACTCAGGTGGGAGAGGCCACGTACAGTGACAGAGATACGTAGCTTCTTGGGACTGGAGGTTACTACCGGTGGTTTATCAGGGGTTTCTCGTAGATTACGCATCCTATGGCTCAGTTGACCCGGATAGACATGCCCTTTGCTTGGATTGACGCTTGTGAGGCATGTTTTCAAGAGTTGAAGGAGAGACTGACTTCAGCTCCTGTGCTTACCATCCCAAATAGCAGTGGCGATTTTGTGGTCTACACGGATGCTTCGTTGCAGGGGTTAGAGGGTGTGCTCATGCAGCGGGGTCACGTTGTCGCTTACGCTTCGCGGCAACTGAAGCCCCATGATCATAACTACCCTACCCATGACTTAGAGTTAGCAGCTGTTGTCTTCGCGTTGAAGACATGGGGCAATACCTTTACGATGAGACTTTTGAGATTTTCACGGATCATAAGAGCCTCAGGTACTTGTTTGATCAGAAGGAGCTTAACATGAGACAGAGATGTTGGTTAGAGCTCCTAAAGGACTATGACTGCAGCATCTCCTACCATCCGGGGAAGGCCAATGTGGTGGCTGACGCCTTGAGCCAAAAGGTGCCCGCCCACTTGGCCAGTTTACAAGCATAGAGTTGGAGACTTATGGAGGAGTTGGGCAGTTGACGACCCCGAGAGTTACAGGGGTATTGTGGGGCAGTGACGGTGACACGACAGACAATGCCAGAGCTGATAGACCGCATCATCACAGGACAGATGACAGATCCGTACCTATAGTCATTGCGAGACAAAGTGCTGTCAGGGGACCCAGGAGACTTCTCTTTTATAGATGAGGTGCTACGCATGAGAGGATGTTTGTGCGTTCCCAGGGACAAGGAGTTGTTGAGAGAGCTCCTGACTGAGGCGCACAGGGCTAGGTTCACCATACATTCCGGGAACACAAAGATGTATCATGATCTGAAACGTGACTTTTGGTGGAGAGGGATGAAGCAGGATGTAGGTGAGTTCGTGCAGAAGTGCTTGGTGTGCCAGCAAGTGAAGGCTGAGCATTAGAGGCCTGCAGGGCCGTTGCAGCCACTTCCTGTGCCAGAGTGGAAGCGGGAGAGTATCACCATGGATTTGGTGGTGGGCTTACCCATTACCCAGCGGGGACACGACGCAGTCTGGGTGATAGTGGACAGGTTGACGAAGACGGCATGTTTCTTGCCAATCTGAGTCACTTTGGGACCAGTGTAGTTGGCAGAGAGGTATATTTGTGATGTGGTACGTCTGCACGGAGTTTCGCGAGAGATTGTATCCGACTAGGATACTCATTTTATTTTCCAGTTTTTGGCTGAGTTTCAGCAGGCTTTGAGGACACGGTTGAGGTTCAATACGGCGTACCACCCCCAGATGGACAGACAGTCAGAGCGCAGTACAGACACTCGAGGACCTCTTGCACGCTTGTGTACTAGACTGGAGGGGCTCTTGGGAGGAGCACTTACCCTTGGCAGAGTTTGCATATAATAACAGCTATCACTCGAGAATCGGCATGGCACCTTACGAGGCTCTGTACGGACGGAGGTGTACTGCGCCCTTGAGTTGGGTTGAGGTGGGGACTAAGTGGGAGGTTGGCCCCAGGCTTTGGTCGAAGATCAACAAGTCTATCTCACTACTAAAGCTTCGGGGAGCCAGTAGTGAGCGGTCTCGATCCTAGACCTTAGACCTTTGAGCTTTAAGGTACGCACCTATGTAGACACAGATTAGGACACATATTTTGATATTGTTACTCTATTTGTTTGGGTCAAATTACTTTGTGTATCTTAGGAATCTCTTCTTTCCTTTGAAAGAAGAGCACAACCCTCATCTTTTGCGCTGTTTTGTGGGTTTTTTGTGCCGCAATTTTCTTATTGGTGGTGTGCGTGTGCCCTTGCACATTATTTTCCATTTATAGATGGGAGGCGATCCTTGCATCTGCCTCTTGCACCACCGTTGACAAGTGATCCTAGGCCGGTTGCAGATAAGCAACCAATTGTTTTCCCATCTGATCCATCTACTTCTATGGATCAAATGCAAAATCTAAATCCCGAGATCCCTTCTTCTTTTGGTCAGGGGGAGATGCCACCTTTTGATGTTCATAAGGCGCTCCTGAACCAGAATCTTAGGATGCTTGAGCAAACTAGACAAATTAATCTTTTAACAGCAGCCTTAAATAATTTACAGACTCTTCAAACCCGTCCTCCACCTCGACCTGAGGCAGGTTTTGAAAACCCTGATTTACCGATATCTCGTCCAAGACCTCTACTTAGAGATTATTATAACCCATCTAATGCACAAGTAGAGCCTAATGTTAGGATTCCTATTAAGGAGAATAATCTTGAATTAAAGCCAAACATTATAGGTTTAATCCCCCATTTTCACGGATTTGCATTCGAGAATCCATTTCAATATATAGAAGTTCTTAAAAATTTATCCCAAACTCTTGGTCCTCGAAATCAAAATAGGGAAATCCTACTAATGAAAATGTTCTCTTTTAGCCTTAAAGATAAAGCAGCATATTGGTATAGCAAGAGCAATCTCAACTTAGGCTGAACTCGAATCCACATTTTTGAAGAAATTTTTTCCAACTGGTCAAACCAATGCTTTAAGGCGAGCTATTACTACTTTCAATCAAAACCAAGGAGAACCAATTCATGAAGCGTGAGAACGTTTTAATGAATTGCAAAGGAAATGCCCACATCATGACATCCCTCGTTGGAAACTCATGCATATCTTTTACTATGGTTTACAAGAGGGCATTCGCAATCTAGTCGATGCCTCTTGTGGAGGGAATTTTCTAAATCGCGACGCAGAATCCGCTTCAAAATTATTTGAAGGGATGGTGAAAAACTCGATCAACAACGCATCAATGTCGCAATTCACGCGGGGAGCAAATATGAATCACCAAAATCCGCATAAGGGCATTCATGAGATCGATAATCCATCTAGTTCAAAAGATTTAGAGATTATTGTAGAAAAACTGGACAAAGTAGGTATTGTAGCAAAGCATCTTGACGAGGTTAGAAACACAATGAAGACTCTTACGCCTCTACTTGCTACGCATCTTGACGAGGTATCAACCTGTTTCGCAAATTCCCGCGGGGAGGGAATTTATGAATAATCTGGATTCTAGAGATCCATCTTCCTTGGGTTTTCTATCTACTCCTTCACCAACCCAAGGAGAGACCTTTGTCCCACAATCTTACCCACCCTTTTCCCCACCCGTTTCTGTTGCAAAAAACATGCTGTATCTTTTAGGTTTACATGCCATCCAGGAAAACACTCCAAGACCAAACCCTTATTCAAATTCCTAGAATCCTGGATGGAGAAGCCACCCAAAATTTCTTTTGGGCTAATCAAAATCAAAATCAAAGACCATCTTATCCAAATCAGACCCATTTTAACCCACCTCCATTGCCTTCTCAGCAATCAAATTTAAGGCCTAACTCGATGAGTATGTAGAATTACTCTAGGCCTGTTAGAGATACACAGCTAGATCAAATTTTAAGAGCTGTGTCAGAGAGTCAGCGACAAAATTCTGAAGCTCTCACTGAGATCCATAAGCAATGTAAGATAGAGTTGGCTGATTTACGAAATCAAATCACGCTTTTGGCTGAGTCTCGTCAGCTAGGTACTCTTCCATCTCAGTTAATTCTGAATCCTAGGAATCTGCTAAATCCTAGGCAAAATCAAGGCCAAGTCCATTTCATTAATCAGGCCTTTGACTCTAATCATAACCCGTCCTCTATATTACCTGAAAATAACTCACAAACCCGCATCAGCAACCTATTTTGTGCCAAAATGATCCACCTATTACTGAGAATCAAAACTGACTCTGCTGATCTTCTGAATTTGGTTGGAAACATTTTTAAATTGCCTCAATCTTAAACATTTTACATCTCAACCTAAATCAGATCTAATCTTCACAAGATTCACTCTGAGCTTTCTGAGATTTTCACAAGAATCTAATTTTGGGTTCAGCGAGATCTATTCTAGGCAATTTTAGGACGAGTTTTGACTGGGTGGTTTAATCTGTTTTTCTATTTTTGATCTAATTCTTTCATAACTCCTTTGTTTTTACCATATCCCTATTCTTTTTAAGAGTTCTTTACCAGGGTTTACACCTAGCTGGAGGCTTAAAACTTAGCACTTATACATAGCTGTTTCTTGTTTTTATCTTTTTGATTTTTTTATATACTTACTTTAAAATTTCACTTCATATTTTACTGATTACCTTCATTTAGTCACCCTTCTTACAATGAAGACATTGTAAAATTTTGGCTTGGGGGGTGTTGAAGTGAAATTTTCACTTTAAGTGTGTGTTAAAAAGTAAAAAAATACATAACAATTGAATATCCATGAAATTTAAAAAAATAAAAATGATAAATATTTTAAAAAATTAAAATTTTCATAAAAATTTGAAAAATTTTTGAAAAAAAATCATAAAAATTGGAAAATCTTATATACATAAAAATAAAAATATCTAAATAAAAAAATTTTTGAAAAAGAAAATTCATAAAAATAATAAGAGGGGTTTATTCATTTTTCATAAAGAAGAATATATATATATATTATAATTAAGAGCTTAATTTTCTTTTAGGTCAGAAATTAAAATGTATATAGAATATATATAGAATATTTAAGAGCATTCAATTCTTAATTAGATTTTACTTAAACATTTTGTAGAAACACACTTTTGTGTTTTAAAATTTTAAAAAAATAAGATTTTATTTGAATTAGGAATCTTTAAATCTTTTAAAGATTTATTTTTCTATTCTTACCTTGAATTAAGAAACTAAGTATGTTAAGATTTAAATTTAAGTTTTGGAATTGAATTATAACTTTCTAATCAATTAGATTAAGTAATCCTTTTGCTTTTTGAAAATTTGATTTTATCATAAAGTTTAAGTAAAAAAGCCAGATATTCAAGTTAATTAAATAAAGAGTTGGTAGAATTTTAGTTTACAAGTCCTACAGGCTAAAGATAAATAACTAGATTTGGTAAATAACTAGACGGATCTTATAGGAGGAAACTAAGAATTTGAAGAATCTAAGAGTAAAAGGCTTTGTTGTCCAAGCTCTGGTTTGAGAGCTAAGTAACCTAAACATCTAAATTCACACACATAGAATTATCTTATTGGCATCTGAGACCGCGAAAACACAGAGGTTAAGAGATCAGTTCTGAATCCTCTTTAGTCCAAGCATTTCCGCGAGGTGGTTCTTGAAAGGGTGAAGGATGTGCCACTCACCTAGAAAAAAGATTTGGAGAATAAAGTTAGTAAGAAAAATGAGAAGGGGGGAAAGGAAAAAAAAAGAAATAAATAAATAAAACACCCTGCAGTTAAGTGCCTTGTTAAAAATGGGTGCTTATGCAGTTTTTCCATTAATAAATAAAAGCATCTCATTACAAATGGATGATATCCTTCCTTCCATCAAATAAAAAGAACACCTTGCTATAAATGGGTGTTCTAACCTATAGAAAAAGTGAAAAAAATATGGAGGTAAAAATATTAGGAATAAGAGACCCAGTGGTCCACCAGGGAGATATACACAAAAAGTGTTGACCTCGGGATAAAAAACTGGTGAGGCAAAGCAACCAAACCTAAGTAAGGCCAAGCCAAAGGCTTGAATTGGAATAATTGGGATTGGAAGTTGATGTCTTAAGATCTGGATTTTTGCAACTTTAGATGCCTTTAGGACAATTCTCTTCACTAAGCACAAATGTTTTAAAATCATAGCTACTGAACCTTGGTATTGGGCAATGAAGCCTAAGAAATCAGGTTTTGAAGATTTTAAGTTGAGACCTAAAGGAGAAGAATTGACAGAATCCTAGGTCTAGAAGTTATTCTTTAGTACTGTAGGCTAGTAAATTAGAGTTTCACTACTCTAAGTTTGATTAATAATGAGTATCTGGTTAATTTGCTTAAACTTATATTGATAAAAGTCAAATATCATAAACAAGGGATTGACTTAAATCTATTTGAGTTTTTGAGTTAAAATTTAATTCTCAATCCTTAAGTTTTGTTTCCTTAAAACACTTTGTATTCTAATTTGAGCAAAGAATAGTTATAAAGATTAAGAGATTTTTTTTAAAAGAATTCTAATTCTAAATAAAATTCTTGTTAACAAATAATTTTAAGTGTGTTTTGAAAATGTTATAACTATAAGTCTAAGTAAGAAAATTTTCACATGTGCTCTGTACATTAATCATTTATATTAAACTTAAAAATTTCCGACCTAAGCTTTCTTCTACATAGTTACTATTTATAATAATTTAAACCCAAGTGCTTTAAATCATCATAGTCTTAGTTAATTTTGCTAGGGACTAGCAAAGCTTTGGATTGGGGGTATGACGAGAGGCTCATCATGGTTTCTAATTACCCCTAATTAACTAGTCTTCCTAGTTAATTAGCTAAGATTATGAATTTATAAGGGTTAATTATAGAATAAGGGATATTTAGTAAAGGACCTTAAAATAAGTTAAAATGACATTTTATCATTCAATTAACATTATTAACAATTTAATTAATAATTAAACTCGAAATCCTATTAATCATTTCCTTAATTAATAAGTTAAGTAACTTAAACATATTGTATACCTAAGTATATAATAACTTAAGTAATTTTACTTAATCTAATAAATTAACCTAAAAAGGTCAAAGATGTAAATTCAAGGTGAAAACATAATATTTACCTTATTTACTAACATATAAAAAAATTGAAAAAGATCTAAGTTAAAATAAACCTTCAAAACCTGGGTCTACATTTTGGTCCTTACTTTTTATTGCAATCAGGTCCTTATTTCTCACACAGGACCTTAAGTTTCATTTCATATAGGTCCCTTTTCGTCTTCTTCTTCTTCAGCCGAATGGACAGCTAGCGACGAAGAGTCACGCCATCGCACGATTATCGTCCTGCTGACATCACCCTTCTTTGTCCAAGCTCTTGCAGCTTGCGCTCACCACCTCCTCTTCATCCACCAGTCTGGATTAACCGGAAATCCTAATTTCCAGTGGGAGATAACCTCACTGTCGTCAGAGACGATGCCGGAGGTTAAGCTCCTCAAGCTCCTTCTTCGACCAGACCTCGCCACTTTCTTCGTCACCAACTACTATAAATACCCCCTCACCCCTCAGATTTCACTCAAGTTGGCTCCCTTCCCTCCTCTAACACTGAGCCGACCCAATAGGCTATTCATCTGCAACTCCGTCGACTTTCCATCTCATTCTCTGACTTCCTCCATCCATTCTGATTAGCCGAGGAGATCCGCCGTGGTCTGCCACGTCTCTGACACAAGCGCTGGCCCAAGGAATCCTCTGCTTCACCTCACATCCACCCGCCGGAGATTCTTCTTTTCACCCTCTGATTTCATCGTCCGCCATGAGACTTCGGCGAAACCCTATTGACCCCTTCGTCCAGGTAACAGTAGATTAGGAGTAGGAGTAGGTTAGCTTAGTTAGTTAGATAGTTAGATAGATTAGAGTTAATGTCAGATTTTAGTTATTATCTTCTCCGACTCTGGAGAGCTCCTTGAGCTCGCCAGAGCCTTAATTTCATCTTTTGAAATCACTGTCCAGCTTCCTTTATCTTCCATGACCATTTCTATCACACTTAAACACTTAATTGATCACCTAATCGCCTAAATCAATTTCACCTCCACCGACTACTGTCACTGTCCATGGAGACAGTAGTTGAGGTAATTCCACCTCCACTGGGTCTATCATCATCTATTCATCACTTATGGACCCTAATCGACACTATAATACATAGAATTATCACATATAAATTAAACACCCAATTTTAATTAAGCTCCTGAGCACGCTGTCAATGGCGGCTCAAGAGCAGTTCAAATCCTAAATTAAATATATATTTATGATCATAAACACTTGTTGACTTGTTTTAACCACTCAATTGAGTGGTAAAATAGGTCCTGAGCTTAATCCACACAGATCTTTTAAAGAAACAAATTTTACTGTTAAATCTTAATTTTAATGGACAAATGAAGAATTAATTGAGTTCTTGAGGTTCCTTGCAACCTCAGGAACGTATTTATATCAAAAATGGTAAGTTTAAACAATCTGTACACAATTTTGCCTTTTTCTGGACTCACCGCAGCTCCGGCAATCCATTCTTGAGCTTCAGCCTTGAGAATTTGTTGAGAAGCTCCAGATAAATGATTTGAGGATCACTGATTGTGCTGAGGTATTTAAATTGAGATTTTAGTGTCTGGAGCTGTAGATAGATCTTTGTCTTCTCCAACTCTGGCGATGTTGGAGAAGTCTGACAGAGAGATCTAAGAAGCATTTAAGGAACCTAGAAGCTTCAGTGCAGTGCACTGAAGCTGTTCATGACCTCAAATCACTGTAACATTCTTTAAAATCCTCTGATGAACAAACACATTTTGAAGCTTAGGCAGCGAACCTGAAACCCTAGAAATATTAGTTAGAACACCTATCTGAGAGGCTGAGCAAATTCTTGATGTTGAAAGAACTTGATTTGAGGCTTTAATTACCTGTGGAGAGGCTTTTAACAGAAAGTCAAATTTTTGTGCCTTCATAGTCAAACTGAGTTTGATTATGGAGTTCTGAGCTCAATCTGAGGAATTGATGCAATTAAATTGTTTCTTGGATCTTGATGAACGATATTAGAATGAATTAAGTGAGCTCAGACTTGAAATTTAGTAAAAATTTGAACTCTGTCAGTTTGGGTTGTTTTCGAACCTAAATTGATGGCAGTGTCATTTGGATGAGATTTGAACTTGAATCCTGCCCAGATCAGTTAGTTTTAATCCTTGGAACTTGTTGAAATTGATTAGCAATGTCCTTAAGTGTCTGTTGTACATATCAAAGTTAGAAATTCTTTCTCTGAAGCTTTAAGAGAAGTGTAGAGCTTTTATATTGCTCCTGAAGGTCTTGAGAGCTTAGAACTTACTCTAGCAGATGTAGAATAACCTGTAGAACCTGTTCAGACCTTTAGTTAAGAAAGATAAGTCCATCTGAGAACTCTGTGAAGTTAATTTCCATTTTCAGGCATTTTTACCCATAGGAACCCCTTTATTTCACTCTTCAAATTGAAGAGGAGAACATCCTCTAAACTTTAAATTGACCCTGCAATCCTATAGAGTAACCTTAGAGCTTTCCAGCAAGCCTTGAATCACTTGATTTGGAGCTCTGAGTAGGGAGTTATGATCGGTTGAAGTTGGGTCTGGAAGGGGGAACATAGTCCCACATTGGTAATTCACGAGTGCGTGCATGGGAACAAAAGTGATTTGTTGCATAGGCCATTCAGTCATCAGTGCTCGGTGCACCGGTTACCAATCTGATTATCTGGCATTCTAAGCATATGTGTGTGTGTGCGGGCATGTGTGCTTGCGGGTGTGCACCCGAGTAGGCATGAGAGTGTGTGCCCTGGGAGGCCGGGTTGAGCCAGGTTGGCTTGAAAGTATGAACCGAAAAATAAATCGAAATCGAACCTAATTGAAATCAGGCGAGGACTGAGTAGGGTCTGGTCCCACCCTGGTCTTAGGGTGCTGTGTATCCTCGAAAGGACCTCGCTGCAAATAAAATTAGTTTTGGTTAAAAAGAAAATAAACACAGTTCAACTGAAGGATCAAAGGAAAAGAAGAGCCGATGGTTAAATGCTAAGTGTTGAACTGAAGGCTAAGAAAACAAAGGAAAGAAAGGAGAATAGGCACTACTAAGGGAAGAGAAGAGGCAGGAACAAAACAGGAGAAAGAGAGAAAAGAGTCGAGAAGCAAAAGAAGAGAAAGAAGAATTAAGTAAAGAGAAGAAGAGAGAGGCTGAAGACTAAAAAGGAATTTGTTTTACTTGCATCATTTTAATTATTTTTTGTTCTTAAATGTTGTAATAAGGCATGTTTTAATAAAAGAACTCTTATTACCTTATTTCTTTGAAATAAAATTGGAAAACTAACATGTTTACTTGTTAATAAAGTAGATCATTTTGAGTAAATATGTTCTCTTATGGGATTTTGCATATTATTTCATTTTAATTAATATTTTGGCAAAATTCATGTTCTTAAAATCAACTTAGTTATAACACCTAAACTTATAAAGAAAATAAAAGATAATTGGTGAATTTAGAAAAAATTATACGTCCCAGTGAACGACCTGAACTCAACCATTAAAAATTTCTAAAATGTTAGGTTAATTCGACCCTATACTACACAACCGACACAATTTCGAATTAACCTAAGTGAATTTTTCTACTCTTAATTAAATGAAATTAACTTAATTACTGAGTTGAGTGAAAGCCACCAATCAGGAGGCTACCTAGGAGTCTGAGGCGACAATGCGAGAGTGGTACCCGGAGCTTTTCAAGGGTACGTCTTTTTGGACCAGCTTCGATCCTCTTTAAGTTTGTTATGCGTTTATATTCCTTTACCACACCCTAGCTAGCTCAAGTTTCGGGGATGAAACTTCCTTTAAGTTTGTTATGATGTAAAGATCCATTATGTTCTAAACCTTTTAAGATGTCTGGACTATCAGTTAGATGTCTAGTTAGACGTCTGGACCCCTTCCTAGACGTCTGGAAATTGAAAATTTGTATGCAGGGTCGAGTCAGCGCACTGGCTGCACCCAGACAGCCTTCCCTCTCTCTTCTTTTCTCCTTCCTCGCTGAACCCTAACCCCCACTCCCTATATAAGAGCCCTCACCCCTTCCTCCCCTCTCCACTCCACCACCACCACCTTCCTTCCTCTCCACTGCCATGAGAGAGATGAACGAGAGAGAAGGAGTGAGAGTGAGGAGCAAGGAGGAGATGCGACGTGAAGAGAGGAGGAGGAGGTTGAGCTCGGGAGCTTCATGGGAGCTCGCTGAAGAGCATACAGTCACCGCAGCACATGCAGGAGGAGGAGTGCGTCGGGGGGGAATCGTCCTTGACTTCTTGCAGCGCCTGCTGCAACCGAGAGGGAGGAGCCATGGCGGAACGCAGTGAGAGGAGTGAGAGCTTGTTCTGGTTCTGGAACTTTTCCAGTATCAGACGTCTGGAGTTCCTTCCAGATGATGGGTTGGACGTCTCGTGACGACATCGGACGTCTGAAAGCAAGGTTTTGCGAAGGTATGATCTTCTTGCAATTACAGCCATGCAGGCTATACTACAGAGCCGATCTGTTTGGCTAAAAGGGGGGATTTGTTTATCGTACGCTGGAGCAGCTTTGGGAAGGCACGCGGCATGCCCTCCCATGCATTTTGGGTGTCTGAACTGCTTACCAGATGATCGGAGGCAATCCCAGATGACTGGAGGAGAGGTCAGACGTTTGGAGCTGAGTCCAAACGGTCAAGTAGGGGTCTTGGAAGTCTGAAGTCGATGCAGAAACTTGAGGTGAGACTCTGGTGACTTTTAAGACGTCTGGACCTTGTGCCAGATGTTTGATTTGGTTCTGTAGTTCTATTTATGACTTGTTTAGGGTCTGTTTGGAGTCTGTTTTACGCAAACGAGATATCTATGTTTTCCTTGTGAGTTCCTCTACATGTTAGAAATCCTTATATATTGTTCTGAACGTTCCATTATGGTATGCTCCTTGGTATAGGACTTCGATCTGTTGCGTGTTCGGGACTTGCAGAGGCACGTGAGTCTGCCGTTCGAGCCCCAGTACTCCCAGATTATCTGGTAGAGTGGTTTCCCCCTGTTTTAAATATAAAACATGAATGCATATATGAAATTAGATAACTAGAAACCTACGATGTGGCATAAATCTTAGGATGAGAAATACTTGCACTGGTTGTATGCGTGTTTGAGATTGTAGTCATAAATGAAGGAATAGAATTGTAAACAATTGCCTGTTAATAAATACGAGCTGCCTGTGGAATATGAAATGCCTGTGCTAGTTAAACAGTTACCTATGATATTACTTGTTGTATATGTTAACTTATGGAAATACGAGCTGCATGTGTATAATACAAGAATGGAATTGTGAATGATGAAACCTGGTATGGAATAATATGGCGAATATGAGCATGAACCCTATGGGGAGTTAGGAGTAGAGCTCCTGTGGATGAATAGAAAGATCTGGAAATGTGGGTGGGAAGTGTGCTGGCCCTTGAGTACGTGGTACCAAGGAGAGTGACTGTCGCCTATTTAGTGTAGACCGGAGCTAGCCACCCTTGGGTTTGGACCGTGGTTAGGATTGGCTACTCTACACTGACTTCTATTGGCCCTCGGGTACACTGTACCAGGGAGAGCTACTAGTGTAGAGAGAGAGCTAGCCACCCTACAAGACCCAGGATTCAGCTAGCTACCCTACATCGACTTGTTAGGCCCACTGGGCAAACTGGGGTAGTCAGATGAGGGTGCGCAGACTATGGAGGGGTGAGACCCTTGTTTGGTTTTGAGGGGCGAGACCCCTATTACTAAAAGGGCTAGGCCCTATACTGTTCTATGCTGTACTTTGGGCATACCCGCTAGTAGAAATGACTGACCATGTGCCAGTACGTGGTAGCTACCCGTGCACTTATCGCATGTGCCGTAGTCACTGCTACATTTGTCCGTGACCTCGAGGTGGTTGACTGGGTGTAGGATCACCACGAGGGACTCTCCCGGCCAAGAGAGCACCACGTGTGCCTTCTACTCTTCGGAAAAGACTGCAATAAAGATCGTTCTCACTAGGAACATGCGAGATCAAGAAAGAAACCTGAAAGTAAACCGATGGATGAAAAGGAATTACTTGTAAAATAAAATAATTGGAAAAGATAAATTTACCTGTTAGCTTTTACTGCTTTAGTTAGTTTGGTTACCACTCTACTCAGCGTTTGTTGACTCTGTTTACTCATAATCCCTTTACAAGTTCAGGAGTTGAGCAGCCTGAGTCATCGGCTGCAGTGGGAGTTGGGCCCAGTCGAGCCTAGCAGTAGTTTCCTATTTTTGTTGTACTCTCTGTTCTACTAGTGAGTTTTAGACTGTTGTTACCGTTTCTGTTACTGTACTTTTGTTTCTATTTTCCAGTTGTTGTGGTGGTATGTATTGTTTAGCAGCTTTTACTTCCTTACTGCTTGTACTCTTTTACTGTTAGTTACCTTGCATAGTGAATGTGGTTTATTTTCCTGCTTTTCGGTTATTTCTTGTTGGACGACTGGGTCTTGGGATTAGTCGAGTCAAACCAATCTCGGGTCCTGCAAGGATCCGGGAACCGGGTCGTAACACTCTCCCTCGCTCGCCCCTTCTCGCCTCTCCCGCATAGCACTGAAGGTGGTGGTAGCTGGTGTGTGGAGTGGAGAGGATATAGGAGGGGTGGTTTAAATAGGAGATGTAGGGTTTAGGGTTTGGGGAAGAATGAGGATGGGAGAGAGAAGAGGATGGTTTTGCACACCGCCCGCGCGTAGAGCGTAGTGTGCAGTACCAAAATTTCATTTTTAGACGTCCGAGAACGAGTCCAGACGTCTGGACAGATGTCTGACTGAGACTTTAGACATCTTAAAAGGCAAGAAGTGTGACGGGTCATTACATCATAACAAACTAAAAGGAAGTTTCGTCCCCGAAACTTGAGCTAGCTAGGGTGTGGAAAAAGGGACATAAAACGCATAACAAACTTAAAGAGGACTGAAGTAGGTCCGAAAAGACATACCCTCAAAAAGTTTCGGGTACCGCTCTCGCATTGCCACCTCAGGCTCCCAGGTAGCCTCCTTGTACCGCTGGCTTCTCCATAGGACCTTCACCAATGGTACCTGCTTCCATCTCAGACTCCAGACAGCTCTGTCTAGTATCTGCATTGGTCTCCCGAGGTAGGTCAGGTCGTCACCCACCTCAATGCTCTCATGGCTCATAACGTGACTAGGATCAGCGACGTACTTCCTGATGTTGGACACATGGAACATGTCGTGCACTCCAGAAAGCTGGGGAGGAAGGGCAAGCTGGTAAGCAATGGGTCCCACTCGCTCCAGAACCTTAAAGGGCCCTACAAACCTCGACGCAAGCTTCCCTTTCACCCCAAAATGCTGCAAGCCATTCATGGGCGAAACACGAAAAAAGACGTGATCCCCAACCTCGAACTGCACCTCGCTACGTTTCTAGTCAGCGTAACTCTTCTGTTTGCTCCTGACAGTGCGGAGTCATCTGTGAATCTACTCTATCACCTTTTGACTCTGCCGGATCAGCCTAGGGCCAACCTCGCACTTGTTCCCCACCTCGACCCAACTCAAGGGTGCAGTACACCTCCGTTCGTACAGAGCCTCGTAAGGTGCCATGTCGATGCTCGAGTGGTAATTGTTATTATATGCAAGCTCTACTAGGGGTAAATGCTTCTCCCAGGAGCCTCTCCAGTCTAGTAGGCACGTAAAAGGTCCTCAAGTGTCTGTATGGTGCGCTGTGACTATCCGTCCGTCTGGGGGTGGTAAGCGGTACTAAACCTCAAACGTGTCCCTAAAGCCTGCTGAAACTCAACCTAGAACTAGGAAGTAAAATGGGTATCCCTGTCGGATACAATCTTACGCGGAACTCTGTGTAGGCGTACCACATCGCGAATGTACCTCTCTGCCAACTGTGCTGGTCCCAAGGTGACTAGGATCGGCAGGAAACGCATCATCTTCGCTAACCTGTCTACTATCACCCAGACTGCATCGTGTCCTCGCTGGGTAACCGGTAGACCCACCACCAAGTCCATGGTGATACTCTCCTACTTCCACTCTAGCACAGGAAGTGGCTGCAATGGCCTTGCAGGCCTCTGATGCTCGGCCTTCACCTACTGGCACACTAAACACTGCTGCACAAACTCACCAACATCCCGCTTCATCCCTCTCCACCAAAAGTCGCGTCTCAGATCATGATACATCTTTGCATTCCCGGGATGTATGGTGAACCTGGACCCGTGTGCCTCAGCCAGGAGCTCTCTCAATAACTCCTTGTCCCTAGGAACGCATAAGCATCCCCTCATGTGTAGCATCTCGTTTGTAAAGAAGTCTCCAGGGTCTCCTGTCAGTACCCTACCCCGTAGTGTCTGTAAGTACGGATCTGTCATCTGTCTTGCGATGATGCAATCTATCAGCTCTGGTCACGTCTGCCGCGTCACTGTCACTGTCCTACAATACCTCTGTGACTCTTAGGGTCACCAACTGCCCAACTCCTCCATAAGTCTCCAACTCTATGCCTGTAGATTGGCCAAGTGGGCGGGCACCTTCCGGCTCAAGGCATCAGCCACCACATTGGCCCTCCCTGGATGGTAGGAGGTGCTGCAGTCATAGTCCTTCAAGAGCTCTAACCAACGTCTCTGTCTCATGTTGAGTTCCTTCTGGTCAAACAAGTACCTGAGGCTCTTATGATCCATGGAAATCTCGAAAGTCTCACCGTAAAGGTAGTGCCTCCATGTCTTCAGTGCGAAGACAACAGCTGTAAGCTCTAAGTCATGGGTAGGGTAGATATGCTCATGGGACTTCAGTTGCCGTGAAGCGTAGGCAATAACGTGACCCTGCTGCGTGAGCACAACCCCTAACCCTTGCAACGAAGCATCTGTGTAAACCACAAAACCGCCACTACTGTCCGGGATGGTAAGCACAGGAGCTGAAGTCAGTCTCTCCTTCAACTTCTGAAAACATGCCTTGCACTCATCTATCCAGGCAAAGGGCACTTCCTTCCGAGTCAGTTGGGTCATAGGACACGCAATTTGAGAGAATCCTCTGATAAACCGCAGATAGTAACCTGCCAGTCCCAAAAAGCTGCGTATCTCTATCACTGTACGTGGCCTCTCCCACCTGAGTACGACCTCAACCTTGGCTGGATCCACAACCAAACCATCCCTTGA
Source organism: Thalassia testudinum (assembly GCA_037157565.1). NCBI lineage: Eukaryota > Viridiplantae > Streptophyta > Magnoliopsida > Alismatales > Hydrocharitaceae > Thalassia > Thalassia testudinum. The sequence goes on along the minus strand of JAZHRO010000018.1, from coordinate 50,929,283 downwards.
GATCACGTGGCCCAAGAAAGTCACCTGCCTCAACCAAAACTCGCACTTGTTGTACTTGGCATACAGCCTACGTCTCTTCAAAGTGTCTAGGATCATCCGTAAATGCTGCCTGTGCTGCACCTAATCCCGTGAGTAAATGAGTACATCATCGATGAACACCACCACAAACTGGAACAAGTACGGTCTGAAAAGCCGGTTCATCAAATCCATAAAAGCAGCGGGGGCATTGGTCAACCCAAATGGCATGACCAAGAACTCGTAGTGCTTGTATCGGGTACGGAAAGCTGTCTTGGAGACATCGGTCTCCTTGATCCTCAAATGGTGGTAGCCCGACCTCAGATCTATCTTGGAGAACACTATGGTGTCTCGCAACTGGTCGAAGAGGTCGTCAATCCTCGGCAGCAGATACTTATTTTTGATGGTGACCCTATTCAGCTATCAGTAGTCGACACAAAGTCGCAGGGTACCATCCTTCTTTTTCACAAACAGCACAGGGACTCCCTACGGGGACGCATTGGGCCTCACAAAGCCCTTCTCGAACAGATCCTGTAGCTGTAACTTGAGCTCTCGCATCTCAAGCGGTGCCATTCAATATGATGCAGTAGAAATGGGGTTGGTCCTTAGTACCAGTGAGATCTCAAACTCAATCTCAAACTCGGGCGGTAGTCCTGGCAGCTCCTTTGAAAAAACGTCGATGTACTCGCAAACCACCGGAATACACTGAAAGTCAGCCACGGGGCTAGGCTCTACCACTACATAGGCCAAAAAGTCCTCACACCCTTGGCTCAAAAGCCTCGCTGCCCGAAGCGCGGAGATGCATCTGAAACCTCCATCCACCGGTTGTCCATGAAACTCAAAGGGAGGCAACTCCGGTATGGAGAAAATGATCTTCCTCCCGAAATAGTCCACCAGGGCGTGATAGACAGACAACTAGTCCATCCCTAGGATCACACCAAAATCCTCCATCTATATCACAATCAGGTCAGTGGGAAGGCTGTGTCCCCCTATACTGACCTCATAGTCCGTGTAGACCTCCACAACTACCAACAACTGGCCACCTGGGCCTCTGATCACAAACAGATCCTCTAACAGTACACTACTTTTCCCCAAACTAACGACAAAACTTGCAGCAACAAAAGAGTGCGTGGCGCCGGAATCAAAAAGTACATACACTAATATGCCAGAAACGGTAACCATACCTGCCACCACTGAACCCCAAGCCCTGGCGTCTTTGTGTGTCAGGGCATTGATACGCCCCTTAGTCCTCGGTGTAGACGAAGCAACTACACTCTAGGTAGGGTGAGTAGTCGCTGGCCGGTACCCTCCTCGTGATTGCTGCCCTCCCCCACATGCCTGGGGACCACGACCACTAGCTCAGCCTCCAGCGCTCGGTGCGGGGAGCATCTGCTATGCTCTGGCCCTAGATGGGCAATCCCTCCTGATGTGGCCAGGTTGGCCACACTGGTAGTAGAGGGGACATGACCTCCTCTCTCAGTAGGTCCCTGTTGGCGACTGGGCGGGGGTCCAGTACTGGCAGTTGGCCCCTAAAAGCCACTGATGGCCCAACAAAATGAGACGGCTCTCCTGCGGGTGCCATGTGCCTCCTCTCTCGACGACCCTGAGAGTGCTCTGGCTGATAGGGCCTCTTCCATCCGCTGTCGGTGTCTCGCGTGGCTGGGTTGGTCTCCTCGTAGGTCATGGCTGCCTCAACCACTCGTGAGAAGGTGGACAGCTTCAGGGGTTTGACATACCCCCGAATAGCAGGTCAAAGCCCCTCAGTAAACCTCCACAAGCACTCCTCCTCCATAGACACGACTGTCGAGGCAAAACATGATAGCTCCAGGAAACGCATGCGGTATGTGCTAACAGTCATCGTACCCTGGCGGAGAGTGTAGAACCCCCGCCTCCTCTAGTCCTGCTAAGTCTACGAAAAGTACTGCTTGTAGAAGAAATTCACGAACTGGTCCCACGTCGGCTCTCTCCTCTCCTGGCCTCTGACTGCCCTCCACCACCTGTGTGCCGCGCTCTCTAGCTGGTACGTGGCAAAGGCCACGCAACACTCCTCGGGAAGGTGAAGGGTGTTGAACACCTTCTCTATGTGCTCCAGCCAGTCCTTTGCCTCAGACGGGTCCTCATCCTCCTTGAAGGAGGGGGGCTTCAGCTTCTGGAACTGTCCAAAAAGCTCGTGGTGCAGCTGCAGTGGGAGAATGGGCATGCCTCCAGGCAAGGAGAGCTCATGCTTGGAAGTGTTAGAGTGTTGTGGGGGCAGTGGAGGACCATCGCCTCCCCCTTTTGCTCGTCCGATGCTGCGGCGATCTCTCTGTCCCACCAAGGACTCCCCCTCCACGTCCTTAGGGAGAGGTGCTCGTGGAGGCTGGTGGAGCTCCTCTCGCACAATATCTATGATCAGCTGGGCGAGATCCTGGGCCTGAACGCCCGGGAGAAGAGGTGGGTCAACTGGTATCTTAGGCCCGGTACGTCTGCCCCTCCGACCTCATCCACGGCTACGACCACGGCTCACCTCGAGAACTACCCCACGAGGCATCTCCTGCAAGGAGACGCAAAAGATAGAACAAGAGGGTCAACAATACCAAATTCTTTGAGAAAAGACTCGGAACGAATATCAAGGCGATACATTGTGGTGGCTATCCTAGTTATATGCACGTGAATGGTTATTCTCAAGCCAATTTGTTCATTTCTTGGGACGACCTTCCTCTGATACCATCTTGTTATGATCCGATTCTTAGATCCCTACAAGATCCGAGATTGGCTCACCTCGACTAATCCCAAGACCCAATCGTTTAACGAGAAATAACCAAAAGCAGGAAAGTAAACCACATTCACATATGCAATATAACTAAGCAAAAGAAACGTACAAGCAGTAAAGGAAAATAAATCTGTTGTTTCAGTACATACCACAACAAAAACAATAACAACGAAAAGTGGAAGTAAATAGTAGAAATAGAACAGTAACTAAAAGTTCATTACTTACTACAACAGTAGAGAAAAGAAAAGGAAGTGCTAAAGAAACTACAGCTGGGCTCGACTGGGCCCAGCACCCTCCGCAATCGGAAGCTCAGGCTACTCAACTCCTGGTCCTGAACAGTATTATGGAAAGACAGAGTCAGCGAACGCTGAGTAGAGTGGTATCTATATTATCTAAAAGTAGTAAAAGCAATAGGTTTAATTCTCATTTCTATTTATCTGTTATATATATATATTTCTGTTTCACCCATTTCTCTTAAGCATCCAGATATTTTTGATCTTGCATGTTCCTCTTGGAAATGATCTTGATTGTAGTCTTTTCCGTAGAGTAGAAGGTACACGTGGTGCTCTCCTGGCTGGGAGAGTCCCCCATGGCAATCCTACACGCAATCAACCACCCCGAGGTCACTGTCAAGACGTAGCGGTGACTACGGCATGCGTGATAAGTGCACGGGTAGCTACCCTGCACTGACATGCGATCAGTTGTTTTCACTAGCGGATACACCCAAAGTACAACACGGAACAATATAGGGCCTTGCCATCTTAGAACAGGAGTCTCGTCCCTCAGAACCAAACAAGGGTCTCACCCCTCCACAGTTCACGCACCCTTGTCTGACTACCCCGATTTGCCCAGAGGGCCTAACAAGTCTGTGTAGGGTGGCTAGCTGAACCCCGGGTCCCGTGAGGTGGCTAGCTCTCTCCTTATACTAGTAGGTCGCCTCGGTACCATGTACACAAGGGCTAACAAGAGTCAGTGTAGAGTGGTCAATTCTAACCTCGAGTCTCAACCCAAGGGAGGCTAGCTCTACTCTACACAAAAAGGGGATAGTTGCTCTCCTTGGTACCATGTACTCAAGGGCCAGCACACTTCCCGTCTACATTCTAGGTTTCCGTCTATCCACAGGAGTTATACTTCTAATTCCCCATAGGGCTCATGCTCATGTTCACCTCATTTATTCCGATCCAGATTTTACCTTTCACAATTCATTTCTTATCCATATACAAGCAGCTTGTGTTTCCATAATTCGATACATGCAACTGGTGATTTCACAGGTAATTGTTCATTAATTACAGGCAGCTCATATTCCAACAGGAAACTAACAATTATAATACAGGCAATTGCTAGCAGTTTATCTCAATCATGCATGCATGTACATCATACAGCACAAATGGTTCATTCATTTCTCTACCCTAGGGTTCATGCCTTCCACAAGCACATTCTTATTTAAATATTATTAACGGAATTAAACCACTCTACCAGGCAACACGGGAGTAATGGGGGCTCAAACCGCAAACCCAGGCGTCTCTGCGAGCTCCAAACATGTAGCAAGCTGAAACCCTATACCAGGGAATACATCACAAAAGGAGAGTTCAAAACAATGTACAAAAGACTTTAGTACGTAGAGGAACTCGCGAGGAAAGTACAGGTATTTCATTTGCGTAAGATGGACCCTGATCGGACCCCAAACAGGTCAAAAACGTGTCTACTGTTCAAAATTAGACATCTTAAAAGGTGTCAGATCTTACCTTAAGTCCCTACGGTATCCTCAAACGTCCTGACCTTCTCTACGATCATCTGAAGGCAATTCTAGACGACGGATAATGCCTCCAGTCATCTGGATGCACCCTCTGGACGTCTGGTGATGTGTTCAGACGTCCAAAAGCTCGTGGGAAAGCATTCTGTGCTCCTTCCCAAGGTTGCACCTGCGTACGAAATCGCAAGCGCGGTCAACCGACAAATACCCCTACGCTGTGATATGCATGGCATAGGGAGATACGTACCTTATGATAAATGTGCTTTCAGACGTCTGGCCTTAGCTCTAGACGTCCAGGTACCCTGCCAATCGTCTGGACTCTACTCCAGGCATCTGATACTGGAAAACTTCCAGTACCAAGAACTCCTTACAGCTCTCTCTGCTCACTTCGCCTGGCGTCACAGTAGCTCCAGTCGCTGTAGAGGGTTGGGAGGCTACCTCCCCAAGCCCTCTCCTCCTCTCGCACGTGCCTGCCGGTGGCCGTGCAAGCTCCGTCGAGCTTCCACCGAAGCTCCACCGACCTAGACCTCCTCCTCCTCCCACGCTCTCCTCCTTCCTCCCTCTCGCTCTCCCTCGCTCGCCCCCTCTCGCCACTCCCGCACTGCACTGAAGGTGGTGGTGGCTAGTGTGTAGAGTGGAGAGGAGATAGGAGGGGGGGTTTAAATAGGAGATGTGGGGTTTAGGGTTTAGGGAAGAATGAGGAAGGAAGAGAGAAGAGGACGATTTTGCATGTCGCCCGCGTGTAGAGCGCAGTGTGTAGTATAAAAATTTTATTTTCAAACGTCCGGGAATGGGTCCAAACATCTTGACAGACGTCTGACTGAGACTCCAGATGTCTTAAAAGACTAAAAGTGTGACAGGTCATTACATCAACTCAAAACATTAATAAATAATTTTTAATTGCTAAATTATATCATAAACAGCTGTCATTCTTAGCCTCAAAAAAATGTCATCACATTATTCATCTCCATTGTTAAGACCCACGACATCAAACGTTTTCTAAGACGTCTGGGAGTTGGTCCAGACGTCTGGTCAGACGTCTGGATGCCTTCCCAGATGTTTGGAAATAAATTTTTGCAATGTACGATTGCGAGTCTGTGCGCACTGCACCCGCCGACCTGCAGGCATCTTCTTTTTCTTTCTCTCTCTCCCCCCGACGCCTTCAAATATCCTCTCCCCCCTTCCCTCTCCCTCACCACCACTCCACCGTCTCCTCCTTCTCCAGTGTTGGTGTGAGAGTGAGAGAGTGAGGGCAGCTGCTGCTGCCGGGTGCACACGGGGAGGAGGAGGTGCAGCGAGAGGGAGAAGAGGTAGAGCGCATGAGGAAGAGAGAGATAGACCGTCGGAGCAGCCCAGGATTTGCCGACGGGCGCACAGCAGGAGCATGGTGCTGGGGAAGTTACCCCGGTGCTGCTGCAGCTCAGGCAGCAAGCAGGCGAGTGTGGCATGGCGCTGCCGTGTGCAGCGAGAAGAAGGCGAGAAGGTTCTGATTCTGGGAAATTTTCCCAGAATCAGACATCTGGACCTACGTCCAGACGACGTGGGAGACGTCTGGAGGGAGATCCAGACATTTGAAAGGTACGATTTTCTCAGCTTCCTTCTTTCTGCGGATGCGGCCATGAAGGCCGTTCTGCCGAAAGCTCTGAGACGTGGTTGCGTTGAGAATGTTTGCGTATGTGTGCAGGTTTCGTTTCGGGAAGGCGCAAGGACACGCCCTCCCACACAAATCAGACGTCTGGGTACAGCACCAGACGGCGGAGAGAGTCTCCAGACGTCTGGAGTGATAGTTGGACGTTTGGAACTAGGTCCAGACGGTTCAGCGGGATCCTACACGTCTGAAGAATAGCTCAGAGTAAGGCATGACCTGGACCACCTTTTAAGACGTCTGGAAGGTGTTCCAGATGTCTGATTTGAGGCAGAATCGTCGTTTTTGACTCATTTAGGGTCCGTTCGAAGTCCGATTTCCACGTTTGAAATTTCGTTCTTCTCAGAATTAGTTCCTCTACTTGTTTAAATTACTTGTATCCTATTCTGAGTGGTTCCTTGTGTTTGATCCTTGTGTTAGGACCTCATTCTGTTGCGGATCTGGGGGTTGCGGAGGCATGTGGACCTGCCGATCATGCCCCCATCACTCCCGGTTTTGCGGGTAGAGTGGCTCCCCTTGGTTATTTACCAACATTAATGCATCTTTGAGATAAATGATAGATCCTAGGGTATGGCATGAATCCTAGGACTGGAAAACTAGATTAAATAATAGATTCTAAGGTGTGGCATGAATCCTAGCGTCTGAAAACTAGATTGAATGATAGATCCTAGGATATGGCATGAATCCTAGGACTTGAAAACCAGATTGAATGATAGATCCTAGGGTATGGCATGAATCCTAGAAATGGAAAACTAGATCGAATGATAAATCCTAGGGTGTGGCATGAATCCTAGGAACAGAAACACTAAAACGAATGTTGTAAATACATGAATTGTAGTCTTCGAAAAGTAGATAGAACAATGATAATTGCCTGTAATTGGATAACAGCGGCTTGTATATGAATGAATATTAATTGTTTGGAACACGGGCTATATGAGAATAAAACTGGAATGATGAAACCTAAAATGGCTTGGCTAGAGAACTATGAGCATGAACCCTACGGGGAATTAGGAGTAGAGCTCCTGAAAGGTAAATGGAATGGAATTGGGGAAGTGAGCTGGCCCTTGAGTACGAAGTACCAAGGAGAGCGACCGTCCCCTTGTTTAGTGCAGAGCAGAGTTAACCGCCCCAGGGACCCGGGGTTAGGTTTGGCCACTTTGTACCGACTTTTGGCCCTCGCGTACATAGTACCGGGGAGAGCTACTAGTGTAGGGAGAGCGCTAGCCACCCCACGGGCCCTGGGGTTCTGCTAGCCGTCCTACACCAACTTGTTAGGCCCACTGGGCAAACCAGGGTAGTCAGGCGAGGGTGCGCAGACTGTGGAGGGCAAAGACCCCTGTTTGGTAACTGTGGAGGGGCTGGACCCCTGTTACTGAGAGGGCTCTACCCTATACTGGTTCCGTGCTGTGCTTTGGGTGCACTCGTTAACGGAAACGACTGACCGCGTGCCAATGCGGGGTAGCTACCCGTGCGTTTATCGCACATACCGTAGTCATCGTTACGCTTGTCAGCGACCTTGGGGTGGTTGACTGAGGGTAGGACCACCACGGGGGACTCTCCCGGCCAGAAGAGCACCACGTGCTACTTCTACTTTTCGGAAAAGACTGAATCAAGATCGTTCCCACGAGGAATATTCGAGATCAAGAGGCAGATCTGAGAAATAATCCAAGAATGAGTAAATAGAGAAATAAAGAAAGAATTAAAAATAACAGCTACTTGTTCACCTTTACTATTTTTCTTAGCTAGTTGGTTGCCACTCTACTCAGCGTATCGCTGACGTGTCACCTTTGTCACCTTTTCAGAACCAGGTGTTGAGCAGCCAGAGTCTGCGGCTGCGGAGGGTGCTGGGCCTAGTAGAGCCCAGTAGTTCTACTTGTGTTGTACTTGCTGTACCATTTTTCTGTTGTAATGAGTATATTCTGTTACACTTGTACTCTTTTATTGTAAGCATCATATTTCTGTACTTGTTTTAATTCTCTACTGTTGTAGTAGTATGTACTGTATTAGTTCTTTTTTTTATTGCTATACTTTTGTTACTGTTAGTTACTTGCATAGTGAATGTAGTCTATTTTGTTGCTTTTTGGTTACTTTCTCATTGGACGACTAGGTCATGGGATCAGTCGAGTCGGTCCGATTCTCGTGTCCTGTAGGGATGCGGGAACCGGGTCGTAACATCCATCCTTGCTCCTCTCTCAGTCTCTTTATTGCTATTATTTTCTCTCATTGTCATTCTTACTCTCTTCAACTTGGCATTTTGAGATCGAAACACCTTGATAAACTTGTCCAATGCCCTCAAAGAAAGCCCTTTGTCACCACTTTTCCTTGCATTTTTGGCTACTTTAAAATGGTTAAAGGATAATCTTATCACTTTAGTAGAACCACCGCAAAAAAGTCATATTTATAATGCTATATAGATAAATATGAAGTTCATAGTGGTATTTATTTAATATCAAAAATTTTGACAATATTTATGTAAAACCTCCTCTTTTTTAAAGGAATACTTAGCCATTTCATCTAGAGTAGGTAGGCATCCTAGAAAATGTTTCATGGAAATGAGGGGGGAGGGGGTAGAGGGTAGAGAGAAAGGAATGGGGGCAATAAAAATAATCCTAACCAAACAATTACATAATTTCATTGTGAAAATCTTCAATGGGAACAACCATCAAGTAAGTCTATTGATCAGGATCTTGCCCCTGTCGATGTTAGACTCACTATCAAGTTACTTTAAATGAGGGTAGCTAACCCCATGTACAAATCCCTTGTTCGATCCTTATCAAATAGAATTTTATTTGCTCTCCTGGAGAGGAAGGAAGATCCGACGTTCTTAAAATCCAAAGCAATAAAATAAAATGTACAAATATATTATAAAGATCCAAAAAATAAATATTTGAAATGGGCTTAGAAATACTCTCTTAAAAGTGGGCTAAATTAAGTGAGAGAGATTGAGGAAGGATGCTCATTTAAGAGTAGAGAATTAAGAATTATGCAGATCAATACTATTGTTGTTGTGTTTAATACCCTTGGAATAACAATGAACGATCAATTGTACCATATCCATCCAAGGAAGAGCCTTAGGGTATTTATAGAGTGATTAAAAACATTTTGAAGGGGTCTTAAATTCATCTCAATGGATAGAATATAAATACACGCCAACAGTTAGAAGTTCAACAGTCAAATTCTTGCACAGGAATCAATTGGCCGATGTATAAGGTGCAAGTTATCCCACAGAAGACCAAGATTGAGTAAAGGATGCGATTGTTTCTAAATTTTATGGTCAAATATATTCTTTCTATGTTGAAAGTTTAGAAATATATGATTCTTTGTATTTTGTGAACTCACCAACAAGAACCCGTTTGAAATGGAAATTATTTAAAAAGCAAAAGTCAAGACAAGCCTTTCAATCACTACAAATGTGAGTTGAGAATAGGATAGAGAGATCACGAAGGCAAAGATTGGGATTATGGGTTGGTGGGTATACGATTTTTCATTAGCATGGCACCATCTGTTTTAGACCATTTTGATATACTATTTTTTTACATTAAGTCTTTTACGCATATGACCTTCAATCACCAACCTCCTTTAACACACAGAAGATACTCCTCGTCATTGCACACGTCCTATGATGGAGACTTATGAAGAGTCGAGAAGAAACAAGTATTTTTAGCCCTTTTCCATCTAGTACTACCTATGTGCCTCCTGTGGGCAATGTTTTTGGATAGGTAACAAACATCAATCAACAACCTATCAATCGTCAATTAATTTCAAAGAGTATTATTAGGTGGTATAAGGATGTTTATCGGTGGCTTATGTGCCTCCTGTGGGCAATGTTCTTGGAAACGTAACAAACATCAATCAACACCTTTCAATCATCAATTGAGAGCATTATTTTTTTTTTTGATGACGAAGGAGCCTCGGAGTGACCTACACAATCCTTCCGAGGTAAACTCCGGGGTTTCCGTCCCATCCACTTACCGGGAGGTGTCGAATGGGTAACCTAGCGGGTAATACCATTTCCTGAACTTTATGAATGTATGGGCAAGCGTCAAGTTTTGAACCTGTGTACCTCGCTAAAGAAAAACCTTACGGAGATAAGGGAACCTAACTAAGATACCCCTAATATCCCAATTGAGAATATTATTATTGACATCTTCAAAAAGATAAAATCTAATATTGCTATAATATATATTTATATAAACTAAACAAAAATTAGTGCAGGATTGATGTCTCAAGCTCCTGTGCGTGTATTAAAAATTTTTAATTTTGAGAATTTAATTGCATTACTTGGGATGTAATTAATATGTAATGATATAGGAAATTTATATTGAAATTAATAAAATTTGAGAGAAGTTTTTGTTGTGACATTAGAAGTGAACAAATTTCTTAGTAGGTGTAAAAGACATCTACTTCCCATAGCTTATGTAGGAAAAGGTAAGAAGTCGGGTTAAGGATCATGCATGCACACATGTGAACCCCACCCCAACCTAACTCTGAGTCGAGTGAGAATCAACTTATACCTTGAACTATTTTACTATGAATTTTTAATCTCATTAATTCGTTATTGATTGGTTAATCAATTTGTTTGATCAATCAATGTATTGATATGGTCGATCAATCGTTTATAAATGAGTAAGTTTGATCAATCAATTAATTTAATCGATCAATAGATTAAAATTGATTTATCAATTGTTGAATTTCCATAAATGTCAGGTTGTAGGTTTATATAAATGTTACGGAAAGGCTCCTATTTGACACATAATACAATAGAGAAACTCTCCACTCTTCTCCTCTCTCTCTCTCTCTGTCGTTATTATCTCTCTCAGGACATGTTGGTTCGACGTAAGATTGTTAGATTAATCTTCATTCAAATTTGTCAATCATCTCAAATAAGGTGTTTGAGAGAGATCAATTGAAAGGTGATTGATTGATCAACCAATTAGATTGGTCAATAAATTTGGAATTTGGTCGATCAATCAAATTCATCAATCAAGTAGTTCTCCTAAGGTGGTTTTTTAGGACATCTAAGCTTGAAATGTACCAAATCTTGGAGGTAGATTGTCGTATCCTAAGAGGAGCTTATTAGACCTCGACGCACTAGTATTGTGGGTGATAATATTTTCTCTAAAGAAAGTCCTACATGATCACTTCAATCGGAGTAACTTATAATCTATTTTCATTTTATTTATTTGTAATATTGTATGTTATTTGTTCTTTTTGTTATTCTATATCTTACTATATCATGTCAAACTTACTTAATTTAATAATTCTAATTTACACACAATTATTGGAAATACATATATTTTTATTTTTATATTTAGTATATGCATTGATTTCAACAGAAATTACATAATAATTGGCATACTCGCAATATACTCGCTATATGTGTGACATTTTTGCTTGCCTATGAAGGTGAAACCTCTCTCTAATTGAAGGTTCCTAATTTGTTCCTTGGAAGTTAAATTTTATGTGTTGGCTAATATGGTTAACATATTATTTGTTTTGCAACCAATGGTACAAAAGAAAAAGGAGAATAGAGCTAAAGGGCAGCCTACTACTATTGCATCAATAGACAAAATTTATATTAATTTCAATACAATTTTGTAAGTACATGAATCAACCACAATCTTTTTCTAGTTTTTGTTTTATGCTTACCATCTCTTGCTTTTTACATGGCATGATGAGGAGCACAAAAAGAAACATATATAGACATTTATTAGATTATTTTATTTGTTAATCCTATGTATAATTGATTTGATCTAGAAAGAATAATATTTTCATAACCCATTTGTGGGTAATTGATCTTTATGTTAATTAAGAACTCATACATGAGCTTAAACTCCATTCGAGGGAAGGGATTCTACTACTTTAGCCTTATTAATTAGATGATGAGGCATACTTATAGGTTACTAATTGGTTATGTGTGCGATGTTAGTCATGGTGCCAACCCTTTCACCTACTATGGGGATGCTCAAGGCTCGAATGGGTAGGTTGTAAAAGACAATAGAGCAACAAGATAGGAAGTTTGCCCTTTTGATAAGTCATCACCCTAGAAATGTCGGAAGTGGAGCCACTAGGGATGTTCATTGGAACGAGCCTGAGGATGAAATAATTTTGATGATGAAAATAACGAAGGTTATTTTTTTGGACGAGTAGTTAGGTATATGTGACAAATGTATTCTCTTTATAAATTGCATGATTTATCTACCTTTGTTCTTATAACACTTTATGTTCACTTAGACGGTCTCGTATTAAGTTTATTTATATAGGTTATTTGGATGATTGAGAATTCAAATATATATATTTTGATGAGGAGAATTCAAATATTTGTTAGTTGAAAATGAATGAATTATATTTTTTGACTTGTATATGTGTGAATGTTGTTATGATGAGTGTAAGGTAGATAGAAATTTGCATTAATGTTATTAGTATTATAGTATAATGAAATAAAATTTTCAACGGGTATTATGATTGTTACAATGGTATATTCCTACCGTTAAAGATCTTAAAGTAGGTATTGTAATATTTGAGACAAGCTATTTCTCAAGGTTAGAAGATGTGACATAAATTGGACGACCGTACTCCAACTATAAAAGCAAAGTACATGGCAGTGCAAGAAGGAATAAAGAAGGGAATATTGTCAAAAGGCCTTTTTCCAAAGATTAACCTTGGCCAAGATGTAATTATTGTATTACAATATAGTCAAAGTACCATACATCTAACATAAGATCAAGTGTATCATGAAAGGCTGAAGTACATTGATGTAGGATGTCATTTGGTACAAGATATGATTGTTGAAGCCAAGATCTTTGTAAAGAAGATTGCCATTGTAGACAACCTTAAATATATGATGACCAAACCTCTAATGTTTGCCAAATTCATTGTCTCTGTGATCTTTTTCAGGCCGATTACGCTATGAATGGTAAAGAAACACTATTGGTGCATAAAGGGAGCCTAAGTAAAGGTGGAAATTTGTTGATCATGCCTTTAATAAGATCCTATTCAAACCCTAAAAAGGAACAAAAGAGATTGAGGATCCCATGCTTGCTAATGAATCCAAAATTGTCAATCCTAACTTTTACGGAGAATAATGGGCAATTATAAAATGGAATTGGTTACAAATCCCAATATTAATTGAGTATAATCTTAATTTCAATTGATATGGGTTGAGAAAGATATCATATCATGTGTTTGATTGTTTTTGACATCAAATCACAAGATCGAGTATATTCACACATGTGCCAAAGGGTCTATAAAAGAAGCTTATACTCCATTTGATCATCTGAGTTTCATATCACGAAATCCTTCCCTCTACCAATGATTTTTACTCTTCAAAGTGTTTCCATGAAAATCCTCATATTTTTTATGCTTGATTTTAGTTTCTATATCTCTCGTTTGTGTGTTTGGTTGTCTAGATTTGCTATGTTCCTCGACATACGCTTCATAAGTTTCAACTTGGGTGGCCGTTGTCCTTTTAGGAGGGAGTACCGGTTGTCCCCTAGTGAAAGAAACCAACCACATTATATCCCATTTGTAGTCATCTTTTGGGGCAATTTCGAACTACGTACTAAGATGTGAACTTTTGAGAAGATGTTAGTATTTTTTTTGATGTTTTGAAAGTATCAAAATTGTAATTAAAAAAATAAGTACCAAGTTGAAAATGTTATTTTCAACATGTATCTTTAGAGAGGAATTTGTTTCGTATTTCATCAAAAAAGAATACAAGAAAAGGCATCCAAATATAGGAGCATAAATCGCATGGTCATAAAAGAGAGCCATTATCACCTCTTGTCACAACACAACAAAAGATTGAAAAGGAGGTGGAAGCTTAGGGCAAAGGCAACATTAGAGTATAATTAATGACGAATGTGAAACAAGACCTTCAATGTACTACTAGAAAAGATACATTTTACGATGGTTATTTGGACGATTTGTAAATTGTCGTGAGTGAAAGGAAACTTTGGCAATGGTTTTATATCAAACCATCGCCAATATGTGTTTCAAGTGAAAGATAATGGTTTTGTTGGATGATCTTTAACTATTGCCAACATATTTTTAGCAATGATTTTCTTGTTAATGTCGCCAAAAACGTGAATCAAATAATCTTTTAAACATTTCTGGCGATTACTATAAAATCATCTTTGACAAGCAAATATGAAATCCCTCTATTGAATGGGCTTTTGGTGATGGTTTGATAATTGTTGCTAAAATTTTTTTGGCCAACCATCGCCAATACCACTAAAGAAATAATATTTCAAACCTTTTTATCAATGATTCCATGTGAATGGTTGCCAAAAGTGAATATGTAATCACAAGTTATTGACTTTCCCTAATATTACTCACAAGGTGCACCCCACCCTCCATCCTCTCCAGCTATCACCCCTCCCCCATACAACCTCCCCTACTGCTCCTCTGACCCCTGCCGAACCTCTAATAGTCCTCCTTGAGGTACTCCTCCACCACCACCTCCTCCTCATTCTCTTCCATCATGCCCACCTCCTCCTCCTCATCTTCCTCCTCCACCCCTCCCTCCATCCCCTCCTCCTTCGCCATCCCCCTCACCACCCACTCCTCCACCCCCACCTTCTCATCATTGTCATCCTCCTCCCCCTCCACTGTTGCCATGCTGCTACCCCTACTAGCCCCCTCCTTCTCCTCCTCTTTCCCCTCCCTTGCCGCCATATCCCCCTGCCACCCCCCTCAACAAGCCTAGTTCCCCTCTTACTCTTCCTCCTCCATTGCCCACCTGCCCCCCTCGCTCTAACACCACAAGCACTGTAACGAGCGCGTGCCCCAGACGTCTTTTAAGACGTCTGGGAGGTGGCCCAGACGTCTGTAAAGACGTCTGGGATCACATCCGGACGTCTGACCAGACGTCCGGGATAGTTTACAGACGTCTGGCGAACAGTTATGCTCGCACGGGATATTCGTCTGCGCGCCTGTGCGCGCAGACCTGCGATCCGCATCTTCTCTGCGGCTGCAGGCGACTGCGGCCGTCTCTCCCTCCTCTCCGCGCGGCGTTAAAAGGGGGAGGGGGCGCGCCTCCCCTCCCGTCTCCACCATCTTCCTCCTTCTCTCCTGCCTGTGCGCGAGAGCGAGCGGACGCGAGGGCGCAGTGGCAGCGGCGGCCGCAGTAGGCGCGGAGGAGCTGCGGCGTGCGAGGGCGGGGCTCTGCCGTGAGGGCGAGCTCGCCGGGAGCGGCTTGGCCGGCCGGCGGAGGGCGCAGGGGGGCGCAGAGCGTCGCGGAGAGGGACCTGCTGCGGGCGGAGCAGCGAACGCGCGAGGTGCGACGCGGGCGGCGTCGCGAGCGGAGGCCGAGCGAGGTTCTGATTCTGGAAAAATCTCCAGAATCAGACGTCTGGACTGATATCCAGACGACAAGGTCGACGTCTGTGAGATCATACAGACGTCTGAAAGGTGAGTTCCGCTTTCTCCTTCTTTCTGTCGACTGACCCTACTGAGGGAGGAGGGTTGGCTGTGCGCAGGTGCTCGGATTCGTCATCCTTTGCGAATCAGACGTCTGGAAGTTGTACCAGACGGCGGGAGTGACCTCCAGACGTCCGGAGAGACCATCGGACGTCTGGAATCTAGGAGAGACGTCCCCACAGACTTCTGGACGTCCGGGGAACCAAGCCGAACAGGTAATTCTCTGATCCACCGTTTAAGACGTCTGGAAGGAGTTCCAGACGTCTGATTTTGCACAGTATTGTCTTTCTCGACCCGTTAGGGCCCATTTGGGCTCCGTTTTCCGCGATTCGAGTTGCGTTCGTTTCAGAATTTATTCCTCTACCCGCCTACAGTAGCTATACACTGTTTTGAGACACTCCTTGTGTTTGATCCTTGTGATAGGACCTCGTTCGGTTGCCGTCTTGAGAGTCGCGGAGGCGCGCGGGATTCCCGACCACGCCCCCATTACTCCCGTTGTACCTGGTAGAGTGGTTTTAAGCATTAAAAAAATATGTTAAAGTATGGAATCATAACTAGAACCTAGGGCATTGCATGAATCCTAGGAATGAGAAATGTATGGAATGATAGCTCCTAGGTGTTGCATGAATCCTAGGGCCGGAAAACTAGATTGTATGATAGATCCTAGGATATGGCATGAATCCTAAGATGGAAAAACTAGTGGAATGTATATTACTGCAGTCTTGGAAAAATGGAAAGGAATATATAAGCTGCCTGTGAAATTAATTAACAGCTGCCTGTTATGAACAAAGAAACATGTTTGAGATCATGGAAATTGAGAACGTGAATCTGGAAAGTGAAACATATGATGTTCTGAGATAAAGGGCTGGAACCCTACGGGGAATTAGGAGTGGAGCTCCTGGAAAGAAAAGGAATGGAACTGAGATGTAGTTTGTACTGTCTCTTGGGTACGCAGTACCGAGGGAAGTACCTGTACCTGTTTTAGTGCAGAGTGGGGCCAGCCGCCCCAGGGACCCGGGGTTAGGCTTGGCCGCTCTGTACCGACTTGTTGGCCCTCGTGTACGTAGTACCGAGGAGAGCTAGTAGTGTTAGGAGAGTACTAGCTACCCCACGGGCCCCGGGGTTCTGCTAGCCTCCTTCACCGACTTGTTAGGCCCACTAGGGCAAACCAGGGTAGTCAGGCGAGGGTGCGCGGACTGTGGAGGGGCAAGGCCCCGGTTTGGTTACTGTGGAGGGGTTGGACCCCTGTTACTGAGAGGGCTCTGCCCTGGTTCCGTGCTGTGCTTTGGGCGCACCCGTTAACGGAAACGACTGACCGTGTGCCAGTACGGGCTAGCTACCTGTGCGTTTATCGCACGTGCCGTAGTCACCGTTACGTCTGTCAGTGACCTTGGGGTGGTTGACTGAGGGTAGGATCACCACGGGGGACTCTCCCGGCCAGGAGAGCACCACGTGCTACTTCTACTTTTGGAAAAGACTGCAATCAAGATCGTCCCACGAGGACATCCGAGATCAAGTAAAGGATCTGAGAAGTAAATGAAATAGTGAGAAAAATTGAAAGATGTAAATAAAAGAAAGTAATAGAATATAATAGCTACTGTACACTCTACTGTTGCCTTTAGTTAGTTTGCCACTCTACTCAGCGTTTGCTGACGTGTTACACTCGTTACCTTTTTCAGGACCAGGTGTTGAGCAGCCAGGGTCGGCGGCTGCAGAAGACGCTGGGCCGAGTAGGGTCCAGTAGAGTTGCCACAGTTTTGTACCTTCTTTTGTTTCTGTTCTAGTGAGTAGTTTGTTTCCGCTGTACCTTTTTTTTTACCTGCAGTTTTTGTTATATGATAAATGTTGTTTTACTGTTGTGGTGGTGCCTACTGTAGTAGTTTCTTTCCTTATTGCTGTACTTTCTTACTGTTAGTTATATTCATGCTGAATGTGGTTTATTTTACTGTCTTTTGGTTACTTCCTCGTTGGACGACTGGGTCTTGGGATTAGTCGAGTCGGTCCGGTTCTCGTGTCTCGTAGGGACTCGGGAACCGGGTCGTTACAAGATGGTATCAGAGCAAGGTCGTCCCGAGAAGTGAATCAACTGACTGAAAAATAACCAATTCACATGTTTATAGCTAGAGTAGCCACCACAACATATCTCTTGACTTGAGCTCTTAGAAGTGTTGTTAGGTACCGTCTGTTTTGACGTTTCCGTTTTGTTTCGCGTCTCCTTGCAGGAGATGCCTCGTCGTGGGACTGGCGAGACTGGCCGCGGGCGCGGCCGAGGGCGAGGTCGGCGAGGTGGACGTGCTGTCGTTGATGTCTCGGTGGACCAGCCACCACTCCCTGGCATCCAGGCCCAGGACCTCGCCAGACTGATACGGGATATTGTACGAGAGGAGCTCCACCCACCGCCCCGAGCACCTCCTCCTGGGGTTGCAGAGGGGGAGTCCTCTGTGGGGCCACGCGACGGACGCGGTGCTGGACACGAGGGAGGGGATGGGCCCCTGCCGCCCCCACCTTCCTCCGACACTTCTGTACACGAGACACCTTCGCCTGGAGGTGCACCAGCACCTCCCCTACAGCACCACTTCGAGCTTTTCGGACAGTTCCGGAAGCTGAAGCCCCCCTCCTTCAAGGGGGATGAGGACTCGACCGAGGCAGAGGACTGGCTTGAGCAGCTGGAGAAGATCTTCGACACCCTTCGCCCCCCGGTGGAGTGCCGCGTGGCCTTTGCCACGTACCAGCTGGAGAGTGCGGCACACCGGTGGTGGAGGGCGGTCCGGGGATAGGAGAGGGACGAGCCGACGTGGGACCAGTTCGTCACCCTCTTCTGTGAGCAGTACTTTCCCCAGACGTGGCAGGACCAGAGGAGGCGGGAGTTCCACACTCTCCGCCAAGGGACGATGACCGTGAGCGCGTACCGCATGCGTTTCTTGGAGCTGTCCCGCTTTGCAGCGACAGCGGTAGCCACTGAGGAGGAGCGCCTTTGGAGGTTCACCGAGGGGCTCCGACCTGCGATCCGGGGGTATGTCAAACCCCTGAAGCTGCCGACGTTTTCGAGAGTGGTAGAGGCAGCCATGACTTACGAGGAGACCAACCCGTCCGCGCGAGAGACCGACGGCGGGCGGAAGAGGCCCTTTCAGCCAGACTTCTCACAGGGCCGGCGAGAACGGAGACACGTGGCGTCCGCAGGAGAGCCGTCACGTTGTGCAGGGCCATCAGTGGCCTTTGGGGGCCCTCGACAGGGGCCAGTCGCCAGCACCGGACCCCCGCCTAGCCGACAGCAGGGACTCACTAAGGGCGGGAGTCGGGTTCCCCTCTGCTACCAGTGTGGCCAGCCGGGCCACGTCAGGAGGGACTGCCCATCTAGGGCAGGAGGTCAGCAGATACTTCCCGCGCAGAGCACTGGAGGGCGCGCAGGAGGCCGCGGTTTCCAGGCGCGAGGAGGAGGACCGCAGTCGCGAGGAGGGTACCGGCCAGCACCTACCCGTCCGACGCAGAGTGTGGCTGCTTCGTCCGCACCTAGAGCTGAGGGGCGTATCAACGCCCTAACACACAGGGACGCCAGAGCTTCGGGATCCGTGGTAGCAGGTATGGTTTCAGTTTCTGGCAGACTCGTTTACACGCTTTTCGATTCCGGCGCTACGCACTCGTTTGTCGCAGACAGTTTCGCAGTTAGTTTGGACCAGGATTATACATTGTTAGAGAACCCGTTCGTAATCAGAGGTCCGAGTGGTCAGCTGTTTGTAGCTGAGGAGGTGTACACGGGTTGCGGGGTCAGCATCGGGGGACACAGCCTGCCAGCTGACCTGATTATGATACAGATGGAGGACTTTGGGGTGATCCTGGGGATGGATTGGCTGTCCGCTTACCACGCATTGGTAGACTGCTTTGAGAGGAAGATTGTCTTCTCCATTCCGGAGTTGCCTTCCTTCGAGTTTCACGGGCAGCCAGTGGACGGAGGTTTCAGGTGCATTTCGGCACTTCGGGCGGCGAGACTTTTGAGTCAGGGGTGTGAGGGCTTCTTAGCTTGTGTGGTGGCAGAGCACAGCCCCGTGGCAGACTTCCAGAGCATCCCGGTGGTCAGAGAGTACCCCGACGTGTTTCCAGACGAGTTACCAGGACTACCGCCCGAGCGTGAGATCGAGTTTGAGATCTCACTAGTACCAGGGACCAGCCCCATCTCCACCGCGCCATACAGGATGGCACCGCTTGAGCTGCGAGAGCTCAAGTCTCAGTTGCAGGACCTTTTGGAGAAGGGTTTCGTGAGGCCCAGTGCGTCTCCCTGGGGAGCCCCGGTACTGTTTGTAAAGAAGAAGGATGGGACCCTACGCCTTTGTGTGGACTACCGACAGCTGAATAGGGTCACCATCAAGAACAGATATCCGCTGCCGAGGATTGACGATTTGTTTGACCAGTTGCGGGGTGCCACGGTGTTTTCCAAGATCGACTTGAGGTCTGGATACCACCAGTTGAGGATCAGGGAGACCGACGTCTCCAAGACAGCTTTCCGCACCCGGTACGGACACTACGAGTTTTTGGTCATGCCGTTTGGGCTGACCAATACCCCCGCTGCTTTCATGGACCTGATGAACCGGGTGTTCAGACCGTACTTGGACCAGTTTGTGGTGGTTTTCATAGATGATGTACTCATCTATTCTAGAGATCGGACGCAGCACGGACAGCACTTGCGGATGGTTCTGGACACTCTGAGACGACGCAGGCTGTACGCCAAATACAGCAAGTGCGAGTTCTGGTTGAGGGAGGTGACCTTTTTGGGTCATGTGATCTCTGGAGACGGCCTGGCGGTGGATCCCGCCAAGGTCGAGGCAGTGCTCAGGTGGGAGAGACCGCGTTCAGTCACTGAGATTCGCAGTTTCCTGGGACTGGCAGGTTACTACAGACGGTTCATCAGAGGGTTTTCGCAGATTACACGTCCTATGACACAGTTGACTCGGAAGGATGTGCCTTTCACTTGGACAGACGCCTGTGAGGCGTGTTTTCTGGAGCTGAAGGAGAGGTTGACCTCGGCTCCCGTGCTCACCATTCCTGACAGTAGTGGCGGGTTCGTTGTGTACACGGACGCTTCCTTGCAGGGGTTAGGAGGTGTGCTCATGCAGAGGGGTCACGTGGTCGCTTACGCTTCGCGGCAACTGAAGCCCCATGAGCATACCTACCCTACCCACGACCTAGAGTTGGCAGCTGTTGTCTTCGCGCTGAAGACATGGAGGCACTACTTGTACGGTGAGACCTTCGAGATTTTTACAGATCACAAGAGCCTCAGATATCTTTTTGACCAGAAGGAGCTCAACATGAGACAGAGACGTTGGTTGGAGCTCCTGAAGGACTACGACTGCAGCATCTCCTACCACCCGGGAAAGGCCAATGTGGTGGCTGACGCCTTGAGCCGTAAGGCGCCCGCACGCTTGGCCAGTCTACAGTTATAGAGTTGGAGCCTTTTGGAGGAGGTGGGCAGTTGGCGACCTCTAGAGTTACGAGGGTACTGTGGGGCAGTGACGGTGACACGGCAGACCAGACCAGAGTTGATAGACCGCATCATCACGGGACAGATGGCCGATCCGTACTTGCAGTCTTTGCGCGACAGAGTACCGTCAGGGGACCCAGGGGACTTCTCTTTCACAGACCAGGTGTTACGCTTGAGGGGACGGCTGTGCGTCCCCAGAGACGAGGAGCTGTTGAGAGAGCTCCTGACGGAGGCACACGGTTCCAGATTCACCATACATCCCGGAAACACGAAAATGTACCATGACCTGAGACGCGAGTTCTGGTGGAGAGGGATGAAGCGGGATGTGGGTGAGTTCGTGCAGCAGTGCTTAGTGTGCCAGCAGGTGAAAGCCGAGCATCAGAGGCCTGCAGGGCCGCTTCAGCCGCTTCCAGTGCCAGAGTGGAAGTGGGAGAGCATCACCATGGACTTGGTGGTGGGCTTACCTGTTACCCAGCGAGGACACAACGCGGTCTGGGTAATAGTGGATAGGTTGACGAAGACGGCACGATTCTTGCCGATCCGAGTCACTTTGGGACCAGCACAGTTGGCAGAGAGGTATATCCGTGATGTGGTGCGACTACACGGAGTTCCGCGGGAGATCGTATCCGACCGGGATACCCGCTTTACGTCCCAGTTTTGGGCTGAGTTTCAGCAGGCTTTGGGGACGAGGTTGAGGTTTAGCACAGCTTACCACCCCCAGACGGACGGACAGTCGGAACGCACGATACAGACACTTGAGGATCTTTTGCGTGCCTGTGTACTAGACTGGAGGGGCTCTTGGGAGGAGCACCTGCCCCTGGCAGAGTTTGCATACAACAACAGTTATCACTCGAGCATCGGCATGGCTCCCTACGAGGCTCTGTACGGACGAAAATGCACGGCACCCTTGAGTTGGGTTGAGGTGGGGACCAAGTGGGAGGTTGGCCCCAGGTTGATCCGGCAGAGTCAGGAGGTAGTTGAACAGATCCACAGACGACTCCGCACTGTCAGGAGCAGACAGAAGAGCTACGCAGATCGCAGACGCAGAGAGGTGCAGTTCGAGGTTGGGGACCACGTCTTTCTTCGTGTTTCGCCCATGAAGGGCTTACAGCGGTTTGGGGTGAGAGGGAAGCTCGCGCCGAGGTTCGTGGGGCCCTTCGAGGTCCTGGAGCGGGTTGGACCCGTTGCTTACAGACTTGCCCTTCCCCCGCAGCTTTCTGGTGTGCACGACGTGTTCCACGTGTCCAACCTCAGGAAGTACGTAGCCGATCCCAGCCACGTACTGAGTCACGAGAGCGTCGAGGTGAACGACGACCTGACCTACCCCGAGCGGCCAGTGCAGATCCTAGACCGAGCCGTCCGCAGGTTGAGACGAAAGCAAGTACCCCTGGTAAAGGTTTTGTGGAGGAGCCAGCGGTACGAGGAGGCTACCTGGGAGCCTGAGGCGGCAATGCGGGAGCGGTACCCAGAGCTTTTCGCGGGTACGTCTTTTCGGACCGGCTTCGGTCCTCTTTGAGTTTGTTATGGTTATTTGGACATCCTTTTTCCGCACCCTAGTTGGCGCAAGTTTCGGGGATGAAACTTCCTTTGAGTTTGTTATATTGTAACGAGCGCGTGCCCCAGACGTCTTTTAAGACGTCTGGGAGGTGGCCCAGACGTCTGTAAAGACGTCTGGGATCACATCCGGACGTCTGACCAGACGTCCGGGATAGTTTACAGACGTCTGGCGAACAGTTATGCTCGCACGGGATATTCGTCTGCGCGCCTGTGCGCGCAGACCTGCGATCCGCATCTTCTCTGCGGCTGCAGGCGACTGCGGCCGTCTCTCCCTCCTCTCCGCGCGGCGTTAAAAGGGGGAGGGGGCGCGCCTCCCCTCCCGTCTCCACCATCTTCCTCCTTCTCTCCTGCCTGTGCGCGAGAGCGAGCGGACGCGAGGGCGCAGCGGCAGCGGCGGCCGCAGTAGGCGCGGAGGAGCTGCGGCGTGCGAGGGCGGGGCTCTGCCGTGAGGGCGAGCTCGCCGGGAGCGGCTTGGCCGGCCGGCGGAGGGCGCAGGGGGGCGCAGAGCGTCGCGGAGAGGGACCTGCTGCGGGCGGAGCAACGGACGCGCGAGGTGCGACGCGGGCGGCGTCGCGAGCGGAGGCTGAGCGAGGTTCTGATTCTGGAAAAATCTCCAGAATCAGACGTCTGGACTGATATCCAGACGACAAGGTCGACGTCTGTGAGATCATACAGACGTCTGAAAGGTGAGTTCCGCTTTCTCCTTCTTTCTGTCGACTGACCGTACCGAGGGAGGAGGGTTGGCTGTGCGCAGGTGCTCGGATTCGTCATCCTTTGCGAATCAGACGTCTGGAAGTTGTACCAGACGGCGGGAGTGACCTCCAGACGTCCGGAGAGACCATCGGACGTCTGGGATCTAGGAGATACGTCCCCACAGACTTCTGGACGTCCGGGGAACCAAGCCGAACAGGTAATTCTCTGATCCACCGTTTAAGACGCCTGGAAGGAGTTCCAGACGTCTGATTTTGCACAGTATTGTCTTTCTCGACCCGTTAGGGCCCGTTTGGGCTCCGTTTTCCGCGATTCGAGTTGCGTTCGTTTCAGAATTTATTCCTCTACCCGCCTACAGTAGCTATACACTGTTTTGAGACACTCCTTGTGTTTGATCCTTGTGATAGGACCTCGTTCGGTTGCCGTCTTGAGAGTCGCGGAGGCGCGCGGGATTCCCGACCACGCCCCCATTACTCCCGTTGTACCTGGTAGAGTGGTTTTAAGCATTAAAAAAAATCTGTTAAAGTATGGAATCATAACTAGAACCTAGGGCATTGCATGAATCCTAGGAATGAGAAATGTATGGAATGATAGCTCCTAGGTGTTGCATGAATCCTAGGGCCGGAAAACTAGATTGTATGATAGATCCTAGGATATGGCATGAATCCTAGGATGGAAAAACTAGTGGAATGTATATTACTGCAGTCTTGGAAAAATGGAAAGGAATATATAAGCTGCCTGTGAAATTAATTAACAGCTGCCTGTTATGAACAAAGAAACATGTTTGAGATCATGGAAATTGAGAACGTGAATCTGGAAAGTGAAACATATGATGTTCTGAGATAAAGGGCTGGAACCCTACGGGGAATTAGGAGTGGAGCTCCTGGAAAGAAAAGGAATGGAACTGAGATGTAGTTTGTACTGTCTCTTGGGTACGCAGTACCGAGGGAAGTACCTGTACCTGTTTTAGTGCAGAGTGGGGCCAGCCGCCCCAGGGACCCGGGGTTAGGCTTGGCCACTCTGTACCGACTTGTTGGCCCTCGTGTACGTAGTACCGAGGAGAGCTAGTAGTGTTAGGAGAGTACTAGCTACCCCACGGGCCCCGGGGTTCTGCTAGCCTCCTTCACCGACTTGTTAGGCCCACTAGGGCAAACCAGGGTAGTCAGGCGAGGGTGCGCGGACTGTGGAGGGGCAAGGCCCCGGTTTGGTTACTGTGGAGGGGTTGGACCCCTGTTACTGAGAGGGCTCTGCCCTGGTTCCGTGCTGTGCTTTGGGCGCACCCGTTAACGGAAACGACTGACCGCGTGCCAGTACGGGCTAGCTACCTGTGCGTTTATCGCGCGTGCCGTAGTCACCGTTACGTCTGTCAGTGACCTTGGGGTGGTTGACTGAGGGTAGGATCACCACGGGGGACTCTCCCGGCCAGGAGAGCACCACGTGCTACTTCTACTTTTGGAAAAGACTGCAATCAAGATCGTCCCACGAGGACATCCGAGATCAAGTAAAGGATCTGAGAAGTAAATGAAATAGTGAGAAAAATTGAAAGATGTAAATAAAAGAAAGTAATAGAATATAATAGCTACTGTACACTCTACTGTTGCCTTTAGTTAGTTTGCCACTCTACTCAGCGTTTGCTGACGTGTTACACTCGTTACCTTTTTCAGGACCAGGTGTTGAGCAGCCAGGGTCGGCGGCTGCAGAGGACGCTGGGCCGAGTAGGGTCCAGTAGAGTTGCCACAGTTTTGTACCTTCTTTTGTTTCTGTTCTAGTGAGTAGTTTGTTTCCACTGTACCTTTTTTTTTACCTGCAGTTTTTGTTATATGATAAATGTTGTTTTACTGTTGTGGTGGTGCCTACTGTAGTAGTTTCTTTCCTTACTGCTGTACTTTCTTACTGTTAGTTATATTCATGCTGAATGTGGTTTATTTTACTGTCTTTTGGTTACTTCCTCGTTGGACGACTGGGTCTTGGGATTAGTCGAGTCGGTCCGGTTCTCGTGTCTCGTAGGGACTCGGGAACCGGGTCGTTACAAGCACCACCTGCTACCCCTTCACTATCCATTGCCCCACCACCACCAACTACCCTTCTTCCCCCTCTACCAACCCTCCTCCTCAACCTCTTCCTTTACACCTACCTCCTCCTTCTCGTCCTCTTCCTTCACCCCTACCTCCTCCTCCTTCCACCATAGACACCCCCTCCTCCTCCCCTCCACTACCACTTATGTTGCCACCTCGCTTCACCACCCTCACCACCTGGATAGGGGCGAGACCACTTGGGAGAGGTTCATAGAACTCTTCTGTGAGTAGTACTATTGTTAGTCTTCGAAGAATCAGAGGTGGCGCGAGTTCCAGAACCTCTATCAAGGAGCGTGATGAGGTGTGACTCATCATAGCTAAAATGCCCAAGTTAAGCTAGAAACTAGGTTAAACACTATCTTATTAACACAATAAATGAGTTAAATGTGGGAATTAACAAAAATGACCTAAAACATCAAATTTGTATTAAAAATGCATAATTAGGTTAATATTTAAGATATTCTACTCACAAATACAAATTGATAATCCAATCACCAATTGAACACATTTCTGAGCTTAAAAGTTCAAATTAAGGGTGAAATTAACTTCTAACATGTTCAATTAAGCTCCAATGAAAATTTCATTGCATTTGGACATCATTAGGACCTCGCATTTAGAGTTTTATATATAGGTCCTCTATGCATAACACTTTATACAAATAAAAACCTTCTAGGGACTTCTTTGAAAGCTGTAGGGACTTATTTGCTAGGCTTGGAGGACTACTTTGACCTAATTTTAGTCACTTATGGGCTTTGTCCTAAAATGTGCACCGTTTCAATAAAATCCCTTGAGTACAAAATTTGAAATACGCCTGCTACCTCGTGTGCACTGTAGCTCGTGAAGAACTCGAGCTATAGCTACCATCCATCCATGTTCCCATTGATCCAATGGTGGATTTCCGTCCATTCTTTGCATGCCCTTGCACGGAGGATTATAGTAGCCTCTAGATCCCATCCTATGATGGGATTCTTCTTAAAAGCTTCCCATGCACGCACCAATCCTTCATCCATGTCTCCTGCTCCTCTTCCTCCTTTGCTGACTGCCGGTGATAGGGGTGGTGTCTCCTCCTCCGATTCATCGTTGTAGCAACCAGCTGTAGCCTAGGGACCTTATAACTCAGCTGGAGACCCTCGCATCTCCCTTCGTCGTCACAACAACCCACTGTGAATCCAGGAAACCCATTCCTCCACTTAAAGTAGGATTTACTGCTTTCTAGGATAGTTGTAGTGCTTGCTAGAGTAGTGTAGATCAATTAGGAGTAGAATTAGCTAGCGAATTCATGAATTTGGTAGTTTAGTTAGGAGTAGATTAGCGTAATGTTGATCCACCTCCTCAGATCAATCAAGTTAGAGGAGATGAATTCACCCCTTCATTGTGTTCATCTGATCTCTCCCCTCACTTCACACATACTTCTGCACATTTTCCTCGAATTTTACATCGCCAATCACCCACTCATCAAGGCATCAAATCAGATTTGATGCCTTGAGCATTCAGATCCAAATGTCATATAAGGGTCATCCCATTCATTTCACTAGTTCAAAATGACCCTCTTCTGATGTTGAATGAGCTTATTTGTTGAATTTCTCAGATGTGATTTCAATTTGATATTGATCAGAGTTTTGGGTTCTTTAATGATAACTAGAGCCAAGGATGATCAGTCCTCCTGATTTGAGGCTCTAGCCATGATCTACATAGAGGAGATTTAGATTTGATCTTAAGGATTTCAGTGCATTCTTCTAGGTTTTAATTCAGATCGAGAGATCTGAAGATTTGAGATTCATTTTGAATGGATTTTATTGACTGATCTAAATTCTTTCTTCATGTTGTCTATGGCGCAAAAGAGGGATTAAATCAGGACTTTTCATGTTCTAAGAGTTTTAATCTTATTTGATTGAGTTCTAGATCAATCAAAGAAGGTTTTAATCACTTCTAAATTAAGCTTAAGTGCTTTTGAAAGCTTAATGTGAATCTTTACCTTGCACTATCTATAGTGTAAGATAGGGATCATATTAGGGTTTCAATGATTTCTGGGAATTGTATTTGGATTTCCTTGAATTTCGGAGGTGTTAGAAAAGAGTTTCAGATGATTTTTCATGAGATTTAATCATCCATCTCAGATTTGGGATGTAATTCTACAACCCAAATATGAGATGAAATCTGGATTCTAAAGGCAATTGATGAAGATTTTGATGCATGTATTTGATTTTTAAATCATAATCAGTTCTTAGATGGTTGTTTAAATGTGTGTTTTTAACTCAAATCTCCCAAATCAATATATTAAAGTGCTGCATAGCAGCTACATTCAATGGGTTTCAACCCTATTTTTGAGTGAAGGTATGATTTGATGTTGGGAATGAGCAGTAGCAGCAAGGCTACTCAATTTGGCATCATGATGAGCAGCAATTAGCTGTTGAATTTAGACACAACAACAATAGCAGTAGCTGTTGTAAACATCAAGCAGAGCAGCTGAATTAGCTGCTAAAATCTGATAGTAGTAGGGTCTCGAAGTAGGAGTCCAAGGTGGATTTTGAATTCATTTTGAGGATTTCAAGGAGCTGACGTGTTTTGTATTGTTAGAATTTTAGAACAAGCATTCATGTACAAGGTTTTGATTTTAATCTTATCTGAATTACATATAAACCTTGTTTAAATCCTTTGTATGCAGCATGAAATAGGCTTAACTGTCCAATCTAAAATTTTAGTGAAATTCATAGTGAAAATCATGTTTAAATGCTCCATTATCTTTCATGTGACGTGTTGAGTGTTGTAACGAATGTGTGCCCCAGACGTCTTTTAAGACGTCTGGGAGGTGGCTCAGACGTCGGACAAGACGTCTGGGATCACAACCAGACGTCTGATAAGACGTCTGGGATCGTTTCCAGACGTCTGGAAATCCGTTATTTTCGACACACGCGAGTCGCCTGCGCGCCTGAGCGCGCAGACCGCATATTCCCTCTTTTTCTCTCTGCGGCTGCAGGCGGCCTGCCACCTCCTCTCTCCTCCTCGCGCGGCCTTAAAAGGGCCACGCCTCCCCTCCCGTCTCCACAGTCTCCTCCTTCTTCTCCTTCCTGTGCGCGAGAGCGAGCGGACGCGAGGGCGGTAGCGACGACCGCAGTGAGCGCAGAGGTGCGGCGTGCGAGGGCGGAGCTCTGCCGTGAGGGCGAGCTCGCCGGAGCGGCTTGGCCGGCTGGCGGAGGGCGCAGGGGGCGCGGAGCGACGCGGAGAGGGACCTACTGCGGTCTGAGCAGCAGGAGCGCGAGGTACGACGCGGGCGGCGTCGCGAGCGGAGGCCGAGCAGGATTCTGATTCTGGAAAAATTTCCAGAATCAGACGTCTGGGTTGATAGCCAGACGGCAAGGTCGACGTCTGTAAGATCATACAGACGTCTGAAAGGTGAGTTTCCGCTTTCTTCTTCCTTCTTGTCGACTGACCGTACTGAGGGAGGGGGGTTGGCTGTGCGCAGGTTTGCTGATTCACCATCCTTTGCGAATCAGACATCTGGAAGTTGTACCAGACGGCGGGAGTGACCTACAGACGTCCGTATGGACCATCGGACGTCTGGGGTATAGGACAGACGTCCCCGCAGACTTCTGGACGTCTGGGAAACCACGCTGAACAGGTAATTCTCTGATCCACCGTTTAAGACGTCTGGAAGGAGTTCCAGACGTCTGATTTTGCACAGTATCGTCTTTCTCGACCCGTTTAGGGCCCGTTTGGGCTCCGTTTTCCGCGATTCGAGTTACGTTCGTTTCAGAATTAATTCCTCTACCCGTCTACAGTAGCTATACACTATTTTGAGACACTCCTTGTGTTTGATCCTTGTGATAGGACCTCGTTCGGTTGCAGTCTTGAGAGTCGCGGAGGCACGCGGGATTCCCGATCACGCCCCCATTACTCCCGTTGTACCTGGTAGAGTGGCTTTAAGTATTAATAAAATTTGTTAAAGTATGGAACCATAACTAGAACCTAGGACATTGCATGAATCCTAGGAATGAGAAATATATGGAATGATAGTTCCTAGGTGTTGCATGAATCCTAGGGCCGGAAAACTAGATTGTATGATAGACCCTAGGATATGGCATGAATCCTAGGATGGAAAAACTAGTGGAATATATAATAATGCAGTCTTGGAAAAATGGAAAGGAATATATGAAACTGCCTGTAAATTGAGTTCACAGCTGCCTGTTATGAATAAAGAAACATGATTGGGATCATGGTTTGTAAGAACGTGAAACTGGAAAGTAAGACATAAGATGTTCTGGAACCCTACGGGGAAGTAGGAGTAGAACTCCTGGAAAGCGAATGGAATAGAATTGGGGAAGTGAGCTGGCCCTTGAGTACGGAGTACCAAGGAGAGCGACTGTCCCCCTGTTTAGTGTAGAGCTGAGCTAGCCACCCCAGGGACCCGGGGGTTAGGACTGGCCACTCTGTACCGACTTGTTGGCCCTCGTGTACGTAGTACCAAGGAGAGCTAGTAGTGTTAGGAGAGTACTAGCTACCCCACGGGCCCCAGGGTTCTGCTAGCCTCCTTCACAGACTTGTTAGGCCCACTAGGGCAAACCAGGGTAGTCAGGCGAGGGTGCGCGGACTGTGGAGGGGCAAGGCCCCGGTTTGGTTACTGTGGAGGGGTTGGACCCCTGTTACTGAGAGGGCTCTGCCCTGGTTCCGTGCTGTGCTTTGGGCGCACCCGTTAACGGAAACGACTGACCGCGTGCCAGTGCGGGCTAGCTACCTGTACGTTTATCGCGCGTGCCGTAGTCACCGTTACGTCTGTCAGTGACCTTGGGGTGGTTGACTGAGGGTAGGATCACCACGGGGGACTCTCCCGACCAGGAGAGCACCACGTGCTACTTCTACTTTTGGAAAAGACTGCAATCAAGATCGTTCCCATGAGGACATTCGAGATCAAGTAAAGGATCTGAGAAATAAATGAAATAGTGAGAAAAATTGAAAGATGTGAATAAAGGAAGTAATAGAACATAACAGCTACTGTACACTCTACTGTTGCCTTTAGTTAGTTTGCCACTCTACTCAGCGTTTTGCTGACGTGTTACACTCGTTACCTTTTTCAGGACCAGGTGTTGAGCAGCCAGGGTCGGCGGCTGCAGAGGACGCTGGGCCGAGTAGGGTCCAGTAGAGTTACCACAGCCTTTTGTACCTCTTTTGTTTCTGTTCTAGTGAGTAGTTTTTGTTTCCGCTGTACCTTCTTTACCTGCAGTTCTTGTTATATGATAAATGCTGTTTTACTGTTGTGGTGGTACCTACTGTAGTAGTTTCTTTCCTTACTGCTGTACTTTCTTACTGTTAGTTATATTGATGCTGAATGTGGTTTACTTTACTGTCTTTTGGTTACTTCCTCGTTGGACGACTAGGTCTTGGGATTAGTCGAGTCGGTCCGGTTCTCGTGTCTCGTAGGGACTCGGGAATCGGGTCGTTACAAGTGTGTTTGAGTACTTTTACTGATGTTCCAACCCTTAAAACACATTTAGAGGTCTTAGGTTCATTATTGAATCTTCCATTCAAGCCTTGAGTGTGTTAGATTGTAAAAACATAAAAAATCTAAAAAAATTGTAAATAAATAAAAAAAATATGTTTTGAGTAGGATTAGCTATTTATTAAAGTATATGAGAAGTTTCAAAGTATTCCAAACTTTCGGGTTGGTAGAACATACCAGTCGACGGTTCGATCTACTCTGAAACTTAATAAAAGAACACAACATGAAAAATACAAAAAGAAACTATTCTTCCATCATGTGAACTTCTCTCTCTCTCTTCTCTTACCTCTTTTAAATTCATAAATACCATAGAAACTTAAAAATACACAAAACACCTTGTATATGGTATTTGTACTTATAAATTTGAACTATTTAATAAACTATATGTAAATAATGTACTATATGTAAATATTGTACATAAATAACTTATAAATGTATTATATATATTTAAATAAGTATTTAGGTTGAGTTATTGAATATATAACTTCATTATATAATTATATATTAGCTTATAGTATATTATATGTACTTAAATTAAGATAATTATAAATAAGTATTTAAACTTGTATAATAGTATCTATTACTATACATATGTATTTAAGTATTTATTACATACCTAATTATACCTGTACGTTGATTTGTTTATGTATTTATTGTAAATAATTAGATTAGTAAGTTAATTAGGTAAATTATTAAGTTGAAATAATTAGAAATTTAACGTATTATTGAAGTAACTTGTATTGTACACTTGTATATAATAATTTTAATTATTTAAACCTATTTATAATACATTTATACTCTATAATAATATTTATAACTAAATTATGTGTATATCTATTAATAATGTGTAATTAAATGTACATAAATTAAAATAAATGACATAAAATAAATTAAAATTTTTTAATAAATATCTTATTATGTAAACTAACTAATTATCAAGTCAATTGAAACATTAAATTATTAATTTGAACATTAATTAAGTAATTAAGTTGTAAAATAACGTGTACACAGCATTAAGCTTAAGTAACTTTTAAATATAATTAAATAAGTTATTACCCTAAATTAACTACATAATTATGTATCCCTATATAAGGGTTTTCCAATGGTATAATTTATTTGGAATTTGGACTTAATTAGGGTGCTTAATTCGAGGCCCAAATCTTGGCTTCAAAACACGCAGCACACGCCTAATCCCTGATAACATTAACCCCACCTCGATAGCTCTTCGGTGCGTGTAGCTACATAAAATGAATTGCGTCAAAGACCTCTCCCGTCATCAAGCACCGGGCTCATATAAAACCATACCCTTTGATACCCTTGAGCATAAACTGAGTATACTTTGAGCATTGTGTGGGGTTAGGAGCCCAGGTCTATGTCCAGTTCAGTTGAGTCGGATATGGGTTGAAACTATACTTTAAACCACCTAACTAAGAGCTAGGGATTGGTTTGTAGTAGCGATTTGGTCCCACCCAAGGGGGTGCTGTATATCCCTTGAACCAGACCGGTCTCGCCTACTATAAAATTAACTTTTTATTAATTGAGGCATGCATTGGGTGTGAGGATGAGCAAAAAATTCTAAGTGTTGAGAAGTGCTATGTGTTGAGTGCATGTGAGACTTGGTAAGTTATAACACTAAGTGTGGGAGCTATAGTGTGCATGTACTGTTAGTGTTAGTGTATGCGTGTATATGTATATGTATGTACTGTATATGTATAGTATATATGTATATAGGTATATAAGTATATATGTATATGTATACTTAGTATATAAGCAGAGTGTAAGGTAATTCTTTGAGCCTTTTATTTGTATATGTTTTTAAGGTTATAGTGACATATATATACATCACTGTACATATAGTATCTGACACTATAAGTGCTAGTATATGTTAGTATAACTTAGTTTAGTATATATTTGTATTACTTGTGTACTTATACTTAGGTATTGTTTAGGATAGTTGTATATAACTAACCTAGAGTAGTTTAATTAGTTTTTCATGTTTGTTTAGTTGTAAATATGTTTGAGGCATTGTAGTTAGTATTAATTGATTCATTTTGTACATAATTAACTCAATTCATTTATTCTTTGATTCATCGATTCATTTGTAAATATAATTGACATTTTTGGAATAAAAGAGTATTTTTGGATAATAAAGAGTGATCTCTCCCAATAACTACCTCCCAGTGAATGACCTGGAATAAATCAGTAAAAATTATGTAAATAAATAAAATGACATGACATCTGTTTGTATTGTGACTATACTACAACAATGACACCATTAAATCACACTTTTAGCATGCAAACGATTTTTCATGATCATATTTTTGGCACCGTTGCCGGGGAGGCAACTTTCTATATGCCAAAAATCTTATTTTATTCTTTCTTTATATATATTTTTGATTTGTTTGTAATATTCATTCTTTTATTCAAATTCTTTATTGTAAATAGATTCTTTTATTCATTCCATTCTTTGATTTATTTTTGTATATAATTATCTTACTAATCATTTGTTGTTTTTGCAGCACCTGAGGAGGAGTAGGAATGTCATCTTCCCAAAGGAGTTCTACTTCCTGGTGTACCCGTTGTGCCTCTAACCTGACTTTCAGGAGGAGTTTTTCCATGAGTTGCAGATTTCCTATTTTTAGTATATAGTGTAGATAGTAGTTTAGGTTTAGGAGTATATACTTAAGATTCTTTGTATAGGCATAAGTTGTAAGAGCTTGTTCTCACAAATAACTTGGACTGTGGATTCTTTTCTCTCTCTCTACTCATCTCTTATCGATCGTGATTTTTCATATTGATTTCTTTTTTGATTTGATTTTGCTTTGTTGCATTAGAAAATCCAAAAAAATTACAAATACAAAAATACCAAAAATATCTCGTATTTTATCTAGCAGCAACATATTCATAGGCATCCATACTTAGGATTACACATTTTCTGCTAGATTTCTTTCCTTCTTAAATTGCATTTATTGAAGAATTGCTAGAGTCAGGTACGCATTTTCTATCTTCCCTTAGCTCCTGCCATATTGCATTTTACTAATCTAAAAAGACCATTCCTTGATTTAAAGAGATTTAAAAAGTAAGACTAGTTGCCTGAAAAACACTTTTATATATTCAAACATAATTCAAAAGGAGACATAATAACTTGTTTGAAACTTGATTGCGCTTTTATAAAAATCTATTTCTTAATTAATTATCGTGTACACACTACACAATCACTTAAGAACACAAACAAATGAGTTTCTATCTCATCTCCTTGAGCAACCACAAGGTCTATATTCGTACGTCAGTCTTATCCAGATTTCAGGTGAATTTTAGAGGTCTGCACCATGTTAGGTCTTCTATAGGATGTGCGTGATTTCATTGATAAATTATCTATTTGCGTAGTATATATTTTAGTGTAGCAAACCCCTAAGAAAAATACATGTTTTCTCGCTTACTTGATTGATTGGTCTTGATTGTGTGAGATTGATATTGGGATTTCTATTGTTTGGATTTGATTGCGATTGAGTTTTTCTTCCTTGAGTTGCGACTACTTCGCAAATTGTTTTTCAAAAATCAATTCATGGACTGTAGGAGATCCCAGAACCCATCCTTGGTACCTCCATTGGGTGCTGATGCCCAAGCTTCTACATCCACATCTTTGCCTTCCATAGCAAATCCTATACCTCCAAGGCCTTAAACTCCTATCCATTACTCCACTCATTCGGAGGATGATCGCAATTTCGCATAATTTGAGGACTTCGAAGAAGATCCTCCTCATCTTTATGCACATCCTCCATCACCACCACCTTAACTACATAGATTCCAACCTCCTCCCTACCCTAACTTTCCTAACCAACCGCACTCGGAGTGAGGTGTACAACCTAACCTACAACACTTGTACAATACACAACTACAGATGAATACCCTTACACAATAAGTGCAATAGCTTATCAAGTTGTTAATCTATTAGCTAACTATTCGCTGACTTGTTAATAATCATAAGAAAGCACTATTGTCCGATTTTTATCCCTGGCAACGGCGTCAAAAATATGATCATCTATTATCAACTCATACTAAAAAGGGGCTTTAAATGTTGTTGTTGTAATATATGTCACAAATACAAACCGTTGTCACGTCAATTTTATTTAAATACTTAATTTTTACTGGTTTATTCTAGGCCATTCACTGGGAGGCAGTTATTGATATACATCACTCTTTAAGTCAAAAATATCAATTTCATATACAAGAATGAATGAATAAATTAAAGAATCAAAGAATGAATCAATTATATATAAAAGAATGAATTAAAAATAATTCCAATGCTTGAAAATAATTATATACAAATAAGTATCAAAAATCATAAATAAATACTCTATATTATCTATTTACATCTAATAATAATAATACTTAGCTATATGTATAATAATAAGTAATAATATATACTATACTAACTTAACTTACTAATATCTACAGTAACATATAATGTATCTACAGTGACGTATGAAAGTGTCGCTAAAACCTTAGAAAAACTGTTACGAACGTGGCCTCAAGATGGGTTTTTAAGATGTCTGGGAAGTGGCCCAGACATCTGATCAGACGTCTGGAACCCTTTCCAAACGTCTGGTATTAAATTTTTACGGCATACGGGGTTGCATCTGCGTGCATGTGCACGCAGACTGCACCCGCCGCTCTCTTCTCTCCTATTTCCCTCTCCTCCTGTAGGGCACAACTCCTTTCTCTCTCCCTGCGTGGACTTATAAGGCCCCTCTCCCTCACCCTCATCTCCTTAGCTTTCCTCTTCTCCTTCTCCTTGTCAGTGCGAGAGCGCGAGCGAGCAAGTGTGCGGCGGCAGCAGCGGCCGCGGCAAGTGTACGGGAGGGGGTGTTGCGAGAAGAAGAAGACGCTCGACCGTGAGGGCTCGAGCTTGCCGGGGCAGCTAGAGCCGGCCGGCGGGGGAGCAGCGGGCATGGAGTATCGCGGAGGGGCTGCTGCAGCTCGGGTAGCAGGCGGACGGGGAGCGGCGCGACCGTGCGTTGCGGGCAGAGAGCGAGTCAGGCTCTGATTCTGGAAAATTTTCTAGAATCAGACGTCCGGGCTTACGACCAGACGACGGTGAAGACGTCTGGAGGACTGTCCAGACGTCTGGCCGGTAAGATATTTCTATCTTCTTCCTTTTTCGCGGCGGACGTCTGGGCTTACGACCAGACGACGGTGAAGACGTCTGAGGACTGTCCAGACGTCTGGCTGGTAAGATATTTCTATCTTCTTCCTTTTTCGCGTGTACGGCCATGCGGCCGTCCGCCACACCTTCGTCTGTGAACCGTCATGCTGAGAGCAGGGTGGGTGCGTGTAGGTTCTTCTCGGGAGGGCACGAGGACTCGCCATCCCACGTGAATCGGACGTCTGGCCGCAGTGCCAGACGACGGGAAGGACTTCCAGACGTCCGGGGTGACCATCGGACGTCTGGGAACTAAGCCAGACGCCCCTGCAGGCTTCTGGATGTCTGAAGGACTACATAGAGCGAAGGTACACTCTGACACACATTTTATGTAACGACCCGGTTCCCGAGTCCCTACGAGACACAAGAACCGGACCGACTCGACTAATCCCAAGACCTAGTCGTCCAACGAGGAAGTAACCAAAAGACAGTAAAATAAACCACATTCAGCATGAATATAACTAACAGTAAGAAAGTACAGCAGTAAGGAAAGAAACTACTACAGTAGGTACCACCACAACAGTAAAACAGCATTTATCATATAACAAGAACTGCAGGTAAAGAAGGTACAGCGGAAACAAAAACTACTCACTAGAACAGAAACAAAAGAGGTACAAAAGGCTGTGGTAACTCTACTGGACCCTACTCGGCCCAGCGTCCTCTGCAGCCGCCGACCCTGGCTGCTCAACACCTGGTCCTGAAAAAGGTAACGAGTGTAACACGTCAGCAAACGCTGAGTAGAGTGGCAAACTAACTAAAGGCAACAGTAGAGTGTACAGTAGCTATTATGTTCTATTACTTTCTTTTATTTACATCTTTCAATTTTTCTCACTATTTCATTTACTTCTCAGATCCTTTACTTGATCTCGGATGTCCTCGTGGGACGATCTTGATTGCAGTCTTTTCCAAAAGTAGAAGTAGCACGTGGTGCTCTCCTGGCCGGGGGAGTCCCCCGTGGTGATCCTACCCTCAGTCAACCACCCCAAGGTCACTGACAGACGTAACGGTGACTACGGCACGCGCGATAAATGCACAGGTAGCTAGCCCGCACTGGCACGCGGTCAGTCGTTTCCGTTAACGAGTGCGCCCAAAGCACAGCACGGAACCAGGGCAGAGCCCTCGTAGTAACAGGGGTCCAACCCCTCCACAGTAACCAAACCGGGGCCTTG
The DNA here is from genome assembly GCA_037157565.1 of Thalassia testudinum. Taxonomy (NCBI): domain Eukaryota; kingdom Viridiplantae; phylum Streptophyta; class Magnoliopsida; order Alismatales; family Hydrocharitaceae; genus Thalassia; species Thalassia testudinum. The sequence continues at coordinate 50,892,016 of JAZHRO010000018.1, read as the reverse complement.
CCCCTCCACAGTCCGCGCACCCTCGCCTGACTACCCTGGTTTGCCCTAGTGGGCCTAATGATGAGAACCTCATCATGAGCCATAACTAGCTCATTTTGACCCAATACAAAGGATAAAAGCTCCTACATATCTCAAGGAAAGGCTTAACTCAGAGAATTCTGAGTTTGAGAAGAAATCCAGTCATAAGGGGTAAAAGTGCAATTTTACCAGTATAATCTGCATACAGGGTAATTCAGGGCCCAAACACAGGTCAGAACAGCTTAATAAGAATAAAAGTGGGACGAGATGATCTAGCAAGGGCTACAGCACTTTCAAGGAACCAAATGATAATCTGTAACCCTAAAACAACCCACTTCAATTCACAAGGTTCGAGGCAAAGTAAAAATAGAATAAACCCTCTAAAATTCATAGAAAAATAATCTCTAGGGTTTAGAACCTTCAATTTGGCCTTTAGAACCCATTTTGACCTACATTGAGAACCATGCCCAATTAATAACTTAATTTGGGTTTTTGCGCAAATTGACCGGTCAAACAAGGTTTAATATGAAAATAAAATTCACCATCAGATTCCTTAGGTCCTAATTAGTCATGTATAAAAACTTGAGCCTAAGAAGAAACCTCCTTGACCGACTTTACACTTTGGTCCTCATATATTTACTCTTTGGCCCTCAACTTTTGAACCCTCGCATTTAGGCCCCTAACTCTCCTTCGTTCTTTGCAAACAGGTCCCTCCTGCAAAACCCTGCCAGCACCATGCTCCGGCGACCTTGCGCGGAGCATGGCGCCGCGCAGGGTAAGGTGGAGGACCTGGCATGTGTACCGGAGGGTGCCCTGCGTCGTCAGCCGTCGCAGGAGCACCCCCATGGTCCTTGCAGCCCCCCCTACCGGCCGTGCGAACGCACGGACGGTATGGGTTCGAATTCCGACCATGCTCCGGCGAGGGAGACACGTCGTCTCCCTCCGCCTTCCTCCCTGCTTCAACCCTATAAATACCCCCCGCCGCTCCACCGACCAAGGCAGCCTGGACCTGACGGAGAAAACCCCCAATTTTCCTCTCTTCTCACTCCGGCAGACGCCCACCAGCTCCGGCGGTTCTTCCTCCTCCTCCTCTTCGCTCTGCCGCAATACCAGCAGCAGAGATTTCTTCCCCTGTTCTTTCCGCGTCGCGCAATACCGGCGCGCGCTGCCTCTGCCCCGTCGTCACCGCCGTCCTTCCCCCACTGGGCACTGTCTTCTCCGGCGACAGTCGATACGACTGTCGCCCTGTTCCTCCCCCTTCGTCCCTGCAGTTAAGTTAGACTTACTCCCCTTCTCCTCCTCTTTCTTTCCCCGCTTTCGATTTAGTCAATTAAGCCCTCTACCGACCCTGTTCACCCTCATCCTCTCCGCCTCCGACCACCCTCCGGCGAGCCGCTCCCATCACCTCAGCGACCCACACGGCTCGCCGACCACCGCAGAACTTCCGCCTCCTCACCCTGATCCTCTTCCGCCCCTCCACTTCCCACCAAACACCCTCTGCAGACCCACCGAACACACCCACTCCCTCGCTCACAGTCTGACCTAGGACGACCTAACAGCTCCATCTCGCCCCCTGCAGACCCCCTGACCACCTTCGCCGTGCCACGGCGAAGGTCCTCCGCCTGTCTGATTTGGCCGAGAGGCCGTGCCATTGGTTTCAGGTTCCAGGCCTTGACCGCCATTGGCGAGGAAGCTCGAAGCCTGCTCGAGGTTGCTCCAAGCCGAGATATCCCAGATTGAATAGCCACGGCCAGCGCGGAAGAGTCTCACGCACACACCCTGGCCCTCGATTGGAGCTGTACGCCTCAACAGCCGATGCAATTGGGAGCACCATCCCTGCTGCAGGCGTAAGAGAATTGGGGTGGGACATTTAGTCCCACCTCGGAATCTCTCAAAGGCGCGCGGACACATAAATTGAAAAACTGCCTTATGCTGTTTGCCTCAGTTACCACGGGGTGAGGTCCCTCTCACCCGACCCGACTCGGCCTCGTCCGTGACCACGCTCCGCGGACCTGGCCCGACCCGATTAGACTGACCTGCACTCCTCGCCCACCACGCACGCCGGTGGGCCTGGACCCGGGCCTGACCCGAACCCGATTACCCGATAGCGCTCTGGGAGAGCTTCCGAGGAGTGATTTCAGAGAGAGAGATACGCGGGGGAGGGGGGTAGAGTAGGTTTTTGTCTTGACGAATGAACTCTGAAGTGTGCAGGCCAAAGAAGAAGAAGCAGACCCGCTGAAGAAGAAGGAGCTCCTGCACTGTAGCGAAGGCATTGTTAAGTCGTCTCAGCACCGGGGCAGACGACGGAAGATCAGCAGCCAAAGAAGAAGAAGACCCGCTGAAGAAGAAGGAAGAGCAACGGCCATCGCGCAAGAAGAAAAAGAGAAGTCAAGGCAGGTGAAGACAAAGAAGAAGAAGGAATGAAGAGAAGCAAGAAGCAAGAAAAGAAGAAGACGATCTGACGAAAAAGAAAGAAAGGAAACAAGGAAGAACAGAAGAAGAAGAGCACGAAGGGAAAATCTGAAGAAAGCAGAAGAAGAAGAAGAAGAAGAAGAAGAACAGGAAGAACCAAAGACAAAGAGGAAGAAAGAAGAAAAGAAGAAGAAGCCAATTTTTCATCTCTCTCTCTCTCTTTATTTTTGTAATAGAACTTGTATATCTCTAGAATACAACTTGCTCCCTGAGTTCGACCTCGGGAACTCTTTCAGTTTTCCGAGTAATAAAAATTTTATATGAAACGTTGGTGACAACCGGCTTTACTACAACGATATAACCGAAACCGGTCAAACCGACGCTCCACCATTTTGGCGCCGTTGCCGGGGAGCAACGGCTATTCTAGAGGTAAACATTCCTGTATTCTTTTATTTTCTGATAATCTCCTCTCTTTTGTGCAGCTACAGGAACTCAAGAAGACAAGCAACCACACCAAAGACAGGTAAATTTTTCCTCTCACTATTAACCCCTACACTCTAAAGAGGAAGAAAAGAAAAGAACAAGCAATATAGGGCTAACCTGTCTTCCATATTTAGTAACCATAAAAGTTGCATGTTTTCAACTCATTATTTCTGCACACTATTAAGGGTATTTAAGGGCTAACACATTCTTGCTTGAGCCCTAATTACCCAACAAAGAATTAACTGGACCAAGTAGAGCCAACCTAGGATCCAACACTAGGGATTTAGAGACACACTCCTTAAGCAAGAATTGAGAAAACCAAATGAAGTGTGCCCAAGCCCTTGTCTGAAAATACCTATTCAAAGAAAATCTAAAACAATTGGCTCTCTCTAAACACTTGAACCCTAAAAGACAGGACCTAAAAGCTCTCAAAGAAAACAAGAGGTAAAGTTGACCCCTTGGGTCAACCAACCTTAAATTAGGTCACTCTTTGCACTTAAAAGACTAAAGTTCAAGTGAAAACCTTAAGCACCCTGATCTTAAAATTGGTAGACTTAAGAGGTCAAGATCCCCATTCTGGTCTACCTGGAACCGCAGTGACAAGAGAGGTCGGGTGGGGGAAACCCTGTAACCCGTGGGGACGCTCTACCGTGTAGGGGTCTTCGCGGGACTCTCCCTCTCTGGCTGCCCAGGTAATTCTCAGGTGGACGATCTTTCTGATCAAGGGGTCCATCTGCCCCGAACCTCTATAGTCACCCAACAATTTTTGGGTGTCTTGATTGGGTCCAGCACCTGCTTATCTCATCCAGCCCTTCAGTATTTTTCAGGAGGTCCTTGAAACCTCCTATAGAAATTCACTCTTCCCGAGGCTAAGCCTCGGCTCCTTTGTTTTTGCAGAAATCATTAACAAAATCCCCTTCTTCCATCTTGATTCAAACTTTGATTCTATTCCACCACCTGATCCAATTATGCAGCCTAATTACCTAGCAAGACTACCATTCAAGAAACCTGAATATCGGAGATCTATGAAAGATAAAATGATCGAGGATGCCATAAGATTCTATGAAAAAGAAGAAAAAACCTCAACACCAGTAGGAGATATTCAGGTTGATGTCCCAACAACCACATCCTTCATCATAAACTGTGCCCAAATTCTATTGACTGGAATTTCAAAAGGATCAACCCGAGATATGCTCATGACAGGATACATTGAGATGGAAAAATTACACCAATCTGAATACCTTCAATGCTTGACAAATCCTGTACTTTGGGAACAACACCAAGATGCCCTTATAAAACGGGTAGAAATGATGAAATCAGTAGAACAAATTATCAACCAGAAATACCCGTATAAACCAGAAACAGAGGATGAACCATCTTGGAACAGTATTAAGGAACAATTCAGTTTCCCAGATCTCGGGATTGAGGCACAAAGTGGTTGTAAAATCCCAACCCAGATAGAAGACAATGTTGAATTAGGTTGGGATATTGCAGGAGAACACAATGCTGAGCCAACCCTAGGCCATAAATCACCAAGCTTAGAACTTCAAGACTCCTGCAATAACAAGATTAGAATTGAACCTCTGGAGGGTATAAATTCCGCCCCTTGTTTTGATAAGGTAACCCTCGAAGGTTATTCAGACTTAGGTTCTAATAATTCTACCCACATCCTAAGCCTAGAACCTAGATCTGAAACTTGTTGGGAAGATTATGAGGCCCCTTATGAGAAAGATCAAATTTTTACAGAATATGATTCCGGGCCTCTATTTAATGAATATCCCTCTCCAACATCCTCAGGAAATCTGATCGATTTCTCAGAAAACATGCCAATTTATGATACAGAAACTGAGGAGTTGGATGAGCAAGGTTTTAATAGGGTCTATCCTACCAGCTTAGAGCTTGAACAGAACATCTTTTTGAGCCCAGAAGTGATATATAGGCTAGAACCCAATCAGGCTGCTGATTCCACATCTGATGATTTCTGCTGTGGTGGAATTCATGATCATTTTCGCCAACTCTCCGACAATTTCAGATCTGACTATAATTGCGGAGAGATTCCCCTTCCTGAACGTGCCAGGCCTATCTACGACCTCAGTTCACATGATTCTGACTCTGACTCTGAGGTCCTGATTCCCGAGATCACCGATAACACAGAATCATTCCTTTTCGATCCTCAGGAACCAAAAACAGAAAATGCCAAGAGTGATTGCAACCCAGAATCCAAATTTTTTCTCGAATCCGATTTCTTTCATCCTACAAACACTCTTCCGGCATTTGATAGTTACCCAGAGGACTCTCTACAGAAAATCACCTATCATCTCTTCCTAGAAGAGCCCTCGTACACAATGGCCACCTCATCCGCACACACAGAACGGATCAAAACCTCTCCCAAACCCCGACCCGCAACCGGACTCAATTTCTATGCTGATTCACCTCTCACCGAGCCGATTGCATTTCCACATCGGGTTTCGAACATTGATCAGACTACATACCATGCTCTATCATTCTCTGATCCCTGTAGGGTTCCTGCATCAACCACTGATTATCCTACGGGTCCCTACTCTGACCAGGCTGATTCGGCTCAGCCAAACCCTGCGTTTACACTTCCACATCCATCTGAGCCTCATAGTTTATGGTGGGTTCCACACTTTTTTATACACATCTATCAACCCACCAGATTGATTGGGTTTGGGCTGCATCATCAGCCTGTTGATCTGAACAAGCACCTGGTTGGACCAACCAGGCTCTTAATCAAGGTGCTTGTCTTACAAAACTCTGCTGAGTTGACCATCCCCTCTCCATCGCATTTCCCGCTTGGCTGAAGGCATCAAATTTAGCGCTCAACGGGAGGCAGCCCGTCATTCTCTTTGAAAACCTGAAACTTGTTCTGACAGCTTTTTGCACTTGAAGTTCACACTTTAGGACAGCCGACTCCACCTCAGGTGCTTGCATCTGAGATTAGAAATCGTCCGCAGCAGTCACCCCGACCCATTCACTCATCAAAACAGCTATCCTAATGTATGAACTTAGTCGAATAGAAACCCCTAGGTTACAATGAGGACATTGCAAATCTTAGGCATGGGGGGGTATGAAAAGTGCAAAAACTCGTAAGAAAAGGTTTCAAACAAAAAAATTCACATATGCCAAAAATACCATAAAAATTAAAAAATTTTCGAAAAAGAATAAGAGGAAAAGAGGAGAAGGAAAATTTTGTGAAGGAGAGAAGAAACAAAATGAAAAAGGAGCACAAAATTATAAGAAAAGTTGATAGTCATTAGTAAGGAACTAAGGAATTAACCTAAGTTCTAGACCTCATTCAAGAAAATAACTGAAAAGTGCACAATAAGATTAGTAAGAATGCAAACCTTAGGCATTCTTGAATAGACTCTTAGTACTCATTAAGATCTGGACACTCCTCAAGAGGTTGAGGAGAAGGAAAAGCTGAAGTATTAAGTCTAAGGCTTAGGGAGTATTCGGCCTCGTTAACTAATTTTTGGTTTACGGGACTCAGTAACCTAAGCACCCTAATCTCACACACAGCCTGGTTCAGTAAGCGTAAAAATCAGAATCACGCAGAAGCGTCGCAAAAATCTGAAAAGAACACCTAGAATAGGAATGGCCGATCAACACAAGTTGATTTGGACGAGTTCCCAGCGCGGAGAGGCGGGAAATCCCCTCGAAGATGCGTAACAAAATATCATCTCCTCGGTGCTTGTCTCTTAGGATATTTACATATCCTACGGGGGGCATGTAAGCACTCTGCTGGTTCAGATTCCATGGATGGCATTATCTCGAAGTGTCAATTGCCAGGGTCTGGATTCGGCCACGGAATACCATGGATGGGATTATCTCGAAATCTCAATAGCCAGGGTTCCGGGGGTTGCCATGGGCGGTGCTATCTCGAAGCATCGATCGCCAGGAACCCTTGAGGATTGATGATGGGAGCAAGGAATCTGATACAGACCGTGTTGAAAAGCTAATCCTAGGCTAGAACTAAAAAGAAAAAGAGAGAGAAAACTCTCCAAACAGAAAAAACTTTCTATCTCTCTCTTACAAAACGCACTGCGAACTGGGCCAGGGCTAAAATCATTTCAAGCACGGGTGCTTTAACCACGAAGTCCAATAAACCTTAGGTTAGTTCTTGCGGGCCTTAAAAACCTTTGCTAAAAGACTGAGGCTAAGGCTAGACAGATTTGGATCTTGATTGGTACTAGAGTATCTTTTAGGCCTATGGTCAGCATTCTAACCTAATCTATGCTCAAATAAAAAGGCACTTATCTAAAACCATTAAAAAACTTCATGGTCTAGAACAAGGGTTGAAACCTTAAGTTTTTTGCTAAGGGACTAGCAAAAGCTAGGCATGGGGGTATGATGAGAACCTCATCATGAGCCATAACTAGCTCATTTTGACCCAATACAAAGGATAAAAGCTCCTACATATCTCAAGGAAAGGCTTAACTCAGAGAATTCTGAGTTTGAGAAGAAAACCAGTCATAAGGGGTAAAAGTGCAATTTTACCAGTATAATCTGCATACAGGGTAATTCAGGGCCCAAACACAGGTCAGAACAGCTTAATAAGAATAAAAGTGGGACGAGATGATCTAGCAAGGGCTACAGCACTTTCAAGGAACCAAATGATAATCTGTAACCCTAAAACAACCCACTTCAATTCACAAGGTTCGAGGCAAAGTAAAAATAGAATAAACCCTCTAAAATTCATAGAAAAATAATCTCTAGGGTTTAGAACCTTCAATTTGGCCTTTAGAACCCATTTTGACCTACATTGAGAACCATGCCCAATTAATAACTTAATTTGGGTTTTTGCGCAAATTGACCGGTCAAACAAGGTTTAATATGAAAATAAAATTCACCATCAGATTCCTTAGGTCCTAATTAGTCATGTATAAAAACTTGAGCCTAAGAAGAAACCTCCTTGACCGACTTTACACTTTGGTCCTCATATATTTACTCTTTGGCCCTCAACTTTTGAACCCTCGCATTTAGGCCCCTAACTCTCCTTCGTTCTTTGCAAACAGGTCCCTCCTGCAAAACCCTGCCAGCACCATGCTCCGGCGACCTTGCGCGGAGCATGGCGCCGCGCAGGGTAAGGTGGAGGACCTGGCATGTGTACCGGAGGGTGCCCTGCGTCGTCAGCCGTCGCAGGAGCACCCCCATGGTCCTTGCAGCCCCCCCTACCGGCCGTGCGAACGCACGGACGGTATGGGTTCGAATTCCGACCATGCTCCGGCGAGGGAGACACGTCGTCTCCCTCCGCCTTCCTCCCTGCTTCAACCCTATAAATACCCCCCGCCGCTCCACCGACCAAGGCAGCCTGGACCTGACGGAGAAAACCCCCAATTTTCCTCTCTTCTCACTCCGGCAGACGCCCACCAGCTCCGGCGGTTCTTCCTCCTCCTCCTCTTCGCTCTGCCGCAATACCAGCAGCAGAGATTTCTTCCCCTGTTCTTTCCGCGTCGCGCAATACCGGCGCGCGCTGCCTCTGCCCCGTCGTCACCGCCGTCCTTCCCCCACTGGGCACCGTCTTCTCCGGCGACAGTCGATACGACTGTCGCCCTGTTCCTCCCCCTTCGTCCCTGCAGTTAAGTTAGACTTACTCCCCTTCTCCTCCTCTTTCTTTCCCCGCTTTCGATTTAGTCAATTAAGCCCTCTACCGACCCTGTTCACCCTCATCCTCTCCGCCTCCGACCACCCTCCGGCGAGCCGCTCCCATCACCTCAGCGACCCACACGGCTCGCCGACCACCGCAGAACTTCCGCCTCCTCACCCTGATCCTCTTCCGCCCCTCCACTTCCCACCAAACACCCTCTGCAGACCCACCGAACACACCCACTCCCTCGCTCACAGTCTGACCTAGGACGACCTAACAGCTCCATCTCGCCCCCTGCAGACCCCCTGACCACCTTCGCCGTGCCACGGCGAAGGTCCTCCGCCTGTCTGATTTGGCCGAGAGGCCGTGCCATTGGTTTCAGGTTCCAGGCCTTGACCGCCATTGGCGAGGAAGCTCGAAGCCTGCTCGAGGTTGCTCCAAGCCGAGATATCCCAGATTGAATAGCCACGGCCAGCGCGGAAGAGTCTCACGCACACACCCTGGCCCTCGATTGGAGCTGTACGCCTCAACAGCCGATGCAATTGGGAGCACCATCCCTGCTGCAGGCGTAAGAGAATTGGGGTGGGACATTTAGTCCCACCTCGGAATCTCTCAAAGGCGCGCGGACACATAAATTGAAAAACTGCCTTATGCTGTTTGCCTCAGTTACCACGGGGTGAGGTCCCTCTCACCCGACCCGACTCGGCCTCGTCCGTGACCACGCTCCGCGGACCTGGCCCGACCCGATTAGACTGACCTGCACTCCTCGCCCACCACGCACGCCGGTGGGCCTGGACCCGGGCCTGACCCGAACCCGATTACCCGATAGCGCTCTGGGAGAGCTTCCGAGGAGTGATTTCAGAGAGAGAGATACGCGGGGGAGGGGGGTAGAGTAGGTTTTTGTCTTGACGAATGAACTCTGAAGTGTGCAGGCCAAAGAAGAAGAAGCAGACCCGCTGAAGAAGAAGGAGCTCCTGCACTGTAGCGAAGGCATTGTTAAGTCGTCTCAGCACCGGGGCAGACGACGGAAGATCAGCAGCCAAAGAAGAAGAAGACCCGCTGAAGAAGAAGGAAGAGCAACGGCCATCGCGCAAGAAGAAAAAGAGAAGTCAAGGCAGGTGAAGACAAAGAAGAAGAAGGAATGAAGAGAAGCAAGAAGCAAGAAAAGAAGAAGACGATCTGACGAAAAAGAAAGAAAGGAAACAAGGAAGAACAGAAGAAGAAGAGCACGAAGGGAAAATCTGAAGAAAGCAGAAGAAGAAGAAGAAGAAGAAGAAGAACAGGAAGAACCAAAGACAAAGAGGAAGAAAGAAGAAAAGAAGAAGAAGCCAATTTTTCATCTCTCTCTCTCTCTTTATTTTTGTAATAGAACTTGTATATCTCTAGAATACAACTTGCTCCCTGAGTTCGACCTCGGGAACTCTTTCAGTTTTCCGAGTAATAAAAATTTTATATGAAACGTTGGTGACAACCGGCTTTACTACAACGATATAACACAAACCGGTGAAACCGGCTCTCACCACCACCTAACAAGTCGGTGAAGGAGGCTAGCAGAACCCCGGGGCCCGTGGGGTAGCTAGTACTCTCCTAACACTAGTAGCTCTCCTCGGTACTACGTACACGAGGGCCAGCAAGTCAGTACAGAGCGGCCAATCCTAACCCCGGGTCCCTGGGGTGGCTGGCCCCACTCTGCACTAAACAGGTACAGGTACTTCCCTTGGTACTGCGTACCCAAGAGACAGTACAAACTACATCTCAGTTCCATTCCTTTTTCCTTCCAGGAGTTCCACTCCTAATTCCCCGTAGGGTTCCAGCTCTTTATCTCAGAACATCATATGTTTCACTTTCCAGATTCACGTTCTCAAATTCCATGATCTCAAACATGTTTCTTTATTCATAACAGGCAACTGTTAATTAAATTTACAGGCAGCTTTATATATTCCTTTCCATTTTTCCAAGACTGCAGTAATATACATTCCACTAGTTTTTCCATCCTAGGATTCATGCCATACCCTAGGATCTATCATACAATCTAGTTTTTCGGCCCTAGGATTCATGCAACACCTAGGAGCTATCATTCCATATATTTCTCATTCCTAGGATTCATGCAATGCCCTAGGTTCTAGTTATGGTTCCATACTTTAACATATTTTATTAATACTTAAAGCCACTCTACCAGGTACAACGGGAGTAATGGGGGCGTGATCGGGAATCCCGCGTGCCTCCGCGACTCTCAAGACTGCAACCGAACGAGGTCCTATCACAAGGATCAAACACAAGGAGTGTCTCAGAACAGTGTATAGCTACTGTAGGCGGGTAGAGGAATTAATTCTGAAACGAACGCAACTCGAATCGCGGAAAACGGAGCCCAAACGGGCCCTAAACGGGTCGAGAAAGACGATACTGTGCAAAATCAGACGTCTGGAACTCCTTCCAGACGTCTTAAACGGTGGATCAGAGAATTACCTGTTCAGCTTGGTTCCCCGGACGTCCAGAAGTCTGCAAGGACGTCTTTCCTATACCCCAGACGTCCGATGGTCCACACGGACGTCTGTAGATCACTCCCGCCGTCTGGTACAACTTCCAGACGTCTGATTCGCAAAGGATGGCGAATCAGCGAACCTGCGCACAGCCAACCCCCCCTCCCTCAGTACGGTCAGTCGACAAGAAGGAAGAAGAAAGCGGAAACTCACCTTTCAGACGTCTGTATGATCTTACAGACGTCGACCTTGCCGTCTGGATATCAACCCAGACGTCTGATTCTGGAAATTTTTCCAGAATCAGAACCCTGCTCGGCCTCCGCTCGCGACACCGCCCGCGTCGCACCTCGCGCGTCTGCTGCTCAGCCCGCAGCAGGTCCCTCTCCGCGTCGCTCCGCGCCCCCTGCACCCTCCGCCGGCCGGCCAAGCCGCTCTGGCGAGCTCGCCCTCACGGCAGAGCCCCGCCCTCGCACGCCGCACCTCCTCCGTGCTCACTACGGCTACCGCTGCCGCCCTCGCGTCCGCTCGCTCTCGCGCACAGGAAGGAGGAGAAGGAGGAGACGGTGGAGACGGGAGGGGAGGCATGCCCCTTTTAAGGCCGCGCGAGGAGGAGAGAGAAGGCGGTCGCAGCGCGCCTGCAGCCGCAGAGAGGGAGAGAGAGGAATCGCAGGTCTGCGCGCACAGGCGCGCAGACGAATCTCCCGTGCGAACATAACTGTTCTCCAGACGTCTGTAAACGATCCCGGACGTCTGGTCAGACGTCTGGATGTGATCTCAGACGTCTAGTCCGACGTCTGGGCCACCTCCCAAACGTCTTAAAAGGCGTCTGGGGCACGCGTTCGTTACATTTTAAGACGTCTGGAAGAGGTTCCAGACGTCTGATTTTGGGCAGTTTCGTCGTTTTCGACCCGTTTAGGGCCCGTTCTGAGTCTGTTTTTCACGTTTCGAGTTGCGTTCCTTCCATAATAAAATCCTCTACCCGTTTACAGTAATTATATACCGTTCTGAGAAACTCCTTGTGTTTGATCCTTATGTTAGGACCCCGTTCCATTGCAGTCTTGGGGGTTGCGGAGGCGCATGGGATTTCCAACCACGCCCCTAGTACTCCCGTTGTAGCTGGTAGAGTGGCTTTTAATTTATTTAGCATAATTTGTTACAATTGTAGAACAATTAATAGAGTCTAGGGTATTGCATGAACCCTAGGACTGAGAAACTGGATTGAATGATAGATCCTAGGGTATTGCATGAATCCTAGGACTGGAAAACTAGATTGAATGATAGATCCTAGGGTACGGCATGAATCCTAGGACTGGAAAACTAGTGGAATATATATATATATATATATTGCAGTCTTGGAAAGTGGAAAGGAATTAATAGCTGCCTGTAAATTAATAGCTGTCTGTTATGAACGTAAGACTGGAACAGTGAAACCTGCAATGGCCAAACAAAAGAATACGAACCCTACGGGGAATTAGGAGTAGAACTCCTGGAAAGAGAATAGAACGGAACTGAGAAAGTGAAACGTGGAAGTGTGTTGTCTCCTGGGTACATGGTACCAACGAGAGCACACATTACCTCTTAGTGTAGAGGGGAGCTTGCCGCCCTCAGGTTGAGACTGGGGTGGGTTTGGCCACTGTACACCGACTTGCTGGCCCTCGCATACGCAGTACCGAGGAGAGCTACTAGTGTAGGGAGAGCACTAGCTACCTCACGGGCCCCGGGGTTCTGCTAGCCTCCTACACCGACTTGTTAGGCCCACTAGGCAAACCAAGGTAGTCAGGCGAGGGTGCACGGACTATGGAGGGGTTGGACCCCTGTTACTGAGAGGGCTCTGCCCTATTCTGGTTCCGTGCTGTGTTTTGAGCGCACCCGTTAACGGAAACGACTAACCGCATGCCAATGCGGGGTAGCTACCCATGCGCTTATCGCACGTGCCGTAGTCACCGTTACGTCTGTCAGTGACCTTGGGGTGGTTGACTGGGGGTAGGACCACCACGGGGGACTCTCCCAGCCAGGAGAGCACCACGTGTTACTTCTACTTTTCAGAAAAGAGTGCAATCAAGATCGTTCCCACGAGGAACATTTGAGATCAAGTGAAGGATTTGAAAAATAGATAAATTGTGAAATAATAAAAAGACGTAAATAAAGGAAGAAAGAAAATATAACAGCTACTGTACACACTACTACTTTAGTTTTTAGCTGCCACTCTACTCAGTGTTTCGCTGACGTGTTACACTCGTTACTTTTCAGGACCAAGTGTTGAGCAGCCAGGGTCAGCGGCTGCAGAGGACGCTGGGCCGAGTAGGGTCCAGTAGCGTTACCCGTAGTTCTTTTTGTACTTTCTGCCACTGTAGTGAGTAGTTTCCTTGTTACTCCTTGTACTTCTTTATTGTAAACTTCATGTTATGTACATATTTGTTGTTTTACTGTTGTGGTGGTGTATACTGTAGTAGTTCCTTTTCTTAATGCTGTATTTTGTTACTGCTAGTTATATTCATGCTGAATGTGGTTTATTTTACTGCTCTTTTGGTTACTTCCTCGTTGGACGACTAGGTCTTGGAATTAGTCGAGTCGGTCCGATTCTCGTGTCTCGTAGGGACTCAGGAATCGGGTCATTACAAAAACTATCTGCATAAGCTAAGGTAAAAATTAATATCTATACTGACACAAAATACTATCTACAGTGATGAATATATCTGTCACTAAAGCTATAACTACTCGAAATATATTCTATATTTACATACATAGCTCAAACAATACTACTATACTCTAAATATACTTAGATACTTATTATTTACATATATACAGTATACATATACTCTATATACACATATATACACTTGCACAACTCATTAACACACACTCATGCACTCAACACACACAGCATACATGCATACACACTCAACTTACACCACACTAAGGCCAACACTTAGTACACAGACACAACACAGGGGCAACACGTAGGCAAATTTTGCCTTCGCTTCTCTCTTCTCACAGCTTCAGCCAATTCAAACTGGCTTGGTCTGATTTTTAATAAAAAATTGGTTTAATTGACAGGAGACCTTTTCGAGGGATACACAGAGGGCCACCCTAATTATCATTAGGTGCATTTTAACCGATTTACAACTCATTGTTGGGCCTAATTAGACCCATGCACAGTGCATGATTTGCAGCCATGCACCGCACAGTATAGTCTCATGCCAACGTCAATTCTCATTCGTTTCATATGCTCTGAGGTAAGGGAAAGGAAGTAATGTATAATGGAGGCGCCGAGTGCTCATTACAACTGCGAAGGGCATATGAAAAAACACATATAAGGCGGTGTGCCCATGCATACATTTCCGATATGGCACTAATTAAAGCGCCCCTTAAGCGCTGCTATGCGTGTAGGTGTAGTTTTGAGTTGATTGATTTGGCCCCTGATTTGAGGGCCTAAATTAGTTCCAAATTTGAAATAAAATATAGGGTTTTAAAGCCCTTATGTAGGGCTACATAATTATTTAATTTATTTATGAAAGAATTAGTTTTACTATATAAATAAATTAGCTAAACTTTACAACTTATACACATTAGTTTATAAGTTTATTTCTTAATTAACATTTAAATTACTTAATTAATGACCAAATTGACATTGTACAGTGTTAATATACATATTAATTATTAAATACATATTTTTATGGTATTTTACACATTTTATTTTAATTTACATACATTTAAATATGCATTTTCAGACTTATACATATAAGTTAGGTAAAATAGTATAATACAGTATAAATATAGTTAAATTACTTCAAATTATTTAAAATATTATAATACAAATATAAAATATAAATTATTCCATTAATAACTTAATTTGCTAATTTATTTTATTTTAAGTAAGTAAACTACTTCATAACTTATTAAATTAATTATTTACTGTATTAATATAATTAAATTAATTTGTAGGGATTATAATGTACATAATAAGTATATAAATACGTATGTACAATAGTACTTAGAAATAATTAGATTTATTGGGGTTTCTATAATTTTATAGCTTATAGTACATATAAGTTAATTAAATTAATAGATAATTATATAATAAAGTCATATATGATTTAAATTATCTTAAATACTTAGTTTACGTTATAGAATATATACATAAGTTATATATACAGTTTATAGACATTCTTCACTATGTACATATATTTAGCTTAGTATATAGCTTATATGTACAGGTATTTACATAGTATACATATTATTTTTGGGTATTTTTTGAGTTTTTATAATTTTTATGGATTTTATATATATGCTAGAGGTAGGGGATGAGACAGAAAGAGAGAGATGAGAAGAATGGAGTGTTTTTGGATTTTTTTTCAACTTGAGTTCTTTTATTAAGTTTTAAGGTATACCGAATGATTAGCTGGTATGTTCTACCAAGCTGAAGGTTTAAATGACCTTCAAACTTTGCATATACTTAAAAATATACCTATTCCTACTCAAGACACATTTATTTTATTTTTTTGAAATTTTTTTATAGTTTGTATTTATTTACAAGTCAAACTCAATCTAGGCCTTAAAAGGGTGTTTCGATGGGAACCTAAGGCACTAGGATGTGGTTTGAGAGGTGGAATGGCAATCAAAGGGTTTAGATGTGTTGTATATCTCATATGGAAGGTGGTCAAGCATTTTAATGGGTATTGGACTCCAAAATCATCCAATTTCAATGTTTTGACAGTTGGATGCATATATATGCTGACAAAAGAAGTTTAAAATTA
The DNA here is from genome assembly GCA_037157565.1 of Thalassia testudinum. Taxonomy (NCBI): domain Eukaryota; kingdom Viridiplantae; phylum Streptophyta; class Magnoliopsida; order Alismatales; family Hydrocharitaceae; genus Thalassia; species Thalassia testudinum. Next base: position 50,876,258 of record JAZHRO010000018.1, on the reverse strand, counting down.
ACTTATAAGCATTCAAAAGAGATTCAGGGTCATTTAGAATACATGAAAGCTTGTACATGGTATATACAGCAATTAAAACACATGTCATCCATTTAAAACATCAAAACTTAGCTGCTGCCCCATTGATCAGACCAACAAAACAGCTGACAACAGCAGATGCTGCAAAGATAGCAGCAATAACTGCTGAACAGCAGCTCAGTCAATAGCTACTGATCTGCTTAGCAACTTCAACAGATAAATGAGTTCAATCCAGACATCTTAAACATATCAAAGGGTTGCTGTTGTAGCCAAATTTGTCATGTAGTTGATCTGATCATCAAATTCAGTATAAAAACATCCAAGATCAGACTTGGTAGAGTCTGATCTTGGATCTTTAATGTCCAAATCAGGTGTACTTCTTGTCCAAAAACTCTTAAAACCTATTTTAAACTAGATAAGATCTAAAAATTATGTTTATAAAGATAAGATTTCAATCCCTTTGAAACCATTTCAAATCTTCTTCCAAAAATCCTTTAGAATCCCAATCACAACCTCCAATATAAAATCATGAAAGTGGATATATGGAGGGCAAAATGTCACCCCAATTGGGCTTTTGCTTTGGGTCTTCTAGCGATCTCTCCACTCAATCTCCTTGAACACCATTGATGGGAATTCAAGGTGATTTAGTGGATTGATTAAGACCCATCGGGTCCTTGTTCCATCTCAAATTAGAGTGAACTGATTCTGAAATGACCCTTTCCAAGGGTCGGTAGGCTTTTTCCAGAGACTGTGAGGGTTTCGATGCAAATTTTAACCTCCTAAGTTTTTAGTGGAAGGACTTGTGGGAGTTTGACAAAGTTGCTAGGCTTTCTGTGCAATTTTCTAGGCCTACGCACACCACTCAAACCCTAACCCTAGGCTACCCTATAAAAACCCCCCCAACCTTGGAGTTCATGCCCTACCCCACACCCCTCTTCCCTGCGGCTACACACACACCCACCTCATCTCCTTCCTTCATCCTTTCCTTCCCCATCTACGCTGCTGCTAAGGGAGCTGTTGCACGAGGAGTGTGCAAGCTCGGGGAGGAGGCGGAGCCATCGTGGGAGCTAGGGGGAGGAGTTCTGTGCAAGGCTAAGGTAGCATCGGAGCTCTTGCAGCTCCTGTACGTGAAGGAGAAGACTTGGTTATGAGGAAGAAGGCCTTACAACAATTCTACGGAATCATTTTTCCGTAGAATCAGATGTCTGGGAGGACCCTCAAACATCTGGTCGGACGTCTGGAGTTGTATCTAGACATCTGGAATGGCACAAAAACCTGAGGTAAGACCCTGTTCAAGGTCTGTGCATTTGTACCGTCCCTACTACTAGCCTGAGCCTTGAGCAGTGTGTCACAGAGCGAAGAGGAGAAGCCTCCCACGAGGAGAAGGCTCGCGAAGGCCTGTGTGGGGGTCTTTTCCCGTAGACCAGATGTCTACACCTCTTGATAGATGTCATATAGGATGTCTGGAGGCAGCATCAGACGTCTGACTAGGTGATTTTCAAAGGTATGAGCTCTGGACGATCTCTGTGTGTTTTGGTACGAACCGCTCAGAGAAGGTCGTGATCGTAGGTGTCTATGTGTGCTTGCAGAGTCTTTGGGAAGAGGAGCAGGAGTAGCTGTCCAGACGCTTTAGGACATCTAGACGCATCTACAGACATCTGGTAGCTACCCCAGAAGTCTGTGTGTGTTGACAGGTGTCTGGAAGGACCTCAGGATGACCATGAGGGGTTCCAGGCGTTCGGTATTGATGAGTCCATTAAAATGGACTAATATTAAGCCTACGTATATTTAATCGTACAGTTTAGGTGTGTTAATAATGGCAATTAAGTTATAGAATATTTGTACGCCTCATGATTTAAGTTTATAACATTCTATAACTTAATTATTTTGTTGTTTTTATGTGTAGGTAATAAAATGCAGAAAGAACAAGGGTGGGGGGATAAATTCCCCAACACATAACAGCCGTGACTCTTTCCCCCCTCCCCCGCTGGACATTGGGGTAATCTTCCTCTTCCGCCGCCTTTCTCAACAACTATGACCAAGGATTTGGGAAAATCCCTTAACTCACACGCAAAGGAGAGAAGTTAAAAAGAAGAGGCGGGGAGAGAGGAAGGCCATCTTCCCCCTTGCAGGGAACAATTCCAGCGTGCATTGTGGATGGGCATCTTCCCCGCGCAGGAGCGTGGCCTACCCTTCCTCCGTGCACTTATCTCCAGCCGCATCCTCCTTTCAGCGCTTCCTCCCTTCAACACCAAGTGCAGCACTTCAACCCTCTGCAGGCACTGCGTCCGCCCCTGCCAGCACCGCAACCCATCCTGCCCTTCAGCTCCACACGCGCCCATCCATCCTGCAGTGCCCCCCTACTGCAGGCACTCACTCCACCTTTGCCTGCAGATCCGCCTCCCTTCAGCGCCTCCATCATCCCAGCAGGCACCGCACGCCAAGTTCTTCAGAGCCACCTCAAGCCAGTGCCTGACGCTCCCCTCACCTCCAGCGCACCACAGCGTGCACACCGCTCATCTGCAAGTGCCATCTGCCTTCACCATGAGCCCCACTGCCTGCTAGCACGCCAAACCGCTCGTCACCCTCTCATCCGCTCATGCACCAAGCCCGTGCCTCCCTCCAGCCACTGCAGGCACAAACCAGCGCACCCTACCGCAAGCCCCACCACAGGCAGCGCACTCCACCTCCACCTTCCTATAGACTGCACGCCTGCAAGTGCCTACTCGCGCACTAGCGCGCCCGCCCGCACGGCACCAGCCGCAGGCACCGCAGCAGCACCTCTGCCTTCTTATTCAACAAGCTGGAGCTCCAGCCACCGCCGCTAGCCACCTCCGGCCACCTGCATCGCCGCCGCTGCCACCACCGGAGAGCTCTCGACCTTGCCGTCCTCTTGAGTCTCGCAACAACACCTGCGGTGCTCTCCCTCTCTCGCAAAGAGGAGAGAGAAAAAAAGCCCTATTTTTCCCCCAATTAAAATTTACATTCAATGCCATTGCCACCTAATTTAATTTTATTTATTATTATTATATTGTGGCAGAATTGCATTTGAACACTCATAGTTCTTTATCATTGCATGACATTGATATTAACTAGTTTAAAGATTGATTTTTGGGCTAAACTTAAGTACTAATTGTCTTTAGTACACATCACGTGAAAATTGCATAAATTCATTATAAATTTATTGAGGATTTCGGTGAGGAAAGACTACACCTATACCCTTATCTTTTTAAGTTATTGCAAATCTACTTTCCTTCACATTTTAAGTTAGATTTGAATAGGGATTTCGCACTGTCCGAAATAACATTAAACAATTAAGTATTGATTGCATACTTACCTCCCTGTGGACACGACCCGCTCTTCTGTGAGTGGTTATTTTCATTGTTTTTGATTAGTCGATTTTTCCACCACATAAATACTATAACGCAAAGCGAAAAGTTGTCTATCAAAATTGGTGTCGTTGCAGGGGAGCCAACAGACGCAATTGATTTACTTTATTGTTTTTTTTGAGTTGTGAAATTATCTAATCATTTTTATTATTGTGCGAGGAATCTGACACGGCGATGAGGCGCAGCAAAGCGATGACTTTGAACGTGAACAATGCGCACGGCAGAGACAATCCTTTTGGTGGACCTTGACTCCACCTGGAGGACTACAACAGGAACACGTGGGCCTTGATCCCATGCATATATGCTTACAGAGAAGCCTATTTCTGATTTAGGCAGTAGGTCTTAGTTAGATTTAGTTAGAGAGACATTAGAATTTAAATTACTGTCTTTTGGGCCCTTGTTGGGTATTTTTGGGAATGTATTCCCATTTATTTAGATTATAGGATTATTTGAACTGTTTTGAACTGCATTTCAGTTAGTTAGTTAGATTAGGTCTGTTTGTTATTATTATTAAAAAAAAAATATTCGAACTGCCTACTAGAAGCTGCATATCTATAGGACGATCATCTAGGACTGAATGAGCAGCATCTAGTTTATTTTTTATTGCATTGCATTCATACACTACACGAAGAAAGCTGGAGTAAGGTGCGTCTTTTCTTGAGCATTAATTACTTGTCATGCATATGCATTGAACCTAAATCTAAGACCACTAAAGTGCTTGAATCAAATTAATTCAGTGGTCACTTTAAACTAATTGGGACTGTTAAAAGGTTGGACTGTAAAATCTGTGACAAAATTGTGTGCAAAAAGATCCTGTTTGTGGAATTTCAAAAAAATCAAAACACGATCGTATGCTTGCACACTTGAGACACTGTGCACCTCACACATAAGGTCACTAGATAAATTTCTACCTCTCCTCTTTTGCACCACAAGGGAAGTGAGTCGGAAATCAACAAGCCTATCCACCAAGTTACTTCGGTTCCTCGTGTGTGGGCTCGATTCGAGACTTCCATCCCTTACGAGTAGGTCATAGGCACTAGCGAAGGTTGGCCTAGGAAGCGTAATTTTTGCAAAACTTGTTTGGCCACCAACTAAACATATAACTCTAAGACCTGCAATCTACTAAAAACAGATCCCGTTGAATTTACGTTTGCTGTGACAATAGGACTCTTTAGGAAGTTTTCTGCTGAATCCTAAGAAAGTTAAAATTGTTTTGCTTAAAGAAATGGATTACTCTTACTCCTATCATTCAGATTATCAGAGTCAATACTTCCCATCTTTTAATCAGGATCCCATGCTCCGAGCGTATCCATCCTTTGATGGGTACATTGATAATTCATGGGATCATTCTCATTCTTACCCTGGGAGTACTGGCTTGATAACTCCCACTTTTGAGTAGAGACTAGGAGCAGGATTTTCCAATCCTGAAATCCCTACTTCCATGCAAACACCCAACCCTCCCACCCTTCATGATTTTCCGTATCGAGGTTGGACCGATACCCTTAGGCAACTAGAGTCTGAAATTGACTATCCTCCCCAACCTGATAATAGTAGCCTCTCCTCTTTTATGATAGAAATGCAAAAACAGCAAAAGGAAATAATGGAATCAATGGGAGAGATGTTGAGGAATAGTCAACACTTAAATGAAGAAATAAGACAACTTAGCTACATGCTTCCCAATAATCTTGATCCCTACCCAATAAACCATGATTATGAAAATAATTCTGAGGAACCTAATGACAATAGGGATCCAATTGTAGGTAGCATCACTTAGACTCTTCCAATGAGACACGGTCACTAGAGGATAATGATCATAGTGATTATCCACCTGAATTATATTGCAGTCAAAAGCAAGGGAAGATGGTATCTCTTGAGGACCTTGACCCCAATGACGGTATTCTCCTTACCCCTACCAACCCGGGTCAAGGTTATATTGTTCCTATCACTTCCCCTCTTGATTATTTGGTGGAATCCCATTCTACTCTTAGTGAGCCTACTCCTGACCCTCCACTTAGGGAATCAACACCTACCATTCAATATTCTGAGGATTCAAATGCACCTAATGAAGGTGACCCTAAGGGAATAGAGGATGATCAATTCGGGTCTCAGGGATATGACGAGTCTAATTCTGAAGATGAGGATACCCTAATAGAGGAACCTGGACTGAAAATCTGGAGTGATTCATAGGAGAATTATTTATCATTTGAGGATTTACCTCCAAAGGGTAGAAATAATATGATTAAATCCAGATTCCTCCTTTCTTTTAAGAGTCATCCTCCATCAAAACAGGAGTTGATATTAGAGGAGGACGAACAAAATAATGAGAAGTTTATGGGAGACTCTCGAGGACAAAACACATCAATTAAGGATTTATACCCTAAGAAGAATGACGAATTCAATGATATAGGCTTCCTCCAAAATATTAAGACTGATCCTCCTTTAGAAATAATTGAGGATACTGATCCAACTCCTAATGAATCATATATACACCCCGACAAATATTTCAGTGAACCAAACGAATCTGGGGATGAGCTGAATGATAATGATTCTTACATTTTGACCCTGCCATCAAAAAGTTATAATTTGGAGTCTACCCTTGATTCAAATATGACTCCGATCATTAATGCTAGGCAGGATAACTTGAAGTTGTCTACTACTGTTAGGGAGTGTACACAATCTGAATCATTGTTGGAATTGGACCTAACACCAACTAAGCCCTCATTGGACTTAACCATTACCTTCCAACACTACAAACAACCCTTATACTCCCTAATTGATCCTTGGCTTAAATCTCTGCTCATGTACATTCTTTCTGGAGAATATATCAGGCCAATACATCCTAGGGTAGAATGGCAAGTATGGATTGATGCTTGTACTTTTACTCTCGCCATTCAAGGGTTTGAACTAATTATTTGTATATCTTTTAAAACCCATCCTGCTCTGGAGCATCCTTGTTATCCTCCACTTATTCCATTTCGGGAGGTCCCTTTTCATATTCCGTTTATTATTCCTAGACCTCCCAAGGTAGCCAATGAGATTTTCTATTTTCATTTCTTCTGGCGAGCATTTGGAATTACATTGCATCATCAGCTCGCCAACATCTGTGGTTACCTGTTTTCTAGGCCTGCACTGTTACGAATATTTTTAGGGCCTAACTTTGTTTGGTTGGAACCAGACTTATAGGTTCCTTCTTAGTCTGGCTGCTGATAGAAAATGTAGCGCTTGTTTGGAGGCAACCCAACAAACTGTGTCAGGTAATTTTTTTCCTTTCTCCTCCTGTTTTAATTTTACAATGGGGACATTGTAGGATTTAGGCATGGGGGAGTGCATTTGCATTTTAGAAAGTATTTATGCATTTAGGTTAGTATAAAAAAAAAAAATTGAGCTGAATGGGTTAGTCCCTAGCAAAATACCTTTGTTATTGGAGGTTCTTCTTCTGGACTTATTTCTTAAGTTTAGAATCCAGTGCATTTATTTCACGTGCACGTAGATTTGGTAATGGATCATTGAGGAAAACCAATGAGCATTTATAAGTCTACTGAACCCTTGGACAGTTCATAGGGAGTCAGGCATACTATCTTCTAGTAGATCCACCTCATATTTGTGAGAAGAAGTAGAGAGATTACTGGTGCGCTAAGTCTAGTGCAAGGACTCTTAAGTTTTGGATAATTAGATAATGATACTTCAGAGTTAGGCGTAGTTTTCACTCTCTGTTCCTATGTACATACTTTGAGTGAATTCCTAAGAGTCACCAAATAAGGCAGATACACAGAGTTGAGTCTTAATAAAGCTATAACTATGGTGGACGGTTACGACCATCCTTCATAGAGTCCTCAGCTGAAGGAGGGTAATAGTGTCAAAGGTCAGAAATACGGCTGTCCTATCCATTCCTTCCTGGTGTCAAGAATAGGCACTTCCACCAAATAAGCCACATAACTTCCTCTTGACCATCATCATCCCTAATAATACCTCATAAATAAAAGTCTGTATCATGTTGTGTTGATTGAAAAAGAAACAAAAATAAGAATAAATAAATAATAAAAAAAAGAGAGAGAAAAGAAGAAGAAAAAGAAGAAACTGAAAGAACAAAAAGAAGAAATAGTTATACTACAAAAAAAAAAGTCCAAGTGTATGATGTAACACTGTTTCTGAGGCAGCAAAACACCTATCGCATTCCACCAAATATGACCCATACCTACCTTCTAGTATTTCTCATCGCCTGAATACTGGTTGAGAACTCTAACTTAGTTGTAGAGTTATTAGGACTTTAATTGAAGTGTGGATGCCATGTGAGGTCACCAAATAGTGAGTACAATTTCTAAATCTGGCGAGATTTGTGATCTCAGAAAGAAAGAAAAGAGAGAGTGCCTAGGAACATCAAGAGAGCACAATTGTGTAGCCTCTCTCAGAGTTGACTTGTCTAATAGTCTAGAGAGCTAGAGTCTGTAGTACTAGACTATATGTAGCACCAGTTGAGTGTGTGCCACCAAATGCAAATCCATTCAACTTGATATCTCCTATCTAAGCTAAATACCGGGGTCAAATTATAGATTATTGTCTGCTTTATCCCCGAGGGAAGTAGTTGCCTATCCCAACAGAAATTTTTGCCAAGGGTGATGTACGAACTCCTAATGTGAATCGGCTCTTTCACTTGGATCTGTTACCTAGGCTATCAGCACTTCACATTTGTCTGGATTTCTAAAGTTTTGAAGTAAGAAAAGAAGAAATCTTCTGATTACTTCTATTATTTTTCATTTTTGCTAGGGACTAGCAAATCGTAGGCGTGGGGGTATTTGATGAGTCCATTAAAATGGACCAATATTAAGCCTAAGTATATTTAATCGTATAGTTTAGGTGTGTTAATAATGGCAATTAAGTTATAGAATATTTGTACGCCTCATGATTTAAGTTTATAACATTCTATAACTTAATTATTTTGTTGTTTTTATGTGCAGGTAATAAAATGTAGAAAGAACAAGGGTGGGGGGATAAATTCCCCAACACATAACATCTGCGACTCTTTCCCCCCTCCCCTGCCGGACATTGGGGTAATCTTCCTCTTCCGCCTCCTTTCACAACAACTATGATCAGGGATTTGGGAAAATCCCTTAACTAACGCGCAAAGGAGAGAAGTTAAAAAGAAGAGGCGGGGAGAGAGGAAGGCCATCTTCCCCCTTGCGGGGAACAATTCCAGGGTGCATTGTGGATGGGCATCTTCCCCGCGCAGGAGCACGGCCTACTCTTCCTCCGTGCACTTATCTCCAGCCGCATCCTCCTTTCAGTGCTTCCTCCCTTCAGCACCAAGTGCAGCACTTCAATCCTCTGCAGGCGCTGTGTCCGCCCCTGCCAGCACCGCAACCCATCCTGCCCTTCAGCCGCACATGCGCCCATCCATCCTGCAGCGCCTCCCTGCTGTAGGCGCTCACTCCACCTCTGCCCGCAGATCCGCCTCCCTTCAGCGCCTCCATCATCCCCGCAGGCACCAGATGCCAAGTTCTTCAGAGCCGCCTCAAGCCAGTGCCTAGCGCTCCCCTCGCCTCCAGCGCACCGCAGCGCGTGCACCGCTCATCTGCAAGCGCCATCTGCCTTCATCGCGAGCCCCACAGCCTGTTAGTGCACCGCACCACTCGTCACCCTCTCATCCGCTCACACACCAAGCCCGCACCTCTCCACCCCCGCGCCTCTCCCTCTAGCCACTGCAGGCACAAACCAGCGCGCCCTACCGCAAGCCCCACCGCAGGCAGCGCGCTCCACCTCCACCTTCCTGCAGATCGCATGCCTGTAAGCGCCTGCCCGGGCACCAGCACGCACGCCCGCACGCCACCAGCCGCAAGCACTGCAGCAGCACCTCTGCCTTCTTGTTCAACACGTCGGAGCTCCGACCACCTGCGTCGCCGCCGCTGCCACCACCGGAGAGCTCTTGACCTCGTCGTCCTCTTGAGCCTCGCAACAACACCTACGGTGCTCTCCCTCTCTCGCAAGGAGGAGAGAGAAAAAAAGCCCTATTTTCCCCCCAATTAAAATTTACATTCAATGCCATTGCCACCTAATTTTATTTTATTTATCATTATTATATTGTGGCAGAATTGCATTTGAACACTCATAGTTCTTTATCATTGCATGACATTGATATTAACTTGTTTAAAGATTGATTTTTGGGCTAAACTTAAGTACTAATTGTCTTTAGTACACATCATGTGAAAATTGCATAAATTCATCACAAATTTATTTAGGATTTTGGTGAGGGAAAACTGCACCTATACCCTTATCTTTTTAAGTTATTATAAATCTACTTTCCTTCACATTTTAAGTTAGATTTGAATAGGGATTTTGAACTGTTTGAAATAACATTAAATAATTAAGTATTGATTGCATACTTGCCTCCCTGTGGACACGACCCTCTCTTCTGTGAGTAGTTATTTTCATTATTTTTTATTAGTCGATTTTTCCACCACTTAAATACTATAACGCAAAGTGAAAAGTCGTCTATCAGGTATCAGCACAGAACGCAAGGTGAGCTTCCTGTTGCCGTTTAAGATGTCTAGGACCTCTCCTAGACATCTGATTTTAGTCTGATTTGATGGATTCAGGCACCAAGCAGTCGGTCTAGCTGAACCAGCCTGCCTAGTCTGGTTCAAGTGAACCAGAAAGGGTGTTTGGGTCGGTTCAGGGCCCAAACGAAGTAGATTTTTTATAAATAAGGTACCGTTGGGTTCCTATTGGAAATCCCCATGTGATGAAGCCTTGTTCTAGCTATTTTGAACTCTTTTTCCTATCTCAGGAAATATTGAAATGGTTGACCTGAGTGTCTTTGTTAATAGGACGCCCGTCCGTGGTGTGCATGAGATCCGCAGAGGCTACTCGATCCGTCGTTCATGCCCCCACACCTCCTGGTTACTCTGGTAGAGTGGTCTTTACTATCCCTTGTGAATTAAATGATGAAAGTGCATGTTATTTGGAACTAATTGGTTGAACCCTAGGATGTACAATGAACCCTAGGGCTAAGATAGAAAAATGAATAATTATAAAAGCCGTGAATGATAAATTATGGTAATGTTTCTGAATATGCTGAATTACGAGTTGCCTGTCTACATTTGTTGAATCATGGCTTGAACTAAAATACATGTTGTATCATGTTTAACTTGATTGATGAGGTAAGTGTTGAATTGTGAAACTATGAGCTGCATGTTATACCCTAAATTTATCATGATATGAATAGAGGCATGTGTATTGTATAGACGTAAGAAATTTTCTATGCACGAACCCTACGGGGAACTTGAAGAGAAACTCACGTGTATGGAATAAATATCAGATGCCGATGGAAAGTAGCTGGCCTTCTCATACATGGTACCGAGGAGAGCTACTATACTTACTATAGGGGGAGTTAGCCGCCCCATGGTACCTAGGGTTAGGACTGGCTCCCATACACCAACTCTTGTTAGGCCCTCTAGGCAAACCGGGGAAGTCGGATGAGGGTACGCGGATTGTGGAGGGGCGAGATCCCTGTTTTGAGAGGGCAAGGCCCTATGCTGTTCTGTGTTGTAGTTTTGGGCATACCTACTAGCGGAAATAATTGACCACGTGCCAGTGTGGGATAGCTACCCATGCCCTTATCATGTGTGCCGTAGTCACCGCTACATCGCGACCGTGACCTCGGGGTGGTAGACCAGGCATAGGACTACCACGGAGTGCTCTCTCGGCTACGAGAGAAACACGTGTACATCCTACGTCGTAGGAAAACTGTAATGAAGATCGTTCCCTTAAGGAACAGGAAGATTTAGAAACATTGTGGACCTTTTGCTAGAAATCTGACTTGTAAACACTAGTTGTTAAATTAACTGTTATTTGGATAAGTAAATATTACATATAAACCTGTGGTTTTCTTTGTTGCGTAAATGATATAACTGTTGTATTTGCCACTTTACTCAGCATAAGCTGACTCCACGTTATATATAACCATGTATAGGTCAAGGGTCGAGCAGCCAGCACCACTGGCTACAAAGGGTGCTGGGACCAGTCAAGCCCAGCCTTAGTTTCTAGTACTAGTTCTCTTTCAACCTTTTCTACTGCAGTGAGTGTTTCTAATTCATGTTGGACTTGATGGTGTGAACTTTTATTGTCATGATGGCTAGTTTTGGATTATGTTAACCGTCTTTTTGAGCTTCAATTACTTTCGTTGCTTTCTTTAATTATTCTAGCTACTTGCATGGTGATTTGTGTTGGTTTCGTGTATATGAGTTAGCTTCTTGTTGGACAACTGGGTCTTGGGGTTAGTCGAGGCAAGCCGTTTCCAGGTTCCCAGAGGGGTTAGATTCGGGTCGTTACAGATTCTCCTTGACAGAACTCTCCAACAAAGAGATTAGATTAGATATATGCCCATCCACAAATCAAAACAAAGCTCAAACACATTGGAATCCTTGCATACATCATAATCAAACCCATTAAATCTCAAAAAGCTCGATTAAATGCTATAAAAATCCCAAATGAATTCCAAATCACTAATTTGAACACTAAAAACCAATTTAAACAAGATCAAGAAATTCGAGTTGATAGAAGAAGATCGGGGGATCTTTGTGGAATTGCGAAATGGATTGGAGACCCCCAAAGTGATTTTTGGTGCTAATTTCACATTTGAGAACCTAGGTTCTTAGGTCTAAAATTAGACCTTAATGTATGGGTGATCAGTGAAAATAAAATTGAGGAAAGAAGAAAGCGATAAATGGAATGTAAGGGGAGATTAATGATGATGATGAACATGAAAGCCTCTCTGATCTGTATTCATCAGAGAGATGCGAATCGAATCTAAATTACTCTACTCCTAAGCTAATCTAACACTACAATTAACTAGAAAGCAATAAAACTATGCTAATTCTACTCCTAGAAAGCATTGAAAACCTAACTAGTAGAGGAAGGGGACTCTCCTGGATCCAAAGATGGCGGCTAAGGAGGATGAAAGGGAAGGAGACCTCCAGCGGATGAAGGTGACTCTCATGGGCTAGCCACCAGCAGCTAAAGGTGACAAAATGAGGGAGAAAGTAGTCCCTGTCACAGACCATCGAAGAAGGAGGGAGCTGCTGGAGGGGTAGACGAAGGGATCACTCAAGGAGGAGGGAGTGATTGCGTGCACGCAAGCAGAGGGTCAACTTAAGTAGAGTGATCAATGGATTAGGTCACCTCGCGGTGGAATTTGGCATTTAGGGCATCTACGGTCATGATGAGCTGTGAGGGCACAGGAAGAGCCAATCCAAAGGAGGGCCGTTAAATGAGATCTGGAGATGGTGGTGAGGCTATGCGTAAATTTGCACGAAGCTTCGATTGCATTTAAGCCATAGATCAGAGGGAATCAAAGAGTGAACATCTAGGATTTGGTGTTTTCTTCATGTGAATAGTGCACCCAAGGTGTACCGTTCTTGCAGGCTTCTAACGGTGTTTTTGCATAAAATCCCCTCAAGTGAAACATTGTGAAATCTGCATCAAGGTCCATAAGTGGTATAAAATGATCACAAAACTGTCCCTAGAGCCTTACAAAAGGACCCTTGCGTCCTACAATTGGGTCTTTGGAGGTTTTATAATGAATGAAATGTTATGAATGAAGGATCTAAATGTGAATCTCTAAATGCAAGGTCCTATTAATGTCCAAATGCTATCAAATTTTTATTGAAGCTTTATTGAACATGTAGAAGTTAATTTCAGTTTTGATTTGTAGTTTTGAGCTCAATTATGTGTTTAATTTGTAATTGGATCACCATTTTGTATTTATTAATAGAATATCTCAATAAATGACCTAATTATGCATTTTTAACATAGATTTGGTGTTTCAGGTCTTTTCTGTTAATTCTCACACTTAACCCATTTCATGTGTTAATTTTATTGTGTTTAACCTAGCTTCTAGCTTAAGTTAAGCATTTTAGTTATGATGAGCCACACCTCATCACTAACCCCCGTCTCCAGGCTTATAGACCACAACTTTGGGATTACTATAATCCCGCTATTACACAGCCTATGCTTGCGGTATGCTATCCTACTAGGGGTCATGTTGCTAAGTTGAAGCTGAATATAATTGCACTTATCCCTCACTTCTATGGTCTTGCTTTTGAGGACCCTTTTCAACATTTAGAAGAGCTAAAAAATCTCACCCAGACTTTGGGTCCGCAAGGCCATGATCAGCACACATTGCTGATGAAAATGTTCTCCTTTTCACTTAAGGACAAAGCCACCTTCTGGTATAGAACTCTTTCACGGACTACACTAATAAAGACTTGGGCCTCTTTGGAACATGACTTCCTAAAGAAGTATTTCCCTGTAGGCTACACGAATGCTTTGAGGCGTGCTATCACCACCTTTACACAAAATTCAAGAGAACAAATGCATGAGGCTTGGGAGTGATTTCACGAGCTTTTGCGCAAGTGTCCCCACCATGGTGTTGTAGATTCCTACGAGAGGGGGTGAGATTTGCGGAATATAAAAAAGATGCGAAAAATAAGCATAAATAAAATAGACAATCTCAAAACAAGCAATCACACAAATGCACAAAGGAAGTTTAGGTGGAAACCCAAACCCAGGTAAAAACCACCACCAAAGTCTCTCGACTTAGGATTTCCTGATCGACCAAGTCAATCAAATCCACTATCCGAACTACTTAAACGAGGGTAGTTCAACCTCTTACAACCACATAATTTTGAATCCGAGGGTAGCGTAACCTCAAACCCATCCTCTTCTCGAGGAGTATTTTGTCTCACGAAGGAGACAGGAATTCGCAAAGGAATACCCAACCAAAGACAATAAAATAAGATCTTATAGAGCCATAGAGATTAAAACCTAGATCCTATAGTAATTAGGAAACTTCCCTTTGGCGGAAGTGCGTCGACGAATGATGCGGGTGTGTGAACCACACAACGGCATGATGCTCTCGAAATCGATGGCGGGAAAGCACGTGCATAGCAAAAGTGGTGCTCTCAAAGTGTGTGAGATGATCTCGGAGAGCAACAACACTTCTAGATGATCTTCTTCTTCTCTAGGACACAATGTATGTGTGTTATAACGCTTCCTCGGGTTTTAAAAAGGTGGCGTTGCAGTATAGTCGAAAAAGCATTGAAAACAAATAAGAATTTTATTACTCGAATGTTAAGTCCGAGGTCAAACACAAGGAGAAAATGGAATTCATACTAATCTCAATAATATATGCAATTTGAACACTTAAATCTACTCAAAATCTAATGCAGAATGTAAAGCATGAAGTTATGAATAATAAAATGTAGCAAAAGAGAAAAATTGGGAAGAATTTGGTAAAAATGTTTGATTCTTTTTCTCTTGGCTCTTTCTTCAGCTTTCTCTTTAGCTTCTCTTCTTCTCTACCTTTCTTTCTTTCTTTTTCTTTTCATTGACTTTGGTCGATGGCTTCCTTCCTTGCCTTCTTTCCTTCTTCTTCTCTTTGGTTTCCTTGGCAGTGCCTTCTTCTTCTTCTTCTTTGGTTTCTTTGGTGCTGCCTTCTTTTCTTCTTTGTCTTCTTCTTCTTCCTTGATTTCTCCTTCCTTCTTCTCTGCCTTTGCTTTCTTGGCCCTTAGCTTCCTTGGCTTTCGATCTTCTTCTTTCTCTTTCTGCTACAGTGCCTTCTCCTTCCTTAGCATCTGATCCTTCCTACCTTCTCCTTCCTTCTTCTTTCCTTTAGCTTCCTCAGCTTCCTCCTTCAGCCCTTTGCATTTCTTTCTTCCCTGCGGCTGTAGCTTCCTCTTCCTTCTTCCTTTCCTTTCACACAAGTACAAAACCTACCCCTACCCTCCCCTGCATACGCTCTCTCTCTTTTCTCTCTTAGGTTCGCTCTCCCAGAGCCAATCGGGTATTCAAGTCAGGTCAAGCGCACCCGAGTCCAGGCACACCAGCGTGGGTGGTGCGTAAGGAGTGTAGGGTAAACGGGTTACGCAAGCCAGGTCTGTAGAGAGTGGGTCACGGACGAGGCGGGTAAGTGGGTGAGGGAACCTCACCCCGTGTTCGGAGGCGAAGAGCCACTGACACAAAAATAATTTAAACCACACGCCGCGCTCTAAACTTTCTGAGGTGGGACTAAAAGTCCCACCCGCTTCGCTTGAGCCCATAGGAGGATGCCTGCTTAATTGCCGTGGCTGCAGTGCTCTCTCAAAGGCGTTCACTGGCTGAATGTATGCTGGAGGTGACTCCGCACCTCTTGGACCTGTTTGCCTGGAGCATGACACCTGGGTTGAAGCTTGCGAGCAAGCTACATGTCTGCTCCAATGGTGGCGGAGGCAAGAACCTGCTCTCAAGAAAAACAGCCTCGCAGCCTCATTAGATCACACAGGGAACTTCACCGTGACGCGGAGAAGGTGCTACGGTAGGTGTCTTGCCAAGGGGTGGCCTAGGCGTGCGTGCCTAGGTCGGTCTGTGGCCGTAGTGATGGGTGTGGTTGGGGGGAGTGAATGGAGGTTGTGGCAGTCGATGGAGATGGGGATAATGATCTGTGGATGGTTGCGAAGGTTCTGAGGGGTTTGGTGAGGCATGTGGGTGTATGGAATGATGGAGGCACCTCGCAGGTGGTCTGCCGGAGGTGGAGAAGATGGTGGTGGTCTGCGGTTGTCGAGGGGTTGAAAATAGAAATAAAGAAGGGGGAAATGAAAAGAGGAGAGAGAGAAAGAGATCTAACCTAATTAAAGGATGAAGGGAGACAGGAGGGCGGCTGGCACGTACCTACTGCCGCCAGAGACGAAGGGTCCAGTAGAGGGGTGACGGTGACGACGAAGGGGTAGTTGACGCCAGCGCAGGTATGGCACGACGCAGAGGAAAGAGGCAGAGATGTCTCTACCACTGGTATTGTGGAAGAGCGATGAGAAGAGGGAGGAGATGTCACCGGAGCTCGCTGGATGCTTGGCCGAAGGAGAAGAGAAGAAATTGGAGGTTGTTCTCCGGCCAAACCAAGGTGAAATTGAGCGGCCGGATCTAGGGCTCCTTTTATAGGCACAGGCATGGAAGACAAGCTTCCAAGCACAGGTTTCCTCATCATAGTAGGAATGTGCGAGAGACCCAAATCTCTCATGCGTTCGCATGAGAGATTGGGTGACAATTAGGGCTTGGAATTGCGCTCATCAGATCAGGAATTTCTCAGAGAATCTCCCTTTCAAATTTGAGGGGGAGTCTCTAAGGAATCAGGGAGAAATCCCCTCTGGAATCCTCGCCGAAGTAGGACTCCTCCACTGTAATGGCGGAGGAACCTAATTGCAAAGAATGGTGAGAAAGATAGGGGGGTCTTCGCAAAGGTTTTCAAAGGCTAGGGGTCTAAATGTAATTAGGTGGACTATTTTGCAAAGTATGTCAAGGTGACCTCTCCTTAGGTTCAAATTTTGGTACAAACCTAATTTGGACCTAAGGAATCCAATGGTGAAGTTGGATTTTAGGTTTGACCACGTTTGACTGGATATTTTACACAAAACACTAATTTAGGGTAAATAATAGACTAGGTCCCCTATTTAGGTCAAAATAGGTTTCAAAGGTCAAATTGAAGGTTCTAAACCCTAGAGGATATTTTTCCATGAATTTTAGAGGGTTTAGTTGATTTTTATCTTGACCAAAACCTTTTTGAACTAAGTGGATTTTTTTTAGGGTTACAGGAGGTCATTTAATCCTCAGATCTCACAATAACCCTTTTTTTATTGAACTTTTTATCTTGTTAAGACTAATTGACCTATTTTAGCCCTTGAGAAATCCTGTTGATGTACTGCAATGGTAAAATTACAGTTTTACCCTTTGTTTCTTATTTTCTTCTTAGAACAGTTATTCCTTGAATTAGGCCCTTCTCTAGGTTATGTAGGAGCTTTTATTCTCTTATCTAGGTCAAAATGAGATAGTTAGATCTCATGATGGTGTTCCCATCATACCCCCATGCCTAGCTTTTGCTAGTCCCTTAGCAAAATTTCAAGGTTCTAACTTCTATTCTAGACCATGAGTTTCTTTCACAATTTATGATGAGTGCTTTTTTTTCTTTGTGATTAGGTTAGAATGCTGATAGTAGGCCTAGAGGTACTCAAGTACCAACCAAGATCCGGACTTGACTAGCTCTAGCCTTGGTCCTTCGCGAAGGTTTTTAAGGCCCACAAGAACTATCCTAAGGTTCGTTGGACTCCGCGGTTAAAGCACCCATGCTTGAGACATATTTTAGCCTTGGTTCGATTTGCAGTGCATTTTTGTAAGAGAGAGAGACAGAGGATTTATTTGTTTGGAGAGTTTTCTCTCTCTTTTCTTTTTATTTCTAGCTTTGGATTGGCTTCTCAACACGGTCTATATTGGATTCCTTGTCCCCATCATCAATCCTCAAAGGTCCCTGGCAATCGATGCCTCGTGATAGCACCGCCCATGCAACCCCCAGAACCCTAGCTTTCGAGATTTTGAGATAATCCCGCTCATTGGTGTTCTGTAGCCAAATCCAAACCTTGGCAATCGACATTTCGTGATAATGCCACCCATGGCATCTGAACCAGCAGGGTGCTTACGTGCCCCCAGTAGGATATGTAAATATCCTAGGAGACAAGCACCGAGGAGACGATATGTTGTTACGCATCTTCGAGGGGAATTTCCCACCTCTCCGCACTGGGAACTCGTCCAAATCAACTTGTGTTGATTGGCCGCTCCTAATCTAGGCAACTTTTTTTCAGAACATTTAAATGCTTTTACGTGATTTTGATAGTTATGCGCATTGAACTAGATTGTGTGTGAATTGGGGTGCTTAGGTTACCGAGTCCCGCAAATCGAATGTCAGTTAACAAGGCTAAATACTCCCTAAGCCTTAGACCTAATAGTTAAGCTTCGCATTTTCCCCAACCTCTTAAGGATTATCCAGATCTTAGTGGATACTTGAATTTTTAAGCCTAAGAGTCTAGCCCAAAAGGCCTAAGATCAACGTTCCTACTAATCTCTTTTTGTGTCTCATTGGCACTTTTTTTCCTATTTTTCTCTTTTCTTTGATGTGGTCTAGAACTTCGGTTAATCCCTTAATTTCTTACTACTGACTATTCTTTTTCTTTTTCATTTGTGCTCCTTTTTTATCATTTTGCTCTTTTCCTCCTCATGTTTATATGGCTTCAAAATTTTCTCTCCCCTCCAATTTTTTTTTCATAATTTCCTATTTTTTTGGTATTTTTGACATATGTAAATTTTTTTATGAGAATCCTTCTGACTTTTCTTGGTTTTGTATGTTTGCACTTTACCACCCTTCCATGCCTAAGTTTTGCAATGTCCTCATTGTAAATGGAGGGTGTGAAGTAGTGTTGGGTTTAGGGACTTAGAACAGGATTTTATTAGGTGGGCAACTAGGTTGGGAAATGACTGATTTGGATGATTTCAAGCTCTGGTACATGTACCAGAGGTGGAATCGACTGGTCTAAGGCCGAACTCAGGGTGCAATAGACGTGGAGTACAGACGGATAATCAGATGGATCTTGGATTTTTGGGATGACGGGTTGCCTCCCGTTAAGCGCTAAATTCAACACCTTTAGCCGAGCGAGACATGGGATGGAGAGGGAGTGGTCAAATCAGGAGAGTTTTGTAGAACAACCACCTTGATTAAGAGCCTGGTTGGTCCAACCAGGTGCTTGTTCAGATCAGTAGGCTGAAGATGCAACCCAAACCCAATCATCTGGTTGGTTGATAAATGTAGATCAAGAGATGTGGAACCCACCATATGCTGTGAAGCTCGAATGGATGTGGAAGTGTAAATTCGGGGTTTCGCTGAGTCAATTCAGCCTGGTCAGAGTATGGATCCGTAAAATAATCAGTGAATGGTGCGAAAACCCTACAGGGGTGATTAGAAAATGATGGAGCATGTTTTTCAGTCTGACCAATGTTCGAAACCCGGTATATGTGTGGAATTGAATCATCTGCAAATGGCTTAGTAAGAGGGGAATCAGAATAGAAATTGAGTCCGGTTGCGGGTCGGGGTTGAAAATGAGTTTTGAATGGTTTTGCATATTTGGAAGAGGTGGCTTCAATGAGGATTGTGTATGAGGGCTCTTCTAGAAAGAAGTTATAGGTGGTTTCATGTAGAGAGTCCTCATAGTAGCTTTCGAAGTCAAAGGTGAATGCCTGAAGAGTGTCTATAGGATGATGGAAATTTGAGTCGAGAAAAGATTCGAACTCTGGGTTGCAGTCACTCTCGGCATTTTCTGGTTTTGATTCCTGAGGATCGAAAAGAAATGATTTCATGTCACTGGAACCTGAACTTAAATCAGTGATCTTGGGACTCGGGCCTCAAAGTCGTAGTCGGAGAATGAATCATGTGAGCTGAGGTCGTAGATTGACTCGATGTATTTAGGAAGCAGAGTCTCTCCGAAATCATGGTCAGATTCGAAATCGTCGGAGATATTGTGAAAATCGAGTTCTGAATGAGATTCGAGATCATAAGTTCCACCACAGAATAAATCACATGATGTGGATTTAGCAGCCTAATTGGGATCTAGCCTATATGTGGATTCTGAGCTTAAAAAGGTATTCTTATTTGTTCTATGCTTAAGTTCTAGGCTGGTAGGAAACACCCAATCAACACCCCACTCGTCCAACTCCTCAGTTTTTGTATCGTAAATTGGCGTGACTTTCGAAAAGTCGATCTGATTCTCTGAGGATGTTGGAGAGGGATATTCATCAAATAGAGGTCCAAAATCATATTCTTCATTAAAAATTTGATCTTCTTCATACAGGGCCTCGTAATCTTCCCAATACGTTTCAGATCCAGATTCTAGGCTTAAGATGTGGGTTAAATCACTAGGATCTAGGTCTGAATTACCTTCGAGGGTCACCTTATCAGAATAAGGGGCGGGATTTACACCCTTAAGAGGTTTAGTGCTAATCTCATTATTGCAGGAGTTTCGGAATTCTATGCTTGGTGATCCAGTTTCTAGGGTTGGCTCTACATTGTGTTTTCCTGCAATTGGAACTTCCCAACCTACTTCATTATCAGGCATGTTGTATTCCATCTGGGTTGGGAATCCATAACTCTGTGCCTCAAACCTGAGATTTGGAAAATCGAATTGATCCTTGATATTGTTCCAAGATGGATCATCATTTGTTTGAGCGTGTACAGGTAGTTCTGATCGATAATTTGTTTCAATAATCTTATCATTTCTTCCCATTTTTCAAGATCATCTTGGTGTTCCCATAGTACAAGATTTGTCATGCATTGGAGGTATTCAAAATTGTGTAGTTTTTCTATCTCAATGTATCCTGTTATGAGAATGTCTCGGGTTGATCCTTTTGTGGCTTCTGTTAATAGCACTTGGGTAGAGTTTATGATGAAAGTTGTTGTTGTTGGTACATTAACCCGAATGTCTTCTACTGATGTTGAGGTTTTGTATTCAATTTCATAGAATTCAAGGGCATCCTTAATCATCCTATCTTTCATGGATCTCTATGATTCAGGTTTCTTGCATGGTAATCCTAAGCAACTCGGCTGCATATTTTGATCAAATGGTGGAATCAAGATGTAGAATCAGAATTTGGATCAAGATGTAGAATCAAGTTGTGAAGTGATTAGATTTGAATAAAGAGTCCCACTGAAAATTTATGTGTGTGCTCTAAAGAGAAGGGATGAGGGACTGGATGTGTTTTTGACCCAATCAAGGCACCCATAGATGTTTGGATGACTATGGAGGTTTGGGGCAGATGATACCCCTAAATCAGAAAGTCGTTCACCTGAGAATTACTTGGGCAGCCAGAGAGGGAGAGTCCCGCAAAGACTCCTACACAATAGAGCATCCCCACGGGTTACAGGGTTTCCCCCACCCGACCTCTCTTGTCACTAAGATTCCAGGTAGACCAGAATGGGGACCTTGACCTCTTAAGTCTACCACTTTTAGATTGAAGGTGCTTTAGGGTTTCACTTGAACTTTAGATGTTTTGATTTTGTGACCTAATTTCAAGGTTGGTTGACCTAAGGGGTCAACTTCACCTGACCTACCCTAAAGATGGTAGACTGATTCTAGGTCAAGACCTAGAAATCACCCTGATTTGACTCCCATGTTATTAGGTCCAAGGATTTTAAGATTCAAATGATTTTAGAGCTCAATTTTAGGATTTGTCTTGCTTAGATTGTTTCAATCAAGGGCTTGGGTAGCACACAGATGCAGGTTGGTTTGTTTCTTTTTATGCAAGTATGTGTTAACTAGCACTCCAAAACCCTACTGTAGAAACCTTAATTTGGTTCTATTTCCAATCCTCTTTGCTTTTCACAAAAGTTCTCTTTGGACTTAAAACAAGAAGTGTGTAGTCCGCGGAGATTTAGAAATTAAGCGTGATTTCTACTAGGCACAGGAAGTTGTGGGATAGCATCTCTAAAAATCGCTTCAACTTCAGTAAGATTTGAAAATTTTCACAAAATTAGGAAACTTTTGCCTTAAAGATGGTAATTACTATAGAAAGAAGGCGGTTGATCCTAATTTAATTGCTTCCTTTTGTATTCCCAGGATTAGGAGATGGATTTAAGGAAGAAGTGAGAGTTTACCTGCCCTGGAGTGGTTGATTTGCGCGGGAGATTTCCTTATGAAATACCTTGCAAAATCACAGCAAAACAAATAGGGCATGTTTAGTGTTTAATTATAATAAAAAAATAATGTAGAGACTAGTGATGCATTGTGCGTTGCTCCCCAGCAACGGTGCCAAAGTGTTATAACGCTTCTTCAGGTTTTAAAAAGGTAGCGTTGCAGTATAGTCGAAAAAGCGTTGAAAACAAATAAGAATTTTATTACTCGAATGTTAAGTCCGAGGTCGAACACATGGAGCAAATGGAATTCATACTAATCTCAATAATAAATGCAATTTAAATACTTAAATCTACTCAAAATCTAATGCAGAATGTAAAGCATGAAGTTATGAATAATAAAATGTAGCAAAAGAGAAAAATTGGGAAGAATTGTGTAAAAATGTTTGATTCTTTTTCTCTTGGCTCATTCTTCAGCTTTCTCTTTAGCTTCTCTTCTTCTCTTCCTTTCTTTCTTTCTTCTTCTTTTTCTTGGCTTTGGTCGATGGCTTCCTTCTCCTTTGTCTTCTTTCCTTCTTCTTCTTTGGTTTCCTTGGTGGTGCCTTCTTCTTCTTCTTTGGTTTCCTTGGTGGTGCCTTCTTTGTGCCTTCTTCTTCTTCTTTGGTTTCCTTGGTGGTGCCTTCTTTCTTCTTTGTCTTCTTCTTCCTTGATTTCTCCTTCCTTCTTCTCTGCCTTTGCTTTCTCAACCCTTAGCTTACTTGGCTTCCGATCTTCTTCTTTCTCTTTCTGCTACAGTGCCTTCTCCTTCCTTCCTTAGCATCTGATCCTTCCTACCTTCTCCTTCCTTCTTCTTTCCTTTAGCTTCCTCAGCTTCCTCCTTCATCCCTTTGCTTTTCCTTCTTCCCTACGGCTGCAGCTTCCTCTTCCTTCTTCCTTTCCTTGCACACAAGTGCAAAACCTACCCCTACCCTCTCCCGCATATGCTCTCTTTCTTTTCTTTCTTAGGTTCACTCTCCCAGAGCCAATCGGGTATTCGGGTCGGGTCAAGCACACCCGTGTCCAGGCGCACTGGTGTGGGTGGTGCGGGAGGAGTGCAGGGTAAATGGGTTAGGAAAGCCAGGTTTGCGGAGCGTGGGTCGCAAACAAGGCGGGTAAGTGGGCGAGGGGACCTCACCCTGTGTTTAAAGGCGAAGAGCCTCTGACACAAAAATAATTTAAACCACACTCTGCGCTCTAAACTTTCCGAGGTGGGACTAAAAGTCCCACTCACTTCGCTTGCACTCGCAGGAGGGTGCCTGCTCAATTGCCGTGGCTGTAGTGCTCTCTCAAAGGCATTCATTGGCTGAATGTATGTGCAAGGCGACTCCGCACCTCCTGGACCTGTTTGCTTGGAGCATGACGCCTGGGTTGAAGCTTGCGAGCAAGTTGCATGTCTTCTCCAATGGCGGTGGAGCCAAGAACCTACTCTCAAGAAAACAGCCTCGCGGCCTCATTAGATCACACAGGGAGCTTCGCCGTGACACGAAGAAGGTGTTGCGGTACGTGTCTTGCCGCGAGGCAGCCTATGCGTGCGTGCCTAGGTCGGTCTGTGGCCATAGTGATGGGTGTGGTCAGGGGGAGTGAACGGAGGTTGTGGCAGTCAATGGAGATGGGGATAATTATCAGTGGATGGTGGAGGAGGTTTTGAGGGTTTTGGCTAAGCGTGTGGGTGTGTGGAATGATGTAGGCCCCTCGCCGGTGGTCTGCCAGAGGTAGAGAAGATGGTGGTGGTCTGCGGTTGTCGAGGGGTTGAAAATAGAAATAAAGAAGGGAGAAATGAAGAGAGGAGAGAGAGAAAGAGATCTAACCGAATTAGAGGACAAAGGGAGACAGGAGGGCGGCTGGTGCGTACCTGCCGTCGCCGGAGACGAAGGGTCCAGTAGAGGGGTGACGACGACGATGAAGGGGTAGTTGACACCAGCGCAGGTACGACGCGACATGGAGGAAAGAGGTGGAGATGTCTCTACCATTGGTATTGTGACAGAGTGATGAGAGGAGGGAGGAGATGTCGTCGGAGCTCGCTGGATGCTTGGCCGAAGGCGAAGAGAAGAAATTGGAGGTTGTTCTCCAGCCAAACCAAGCTGAAATTGAGCGGCCGGATCTAGGGCTCCTTTTATAGGCACAGGCAGAGGGCCTTGTGCTTGGAAGACAAGCTTCCAAGCATAGGTTTCCTCGTCGGAGTAGGAATGTGCGAGAGAACCAAATCTCTTATGCGTTCGCATGAGAGATTGGGTGACAATTAGGGCTTGGAATTGCGCTCAGCAGATCAGGAATTCCTCAAAGAATCTCCCTTTCAAATTTAAGGGGGAGTCTCTGAGGAATCAGGGAGAAATCCCCTCTGGAATCCTCGTCGGAGTAGGACTCCTCCACTGTAATGGTGGAGGGACCTAATTGCAAAGAATGGCAAGAAAGCTAGGGGTTCTTCACAATGGTTTTCAAAAGCTAGGGGTCAAAATGTAATTGGGTGGACTGTTGTGCAAAGTATGTCAAGGTGACCTCTCCTTAGGTTCAAATTTTGGTACAAACCTAATTTGGACCTAAGGAATCCAATGGTGAAGTTGGATTTTAGGTTTGACTACGTTTGATTGGATATTTTGCATAAAAACCTAATTTAGGGCAAATAATAGACTAGGTCCCCTATTCTGGTCAAAATAGGTTTCAAAGGCCAAATTGAAGGTTCAAAACCCTAGAAAATATTTTTCCATGAATTTTAGATGGTTTAGTTGATTTTTATTCTGACCAAAACTGATGTAAACACATTTACACTACTTAAAATGTCTATTTATGCATGTTCTTAAGCATAGGATTACATTTCATGATATAAATATTACATAACATGCATCATCTTGCATTTAGAGTAGTTTGAATAAAATGGAGGTTAATTGTCTCGTTTTATGTGCTTGGACAGGGCAAACATTTTGTCGGGACCTCGGATCAAAGATCCAACCGTATGGATGTGATCAGGGCGACGATTGGAGTTCAATGACTCCAAGATCGCCCTAATCAGGCATCCGTAGCATCAGATAGTGACCGGGGAACCCTAGAAGATCAAGGGCAAGGATGGTGAAAATCCACATTTCAGATAACAAATCCGACCGCATGGATGAATTCGAATCGACGATCGCAGCCCAACGACATAAAAATCGAGTCAATCCGACATCCGTGGCACCATCTACAACTTCCAGAAGATGGATGGCCAAGATAGTGCCACGTGGTGCCATCTCAGCCGCCCAAACGGCCGCTTCATCTTGTGAAGGCCCTGCGCCCGATCGCTCTCCGCCGTTGGATCTTAATCCAACGGCTGTGGGCGCTCTCATTTAAAAGTGTCCACTCGACCATCCGCACCCCATAGCGCAGTGGTCGAGCGCGCTATCGCGAGCGCGGGGCGCGGGTTCGAGCCATGGAGAGGGGCTGGAAGGCACGGCGATTGGGCGCGGGTGGAGCGTCAGATGGAGATCGGAAGGCCGCACGCGCCCGATAGCGTCGACACGTGATTGGACGCGCAATCAGATGCGCGGGCGGGCGCGCAACGCAGCGAGCGCAGACACATCTTAAACCGTCCGATCCCGCAATCGGATGGCTGAAAAGTGGCGAACGTGCGCAAGCCGTTGAGCGTGCGAGCAGGCGAGGAGGCGCGCGCGAGCCAGCCACGACGCCCACGTTGAGGGCTTTAGTGACGGATTTATTCGTCACTAAAGACCCCTCTTTTATTATTTTGAAGTTGTAATGTCCATTTTGTCCCCACTCCTTGCAACTATAAAAGGAGACCCCCTCCATACGAAATTCTCATCGCTTCTTTCTCCTCTCTACCCCTCCAAAGCTCAAAAGAAGCTTGTCCCACACCCGGGATGCTTCTTGCGAGATAAAGTCCAATTTTCGTTCCCCTTCAGAAGTGGATCCCACGACGACGACAGCGTGCTGCTCCGTTCCCGTTCTTCTGCTTCATCCTCCTTCGTCCTACTTCGTTCTCCTTCGTCTAGGCGTTGTCCCATCCGGCTCGTCCTCCAAGCAATCTTCGAGGAGGATAACTTCTCTCTCCCATTCTTATTTACAGCTTTTCTAGTGTAGAATTTTCCTGCTTTATAGTGTAATTGATTTTCCGCTTTCTAGTGTAACTTTTATTTAGTTTGATTATATAAACAATTGGAATATTGAATGCATGTTCTATTTCTCTCTCTCTCTCTCTCTCTTTCTTTTAGTCTGATTGCTCCATTGTAATTATATCGCCTTGCTTATCAAAAATCCTAAAAAAAAAATATAATTGCGAATATAGATCAACGTAGCCTCCCTGTGTTCGACCCGGAATTCTTTTTGGTATAAATTTTTATTTGTTGAACACGAATTCTTCACTTTCGAACTACAACGACAGGTTTTCCAAAACCAAACACGTAAGCGTAGCAATTCGCAAAAAAAAACATGTCAACATTTTTGCGCCGTTGCCGGGGAGGCAACGATTTCCGATCTTTTCTTCGCATTTCTTGCACTTTATTTGTTTTCTAACTAGCTTTCTCTTGTGTCTACTGTTTTGCAGAGACCTCCATCAAGGAATCAACAAGCGATAGACTGGAGTAAAGTGCAGTTGAAGACAACTGTAAGTGCTCCCCCATTCTTTCCCCCTCCATAGATTTCATTCGCCACATTAAATCCAAATTCCAATTAACCTAGGTGTTTGCATAAATCCTAGGAATAGTTTGGTTGTTTGGATTTTCACTCACATTCATTCCACCTTCATTCATAAAAAAAATAACAAAAAGATCATTTTGTGGGGTAATTTCCAACAAACTCACAACAAACACCCACATTCAAGGTACTTGATCAACTCGATTTGTTTTCTACTCAACCGGGTTCTGATCTGTGGAACCGGTACACACAAAGCAACACATAACAGAGTAGAAATCATTCTAGGTTAATCATCTTTGAGTGCCTAACTTAGTGGTGCATTTGTGGCCAGTTGTTTGAGTTGTTTAGGCAGCACCACTTTATTTTAAACCCAACTCATCAAGTAGCTCCTCCTTAGGGTTTTCAATCTAGGTATATTCTAGGCACTCCACTTTCTTTCTGATTTTAAAGGAAAATAATCTTCACCCGTGTTTACAACTTGGTTTGCCTAGAACTTGATTGCAATTCTCCTAATTTGAAACCCTAAAAGCTACTTAAGCAAGATTTGAACACTAAAAATCACACATTATCAATAATCTTGCTTGAAAACCCTGATTGTGCACACACTTACACAAATCTCAATCAATCATTAAGGGCACAACCCATTGTAAGGGCCCATCACATTCCATAAGCACCACAATCCTAGGCCTTAATAAAATTGAGTAGACGTTGGCCTTAAGGTTTGATTCGCTCTTCAGGGCCTAGTCTGAGATTATTTTTGATTAACCTACTTGTACTGATTAATCTGATGTCTAGCTAGGGGAGTAGCATCAAACGACCGCGGCTGGGGGGTACACTAGGAACCGGAGGCGAAAGCCAAAGGAAGAACCTTCTCCCCAGTCCCTCCTTCTAACTGGTTGGATTAAACAGACGCAAGTAGAGTAAATCACTTACAGTCTTAAGGCTGGTTTTGGCAGTCAGTAGATCCTTAGGCTACCCCACTTAAGGACAGCCTTGTTTTGTTGTGCTGTAGGGTCCCTATCCCCAGTCCTTCCGACCTTCTCCTAGTTTATGCTGGGAAGACGGTCATTGAATCCCCGATTGGAAGGACCGTTAGAACATTCTAGGAGGCGCAAGTTAGATTTTGGTCAATTTGATCCCATGGCCGAACAACAGCCTCCTCTGCTTGAAAATCCACAGGAAGAATTTCGAAGGCAGCTGGAACAAATGCAGAGAATGCAGGAATGGTTCCAGAGAATGCAGGGTGCTCAGCCCTTGAAGGATTTTTATGATCCTTCGAATTATGGGGAACGTCCCGGCGTCCAAATTCCAGTCGGTGACGTAGAAATCAAGCCCCAGGTGTTAAGCCTGATTAAACATTATCATGGTCTTAGCTCCAAAGATCTGTTTCAGCACTTGGAAGATTTGACCACTTTGGTCCAGACCACCAAGGCTCGAAACGTTAACGAGGAGCAAATGATCATGAGGCTCTTCCCCCACTCTCTTAGGGATAAAGCCGTGCATTGGTATAGGACAATAGGAAGACCAATTACAACATGGAATGAGTTGAAATCGGCCTTTCTAAAGAAATTCTTCCCAGTCGGTCGTACCAATGCTTTGAGACGGGCAATCACTACCTTTACCCAGCGGCCGGGGGAGCAGTTTCATGTGGCCTGGGAGCAATTCTAGGACTTATTGCAGAGGTGTCCACACCACGAGGTGCCAAAATGGCAACTCGTGCAGATCTTCTATCATGGGTTGAATGAGCAACTCAGAAACCATGTAGATGCTTCTTGTGGAGTCAATTTCCTCAATAAAGATGCAAATAGTACACATGATTTATTTGAGGAAATGAGTGAGAATTCAATTAATCATGCCTCCATGGATACTTTTAACCGGTCCCAGCAACCCAGATCAAATGTCAATGAAGTCCATGACTCTCATTCATTTGATATGGAATTGATTTGTAATAAACTTGATAAGGTGGACTTGGTTGCTAAAAGAATGGAAGAGTGGATGGCTGGCAATTCTATGAACTTTCAATCCACTCAATCCCAAAATTCGGGATTCCATTCCTCACGAGCTCCTTCTAGACGGGAGTTCGTGAATCAACTCGATGCGACTCAACCTATGAGTCAGCATTTCTCGGAACCCCATGGGTTCCCAACTGGGACCTTTGATCCCAGTTTTTCTAATCCTTCCCTTTCTTTCTCTCCATCCTCACCCTATGAGAATGTCTATGCTGTACAAGAGGATGTTAGATCCAACCCCTACTCGAATGCCTATAATCCAGGTTGGAGAAACCACCCTAACTTCTCTTGGAAAAATCCGGGGCAACTTACCCAATTCTGACCCAGCAACTACGCTCCGCAACGACCAATGGGTCAGGGTCAATTATATACTCAGTTGCCTCCGAATCAGGTCAATCAGCCAGCTTGGAATGCTCGTCAACCCGCGGGGCAGGCTGATTTGAACCATCAAATGGTAGAGATGCAAGGATCTATGCTCCAGCTTATGCAGCAAATGAAAAACTCGTTGGACAACTTGCAATCCGGGCTCATTGCTAACTCTCGTCAACCCGGATCTCTACCATCCCAACCCGTACCCAACCCGCGAAACATTATAAATTCAAGCAATCAAGCCTAAGGGTACAAAAATCAGAGGGACCCGCACGCACATGCTCAGGTGGTTGAGCAGGGTTCCTCGTCTTCTTCTTCTGTTAATCAACAATTCATGGTCAATCAAGCCCCTCCAATCTTTCCTAACCCTCCCCAAGACCCAAATTCTTACGCTTCTGCAAATTCTGTCACTTTGAGGAGTGGTAAGAAGACTCAGGATCCACAACCACACTATTCTGATCTTTTGAATCCTGAAGAATCTGAGGAGAGAGAGGAGAATTCTAGAGGAGAAATCAAGGCTCAGGAACCTGATTCCAAAGATCTGACTCATGTTCCTTTTCCTGAAGCCTTAGCCAAAGCAAAGAAGAAGAAGTCTGTTGATAGCAATGAGGAGCTTCTGAATTTATTTAAGAATGTTGAGATCAATATTCCGCTCCTTGATGCTATCAAGCACATACCGGCTTACGCAAAATTTTTAAAGGAATTATGTACACAAAAGCGTAAGTCGAGAGAATCTGTTCCGAGGAAGGTGGTACTCTCTGAGCAGGCTAGCTCTGTTATCCTGCACTACCTCCCTCAGAAAAAGAGAGATCCTGGTGCTCCTTTGATTTCTTGCATTATCGGATATTACACATTTGATAGAGCACTTTTGGATCTCGATGCATCCATTAACCTAATTCCAACTTCTCTCTACGAGAAGTTTGGGTTAGGTGAACTTCGGCCAACTTCAGCAACGCTACAGTTAGCGGACCGTTCGGTCACAAACCCGCGAGGCGTTATTGAAGATGTTATAGTTAAGGTCAAGGATTTCTATTTTCCTTTAGATTTCCTTGTCCTGGACATGGATGTACCAGATAATCTGAGGAACACACCCATCATTCTGGGGCATCCGTTCCTGGCTACCACAAAGGCCAACATTAATTGTGAAAGCGGTAGCATGGAAATCGCCTTTGGGGACCAACGAATGAAATTGGATATTTTTAAGGCGATCAACAAATTTGAGGATTGTGGATTTATTGAGGAACTTGATGAGGATAATGTTAATATTGAAACTTGTTTGACAGTTTCTTCAATTGAAAGTTCCTCTTTGGTTGATGAATTTGACCCGCAACCCTCTGACCTGACATCTTCGGAAGAAGTTACTGATTTTGTTCACTCAAAACCTCTTCCTCTTGTTGAATCTTCAGCATCTACTTTACCATTAATCATTACCCCACCCCAGCTTGAATTGAAACCATTGCCTGAGAATTTAAAATATCAATTTTTAGGACCGCAGAATACGCTCCCTATAATTATTAGTGCTAAATTGACAAAGGAGCAAGAGATTAAATTGATTAAGGTCCTAAAGGAACATAAGGAGGCAATTGGTTTGACCATTCATGACCTCATGGGGATCGAGCCATCTTACTGTAATCATAGAATATTTTTAGAAGATGGATCCCACCCTTCTCGCCAGATGCAGAGGAGATTGAATCCAAATATGCGAGAAGTGGTAAAAAAGGAAATCATCAAGTGGCTCGATGCAGGAATTATTTATCCAATCTCTGACAGTCCCTGGGTAAGTCCCGTTCAGATTGTTCCAAAGAAAGCCGGGATTACTGTTGTGATTAATGAGAGAGGTGAATCTGTCACAACTCGTTCAGCATCCTCTTGGAGAGTTTGTATTGATTACAGGAAGCTGAACACAACCACTAAAAAGGACCATTTTCCCCTACCCTTCATTGATCAAATCTTGGAAAATTAGCCGGCCAGAAGTACTTTTGTTTTCTTGATGGCTACTCGGGATACAACCAAGTTCCTATCCATCCTGAGGATCAGGAAAAAACTACTTTCACCTGTCCCTATGGAACCTTTGCTTTTCGTAGGATGCCTTTTGGGTTATGCAATGCACCTGTGACTTTTCAAAGGTGTATGCTAGCCATATTTTCCGACATGGTGGCAGAGTTTATGGAAGTCTTCATGGATGATTTCACTATTTTCGGAGAATCATTTGACTCTTGTTTGGCTAATTTAGAAATGATTCTTAAGCGATATATCAAGACACGACTGGTCCTTAGCTGGGAAAAGAGTCATTTCATGACCCAAGAAGGCATCGTTTTGGGTCATGTAATCTCTGAACGGGGAATTGAAGTGGACAAAGCTAAGGTTGATGCTATCGCTAAACTTCCTCATCCCACATCTGTTAAACAAATCAGATCATTTCTTGGCCATGTGGGATTTTATCGAAGATTCATCAAGGATTTCTCAAAGGTTGCTCGTCCTTTGAGCAATCTTCTTGCCAAAGAAACACCATTTGTTTTTGACGAATCATGCCGAAAGGCATTTGATTTTCTGAAAACGGCAGTCACCTGTGCTCTAATTTTGCAACCACCAATTTGGACAGCCCCTTTTGAGATCATGACCGACGCTTCTGATTACGCAGTCAGGGTTGTCCTGGGTCAGAAAATTGATCGAAAGCCCTTTGTCATTTACTACGTTAGTAAAACTCTGGATGAAGCCCAAAGGAATTGCACTGTTACTGAGAAGGAATTACTAGCTGTAGTATTTGCTTTGGAAAAATTCAGGGCTTATCTCTTGGGGTCTCATGTTATTGTTTATACCGACCACTCGGCCTTGAGACATCTCTTGGCTAAAAAGGATGCTAAACCCCGGCTTATTCGTTGGATTCTTCTTCTTCAAGAATTTGATCTTGAAATCAAGGATAAAGCCGGGGTGCAAAATGTGGTAGGAGATCATTTGTCGAGACTCCTAGGTGATTCTTCTTGTCCGGACATTCTGATTGCTGACACTTTTCCGGACGAAACCATTCTTATAGTTTTAGGTGTCCACACCCCATGGTTTGCTGACATTGTTAACTATTTGGCCGTTGGTCAAATCCCCCAGGATTGGACCAAGCAACAACGGGATAGACTTAAATCTGAGGCCAAATACTACTTTTGGGAGGACCCTGAACTGTATCGCATCGGCTCTGATCAGATTATTCGCTGATGCATACCGGAGAATGAATTCAACAGTATACTCGAGTTCTGCCATGCATCTGGGTGTGGTGGACATTTCTCCAGGAGAAAGACGGCTGCAAAAATCTTGCAATCTGGCTTCTATTGGCCGTCTTTATTCAAGGATGCCCAGGACTTCTCAAGGTCATGTTCTCGATGTCAGTCGCTCGGGAACATAACTAAGAGAGATATGATGCCCCTAAACCCTATTCTTCCTGTAGAAATTTTCGATGTTTGGGGAATCAATTTCATGAGACCCTTTATCCCTTCATTTGGACATCAGTACATTCTTGTTGCTGTTGATTATGTGTCCAAATGGATTGAGGCAATTCTCACCCGAACCAATGACCACAAGGTGGTCATCAATTTTGTCAAGAAAAATATCTTCAGTAGGTTCGGGATTCCGAGGGCTATCATCAGTGATGGTGGCACTCATTTTACTAATGCCCAATTCCAAAATTTATTAGCCAAATATGGGGTTAACCATCGAATTTCCACACCTTACCATCCCCAAACGAATGGACAAGCCGAGATCTCCAATCGAGAGATCAAGAACATTCTGCAAAAAACGGTTAGGCCTGACCGCAAGGATTGGACACAAAAGCTTGACGACGCTCTTTGGGCCTACCGAACAGCATATAAAACGCCCATCGGCATGTCTCCATTCCGTTTGGTGTATGGAAAGGCATGCCATCTACCCGTAGAGATTGAACACAGGGCATTCTGGGCAATCAAACAATGCAATTTAGATCTAAATCTAGCTGGAAAGACCAGGAAACTCCAACTATCTGAGTTGGAGTAGCTTAGAAATGATGCTTATGAGAATGCCAAGATCTACAAGGCTCGGACCAAAGCTCTACATGATCAATTGATTTCTCGCAAGAGCTTTGAGCCAAACCAGAAGGTCTGGTTATTTGATTCTAAACTTAAGCTCTTTCCTGGTAAACTTAGATCTAAATGGAATGGCCTATTCATAATTGATCAGATTTTTCCTAATGGTGCCGTTCAGATTTCTGACCCAAAGACGGGTAACACCTTTAAAGTCAACGGTCAACGTTTGAAGCCTGTTGTTGACCGTAATCTTCCAGAACCCGTCTCAGACTCTGTTGCTCTAGCCATTCTGTGACTTCTTTGGCTGGACTTCGCCTAGCTAACGGCATTAAACTCAGCAGTTGTACATATGACACAAGGCTGATACGAGCTTCATATCCAGGTGACATCTTTCATATTCTACCCTTTCTTTCATGTCTCTTTTTCAATGAGGACATTGCATCAGCTAGGCATGGGGGAGTGGATTCATTCTTGAATTATTTGGTCAGCTTTGTGAAATCCATATAAATTGTCTCTCTTCTTATTTATAAAAGTAAAAAAAAAAAATTAGGAAGGATTAGTTGGACATTAGGACTTTTCAATCCTAAGAAATTTTACATTAGGATCTGAACACAAAGACCCCTCAGGTCTTTGGACTTAATTAGCCTGTGTATCCACTAAAATGTGGATCTGCTTCTGAGTCCTCGCCATCTTAATTCTATTATAATTGGAATAAATAAGTTTGGGTGATAAGTATATGACTTATCAACCCGCCCTCTGATTTGAGAGAATTTTGAGTTTTAAGCATCTACACACTTTCTTTGCACTGACTCGTTGTTCAGTGATTCTAATGGAAATTGGGTAGCTAATGAACCTTCTAGGGTGATATGGCTGGCAAGTTATTGTGGGTAACAGCCCATCGGTAGGTTGTCCAAAGCCCAGTCACTGGACCTTTCTTAGTTTGCTGCCTTTAGGTAAATCTTAGACTAGGGAAGCCACCTACTTCGCCGCACGAGTATGGTTGGCAAGTTGTTGGTGGTAATAGCTCATCGACCGATTGTCCAGAACCCAGCTCAGAAAATGCACTAAAAATTCCCAAAACACTTAGGAAGAAGCGGAGAAGTAGAATAAATCGGGGAGATATACACTGGATTCACCCTTGTGTTGACCTTGTAAAAAATAATAAAAGTAGGGAGAAGGCTACCGGTTGTAAAGATACACTTTTAGGCAGAATTCTGGTTAGGTCACCTAGAGGCGTAGAAATCCGAAGTCTGTTTTAATTACTGGTCAACGAGTCTATCACAATCATAATAAGATGCTTAAAGCTTAGGGTTCTCATCAAATTTTGGGCGAGTTGAATGGCCGTAGAAAGCCACTCTTAGACCCTAAAATTTGAAAATCCAAAAAAATTAGAAAAGAGTAAAAAGAGAAAAAGAAAATTTTCTTTGAATAAGGCGAGGGCTTGAGGCGGTCTGCATTTTGGCTGATACCTGGGCACTGTTGTGTCTTTGAAAGTTCAGTTCCTAAGTAGACAATTTCTTAATGATTGAAAAATAACTCAAGTCCAAATAATCTAACCTAATTCTTTTATAAATAGCATATAGTTTTTGCTAGGGACTAGCAAAAGATAGGCATGGGGGTATGATGAGTCTCTATTTAGAGTAGTTTGAATAAATATATGAATTCTTAACCTAATTCAAACCTCTATTTATGCATGTTCTTAAGCATAGGATTGCATTTCATGATATAAATATTGAATAACATGCATCATCTTGCATTTAGAGTAGTTTGAATAAAATGGAGGTTAATTATCTCCTTTTATGTGCTTGGACAAGGCAAACATTTTATCAGGACCTCGGATCAAAGATCAAACCGTATGGATGTGATCAAGGTGACGATTGGAGTTCAACGACTCTAAGATCGCCCTAATCAGGCATCCGTAGCATCAGATAGTGGCCGGGGAACCCTAGAAGATCAAGGGCCAAGATGGTGAAAATCCGCACTTCAGATGACAAATCCGACCTCACAGATGAATTCGAATCGACGATCGCAGCCCAACGACACAAAAATCAAGTCAATCCGACATCCGTGGCACCATCTACAACTTCCAGAAGATGGACGGCCAAGATAGCGCCACGTGGCGCCATCTCAGCCGCCCAAACAGCCGCTTCATCTTGTAAAGGCCCCGCACCCAATCGCTCTCCACCGTTGGATCTTAATCCAACGGCTGTAGGCGCTCGCATTTAAAAGCGCCCGCTCGACCATCCGCGCCCCATAGCGTAGTGGTCGAGCGCGCTATCGCTAGCGCGGGGCATGGGTTCGAGCTGTGGAGAGGGGCTGGAAGGCGTGGCGATTGGGCGTGGGTGGAACGTCAGATGGAGATCGAACGACCGCGCGCGCCCGATAGCGTCGACACGCGATTGGTCGCGCAATCAGACATGCAATCAGACGCTCGAGTGGGCGTGCAACGCAGCGGGTGCGGACGCATCTTAAGCCGTCCGATCTCACGATCGGACGACTGAAAAGCGGCGAACGTGCGCAAGCCGTTGAGCGTGCGAGCAGGCGAGGAGGCGTGCGCGAGCCTGGCACGACGCCCACGTTGAGGGCTTTAGTGACGGATTTATCCGTCACTAAAGACCCCTCTTTTATTATTTTGAAGTTGTAATGTCCATTTTGCCCCCACTCCTTGCAACTATAAAAGGAGACCCCCTCCATACGAAATTCTCATCCCTTCTTTCTCCTCTCTACCCCTCCAAAGCTCAAAAGAAGCGTGTCCCACACCCGGGATGCTTCTTGCGAGATAATGTCCAATTTTCGCTCCCCTTCGGAAGTGGATCCCGCGACGACGACGGCGTGCTGCTCCGTTCCCGTTCTTCTACTTTGTCCTCCTTCGTCCTGCTTCGTTCTCCTTCGTCCAAGCGTCGTCCCGTCCGGCTCATCCTCCAAGCAATCGTCGAGGAGGATAACTTCTCTCTCCCATTCTTATTTACAGCTTTTCTAGTGTAGAATTTTCCTGCTTTATAGTGTAATTGATTTTCCACTTTCTAGTGTAACTTTTATTTAGTTTGATTATATAAACAATTGGAATATTGAATGCACGTTCTCTTTCTCTCTCTCTCTCTCTTTCTTTTAGTCTGATAGCTTCATTGTAATTATATCGCCTTGCTTATCAAAAATCCTAAAAAAGAAATATAATTGTGAATATAGATCAACGTAGCCTCCCTGTGTTTGACCCGGAATTCTTTTCGGTATAAATTTTTATTTGTTGAACACGAATTCTTCACTTTCGAACTATGACAGGTTTTCCAAAACCAAACACGTAAGCGTAGCGATTCGCAAAAAAAAACGTTTCAACAAAAACCTTGTTGAATTAAGTGGGTTTGTTTTAGGGTTACAGGATGTCATTTAATCCTCAGATCTCACAATAACTCATTTCTGATTGAACTTTTTATCTTGTTAAGATCAATTGGCCTATGTTTAGCCCCTGAGAAATCCCATTGATGTACTGCAATGGTAAAATTGTAGTTTTGCCCTTTGTTTCTTATTTTCTTCTTAGAACAGTTATTCCTTGAATTAGGACCTTCTCTAGGTTATGTAGGAGCTTTTGTTCTCTTTTCTAGGTCAAAATGAGCTAGTTAAGGCTCATGATGGTGTTCCCATCAATGTGGAAATAGCATTGTTTGGTGTTTCTAAATAAGGTAGGGCTTCCCCTCTATTTATAGAAGGCCTAAGAAAGCTTTGGAAGGCCTTGGAAGCCTTAGGTAGCCGTTGGGGATTATCCCAAGGCAAATCAAGTCGCAATCAGAATCATTAATGATTCTAACAGGGTCATCAGACATCTAGGAAAATTATCATATGTTTGGAAGTCATTCTTAAGATGTTTGGAAACTAAATCAGGCATCTAATTCTAGATGGGTTTCCTTACTGACTTGAATCAGAACTAAACAGGGTTCTAGTGTATGTTGGTCAGATAATAGGTTGGACGTCTGGCACTAAGTTTGGATGTCTGGAAACCTAATTTACTGTGGGAATGGATTTCCCAAGGCACAAACGACTAGATCCCTCAAGAGAAGTGATTTTGGCTTAATCGAGGGCTAACATTCACTTATCAGACATCAGAGGTTCTCTAAGGATATCTGATGGAAGATCAGGGGTCATTTCTCAACGATCATATTTTTAAGACAATGTTCTACTAATTGAACATCTGGTAATGTCATCAGATGTCTTCTAAGACGTCTGGACAAAAGGCTAGTCATCTAAATCAAGCAAACAGTAGATACTAAGTCTAGCCTAAGTGTTTGGACGTCTGATACAACATTCAAACGTCATAAAGTCTAAGATCAGACATCTGATTTTCAAATTGGACATCTGATCAGACTATCTGAATCCTATCTTGGTTTCCTAAGTTTTCTAAGAGTTGTCTAAGTGTCCTAGGATTTAGAAGGTATTCCTAAGATTATAGATTAGATACTTTAAGGCTCTTTAACATATATCTAGACATAAAAAATGGAGATCAAAAGAATTACAAAAGAATACATGAAAAGAGTATTTATCCTATTCTTCATCTCCTTCCTTCTTCAAGCTTTTGCTCAGAGAGAAACTCCTCCAATCCACCATGGACGTGATCTCTGAGGTCCTTCACACTTGTATCCATTTGCAATTGTCCTAAAATCTTGGACTCAAAAGCAAATGTTAAATGACAAGTGTTTTGTTATCATCAAAATAAATGATCGTGGTGCCCTTGCACCAATAGGTGTCTCATGCTAGCAATAGGTCCAAATCTTCTATCATGGGCTCCATGATGACACAAGAAACTTTGTAGATGTCATTTGTGGAGGCAATTTCTTGTGTCAGGATGAGAACTCAACTTTTGAGCTCTTCGAAGGTATGGCAAAAAATTCTATTAACAATGCTTCGATGAGTGTTTTCAATAGAAAGTTCACATTCCCATACACATTTAGGGGTACACGAAACCCAATCAGCACACGAGACTTAGAGATTATAGCTAGCCAGCTAAATAAGGTGGGCTAAATAGAGAAGAAGGTAGATGAAGTATGGAAGTTCCTTTCTAAACCTCCATCTTCTTTTTCTCAGTCACCTGTACCACACACTTCTTCTAAATTTCCTACAAGGAGGGAAACTATGAACAACCTGTCCGTGACACCACCACCACCACTTTTTTGACTATTCATTTCCATATCCTTCACTGGCTAGAAGAGCCTTTGTTCCTTAATTCACTGATTTCCTTACACTTCCTAGAGCTTTGGAGGAGCTCCATGCCATTCATAACAACCCATATTCACAAACCCACAACCCCGGATGTCGTAATCATCCAAATTTCTTGTGGTCGGGAAATTCATAGAGACCTAATTTCCAACAACCTTCTGCACCACCACTTCAAAACCTGATCTGAGCACCACTCCACAAAATCATGGGTATCCATCGCATGTCTACTAGGAGCACCAACCAAGGCCTACCCAATACTTTCAACCTAGGCCTACACGAGATAATCAGTTGGGGAATATTATGAAAGCTCTTGTTGATATGCAACAACAAAACATTGCTATGCAGCAGAGACAATACGCGACTTTAGCTGAGATGAGAGCCTAGCTAGAACACTTAGCTGCACCACGTCAAGCGCATACACTACCATCTTAAGTGGAACCCAATCCTAGGAATGTACTTGCCTAGAGGTATGTTCAACCTAACCCTCTCCAAGGTCAGGCACATGTCATATCACAAGCCTTGCACAATTCTGATCCTTCTGCATTATATTCAGATCAACAACCCCCTCTTCTTCCAAACTCTGATTCATCTTCTTGATTCTGCATTCATTGATTGGAAGAGGTGGAAGCAGTAGATTTTTCTGGATACATTATGTTTCTCAACTTGGACCTTGTACCAAGTATTTCTGAGTTGACTATATTCTTTGCACTTAGACCTTCAGCCAAGTCTTCTGGTACATACTTAGGCCCTATACTAAGTATCTAATTTTGATGCACATTAACAATGGAGCTATTGAGATCATTGAGATTGACAAATCTGAACCTTTCACTGTGAATGAATAAAGATTAAAACCTTTCATTAAGCCACATGATCTTAGACTTGTCAATTCTATCATTTCACTCCAATATTTGGAACCTACTTCTGATTCTACCTTATCTGGGCTTGCGCCTAGCTGAAGGCGTAAAACTTAGCAACTATCTCTTGTATTTAGCTATTTTCAACTTTCTTCAGTTTCACTTCTTCCTTAGGTGTCTAATCCTTACATTTTTAGCATGCATACATAGCCACATTTGTCCTGCATTTCACTACTTAGTATGACTTTCCACTCTAATATTCTTATCAGACTTGAAATCATCCACACAGAGATTTTTATCTCCTCATTCTGACTTCCTTCCATCACCTAGTTTAAGTTAGTGAAAAGCAGAGCATGCATTTGCATCCACCCTATTCATACAATGAGGACATTGCATTATTTAAGCATGGGGGTGTAAATGGTGAAACCTGTTTTTGAATCCTGAAGATCAAAAAGGAATGATTCCATCTCAATGGAACCTAATTTTGAATCAATGATCTCGAGATCAGGGACCTCAGAATCAGAGTTGAAGACCGGATCATGGATGCTGAGGTTGTAAATTGGTTCATAATTGTCAGGAAACAAAGGTTCTCTGAAATTAGAGTAGGATTCGAAATCATTGGAGAACTTGCGAAGATCGTGTTCTGAATTCGATTCCAGATTAAAGGTTTCACCAAAGAAATAATGAAGATAAGTAGAATCAACAACTTGACTTGGATCTAACCTAGTTTCAGATTTTGAGCTTAAAAAGGTGTCCTTATTAGGTATGGGCTCAAGTTCTTGGCTTCTAGGATAGACCCAATCGAGTCCCAACACTTCCAACTCCTTGGTTAATGTATCGTAAATTATCGTGACTTCCAGAAAATTGATCTGTGTCTTAGAGGAAGTTGGAGAGGTGTATTCATCAAATACAGGCCCAGAATCGTAATTCAAATTCAAAATCTGACTTTCATCATTTTGGGCCTCATGATTATCCCAAGTAGGCTTGAATCCAGATTCTAGGTTAAGGGTAAGGATTAGATCACTAGAATCTAGGCTGAGCTCTACAGGGATGTTAGAATCATTCTCGAGAATCACTTTAACAGGATAAGGCTTAGGATTTACATTCTCAAGAATTTCTATGTTAAGCTCATCATCACAAGTGTCGGGGAAATCTAAACTTGGTGAACCAGGTTCTTGATTTTCTAGGGTTGGCTCAAAATCGGGGACACCTGCAATTGGATCCCCCCACCCTTATTAAGATTAGGAATGTCAATTGCTATGAAATTTGAATTTGAATTCCTTTGGGTTGAGGGTCCATTATAACCTTGATTCTCGAACCCAGGATTTGGGAAATGTTGAACCTTTAGTATTGCTCCAAGGTGTCTCATTATCCTTCGACGGGTATTTTTATTATTGACTTCATATAATGCATCTAGTGCTATACCACGTGCCTGCATGAGATCTTGGTGTTTCTCAAAAAGTACAAGGTTTGACCAACATTGTCAATATTCATTGTCATGTAATGTCCTCAATTCGAAATATTCTCATAAGAGATCATCCCGGGTTGAACCATGTATCATTTGGGAAAAAATCATCTGAGCATGGCTAAAAATGAATTTTGATGTGACATTAACCTGAATCTCCCTAAATGGACTTGAGGATCTAGAATATTCTTCATGATGTTGCTAAGCATCCCTAATCATTTTGTCTTTGATGGTCATTTGGGGTACAAGTTTCCTAATCACTTTTCCTAACATATCAAGCTGCATTTTTGAATCAGGTGGTGGAATCAAGATTAGAATCAAACTTAGGATCAAATTGGAACTTGATTAGATCTGAAAGAAATGCTTAGGAAAATCTAATGAGGTCTCTTGGGTTAAAAACCTAATGACATTCTTGTGTGTGTTCTAGTGAAAAGATGAGGGACTGGATGTTATTTGGACCCAATCAGGGCACCCAAAGATTTTTGAATGACTAAGGTAGTTTCGAGGCGGATGATACCTTTGAAGCAAAAATCACACACCCGAGAAATACTTAGGCAACCAGGAAGGGAGAGCCCCGTAAAGACCCCTACACGATAGAGCATCCCCACGGGTTACAAGGTTTCCCCCATCGGACCTTCCTTGTCACTGCGATTCCAAGTAGACTGGAATGTACGGACTTATGTCCTTAAGTCTACCAATTTTAGCCTAGTTAGTGCCTTGAATTTCACTTGATTAGAAGTTGATTTGACTTGTGACCTAATTTGGACGTTGGTTGGCCTACAATGTAGGTCAACTTCACCTGACCTACCTTAAAGATGGCAGAATGAAATCTAGGTCAAGACCCAGAAATCACCCTGAATTGACTCTCAGGTTATTAGGTCCACAATTTTTAAGGTTCAAGTGAAATTAGAGCATGATTTTTAGGGTTCTTTTTTATTAGATCTTTTCAAAAAGAGGCTTGGGTAGCACACAAATGCGAGAGGGCTTATTCTCTTTATGCAGGCGAAATGTGAGCTAACTCTTCAAAACCCTAGTGTTTAAACCTTAGTTGGCTCTATTCCAAATCTAATTAAATCTCACTATGTTCACCTTGGGCTTCAAGCAAGAAGTGTGTTAGCCCAAGGTGATTTTAGAAATTCCGCGTAGTCCCTAATAGGTATAGGCAATCTGGGTAGGGAATTCTTAAACAGAATCGCTTCAAACTTCAATCAGATATGAAAATTTTTTGGAAATTAGGAAAACCTTTTAATGAAAATTACTATGAAAATAGGGCAAATGAAACCTAACTGATTGTTTCCTTTTTATCTTCCTAAGATTAGGAGGTTGATTAGGGAAGAAGAGAGATTGCCTACCTTGGGAGTGGTTGTTTTGTGAGGAAGATAGCCTCATGATGTACCTCGCAAAATCACAAGAAACAAACAAGGGAAAGTTAGTGTTCAGATTTAATCAGATAGAAACAGGAATAGCGGTAATTGCACGTTGCTCCCCGGCAATGGCACCAAAATATTTACCGCAGGTAATCGATGTTATAAAGTCGTTGCATTACAGTATAGTCGAAATCACACAAAAACAAATAAAATTTATAACTCAAATATCTAAATGAAGTCTGAGGTTAAACACTGGGAGAAAATAGGAATTCACACGCTAATCTTTAATGAAAACATAAATAAGCATAGGAATAAGCCAAAAATAATGATATTTCAATGAATATTAATTTGTCACAATAAGATATTCAATGAAGCTCAATATATTTCAAGACCAAAAAGATAACTAAGATAAAATAATGATAATTTAGATCACCAATTATTAGCCTAAGCACATGTATTAATTATTCAAATAATGCTAAAGTAGTTTCAACCGTGCAACATAGGTACTTAAATGTTCCAACAGTACTAGCATTAAACCCAAATAAAACGTCTGGTAGGTGTATCAGATGACTTAACTGTCGCCTGCTACAGTGTCTTCTTTTTTTCTTCTTCAAGCACGACTTGCTTCTCTTCTACCTTTAGCATAGCCTTCTCTCTTCTTCTTCCTTCTCTTCATAGCGACTAAGGGTCGAGCTTTCTCTATGAAGAGCAAAACCCCACCCCTACCCCGCTCTCTCTCTCTCTCTCTCTCTCTCTCTCTCCTTCCTCTCCTTTTTCTCTAAAACCAGGATAATCGGGTAGTTGGGTATGCGCACCCAGGTCCAGGCTCACCGATAGTGGGTGATGAGCGAGGAGTGAAAGGTTAGGTCCAGTTGGGTGTGTCAGGTGAGCGAGGTGATAAAACCTAAACAGAAAATCAATTTATGCGGCTGCAGCGCTTCTTCTCCCACCGATGTGGGACTACCTGCCACTCCCTCTTCATTGCGTCTGCAGCAGAGATGAAGATGCGTCAAATTGGCATT
This sequence comes from Thalassia testudinum, assembly GCA_037157565.1. Classification (NCBI taxonomy): domain Eukaryota; kingdom Viridiplantae; phylum Streptophyta; class Magnoliopsida; order Alismatales; family Hydrocharitaceae; genus Thalassia; species Thalassia testudinum. The sequence continues at coordinate 50,833,386 of JAZHRO010000018.1, read as the reverse complement.
GAATTCATGGGCAAGGCCTCTAATTAAGGACCTAGGAGAGTTCCTGGAGGTCACCCTCACCACCTGGAGGTGAGACTTGGGGCAATTGTGGTTAGAGAATCACGAATGGAGCCAGAAGGATGATGCAGCGGTGGAGGTCCGGCGAACCACCTGAAATAGAGAATACGACCTATCAGCCTTGTCAAAATAGTTCAAGAGGTTCACTGGAGCACGACGAAGATTATGGCAGTTTCCCCTTGGTGTGGGAGTGCGTGTGGTGGTCGACGGAAGTCAAGGACGAAGGTCGGTGGGTTTATTCAGTGGCATGTTTGGGTGGATGGAATGGCAAGATAAGAGAGGGGTTTTGGTCTTGAAGTGATGGCAGAGCTTGTGGGAGTGCTGGCGAGGTGGATGGATGGGTGTGGCGAGCGGATGACCTTGCTAGAGAAGCGGCCGAAGATGGGAGGGATGATGGTGAGCGTGTATGTCGAGGGATACTTTTGGGTTTTGAATAGTGGAAACTAACCTAGAATTCTAAAAGAACCTAACTACCTATTCTATGGGGACGAAGGAGGTAGGATGGGCATCGGTTGTGGCTCGCCGGCGCCGTGGAAGGTGAAGTTCTCTAGAGGGGGACGGCGAGGATAGGAGGGAGACGGTGTCTGCTGGTACCACAAGACGTAAATGATCGTGGGGAAGAAGAATCCACTCGCTATTGTCTGTGAGGGTGGACGAGGAAGGTGGACGGAGGAGCTCGCTGGAGCTTGGTCGGAGAGGGGCTAGAGGTAGGGAAGAAGAAGTGATTTTGGCCCCAAACCTAGCTAAGGAGGTAAAGCATGCATTGGGCATGCTTTTATAGGGCTTAGGATGGAGTTCCAAGCTTGGAAACTTCGAGCTTCTTGCACATGTGGGATACCCACATCTCCCATGCATTGGCATGGGAGATTGGGAAAGAATTAGAGCCCAAGAATAAATTTAGATCGTAGAGGTCCTCTTATGAATCTTCCTTCCAATTTTTGAAGGGTTTAGCTGTGAAGTCAAGAAGTAATCCCTGATTGATGGTCGCTGGCGAAGTGGGTTTAGGAGATGAAGGCGGCGGGGACCTTTTGGTGAAGAAGATGATGAAGTTAAGTGGGAATTTGCATAGGTTTCAAAAGTTAGGGGTGTGTGTGAGAGAGAAAAGAGTCAAACTGGACCAAAATGCAAACCTGGTTAAGATAATTTCTGATTGGGCCCAAATTTTAGTACAAACCTAATTTAGACCCAAGGAATCTGATGGTGAAGTCGTATTTTAGTTTGACTAAGTTTGACTAGTTAATTTATGCAAAAACTCAAATTAGGGCAATTGTCTGTCTGAGACTCTGTTTTAGGTCCAAATGGGTTCCAATAGTTAAATCAAGGATACCAAACCTTAGGGAATATTTTTATATGATTTTTATAAGGTTTAGGTGAATTTTATCTTGATCAGAACCTTAGTTAATTAAGTGAGTTTATTTTTAGGATTTCAGATGTCATTTAATTCTCAAAACACATGGAAACCCGTTTATGTCTGCATGTACACTTATTAGGCATTTATGACCATTTGACCTTTAATAAACCCCTGGGAAACCTCGTGATTATTATGCAATTAAAATATTCTATTAAAACTGCAGATTTACCCCTATTTTAATGCATTTCTCTTAGAAAGGATATGTAATGAATTATGGCTCTTTGGCGATTATGTAGGAGTATTTTATCAATGGATTATGACTAAATAAAGCTAGATATGGCTGATGATAACGTTATCATCAGGTAGACTTTTTATCCTAATCTTCAGTCTTGTGTTTAGGAGAAGCTCTTTCCATTAAGTACTCACCCACCAAATATGTGTGCTCTACCAAATAAAGTTGTAGGAGACATATTGACATTTGCTTTCAGAAAAAGTGGAAAAATCAAGAAACAACAAAGAAAATTAGAAAAAAATAAAAAAAAGAAAAAGTCAAAAAGAATTGAAAAATACTTTCTTTTAATTGTCAAGTATGTTCTCCAAAGTCCTATACAATATTTTCCAGGGTGCATTACAAATACCCTATTTCCACCAAATATTAAGTGTTGGGTTTGAGTCTTCACTAATTTTTTAGAGTTGATCTGAAGACATGAGCTGAAGGTGGAACCAACCTAGACTTTAAAAGATCTAAAACCTAGGATTGAGTTTTAGGGTTCATCTGGTTAGTCCTTACCATTCACTGAGCACAACCACAACCTCTTTGCTTCCGAGCTGTGTAAAACCCTCTTGAGTCCTGGAAATTGTACTTAGGGTTTAAATATCAAGTGTTATAGTTGGTCGAGAGATGGTCTATGTCATATCAGTCTTTAGTTCCGATAATCTTCCTAAGCAACTAGTTCTCACAATGTCCAAATATAAACATAGTTGACTTTTCATAAAAATTTCAGCTTAAAGATCATCTCTAAACACTTAACAAATTGAAAAGATTAAATAGATATTGCATCATACTTACCTAGCTAATACTTAAATGCTTTGCACTGAATGAGTTGTTTGCTAAGGGATTGGTAAAACCTAAGCATGCCATGATCGTCGGTGCTTACTGATCGACCATCTGGATCGCATGTTAATTAGTCATTGTTATATTGTAGTATAGATGCAATCTAGACAGAAATCAAATTATTTTATTTATTTACATAATTTTTACTAGTTTATTCCAGGTTATTCACTGGGAGGTAGTTATTGATATACATCACTCACCATTATCCAAAAAATTCACTTTTATCCCAAAAAATGTTTAAGTATATTTACAAATGAATTAAAGAAAGAATGAATTGAATCAGGGTAATTATGTACAAAATGAATCAATTAGTGCTAATTGCAATGCCTTAAACATATTTATAGGAATAAAGGCATGAAAAACAATCTAAAGTACTCTATGTTATTTTTTTACAACTATGCTAATCAATACCTAAAAATAGACACAAAAAGAGTATAAGTATATACTAAAATAAACTTTACTAACATATACTACAAGCTATAGTAACATCTACTATATGTACGGTGACAGATATAAGCGTCACTGAAGCCTTAGAAAATATATTCACAAATTAAGGAAAAATATGTGTCTACTCTAATTAATACTTATTATATATATACATGTATATGTGCGTACTATATATACTTATACTATATATCTATTATATATACTAATATAACACATTTAACTCATATGCATGCACACACATTACACATACACTTAAGCACTTATACACAGGCCAAACACTCACTCAACACTTAGGCTAATTTTAACTTAACCATAGTTAACTTACAACTTAGTGGGAAATTATTGCTTGGCAGGCCCAATCTTTTTCAAGACCGGCAACTTAATGGGTCGGACCAAACCACTACTAGATTAAACCCTAATTTATTAATTATGGTGTATTTTTATGCATTTTTAGGCTCAATAGGCCCACACCCCCATGCTCTCACATGTGCTCGCACATGCACACACACATGCACGTGTCCACAGGCTCACACACATCCCAAGGAATATGCCCTGTATGCTCATTTCTTTGCGCTCAGCATTGACGACCAGTGAGGTCGTAAGAGCTAGCGCTAATATAGCACGGCACCTCTTCACAAACTCAAGATGTGGGACTAATTCCCATGGAAATTCGATGCTAATTTCATGTTAAAAATCTTGCGACGAGGCCAATTTCGGCCCTCAATTTTCGTATCCAAATAAGGTTTATTTACAAAATAAATTATATGATTGTGAAGCCTATACATAGGGCTACCTAATCGTATAGTTAATTTACAATAATTAATTATATTTAAAATTTCTTAAAGTTGACAAAATTTACATGTTAATTTAATGCTTAATTACCTAATTAATGTACAAATTGATAATTTAACCACTCAATTGAATTATAATTTAGTTAATATACAATATAAAATATTTATTATACATTTTTAATTTTTATTTATTTATTTATTTTTATATACATTTATTTACATATTTTTAATATATAAATGCATAATTATATTATAAATACTATTATATAGTATAAATATATTATAAATAGGTTGAAAATACTTAAAATTATAAAATGTATGTGTACAAGATAAATTACTTCTATAATTAATTAATCTAATAAGTTAAATTATTTTACTTAATAATTTAGCTAATTAACTTATTAACTTAATTATATACGATAAATACTTAATTAAAAAAATATACACGTATAGTACATTATATAATAATTACTTTAATTAGTATGTACAATTATAGATGCATTTGCACATGTATACTTACCTAAGTATATGTACATATAATTTACTATAAACAAATAAATAATTATATAATTAAGATATAGACATTATAACTCAACATAAATACTTATTTAAATAAGTATAATGCAAATATAAGTTAGTTATGTACATTATAGTTATATATTTTATTAGTTACATTTAACTTAGTATTTAATTGATATTTACAAGTATAAATATTATATACATGGTATTTTTGTGTATTTTTAGACTTTTTCAAGTTTTTGTGGTATTTTTTTTGTTTTATAGAGTAAGAGAAGAGAGAGAGAGAGAGAAGATGAGATGAGAGAGATAGGACTTTTTTTGGCTTTTTATAGGTTGAATCCTTTATTTAGTATTAAAGTAGACTGAATCGTCTACTAGTATGTTCTACGGGTTAGAGGGCTCATAATACTCTGAAACTTTGCACATACCTAGAACTATACATAATCCTACTCAAGACACATTTATTTTATTTATTTACAATTTTTTTAAATTTTTTATGTATTTTCAAGTTCATACAATTGTAGCTAAAATGAATTGAGGAAATTAGAACCTAAGGCAACAAACTCATTTCTAAAGGCTGGAACCATAGTATAAGCACTCAAACACACTCAACGCATCACATGAAATATGATGGAGAATTTAAATATGATTTTCACTATGAATTTCACTAAAATTTCAGGTTGGTAGTTGGCCCATTTCATGCTGCTAACAACTAATTTAAAACATGGAAGACAAGTCATTCCCATCAATTTTAAGGTTTGAAATTAAGATGTACATGATCAAGAACATTCAGACAACAATATGCACCTGAGTAGGCAATGAAATATGATTTTTAACTTGAATTTTTATTTAAATCAGACTTGGATAGATTGAATAGTGTTCATGCAGCTGAGAGTGATTGCAACATAAATTACAAGCCATTCATAGATCAAATTTGAATTACAAAGTTCATGAATGCTTGATATAAAACTTTAATAGTACAATACATTTTCAACCTAAATAACCCTCAAAACAATATTGGATCAGGCCCTTCTTAGATTGCTGCTGCTGCTAATGACTTCAGCAGCCAATGCTGTTGTTACATCTAAGAATTCAAACCTAATAGGAATGAATTTTTGCTCAAGAATTCCATTTCAGGTTTGGAAGACTAGGTCTGATTTTGATAAAACCCATCAAAGCCATTCATCCTCAAATCAATGTTTGAAATCAGAGGACAAAGCCTCCACTATTGCTGCTACTCAAATCTAAAACACAAAACTAGAAATTCAATCAAAACTAGTTGCAAACCTTTCAAAGAAGTTCTAAAATCCATTAAAACTTCATTACACATTGATGAACTCTTAGAACCCTAACTTGATCATTCCTCTTTATCCTGGACAACAAAAGAGGGATGAATCAAACTAGACTCCAATTTCACTTGCAATCCATCTCAAAACTCATTTAAGATCTTCTAAACCTCATTTAAACCTTAAAGATCATAATGAAAGCTTATTACATGAAAAATCCATGTTGCCCTATTTGGGCTTTTGTTCTAGGAATTGCCTAGGTGATTTGATCACCAAAATCTCCTAAACACTAGACATTAGTGTTTAAGACCTCAGGCAATCCTATAGAAGCTGAATGGCTCATGGTTAAGGCCTCAAATCAGTAGATATGATTCTCCTTGGCCTAAACTATCCAAAACAAAGCTTAAATTGGGCATATGCTCATTTGATAATAAAACTCCAATCGAACCACATCAAATTCATCGCATTACACCCAATTAAGCAAATCCAAACTCGAATCGCTCGATTAAATCCATTCCAGATTGAATTGACTCCAAATCTTGTGATTGGGCATAAAATCCAAATACAAATCAATCGAGCAAATATATGCAATTAAATCCAAATCAAGGGTCTTTGTGAACATATGAAGTGAATGGAGAGACTCCCAGGGGGATTTGAGCACTATCTAGATCTTGAAGTTCAAGAATTTTGAATCTAGATATGCTCAAGTGGAGGGAGTGGAGTATGGATTAAAATGCGAGGAAATTAGTGAAATGAGGATTGTGAGGTGATCAGGAAGATTGGTAGATCAAAATGAAAGTGAGAAAATACCTCTCTGATTTGAATTGATCAGAGAGGGTGGCATTGGATCTAAGCTAATCTATTCCTAATCTAAACTAATTCAGATCAAATCAATTGGTAATCGCTACTCTAATTGATCTAAACTAAGATAGAAAGAAATAAATCTAGCTAACAAAGCAGTAAACTACACTAAGAAAGCGATTAAATCTACTCTACAAATGAAGGAGATGCCCAAGAGTCACCGACCGTCGGCAAATGGTGAAGAAAGGGAAGGAGCCCTTAGCGGATGAAGGAGGTGTCCCAGATCCACTTGCTGTTAGCCAATGGCGATTGGAGGTAGAGGAACCTACTTTGTCACTGTAAGCGACGAGAGAGAGAATGGAGCTGAGGGGATGGAGTGAGGGGATCGGCTCAAGGGGAAGGGAGTCGATAAAGGACCTAAGGCTCGCTGTGGAGCTTAATTTATAGGTGCTAGAGGGAGTATGGTCATCGGACCCATGGGCCAATCGTTAAGGGTAAGGAAGGGTGGAGTTGGATTTGAAGGTGCATAGGAAAAGGTTAGGACCAAAGATAGCCCTTGGATGAGATCTAGAGACGGTGACGATGCTACGCATGAAGGTGCATGTTCAATGGTTACAGATCCACCATCAGATCGATGAGGAATGGACTCAATGGCTATTGAAGAGCATGTTCTTCATGAGCTACAATTCCAAGCACGTCATAGGTGTATTGGGGAATTTACGAGAGAGCCCTTTGGTGTGCAACTCATCAGCAATCATAAGAAAGCACTATTGACAGGTTTTTATGCACGGCAATGGTGCCAAAAATATGATCGCTGACTACCAGTTCGTACTAAAAAGGGGTTTTAAATCGTCATTGTAGTATGTGTCACAAATACAAACCGTTCTCACGTCAATTTTATTTATTTACTTAATCTTTATTAGTTTATTCCAGGTTGTTCACTAGGAGGTAGTTATTGATATACATCTCTCTCTAAGTCCAATAATATTCTTTAGTTCCAAAAAGATTGATTTGATATACAAGAATGAATGAATGAATCAAAGAATCAAATAATGAATCAATTATATACAAAAGAATGAATTATAAATAATTACAATGCTTGAAAACAATTATAAACAAATAAGCATCAGAAACCATAAATGAATACGCTATATTGTTTATTTACAACTTATAATAATAATGCTTAGTTATATGTACAATAATAAATAATAATATGTACTATACTAACTTAAATTAACATACTAACATCTACAGTAACATCAAATATATCTACAGTGACATCTAAAAGTGTCACTAAAACCTTAGAAAAATCATATACATAAGCTAAGGTAAAAACTAATGTCTATACTGACATATAATACTATGTATAGTGACGAATATATCTGTCACTAAAGCTATCTTTTATTTATATACAAAATAGCTTAAACAATACTAGTATACTTATACATTACTTATATATGTATTATTTACATATATACTATATATATACTATATACTTTACATATATACAAACACACACACGCTATGTATACACAATACACAACACACATAACACTTAAGCACAACAGACTCATGCTAAGGCACAACAAACACCACACACTACAACAAGGCACAAGGAGGGTCACAAGGCTAACAGTTAAGCAATTTAGCTCAACACGGGCGATACTTAGCCGAAATTCAAGCCTCTTCTCTTCTTCTTCTTCTATAGACTGGTTCATTAGCCAGTTCAAACTAGTTTAACCAAAAATTTGTTTTTGTAAGGGTGGGACCAGACCTCTACTAGGGCCGCCCTAATCCTTAATTAGGTGCATTTTAACTAGTTCACGGCTCATTATTGGCCTAATCAAGCCCGTGCACAGTGCACAACCCTCGACCTGCACTGCACCTACATGCTCATGCCAAATCATCATCAAATTCATATGCTCAGAGGGGTAAGAGAGATATGGGTTTATTGGGCACCCAGTGCCTGAGGGCTGAAGAGCTCATGTGCTCTTTTCAATTTATAGTGCAACAGCGTCTCCTCAACTCATGCCACTGCTCCAGCACCTGACGATGTGGCACCATTATGCCACCGCTCCAACGCTAGATCAAGCGTAGCGCATGCATGAATTCAAGATTTTGGCCCCCTCGATTTGAGGGCCCACATTAATTCCATTTTCCAAATAAATTATATGTTCGTAAAGCCCTTATATAGGGCTACATAATTGTTACAACCTGATCCTAGCTCCCTACAAAACTTGAGATCGGCTCACCTCGACTAAATCATAAGACCCAGTCGTCCAATGAGAAATAACCAAATGCAGAAAATAATCCACAACCATACATGCAATATAACTAAGCAGACAAGGGATAATAGACAACAATGGAAATAAACCAGAATATTTCAAAGATATTACATGCCACAATGGAAATAGAAATGTTCACTGACATAGCCATCACACAAAATAGAGGGAAGCATAAATAGAAATACGTATCACATGCTAAAAATACTCACTACTAACAGAAACCTCTGCAACAGAAAAAAGAGAAAGGACTACGGCTGGGCTCGACTAGGCCTAGCGCCCTCTGTAGCAGTGGTGCTGGCTGCTCAACTCCCTAACCTGAACATGGTTATATAAATATGTTGTCAGCTAACACTAAGTAGAGTTGTGGATAAGTCACTTACATGCAATTAAATATAAAGGAAACAAGTAGCCAACTAACCATCCAATTTCCAGTTACGTATTATTATTTGTTTCTGTTTAAACATCCATGCATTTCTAATTCAATTTCTAGTACGGGTCCACAACATTTCTCAAATCCACTTGTTCCCTAAGGGAACAATCTTGATGCAGTTTTCCACGCAATGCAGAATGTACACATGGCACTCTTTTGGCTGGGAGAGCACCCTGTGATAGTCCTACACCCAGTCTACCAACGTGGGGTCATGGCCACGACGTAGCGGTGACTATGGCACAGGCGATAAGCACACGGGTAGCTACCCCGCATTGGCATGCGGTTAGTCGTTTCCGCTAACAGGTATGCCCAAACGTATAGCACATAATAGAACAGGGGTCACACCCCTCAACAGTCTGCGTACCCTCTCCTGGCTATCTCAGTTTTCCTAGTGGGCCTAACAAGAGTCGGTGTAGGGGGCTACTCCTAACCCTGGGTCCAAACCCAAGGGGCAGCTAGCTCCCCCTACACTAAGGTGACAGTAGCTCTCCTAAGTACCGTGTATACAAGGGCTAGCTCACTTTTCATACCCAAGTCCATACAACCAACCAGCTCGTAGGCAAGATATTCAATCATACATCTGATATTCGTTTCCGTATACTTTAGTTCCTTTATTAGTTTCCCGTAGGGTTCATGCATCGTACTCATCTCATTTCATATACAACATATATCACGATTCACATTCTGGTTCTTAATCGTATAACAAGCAGCTTGTGATTAATAAATGAAGTAATCACCACATCACTTAACTATTCAATTGCTAACAGTAAAGATTTTAACATACATTTTAGAGTATAACAGCGTGGCTCAAGTAATGTACATTCATTCCTTTCAGCCCTAGGGTTCAATCAGATCATTCTAATATAGCATGCACTTTCGTCATTTAAATCACAGTATTAAAGAAGACCACTCTACCGGGATATTCCGGTGGAATGGGGGCTCGTACAGTAGATCTCGTCATCTTTGCAGGTCCTGTATACACTACAGACTGGAGACCTATACCATTGACTAATCATGTTAAATGAGTTTAAAATAGCATAAGTGCAACACTAACACGTAGAGAATTCTGAACGAAAACCATCGATACTTCGTTTGCGTAAAACCGACTCCATTTAGGCCCTGAACAGGCCAAAAACATGCTTTTTGACCAAAATCAGACGTCTGGGGCAAGTCTTAGACATCTTAAACGATCGCAAAAGCTCACCTTGCTTTCCTGAGTTAGTTTTAGACATCTGAACCCCTTCGCAGATCTGAGGGAGCTTCCAGACATCTGACACCGCTCCTGGTCATTTGGAAGAGCAGTCAGATGTCTGACATGGTCTCTAGACATCCTAAAGTACCTCGAAGGATGCGCCACGCGCCTTTCCAATGCCTCGTACCTGCACATGCACACGTAGATTAAAAGGCGACACCTAAAAACTAACGTACATGCATGTAGGTTCGTGCAGGGTGCATACCTCGGTACCCTATGTGCTGTCGGACGTCCGGTGTCAGCTCCGGACGTCCTGCAGCTCTTTCAGACGTTTGGAGAGCGTCACAGACATCTGATACTATGGAAAAAGACTCCGTAGAACACCTTGCGATGCTTCTCCTCGCAAGCTCCAACTGCTGCAACCGCAGCAGTGGTGCCCTCCACGTGCAGGTTCGCTCCCTACGTGGCTTCTCCTCCCTCTCGAGCTCCTCTACTTGCATGCACCACCCCTCTCTCGAGCTCCTCCAAGTTCCTCTCCTGTCCTCGCACCTCCTACTCCTTTCTTCTCCCACTCTCTCTCTCTCCCTCACCCACGCTCCTCTTGCTTCCCTCCTCCTTCTCCCCTACTCACGGCTATAAGGGGAATGGGGAAGAGGAGGGGAGGCCACCGACTGCAAGGTGGTGGAGTGAAGGTGGAGGAGGTGGTGGTGGTGTGGGGAGAGTGGAGGGGTGAAGAGGGTTATAAAGGAGAGGGTTAGGGTTTAGGTGGGCATGTGCAAGCATTGGTGGTGGAAGAGTAAGAGGGGAAATTGCGGGGTTGCCACCACAAGGTTTTCTTCGTCCCGACATAGCCCACAACTTAAACCCAGGGGGTTTAAAATTGAGTCTACACCCCTAAGATTCTAGAAAATTTCCAAACAACCCTCAGGAAGGGTCATTTCAATAATTATTTAATTTATTTTCAAAGATAATTATATTTACTATATAAAAAAATCAGCTAAAGATTGACATTCATATAAGTTAAATTAAGGTTTAATTTACTAATTACAGAATAAATTAGTTAATTAATTATCAAATTGACTTATTACATAGTTAATATACACAATAAAATATTTAATACACATTTTTTTAATATTTTACACATTTTATTTTAATTTATATACATTTAAATATGTGATTTCAGGCTATTATACATATAAATTATGTATAAATAGTATAATGTAGTATAAATATAATTAAATTAGTTTAAATTACTTAAAATACTATGATACAAATATACAATTTAAGTTAGTTCAGTAATAACTTAATTTACTAATTTATTCTAATTTAATTTAATAAACTGGCTAATAAGTTATTAAATGAATTATTTATTATATATATATAATTAAATTAAGTTACAGGTATATTAGTGTACATTATACGTATATAAATACATGTATACAGTATCATCTATAAATAAGTTTGTTTATAGGGGTTTATTAATTTATCTAGTTTATTGTACATTTAAATTGATATAATTAATAGATAATTATATAAATAAGTTGTATACAATTTAAGTTATCTTAAATACTTAATTTACATCATAGAATATGTGCATAAGTTATATATACATTTTATGTACATATTTTACATTATTTACATAGATAGCTTAGTATATAGCTTATATATACATGTATTTACATAATATACATGGTATTTTTAGGAGTTTTTAGAGTTTTTCTGCTTTTTATGGATTTTATAAGTTTCATAGAGATAGGGGATGAGAGAGAAATAAAAAGATGAGGGAAATAGAGTGTTTTCATATTTTTTTAGGTTTGGAGTCTTTTATTAAGTCTAAAGGTATATGAACCGTCGGCTGATATGTTCTACCAAGCCAGGCATTCAGAATTCCTTGAAACTTGACATGCACTTAAAAATATACCTAATACTACTCGCTACACATTTATTTTATTTTTTTAGAATTTTTATATCATTTTTATTTATGTGCAAAGTAATCACAATCTAGGCCTTAAAGGGGGTTGGACTTAAGAACCTAAGGAACTAGAATGTGTGTTGAGGGTTGGAATAGTCGTTCAAACATTCGGATTTGCTCTATATCTCATAAGAAAGGTGCTCAAACATTTGAATGGGTATTTAACTTTAAATTTCCATTAATTCCAAATTTGGACAGTTATGCCTGACGTATAGCTGCCAAGGAATGTTTAAAAATAGATTACAAGCAATTCTACTTAAATTAAGATTCAATCTCCGTACATGAAAGCTTGTACATAATGTTTACAACATTGAAAGCATGTCATCCCTTTAAAACTCTAAAAATTCCGGCCACTGCCCTACTAAATTTCAGTCCAGGAGCAACAGCTACAGCAACTGCAGCAACAAAACAAAACAATAGCAGCAACTTCTAATAGCACCTGCAAGGACTCTCAGCAACTCAAGGAGTTGCCCAGATGTCTTAAGTTGATTTCCAAGGCTACTGTGCAGTCATTCTATCCATTTCAGCAAAACTGAACATCAATTTCAGTATGAGAACACCTAAGATTAGACTTGGTGAAGTCCGATCTGGGGTGTTTTAATGTCCAAATCAGATCAATTGCTCATCTTAAAATCTTTGAAGAAGATCTAAAATCGAGTTTATAAAAATAAGATTGCAAATCCTTTGAAACCCTTTCAAATCTCCTTTCAAAAATCCATTAAAACCCCAATCATACCTCCAATATAAAATTAGGAAAGTAGAAATATGGAAGGTAAAATGTCACCTCAACTAGGGCTTTTAATTTGAATTCAATATTGATTTAATCACTTACTTGTCTTGAACACCATTGATTGGTGATCAAGGTAAGTTAGTGGTAAAGTCAGAATTCATTGGATCCTTGTTTGATCTCAAATCAGTCTCATTGAGTATCCTTGATCAAACTCTCCAACACAAGGCTTAAATCAAGTGCATACTCATCCACACATTAAAAATCAAATCCATGTCCTTGAATTCATTGCATGACACCCAATTAAGCCATTAAAAACTCAAAAAGCTCAATTGAATCCAATCAAATCCAAATGATTTCCCAATCATAAGATTGGGCATTAAAAGCAATTTAAAAATAATTGAGCAATTCGAGATGATAAAGTCATATCAGGGGGTCTTTGTTGATTTATGGAATGAGTGGGAGACCCCCCAAATGGGTTTTTAGGTGCAAATTCAGATCTATAAGCCAAGGCTTCAGATCTGAATTTAACCTTGATGGATGGGTGGATGATGAATAAAATCGTGAAGCAAAAAATCAGAAGTGAATCGTGAGGCGTAGAGAAAGCTATATGCGTCGAAATGGAGGTGGAAAAACACCTCTCTGATATGAATTGATCAGAGAAGGCGAGATCGGATCTAACTACTCTACTCCTAACTAATCTAACAAATCAATGGATTCACTAACTGATCTACTCCTTACTAAGCTACTGTATGCTAATTACTAATCTAAACTACTCTAACAAAGCAGGAAATCCTAATCTAATCAGATGAATGGGACCTTTGGATCCAAAGCCGGCGGCTAAGGAGGAAGAATGGGGGAGATCTCCAGCGAAGGAAAAGCCCACAAGAGGAGCTTCAGGGTCGTCCTCAGGCATATGTCATCCCTAGCGGTGAGGAGGAATTGGTGGTGAAAAATCACACCGCTGTCATTGATGTGGCGAGTGAAAGGGGTAGAAGAACTGGAGAAGATGAAGGGATCACCTTAAGAAAGTAGGAGAGGAGGTCGATCTCGTGTGCGCGTGAGCTAAGGGAGTGTTTAAGTAGCACTAGAGAGTGATTCAAGTCACCGCGCAGTGGGATTAGGCACCTAGGTTACCTATGGTCACGATGAGAGGAGAGGGTGCACAAAGTTTTCAAATCAAATCACGGTCGCTAGATCAGATCTGGAGGGAAGGGTGAAGCTATGCAATAATTCTCGAGAAGCTTTGATTTCATTCGAGCCATCAGATCAAAGAGATGAAGGAATGAACGGCCTTAATTGGTTATGTTCTTGAGATGAACAATGCACTAAGAGGTGCACCGTTCCCAAGTGTCTAATGGTGCTTTTACAAGAGAGCCCTTCAGCGAATTGGTGGAAATGTTGTAGAAGAGCCCATAAGTAGTATAGAATGAGTGAAGAAATATCCCTGGAATCTTACAATTAGGTCCTTGCGACCTACAAATGGGTCCCTGACAAGTTTTCTAATGAATGAAGGACCTAAATGTGAATCTCTAAATGTAAGGCCCTAATGATGTCCAAATGCTACTAAGTTTTTATTGAAGCTTAATTGAACATATTAGAAGTTAAGTTCACTTTTGATTTGAAGTTTTGAGTTCAATTGTGTGTTTAATTTGCAATTGGATCACCATTTTGTATTTATTAATAGAATATCTCAATAAATGACCTAATTATGCCTTTTTAACACAGATTTGATGTTTTAGGTCTTTTCTGTTAATTCTCACACTTAGCCCTTTCTTTGTGTTAATTTGGTAGTATTTAACCTAGTTTTTAGCTTAACTTGGGCATTTTAGCAATGATGAGCCACACCTCATCACCCTTATAGTGAACCGATAGAACAATTGCGAGAAAGGCCCATTAGTGATAAGAACCATAACCAAAAGGTCCTTGAAGTCTAATAAACAAGTCCCTGCGACTTTTATGTGTGAAGTGATAAGTCCACTTTTGTGGACCATTATTTAGCCTAAGTACTATTTAATTATTTACTCTTCGTTGTTAATTGACTAGGAGATATATGGTAATTCATCTTGGCCTGCATTTAATTTTATGCTCTGATTTTACGTTTAATAACATATGTTATGATAATATAATTTATTTTATGAATGCAGGCTAGGTACAAGGGTTCAAATGACATTTCTACGTTAATAAGACGTCTGGAGCTAAGGATGGACGTCTGGGAATTGCAAGACAAGTGTCTTGACTTTACATTTTTTTAAGACGTCTGATGATGAAGTCAGACGTCTGATAAAGTACGGCCAGCACTTTCTTCTGTTCCAACCACTCGCGATCTTCGTAGAGTGGTTGGAGAAGTCGGCGGCTAAAGAGAAACAGACGGAGAGTTTTCTTTTAAAAAGCCATTCCATCCTCTCCACCAGAACGAATCTTCTCTCCCTCCCTGCAAGGATCACCTCCCTCTCGACCACCGTGGAACAAACGCACACCATGAACTCCAACGTGCACCATGGCTAGAACGTACTCCTCCACCCTTTGCCTGCCGTGGTGTGCACGGTGACAGAGCGCACACCAACACCGCCACCTACCTGTAGCCATCACCACCATCACCCTTCAACACTGCCATCAATACCTTCAGCCGTTCAGCACCAACACATAACACCCATCACCACTTGCAACCTCCCATGTCGAACCTATCAGAGCCAGCTCCATCACTCATCATCCACGCACCACTGCCGTTGCCACACCACGCCTATGCCAACTCCACGCCCGCTGCACGCACACCGCTAGCAGCAGCCCATGCGCGCCCCCCTCACGACCAGAACCACGTGCCTGTGCTCCAGCCCGCACGCGCGCGGCCACCGTAGGCCCTTGC
This sequence comes from Thalassia testudinum, assembly GCA_037157565.1. Classification (NCBI taxonomy): domain Eukaryota; kingdom Viridiplantae; phylum Streptophyta; class Magnoliopsida; order Alismatales; family Hydrocharitaceae; genus Thalassia; species Thalassia testudinum. The sequence goes on along the minus strand of JAZHRO010000018.1, from coordinate 50,817,548 downwards.
GTGCGCACAACCAGCCAACGCATGTGCAGCCACCATCAGCACACAACCAGCTTCTTCTTCTCCTTCGTTTTCCTCTTCCTTTTCTCATCCTGCTGCAACTCCACGCCCGAAGAACCCAAAGTTGCATCCACGTCGTCAACCACAAGAGCTACCCACAACCATTATCCTCAACTCTGACCTTGCCAAAACTACCTCCACGTTCCAATGTACCATTCCCCCCCGTCGCAAAACCAGCCGATGGTGCCCTCATCAACGCGTGCAAGCTACCACCGACCATCATGTCCTCATCGTCGGGAGCGTATTTTTGGAAGTATGTTCCCATTTTATTTAGATTATAGGATTATTAGAATTGTTTGACCTACATGTTGATTAGTTAGTTAGATTAGGTTTGTTTGCTTAATATTATTTAAAAATATATATATATATAAATCGAACTGCCTGCTAGAAGCTGCATATCAATAAGGCGACCATCTAGGATTGAATGAGTAGCATCTAGTTTATTTTTACTGTATCGCATACATCCCTGCATTGAAGAAAGTTGGAGTAAGATACGTTTTCTCTTAAGCATCAATTACCTATCATGCATTTGCATTAGGCTTAAATTCAAGACCACTAAAGTGTTTGAATCAAATTAATTCAGTGGTCACTTTAAAAATTAGGAATGTTAAGAGGTTGGACCTTAAAATCTGTGACTTAAAATTATGTGCAAAAGGATCTTGTTTGCGAGATTTCAAAAATCAAAACATGAACGTGAATTGCACACCTTAGACACTATGCATATCACACATAAGGTCACTAGATAAATTTATACCTCTCCTCTTTTGCACCACAAGGGAAGTTAGTCAGAAATTAATAAGCCTATCTACCAAGTTACTTCGGTTCCTCGTGTGTGGGCTCGATTCGAGACTTCCATCCCTTGCAAGTAGGTTGTAGGCACTAATGAAGGTTCGCCTAGGAAACATAATTCTTGCAAAACTTGTTTGGCCACCAACTGAACATTTAATTCTAAGACCCATAATTTACTAAAAATAGATCACACTGTATTTGTGTTTGTTTTGACAGCGATAGAACTCTCTAGGAAGTTTTTGCTTGTGTTATGATTTCTTTTAAATCCTAAGAGAGTTTATCCTGTTTAATTGAAAGAAATGGACTGTCCTTACTCCTATCATTTTAACCAGGATCCCATGCCCCAAGCGTATCCATCCTTTGATGGGCACATTAACAATTCATGGGATCATTCATATTCCTATCCTGGGAGTACTGGCCCGATAGCTCCCATTTTTGAGCAGAGCCTTGGAGCTAAATTTTCCACCCATGGAATCCCCCACTACTATGCAAACACCCAACCCTCCCACCCTTCATGATTTTCCTTATCGAGGTTGGACAGATACCCCTAGGCAACCAGAGCTTGAGATTAACTATCCTCCCCAATCTGATAGTAGTAGCCTCTCCTCTTTTATGATAGAAATGCAAAAACAACAAAAAGAAATGATAGAGTCTATGGGAGAGATGTTGAGGAATAGCCAACAATTAAACAAAGAAATTAGACAGCTTAACTACTCTCTCACTAGTGATTCTGATCACTACCCGTATAACTGTGATCATGAAAATAATTCTGAAGAAACCAATGACAATAGGGATCCCGTTTTGAGTAGCTATCACTTAGACTCTCCCCATGAGACACGGCCACTAGAGGAGAACAATCCTAGTGATTATCCACCCGAGCTATATTTGAGTCAAAAGAAAGGGAAGATGATACCTCTTGAGGACCTTGACCCTAATGACAGTATTTTCCTTAACCCTGAAAACCCGGGTCAAGGTCCTATTGTTCATATCACTTCCCCCATTAAACATCTGGTGGAACCCCATTCTGCCCTTAGTGAGCCTAATCCTGACCCTCCACTTAGGGAATTAACACCTACCATCTAACATTCTGTGGATTTAAATGCACCCAATGAAGGCAACCCTAAGGGAATGGAGGATGAATTGGATCAATTTTGGTCCTAGGGGTACAAAGAGTGTATTTTAGAGGAGGATGATAACTCGATGGAGGAACCTGGCCTTAGAGTTTTGAGTGAATCACAGAGGGATTATGTGTTATTTGAGGACTTGCCCCCAGAGGATATAAATAATCTGGTGAAATCCGGATTCCTCCCTTCTTTTGACTTTGCGAGTCATCATCTGCAAAACCAGGAGTTGATATTGGAGGAGGACGAACACAATAGTGAGAAGCCTATGAGAGACTCTCGGGGACACTACACATCAATTGAGGATTTATGCCTCGAGAAGAATAAAGAATTGAGTGATATAGGCTTACTCCAAAACATCAAGACTGATCCTCCAAAAATAATTGAGGATACTAAAGCAAATCCTTTCTTTACTAATGAATCACATATATACCCCGACAAAAACTTGAGTGAACCAAAAGAATCCGAGGATGAAATTAATGATAATGATTCTGTTGCTTCGACCCTGCCATCAAATGAATTTAATTTGGAGTCCACCATTGATTCACATATAATGGAAGGTGAAAATATGACTCCGATCATTAATGATAGGCAGGGTGACATGAATTTTTATGCAATAATTGTTAGGGAGAATACACAATCTGAATCATTGTTGGAATTAGACTCAACACCGACTAAGCCCTCATTGGACTTAATCATTACCTCCCAACAACACAAACAACCCTTACACTCCCTAACCGATCCTTGGCTCAGGTCTCTGCTCACATACATTCTTTTTAGGGAGCATATCAGGTCGGTACATCCTCGGGTAGAATGGCGAGTTTGGATTGATGCTTGTACTTTTAATCTCTCCATTCAAGGGTTTGAAATAATTATGTTTATATCTTTTAAAATCGTTTCTGCTTTGGAGGACCCTTGTGATCCTCCACTTATTCTGTTTCGGGAGGTCCCTTATCATGTTCCTTTTGTTATTCCTAGACCTCCCCAGGTAGCCTACGAGGTTCTCTGCTTTCATGTCTTTTGGCAAGCATTTGGGATAATGTTGCATCATTAACTCGTCAACATCCATGGCTACCTGTTTTCTAGGCTCGCGCTGTTACGCATATTCTTAAAGCCTAGCTCTTTCTATTTAGAACCAGTCTTACAGGATCCCTATAAGTCTGGCTGCCGACAGAAAATGCAGCGCTTGTTGGGAGGCAACCCAGCGTTCAGAATAACACCTTCATTAGGTGATTTCCTTCCTTTCTCCCCCTATTTTAATTTTACACTAAGGACATTGTAGGATTTAGGCATGGGGGGGTGCATTTTGCATTTTAGGCGGTATTCATACATTTAGGTTAGGTAGATTTGCATGCAAGAAAAGAAAAACCTCTTAAACTAAACTAGTTAGTCCCTAGCAGAAGATTGTTATAAAGGAAGTGTCATTAAATATTTTCTTAAATTGTTTCTTAAGTTTAGAATCCAGTACATTTACTTTATTTACACGTAGACTTGGTAATGGATCTTTGTAGAAAATCAATAAACATTTTTAGTCTGCTAAACCCTTGGACAGTTAATAAGGAGTCAGGCAAACTATCTTCTATTAAGATCCACCTAATATCTGTGAGAAGAAAATAGAGAGATTACTGGTGCACTAAGTCTAGTGCAAGGACTCTTAAGTTATGGATAATTAGATGATGATACCTCAAAGTTAGGCATAGTTTTTGCTCTCTGTTCCTACGTGCAAACATTGTGTGAATTCCTAAGAGTCACCAAATAAGGCAGATACACAGAGATTGGGTCTTAATAAAACTATGACTATGGTGGATGGTTACGACCGTCCTTCATAGAGTCCTCAGCTGAACGAGAGTAGTAATGTCAAAGGTCAGAAATACGATTGTCCTATCCATCTTTTCCTGGTGCCGAGAATAGACACTTTCACTAAATAAGCCACACAATATTCTCTTGATCATCATCATTCCTAATAATGCCTCATAAATAAAAGTATGCGTCGTTTTGTGCTTAGTAGTTGAAATAAAATAAAATAAAATAATAAAAATATAAAAAAGAATCATTTATATTTAAAAAAATTTGAAAAAAAAAAGAAAAAGAGAGAGAGAGAAGAAAAAGAAAAGAATTCAAGTTTGTAGTTTTATCTTCGTATCATTTTTATTATGTGACGACGTTTCTGAGGCAACAAAAACACTGTCGCGATCCACCAAATATGACCCATACCTACCTTTCAGCATTTCTGATCGCCCGAATACTGGCTGAGGACTTCTAACTTAGTTGTAGGGTTATTAGGATTTTAATTGAAGTGTGAATGCCACGTAAGGCCACCAAATAGTGAGTACAGTTACAAAATCTGGTAAGATATGTGATCTCAGAAAAGAAGGAAAATGAGAAAAAGAGTGAGCACAAAGGAACATCAAGAGAGCACAGCTGTGTAGTGGTCGTGCGTATTTCGCGTGTTTGAAATCGGGGTTACAAGTAACCCATCATCGTAGTTGCAAAACACGTCGATCAGATAAAGTTTATACCGAAACTCCAAGGGAGTCCCAGGTCGAACACAGGGAGGCGACGTTTACTTTAGTTGAAAATCGCGCTTCGATTCATTTCTTTTTGGTATTTTAGGGTTTTGTTATTTTTTTTGTGTTTTTGAAATAAAAGACAAGAAAATGATTCACAAGATAGAGATGTGGAACAAATATGATATATATATCAACTCAGTGTCGATTACAATGAACTACAAAAGCATAAAAAGAGAGGGAGGTGAGAGGAAATCTCCCGAATCGACTGTTCGGTGAGACGACGGCACCTAGCTAAAGCTCGGACGAAGGAGGTGAGGTGCGGGATGATGGAGGTGAGATGCTGGAGGACGTCGGGTTGAAGAAAGCTTCAACGTAGCTCCGGAATGGAGGTGAGAAGACGGAGTTGATCTGCTACCGGAATGGAGGTAGGAGGATAGCTCCATGGTGACCTATGAAGGGAGATGGAAGTTGGAGGAGTATTTGGTGGGGCAGAGGTTCGCTACACTAATAGGCAACTTGGGAGCTTGAGAACAAGCTTTAATGGAGTGTTGGTAGGCTTGCTAGAGCTTGGGAGTAGGTGGGAGTAGAGTAGGTAGAGATGGCTTGGAAGGGAGGGGGTGTAGGCCCTTTTATAGTGGTGGAGAAGAAGTAAAAATCGATATCGGACCATTAGTGACATCCAGGCCATCGCTAGAAACGTCCCTGTAGGCAGCTCATGTCCGCTGGCGCCCACACCTGGCTTTGCTGGCATGCGATGAATTATCGATGGCTGTAAGCGTCGCTGTAAGTCCAGCTCATGCGTTGCTATAGTCCACCTCACGCTACGCTGGCGCCACTCTTGCCTTACTGCGCGCGTGTGCCCACGCGCTGGCATTGCGCGCATGTGCGCCCGCACGCGCACCCGTGTTGCTATGCGCGTGCATGTGCTAGCGGCCTAGCCTACGCCACGTGGAGCAGTCTGGGCCGTCCATCTTCTTCTTGTTGTAGGGGCTGCTACAGAGGTCGGATGGAGTCAATTTTCACGTCGTTAGGCTGCGTTCGTCGACCCAAATCCATCTGCACTGTCGAATTTATCATTTGAAGCTCTGAATTATGTCTCCTAGTCCCTTGGCTATTGATCTTCCTTGGACTACATATGGTGCTATGGGACTCCGATCAAGGCGATTTCAGAGGCGTTGGACTCCGATCGTCGTCTTGATCAGATCCGTACAGTCGAATCATCAATTCGAGGCTCCGAAATAAATATCCCTCTCTCCTAACCAAAAAAGGATGCAATTAACCTAAATTATATACAACTAATCTAAATGCAGAATGATGCATGCTATGCAATATTTATAACATGAAATGCAAATCTAAGCCTAAGAACATGCATGAATAGGCATTTTACCCTCAATAAATGTGTTTGCATCATACCTCCATGCCTATCTTTTGCTAGTCCCTAGCAAAATTAAGCTATATGCTTTGTATAAAAGTAGAATTAGGATTAGATCAGTTAGGCCTAAGTCGTTTATTAATAATAGAAAATTTCAACTAAGGTCCTAAACTACGAAAACTCAACAGTACCCAGGTGTCTGCTAGAATGCTGACCGCCCAAGTTCTCGCCTTATTTGAGAAGGGAAGAAATATATATTTTTTATTTTTCTTCTTTTCTAATTTTTTTGTACTTTTGAAGTTTGAGAGTTACAGGATAACTTTTTACGGCTACCCGACCCGCCCAAGACTCGAAAAGGACTCTAAGTACTAAGCATATTTGTGAAAAAGTGATAGACTCACAAAATGGCCGTTAAGATGGACTTCGGGTTTCTACGACCCTAGGTGACCTTGCCTAAATGTTTATCTTTACGATCGGTAGCTTTCTCCCTACTTTCTTTTATATGGGGTCAACACAAGAGCGAACCCAGTGTATATCTCCCCAGTTTATTCTACTTCCCTGCTTCTTCCCTAGGTGTTTTAGGAATTATTGTGCATTTTTTTTGTTGTGAGCTGGGTTCTAGACAACCGGCCGATGAGTTGTTACCACCGACAACTTGCCAGCCATACTCGTGCGGTGAAGTGTGGTTTTATTTTATTTATTTTTTTTTATTTTCTCCTTTCTTTTTTTTTTCTCTCTCTGTTTTTTTTTAAGTAGATGGCTTTCCTGGTCTAAGATTTACCTAGAGGCAGTACAATGAAAACGGTCTTGTGGCTGGGTCTAGACAACCGACCGATGAGCTGTTACTACCGATAACTTGCCAACCATACCACCTAAGTCCGTCCATTAGCTACCCAATTTCCGTAAAAATCGTTAGAAAGTGAGTCAGTGCAAAAAAATGTGTGTAGATGCTTAGGCTTAAAGTCCCCTCAAATCAGAGGGCAGGTTCATAAGTCGCATACTTATCATCCCAAATTATTTACCAAATTAAAATAAATTTTAATTGGCGAGAACTCGAGACTAAATCCACGTTCGAGTGGACACCCAGGCTAATTAAGCCTGAAGACCTGAAGAGTCTAAGTGTTTAGGTCCTCTCGTATCATTTCCTAATGCTAATAACTTCCAAATGCCTAAGTTCTCTTTTCCTAATTTCTTTCTTTTTTTTAATTTTTTTTTTAATTTTCAATTTTTTTTTTAATTTTATAAGAAACTAAAAGAAATTCTACGGAGTTAACATAATGATTTCAAGAATTGATTATCCACCCCCTCATGCCTAAATGATGCAATGTCCTTATTATAAAAATAAAGACATGAAAAGGGCGAAGTAAACAGAATATCACCTCAGTGTCGTGAAAATCCGGTTAGCTCCGTAGAGAGAAGAGTGTATACACACGTGCTAAGTTTAATGCCTTTAGCTAGGCATAGCATACATACAAAGAAGAAATTGAGAATTCACAAGTGCGGGTCAGAATCAAAATAAAAAGGTTGATCCTGAAACCCATCTGCAGAAGATGTCCACAGACGTGGATGAGATTATGGTGCAAACCCATGCCCCAGGGTCGAGTGGTTCTCAGGTTCTGGATGAAAATCACCCAAAACAGAAGGTTGTTGTGTTTGCGGGGCCGGGTTGTGGTTTAGTGGTGTGCAACCCAAGAACAAAGTGTAGAACAACGGGTAAAGATGGTTCAATAGGTGCGGTTGTCCACTTAACATCTAGCTCAGAAAAATAATCAGTTATTTCAAGCTTGGGTTGCACGTGAAAGATATCGTAAGGGTCCTGGTAGAAAGTAGGTGATTTTAGGTCAATAGGTACCCTTGGATCCAAAATCAAACTTCCCTCAGAATTAGCCTCCTAAATCTTTATTTCAACAATTCTATCCTCCAACATCAAGGGCTCAAGCTTCGAGACCTCTAACATATTATTCACCCCATATGATTCTCCCAAGTCCAGAAATAGTGGCTGAATCAAGATTGACTTGGGCACAAAGATCTCAGAAGTCAGCTCTTCGGGGTGCAGATGAGGACTGGGGTCACTGATTAAATCATCAAGATTCGGATCCTCCAAGTTAACCCCAACCGAATCCAAATCTTCAATAATTGGGCTATCAACTGGTTTGTCAGATTCCTCAAGCCCATTTGTCTCACTAAAATCCTCTTCCCTAAGTTCAAGTGAGACTTCACCAAAAGATTCTTCACCCTCAGAGTCAAAGAATCCATGATCCTCATTTATATATCTCAAAATCATATGTCATTTCATGATCCGTGGAGACATATTTTTCCTCGCTCCCTGGCTCGGGGATCTCGGGTGAATCAATCGGTTCATCCTCAAATGGTTGCTCTAGCCCATCTTGGTCATCCCCAGTCTCAGAAAATGTATCTCCCTCGACAGGCGCCTGAGCGGGTTCAGACATTGGCTCTCCTGAAGGGGGTTCATCTTGAGAATCATCTCAAGATTTGACTAGTGCAACCACAAATTTCATCCTCAACCTCGACAATTTCCCAAGAAGAAACTCACCCAAGTCCCTATCCCTAACACTTTGGAGCAAATCCAATAGAGAACTATTAAGTTCATCAATCATTTTGATCATAGGCTCTAGTGCTTCAGTGCATGGTGTTGGCTGAGCTTCTAAAGATTGTATAGTGTTCCTCAAATTAGCCAACACCCTATCCTGGATCTGGTTCACCTGAACCGACTGGTTCGATTCAGGTTTGGGTGGGTTCAGGTTAAATCTAGGGGAGTCAAGATGTCGAGGTTCTCGTGTCCCTCCCTGAAAGTAGGTCATTCTAGGTTGTTCAAAGGATGGTGGCGACCTATATTCAGTGGAATACTGGGGAGGGTAGGTGTTATAATCATGATATCGATCCTGATTGTAGATCGGGTTGGTTTGGTCATCAAAGGATGGAGATCCATAATCATTATAGCTCTGGGAAGGATAATAATCATAGTCTTGTCGTCCAGGGTTAAGCCCTGGACCCTGAGGTTCGGATTCATATCCCCAATCAAAGTTATCCCGACTAGTGGATGGGTAATTACAAGTCAAGTCGGGATAGTAATCATCTTGGAGATAAGTTGTGGTAGGAGGATAGGATGTGAAATGTGTGTAGGATGTGGAAGGGTACATGGTGAAGTAAGGAGGGAAATCAGAAGAGAAAGGAGCCTTGCAATACAAAAATACAAGCCTGTCCTTAGTTTGGGTAGCCTAAAGGTTTACAGACTCTCAGAATCCATCCTAAGATTATAGACGATTTACTCTACTTATGTCCAGGCAATCCAACCAGTTAGGACGGACTGGGGAGAAGGTTCTTCCTTTGGCTTGCGCCTCCGGTTCCTAGTGTACCCCCCAGCCGTGGTCATTTGATGCTACTCCCCTAGCTAGACATTAGATTAACTAGTATAAGCAGGTTAATCGTGAATAATCTCAATCTGGATCCTGACGAGCGAACCAGTCCTTAGGGCCAACGTCTAATCAATTTTAGTTAGGCTTGGGACAATGGTGCTTTAGGAATGTGATGGGCCCTTTAGATGTGTTGTGCCCTTAATGATCAATTAAAATGTGTGTGCGTGCACAACCAGGGTTTTCAAACAAGGTTATTTGATGATGTATCTTTTAGGATTTAACCTTATTTAGTAGCTTTTAGGGTTTAATTCTTAGGTTGGTTCAATTAAGGTTTAGTAGAACACTCCAAGTTTTGAAAGCACGGGTGATGATATGTTCCTTTAAAAATAAAAAATAATGTGGAGTGCCTAGTTCAGCCCTAGGAATCAACCCTAAGTGGCAAGCTACTTGATGGATTAGTTTTAGATTGAGTGGTGTGGCCCAAACAGCTCAATCAATTGGCCTATTGCACCACTTAGTTAAGGCACACAAGAATGCTTAACCTATTCAGATTTCTACTCATGTGTATTTAGTTGAAGTGTATCGGGTCCACATGTCAAATCTCGGTTAAGTAGTAGAATCAAAGTGATTGTGTGCCTTAGGATAAGAAGTTGTGGGTGTTAAGTGTGTAGCTTTCAGAAAATCCCACAATCAGATAACACTTTTTTTTTATTTTTTATTTTTATTTATGTGGATGGCGAGGTGAGTGGAGGTGGCAAACAAACAACCAAATATATCTTAAGGTTTATAGAAAGCACCTAAGTTGATTTGGGTTTGAGTTATTAGGTTATGAAATGAAAACTAAGGTGGGGGTGGTGTGGGGGACACTTACAAAACACTATACCTGCACTTTACTCTGGTCTACCACACTTGGATCTCCATGCTAGGGTACCTGCAAGACAGTAGATCAAAGACAAGTAGGGTTAGTGCTATGTAAATGCAAAGAAACACGATAAACAATAAAGTAAATTCCGTTGCCTCCCCAGGTCGGCGCCAACATGGTCGGGTTGTCCCCAGCAACGGTGCCAAAATGGTCGTGCGTGTTTCGCGTGTTTAAAATTGGGGTTACAAGTAACCCATCGTCGTAGTTGCAAAACACGTCGATCAGATAAAATTTATACCAAAACTTCAAGGGAGTCCCGGGTCGAATACAGGGAGGTGACATTTACTTTAGTTGAAAATCGTGCTTCAATTCGTTTCTTTTTGGTATTTTAGGGTTTTGTTATTTTTTTTATGTTTTTGAAATAAACGACAAGTAAATGATTCACAAGATAGAGATGTGGAACAAATATGATATATATATCAATTCAATGTTGATTACAATAAACTACAAAAGCATAAAAAGAGAGGGAGGTGAGAGGAAATCTCCCGAATCGGCTGTTCTGCGAGACGACGGCGCCTGGCGGAAGCTCGGACGAAGGAGGTGAGGTGCGGGATGACGGAGGTGAGATGCTGGAGGACGTCGGGTTGAGGAAAGCTTCGACGTAGCTCCGGAATGGAGGTGAGAAGATGGAGTTGATTTGCTACCGGAATGGAGGTAGGAGGACAGCTCCAAGGTGACCTATGAAGGGAGATGGGAAGTTGGAGGAGTATTTGGTGGGGCAGAGGTTCGCTACACTAATAGGTACCTTGGGAGCTTGAGAACAAGCTCTAATGGAGCATTGGTAGGCTTGCTAGAGCTTGGGAGTAGGTGGGAGTAGAGTAGGTAGAGATGGTTTGGAAGGGAGGGGGTGTAGGTCCTTTTATAGTGGTGGAGAAGAGGCAAAAGTCGGTATGGGACCATTATTGACATCCAGGTCGTCGCTGGAAACATCGCTGTAGGCAGCTCATGCCCGCTGGCGCCCACAGCTGGCTTTGCTGGCATGCGATGAATTATCGACGACTGTAAGCATCGCTGTAAGTCCAGCTCATGCATCGTTGTAGTCCACCTCACGTTGCGCTGGCGCCGCTCCTGCCTTGCCGCGTGCGCGCGCACCCACACGCTGGCGCTGCGTGCATGCACACCTACGCTCCAGCGTGTGCACCCGCGCTACTGCATGTGTCCGGTGCTACGTGCGTGTGCTAGCGGCCTGGGTTGCGCCACGTGGAGCAGTCTGGGCCACCCATCTTCTTCTTGTTGTAGGGGCTGCTATAGAGGTCGGATTGAGTCAATTTTCGTGCCGTCAGGCTACGATCGTCGACCCGAATCCATCCGCACGGTCGGATTTATCATTTGAAGCTTCGAATTATGTCTCCTAGTCCCTTGGCCGTTGATCTTTCCCGGACTGCATATGGTGCTATGGGACTCCGATCGAGGCGATTTCAGAGGCATTGGACTCCGATCGTCGTCTTGATCAGATCCATATGGTTGGATCATCAATCTAAGGCTTCAAAATAAATATCCTTCTCTCCTAACCACAAAAGGACGCAATTAACCTAAATTATATACAACTAATCTAAATGCAGAATGATGCATGCTATGCAATATTTATAACATGAAATGCAAATCTAAGCCTAGGAACATGCATGAATAGGCATTTTACCCTCAATAAATGTGTTTGCATCATTTAGCCTTTTCTGGGTTGACTCATTTGATAGTCTAGAGAGTTAGAGTCTACAGTACTAGACTACATGTAGCACCAGATGAGTCTGTGCCACCAAATACGAATCCATTTAACTTAGTATCACCAACCTAAGCGGAAAAGACAGGGTCAAATTACAGATTATTTTCTGCTTTATCCCCGAGGGAAGTAGTTGCCTATCCCGATAGAAATATTTACCAAGGGATAAGCACGAACTGCAAATGTAAGTTGTTATTTTCACTTGGATCCGTTACTTAGACTACTATCACTTCACATTTGTCTGAATTTCTAAATTTTTGAAATAAGAAAAGAAGAAACCTTTGGTTACTTCCATTGTTTTTCACTTTTTGCTAGGGACTAGCGAAACTTAGGCATGTGGGCATTTGATAAGTCCACTTTTTTGGACCATCATTTAGCCTAAGTACTATTTAATTATTTACTCTTTGTTGTTAATTGACTAGGAGATATACGGTAATTCACCTTGGCATGCATTTAATTTTATGCTCTGATTTTACGCTTAATAACATATGTTATGATAATATAATTTATTTTATGAATGTAGGCTAGGTACAAGGGTTCACACGACATTTCTACGTTTACAAGACGTCTAGAGCTAAGGATGGATGTCTGGGAATTGCAGGACAAGTGTCTTGACTTACATTTTTTTAAGACGTCTGATGATGAAGTCAGACGTCTGATAAAGTACGGCCAGCACTTATCTTCTGTTCTAACCGCTCGTGATCTTTGCAGAGTGGTTGGAGAAGTCGGCGGCTAAAGAGAAACAGACGGAGAGTTTTCTTTTAAAAAGCCATGCCATTCTCTCCACCAGAACGAATCTTCTCCCCCTCCCTACGGGGATCACCTCCCTCTCTACCACTGTGGAACAAGTGCACACCATGAACCCTAACGTCACCTTGGCTAGAACATACTCCTCCGCCCTTCGCCTGCCGTGGTGTGTGCGGTGACAGAGCGCACACCAACACCGCCACCTACCTGCAGCCATCACCACCATCTCCCTTCAACACCGCCATCAATACCTTCAGCCGTTCACCACCAACATATAACGCCCATCACCACCTGCAACCTCCGCCGTCAAACCCATCAGAGCAGGCTCCATCACCCATCATCCACGCACCACCTGCGTTGCCACACCACACCTACACCAACTCCACGCCCACTACGAGCACACTGCTAGTAATAGCCCATGCGTGCCCCCCCTCACGACCAGAACCGTGCGCCTGTGCTCCAGCACACGCGTGTGCGCGGCTACCGCGGGCCCTTGTGCGTGCACAACTAGCCAGTGCACGTGCAGCCACCATCAGCGCACAGCCGACTTCTTCTTCCCCTTTGTTTTCCTCTTCCTCTTCCTTTTCTCATCCTGCTACAACTCCACGCCCAAAGAACCCAAAGTTATAGCCACGTCGTCGACCACAAGAGTTACCCACAACCATCATCCTCGACTCTGACCTTGCCAAAACTACCTCCACGCTCCAACGTACCATTCCCCCTTGTCGCAAAATTAGCCGGTGGTGCCCCCGTCGACACGTGCAAGCCACCGCCGGCCATCATTTCCTCGTTGCAGGAGACACCTCCAGCCACCTCCCACTGTGAGACCAACATCAATGCGAAGCCCTTGTCGAGGTGAACCTTCCCCTCGATCCTCGTCGTCGGCCATGGACCCTCCTCCTCACGTGAGCACAGCAAAGGAATGCTCTATTTTGCTACAGTAACACTCCAATTAATATTTACGAAAGATGCCATTGCCACTTTACTATTCATTTATTTAATGATTTAATATATTGCAACGAATTTGCATAAGAACCCTCCTGATATGAAGTAATTACGCAGAAAGTTGAATTAGATTTGAAATAGTGTTGCAAGAGTTCGAATGCATATCCATTGATATTCCCGAGTAGATATGTCATCATTAATCATTTCAATAGGCTAATTCCTCCCTGTGGAGATGACCTAACTATTATCGTGGTTAGATTTTGAGTAATAGATATTTTTGAAAAGCGATTTTCTACCACGCAACGAAATACAACGACACGACATTTTATGTTAAAGTTTTCAACGAAAATGAAGATCGCTCTTTCATGAAGAAAATGTTAATTCATGAGGACCTATATGTAATGTAATGATATCAAGGCCTTAATGATATCCAAATGCCATGTGATTTTTATTGAACCTTAATTGAACATGTTAGAACATGATTTAGCCCTTGATTTGTTCTTCTGAGTTCAAATAGATGTTCAATTAACATTTGGATCATCAAATGTATTTTCTAAATAGAAATTCTCAAAAGATGACCTAATTATGTCTTTTTAGCACAAATTGAGAGTTTTAGGTCATTTCTATTAATTCTCACACTTAACCTATTTATTATATTAATTAGATAGTGTTTAACGTAGTTTCTAGCTTAACTTGGGCATTTTAGCTATGATGAGCCACACCTCATCACTAACCACACTAAGTTCCTTGAGGTTTCCCATTTTGCATTGTCTGTTGTGGCCACTAAGGAGGAAAAGCTATAGAAGTTCACAGAGGGTTTGAGATCATTGATTCAAGGGTATGTGAAGCCCCTGGAGCTCCTACTTTCTTCGAAGCCGTCGAGGCGAAGATAACTTTTGAGGAGAAGAATCGACCCTTGAGAGATGTTGATTGGGGGCCCAAGAGGAGAGTCTTCTACCACGACCGGACCCAAGGATTCCAAGAGAGGAGGTATCATCCAGTCTAGTAGACCTCACCTACTCAAGAGGCATCTTAGTTAGTAGGGCATTCTGCTCCCGCTGACATCTTGCAATAGCGGCTAGCCCCTAATGCCTAGCTACAGGGAAATACTAGCAAAGTACAGTCAGTGGTGAGTGGATCTTGTGTCCATAACTCATACCAACACAGAAAGCCTAGACACTTGAGGAGGGACTATCTATCGAGGACTGGAGTTGCATTAGGGATGCAGAACACATAGAGTACAGGAGGCAGGACCCAAATAGTGGGGACTGATGGCCAAACTTTTCAAACTAAAGGAGGATTCTAGTAGTTCCAGGGAGGTTACAAGCCACCTGCATCTCGACCCTCTGATGTGGTCTGGCATATCATAGCTAAAATGCTCAAGTTAAGCTAGAAATTTTGTTAAACACTACTAATTAACTCAATAAAAGGGTTAAGTGTGGGAATTATGGAAAAATACCTAAAACATCAAATTTGTGCTAAAAATGCATAATTAGGTCATAAATAAAGAGATTTTGTACTTAGTTTATAAATGGCTAGTTTTAAAGATAATTGAGCACCAAAATGAGCAAAAATTTACAAATTAATGGTTGAAATAATTTCTAACATGTTCAAATCACATGCCACAAAAATTACAAAGCATTCTGACCTCATTAAGACCTTGGATTTAGTGTTTTACATTTAGGTCCTCCTTATACAAATAAGCCTTCACATGTTCTAAAGCCTAAAAGTCATAGGGACTTATTTGAAAGCCACTCAGGACATCTTAGTTAGAAAAATCTTCACTTATGGGCTTAGTTACAAATGTTCTACCTCTTCACTTTGAGGGCCATTGGTGCGATTGCACTTATAGACCTAGAGTTGTGTCTTTCTTTAGTTGTTTTTCTCCGATGAACTCAAGCCCTATGGACAGTCCATCTTCCCACTGTTGATTGAACGGTGGATCTTCACTCCACTGCCTAGTGCCAGTGTCAAAAGCTTTGCACCATTTTATAGATAGCATCCTACGGCTAGAATTCAATCCAATGCATCACACACATCCCTGATCCATCCCTAGCCCTTGATGCCCAATGTCCCACACCTTCAATACCTAGTCATCCAAGCCTCCATTGCCTATCAATACACCACCTCAAAGCTCCTGCAATCCTTTACCAATTCCCTTACCCTTAGTTGGTCATTCATCTACCCCTCCAGTTCCCCTTCCCTTTCCTCCATGGCCTGTGATATAGGTCACTCTTCTTCCTCAATCCTTTGCTGCTAGGGATCGTGTAACTCTTGAGAGCAAGCCCAGGGCTCACTCTAAAGCTTTCACTCGCTGTAGGTTCTTCCCATTTCATCGCCACAGCCACCAATTGTGGTTTCCCTGAGGTCCCTTTTGTCTGATTAGTTTAGGATTTAATTGCTTGCATAGATTAGATTTACCACTTTTCTAGCTTAATTTAGGTAGTTTAGATTGGAAATTAATGTTTGATTGCTTTAGATAAGAAGTAAATTAGTGTAATTGTCTCTTAGCCATGATCTACCCTCTCTGATCAATTCAGATTAGAGAGGTGAATTTCCACCATTTTCAATTGTTACGACCCGGTTCCCGAGTCCCTACGAGACACGAGAATCGGACCGACTCGACTAATCCCAAGACCTAGTCATCCAACGAGGAAGTAACCAAAAGACAGTAAAATAAACCACATTCAGCATGAATATAACTAACAGTAAGAAAGTACAGCAGAAAGGAAAGAAACTACTACAGTAGGTACCACCACAACAGTAGAACAACATTTATCAAATAACAAGAACTGCAGGTAAAGAAGGTACAGCGGAACAAAAACTACTCACCAGAACAGAAACAAAAGCGGTACAAAAAACTGTGGTAACTCTACTGGACCCTACTCGGCCCAGCGTCCTCTGCAGCCGCCGACCCTGGCTGCTCAACACCTGGTCCTGAAAAAGGTAACGAGTGTAACACGTCAGCAAAACGCTGAGTAGAGTGGCAAACTAACTAAAGGCAACAGTAGAGTGTACAGTAGCTGTTATGTTCTATTACTTCCTTTATTCACATCTTTCAATTTTTCTCACTATTTCATTTATTTCTCAGATCCTTTACTTGATCTCGAATGTCCTCGTGGGAACGATCTTGATTGCAGTCTTTTCCAAAAGTAGAAGTAGCACGTGGTGCTCTCCTGGTCGGGAGAGTCCCCTGTGGTGATCCTACCCTCAGTCAACCACCCCAAGGTCACTGACAGACGTAACGGTGACTACGGCACGCGCGATAAACGCACAGGTAGCTAGCCCGCACTGGCACGCGGTCAGTCGTTTCCGTTAACGGGTGCGCCCAAAGCACAGCACGGAACCAGGGCAGAGCCCTCTCAGTAACAGGGGTCCAACCCCTCCACAGTAACCAAACCGGGGCCTTGCCCCTCCACAGTCCGCGCACCCTCGCCTGACTACCCTGGTTTGCCCTAGTGGGCCTAACAAGTCGATGAAGGAGGCTAGCAGAACCCCGGGGCCCGTGGGGTAGCTAGTACTCTCCTAACACTACTAGCTCTCCTCGGTACTACGTACACGAGGGCCAACAAGTCGGTACAGAGTGGCCAGTCCTAACCCCGGGTCCCTGGGGTGGCTGGCCCCACTCTGCACTAAACAGGTACAGGTACTTCCCTTGGTACTACGTACCCAAGAGACAGTACAAACTACATCTCAGTTCCATTCCTTTTTCTTTCCAGGAGTTCCACTCCTAATTCCCCGTAGGGTTCCAACTCTTTATCTCAGAACATTATATGTTTCACTTTCCAGTTTCACGTTCTCACAATCCATGATCTCAATCATGTTCCTTTATTCATAACAGGCAGCTGTTAATTCAATTTACAGGCAGCTTTATATTCCTTTCCATTTTTTCCAAGACTGCAGTATTATACATTCCACTAGTTTTTCCATCCTAGGGTTCATGCCACATCCTAGGATCTAGCATACAACTAGTTTCCAGCCCTAGGATTCATGTACCACCTAGGAGCTATTATTCCATACATTTCTCATTCCTAGGATTCATGCAATGTCCTAGATTCTAGTTATGGTTCCATACTTTAACAGATTTTAATAATAAACTTAAGCCACTCTACCAGGTACAACGGGAGTAATGGGGTTGTGATCGGGAATCCCGCGCGCCTCCGCGACTCCCAAGACTGCAACTGAACGAGGTCCTATCACAAGGATCAAACACAAGGAGTGTCTCAAAATAGTGTATAGCTACTGTAGACGGGTAGAGGAATTAATTCTGAAAAGAACGCAACTCGAATCGCGGAAAACGGAGCCCGAACGGGTCCTAAACGGGTTGAAAAAGACGATACTGTGCGAAATCAGACGTCTGGAACTTCTTCCAGACGTCTTAAACAGTGGATCAGAGAATTACCTGTTCAGTGTGGTTTCCCAAACGTCCAGAAGTCTGCGGGGACGTCTGTCCTATCTCCCAGACGTCCGATGGTCACCCCGGACGTCTGGAGGTCACTCCCGCCGTCTGGTACAACTTCCAGACGTCTGATTCGCAAAGGATGGAGAATCAGCAAACCTACGCACAGCCAACTCCCTCCCTTAGTACGGTCGGTCGACAGGAAGGAAGAAGAAAGTGGAATACACACCTTTCAGACGTCGGTATGAGCTACCAGACGTCGTCCTCGCCGTCTGCCTATCAACCCAGACGTCTGATTCTGGAAATTTTTCCACAATCAGGGCGCGACCCGGACTCTGCTCGCGACGCTGCCCGCGTCGCACCTCGTGCTCCTGCTGCTCAGACTGCAGCAGGTCCTCCAAAGGCTCTCCTCCTCAGTGGCTACCGCTGTCGCTACAAAGTGGGACAGCTCCAAGAAACGCGTTTGGTACGCGCTCACAGTCATCGTCCCTTGGCGGAGAGTGTAGAACTCCCGCCTCCTCTGGTCCTGCCACGTCTGGGGAAAGTACTGCTCGCAGAAGAGGGTGACGAACTGGTCCCACGTCGGCTCGTCCCTCTCCTGTCCCCGGACCGCCCTCCACCACCGGTGTGCCGCACTCTCCAGCTGGTACGTGGCAAAGGCCACGCGGCACTCCACCGGGGGGTGAAGGGTGTCGAAGATCTTCTCCAGCTGCTCAAGCCAGTCCTCTGCCTCGGTCGGGTCCTCATCCCCCTTGAAGGAGGGGGGCTTCAGCTTCCGGAACTGTCCGAAAAGCTCGAAGTGGCACTGTAGGGGAGGTGCTGGTGCACCTCCAGGCGAAGGTGCCTCGTGTACAGAAGTGTCGGAGGAAGGTGGGGGTGGCAGGGGCCCATCCCCTCCCTCGTGTCCAGCGTCGTGTCCGTCGCGTGGTCCCACAGAGGACTCCCCCTCTGCAACCCCAGGAGGAGGTGCTCGGGGCGGTGGGTGGAGCTCCTCTCATACAATATCCCGTATCAGTCTGGCGAGGTCCTGGCCCTGGATGCCAGGGGGTGGTGGCTGGTCCACCGAGACGTCAACAACAGCACGTCCATCTCGCCGACCTCGCCCTCGGCCGCGCCTGCGGCCAGTCTCGCGACGAGGCATCTCCTGCAAGGAGACGCGAAACAAAACGGAAACGTCAAAACAGACGGTACCTAACAAAACTTCTAAGAGCTCATGTCAAGAGATATGTTGAGCTGGCTACTCTAGCTATAAACATGTGAATTGGTTATTTTCCAGTCAGTTGATTCACTTCTCGGGATGACCTTGCTCTGATACCATCTTGTTACGACCCGGTTCCCGAGTCCCTACGAGACACGAGAACCGGACCGACTAGACTAATCCCAAGACCTAGTCGTCCAACGAGGAAGTAACCAAAAGACAGCAAAATAAACCACATTCAGCATGAATATAACTAACAGTAAGAAAGTACAGCAGTAAGGAAAGAAACTACTATAGTAGGTACCACCACAACAGTAGAACAACATTTATCACATAACAAGAACTGCAGGTAAAGAAGGTACAGCGGAACAAAAACTACTCACTAGAACAGAAACAAAAGAGGTACAAAAAACTATGGTAACTCTACTGGACCCTACTCGGCCCAGCATCCTCTGCAGCCGCCGACCCTGGCTGCTCAACACCTGGTCCTGAAAAAGGTAACGAGTGTAACACGTCAGCAAAACGCTGAGTAGAGTGGCAAACTAACTAAAGGCAACAGTAAAGTGTACAGTAGCTGTTATGTTCTATTACTTCCTTTATTCACATCTTTCAATTTTTCTCACTATTTCATTTATTTCTCAGATCCTTTACTTGATCTCGAATGTCCTCGTGGGAACGATCTTGATTGCAGTCTTTTCCAAAAGTAGAAGTAGCACATGGTGCTCTCCTTGCCGGGAGAGTCCCCGTGGTGATCCTACCCTCAGTCAACCACCCCAAGGTCACTGACAGACGTAACGGTGACTACGGCACGCGCGATAAACGCACAGGTAGCTAGCCCGCACTGGCACGCGGTCAGTCGTTTCCGTTAACGGGTGCGCCCAAAGCACAGCACGGAACCAGGGCAGAGCCCTCTCAGTAACAGGGGTCCAACCCCTCCACAGTAACCAAACCGGGGCCTTGCCCCTCCACAGTCCGCGCACCCTCGCCTGACTACCCTGGTTTGCCCTAGTGGGCCTAACAAGTCGATGAAGGAGGCTAGCAGAACCCCGGGGCCCGTGGGGTAGCTAGTACTCTCCTAACACTACTAGCTCTCCTCGGTACTACGTACACGAGGGCCAACAAGTCGGTACAGAGTGGCCAGTCCTAACCCCGGGTCCCTGGGGTGGCTGGCCCCACTCTGCACTAAACAGGTACAGGTACTTCCCTTGGTACTACGTACCCAAGAGACAGTACAAACTACATCTCAGTTCCATTCCTTTTTCTTTCCAGGAGTTCCACTCCTAATTCCCCGTAGGGTTCCAACTCTTTATCTCAGAACATTATATGTTTCACTTTCCAGTTTCACGTTCTCACAATCCATGATCTCAATCATGTTCCTTTATTCATAACAGGCAGCTGTTAATTCAATTTACAGGCAGCTTTATATTCCTTTCCATTTTTTCCAAGACTGCAGTATTATACATTCCACTAGTTTTTCCATCCTAGGGTTCATGCCACATCCTAGGATCTAGCATACAACTAGTTTCCAGCCCTAGGATTCATGTATCACTTAGGAGCTATTATTCCATACATTTCTCATTCCTAGGATTCATGCAATGTCCTAGATTCTAGTTATGGTTCCATTCTTTAACAGATTTTAATAATAAACTTAAGCCACTCTACCAGGTACAACGGGAGTAATGGGGGTGTGATCGGGATTCCCGCGCGCCTCCGCGACTCCCAAGACTGCAACTGAACGAGGTCCTATCACAAGGATCAAACACAAGGAGTGTCTCAAAACAGTGTATAGCTACTGTAGACGGGTAGAGGAATTAATTCTGAAAAGAACGCAACTCGAATCGCAGAGAACGGAGCCCGAACGGGCCCTAAACGGGTCGAAAAAGACGATACTGTGCGAAATCAGACGTCTGGAACTTCTTCCAGACGTCTTAAATAGTGGATCAGAGAATTACCTGTTCAGTGTGGTTTCCCAGACGTCCAGAAGTCTGCGGGGACGTCTGTCCTATCTCCCAGACGTCCGATGGTCACCCCGGACATCTGGAGGTCACTCCCGCCGTCTGGTACAACTTCCAGACGTCTGATTCGCAAAGGATGGCGAATCAGCGAACCTGCGCACAGCCAACTCCCTCCCTTAGTACGGTCGGTCGACAGGAAGGAAGAAGAAAGCGGAATACACACCTTTCAGAAGTCGGTATGAGCTACCAGACGTCGTCCTCGCCGTCTGCCTATCAACCCAGACGTCTGATTCTGGAAATTCTTCCAAAATCAGGGCGCGACCCGGACTCTGCTCGCGACGCCGCCCGCGTCGCACCTCGCGCTCCTGCTGCTCAGACTGCAGTAGGTACCTCTCCGCGTCGTTCCGCGCCCCCTGCGCCCTCCGCCGGCTGGCCAAGCCGCTCCGGCGAGCTCGCCCTCACGGCAGAGCTCCACCCTCGCACACCGTGCCTCCTCCGCGCTCACTGCGGCCGCCGCTGCAGCCCTCGCGCTCGCTCGCTCTCGTGCACAGGAAGGAGAAGAAGAAGGAGACGGTGGAGACGGGAGGGGAGGCGTGGCCCTTTTAAGGCTGCGCGGAGAGGAGAGAGAGAAGGCGCGGCAGGCGTCTGCAGCCGCAGAAGAAAAAGAGGGAAAACGAATATGCGGTCTGCGCACGCAGGCGCGCAGACGACTCGCGGGTGTGGACAATAATGGTTTCTCAGACGTCTGTAAACCATCCCAGACGTCTGGCAAGACGTCTGGATGTGATCCCAGACGTCTGGTCAGACGTCTGGGCCACCTCCCAGACGTCTTAAATTACGTCCGGGGCACGCGTTCGTAACAATATAACAAACTCAAAGGAAGTTTCGTCCCCGAAACTTGCGCCAACTAGGGTCTGGGAAAAGACATCCAAATAACCATAACAAACTCAAAGAGGACCGAACCCGGTCTGAAAAGACGTACCCGCGAAACGCTCTGGGTACCGCTCCCGCATTGCCGCCTCAGGCTCCCAGGTAGCCTCCTCGTACCGCTGGCTCCTCCACAAAACCTTTACCAGGGGTACTTGCTTTCGTCTCAAACTGCGGACGGCTCGGTCTAGGATCTGCACTGGCCGCTCGGGGTAGGTCAGGTCGTCTCTCACCTCGACTCTCTCGTGACTCAGTACGTGGCTGGGATCGGCTACGTACTTCCTGAGGTTGGACACGTGGAACACGTCGTGCACACCAGAAAGCTGCGGGGGAAGGGCAAGTCTGTAAGCAACAGGTCCAACCCGCTCCAGGACCTCAAAGGGCCCCACGAACCTCGGCGCGAGCTTCCCTCTCACCCCAAACCACTATAAGCCCTTCATGGGCGAAACACGAAGGAAGACGTGGTCCCCAACCTCGAACTGCACCTATCTGCGTCTGCGATCCGCGTAGCTTTTCTGTCTGCTCCTGACAGTGCGGAGTCATCTGTGGATCTGCTCAACTACCTCCTGACTCTGCCGGATCAACCTGGGGCCAACCTCCCACTTGGTCCCCACCTCAACCCAACTCAAGGGTGCCGTACACCTCAGTCCGTACAAAGCCTCGTAGGTAGCCATGCCGATGCTCGAGTGATAACTGTTGTTGTATGCAAACTCCGCCAAGGGCAGGTGCTCCTCCCAAGAGCCCCTCCAGTCCAGTACACAGGCACGCAACAGGTCCTCAAGTGTCTGTATCGTGCGCTCAGACTGTCCCTCCGTCTAGGGGTGGTAAGTTCTGCTAAACCTCAACCTCGTCCCCAAGGCCTGCTGAAACTCAGCCCAAAACTGGGACGTAAAGCGGGTATCCCGGTCGGATACGATCTCCCGCGGAACTCCGTGTAGT
The DNA here is from genome assembly GCA_037157565.1 of Thalassia testudinum. Lineage (NCBI taxonomy): Eukaryota > Viridiplantae > Streptophyta > Magnoliopsida > Alismatales > Hydrocharitaceae > Thalassia > Thalassia testudinum. The sequence continues at coordinate 50,794,573 of JAZHRO010000018.1, read as the reverse complement.
CGCACCACATCACGGATATACCTCTCTGCCAACTGTGTTGGTCCCAAAGTGACTCGGATCGGCAAGAATCGCGCCGTCTTCGTCAATCTATCCACTATTACCCAGACTGCGTCGTGTCCCCGCTGGGTAACAGGTAAGCCCACCACCAAGTCCATGGTGATGCTCTCCCACTTCCACTCTGGCACTGGAAGCGGCTGAAGCGGCCCTGCAGGCCTCTGATGCTCGGCTTTCACCTGCTGGCACACTAAGCACTGCTGCACGAACTCACCCACATCCCGCTTCATCCCTCTCCACCAAAACTCGCGCCTCAAGTCATGGTACATTTTCGTGTTTCCGGGATGTATGGTGAATCTGGAACCGTGTGCCTCAGTCAGGAGCTCTCTCAACAGCTCCTTGTCTCTGGGAACGCACAACCGTCCCCTCAAGCGTAACACCTGGTCTGTGAAAGAGAAGTCCCCTGGGTCCCCTGATAGTACTCTGTCGCACAAAGACTGCAAGTACGGATCAGCCATCTATCCTGTGATGATACGGTCTATCAGCTCTGGCCTGGTCTGCCGTGTCACCGTCACTGCCCCACAGTATCCTCGTAACTCTAGAGGTCGCCAACTGCCCACCTCCTCCAAAAGGCTCCAACTCTGTAACTGTAGACTGGCCAAGCGTGCGGGCGCCTTACGGCTCAAGGCGTCAGCCACCACATTGGCCTTTCCCGGGTGGTAGGAGATGCTGCAATCGTAGTCCTTCAGGAGCTCCAACCAATGTCTCTGTCTCAAGTTGAGCTCCTTCTAGTCAAAAAGATATCTGAGGCTCTTGTGATCTGTAAAAATCTCGAAGGTCTCACCGTACAAGTAGTGCCTCCAGGTCTTCAGCGTGAAGACAACAGCTGCCAACTCTAGGTAGTGGGTAGGGTAGGTATGCTCATGGGGCTTCAGTTGCCGCGAAGCGTAAGCGACAACATGACCCCTCTGCATGAGCACACCTCCTAACCCTTGCAAGGAAGCGTCCGTGTACACAACGAACCCGCCACTACTGTCAGGGATGGTGAGCACGGGAGCCGAGGTCAACCTCTCCTTCAGCTCCAGAAAACACGCCTCACAGGCGTCTGTCCAAGCGAAAGGCACATCCTTCCGGGTCAACTGTGTCATAGGACGCGCAATCTGTGAAAATCCCCTGATGAACCGTCTGTAGTAACCTGGCAGTCCCAGGAAACTGCGAATCTCAGTGACTGAACGCGGTCTCTCCCACCTGAGCACTGCCTCGACCTTGGCGGGGTCCACCGCCAGGCCGTCACCAGATATCACATGACCCAAGAAGGTCACCTCCCTCAACCAGAACTCGCACTTGTTGTATTTGGCGTACAGCCTGCGTCGTCTCAGAGTGTCCAGAACCATCCGCAAGTGCTGTCCGTGCTGCGTTCGATCTCTAGAATAGATGAGCACATCATCTATGAAAACCACCATGAACTGATCCAAGTACGGTCTAAACACCCTGTTCATCAGGTCCATGAAAGCAGCGGGGGCATTGGTCAGCCCAAACGGCATGACCAAAAACTCGTAGTGTCCGTACCGGGTGCGGAAAGCTGTCTTGGAGACGTCGGTCTCCCTGATCCTCAACTGGTGGTATCCAGACCTCAAGTCTATCTTGGAAAACACCATGGCACCCCGCAACTGGTCAAACAAATCTTCGATCCTCGGCAGCGGATATCTGTTCTTGATGGTGACCCTATTCAGCTGTCGGTAGTCCACACAAAGGCGTAGGGTCCCATCCTTCTTCACAAACAGTACCGGGGCTCCCAGGGAGACGCACTGGGCTTCACGAAACCTTTCTCCAAAAGGTCCTGCAACTGGGACTTGAGCTCCCACAGCTCAAGCGGTGCCATCCTGTATGGCGCGGTGGAGATGGGGCTGGTCCCTAGTACTAGTGAGATCTCAAACTCGATCTCACGCTCGGGCGGTAGTCCTGGTAACTCGTCTGGAAACACGTCGGGGAACTCTCTGACCACCGGGATGCTCTGGAAGTCTGCCACAGGGCTGGGCTCTACCACCACACAGGCTAGGAAGCCCTCACACCCCTGGCTCAAAAGTCTCGCCGCCCGAAGTGCCGAAATGCACCTGAAACCTCCGTCCACTGGCTGCCCATGAAACTCGAAAGAAGGCAACTCCGGAATGGAGAAGACAATCTTCCTCTCAAAACAGTCTACCAAGGCGTGGTAAGCGGACAGCCAATCCATCCCCAGAATCACTCCAAAGTCCTCCATCTGTATCATAATCAGGTCAGCTGGCAGGCTATGTCCCCCGATGCTGACCTCGCAACCCGTGTACACCTCCTCAGCTACAAACAGCTGACCACTCGGACCTCTGATTACGAACGGATTCTCTAACAGTGTATAATCCTGGTCCAAACTAACTACGAAACTGGCTGCGACAAACGAGTGCGTAGCGCCGGAATCGAAAAGCGTGTAAACGAGTCTGCCAGAAACTGAAACCATACCTGCTACCACGGATCCCGATGCTCTGGCGTCCCTGTGTGTTAGGGCGTTGATACACCCCTCAGCTCTAGGTGTGGACGAAGCAGCCACACACTGCGTCGGACGGGTAGGTGCTGGCCGGTACCCTCCTCGCGACTGCTATCCTCCTCCTCGTGCCTGGGAACCGCGGCCTCCTGCGCGCCCTCCAGTGCTCTGCACGGGAAGTATCTGCTGACCTCCTGCCCTAGATGGGCAGTCCCTCCTGACGTGGCCCGGCTGGCCACACTGGTAGCAGAGGGGAACCCGACTCCCACCCTCAGTGAGTCCCTGCTGTCGGCTAGGCGGGGGTCCGGTGCTGGCGACTGGCCCCTGTCGAGGGCCCCCAAAGGCCACTGATGGCCCTGCACAACGTGACGGCTCTCCTGCGGATGCCACGTGTCTCCGTTCTCGTCGGCCCTGTGAGAAGTCTAGCTGAAAGGGCCTCTTCCGCCCGCCGTCGGTCTCTCGCGTAGACGGGTTGGTCTCCTCGTAAGTCATAGCTGCCTCTACCACCCTCGAAAACGTCGGCAGCTTCATGGGTTTGACATACCCCCGGATCGCAGGCCGGAGCCCCTCGGTGAACCTCCAAAGGCGCTCCTCCTCAGTGGCTACCGCTGTCGCTACAAAGTGGGACAGCTCCAAGAAACGCGTTTGGTACGCGCTCACAGTCATCGTCCCTTGGCGGAGAGTGTAGAACTCCCGCCTCCTCTGGTCCTGCCACGTCTGGGGAAAGTACTGCTCGCAGAAGAGGGTGACGAACTGGTCCCACGTCGGCTCGTCCCTCTCCTGTCCCCGGACCGCCCTCCACCACCGGTGTGCCGCACTCTCCAGCTGGTACGTGGCAAAGGCCACGCGGCACTCCACCGGGGGGTGAAGGGTGTCGAAGATCTTCTCCAGCTGCTCAAGCCAGTCCTCTGCCTCGGTCGGGTCCTCATCCCCCTTGAAGGAGGGGGGCTTCAGCTTCCGGAACTGTCCGAAAAGCTCGAAGTGGCACTGTAGGGGAGGTGCTGGTGCACCTCCAGGCGAAGGTGCCTCGTGTACAGAAGTGTCGGAGGAAGGTGGGGGTGGCAGGGGCCCATCCCCTCCCTCGTGTCCAGCGTCGTGTCCGTCGCGTGGTCCCACAGAGGACTCCCCCTCTGCAACCCCAGGAGGAGGTGCTCGGGGCGGTGGGTGGAGCTCCTCTCATACAATATCCCGTATCAGTCTGGCGAGGTCCTGGCCCTGGATGCCAGGGGGTGGTGGCTGGTCCACCGAGACGTCAACAACAGCACGTCCATCTCGCCGACCTCGCCCTCGGCCGCGCCTGCGGCCAGTCTCGCGACGAGGCATCTCCTGCAAGGAGACGCGAAACAAAACGGAAACGTCAAAACAGACGGTACCTAACAAAACTTCTAAGAGCTCATGTCAAGAGATATGTTGAGCTGGCTACTCTAGCTATAAACATGTGAATTGGTTATTTTCCAGTCAGTTGATTCACTTCTCGGGATGACCTTGCTCTGATACCATCTTGTTACGACCCGGTTCCCGAGTCCCTACGAGACACGAGAACCGGACCGACTAGACTAATCCCAAGACCTAGTCGTCCAACGAGGAAGTAACCAAAAGACAGCAAAATAAACCACATTCAGCATGAATATAACTAACAGTAAGAAAGTACAGCAGTAAGGAAAGAAACTACTATAGTAGGTACCACCACAACAGTAGAACAACATTTATCACATAACAAGAACTGCAGGTAAAGAAGGTACAGCGGAACAAAAACTACTCACTAGAACAGAAACAAAAGAGGTACAAAAAACTATGGTAACTCTACTGGACCCTACTCGGCCCAGCATCCTCTGCAGCCGCCGACCCTGGCTGCTCAACACCTGGTCCTGAAAAAGGTAACGAGTGTAACACGTCAGCAAAACGCTGAGTAGAGTGGCAAACTAACTAAAGGCAACAGTAAAGTGTACAGTAGCTGTTATGTTCTATTACTTCCTTTATTCACATCTTTCAATTTTTCTCACTATTTCATTTATTTCTCAGATCCTTTACTTGATCTCGAATGTCCTCGTGGGAACGATCTTGATTGCAGTCTTTTCCAAAAGTAGAAGTAGCACATGGTGCTCTCCTTGCCGGGAGAGTCCCCGTGGTGATCCTACCCTCAGTCAACCACCCCAAGGTCACTGACAGACGTAACGGTGACTACGGCACGCGCGATAAACGCACAGGTAGCTAGCCCGCACTGGCACGCGGTCAGTCGTTTCCGTTAACGGGTGCGCCCAAAGCACAGCACGGAACCAGGGCAGAGCCCTCTCAGTAACAGGGGTCCAACCCCTCCACAGTAACCAAACCGGGGCCTTGCCCCTCCACAGTCCGCGCACCCTCGCCTGACTACCCTGGTTTGCCCTAGTGGGCCTAACAAGTCGATGAAGGAGGCTAGCAGAACCCCGGGGCCCGTGGGGTAGCTAGTACTCTCCTAACACTACTAGCTCTCCTCGGTACTACGTACACGAGGGCCAACAAGTCGGTACAGAGTGGCCAGTCCTAACCCCGGGTCCCTGGGGTGGCTGGCCCCACTCTGCACTAAACAGGTACAGGTACTTCCCTTGGTACTACGTACCCAAGAGACAGTACAAACTACATCTCAGTTCCATTCCTTTTTCTTTCCAGGAGTTCCACTCCTAATTCCCCGTAGGGTTCCAACTCTTTATCTCAGAACATTATATGTTTCACTTTCCAGTTTCACGTTCTCACAATCCATGATCTCAATCATGTTCCTTTATTCATAACAGGCAGCTGTTAATTCAATTTACAGGCAGCTTTATATTCCTTTCCATTTTTTCCAAGACTGCAGTATTATACATTCCACTAGTTTTTCCATCCTAGGGTTCATGCCACATCCTAGGATCTAGCATACAACTAGTTTCCAGCCCTAGGATTCATGTACCACCTAGGAGCTATTATTCCATACATTTCTCATTCCTAGGATTCATGCAATGTCCTAGATTCTAGTTATGGTTCCATACTTTAACAGATTTTAATAATAAACTTAAGCCACTCTACCAGGTACAACGGGAGTAATGGGGTTGTGATCGGGAATCCCGCGCGCCTCCGCGACTCCCAAGACTGCAACTGAACGAGGTCCTATCACAAGGATCAAACACAAGGAGTGTCTCAAAATAGTGTATAGCTACTGTAGACGGGTAGAGGAATTAATTCTGAAAAGAACGCAACTCGAATCGCGGAAAACGGAGCCCGAACGGGTCCTAAACGGGTTGAAAAAGACGATACTGTGCGAAATCAGACGTCTGGAACTTCTTCCAGACGTCTTAAACAGTGGATCAGAGAATTACCTGTTCAGTGTGGTTTCCCAAACGTCCAGAAGTCTGCGGGGACGTCTGTCCTATCTCCCAGACGTCCGATGGTCACCCCGGACGTCTGGAGGTCACTCCCGCCGTCTGGTACAACTTCCAGACGTCTGATTCGCAAAGGATGGAGAATCAGCAAACCTACGCACAGCCAACTCCCTCCCTTAGTACGGTCGGTCGACAGGAAGGAAGAAGAAAGTGGAATACACACCTTTCAGACGTCGGTATGAGCTACCAGACGTCGTCCTCGCCGTCTGCCTATCAACCCAGACGTCTGATTCTGGAAATTTTTCCACAATCAGGGCGCGACCCGGACTCTGCTCGCGACGCTGCCCGCGTCGCACCTCGTGCTCCTGCTGCTCAGACTGCAGCAGGTCCCTCTCCGCGTCGTTCCGCGCCCCCTGCGCCCCCTGCGCCCTCCGCCGGCCGGCCAAGCCGCTCCGGTGAGCTCGCCCTCACGGCAGAGCTCCGCCCTCGCACACCGCGCCTCCTCCGCGCTCACTGCGGCCGCCACTGCAGCCCTCGCGCTCGCTCGCTCTCGTGCACAGGAAGGAGAAGAAGAAGGAGATGGTGGAGACGGGAGGGGAGGCGTGGCCCTTTTAAGGCTGCGCGGAGAGGAGAGAGAGAAGGCGCGGCAGGCGTTTGCAACCGCAGAAGAAAAAGAGGGAAAACAAATATGCGGTCTGCGCGCGCAGGCGCGCAGATGACTCGCGGGTGTGGACGATAACGGTTTTTCAGACGTTTGTAAACCATCCCAGACGTCTGGATGTGATCCCAGACGTCTGGTCAGACGTCTGGGCCACCTCCCAGACGTCTTAAATTACGTCCGGGGCACGCGTTCGTAACATCAATTCGTAATCTCCCACATCATTTCTCACTGCTTCCTCGATGTTTTTAATTTCCTGATCATTCCACCCATCAAAGCCATAATAGATCTAAAGCACTCTAGCTTCTAGATCCATAGTGTGCTTAAATCCACTCGAGGGCTATCCCGTTCACTCGATTGAATTAGATTTAATATTCATGACTGATCTGAGGATTAGAGATTCAAATTGGTTTTTATTGAATTTAATCGATTGAATTGAGTTTATATTTATTCAATTGGATTGATTGCGATTGAGATGAGCTTATTATATTGGATTTTCATCGCAATTTGAACTCATGCCCAAATTTCTGCATCAATACTGGTTTGTTCATCCCCTAGGTAGTGTGGACCTATGAATTCAGATGCACTGAAATGAGATCTTCACAATGACCTAATGGTTTTTAGAGCAACACCTAGAACCCATGAGTACTAGTTAATACTGTGTAAAGGCTCTAAGTGATCATATCTTGTTGGTGGATTTAGATTAAATACCCACCTGGGCGATATCTTAATTTGATCCTAAGATGTTTTGATCCGCTATTCATTGATTGACGTTTGAGATGTTGTAACAAAGCTCTAGAATTAGTTTTAAGGTGATTTCACTAAATGGTTTGTTTCCTCCTATCCACACTGTCTGTAGCGAGTCAAGAGGATTAGACTAGGATTTTGAGGGTTTGATGAGCTTGGATTGAAGTTTTGATTAGTTCCAAGATGTTTACTAATCATTTATGATACCTGGGATTGGAATTTAATTATTTTGAATCAGATTTGGGATTTTTTATTTAACATTCATGTTCCTGGCTGATTTGGAGATCAAATGCTTCAATCAAATTTCTAATGCTTGGAACAAGATCCTAAAAGAATTTTCGATGATTATGTGACATGTGTAGGTGATGGCATCAGTGTTTAGGAGCTTTGGTTCTAGTTTGATTAATGTTTTATCAGTCCAACCATTGTGGCGATCTGAATGCAGTTTTGAACGAGTTTCAACTATGGTGTGTTATTGGTTTGTAGAACAATCTAAAGATGGCTATGAGTTTTCTAGATAACATTGTGTAAATCTATACAACAGGCACTTGAGTGAATTTTTTGACTTGCAAGAACTGAGATGTAAATTAGATTGGCATCCTTTTATTAGCAGCGAGTGAACTGAAGAAGTTGGTGGATGACTGTACAGCTGTATAAATAAAAATCCTCATAACTATTGACTTGTTCTAAGTACTATTAAGTTATCTGAAAGAGTGTAATGATAGAGTCTGATATAAGAAGCATTCATGTATCGTTAATTGTTCTCAATTTGGAGTAAAGAGCTTGTAGACTTTGTTTGAAATCTTTTGTTAGCAAAGTGTTTACTGCTAAACTATCTGAAATGCTACTTGACCTATAATTCAATGTTTAGACTATGCTTTTTAAGTCTGATTTTGATATTAATTGATGTTTGGAGGTTTCTAGAGTGTCACTCTTTATTTCTAGCATTTTTTAATGATTTTTAAGGCATGGAATCAATTTCTGATCTTTTTATAGCCTTTTTTTAGCATTTATACTGAAAAAAATGTGAAAAACACAAAAATAATGTAAATAAAAAATAAAATGTGTAGTGAGTGAGAATAATATATATAGAATGTGTGTGTATTAGATTTGAATTTTAATGTGTTTAGCATAACAAACATATCTGTAGAAGTTTTAAAGTTCTTTGGGTTTTGGAATAAAAAGTTAAACTAAAAAACACCAAAAAGAGTTTCCCTTCCCTTTCATTCTCTTTCTTTACCCTCCATAAAACTCAAAAACAAAAGAAAATCCTAAAAAACCTCAAAAACCATAAAAATAACTATGTATATGGTGTAATATAGTATATTATACTACTTATATATACATATGTATATAAATTATATATATATATATATATATTTTATAGATAATATTTATATGTAATTAAGTTATAATGTATACTTGTAAATTGTATTCAAACTTAAAACCAACCTAAGTATAGCTTAAGTTATATTGTATATAATTATATAGTATGTATACTATATATACATGTATATAACTTATGTATATATTTATGTAGTATATGTGTATAGTAATAAGTATAACCAACTAACTTAAAGTCCTAACTTAAGCTATCTATTAGGTAGGTTAATTTATGTATAACTTATTTAAGTAATGTATATGTATATGTATAATACCATAAGTTAAACATATATATTAGTAAATTAATCTAATATAAATTAGTAACTTAATGTATTAGGAAGCTAAGTTATAGTGTATATTCATAACTTATACTTTAACTTATTTTAAACATATTTATACCCTAATATATATTGTATTATAGTATGTTTATAATATATAAAACTTATGTATATGTATATTATGTATATAATGTATATATGTACATATAGCATGAAAATACAATAATAAATATAATTAAATAACTTAAAATCCTTACTTAAGTATTTTAGTATGTAGAATAGATAAACTATACCTTAATTAAGTATTGTATATAGTTATATTATTGTATATTACTTATATAAGCTATATTGTACTTATTTAACACGTGATGTAGATATGTATAGAATATGTAATTAAACTAAATAAAATTATTTAATAGGTAGCCCTATATGCTAATCAAGTAATTATCACATTAATTTATAATTTGGATGACTAAATAAACCCTAATTATCTAAATAATACACTCCACAGCTCTGTGCAACTTATAATTGCGCTCCAATTAGTCCCAGCTTAGGCAATACAGAAGTGCTGAGGTGCTATATTAAGAATTTCTCCTGTAAGCCAATCGCCCAAGAAAGGAGGATGGGCTCCCTAGTGAGCACGTGCACGACACATGCTTTTCTAATCTCTATGCTACTATGTGTGCACTGTGTAACCTATAGACTGTGTTTATGAGATCTTAGAGCCCATAGGTTAGGGCACTACAGAGCACGACCAACTACGGGTGGCCCTATGGGGTGACCTTTAGGTGCCAGGTGGTGAAAATTTTGTTGGTGTAAGTGCACAATGATCGTTGATTTTGATGATAACAAAACACTTGAATTTAACATTTGCAATTGAGTTTAAGATTTCAAGATTATTGCAAATGAAATCAAGTGTGAAGAAGCTCAAGCTTAAGACCATGGAGGAATGGAGGAGCTTGATGGAGAAGAACAAAAGCATCAAGAAGCATGGAACATGGATTGGAGAGCTTTGCCTTGGCTCAAAGCTTGAAGAAGAAGAAGAATAACAAGAATAAGATAGAGTTTTCCTATTTCATGTATTCGTATGTTGTTTCTCTTTCTTTTCTTTAGATTATGTGTAAAGAGCTTAAATATATTTACCTAAGTCCTAGGTACACTTACCTATCTTAGGAGACTTGGGAAAATTCCTAGAATTGACTTAGAAAAGCCAAAAACCTAATCAGACAACCTGATCATACGTCTCATCTCAGCTTTTAAGTTGTCGAATAATTTCACCAGACGTCCAATAACCTAGGCTGGTAACCTTAATCTCTGATCTCTATATTCAGATGACTAGACCTTGTTCCAAACGACCTTTCAGAAGTCTGATAACCTTGACATACGTCCAATGATAGGACTGTTAGCCTTTTAGGGCAATATGTTCACAAACCCATTTAAGAATGTCTTATTATTGTTCCCAGACGTCCATAGAGACCCTTAAACGACTAAAACAGAGACAATATATCCAAATCATGATTTGTCAGACCAAATCCAACCGTTGGCTCCTAGGAAATCATAATTTGTCAGTCATCCAATAGCCTGTCCAGATGTCCAGTAAGATGTCTGACCACTTTACACTAGAACCATATTTGGATCTGGTTCAATCTAGGAACCAACCTCCATATAATTAGACATCCAATACTGAACCCAATCGTCTTAAAATGACATCCCAGATGTCTAGCCTAGAACCCTGTTTCCATCCAACTAAATCAGGAACTCTGACCCTTGTATCAGATGACCAAGCATATTGTCAAATGTCTACTAAGATGTCTGATCTAAAAATCAGATATCTGATTCTACTATCAGAGTCATTATGACCCTGATTTCGGCTTGATTCTTCTTGGATTTTACCCCAAAGGCTATGAGCCCTCTCCAAGGCCTTCTTGTATGTTCCTAAGGCCTCTATAAATAGTAGAGGACCTCCTTTTAGCCACACACAACTTTGAGATAATTCTTTCAACCATTACACACACATTGTGAAAGATTAAGAAGAGAAAACTCTATCAATTGCTCTCCACGCGTCATACTATACTTCCAAGAGCACCGAATTGCTAAACACCTCACATCTACTCACTTCCACAAATAGGGAAGTTCCTTTGCCTATAGAAGCTTAGGTTGAATCTTATTTTGTAATGCTAACTAAAGTCTTATCTTTGCCTTAATTTGTATATACTTTTCTTAAGGCTTATGTATATATATATATAATTATTCTTCTTATTCTTTGTGTTTAAATTTGTATATAACTAGTTTAGTATACATAAGAGTCGATAGTAATAATGCATTTAGGTATAAGTAGTTTAATTTCTTTTTGCCTTGGTGTACATAGTTTTCAAAGGCATATATATATATAGTTTTAACTATGTATAGATAGTAGCAATGATATAAGTATTACTTAATCTTATTCTTATTGAAATAATATCCTTTTTGTCATCTTTGTATAAGTTTTTAAGGCAAGATTTTATTCATAAGTTTATCATACTTTTATACATTTGTACATAAGATACAATTAGTCTAAACTAAACTTGTTTATGTTATACCTTTGCACCGTGCATATTTTTTGAGGCATTAAATTACCAATGATTGATCTTCTAACCTAAATTATATATAACTAACTTAAGCTAACATTTTGTGCATTGACTTTAATTCATTCATTTGTAAATAACTTTGATATTTTTGGAATAAAAGATTGATTTTGGACTTTTTAGAGTGATGTATATCAATAATTATCTCCTAGTGAATGACCTGGAATAAAATCAATAAAAATTGTATATAAATAAAATGACATTCATCTGAATTTCATGCTATACTACAAATACAATTATGACATTAATAAACCCTAATTAACTTGCATTTCGAATATTCGATCATTTTTTGGTGCTTTTGTCGGGGAGGCAACTCCCTAATAAACTCTAATTCTTTCTTTTATTGATTAGGTTCTAGAGGAATAGAGGATAGATCTAGATTTGCAAAGCATTTTCAATCGAGACTTGCCTAGAGATTCGAGCGACTTCACCCTGGTGATGAGGTATGGCTCATCATAGCTAAAATACCCAAGTTAAGCTATAAACTAAGTTAAACACAATCTAATTAACACAATAAATGGGTTAAGTGTGGGATGTAAGGAAAATGACCGAAAACATCAAATTCCTGTTAAAAATGCATAATTAGGTAAATTTATGAGATATTCTATACATAAATACAAAATGATGATCCAATTGCTAATTGAATACATTTCTAAATTCAAAAGTTCAAAACAAGGGTTAAATCATGTTTTAATATGTGATGGTAACATCATCATTCATCATAACTAACTTGAATTAGTCAAAATTAAGAGATAAATGCTGCTGAAAGATTGCCTAAGGATCACAATTGCCTAAGGATCACAATTCCACTCTGATATGTTTTGAGAAGATAATAAAATAGGGTTAATTCTACTGTTTCAACATCGCATCACAAGTACAGAATAACCACGGGGTCACCCAAGGGTTAATTAGAGCTCAATTGAACATTAAAGAGCAAGAAGTGGGTCCACACTAACAGAAATAGGGTTTCACGCATTTTGAGAACCAAAACAATACATAAAACCCTGATTATCAGCCCAACTTAAATCTAAAAGGTTTTGGTCAGAATAAATCAATCTAAACCTCCTAAAATTCATAAAAAAATATTCTAAAAGGTTTGGTACCTTTGTTTTGACTGTCTGGACTTATTTTGACCTAGAACAAAGTTTCAGATGGAAATTTACCATGATTTGGGATTCTGTGTAATTTTCTCAGTCAAATGTGGTCAAAACTCAAATCCAAGTTCACCATTAGATTTCTTGTATCTAAATTCGGTTAATACCAAAATTTTGGCTCAATTGGAGTGCATCTCTACCTAGTTTGTAATTTAGTCCCCAAAATCTTTATTTCTTACAACCAAACCCCTAACTTTCAAAGTTTCATGTAAAAAGGGCCCTAGCTTTCTAGTCTTCCATGCACTGGGGTACCTGCCGCCATTGTTGAGTCAACTGAGCTGTATTGACCTTTGATCAACTTGAAAACACCAAATTCCACCAAATTTGGTGGGATTAATGTTCACACGTTGAGGAGTCATCTGAACACAACTTGAGACGCGAATCTTGAGTGAAAAGCCCCAGCAAATTGGAGGAAATCATGAGGAGTTTCTTGATTCCAAATCAAAATCTTGGGCATCTAATTTCCTATTAGAGCTCAATTTTGAACTCTATAAGAGCTCCCCTAAGTCCCAACATTCGAGTTAATCCGGTCTAGGCCAAAAACCTTCTTCCCTTCTGATGAGAGCCTCATCATGAGCCTTAACTAGCTCATTTTGACCTCAGAATGTAAACAAAAGCTCATGCATAACCTAAAGGAAGACCTAAGTCAAGGGTTTATTGTTCCGAGAAGGAAACATGTACTAAAGGGTAAAACTGTAATTTTACCATTGCAATGCATCAACGGGATTTCTCAAGGGTTAAACATAGGAAAATTGGACTTAATAAGAGGAAAAGTGGGATGGTTCAGTCAAAAAAGGGTTATTATGAGATTTAAAAATTAAATGACATTCAATAATCCTAAAAGAAACCTGCTTAATTCAACAAGAATCCAGTCTGGATAAAAATCAACTAAACCCTCTAAAATTCATATAAAAATATCCCCTAGGATTTAGAATCTTCAATTTGGCCTTTGGAACCTATTTTGACATAGATTGGGCTCCTAGCTCATTGTTTGACCTAATTTGGGCTTTTGTGTAAAATGTCTAGTCAAATGTAGTCAAACCTAAAATCCAACTTCACCATTGGATTCCTTAGGTCCAAATTAGGTTTGTACCAAAATTTGGTCCTAAGGAAAGGTTATCTTGACCTACTTTGTAAACTGGTCCACCCAATTACATTATAGGCCCTAACTTTTGAAAACCCTTGCGTAGAGCCCCCTAGCTTCCTCAACACCCTTACATTCAGGTCCCTCCACCATTACAGTGGAGGAATCCCACTCCAACGAGGATTCAAGGCTGACATCTTCTCGAATCCTCAGAGATCTCCCAGATTTGGAAGATTCTCTGAGGATTTCTCCACCGTCTGAACGAAATCTCCAGATCAAATTTATGCCCAATCTCTCGTGCGAATGCTCAAGAGATTTGGGTGTCCTAAACACCTTCCTTCTCAGGCAAGGATTTTGCGCTGGAAGGCTTGCCCTCCAAGCACAAGAAGCTCGGCCAGCAGCTATAAAAGTACCCCTGGTCCTTTGCTCATCTCCCAAGCTTGATTTGGCCGCCGATACCCTCTCAATTTCTTCCCTCCTCATCTCCGGTCAAAATGCCCGCAAGCTTAGACGACCTCCCCTCCCTCCTCTCGTCGCTCTGCCACCATACCAGTGGCAGGGTTGGCTTTGCCTCGTTCCTCCGCGTTGCGCCGCACCAGCACACACTTCTCTAACCTCCTCCACGTCATCGTCATCTCCACCTCAGGGCTGCCTTCCCCAACGACGGCACATATGCGTCGTTCGTCTCCTTTGCCTCCCCTTCGCTCCAATCACCATAGATAAGCTTCTCTTCTCCCACACTTTATTTTCCCTCCTTTATTTCATAAATCACCCCTCGACTGCCACTGTCCACCCTCATCTTCTTCATCTCCGGCTGACCTCCGGCGAGACGCATCCATCACTCCGCACCTCCACATGTCTCACCACCAACCGCATCACCTCCTCCATCGCCTACTGATCACTCTCTGTCCATCCACTGACCGCCACACATGCCCCACACTTCCACCAAACAAACCCACACACACGGTCACAGTCTGACCTAGGCACGCACACCTAGGCCATTCTGAGCCACGCCAACCCCCGCCTCACCTTTTCCGTGATACGGCGAAGGTTTTCCTGTTGTTTGACAGGGATGCAAGGCCGTTCTTGTGTCGTGCAGATCCAAGCCTCCATCTGCTATTAACGCACAAGCAAGCTTGCTTGCTTCCGAGTTCCAAGCCGCGTGCTTCAGGCTTCAGGACTCCAGGTTGAGCGTGTTGAGTGTGCGAGTGAATCCAGCCTAAGAGCAATCATTGCGAGGCCTTCGACTACTTCAATTGAGTGAAGATATTCTCCTACAAGCGCCAGCAGAAGTGGGTGGGACATTTAGTCCCACCTCGTAAACTTAAGGGTGAGTGGCGTGATATTTATTGAATTTGTGCTCTCTGCTAATCATCTCCAGTACACAGGGGTGAGGTCCCTCGCCCTCGCTCAAGCCTTGTCTGCAACATGCCCCCGCGGACATAGCACCCGACCCGATTACCTAAACCTAGCACTCCTCGTGCATCACACCCATGCCGGTGCGCTTGGACCTGGGCGCGCACCCGACCCTATTACCTGGTTCTGGGAGAGCGTACCGAAGAGAGAAATAGAGAGGGAGAGATGCGGGAAGGGTAGGGGATAGGTTTTGCTACGTGGTGTTGTGCAGGAAAGAAGAAGGAGCTAAGGAAGGGAGAGGTGAAGCAAAGAGAAGAAAAGGAAGAAGGTAGCGACTGAACGACTTAGCATGGAAGAAGGTAGCCACAGTAAGGAAGGAAAAGAAGAAGGTAGCCACGGCGGCTGAGTAGAAGAAGAAGAAGACAAGGAAAGACAAAGAAGAAAAGAAGAAGAAGAAACCAAAGAACAAGGCAAGAAGAAGCCCAGCCGCAAAGTAAAGAGAAAGAAAAGACAAAAATCACATATCAAGCACTGTAACAAAACTCTTTAAGATGTCTGATTTTTTATTAGATGTCCAATTTTTGACATTGTTTCCACATTGACATTACTCTTCAATTTTGGTTGAATTAGTTATTGCTTTTTATTAAATTGAGAGTTGTGTTCTTAAGTTTTGAAATACCCAATTGCTCCCTGTGTTCGACCTCAGATACTTTGATTTTCGAATTATAAATTCTTATTTGTTTTCACGGTGATTTCATCTATATTACAACGTAACATCTTTTAAAATATGATTTCGCCTCATCAACATTTTGGCACCATTGCGAAGGAGCAACGGGCATTTAAGAAGCTTTGATCACAACTTCTAATTCAATACTGACTTAATTTCTCTCTTTTGTTGTGTTTGTCTCAGGAGGAAAGTTGAGAAAAGAAAAGCAGTCGCACAACAACCACACCAAGGAACAGGTAACTTTTGTTAGCCCTCTCTCTTAATTCCCTCAAAATCTGAAAAGGAAAAAAACAAAGAAAAAAAAATCAATCTAGGGCTACCTGTTTCCATATTTAGTAATTCATCAAAGTTGCCTGATTTTCATTTCAACACATTTTGAATTGCACATCCAACTAAGGTAACTAGGGCTAAAACCTTCTTGATTAAGCCCTAGATACTAATTTTTGAGGCAACTAAATTGGACCAACTAGAGCCAACCTAAGGATTGCAAAGCTAGGGTTTTTAGAGACACATCTTCTCTTAAGCAAAGAAGCAAAAATTTCAAAAAGAGGTGTGCCTAAGCCTTGTTTGAAAAGATTTATACAAGAGAAACCCTAAGCAAATCAGGTTCTTAATCCATTTGAACCCTAAAAGAAAGGACCTAAAAGCTCCCAAAGGAACAAAGAGGTGAAGTTGATCCTTTGGGTCAACCAACCTTGAAATTAGGTCACCTTTTACACTCAAAAGGCCTAAAGTTCAAGTGGAACCCTAAGCACCTTGATCTTAATTAAAAAACGTAGACCTAAGAGGTCAAGGTCCCCATTCTGGTCTACCTGGAATCTTAGTGACAAGAGAGGTCGGGTGGGGGAAATCCTGTAACTCGTGGGGACGCTCTACCGTGTAGGGGTCTTTGCAGGACTCTCCCTCTCTGGCTACCCAGGTACTTCTCAAGTGGACGACCTTTCTAACTAAGGGGTATCATTATCCCCAAACCTCTGTAGTCACCCAACAATTTTTGGATGTGTTGATTGGGTCCAGCACCTTCTGATCTCACCAACTCCTTCAGTGCATGTTTGGTAGGAGGTCCTTAAGACCTCCTTTAGAAATTCATTCTCGCCGAGGCCAAGCCTCGACACCCTTGTTTGTGCAGCAACCCCACCACATAGATCTTTCCTCTGATTCAGAACCAAGTTCTCCTTCTTCCATCATGGCACAACCCATTGAAGAAGAGAACAACCTTGAGCACTAGCTTCAGCGCCTAAATGATCTCTTCCAAAACTTTGTAAACCCACCGCAGCATCCAATGATGCGGGATCACTATAATCCTGCTGCGGTGGCAATCGAGCCTCGAGTCCGAATCCCGGCTGGAGGTCCTGATTCTGATCTCAAGCCCAATATGATTTATGCCATACCAAAATTCCATGGGCTTAACTCCGAGGATCCATTCCAACACATTAAACAACTCAAGCATCTGGCCCAGACCTTTGGGTCAGATGCACAAAATCAGGATATTCTGCTCATGAAAATGTTTTCTTTCTCCCTCATGGACAAGGCTGCTCATTGGTATCATACTCAGACTCATCCGATCAACAGATAGGATGAACTTCAGTCTAAATTTTTGAAAAAGTTCTTTCCCGTTGGCCAGACAAATGCCTTGCGCCACCAGATCACTCATTTCACCCAACAAACGGGAGAACCTCTTCATGAAGCATGGGACCGATTCTTAGATCTCATGCAAAAGTGCCCCTATCAAGGAGTTATTAAATGGGAACAAGTCCAATCTTTTTACCAGGGACTCCGTGAAGACATTCGATTATTCGTCAACGCAACTTGTAGAGGAAACATCATGGGTCAACATGAGGACACAGTGTGGGAGATTCTCGAAAACATGTGTGACAACTCCATCAATAATGACTCCATGGGCTTATTCGACCAGACAAATGCCCGCGCATCGATGAATCTTAGTCGAGCACATAAGATGCAGGACCTGTCCACATCCGTCGACTTGGAACTGATGGCCAGTTGGTTGGACAAGGTCTCTATCATAGGGAAGAAGGTGGACGAGCTGACTCGGCATCTACAGCGAGCCACCTCTACGCAGAACTCTTTTCCACGGCCACCTCTTGCGAGGGAAACTGTGCAGAACATCTACCACCAATCTTCTCAGGGGATGGACCCGTATCCACCCCCGTCTGACTCTCAGACTGGAGGGACCTCCGATCCACTCTATTCTAGTTGGGGGAACTATGAACCCTTATATTCTGACTTTCCTGAGGCTCCTCAGACCTGCGAGGACCTCAATGCCATCCAAAATGACCCATTCTCCAACACCTACAACCCTGGATGGCAAAATCATCCCAACTTCCAGTGGACGGGAAATTCTTAGACTCAAAGACCATCTTATCAACCCCGTCCACAAGCTCCTCGTTCATATCAGCCGCCTCAACCTCGGCCCAATCCCACCTATCAATCTGGGCCAAACCAGAATCAAATGACTCTTATCCTTCAAGCACTGGTTGACATTCAGAAGACGAATGCGGCAATGCAAAAATAGCACAAGGATGAGATCACAGAGGTTCGTAATCAACTAGCCCAGATGGCAAATTCCTGCCAACCTGGCACCCTTCCTTCGCAACCTCTGCCAAACCCAAATAACGTGCCGACCCAGAGGCGCATTATGAACCCAAATTCAGGCTACGCACATATGATTTATCCGGCCCCTGCTATTCCATCACCAGACGGGATGGAAGCTTCGACATCTTATGCGGGATTTCAGCAGCAGCCACCCCTCTTACCAAACCCAAACCAAACCAGGCAAGATTAAACTCCGTAACAACTCATAGTGGTAAAGCAACCCATGACCCACATTATCCAAACCACTCTAAGCCTGGTAGTAGCCAAAGCCCTAGGATAGTTATCCAGGATACCCCTATCCCAGATCAAGAACCTGGACCTATTCTAGAGGAACCAACTAGGGTTCCATTTCCTAAGGCCTTGACCAAACGAAAAAGGATAACCAAACCCATGGCCCCTGAGGAGGATCTAGTCAAGCTCTTTGAACAGGTCCAGATAAACATCCCCTTGATGGATGCAATCCTCCATGTGTCGGCTTACGCAAGATTCCTGAAAGATGTGTGTACACCAAAGCGTAAGCTGTGAACTAAAAGTGGGAATTCGATCGTACTGTCAGAGCAAACCAGCTCTGTAATCTTGAGTAAACTCCCACCCAAGGCTAAAGACCCAAGAACTCCCCTGATTTCATGTAAAATTAGTGAAACCCAATTTGATAAAGCCTTGTTAGACCTAGGTGCCTCCATAAACCTAATACCTACCTCCCTCCTTGACCACCTTGAAGAGTTTGAACTTAAACCAACTAAGGTCACATTACGGTTAGCCGATCAATCCATCAAGTCACCTAAAGGAATACTCAAGGATGTCATTATTAGGGTGCGGGATTTCTACTTCCCAGTGGATTTCGTAGTTCTGGATATGGATGCACTTGAGAACCCAAGGGATACACCAATTATATTAGGGAGACCTTTTTTGGCCACTGCTAGGGCCAACATAAACTATGAGGAGGGTCAAATAGAATTAAAATTTGGGAATCAAACTTTGAAGATTAACATCTTTAAGGCCCAACAAGGGATTAATAGTAGGGTTTGAAAGTTCCCTTCTAGGAGGGGGTGACGTAATAATTGCGGAATATAAACAATATCACAAAAATAAGCAATCACAAAATGTGCACAAAGATTTTTAGGTGGAAACCCAAACCGGGTAAAAACCACCACCTAACCCTCTCGAGTTAGGATTTTCCGATCAACCTAGTTGATCAAATCCACTAACCGAATCACTTTGAACGAGGGTGATTCAACCTCAGTACAACCACGCTACAAGTACGAGGGTAGCGTTCCTCAACCCCTTCTCTCCACGAGAAGGATTTTGTCCCACGAAGGAGACGGGAATTCGCAAAGCGAATACCCAACCAAATTACAAAGGTAAAATAAAACAAACCTATAGAGCCAATAAAGTAATAAACCTAAGCTTCTATAGGATTTAGGAAACTCCCCTTTGCAAGGAGTGCGTCGACGATGACGCGGGTGCGTGAGCCACGCGACGGCGCAACTTCGCTCTCGTAGACAACGGCGGGAGAGCGGGTGCGCAACGGCTGGATGCTCTCAAGATGTAGAACTTGAGCTTAGAGAGCAAGAGCTTCTTGGACACAAGAGTGTGAGAGTGTATAGCTAAGTGTGTCTTGTGTCTTTCTTAGTGTATATCTTGTGTGTTTTTTGAGTTGCAAAGACTCCCCTCTATTTATAGAGGCCTTAGGAAGGCTTTGGAAGGCTTGGAAAAGCTTCCATAGCCGTTGGGTGCAAAGCCCAAGAGAATCAGGCCGAAATCAGGACAATGATTGCATTTGACAGGGTTATCAGACGTCTAACTCTGGCATCAGACGTCTGGAAGGCCACTTTAAGACGTCTGATTCCAAGGTCAGACGTCTGATTCTATGCGGGTTTCTCCCTGACTTGAATCAGATCTAAACAGGGTTTTTGTACAAGTCCATCAGACGACATAGAGGACGTCTGGCACTAAGTCTGGACGTCTGGAAACCTACTTTTACCGTGGGAATTGATTTCCAAACGTTGCAACGGCTAGAAAATCTCTGAGAAGAGATTTTGGGTCAGCCGAGGCAAAACGGTCATTTATCAGACGTCTGTAAAGACCTATGGACGTCTGATAAGGCTCTAACGGTCATATACTGCCGTGTCTGCTAAGTTAGCCAACGGTCCACTATCTGGACGTCTGGCAAATCCATCAGACGTCTTCTAAGACGTCTGGTCTAAGGTCTGGACGTCTGAGTTCATCAGACAGAAAACTAAGTCCAGCCTAACAGTTATCAGACGTCTGAAACAACAGTCAGACGTCTTAAAATACTTTATCAGACGTCTGATTTTGTAATTAGACGTCTGGAAATGCTGTTTGAACCCTATATTGGTTTTCTAAGTATTCTACAGAAAACCTAAGTATCCTAGGGTTGTGCAGGTGTTCCTAGGACTACTTTTAAGGTTCTTTGAGGCTCTTTAACATAATGTCTAAGGAAAATAAAGAGCAAGAAAATAAATACAAGAGATACATGAAAGGATAAAAAAGAATCTATCCTATTCTTCTTGTCTTCCATCTCCAATCTTTCGCTCCACGCGAACCTCCTCTGTTTTCCGTCAAGCTCCTCCAATCCGTCCTGGATGCGAGCTCGAACTCCGTCTAAACACGTCCACATTTGCAATTGACCTGAAATCTAGGACTCAAATTGCAAATGTTAAATAACACGTGTTTTGTTATCATCAAAACAAATGATCGTGGTGCTCTAGCACCAACAATCTCCCCCTTTTTGATGATGACAAAACCGTAAATAATAATGCATAAAATTCTCCCCCTTTTTGACATTATCAAAAAGGTTTGATTGATTTTATATTTCCTATTACTCCCCCTTAAAACATGCTCTTCTATTTATTTTTAACAAAGGTAATGTCCTCCCCCTTTTTATAACAACAAGATAGCTATTATTTTTCTCCCCCTTACTAAAGGAAATTTAGCTAACTTGTATCTCCCCCTTAAAAATTGACAATAAGCTCATCATTTTTAACTCCCCCTATCTAAATGCTTATAAAAAGGATAGGGTTAAGAATTTTACCTCACCTACCATGGCCAATAAAATGGCCCGAATGGTGGTGGTGGATGCCACATCGGATGGGGCTCCCATCCGTAGCTTGGAGGCCCGGGCATCGGCGCCGGTCTCCAATCTGGTGGTCGACGTGCGGCGGGTCCGTCGTTTGTTCGCCGTCTCGTCGGTCTTCTTGTTCTCCTCCTTGGTCTACTCATTGGTTCTCCCAACTTAAGTTGACCAGCCTTGAGCTTGTAGGTCCAGTCCTTTATGTTGTAGTCATTCCTGAACCCTATAAAACAAGATTCTAATTCTTTTTTCGGTATCCAAGTGGCCTTGGATCTGGATTTGTTAGAGGGTCTCCTTGATGGAGATCCTTTCTCAACCTTAGGGCTATAAAAATTATCAACTTTGTTGATTAATTTGTTAGAATTTTCCCTAAGACATGCGATTTCTTTTTCTATAATATTCATTTTAGTCTTTAAATCTGAAATTTCTAATTTTAAACTAACATTTTCCTCAATCAATTTATTATTTTCATTGATGAGGTTATGATTATCTAATAATAGGTTATCATCCTTAGGACTAACTTCTATGTCCTTAAGTTGTTTTTCTAACCTATCATTTTCATTTTTAAGAAAACTAAGGTTCTTTTTAATGCCTTTGTTTTCTACCCTAAGTGATTTACTAATCTCAAAAAGTTCATTGAAAGCTTCTTGTAAATCCAGGTTTACCTCATCGTCGGAGTCGCTTTCGCTGTCGCTGTCGCTATTGCTTCCTCTGGCCATGAAACCAAAGCAAGCGGTTTCTTCCTTTTCTTCTTCTTCTTCCTCCGAGCTGGAATCGTCCCAAGTGGCTTGGAACGCCTTCTTCTTAGATTTTTCTTTTTCCTTTTTCTTCTCCTTTTTGAGAAGAGGGCACTCTGGTCGTAGGTGCCCTTTCTCGTTGCAATGGTAGCAACGTCTCGGGCTTTCCTTCTCCTTTTTCTCTTTATTTAATTCCCTACAAAACTTGGAAAAATTTTTAAGTAAAATTCTAAAGTCTTCGTCGTCGGAACTTACCTCGCTATCCGACGCGGCTCTGAAGGCGAGAGTCTTCTTTAGTTTAGGCTCCGGTGTATCCTTCTTCTTCTGCTTCAACTTAGTCTCGTAGGCCATCAGATTACCTAGGAGATCTTCCATGTTGAGTTCCTCCATTTCGTTCACCTCCTCGATGGCGGTGACTTTCTGTTCCCACTCCGGTCCAAGGGAACGAAGAAGCTTCCCTTGAAGCTCCCCCTTGATGAAAGTCTTTCCTAAAGCTTTCAAGTTATTTACAATGAGAGTGAACCTAGTGTTCATCTCACTTAAAGACTCGTTAGATTTCATTGAAAAAGATTCAAATTCTTGAGAAAGTAAATTAATTTTTGAGGTTTTTACCTTAGAGGTACCTTCATGAGTTACCTCGAGTGTGTGCCAGATCTCGTAAGCGGTGGCGCATTGCGAGATTCTATTGAACTCCTCTGAGCTGAGCGCGCAATACAATGCGTTCATTGTTTTTGCATTGAGAGAGAGTTCCCGAATCTGCTGCTGCGAGTATCCTCCCGCGGGTTTTTCTGGGATGTCGAATGGCGTCTCGCATCTAGCCCAGACCGTGAAGTCGGTGGCTTGAAGCCATGTCTTCATCCGCAGCTTCCAGTAGCAGTAGTTGTTCCCGTCAAAGTAGGGCGGACGGGTTGTGGACTGCCCCTCGGAAATCCTACTTGTGGAACAGCTTCCCTCCATGTTTAGATCCTCGCCGGTTTGTAACGCCGAAAATGCGAGACCTGCTCTGATACCAATTGAAAGTTCCCTTCTAGGAGGGGGTGACGTAATAATTGCGGAATATAAACAATATCACAAAAATAAGCAATCACAAAATGTGCACAAAGATTTTTAGGTGGAAACCCAAACCGGGTAAAAACCACCACCTAACCCTCTCGAGTTAGGATTTTCCGATCAACCTAGTTGATCAAATCCACTAACCGAATCACTTTGAACGAGGGTGATTCAACCTCAGTACAACCACGCTACAAGTACGAGGGTAGCGTTCCTCAACCCCTTCTCTCCACGAGAAGGATTTTGTCCCACGAAGGAGACGGGAATTCGCAAAGCGAATACCCAACCAAATTACAAAGGTAAAATAAAACAAACCTATAGAGCCAATAAAGTAATAAACCTAAGCTTCTATAGGATTTAGGAAACTCCCCTTTGCAAGGAGTGCGTCGACGATGACGCGGGTGCGTGAGCCACGCGACGGCGCAACTTCGCTCTCGTAGACAACGGCGGGAGAGCGGGTGCGCAACGGCTGGATGCTCTCAAGATGTAGAACTTGAGCTTAGAGAGCAAGAGCTTCTTGGACACAAGAGTGTGAGAGTGTATAGCTAAGTGTGTCTTGTGTCTTTCTTAGTGTATATCTTGTGTGTTTTTTGAGTTGCAAAGACTCCCCTCTATTTATAGAGGCCTTAGGAAGGCTTTGGAAGGCTTGGAAAAGCTTCCATAGCCGTTGGGTGCAAAGCCCAAGAGAATCAGGCCGAAATCAGGACAATGATTGCATTTGACAGGGTTATCAGACGTCTAACTCTGGCATCAGACGTCTGGAAGGCCACTTTAAGACGTCTGATTCCAAGGTCAGACGTCTGATTCTATGCGGGTTTCTCCCTGACTTGAATCAGATCTAAACAGGGTTTTTGTACAAGTCCATCAGACGACATAGAGGACGTCTGGCACTAAGTCTGGACGTCTGGAAACCTACTTTTACCGTGGGAATTGATTTCCAAACGTTGCAACGGCTAGAAAATCTCTGAGAAGAGATTTTGGGTCAGCCGAGGCAAAACGGTCATTTATCAGACGTCTGTAAAGACCTATGGACGTCTGATAAGGCTCTAACGGTCATATACTGCCGTGTCTGCTAAGTTAGCCAACGGTCCACTATCTGGACGTCTGGCAAATCCATCAGACGTCTTCTAAGACGTCTGGTCTAAGGTCTGGACGTCTGAGTTCATCAGACAGAAAACTAAGTCCAGCCTAACAGTTATCAGACGTCTGAAACAACAGTCAGACGTCTTAAAATACTTTATCAGACGTCTGATTTTGTAATTAGACGTCTGGAAATGCTGTTTGAACCCTATATTGGTTTTCTAAGTATTCTACAGAAAACCTAAGTATCCTAGGGTTGTGCAGGTGTTCCTAGGACTACTTTTAAGGTTCTTTGAGGCTCTTTAACATAATGTCTAAGGAAAATAAAGAGCAAGAAAATAAATACAAGAGATACATGAAAGGATAAAAAAGAATCTATCCTATTCTTCTTGTCTTCCATCTCCAATCTTTCGCTCCACGCGAACCTCCTCTGTTTTCCGTCAAGCTCCTCCAATCCGTCCTGGATGCGAGCTCGAACTCCGTCTAAACACGTCCACATTTGCAATTGACCTGAAATCTAGGACTCAAATTGCAAATGTTAAATAACACGTGTTTTGTTATCATCAAAACAAATGATCGTGGTGCTCTAGCACCAACAGGGTTATAGAGCAAATATGTGATATCAAAGCCATGGTTGATGAATCACATGTTGAGGACAACCTGATTATCCCCGATCAACCACTAAAAGATCAAAACCAACAAATAAAGGAGTATTGACATGATCTAGAGACACCCATAACTCCGACCCTTATTCCTGGTACAGACCCCAAATCGCCCGCTGCTGTTGATAACCCTGTCATGGAACTCAAGCCCCTTCCCGAGCATCTGAAGTACGTCTTTTTACGTTCCAATCAGACGTTTCCTATGATTATCAACTCCCGACTCACACCTGACCAGGAATCCTGTCTGATTACTATTCTCTAGCAACATCGTAGAGCCATTGGATGGACTCTCGATGACTTGACCGGCATAAGCCCCTCGTATTGCACACATCAAATCTACATAGAAGAGGGTGCATGACCTTCACAAGAGATGTAGAGACGTTTAAACCCTAACCTGCAGGAGGTCGTGAAAAAGGAGATTATCAAGTGGTTAGATGCAAGGATCATCTACCTGATCTCCGATAGTCGCTGGGTGAGTCCAATCCAGGTTGTGCCTAAGAAGGCCGGACTCACCATCATTACAACTGAAATCGGAGAGGTCATACCTACCCAAATAGCTAACTCGTGGAGAGTCTACATTGATTATAGAAGACTCAATTCCTCCACGAAGAAGGACCATTTCCCACTACCGTTTATTAATAAAATCCTCGAGAAACTAGTGGGAAATAGGTTCTTCTACTTTCTTGACGGGTACTCCGGTTACAACCGGGTGGCAATCCATCCAGAAAACCAAGAAAAGACCACATTCACCTACCCCTTCAGGACATATGAGTTCCGAAGGATGCCTTTCGGTCTCTGCAATGCACCTGCGACCTTTCAGCGGTGCATGCTTGCCATATTCTCAGATATGGTAGGTGATTATCTGGAAGTCTTCATGGATGACTTTTCAGTTTTTGGAGCATCATTTGACGATTGCCACCAGCACTTGGTCCAAATACTCAGGTGGTGCATCGATGTGGATTTGGTTCTTTCCTAGGAAAGGAGCCATTTCATGGTACCTGAGGGAATCGTCCTGGGACATCTAATTTCGGAGAAAGGCATCCAAGTCGATCGAGCCAAGGTTAACTTTATTTCCAAACTCCCTATGCCAAGCTCGATCAAGGACATCCGATCTTTTCTGGGACACGTCGAATTTTACTGTCAATTTATCCCTTATTTTTCAAAAATCGCGTGCCCCCTAACTACTCTTCTCTCCAAGGATGTGCCTTTCGAAATCTCCAAGGAATGCACTCAAGCATTTGAGATCCTTCATGACCGAGTTACCCAAGCCCCGATCCTATAGTTCCCTAATTGGTCTCAACCCTTTGAGATCATGTGTGATGCATCTGACTTCACTGTAGGTGCGGTGTTGGGGCAGAAAATTGATGGGAAACCCGTGGTCATTTACTGCACTAGCAAAACACTAGACGAGGCTCAGCATAACTACACAGTTACTGAGAAAGAGCTGCTGGCTATAGTATTTGCCTTAGAAAAATTCAAATCATACCTCCTGGGTTCCCGTGTTATCATCTACTCGGATCACACGACTGTGAGGCATCTCCTTGCCAAGAAGGATGCGAAACCTCCATTAATCCGATGGATCTTACTGTTGCAAGAATTTGACCTCGAGATTCACGAAAAAGTGGGAAAATAGAATGTGGTAGCTGATCGCTTGTCCCGCCTTCTTTCTGAGATCATTGACCCTTTCGGGCCCATCACAGAACACTTTCTTGATAAGCACCTCCTGACTATCGATCAGGGCTCCCATGGTTCGCAGACATAGTGAACTACTTGGCATCACATCAGATCCCGTTCGATTAGCCGAAGGCCAAGAAGGACAAATTGCATTCCAATGCCAAGTATTACCTGTGGGAAGACCCATATCTATTCTACATCGGTGCTGATCAAATAATTCGACGATGTGTCGCAAAAGCATAAATCAAAGACATACTCTCCTTCTACCATGACTAGGCATGCAATGGACATTTTTCAGGACACAAAACCGCATCAAAAGTCCTCCAGTGTGGCTTTTACTGGCCCACAATTTTCAAGGATGCATACGATCACTGTAAGGCATGTACCCGTTGCCAGATCTTGGGCAACATGAGTCATCGAGACATGATGCCTTTACAGCCGATCCTAGTATGCAAGATTTCTGACATTTGGGGAATTTATTTTATGGGACCCTTCCCTATCTTGGATGGCTTTGAATACATCTTACTCACCATTGACTACATGTCCAAGTGGATAGAAGCCATTCCGACCCGAACCAATGATCACAAGGTTGTTAACAGATTCATTCATCAAAACAACTTCTCAAGGTTCGGGATTCCACGAGCAATAATCTCCGACAGAGGGACCCATTTCACAAACACTCAGTTCAGGACACTGATGACCAAATACGGAGTGTCGCATCGAATCTCTACTCCTTACCACCCCCAAACTAATGGTCTAGCTGAGCTATCAAATTGGGAGATCAAGAAAATCCTCTAGATTACTGTTCGACCTGACAGGAAGGATTGGTCATCCTGACTTCCGGAAGCATTGTGGGCCTATAGAACTGCCCACAAGACCCAATTAGGTATGTCTCCCTTCAGACTGGTGTACGGGAAGGCATGTCACCTCCTCGTCGAATTGGAGCACAAAGCCTATTGGGCAGTACGAAATTGCAACTTAAATCTTTCTAAGGCTGGAACCCATAGAAGGCTTCAAATGAGCGAGATCGATGAATAATGCCACGATCGTATGAGAACTCACGAATTTACAAAGAACGGATTAAAGCCTTTCACGACAAACACATTTGTAGAAAGATCTTTCATCCTGGTCAAAAGGTTATACTCTTTGATGCCTGACTCAAATTATTCCCAGGAAAGCTACGATCTAAATGGATCGAACCCTACCTAGTCCGACAAATCTTTGGAAATGGATCCATTGGGATCAGTCCACTCAGCCACGATTCCGAACCCTTTGTCGTGAATAATCAGAGACTCAAACCGTTCATTGACATGACTAATACATATTTGGCTAAGTCATCCTTTATCCTCCATTCTCCCTGAGCTCATTGCGCCCAACCGATGGCATAAAACTCAGTGCTTAACAGGAGGCAACCCGTCATTCTTTGAAAAAACCCAAAACCTTTCCTAATATTTTCATGCTAAATTCATATTGCACTTTAGGGTTTATCCATTAGCACAGCCGACTCCACCTCAGGTACCCATACCCGAGTCTAGAAATCGTTCGCAACAGTCACCTTGACCTGTTCGCTCACCCAACACCTGTCCTAATGAATGAACTAAGCTGAATTCGAACCCACCTAATTTGCAATGGGGACATTGCAAATCGTAGGCATGGGGGGGTATGAAAGTGCAAAATGTTAGGAAAACTCATATCAAGAAAAGGTTTCAACAAAAAAAGTTACATATCACAAAAAACACAAAAAAAATTGAAAAATTTGGAAAAAGAAAAAAAATGAGGAGGGGGGAGAGAAATTTATGGGCTATAAAAAATATAAGGAAAAAAAAAGCAAAATGCCAAAAAGGAGCACAAAATGAAAAAGAAAAAAAAAAGAATAGTCATTAGTAAAAGATTAAGGGATTAACTATAGTTCTAGACCACATCAAGAAAAAGAAAAATGAGAAAAAGTGCTAAGGAGATACAAAAGAGATTAGTAGGAATGCTGACTTTAGGCCTTTTGGGCTTGACTCTTAGGCTTAAAAATTCAAGTACCTGCTAAAATCTGGATACTCCTCAAGAGGTTAGGGAAAATGCGAAGTTTAAGTATTAGGTCTAAGGCTTAGGGAGTATTCGGCCTCATTAACTAACCTTTGGTTTGTGAGATTCGGTAACCTAAGCACCCCAATCCACACACAGTCTGGTTCAGTCTTCATAAATATCAAAATCATGCAAAAAGCATTTTAATGTTCTGAAAAAGTTGCCTAGATTAGGAGCGGCCAATCAACACAAGTTGATTTGGACGAGTTCCCGGCACAGAGAGGCAAGAAATTCCCCTCGAAGATGCGTAACAACATATCGTCTCCTCAATGCTTGTCTCTTAGGATATTTAAATATCCCACCGAGGGCATGTAAGCACTCTGCTAGTTCAAATACCATGGGTGGAATTATCACGAAATGTTGATTGTCAGGGTCTGGATTTGGCCACGAAACACCATGGGCAGGATTATCTTGAAATCTCGAAAGCCAGGGTTCTGGGGGCTGCCATGGGTGGTGCTATCACAAAGCATCGATTGCTAGGAGCCCTTGAGGATTGATGATGGGAATGAGGAATTCGATACAGACCGTGTTAAGAAGCCAATCCGAAGCTAGAAATAAAAAGAAAAAGAGAGAGAAAACTCTCCAAACAAATAAATCCTTTGTCTCTCTCTTAAAAAAACGCACTGCAAACTAAACCTAGGCTAAAAATATCTCAAGAACGGGTGCTTTAACCGCGGAGTCCAACAAACCCTAGGATAGTTTCTGCAGGCCTTAAAAACCTTTGTGGAGGACTGAGGCTAAAGTGGGTCAGGTCCAGATTTTGGTTGGTACTTGAGTACCTCTAGGCCTACTGTCGGCATTCTGACTTAATCACAAAAAAAAAAGAAAAAACACTTATCACAACTAGTAGAAGAAACTCATGGTCTAGAACAGAGGTTAAAATCTTAAAATTTTGCTAAGGGACTAGCAAAAGCTAGGCATGGGGGTATGATGAGAGCCTCATCATGAGCCCTACCTAGCTTATTTTGACCTGAGAAAGTAAACAAAAGCTCCTGCATAACCTAAAGGAAGACCTAAGTCAAGGGTTTATTGTTCAGAGAAGGAAACATGAACTAAAGGGTAAAACTGTAATTTTACCATTACAGTGCATCAACAAGATTTCTCAATGGTTAAACATAGGTCAATTGGACTTAATAAGAGGAAAAGTGGGATGGTTCAGTCAGAAAGGGTTATTATGAGATTTAAGAATTAAATGACATTCTATAACCTTAAAACAAACCTGCTTAATTCAACAAGGTTCCTATCTAGATAAAAATCAACTAAATCCTCTAAAATTCATGTAAAAATATCCCCTAGGGTTTAGAACCTTCAATTTGGTCTTTGGAACCTATTTTGACCTAGATTGGGGTCCTAGCTCATTGTTTGACCTAATTTAGGTTTTTATGTAAAATATCTAGTCAAACGTGGTCAAACCTAAAATCCAACTTCACCATTGGATTCCTTAGGTCCAAATTAGGTTTCTATCAAATTTTGGGCCAAAGGGAAGGTCATCTTGACCTACTTTGCAAACTGGTCCACCCAATTACATTCTAGGCCCTAACTTTCGAAAACCCTTGCGTAGAGACCCCTGGCTTCCTCACCACCCTTGCATTCAGGTCCCTCCACCATTACAGCGGAGGAATCCCACTCTGGTGAGGATTCGAGGCTGATATCTTCTCGAATCCTCAGAAATCTCCCAGATTTGGAAGGAAGATTCTCTAAGGATTTCTCCACCGTCTGAACGAAATCTCCAGATCAAATTTACGCCCAATCTCTCATGCGAACGCTCAAGAGATTTGGGTGTCCTAAACACCTTCCTTCTCCGACGAGGATTTTGCGTTGGAAGGCTTGCTCTTCGAGCACAAGATGCTCGGCCAGCGGCTATAAAAGGACCACCGGTCCTTTGCACATCTCCCAAGCTTGATTTGGCCGCCGATACCAGCTCAATTTCTTCCCTCATCTCTTGTCAAAATGCCCGCAAGCTCCGACGACCTTCCCTCCCTCCTCTCGTCGCTCTACCACCATACCAGTGGTAGGATTC
Organism: Thalassia testudinum; assembly: GCA_037157565.1. Classification (NCBI taxonomy): domain Eukaryota; kingdom Viridiplantae; phylum Streptophyta; class Magnoliopsida; order Alismatales; family Hydrocharitaceae; genus Thalassia; species Thalassia testudinum. Next base: position 50,763,712 of record JAZHRO010000018.1, on the reverse strand, counting down.
GCTTTGCCTCTTTCCTCCACAATGCGCTACACCAGTGCACACTTCTCTGACCTCCTCCTCGTCGCCATCATCTCCACCTCAGGGTTGTCTTCCCCGACAACGGTACATACACGCCATTCATCTCCTTTGCCTCTCCTTCACTCCAATCACCACAGATAAGTTTTTCTTCTCCCACTCTTTATTTTCCCTCCTTTTATTTCATAAATCACCCCTCGACTGCCACTGTCCACCCTCATCTTCATCTCCGGCTGACCTCCGGCGAGACGCATCCATCACTCCTCACCTCCACACGTCTCGCCACCAATTGCATCACCTCTGCCATCGCCTACTGATCACTCTCCGCCCATCCACTGACCGCCACACACGCCCCACACTTCCACCGAACAAACCCACACACATGGTCACAGTCCGACCTAGGCACGCACGCCTAGGCCATTCTAAGCCACGCCGATCGCTACCTCACCTTTGCCGTGATACGGCAAAGGTTTTCCTGTTGTTTGACAGGGCTGCAATGCCATTCTTGTGTCATGCAGATCCAAGCCTCCGTCTGCCATTAACACACAAGCAAGCTTGCTTGCTTCCGAGCTCCAGGCCACGCACTTCAGGCTTCAAGACTCCAAGCTAAGCATGTTGAGTGTGCGAGTGAATCTAGCCTAAGAGCAGTCATTGCGTGGCCTTCAGCTGCTTCAATTGAGTGAAGATATCCTTCTGTCAGTGCCAGCAGAAGCGGGTAGGACATTTAGTCCCACCTCGTAAACTCAGGGGTGAGTGGCGTGATATTTATTGAATTTATGCTCTCAGCTAATCGCCTCCAGTACATAGGGGTGAGGTCCCTCGCCCTCGTTCACACCTCGTCCATGACCTACCCCCGTGGACCTGGCACCCGACCTGATTACCTAAACCTAGCACTCCTCGTGTATCACACCCACGCCAGTGCACGTGGACCCAGGCGCGTACCCGACCCGATTACCTGGCTCTGGGAGAGCGTACCGAAGAGAGAAATAGAGAGAGAGACACAGGAAGGGTAGGGGATAAGTTTTGTTGCGTGGTGTTGTGCAGGAAAGGAGGAGCTAAGGAAGGAAGAGGCGCAGCAAAGAGAAGAAAAGGAAGAAGGTAGCAGCTGAAGGACTTAGCAAGGAAGAAGGTAGCCACAGCAAGAAAGGAAAAAGTTGTAGAAGAAGAAAAAAGGAGAAGAAGAAAAGAGAGGTACTATAGCAGAGGAGTGGCCAAGCAGAAGAAGAAAGTAGTTGGTGAAGAAGAGAAGCAGGGACTTAGCCGCAGAAGAAGAAAGAAGACAAAGAAAGAGAGAAGCAGGAGTGGCTGAGTAGAAGAAGAAGAAGACAAGGGAAGACAAAGAAGAAAAGAAGAAGAAGAAGCCAAAGAACAAGGCAAGAAGAAGCCCAACCACAGAGTAAAGAGAAAGAGAAGACAAAAATCACATATCAAGCACTGTAGAAAAGCTCTTTAAGATGTCTAATTTTTTATCAGACGTCCAATTTTTGACATTGTTTCCACATTGACATTACTCTTCAATTTTGGTTGAATTAGTTATTGCTTTTTATTAAATTGAGAGTTGTGTTCTTAAGTTTTGAAATACCCAATTGCTCCTTATGTTCGACCTCGGATGCTTTGATTTTCGAGTTATAAATTCTTATTTGTTTTCATGGCGATTTCATCTATATTACAACATAACATCTTTTAAAACACGATTTTGCCTCGTCAAACCTTCTTCCAGTTGTCTCCAAACCACGACTCTGGCGAGCTTCTTGCACAGCTTCTTTAGGCCTCCCAACAGTCAAATTGGGAGGTCCTTTATCTCACTCAAGTTTGTCCGCTCCTCGTCAATCAACGCAGGGGTCTCCTTGAAATGACCCTTTCCAAGGACCGTTCGGGGTTTTTCCAGAAAGTTAGTGGCGTGAATGTAATTTTTTGACCCCTCGAGTTCGGGCGTGTGGGCCTTGCAGGAACAAGAGAGGTTAGCGGGGGAGTTTCCGCAATTTTCTCCCTTTCTCCTCTCCCTCACCACACTCACCCACGCACACACACACGCATACTTCCTTCTCCCTCATCAAAACCCTAACCCACCCTCCTTATAAAACCCCACCACCCTCTCCATCTTCACACCCTCACCACCACCTCCACCTCCTTCCCTTGCAGCTGGCGACCACCACTCATAGCCTTCCCGCCTCCACTTGCGGCCACGCATGGAGGAGAGGAGCTTGAGAGGAAGGGGAGAGTGAGGGAGAGAGGGAAAGCGAGGGTGTGGTAGGGAGGAGAGAGCTCGAGGAAGCTTGAGCATGCACAACCGGAGGAGCTCGAGTAGGAGAGCTAGTGCGCAGGGGAGCTACAGTTACAGCCGTGAGGAGCTCGAAGGTGCGAGGACCTCCGAGGAGTCCGGAGGTGCGAGGGGAGGAGCTATGGTCGGAGGAGCCGCAGGAGCTTGGAGGAGCTCATGCGAGAGGAGACGAGGCCGCAGGAGGAGGTTACACAACCTCCTGTAGCTGCTGGAACAACTGCTAATGGCACTGCGGGCAGAGCTCGCAAGAAGACGAACATCGCGAGGAGCTTCTGTGTACTGAATTTTTCCAGTATTAGATGTCTGGGGCATCTACTAGACGTTTGGATTAGCAGCGGACGTCTGGAGCTGAAGTCGGACGTCTGAAAATACGCGGAGTGCCGAGGTATGAGTTATGTATGCACATGCATGCGCATACATGAATTACGTAATGCTACATTGTCGTCGTTTTAAACTTACGAACGCATGTGTAGGCATAGACCTTGGAAAGGCACGTAGGCACACTCTTCAAGGTGCTTTAGGACGTCTGGACGTCTCCACAGCCGTCTGATAGACCTATCAAACATCCGGGCACACTGACAGACGTCTGGAAAGACCCAGGACGACTGTAAATGGGTTCCAGACGTTCGCCAGCAATGCAGGAGCACAAGGTGAATTACTGACGCCATTTAAGACATCTGTACCTTATCGTAGATGTCTGATTTCAGTTTGTATGCACATTTTGGCCCGTTCGAGGCCCAAACGAAGTCGGATTTACGCAAATGAAGTACCATTGTTTTCCGCTGGAGTTTCTCTACGTGTTAGTGTCAATTATATGCTTTATGAAACTCTTATGATGTGACTTGGTCACTGGTAGAGGTTTCCAGCCTGTAGCATGTTTGGGGTCTATAGAGACGATGGGATCTACGTTTCAGGCCCCCATTCCACCTGTGAATCCCGGTAGAGTAGTTTACTTTAATATTAAGATTTAAATAAGTAAAGTGCATGTTTAAAATAACTTGATTGAACCCTAGGATGTGAAATGAACCCTAGGGCAGAAGCGAATGAATATTGCTTGGGCTGCACTATTTACTTTGAGATATTTGTTAAACCCTAATTGCTAGCAAGTGTATAAATACTTGATGTGATGCTTTTTCAATTATTAGAACACAAGCTGCCTGTTATATAAATGAAAATCAGAATGTGAACAAAGAGATATGTGTGTTGAGAAATGAAATGAAACAAATACGAGAATGAACCCTACGGGGAACTAGGAGAAGAACTTCTGTATATGGAAAGAATCTTGTAAGGAGATGGGAAGTGAGCTAGCCCTTGTGTACACAGTAGTACCAAGGAGAGCAACTATCCCTTTAGTATAGAGGAGAGCTAGCTGCCCATTTGGGTTGAGACCCGAGGTTAGGACAAGTCACTCTACGCCGACTCTTGTTTAGCCCTCGTGTACGTGGTACCGAGGTGAGCTACTTAGTGTAGGCAGGGAGTTGGCTGCCCCACGGGGCCCGGGGTTAGGACTAGCCACCCTACACTGACTCTTGTTAGGCCTACTAGGCAAGCTAGGATAGTCGGACAAGGGTACGTGGACTGTGGAGGGGTGAGACCCTTGTTCTATTATGAGGGGCGAGACCCCTGTTCTGAGAGGGCAATGCTCTGTGCTGTTCCGTGCTGTACTGTTGGGTGTACCTGCTAGCAGAAATGACTGACCGCGTGCTAGTGTGGGGTAGCTACCCATGGGCATATTGCATCTGCCGTAGTCACTGCTATGTCGCAACCGTGACCTCGAGGTGGTTAACCAGGTGTAGGACTACCACGGGAAACTCTCCCGGCTAGGAGAGCACCACGTGTACATCCTACCTCATGGGAAGACTGCAATCAAGATCGTTCCCTTGAGGGATAGACAAGATCAAGAAATGACCAGATTCTTAAGAGAATAAACAAATTAGGACCACTTAGTTGAGCTAAATGGAAATGAATAATTAATTTAGTTGCTTACCTTATGTTAATTGCATATAAATGGCTTAACCACCACTCTACTCAAAGTTAGCTGACCACGGATTTTGTAACCTTGTTCAGGTGAGGGAGTTGAGCAGCCAGCACCACCGACTGCAGAGGGAGCTGGGCCCAATCGAGCCCAGCCTTAGCCATTACTACCTTTCTATTCCAGAGTGTTTTTCTGTTGTTGTAGTGAGTACTTTGGTATATATAATACTATTTCTGTTACGTTTCCATTTCTACTTTTTGCTGTTGTAATTGTGATGGCATGTAATATTGTAAGACTTTTCATTTTGTTTCCTTTACTATCTCTTAGTTATTTATGTCTAGTTACATTGCATGTGTGGTTGTGGAATATTTTCTACTTTTGGTTATTTCTCGTTGGACGACTGGGTCATGAGATTAGTCGAGGTGAGTCGGTCTCGGGTCTTGTAGGGATCTAGGATCGGGTCATAACACTCCTCCACCTTCATCCTCGCAGCTTCTCATCATCGGAGAATTCTTCGTCCATGACACTAGCAAGTCACGCCACCGTGGATTCCTCCCCCGTTCTTCCAATAAAGTAGGTCTCTACCTCCCTCTTTATCCCTAGATTAGGAATTAGCCCTTAGGAACCTAATTCGACTACCATATCTCTCTCCCTTCCTCTTTCTTCCCCAGCTCCAGCTGTGACTTCAATGAGTTCGCTGCCACTCCACCGCATGAAACTCATCACCACCACCACCAAAGCTTCCACCATCGCTCCACCTTCAAAAGCCCCAACCTAATTTAGGTTTCCAACCACTCCTCATTCTTGTCGACTGAAACCATACACATCCACCATCGCCAACTCTATTCCACCTCCACAGACCACGAAGCTCCTCCTCGTCACCACCAGCACACTCGCCGTGGTCCGGTGGAACATCTGAGCTGTTTTGATTAGGCTGCGAGGCCATTTTTATGCTTCGCAAGTGTTTGCCAGAGCTCCGCCGTTACCTCCGTTTGCCTCGATGTCGACTGCCTACCTCCAGCCACCACCCGACTTGATACTTCTCCCACTCGACGTGGGTGACCATCAGGAGCATCATTGCAACCTCAATTGAATGGAAACAAAGTAGTAGCAACAATTTCACCTCCAAATCATTAGCTGCTCAATGCAAAGGAAGTGGGGACATTAGTCCCACATCAAATACACATGATATGGAAATGCGTATTTGCCACATTTGTGCACAGGACTTATTGCCTATGTACACAGGGGGTCAGGTTCCCTAAAGCCCATACACGCACGCACACATGCTCGCTTACATGCACACGTGAGCGTGTGCCCAAGCGCAAGTCTAGGCATGGTTTGCATCAGAATGCGTGCACATGCCTCGGGATGCATGCCAATACACCCAATACTTAAGCATTTCTAAGGCTTTTTGCTTTGTGACTTGTGCTAAGATTTGGCGACTCTAAGCCATCTCCTTCATGTGCTCGACATCTAATACTAGTTGAGAACTACTGTTAATATATCTGATACTTGTAAAGTCTCGTCCTAAATTTTAGCCTTTAGAGACATCTGGAGTGTCAGTCAGATATCTGGCTAGACGTCTAAGCCCCTTCCCAGACGTCTGGAAATTGAAAATCTGTACGCACTTTACGATCTGCACGCAGGTGGTGCATAGACTCTTCTCTCTCCTCTCCACTCCACCACTACCACCACCTTCCACTCCACTACCGTGAGCAATAGGCATGCAAGAGAGAGAGAGAGAGAAAGCGAGAACGAGGAGGAGGAGCGGGCGTGAGGAGGAGGAGAGGGCCAAGGTCATGAGCTTCGTGGAAGCTCATCGGAGGCTCACACGGCCACCACGGCACGTGCGGGAGGAAAAGGACGTTGGGGCATCGTCCCCGACCTTCTGCAGCAGTCGGAGTTACAGCGGAGCAGAAGGAACCGGACGAAGCACAGCGAGAAGTGCAGGAGAGTGGTCTAATACTAGAATTTTTCTAGTATTAGATGTCAGGAGTGTCTTTCAGATGACTGGCCGGACGTCTGGCATCGACACCAGACGTCTGAAAGCAAGTGTATCGCGAAGGTACGTCTTGCTCACGGTTATGGCCATGCAGGCCACACCGCAGTTAAGTTGTTTGGGCTAAAAGTGGCGTGCTGCTCTATCGTGTGCAAGAGTAGCTTTGGGAAGGTGTGCAGCATGCCCTTCCATGCGCTTTCGGACATCTGGACAGCTTACCAGACGACCGAAGACATTCCCAGATGACCGAAGGATTGGTCAGACATCTGAAACTATTTTCAGATGATCGCGGAGGAGTCCTGGATGTCTGAGGTCACTACAGGAGCTTAAGGTGAGTCTCTATGACTTTTAAGACGTTTGGACTTATTTCCAGACGTCTGATTTTGGTCTGCAGACACATTTTTGACCCGTTTAGGGTCTGATCGGGATCTGTTTTACGCAAATAAAGTATCTATAGTTTCCTTGTGAATTCCTATACATATTAGAAACCTTTATACATTATTCTGAATCTTCCATTGTTGTGTGTTCCTTGGTATAGGACTTCAACCTATTACGTGTCTGGGGCTTGCAAAAGCGCGTGGGCCTGCAGTTCGAGCCCCCAATACTCCCGGATTGTCTGGTAGAGTGGTTCACCCCTGTTATATTTATTAAATATGAATGCATCTATGAAAAGTAGACAACTAGAAACCTAGGATGTGGCATGAACCCTAGGATGAGAAATAGTTGAACCAATTGCTTGCATGATTGAAATTGTATTTATATGTGAATGAGTTAGATTGTTAGCCACTACCTGTAAATAAATACGAGCTACCAGTTAGAATAGGAGCTTCCTGAGATAACAAAATAGTTACCTGTGATATCGCTTGTTGCATGTGTTAAATTATGGAAATACGAGCTGCATGTGTATGAACGAGAACCGAATTGTGAATGATGAAACCTGGATTGGAATAATGTGGTGAACATGAGCATGAACCCTACGGGGAGTTAGGAGTAGAGCTCCTATTGATAAATGGAAAAGCTTGGAATGTGGGCGGGAGGTGTGCTGGCCTTTGAGTACGTGGTACCAAGGAGAGCGACTATCCCCTTTTAGTGTAGAGCGGAGCTAGTCGCCCTTGGGTTGGGACCTGGGGTTAGGATTGGCCACTCTACACTGACTTCTATTGGCCCTCTCGTACATGGTACCAAGGCGAGCTATTAGTGTAGGGAGGGAGCTAGCCACCCCATGGGGCCCAGGGTTCAACTAGCCACCCTACACCGACTTGTTAGGCCTTCTGAGCAAACCGGGGTAGTCAGATGAGGGTACACGAACTGTGGAGGGGCGAGACCCCTATTTGGTTCTGAGGGGCTAGACCCCTGTTTCTGAGAGAGGTAGGCCCTACACTGTTCCATGTTGTACTTTGGGCGTACCCGCTAGCAGAAACGACTGACCACGTGCCAATGTGGGGTAGCTACCCGTGCGCTTAACGCGCGTACCGTAGTCACCACTACGTCTATCAGTGACCTCGAGGTGGTTGACTAGGTGTAAGACTACTATGGGGGACTCTCCCAACCAGGAGAGCACCACGTATACCTTCTACTCTTCGGAAAAGACCGCAATCAAGATCATTCCCACAAGGAACATGCAAGATTAAGAAAGAAATCTGAAAGTAAACCAATGGGGTGGAAAGAAATTACCTGTAAAATAAATAGCTGGAAAAGGATAAATTTACCTACTAGTTTTCACTACTTTAGATAGTTGGTTACCACTCTACTTAGCGTTCGCTGACTCCGTTTTCTCATAACCCTATACAGGTCCAGGAGTTGAGCAGCCCGAGCTACCGGCTACAGAGGGTGCTGGGTCCAGTCAAGCCCAACCATAGTTTCACTACTTTTGTTGTACTCTCTTTCTGTTATAGTGAGTTTCAGACTTTTGTGTACTATTCCTTTTACTATTACTTTTGTTCTACTTTCCTACTATTATGGTGGTATGTACTGAATTAGTAGCTTTTACTTTCCTCTACTGCTTGTACGCTTTTACTGTTAGTTACATTGCATAGTGAATGTGGTTTATTTTCCTGCTTTTCGGTTATTTCTTGTTGGATGACTAGGTCTTAGGATTAGTCGAGGCGAGCCGATCTCGGGTCCTGTAGGGATTCAGGAACCAGGTCGTAACACTTGTACTGACGTGGATATTGGAATAAGTGGTTCAAGACCACTGTTAAGAAATTGATTTGGCTTGAAACATGGGATATGTACTTGATTGAGGGAATAACTTGGTGATTCAAATCACCATTTTTAGGGTTTTCTATTCTTTTTATCCCATTGTTTCTTGAGATACAATTACTACTATTTAATATCATTTTGAGTATATTTTTATTATTCATTGAATATCCTAGTGAGATTAGTTATTATGCTCAATTATTTATTGAGATTAGTGTGTGAATTTCATATTTGCTCTCTACGAATGACCTCATACTCATATTTTATTTTCGAGCACTTATAAATTCAAATGTTGTCAATTCAATCTTCGTCGCTATACTGCAATGTGTTATCTTCTTAAATATGACGATTTTTAATGACACAATAATATGTTCAATGAAGCTCCAATAAAAATTTCATGACATTTGGACATCACTAAAACCTTGCATTTAGAGTTTCACACTTAGGTCCTCAATCTATAACATTTTATTCACATTTAAACACATAAGGGTGTGTTTGTAAGACCTCAAGGACCTTCTGGTTATCATTCTTTCCAGTTATGGGTTTATTTTGCAAGACCCCCACCATTTTACTTTGAGGGTATCAATGTAAAAACACCAACACACCTATAGTGACCCTCTTCTCCTCTCCTGTTCTTCATCAATGAATAGAAGAAGCAATGACCGTCTATTTTCCTCCTTAGATTCAATGGTGGATCTGCCACCATTTTCCCTAGTCCTTTGCGCAAAGAACCTTTTCCTCCATTGGCCAGTTTTTATCTAAAACCCTCCCGCACCTTCTCCCTCCCTCATGCACTGTCCAAGCCTTCCTAACCTAATTACACCTCCATGGTGCTCAGACCCGTCCTCAACCTATATAAGGAGCTCCTTAGGTGTCACGCGACCCTTATCAACTCCTCTCCTACATTCTTGAGTTGATCATTCATTTATTTCCAGTTTCTTCTCCCTACCCTACCTCAATCCATCACTACTATGGTGGAACGCCACCTCCTTTGACTCTCCTTGCCACAAAGGATCACGTAAATCCCTAAGGCGACCTCAAGCTCCACTAGAGGGCTTTTAAACTACTGGAGACTCCTTCCTCTTTCCTCACTACAACCACCAACTGCAGTACATCTCATAGGTCCCATTCTTCCAATTAGTCTAGGAATTTACTACTTTCTTAGTAGATTTAATGCTTTCTAGAGTAGAATAGTAGTGTAGATAGTTTAGATTACAGTTCTGCACTAATTAGAGTTAGAATAAGAGTAGAATAGATTAATGTCGATCTGCCTCTTCTAATCAATTCAGATCAGATGAGAAGTTTTCACATCCATCCTTCAATCATACAGCTTCCTCTTCATTTCTCAATCATTTCTACTATTTCCTCAATGTTTTTAATTCACAATACACCCCTCCATTGAGGCCATTAGCAGATCTGGAGCTTTCTAGCTCCTACACCTGTTACATGCGCCAATCCCACCTGGCGGGTCTTCCATTCACTCCATCTGTTCACAAAGACCCCCCCTTGTGTGTTGATTGCCACAATTCGCTTGATTAATGGACATTTGATTTCATGTATGGATCGTGAATTCTAGATCTAATTGGGTTTAACTTGGTTTTAATTGAGTGAATGGATTTGACAAGAATCTAATTGAGCCCATGTTAATGAATTAGAGCTCTTTAATTTTGGTTTCAATTGTTTGGATTGCTTGCGCCCAAATTTTATTCGTATTACTGTTTCACCATCCGCCTGAGGTAGCTAAAGCCTGGGATTTTTGATGCACTGAAATGAGGCTTTGGCGATGACCTAATGTGCTTTAAAGGATCGTAATAGACCCCTACACACAAATTAATAGCATGCAGGTTCCTTAAGTGATCAAAATCGCAATGGCAATCTCACATTAAAAGCCTAACCTAGGCAACATGGCTTTTAGATTCTAAACTATTTTAATCCCTTAACTGAAGGGTTGATGGGGTGTGGATTGTGTTAATGAAGGAGATTCATGAAGTTGCAAATGGTTTTTATGCCTAATTTGCTCTATCCCTTTGTGTTGTTTATGGCGAAGGAGAATAGATCAAGTTGGGATTTCTGGATTCTAAATGTGTGATTTAATTGTTAATAGAATTTTGAACCTCCTAAAGAGTATTGCAACGACTTTAAGTGGATTTTCATGGATTTCATCAACTGATTTGAATGTGTGTAGTAGCAATAGTAACTGCCCTAATTCTTTTGATTTGAAGAAATTTACATGGCTTTCAGTTTGAATTTCATGAGAATGAAATCGTTTGGTCTGGATGAGATAGCATTCTAATTCGATTTCCAAATCTAACTTGTCTTGATATGCCTTAAAACAACCCAGAGAAGAGTCTGATCCTATCATCTGAACAGCAGCAATCAAATATGCTGCGATTGAGCAGTAGCAGGTCTGAACAGGCTAAGTTCAAAAGGAATTTGTTGTGAATCAGGGATTAAAAGGCCTTGACAATGTGTATTTGGATAGAATATTATAGAACATGCATTCATGTACCTATTCACACTCCTTTGTCAGTTCATTTTAATGTGCATACCTGTCCAAATGGTGAATTGAGTGAAATTAAATGTTAAAATCATGTTTATTGGCTCAATCACCTTCCATGTGTTGTGTTGGATATTTTGACTGACATATATTCCACTTCTAGCACTTAAACTAAATTGTAGTGCCTTAGGTTCTTAGTTTCACACATCCCTTTAAGCCACATTGTGTCAAATTGAAAATACATAGAAAAATACAAAAAAATTAAAATAAACCTGTCTTGAGTAAGATTACAAATATTTTTAGATGTGCATGAAGTTTCAAAGTATTCTGAATCCTCTAGCTGGTAAAACATACCAGCAGATGATTCAATATACTTTGAAATTAAATAAAATAATTAAACATGAAAAACACAAAAAAAGTCCTCTCTCTCTTCTCCCACCTCTATAAAACATAAAAAGATCATAAAAATCTGAAAAAGTTCAAAAATAGATTAAAATACCATGTATATAGTATTTATACTTGTAAATATGAATAAATTAATAAGTAATATGTAAATAATCAAATATGTGTATATACTGTACGTAAATAACTTATAATTGTATTATATATATTTAAATAAATATTTAGGATGAGTTATTGTATATATAACTTTATTATATAATTAGATATTAACTTATATTTGATTAAATGTATGTAAATTAAGATAATTATTAATAAGTATTTAAACTTGTACAATGGTACCTATTATTGCACATACATAAATAAGTATTTATTACAAAACTATTGATACCTATATATTGATTTATTTATATATTTAGTGTAGATAATTAGATTATAAAGTTAATTAGGTAAATTATTAAGTTAAAATAAAATAAATTAGTAAATTAAGTTATTACTGAGGTAATTTATATTGTATATTGATATACCATTATTTCAATTATTTTTAAGTTATTTCTAATATATTTATACTGTATTATAGTATTTATACCTTAAATATGTATATATCTAAACAAAATGTGTAAATAAATGTATATAAATTAAGATAAATGTTCTAAAATAAATTAAAAATTTTAATAAATACCTAATTATATAAATTAACTATTTATAAAGTCAATTGCATCATTAATTTATTAATTTGTACATTATTAAGTAAACCCTAAATTAATGTGTATAAATTACTAAATTTAACTAATTTTTATATATAATTAAATAAATTATTTTTATAAATTAATTATACAATTGAGTAGCCATATATAAGATCTTTCGAGGCCAAATGTTTGCCTCAATGAACACTCCTTCGCGCCAAATCAAACCGCTACTTAGTGCCACATAGGGCACACACGACCAATTGCTGCTGCATAAATTGAATACTGTGCAACTACTGATTAGTCGATAGCATACGGTGGAAATATATCCCATTACCTTTCCCTCTCTAAGCATATGAATCGAGATTGATTTGTGGGTTGGGAGTTCGGTGTGCATAGTATGTGGGCCTGTATGGGCCTAGTGGGCTTGGTTTGGGCTCAAGCGAAATTGGATAAAAATATAAATAAACAAAACTAGGATTGGGCTTAGTAGTGGTCTAGTCCCACCCGAGAGGGTGCTGTGTATCCCACGGAAGCCTGATCTGCCCATAAAAAAAACCAATTTTTATAAGTGAGACGATTAAGGGTGTTAGGCTAAGTGTTAAGTGAGTGAGGCCTTAAAATTCGACTAAGTGATGGGTATTTGTGTTGTGCATGTGTGTTGCATGAGTTTTAGTGTGTGTGAGTTGTGAGTGTGGTATGTGTATATATGTATATGTATACTTGTATAGTATAAAAGTACATGTATAATATGTATGGTATATAAGTATTTGTAGTATATTTATATGTGTATATATATAATTATTATAGCTAGAGTAGTATACATACTTTTTGCCTTATATATTATGTACATATGTTTTGTAAGGCTTTAGTGACATTGATATCTATCACTGTACATATATTATATGTTAGTATAAGTAGCTACATATGTTAGTTTAGTGTATACTTAGTGTTTTTGTGCCTACACTTAGGTATTAATTGGGATAGTTGTATATAACTAGCCTAGAGTAGTTTAAGTAGTTTTTGATGCCTGTTTTATTGTGAATATGTTTGAGGCATTCTAATTAGAATTAATTGATTCATTTTGTACATAATTAACCTAATTTATTTATTCTTTGATTCATTGATTCATTGTGTATATATAACTAACATTTTTGGAATAAAAGTGCATTTTTGGAAAATACAGAGTAATGTATATCAATAACTACCTCTCAGTAACCAACTTAGAATAAACCAATAAAAATTATATAAATAAATAAAATGATGTAATGACATTTGTTTGCATTACAACTATACTACGATAACGAAACAATCATAAAAATCACATTTTTATGCAGATAGTATTGTGCACAATCACCTGGTAGATGGGGTACTAAGGCTATGTGGGCAGCTATGTGTCCCTCAGGATGACCAACTTCGTAGAGATTTGTTAGCAGAGCGATTGACTATCCATATCAAGAAGAACAAGATGTATCATGATCTCAGGAGGGACTTTTGGTGGCATGGAATGAAGAAAGACGTCAGAGAGTACGTTAAATAGTGCCTGATACGTTAGTAGGTAAAGGCTGAGCATCAAAGGCTTGCAAGTCCACTCCAACCCCTTCCTGTGACTGAATGGAAATGGGAGAGAGTCACTGTGGATTTGGTGGGTGTCTTGCTACTTACTTGAGGGGCCATAACACCATCTAGGTGATCATTGACCAACTAATTAAGACTGCACGATTCTTGGTGATATAAGTTACGGGTTTGTGTAGTTGGCCAAGTTATATGCTTGGGAGATCATGCATCTTCATGGAGTCCCAAAGGAGATCATTTTCGACAAAGATTCTAAGTTTACAACCCAATTTTGGGGATACGGTAAACTTTGGGAACTTAGTTGAGGTTCAGTACAACTAACCACCCTCGGATTGATGGGTAGTACAATGGTGCGATTTAAACCCTCGAGGATCTACTACAATCCTGTGTCCTATAGTGGAGGGGCTCATGGGAGGACCACATGCCCTTGATGGAGTTCACAAACAACAATAGTTATCACTCTAGTATAGAAATGGCTCCTTATGAGGCACTTTACAAGCGAGAGTGCATGTCTCCTCTGTGTTGGATGAAAGTTGGAGTGAAGTGGGAGGTCAGGCTGAGAATGATCTGCCAAGGCTAGGAGGTGAGAGAGTAAATCCACAAAAACTCCTTGCATTGAAGAGTCGCTAGAAAAGTTATGCAGATCACAAACACAAGGAGTTACAGAGGCTAGTGAACATCTCTTGTTCAGAGTCTTGCCCATGAAGGGCATGTAATGGTTCAAGGTGAAGGGAAAGTTAGCACTGAGATTGTAGGCCCATTCGAGATCCTGGGATGAGTTGGACTAGTAACGTACCAGCTTTCTCTACCACTACAGTTGACTAGTGTTCATGATGTTTTTCATATCTCCAACTTGAGGAATAATGTCTCAGACTCGAGTCACATTTTGAGCTAAGATAACATGGGGATAGAAGAGAACCTGACCTATCAAGGTAGCCAGTTCAGATTTTGGATAGCATGGTAAAGAAGCTGAGGAAGATCGAAGTTCCCCTAGTCAAAGTACTTTGTAGGAGCCACAAATACATGGAGACAACCTAGGAGCCAAAAGCGGACATGCATGAATGATATCTAGATCTTTTCATTGGTAAGTTCTAAGACTCTACTTTGGTTTTATTTAAGGTCGTTATACCTTATTATTATAGGATCCTTTCTTTTACTTTTTTGGCATGTATAACCTTTGATGTAGATACATCTATTTCACATCAACTGTCTATTTATACGTGCTCTTAGGCATAAATTGCATTCATGCATTATAAATATTGCATAACATGTATTATCATGCATTTAGATTAATTTGCACAAATTTTATAGTAATTCACCTGTTATTGTGTCCAGGGGACAAAGTAATAAATTTTGAGGCCTCAGATTGAAGATCTAACCGTACTGATCTGATCAAGGCAACGATCGGAGTCCAATGCCTCTGAGATCGCCCCGATCAGACTTTCGTAGAATCAGATGCAATCTGAGGAAGATCAGAAACCAATGGATAAGGTGGTGAAAATCAGAACTTAGGACAACAAATCCAATCACACAGATGGGTTCGGATCAATGATTGCAGCCTAACGATGCGAAAATCAACTCAATCCGACATCCATGGCACTATCTATAAGCATTGGAAAATGGACAACTAAGATGGTGCCATGTGGTGCCATCCAAGCCACCCACAGCCACCGACATCCTCCTTCGTCCACGCTCGTGAGGTCTCGATCGTTGGATCAAGATCCAACAGTCGAGAGCACACGTGCTTAAATTCAAAAACGTGACAAAAAGGTGAGGATGGCGCATTGGTCCAGCACCTTAAGTGGCGGCGCATGTTCGATCTGCGATTCTTAGATTAAATCCACTAATGCGAGGCGCGACGAAATTATGTCGTTCGATCGGCAATGAGCAGCGATAGAGGAGGCTACGTGGTGGCGCTAGATGCAAGCATGAGCGGATGCATGAGATTACACGAGATTACATGCGTGATCACACTCGGGCATTGCATGTAATGAAGTTGAAGCGCACTTGTGGATTCTAAGTCGTCCGATCCTGCGATCAGATAGCTAATGTTGATTGGGCGTAATGAAGCATTTGAATGGCTGAAGGCGAGGCATCGGAAGATGTGGCGTGACGAGAGGTGTCTAATCTTAATCCCATGATGGAGGTTCAATGCACACCTTCAACGACATGCACCTAATGTGACAATCATAAACGTCACTAAAGACCCCAATATTAAATTATAAGCCTTGAAATGACCAAATTACCCCCATGACTTAACCTATAAAAGGGCCACCCCTACTACATATTTCACCATCCCTTCTCTTCTCTTCTCACCTCTTCTAAGCTCTAAGGAGCTAGTCCCAAATCCTGGATGCTCCTCTAAAGTAAAAAATCAAAATTTTGTCCATCTTCTCACACCCTTTGTGGAGCATCCCATGGTTGTTTTCTAGCCACCATTCAGGAAACGAATCTTGTTGCAACGATGCCTTGTTTGGTCCTCCGTTGTCCAGCTTCGTTCTCCCTTATCCAGCCTCTCACCATCATCTTCCGAGCTTTTTACTGCATGTCCTCTAAGTAGCCGTCGAAGAGGATTTTCTCACCCCTATCTTTTTACTGCTTTCTAGTCTAGTTTTGTTTTCTTTAAGTAGTTGTAATATACTCTAGAATATTTAAATGCAATAATTGTTCATCCTCTCTCTATTTTTCTCTTTCTTTGTATTATTCTCTCTTTTTCTTCTATTGTTTATTCAAGTAGTTTAGCTTGAGTAGATTAATTTCAACCAGCTATTTTGCTTTATAATAATAATTACAAATGCGATTGTTAATCAAACATTCACCTCCTTATGTACGACTCGGGACTCACCAGAGTTTCGATTATAAATATTATTTAGTAGCGGATTTTCTTGCAACAACTCGAGTTTTCCAAACTCAAACTTTTCACAACGATTTTCTCATTCATCAACCTTCCTCAAGGTTATATTTGTTATGACTCGAAATCTAGATGTAAGCCCGAATCTAGATTAAGCCTGTTGAGATGAATCCATCGACGCTTGTCGAGTGTGAATTGGATTAGTGTATCCTAAAAATGGAAAAACGTATGTTTTGGAAGAAAAATTTATGCAAATGATGTCATATTTGGTACAGTTGGGTTCATCTTTTCGGAGCTCTCAAACAAGGCTAATTTCGTGAAAATTGGATATTGTTTGATATAATTACGAGAAAAATATGTAATTACGATATAGAGTTAGCCAATTTCATTCCCATTTTTCCCCTACCCTTAACTTTTGTTTTCTCTCTCCTCCCCTTATTTATACTCATGTAAGCCTAAACCCCACATTTTCATCTCAACCGCTTCACTCTTGAGGCCATGTAGAGGGAGAGTAAGAGAAAGAGAGAGAGTTGATGAAACAAGAGACTCTCTTCTCCTCCTTCTTCCACCCTTCTCCTTCGTCCTCCTCCCTTCCATGCCATGCGAAAGGAGGCTGCAGCAGCGACATCGACGGACGAGTGTAGACGTTGGTCAAGGGAGATGGATATCGGAGGAAGGGAGCGTACAAAGACAAGGTAAGGACCATCTTCTTCATACATTCATGTTCTTTTCCTTCTTCATATTTTCCATGAATGTGATTAGGGTGGAGACCCTGATCGAAGGAAAGAAGATGGCAATGTCATTCATTGTTAACCTAGTTAGGGGACCAACGAGGCTCATGAAAGAATCGAAGGCTCTGGCAATCAACGTTGCATTGACATGGATGCCAGTAATGGGTTTCTTAGACCCATTACTATTAATGAGACGAAGGAGAGGAAGGTGGGGATGGCGACGAAGTGTTGCCGAAGGTGTGGGGTGTGTGGCGGATGTCGGTTAGGAGGGTTGTTGTGGCTAAGCAATGTTGGGGGATGTTGATGAGAGGAGCTTCATTGATGTGCATATTGGTGCCACGTAAACAGTGCATGGAGAAAAAAATGTATCGTTGTCATGACCCAAACCCAGATCCCTACAGGACCCGAGACCGGCTCGTCTCGACTAATCTCAAGACCCAATTGTCCAACGAGAAATAATCAAATATCATGCATCAATCCACAACCACACAAGTACAGTAGTTAAGCTGAAAGAAAATGGCAACGAAAGGAGAAATAGAACAGTAATTCTAGAATATTACATGCCTTCAAGAACAGGAATACTGCCATCACAACAAAACTAGTACAAATAGAGAACATAACAGAAAGTGCTGAAAACTATAACTACAGGAACTCACTACAACAAGCAGTAGAAACTATAGCTAGGCTCGACTAGTCTCAGCATCCTTAGCAGTCGGTAGCTCAGGCTGCTCAAATCCCTAACCTGTACAAAGTTATATAACTGGAGTCAGCTAACGCTGAGTAGAGTGGTGGTTATACATAAAATAAATTTACAGGTAGTTTAACATATTACTTTTCAATCCAAGATATCCTATAACGATTTTCTGTGTAGATATTTCTAATCAGGGCTCATCTCATTACTTAATCTTCTTGTTCCCTAAAGGAACGATTTTTCTTGCAATTTCCTGTGATGTAGGATGCACACGTGGCGCTCTCCTAGCCGAGAGAGTCCCTCCGTGGTAGTCCTACACCTGGTCTACCACCCCGAGGTCACGGTCGTGATGTAGCGGTGACTACGGCTCACGTGATAAGCGTGCGGGCAACTACCCCGCACTGGCACGCGGTTAGTTGTTTCCACTAGCGGGTATGCCTCAACGTACAGCGCGGAACAATATAGGGCTTTGCTCTCTCAGAACAGAACAGGGGTCTCGCCCCTCAAGGGTCTCACCCCTTCTCAGTTCGCGTACCCTCGTTCGACTATCCCGGCTTGCCCAATAGGCTAACAAGAGTCGATGTAGGGTGGCCATGCCTAACCTCGGGCCCCCTGGGGCGACTAGCTCCCCCCTACACTAAGTAGCTCACCTCGGTACCACGTACACGAGGGCCAGCAAGAGTCGATGTAGAGTGGCCAAATCCACCCCGAGTCTCAACCCAAGGGCGGCAAGCTCCCCTCTACACTACAAGGGATAGTTTCTCTCTTCGGTACCATGTACACGAAGGTTAGCTCACTTCCCTTAACGGTCGCCCATGGGTGGCAATTCCAGAATCATCTGGTTCTTTGGTACAATGGTGTTCTTATCTCATTCTACATTCCCTGTAGGGTTCGTACATGAATTTTTCTTTGTTCCATATCTGGTTTGTTACATACAGAACAAGCATCTCAATTTCCACAGTACGAGTTCTTTTTCTTTCTATCAATAATGTATTTCATTACAGGCAGCTTATGATTTATTTAATCATCCATCTTTCTACACATGTGTCTTTTCTATCCCTAATGTTCATGTCATAACCTAGGATTTACTTGAATAGCTATATTCTAGAGCATGCGTTTATTTCTTCCTAGGATTCATCTCACATCCTAGGTTTTACTAATTGCATGCATTTTATTTAACTTGGAGAATTAGTTAGAACCACTCCACCAAGATAACCGGGTGGAATTGGGGCTCGTACAACAGCTCCCGACATCTCCGTAGGTCCCATACACTCGACAGACTGGATGGACAGGTCAAATGGATTCCAAAAGATACAGGCAAGATACCATTACATGAAGAAATTCATATGAAAAACAACGATGTTTTGTTTAAGGAAAATCGACATCGTTTGGGCCTTGAACGAGCCCAAAAACAAGGGTTCTGACAGAAATCAAACATCTGGGAGAGATCCCAGACATCTTAAATCAACTATTATGACCTGGTTCCCAGATCCCTACAAGACCCGAGACCAGCTCGCCTCGACTAATCCCAAGACCCAGTCATCCAACAAAAAATAACCAAAAGCAGGAAAGTAAACCACATTCACATATGCAATATAACTAAGCAGTAAAAATGTACAAGCAGTAAGGGAAAGTAAAGCTGATGTTCCATTACATACCACCACAACAACAAAACAACGGAAACGAAAGTAACAATAGAGACTACAGTAGCTAAGAAAAAGTCTGAATACTCACTACAATAGTAAGGGAGTACAAGGAAATGTAGAAAACTACGGCTGGGCTCGACTGGGCCCAGTACCCTCCGCAGCCGGAAGTTCGGGCTACTCAACTCCTGGTCCTGAATAGTGTTATGAAAAAGAAAGAGTCAGCAAATGCTGAGTAGAGTGGTATCTATATTATCTAAAGCAGTAAAAGCAACAGGTTTAATTCTCTTTTCTAGTTATTTTATTTTATATGTATTTCCTTTTCACCCATTCTTCTCAATATCCAGATATTCTCGATCTCACATGTTCCTTGTGGGAACAATCTTGATTGCAGTCTTTTTCCAAGAGTAGAAGGTACACGTGGTACTCTCTTAGCCGGGAGAGTCCCCTATGGTAGTCCTACACCCAGTCAACCACCCCGATGTCACTGACAAGACGTAGCGGTGACTACGGCACGCCTGAGAAGTGCATAAGAGCTACCCCGCACTGACACGCGGTCAGTTGTTTCTGCTAGCGGGCACGCCCAACGTACAACACGGAACAGTATAGGGCCTTGCCTCTCAGAACAGGGGTCTCACCCCTCCACAGTCTGCGCACCCTCGTCTAACTACCCCGGCTTGCCCAGAGGGCCTAATAAGTCGGTGTAGGGTGGCTAGCTGAAGCCCAGGTCCCGTGGGGTGGCTAGCTCTCTCCTTACACTAGTAGCTCGCCTTGGTACCATGTACATGAGGGCCAACAGGAGTCAGTGTAGAGTGGCCAATCCTAACCCCGGGTCTCAACCCAAGGGCGGCTAGCTCCGCTCTACATAAAAAGGGGACAGTCGCTCTCCTTACTACCATGTACTCAAGGGCCAGCACACTTCCCATCTACATTCCAGGTTTCCAGCTACCCACAAGAGTTATACTCCTAATTCCCCGTAGGGTTCATGCTCATATTCACCACATTTATTTTGATCCAGATTCCACCATTCACAATTCCGTTCTCATTTATATGCATGCAACTCGTGTTTCCATAATTCAAAACATACCACTGGTGATTTCACAGGCAATTGATTATAAAATACATGCAGCTCATATTTTAACAAGCAACCCACAATTATTTCACAGGCAATTGCTAGTAGTTTATCTCAATTTTGCATATAAGTACCAAACAGTGCATTCATTTCTCTACCCTAGGGTTCATGCCACATCCTAGGGTTCTAGTGAGTTAATTCTACAATACATGCTTATTTGAACATTATTAAAAGTATTAAACCACTCTACCAGACAATTCGGGAGTACTGGTGCTTGAACCGCAGACCCAGGTGTCTCTGCGATCCCCAAACACGCAGTAGGCTGAAACCCTATACAATGGATTACATCACAAAAGGAAGGTTCAGAATAATGTATAAAGGTTTCTAGTATGTAGGGAAACTCACAAGGAAACTACAGATACTTCATTTTCGTAAATAGGATCTCGTTCGGACCCTGAACGGGTCAAAAACGCATCTATCGACCAACATTAGATGTCTAGAAATAAGTCCAGACGTCTTAAAAAGTATAAGAACCTCACCTTAAGTCCCTGTGGTGTCCTCAGACGTTCAAGCCTCCTCTGCGATCGTCTGAAGGTAGTTCCAGACGTCGGACCACTCCTCCAATCATCTGGAAGCACCTCCAGTCATCTGGTGAGCTGATCAGACGTCCGAAAGTGCGTGGGAGAGCGTTCTACGCTCCTTCCCAAGGTTGCTCCTGCGTACGACAGTTGCAGCCACCCAAATCAGGCCCATCAACACTCTGCGGTGCGGCCTGCATGGCCATAACCGCGAAAAGAACGTACCTTCACGATAAATGAGCTTTCAGACGTCTGGTCTTAACTCCAGACGTCCAGGTGCTCTACCAGCTGTCTGGACTCCACTCCAAACATCTGATACTGGAAAATCTCCAGTACCAGAACTCGCTCCCATCTACTTCTACCCCGCACCTCCTCGCGCCACCGCAGCTCCAGCCGCTGCCGATGGTCGAGGATGCTTCTCCAGACTCTCTCCTCCCGCACGCGACCACGGTGGCCGTGCGAGCTCCACCGAGCTCCCACCAGAGCTTTCCGACTTCGAACTCCTCCTCCTCCCACACTCTCCTCCTTCTCGCCCTCTCACTCTCCCTTGCTCGCTTCCTCTCTCCACTCCCGCAGCTCTGAAGGTGGAGGTGGTGGTGTGTGGAGTGGAGAGGAGAGGAGGGGAGGGGGAATTTTATAGGTGGCTGGGGTTTAGGGTTCGGTAGGGAGAGGAGGAGAAATGAGAGAGAGAAAAGGTCCTACACGCCTGACATGCGCGTGCGCGTGTGTTTGGAAGTGTCGTTATAGTTTGCACTTGCGACGTCAGTTTTAAAGTAAAGAAATGAATGTGAGTCTTAGTGTCGGTCTCAAGGAGGCGTAAAAATCAGATTCTTCTTGTCACTTATTGTCACAAAAATCGTGGGGTTTTGCTTGCGAAACGGCACGGGTGAAAAGCAAGAGAGAGAGAGAGGTTAGGGTTAGAATTGTTTCATTCACAACATGCAACTTGAATAGAAAATAGAGCAAGCAATTGAATAGAAAACAACTTCATTAATCATGCAACTTTAGTTCATAATTACAACACTAGAAAAATGCTTGAACATAAGTAAATTAAAGCTTAAAAGAAGGGAAGAGAGAGAGGGGGGACGGTGAGGCAGCCACGGTGGTGGAGAGGGCCCCGTCGACGGCTCATCTCTGACGATTACAAAAGGGCTTAAAGGTAGATAGTAGGGGGTAGAACACTTGCAAGTGGAGTGAATCCTTGAATGGGTGGTTGGAAGGGGTTTAAATAGGGAGAAGGGGTTTCCAAATGAAGAAGGAGTTTTAGCGACATCCGGGACGTCGCTAAAACCCTCCCTAAAACATCAGTGAATGCCCCTGCCCACTGGTCGCTCGCCCGCATCTGTGCTTCCTCGCTCCTGATCAGTGTGCACGCGTCGTAAGCTATGCGATCAAAGATCGGACGACTGGATCCCATGCAAAGTGCACACCTGGATAGCGCCCTCACACTCACGTCATCACGCACGTCTGGTCAGGGCTCATCTGCGGGCGCCACATCTAGCAATCGTGCCCGTCCGCTGTCGATCGGGCAGTCCAATTTTGCCTGCGCGCACCTTCGTCTCCGCATTTCAGCATAGTGCGATTCGAACCCACGTCGCGTGAGTGCGGGTGAGCGCTCCAACCACTGCGCTGCACCCACTACTCTGTCGCAGCGAGGGCGGGCGCGCAAGCGGCTCTCAGCCGTTCGATCGAAGATTGACAGCTGAGATTCGTCCTCCGGGTGAAGGTGGAAGCGGGCGGCAGTCTGGACGCAGCGAGCGGGCGCCACATGGCGTGCCGTGGGCCATTGATCATCAGATCAACGGTCAAAAATTCTTGGGCCCATTGTAGGAGCTCCGGATGTCGGATTTGGCCTATTTCGAGTTCGTTGGACTCCATTCGTCGCTCTGAATCCATCCGTGCGGTCCGATTGCTCATCTGAGGCTTGCTTTGACAAGTGCTTATACAAATGACCATTAATACTGTTTTATAAGCAATCTTGACGTATGATGCATGCAATGCTTCCATTCTATTTATGATGTGTTATCTGCGTATTTTATTCTTAAGATGGACCCCATTTAACAGAATTATCACCCTAAGATGCAGTGTTATCATAGCCCCATGCTTACTCCTTGCTAGTCCTTAGTAAGGTTGATTTTATCCTTTATTTCCTGTCAAAATTTAAGAAGTAACTACTTAGACACTTCGTCACTTATCAATAGGAGGAAATATACTAAGATCTTAATCTACAAAGGCTAAGCAGCGCCCGGGTGTCTGTCAAAATACGAATTGCCTGAATCCTTGCTTTAATGTATGTAAATATATATTTTTTTTATTTTTAGATTCTTTTGGAATTAAGAGTGGGCTGGTAACTTTTTACGGCTACCCAACCCACCCAAAACTCGAATAAAACTCTAAGTGCTAAGCATCCTGGTGTGAAGATCGTGATAGACTCACTCAACGATAATTTAGACAGACTCCGGGTTTCTACGCCCTTAGGTGATCGGAAGAGGAAGTGTTTTGCTTAAAGGTGTATTTGTTGGATCAGTAGCTTTCTCCCTACGTTTGTTTTAATTGGGGTCAACGTAAGGATTTTTCCAGTGTATATCTCCATGGCTTGTACTACTTCCCCTCTTCTTCCATAAGTGTTTTGGTTCTTTTTGTGCAATTACTGAGCTAGGCTCTAGACAACCGACCAATGGGCTGTTACCCACGATCACTTGCCAGCCATACTCGTGTGGTGAAGTGTGGTTTATTTTGTTTTCTTTTTTTCTCCCTTTTTTTTCGGTAGGTGACTTCCCTGATCTCAAATTTACCTAGAGGCAATGAAGAAGTGGTCTTGTGGCTGGGCTCTAGACAACCTGCCAATGGGCTGTTACCCACAACAACTTGCCAACCATACCACCCTAGAGAGTTCATTAGCTACCCAATTTCTTTCAGAATCTCCGAGGAGTGAGTTTGTGCAAAAATGTGTGCAGATGCTTAGACTCAAAGTCTTTCTGAGTTAGAGGGTGAGTTGATAAGTTGTATACTTATCACCTTATTTAGCTAGTGGATTAGAGTAGCTTAAGGTTGCAAGGATTTGAAGCTAAATCCATATTTTAACAAATTCCAGAGCTGATTAAGTCTAAAGGCCTGAAAAGTCAAGTGTTCAAGTCCTTTTTGTATTATTTCCCACTATTGACAAATTTCTAATGCCTAAGTTTCTTCCTAAATTCAAATTTTTTTTTAATTTTAAATTTTATTCTGTTCAGACTAATTAAACGAGCTCAGTATCATGCAATTTACCACCCTCCCCCATGCTTAAGTTGGACAATGTCCTCATTGGTAAATACATGGATGCAATAGGGGTTCAAAAAAAAGATATTACCTGAGTGATGTAGAATATCGAATCAGTCTGAATCCACTGGGTTGCCTCCCAGGAAGCGCTGAGTTTAATGCCTCCAACTGGGCGGTGCTTCATGTCATCCCTCAATGAGGGTGACACTCTCCTTTAGGGGAACCTGGGCTAGGAAGTGTTTCAATCTTTGGCCATTGATTGTAAAAGTGTGCCCAGTGTTCGAATCAGCATTTTCAACCGCCCCATTGGAGTGAGGCTTGACCACCCTAAATGGTCCTATCCACTTGGACCTGAGTTTCCCTGGAAAGAGTTTTAGGCGAGCATCAAAAAGCCAGACTTGCTAGTTAGGCTCAAAGGTCTTTCTATGGATGGGTCGATCGTGGACGGCTTTCATTTTCTCCTTATACAGTCGACTGTTCTCAAAGGCGTCCCGACAAATTTCTTCGAGCTTAGATAGTTGGAGCGTCCTCTACACACCGACTAACTAGGAATCCATGTTACACTTCTTGATAGCCCAGTAATCCCGGTGTTCCAATTAGATAGGAAGGTGGCAGGCTTTGCCAAACACCAGGCGATAAGGCGACATGCCTATCGGGGTCTTGAAAGCAGTCCTGTATGCCCACAGGGCATCATCTAGTCGTATGGACCAGTCTTTCCTGTCAGGTCTCACAGTCTTCTGTAAAATGTTCTTGATTTGTCTATTTGAGACCTCGGCCTGCCCATTTGTTTGCGGATGATATGGGGTAGCAATGCGGTGGTTAACCCCGTATTTTCTAAGTAGGGCACGAAATTGGGAGTGAATAAAATGACTTCCACCATCACTGATCATGGCCTTTGGTATTCTAAACCGGGAAAAGATGTTCTGCTTAACAAAGTCCATGATAGTCTTATGATCGCATCGGTGGGTGGCGACGACTTCAATCCATTTAGAAACATAGTCTACCGAGACTAGGATGTACTCAAAGTCGTTGGATGGTGGAAAGGAGCCCATAAAATCGATACCCCAAATGTCGAAGATTTCGACAATCAAAATGGGCTGGAGGGGCATCATATCTTTTCTGGTCATGGTCCCTAGTGTTTGGCAGCGCGAGCAAGTCTTGGCAAAGTTGTGTGCATCCTTAAATAAGGAAGGCTAGTAAAATCCAGACTGTAGAACATTCGCAGCCGTTTTCTTTCTAGAGAAGTGGCCACCACAAGCTTGGTCATGACAGAAAGATAGCACACTCTAAACTTCATTCTCGGGGATACACCTCTTGATGATCTGGTCGGCACAGAGGAAAAACATCATGGGATCATCCTAGAAATAGTGCTTGGCCACGGCCAAGAATCTGTCCCGTTGCTGTCTGGACCAGCTGTGCGGGGTCTGTCCTACAACTAGGTAGTTGACATAGTCAACATACCAAGGCAGTTTCTTGTCTTGCACAGCTAGAATGTGTTCATCAGGGAAGGTGTCAGATAAAGGCAGGGAGGGTCCAATGTGGTCTGGGTGAAGTTTACACAAGTAGTCAGCCACCACATTCTTTAATCCGGCTTTGTCGCAGATTTCTAGGTCAAATTCCTGCAAGAGCAGGATCCATCTGATGAGCTTGGGCTTCGTATCCTTCTTAGCCAACAGGTGCCGGATGGCTGAATGGTTAGTATAGAAGGTCACGTGGGATCCCAGCAGGAAAGGTCAAAACTTCTCAAGTCCAAAAACTACAGCGAGCAATTCTTTCTCTGTGACCGTATAATTTCATTGGGCCTTGTCCAACCTTTTGCTCACGTAGTAGATCACCACAGGTTTCTTGTCTTGTCTTTGTCCCAGGACAATGCCTATGGCAAAATCTGATGCATCATACATAATCTCAAAGTCCTGGGACCAATCCGGGGGCTGAAGTACAGGTGATGTGGAAACTACGTCCCGGAGGGTGTGATAAGCCTGGATGCAATCAGAGGTCATGTGGAATATGGCGTCGTTGGCCAGAAGGTCGGTTAAGGGTTTGGAAAGCTTAGAGAAGTCTTTGATGAACCTTCTGTAGAAGCCAACATGTCCCAGGAATGAGCAGATCTGCCAAACCGAGCTAGGTGAAGGAAGTTTGGAAATCAAATCAACCTTAGCCCAATCCACCTCAATGCCCCTATGCGATACGATGTGACCGAGGATGATTCCTTCTTGAACCATAAAATGGCTCTTTTTTCAACTTAACACCAAATTAACCTCGATACATCGTTTCAGGATTTTATCCAAGTTGCTCAAACAGTGGTCGAATGAATTCCTAAATACAGAGGAATCATCCATAAAGACCTCCAAGTATTCACCCACCATTTCTGAAAAAATGGCTAGCATGCAACGCTGAAAGGTAGCAGGTGCGTTGCATAACCCGAACGGCATTCGACGGAATGCAAACGTGCCATACGGGCAAGTGAATGTGATCTTTTCTTGATCTTCCGAAGCAATTGCGACTTGGTTATATCCTAAATATCCATCCAAGAAGTAAAAATACTTTTTCCCTGCCAATCTTTCAAGGATCTGGTCAATGAATGGCAAGGGGAAATGATCCTTCTTGGTTGCTTCATTAAGCTTCCTGTAATCAATACACACCCGCCATGCGGTGGTGGTATGGGTGGGGTGGATTCGCCATGCTCATTGGTAACAATGGTGAGCCCGGCTTTCTTTGGAACCACTTGAGTGGGGCTCACCCAAGGGCTATCAGAGATGGGATAGATGATGTCGATGTCAAGCCACTTGATAATTTCTTTCTTAACGACCTCCCGCATATTTGGGTTTAACCGTCTCTGCATCTGGCAGGAGGGTCGTGCCCCGTCTTCCAGGTAAATCTTATGAGTACAATAGGCGGGGCTAATTCCTCTCAAGTCTGAAATGGTCCTTCTAATGGCGGCCCGATGTTCTGAAAGGGTCACGGTCAACCTGAGTTCTTGATCCTTGGTCAGATGAGAGTTAATAATCACAGGGAAAGTCTAGTCAGGTCCCAGGAAGACATACTTGAGATTCTCAGGTAGTGGCTTAAGTTCGGGTGCGGGTGGAACAATAGTTGATGGGAATGGGAAAGGCGGGAGTTGATCAACATCGATCTCCTCAAATGGTGTTGTTTGATGGTAATCAGCATTACAGAGGTCCATGGATAGCAATGGTGACGGGTCAGAACAGTCGTTACAGGATTGGTGGTCTGAGACAGAATTAAGGTGAGGCATTCCTTGACCAAAGTTTCCACGGGATCATGTTCCTCAACACAATCACAATCAAAAGAATTTGTCACCCGGAAGATATCCAACTGCATTTTTGATGAGAGTCTCATCATGAGCCATAACTAGCCCATTTTGACCTAATAAAGAGAGTAAAAGCTCCTACATGACCTAGAAGAGGGCCTAATTGAAGGTATAAGTGTTCTGAGAAGAAAACATGAAATAAAGCTTAAAACTATAATTTTACCATTGTAGTACATAAATGGGATTTCTCAGAGACAAAACATAGATCAAATGGTCTAAATGAGATAAAAAGTAGGTTGAATCAATCAGAAATGGGTTCATGTGCAATCCAGGAATTAAATGACATCTGGTAACCCTAAAATAGACCCGCTTAATTCAACAAGGTTTCGATCAGGATAAAAATCAAGTAAACCCTCTAAAATTCATGGAAAAATATCCTCTAGGGTATGGAACATTAAATTTGGTCTTTGGAACCTAGTTTGACCTAGATTAGGGTCCTAGCTCATCAATTGACCTAATTTGGGTTTTTACGTAAAATGTCCAGTCAAACGTGGTCAAACCTAAAATAAAACTTCACCATTGGATTCCTTATGTCCAAATTAGGTTTGTACCAAAAATTTGGACCTAAGGGGAGGTCATCTTGACCTACTTTGCAATTTAGTACACCCAATCACATTTTGGTCCCTATCTTTTGAAAACCATCACATAGAACCCCCTATCTTTCTTGCCAATCTTACAATCAGGTCCCTCCACCATTATTGGGGAGAGATCCTGCTCCGGCGAGGATTAGAGAAGGAATACTCTCTGATCCCTCAGAGATCCCCTCCCAGAATTGGAAGGGAGATTCTCTGAGGAATCCCCTTCCATCTGAGCCCGATCATGATCCCAGATTTGCACCCAATCTCTCGTGCGAATGCACGAAAGATTTGGGTATCTAACCACCTTCCATCTCCGGTGAGACGTCGGTGACAGAAGGCGTGCCCTCCACGAACCAGATTCACGGCCAGCACCTATAAATTAAACCCTAACTCCAGCCGCACCTCCTCAGCTTGACTTGGCTGGGATTCCACCTCAAATTCATCTCCTTCTTCTCCGGCCAAGGTGTCCAGCAAGCTCTGGCGATCCCCCCTCCCCTTCCTCTTCGCTCTGCCACAAAACCAGTGGCAGAGTCGTCTTCCTCATCCTCCTCCGCATCGCGCAACACCTGCTTGCATTGCCCTAGCCCCGTCGTCGCCGCCGTCTTCCTCCACTGGGCGCTTTCTTCTCCGGCGACAGCAGATACTGCCGTCCGCCTCCTCTTCCCCTTCATCCCTTTATTTAGGTTAAAACCATTCTTCTCTATCCCTTCTTTCATTCCCCGCATTTTATTTCATCAAAAACCCCTCGACCGCCGCTATTCACCATCACCTTCCTCATCTCCGGCCACCCTCCGGCGAGGCGCTCCCGTCGCTCCGCAGCCCCACACGCTTCGCCGACCATCACATAACCTCCGCCTCACCTCATTGAGTAATCTCTGCCCATCCACAGTCCCTATAAGCCTACCCAACAGTCCCCTGAACTCACCCATCCATCCGACCACAGGACGACCTAGGCACGCACTCCTCGGTCGCCCCGCAGCCTGCCACCTAGCGTTTCACCTTCGTCGTGACACGGCAAAGGTTCCCCGGTGATTTGATTAGGCCGCGAGGCTCTTTTCGTGTCTGACAGATTCCACGCCCCTACCGCCATTAACGGCAACTTGGAGAAGCTCCACACTTGCTCCAGGCTTAAAGATTGCAAGATTCCAGGAGCAGCTGACTTGGGCAGGCCTTGCGAAGCCAAGGGGTCCAGCAAGCAACGCAATGAAGTTCGCAGCTGTGGAAATTGAATGATAGACTTCTGCGGGCACGCGCGAGAGAAGGCCGGGAGTTTTAGTCCCACATCGGTAACTTACAAAGCACTACCATGGTTTATATTATTTTTGTGATATTGGTTCAGTGCCTCTGAACGCACTTGTGGTGAGGTCCCTCACCTTTCTCACTGCGCCTCGTCCGTGGTTTCACCTCACAGATCTGGCGTGATCCGACCTGACCATGTCCTGAGCACACCTCGCGCATCACCCTTACGCCGGTGCGCCTGGTCCCGGGCACGAGATCCGACCCGTTTATCTGGCTCTGTGCGAGCCTCGTGGGAGTGGTTTACAGAGAGAGAGAGAGACGCACGGGTGTGGGTAGAAGGTTAGGTTTTGTGCTTTGCTGTGGTTGTGCAGGGAAGGAAGAAGGGAGGAGTGAAGCAAACACTTAGCCGCTGCTAGCAAGGGAAGAAGAGAAGGAGGCAGAAGGCAAACAGCGGCAGAAATGAAGAAGGAAGGAAGCCATTGAAAAGAGAAGGAAGAGGTGAAGGAAAAAGAGAAGAAGAACTGAAGAGGAAAAGAAATAGAAGACAAGCAGAAGAAGAAGAGGAACTGAAGCAGAAACAAGTAAGAAGACCCGTAGAAGACAGAAGAAAATAGAAAGAAGCAAGGCAGAAGAAAAGCAAGAAGCACTGCAGAAGAGAAAGAACAAGCACAAAGAAGAAGAAGAATCAAAGAAGGGAAAACACACTTTTAAGACGTCTGATCCCATGATCAGATGTCCAATTCTTCCTTTTTACCTCAATTACTTTTCAAACTCATGCATTTATATTTGAATTAAAGTTTTGAGTAATTAAAGTGTTCAATTACATTCTTGAGATTAGTAGTAAATTCCAATAGCTCCCTGTGTTCGACCTCGGATACTCCGATTTTCGAGTAATAAAACTTTTATTTGTTGATGACGCTTGATCACCTATACTATGACGTAATTAACTGTTAAAACACAATCGAGAACGCGTGTCAACAATTTTCTTGTCTCCGAAGGCGATTTCCATGCATCCCGTGCCACAATCAATGTTTGCCTTAGCCATAGGTAAGAAAGGTCTGCCTAAGAGTATGGGTGCGTTTTGTAATTTTTCAGGGACTTCCATGTCAAGCACCAAGAAGTCGACCAGGAAATAGAAGTCCTTGACCCGCACAATCACATCCTCGACAACCCCCTTCGGGGTCTTCACAGATCTATCAGCCAGCTAGATGGTGACAGGTGTGGGTGTCAACTCTCCGAAACCAAATTGGTGGTACAGGGTTGTTGGAATCAGATTGATAGAAGCACCTAAGTCCAGGAGCGCTCTATCAAATGTCATGTCCCCGATATTTCAGGATATCAGGGGTGCTCCTGGGTCAGTTCACTTGAGCGGAAGGTTGCTTGATATTACGGAACTTGCTTGCTCGGAGAGCACAACCTTCCTAGGTGCTTGAGGTCTTGGCTTACGTTTGGGTGTACAGGCATCCTTTAAAAACTTGGCATAAGCCGGGATGTGCTTAACGGCTTCGAGGAGCGGAATATTAATCTGAACCTGCTTAAAGATCTCCACAAGCTCCTCAGTTTCTACAACACTTTTCTTCTTCTTGATTGTTTCCAAGGCCTCAGGGTAAGGTGTTTGAACATAGATAGGGTCTATTTCGAGGTCCTTGGGTTTTTCTAGTGCCTCTTTTGAGTCGGGTGTTTCAGCTGGTGAAGTCTCGGGAAGAGTCGACCATTTGGTATACTGGGTTTTAGTGCCATTTCTCAAGCTTACCGCATTCGCAGAGGCATTGGGACCATGGGTTGATCCTTGAGAAGACGAAGACGAAGAAGCACCAAACCCAGAGGTGTTTGTGGGGCTGGTTGGACCATGTGAGCCTGCCAAGGATTGCCCTGGAACCCTTACGAATTGGGGCCTCTGTTAATCATGTTTCGCGAGTTCGGTTATAGCTGGGAAGGTAGGGATCCTTGTTTTTTGCAATCCAATAGTTGACTTAACTGTCCCTTTACTAAGGCCATTTCCTCTTGATGTTTCTGGTTCATTTCATCCATCATCTTTATCAGGGTGTCCATTTGGTTCTGCGGGGGAGGGGCCGCCCTGTTCTGATTGTATGGGAGTCTAACAGGTGGTCCTTCCTGATAGGGGCAAGATTGGCTGCTGGTTTGGCCTGGGCTGGTTCCGGAATTGAGGTGGTTTCTGGTTTGTCCAACCAAAGTTGGGGTGATTATGCCAGTCAGTGTTGTAAGTGTTGGAGAAAGGGTCAGGTTTAGCATAACCTTGGACAACTTTCACATCTTCAAGGATAGCAGATTTCGATGGGGAGGGAAGAGAGTAATCAAGGGTTGAGGGAGCAAAGGTCCCTCCCTGGAGCGTGGTCAGGGGTTGTTCCAGGTTCAGTTGGCTTAAGGGCTGGACCGAGTCAACATTATGTGCTCCCTTTGCTAGGGAGAAGGTCTGTAACAGATTCCTAGTCTGGTTCAGTAGCTCATTAATCTTTTTATCCACCAATTCCACTCGATCTAATTTCTTGGCAATGATGTCCATGTCAACCATTCCAGAATTTGCTTGTACCTCATAAATCCTACCATGGGGTTGACTGGATCAGTTAAACTGAGTCACGGAGGCATTGTTGAGCGAATTTTCGCTCATAGACTAAAAGAGCTCAAACGTGCTCTCCTCGTCTTTATTCAAGTAGTTCCCCCCGCATGAGGCATCGACAAAGTTCCGTAGGTTGCTATCCAGACTGTGGTAGAAGATCTGGGCCAATTGCCACCTTGGTACTTCGTGGTGTGGGCATTTCCTCAAGAGTTCATTAAATCTTTCCCATGCCTCATGGAACTATTCCCCACCCTGGAGTGTAAAGGTAGTAATAGCTCTTCTGAGGGCATTAGTCTTTCCTATGGGGAAGAATTTCTTTAGAAATGCATGCCTCAGTTCTTCCCAGGTGGTGATGGGTCTACCTAGGGTTCTAAGCCAGTGAGAAGCCTTGTCTCTCAACGAGAAGGGGAACATCTTAATCAGAACAATGTCAAGGCTAATGTTCCTAGGTTTCACAGTTCATGCTATCCGGTCAACATCCTCTAGGTGCTGGAAGGGGTCCTCATTTGAGCTTCCATGAAAGTGGCTCTAAATCAGACTCAAGACATTTGGTTTTAGCTCAAAATCATCTCCCCCTTTGGGGATTCTAAGGTGTGGCTCAACTCTAATAGCAGAAGGATTGTAGAAATCACGGAGGGGCCTAGGTTGGTCCTGGAATGGTGGTAGATCAGGTGGCGATTGCCCTTGGAAAGGTGGTGGTGGTTGCCCTTGTGGGTTCTGCAACTGGTGTATGGCTTGCATGATGGTGTGGATCTGGTTCTGCTGAAGCCGGTGGTTTGCGTTAATCTAGGCTTGGATGATGGCCATTGTGTCTGGTGGGGGTTGGTCCTCAACCTCATCTACCCTAGGTTCAGCCATGTTTCTAGCAGAATCAAGTCGCCTGGATTCCCGTCCCAAAACAAACAACTCGGGATGCAGTGAGCGTCTCCCGTGCATACACTGGAGAAGAACAGGAGGGGATGCGAAGAGCGACAGATGCAAGAAGTGTGTGTTCAACCAAGAAAGCAAGCCTAGTCCTTATGGTGTATTCCTTAGGAGACCTAGAAATCTCCAAAAGAGTGATTAAGTCCGTAAGCACTGGACTCCCCTTCCCAAAGCTAATCTAGCCAGGTTGATTATGAGGGGGTTGCAGGGAAGGTTCTTCCTTCGGCTTGCGCCGCCGGTTCCATAGACCCCACAACCGCGGTCGTTTGACACTGCCCCACAGCCTAGTCACCAGATTCTACCAAGGAAATGAAAGCCAAGTGCCCAGCGAACAAAACCTCGCCTCTCGAGACTTAACTCAGTCCTGCCTAGGGCACGTCTACTCAGTTTTACAAGGGCTAGGATAGTGCTTGTGCTAGGGTTATGTGATGAGGCGTTAATTGCGGTAGTGCCTCTTAGTTTTCCACTTTCAGTGTGTGTGCTCCAATCAAAACATGGTTTTCAAGCAAGGATTTTATTTTTTAAGATGTAGTGTCTTTTAATGTTTCATCCTTACTTTAGTGTCTTTTAGGATTGACGTGTCTTAATGTTTTCAGACAAGTTTCAATGGGCACGTCAAGTTTTGCACACAATTCGGTGAAAGTATATTTCCTTTTATTGTGTAGAGGCTCTAAAACCCTAATGTACTCATCCTAATGATCATGCAGCTTCTATTAGATGAGTCATTTTTAGGGTTGAGTGGTGCAGCCCAAGTCAATCCAAGGTGGCTTCGCAAACACCACTCAAAAAGAGAAAAGAACACTCCAAGAATTTATTCAAAATATTAGAGTGTATATTTTTCTTTTGGGTGATGTGTTAAGGATGTGGGTCAGGCAATCATACACCACGCCAATTTTTTTCAGTTTTACATTTTTTTTTTAGATTTTCAAGCAAGAAAACAACCATGAGTGAAGAAATACTCACGACCGGTCCTTGTTGCGCCTACCCCCTTGTTACCGTCATGAGTTGCGCTGCTTCGCCATCTAAGCGCCAAATTCCTGCAACCATCAAGTAAAAGGAGATAAGGCATTAGATGATGTGAGCATGGATGTAAAAACGGAAGTGACAAAACAAATCCGTTGCCTACCCAGCAACGGTGCCAAAAACTGACGTGTGCGTGCGCGTGTGTTTGGAAGTGTCATTATAGTTTGCACTTGCTACGTCGAAATGGATGTGAGTCCGAGTGTCGGTCTCAGGAAGGCATAAAAATCTAATTCTTCTTATCACTTATTGTCACGAAAATCGTGGGGTTTTGCTTGCGAAAAGGCGCGGGTGAAAAGCGAGAGAGAGAGAGAGAGGGAGATTAGGGTTAGAATTGTTTCATTCGCAACATGCAACTTGAAAAAAAAATAGAGCAAGCAATTGAATAGAAAATAACTTCATTAATCATGCAACTTTAGTTCATAATTACAACACTAGATAAATGCTTGAACATAAGTACAGTAAAGCTTAAAAGAAGGAAAGAGAGAGAGAGGGGGGGACGGCGAGGTAGCCACGGTGGTGGAGAGGGCTCCATAGTCGGCTCGTCGTCTCCGACAATTACAAAAGGGCTTAAAGGTAGCTAGGAGGGGGGTAGAACACTTGCAAGTGGAATGAATCCTTGAATGGGTGGTTGGAAGGGGTTTAAATAGGGAGAAGAGCTTTCCAAATGAAGAAGGGGTTTTAGCGACATCTGGGACGTCGCTAAAACCCTTCCCAAAATTCCGGTGAAGGCCCTTGCCTGCCGGTCGCTCGCCCACATCTGTGCTTCCTCACGCCTAATCCGTGTGCACGCGTCGTAAGCTGTCCAATCGAAGATCGAACAGCTGGGATCCCACACGGGGCGCACGCCTGGATCGTGCCCTCACGCCCACGTCATCGCCCGTGTCTAGTCAAGGCGCATCTGCGGGCACCACGTCTCACGATCGCGCCCGTCCGCAGCCGATCGGGCAGTCCAATTTCGCCCGCGCACACCTTCGCCTCCGCATTTTAGCGCAGCGCGATTCGAACCCACGTCGCGTGAGCACGGGTGAGCACTCAAACCGCTATGCTGTGCCCGCTGCTTTGTCGCGGCGAGGTCGGGCACGCGAGCAGCTCTCGGTCATTCGATCGAAGATCGACGGTTGAGATTTGTCCTCCTGGTGAAGGTGGAAGCAGGCGGCGGTCTGGACGCTGCAAGCGGGCGCCACGTGGCACGCCGTGGGCCATTGATCATTAGATCAACGGTCAGAACTTCTTGGGCCCATTGTAGGAGCTTCGGATGTCAGATTTGGCCGATTTCGAGTCCATTGGACTCCGTTTGTCGCTCTGAATCCATTCGTGTGGTTCGATTGCTCATCTGAGGCCTGCTTTGACAAGTGCTTATACAAATGGCCATTAATAGTATTTTATAAGCAATCTTGACGTATGATGCATGCAATGCTCCCATTCTATTTATGATGTGTTATCTGTGCATTTTATTCTTAAGATGGACCCCATTTAACAGAATTATCATCCCAAGATGCAATGTTATCAATGTCACATGCGTGTAGGGCGCAGTACGTGTATAGAAATTTCATTTTCAAACGTCCGGGAAAGGGTCCAGACGTCTAGACAGACATCTAACTAAGACTCCAGACATCTTAAAAGGCTAAAAGTGGGACGGATCTTTACATCATAACAAACTTAAAGAGGACCGAAGTAGGTCTGAAAGGACGTACCCTCAAAAAGCTCTGAGTACCGCTCTCGCATCGCCGCCTCAGGCTCCCAGGTTGCCTCCTTGTACCACTGGCTTCTCCATAGGACCTTCACTAGTGGCACCTACTTCTGTCTTAGACTCCAGACGGCTCTGTCTAGTATCTGCACTAGTCTCTCGGGGTAGGTCAGGTCGTCACCCACCTCGACACTCTCGTGGCTCAGAACATGACTGGGATCAGTGATGTACTTCCTGAGGTTGGACACGTGAAACACGTCGTACACTCCAGAAAGCTGGAAAGGAAGGGCAAGCCTGTAAGCAACTGGTCCTACCTGCTCCAGGACCTCAAAGAGCCCCACAAACCTCGGCGCAAGCTTCCCTTTCACCCCAAAATGCTAGAGGCCCTTCATGGGCGAAATGCGGAGAAAGACGTGATCCCCAACCTTGAACTACACCTCTCTGCATTTCCGGTCAGCATAACTCTTCTGCCTGCTCTTGACAGTGTGAAGTCGTTTATGAATCTGCTCTATCACCTTCTGACTCTACCGGATTAGCCTGGGGCCAACCTCCCACTTGGTCCCCCACCTCGACCCAACTCAAGGGTGCAGTACACCTCCGTCTGTACAGAGCCTCGTAGGGTGCCATGCCGATGCTTGAGTGGTAACTGTTATTGTATGCAAACTCTGTCAGGGGTAAATACTCCTCCCAAGAGCCTCTCCAGTACAATACACAGGCACGTAAAAGGTCCTCAAGTGTTTGTATGGTGTGCTCTGACGGTCCATCCATCTGGGGGTGGTACACGGTACTAAACCTCAACCGTGTCCCCAAAGACTGCTGAAACTCAGCCCAGAACTGGGAAGTAAATCAGGTATCCTAGTCGGATACAATCTCACGTGGAACTCCATGCAGGCGTACCACATCGCGAATGTACCTCTCTGCCAACTGTACTGGTCCCAAGGTGACTCAGATCGGTAGGAAATGCATCGTCTTCATTAACCTGTCCACTATCACCCAGACTGCGTCGTGTCCTCGCTGGGTAACAGGTAGACCCACCACGTCCATGGTGATGCTCTCCCACTTCCACTCTGGCATAGGAAGTGGCTGCAATGGCCCAACAAGCCTCTGGTGCTCGGCCTTCACCTGCTGGCACACTAAACACCGCTGCACAAACTCACCAACATCCCACTTCATCCCTCTCCACCAAAAGTTGCGTCTCAGATCATGATGCATCTTTGTGTTCCCGGGATGTATGGTGAACCTGGACCCGTGCGCCTTAGCCAGGAGCTCTCTCAACAACTCCTCGTCACTGGGAACACACAAGCATCCCCCCATGCGTAGCACCTCATCTGTAAAGGAAAAGTCTCCTGGGTTTCCTGACAGCACTCTGTACCGCAGCGCCTGTAAGTATGGGTCTATCTGCTGTCCTGCGGTGATGCGGTCTGTTAGCTCTGGTTGCGTCTGTCGCGTCACTGTCACTGCCCCACAATACCCCTGTGACTCCCAGGGTCGCCAACTGCCCAACTCCTCCATGAGTCTCCAACTCTGTGTCTGTAGACTGTCCAAGTGGGCGGGTGCCTTCCGGCTCAAGGCGTTAGCCACCACATTCACCTTCCCTGGATGGTAGGAGATGCCGCAGTCGTAGTCCTTCAGGAGCTCTAACCAACGTCTCTGTCTCATGTTAAGCACCTTCTGGTCAAACAAGTACCTGAGGCTCTTATGATCTGTGAAAATCTCAAAAGTCTCACCGTAAAGGTAGTGCCTGTACCGGGTACAAAAAGCTGTCTTGGAGACGTCGGTCTCCCTGATCCTCAACTGGTGGTAGCCTGACCTAAGATCTATCTTCGAGAACACTATGGCATCTTGCAATTGGTCAAAAAGGTCGTCAATCCTCAGTAGCTGATACTTGTTCTTGATGGTGACCCTATTCAGCTGTCAGTAGTCAACACAAAGTCGTAGGGTACCATCCTTCCTCTTCACAAACAACACAGGAGCTCCCCACGGGGATGCAGTGGGCCTCACAATGCCCTTCTCCAATAGGTCCTGTAGCTATGACTTAAGCTCTCGCAGCTCAAGTGGTGCCATCTGATATGGTGCAGTAGAAATGGGGCTGGTCCCCGGTACCAGTGAGATCTCAAACTCGATCTCACGCTTGGGCGATAGTCCTGGTAGCTCCTCTAGAAACACGTCGGGGTATTCACAAACCACCGGAATGCTCTGAAAGTTAGCCATGGGGCTAGGCACTGCCACTATACAGGTTATAAAGCCCTCACACCCCTGGCTCAAAAGCCTCGCTGCCTGAAGCATAGAGATGCATCTGAAACCTCCGTCCACCGGCTATCCATGAAACTTGAAAGGAGGCAACTCCGGTATGGAGAAGATGATCTTCCTCCCGAAACAGTCCACCAGGGCATGGTAGGCAGACAGCTAGTCCATCCCTAGAATCACGCCAAAATTCTCCATCGATATCACAATCAGGTCAGTGGGGAGGCTGTGTCCCCCTATACTGACCTCGCAGTCTGTGTAGACCTCCTCAGCTACAAACAACTGGCCACCTGGGCCTCTGATCACAAACGAATCCTCTAATAGTACATTGTCCTGTCCCAAACTGATGGCAAAACTCGCAGCAACAAAAGAGTGTGTGGCGTTGGAATCAAAAAGCACATATACTAATCTGCCAGAAACGGTAACCATACCTACCACCACTGAACCGGAAGCCCTGGCATCTCTGTGTGTTAGGACGTTGATACGCCCCTCAGTCCTCAGTGCAGACGAGTAGCTACACTCTGGGTCAGGCGAGTAGCTGCTAGTTGGTACCCTCCTCGTGACTGCTGCCCTCCCCCAGGCGCATGGGGACCATGACCACCAGCTCGGCCTCTAGCGCTTGATGCGAGGAACATTTGCTGTGCTCTAGCCCTAGATGAACAGTCCCTCCTGATGTGGCCCGGCTGGCCACACTGGTAGCAAAGGGGAACACGACCTCCTCCCTCGGTAGGTCCCTGCTGACGGTTGAGCGGGGGTCCAATGCTGGCGGTTGGCCCTTGTCTGGGGCCCCCAAAGGCCACCGACGACCCCGCAAAATGAGACGGCTCTCCTGCGGGTGTCGCATGCCTCTGCTCTCGACGGCCCTGAGAGTATTCTGGCTGGTAGGGCCTCTTCCATCCGCTATCTGTGTCTCGTGCGGTCGGGTTGGTCTCCTTGTAGGTCATGGTTGCCTCCACTACTCGTGAGAAGGTGGGCAGCTTCAAGGGTTTGACATACCCTCGAATAGCAGGTCGGAGCCCCTCAGTGAACCTCCACAGGCGCTCCTCCACTGTAGCCACAGTTGTCGAGGCAAAACGTGACAGCTCCAAGAAGCGCGTGTGATACATGCTGACAATCATTGTCCCCTGGCGGAGAGTGTGGAACTCCCGCCTCCTCTGGTCCTACCAAGTCTGCGGAAAGTACTGCTCGCAGAAGAGGGTCACGAATTGGTCCCACGTTGGCTCCCCCCTCTCCTGGCCTCTGACTGCCCTCCACCACCTGTGTGCTGCACTCTCTAGCTGGTACGTGGAAAAGGCCATGCGACACTCTGCAGGAGGGTGAAGGGTGTCGAACACCTTCTCTATCTGCTCCAAGCAGTCCTCTGCCTCAAACGGATCCTCATCCCCCTTGAAGGAGGGGGGCTTCAGCTTCCAGAACTGGCTGAAAAGCTCGTAATACAGCTGCAATGGGGGAACGGGTATGCCTCCAGGCTAGGAGGGCTCATGCTCAGAAGTGTCAGAGTGCGGTGGGGGCGATGGAGGACCACCCTCTCCCCCTCCTGCTTGTCCAGCGCTGCACGGTCTCTCTGTCCCTGTTACGACCCAGTTCCCAAATCCCTATAGGACCCGAGATCGGCTCGCCCTGACTAATCTCAAGGCCCAGTCGTCCAACAAGAAATAACCAAAAGGCAGGAAAATAAACCACATTCACTATACAATGTAACTAACAGTAAAAGCGTACAAGCAGTAAAGGAAAGTAAAAGCTGCTAGTTCAGTACATACCACCACAATAACAGGAAAGTAGAACAAAAGCAACAGTAACAGGAGCAGTAAACAAAAGTCTGAAGCTCACTATAACAAAAAGGGAGTACAACAACAATACGGAAAACTACGGCTGGACTCGACTGGGCCTAGCACCCTCTGCAGTCGGTAGCTCGAGCTGCTCAACTCCTGGACCTATATAGGGTTATGAGAAAACAGAGTCAGCGAACACTGAGTAGAGTGGTAACTAAACTATTTAAAGTAGTAAAAACTAGCAGGTATATTTATCATTTTCCAGTTATTTATTTTGCAAGTAGTTCCTTTTCACCCCATTGATTTACTTTCAGATTTCTTTCTTGATCTTGCATGTTCCTCATGGGAACGATCTTGATTGCAGTCTTTTCTGAAGAGTAGAAGGCACACATGGTGCCCTCCTAACTAGGAGAGTCCCCTGTGGTAGTCCTACACCCAGTCAACCACCCCGAGGTCATAGACAGACGTAGCGGTGACTACGGCACGCGCAATAAGCACACGAGTAGCTACCCCGCACTAACACGCGGTCAGTCGTTTCCGCTAGCTGGTATGCCCAAGTACAACATGGAACAGTATAGGGCCTAGCCCTCTCAGAAATAGGGGTCTAGCCCCTCAAAACCAAACAGGGGTCTCACCCCTCCATAGTCCGCACACCCTCGTCTGACTACCTCGGTTTGCCTAGAGGGCCTAACAAGTCGATGTAGAGTGGCTAGCTGAACCCCGGGCACCGTGGGGTGGCTAGCTCCCTCCCTACACTAGTAGCTTGCCTCGGTACTGTGTACGCGAGGGCCAACAGAAGTCAGTGTAGAGTGGCCAATCCTAAGTCCGGGTCCCAACCGAAGGGTGGCTAGCTCCACTCTACACTAAAAAGGGGACAGTCGCTCTCCTTGGTACCACGTACTCAAGGGCCAGCACACTTCCCATCCACATCCCAAGCTTTTCCATCTATCCATAGGAGCTCTACTCCTAACTCCCCGTAGGGTTCATGCTCATGTTCACCACATTATTCCGATCCAGGTTTCATGATTCATAATTTGGTTCTCGTTTATACACATGCAGCTCGTATTTCCACAATTTAACACATGCAACAAGCGATATCACAGGTAACTATTTAGTTATCTCAGGCAACTCATATTCTAACAGGTAGCTCGTATTTATTTACAGGCAGTGGCTAACAATCTAGCTTATTCACATATAAACACAATTTCAATCACGCAAACAATTGGTTTACTATTTCTTGTCCTAGGGTTCATGCCACATCCTAGGTTTCCAGTTGTCTACTTTTCATAGATGCATTCATATTTAATAAATATAACAGGGGTGAACCACTCTACCAGACAATCCGGGACTACTGGGGGCTCAAACTGCAGGCCCACGCGCCTTTGCAAGTCCCAGACACGCAACAGGTCGAAGTTTTATACCAAGGAACACACCATAATGGAAAATTTAGAATAGTATATAAAGGTTTCTAATATGTGGAGGAATTCCCAAGGAAACCACAGATACTTTGCTTGCGTAAAACGAATCCCGATCGGACCCTAAACAGGTCAAAAAAGTGTCTACAGACCCAAATCAGACGTTTGGAAACAAGTCCAAATGTCTTAAAAGTCACAGAGACTTACCTCAAGCTCCTACAGCGACTTCAGACATCCACGACTCCCCCGCAACCATCTGGACTCAGTTCCAAACGTCCGACCAATCCTCTGGTCGTCTAGGAACGTCTCCAGTCGTCTAGTAAGCTGTCCAGACATTCGAAAGTGCGTGGAAGGGCATTCCATGCACCTTCCCAAAGCTACTCCTGCACACGACAAAGCAGCCAACCACTTTAGGCCAAACAGATCACATCTACGGTGAGGCCTGCATGGCCGTAATCGCGAGGAAGATGTACCTTCGCAATACACCCACTTTCAAACATCTGGTGTCAACGCCAGACGTCCAGCCAGTCATCCGAAAGACACTCTGGGCGTCTGATACTGGAAAAACTCCAGTACCAGACCGCGTTCCTGCGCTTCTCGCTGCTCTTCGCCGCGGCTCTTTCCGCTCCACTGCAACTCCGATTGCTACAGAAGGTCGGGGATGACACCCCAACATCCTCCTCCTCCCGCATGCGCTGCGGTGGCCATGCGAGCCTCCATGAAGCTCGCGACCTCGACCCTCTCCTTCTCCTCACGCCTGCTCCTCCTCGCTCTCGCTCTCTCTCTCTCTCGCACGCCTCAGCTCACGACAATGGAGTGGAAGGTGGTGGTAGTGGTGGAGTGGAGAGGAGAGGAAGGGGGGCCTCTTTTATAGCTGAGGGGTTAGGGTTCGGCAGGGGGAAAAGAAGAAGGAAGGAGAGAGAAGAAGAGTCTTCGCATCGCCTGCACGCGGACCGCAAGAGGCGTACAGATTTTTCAATTTCCAGACGTCCGGGAAGGGGTCCAAATGTCTGGCCAGACATCTGACTGACACTCTTGATGTCTTAAAAGGCTCAAATCAAAATGGGTCTTTACATCATAACAAACTTAAAGGAGATTTCATCCCCGAAACTTGAGCTAGCTAGGGTATGTAAAAGGGAATAAAACACATAACAAACTTAAAGAGGACCGAAGTCGGTTCGAAAAGACGTACCCTCAAAAAGCTCCGGGTACCACTCTCACATCACAGCCTCAGGCTCCCAAGTAGCCTCCTCATACCACTGGCTCCTCCACAAAACCTTCATCAGGGGTACCTACTTCCATCTCAGACTCTAGATGGCTCTGTCTAGTATCTGCACTGGTCTCTCGGGGTAGGTCAGGTCGTCACCCACCTCGACACTCTCTTGGCTTAGAACGTGACTGGGATCGACGACGTACTTCCTGAGGTTGGACATGTGGAACACGTCGTGCACACCAGAAAGCTGGGGAGGAAGGGCAAGCCGATAAGCAACGGGTCCTACCCGCTCCAGGATCTCAAAGGGCCCCACAAACCTCAGCGCAAGCTTCTGCTTCACCCTAAAATGCTGCAGGCCCTTCATGGGCGAAACGTGAAGAAAGACGTGATCCCCAACCTCGAACTACACCTCTCTGCATTTTCGGTCAGCATAACTCTTCCGCCTGCTCCTGACAGTGTGGAGTCATCTGTGGATCCGCTCTACCACCTCCTGACTCTACCGGATCAGCCTAGGGCCAACCTCCCACTTGGTCTTCCCATCTACATTCCAGGTTTCCAGCTACTGACGGAAGACATTTTCGCGCATTTTAAGGTCGTCGAAAATTGCAGTATAGTCACGCTAAAACGTTCATCAAAAAATGATTTTGTAAAAATAACAAGACTTGAGTCCCGGTCATTCATCTCTGGGAGGCGTTTATGCAAATCTGAAATTGATCGTTTCTCTCTACTTGTTTAGAATCGCACGCCGATTTCTAATCGTTGGATCAATATTTTACCACTTTCATTATGAACCCAGATTACGTGCACATGTGTTAGATAAATGACAAAAGTGAAAGTGTGAGTTTCAGTACGCACGATTCTAGTTATGTGGTGGTTGTTTACAGAAAATGCATTAATAGTTAAATCCTCAATATTTTCTAGTACCGACATACTGGTTGCAATAGATAATATTTAAAAATAGGAAACTTTAATCACACAAAATATATTGCAATCAATAAGCTCATGGTAATTCTCAACATGGAGATATATATAAAGAAAATTATTTCAGTCATTCAGGAGAGTGTTTGCAACATGGAACTAGTGGAAAGTGATAAGTCGATTTTCTCTTTCGAATAATGTATTAAGATGATTTGTCGTTATAGGATCAAAGTGGTGGAAAATCGCTTAACGAAATAATTAAAATTAAAATTAAACCACTCACAGGAGAGTGGGTCGTGTCCACAGGGAGGCAATGACTTAATTAAACTCGCAATTAGGTCAAAATCAAGTTCGCTAAACTATTCGCCAGATCAAACAATACCTGTGTAGCTCTAAAAGTAAACCTTATATTTATGGAGAAGTTAAGGGGTGTTAATGTAATTTTTACATCAGAAAATTATCCATGTGCGAGAGTATACCATGTACTATTCACTTGCATGCATGCTAAAATGTAATTCAAAATTAAATTCAATGCACATAGAGATGAATAATAAGGTTTGGCAATTCTCTAGAAGCATGAGCATGAAGGCATAAATTCACCACAATAAAATAATGATAAATCAAAATTCATTTTTGTGGCGATGGCATGAAATGTAATTAT
This sequence comes from Thalassia testudinum, assembly GCA_037157565.1. Lineage (NCBI taxonomy): Eukaryota > Viridiplantae > Streptophyta > Magnoliopsida > Alismatales > Hydrocharitaceae > Thalassia > Thalassia testudinum. The sequence continues at coordinate 50,719,682 of JAZHRO010000018.1, read as the reverse complement.
TAATTGAGATGAAACAAGGGATTAGCTTCGGGTGGAGCTTGTTCACAGATGAAGGAGAGATGGACAGCGAGTTGGCGACCAGAGGTAGCCCTCCTCAATCCACACCTGACGGTGGTGGCGGCTTAATGGATGGTGGTCGGAGCTGACCTGACGGAGGAAAGAAGCGATGGCGGTGGAGGTTGCTACTACTGGCCGCACGTGTTGCAGGCGCGAGGAGGGGCAGTGCACGAGCGTTGGGGGCGCGAGGAGGATGCACGCTAGGCAAGGACACGTGAGCATGCTGGCGCTGGGGTGGAGGTGTGCAGTGGGGTCTAATGGCGCCGGCTGCAGGTGCTGCAGGGAGGCGCGTGGAGGGGCTGAAGCAGGGGTGCTAGGGCGTTGTAGGCATTGCTGGAGGGTGCTCTGCAGGCTGCAAGAGCGCGTGGGCATGCTAGCTGGTGAAGGCGCACGGTGGGCAGGCACGCTAGGTGAGGGCATGCAGGGGCTGGCGTGTGCACTGGAGGTGAAGGTGCACTGGAGATGAAGGCGCAAACATGCAGGCGCGAGGTGGCGCTGCTGGTGAAGGTGCGCAGGGTCTGATGGCGCGAGGAGGCGTGGGTTCTAGGGCGTGGGCGTGTTGCCTGGTGAAGGCCCGGGCGTGGGTGCTGGCTGAGGTGAGGTCGTGCGATGGGCAGGCACTGGCGTGGGTGCTGGCTGCGGTGAGGGCGCACAGTGGGCAGGCGTGCTTGGCATGGTTGAGGTGCGGGCAGGAGTTGTTGCAGGGACTCTTGGCGGTGTGGGCTATCACCCCACACGCCCGCGGTGGGAGGCCGGTGGTATGGAATGGATGAGAAGCAAGGTTCTCTACGCACAGTGAGGAACGAAGGGTTGGTGGCCTCCTCTTGAACGGCAGCCCTTCCTTCTCTTTTGTAGCCACGGCTACAAAGATTTGAAATTCAAAAGCCACCGTAGAATCAATGCTGATGCGTAGGAGGAGGAGGTGGAGACGGAGGAGTTACCTGCAAAGGAGAAGAAGAAAAAATAATAAAATAATTAGGATTATTTATACATAACTCCTTAACTTCTATGTTAATTAAAATAGTGCACCTAATTAATTAACTAATTAAATGTATGCAACCCTAGGTTAATTCTAAATGCATGAATTATGCACTTAAGCTAAAACTATGAATTAATTTATTTACATCCTAATGTATGCTATCTAAATGTTAAAATTAACTTAATATCTAGATAATTAAATACTTAAGTAGCCTACAAATATGGGCTAATCAAATACCCCCATACCTAATTTTTGCTAGTCCCTAGTAAATCCAAGCAAAACCTAGCACTCCAAGTAGACTAGCCAACCCAATCGGCCTTCCTTTAGAAACATATTAAGTTCATACTTTAGACCTAAGGTTCCCAAGTAGTTGCTAAGTTACAGACTAGGTCGGCTAAAGACGAGTTGCAGGCACAAGTTTCCCTGATTTCTGACTCTACCCTAAGGTTTATTGATCCTTGAGATTAAAGCATCCGTGCATGTGCAGTGGTCTGAGTTATTTGAGGTTGGTATGATTGCCAACCTAGAAAGGAAAACGGATTTTTTTTTTAATAATATATATTTTTTTTTTGTTTGATTCCTCTAAGTCTAACCTCGGATCTACTATCAACACGGTCTGTGTCGGATTCAATGTCCCCATCACCGTATCTCGAAGGGTGCCTGGCTTTCGATGCTTCGAGATAGCACCGCCCATAGTGACCCCAAGAACTCCCGGCAATCGACACTTCGAGATAGTATCGTCCATGGATTTCTTAAGCGAATTCAGGCCTGTGGCAATCGACACTTTGAGATAGGGCCACCCATGGTATCTGAACCTTACAATGCGCTTACATGCCCCCAGTAGGATGGATATCCTAAGAGACAAGTGTTGAGGAGGTAATATGTTATCATCGCATCCTCAAGGTGAGTATATACTCCACCTCTCCTGCGGCAGGAACTCTTCCAATCAAATTGTGTTTTCAAGCATCTCCTAAGTCAAAACTAAGAGAACCAAATTTCTTTTAAGAAAGGAATTAAGGTGATCACTTACTTACACAAGACCAAGTGTGTGAAATTTTGATGCTTGGGTTATAAGGACTCGTAAACCAAAAGGTAGAATAAGACTCCAGATACTACCTCACCTTTTAACTCAATCCTTAGCTTTCCTTCCTCAACCACTTGAGGAATGGTCCGCAACTTAACTCCTACTTAAGTTTTTAAGTCCACAAAGGACCCTAAAGGTCTAAAGCTAGTAGCTCACTTAGCTTCTAAAGTTCGACCCTAGAATCAACTTAGTCTAACCTAGAGTTTAAATTTGCTTAAGAATGTAAGGCCTAGCCAGTTAAGCTCAATTTTTTTTTTTTAAATGGAATATGCATAAATGAATGCAAAATGTAGACCTATTAACAAATGCCTCAGGTCCTCTCCCCCATGCCTGGTTCAAACAATGTCCTCATTGGAAACAAAAATAGTTAAGGAAGATATTACCTGAGGTGGAGGATGGTAGGAGCTAAGGCTCCTCAAGAGTGACCTCGTCAACCAGATGGCCATCCAAAGTAATGTATGGTTTTAACTGTTGACCGTTGATGATAAAGGGAGTTGCTGAAGAGGAAGGGCTTTTAATCTAAACAGCTCCATGGGGAAACACTTTAGTGATTATGTAAGGCCTATCCCAACGAGATTTTAACTTTCCAGGAAAAAGCTTAAGTCTGGAATTGAAAAGCTAGACTTGTTGGTTGGGCTCAAAGGTCTTTCGAAGTATATACTTATCATGCAAGACCTTAGTTCTTTCTTTATAAGCTTGAGAGGTGTCATAAGCATCATTCCTCAGCTCCTCAAGCTCACTTAATTCCAGAAGTCATGCCCTACTCGCCTTTTCTAAATCCATGTTAACACTTCGAATAGCCCAAAGTGCCCTATGTTCCAACTCAACGAATAAATGGCACGCTTTCCCATACATAATCCGAAAGGGAGAAGTATCCAAAGGGGTCTTATAGGCCGTTCAATACGCCCACAAAGCATCATCGAGCTTTTGGGACCAATCTTTCCTATCAGGTCTAACAGTCTTTTCTAAAATATTTTTTATCTCCCTATTCGACACTTCAACTTGGCCACTCGTCTGAGGATGGTAAGGGGTAGCGACCTTGTGAGTCACTCCCAGACTCCTAATTAGTCTATTGAAGTGGTGGTTTCGGAAATGAGGTCCCCCATCACTTATAATGGTCATGGGGCAACCAAAACAAGATATGATATTGGCCTTCACAAATTTCAAAACCACAGAGTGGTCATTTGTGCGCGTAGGAATGGCCTCCATCCATTTAGAGACATAATCAACTGCCACCAAGATATATTCATAACCATGGGATGAAGGGAAGGGGTCCATAAAGTCAATTCCCCACACATCAAAAAATTTCAACATATTGAATAAGGTGTTGAGGCATTTCATTCCTAATGTAAACATGCTTACAATACTTAAAATGTCTATTTATGCATATTCTTAAGCATAGGATTGCATTGCATACTATAAATATTGCATAACATGCATCATCTTGCATTTAGATTAGTTTGAATAAAATGGAGGTTAATTGTCTCCTTTTATGTTCATGGATAGGGCAAACTTTTTATCAGGGCCTTGGATTGAAGATCCAACCGTACAGATGTGATCAAGGTGACGATTGGAGTTCAACGACTCCAAGATCGCCCTAATTAGACATCTGTAGCATCAGATAGAGATCAGGGAACCCTAGAAGATCAAGGGCCAAAATGGTGTGAATTCACACTTCAAACGACAAACCCGACCGTACGGCTGGATTCGAATCGATGATCGCAGCCTAATGGTGTGAAAATCGACTCAATCCGACAACCGTGGCACAATCTACATCATCCAGAAGATGGACGGCCACGATGGCGCCACGTGGCGCCATCTCGGTCGCCCAACCAGGCCCAGCTGAGGTCAAAGCCGACCACACCCTTCTACCGTGTGTTGAATCGTGGCCGTTGGATCGCCATCCAACGGCCATGGATAGCCGCTCCTCAACTCAACCGCGCGACCAACTCTCCTCCACAGTGCAGTGGGCGAGAGCGTTTACGCAAGTGAGCGGCGCGCGATTGAATCGCGGTTAGCGGGAGAGTAGGCGCAGTGAGCGGGTGAGATTGACCACTCGATTGCGATCGAGCAGTTGCGCGCACACAATAGCGCCCACGCGCTATCGCATGCCCACGCCTCACGCGAGATTAGACGCGGGCAGACACGTAGAGGAGGTGGGCGAAGAGGCGACTTAAGCCGTCCGATCGTGAGATCAGCTGAACGTGGAGCACGCGTTACGCGTGAGCAGGTGAGCGGCCGCGCGGGCGATGCCCTACTACACCCACGATGGGGCTTTAGCGATGGTTTTATCCGTCACAAAAGACCCCTTATTTAATGTTTTGAGATTTAAATGACCAAATTGCCCTCACTCCTTGCAACTATAAAAGGAGACCCCCTCCACATGAAATTCTCATCCCTTCCTTCTCTTCTCTCACTCTCCAAAGCTCAAGAGAAGCTTGTCCCACACCCGGGATGCTTTTCGCGAGATAAAGTCAATTTTTCGTCCCCCTTTCAGAAGCGGATCCCGTGACGACGACGACGTGCTGCCCCGTTCCCGTTCTTCCTGCTTCATCCTACTCTATTCCTTGTCTTCTAGGCGTCGTCCCATCCGGCTCATCCTCCAAGCGACCATCGGGGAGGATATCTCTCTCCCCATTCTTTTGACTGCTTTCTAGAATAGATTTACTGCTTTCTAGAATAGATTTACTACTTTCTAGTGTAATCATTTTCCCGCTTTCTAGTCATAATGTTTAGTGTAATGAACAATCCTTTCGATAATGAATTCCATGTTCATTCTACATCTCTTTCTGGTTTTTGTTTGTAATATTCTCTCTCTCATTCTCTAACGTGTATTTTTTAAATCAAACGTCCGCCTCCCTGAGTTCGACCCGGGATTTCCATTCCGGTATAAATTTTATTTGTTGAACACGAGTTCTTCGCTTTCATACTACGACAACAGGTTTTCGAAACCAAACATGTTAGCGTAGCAACCTGTGCGTTCAACATTTTGGCACCGTTGCCTGGGAGGCAATGCTATTTGATTTTTTTTTCACGTTTTCCAACTTACAAATCATTTACCTCACTTCTCTCCTTTCTTATTGTGATTGCAGGTACTCTTTTGAGATGAGAAAAAGTGGTAGATTGGAGTAAAGTACTGTGGAAGGTTTTGTAAGTTATCCCCCACCTCCCACCCATTAGTTTTCATTTCATCACATAATAACACAAACATAAATCAACCTAGGTGTTCTTATAAACTCTAAGGTTAGATTGTTTGTTGTTTGACACCTAGACCTGCCTCAACTTCCACATTAAAAAAAGAAAAATAAAAAAAAAATCTCACAGAGGTACACAACCTCATCTGATTTTCAAACTCAACTGGTAAACCAACCTTTGGAGCCGGTACACACATCTAAACACATAATTGAGTAGAAATCAGATTGGGTAATCACTTATGTGCCTAATTAAGTGGTGCAACAGGCCAATTGTTTGAGTTGATTGGGCCGCACCACTTCAATTAAAATCAACTCATCAAGTAGCTGCCGATTAGGTTCAACTCTTAGGGATTTACCAGGCACTCCACATTCTTTTTAAGCTTCAAAGGAAAACATCTTCACCTGTGCTTTCAAAACCTAGTGTGCCAACAAAAATTGTTTGAAAATATCTAAAGTTGAATCCTAAAAGCTACTAAGTAAGATTTGAATGCTAAAATTTACTGCATCAAAAATAATCTTGTTTGAAAACTACTGGTTGTGCACACACACACATCAATCAATCATTAAGGGCACAACCCATATAAAGGGCCCATCACATTCCAAAGCACATTCAAACCTAGCCCTAAATAAAATAGAGTAGACGTTGGCCTTAAGGATTAGACTCACTCTTCATAGCCCAAAACGAGATTATTTTCGATTATTCTGTTTCTACTGTTCAATCTGATGTCTAGATAGGGGAGCAGAATCAAACGATTGTGGCTAGGGGGTACACTACGAACCGGAGATGCAAGCCGAAGGAAGAACCTTCTCCCCAGTCCCTCCTTCTAACTGGTTGAATTGAACAGACAGAAATAGATCAAATCATTTCTTTATCTCAAGACAGGTTGTGGGAGTATGTAGGTCTTTAGGCTAGCCCACTTAAGGACAGGTTTGATTGCTTGTATTGCAGGGCACCTTTCTTCCTCCCATTTCTCATGAATCCTTCCACATATTATACACATTCCCGCTCTTTCCCTCATGTTTTGAATTATCCTTAACATGACGATTATCCCGACTTGTACTATAATCAACCATCAGTTAATTGGGATAACTCGGATTGGGGATACAATTCTGGACCTCAGTGTTTAGGGTCTAACCCTGAACACTATGACTGTGATTTCTATCCTTCTCAGAGCCACATCGATTATAGATCGTCACCCTTTCATGGACAACTTAATATGATCTACAATCAAGAAGGATACACCGATCCTTACCCATCCTCTGATTACACTGCCTTTAGGTCATTACCACCTTTTAAACAATCCAAAATGACCTATTAACTGGAAGGGTATAACGAATCTCAATTCATTAATTCCCTTGCATTGACCCCAAATCCACCCAACCTTGAATCAAATCATTTGGTTTAGGGTAGCCAGGTTCAAGAAAAGGTTCTAGTTAACTTGAGGAATATCATACAAACTTTAGAAGTTCAACCAACACCTTCCATTGAAAGATTGGAGCCCCTAATTGAAATGATTGATGATTTGAACAAGTATTTGTTGGATTGGCTCCAAGATGTTAAGGATAAGAACCCAGGTGAGTTTCTACTTGGGAAGTTAGCGAAATTGAGGATGAGATTTGTAGTAGCTTTAGTTTAATCGTGGGATGATTCCCAGGATGAACTCCCTTCAGGAGAGCCAATGTCAGAACCCACTCAGGCACCTGTTGGGGGGGGCACGTGTTATGAGGCTGACCAGATTGAATTAGAGCAACCAATTAAGGATGATCTGATTTCTTCACCTGAGATCCCTGAGCCAGGGTACAAGGAAATGTATGTCTCCATGGATCAGAAAGTGACAGATAATTTTGGGACATACATTAATATGGATCTTGATTTCTTTGATTCTGATGGTGAAGATAAAATTTGTGAAGTCTCACGTGAGTTTACAGAATATGATTCCTATGAGGTGATTGGGCCTGAGGAATCTGATAGATCATTTGATAGCCCAACAACTGAGGAAACTGATTTTGTTGGGGCTCACATTACGGATCCAGAATCGCATTTTCTGGTGGATTCAATCAAATGCCCTGATTGTCAGTTACACCCCATTGAGCTTATCAATGATTCTATTTTTGAGATAACTAGACCCAGGTCAATTCTAATTCAGCCACATCTTTTAGACTTGGAGATTTTAGATGGGATGATTAATATGAAAGAGGCCCTGGAATTTGACATTCTAAATGAGGAGGAAAGGAGTTGGGAAGTTCTGATTTGGGAAGCAAACTTTGGAGGAAATAGAAGACTGTGTCTAAGGGTTCCATTTCATCTGAAACCATCAAACCAGGACCCTTACAACATCTGTTCTGAGGATGTCCAACCCAAGCACACATTCAATGATTATCCTTTTGAGCTTGAATTCTCTGTAACCCGACTTTTTGGTCTTGGGTTGCATCCTCATAAATCACAAGCTCGACCCCGCTTGCATACTGATTTTAGGTTTTGGGTAATTTTTATCCAGAACCTTAGATATTCTCGATTATGGGGTATGGTTCTGCACCACAATCTAGTCCACATCTGTGGACCTCTACTGGCAGGTCAGAGGTTTCATCTTTTTATCCTAATTCTGACCTACACTTGTGAATTCTTTATTTCTCTTCTTTGTATAGTGTGCCTAGCTGAAGGCACTAAATTCAACACGTATACAGTTCTTTTTAGTTTTTTATCTCGGAGTGAACCTGACATTCACACAATTCAGGTGCTTTCTACTCTATTCCACTCTGTTTTATGTCTTTTTAATACAATGAGGACATTGCATTAGATAGGCATGGGGGGGTGGATATTCATCTCTGAATTTATTCGTCAGCTCCGTAGATTTGTTTTATTTTTTCTTTCACTTATATTAAAAAAATTTGGAATTAGGAAAGAGAACTTGGGTTTAAGAAAATTTTCAATCTTAGGAAATACTACATTATGATCTGAACACAAAGACCCTTCAGGTCTTTGGACTTAATCAGCCCGTGTATCAATTAAAATGTGGATTTATTTTTCGAGTCCTTGCCAACCTGAATTCTATTTTAATTGGAGTAAATAAGTTTGGGTGATAAGTACACGACTTATCAACCTGCCCTCTGATTTGAGGGAACTTTGAGTTTTTAGCATCTACACACTTTCTTTGCACTGACTCGTTGTTCGGCGATTTTAACAGAAATTGGGTAGCTAATGAACCTTCTAGGGTAATATAGCTGGCAAGTTATCATGGGTAACAGCCTATAGGTAGGTTGTCCAGAGCCCAGTCACTGGACCTTTCTCTTTTTGCTACCTTTAGGTAAATCTTAAACCAAGGAAGCCACCTACTTAAAAAAAAAAAAAGAAAAAAAAGTCAAAAAGAAAAAAAAAGAGAAAAGAAAAAAAAATAAATCACACTTCGCCACACGAGTATGGCTGGCAAGTTGTCAGTGGTAACAGCTCATCGATCGGTTATCCAGAACCCAGCTCAATAAATGCATTGAAAATTCCCAAAACACTTAGGAAGAAGCGGAGAAGTAGAATAAACCGGGGAGATATACACTAGATTCACCCTTGTGTTGACCCTGTAAAAAATAAAAGTAGGGAGAAAGCTACCGGTTGTAAAGATATACCTTTAGGCAGAATTCTCTTTTTAAGATCACCTAGAGGCATAGAAATCCAAAGTCCGTTTTAACTGTCGATCAACAAGTCTATCACATTCACAATAAGATGCTTAGAACTTAGGGTTCTCATCAAATCTTAGGTGAGTTGAATGGCCGTAGAAAGCCACTCTTAAACCCTAAAACTTGAAAATCCAGAAGAAATTAGAAAAGAGAAAAAAGAGAAAAATAAATTTTTCTTTGAATAAGGTGAGGGCTTGAGGCGGTCTGCATTTTGGCAGATACTCAGGCACCGTTGTGTCTTTGAAAGTTCAGATCCTAAGTAAACATTTTCTTAATGATTGAAAATAACTCAAGCCCAAATAATCCAACCTAATTCTTTTATAAATAGCATATAAGTTTTGCTAAAGACTAGCAAAAGATAGGCATGGGGGTATGATGTAAACATGCTTACACTACTTAAGATGTCTATTTATGCATGTTCTTAAGCATAGGATTGCATTGCATACTATAAATATTGCATAACATGCATCACTTGCATTTAGATTAGTTTGAATAAAATGGAGGTTAATTGTCTCCTTTTATGTTCATGGACGAGGCAAACTTTTTATCAGGACCTCGGATCGAAGATCCAACCATACAGATGTGATCAGGGCGACGATTGGAGTTCAACGACTCCAAGATCGCCCTAATTAGACATCTGTAGCATCAGATAGAGACCAGGGAACCCTAGAAGATCAAGGGCCAAGATGGTGTGAATTCGTACTTCAAACAACAAATCCAACTACACAGATGGATTCGGATCGACGATCGTAGCCTAACGGCGTGAAAATCGACTCAATCCGACAACTGTGGCACCATCTACATCATCCAAAAGATGGACGGCCAAGATGGCGCCACGTGGCGCCATCTCGGTTGCCCAAATTGGCCTAGCTGAGTTCAGAGCCGACCGCACCCTTCTACCACACGTTGAATCGTGGCCATTGGATCGCCATCCAACGGCCATGGACAACCGCTCCTCAACTCAACCACGTGACCAACTCTCCTCCACAGCGTAGTGGGCGAGAGAGTTTATGCAAGCGAGCAGCGCACGATTGAATCGTGGTTAGCGGGAGAGCGGGCGCGGTGAGTGGGCGTGATTGACCGCTCAATCGCGATTGAGCGGTTGCGCGCGCGCAATAGCACCCACGTGCTATCGCACGCCCGCGCCTCGCGCAAGATCCGACGCGGGCGAGCACGCAGAGGAGGCGGGCGGAGAGGCGACTTAAGCTGTCCGATCTCACGATCGGACGGCTGAGATCAGCTAAACGTGGAGCGCGCGTTATGCGTGAGCAGGTGAGCGGCCGCGTAGGCGGCGCCCCACTACGCCCACGATGGGGCTTTAGCGACGGTTTTATCCGTCACAAAAGACCCCTTATTTAATGTTTTGAGATTTAAATGACCAAATTGCCTTCACTCCATGAAACTATAAAAGGAGACCCCCTCCACATGAAATTCTCATCCCTTCCTTCTCTTCTCTCCCTCTCCAAAGCTCAAGAGAAGCTTGTCCCACACCCGGGATGCTTCTCGTGAGATAAAGTCAATTTTTCGTCCCCCTTTCGGAAGCCGATCCGCGACGACGACGATGACGACGTGTTGCCCGTTCCCGTTCTTCCCGCTTCATCCTCCTTTGTCTTGCTCCGTTCCCCGTCTTCCAAGCGTCGTCCCATCCGGCTCGTCCTCCAAGCGACCGTCGAGGAGGATATCTCTCTCCCCATTCTTTTTACTACTTTCTAGAGTAGATTTACTGCTTTCTTGTGTAATCATTTTCCCGCTTTCTAGTCGTAATGTTTAGTGTAATGAACAATCCTTTTGACAATGAATTCCATGTTCATTCTACATTTCTTTTTGGTTTTTGTTTGTAATATTCTCTCTCTCATTCTCTAACGTGTATTTTTTAAATCAAACATCTGCCTCCCTAAGTTTGACCCGGGATTTCCATTCTGGTATAAATTTTATTTGTTGAACGCAAGTTCTTCGCTTTCATACTACGACGACAGGTTTTAAAAACCAAACACGTTAGCGTAGCAACCCGTGCATTCAACAATTCCTCTTCCCAATTGTTCCAGTTCGTTGACATCTAATACAGGCCTTAACAAAATTATGAGAATCCTTAAATAACGAAGGCCACCAAAAATCAGACTGGAAAACCTTAAAAGTAGTTTTCTTAGCACCAAAGAGTCCTCCACAATGAATTTCATGGCAAAAACTTAGCACATTTTGTTGTTCCTCTTCAGGCACACAACATCTCAATACTTGGTCTTATCCAATTCTAAATAATTCAGGCTCTTCCCAATGAAAATATCTTGCTTGGGAAATGAATCTCTTTCTTTTCTGCTCATCCCAAGAGCCAGGAGTTTCTCCAGTGACCAAGTAGTTTACGGTATCAGCATACCAAGGTAAAGTTGGTGTTACCGCCATCAAGGTTTCATCGGGAAATATCTCACGGATGTCTCCGGAAAGAGAGTCATTAAGTGGAAGGCGAGACAGGTGGTCAGCCACAACATTTTCTACTCCTTTCTTTTCACGTATCTCCAAGTAAAATTCTTGAAGGAATAGGATCCACCTAATCAAACGTGTCTTAGAATCTTTCTTAGCAATGAGATGTTTCACTGCTGCATGATCAGTGAAAATAACCACCTTAGACCCAAGAAGATAAGACCTAAACTTCTCCAGAGAAAAAACTACAGCAAGTAATTCCTTTTCAGTGACGGTGTAGTTTTGCTGTGGTTCGGTAAAGCCTTGCTGGCATAATGCAGCACATGAGGTCTTCCCTCAACCCTTTGTCCAAGGACTGCTCCCACTGCATAATCCGAAACATCACACATCAGCTCAAATGGAAGTGTCCAATCAGGAGCTCGGAGAATAGGTGTAGAGGTCAAGGCCTCCAAAGTTTGAAAGGCCTCGGCACACTTTGAATCAAAATTGAAGGAAGATTCCTTCGCCAACAAGTCACAAAGTGGCCTAGAAATTTTACTAAAATTTTTAATAAAGCACCTATAAAAGCTGGCATGGCCTAGAAAGGATCTAATCTGTTTGACATTCATGGGAAATGGGAGTTTGGAAATAGAATCAATCTTGGCTTTATCTACTTCCAAACCTCGCTCAGACACAACATGCCCAAGTATAATTCCTTTTTGTACCATGAAATGACTTTTCTCCCAGCTGAGGACTAAACTAGTCTCCTTACATCGCTTCAACACATTCTCTAGGTGCAGGAGACATTGGTCGAAAGATGAGCCATAAATGGAGAAGTCATCCATAAACACTTCAACACACTAGTCAATCATGTCCGAAAAATAGACATCATACACCGCTGGAAGGTTGTAGGGGCATTACATAATCCAAACGGCATACGCCTGAATGCAAAAGTACTGTAAGGACTCGTGAATGTCATCTTCTCTTGGTCATCAAGGAAGACTGCAACCTAGTTGTACCCAAAATATCCATCGAGAAAGTAATAATACTTATTCCCTGCCAATTTCTCGAGAATTTGATCAATAAAAGGCAAGGGAAAGTGATCCTTCTGGGTAGCGATGTTCAGCTTGCGGTAATTGATGAGAACCTCATCATGAGCCATAACTAGCTTATTTTGACCTAATACAAAGGATAAAAGCTCCTACATAACTCAAGGAAAGGCTTAACTCAGAGAATTCTAAGTTTAAGGAGAAAACAAGTCATAAGGGGTAAAAATGTAATTTTACCAGTATAATCTGCATACAGGGTAATTCAGGGTCCAAACATAGGTCAAACAAACCGAATAAGAAGGAAAGTGGGATGATCTGATAAGGGCTACAGCAATTCCAAGGAACTAAATGATAATCTGTAACCTTAAAACAAACCCACTTCAATTCACGAGGTTCGAGGTAAAGTAAAAATAGAATAAACCCTCTAAAATTCATAGAAAAATAATCTCTAGGGTTTAGAACCTTCAATTTGGCCTTCGGAACCCATTTTGACCTACATTGAGAACCATGCCCAATTAATAACTTAATTTGGGTTTTTGCATAAATTGATCGGTCAAACAAGGTTTTATCTAGAAATAAAATTCACCATCAGAATTCTTAGGTCCTAATTAGTCACGTATAAAAACTTGAGCCTAAGAAGAAACCTTCTTGACCAACTTTACATTTTGGTCCTCATCTATTTACTTTTTGGCCCTCAACTTTTGAACCCTCGCATTTTGGCCCCTAACTCTTCTTCGTTCTTTACATTCAGGTCCTCCCTGCAAAACCTGCCAGCACCACACTCCAGCGACCTTGCGCGGAGCATGGCGCCGCGCAGGGTAAGGGGGAGGGCCTGCCAGGTCAAATGGGGGTGCCCTACGTCGTCAGCCGTCGCAGGAACACCCCCCTGGTCGCTGCAACCCACCATACCGGCCGTGCGAACGCACGGACGGTATGGGTCTCCTTCTTTCGGCGTCCTCCGGCGAGGGAGACACGTCGTCTCCCTCCGCCCTCCTCTCTGATTCCGCCCCTATAAATACCCCCGTCGCTCCGCCGTTCTTGTCAGCTCGGTCCTGACGGAGAAACACCCTCTTTTCACTCTCTTCCCACTCCGACAGGAAGCCCTCCAGCTCCAGCGGTTTTTCCCTCCTCCTCCTCGTCGTTCTGCCGCACTACCAGCAGCACAGCTGCCTTCCCCTACTCTTCCCGCGCCGCGCCGCACCCAGCGCGCGCCTCTCCAACCCTCTCCTCGCCGTCGCTCCTTCCTCTGGGCAGCTTCTTCTCCGGCGACAGTCGATACGACTGTCGCCTGTTCCGGCCCCTCCTTGTCCTGCTAAGTAGGTATAACTTCTCACCTTTCTCCCCTCTTCCTTTTCCTCACTTTAAACCCTTACTGTCGCCCTCGATTCCGACCAATCGCCCTCACCTTCTCCACCTCCGGCCACACTCCGGCAACCCGCTCCCATCACTCCAGCACCCCACACGGCTCGCCGACCTGCACATAATCTCCGCCTCCTCACCCTGATCCATTTCCGCCCTTCCAATTCCCGCCACCCGACCTCTGCAAATCCACCGAACACACCCACTTCCCGACCCACAGTTCGAACTAGGGCAGCCCCAGCATGTCGCCCCATGCCTCGCCACCACCCGCACGAGCTTCGCCGCACTCTGGCGAAGCTCCCGGCACCTTCTGATTAGGCCGAGAGGCCGTTTTGCTGTGAACAGGTCACCCGTCCTCCGCCGCCATTGCTGTGCAGAAGGAGCTGCCTCCGCCTGCAGCTGCAGCCTCGCTACGCCCATTCAGAATCCCAGGTTGCGTGGGGTGTCTTCGCGAAGAATCCCAGGTCCGCAGCAGGGGCGAGGGCCTCGCGTAAAGCCGCAAGTACCAGCTGGTTCCTCCGCGCAGGCGCCAAATTGGGGTGGGACATTTAGTCCCACCTCGGAAGGCTCTGGAGCGGCGCAGCGATACAAATTGAAAACGTGCTGGAGGCTTATCGCCTCAGCACACGGGGTGAGGTCCCTCTCACACCGTCTCACCAGGCCCATCCGCGAGCTCATCACGCGGATCCGGCCCACCCGACCCGACTTTTCTGGCACTCCTCGCCCACCACTCACGCCGGTGGGCCTGGACCCGGGCGTGACCCGTACCCGACTACCCGGCAGCTCTGGGAGAGCTTTCCTAAGAGCGGCTTCTGTGAGAGAGAAACGCGGGGGGGGGAGGGTAGAGTGGGTTTTGCCGTCTCTGATTGGAACTTTGAGTGTGCAGGCACAGGTGAAGGGACTGCGGAAGGGCTGAAGAGAAGAAGAAGAAGACTGAAGGAAGAAGAGTAGCCAGCAGGTCGAAGCAAAGAAGAAGAAGACAAGCGAGGCAGAGAAGAAGGCTGACGAAGACTGAAGGAAGGAGCACCGAGCGGCACAGTAGCAGCGGCGACTTAAGTCGTCTGAGTGGAAAATTAGACGACGCTCTGAAGGCAGAAAAGAAAGAAGAAGAACATCACCACTGCTGCAGATAAAGAAGACAGAAAGAAAAAGAAGAAAGAAGGAGAGACGACGTCCTGACAGCAAAAGCAGAAGAAGAGCACGAGAAGAAGATCTGAAGAACAGAAGGCAGAAGAAGAAGACCACAAGGAGATAAACAAAGAAGAAGAAACCAAAAGCCAAAGAGAAGAGAAAACAAAGAGGAAGAAAGAAGAGAAGAAGAAGTCAAATTTTCATCTCTCTCCCTCTCTCTCTCTCTTTATTTTTGTAATAAGAATTTGTACCCCTAGAACACAACTTGCTCCCTGAGTTCGACCTCGGGAACTCTTTTATTTTCCGAGTAAAAAATTATATATTTGAAATGATGGCAATAACTGGCTATACTACAACGCTATAATAAAACCTAGTTATCTTTGGCCACCATTCCTTCATTGGCGCCGTTGCCGGGGAGCAACGGCTATTCTAGAGGTAAACATTCCTATTTCTTTTTAGTTTCTGATAATCTCCTCTCTTTTGTGCAGCTACAGGAAATCAAGAAGACAAGCAACCGCACGACAACCACTCTGAGGACAAGTAATTTTTTTCCTCTCACTATTAACCCCTAAACTCTAAAGAGGAAGAAAAGAAAAGAACAAGCAATATAGGGCTAACCTGTCTTCCATACTTAGTAACCATAAAAGTTGCATGTTTTCAACCCATTATTCCTGCACACTATTAAGGGTATTTAAGGGCTAACACATTCTTGCTTGAGCCCTAATTACCCAACAAAGAGCTAACTGGACCAAGTAGAGCCAACCTAGGATCCAACACTAGGGATTTAGAGACACACTCCTTAAGCAAGAATTGAGAAAACCAAATGAAGTGTGCCCAAGCCCTTGTCTGAAAATACCTATTCAAAGAAAACCTAAAACAATTGGCTCTCTAAACACTTGAACCCTAAAAGAAAGGACCCAAAAGCTCTCAAAGGAACAAGAGGTAAAGTTGACCCCTTGGGTCAACCAACCTTAAAATTAGGTCACTTTCTCACTCGAAATACCTAAGAGTTCAAGTGTAACTTTAAGCACCCTGATCTTAAACTAAAATTGGTAGACTTAAGAGGTCAAGATCCCCATTCTGGTCTACCTGGAACCGCAGTGACAAGAGAGGTCGGGTGGGGGAAACCCTGTAACCCGTGGGGACGCTCTACCGGGTAGGGGTCTTCGCGGGACTCTCCCTCTCTGGCTGCCCAGGTAATTCTCAGGTGGACGATCTTTCTGATCAAGGGGTCCATCTGCCCCGCACCTCTATAGTCACCCAACACATTTTTGGGTGACTTGATTGGGTCCAGCACCTTCTAAACTCATCTCTCCCAACAGTGCATGTACGGTAGGAGGTCCTTAAGACCACCCTTAAGACCTCCTTTAGAAATTCACTCTCGTCAAGGCCAAGCCTCGACGCCCGTGTTTGTGCAGCAACCCCCTCACATTATTCTCTCTTCTGATTCAGAACCAAGTTCTTCTTCTTCCCCCATCATGGCTCAGCCAGTTGAGGAAGAAAATAATCTGGAGCACCAGCTCCAACGACTCAATGACCTCTTCCAAAACTTCATGCACCCACCACAGCGTCCTATGATGCGGGACCACTACAATCCTGCTGCGGTGGCCATTGAGCCTCGAGTCAGAATCCCGATTGGAGGACCTGATTCTAAATTGAAGCCCAATATGATTCATGCTATACCTAAATTCCATGGGCTTAATTCTGAAGATCCCTTCCAGCACATCAAACAGCTAAAGCACCTGGCCCAAACTTTTGGGTCAGATGCGCAAAATCAGGATATTCTTCTCATGAAGATGTTCTCCTTTTCTCTTATGGACAAGGCCGCCCATTGGTATCAAACTTAGACCTAGCCGATCAACACTTGGAAAGAACTTCAATCCGAGTTTTTGAAAAAGTTTTTTCCCGTTGGTCGGACCAACGCCTTGCGCCATCAGATTACACACTTCACTCAACAATCAGGAGAACCTCTCCATGATTCATGGGATCGTTTTCAGGATCTCATGAGAAAGTGCCCCCACCACGGAGTTCCTAAATGGAAACAGGTCCAATCTTTTTACCAGGGACTCCGTGAGGACATCCGCCTTTTCGTCAATGCAACTTGCGGAGGAAATATCATGGGTCAACATGAAGACACCGTGTGGGAGATTCTCGAAAACATGTGCGAGAACTCCATCAACAATGACTCCATGGGATTATTCGACAGGACGAATACCCGCGCAGCGACGAATCTTAGGGGAGCACATGAGACGCAGGGCCTGTCCGCATCAGTCGATCTGGAATTAATGGCCAGTCGATTGGACAAGGTTTCAATCATTGAGAAGAAGGTGGATGAGCTGACTCAGCACTTGCAGTGAGCCACCTCTGCGCATAACTCCTTTGCACAACCTCCTTCCACACAGGAAACTGTGCAAAACATTCTCCACCGATCTTCCCCTAGGATGGATCCATATCCATCCCCATCTGATTCTCGGATCGGAGGATCATCCGATCCTATCTACACCAGCCCGGGGAATTCCATTCCCCCTTTCCCTGATTCTCTAGAGGTTCCTCAGACCTGCGAGGACCTCAACACCATCCAGAACGATCCATTTTCCAACACCTACAACCCTGGATGGCGAAACCATCCCAATTTTCAGTGGGCGGGAAATTCCCAAACCCAAAGACCACCTTTTCAGTCCCGCCCACAACCCTCTCGTCATTACCAGCCGCCTCAACCTCGGCCCAACCCTACTTATCCATCAGGGCCAAATCAGGATCAAATGTCCCTAATCCTTCAGAATCTGGCTGACATTCAAAGAACGAATGCGGCTATTCAAAAACAACACAAGGACGAACTTACAGAGGTTAGAACTCAATTGGCCCAGTTGGCAAATTCTCGCCAGCCAGGCACACTCCCTTCCCAACCTCTTCCTAACCAGAATAACGTGCCGACCCAGAAGCGCGTTATGAATCCAAATTTAGGCCACGTACAATGGATTTATCAATCCCCTACTACTCCATCTCCAGATGAGATGGAAGCTTCAACTTCTTATGCAGGATTTCAGCAGCAGCCACCCCTCTTACCAAACCCAAACCAAAATCAGGCCGGATTAAATTCTGTAACAACACGTAGTGGTAAAACAACTCAAGACCCGCATTATCCGAACCACTCCAAGCCTGATAACCATGACCCTAGGATAGTTATCCAAGATACCACTGTCCCAGATCAAGAACCCGGACCTATCCTAGAAGAACCAACCAAGGTCCCATTCCCTGAAGCCTTAACCAAAGGGAAGAGACGAACCAAGCCCGTGGCACCTGAGCAGGACCTGGTCAAGCTCTTTGAGCAAGTCCACATAAACATCCCCTTGATGGATGCAATCCACCACGTACCGGCTTATGCACGATTTTTAAAGAATGTGTGTACACCCCAGCGTAAGCCGCGAACCAAGAGTGGGAGTCCAATTGTTCTGTCAGAGCAAGCCAGCTCTGTAATCCTAAGCAGACTCCTACCCAAGGCTAAAGATCCTGGTACTCCCCTGATTTCCTGCAAGATAGGTGATACACAATTTGATAGAGCATTGCTAGACTTGGGTGCTTCCATAAATCTGATACCCACATCCTTACTTAACCATCTAGAAGAATCTGAGCTGAAACCAACTGAGGTGACATTACAATTAGCAGATCGATCTATAAAGTCACCAAAAGGGATTCTCGAGGATGTTATTGTGAGAGTGCAGGATTTCTACTTTCCTGTAGACTTCATAGTCTTCGATATGGATGCACCTGAGAACCCTAGGGATACACCAATCATCTTAGGGAGACCTTTCTTGGCTACTGCTAGAGCCAACATTAGCTATGAGGAGGGCCAAATAGAGCTCAAATTTGGGAATCAAACACTGAAAATTGATATATTTAAGGCCCAACAAGGAATCAATTGCGGTGTCATCGAACAGATTTGTGACATTAGGACTTTGGTTGATGAAACACACTTCCAGAATGATCTAATTATACCTCATCAACCGCAGAAAGATCTTGATCCGCAAACTGAGGAGTCGAATCCAGATATGAACAACCCAGTAACTCCCACCCTTGAACCTCACATCTATACTGAACCACCCGCTGCTGCTGATAACCCCATCCTCGAACTGAAGCCCCTTCCTGCTCACTTGAAATACATGTTTTTGGGTTCTAATCCGACCCTTCCTGTGATTATCAATTCCAACCTCAGTCCTGAACAGGAATCCCGTCTGATTGTTGTCCTTCAGCAACATCGCAGAGCCATCAGGTGGACTCTCGATGATTTGACTGGAATAAGTCCCTCTTATTGTACTCATCATATCTATTCAGAAGAGGGCACACGACCTTCTCGTGAAATGCAGAGACACTTAAACCCCAATCTGCAGGAGGTCATGAAAAAGGAGATCATCAAGTGGTTAGATGCCGGAATCATCTACCCAATCTCCGATAGTCGTTGGGTGAGCCCAATTCAGGTCGTACCCAAGAAGGCAGGACTCACCACTATAACGACTGAGACCGGAGAAATCATTCCTACCCGATTAGCCAACTCGTGGAGAGTCTGTATAGATTACCGCCGACTCAATTCCTCCACGAAGAAGGATCATTTCCCACTACCTTTCATTGATCAAATTCTCGAAAAACTTGCGGGAAATAGGTTCTTCTGCTTTCTTGACGGGTACTCCGGTTACAACCAGGTGGCAATCCATCCTGAGGACCAAGAAAAGACCACGTTCACCTGCCCCTTCGGAACATACGCTTTCCGAAGGATGCCTTTCGGTCTTTGCAATGCACCCGCTACTTTTCAGCGATGCATGCTTGCCATATTCTCAGATATGGTAGGTGATTATCTGGAAGTCTTCATGGATGACTTTTCAGTTTTCGGAGCATCATTCGACGATTGCCTCCAACACTTGGTCCAGATACTCAGGCGGTGCATCGATGTGAATTTGGTTCTTTCCTGGGAAAAGAGCCATTTCATGGTGCCTGAGGGAATTGTCCTGGGGCACTCAATTTCAGAAAAAGGCATCCAAGTGGACCGAGCTAAGGTTGATCTGATTTCTCACCTTCCTATGCCTAGCTCGATCAAGGACATCCGATCTTTTTTGGGGCATGTTGGTTTTTATCAACGATTTATCCCTGATTTTTCAAAAATCACGCACCCCCTGACCACTCTTCTCTCCAAGGATGTACCTTTCGAAATTTCCCAGGAATGCACTCAAGCATTTGAGATCCTGCATGACTGAGTAACCCAAGCCCCGATCCTACAGTCCCCTGATTGGTCTCAACCCTTTGAGATCATGTGAGATGCATCCGACTTCGCTGTAGGAGCGGTTTTGGGGCAGAGAATTGACGGGAAACCTGTGGTCATTTACTACGCCAGCAAAACACTCGATGAGGCTCAGCGTAACTATACGGTTACTGAGAAAGAGCTGCTAGCTGTAGTATTTGCCCTAGAAAAATTCAGATCATACCTTCTGGGTTCCCGTGTCATCATATACTCGGATCACACAGCTGTGAGGCATCTCCTTGCAAAGAAGGACGCGAAACCTCGATTAATCCGATGGATCTTGCTGTTGCAAGAATTTGACCTTGAGATTCGCGACAAAGCGGGAAAACAAAATGTGGTAGCTGATCACTTGTCCCGTCTTCCTTCTGAAATAATTGACCCTTCCGGACCCATCACTGAGCATTTTCCCGATGAGCACCTGCTGACTATCGGTACTCGCCTTCCATGGTTTGCTAATGTAGTAAATTACTTAGCATCTCATCAGATCCCGTCCGATTGGCCAAAGGCCAAGAAGGAAAAATTACGCTCCGATGCCAAGTATTACATTTGGGAAGACCCGTACCTCTTCCGCATAGGTGCTGATCAGATCATCCGGAGATGTGTCCCGGAAGAGGAAATCAGCAATGTCCTCTCTTTCTGCCATGACCAGGCATGCGGTGGCCATTTCGCCGGGCATAAAACCGCATCAAAAGTCCTCCAGTGCGGCTTTTACTGGCCCACACTGTTCAAAGACGCGTACAGTCACTGCAAGGCATGCAATCGTTGCCAGACTTTGGGCAACATGAGCCATCGCGACATGATGCCTATGCAACCAATTCTAGTATGCGAAATCTTTGATGTTTGGGGGATTGATTTTATGGGCCCCTTTCCTGTTTCGAATGGTTTCGAATACATTCTGTTGGCTGTGGACTACGTGTCCAAATGGATCGAAGCCATACCGACCCGAACCTGTGATCACAAAATCGTTCTCAAATTCATTCATCAAAACATTTTCTCAAGGTTCGGGATTCCTCGTGCAATGATCTCTGATGGGGGGACCCATTTCACAAATGCTCAATTTAGGTCACTGATGACCAAATACGGGGTGTCTCACCGAATCTCTACTCCTTATCACCCCCAAACTAATGGTCTAGCTGAGCTGTCTAATCGGGAGATCAAGAAAATCCTGCAAGTCACTGTTCGGCCTGACAGGAAGGACTGGTCGTCCCGACTTCCGGAAGCATTGTGGGCCTATAGGACCGCCCACAAAACCCAATTTGGCATGTCTCCCTTTAGACTGGTGTACTGAAAGGCGTGTCACCTTCCCGTAGAACTGGAGCATAAAGCCTATTGGGCAGTACGGAACTGTAATCTAGATTTTTCGAAGGCTGGAACCCACAGAAAACTTCAAATCAGCGAGAACGATGAATTACGCCTAGACGTGTATGAGAACTCGTGAATCTACAAGGAGCGGGTTAAAGCCTTCCACGGCAAGCATATCTCGAGAAAAATCTTTCATCCTGGTCAGAAGGTCCTACTCTTTGATGCCCGACTCAAACTTTTCCTAGGAAAACTGCGATCCAAGTGGGTCGGACCATATTTAGTCCGACAAGTTTTTAGAAATGGAGCTATCGAAATCAGTCCACTCAGCCACAATTCCGAACCTTTCATCGTGAATGGTCAGAGACTCAAGCCGTTCATCGATGTGACTTCTACTGATTTGGCTGAAGCATCTTATATCCTCCATTCCCCTTGAGCTCATTGCGCCCAGCCGATGGCGTAAAACTCAGCGCTTAACGGGAGGCAACCCGTCATTTTCCAGAAAATCCAAAACTTTTTCTGACACCTTTTTGCACTTAAGGTTCACCCTTGTAGACAGCCGACCCCACCTCAGATGCTTGCATCTGGGATTAGAAATCGTCCGCAAAATTCAACCTGACCCATTCACTCATCCAAATTTCTATCTTAAGGAATGAACTAAGTTGAATAAAAACCCCTTAGGTTACAATGACATTGCAAATCTTAGGCATGGGGGGGTATGAAAGTGCAAAACTTGTAAGAAAAGGTTTCAAACAAAAAATTCACATATGCCAAAAACACCATAAAAATTAAAAAAAATTTTCGAAAAAGAATAAGAGGAAAAGAGGAGAAGGAAATTTTGTGAAGGAGAAGAGAAAAGAAACAAAAGGAAAAAAAGGAGCACAAAATATGAGAAAAAAGTAATAGTCATTAGTAAGGAACTAAGGAATTAACCTAAGTTCTAGACCTCATTCAAGAAAATAATTGAAAAGTGCATAATGAGATTAGTAAGAACGCAAACCTTAGGCATTCTTGAATAGACTCTTAGTACCCATTAAGATCTAGACATTCCTCAAGAGGTTGAGGAAAATGAAAAGCTGAAGTATTAGGTCCAAGGCTTAGGGAGTATTTGGCCTCGTTAACTAATTTTTGATTTACGGGACTTAGTAACCTAAGCACCCTAACCTCACACATAGCCTGGTTCAGTAAGCGTAAAAATCAAAATCACGCAGAAGCGTCGCAAAATTCTAAAAAGTACACCTAGAGTAGGAGCGGCCGATCAACACAAGTTGATTTGGACGAGTTCCCAGCGCAGAGAGGCGGGAAATCCCCTCGAAGATGCGTAACAAAATATCATCTCCTCGGTGCTTGTCTCTTAGGATATTTACATATCCTACTGGGGGCATGTAAGCACTCTGCTGGTTCAGATTCCATGGATGGTATTATCTCGAAGTGTCAATTGCCAGGGTCTGGATTCGGCCACGGAACACCATGGATGGGATTATCTCGAAATCTCAATAGCCAGGGTTCCGGGGGTTGCCATGGGTGGTGCTATCTCGAAGCATCGATTGCCAGGAACCCTTGAGGATTGATGATGGGAGCAAGGAATCTGATACAGACCGTGTTGAAAAGCCAATCCTAGGCTAGAACTAAAAAGAAAAAGAGAGAGAAAACTCTCCAAACAGAAAAACTTTCTATCTCTCTCTTATAAAACGCACTGCGAACTGAGCCAAGGCTAAAATCATTTCAAGCACGGGTGCTTTAACCACAAAGTCCAATAAACCTTAGGTTAGTTCTTGTGGGCCTTAAAAACCTTTGCTAAAGACTGAGGCTAAGGCTAGACAGATTTGGATCTTGATTGGTACTAGAGTACCTTTTAGGCCTATGGTCAGCATTCTAACCTAATCTAAGTTTAAATGAAAAAGCACTTATCTGAAGCTATTAAGAACTTCATGGTCTAGAACAAGGGTTGAAACCTTAAGTTTTTGCTAAGGGACTAGCAAAAGCTAGGCATGGGGGTATGATGAGAACCTCATCATGAGCCATAACTAGCTCATTTTGACCTAATACAAAGGATAAAAGCTCCTACATAACTCAAGGAAAGGCTTAACTCAGAGAATTCTAAGTTTAAGGAGAAAACAAGTCAGGGTCCAAACATAGGTCAAACAAATCGAATAAGAAGGAAAGTGGGATGATCTGATAAGGGCTACAGTAATTCCAAGGAACTAAATGATAATCTGTAACCTTAAAACAAACCCACTTCAATTCACGAGGTTCGAGGTAAAGTAAAAATAGAATAAACCCTCTAAAATTCATAGAAAAATAATCTCTAGGGTTTAGAACCTTCAATTTGGCCTTCGGAACCCATTTTGACCTACATTAAGAACCATGCCCAATTAATAACTTAATTTGAGTTTTTGCGTAAATTGACCGGTCAAACAAGGTTTTATCTAGAAATAAAATTCACCATCAGAATCCTTAGGTCCTAATTAGTCACGTATAAAAACTTGAGCCTAAGAAGAAACCTTCTTGACCAACTTTACATTTTGGTCCTCATCTATTTACTTTTTGGCCCTCAACTTTTGAACCCTCGCATTTTGGCCCCTAACTCTTCTTCGTTCTTTACATTCAGGTCCTCCCTGCAAAACCTGCCAGCACCACACTCTGGCGACCTTACGCGGAGCATGGCGCCGCGTAGGGTAAGGGGGAGGGCCTGCCAGGTCAAATGGGGTGCCCTGCGTCGTCAGCCGTCGCAGGAACACCCCCCTGGTCGCTGCAACCCACCATACCGGCCGTGCGAACGCACGGACGGTATGGGTCTCCTTCTTCCGGCGTCCTCCGGCGAGGGAGACACGTCGTCTCCCTCCGCCCTCCTCTCTGATTCCGCCCCTATAAATACCCCCGTCGCTCCGCCGTTCTTGTCAGCTCGGTCCTGACGAAGAAACACCCTCTTTTCACTCTCTTCCCACTCCGACAGGAAGCCCTCCAGCTCCGGCGGTTTTTCCCTCCTCCTCCTCGTCGTTCTGTCGCACTACCAGCAGCAGAGCTGCCTTCCCCTACTCTTCCCACGCCGCGCCACACCCAGCGCGCGCCTCTCCAGCCCTCTCCTCGCCGTCGCTCCTTCCTCTGGGCAGCTTCTTCTCCAGCGACAGTCGATACGACTGTCGCCTGTTCCAGCCCCTCCTTGTCCTGCTAAGTAGGTATAACTTCTCACCTTTCTCCCCTCTTCCTTTTCCTCACTTTAAACCCTTACAGTCGCCCTCGATTCCGACCAATCGCCCTCACCTTCTCCACCTCCGGCCACACTTCGGCGACCCGCTCCCATCACTCTAGCACCCCACACGGCTCGCCGACTTGCACATAATCTCCGCCTCCTCACCCTGATCCATTTCCGCCCTTCCAATTCCCGCCACCCGACCTCTGCAAATCCACCGAACACACCCACTTCCCGACCCACAGTCCGACCTAGGGCAGCCCCAGCACGCCGCCCCATACCTCGCCACCACCCGCACGAGCTTCGCCGCACTCTGGCGAAGCTCCCGGCACCTTCTGATTAGGTCGAGAGGCCATTTTGCTGTGAACAGGTCACCTGTCCTCTGCCGCCATTGCTGTGCAGAAGAGCTGCCTCCGCCTGCAGCTGCAGCCTCGCTACGCCCATTCAGAATCCCAAGTTGCGTGGGGTGTCTTCGCGAAGATTCCTAGGTTCGCAGCAGGGGCGAGGGCCTCGCCTAATGCCGCAAGTACCAGCTGGTTCCTCCGCGCAGGCGCCAAATTGGGGTGGGACATTTAGTCCCACCTCGGAAGGCTCTGGAGCGGCGCAGCGATACAAATTGAAAACATGCTGGAGGCTTATCGCCTCAGCACACGGGGTGAGGTCCCTCTCACACCGTCTCACCAGGCCCATCCGTGAGCTCATCACGCGGATCCGGCTGACCCGACCTGACTTTTCTGGCACTCCTCGCCCACCACGCACGCCGGTGGGCCTGGACCCGGGCGCGACCCGTACCCGACTACCCGGCAGCTCTGGGAGAGCTTTCCTAAGAGCGGCTTCTGTGAGAGAGAAACGCGGGGGGGGAGGGTAGAGTAGGTTTTGCCGTCTCTGATTGGAACTTTGAGTGTGCAGGCACAGGTGAAGGGACTGCGGAAGGGCTGAAGAGAAGAAGAAGAAGACTGAAGGAAGAAGAGCAGCCAGCAGGTCGAAGCAAAGAAGAAGACAAGCGAGGCAGAGAAGAAGGCTGACGAAGACTGAAGGAAGGAGCACCGAGCGGCACTGTAGCAGCGGCGACTTAAGTCGTCTGAGTGGAAAATCAGACGACGCTCTGAAGGCAGAAAAGAAAGAAGAAGAACATCACCACTGCTGCAGATAAAGAAGACAAAGAAAAAGAAGAAAGAAGGAGAGACGACGTCCTGACAGCAAAAGCAGAAGAAGAGCACGAGAAGAAGATCTGAAGAATAGAAGGCAGAAGAAGAAGACCACAAGGAGATAAACAAAGAAGAAGAAACCAAAAGCCAAAGAGAAGAGAAAACAAAGAGGAAGAAAGAAGAGAAGAAGAAGCCAAATTTTCATCTCTCTCCCTCTCTCTTTATTTTTGTAATAAGAATTTGTACCCCTAGAATACAACTTGCTCCTTGAGTTCGACCTCGGGAACTCTTTTATTTTCCGAGTAAAAAATTATATATTTGAAATGATGGCAATAACTGGCTATACTACAACGCTATAATAAAACCTAGTTATCTTTGGCCACCATTCCTTCAGTAATCAATGCAGACCCTCCATCCAATTGAGGGTCTAGTGACAACTTATTCACCTTGGTCATTAAATTCCACAGTAAAGCCTGCCTTCTTTGGCACCACATGAATAGGACTTACCCATTCACTATCTACAATGGGATATATGATCCCAGCATCCAACCACTTCAGGATTTCCTTTTTAACCACCTCCCTCATATTCGGGTTCAGACATCTCTGCATGTCCCTAAATGGCTTGGTTGAATCATCAGTATAAATGTGGTGCATGTAGAGTGTAGAGTCTATACCCTTAATGTCAGCAATGCTCCAAGCAGTAGCTTCCTTATGCCTAGACAAGCATTCAATCTAGGCTCCTTCCTGTGCCTCAGATAGCACAGTCGAAATGATAACGGGGAGCGTATCATTGGCACCTAGGAAGACGTACTAGAGAGTGTCAGGGAGGGGTTTCAACTCAAGGTCGGGGGCTTGTATGGTTGAGGGTTTCATAATAGATGTCCCCATCTCAGGTAGTAGATCTACCTTAGGCAGAGATGATGGGGGAAGAGACTCAGCAGAAACACCCAACAACTCCTCAAGTTCAAGTATATCCCCTTCACATTCCTCCAAGATATGGGAATGCTCATTTAGCATGACATGCTGAAGGGGGTCATCACATAACATTGTAAGGGTTGCTTCTTCAGTCAGGTCATCTATCACCTCAACTTGCGAACAATCCTCAAGTCCGGCTTGTTTGTAAGCATCAAACACATTTAGCCAGATTTTCTTGTTCCCAAAGCCCATTTTCATTGCCCTAGTATTGCAGTTGATTGAAGCATGCGAAGTTGCAAGGAAGGGGCGGCCCAAAATGATGGAGGGTTTGGTTGGCTTGTTGGTAGGGTCAATGTCCAAAACTAAGAAGTCAACAGGAAAGAAGAAATCCTCCACTCTTACGAGGACATCTTCCAAAATTCCCTAAGGTGTCTTAAGTGATCGATCAGCAACTTGAAGGATTACAAGGCTAGGCTTCAGATTGCTTCCCCTAAGTTGTTCATGCACGTAGCTCGGAAGGATGTTCACCCCCGCACCTAGATCAAGTAGAGCCTCATCAATCTGTAAGTCAGCAATAACCACTAAGATGTACAGGGCTCCTGGATCCTTTAGTTTCGGGGGTGTGCCATGTTGAACAATTGAGCTAACAGAATCAGGCAGGACAACTTTTGATTGGACCTATTTCCTAGATTGCTTCTTTTTCATGCATAGGTCCTTTAAGAAGCGGGCATAAGACGGAATATGCCTGATAGCTTCAAGCAAAGGTAGGTTAATCTGCACTTGCTTGAAAGTTGCCATGATCTCATCCATCTTATCTTTGGCTTCAGATGAGCCAGTAGAAGTCTACCCAGAGGTGGATAAGTGCTCTGGAAAGGGAACTCTCGATCTCTGGGTGGAAGGGTTGTCATGTCGAGTAAGGGGTGGAACGGGGGCAACTTCTTCCGGTGAGGTGATTTCAAGCGGAGAGGATTTGGGCAAGTCTTCTCCGGTGGGGGTGAAAATCGGGGTGGATGGTTTTTTAGGGGGTGAGACTATAGGAGAATCGGGTTTGGAAATTTCTTTCCCACTCCTCAGAATAGTCACTGCCTGAGCATGCTCCCTAAAGATAATCCCTTTTCCTTTAGGATTCTCCTCAGCAGCACTGGGGAGCTTCCCAGTTTCCCTCTGTCTAACGACCTCAACAAGGTGTCCTATTTGTGATTTCATCTCATGTATAGCCTTGTCATGAGATTGGATGATGGCACTTTAACTTTCTTGCATGGTTCTCAACATTGCCTTCAATTCATCCATCTCAGAGGTCTTAGGTTGGGCAAAGGTCTGAGGTTGGTTCATTTGATGGTTTTGAAAGGATTGTAGTTTATAATTCCCTGAATTTGAGACATTTCCTTGTGTCCATGAAAAGTTTGGGTGGTTCCTCCATCCCTCATTATAAGTGTTGGAAAAAGGGTCATTACGAGGTTTAGGACGGAACCCTTGAGCGGCATTCAGATCTGCTTGTACAAGCTTAGGGAATTGGGAGGCCAAGTGGCAATCCACAGTGGCGTGTGTATTGCCTTGGCAAATTGAGCATTCGGAAGCTTGGGATGTGGAGGTGTTAGATACGAATTGACTCGAGTTCGACATAAGCCTTTCCATGTTTTGATTCAATAATTGAATCTAATAGGCTAAATTCTAGGTGTCCCTTGCCTCATTCACCTCCAACTTTCTTTGCATGAGAGTGGGTTTTCTATCCATGTAGACAGAATTCAAGTGGATAGAATTCTCACTCAAAATATCAAAAAGGTTCCAAGCTTCATCCTCAGTCTTAGATAGAAAGGTTCCTGCACAGGCACCATCCACAGTTTGCCTATGCGAATCATTAAGTCTGGTGTAGAACCTTTCAACTAGTTGCCACTTAGGCACCTGGTGATGTTGGCAAAGTCTCAACAAGTCATTAAAGCTCTCCCATGCATCATGGAAAGCTTCACCATCCTTTTGAACAAAACTCATAATTTCCCTCCTAAAGTTATTTGTTTTGCTCATGGGGAAGTACTTCTTCAAAAACTCCTTCTTCAGGGCATCCCAAGTGTTAATATCATCAAGGGTGTGATACCAATACTTGGCTTTGTCGTTAAGGGAGAAGGGAAAGAGGGTCCGCATTTGAGTGTCATCAGTAACGCCCTACAGCTTCACAGTGGAACAGACCTTAGTGAATTCCTCTATATGCCTGTAAGGGTCTTCCCTAGCAGTACCATAAAAGGATGGCAGCAAGGATATGGTACTGCTTTTGATCTCATAAGGATTGTCCCCTCCATGTCTACATAGTGCAGGGCCAGCTTGATTGGTTGGAATGAAATATTCCTTAAGGCTCCTTTGACTGGCCATTTCTACCCTTGGAAGGTTTCTTCTTAAGACTCTTTCAGGTTCAAGATCAAACACAAGTTGTCTCCTAAGAGAACACCTACCAAGCATGCACTACAAACACAATTCAAAAGGACTTGTTCGGTCTTTGCAAATTTAGGATTTTGACTTTAGTTCAAATTGTAGGTGACAAAGCAAGTTGCCCAATCAATTACACACATATTGTTAACCTTCGAAATGCCTAAAAAGACCTAGTTGGAAATTAGGTGTTCTTCCCTAAATCTCAAATGGTAGAGCAAATCTAGAGACAGAAGATCGAGGGATGCAAGTAGGCCTAAGCCTTCCTTTGAAGCTATGCTTTCTCGTTGCTTCTCAACTACCCCCAAAAATCCATGACAAGGTATCCCCCTATCTAGATTTACAAAACCTTTGATCTCAAGTTCCGAACACTTCAGAATCCAACGGTAGGAGGGCTCTTGTCCTAGTAGTTCCAAGACTTAGGAGTGTCTAAATGCATGCTGTGGTGCAAGAGATATAAGTGTGCATACACTGCAAAAAGATTTTGAATTTTGAATCGCACACCATGTTTGAAAATCAAGTCCTTGATTTTTAAATGTCCCTCCTTTAATTAGTTCTTTTTCAAGAATTAAATGTGACCACTTTATTAGATCGCTTCAAAACAGATTATGTGGTCTAAAAATTAATCCAAATGCACTTGCATGACAGGTAGAAATGCGAAGTTAGAAGTGCATACCTGATTCCAGCATTCTTCATGCAATATGTAAGACAAGAATTAGATCAAGATGTGCTCATTTAGTCCTAAATGATTCGACCTAAGGGCAGGCAGCTTCTAGCAGGTACCTCATATTTTTTTCTTTTTTTTTTTTTAAGCTACTTATGCACAAGCAAATTAAGGGTAAACAATCCACAAAATAAATTAAAAACCTAAATCTAAACAAAAGGGAACAGGCTCCCGAAAATCAGCCCCTACTACTACAAGGGCGAGAAAATAGAAATAAAACTTATGAAATGGAGAATGTCCTATGGATGCAGGATCCAGGTCCCCTACGTCTTCCCCGGGTGTAGGTGTCGCTCAAGGTCGACGTCGTCTCCCAGATGTACTTGTCACCTCTCTCAAATTCCTCGCACAAATTCCTCGCTCAAATTCCTCGCACGATAATAAATGGTCAAATCACTGTGCAATGAGAAATAATCAGAAATAAAAATCAGGTGAAATTATTGTGTCTGTTGCCTCTCCGGCAACGGCACCATTTGATAAGTCAATTTTCGCTTTCGAATAATGTATTAAGATGATTTGTCGTTGTAGGATCAAAGTGGTGGAAAATCGCTTAACAAAATAATTAAAATTAAAATTAAATCACTCACAAGAGAGCAGGTCGTGTCTATAGGGAGGCAATGACTTAATTAAACTCGCAATTAGGTCAAAATCATGTTCGCTAAACTATTCGCTAGATCAAACAATGCCTGTGTAGCTCTGAAAGTAAACGTTAAATTTATGGAGAAGTCAAGGGGTGTTAATGTAATTTTTACATCAGAAAATTATCCATGTGCAAGAGTATACCATGTACTATTCACTTGCATGCATACTAAAATGTAATTCAAAATTAAATTCAATGCACATAGAGATGAATAATGAGGTTTAGCAATTCTCTAGAAGCATGAGCATGAAGTCATAAATTCACCACAATAAAATAATGATAAATCAAAATTCATTTTTGTGGCAATGGCATGAAATGTAATTATTAATTGAGATGAAACAGGGGATTAGCTTCGAGTGGAGCTTGTTAACGGATGAAGGAGAGATGGATGGTGAGTTGGCGACCAGAGGTAGCCCTCCCCGATCTGCACCTAAGGTGGTGGCGGATCGATGGATGGTGATCAAAGCCAGCCTGACAGAGGAAAGAAGTGGTAGCAGTGGAGGTTGCTGCTGCTAGCCGCATGTGCTACAGGCACGAGGAGGGGCAGCGCGCGGGTGCTGGGAGCGCTGCAGGCGCAAGGAGGATGCACGCTAGGCAAGGACGTGTGAGCGTGTTGGCGCTAGGGTGGAGGCGTGCAGTGGGGTTTGATGGCGCCGGCTACAAGTGCTGCAGGGAGGCGCGAGGAGGGGCTGAAGCGGGGGCGCTGGGGTGTTGCAGGCACTGCTGGAAGGCACTCTACAGGCTGCAAGAGCGCGTAGGCATGCTAACTGGTGAAGGTGCACGGTGGGCAGGCGCGCTAGGCGAGGGCGTGCAGGCGCTGGCATGTGCGCTGGAGGTGAAGGTGAGCTGGAGATGAAGGCGCGGACATGCAGGTGCGAGGTGGCGCTGCTGGTGAAGGTGCACGGGGTCTGATGGCGCGAGGAAGCGTGGGTGCTGGGGCATGTTGGCTGGTGACGGCGCGGGGGTGCAGGAGTTGGCGTAGGTGTTGGCAAAGGTGAGGGCGTGTGGTGGGCAAGCGCTGGTGTGGGTGTTGGCTGAGGTGAGGGTGCACGGTGGGCAGGCGCGCTTGGCAAGGTTGAGGTGCGGGCAGGAGGAGTTGCAGGGACTCTTAGCGGTGTGGGCTGTTACCCCACACACCCACGGTGGTGGAGTGTTGAACGTATCGAATTGCTACGCTAACATGTTTGGTTTTGGAAAACCTGTCGTTGTAGCTTGAAAGCGAAGAATTCGTGTTCAACAAATAAAATTTATACCGAAAAGAATTTCGGGTGGAACACAGGGAGGCTACGTTGATCTATATTCGCAGTTATATTTTTTTTAGAATTTTTGATAAGCGAGGCAATATAATTACAATGGAGCTATCAGACTAAAAGAGAGAGAGAGAGAGAACATGCATTCAATATTTCAAACTGTTTATACAATCAATAAAAGTTACATTAGAAAGCGGGAAATCAGCTACACTATAAAGCAGGAAAATTCTACACTAGAAAAGCTGTAAATAAGAATGGGAGAGAGAAGTTATCCTCCTCGACGATTGCTTGGAGGATGAGTCGGACGAAACGACGCCTGGATGAAGGAGAACGGAGTAGGACGAAGGAGGACGAAGCAGAAGAACGGGAATGGAGCAGCACGCTGTCATCGTCGCAGGATCCACTTTCGAAGGAGGATGAAAATTTGGACTTTATCTCACGAGGAGCATCCCGGGTGTGGGACAAGCTTCTCTTGAGCTTTGGAGAGGTAGAGAAGAGAAAGAAGGGATGAGAATTTCGTATGGAGGGGTCTCCTTTTATAGTTGCAAGGAGTGAGGGAAAAATGGTCATTACATCTTTAAAATAATAAATGAGGGGTCTTTAGTGACGGATAAATCCGTCACTAAATCCCCAACGTGGGCATAGCACCTGCGCCCACGTGCACCTCCGCAGCTGCCCTCTTTCTCAACGCCCGCGCACATTCTTTAATTCTCAGTCGTATAATCGTGAGATCGGACAGCTTAAGATGCGTGATCGCCCGCTGCTGCGTGCCGACCCAGCGCGTACGATCACGCTTCCTTGCCGCGCGTGCAATAGCGTGTGATCTCTATTGAGCGCAGAAGGCCATCCGATGATGATCCAACGCCCGCCCGCACTCGCTCGCCCACACCTTCCTCCCCTTCGCTGCGGCTCAAACCCGCGACTGCAGCTCGCGCAAGCGCTCTCGACCGCTGCGCTACGAGGAGCAGATGGTCGAGCGGGCATTTTTAGGCGCGGCTGTCCACAGCCGTTGGATCGAGATCCAACGGCGGAGAGGGAGCGGGTGCGGGGTCTTCAGATAATGTATGCGGCGTTTGGGCGGCCGAGATGGCTCTTAGACGGCCAAGATGGCGCCACATGGCGCCATCTTGGCCGTCCATCTTGGCGCCATCTTGGCCGTCCATCTTTTAGATGTTGTATATGGTGCCACGGATGTCGGATTGACTCGATTTTTGCGTCATTGGGCTGCGATCGTGGATCCGAATTCATCCATGCGGTCGGATTTGTTATTTGAAGTGCGGATTTACATCATCCTGGCCCTTGATCTTCTAGGGTTCCCCGGTCACTATCTGATGCTACAGATGCCTGATTAGGGCGATCTTGGAGTCGTTGAGCTCCGATCGTTGCCCTGATCACATCCATACGGTTGGATCTTTGATTCGAGGTCCCGATAAAATGTTTGCCCTGTCCAAGCACATAAAAGGAGACAATTAACCTCCATTTTATTCAAACTACTCTAAATGCAAGATGATGCATGTTATGCAATATTTATATCAGGAAATGCAATCCCATGCTTAAGAGCATGCATAAATAGACATCTTAAATAGTGTAAATGTGTTTACATCATAGAGTCGCACTGCTGCAGTGGGAGGCCAGTGGTATGGAATGGATGAGAAGCAAGGTTCTCTACATACAGTAAGGAACAAAGGGGTGGTGGCCTCCTCTTGAACTGCAGCCCTTCCTTCTCTTTTGTAGCCACGACTACAAAGATTTAAAATTCAAAAGCCACCATAGAATCAATGCTGATGCGCAGGAGGCGGAGGCGAAGACGGAGGAGTTACCTGCAAAGGAGAAGAAGAAGAAAAAAGAATAAAATGATTAGGATTATTTATACATAACTCCTTAACTTCTATGTTAATTAAAATAGTACACCTAATTAATTAACTAATTAAATGCATGCAACCCTAGGTTAATTCTAAATGAATGAATTAATTTATTTACATCCTAATGTATGCTATCTAAATGTTAAAATTAACTTAATGTCTAGATACTTAAATACTTAAATAGCCCACAAATATGGGCTAATCAGAAAGCTTATAGAGGAAAGCTTGAAAGCATAAATCTAACTAACAGAAAACGATCGCATACAGGAATCTATGGGGGGATTTTGCATGCATCATTAGGGGAGAATAAAGAGCTACACTACTAAGCAGTAATAAAGGCATGTAAACTATGAAGAACTAGCTACTAATCTAGCAGAAATAAGGGAATTCGGAGGTGGTCTCCGATTGCCTTTGAGTGGTTGAGAGGAGGAGGGGCGGCCAGTGGTGCTTAGGCTGGCCCTTGGAGAGAGGTTGGAGAGATGATCCAGCATCCTGGCATGGAGATGGTGGTAGCCATGGTGAGCAACTCGTGGAGGTGGAGTGGAAGTGAATGTAACTAACCTAAATGGAAGTGAATAATGTCAAGAGATGGATGGGTGCAAATGGTCAACCCTTAGGTCTTTTTATAGACTTAAGGGAAGCTCTCTAGAGAATTATGGAATTCTCTAGAGAGGCCTATGGTGGGAGCTCGTGAGAGAGTGAGAGAGAAAGGATGGATGGTAGTTTTAGATCCACTAAATGTGGATCTAAAAATTGAATGGCTCTTGGTTGCTAATTTTAGCAACCAAGGCAACAACACATGGTAGAGAGTTCTAGAGAACTCTAGGCTAGGTATTTTCGTGTGGATGGTGTGTGTGGGTGTGTGTGGGTGTGTGAGGGTCGAAACTTAGGTGGCTATGTTGATTAGGTTAGGTTCTCATGGGTTTAGGTCAAGGTAAGTCTCAAATTAGGGTTGTAAACCCTAATTCACTAAGGTAAAGTGCAATTAAACTTAATAAAAGTTTAATTGGATGTGTGAAAACTTAATTGAGAGTAAAATAACTCAATTAAGTTAGGTCTAGATCAATTGGACTCTCACTGAGTCCAATTGGACAGTGTGGCTGAGATCAAGGCTCAATTGGACTCAATGAGTCCAATTGAATAGGCTGATGGAATTGACTAAGATCTAAGTCAATTAGGTTTAGTGAGGACCTAATTAGGTCTTTAGGGAGGTCTAGAGGTAATGTACTAGGGTTAGGGCACCTTAATTTAGGTTCCTATGGGGTTAAAATTGGGTTTAGGAGGCTAGAGATCCAAGATCAAGGCTTGAATTCCAAAACAGGAACTGGAGGACAGTATCAAACGTCTAATAATAGTGTCAAACATCTTATAGTGAAAAATAAAAAGTCCAGACTTATTGTCTGGACGTTCAATCAGAGTCAGGAGGGATTCTAGGTTCTGTCTTGGGTATTCTGCGGAAATTGGACATCTGACCAAGTGTCTGGACATCCAATAACACTGCAGAAGTGGGTTTAAGGTGTGCGGGAGTTGGCTAAGGGTTTTAGATGTCCTATAACTCATTTAGACATCCAGATAGAGGTTGGAATTAGGGTTTTAAGGTTTCCTAGGGTGTGGTGACCTAATCTAAGGGTAGCTAAGGCTTGGGGAAGCTTCTAAGCTGTCCTAGGGCTAGAATGGTCCTAAGTTCTTCATAATTTACTGCTTTATTCCTACTTAATAGAATAGCATACCTTAACTCCCTTACATTATTATCTACTACATCTAATCTAGGTCTTTCGCTCCAACTCTGTTGCAATACTAGTTATTCTTTATTCTTCAGATCCAGCTTTAGATCTAGCTTCAGATCTAGCTTTTAATCAACTTATTACTTACAATTGACATAATGCACCTAATCAGTACATTATAGCATTATTTTATGCATAGCTAAAAGAAGCAATAAAGATGCAAGTAATGCTTTTGCATGCATGAATTATCCTATCCTGTGCTAAGTCCTATCCTAATTCTGGACAATTAAGACCTATGATTGCTACACAATCAGCTGCCCACAGGAGTTGTACTCCTAATTCCC
Organism: Thalassia testudinum; assembly: GCA_037157565.1. Lineage (NCBI taxonomy): Eukaryota > Viridiplantae > Streptophyta > Magnoliopsida > Alismatales > Hydrocharitaceae > Thalassia > Thalassia testudinum. Next base: position 50,683,962 of record JAZHRO010000018.1, on the reverse strand, counting down.
TATAGGGTTATACTCATATTCACCACATTTATTCCAATTCAGATTCCACCATTCACAATTTCGTTCTCATTTATATGCAGGCAACTCGTGTTTCCATAATTCAAAACATGCCACTGGTGATTTCACAGGTAATTGATTATAAAATACATGCAGCTCATATTCTAACAAGCAACTCACAATTATTTCACAGGAAATTGCCAGTAGTTTATCTCAATTTTGCATATAAGTACTAAACAGTGCATCCATTTCTCTACCCTAGGATTCATGCCACATCCTAGGGTTCCAGTCAATTAATTCTATAATACATGCTTATTTGAACATTATTAAAAGTATTAAGCCACTCTACCAGATAATTCGAGAGTACTAGGGGCTCGAACCGCAAACCCAGGTGTCTTTGCGAGCCCCAAACACGTAGTAGGCTAAAACCCTATACCAGGGAATAGATCACAAAAGGAAGGTTCAAAACAGTGTATAAAGGTTTCTAGTACGTAGGAAAACTCACAAGGAAACTACAAATAATTTGTTTGCGTAAATCGGATCTCGTTCGAACCCCGAATGGGTCAAAAATGTGTCTACTGACCAAAATCAGACGTCTGGATATAAGTCCAGACATCTTAAAAAGTATAAGAACCTCACCTTAAGTCCTTGCAGTGTCCTCAGACGTCCAGGCCTCCTCTTCGATCGTATGAAGGCAGTTCCAGACGTCAAACCACTCCTCCAATCGTCTGGTGAGCTGATCAGACGTACGAAAGTCCGTGGGAGAGCGTTCCGCGCTCCTTCCCAATGCTGCTCCTGCATACGACAGTTGCAGCCACCCAAATCAGGCCCATCAACACTCTGCAGTGTGGCCTACATGGCTGTAACTGCGAAAAGAACATACCTTCGCGATAAATGAGCTTTCAGATGTCTGGTCTTAACTCCAAACATCCAGGTGCTCCGCCAGCCGTCTGGACTCCGCTTCAGATGTCTGATACTGGAAAATTTCCACTACCAGAACCCGCTCCCAGCTCCTTCCGCCGAGCACCTCCTCACGCCGCCGCAGCTCCAGCCGCTGCCAATGGTCGAGGATGCTTCTCTAGACTCTCTCCTCCTCTTGCACGCACCCACAGTGGTCGTGAGAGCTCCACCGAGCTCCCGGAGCTTTCCGACCTCGAACTCCTCCTCCTCCCACACTCTCCTCCTTCTCGCCCTCTCGCTCTCCCTTGCTTGCTTCCTCTCGCCACTCCCGCAGCTTTGAAGGTGGAGGTGGTGGTGAGTGGAGTGGAGAGGAGAGGAGGGGAGGGGGAATTTTTATAGGTGGCTAGGGTTTAGGGTTCAGCAGGGAGAGGAGGAGAAAGGACAGAGAGAAAAGGTCCTGCACGCCGCACGCACGCAGGGCACAATACGTGTACAGAAATTTCATTTTCAGATGTCCGGGAAAGGGTCCAAACGTCTAGACAGACGTCTAGTTGAGACTCCAGACGTTTTAAAAGGCTAAAAGTGGGACGGGTCTTTACATCAACTCTCAGGCATACCTCTCTTGGGGTGCCTCTATCAGACATCTGGAATGCAATGCCGACGTCCAAGGGTTCCGTCAGACGTCTGGAGGTGTTCTCGAAAGTTTGAAACTGCCTCGGTCCACCTTCCAACTTCTGACACATATACGTACACTATCAAGACTTTGGTAGAGAAGAAATACGGAAAATAGATCTCTACCAGATGTCTCATACTACCTTTGGACGTTTGGTAAGATGTCTGGATGTCGCTCCGAATGTCTGATTTCGTAGAAAATGACTTCAACGAAACCGCTTTGGCTTTCCTTGCCGCAAACGCTGCAGTAAAGTAGCACAACACCCTTCGCTCTTTCACTCAGACTCATGATTAGCTCTTTGCTCGCTCTCTGCTTGCTCTCTCTCTCCGACTCCCTGCTCTCTCTCTCTCGCTCGGCGATGGTGGTGTGAGATGGAGAGAAGGAGGAGGGGGTTTATAAAGGGAGAGGAGGTGAGGGACAGGTATGGCATCGCAGGGAGTGGTGCAGGGATGGCTATCATAAGGAGTGGTGTGAGGCATGGGCGAGGGAGTAGCGTGTGCACAGTATGTGCCGAAAAGAAAAGCATTTTCAGATGTCTGGCTCTCTCTCCAGACGTCTGGACAGACATCTAGTGAACATCCCAGATGTCTTAAAGGATCAAAAGGTGACGGGTCGTTTCAATTGTTGAGAAAGAAGATGAAGGGAAAGGGTTGAGATGTGTAAAAATTGTAAAGAAAAAATTGAGTTTTAAATATTGTGATTTAGTCCCTAATAGTAACCCATTTGATTGTTGATTCAGGGAGCATTTGAAGTCCGATTTCGATGAGCCATCAACCATTGGAATCATCACAAGATGATTTACCATCGAGTGAGATCTCTTTGCCCATTAGAAGTGAAAAATTACATTTTTTTACCCCAGGTATTCCAATATTTATGTTTTAATGTGTTCTCTCTTATTTGGAATTAGAGTCAGGCACTCAAAGCATGCGTAGAGTTTGAGTCTTCGATGTGTTTTCTCAGACTCACTATGACCCCCAGTGGCCCTCATAGAGTAGCTCTACCATTCCTTTCAAAAATTTTGAATGCATGGTTGAATGTTCATTTAAGATTCCATTGATTTCGTGATTCTTCTTACTGAGTACCAGGTTCTGTTGTGTATTGATATCGCATCTTTTTGGGTACTTGAATAGTTAAAATATAATTGTGATGTTTGTTGGAAATCGTGGCAAAATTATTACATAAAAATCAATTGTTATTACTTCATTAAAACACCAACACTTTTATGACCTATTAAATGAAGAATTGGCTTTTCTTTAGAGAATCGAATTGACTAATTGTTACCATGAGATAACTGCCAAGAATGCCTATATTTCATTTAAGGCATCGTGATATATTCAGGAATTACATAGATCAGAATTGAAAATAAAACGAGGAATACTTGTTACATTAATTAATGAACTAAATGATGAAATTACCAAGGTTTCTCTAAAGGTTTTAAACAAAGGAAAGAATAGAAGTATATGCTCTGTATAGAAACATGGATAGGGACATTGAATGAGATGAGGATAAATGATGAAAATTCTTTGATACTTAGAACCAAAGAGATTATTTAGAAGTCAGTACTTATGCCCGATATCAACTACAATGTTGGCTATACCTGTTAGAGGCAGAGATTAGTGTAGGGAGTGAGCTAACCTCCCTACGACTTATTTTGTTAGACTGTTTTGGCCAACTGGGTAGTGGGGTGCTTGGGTACATATTACTGTTATAAAATGTTGGAGTTGTTTGTTTTCATACCTTATAGTAGAAATGACTAGCTATGTGCCAGTGCAGTGTAGGTCCCGGCATGTTTATCACATGGACCATTATCACCACTTCAGATCGTTAGCTACGAGCCTAAGGTGATTAACTTGGGGGTAGGGTGGGTATAGATCATCCTTTCGACCAAAGGGGTGTACCATATGCAATCTATCATCTAGGATACTACAACAAGATTTCCTCGAGCCTTCCGATGAAGTTGATTTAGAGTAGAATTGACAGGAATATATGAAGCAAAATAATGGCATTAAATAATTGAAAAAAAAAACTTAAATAATTGAGAACAGTACCTATTTTCCTTGTTTCTTGCACTTGCTTAGCTTTACTTGTTCTTTTCTATTTTGCTACTTTACTCTATGTTTGCTGATGTTTTCTATGGACTCTGTACTTAGGTCCTCGTGAGATACAGCTGAACTCTACAACTATAGGGGATGATGGTGCAGATCCAAGTGTAGCACCGCAGTTTGGTAGTTGTAACCATTGTTCCTAATTGATGTTGTTTCTTTCAATTTTCTACAGTACTTTGTTTTAGTTCCTTCTAATACTTTTGTTATGTTTTCTTTGGTGATGTAACAGAACATTGATGGCTATGATTATTCTAGTGATATCTTTTCCATTTCAACCTTTCATGTTGTTTCATATATATATATGTGAAGTGATTCACTATGAATGGAATTGTTCTTCTATTTTTATGCATTGAATGACCAGATCTTGGGGAAATTGATAAATTAACTTGGGTTCTTACTAGGATAGGGGCTTGGGTCATAGCATGTGACTCGAAAAAATTTTAAATATCTACTTTCACACTTCCACGATGCGTTAGGTTGATTTGATCAAACCCTTTAGGAAGAAGTCTAATGTTCATTCAGATTCAAATGACTTTACATTTGTTATCTTCTTAGAAGGAGATATGGTAGCTTGCTCAATGACAGAAGAGAAGTCAAATTCATGATGGTTGTTTCCTTTGGCAAGTTACAATCACGTGTACTCATACAAAAAGTAGTTCAGTACTTATCAAGCATACAATGAAAGAAGCACAGTCAGATTAACAGGTTGAGAGGTCCACAATGTCACAAAAGTAAGATTAGTATGATATTACATGCTTGATATGACAATGCGAACTGTATGAGGTGTGAAACATGTGTTGGTGCTAGAGCACCACGATCATTTGTTTTGATGATAACAAAACACGTGTTATTTAACATTTGCAATTTGAGTCCTAGATTTCAGGTCAATTGCAAATGTGGACGTGTTTAGACGGAACTCGAGCTCGCATCCAGGACGGATTGGAGGAGCTTGACGGAAAACAGAGGAGGTTCGCGTGGAGCGATAGATTGAAGATAGAAGACAAGAAGAATAGGATAGATTCTTTTTAATCCTTTCATGTACTTTTATCTTTATCTTTCTTGCTCTTTATTTTCTTAGAAAATTATGTTAAAGAGCCTCAAAGTACCCTAACAGTAGTCCTAGGAACACCGGCACAACCCTAGGATACTTAGGTTTTCTGTAGAACACTTAGAAAACCAATATAGGGTTAAAACAGACTTTCCAGACGTCTAATTCACAAATCAGACGTCTGATAAAGTATTTTAAGACGTCTGACTGTTGTTTCAGACGTCTGATAACTGTTAGGCTGGACATAGTTAGTTCTGTCTGATGAAATCAGACATCCACACCTTAGACCAGACGTCTTAGAAGACATCTGATGGATTTGCCAGATGTCCAATTAGTGGACCGTTGGCTGGCTTAGCAAACAGTCAAGAATATGACCGTTAGAGCCTTATCAGACGTCCTTAGGCCTTTCCAGACGTCTGATAAATGACCGTTTTGCCTCGGCTGACCCAAAATCTCTTCTCAGAGATTTTCTAGCCGTTGCAACATTTGGAAATCAATTCCCACAGTAAAAGTAGGTTTCCAGACGTCCAGATATAGTGCCAGACGTCCTGCATGTCGTCTGATGGACTTGCACAAAAACCCTGTTTAGATCTGATTCAAGTCAGGAGGAAACCCGCATAGAATCAGACGTCTGACACTTAAATCAGACGTCTTAAAGTGGCATTCCAGACGTCTGATGACATAATTAGACGTCTGATAACCCTGTCAAATGTAATCATTGTCCTGATTTCGGCCTGATTCTCTTGGGCTTTGCACCCAACGGCTATAGAACCTTTCTTAAGCCTTCCAAAGCCTTCCTAAGGCCTCTATAAATAGAGGGGAACCTTTGCAACACATACACACACTTAGAAAAACACCTAGATACACTAAGAAACACCTAGAGAGACCAAGATACACAAGAAACAATTTGTATCACACTTTCCACTCTCTTGTGTCCTAGCTAGCTCTTGCTCTCCAAGCTCAAGCACCATTCTCTTGAGAGCATCAAGCTGTTGTGCACCCGCTCTCCCGCCGTAGTTCACGAGAGCGAAGTTGCGCCGTCGCGTGGCTCACGCACCGCGTCATCGTCGACGCACTCCTAGCAAAGGGGAGTTTCCTAAATCCTATAGAAGCTTAGGTTTATTACTTTGTTGGCTCTATAGGTTTGTTGTTTATTTTACCTTTGTCTTTTGGTTGGGTATTCGCTTTGCGAATTCCCGTCTCCTTCATGGGACAAAATCCTTCTCGTGGAGAGAAGGGGTTGAGGAACGCTACCCTCGTACTTGTAGCGTGGTTGTACTGAGGTTGAATCACCCTCGTTTAAAGTGATTCGTTTAGTGGATTTTGATCAACTTGGTTGATCGGAAAATCCTAACTCGAGAGGGTTAGGTGGTGGTTTTCACCCGGTTTGGGTTTCCACCTAAAAATACCTGTGTACATTGTGCGATTGATTTTTGTGAGATTGCTTTATATTTTATTTCCGCATATTATTACGTCACCCCTCCTAGTAGGGAACTTTCATTTGGTATCAGAGCAGGTCTTGCTGTTTCGGCGTAACAACCCGGCAAGAGATCAAATGGAGGGAAGCACATCAGCAATCAGGATCTCCGAGGGGCAGTCCACAACCCGTCCGCCGTTCTTCGACGGGAGCAACTACCCCTACTGGAAGTTGCGGATGAAGACCTGGCTTCAAGCCACCGACTTCACGGTCTGGGCCAGATGCGAGACGCCTTTCGACATCCCAGAAAAACCCGCGGGAGGATACTCGCAGCAACATATTCGAGAGCTTTCACTCAACGCAAAGGCAATGAATGCCATGTATTGCGCGTTGGGTCCGGAAGAGTTCGAGAAAATCCAAGAGTGCACCACCGCCCACGAGATATGGAGGAGGTTGGAAGGCACTCATGAGGATTCCAGCTCGGAGGAAGAAGAAGAAGAAAAAGAAGAAGAAACCACTTGCTTTGGTTTCATGGCCAGAGGAAGCAACTGCGACAGTGAAAGCGGAAGCGACTCCAACGACGAGGTAAATCTTGATCTTCAAGAAGCTTTTAATGAACTTTTTGAGATTAGTAAATCACTTAGGATAGAAAATAAAAGCATTAAAAAGAACCTTAGTTTTCTTAAAAATGAAAATGATAGGTTAGAAATAAAACTTAAGGATCTAGAAACTTGTCCTAAAAATGATAACCTATTATTAGAAAATCATAACCTCATCAATGAAAATAATAAGTTGATTGAGGAAAATAATAGTCTAAAGTTAGAAATCTATGATTTAAAGACTAAGATGCAAACTATAGAAAAAGAAATTGCATGTCTTAGGGAAAATTCTAACAAATTAATCAACAAAGTTGATAATTTTTATAGCCCTAAGGTTGAGAAAGGATCTACATCAAGGAGACCTTCTAACAAATCCGGATCCAAGCCCACTTGGATACCGAAAAAAAAATTAGAATCTTATTTTGTAGGGTTCAGGGATAATTACAACACAAAGGACTGGACCTACAAACTCAAAGCTGGTCAACTCAAGTTGGGAGAACCAAGGAGTAGACCAAGGAGGAGAACAAGAAGACCGACGAGACGGCAAACAAACGACGGACCCGCCGCACGTCGACCACCAGATTGGAGACCGGCGCCGATGCCCGGGCCTCCAAGCTACGGATGGGAGCCCCATCCGATGTGGCATCGACCACCACCATTCGGGCCATTTTATTGGCCATGGTAGGTGAGGTAAAATTCTTAACCCTATCTTTTTATAAGCATTTAGATAGGGGGAGTTAAAAAAAAAAAAATGAAAAATGATGAGCTAATTGTCAATTTTTAAGAGGGAGATATAAGGTAGCTAAATTTTCTTTAAGGGGGAGAAAAATAATAGCTATCTTGTTGTTACAAAAAGGGGGAGAATATCACCTTTGTTAAAATAAACTCATAGAAGAGCATGTTTTAAGGGGGAGTTATAGGAAATATAAAACCAATTAAACCTTTTTGATAATGTCAAAAAGGGGGAGGATTTTCTGCATTATTATTTACGGTTTTGTCATCATCAAAAAGGGGGAGATTGTTGGTGCTAGAGCACCACGATCATTTGTTTTGATGATAACAAAACACGTGTTATTTAACATTTGCAATTTGAGTCCTAGATTTTAGGTCAATTGCAAATGTGGACGTGTTTAGACGGAGTTCGAGCTCGCATCCAGGACGGATTGGAGGAGCTTGACGGAAAACAGAGGAGGTTCGCGTGGAGCGACAGATTGAAGATAGAAGACAAGAAGAATAGGATAGATTCTTTTTAATCCTTTCATGTACTTTTATCTTTATTTTTCTTGCTCTTTATTTTCCTTAGAAATTATGTTAAAGAGCCTCAAAGAACCCTAACAGTAGTCCTAAGAACACCAGCACAACCTTAGGATACTTAGGTTTTCTGTAGAATACTTAGAAAACCAATATAGGGTTCAAACAGCACTTCCAGACGTCTAATTCCCAAATCAGACGTCTGATAATGTATTTTAAGACGTCTGACTGTTGTTTCAGACGTCCGATAACTGTTAGGCTGGAGATAGTAGTTCTGTCTGATGAAATCAAACGTCCATACCTTAGACCAGACGTCTTAAAAGACGTCTGATGGATTTGCCAGACGTCCAATTAGTGGACCGTTGGCTGGCTTAGTAGACAGTCAAGAATATGACCGTTAGAGCCTTATCAGACGTCCACAGGACTATCCAGACGTCTGATAAATGACCGTTTTGCCTCGGCTGACCCAAAATCTCTTCTCAGAGATTTTCTAGCCGTTGCAACGTTTGGAAATCAATTCCCACAGTAAAAGTAGGTTTCCAGACGTCCAGATATAGTGCCAGACGTCCTGTATGTCGTCTGATGGACTTGCGCAAAAACCCTGTTTAGATCTGATTCAAGTCAGGGAGAAACCCGCATAGAATCAAACGTCTGACCTTGGAATCAGACGTCTTAAAGTGGCCTTACAGACGTCTGATGCCAGAGTTAGACGTCTGATAACCCTGTCAAATGTAATCATTGTCCTGATTTCGGCCTGATTCTCTTGGGCTTTGCACCCAACGGCTATAGAACCTTTCTTAAGCCTTCCAAAGCCTTCCTAAGGCCTCTATAAATAGAGGGGAGCCTTTGCAACACAAAAATACACTTGGATACACTTAAACACACAAGATATACACTTAGAAAAACACAAGACACACTTAAGCAACATACTTCCACTCTCTTGTGTCCAAGAAGCTCTTGCTCTCTAAGCTCAAGTTCTACATCTTGAGAGCATCATTCCCTTCGCGCACCCGCTCTCCCGCCGTTGTCTACGAGAGCAACATTGCGCCGTTGCGTGGCTCACGCACCCGCGTCATCGTCGACGCACTCCTTGCAAAGGGGAGTTTCCTAAATCCTATAGAAGCTTAGGTTAATTACTTTGTTGGCTCTATAGGTTTGTTGTTTTATTTTACCTTTGTCTTTTGGTTGGGTATTCGCTTTGCGAATTCCCGTCTCCTTCGTGGGACAAAATCCTTCTCGTGGAGAGAAGGGGTTGAGGAACGCTACCCTCGTACTTGTAGCGTGGTTGTACTGAGGTTGAATCACCCTCGTTTAAAGTGATTCGTTTAGTGGATTTTGATCAACTAGGTTGATCGGAAAATCCTAACTCGAGAGGGTTAGGTGGTGGTTTAGGGTTCGAGAAAATCCAAGAGTGCACCACCGCCCACGAGATATGGAGGAGGTTGGAAGGCACTCATGAGGATTCCAGCTCGAAGGAAGAAGAAGAAAAAGAAGAAGAAACCACTTGCTTTGGTTTCATGGCCAGAGGAACCAACAGCAACAGCGAAAGTGGAAGCGACGACAGCGACAACGAGGTAAATCTCGATCTTCAAGAAGCATTTAATGAACTTTTTGAGATTAGTAAATCACTTAGGATAGAAAATAAAAGTATTAAAAGGAACCTTAGTTTTCTTAAAAATGAAAATAATAGGTTAGAAAAATAACTTAAGGACATAGAAACTAGTCCTAAGGATAATAACCTGTTATTAGAAAATCATAACCTCATCAATGAAAATAATAAGTTGATTGAGGAAAATGATAGTCTAAAGTTAGAAATTTCTGATTTAAAGACTAAGATGAATACTATAGAAAAAGAAATTGCATGTCTTAGGGAAAACTCTAACAAACTAATCAACAAAGTAGATAAGTTTTATAACCCTAAGGTTGAGAAAGGATCTTCGTCAAGGAGACCCGCTAACAGATCCGGATCCAAGCCCACTTGGATACCGAAAAAAGAATTAGAATCTTGTTTTGTAGGGTTCAGGGATAATTACAACATAAAGGACTGGACCTACAAGCTCAAAGCTGGTCAACTCAAGTTGGGAGAACCAAGGAGTAGACCAAGGAGGAGAACAAGAAGACCGACGAGACGGCGAACAAGCAACGGACCCGCCGCACGTCGACCACCAGATTGGAGACCGGCGCCGATGCCTGGGCCTCCAAGCTACGGATGGGAGCCCCATCCGATGTGGCATCCACCACCACCATTCGGGCCATTTTATTGGCCATGGTAGGTGAGGTAAAACCCTTTACCCTATCTTTTTATCAGTAGCATTTAGATAGGAGGAGTTAAAAATTTTATGAGCAAATTGTCAATTTTTAAGGGGGAGAAATAAGGTAGCTAAATTTCCTTTAGTAAGGGGGAGAAAAATAATAGCTATCTTATTGTTACAAAAAGGGGAGAATATTACCTTTGTCAAAATAAATTCATAGAAGAGCATGTTTTAAGGGGGAATTATAGGAAATTTAAAATCAATCAAACCTTTTTGATAATGTCAAAAAGGGGGAGGATTTTTATGCATTATTATTTACGGTTTTGTCATCATCAAAAAGGGGGAGATTGTTGGTGCTAGAGCACCACGATCATTTGTTTTGATGATAACAAAACACGTGTTATTTAACATTTGCAATTTGAGTCCTAGATTTCAGGTCAATTGCAAATGTGGACGTGTTTAGACGGAACTCGAGCTCGCATCCAGGACGGATTGGAGGAGCTTGACGGAAAACAGAGGAGGTTCGCGTGGAGCGATAGATTGAAGATAGAAGACAAGAAGAATAGGATAGATTCTTTTTAATCCTTTCATGTACTTTTATCTTTATCTTTCTTGCTCTTTATTTTCCTTAGAAAATTATGTTAAAGAGCCTCAAAGTACCCTAACAGTAGTCCTAGGAACACCGGCACAACCCTAGGATACTTAGGTTTTCTGTAGAACACTTAGAAAACCAATATAGGGTTAAAACAGACTTTCCAGACGTCTAATTCACAAATCAGACGTCTGATAAAGTATTTTAAGACGTCTGACTGTTGTTTCAGACGTCTGATAACTATTAGGCTGGACATAGTTAGTTCTGTCTGATGAAATCAGACGTCCACACCTTAGACCAGACGTCTTAGAAGACGTCTGATGGATTTGCCAGACGTCCAATTAGTGGACCGTTGGCTGGCTTAGCAAACAGTCAAGAATATGACCGTTAGAGCCTTATCAGACGTCCTTAGGCCTTTCTAGACGTCTAATAAATGACCGTTTTGCCTCGGCTGACCCAAAATCTCTTCTCAGAGATTTTCTAGCCGTTGCAACATTTGGAAATCAATTCCCACAGTAAAAGTAGGTTTCCAGACGTCCAGATATAGTGCCAGACGTCCTGCATGTCGTCTGATGGACTTGCACAAAAACCCTGTTTAGATCTGATTCAAGTCAGGAGGAAACCCGCATAGAATCAGACGTCTGACACTTAAATCAGACGTCTTAAAGTGGCATTCCAGACGTCTGATGACATAATTAGATGTCTGATAACCCTGTCAAATGTAATCATTGTCCTGATTTCGGCCTGATTCTCTTGGGCTTTGCACCCAACGGCTATAGAACCTTTCTTAAGCCTTCCAAAGCCTTCCTAAGGCCTCTATAAATAGAGGGGAACCTTTGCAACACATACACACACTTAGAAAAACACCTAGATACACTAAGAAACACCTAGAGAGACCAAGATACACAAGAAACAATTTGTATCACACTTTCCACTCTCTTGTGTCCTAGCTAGCTCTTGCTCTCCAAGCTCAAGCACCATTCTCTTGAGAGCATCAAGCTGTTGCGCACCCGCTCTCCCGCCATTGTCTACGAGAGCGACATTGCGCCGTTGCGTGGCTCACGCACCCGCGTCATCGTCGACGCACTCCTTGCAAAGGGGAGTTTCCTAAATCCTATAGAAGCTTAGGTTAATTACTTTGTTGGCTCTATAGGTTTGTTGTTTTATTTTACCTTTGTCTTTTGGTTGGGTATTCGCTTTGCGAATTCCCGTCTCCTTCGTGGGACAAAATCCTTCTCGTGGAGAGAAGGGGTTGAGGAACGCTACCCTCGTACTTGTAGCGTGGTTGTACTGAGGTTGAATCACCCTCGTTTAAAGTGATTCGTTTAGTGGATTTTGATCAACTAGGTTGATCGGAAAATCCTAACTCGAGAGGGTTAGGTGGTGGTTTTCACCCGGTTTGGGTTTCCACCTAAAAATACCTGTGTACATTGTGCGATTGATTTTTGTGAGATTGCTTTATATTTTATTTCCGCATATTATTACGTCACCCCTCCTAGTAGGGAACTTTCAACATGTACCAATTGTTGAGAAGAATCTAATTTCATTGGGAACTCTAAAGTTTGAAGGGCACTGAATCTTTCTTAAAGGACGGGTTCTTAGAGTAAGCAAAGGAGTATGCATGTTGATGCATAGAAAAAGGATGTAAAATAGGGTGTATAGGATTGAGGGGAGAGTCATGACAAATGATGGAGCTCTTGTTATTCCCCAAGCGAGTAGTACAAGAAGAGAGTAGTAGATTGTCGGCATCTTTGTTGTAAGAGCGTGCATGAAGAAGCGAGTGAGGTTCACTTTTGATGAGGACAACAGCACATTCTTTGGTCCTGAGGGACAAATGGTGCACAACATCTAAAGTTGGGTGTGACTTTGCTGGAGAGAACCTGTAAATGAAGAAGGATTGATGCCAGGCTCAATGAAAAGTGACTGGTGCAATGGAATTCAAGTCAAGGGAGGGATTGTTAGGATTAGGAGTGTTTTTTTTGTTTTTGCTTTCACTTGACTTGATTTCAAAGTAATTAGAATTCCTAATAGGTTGATGATTCTTGAGTGCAAATATGAGTATATGTTTGGAATCCTATTGAATATGATTCCTTATGATGGATTATGAGTCTTCTATTGGGTTTATAAATAGGAGTTAGAGCCTTCAAATTAACTCTACAATGACAATTATAGAGGGAAGAGAGGAAGAGAGCAGGAGTCAAGTGAGTTATACTATGTTTTCTTTATAGTAGAAGATTTTCTCTTCAATGATCACGAGAGTTGAACAACTATCGTTACATCATACGTTCATGTTTCTGTGTATACCAAGCATATCTAATTTGTGATTCTACTATGCCCAACATAACGATGGCCATTTGAACATCCAAATTTCTTTTATGGTTACAAAGGAGATTAATAATAGAGAAAAAGTAAAGAAACGTGCCTTACAATGCATTTTTCAACACACGGGCCCTTATTCACATCCCCACTAATGAATGCATGGATATCAATTACGTGTCCATCATTCACTCCAAAAAAACAACCTGGGTATAGTGGGGTCCAGCACCACTCAAAAAAAAGTAACCTACTACATCTGGAAAAATCAAAATACATAGGATGAAAATCAAAATAATGATTGAAAATCAAAACACACCAATTGAAAATGATTTTCTATTGATAGAAGATTATTTTCGAACTAGAATGTGATTTTCTACATGTAGAAAACTAGAATACACTAGTTACAAATCAAAATATATTGACGCGTTTTAAGTTTTACTTATATGTGGAAAATGAGTTTCTATAAGTAGAAAGTCAAAATACATATATTGGTGGAAAATGAAAACATACCAATATATTTTCCTTTCTATTAGTGAAAATTTATTTTTTTTATTTGTAAAGTGATTTTTTACCTATGTAAAATTATTTTTCACTTTTGAAAAGTAATTTTCATCAATAAAAAAATTAAAATATACTAATTAAAATCATTAACTAAAAGGTATTTTTTTTTTTAAAGTGCATAGATAACGATGTACACTGAAAACATATAATTCTCTCACTACGTATGAGCGGAGGTGTGAATAAAAACCTATATATTATAAAATATATTGTATTATATATTTTTCCACTTGCATCCTTAATGATAACAAACATAGCTGGACAAACAATTTTAAATTTTAAACAAATCTCGTGCGACAGCTGATTGTCGTATAAGAGGAAGGCTTGAATGGATATTTTGTTTTTTTGAATTTTTTTGAGTGGTAAGGGATAATTTTTATGGGAATCTAAGTGGCAGGTAGGTTGGCTTTTTGTGGTGGGGATAAATCTTGCGGGGGTACATGCGATTTTTTTTTTTCTTAAGGATAAGTATTCATTTAAGGAAGAACTTATACAAAAGGGTGTAACTCTTGAAGGGAAATAGAGAAAGAGAAATTTAAATGTCCTCTTAAGAGGAGAAGGTTATTCATGCAGTACTCGGGGAATTCTATCTAGATGGAGTCAAAAGAAAAAATATAAGAGAAAATAAGAAAGCAAAATACAAGAAAAAGCAAAAAAAGTACCCTAAGTAGGGAAACTAATCGTGTTCTTTCAAACACGAAGAAGTAGTAACTTCACGCTCATAGATATAATAGCACCACCAAAATGTAGTCCCAGTGATCTTCACGATCCACGCTAACGAGAAACCGATAGGCATTGGAATCCAATAAGAATCGAGTAAATCTCGATTGTGTAAAGCGTAAGGTCACACGTGATCTCGAGCTTAAAAAAAGGCCTCCAACTCCTGGTCAGCCAAAGAGCACGCATGACAATCACCTCCCCCTCCGCGGCAGCATGACCTCTACCACCTAGTGCTTCACCATGGAAGAAAATGGTGGCCCCTCAATGGGCACCCAACCACTAACATCGGTAGGCTCATCAGCGCAATGCTGGCGAGCGACGAGCCGCAACAGGTCCATCAACGAGATGCTCGAGCGAGGCCGACGAGATCCAAGCTGAAGTGGCGAGCACAAACAAGACGAGCGACGACGAGCCATCAAGCAAAGAACAACAAAGGGGGGAGACCAGAGAAGGGTGTGGGGGGGAGGGGGGCAGGAGAGGAGGAGGGGAGAGCCTTAACCGACAAAGGAAAGGCCACTTGAGGCCCCATCAATGCCAAGAAGGAGTGGGTGGTGGACAAGCGGAAGCCCTAGAGTGAAGAAGTTAGGGGAGATGAGCAGTTCCGAGAAACCCCCTTTGTGGGGTACATGCAAATTCATCAACTTCAATCTACCACGTGAAATCCCTAATTGCCATATGTGGATTCTTTGGGTTTGGGAACTTAGCCCTCGCATGCCTCCGTCTATTGTAATCCCTAACCATAATTCTCAAATTTGGATAATATAAAACTTTTACTTATTAGCTCTACATGATACATGATATGGAAATTTTTTATAGGCTAATGAACTTCTTTTAAGACTTTGAAGATATTATTTTCATTGTGGAATTTTTATTGGGGTTTTTATGATTGTTTCAATGTAGATTTTTATATAATTATTTTTAATTAAATTATAATAATTTTTCTTACTTTTAATATTAAATAAATATTTACTGTATCATTTACTTCTACTTTTAATATTAAATAAATATCTACTAATTATATTAAAGAAATATCCACTAACATTATATTATTACACCAGCTATTTTATCTCACCACTTAACTCTTCTTTTATTCCACCACTCAAACAAATGTTCATCTCTTATTCCATTTCAACCTATCATTGTAGTATTTTATCCTACCTCTAGAAGAATTCTTAAGGTACACATCTTTGGACAACGTACGTTCAGTGAGGTTACATCATTTTAGAAAATTACTGCTTATCAATTGTAACAAATAAATGCACCATTAAAGATAGAGAGAAAATTTAACATGTATGTTCTTGGTTTTGTTCTTGGCATGTGCTACATCAAATTCCAACGTCACTGCTTCCTTCAGCTAGCATAGTTAGATGCAGTGGCCAGGAAAATTTTCTTCTCCATATTTTTCTCTTTTTATAATTTTAACCCCGACTATCTTTGGTAATATTTACTTTATGGGATAAATTTTAAGAAATAAATTTTATAAGCGATGAAATTAAAGGATAAATGAAGGATAAGTTGAGTTTGATGCATGTGAACGATGTAGATAAAACGTTGAATAAGTAGAGGTGTTTGAAAGAGAAAATAAAGATATAAGAGAGAGAAATAAATTTATCTCATATTAAAATTCATTAAATAAGAAATACATGATTATATCCCACGTTAACAGACATCGCACCAACGTCCTTTCATCAGTTGTACTCCTTGTGATGTCATTAGCATGTCCAAGCAAGATCGGCAACTTACCTGCCTTTTGATGGCCAACTATTAAATAATATTTGACTATCGTGTCTGTTTAATTATTGCGCAGTAGAGATTTGAATAGCCGATTGAAGTTAAAGGCTAGAGATCGATGTATTGTGTAGATGAAGCAGAAGCCGCCTGTCTGCCCACACGATAAAGGTGTCTTCCGGTCAAACTCGTAGAATATCGAAGCCTGAGAATGTAACTAATTATGGTACTAATTCACAAGTAAAACTCATTTGAAAAAGCTTTCCCTTTGCTAATATGTAATAAACTCAATTAAAGCTCAACTCCCAAGAAGATGCTCAAATTGTTAAAGCACCAGAAGATAATTTCTTAGCCCATTGGGTAACAAGGATTCAGATTAGTCCCTGTCGCTACATTAGCTATGGATTAACGTCTTGGGAGGCTTATTTTCCTCCTATTTTATTTGAATGGAATTCTAAATTATATATTAAAAATAAAAATCAGATTATCTTACTATTCGTTTGGTGGTAGATTTAAAAAAAAATTTTCTCAATCTACAACATTTGTTAAAATATTTCTCATTATTTCAACATAAATTCATAAATAATTATTTCCCATCATTCCACTGCATCATTCACTTCACTTTAAATATTAAATAAATACATACTACAACTTCTACTCTATTTTTAATATTAAATAAATATCTACTGATATTTTTTATTTTTAATTATATTATTAAATAAATATTCATTAATATCAAATCATCATAAAAATTATTTTAACTTTCTACTTAATATTTCTCTGATTTAATCGTTCAAACAAACATCTATTTTTAATTATTTTAATTTTACATATTTCTACCATATTTTATCCTCCCTCCCTTCGAATGGATCCTCATCCTTTTAAACAACAGCTGACACGCACCGGTAATTATTAACATGTCATTACATATTTCAAAGGTCGTTACTGCCGTTTCTGCAGGACATGCATTTTGCAAAAGGATGTCGATCTGATTGTACCTTTTTTATTTGTAAAATAATATATTTTATTAAGGATATAGAAAAGAGATATAGACACAATTTCAAAGGATAGGATAGAAGATGTCTTTTAACACCTTTCAGAGAGGAGGAGGAGCACAACTCTCCTTTAAGAGGAAAAATTTAAAAATCAAACGTCAACGAGGAAAATTAAAAAAAGAAAAAAAAACAAGGTCAACATGATTGTACTGTTAATTAAAGGTATGACTCTCAAATGAATAAGACATGATATATTGAATGGCGAAGATTCCAGACTTTGATAGGAGTGGCACAAGTTTTGCGTCTGCTTTCGGACATTGTATGTGGGGTCTTGGTGTTTACATATTGACTAATTACTCTGTAATTTTTCCGTATGGTATTCAGGGTCAAGAAGAGAGGGAGGGAAGAGACATGATCACCTGATTAATGCACACATGAAAGGACAATCTTAATCCGTGAGAATGCAAGAAGGGCCCACCTGAGTATAATTGAATGGTGAAAATTCTTGACTTCGATGGGCGAAATCCAAGTTCAAATTTTCATGCACAAGGAAGATGTTAATTTTTCATAATTTATTTAAATAAAATTTTGAACTATTAATAAAAATGAGAAAAGTTTTGACCCAAACTAAAGATGAGATTTAAAAGAAGATTTTATCTTATGAGTCAAAACTTAATGTTAGATTTAGTAAAAATTTAAAAGAATATTTTATATTATACGGCAAGGGTAAAATGAATTACATATAAATAATGAAAAAATTTTATTTTCAACCTATTACACTTACCATTATCTACTGTATATATTTTCATTAACTCACTTTTATCTATTATATCTACATATCACATACATTCTACTGATCTACTCCAAATATAAATATAAATAAAAATTAATAATAATATATTAACTCAAATATATCAAATCTATATCAATTAATATTAAATTTTAAACCTCTATTAAAAAAAAAAAAAACGTAAAATTATCCAGATCTCAAACAGGCAATGCGCTCCGTGGAAATGACAATATATATGTTGCGAAATGAAGATAAGGATTATCCGGCTTGAATATAGAGTCGAAAACATGCTTGCGTTAAACTATTCCTTCACAATCTGATAATCACGTGGTGGACAATTTGGCTGTAACCTCCGAAGCAACCTTATCGCCTCCGTCCTCCGATCTGGCCATGTGACGACACCTAATGCCGAGCGACTTGACACATTGGAAGGGACACTGTTAAAGTGTACGTTTGTTGACAGAAGACCTTTGTATGTCAAACATTTCGCGGACTCCACTTCAAGAAAACAGCCTGAATGCCGTCAACTTCGGCGTCGGATTAGAAGCGAAATTCTTGAAGAACTCCTTTGATCATATGATACAAATCGCCAATCACAAACCAAAAAACGCGAAACGAAAAGCAAGAAACAGAGACAAATTAGATGAATCGCTCACAGATAAACCACGAGTTCCAAACACTCAAACACAGATGACCGAACCCAAAGAAAACGACCAAAACGGTACCCTTCATGCAAATTATATACTGCACAGCCATATCACCCCTCCTCCGAATTGCACTTCTACATCACCATCAAAGCACCAACCAACGCCAACCCCACCACCCACCTCCACCCGCCGATCCTCGTCGCCGCGGCAGCGGGCTGCTCGCCAGCCGGCGATGACGTCTCATTCTTCCCCTCGGCCGAAGCGGGGGCGCTCTTCTTCCCGCCCTCCTGCTCTGCAGAAGGCGCGGGTGCCGACGACTTCTTCTTCGGACCAAACAAGTCGTACGGCCGAAGCACCTTATCGACGGAGTAGACAGCCAATGGCTCCGTCACGTTCAGGCTCCTAATAGACACCGTAACGATGCCCGTCGAGACGTTTACCTGTTGGGCCGAGCTGCTGACATTAAGATAGAAGTCACCTCCATTCCCCGAGGCCTGCATGGCATTTTCTTGTGTGTAAGTATCATATCCAGTTGAGTGATCTTAATTTAATTTAATATATATATATATATATATATATATATATCAAAGCCATAAAAAGAAAAAAAGAAAAATATTTGACGCATCGGGATCTCACAGAAGATCCCACCTCATGTGCGCCTTAACCCTCGGATGTCAGAATTGACATGGCCGTCCATAAACAAAGGTTGATATTTATTTCCTGTTATATTTAATAATTATTTTATTCATGGTATGTGCCTGTGTATCCGAACTCATATCTGATCCGTTTTTATTTAATTACCTGAGTGCGGAGGGGGTTGCTGGCGGTCTGGAAACTATCGAAGGTGTAGAACTTGGGGAGGACGTGGTAGAGGACGAAGGCGACTTGCTCTTGCTGCGAGAGGGAATTGAGAACCCCTGCCTTGAGGTTGCTGAAGGCGTTGTCGGTGGGGGCGAAGATGGTGACGCCGTCGTGGGAATTATTGAGCTGGTTCTGGATCTGGTTCCCCGCCTGCGTCACGTCGAGGAGGTGGATGAGGGTGGTGTATTGCTGGCCGCGTTGGAGGATCTCGGTGAGGTTGAGCATCCCCTTGGCAGGCGTGCTGCCCAGGAGGGCAATGGTGGTGGTGAGGGCGATGGCGAGCGCGAAGGAGGAGGAGGCCATGGTGGTGATAGGAGCTTAATTGTGCTGGTGAGAGGGGAAGGAGGAGTTAAAATTATATAGTGGGAGTGTAGGTTGGGGGGGGGGGGGGGGGGGGGGGGAGGGTGGTGGGAAATTTGTTGGAATGAGCTGTAGGTGTGGGGTGGGGTCTGTGATGTGGGAATGCTATCTATTAGTGGACCTGCCAATGCTGCTGGCAGTGGTTGATTGCACGTTGGTTAGGGGCTGTGGCACAGTGGGGATGGGTTGTATGTGGATTGGTTTCATAATCGCCATGGATATGGATAGGATACCCTCCAGGGCAGGGAAGGTATCCATGGCATTGTACTGTTATTAGTATTTATTTTCTGTTTCATTCTCTTTTTTTAACCGTCACTATTTTCTAAAGAAGGAAAGGAAGAAGCCCTTTGGGGGCAAATTAGGGGGGGGGGAAGGGGGGCGAGACAAGCGTGTATTGATATTTGGTGGTGGCTTATGTCACATAAAGAGCTAAAAATAGAGAAGATGTTTCACAAGAAGGAGATAGGTTGTACCCCCACCTCATCTATCTCCAAATTACATGGCAAAATCCGAATTTTTTTTTTATATCAAGATTTCTAGGTGCTAAATGTAGGATAATTTCGTGACTTATCCCGCATTATAAATGATATAGCTAAAAGATTTATGTTCAAGTCTTGGTATGTCCTTTATGTGAGGAAGTGATGTGACTCCATATACAATAGACTGAAAATTGTCGGTATCCTCCGCACATTGATGGAGCTAGGTGGTTTTTTATTTTTTTAATTAAAAATATCGAAACATATTTTGTAAGTTAAAAAAAAAAAAAAGAGAAATGTACATTGTGATGTAAGAAATGATATACTTATTATTTTCGTATTTTATATTGTATTAGTTAATTTGATAATTAATATTTAATGTAAAGAAATAAAAGAATCTAATGCTTATTACGTTGTAAATCTTACCATATTTAAAAAAATCACCATATTACTTTAGCCTAAAAAATGAACAGGTGATAAAAAATTTTTTACCGATGATAAAAAATTTTGCACTCGTGATAAATTATTTTAAGAGTAATTTCACCTATTCAAAATGATTTTGCACATATCTAAAGTGATTTTGACTTAGAAGTTTAGAGTTTAGGATTTAGGTTTATGGAAAGTAATTTCACGTATGAGAAGAAACACTTAGAATTTAATTTTGCACCCATGCAAAAAATATTACACTTGTGGAAAGTAGTTCAAAGTAAGATTGCAAGTGCAATCTTACTTTGCACCCGTGTAAAATTTTTTTGAAGGTACAAAGTGATTTTGCACAACCCTCACCCCTCCGAAAGTGGTTTGTTATTGATTTCAACAATAGTGAACCACATCGTATGTCAGCACTTTTTTTACATAAAATCACATTTATAGCTCTACGTCAACTTTTACGTCAAATTTTGTATTTTTCAACTCATGTTCTATAATGTATTTTGGAACGTACAAATGAGAATAATGATTTTAAATGGTGTATTTTAGTTCTTTATCAGTGAAAATCACTTTTTATAAATGAAAAATTAATTTTCAAGTGAAACTAATTTTCGTAGGTGAAAAATTATGTTTCAAATGAAAAATCATTTTCTATTGATGAAAAGGCAAATATATCTGTATATTTTCATTTTCAATCGATATATTTTCAATTTCAACCAGTTGAAAATTATTTTCAATCGGTATGTTTTTGGTCTCTTTGATATGCAACTGGTAGAAAATAGGTTTCTAACTGATGTGTTTTGGTCTACTTGATTTTCAATCAGTTGATTTTCCTTTTTACCTGGTGGAAAATAGGTTTTCACTTAAAAAGTGAAAAGTGATTTTACCTATGGATTTGATTTAGGATTTAAGGTTTGGGGTTTAGAGTTTAGGTTTATGATTTAGGGGTTAAGGTTTAGGTTTTAGGATTTAGATTTATGAAAAGTAATTTTTACCTATGGAAGGTGAATTTTCACCTTAAGGTTTAATGTTTAAGGTGATTTTTTACCTTAGAATTTAGGATTTAAACCTTAAACCCTAAGGTGAAAAATCACCTTCTATAGGTGAAGAATCACTTGGAGTAGGTGAAAGCTGGTTGAAAGTTAAAATTTATCAAAACACATTAGTTGAATATCACCTGTTTGTTTGATTGGGCGGGAACACAGTTTGGTTGGGTGAAAAAGTAAAACACACCATTTGAATATCATTGTTGTATTTGGTTTGATAGGAATGTATGTTGTAAAATATGTTGTAATATGTATTTCCTTATCTGCATTTTTTTTTGTGAAATTTTTTTTTCCTTCTTAAAATGATAAATATAATAGATATGAGATTTGATTTAGAACTCTACCACTTGAGCCAATCACTTGGTGGCGATGCATGTGGAAATTTTGTTTAGTTGAAATAAGATTTAGCAGAGGGGTTAACATTATTTAATCTGTAAAAATTCAAAGAAAAATGATTCAATGTGGGGAGACTAGAGTTTTTTTTTCTTTATTTGTTTTTATTGCAAATAATGGAGAGACTAGAGTTATAAGACGTTACCATGGCTGAGAAGTTACCGGCAACAAAACATGAAGTTGCTCAATCTGTGTTTAACTGAATATATATCTATTTTCATTAAATATATTTTTTTTTTCCCTTTCACAGCGTGAATGATGATACCTGTTTTCGTCATTACAAGAAGGGTAAATTTTAGTAGTAAAAATGTAAATAAACATGGGGTAAGACATAGTTTGCAACGCATGACTATCGCACAATAAAATATATTTATATATTTTAATTTTCAATAAATGTATTCTATTTATTTAGTAAAATACATTAGTTAAAAATAAATATATCGAGTAAAAATAAAAATATATTGATATATTTTGATTGTAAATAGATTTTTACTTAAAAAGTGACAAATAATTTTCACCTATAAATTTAAATTTAAGATATAATTTTATGAAAAAGATGAGTTTTCATTTAAAAAGTAAATTTTTATCTTAAAATTTAAGATTTAATTTTTAATATTTAGGATATTAAAGATTTAACTTTAAATCTTAAGATAATAAATCACTTTAAAAGTAAAAAATTATTTTTTATGGTAAAAAATCATGTGAAATAGGTGAAAATAAGTTGAAATTCAAAATTTATTGATATGTTTTTATTTTTAATTAATATATTTTAAATTTTAATTAATAAAAAATTAAAATATATTGATTAAATTTCAAAATATATTGATATATTTTATTAGATGAAGATATAAATTGAAAAATTCATTGCTAACACACATTCTCCTATCTGCATCCATTTCAGAACACGTATAGCTATGTACCAAACATTGGGGTTAAACCTGATCCATCCCTGCACGTTGTCTCACATATCCACAGGTCCACATCCAGAGTTAAGATGTTGAGGTGGGAAGGTTTAAATGGGAAATGGGACTACGGAATAAACACGTATAGGTGTTCTTTGGTCGCTTCTGTTTAAAGTTTTTCTTAAAAAATATTCTATTAAGTAGATTATACGATGTCAGTGTCAGTTCATTTAATGTGAATGATTAACAAGCCTTACCAGCAAAAACGATTAAAATTAATTTGATGGCTCGGATTGCAGCATTAATTGTACACACATATACATAGATATATAACAGATACGGTAATTAATTTTTGACACGTGAGATATAAGTGTCGAGCTTAAATATTATCCTTTTTCTCTTTTAGAGAGAATTATATAGCATTTTATTTTCATGTTAAAATACCGGTAGATTTTCAGCAAAATGAATGAAAATAAAATTGGGTGAGAAAGTAATGAGTGTGCATTCTTTGAATATTTTAACGTACATCTTATTGAGTATGGTAAGAAAAAATAATACAAATAAAATATAATCACACAGACATTCATTACAATTTATAGTAGAATTTTAGATCAAAATCTCAAAGATAAAATTCACCACATAAATCTTTCTGACTTAAGATTTTCTTACTCGACGTAATTGATTAAATTCATTAATGTATTAATTAAACGAGAGTGATACAAACTCAATTAAAATTACTATTTTAATTAGAGATAGTGTACCTCAAAGTCCACTTCTTTTCAAAGAATATTTTATCTCACGAAAGAGATAAGAATTCACCATGTGAATACCAAC
Organism: Thalassia testudinum; assembly: GCA_037157565.1. Taxonomy (NCBI): domain Eukaryota; kingdom Viridiplantae; phylum Streptophyta; class Magnoliopsida; order Alismatales; family Hydrocharitaceae; genus Thalassia; species Thalassia testudinum. Next base: position 50,660,073 of record JAZHRO010000018.1, on the reverse strand, counting down.
AAAAAATAAAGTATAAAACAATCCATATAGAGTCACAAAATATATATCAACTCTAAGCTTCTATAGGTAAAAGATCTTCCTTATTTACAGAAGTAGATTAACGTGAACGTGCAGTGGGTCAGTGCTTTCATATGTGTAGTATGAGGCTTGGAGAGCAATGGTAGGGTTTCTCTTCTTTGATTTCTCACAAAATGAGTCAAAAATGGTGGAAAGTATTATCTCAAGGTGTGTATGGCTAAGGAGAGGTTTTCCTCTATTTATAGAGGTCTTAGAAACCATCAAGAAAGCTTGGGAGAAGCCTTATAGCCATTGGATTAAGTTCAAGATGTAATTCCTTACAGAGGGGATAAGATCGAGCGTGATACGAAATAGTACGAAAATATAAATGAAAAATCACACAAAAAGAAATCTCACAAGAACACGATAATTTTTAGGTGGAAATCCAAATCTGTGTAAAAACCACCACCTAAACCTCTCAGTTTAGGATTTCCTGATCGACCTAGTCGATCAAATCCACTAACAAACTACTTCAACAAGGGTATCAACCTCTTACAATCATGCTACTTACACAAGGGTAGCGTACCTCAAACCTCCCCTCCTTATGAGGAGTATTTTGTCTCATGATTGAGATAGAAATTTGCAAAACGAATTCCTAACCAAAAACAAGATTGCAAATATCCTATAGAGCCCAAATAGGTATAAATCTAACTAGATCCTATAGGCAAAAGACACTTCCTTAAGATGGAAGTCGAAGTGCGTGAACCACGCAAGGCATGTAGATGCTCTCAAGTATGCGGAGACAAGAGAGCGATTGTGCAACCAAAATGATGCTCTCAAATGTATGTTGGAAGACTTGGAAAGTAATGGCTTTTCTTCTAGTTGATATTTTCTTTCCTTGGACACAAATGGTGAAAGTATTGTATCTTAGGTGTTTCTAGCTTAAGAAGAGTCCTCTCCTATTTATAAAGGTCCTAAGAAGGATTTGAAAGGTGCAGGAAGCCTCTTGTAGCCGTTGGGAATAAGACTCCAAAGAGTGGTCCAAAATCCCACCGAAATCAGGGTCATTAAAGAGTCTGACAGGGTTTTCGAACATCTGGATTTATAGTCAAACGTCTGGCTTATTGTCTAATCTGATGGTCGGTCATCTGATCTGAGAAATTAACTAGACGTCTAATTCTAAGACAGGTTTCTTCCTGTTTTGACCAAATCGAAACAGGGTTCTAGTGTTTGTAGGTCTGACAACAGATAGGACCTCTGGCATAAAGTCTAGTCATATGGAAAAAGGTTTCTTTGCGGGAATGAATTTTCCAAGAGGCTGACGGCTATAATCATTTGACAAAAGTAATTTGGGTCAGATTCAACCTAATGTCTATTTAGCAAATGTTTGGGTAGCTCTACGGATGTCTGAAAGTGTAATAAATGTAATTAAAAGGTAATCCTCAAAGACTATATTCTTACAATCCAACAATCCTATTGTTGGACATCTGTCAAGGTCATCAGACGTCTGGACTATAGGCTAGTCATCTGAAAGCAATGAATAGAGAACACTCAGTCTAGCCTAAGTGTTTAGATGTCTGGACAAAAGGTCTGACATCTTAAAGTTCAAGATTAGACATCTGAAGTCCATATTGGATGTCTAATCAGGTTGTCTGATTACTGTTTTGGTTTTCTAAGTGATTTCTAAGATTGTCTAAGTATTCTAAGGTAGTATAAGTATTCCAATGACTTCAGGTATGTTATTTTGGGCTCTTTAACATTTATCTAAGAAAATAAAAGAGTAAAGTATATAAAGACAAATATAATGACATAAGAAAAATATATCATATTCTTCTTCTCGCTTCTTCATGTGAGGTTCCATCACCTCTTCTCCTTCATCAAGCTCCTCTAATCCGTCATAGACACGAGCATAAGCTCCTTCATACTTAATTCCATTTGCATTTATCCTCAAACTTATACTCAAATACAAATGTCAAATAACAAGTGTTTTGTTATCATCAAAATTAACGATTGTGGTACCCTTGTACCAACAATCTCTCCCTTTTTGATGATGACGAAACCACAAATATTAATAAAAAAATTCTCCCCATTTTTGACATTAACAAAAAGGTTTAATTAAAATTAATCATTTATCCTATACTCCCCCTTAATACATGATCTTCTAATTTAGGTTAATTCCCCTTTATGAAATAATAAAATAGAAATGACCATTTTTGTCATAACAAGATAGCTATCCATTAACTCTCCCTTTCTAATGGAAATATAGCTATGTTTATCTTTTAAGATCTTCCCCTTTCTAAGGAAATCTTTCCCCCCCTTTATAATGGACATATAGCATATAAGTTTTATCTCCCCTTTATCTAGATGCTACTTATCAAAAATTAGGGTAAGGAGATTACCTCACTTACCATGGCCGAAAGAATGGCCCTTGAGATGGATGCCAAAAATGATGGGGTTCTCATCCGAAGTTTGGAGATCCGGGCATTGGTGCTGGTCTCCAATTAAATGGTTGACGCATGGCGGTTTGATCACTTGCCAGTCATCTCATCGATCTTCTTGTCTTCCTCTTTGGTCTACTCTTTGGTTCTCCTGTAACGGACGTGTGCCCCAGACGTCTTTTAAGACGTCTGGGAGGTGGTCCAAACGTCTGACCAGATGTCTGGGATCGTTTCCAGACGTCTGGAAATCCATTATTTTTGACACACGCGAGTCGTCTGCGCGCCTGAGCGTGCAGACCGCATATTCGCCTTTCCTTCCTCCTGCGGCTGCAGATTCCCCTGCCGCGAATCCTTCTCTCTCCTCTCCGCGCGGCCTTAAAAGGGCACGCCTCCCCTCACTCCGTCACCACCGTCTCCTTTCTCTTCTCCATCAGCCAGAGCGCGAGAGTGAGCACGAGGGCGGCAGCGGCGGCCGCAGTGAGCGCGGAGGAGGTGCTGCGTGCAAGAACGGAGCTCTGCCGTGAGGGCGAGCTCGTCGGGGCTGCTAGGGCCGGCCGGCGGAGGGCGCAAGGGGCGCGGAGCGACGCAGAGGGGGGGACTGCTGTGGTCTGAGCAGCAGGCGCACGAGGTGCGACGCGGGCGACGTCGCGAGCGGAAGCCGGGTGGTGCCCTGTTCTGGAAAAAATTTCCAGAATCAGACGTCTGGGTTGATAGGAAGACGGCGAGGGCGACGTCTGGTAGATCTTCCAGTTATCTGAAAGGTGAGTTTTCCGTCTTCTTCTTCCTTCCTGTCGACTGACCGTACTGAGGGAGGGAGATGGGTGTGCACAGGCTCGGTGATTCGCCATCCAACACGAATCAGACGTCTGGCTGTTGTACCAGACGGCTAGAGCGACTTCCAGACGTCCGGGGTGACCATCGGACGTCTGGGATCTAGGCCAGACGCCCCCGCAGACTTCTGGACGCCTGGGAAACCACGCTGAACAGGTAATTCTCTGATCCACTTTTAAGACATCTGGAGGAAGTTCCAGACGTCTGATTTTGCACAGTGTCGTCGTTTTTGACCCGTTTAGGGCCCGTTCGGGTTCCGTTTTCCGCGATTCGAGTTGCGTTCTTTTCATAATTAATTCCTCTACCCGTCTACAGTAGCTATACACTGTTTTGAGACACTCCTTGTGTTTGATCCTTGTGATAGGACCTCCTTCAGTTGCAGTCTTGGGAGTCGCGAAGGCACGCGGGATTCCCGATCACGCCCCCATTACTCCCGTTGTACCTGGTAGAGTGGCTTTAAGTTATTAATAAAATCTGTTAAAGTATGGAACCATAACTAGAACCTAGGACGTTGCATGAATCCTAGGAATGAGAAATATATGATAGCTCCTAGGTGTTGCATGAATCCTAGGGCTGGAAAACTAGATTGTATGATAGATCCTAGGATATGGCATGAATCCTAGGATGGGGAAAAACTAGTGGAATGTATAATATTGCAGTCTTGGAAAATGGAAAGAGATATAAAGCTGTCTGTAATTTGAATTAACAGCTGCCTGTTGTGAATAAATAACGTGGTTGAGAACATGGATTGTAAGAATGTGAAACTGGAAAGTGAAACCTGGACGTTTGAGTAAAAAGGATGGAACCATACGGGGAAGTAGGAGTAGAACTCCTGGAAGGTGAATGGAATAGTTTTGGGGAAGTGAGCTGGCCCTTGAGTACGGAGTACCAAGGAGAGCGACTGTCCCCCTGTTTAGTGCAGAGCGGAGCTAGCCGCCCCAGGGACCCGGGGTTAGGACTGGCCACTCTGTACCTACTTGCTGGCCCTCGAGTACGTAGTACTGAGGAGAGCTACTAGTGTAGGGAGGTACTAGCTACCCCACGGGCCCCGGGGTTCTGCTAGCCTCCCACACCGACTTGTTAGGCCCGCTGGGGCAAACCAGGGTAGTCAGGCGAGGGTGCGCGAACTGTGGAGGGGCAAGGCCCCAGTTTGGTTACTGTGGAGGGGTTGGACCCCTGTTACTGAGAGGGCTCTGCCCTGGACTGGTTCCGTGCTGTGCTTTGGGCGCACCCGTTAACGGAAACGACTGACCGCGTGCCAGTATGGGTTAGCTACCTATGCGTTTATCGCGCGTGCCGTAGTCACCGTTACGTCTGTCAATGACCTTGAGGTGGTTGACTGAGGGTAGGATCACCACGGGGGACTCTCCCGGCCAGGAGAGCACCACGTGCTACTTCTACTTTTTGGAAAAGACTACAATCAAGATCGTTCCCACGAGGAACATTCGAGATCAAGAAAAAGATCTGGGGAATAAATGAAATAGTGAGACAATTGAAAAATGTGAATAAAGAAAGTAATAGAACATAACAGCTACTGTACACTTTACTGCTGTCTTTAGTTTTAGTTGCCACTCTACTCAGCGTTTTGCTGACGTGTTACACTCGTTACCTTTTTCAGGACCAGGTGTTGAGCAGCCAGGGTCAGCGGCTGCAGAGGACGCTAGGCCGAGTAGGGTCCAGTAGAGTTACTACTGTCTTTTGTACCTCTTTGTTTCCGTTATAGTGAGTAGTTCTTGTTTCCGCTGTACTTTTCTTTACCTGCAGTTCATGTTATATGATAAATGTTGTTCTACTGTTGTGGTGGTATATACTGTAGTAGTTTCTTTCCTTACTGCTGTACTTTCTTACTGTTAGTTATATTCATGCTGAATGTGGTTTATTTTACTGCTCTTTTGGTTACTTTCTCGTTGGACGACTAGGTCTTGGGACTAGTCGAGTCGGTCCGGTTCTCGTGTCTCGTAGGGACTCGGGAACCGGGTCGTTACATCTCCTAATTCGAGTTGATCATTCTTGAGCTTGTAGGTCCAATCCTTCACATTAAAATTTTCTTTATAACCTACAAAACAAGATTCTAATTGATTTTTTAGTATCCAAGTTAGCTTGAATCCAGGCTTGTTAGTTGATCTCCTTGATAGAGATGCTTTCTCAATCTTTTGGCTAAACCCAACTTTTTCATTAGAGAAATTATCTAATTTATTCATCAAATTATTAGAGTTTTCCCTAAGACATGCAAGATCTTTTTCCATTAAGCTCATTTTGATTTTCAAAGTAGAGATTTCTGTTTTTAAGCTATTATTCTCCTCAATCAATTTACTATTTTCATTGATTAGGTTATTATTCTCCAACAACAAGTTATCCTTTTCAGAAATGTTAGGACTAGAACTAATTTCTAAATCCTTAATTTTAATTTCTAACCTTCCATTTTCAGATATTAGAAAACTAATATTCTTTTTCATTTTTTTTCTACTTTTAATGACCTACTAATCTCATAAAGCTCTTTTAATGCTTCTTGTAATTCTAAATTGGTAGATGAATTTACCTCCTCTTTATCGGAGTTGTCATCTTCATCGTTGTCACTAGCAATGGCCATGAAACCCATGCAAGCGATTTCGTTCTTTGTTTCAAGATCTTCTTCTTCCTCCTCCGAGGTTGTATCATCCCATGTGACTTGAAAAGTTTTCTTCTTGTATTTCTTTCTCTTCTTCTCTTTCTTTAGAAGAGGGCATTCAGGTCTTATATGCCCCTTATTGTTGCAATGATAGTAACGAGTTTGTGATTCTTCCTCCTTATTCTTCTTCTTTTCCTTCTTTTTTCTTTGAGGCTCTATAAAACTTAGAAAATTTTTTAAATAAAATTCTAAGGTCCTCATCGTCGGAACTTACCTCTCTATCAGACGCAGCTTTGAAGGCAAGGCTCTTCCTTGTATTTGGTTCTGGTATATCCTTCTTTTGCTTCAACTTTATCAAATAGGCCATGAGATTGCCTAAGAGGTCTTCCATGTTGAGGTCCTCTACTTAGTTGGCCTCAATAGTAGTGATCTTTTGTTCCCACTCCAGTCCAAGGGAACGAAGAAGCTTCGCTTGAAGCTCCCCCTTAATAAAAGTCTTTCCTAGAGACTTAAGGTTGTTCACTATAAGAGTAAACCTAGTGTACATCTCACTTAAGGATTCATTACTTTTCATACAAAATGATTCAAACTCTTGAGATAAAATATTGATTTTAGAACTTTTTACCTTTGATGTATGTTCATGAGTTACCTCGAGAGTGTGCCATAACTCGTATGCGGTGGTACACTATGAGATCTGGTTAAAATCCTCCAGGCTTAATGTGTAGTACAATGCATTCATTGCTTTCGCGTTGAGAGAAAGCTGACGGGTCTGCTGCTACGAGTAGCCTCCTTCAAGTTTCGTCGGGACTTCGTATGGGGTTTCGCATCGTCCCCATAACGTGAAGTCGGTGGCTGAAAGCCAAATCCTCATACGTAGTTTCCAGTAGACGTAGTTGCTCCCATCGATGTAGGGTGGTCGGAGGGTAGACTACCCCTCCTCGTGTCTCGTCGTGGTGATGCTTCCCTCCATGATTTGATCCTCGCTAGGTTGTTATGCAGATGTCGTGAAACCTACTCTAATACCAATTGTAATTTCTGATGGAGGGGGTAAGATCGAGTGTGATACGAAATAATGTGAAAATATAAATGAATAAATACACAAAAAGCAATATGGTGTCGGACCCGAATAGGTTGTTAATATGATGATTTTATCGTTGAAATGTGTATAGTGGTTAACCTAATTCGGACCTAACCATCTCTTTACAAAAATTTTTAACCTAGCTTATTTGATTTTATCTTGTCACTTTTAGGCCCAGGGTCGAACTCAGGGAAGCGGGGTTACAAGTCGAGTTTCTACGCCTTTCCTACAACGAGTCTCTTCCTTTCGTTTATTGTGTTTTTGGTGTATTTTTTCTATTTAGATTTTATTTGGTAATCTTTGTCATGATGCACACCCTCAAAATTGGGTTCTTGGCTGTGAGCCAAGACAGGGTTCCAAAACGGGTCTTGCTATTTGCAAGACGGAGTACCTACAAGTCGAAGATTATTTTTTCTCCTTTATATATATATTTTTTTGTCTTTTTACTATCAGGAAAGCAAAACAGAAATAAAGTAAATATAGTATATATATATATATATGTATATATTATGTATATAAAGGGGTGGGGGTGGAGGCGGAGATGGAGTATAGCATGGTGTCGAGTCGGTCGTTGTCTAGAGAGACGCAACCAACGGGAATAGGTGCCGCGTGGAGTGTGGGATGGATGGTGGAGATGAATGCGAACACGCTTTTTGTACACATGTATCGGGGAATATCAGCAGCTGGTACAAATATTCCCGTGATACTACGTATGATAAATAACGTGAAAATATATATATATATGTATATATGTAAATATATCTATATGTATATATGGTTACAAATAGGTATATATATGTGTATATATATATGTATATATGTATATATATATATAAGTATATGTGTGTGTGTGTGTGTGTATATATATATATATATGTATGTATAAGGATATGTATATATATGTATGTATAAGTATATATATATATGTATATATATATAAGTATATAGATGTATATATGTATATATATGTGTGTATATAGACTAATACATATTTATATAAGTACTAATATATGTATAGATATATGTAAGTATATATATATATATGTATGTATGTATGTATACTAATACATAAGTATATATATATATATATATATGTATGTATGTATGTATACTAATACATAAGTATATAGGTACTATTATATGTATAAATATAAGTATATATATGTATATATATGTATGTATATATATATATATGTATATAAATATATGTATATATATATATCAATATATATATGTATACGTATATATATATATGTATATAATAGTGTATAGGTGTGTGTGGGTGTGTGGAAGTGTTAGTGTATGTGTGTGTAAGCGTCGGTGTAGAGAGTGTTGTGTGAGAGAGTGAGAGAGAGAGAGAGGGTGGGAGAGAGAGAGAGCAGCTGCTCTGCTGGAGGCGAGGGCGCTGTTAAGGTGTCTGCAGACCAGGGCCGACGTCTGAGGACTTCAAGCTCGTGCGCAGGTGTGCAAGCACACAAACAAGTGCGCACTGGAGGGCAAAGGGCGCGGAGAGGAGACGCAGCGCACCATGCTGCGCGAAGGCTAGTGCGGGCGCTCGCAGGCGCGGGCGAAGGTAGTGGGCAAAGGCAAGCGCGTGTGGGCAAATGCAGGCGAGGCAGATGTGTGCAGGCGAGTGCGGGCGACGCGGGTGGAGACGCGCGTGCGGGCTGCGGCCTGTTGCAGCGCACCGGGTGACCGGTAAATTGAGAAGCTTTTCGGTCACCCCACTGTAGCCACAATGTCGCGCAGAATTGCGTGAACAGTGGCTACAGTGGTCGTCCGCGTCGCGCAACCGGGAGCTGCAGGTGGTGTGAGTGCTGCCGGCTCACAGCTGGCGCACGCGAGCTGGCGCGCGAGGAAGACGGTCTGCGCTGGCAGGTTGCAGGCGCGGAGAAGCTCGCGACAGAGCGGAGAAGCGGGAGGCAAGGTGTCTGCAGGCGCGCGTGGAAGCTTGTGGGTGCTGCTGGGGTGCGTTGGGGAGCTTGGCCGGCCGCTGCAAAGACGCGCAGAGGCCGGTTGCGGGCGGAAGCGAGCGTGCAACAAAGCGGAGAAAGCGGGAGGCAGAGAGGCCTACAAGCACGCACGGAGGGCAAGGGCGCCTGCAGGCGCACGCGGAAGGGGCTGCTGCTGCCTTGCCGCAGCTGCTGCCGCCGAGCTTCGAGCTTCAAGCTTGCAGCAAAGGCTGAAATGGCTGGAATGGAGAAAACAATGAAGAAAGCCACCACGCCCATCGGCTCTTTGAAGAGCTGGGCGGTGGTGGTCTCACTGTGGTGGTGTGCACCACAGTGAGGGCTCCTGCCCGTCGAGTGTCTCCGAGGAGGGCCGGCGTATGGAGGGGAATGGAGGAGAGGACGGTGGCCTGGAGAAGAAGTGCTGGTGTGGTTTCTTCGGCTGGGACCAGGCTTCTTGAAGAAGAAGAAGTAGTGTCCTTTTATTGAGGAAGAAGCCATGCCCTGGCTGTGCATGGCTCATGCATGGCCTTGGCAGGGAGAGGTGAAGCAGGACATGGCATGAAGAGAAGAAGTCGATGCTCCATGCAGCCACGGGGAGAAAGATTTAAACAAAATCAAAAAGAAATAAAAATGGAGATGGAAATTTGTGAGGCAACACTTGAGGAAAAATGTAATCGCGAGGCCATTTTATTTCACTCTCCTCCCTTTTTAATTAAATGCATGCATGCACGTATTTTTACAATGCAACTATGGAGACCTAATATGCATTGGTAATACTAGGAAATAGCACAAGATGGCATAATTGCAGGCATATTTTTGCGGTGCAATCATACCCCCATGCCTATCTTTTGCTAGTCCCTAGCAAAACAGTATTTAGAAATGATCTTTAAGCTGAAGATTTTCTCTTGAAGCAACATAGGTGTGTTTATTGTTGGATATTGTGAGAACCAATTGTAGAAAAGACTACCAGTACTTTAAGTCTCATATGACAAAGATCATCTCTCGACTAACCAGGACTCTTGATATTTAAACCTTAAGTACGATTTCCAAGACCCAGGAGGTTTTTGCCGTACTCGAGAGCTCAAGAGATTATGGCTTGTGCATAGTGAAGGATCAAGACTGACCAGATGAACATTAAGACTCAAGCCCAGGGTTTCATGAATTTTTAAGTAAAGGTTGGTCCCAGTTTCAGCTTGTGTTTTCGGATTGACCCTAAAGAGGATGACGGAAAACTCAACTCCCATTTTTTGACATTTGTGGCTCACAGGAAAACAAGGTATTTGTAACCTGCCCTGAAGAACTTCTTGTAGGGCGAAGACTTTACAGACATTTGTGAGATACACTGACTTATTTGCAACATTTTTTTGAAGGAGAACACTTTTTTTCTTTTTGGTGGGAGAGTTTCTTTTTGGTGGAAAGAGTCGCTCCTAAACACAAGACAAAAGCCTGGAATAAAAAGTCTACCTGCGCGCACAGGTAAGGACTCCACCTTTCTTAATGAACACTAGGGTTGGATCTTATGTTCACCTGGTCTTTCCTGATATGTGTAGTGTGAACCAAGTTTACTTAAGCTCTCAAGTAAAAGTAAACCAACGGATCATGTACTAGTGTCTCAGGTACAAGAATACGTCCTTAGTTCGGAGAGATTCTGATCTATTTTGTCAATGCTCAAGTGAATTAAGCTGAGCCTGAGCGAATCAAGCTTCTGTGTCCTAGAAAGTTTTAAAAATAGAGGTTGAATATCCATAAACACTTATTGTATTTTTGTTTTAGCTTTCAGATCATTACTAAACACCATTTATTTATATATTTATATATATATATATATTTTCTTTTTCTTGCATATTTATAAATAGGTGGGAACTGCATGATACCATAAAATACCCAGATCCTATGGATGCCTATGCACCCCCCCATGCCAAACAATGCTATGTCCTCATATTCATGCAGGGAAAGGTAGAGAAAGGACGAAAGATCGGGTAACGAGAGCTGAAGTGCAGGGTATACAGCAGGGTGGTAGGGTGGGTGGATGGTGGGTGGTGAAAGATCTGGCATTTTCTAGGATGAGAGTGTCCCAGGCGGATCAGAGAATAAGTCGGGAAGAAGAAGTTGGCCTTCAAATTGGCCAAGAAGAGGGGCTCTTTGGATAGATGGATCCAAAAAAGAATAGTCCCAGTGAGTAGGATATGGGCTCAAGGTCCCAGTGTGGAGTTGCAAATCCGCCTGATTTGGAGGGAAAGAAAGGGCAATCCGGTCTTCACGAGTGTGGACCGGTGGCGAGTAGCCCGAATATGACTCAGACCACGAGGTATGGGAAGCAGAGAAAACCTCGTCAGAAGTCTGATCAGGAGAAGGTACGGGAATAGGGAGGGATGGGGGAACGTCACAGTATGTGTTGATCAGGCAGTCGTCAATGTTTATAGGTAATCCGCAGCAGTCAGAATAGGTCCCAATTAGTCCGATACATGCACTGACAGTTATGTCCTCACCAGACGTGTCATCCTCGATACAATCGCAATCAAAGTTCTTGGCTACCTTGAAGATGTTAAGCTTGAGCTTTTCAGATCCAACGGCAATCTCAATACAGCCCGACTCGCAGTCGATAAGGGCACGGGCTGTGGCCAAGAAAGGTCGACCGAGGATGATCGGACAATCAGAAAGTGAACTAGGAACTTCCATATCTAAAACAAGAAAGTCAACAGGAAAACAAAGACTGTTGACCCTAACCACCACGTCTTCCACCACACCCTTTGAGATTTTGACAGAACGATCTGCCAACTGTAACGTGACAGGGGTGGGTTTCAGATTTCCCAAGGAAAATTTTTCGAGCATGATGGTCGATATGAGATTTATGGAAGATCCTAGATCAAGCAGGGCACGGTTAAAACTGCAGTCTTGGATGCTACAGGAAATCAGTGGTGTGCTCGGATCTTTCTGCTTCGGTGGTAGATTCGACAGTATAGCACAACTCGCATGAGGCGAGAGAACCACCAGATTCTTAGTTTTCTTTGACTGTCGCCTGGGTGTTGTGTAGTCTTTTAAAAATCGGACGACAGTAGGTATGTGGTCGATAGCTTCGAGTAGGGGTACCTTGATTTCTACATCCCTGAACAAATTACGCAGGTTATCAAAGGCCTACGTGTCTTTCTTTTTGCCTTTTGGCTCCCTCAGTAGAGCTTCAAAGAATGGGACTGATTCTGGCAACAATTTGGGTGTATCGTCCTCTCGCGAATGCGACGCGCATCCTGAATGAGAGGGCGATGAAGAAGAAGACAGGCCAGGATCAGGTCGAGGCAGATCGACGGTCTGCTTACCACTCCTCGTAGTGATAGCATTGGACGATGCGAGTCCAGTGGGATCATACGGCGAAGGAGGGTTCTCAATGGGGACATAAGAGTGCGATGCTGCAGCGGGATTAGCCTGAAATCCCGGTAGAATGCTCGGAGCCTGCAGAATTTGATGAACCTGTCCTTGAGAAGGTTGTACTTGTGGTTGAGGACCACGGGGTACGAAGTTTCGCTGGTTTGGGACAGGTTGGGCGGGAAGAGTGCCCTGAGATCGAGTCGTCATGAGTAGTTGACTGATCTCAGCATTCTGCTGTGCCAATTGGTGCTGAAGAGAGGTCATGTTCTCTTCATGGTGCTTTGACATATCTGTCATCATTCGCATCAATTTGTCAAGAGGACTTGATGCGTGTTCGATTTGCGGTACACAAGGGCCTGATGGCGAATTCGCCATAGGATTAGACTGGGCCCTTGGGATGAAGGGTGCGGATGGTTGCATTGGTCAATCGGCAGGGTTTTGGCGTTGCAGGTTGTTGGACCATGCGAAATTCGAATGATTTCGCCACCCTGGGTTATAAGTGGCAGAGAACGGGTTATTCCCCAGGGCGCAAGCGTCTTCTATGCCAGAAGATGCGTCCGCGTGTAAATATGCGTCTGAGCACATGGAGGCTTGGTCCTCCGTGTCGAAATACTAGCTCGCAGAAGCCAGTTCCACATGACTTACCGAGTCGCTCGGCGCAACACTCAGTAAGGAAGGTCTTACGGTGTTTCTTGGGATAAGCCTGGTGTTGGAAGAATTTGGATTGTGACGAAGTGGTGAAGAGGTGGTGTTTGCCAGAGATCAGGCGGGGTTGGCCAGAAGCTCGTGTAGCTTCTTGTGCACGATGGAGACTTCATCCAATTTTTGTGCAATAAGGCTTAGATCAGTGGATGAATGGGAGGGTCCCATGTCAACTTCGTGGACATTTCGGGCCTGGCTGGTACGATTAAAGGCGACAATAGAAGCATTGTTCATCGAGTTTTCACTTATATTTTCAAACTGTTCGAATGCTCCATTCTCGTCTTTATTCATAAAGTTCCCTCCGTAGGAAGCGTCTGCAATCTGCTTCAAAGTCTCATTTAGCCCATAGTAGAAAATCTGAGCTATATGCCACTTAGGCAAGCTGTAGTGCGAACACTTCCTGAGGATTTCATTATACCTCTCCCATGCCTCATGAAATTGTTCGCCATTTTGTTGCGTAAATGAAGTGATGGCATGGCGAAGCGCATTGGTTCGCCCGATTGGGAAGAACTTCTTGAGAAACGCTATTCGCATCTCTTCCCAAGAGTGGATGGTTCTCCCAAGGGTGTGTAACCACTGCGACGCTTTATCCCGCAATGAAAACGGGAACATTTTCATGAGGACTATAGGTAACCCGACATTTCTAGGTTTAACCGTTTCAGCTAGTCGGATTAGGTCTTCCAAGTGGAGAAAAGGATCTTCACTTGCAAGACCATGAAAGTGAAAATTTATTAGGATAATTATGTTCGATTTCAGTTCAAAATCGTCTCTGCTCATGGGGACCCGAATTTGTCCTATGGTCTCTGTAGCAATGGGATTCTGATAAGAGCTAAGAGACCTAGGCTCCTCCCGTTCGGGAGGGTTCTACATTTCCTCCAATGTTTCCCGAATGGCTTCCATTTGCTCATTATACATTTCCATTTGGGCTTGGAGGCAGGTTATGGGATCTAAGGCTCCACCACCTGGTGGGTTCTGAGGGCGGTTTCCTCCCTCGGGATTTGGGGGTGGGCGTGCAACCATGTTTGTGGAGGAGGAGGACGATTCAGCTTCTTTTCTAGATTTATCAGGCAATTCAATCAGTTCAGGGTTTTGAGACCTCTTCCCAAACATGCACTACCGCAGAAAGAAATGGGGGGAAAAGAAGGGAAAAGAGATGAGAGAAATGATGCTGCAAAGGTACACTTGATGACAAATCAATTCAATCAAATTCCTAACCTCTATAGTGTGCCCTATGACCTAAAGATCTAAGTTACCTACTATCATGAACTACGGAACTGAATGCGAGCACCGCGAAACCATCGGGCCAGATTGAAAGGCCGTTTGCCCCAGTCTTAGACGCCCGATAGCACGCGGGAACTCTCACCAGCACGTAGACGCTACATGCAGGTAGTTAGACCTCCAATCCTTAGTAAGAGTCAAGTTATTACCAGTTTTAGTTAGAGGCTTAGGATCAAGTGCTTTTGAAATGTGAAGGGCATTTTTTACGGGTAATGCCCAAGTGATTGATTTTCAAAGTGTGTAAAACAAGCATGCAACTGGGAAATCTCCCCGAGTTGAAGTTTTTAATTGGTGAATGATTTTTAGAGTTCAGCCTTAAGTAGTATGGATTTTAGGATTTCGCTGAATTACCAATTCAACCAATCTCCGGGTTTTTGTGAGAATACAAGTTTTCTTTCTAAGCCCAACAAACCCTTCTTCAATATCAGTTAGTTAATGCATGCTAAAATGCAATGGGCTACCGTAAATGGAGATTTCTATGTGTGGATGCACGAATCAGTTTTATATTAATGTGAAAGGGAGACAAGCACTTCAATTCAAGTGCTCCCAATCACCAAGAAAAATGTCCACACACAAGGCTCAACCAGAAGAAAATCAAATTGTTGGGGGTTGAGGTATTCGGGATCAAATCTTAGGCAAGTTGAAAAGTCATGGTGGGGTTGGAATTAACTCAATTCCAAGTCTCCGCACCAAAAAGGTGATCCCGAATTGTAGATAAATGAGGCAAAAGAGGGGTGCAATCAATCTTTTTGTGTTTGCCTCAAAGAATACTTCGCACGGCGAAAAATTCAAGAATCAAGATTCATTGATTTTCGCTATGCGAAGTAAGGCGGGAAATCCTGGGGCGGTGGGAGTGAAGACAATCAATCAAACAAGTGAATTTTAATCCACTTGCCCTAAGAGATCCCAAGAAGTTTTTCTAGTTTTTTAGTTTTTTAGTTTTTTTTTTATTAAGGTGGCAAGTTAACCCTAGTTTGCTAAGAAAAGAAAACCTACTTGTTCGGCAACGTGTGAGAAGCTCCAATGCGGTGTCGGCATCTTCATGCTCTCGTTCCCGCCTTGGATCTGCTCACGTCTTCGACTTCGTTTGCCTACCCTTTCCTTGCAACAGGTTCACCTGCACACCAAAAACAGAGATACCCGTGAAGAGAGAAGAGAAAAATTGAAAGGAATTGAACATAAACTTACTTGAAGGCGCACTTCCCCGGCAACTGCGCCAGAAAAGTTATGGTGTCAGACCTGAATCAGTTGTTAATATGATGATTTTATCGTTGAAGTGTGTATAGTGGTTAACCTAATTGAGACCTAACCATCTTTTTACAAAAATTTTTAACCTGGCCTATTTGATTTTATCTTGTTACTTTTAGGCCCAGGGTCGAACTCAGGGAAGTGGGGTTACAAGTCGAGTTTCTACGCCTTTCCTACAACGAGTCTCTTCCTTTCGTTTATTATGTTTTTGGTGTTTTTTTTCTATTTAGATTTTTTTTGGTAATCTTTGTCCTTGAGGCACACCCTCAAAATTGAGTTCTTGGCTGTGAGCCAAGATAGGGTTCCAAAACGGGTCTTGCTATTTGCAAGACGAAGTACCTGCAAATCGAAGATTATCTTTTCTCTTTTATATATATATTTTTTTGTATTTTTACTATCAAGAAAGCGAAATAGAAATAAAGTAAATATAGTATATATATATATAGGTATATATTATGTATATAAAGGGGTGGGGGTGGAGGCGGAGATAGAGTATAGCACTGTGTTGAGTCAGTCGTCGTCTAGAGAGACGCAACCAACAAGACTAGGTGCCGCATGGAGTGTGGGATGTATGATGGAAGATAAATGCGAACACGCTTTTTGTACGCGTGTATTGGGGAATATCAGCAACTGGTGCAGATATTCCCGCGATACTACGTATGATAAGTAACGTGAAAATATATATATATGTATATATGTAAATATATCTATATGTATATATGGTTATAAATAGGTATATATATGTATATATATATGTGTATATATATATGTATATATGTATATATATAAGTATATGTATATATGTAGCTATATGTATAGATAGCTATATGTATAGATGTATATATATATATATGTATATAATACTATATAGATGTCTATATATATGTATGTATATATATATAATAATATATGTATGTATATATATATATAATAATATATGTATATATGTGTATATATATATATATATGTATAAGTATATGTATATATATGTATGTATAAGTATATATATATATATAAGTATATAGATGTATATATGTATATATATATGTGTATATAGACTAATACATATTTATATAAGTACTAATATATGTATAGATATATGTAAGTATATATGTGTATATATATATATATATATATATAAGTATATAGATATATTTATGTATGTATATAAGTATACTAATACTACTATATATATAGATATAAGTATATATATATGTATATGTATATATGTATATATATATATATGTATGTATATATATAAGTATATAGATGTATATATATATATATATATATATATATATGTATGTATACTAATACATAAGTATATAGGTACTATTATATGTATAAATATAAGTATATATATGTATATATATGTATATATATATGTATATAAATATATGTATATATATATCAATATATATATGTATACGTGTGTATATATATATATATGTATATAATAGTGTATAGGTGTGTGTGGGTGTGTGGAAGTGTTAGTGTATGTGTGTGTAAGCATCGGTGTAGGGAGTGTTGTGTGAGAGAGTGAGAGAGAGAGAGAGAGGGCGGGAGAGAGAGAGCAGCAGCCCTGCTGGAGGCGAGGGCGTTGTTAAGGCGTCTGCAGACCAGGGTCGACGTATGAGGACTTCAAGCTCGTGCGCAGGCGCGCAAGCACGCAGACAAGCGCGCGCTGGAGGGCGAAGGGCACGGAGAGGAGACGCAACGCACCGTGCTGCGCGAAGGCTGGTGCAGGTGCTCGCAAGCGCAGGCGAAGGCAGGCGTGCGTGGGCGAGTGCGGGCCAGAAAAACATGTGCGGGCGAGTGCGGGCGACGCGAGCGGAGACGCATGTGCGGGCGGAGACGCACGTGCGGGCTGCGGCCGATTGCAGCGCGCTGGGTGACCGGTAAAGTGAGAAGCTTTCCGGTCACCCCACTGGAGCCACAGTGTCGCGCAAACTCGCGTGAACAGTGGCTACAGTGGTCGTCCACGCCGCGCAACCGGGAGCTGCAGGTGGTGTGAGTGCTACCGGCTCGCATCTGGCACGCGCGGGCTGGCACGCGAGGAAGACGGTCTGCGCTGGCCGGTTGCAGCCGTGGAGAAGCTCGCGACAGAGCGGAGAAGCGTGAGGCGAGGTGTCTGCAGGTGCACGCGGAAGCTTGCGGGTGCTACTGGTGTGCGCTGAGGAGCTTGGCCAGCCACTGCAAAGACACGCAGAGGCCGGTTGCGGGCGGAAGCGAGCGTGCGACAGAGCGGAGAAAGCGGGAGGCGAAGAGGCCTGCAGGCACATGCAGAGGGCAAGGGCGCCTGTAGGCGCGCGCGAAAGGGGCTGCTGCTGCTGCCTTGCCGCAGCTGCTGCCACCGAGCTTCGAGCTTCAAGCTTGCGGCAATGGTTAAAATGGCTGGAATGGAGAAAACAGTGAAGAAAGCCACCACGCCCACCGGCTCTTTGAAGAGCTAGGCGGTGATGGTCTCACTGTGGTGGTGTGCACCACAGTGAGGGCTCCTGCCCGCCGGGTGTCTCCAAGGAGGGCCAGCGTATGGAGGGGAATGGAGGAGAGGACGGTGGCCTGGAGAAGAAGTGCTGGTGTGGTTTCTTCGGTTGGGACCAGGCTTCTTGAAGAAGAAGAAATCATGGCCTTTTATAGAGGAAGAAGCCATGCACGGCCATGCCCTGGCTGTGCATGGCTCATGCATGGCCTTGGCAGGGAGAGGTCTGCTGCGGCTGCAGGGAGAGGTGAAGTAGGACATGGCGTGAAGAGAAGTCGATGCTCCATGCAGCCACGGGGAGAAAGATTTAAACAAAATCAAAAAGAAATAAAAATGGAGATGGAAATTTGTGAGGCAACACTTGAGGAAAAATGTAATCGCGAGGCCATTTTATTTCACTCTCCTCCCTTTTTAATTAAATGCATGCATGCATGTATTTTTACAATGCAACTATGGAGACCTAATATGCATTGGTAATACTAGGAAATAGCACAAGATGGCACAATTGCAGGCATATTTTTGCGGTGCAATCACAATCTCACAAAAACACAATGATTTTTAGGTAGAAACCCAAACCTAGGTAAAAATCACCACCTAAACCTCTCGATTTAGGATTTCCTGATCAACCTAGTCGATCAAATCTACTAACAAACTACTTCAACGATGGTAGTTCAACCTCTTACAACCACGCTACTTACACAAGGGTAGCTTACCTCAAACCCCTCCTCTTCATGAAGAGTATTTTGTCTCGCGATAGAGATAGGAATTCGCAAAGCGAATATCCAACAAAAAATAAGATTACAAATATCCTATAGAGCCCAAATAGGTATAAATCTAACTAGCTCCTATAGGCAAAAGACACTTCCCTGAGATGGAAGTCGGAGTGTGTGAACCACGCAAGGCACATAGATGCTCTCAAGTATACGAAGACGGGAGAGCAGTTGTGCAACCAAAATGGTGCTCTCAAATGTATGTTGGAAGACTTGGAAAGCAATGGATTTTCTTCTAGTTGATCTTTTCTTTCCTTGGATACAAATGGTGGAAGTAGTGTATCTTAGGTGTGTCAAGCATAGGAAGGGTCCTCTTTTATTTATAGAGGTCCTAAGAAGGCTTTGGAAGACTTAGGAAGCCTCTTTTAGCCGTTAGGAACAAGGCTCAAGAGAGTGATCCAAAATTCCACCGAAATTAGGGTCATTAAAGAGTCTGACAGGGTTTTCGGACGTCTGGATTTATAGTCAGACATCTGGGTCATCGTTTGATCTGATTGTCGGTCATCTGATATAGAAGGGTTGATCATCTGGATTGAGTTGGATTAAGATAGACATCTAAAAATTCATTTTAAGCGTTTGGAAAATTAATCAGACGTCTAATGCTAAGACAGGTTTCTTCTTGTTTTGATTAGATTGAAACAGGGTTCTAGTGTTTGTAGGTCAGACGACAGATAAGACGTCTGGCATATAGTCTTGCCGTTTAGAAAGAGGATTCTTTATGGAAATGGATTTCTCGAGAGGTTGACGGCTATAATCATTTGAGAAAAATGATTTGGGTCAGATCCAACCTAACATCTATTTAGCAGACCTTTGGGTGGCTCTACAGACGTCTGAAAGTGCTATAAATGTAATTAAAAGGTAATCCTCGAAAACTATATTCTGTCAATCCAATGGTTCTATTGTTGGACATCTGTCAAGGTCATCAGACGTCTTCTAAGATGTATGGACTATGGGTTGGTCGTCTGAAAGCAATGAAATAGAGAACACTAAGTCCAGCTTAAGTGTTTGGACATCTGGACAAAAGTCAAATGTCTTAAAGTTCAAGATCAGACATCTGAAGTCCATATTGGATGTTTGATCGGGCTGTCTGATTACTGTTTCGATTTTCTAAGTGATTTTTAAGGTTGTCTAAGATTGTCTAAGTATCCTAGGGTAGTGTAAGTGTTCCTATAACTTCAGGTATGTTACTTTAGGCTCTTTAACATTTATCTAAGAAAAAAAAAGAGCAAAGTACATAAAGACAAATATAATGACATAAGAAAAATCTATCCTATTCTTCTTTCACTTCTTCAAGCTCCCGCTTCACACGAGGTTCCATCACCTCTTCTCCATCAAGCTCCTTCAATCAGCTATGGACGCGAGCTTGAGCTCCTTCACACTTGATTCCATTTGCATTTATCCTGAAACTTATACTCAAATGAAAATGTCAAATAACAAGTGGTTTGCTATTATCAAAATTAATAATCGTGGTGCCATTACACCAACACAAGAGAATTAGGCCAAAATCCAATGAGATCAAAGTCATAATTAGGTCTGACAGCATAATCAGACATTTAAAATATAATTCAGACATCTTATGGAAATTATGGACGTTTGGAAGAAAGGATTAGTGTTACTGGACTTAACTGGATCAAAACATCGTACTTGTCACTAAAGGTCCGACGTTTGATAGTCTATTTTATGATGTCTGATGGAATTTTTGGACATCTAAAAAGTGCGGGTTTGTCCCTGGATTGGATTTGATCCAAATAGGGATCTAGTGTATAATAGTCAGGCATCTTACTGGACATTTGATGAGTGGATACTCATCATAGCTAAATAGCTAAAGTTAAGCTAGAAACTAAGTTAAAAAATGTCAAATTAACACGTAAAAAGGGTTAAGTGTGAGAATCAAAGAAAAATACCTAAAACATTAATTCTATGTTAAAATTGCATAATTAAGTCATTAAACGAGATATTCTTGTGAAAAAGGTCAAACGGTGATTCAAGTGTAAAGTAAACACACAAACGAGTTTAAAATTTGAAATCAAAAGTATAATTATCTTCTTAAAAGTTCAATTAAGATTATATAAAAACTTGAAGGCATTTGGCCATCATTAAGGCCTTGAAATCAAAGATTTACATTTAGGTACTTTATGTATTACATTCCATTCATTAGAAAACCTCCTATGACCTATTTGTAACCCGCAAAGACCTCTTTGTAAGCCCTAAAAGACCACTCTGTAATTATTCTCCATCACTTATGGGCCTGCCTACAATTTTTATACCCCTTCGCAGAAGGGCATCCCTACAATTTCTCCAATACACTTCCAATGCCTGTTGTAGCCCACACGTGCACTGTAGCACGTGAAGAACACGGGCCATCTGGACTGTTGATCTCTCATATGGATTGATCTGTGGCTCTCCTTGCTCTGAACCTTCGCACGATTTGACGCGTGTGGTCACCACTACCCTCAGATCCCATCCAACGGTCAGTTTTCAATTTGGAAGCCGCACGCACTCTCTCCTCTCATCCTCGCCACCCTTGCCATCTACGCCTAGTTTCACCTGTGTGATGCCTTGATTCACTGAAATCCCTACTTAAGCACCTCCTTAGTCACGTGCACAAGGGATCGGTCCCTCCTACATTCTTAGCGATCATTCGTCCACTCCAGCCACCTCTCCCCACCAATCCCCAGTTTTCACAACTACCGGCTGTGAATACTCCGACTTCTCTCAGACTCTCCTCGTCGCTAGGGATGACGTACGCCTGAGGACGACCCTGAACTCCACTAGCGAGTTTTCACTCCGCTAGAGCACCCTCCCCCTCCATTCTTCCTCCTTAGCCGCCGGTTAAGGACCCACAGGTCCCATTCTTCCTGTTAGAGTAGTTTTAATTCTTTCTAGTTTAGCTATAGTGTTAATTAGATAGATTAACAATAAAATTAGAGTTAGAATTAATGTTGATCTGCTGTGTGTACTGGTAGTTTAGTTTAGGAGTAGAAATTAGCTTTAATTTCCCCATCCCCCCCGCCCCCCTCACCTCCTCTGATCATTCCAAATCAGAGGAGACGAAATTCAACCAATCACTGTTCATATTGTTCTTCCTCTACATGTTTTCACCTCATTTCTAATTTCCTCGATCAGTCTTTCACAATTCACACATTCATTAGATCTAATTTCAGATCTGAATGGCTTTCAACCCCAGATCTGAAATTAGCATCAACAACCATATTAGGGGCTTCTCATTCATTCCATCTTTGTCACAAAAGCCCCTGATCTGAGCTAAAAATGGATTCAGTTTACTTGCTTTACCTTGAATTTGGATTGCAAGGATTTTAAACCAAATGAGCTTTGAATAATTTTTGATCGAGTAAACTGAAGTATTTTGATTTTGATTCACTGATTGGCTAGGAATCTGAGATGATTCTGATGTCATAATTCATCTCAGATGAGCCATAATCTGATATGTTCTTCTCAAGGATTTAATTGTGTTGGATGCATGGTAGAGCCAAGGAAAATCAACTTTGTTGATTTGAGACTCTACCTTGTATTCATAAGTTACTTTTAAGTTGCAATTCTCATTTTCAACCTAAGGAATTCTCAATATTTCTTAAGGTTTCAGAGTTCTGGGATTTAAGTTTTTGTATTAAATTGATTGATTTAATTCCTTTCTACATGTTGTCTATAGCATTGAAGGAATTAGATCAGATCTGATTTGATGATAGTTGTGACAAGGGATTTGATTTTAAGTTGTATTTCCGAGTGGCTCTTTATGTGATTTGTAACCCTTGTCAGATTGTGATTTAGAGTGTTCTGCTTATGTTTTGAATCCCAGCAGTTATAGTAAATTGCTGCAAAGGTAGCTACATTCCCATTTTAAATCTAGTTAAGTATTCCCTTAACTAGTTCTTTTGTATCCCTGATCAGATTCTCTCAAATCTGGGAGATAAAAGTTGAATTTAAGTCCCTACCTTGCTGCAGATCTGCTTTTCTTCTAGATGGATTAACTGCAGCAGTAGTTAAGCCGTCTAGAATCAAGTTTGGCCTGCATGCAGTGTTGCTGGTGTGTGTTAGCTGTGTGTTCTACTGGATTTTCATCAACTGCCTTGTTGCTGATTGTTCTAGCGATGTATTTCAACTAGTGTGCTGCTTGGATCTTATTTGCAGCAGTGTCTGAAGCTCAATGGACTGTAGGCCTAGGTTGCACTCTGTTAGATAGCTGACTTGTGTATGATGGTGTATTGAATTGTATACAAGCCTTCATGTATTTTCAATGCATGTTTAACATCATTTGAAGGCTTGTAAATTGTTTAAATCTCCTTTGTCAGCTAGTATTTTAAGCCTAACTATCCAATAATAGTTAATTAATTGAAAACCAAGTGAATTTCTTGCTTAAATGCTTATATCCTTTTCCATATCTTGTATGGAGTCAGTTGAGGCATTTTACTACCTGTCAAACCACTTAGGTTCCATTCTAAGCCTTAATTCAATTTAGAAAAAACCTTTGAAAGGCTTAAAATGTGCTCACTTTGTAATTAAATAAAAATTATAAAAAAATAAAATAAGCCTGTCTTAGTGAAGATTAGGTATTTTTCTAAGTTCATTCCAAGTTTTATAGTATTCTGAACTCTCTGCTTGGTATAACATATCAACCGATGGTTCTGTATACCATAGAACTTAATAAAAGAAACTAAACATAAAAACACCAAAAACATTTCCTATTTCTCATTTATTTCTTTCCCTCTCATCTCTTACCTCCATAAAAGATATAAAAACTATAAAAAGTGAAAAAAACCCCATAAATACCTAAAAATCTGTTGTATACTATGTACATACTTGTAAATATAAGGTATATGGTAAGTATATATATATAATGTAAATCATATATATAGTATAAATATCTCATGTATATATTGTAGTATGTAAATTAAGTATTTAAGTTAGATTATACTGTATATATCTTAATTATATAACTATTTATTAATTAAATTAACTTATATGTATTAATAAGATATATAAATTAACAAACACTACAAATAAGCATATTAAGTTATGATACTGTACATACGTATTTACATGTATATTATGAACATATTTAACCTTGTACCATAATTTAATTATATAAATAGAATAAATAATTAATTTATTAAGTTACTAGTTAAGTTATTATGTTAAATTAAAATAAATTATTAATTTAAGTTAAAATTAAGCTAACTTATACCGTACATCTATACTAATGTATTTTAAGTAAATTAACCTAATTTGAGTATATTTATAATGTATATACTATTTAAACTTAATTTATAAATAAAATAGTCCAAAATAGGCTATTTAAATGAAAATAAAATCGAAATAAAACTTTTAAAATACAATAAAAATATTTATAAAATACTTTAATATGTATGCTAACTTGGTATAAGGTCAATTAGACCATTTATTAACTAATTTATACGTAATTAAGGAATAAAGCCTAAAATTAAGTATGTTTAAACTATATACTTTAGTGAATTTATTTATATAGTAAATATAATTAAATTTCTAAATTAACTGTACAATTGTATAGCACTATGTAAATACTTTATTATCCTATAATTTTATTTTATTTTATAATAAATTATGACCCTCGAATTGAGGGCCAAAATCACAAAATCAATACTGGGCACTGGAATTCCAATGCACGAACAGCGCTAAAGATAGCACCACATCGGTAACGCACGAGCGCTGAGAGGCACTTTTATTGTTTTTGTTCTCTTGGCCATTCAGTCGACACGTGCTGGGCGTGAGAAACCCCTTATCCTCTTATCCCCTCAGCATGTATGGCATATGGCATTGTGTTGTGATGTGTGAATGGTGTGCGGTGTGGGTCGGGGGCCCGACACTGTGCGAAGGGCTTGATTTAGCCCAATACTGAGCTTAAATCGAGATTCAAAAAGCCTAATTAAGAAACTATGGCGGCACCTAGTAGAGGTCTGGTCCCACCTGATCCACGGGTGTTGTGTATCCCTCGAACAGAGCTACCCGCCAATTAAACACTAATTTTTTATTAGTGAAGGCCGTATTGAGTTAAGAATGGAGAGAGTAAGAGACAAGAATGGCTAAGTATAGAAGACTTAAAGAAGAATAACAAAGAGAAGAAGAACACAGAATAAGCTAAGTATAGAAGACGTAAAGAAGAAGAAGAAAGATAAAAGAGAATAGAAGAGAATAAGGAACAAAGAAGTATTCATATAACGTATAATGTATAGTGTAAATATATATATATATATATATATAAATGTAAATAAGTATACCGTAAATGATAAGTATATGTATAGTATGTATAAGTAGTATAAGAGTGTTTGAGCTATATATGTATATAAATAACTTCAAAGCTTTACTGACAGAATAAACTGTCACTATAGGTAAAATAAGTGTCGCTATAGACCCTAGTTTCTACCTTAGGGTCAGTACATAGTTTTTCTGGGGTTTAGCGACGTTTGTTTCTGTCGCTGTAGCTCTTCTATATGTTACTATATAGGTTAGCATATTAAGTTAAGTATAGTATGTATTGTTACTTATTATCGTATATATATGTAAGTATAAGTAATATAAGTTATAAAGAGAAAGTATAGAGTATATATGTGTAGTGTTTGATGCTTGTTTGTAAGTATGTGTTTGCAAGCATTTTAATAGATTCTTTTGTACATAATTGAGCTATCATTTCATTCATTATTAATTCATTCATTCATTCATTCTTGATTGTATATAAAATTTATCTTTTTGGAATTAAAGAGTAATATTGGATTTAGAGAATGATGTATATCAATAACTGTCTCCCAGGGAACGACTTGGAATAAACAAATAAAAATTAAGTAATTAAATAAAATTGACACAACAACGGTTTGTATTTATGACATATACTACAATAACGATCCCTTTTTGTACGAATCGGTAGTCGAACGTTCATATTTTTGGCATCGTTGTAGGGGACAAAAACCCAATAATAGTGATTTCTTATGATTGTTGATGACTTCGCATAACAACGTTTGGCCTTGTTGTTGGGCGTCTGATGGTAAAGGTAACTCTCGAGAATTGATTTCTCAAGAAGCTAACAATGATCTTAGGTCTGACGAGTCAAGATTTGAGTCTAACGTCTCTTTGTTAGATGTCTAGAAAGGATCTTGGACATTTGAGAATATTAATAAATTATTGGTTAAGAGTCTCAAGATGATTTTGTACTGACAGGAGTTAAATATGGTCTAATGGTCCTCTTTCTAGACATTTGAGAGAGTCTTCAGACATCTGGAACTATCTAGACGTCTGGCAAAGAGTATGGACATTTAAATATTAAAGGTCAGAACCTGCATAAGCAAGCCATTAGGTATTAGACGTCTAATCCTATTATCAAACTACTTAAAAGTCATTGTCATCCATCTAATATTATTGTTGGACGTTTGATAACACTACAAGAAATTAGGCTTTTAGCAACAGATATTTACCGGTGGTTATAAATAACTGATGGGAATTCAAATATTTGGCAACGATTATATTAGAACCGCTGGGATATATAAACTATATCTATTGTTGTCGGTTTCAAACCTCTGGTGTAGATGAAGTGTCATTCCGATGCTCTAAACCTTAACAATGTGCCATCGACTTACCCTAAACCCTCACCACATCCAATCTGACAGTTCCTTACCACTCACCTAAAACCCTCAGCCATCGCAACTGACATCCTCCGTCCTCCTCATCGACCCTTCCTCCTCGATGCTTCTTCCTCATCCTCACCATCGTTCGACCTTTGGCATCCTCCATCGTCCTCATTATCTGTGACCATTGTTGATCATCCACCATCGTTCATCATCATCGTCGCTCGCTTCATCATCATTGTTGATAGATCGTCCACCATCGCTTCACGACGGTAACCCTCTCCCTCATCTCTACCAAACCAAACCTCTAACGACCTTGTCTTCTGGCATCGCTCATGCGTTCCCTTTCTCACAAAATCGTTCAAAATCATCTTGATTGGGGATGAGTTTCTTTTCTCACGACCTTCCCTTTCTCACCTCGTCGCATCTTCCGTTGTCCACAGCTATGTGGACCGACAAGATGTGGTGAGCGAGCGCGGTGAGGGAAGAAGGAATATCCCCTATTGATGTTTAGTGAAAGGTTAGCTTAAACCCTAACCCTTCACATGAACATACCCCAAAGACCATACATGTAATACAGGAATCAATGATAGTATGTGGTAAAGAGAATACCTCCAGCTTGTAGATGAATCAATGAGATGAGAGAGTAGTTGGGCAAATTGTGCTGAGCTTCCTCAACAATTCTCAGAAGTCTCCAAGCTAACAGTTCCATTCTTTGATACATGTCCACAGCATTACTACATTTATTTTGCACATCTCAATCCTCTATCACCTAAGTACTTCTTGAGAGATTGCTCGATATTTTTGATACTGTGATGCTTCACACACAACCCTTGCCAGTTCTAATGTAGGGCATTTGCAGGCATCCATTAATTTCTCTCAATCTCCAGTTTTTCTTCTGATTTCTTCATAAAAGAACTGGAGGGAAGGGGGTAATTAATACAATCATCCAAACCAAATAGCGCAAGCATAATCTCTAAGCTACATCATACAAAAGCATGAATGATTTTTTTTTCCTTTGATTTCCAGAAGAATAAATTTTTGGTTCGAACCAACTTAACCAAGCACTTCAAACCAAATCACTGAGGAAGTCCTACAACAATACTTCTAGTCTCTAGACTAAACTTATTAGCTACCACTATGACAAACCCCCCTCCCCACCTTCCACCAAACTCTTTGCAACACCTCTAAGGATAGTCTCAAATAGAAAACTCATGAAAATGAGTAATAAGATATAAAGGATTGTGGATTACTAGTTGACAACTTGAGCTTAGATAATAAGATATAAATTGAGAATGGCATCCACGAAATAGAGGAGCCCTCTCTTTCCATTCGAATGCATCCAGTGGAAACAAGAGATTAGGTACTGCCTTTTTGCCTTCACCCCCCTGCAGAATCAAGAAGGATCAAATTTGGAATCAAGTTAATTATTAACTGAAGACAACCCATAAACGATTATATATATTCCAAGTTGGTAGACGCTAATCCAAATAATTCTCAATTTCTTCTTTAGGATGAAATTAATGAATAAATATGTATTAATGAGACGTGCAATACTTTGGCAAAAGAAATGTTAATGAACAAATTATGAATTGGAGCAACATGATTCAATTATTTTGTTTAATCTGATGTAAAATACTTTTGATCGCCAATTCTAAGGCATTATTAACTGTAGGTACCACTAAAACCTTTATTGTTACATTTGTGTATCGTAGCTATGAACCAAATTAATAGCTAGTATCTTATACCTTTTGTATAGTGAAGACTCTTTTATTAAAGATTTTTAATTGTAATGTTTTTTGATTGATACCATTTTAGGTTCTAATATTCTATCTCTATTTAAGGCTTGATCTTAGACACTTTTGACGTATCTAAGGTTTTGCATTAGTCCCTACTTGCATTTGAAGGTAACACTTGATCTTATTATTATAGGTTTAGGTTAATCATGAACCTTAGGGTTAATAGGTAGGTATATATGCGAGTGTTGTAGTGGGGTGTGCCCACTTATAAATAATTTTATGCATGTGATGCAATGGGATGTGCCCACGTTTAAATTATAGATTAAGTATATTTCTACAATCGTGCTACTAAACATGTATTTTTGAGAAATACATGTCTTGATCACCCTCAATTCAGAAGTGGTCCAAATTAAGGAGGGTTCTTGAATATTTGATCACAACTTAGGTCTTATTTTTTGCTTGTTACCTATGTTTATCAAAATCTTGGTGGTATCTTCTTCCCCATCTCTAGTATACCAACTGATTTTAGCTAGCTTCCTTAAGCACCCTTCATTGGGTGCTTTAGGAATCAAGTTAATGTCAATCTCAACGGTATGCCGGAGAAGTGTAGGGAGATGCTGCCGAAATTTCTTCAAACATGTGTTACATGTGACAAATAACACCTAAGTTGTGATCAAAGTAGTTATGCACTCCTTTGTGTAACTTACTTCAAATTGTGGCTGTCATTTTTATATTTAGGTTGATATGGACAAGTCTTGGATAATTTTGAGAAGCATCGATTACATTTGTTATAAAAGTGGAGTGATACAATTTTTGTATTCAGCATTTCATGACGATAGGAAACTACTTAGGAAAGGAAGATTGTATAATAAGATCTTATGTTCGTGTAAGAATTATATGAATGGATTGTCATTCGAACGAGATATTGTATTTGAGCATCTCATATGTGATGGGTGGTGGCTTCATTGCACGATATGGACCGCTCATGGGGAGGAGCCTACAGAGAGTTTGGAATGACGCACCACTCTTGAATATTCTAATTATGTAGGTGGTGACAATGTTATGACAAGGTTGGAAGAGATGGCAGATGGTCAGGAAAATCTAATGGACTATGAAAGTATGTTCCATGATTATAGTAAGTTTTGGGATGTATTAAAAGCAGCGGAAGAACCTATTATTTCAGGGATTAATTCAATGTCTAGATTGTCGTTCCTTCTTAAGATGTTTCAAACTAAGGTGATGAATAGACCAACTTCTAAGTTAATGTCAGATGTTCTCAAATTTATTGGAGAATTATTAAATACTCCAAAAGATTTTCCACAGTCATGGTATGACGCTAAGAAATCGTTTCATGTCTTAGGATTGAAAAGTGAGAAGATAGATGCATGCCTTAACGATTGTGTCATGTATAGACATGATAACAACAGTTTAGAAAGTTGCCTAGAATGTGGCAAGTCGAGATATAAAGGTGAGAAAAGAAAAGGGAAACGACAACCTCAGAAAGTATTGTGTTAATTTTCTACTGATTCGAAGACTATGACACCTATTCATATTCAATAAGACTGCAAAGTAGATTACATGGCACCATGAAAATAAGTCATGCGATGGAATGATGCGTCATCCTGCAGATACTGATGAGTGGATTGCATTTAATAATAGGTATCCAGATTTTACATTAAAGGCACGGAATATACATTTAAGCCTTGCAAGTGATGGATTTAATACATTTAAAAGCATGTATCCTCTATACTCTATATGGCTTGTTGTGATAGTTACGTATAACATGCCTCCTTGGATGTGTATGAAATCAGCTTTTATGATGTTGAGCTTACTCATACTCGATCCAAAGGCCCTAGAAATGCTATTGATGTTTATTTGTGATGATAACATCATCATCACCCATATCTAGCTTTATTTAGTCATATGCCATTATTAAATGCTCCTACATAACCGCCAGAGAGACGTAATTCACTGTAAATCCATTCTAAGGGAAAGACAGTAAAATAGGGGTAAAACTGCAGTTTTAACAGTATATCTCAATTGCAGTACAATCACGAGTTTTCTCAGGGGTTAAATAAAGGTCAAACGATCTTAAATGTCTAATAAGTGAATCCGTACAAACAGAAAAGGGTTTTTGCGCATTTCAGGAATTAAATGACATCTGAAATCGTAAAAATAGATCCGCTTAATTAAATGAGGTTTTTATCAGGATAAAATTTACCTAAATCCTCTAAAGTTCATAGAAAAATATTCTCTAGGGTTTAGTACCTTCAATTTGACCATCAGAACCTGTCTTGACCCAAAATAGAGCCATAGACAGACTTTTGCCCTAATTTAGGTTTTTATATAAATTACCTAATCAAATGAGCTCAAAATTAAAATTTGACTTCACCATCAGATTCCTTGGGTCCAAATTAGGTTTGTACCAAAATTTGGGCCCAATCTGAGATCATTTTGACCTAATTTGCATTTTAGTCCAAGTCTAATTCTTAATCTCCCAAATAACCCCTCAACTTTTGAATTTATTACAAAAAACCCCCTATGTTTGTCAACTTTTTCTTCAAACAAGTCCCTGCCACCCTAGAATCCTAATCCTACAACTCCAGCGAGTTTCATTTGGCAAGATCTTTCTGATTTCTTGATGAATCCTTCTCAGATTTGAAAGGGGAATTTGTTAAGAAATTAGCTTCCCTTTTAGCCAAATTCGAAGTCCTAGAAATCGCCTAAATCCTCATGTGAATCCTTCAAAGGAGTGGGTTTTCAACTTCAGCGAGCCTTCCAAGCTTTGGAAGCTTGCTTCCCAAGCTCTAACCGCTCCCTGAGGCCTATAAAAGAAACCCTAGGGCCTGCCCATTCTCCTCAGCTAGGTTCAAGGCCAAAAATCTCTTCTTTTCTCTATCACCAGCCACCTCCAACCTAAGCTCCAGTGGACCTTCTCGATCTCTCTCCTCCGTGCCTCCAACAGCCAAATTGGAAGCGCAGCAACCTTCCCCATCTTCCTCCGCATCTCACTAGTCACAGCAGGCGCCATCTTCCCCTCTCCTTGCCGCCATCCCCCTCACGGAGGATTCATCTTCCCCAACACCAGCCGATCAAAGCCAATGGCGTCCTCCCCCTTTCGTCTATTAAATTAGGGTTATATTAGATCCATAGTTCTTTTAGGTTAATTCCCTATTCCCAAAAAACCAAAAAAAAAAACCCTCAACACCACTGTTCACCTTCATCCCCTCCATCTCCGGCGACCACTCCGGTGAGGGTTCCCGTCCGCCACACACATCCATCCCCCTCGCCACCTAGTCCACAAGCTCCGTTGTACTCCCCTCATCAAAAGCCCTCTACCTATTTGCCACTCCACTCACCCAAACACGCCTCTAAACAACCCACCTTCTCACGGCTGTCTCCGTCACCATCCGGCCACTACATCTACTCCCACGCTATAAAACCACCACCACCGAATTCCTCATCCACCCATGGTCTCTAGAGCATTGTAACTGGGGCTTAGCGGTCGTATTCTTGGATTTCAGGTGTATCCCCTCGTCGCCATTTACAGAGCTCCTTCGAGGAGCTCAAAGAAGGTCTCTTGCCATTGCCAGCTCTAGGTGTAGGCACCAGATCACGTGGAAAGATTCTAGGCACACGCCCAGGCAATCAATTGGAGGCCACACCACCCGCTACTACTCCAATCGAAGACATCTTCATTCGTGGGTGCATGTGAGCAGAAGGGGTGGGGATTAGTCCCACCTCAGAAGTAGGCAACTGATGTGCATACATCTGATTAACTTAAAATTTCTATTAATGCATGTTCTTAATGTCACATTAGCATTATACATTGTAAATAGTGCATAACATGCATAATCATGCATTTAGATCAAGTTGTATAAATTGTATAGTAATTGTCTCCTTCTTATGGTCAAGGATAGGGCAACCTTTTATCGGGCCCTCGAATCGAAGATCCAATCGTACGAATCTGATCAGGGTGATAATTGGAGTTCAACGACTCCAAGATCACCCTGATCGAACATCCGTAGCACCAGATAGAGACTGAGGAACCCTAAAGATCAAGGGCCAAGATGGTGTTAATCCCAACCTCAGACGACAAATCCGATCGCACAGATGGATTTGGATCGATGATCACTGCCTAACGGCACGAAAATCGATCTAATCCGAGACCCACAGCACAATCTACAACACTCAGAAGATGGACGGCTTAGATGGCACCATGTGGCACCATCATAGCCACCCAGCATCGGCCGCCCCCCTCCATTCAATGTCTGAAGGCAAAGGCGTGGATGATCTGGGTCGTTGTATCTCCATCCAACGGTCGCAGATCATGCACGCCTAATTTCTAAACGAGATGAAGATGTCCCTGCAGTGTGTTGGTCCAGTGCCCTTCGAAGTCTGATAGGCACACGTTCGAATCCCGCCTGGCTGCCAAATCAAGACAAGCGAGTGCGCAGGCGTGCAATTGGAGCCGTGCAATGGGCATCCAGCGGTGCGGATCAACCGATAGCACCCACGCGCGATCAAACGCGCAATGCAAACGCCCGATCGCACGCGGGCGTGTGGCATGGGCGAGGGCAGTTTAAGTCGTCCAATCTCTTGATCGAACGGCTGAGCACGTGCGAAGGTGCACATACATTTGAGGCGCTGAAGGTGAGCGGGCACGCACGTCGGCCACGTTTAGGCCTTTAGTGACAGATAAATCCGTCACTAAAGGTCCTGAATTAATGTTTTTAATGTTGTAATGTCCAAAATACCCCTACTCCTTGCAACTATAAAAGGAGACCCCTACCATACGAATTTCTCATCCCTTCTTTCTCCTATCTCCCTCTCCAAAGCTTAAGAGAAGCTTGTCCAATACCTATGATGCTCCTCAAGAGCTAAAACCAAGTTTTCGCCCTCATTCCGGAAGCAGATCCCACGACGACGATGATGTGCTGCCTCATTCCCGTTCCTCCTGCTTCGTCCTCCTTCTTCCCGCTCCGTTCCTCACCTTCCAGGCATTGTCCTGTCTGGCTTGTCCTCCAAGCAATCGTCGAGGAGGATAACTTCTCTCTCCCATTCTTTTTACTGCTTTCTAGAGTAGATTTACTGTTTTCTAGTGTAATCATTTCTCGCTTTCTTAATTGTAAAAAATTATGCAATATCAAGTGATTGTTCTTTCTCTCTCTCTCTTATTGTCTATATTGATTCCATTATGATTATTTCGCCCTTTAAACAAAAACACAAAAATATAATTACGAATTTTGATCAACGTAGCCTCCCTGTGTTCGACCAGGAATTTCTTTACAGATTTTTTAGTATAAATTTTATTTGTTGAACGGATTTCTTCGCAACTCGAACTACAACGACGAGTTTTCAAATCCAATTCCAATAGTGTAGCCTTCCGTCATTCAACAGCAACCGAGTGAAGCACCTTATTATGATTTTCTACATAGGCCTTATTGCCTCCTAACATGAGGGTGAGGTCCTCTTTACCCACTCACGCCTCGCCCGTGACACCAACACGCAGGCCTAGTCCGACCCATTTACCTGCCTATGCCTGTGCACACCTCAACTGCTACCACACGCTGGCAGCCCTGGTCCCGGGTGCACTCTAGATCGATTACCCAATTACCCCGTACTGTGCATGGCCCTGGGAGGGTGTGAAAGAGAACCCTAAGAGAGGAAGAGGAGAATGAAGAGAGAAAGAGAGTGTAGGGTTAAGGGGGGTTTTCCTCTTTTGTGTTCTCGACACTTAGTCAATTTTAGAGGTGAGTTCCCCCCTGTGCATGTAGAGAAAGAAGAAGAAGGAAGAAGATGAGAGGTTTTGAAAAAAAAGAGAAGGCTTGTGCTTGCCTTCTATTAAGACGTCTGATTGCTTGCCTACTGTTGGTTGATTTGAATTGATGGTTGAATGCATGCTTAAACTTTAGAGGATATAAGTGGTGATTCAACTCACCATTGTCTTTTATTCTTTTTCTTTTTATCCTCATATTCTTGAGATACATTGGATTTCCCTAAATATTTAATGTGACAAGTTATTATTCATTGAAAATCTATATTTTGCTCAATTTCTTGTACTCATTTAGATTATTTGTTGAGATTAACGATTAAATTCCATATTTACTCTTAGCGAACAACCTTAGACTTCATTTCCGATATTCAAGTAGAAATATTATCTGTTTTTTGATTTATTGTGGATTTCAAACTACGACGATAATACATTGATTTAAATCCCTGGCAGATTAATCCAACAATTTGCAGCCACTTGTAGATGAGTTGAACATCTTGTGGAATGTTGGTGTTGAAACTTATGATGCACACAAAAAACAATTATATCATATGTGAGTTGTGTTGCTGTGGACGATAAATGACTTTCCTGCGTATGCTAAATTGTCTGGTTGGAGCATGAAAGGGAAATATGCTTGTCCTGTTTGTACGGAAGATACACACTATCTACGACTGCAATATAGTAACAAATTTTCTTACTTGGAGCATCATAGGTTTCTTCCAGTTGAACACAGATGGAGGAGTAGTGATTTAAAGGATTGATTTGATAGTAAATCATGTCGTTACTCAACAAGAAACCTGAAAAACTTATTGACGACTGATACAATTAGGTTGCAAGGGGACAAGATAATGGATAAGTTGCATGAACTTGGTAATGTTCATTTGGGATGTACATTTAAGCGTGACGTGGATCGCTTGTTTGGGTTTAAAAAGAAGAGCATTTTCTTCATGGAGTTACCCTATTGGCAGGATCTAAAAATTCGTCACAATCTTGATGTCATGCATATAGAGAAGAACGTGATGGATAATATTTTGTATATGTTGAATCTAACAGATAACCCAAAAGATACTTTGAAGGCACGAAATGATTTAATGCAAATGGGCATTCGCCCTGAGTTACATGTTAAGCAGAATGATGGTGGTAGAGTTGACTTCCCTGATGCATTATATACACTAAATCAAGAGCAAAGACAGAAAACATTTACGTTCTTAAAGGAAGTTATGGTTCCAGATAGATATTCTTCAAACCTTTCCAGGTGTGTAAATGAAGCACAGAAGAAGATTAGCAGTCTCAAAAGTCATGATTGTCATGTCTACATGCAAGTATTGTTTCCTTTAGCAGTTCGAGGAGTGCTACCTCAACCAATACTCGACACGATAATGGAGATGAGTAACTTCTTTAAAGTTGTGTGTTGAAGGAACTTAGATTGCAAAATGTTAGATTACTGGGATAAACAAATTGTAATCACATTGTGTAAAATGGAACAAATTTTTTTGCTGCATTTTTTGATATCACGGTACATCTCATGCTTCATTTAGCTAACGAAGCAAGGATAGCAGGACCTGTATAATTCCGATGGATGTATCCAGTTGAATGTTACTTAAAGAAACTTAAGGATTATGTGTTGGATAAGGCAAAACCTGAAGGGTCAATCGTCAAAGGATATCTCATTGAGGAATGCATTAATTTCTGTTCAATGTACATGGATGGGCCAGATAATCGTTTTAACCGAATTGAAAGTGAAATGACCCGTTGCCTTTTGGGTTGTTTAAGACATCTAGATGGAGGATCGGATGTCTGAAAGTAGAAGAACTGTACCTTGTTTTTCTTTTTCCGTGCGCACACACACGCACGCACACCTCCTCTCCTCACCCCAAACCCTAACCCTTCTCCTATTTAAACCCCACACCCATGCCACTCTCCCCATCCCCACCGACCACCACCTCCATTCTTCCCTCCACCCGGCCACCACCTTCCTCCCTTTCTTCTAGCGTGGCGAAAGGAGAGGAAGAAGAAAGAGAGACGGGATGTGAATGAGGAGGAGAGCGTAGCGGGAGTGTGGGAGGAGCTCGCGAGGGAGCCACGGAAGTTCAGAGGAGGAGCTCGTAAAGGTGGGCTTCGCGGCCTCCTGAAGCTACCGACGTCGCAGCTGCAGGCGACGCAAAGGGGTTTTGCATGGAGAAGAAGGCTTGCGGAGGTTCTACATACTGGATATTTTCCAGTATTAGACTTCTGGAGCACACCCCAGACGTCTGGAATAGCAGAAGGACATCCGGAGCTAAAGTCAGACGTCTGATAGCACACTTAGTGCTAAGGTACGTGCTTTTGTCCAGTTTACGACCATGCAGACCTCACCGTAGAGATTGTCCAGCCATTTCGAGGTCTGCACGAATGTACGCAGGGAGCAGGGCATTGGAAAGGCGTGAGGTGCACCCTTCGAGGTGCATTTGGATGTCTGGACACGTCGCCAAACGTCTGACCGTACCTTTAAACGACTGGAAGGAGAGTTCGATGTCTGGAACTCACCTCAGACGATCGCGGAGTGGTCTGGACGTCCGAGGTAGCTGCAGGAGACCCAGGGTAAGTATTGACATCTCTTAAGACGTCTGGGACTAGGCCCAGACATATGATTTTGGATAGTGTGAGTATTTTTGGCCCGTTTAGGGCCCAAACGGAATCGAATTTCCGCAAATGAAGTACCGTTGTTTTTCGCTTGAGTTTCTCTATGAGTTAGTGTCACTTGTATACAGTTTTGGACTCGTTTGATGTGGTTGGTCAATTGTATAGGTTTCCAGCCAGTCGAGTATGCGGGAGCTGCAGAGGCGATGAGATCTACGATCCGAGCCCCCATTCCTCCTGTGTTTGCCAGTAAAGTGGTTTACATTAATATTATGATTTAAATAAATAAACTGCATGCTTAGAATAACTTGAATGAACCCTAGGATGAGAATGAACCCTAGGTAGAAATAGATGAGTATTGTTTGAGCTATACTGTATACTTGAGGAACATGTAAAACCCTAGGATGAGAATGAACCCTTGGACAGGAACAAATGAGTATGGTTGAGCTACACTGCTACTTGAGATGCCTGTAAAACTTTAAATGCTAGCAAATGTACTGGTTACTTAATATGATGCCTTGTCAGTTAGAAAATCACGAGCTGCCTGTTTTAAAGAATGGAAACATAAATGTAAATAGAGAGATCCGAAAGTTTGGAATATGAAATGAAAGAAATACTAGCATGAACCCTATGGGGAATTAGAAGGAAAACTCCTGTAGACGGGAAGTGAGCTGGCCTTATGTACGCAGTACCAAGGAGAGCCACTGTCCCTTTAGTGTAAAGGGGTACTAGCTGCCCATTGGGATGAGCCATGGGGTTAGGTCTAGACACTCTACATCGACTCTGTTTGGCCCTCATGTATGTGGTATTGAGGTGAGATACTTAGTGTAGGGAGGGAGCTAGCCGCCCCAGGGGGCCCAAGGTTAAGACTAGTCACCCTACACCGACTCTTATTAGGCCCACTGGGCAAACCAGGATAGTCAGACGAGGCTACCCAGACTGTGGAGGGGTGAGACCCCTGTTCTGTTCGATTCTGAGAGGGAAAGGCCCTATACTGTTTCATGTTGTACCTTTAGGCGTACCCGTTAGAGGAAACGATTGACCGCGTGCTAGTGTGGGATAGCTACCCGCGCACTTATCACACGTGCCGTAGTCACCGTTACATCACGATTGTGACCTCAGGGTTGTTGACTGGGTGTAGGACTACCATGGGGGACTCTTTCGGCTAGGAGAGCACCATGTGTACCTTCTACATCATGGAAAAGACTGCATTCAAGATCGTTCCCATGAGGAACAAGCCAGATCAAGAAATGATTTAAGTGGATAAAGGAACAACAAATTAGAAGTACTTGGTTGAACTAAATGAAAATGGATAGTTACTTAATTACATTAATTAATAGCTTATCTCAATTACATGTAAATGGCTAAATTACTACTCTACTCAACGTTCACTGACTCCAGAAATTTTATAACCTTGTCCAGGTCAGGGAGTTGAGCAGCCAGCACCACCGACTGTAGAGGGAGCTGGGCCCAGTCGAGCCCAGCCTTAGTTGCGCTTTCTTACTGTTTCCTTAGCTTCTGTTGTAGTAGTGAGTATTTTGTTCTATATAATACTGTTTCAATTACTTTTCCGCTGTACTTTTCTCTGTCATAGTTGTGATGGCCTGTAATATTGATAGACTATTTCGCTCTATTTCCTTTACTGTCTCTTGATTTCTTTATGCTTAGTTACATTGCATGTGCAGTTGTGAATTTTTTTCCTGCTTTTGGTTATTTCTCGTTGGACGACTAGGTCTTGGATTAGTCGAGGTGGGTCAGTCTCGAGTCCTGTAGGGATCTGGGATCGAGTCGTAACAAGATGGTATCAGAGCAGGGTCGTCCTGAGAAATGAACCAAATGGTATGAGAAATAGTCGCTCACATGCATGTAACTAGGATAGTCATCACAACGTATCGCTTTGATCTTTGCTTCGAGTCTTATCTCTTGATGTAATCTGCTATCATTGACAGTTACTACTCTTTTCTTGTGTCTTTTTGTAGGAGATGCCTCGTCGAGGAGTTCTCGAGGTAGGCCATGAACGTGGTCGTGGGCGAGGTCGAAGGGGCGGACATGCCGGACCTGAGGCACCAACCGACCCACCTCTTTTTCCAGGCATTCAGGCCTAGGATCTCACCCAGATGATTTGAGATATTGTATGGGAGGAGCTCCAACAGCCTTCTCGGCCACCCCCTTCTGAGGACGTGGAGGGAGAGTCCTCCGTGGGGCAGGGGAACCGTTGCAGCACCGTACGTGCTGGAGGGGGAGGGGGTGATCCTCCACCACCCTCAGACACTTCTGAGCACGAGCCCTCCTTACCTGGAGGCATACCTGTTCCCCCGTTGCAGCTCCACAATGAGCTTTTCGGCCAGTTCCAGAAGCTAAAGCCCCACTCCTTCAAGGGGGATGAGAGCCCGTCTGAGGCAGAGGACTGGTTGGAGCAGATAAAGAAGGTATTCAACACCCTCCGCCCTCCTGCAGGGTGCTGCGTGGCCTTTGCCACGTATCAGCTGGAGAGCATAGCCCACAGGTGGTGGAGGGCAGTCAGAGACCAGGAGGGGAGAGGGCCGACGTGGGATCAGTTCGTGGCTCTCTTCTGTGAGCAGTACTTCCAACAGACCTGGTAGGACCAGAGGAGGCGGGAGTTTCACACTCTCCGTCAGGGGGCGATGACAGTTAGCGCATACTGCATGCATTTCTTGGAGCTATCATGCTTCTCCCCTACAACTGCGTCTACTGAGGAGGAGCGCTTGTGGAGGTTTACTGAGGGGCTTTGACCAATAATTCGGGGGTATGTGAAACCCCTGAAGTTACCCACTTTCTCTCGTGTGGTTGAGGTGGCCATGACTTGTGAGGAGACCAACCCGATCGCGCGAGACTCTGATGGCGGATGGAAGAGGCCCTACCAGCTCGAGTACTCATAGGATCGTCGGGAGAGGAGGCACATGGTGATCGCAGGAGAGCAATCTCGTTCTGTGGGGCCACTAGTGGCCTTTGGGAGCCCCAGACAGCGACCAGCTGCCAGCACCGAACCCCCGCCTAGCCACTAGCAGAGACCGACTGAGGGAGGATGCTGTGTTCCCCTCTGCTACCGATGTGGCCAACCGAGCCACATTAGGAGGGACTACCCATATAGGGCTGGAGCACAGCAGATACTCCCTGCACCGAGTGCTGGAGGCCGAGCTAGCGACCGCGGTCACCAGGCACGTGGAGGAGGACAGCAGTCACGAGGAGGGTACTAATCAGCTGCTGCCCACCTGACCCAGAGCGTGGCCGCTTCATTTGCAGCTAGGACTGAGGGGTGCATCAATGCCATAACCCACAGAGATGCCAGGGCTTCAGGTTCTGTGGTGGCAGGTATGGTTACTATTTCTGGCAGATTAGTCTATGTTCTTTTTGATTATGGTGCCACACATTCCTTTGTGTCCTCAAGTTTTGTCGTCAATTTGGGACTGGGCAGTGTATTGTTAGAGGTTCTGTTCCTGATTAGAGGGTCAGGTGGACTGTTGTTCGTAGCAGAGGAGGTCTTTACAGACTGCGAGGTCGCTATAGGGGGACACAGTCTTCCCATCGACCTGATTGTGATCCCGATGGAGGACTTTGGCGCGATTTTAGGGATGGATTGGTTTTCTGCCTATCCTGCTTTGGTAGACTATTTTGGGAGGAAGATCATCTTCTCCATACTAGGGTTGCCTCCCTTTGAGTTTCACGGCCAACCGGTGGATGGAGGTTTTAGGTGCATCTCCACGCTTCGGACAGCGAAGCTTTTGGGCTAATGGTGTGAGGGCTTCTTGGCTTGTGTTGTAGCAGAGCCTAGTCCTGTGGCTGACTTTCAGAGTATTTCAGTAGTCTGTGAGTACCCTGACGTTTTCCCAGATGAGTTGCCAAGACTACCGCCTGACTATGAATCGAGTATGAGATCTCGCTAGTACCAGGGACTAGCCCCATTACTACTGCACCTTACAGGATGGCACCACTTGAGCTGTGAGAGCTCAAGTCACAGTTACAAGACTTGTTGGAGAAGGTCTTTGTGAGGTATAGTGCGTCCCCTTTGGGAGCCCCATGTTGTTTGTGAAGAAGAATGACGGTACCCTATGACTTTGTGTCGACTATCGACAGCTGAATCGGGTCACCGTCAAGAACAAGTACCCGCTACCTCGTATCGACGACCTCTTTGACCAGTTGAGAGACTCCACAGTGTTCTCTAACATAGATCTGTGGTCAGGTTACCACCAGTTGAGGATCAAGGAGATCGACGTCTCCAAGACAGCTTTCTGTACATGATACGGGCACTACGAGTTCTTGGTCATGCCGTTTAGGCTAACCAACGCCCCCGCTGCTTTTATGGACATGATGAACCGTGTTTTCAGACCGTATTTAGACCAGTTTGTGGTGGTGTTCATCGACGATGTCCTAGTCTACTCACGAGATCAAGCATAGCATAGACAGCATTTATGCATGGTCCTGGATACCTTGAGACGACGCAAGTTGTATGCCAAGTACAGCAAGTGCGAGTTTTGGCTGAGACAAGTGACTTTCTTGGGCCATGTGATATTGGGAGACGGATTGGCTGTGGATTCATCCAAGGTTGAGGCTGTTCTTAGGTGGGAGAGGCCATGCACAGTGATAGAGGTACGTAGTTTTCTGGGACTGGCAGGCTACTATCGCCAGTTTATCAGAGGGTTCTCTCAGATCGCGCGTCCTATAACTCAGCTGACTCGAAAGGACGTGCCATTTTCTTGGACTGACGAGTGTGAGGCATGTTTTCAGGAGTTAAAGGAGAGACTGACTTCAGCTCCTGTACTTACCATTTCCGACAATAGTGGCGGGTTGTGGTTTACACCGATGCATCATTGCAGGGGTTGGGTGGTGTGCTCATGCAGAGGGGTCACATTGTCGCTTACGCTTTGCGGCAACTAAAGCCCCATCAGCATAATTACCCACCCATGACTTAGAGCTGGCAGCAGTTGTCTTCGTGCTGAAGACATGGAGGCACTACTTGTATGGTGAGACATTCGAGATCTTCACTGATCACAAAAGCCTTAGGTACCTATTTGATCAGAAGGAGCTCAACCTGAGACAGAGGCGTTGGTTAGAGCTCCTGAAGGACTACAACTGCAGCATCTCCTACCACCTAAGGAAGGCCAATGTGGTGACCAATGCCTTGAGTTGGAAGGCTGCTGCCCACTTAGCCAGCTTGCAGGCACATAGTTGGAGACTCATGGAGGAGGTGGGCAGTTGGCGACCCCGGGAGTCACAGGAGCACTGCGGGGCAGTGACAGTGAAGCAGCAGGCACAACCAGAGCTGATAGACCGCATCATTGTAGGACAGATGGCTGATTCGTACTTACAGACACTGCGAGACAGGGTGTTGATAGGGGACCCAGGAGACTGTTCCTTCTCAGATGAGATACTGTGCATGAGGGGACGCCTATGCGTTCCTAGAGACAAGGAGTTGTTGAGAGAGCTCCTGACCGAGGCACCCGAGTCCCAGCTCACCATACATCCCGGAAATACAAAGATGTACCATGATTTATGACGTGACTTCTAGTGGAGAGGGATGAAGTGTGATGTTGGTGAGTTTGTCCAGCAGTGCTTGGTATGCTAGCAGGTGAAGGCCGAGCACCAGAGGCTTGCAAGGCCGTTACAGCCACTTCCTGTGCCAGAGTGGATGTGGGAGAGCATCACCATGGACTTAGTGGTGCGCCTACTAGTTACCCAGCAGGGACACGACGCAGTTTAGGTGATAGTAGACCGATTGACGAAGACAGCACGGTTCCTGCCGATCTGAGTCACTTTTGGGCCAGCACAGCTAGCAGAGAGATACGTCAGAGATGTGGTGCATCTGCACGGAGTCCCTCACGAGATCGTATCAGACAGGGATACTTGTTTCACTTCCCAGTTCTGGGCAGAGTTTCAACAAGCATTAGGGGCCCGTCTGAGGTTCAGCACCGCATACCACCCCCAGATCGATGGGCAATCAAAGCGCACCATACAGACACTCAAGGACCTCCTACACGCTTGTGTACTAGACTGGAGAGGCTCCTGAGAGGAGCATTTGCCCCTGGCAGAGTTTGCGCACAATAATAGCTATCATTTGAGCATCGGCATGGCACCTTACGAGGCTCTGTACGGACGGAGGTGTACTGCACCCTTGAGTTGGGTCGAGGTGGGGACCAAGTGAGAGGTTGG
The DNA here is from genome assembly GCA_037157565.1 of Thalassia testudinum. Taxonomy (NCBI): domain Eukaryota; kingdom Viridiplantae; phylum Streptophyta; class Magnoliopsida; order Alismatales; family Hydrocharitaceae; genus Thalassia; species Thalassia testudinum. Next base: position 50,617,417 of record JAZHRO010000018.1, on the reverse strand, counting down.
CCCTAAGTTGATCCGATAGAGTCAGGAGGCGATACAGCAAATTCACAGGTGACTCCGCACTGTCAGGAGCAGACAGAAGAGCTACATCGATAGAAAGCGCAAGGAGATACAGTTCGAGGTTGGGGATCACATCTTTCTCCGTGTTTTGCCCATGAAGGGCTTGCAGCATTTTGGGGTGAAAGGGAATCCTGCACTGAGGTTTGTGGGACCCTTTGAGGTTTTGGAGCAGATTGGACCAATTGCTTACCAGCTTGCCCTTCCTCCCCAGCTCTCTGGAGTGCACGACGTGTTCCATGTGTCCAACCTCAAAAAATACGTTGTCGATCCCAACCACGTTCTGAGCCACGAGAGCGTCGAGGTGGGAGACGACCTGATCTATCTCGAGAGACCAATACAGATATTAGATAGAGCTGTCCGGAGTCTGAGACAGAAGCAGGTATCACTAGTGAAAGTCCTATGGAGAAGCCAGCGATACGAGGAGGCCACTTGAAAGCTTGAGGCGATAATGCGAGAACAATACCCGGAGCTTTTTGCAGGTACATCTTTTTAGATCTACTTTGATCCTCTTTAAGTTTGTTATGCGCTTTTATGCTACTTTTCTGCACCCTGCTTGGCTCAAGTTTCGGGGGCGAAACTTCCTTTAAGTTTGTTATGTTGAAATGACCCGTTGCCTTTTGGGTTGTTTAAGACATCTAGATGAGCCGTTCGATGTCTGTCCAGACGTCTGGATGGAGGGTCAGACGTCTGAAAGTAGAAGAACCATACCTTATTTTTCTTTTTCCGCACGCGCACACACGCACGCACACCCCCTCTCCTCACCCTAAGCCCTACCCATTCTCCTATTTAAACCCTACACCCACGCCACTCTCCCCATCCCCACTGACCACCACCTCCATTCTTCCCTCCAACCGGCCACTACCTTCCTCCCTTCCTTCCAGTGTGGCGGGAGGAGAGGAAGAAGAGAGAGAGAAGGGACGTGGAGGAGGAGAGAGCAGTGGGAGTGTGGGAGGAGCTCGAGAGGAGGAGCTCGCGAGGGAGCCGCGGGAGCTCGGAGGAGCTCGTGCGCGAGGAGGAGGAGCTCACGAAGGTGGGCTTCGCGGCCTCCTGAAGCTACCGACGTCGCAGCTGCGGGCGGTGGGAAGGAGTTTTGCGCGGAGAAGAAGGCTTGCGGAGGTTCTACATACTGGATATTTTCTAGTATCAGACATCTGGAGCACACCCCAGACGTCTGGAATAGCAAAAGGACGTCCAGAGCTGAAGCTGGACGTCTGAAAGCACGCTCAGTGCAAAGGTACTTGCTTTTGTGCAATTTACGGCCATGCAGGCCTCACTGCAGAGATTGTCCAGCCATTTTGAGGTCTGCACAGACGTACGCAGGGAGCAAGGCATTGGAAAGGTGCGGGATGTGCCCTTCAAGGTGCTTTTGGACATTTGGACACGTCGCCAGACGTTTGACCGTACCTCTAGATGATCAGAAGGAGATTCCAACATCTAGAACTCACCTTAGACGATCGCGGAGGGGTCCAGACGTCCGAGGTAGCTGTAGGAAACCCAGGGTAAGTATTAACATCTCTTAAGATGTCTAAGACTAGACCTAGACGTCTGATTTTGGACAGTGTGAGTGTTTTTGGCCCGTTTAGGGCCCAAATGGAATCAAATTTCCGTAAACGAAGTATCGTTGTTTTTCGCTTGAGTTTCTCTACGAGTTAGTGTCACTTGTATACAATTTTAGACTCGTTTGATGTGGTTGATCAATTGTATAGGTCTCTAGCTGGTCGAGTACGCGGGAGCCGCAGAGGCGAAGGGATCTGCGATTCGAGCCCCCATTCCTCCCGTGTTTGCTGGTACAGTGGTTTATATTAATATTATGATTTAAATAAATGAATTGCATGCTTAGAATAACTTGAATGAACCCTAGGATGAGAATGACCCCTAGTGCAGAAATAGATGAGTATGGTTTGAGCTATACTGTATACTTGAGAAACATGTAGAACCCTAGGATGAGAATGAACCCTAGGGTAGGAACAAATGAGTATGGTTGAGCTACACTGTTACTTGAGATGCCTGTAAAACTTTAAATGCTAGCAAATGTACTGGTTACTTAATATGATGCCTTGTCAGTTAGAAAATCACGAGCTGCCTGTTTTAAAGAATGGAAATAGAAATGTAAATAGAGAGATCTGAAAGTTTGGAATATGAAATGAAAGCAATACCAAAATGAACCCTATGGAGAATTAGGAGGAAAACTTCTGTAGATGAGAAGTGAGCTGGCCTTGTGTACGTGGTAGCAAGGAGAGCCACTGTCCCTTTAGTGTAGAGGGGTACTAGCCGCCTATTGGGATGTGCCCCGGGGTCAGGCCTAGACACTCTACACCGACTCTGTTTAACCCTCGTGTACGTGCTACCGAGGTGAGCTACTTAGTGTAGGGAGGGAGCTAGCCGCCCCAAGGGGCCCGAGGTTAGGACTAGCCGCCCTACATCAACTCTTGTTAGGCCCACTAGGCAAACTGAGATAGTCGGACGAGGGTACGCAGACTGTGGAGGGGCGAGACCCCTATTATGTTCTGTTCTGTTCTGAGAGAGCAAGGTGTAATTCCCTACTCGGCGAGGGTGAGATCAGCGTGACGTAAAAAATGTGGAATTGAAAAAATACCAATCTCACAAAATAGACAAACACACAATGTACACAATAATTTTTTAGGTGAAAACCCAAATCGGGTGAAAACCACCACCTAATCCTCTCGAGTTAGGATTTTCTGATCAACCAAGTTGATCAAATCCACTAAACGAATCACTTTAAACGAGGGTGATTCAACCTCAATTACAACTACGCTACTTTATACGAGGGTAGCATACCTCAAACCCCTTCTCTTCATGAGAAGGATTTTGTCTCACGAAGGAGATGGGAATTCGCAAAGCGAATACCCAACCAAATAACAAAGATAAATGACAACAATCCTATAGAGCCAACAAAGTAATTTAAACCTAGCTTCTATAGGAATTAGGAAACTCCTCTTTGCAAGGAGTGCGTCGGATCGATGATGCGGGTGCGTGAGCCACGCGACGGCGCAACATCGCTCTCGTGAACTACGGCCGGAGAGCGGGTGCGCAAAGGGAATTTAGCTCTCTGGATGATGGAACTTAAGCTTGGAGAGCAAGAGCTTTTCTTGGACACAAAAGAGTAGAAAGTATGTTGCTTAGGTGTATCTTAGTGTGCAAAGGCTCCCCTCTATTTATAGAGGCCTTAGGAAGGCTTTGGAAGGCTTAGGAAAGCTTCCATAGCCGTTGGGTGCAAAGCCCAAGAGAATCAGGCCGAAATCAGGGACAGTGATTGCATTGACAGGGTAATCAGACGTCTAATTCTGGCATCAGATGTCTGGAAGACCACTTTAAGACATCTGAAAATAAGGTCAGACGTCTGATTTTGGGCGGGTCTCTTCCTGACTTGAATCAGATCTAAACAGGGTTCTAGCGCAAGTCCATCAGACGACATACAGGATGTCTGGCACTATATCTGGACGTCTGGAAACCTACATTTTCGTGGGAATGGATTTGCAACGACTAAAAAATCTCTGAGAAGAGATTTTCGGGTCAGTCGAGGCAAAACAGTCAATTATCAAACGTCTGGAAAGGCTTAAAGACATCTGATAAGGCTCTAACGGTCATATCCTTGAGTGTATGCTAAGACAGCCAACAGTCCACTAATTGGATGTCTGGCAAAGTCATCAGGCGTCTCCTAAGATGTCTGGTCTAAGGTCTGGACGTCTGATTTCATCAGACAGAACTAACTATGTCCAGCCTAAATGTTATCAGACGTCTGAATCAACAATCAGACGTCTTAAAACACATTATCTGACGTCTGATCTTGGAATTAGATGTCTGGAAATGCTGTTTGAACCCTATATTGGTTTTCTAAGTTCTCTACAGAAAACCTAAGTATCCTAGGGTTGTGCCGGTGTTCCTAGGACTACTGTTAGGATACTTTGAGGCTCTTTAACATAATGTTCTAAGGAAATAAAGAGCAAGAAAATAAAGACAAAAGTACATGAAAGGAATAAATAGAATTCTATCCTATTCTTTTTGTCCTTCCATCTTCAATCTATCGCTCCTCACGAATCTGCTCTGTTCTCCATCAAGCTCCTCCAATCCGTCCTGGATGCGAGCTCGAATTCTGTCTAATCACGTCTACATTTACAATTGACCTGAAATCTAAGACTCCAAGTGCAAATGTTAAATAACACGTGTTTTGTTATCATCAAAACAAATGATCGTGGTGCTCTAGCACCAACACAAGGCCCTGTACTATTCCGTATTATACCTTTAGGCGTACCTATTAGCGAAAACGACTGACCGCGTGCCAGTGTAAGATAGCTACCCATGCGCTTATTACACGTGCCGTAGTCACCGTTACGTCGCGACCGTGACCTCGGGGTGGCTGACTGGGTATAGGATTACCACGGGGGACTCTCTTGGCTAGGAGAGCACCATGTGTACCTTCTATATCATGGAAAAGACTGCATTCAAGATCGTTCCCGTGAGGAATAGGTCAGATCAAGAAATGATTTAAGTGAATAAAGGAACAACAAATTAGAAGTACTTGGTTGAACTAAATGAAAATGGATAGTTACTTAATTGCATTAATTAATAACTTGTCTCAATTACATGTAAATAGATAAATTACCACTCTACTCAGCGTTCGCTGACTTCGAAAATTTTATAACCTTGTCCAAGTCAGGGAATTGAGCATCCAACACCATCGGCTGCAGAGGGTGCTGGGTCTAGTCGAGCCTAACCTTAGCTACACTTTCTTACTGTTTCCTTAGCTTTTGTTGTAGTAATGAGTATTTTTTTCTATATAATACTGTTTCAGTTACTTTTCCATTGTACTTTTCTCTATCATAGTTGTGATAGCCTATAATATTGATAGACTATTTCGCTCCGTTTCCTTTACTGTCTCTTGATTTCTTTCTTCTTAGTTACATTGCATGCGTGGTTGTGAATTTTTTTCCTGCTTTTGGTTATTTCTCGTTGGACGACTAGGTCTTGGGATCAGTCGAGGCAGGCTAGTCTCAAGTTCTATAGGAATCTAGGATCGGGTTGTAACAGAAAGGAACGATCAAGGTCAATACAATGAGTACATTGATGAACACCTTTCTATCTTTGAGATTCAAGGAAGGGCAATCTTAAAGACAACATTTAAATTAATGCCTGAAAATAAACTTTGCCTTGCACACTTATACATACTGAAGCAAATCCCCGAAATTGATCCTTTTTATGATGAGTTTAGATAGAGTTCTAATTCGGCTTGTCGTGGCACAGAATTCATTGAATGGTTTACGTTACATGTGCAACAATTAAAGAAAACCAATGACCCTCAATGGATAGAAGATTTCGACTTATTAGTGCAGAGTCCATTGAGACATGTTCATTATCATTGAGGATATATATTTAATGGATTTAGATTTCGAAAGAAAGTTATTGATTATGCGAAATCGACACAACTTTCTGGTGTTATAGTTAAATGCAATTTACAATCTGGTTGTGATGGTTATTATGGATAAATTATTAACATTGTTGAGATCAACTTCACTCATGATCGTCGAGTTGTCCTTTTTAAATGTGATTGGTTTGATGTGTTTAAAGAAAATACAAGTTTTTGATTGGATCCACGTCATGGTTTCATTAGTTTGAATAAGAATAGAAAGATTTTACAAACAAGCGAACCATTCGCACTTGCCATTCAAGTGGAGTAAGTCTTTTATGTTGATGACAATGCAAGAAGTGGATAGATCATACCTATTAAAGTAATGCCAAGAGATTACTACAATGTTCAAAATGATGATGAGCCTAAAATGGATTCAGATGCGTATCAAGAGGTTTTCAATGAAGGTGTAGTGGGTCCCAGTGTAGTAGATATGGATATATAAAGACACACTGTTACATTAAAAGGTAATTACTTCTACTTAACATTTTTATAAATGTTATTATTTTTTCATTTACAGTTTCTTTTTTATATAAATGCTATTAACGTTTTGTTATAACATTGCAGATGCTGAGGACACGATTTAAGAGAAGATTACTAGAGCTAGAGCCTATAGAGGATGTTGCTGACCTTGAGACTACTCACCCGACTCCTCTAGGACATGACGGTCAGGAGATAGAGGATCACGATCGTCAGATATCTGAAAATCCTACGTAGGCTGAGATATCTAATGGTATACTATTATTAAACCATATATTATTTTCCATATATTATAAAATCCTATCCTCCAAGATAATTAAGCTTTAAAAAAGGATAAGGGCACCAAGTAGAAGTGCTTTCATTAAGAAAATCATCCTAAATAATGAAAAAGAGCTTTTATGCAAATACCAAAATTAAACGGCCTAAAATAGTAACAACAATATTCATGTTTGCATTTTTGTCTCTATGTGTTGGATTCATATTGATTACATGTCACTCCCATGTTCTTGAATGCTCAACAACTGGCGACACACTCCCTCCCAAAATCAAGTTACTTACTGTTGCATTAACCACCACCCCCCCCCCCCACTTGTCAAACTTCAGTTATCTTTTTTTCTACTTCATCCGGTGTTGCCACCGCAGGCTGAATCTCACATCTGCTTCAAAGGTGGGTATATAATGGAACAAGAGGAGGAACTCATTAGAATCATGCAAAGTTTGAGTGCTTGGGATGATGAGACTGACAATGCTCCAATTAGGATCACCAAATCTGCTTATGCTGAAGATGAAGCTTGGAAGAAGTGTCTTTAATGTCCTATCAGAAAGGCCTATTAAGAGCAGAGGACTGTAAGAAATGTTATCCAAAGGGACACCAGCCGAACCTACTCCTACCAATTCCACCACCAGCCCACCTTCACAACTTCTAGGGTCCCCTCCTCCAGCTATAAATTGAGCATCGAGCTTGACCATCATCATTACTATATCACTGCATGAGCATCCCATCTACCTTCCTTGAGGGGTACTCCACTGTCGACCTTGCCTGCTGCAGCAGCCTCGTCAGAATGGCCTGACCATGCATGATGGATCAATCAATACACCATCATTCTCACAATGATGAGACTTTGGTTTGAGCAAAATTCGAAATGCCTGATTTTACTATGTGCAATTCTCTGTTAAAAGAACAGCACAAAGAATTCTCCTGGGGTGTACACGCCTGGCATGTAAGCTGCATCAGTATGAACATGATGCATTGATATAAGCATGCTTACAGACATGCATGAATATTGGAACTCCTGCAAGTGTTAATTTCTTCTGACAGGGAAAAAAGAAGCAGGAAAAGAAAAAAAAAAAATGAAATACCATTTGAGATCATCCATAACAGCCAAAAGCTAGGTATAAATATCTATAACATATATTTCCAACATTTATTTGCCAGAACATTCAGTAACCTTTTGTATCAACACTACCCACAGTACTGATAACCTTTATGTCCATCAGTTCTCATTCACCAAAGAAGAAAAACTTTGAGCATATAAAGGTGCATAGTTGAAGAACTCAGATGCCACTGGTTCTCCATTCCACTTGGTGATCTGAGAACGGAAAAGCTATTTCTATTTTAAACACAGTTCAATGGTGTCCATATATTATTTTTCTTTCCCATCTAACTTTTCTGCCCAAATGACCCACATAGGACAAACTGGGCAGCGGTGAGCTTTCAGTCCTGCACCATTGATTTTGAACTATATCTAGAAACAACGGAAACATCCCCTAGCTGCTTCTTTCCACCCTGCAATCAGGCGCACGAGCCCATACATGTGCACTGAAAACAAGAGAAGAATAAATGGTCTAGTACAGAGGCCTCCTTGCTCCTTTTTTCTTAATTCCAGAATGTTGATCCTGTCATTCTATAGACATTTTCTCTCTTTGTCAGCATCCTAGTTCAAAAATCCAAATCTAAAAGGTGGAACTTAATACTTACTACTTATAAGAATAAATGCCTCATTCTCTTTCAATTTTTAGGATATTAGTAACAGAGCTGTGAAATCCATCACCATTACTGTCAAAATTTCATCAGTTGTCAATAACTACATTTTTTGACAGCTAATAAGTTTGTAGTTGATCTTACTCTTTCAACATTCCATGAATAGACAGTCTTTTTGGACAGGTAATAAGTTTGCAGTGGGCAAGTAAGTTGCAAGACCAATTTCAAACTCATCTAAACACTAACAAGGCTCTGGCCCCAATTGTTGAGATTAGCCTCTTTTCCCTTTCTTCATTATGTAGTTCTTATTTCTTTACGTTGTCTTAAGTAGTTCTCCCACTAGCCTCCTCTACAAAAGGAGAGCTAGAGTAAAACAAGTCATCCGTTTCTCTCTACATGGATTTAGATTGTTCTTAATCAAAACTCAACCTGCCTTGATTCTTCCCCCTTCTTTCTTAATTAATGATCCTTATCTACTTTCATCTCCAATTTGGGAACACAGTAAACTTCGATATTCTCTCTCCATTTACAGAAGCTACCAGGAGGATGATCCTGGTGGGAAGCACTTACAGGTGGAGTCATCCTCTGCTTCCAGGCCTCCAATGCTCAGGTAGCTCTCTGCAAAGCTACTGTTCCAGGTTAGGCTCATGCTCCAGGTGCCACTCATGCTCGAGCACCTCTAGGCGGAATCTAAACTGACTCTAGGAAGCTGCAAGAGGCTTCCAAGCACTTGTCTTTGTAGTGGCTGCATTTAGGTGCCCTTTAAGATTATTGGCAGAACTTAACCAAAGTCCTCAGCACCGAACTGGAATGATCGAGGGTCTAGAGCTCGCATGTGAATCTTCATTTTACTTTGGACCATTAACAAATATGAAAAGTGCTGCCACATGTTGAATGCGATCAAACCCATTATTTTCCACAAAAGCAGCGATCCCTCTGGAAGCTGCAACATCTTGCTGGAAATTTGGGGCTTAGTCCTGCACAGCAAGGAAATTGGACTCAACAGCCCGCATGTTCTGAAAAAGACTCCCATGGCCCATTAGTGAATATGGAAAGCGACTCACCACGCTTGACCCCGTAAATGGGTCCTGCTGTCCCTGTTGAAAGCAATCAGACCTATCTCTTTCCACAAAAGCAGTGCACCCTTTGGAAACTGCATCATGAACCTCTGTTGGTGCCACAATCAAAGGTGGCTGTTTTTCCAAATTTCGAAATAGAACTGTGATGGTCAAAGACTCAAATTGTAGAAAAAGGAAAAGCACCTAACAGGTGATGACTAAAATAATGAGACCTAACCTGAAAATTTTGTTATTTTTCTTGTCTTATAATCATCCTTATTGTGGCAAATAGAAACCAACTTGCTATTTAAGCATAGTCCCCATATATAATTCCATACACAAAGGCAGAGTACAATTGCAAGGACTTTGTGAGACAGATTTTCTCTTCCCATCTCTTTAGAAAGGTAAGCCACACACATTTCTATCATTAAGATCCACTCCAAGTGGAAGGATGTTTCAACCTATTGAAATACAAACTTTAAGATTTGTTTTCTCACATATGTATGTCTTCTATTTAGAATTAATAAAAGACAATTGCATGTAGACCATCAATTATTATCAATTTTAAATTATTATTTGAGATCATCCTCAAGTTGGGAAAATGTTACATTATTTGAAATCATCCTCTACACATCACAACATGTGATGGATGACCAAAATTTTGTTGCCTTTAAATTTATATAGGTAGCAATATTTACCTTATTTCTTGCCTCTAAATTTTTTTGTTTGTACTACAAAAATCAAGTTCACATGCAAGAGTTATAATGTCTTGTTACTAATAATATAATTTTTCTCCAAAGTTATATTAAATAATATATAGATTAACATTTTTTTGATTAGGAGATGACTCTGATAGAGAGTGGTGGTGAATGTTCAGCAACGTCAATAACTGCAAGAGATGCATTTAGGACAATACATCTAAAAGAGCATCCAGGTCGTGTCCTATATGGTGGAGCAAGTGCCACTAGTAGTAGTTGGTATGGTAGAAAAGATGGAGCATCATAAGAGCAGATTAACAATCTCACGATTCAGGTGGAAAATCTTGTGACTCAGGTGGAGGAACTTCGTGAAGATAGGAAGGAGTATAAAAAATTAATCGAAAAACAAAATCAGAAGATTGATCGCCTATTCGATCTTGTTACTACATTTGTTGAGCATGCACCATCACAATTTTTTCGTCGTTGCGACGATAATGATGTGTCCCATTGACATGGCTCGATAGATCCTTAGATTGATTTATCTATGTTGGAAACTATGTTCGAAACTATGTTAGACTATGTTGGAAACTATGTTGAGAAACTTATATTTTAAAACTTTTATATATGCTATAATTTTATATGTTCGACTTTATGTGTTCTAAATTTTATTTTGTCGGATTATATTGTTTGTATGTTATTATGTGAATGCTATGTGATGAAATACATGCTTGGTATATAGGTTATTATGTGAATGCTATGTGATGGAATACATGCTTGGTATATAGGTTATTATGTGAATGCTATGAGTTTCATGTTATTATGTGAATGCTATAGATTTGCATGTACATGATTGATATACAAGTTATTAAGTGAATGCTATATTATATGATTGTATATAGGTTATGTTATAAGATCTACGTCGACGGTTATGCAATTGTCGTGAAAAGAAATTTGATGTTCAATATCTTTACCGGCGGTTTTTATCATTTTCGCTAAATGTTTTACCAATGAATTTAAAACTATCGCCATAAGTTATACTATTACAACTCGATCCCAGATCCCTGTAGGTCCCGAGACTGGCCCACCTCGACTAATCCCAATTCTCAGTCGTCCAACGAGAAATAACCAAAAATAGAAAATATTCCACAATCACAGGTGCAATGTAACTAAGTAGAAAATAATACAAAGACAGTAAGGGAAACAAAACGGAAGGTCTCACAATATTACAGGCCATCACAACTACAATAGCGAAAAATAAATTGGAAATATAATTGGAACAGAAACGTAACAGAAATAGTATACATATATCAATACTCATTACAATAAAAGAAGCTCTGAAACGAAAAGGAACACAGCTAAGGCTGGGCTTGACTGAGCCCAGCTCCCTCTGCAGCTGGTGGTGCTGGCTGCTTAACTTCTTGACCTGAATAAGGTTATAAAACCCATAGTCAGCTAACACTGAGTAGAGTGGAAGTTAAGCCATTTACATGCAATTAACATAAGACAAGCAATTAATTTATTAATCAATTCCATTTAGCTCAACTAAGTGGTTCTATTTTCTTCATTCTATTAGAAAACTGGTCATTTCTTAATCTTGATAGTCCCTCAAGGGGATGATCTTGATTTCAATCGTTCCTGTGATGTAGGATGTACACATGGTGCTCTCCTAGCTGGGAGAGTTCCCCGTGGTAGTCCTACACCCAGTCAACCACCCCAAGATCAGGGTCGTGACGTAGCGGTGACTATGACACGCACGATAAGTGCACAGGTAGCTACCCCACATTAGCACGCGGTCAGTCGTTTCCACTAGCGGGTACGCCCAAAGTACAGCACGGAACAGCATAGAGCCTTACCCTCTCAGAATAGGGGTCTCGCCCCTCAGAACAGAACAGGGGTCTCATCCCTCCACAGTCCTCGTACCCTCGTCCGACTATCCCGGTTTGCCTAGTAGGCCTAACAAGAGTCGGTGTAGGGTGGCTAGTCCTAACCCTGGGCCCCGTGGGGCAGCTAGCTCCCTCCCTACATTAAGTAGCTCACCTCGGCACCACGTACACGAGGACCAAATAGAAGTCAGTGTAGAGTGACTAATCCTAACCCCGGGTCTCAATCCAAAGGGGTGACTAACTCCTGTTACAACCCGGTTCCCAAATCCCTACAGGACCCGAGACCAGCTCACCTCGACTAATCACAAGACCCAGTCGTCCAACAAGAAATAACCAAAAAGCATGAAAATAAACTACATTCACATATGCAATATAACTAAGCAATGAAAACGTACAAGAAGTAAAGGAAAATAAAAGCTGTTATTCCAATGCATACCACCACAACAACAGGAACAACGGAAACGAAAGCAACAGTAACAACAGTAGTAGTTAAAAGTCTGAAACTCACTACAACAGTAAAGGGGGTACAACAAAGAGTACAGAAACTACGGCTGGGCTCGACTGGGCCCAGCACCCTCCGCAGTAGGAAGCTCGGGCTGCTCAACTCCTGGACCTGAATAGTGTTATGAAAAAGGATAGAGTTAGCGAACGCTGAGTAGAGTGGTAACTATACTATCTAAAGTAGTAAAAGTAACAGGTTTAATTATCTTTTTTAGTTATTTTATTTTACATGCATTTCCTTTTCACCCCTTTTCCTTAAACTTTCAAATTTTCTTGATCTTGCAAGCTCCTCGTGGGAACGATCTTGATTGCAGTCTTTTCCGAAGAGTAGAAGGTACATGTGGTGCTCTCCTGGCTGAGAGAGTCCCTCGTGGTAGTCCTACACCCAATCAACCACCCCGAGGTCACTGTCAGACGTAGCGGTGACTACGGCACGTGCGATAAGCACACGGGTAGCTACCCCGCACTGACACGCAGTCAGTCATTTTCGCTAGCGGGTACGCCCAAAGTATAACATGGAACAGTATAGGGCCTATCCCTCTCAGAAACAGGGGTCTCGCCCTTCCACAGTCTGCACACCCTCGTTTGACTACCCCGATTTGCCCAGACGGCCTAACAAGTCGGTGTAGGGTGGCTAGCTGAACCTCGGACCCCATGGGGTGGCTAGCTTCCTCCCTACACTAGTAGCTCGCCTCGTTACCGTGTACATGAGGGCCAACAGAAGTCGGTGTAGAGTGGTCAATTCTAACCCCGAGTCCCAACCCAAGGGCGGCTAGCTCTGCTCTGCACAAAAAAAAAGGGGACAGTCGCTCTCCTTGGTACCACGTACTCAAAGGCCAACACACTTCCCATCTACATTCCAGATTTTCCATCTAACCATAGTATCTCTACTCCTAACTCCCCATAGGGTTCATGCTCATGTTCACCACATTATTCTGATCCAAATTCCAGCATTCACAATTCGATTCTTGTTTATATACAGGCAGCTCGTGTTTCCACAATTTAATACATGCAACTGATGATTTCACAGGTAACTGGTCATTTATCTCAGGCAGCTCATACTTTATTACAGGCAATGGCTAGCAGTTTAACTTATTCATGTATACAAATATTATCATGTAGTACAATTGGTTTATTCATTTCTCTGTCCTAGGGTTCATGCCACATCTTAGGTTTCTAGTTGGCTAATTCCACATATACGTTCTTATTTAAAGAGATTAACAGGGGTAGACCACTCTACCAGACAATCCGGGAGTAATGGGGGCTCGAACCGCAAACCCAGACGTCTCTACAAGCCCTAGACACGCAGCACGTCAAAATCCTATACCAAGGAATACATCACAAAGGAAGATTCAGAATAGTGTATAAAGGCTTCTAGTATGTAGAGCAACTCACAAGGAAACTACAAATACTTCGTTTGCGTAAACGAATCTCGATCGGACCCCAAACAGGTCAAAATGTGTCTACTGACCAAACTCAGACGTCTGGAAACAAGTCCAAATGTCTTAAAAGTTACAGAATCTCACCTCAAGTTCCTACGGTGTCCACAAACGTCCAGGACTCCCCTGCTGCCATCTGAAAGCAGTTCCAGACGACTGACTAGTCCTCTGGTCATCTGGTGAGCTGATCAGCCATTCAAAACTGAGTGGAAGGGTGTTCCACGCACCTTCCCAAGGCTGCTCCTATGTACGACAGAGCAGCCACCCTAAAATCAGCCAAACATATCTTCTGGGTGCAGCCTGCATGGCCATAACAGCGAAGAGAATGTACCTTCATGATAAAGGTGCTTTCAGATGTCTGGTCTTGACTCCAGACGTCCAGATGCTCAGCCAGTCGTCCGGACTGCACTCCAGACGTCTGATATTGGAAAAATTTCAGTATTAAAATGCGCTCCCAACACTCCTCGCCACAGCTCCAGCTGCTGCAGGTGGTCGAGGATGTTGCTCCGGACTCCCTCCTCCTCCCACACGCGCCGCGGTGGCCGTGTGAGCTCTGACGAGCTTCCACCAAAGCTCCTGACCTCAGCTTCCTCCTCCTTCTCACGCACTCTCCTCCTCGCTCTCACGAGCTCCCTCGCTCACCTCCTCTCGCCACTCCGCTGCACTCTGAAGGAGGAGATGGTGCTGTGTGGAGTGGAGAGGAGAAGATGGGAGGGTGGCCTTTTATAAAGGTAGAGGGTGTAGGGTTTGGCAGGGAGAGGAGGAGAAAGGAGAGAGAAAAGGAGTTCTGCGTGCTGCCCACGGGCAGAACACAGATCACGTACAAAAATTTCATTTCCAGACGTTTGGGAAAGGATCCAGACGTTTGGACAGACATCTGACTGACACTCCATACGTCTTAAAAGGCTAAAAGTGGGACGGGTCTTTACATCATAACAAACTTAAAGGAAGTTTCATCCCCGAAACTTGAGCTAGCTAGGGTGCGGAAAAAGGAACATAAAGCGCATAGCAAACTTAAAGAGGATCGAAGTAGGTCCAAAAAGACATACCCTCAAAAAGCTCCGGGTATCGCTCTCGCATCGCCGCCTCAGGCTCCTAAGTAGCCTCCTCGTACCGCTGGCTTCTCCATAAAACATTCACCAGGGGTACCTGCTTCCGTCTCAGACTCCGAATAGCTCTGTCTAGTATCTGCACTGGTCTCTCGGGGTAGGTTAGGTCGTCACCCACCTCGACACTCTCGTGGCTCAGAATGTGACTGGGATCGACGACGTACTTCCTGAGGTTGGACACGTGGAACACGTCGTGCACTCCAGAAAGCTGGGGAGAAAGGGCAAGCCGGTAGGCAATGGGTCCTACCTGCTCCAGGACCTCAAAGGGCCCCACAAACCTCGGCGCAAGCTTCCCCTTCACCCCAAAACGCTGCAGGCCCTTCATGGGCAAAATGCAGAGAAAGATGCAATCCCCAACCTTGAATTGCACCTCTTTGAGTTTTCGATCAGCATAACTCTTCTGCCTGTGTTAACGGGGTGAAATCAATTTTAAAAAGATGTTCGTTGCATTATAAATGAAATCACCGCGAAAACAAATAAGAATTTATTACTCGAAAACCTAGGTATCTGAGGTCAAACATAAGGAGCAAATTGGTATTTAAAAATTAGAATCACAAGTCACAATTTAATAAAATGCAATGACCAATCCAATCAAAGTTATAAAGTAAAAATGAGGTCAATGTATAGAGAAGCTCAAAAAATGGACGTCTAATGTAAAATCAGACGTCTTAAGTCTTTGCTGCTACAGTGCTTTCTCTAATTCTTTTTCTTCTTTCTTCCTTCACTGATTTTTGACTTTGCCTTCTAATTTTCTCTCCTCTTCTGCCTTCTTCTTTCTTCCTTTTCTTCTCTTGTTTCCTTAGCCTTCCTCTGTTCTTTGACTCTCTGCTTGGCCGCACCTTCTCCTTCCTTCTTTCTTCAGCCTTTTCTTCTTCTGCACTTGGCCTTCCTCAGCTTTGGCCTCCTTGTCTTCTGCCTTTGCATTCAAGTCTTCCTTCTTTTCTTGGCTGCCTTAGCTTCTCTACAGCTAAGTCCTTCCTTCTTCAGCAGCACCTTCTTCTTTCTTCCGCGCTCTTGCCTTTAGCTTTTCTTCCTTAGCCTCTTCTTCCTTCTCTTCAGCAATTGCTCCTCCTTCTTTCCCTACACAACACAGAGCAAAACCTACCCCTACCCTCCCCCGCGTATCTCTCTCTATTTTGCTCTTAGGTTCGCTCTCCCAGAGCTGGGTAAATGGGTCGGGTTTCACGTGCCCAAGTCCAGGCGCACTAGTGTGGGTGGTGCGCGAGGAGTGTAGGGTATACAAGTTGGGTACCAAGTCCACACGGGTGTGTGTCGCGAACGAGGAGGGGGCGTACGTGGGCGAGGGACCTCACCCCGTGTACTGGTGGCGATAAGAGAGAAACACAAAAATAATATAAATGATTCACCTGCGTTGAGAACTTACTAGGTGGGACTAAAGTGTCCCACCCGCTTCTCCACGCCCGCGGGGAAGACACTCGGCCAATTGAGGCAGCTGCAGTAGCGGATGCTTCTGATTTCCAGGTGCGAATGACTCATAGAGGGATTCCACGCACCTAGGGCGTCTCAACCTGGAAGGGAATGACCTAGAGCTCGCGAGCTTGCTACTTCATGCCTTCGCTAATGGTGGCAAAGGTGCGAACCTGAAATGCACGCACACAGCCTCGCGGCCCTGGAAAACAACTTGGGGAGCTTTGCCGTGTCACGGCGAAGGTGAGACGGGGGTTGGTTGGCTGCGGGACGGCCTAGGTGTGCATGCCTAGGTCGCCCTGTGGCCATGAAGGTGTGTGTGTTCGGTGAGGGTGTAGGGAGTGTGTGGTGGTAGGTGAAGGGGCGGAGGATGATCAGTGAGCGATGGTGAAGGTGATGAGGTAGGTGGAGAGGCATGTGGAGTGGGGGAGTGATGGATTCACCTCACCGATGGTCGGCCAGAGATGAGGGAGACGAAGGTGGACAGTGGCTATCGAGGGATGTTTTATGAAATTGAATGAGGGAAAATGAAGAGTAGAGGGAGAGGAACTTATCTGCGTGTAGCTAGATGAAAGGGAGACGGAGGAGACGAGCGGCGTGTATGTGCCATCGTCGAGGAAGAAGACCTTGAGGCGAGGATGACGACGACGAGGAAAAGGTTGGAGAGGCGCGTGCTGGTACGGCGCAATGCGGAAGAGCAAGACGAGGATAACTCAGCCACAGGTATGGTGGCAGAGCGACGAGAGGCGGGAGGAGGGATCGTCGGAGCTTGCGAGCAGTTGGCCGGAGACGAGGAAGGAGGAAATTTGGGGGAATTCTTATGCCAATTTAAGCTTAAGATGGCTGGGAGGACCTAGGGCATCTTTTATAGGCACTAGCGGAGGGCCATGTGCTTGGAAGGCAAGCTTCCAAGCATGGCAACTTCGTCGGAGTAGGAAATCCATGCGATACCCATATCTCTTGAGCATTCGCACGAGAGATTATGTGCGAATCGAATCCTGGGATCATGTTCAAACGGTGGAGAAATCCTCAGAGAATCTCCCTTCCAAATCTGGCAGGAGATCTCTGAGGATTCAGGGAGATATCCTCCTCAAATCCTTGCCGGAGTGGGATTCCTCCACTGTAATGGTGGAGGGACCTGAATGCAAAGAGTGGCGAGAAAGATAGGGGGGTCTGTGTAAGGATTTTCAAAAGTTAGGGACCAGAATGTAATTGGGTGGACTATTTTGCAAAGTAGGTCAAGATGACCTTCCCTTGGGCCCAAATTTTGGTAAAAACCTAATTTGGACCTATGGAACCCAATGGTGAAGTTGGATTTTAGGTTTGACCATGTTTGACTAGACATTTTGCACAAAAACTCAAATTAGGTCAAATACTGAGCTAGGACCCCTATCTAGGTCAAAATAGGTTCCAAAGGCCAAATTGAAGGTTATAAACCCTATGGGATATTTTTTCATGAATTTTAGAGGGCTTAGTTGATTTTTATCCTACCCAGAACCTTGTGAAACTAAGTGGATTTATTTTACGATTACAGAATGTCATTTAATTCTTAAATCTCACAATAACACTTTTCTGACTGAGCCATCCCTCTTATTAAGTCCAATTGACCTATGTTTAGCTCCTGAGAAATCCCGTCGATATACTACAATGGTAAAATTGTAGTTTTATCCTTTAGTTCATGTTTTCTTCCCAAAACAGTAATCCCTTGAATTTGGCCTTCCTTTAGGTTATGTAGGAGCTTTTGTTTACTTTTTCATGTCAAAATGAGCTAGTTAGGGCTTATGATGAGGTTCTCATCATACCCCCATTCCTAGATTTGGCTAGTCCCTTAGCAAAATTTTAAGGTTTTAACATATGTTCTAGACCATGAGTTTCTTTCACTAGTTATGAAAAGTGCTTTTTCGTTTTCTTTGGTGATTAGGTCAGGATACCGACAATAGGCCTAGAGGTACTCAAGTACCAACCAAAATCCGGACATATCCCACTTTAGCCTCAGTCCTCCGCAAAGGTTTTTAAGGCCCGCAGAAATTATCCTAGGGTTCGTTGGACCCCGCGGTTAAAGCACCCGTGCTTGAGACATTTTTAGCCTTGGTTCAGTTTGCAGTGCATTTTTTGTAAGAGAGACAGAGGATTTATTTGTTTGGAGAGTTTTCTCTCTCTTTTCTTTTTATTTCTAGCTTCAGATTATTTTCTCAACACGATCTGTATCGAATTCCTCGTCCCCATCATCAATCCTCAAAGGTCCCTGGCAATCGATGCTTCGTGATAGCACTGCCAATGTCAACCCCCAGAACCCTGGCTTTCAAGTTTTTGAGATAATCCTGCACATGGTGTTCCGTGGCCGAATCCAGACCTTGGAAATCGACATTTTGTGATAATGCCGCCCATGGTATCTGAACCAACAGAGTGCTTACATGCCCCCGGTAGGATATGTAAATATCCTAAGAGACAAGCACCGAGGAGACGATATGTTGCTATATATCTTCGAAGGGAATTTCCCGCCTCTCCGCATTGGGAACTCATCCAAATCAACTTGTGTTGATCGGCCGCTCCTAATCTAGGCAACTTTTTCAGAACATTAAAACGCTTTTGCATGATTTTGATAGTTATGCGCACTGAACCGGACTATGTGTGGATTGGGGTGCTTAGGTTACCGAGTCCCGCAAACCGAAGTTCAGTTAACGAGGCCGAATACTCCCTAAGCCTTAGACCGAATACTTAAGCTTCTCATTTTCCCCAACCTCTTGAGAAATATCCAGATCTTAGTGGTTACTTGAATTTTTAAGCCTGAGTCTAGCCCAAAAGGCCTACAGTCAGCGTTCCTACTAATCTCCTTTTGTGTCTCCTTAGCACTTTTTTCTTTTTTTTCTTGATGTGGTCTAGAACTTCAATTAATCCCTTAATCTTTTACTAATGACTATTTCAATTTTTCCATTTTGCGCTCCTTTTTGGCATTTTTCTCTTTTCCTCCTCATATTTTGTATAGCCCAAAAATTTTCTCTCCCCCCTCAGTTTTTTTGTCCTTTTTTTCAAGATTTTTCAATTTTTTGTGCTTTTTGTGATATGTGATTTTTTGTTGAAACAGTTTCTTGATATGAGTTTTCATGATATTTTGCACTTTCATAGCCCCCCATGCCTACGATTTGCAATGTCCCCATTGTAAATTAGGTGGGTTCGAATTCAGCTTAGTTCATTCATTAAGACAGGTGTTGGGTGAGTGAACGGGTTGAGGTGACTGTTGCGAACGATTTCTATACTCGGGTATGGGTACCTGAAGTGGAGTCGGCTGTAATAATGGATGAACCTTATAGTGCAATATGAATTCAGCATAGAAATGTCAGAAAAGGTTTCAGGTTTTTCAAAGAATGACAGCTTGCCTCCCATTAAGCATTGAGTTTTACGCCATTGGCTGGGCTAATAAGCTCATGGAGAATGGAGGATAAAGGATGTCTCAGCCAAATCTGTATTGGTCATGTCAATGAACGGTTTGAGTCTCTAACCATTCACGATGAAGGGTTCAGAATTGTGGTTGAGTGGACTGATCTCAATGGCTCCATTTCCAAAGATTTGTTAGACTAGGTAGGGTCCGATCCACTTAGATCGTAGCTTTCCTAGGAATAATTTGAGTCGGGCATCAAAGAGTAGAACCTTGTGACCAGGATGAAAGATCTTTCTAGAAATGTACTTGTCGTGAAAGGCTTTAACCCACTCATAAATTCGCGAGTTCTCATACGCGTCATGGCGTAATTCATCGATCTTGCTCATTTGAAGCTTTCTATGGGTTCCAGCCTTAGAAAGATCTAAGTTGCAATTCCGTACTGCCCAATAGGCTTTATGCTCCAATTCAACAGGGAGGTGACATACCTGAAGGTTCGTCCCTTGTACTAGGAGGGGTGAGATCAGCGTGACAAAAAAAATGCGGAATTGAAAATATATAAAGCAATCTCACAAAAATAAGCAATCACAAAATGTACACAAAGATTTTTAGGTGGAAACCCAAACCGGGTAAAAACCACCACCTAACCCTCTCGAGTTAGGATTTTCCGATCAACCTAGTTGATCAAATCCACTAACCGAATCACTTTGAACGAGGGTGATTCAACCTCAATACAACCACGCTACAAGTACGAGGGTAGCGTTCCTCAACCCCTTCTCTCCACGAGAAGGATTTTGTCCCACGAAGGAGACGGGAATTCGCAAAGCGAATACCCAACCAAAATACAAAGATAAAATAAAATAGCAGTCCTATAGAGCCAACAAAATTAAACCTAGCTTCTATAGGAAATAGGAAACTCCCCTTTGCAAGGAGTGCGTCGACGATGACGCGGTGCGTGTGCCACGCGATGGCGCTACGTCGCTCTCGTTATCAACAGCGGGAGAGCGGGCGCGCGAAGGCTTGATGCTCTCAAGAGAATGAAACTAGAGCTTGGAGAGCAAGGGCCTCAATTGGACACAAAAGAGTGGAACTAAGTTGCTTAGGTGTGTCTCTTGTTTCTCTTAGTGTGTATATTGTGTTTTTGAGTTGCAAAGACTCCCCTCTATTTATAGAGGCCTTAGGAAGGCTTTGGAAGGCTTGAAAAAGCTTCCATAGCCGTTGGGTGCAAAGCCCAAGAGAATCAGGCCGAAATCAGGACAATGATTGCATTTGACAGGGTTATCAGACGTCTAACTCTGGCATCAGACGTCTGGAAGGCCACTTTAAGACGTCTGATTTCAAGGTCAGACGTCTGATTCTATGCGGGTTTCTCCCTGACTTGAATCAGATCTAAACAGGGTTTTTGTACAAGTCCATCAGACGACATAGAGGACGTCTGGCACTAAGTCTGGACGTCTGGAAACCTACTTTTACTGTGGGAATTGATTTCCAAACGTTGCAACGGCTAGAAAATCTCTGAGAAGAGATTTTGGGTCAGCCGAGGCAAAACGGTCATTTATCAGACGTCTGTAAAGTCCTATGGACGTCTGATAAGGCTCTAACGGTCATAATCTTGAGTGTTTTCTAAGCCAGCCAACGGTCCACTAACTGGACGTCTGGCAAAGTCATCAGACGTCTCCTAAGACGTCTGGTCTAAGGTCTGGACGTCTGATTTCATCAGACAGAACTAACTATGTCCAGCCTAACAGTTATCAGACGTCTGAAACAACAGTCAGACGTCTTAAAATTCTTTATCAGACGTCTGATTTGTGAATTAGACGTCTGGAAAGTCTGTTTTAACCCTATATTGGTTTTCTAAGTGTTCTACAGAAAACCTACGTATCCTAGGGTTGTGCAGGTGTTCCTAGGACTACTGTTAGGGTTCTTTGAGGCTCTTTAACATAATGTCTAAGGAAAATAAAGAGCAAGAAAATAAATATAAGAGATACATGAAAGGATAAAAAAGAATCTATCCTATTCTTCTTGTCTTCCATCTCCAATCTTTCGCTCCACGCGAACCTCCTCTATTTTCCGTCAAGCTCCTCCAATCCGTCCTGGATGCGAGCTCGAACTCCGTCTAAACACGTCCTCATTTGCAATTGACCTGAAATCTAGGACTCAAATTGCAAATGTTAAATAACACGTGTTTTGTTATCATCAAAATAAATGATCGTGGTGCTCTAGCACCAACAATCTCCCCCTTTTTGATGATGACAAAATCGTAAATAATAATGCATAAAAAAATCCTCCCCCTTTTTGACATTATCAAAAAGGTTTAATTGATTTTACATTTCCTATAACTCCCCCTTAAAACATGCTCTTCTATGAATTTATTTTAACAAAGGTGATATTCTCCCCCTTTTTGTAACAATGAGATAGCTATTATTTTTCTCCTCCTTTCTAAAGGAAATTTAGCTACCTTATATCTCCCCCTTAAAAATTGACAATTAGCTCATTAATTTTTGACTCCCCCTATCTAAATGCTACTGATAAAAAGATAGGGTAAAGGGTTTTACCTCACCTACCATGGCCAATAAAATGGCCCGAATGGTGGTGGTGGATGCCACATCGGATGGGGCTCCCATCCGTAGCTTGGAGGCCCGGGCATTGGCGCCGGTCTCCAATCTGGTGGTCGACGTGCGGCGGGTCCGTCGTTTGTTTGCCGTCTCGTCGGTCTTCTTCTTCTCCTCCTTGGTCTACTCATTGGTTCTCCCAACTTAAGTTGACCAGCCTTGAGCTTGTAGGTCCAGTCCTTTATGTTGTAGTCATCCCTGAACCCTACAAAACAAGATTCTAATTTTTTCTTCGGTATCCAAGTGAGCTTGGATCCGGATTTGTTAGAAGGTCTCCTGGATGGAGATCCTTTCTCAACCTTAGGGCTATAAAACTTATCTACTTTGTTGATTAAATTGTTAGAATTTTTCCTAAGACATGCGATTTCTTTTTCTATAATACTCATCTTAGTCTTTAAATTAGAGATTTCTAACTTTAGACTATCATTTTCCTCAATCAATTTATTATTTTCATTGATGAGGTCTTGATTTTCGAATAACAGGTTATCATCCTTAGGACTAGCTTCTATTTCCTTAAGTTGTTTTTCTAACCTATCATTTTCATTTTTAAGAAAACTAAGGTTCTTCTTCATGCTTTTGTTTTCTATTTTTAGTGATTTACTAATTTCGAATAATTCATTAAAAGCTTCTTGTAAATCAAAATTTACCTCTTCGTCGGAGTCGCTTCCGCTTTCACTGTCGCAGTTGGTTCCTCTAGCCATGAAACCAAAGCAAGTGGTTTCTTCTTCTTTTTCTTCTTCTTCTTCCTCCGAGCTGGAATCCTCATGAGTGCCTTCCAACCTCCTCCATATCTCGTGGGCGGTGGTGCACTCTTGGATTTTCTCGAACTCTTCCGGACTCAACGCGCAATATAGGGCATTCATTGCCTTTGCGTTGAGTGAGAGCTCTAGAATCTGCACCTGCGAGTAGCCTCCTTGGGGTCGCTTCAGGATCTCGTATGGGGTTTCGCAACATTCCCATACCTCGAATTCAGTGGCTTGGAGCCACGTCTTTATCCTCAGCTTCCAGTAGCTGTAGTTGTTCCCGTCAAAGTAGGGCGGACGGGTTGTGGACTGCCCCTCGGAAATCCTACTTGTGGAACAGCTTCCCTCCATGTTTAGATCCTCGCCGGTTTGTAACGCCGAAAATGCGAGACCTGCTCTGATACCAATTGAAGGTTCGTCCCTTGTACTAGGAGGGGTGAGATCAGCGTGACAAAAAAAATGCGGAATTGAAAATATATAAAGCAATCTCACAAAAATAAGCAATCACAAAATGTACACAAAGATTTTTAGGTGGAAACCCAAACCGGGTAAAAACCACCACCTAACCCTCTCGAGTTAGGATTTTCCGATCAACCTAGTTGATCAAATCCACTAACCGAATCACTTTGAACGAGGGTGATTCAACCTCAATACAACCACGCTACAAGTACGAGGGTAGCGTTCCTCAACCCCTTCTCTCCACGAGAAGGATTTTGTCCCACGAAGGAGACGGGAATTCGCAAAGCGAATACCCAACCAAAATACAAAGATAAAATAAAATAGCAGTCCTATAGAGCCAACAAAATTAAACCTAGCTTCTATAGGAAATAGGAAACTCCCCTTTGCAAGGAGTGCGTCGACGATGACGCGGTGCGTGTGCCACGCGATGGCGCTACGTCGCTCTCGTTATCAACAGCGGGAGAGCGGGCGCGCGAAGGCTTGATGCTCTCAAGAGAATGAAACTAGAGCTTGGAGAGCAAGGGCCTCAATTGGACACAAAAGAGTGGAACTAAGTTGCTTAGGTGTGTCTCTTGTTTCTCTTAGTGTGTATATTGTGTTTTTGAGTTGCAAAGACTCCCCTCTATTTATAGAGGCCTTAGGAAGGCTTTGGAAGGCTTGAAAAAGCTTCCATAGCCGTTGGGTGCAAAGCCCAAGAGAATCAGGCCGAAATCAGGACAATGATTGCATTTGACAGGGTTATCAGACGTCTAACTCTGGCATCAGACGTCTGGAAGGCCACTTTAAGACGTCTGATTTCAAGGTCAGACGTCTGATTCTATGCGGGTTTCTCCCTGACTTGAATCAGATCTAAACAGGGTTTTTGTACAAGTCCATCAGACGACATAGAGGACGTCTGGCACTAAGTCTGGACGTCTGGAAACCTACTTTTACTGTGGGAATTGATTTCCAAACGTTGCAACGGCTAGAAAATCTCTGAGAAGAGATTTTGGGTCAGCCGAGGCAAAACGGTCATTTATCAGACGTCTGTAAAGTCCTATGGACGTCTGATAAGGCTCTAACGGTCATAATCTTGAGTGTTTTCTAAGCCAGCCAACGGTCCACTAACTGGACGTCTGGCAAAGTCATCAGACGTCTCCTAAGACGTCTGGTCTAAGGTCTGGACGTCTGATTTCATCAGACAGAACTAACTATGTCCAGCCTAACAGTTATCAGACGTCTGAAACAACAGTCAGACGTCTTAAAATTCTTTATCAGACGTCTGATTTGTGAATTAGACGTCTGGAAAGTCTGTTTTAACCCTATATTGGTTTTCTAAGTGTTCTACAGAAAACCTACGTATCCTAGGGTTGTGCAGGTGTTCCTAGGACTACTGTTAGGGTTCTTTGAGGCTCTTTAACATAATGTCTAAGGAAAATAAAGAGCAAGAAAATAAATACAAGAGATACATGAAAGGATAAAAAAGAATCTATCCTATTCTTCTTGTCTTCCATCTCCAATCTTTCGCTCCACGCGAACCTCCTCTATTTTCCGTCAAGCTCCTCCAATCCGTCCTGGATGCGAGCTCGAACTCCGTCTAAACACGTCCTCATTTGCAATTGACCTGAAATCTAGGACTCAAATTGCAAATGTTAAATAACACGTGTTTTGTTATCATCAAAATAAATGATCGTGGTGCTCTAGCACCAACAATACCTTCCCGTACACCAGTCTGAAGGGAAACATACCTAATTATTTGATCAGCACCAATGTGAAATAGATATGGGTCTTCCCAAAGGTAATACTCAGCATCGGAACGCAATTTGTCCTTCTTGGCCTTCGGCCAATCAAACGGGATCTGATGTGATGCCAAGTAGTTTACTATGTTAGCAAACCATGGAAGCCCTGTATCGATAGTTAGGAGGTGCTCATCAGGAAAGTGTTCCGTGATGGGTCCGGAAGGGTCAATGATCTTAGAAGGAAGGCGGGACAAGTGATCAGCTACCATGTTCTATTTTCCCGCTTTGTCATGAATCTCGAGGTCAAATTCTTGCAACAGCAAGATCTATCGGATTAATCAAGGTTTCGCATCCTTCTTTGCAAGGAGATGCCTCACAGCCGTGTGATCCGATTAGATGATAACATGGGAACCCAGGAGATATGATCGAAATTTTTCTAGGCAAATACTATAGCCAGCAGCTCTTTCTCAGTAACTGTGTAGTTACGCTAAGCCTTGTCTAGTGTTTTGCTAGCGTAGTAAATGACCACAGGTTTCCCGTCAATTTTCTACCCTAAAATCGCTCCTACAGTGAAGTCAGATGCATCGCACATGATCTCAAAGGGTTGAGACCAATCAGAGGACTGTAGGATCGGGGCTTGGGTAACTCAGTCACAAAGGATCTCAAATGCTTGAGTGCATTCCTTGGAGATTTCGAAAGGCACGTCCTTGGAGAGAAGAGTAGTCAGGGGGCGTGCGATTTTTGAAAAATCAAGGATAAATCGATGGTAAAAACCAACGTGCCCTAGAAAAGATCGGATGTCTTTGATCGAGCTAGGCATAGGGAGTTTGGAAATCAAGTTAACCTTGGCTCGATCGACTTGAATGCCTTTCTCCGAAATCAGATGTCCCAGGACGATTCCCTCAGGCACCATGAAATGGCTCTTTTCCCAGGAAAGAACCAGATTCACATCGATGCACCGCCTGAGTATTTGGACCAAGTGCTGGAGGCACTCGTCAAATGAAGCTCCAAAAACTGAAAAGTCATCCATGAAGACATCTAGATAATCACCTACCATATCTAAGAATATGGCAATCATGCATCGTTGAAAAGTCGCGGGTGCATTACAGAGATCGAACGGCATCCTTCGGAATGCGTACGTCCCGAAGGGGCAGGTGAACATGGTCTTTTCTTGGTCCTCTGAATGGATTGCCACTTGGTTATAACCAGAGTGCCCGTCAAGAAAGCAAAAGAACCTATTTTCCACTAGTTTCTCGAGGATCTAATCAATAAACGGTAGTGGGAAATGATCCTTCTTTGTGGAGGAATTGAGTCTTCTGTAATCAATGCAGACTCTCCACGAGTTAGCTATTCGGGTCAGTATGACCTCTCCGATTTTAGTTGTGATGATGGTGAGTCCGGCCTTCTTAGGCACAACCTGGATTGGACTCACCCAGCGACTATCGGAGATCGGGTAAATGATCCCTGCATCTAACCACTTGATGATCTCCTTTTTCATGACCTCCTGCAGATTAGGATTGAAACGTCCCTGCATCTCTTACGAAGGTCGTGCACCCTCTTCCGTGTAGATTCGATGTGTGCAATAAGAGGGGCTTATGCCAGTCAAGTCATCGAGAGTCCATCCAATGGCTCTACGATGTTGCTGGAGAACAGTAATCAGATAGGATTCCTGGTCAGGTGTGAGTCGGGAGTTGATAATCATAGGAAACGTCTGATTAGAACCCAAAAAGACGTACTTCAGATGATCAAGAAGGGGATTGAGTTCCAAGATGGGATTATCAGCAGCAGCGGCCGGTTCAAGGTCAGTATCAAGGACAAGGGTTGGAGTTATGGGTGTGTCTAAATCAGGTTCAGACTCCTCTGTTTGTGGGTTTTGATCTTTTAGTGGTTGATTGGGGATAATCAGGTTGTCCTCAACATGCGATTCATCAACCACGGCTTTGATAACACATATTTGCTCTATAACCTTGCAATTAATCCCTTGTTGGGCCTTAAAGATGTCAATCTTTAGAGTTTAATTCCCACATTTTAATTCTATTTGGCCCTCCTCACAGTTTATGTTGGCCCTAGTAGTGGTCAGAAAAGGTCTCCCTAATATAATCGGTGTATCCCTTGGGTTCACAGGTGCATCCATATCTAGAACTATGAAATCCACCAGGAAGTAGAAATCCCGTACCTAACAATGACATCCTTGAGTATTCCTTTAGGTGTCTTGATGGATCGATCGGCTAACTGCAATGTCACCTCAGTTGGTTTAAGTTCGGACTCTTCAAGGTGGTCAAGGAGGGATATGGCTATTAGGTTTATGGAGGCACCTAGGTCTAACAAGGTTCTATCAAATTGGGTTTCACCAATTTTACATGAAATCAGGGGAGTACCTGGGTCTTTAGCCTTGGGTGGGAGTTTACTCAAGATTATAGAGCTGGCTTGCTATGATAGTACGATCGGACTCCCATTTCTTGTTCGCAGCTTACGCTTGGGTGTACACACGTCTTTTAGGAATCATGCGTAAGCCGGTACGTGGCGAATTGCATCCATCAAGGGGATGTTTATCTGGACCTGTTCGAGAGCTTGACTAGATCCTCCTCAGAAGTCACAGGTTTGGTTATCCTCTTTCCCTTAGTCAAGGCCTCAGGAAATGGAACCCTAGTTGGTTCCTCTAGAATAGGTCCAGGTTCTTGATCTGGGATAGGAGTATCCTAGATAACTATCCTAGGGCTTGGGTTACTACTAGGCTTGGAGTGGTTTGGATAATGTGGGTCTTGGGTTGCTTTACCACTACTAGTTATTACGGAGTTTAATCCCGCCTGGTTTTGGTTTGGGCTTAGTAAGATGGGTGGCTACTGCTGAAATCCCGCATAAGATGTCGAAGCTTCCATCCCGTCAGGTGATGGAACAGAAGGGGCCTGATAAATCATATGTGCATGGCCTGGATTTGGGTTCATAACGCCCCTCTAGGTTGGCACGTTATTTGGGTTTGGTAGAGGTTGCGAAGGAAGGGTGCCAGGTTGGTAGGAATTCGTCATCTGGGAAAGTTGATTGCGAACCTCTGTGATCTCGTCCTTGTGCTGTTTTTGCATTGCCGCATTCGTCTTCTGAATGTCAGCCGATGCTTGAAGGATAAGAGTCATTTGATCTTGGTTTGGCCCAGATTGATAGGTGGGGTTGGGTCGAGGCTGAGGCGGCTGATACGGACGAGGAGTTTATGGATGGGGTTGATAAGGTGGTCTTTGAGTCTAAGAATTTCCCATCCACTGGAAGTTGGGATGATTTCACCATCCAGGGTTGTAGGTATTGGAGAATGGATCATTCTGGATGGCGTTGAGGTCTTCGCAGGTTTGAGGAGCCTCAAGAAAGTTAGAATACGAGGGTTCAAAGTTCCCCCAACTAGAATAGAGTGATTGGAGGTCCCTCCAGTCCGAGAGTCAAACAGGGGTGGATACGGGTCCAGCCCTTGAGAAGATTGGTGATAGATGTTTTGCACAATTTTCCTCGCAAGAGGTGGTCGTGCAAAAGAGTTCTGTGCAAAGGTGGCTCGCTGCAGATGCCTAGTCAGCTCGTCCACCTTCTCTATGATAGAGACCTTGTCCAACCAACTGGCCATCAGTTCCAAGTTAACGAATGTGGGCAGGTCCTGCATCTCATGTGCTCCCCTAAGATTCATCGATGCGCGGGCATTCGTCCGGTCGAATAAGCCCATAGAGTCATTATTGATGGAGTTCTCGCACATATTTTCGAGAATCTCCCACACCGTGTCCTCATGTTGACACATGATCTTTCCTCCGCAGGTTTCATTGACGAATAATTGAATGTCTTCACGGAGTCCCTGGTAAAAAGACTGGACTTGTTCCCATTTAGGAACTCCGTGATGGGGGCACTTTCGCATGAGATCTAAGAATCGATCCCATGCCTCGTGAAGAGGTTCTCCTGATTGTTGAGTGAAATGAGTGATTTAGTGGCACAAGGCATTTGTCCGGCCAATGGGGAAGAACTTCTTCAAAAATTCAGACTGAAGTTCATCCCATGTGTTGATCGGACGAGTCTGAGTTTGATACGATTAAGCAGCCTTGTCCAAGAGGGAGAAAGAAAACATCTTCATGAGTAGAATATCCTGGTTTTGTGCATCTGACCCGAAGGTCTGGGCTAGATGTTTGAGCTGCTTAATGTGCTGGAATGGATCCTCAGAGTTAAGCCCATGGAATTTTGGTATAGCATGAATCATATTAGGCTTGAGTTCAGAATCAGGACCTCCAGCCGGGATTCGGACTCGAGGCTTGATTGCCACCGTAGCGGGATTATAGTGATCTCGCATCATAGGATGCTGCGATGGGTTTACAAAGCTTTGGAAGAGATCATTTAGGCGCTGAAGTTGGTGCTCAAGGTTGTTCTCTTCTTCAATGGGTTGTGCCATGATGGAAGAAGAAGGAGAACTTGGTTCTGAATCAGAGCAAAGATTTATGTGGTGGGGTTGCTGCACAAACAGGGGCGTCGAGGCTTGGCCTAGGCGAGAGTGAATTTCTAAAGGAGGTCTTAAGGATGGTCTTAAGGACCTCCTACCAAACATGCACCGAAGGATTTGATGAGATCAGAATGTGCTGGTCCCAATCGAGACATCCAAAAAATTTTGGGTGACTATAAAGGTTCGAGGTGGATGATACCCCTTAGGCAGAAAGGTCGTCCACTTGAGAAATACCTGGGTAGCCAGAAAGGGAGATTCCCATAAAGACCCCTACACAGTAGAGCATCCCCATGAGTTACAGGGTTTCCCCCCACTCGACCTCTCTTGTCACTGAGATTCCAGGTAGACCAGAATGGAGACCTTGACCTCTTAAGTCTACCTTTCTTTAATTAAGATCAAGGTGCTTAGGGTTTCACTTGAACTTTAGGTCTTTTGAGTGCAAAAAGTGACCTAATTTTAAGGTTAGTTGACCTAAAGGATCAACTTCACCTCTTTGTTCCCTTGAGAGCTTTTAGGTCCTTTCTTTTAGGGTTTAAGTGAATTAAGAGCTTGATTTGCTTAGGGTTTCTCTTGGATAGATCTTTTCAAACAAAGCTTAGGCACACCTCTTTTTGAAATTTTTGCTTCTTTGCTTAAAAGAAGATGTGTCTCTAAAACCCTAGACTAAAGTCCTTAGGTTGGCTCTACTTTGTCCACTTTAGTTGCCTCAAAAATGGTATCTAGGGCTCAATCAAGAAGGTTTTAGCCCTAGTTACGTTAATTGGATGTGCGCCCACAGGGAAGACACTCGCCCAATTGAGGCAGCTGTAGTCGTGGACGCATCTGATTGCCAGGTGCGAACGACTCGTAGAGGAATTCCACGCACCTGGGGCATCTCAACCTGGAAGGGAATGTCCTGGAGCTCGCGAGCTTGCTGCTTCATGCCTTTGCTAATGGCGGCGGAGGCGCGAACTTGAAATGCATGCACACAGCCTCACGGCCCTGTCAAAGAACTTGGGAAGCTTCGCCATGTCACGGCGAAGGTGAGACGGGGGTTGGTTGGCTGCAGGACGGCCTAGGCGTACGACGAAGGTGGATGGGGGTTGGTTGGCTGCGTGTAGGGCGTGTGTGGCGGTTGGTGAAGGGGCAGAGGATGATCAATGAGTGATGGCAAAGGTGATGAGGTAGGTGGCGAGGCATGTGGAGTGGGGGAGTGATGGATTCGCCGATGGTCGACCAGAGATGAGGGAGACGAAGGTGGACAATGGCTATCGAGGGGTGTTTTATGAAATTGAATGAGGGAAAATGAAGAGTAGTGGGAGAGGAGCTTATCTGCTTGTAGCTAGAAGAAGGGGAGACAGAGGAGACGAGTGGCACGTATGTGACATCGTCGGGGAAGAAGACCCTAAGGTGAGGATGACGGCAACGAGGAAGAGATCGGAGAGGCACGCACTGGTACGATGCAACGCGGAAGAGTGAGACAAAGATAACTCAGCCACAGGTATGGTGGCAGAGCGATGAGAGGAGGGAGGAGGGATCACCGGAGCTTGCGGGCGGTTGACCAGAGATGAGGAAGGAGGAAATTTGTGGGAATTTTCATGCCAATTCAAGCTTAAGATGGCCGGGAGGATCTGGGGCATCTTTTATAAGCACTGGTGGAGGGCCCTGTGCTTCGAAGGCAAGCTTCCAAGCATGGCAACTTCGCCGAAGTAGGAAATCCATGCGATACCCATATCTCTCGAGCGTTCACACAAGAGATTAGGTGCGAATCGAATCCTGGGATCATGTTCAGACGGTGGAGAAATCCTCAGAGAATCTCCCTTCCAAATCTGGGAGGAGATCTCTGAGGATTCGGGGAGATATCCTCCTCAAATCCTCGTCGGAGTGGGATTCCTCCACTGTAATGGCAGAGGGACCTGAATGCAAAGAGTGGAGAGGAAGATAGGGGGTCTATGCAAGGGTTTTCAAAAGTTAGGGGTCAGAATGTAATTGGGTGGACTATTTTGCAAAGTAGGTCAAGATGACCTTCCCTTGGGCCCAAATTTTGGTAAAAACCTAATTTGGACCTAAGGAATCCAATGGTGAAGTTGGATTTTAGGTTTGATCATGTTTAACTAGATATTTTGCACAAAAGCTCAAATTAGGTCGAATACTGAGCTAGGATCCCTATCTAGGTCAAAATAGGTTCCAAAGGCCAAATTGAAGGTTATAAACCCTATGGGATATTTTTTCATGAATTTTAGAGGGTTTAGTTGATTTTTATCCTGACTAGAACCTTGTGAAACTAAGTGGGTTTGTTTTAGGATTACAAAATGTCATTTAATTCTTAAATCTCACAATAATCATTTTCTAACTGAGCCATCCCTCTTATTATGTCCAATTGACCTATGTTTAGCCCCTAAGAAATCCCGTTGATGTACTACAATGGTAAAATTATAGTTTTATCCTTTAGTTCATGTTTTCTTCCCAGAACAGTAATCCCTTGAATTTGGCCTTCCTTTAGGTTATGTAGGAGCTTTTGTTTACTTTCTCAGGTCAAAATGAGCTAGTTAGGGTTCATGATGAGGTTCTCATCAGCTTGCTCTTGACAGTGCGAAGTCGTCTGTAGATCTGCTCTATCACCTCTTGACTCTGCCGGATCAGCCAGGGGCCAACCTCCCACTTGGTCCTTACCTCAACCCAACTCAAGGGCACAGTACACCTCCGTTCGTACAGAGCCTCGTAAGGGACCATGCCAATACTCGAGTGATAACTGTTATTATATGCAAACTCTGCCAGGGGTAAATGCTCCTCCCATGAGCCTCTCCATTCTAGTACACAGGCACACAAAAGGTCCTCAATCGTCTGTATAGTGTGCTCTGACTGTCCGTCCGTTTAGGGATAGTACGCAGTACTGAACCTCAACTGCATCCCCAAAGCCTGCTGAAACTCAGCCCAAAATTGGGAAGTAAAACGGGTATCCCTATCGGATACAATCTCATGCGGAACTCCATGCAGGCATACCACATCGCGAATGTACCTCTCTGCCAACTGTGCTGGTCCCAAGGTGACTCGGATCGGCAGGAAACGCACCGTCTTCGCTAACCTGTCCACTATCACCCAGACTGTGTCGTGTCCTCACTGGGTAATAGGTAGACCCACAACCAAGTCCATGATTATGCTCTCCCACTTCCACTCTGACACAGGAAGTGGCTGCAATGGCCCAGTAGACCTCTGGTGCTCGGCCTTCACCTATTGGCACACTAAACACTGCTGCACGAACTCACCCACATCCTGCTTCATCCCTCTCCACCAAAATTCACATCTCAGATCATGATACATCTTGTGTTCCAGAGATGTATGGTGAACCTGGACCCGTGCACCTCCGTCAGGAGCTCTCTCAACAACTCCTCGTCCCTGGGAACGCACAAGTGTCCCCTCATGCGTAGCACCTCGTTTGTAAAAGAAAAGTCTCATGGGTCCCCTGACAGAACTCTGTCCCATAGCACCTGTAAGTACGGATCTGCCATCTGCCCTACGATGATGTGATCTATCAGCTCTGGTCGCATCTGTTGTGTCACTGTCATTGCCCCACAATACCCCTGTGGCTCTTGGGGTCGCCAACTACCCAACTCCTCCATCAGTCTCCAACTTTGTTCCTGTAGACTAGTTGATGAGAACCTCATCATGAGCCATAACTAGCTCATTTTGACCTAATACAAAGGATAAAAGCTCCTACATAACTCAAGGGAAGGCTTAACTCAGAGAATTCTGAGTTTGAGAAGAAAATAAGTCATAAGGGGTAAAAATGCAATTTTACCAGCATAATTTCCATACAGGTCCAAACATAGGTCAAACAAACCAAATAAGAAGGAAAGTGGGATGATCTGATAAGGGCTACAGCAATTCCAAGGAACTAAATGATAATCTGTAACCTTAAAACAAACCCACTTCAATTTGCGAGGTTCGAGGCAAAGTAAAAATAGAATAAACCCTCTAAAATTCATATAAAAATAATCTCTAGGGTTTAGAACCTTCAATTTGGCCTTCGGAACCCTTTTTGACCTACATTGAGAACCATGCCCAATTAATAACTTAATTTGGGTTTTTGCATAAATTGACCGGTCAAACAAGGTTTAATCTAGAAATAAAATTCACCATCATAATCCTTAGGTCCCAATTAGTCATGTATAAAAACTTGAGCCTAAGAGGAAACCTTCTTGACCAACTTTACACTTTGGTCCTCATTTATTTACTTTTTGGCCCTCAACTTTTGAACCCTCACATTTCTGCCCCTAACTCTCCTTCGTTCTTTGCATTCAGGTCCCTCCTGCCAAAACCTGACCAGCACCATGCTCCGGCGACCTTGTGCGGAGCATGGCGCCGCGCAGGGTAAGGGGGAGGGTCTGGTAAGACAACCGGGGGTGCCCTGCGTCGTCAGCCGTCGTAGGAACACCCCCCTGTTCGCTGCAACCCACCATACCGGCCGTGCGAATGCACGGACGGTATGGGTCTCCATCTCCGGCATCCTCTGGCGAGGGAGACACGTCGTCTCCCTCCGCCCTCCTCTCTGATTCCGCCTCTATAAATACCCCCGTCGCTCCGCCGTTCTGAGCAGCTCGGTCCTGACGGAGAAAGACCCCCACTTCCTCTCTTCCCACTCCGACAGGGAGCCCTCCAGCTCCGGCGGCCTCTCCCCTTCCTCCTCGTCGCTTTGCCGCACTACCAGCTGCAGGGTTGCCCCCCTCGCTCTTCCCGAGCCACGCCGTACCCAGCTGGCGCCTCTCCAGCCCTCTCCTCGCCGCCGCCCCTTCCCCCGGGCATCTTCTTCTCCGGCGACAGTCGATACGACTACCGCCTTGCTCCAGCCCCTTTCGTCTCCGTAGCTAGGTCAAAACTTCTCCCCATCTCCCCCTCTTTCTTTTCCTCACTGTCTTTTATTTGATTAAACCCTCGACCGCTCCTGTCCACCGTCACCCCCTTCGTCTCCGGCCAAACTCCGGCGAGACGCCCCCGCTGCTCCACAGCCCCATACTCCTCGCCGACCCTCACAGAACCTCCGCCTCCTCACCCTGATCAACCTCCGCCCTTCCATTTCCCACCACTCGCCCTCTGCAGACCCCCCGAACAAACCCACTTCTTCGCCCGCAGTTTGACCTAGGGCGACCCTCACGCTCCGCCCCGCCGCCTGCCAGACCGTGCCACGGCGAAGGTTCTCCGCGTATCTGATTAGGCCGAGAGGCCGTTCCTCTGTGGACAGGTATCTCGACCGCCGTCGCCATTGCTGCGTGGAAGGAGCACCTTCAACCTGCAGCTCCAGGTGCGATTCGCCCAGGTGCGACTCCCAGGCTGCGCGGGGCATCTCCGCGAAGCGTCCCAGACTTGCAGCTGGGGCAAAGGCCTCGTGTGCAACCGCGAACTCCTGCAGCTTCCTCAGCTGCGGGCGCCCAATTGGGGTGGGACATTTAGTCCCACCTCGTAACTTTCCAGAGGAGCACGCCCGCATAAAGGCAAAAAGTGCCTTATGTTCGTTGCCTCCTGAGCACGGGGTGAGGTCCCTCTCACTTACCCGCTCAACCCGGCCTCGTCTGCGACCACGCCCCGCAGACCTGGCCCGACCCGACTAAGCCCGACCTGCACTCCTCGCCCACCACGCACGCCGGTGGGCCTGGACCCGGGGACGACCCGTACCCGAATACCCGGCAGCTCTGGGAGAGCTTTCCTAAGAGCGGCTTCCGTGAGAGAGAAACGCGGGGGAGAGGGTAGAATTAGGTTTTGCCCCCTCTCTGATCAAGCTGTGCAAGTGTGCAGGCAGAGAAGAAGAAAGATGCCCGCTGAACAGAGAAGAAGGCCGACGAAAGCTGAAGGAAGGAGGAGCACCGAGCGGCACTGTAGCAGCGGCGGTTTAAGTCGTCTGATTGGAAAATCAGACGACGTCCTGAAGGCAAAGAAGGAGAAGGAAGGCGAGGCAGAGGAGAACACACAGAGAGGCCAAGGGAAGACTCTGCAGAAGAAGAAGAGCACGAGAAGAAGATCTGAAGAAAGGAAAAGAAGAAAGAAAGAAGAAGAAGAAGAACAGGACCGCAAGGGAGAATAAAAAGAAAGAGACGAGTAGAAACAAGAACTGAAAGAAGAAGAAGAGCATCACTACTGCTGCAGATAAAGAAGAAGAGCAAAGGAAGAAAGCAGAAGAGCCAAGCAGAAGAAGATAAGCAAAGAGAAAAGAAGAGAAGAAGAAAGAAGCCAACAAATTCTCTCTCTCTCTTTCTTTATTTTTGTAAAAGAAACTTGTACCCCTAGAATACAACTTGCTCCCTGAGTTCGACCTCGGGAACTCTTTATTTTCCGAGTAAAAAATTATATATTAGCAAATGATGGCAATAACTATTTGTACTACAACGACTTAAGAAAAGCTAGTTGCTGCCACCGTTTCGCCACTAGCCAAGTGGGTGAGCGCCTTCCAGCTCAAGGCATTAGCTACCACATTGGCCTTCCCTGGATGGTAGGAGATGCTGCAGTCGTAGTCCTTCAAAAGCCCTAACCAACAATTCTGTCTTATGTTAAGCTCCTTCTGGTCAAACAAGTACCTGAGGCTCTTATGATCTGTGAAAATCTCAAAGGTCTCACCATAAAGGTAGTGCCTCCATGTATTCAGCGCGAAGGCAACAGCTGCCAACTCTAAGTCATGGGTAGGGTAGCTATGCTCATGGGGCTTTAGTTGCCGCGAAGCGTAAGCGACAACGTGACCCCGCTCATGAGCACACCTCCTAACCCTGCAATGAAGCGTCTATGTAGACCACAAAATCGCCACTGCTGTCCAGGATGGTAAGCACTGGAGCTGAAGTCAGTCTCTCCTTCAACTCCTGAAAGCATGCCTCACATGCATTTGTCCAAACAAAGGGCACGTCCTTCCGAGTCAACTAGGTCATAGGGCATGCAATATGCGAGAATCCTCTGATAAATCGTCGATAGTAACTCGCTAGTCCCAAAATGCTGCATATCTCTGTCACTATACGTGGCCTCTCCCACCTGAGTACGGCCTCAACCTTGGCTGGGTCCACAGCCAAACCATCTCCTAAGATCACATGAACCAAGAAAGTCACTTGCCTCAACCAAAACTCGCACTTGCTGTACTTGGCGTACAACCTATGTCGCCTCAAAGTGTCCAGAATCATCCGTAGATGTTGTCCATGCTGTGCCTGATCCCACGAGTAAACGAGTACGTCGTCGATGAATACCACCACAAAGTGATCCAAGTACGGTCTGAAAACCCGGTTCATCAAATCCGTAAAAGCAGCGGGGGCATTGGTCAGCCCAAATGGCATGACCAAGAACTCGTAGTGCCCATACCAGGTATGGAAAGCTATCTTGGAGACATCGGTCTCCCTGATCCTCAATTGGTGGTAGCCTGACCTCAGATCTATCTTGGAGAATACTGTGGCATCTCGCGACTGGTCAAAAAGGTCATCAATCCTTGGCAGCTGATACTTGTTCTTGATGGTGACCCTATTCAGCTGTCTGTAGTCAACACAAAGTTGCAAGGTATCATCCTTCTTCTTCACAAACAACACAAGGGCTCCCCACGGGGATGCACTGGGCCTCATAAAGCCCTTCTCCAGCAGGTCCTGTAGCTGTGACTTGAGCTCTCGCAGGTCAAGTGGTGCCATCCGGTACGGTGCAGTAGAAATGGGGTTGGTCCTCGGTACTGTGAGATCTCAAACTCGATCTCACACTCGGGAGGTAGTCCTGGCAGCTCCTCTAAAAACACGTCGGGGTACTCACAAACCACCGGAATGCTCTGAAAGTTAGCCACGGGGCTAGGGAAAGCCCTCACACTCCTGGCTCAAAAGCCTCGCTGCTTGAAGCGCAGATATGCACCTAAAACCTCCATCCACCGGCTGTCCGTGAAACTCAAAGGAAGGCAACTTCGGTATGGAGAAGACGATCTTCCTCCCAAAACAGTCCACCAAGGCATGGTAGGCGGACAACCAGTCCATCCCTAGAATCACGCCAAAATCCTCCATCGGTATCACAACCAGGTCAGCGGGGAGGCTGTGTCCCCCTATACTAACCTCACCGTCCGTGTAGACCTCCTCAGCTACAAACAACTGGCCACCTGGGCCTCTGATCACAAATGGATCCTGTTAAGACCTGAGTCACTAAGCCTTTTTAAGACGTCTGTACTTTAGGTTAGATGTCTGGTAAGACGTCTGGACTGAGGGTCAGACTTCTTGCAAGATGTCTGGACCCATTCCCAGACGTCTGAAAATCGAAATTTTCATGTAGTCCTCGCGTCTGCGCACGTGCTGCGCGTAGACAGTACGCGACCTCATTTTCCTCTCCTTCTCTCTCCTATTGCCGATGCAAACCCTAACCCAGCACCTTATTTAAACCCCCCTCCTCTCCCTCGTTCACCCGACTTCCAGCCATCCTTCTCCTTCCTCCAGTGAGAGCAGGGAGCAGCGAGTAGCGAGTGGCGAGTGTGAGCGGCGTGGGAGGAGAGGAGGAGCAGTGAGGGGAAGAGAGGAGAGTAAGCACGCGAGCTCATGTGGGAGCTCGCCGGAGAGCTCACAGCCGGTCGGCACATGCGTGAGGCGGAGAGGTGCATCAGGGAGGTCCTCCTCGACACAACTGCAGTCGGAGCAGCAGGCAAGCAGGCGCGGAGCGGCCACGCGCGGCATAAGAAGGCGAAGGCAGGTTCTGATTTTGGGATTTTCCCAGAATCAGACGTCTGGATAGACGTCTAGACAATGTAGATGATGATTGGAGGAGGTTCCAGATGACTGAGAGGTAAGTTTCGCGATGTACACCTTCTTTGCGGATACGGCCATGCAGGCCGTTCCGCTGAGGCACTGTTTCGTGCCATATTAAGGAGATTTTCGTTGATGCGTGCAGGATTCGCTTTGGGAAGGCGCGGGACATGCCCTCCCACGCAGTTCAAATGTCTGGGCGAGGCACCAAATGACGGGAAGCATTTCCAAACGTCCAGAGAGCTGGTCGGATGCATGGAATTGGGTCCAGACAGTCCAGCGAAGTTCCTGGACGTCTGAGGAGTGGCGCAGGAGTTGAGGTATGGTTCTGGACTCTTTTAAGACGTCTGGAAGGAGTTCCAGATGTCTTATGTGAACCAGAATTACTGTTTTTGACCCGTTTAGGGTCTATTTGAGGTCCGATTTCCGCAATTAAGATATCGTTGTTTCCCGTATGTCTTCCTCTACTTGTTGGAGTACTTTCTATGCAGTTCTGGGTAGTCTCTTGTGATTGATCCTTGTGATAGGACCTCATTCCGTTGCGGGTTTGGGGTTTGCTGAGGCATGTGGACCTGCCGATCAAGCCCCCTACTACTCCTGGGTTTACTGGTAGAGTGGCTTCCCTTAGTTTAATTGCAAATCTGAATGCATGTGTGGAATGAGTGATTAGATCCTAGGGTATGGCATGAATCTTAAGACTAGAAACACTGGAATATTTGTATTAAATGTATGGATTGCAGTCTTGGATGAGTAGATAGAATGATAACAATTGCCTGTAAATGAATAACAACTGCCTATGAAATGTAAAATACTTGTGCTAGCAAACTGTTGCATGTAAATTCCTGTTGTTTACGTTAAATGTCATAATATGAGCTGCATGTATATGAACTGGAAATGGAAGGGTGAATGTTGGAAACACGAGCTACCTGCGAATAAACCTGAAATGTGAACAATAAAGTTACATGTTATATGTGTAGAACCTGAGAAATGGAAATAGAAATGATGAAACCTGGTATGGCTTGGCCTGAGAAACATGAGCATGAACCCTACGGGGAATTAGGAGTAGAGCTCCTAGAAATAAATGGAATGGAACTGGAAATGTGAATGGGGAAGTGAGCTGGCCCTTGAGTACGGAGTACCAAGGAGAGCGACTATCCCCCTGTTAGTGTAGAGCGGAGCTAGCCACCCTTGGGTTGGGACCTGGGGTTAGGATTGGCCACTTTGTACCGACTTTTTGGCCCTCGCGTACACAATACCGGGGAGAGATACCAGTGTAGGGAGAGAGCTAGCCACCCCACGGCACCCGGGGTTCAGCTAGCTACCTTACACAGACTTGTTAGGCCCATTGGGCAAAATAGGGTAGTCAGGCGAGGATGCACGGATTGTGGAGGGGCGAGACCCCTGTTTGGTTCTTAGGGGCTAGACCCCTGTTACTGAGAGGGCTATAACCTATACTAGTTTTGTGCTGTGCTTTGGGCATACCCGCTAATGGATACGACTGACCGCGTACCAGTGCGGGGTAGCTACCCTTGCGTTTATCGCGCGTGCTGTAATCACCGTTATGTCTGTCAGTGACCTTGGGGTGGTTGACTGAGTGTAGGACCACCACGGGGGACTCTCCCAGCCAGGAGAGAACCACGTGCTACTTCTACTCTTCGGAAAAGACTACAATCAAGATCATTCCCACGAGGAACATTCGAGATCAAGAAAGAGACTTGATAAATAAACCAAGTGATGACAGAAAGAATAATTAGTTAAAGAAAGAAAGAAATTGAAAAACAACAGCACCTATTCACCTTTACTGTTTTAGTTAGTTGGTTGCCACTCTACTCAGCGTTCACTGACGTTTTGTACTCATAACCCTTTTCAGGTCCAGGTGTTGAGCAGCCAGAGCCTACGACTGCAAAGAGTGCTGGGCCCAGTAGAGCCCAGTAGTTGTAGCTTTTTGTTGTACTTCGTTTCCTGTTGTAGTGAGTAGTTTATTACACTTCTGTACTCTCTTATTATAAACTTCATATTCTTGTACTCGTTTACTTTCCTACTGTTGTGGTGGTGTGTACTACAGTAGTTTTTTTCTTTACTGTTGTACTTTTATTACTGTTAGTTGCTTTCATAGTGAATGTGGTTTATTTTACTGCTTTTTGGTTACTTTTTCGTTGGATGACTGGGTCTTGGGATCAGTCGAGTCGGTCCGGTCTTGTGTCCTGTAGGGATTCGGGAACCGGGTCATAACAGATCCTCTAACAGCACACTGTCCTGTCCCAAACTGATAGCAAAACTCACAGCAAAAAAGAGTGTGTGGCGCCGGAATAAAAAAGTACGTATAATAATCTACCAGAAATGGTAACCATACCTGCCACCACTGAATCGGAAGCCCTGGTGTCTCTGTGTGTCAGGCCATTGATATGCCCCTCAGCCCTCGGCGCAGACGAAACAGCTACACTCTAGGTCAGGCGAGCAGTCGCTAGTCGATACCCTCCTCGTGACTGTTGCCCTCCCCCACGTGCCTGGGGACCACAACCACCAGCTCGGCCTCCAGCACTCGGTGCGGGGAGCATCTGCTGTGCTCCAGCCCTAGATGGGCAATCCCTCCTGATGTGGCCCAGCATCTGCTGAGCTGGCCACATTGGTAGCAAAGGGGAACTCGACTCCCTCTCTCGATAGATCCCTGCTGATGGCTGGACGGGGGTCTAGTGCTGGCAGTTGGCCCCTATCTGGGACCCCCAAAGGCCACTGACGGCCTCGCAAAACGAGACGGCTCTCCTGCGGGTGCCGCGTGCCTCCTCTCTTGACGGCCCTGAGAGTACTCTGGCTGGTAGGGCCTCTTCCGTCCGTTGTCGGTGTCTTGCGCAGCCGGGTTGGTCTCCTCTTATGTCATGGCTGCCTCCACCACTCTCGAGAAGGTGGGAAGCTTCAGGGGATTGACATAACCCCGAATAGCAGGTCGAAGCCCCTTAGTGAACCTCCACAGGCGCTCCTCCTCTGTAGCTACAACTGTCAAAGCAAAACGTGACAGCTCCAGGAAGCACGTGCGATACGCGCTAATAGTCATCGTCCTCTAGCGGAGAGTGTGGAACTCCTGCCTCCTCTGGTCCTGCCAAGTCTGCAGGAAGTACTGCTCGCAGAAGAGGGTCACTAATTGGTCCCACATCGGCTCTCCCCTCTCTTGGCCTCTGACTGCCCTCCACCACCTGTGTACTGCACTCTCTAGCTGGTACATGGCAAAGGCCATGCGGCACTCCGCAAGAGGGCGAAGGGTGTCAAACACCTTCTCTATCTACTCAGCTAGTCCTCTGCCTCAGATGGGTCCTCATCCCCCTTGAAGGAGGGGGGTTCAGCTTTCGGAACTGTTTGAAAAGATCATGGTATAGCTGCAGTGGGGGAACGGGCACACCTCCAGGCAAGGAGGGCACATGCTCGGAAGTGTCAGAGTGCGGTGGGGGCGGTGGAGGACCACCCCCTCCCCCACCTGCTCGTCCGGCGTTGCGGCGGTCTCTCTGTCCCACTGAGGACTCCCCCTCCACGTCCTCAGGGAGAGGTGCCCATGGGGGCTAGTGGAGCTCCTC
This sequence comes from Thalassia testudinum, assembly GCA_037157565.1. Lineage (NCBI taxonomy): Eukaryota > Viridiplantae > Streptophyta > Magnoliopsida > Alismatales > Hydrocharitaceae > Thalassia > Thalassia testudinum. The sequence continues at coordinate 50,575,717 of JAZHRO010000018.1, read as the reverse complement.
TCGCACTATGTCTCTGATTAGCTGGGCAAGATCCTGGGCCTGAATGCCCGGGAGAAGAGGCAGGTCAACTGCACCTCAGGCCCAGCACGTCCGCCCCTCCGACCTCGTCCACGGCCGCAACCGCGACCCGCCTCGAGAACTCCCCGACGAGGCATCTCCTGCAAGGAGACGTGAAAGACAAAATAAAAGGGTCAAGCTATCGAATTTCTATGAAAAAGGACTCAGAATAGATATCAAAGCGATACATTATGGTGACTACCCTAGTTATATGCACGTGAATGGTTATTCTCAAGTCAGTTGGTTCATTTCTTGAGACGACCTTGCTCTAATACCATCTTGTTACGACCCGGTTCCCAAAATCCTATAGGACCCGAGACTGGCTCACCTCGACTAATCCCAAGACCCAGTCATCCAACAAGAAATAACCAAAAAGTAGGAAAATAAACAACATTCACATATGCAATATAACTAAGCAGTAAAAACGTACAAGCAGTAAAGGGAAGTAAAAGCTGCTATTCCAATACATACCACCACAACAACAGGAACAATGGAAATGAAAGCAACAGTAACAACAACACTAGCTAAAGGTATGAAACTCACTACAACAGTAAAGGAGGTACAACAAAGAGTACAGAAACTACGGCTGGGCTCGACTGGGCCCAGCACCCTCCGCAGTCGGAAGCTCGGGCTACTCAACTCCTGGACCTGAACAGTGTTATGAAAAAGAATAGAGTCAGCGAACATTGAGTAGAGTGGTAACTATACTATCTAAAGTAGTAAAAGTAACAGGTTTAATTATCTTTTCTAGTTATTTTATTTTACATGCATTTCCTTTTCACCCCTTTACCTCAAACTTTCAAATTTTCTCGATCTTGCAAGTTCCTTGTGGGAACGATCTTGATTGCAGTCTTTTCCGAAGAGTAGAAGGTACACATGGTGCTCTCCTGGCCGAGAGAGTCCCCCATGGTGTTCCTACACCCAGTCAACCACCCCGAGGTCACTATCAAACGTAGCGATGACTACGGCACACGCGATAAGCGCACGGGTAGCTATCCCACACTGACACACGATTAGTCATTTCCGCTAGCAGGTACGCCCAAAGTATAGCACAGAATAGTATAGGGCCTAGCCCTCTCAGAAACAGGGGTCTATACCCTCAGAACCAAACAGGGGTCTCGCCCCTCCACGGTCCGCGCACCCTCGTCTGACTACCCTGATATGCCCAGAGGGCCTAACAAGTCGGTGTAGGGTGACTAGTTGAACCTCGGGCCCCGTGGGGTGGCTAGCTCCCTCCCTACACTAGTAGCTCGCCTCAGTACCGTGTACATGAGGACCAACAGAAGTCAGTGTAGAGTGTCCAATCCTAACCTTGGGTCCTAACCCAAGGGTGGCTAGCTCCGCTCTGCACAAAAAAATGGGGACAGTCGCTCTCCTTGGTACTGCGTACTCAAGGGCTAGCACACTTACCGTCTACATTCTAGATTTTCCATCTAACCATAGGAGCTCTACTCCTAACTCCCCATAGGGTTCATGCTCATGTTGACCACATTATTTTGATCCAGATTCCAGCATTCACAATTCGATTCTTGTTTATATACAGGTAGCTCGCGTTTCCATAATTTAATACATGCAACTGATGATTTCATAGGTAACTGTTCATTTATCTCAGGCAACTCATACTCTAACAAGCAGCTCATACTTTATTACAGGCAATGGCTAGCAATTTAACTTATTCATGTATACAAATACAATCAAGCAATACAATTGGTTTATTCATTTCTCTGTCCTAGGGTTCATGCCACATCGTAGGTTTCCAGTTGGTTAATTCCACAGATACATTCTTATTTAAAGAGATTAACAGGGGTAGACCACTCTACCAAACAATCCGAGAGTAATGGGGGCTCGAACTGTAGATTCAGGCATCTTTGCAAGCCCCAGACACGTAGCAGGTCGAAATCCTATACCAAGGAATACATCACAAATAAGATTTAGAACAATGTATAAAGGTTTCTCGAACATAGAGCAACTCACAAGGAAACTACAAATACTTCGTTTGCGTAAAACGGATCCCGATCGGACCCCAAACAGGTCAAAACGTGTCTACTGATCAAAATCAAATGTCTAGAAACAAGTCCAGACAACTTAAAAGTTACAGAATCTCACCTTAAGTTCCTACAGTGTCCTTAGACGTCCATGACTCCCCTGCGACAGTCTGAAAGCAGTTCCAGACGTTTGACTAGTCCTCTGGTCGTTTGGAAGCACCTCCGGTCGTCTGGTGAGCTGATCAGACATCCGAAAGTGCGTGGAAGGGTGTTTCACACACCTTCCCAAGGCTGCACCTGCGTACGACAGAGCAGCCACCCTAAAATTAGCCAAACATACCTTCTGCGGTGTGGCTTGCATGGCCGTAACCGCGAAGAGGACATACCTTCACGATAAAGGTGCTTTCAGACGTCTGGTCTTGACTCCAGATGTCCATACGCTCAGCCAGTCGTCCGAACTGCACTCCAGACGTCTGATACTGGAAAAATTTTAGTATCAGAATGTGCTCCCAGCGCTCCTTGCCGTGCTCCACCGCGTTTCTCCTCTCTCTGCCGTAGCTCCAGTTGTTGCAGGTGGTCGAGGATGTCACTCCGAACTCCCTCCTCCTCTCGCATGCACCGCGGTGGCCATGCCAGCTTCGACGAGCTTCCACCGAAGCTCTTAACCTTGGCTTCCTCCTCCTTCTCACGCACTCTCCCCTCTCTCTCTCACGTGCTCCCTCGCTCACCTCGTCCCGCCGCTCTGCCGTGCTCTGAAGGTGTGTGGAGTGGAGAGGAGAAGAGGGGAGGGTAGCCTTTTATAAAGGTCGAGGGTGTAGGGTTTGGCAGGGAGAGGAGGAGAAAGGAGAGAAAAAAGAAGTTCTACGCGTCATCCATGCACAGAACGCAGATCGCGTACAAAAATTTCATTTCTAGACGTCTGGGAAAGGATCCAGACGTCTAGACAGATGTCTGTCTGACACTCCATATATCTTAAAAGGCTAAAAGTGAGACGGGTCTTTACAACTCCCCTCTACACTAAAGGGATAGTTGCTCTCCTTGATACCATGTACACAAGAGCCAACTCATTTCTCGTCTATTTACAAGGTTCTTTTCGTATATAGGAGTTCTGCTCCTAGTTCCCCGTAGGGTTCATGCTCGTATTTGTTTCATTTCATTTCTCAACATGCATAATTCATTGTTCATCTTCTAATTCTCATTCATATAACAGGCAGCTCGTGTTTTTACAACTGAAGGAGTATCACATCAAGTATTTAACACTTGCTAGCAATTAGGGTTTAACATGCATCTGTTAGTCGTTATGAAACGGATTTTAAAATCAATGCTGTAGTATAGGTTAAATCAGCACGAAAAACAAATATATTTTTACTCGAATGAAAGTCCGAAGTCGAACTCAGGGAGCAATTGGTAAAAATGCTTCTCAAGATTGCAATTCAACATAAATATATAAGCAATTTATAACAATATTCCGAGCAATGATATATGAATAAAATTGTATGAAGAATGGGGTAAAATGGTGATTTAAATCACCAATTACCCCTAACAATTATCTCAAATATTTCAACAGTACAAAGCAATTCAATTCCACGTATGATAAGTGCATAGTGCACTTCAAATGAAGCTCAGATGTTTGTTCAGCCGATCAGACGACTTATCCTGCTCACTGCTATAGTGCCTGGCTACTTCTTCTTCTTCTCTTTCTCTTGGGCTTCTCTTCTACAGCTCCTCTTCTCTTCTTCTTCTTCTCAGGTTTCTCTCTTTTTCTTCCTCTGGCTGTGCTGTAGTTGCTCTTCTTTTCTTTCTCTTCTGCTCAGGCTTCCTCTCCTTCTTCACATGCAAGGGGGAGGTTCCTCAAACGGCTGTCGGCTGTTGCTCCTGAGAGCAAAACCCCCCTGCCCCCAGACGCTTTCCCATCCGTCTCTCTTTGGGATTCGCCCTCTCAGAGCCTCAGGTTATCGGGTATTCGGGTAAAGCGCACCCGAGACCAGGGCTGTCGGCAATGAGTGGCAGCTAAGGAGTGCTTAGGTTAAGTGGGTTATCGGATCGACCAGACCCGCGTGTAAGGTGTCACGAGCGAGACGCGTAAGGGGCGCGTATGGGGACCTCACCTCCTATGCTTGTTAAGGTGATAAGCCTATGCGACAAAATCACTTTATGCGGGTGCAGGCGCTCGTCAACTTCCGAGGTGGGATTATCCCACCTCCCTTCCTTTGCGTGCAGCTACAGCTGGTTGCCTTCGTGGAATTGGAGCAGTAGCAGCAGATGTGGGTGCCAATTGAAGACTTGGAGCTCTACCTCCAACCTCTCCACACAACCTGGGAGTATCACCTGGAGCTTGCATGATTAGAGAAGGCTTCAAGCTTTGCTCGAAGCTGCTGTAATGGCGGTCGAGGGAGTAAAGACCTAAAATGAAGAATACGGCCTTGCAGCCTCGTCAGAAGTTTCAGCAGGCTTCACTGTAGCACGGTGGACGTGGTGGTGTGTGCGGCGTGTCGTGAAGGTGACTGTGGTGGCCAGACGGTGTCGGAGTTGGTGCGCGGAGGTGGGTGTGTTCGGCAGCGAGTTTGGAGGTGTAATAAGGCGAAATAGGATGGGGGTTTTGAAGAGGGTGGTGTGGCAAAGGTCGTGAGGTGGTTGGTGAGGAGTTTGGAGTAGTGGAATGAGAGGGGAGCCTCGCCGAAGGTCTAGTCAGAGCGAAGGAAGGTGAAGGTGGTTGGTGTGATATGGCGGTCGAAATGAAGTGTGGTTGGTGTGTGAATAAAGTAGAGGAGTTAGGGAACATATCTAGGTGATTGGCGGATGAAGAGGGGCAGAGGTGACGCTAGTTGTGGTATTGCTGGCACCAGAGACGAAGGTGACTTCGGTGGGGGAAGAACGACGACGATAAGGGAGATAGAAGCACCTGCTGGTATGGCGCGATGTAGAGGAGGATGAGGGAGGCAAATCCGTTGCCGGTATTGTGAATGGATGAGGAATGAGGATGGAAGAGGTCGTCGGAGCTCGAGGAGCCTTTTTGCCTGAAGAGGGAGGAGGATTATGGGGAGTTTCCGACCAAAATCGAGCTTGAGATCTTCAGATTGATCTGGGGGGTCTTTTTATAGGCTTTTGGATGGTGTTTTGGGCTTGGAAAGCTCGCCAGAGTTGGAATTCTCTAGGATGCCCAAATCTCTCATGCGTTCGAATGAGAGATTGGGAAGGTTTGAGGGCATGGGAATTAGTTCAAAAGGAAGAGAATTCCTTGACGAACTTTCCTTTCAAATCTAAGAGGGATTCGTCAAGGAATCAAGGAGAAGGTCGTCGGAGTTTGTAGAATAGGATTCATGGCGGTAGGGACCTTTTTATGAAAATGATGATAAAGTTAGGAGCCTTTTTGTAAGGATTTTGAAAGTTAAGGGCATATGTGTGATATAAAAGAATTAGATAGGATCAAATTGCAAACTAGGTTAAGACAGCCTCAGCTTGAGCCCAAATTTTGGTAAAAACCTAATTTAGACCTAAGAAATCCAATGGTGAAGTTGGATTTTGATTTTGTCCTAGTTTGACTAGGTAATTTATGCAAAAACCCAAATTAGGGCAAATGTCAGTCTGAGATTTTGTTTTGGGTCAAGACAGGTTCTGATGGTCAAATTGAAGGTACTAAACCCTAGATAATATTTTTATATGAATTTTAAAAGGTTTAGGTGAATTTTATCCTGACCAGAACCCCAGTTAATTAAGCGGTCTATTTTTAGGATTTCAGAAGTTATTTAATTCTCAAAACTTGCGAAAATCCTTTTCTGTTTGTATTAACCCACTTGTTGGATATTTAAGATCATTTGACCCTTAATTATCCCCTGGAAAATCCCGTGATTGTTCTGCATTCAAGATATGATGGTAAAATTACAGTTTTAACCCTGGTTTCTTGTCTTTCTCTCAGAATGATTATGCAATGACTTAAGGCTCTCTGGCGGTTATGTAGGAGCATTTATTCCTTGATAATGACTAAATTAAACTAGTTATGGCTCATGATGGTGTTCGCATCATCATCTCAAGTAAATAGTTTGCTCAAGCAATATTCGTTCGTTTCTGCCCTAGGGTTCGTTTCACATCCTAGGGTTCAATCAAGTTGTTCTAAACATGCACTTCATTATTTAAATATTAATATTAAAGCAAACCACTTTATCAGGAAACACAGGAGGAATGGGGGCTAGAACCCAGGTCCTGTCGTCTCCACGGGTCCCGAACATGCTACAGGTTGGAGACCTATACCAGCGACCAAGTCACATCAGATGAGTTCAAAATAGTATATAATTGACACTAACACGTAGAGAAACTCTAGCGGAAAACGACAGTACTTCATTTGTGGAAATCTAATTCTGTTTGGGCCCTAAACGACCCAAAAATGCACACATTGCTAAAATCAGACGTCTGGAACTTAACCTAGACATCTTAAAAAATCTTAGAACCTTACCTTGTTTCCCTGCGTCACTGGCGGACGTTTGGAACCCTCTCACAGTCGTCCTGGGTCTTTCCAGACGGCTGTCAGATTGCCTGAACGTCCGGAGCATCTATCAGACATCTATGAAGGCGCCCAGACGTCTTAAAGCACCTCGAAGAGCATGCTTGTACCCCTTTCCAAGGCTTGTACCTGCGTACACATTCGTAGGTTAAAACCTTCGACAGTGCGACATTACGTACGTAACGTACACGCATGCATGCGTGTTCAAGATGCTTACCTCGGTACTCCACGAGTTTTTAGATGTCCAACCTCAGCTCTGAACGTTTGTTGCCGCTCTAGACGTCTGGCAGATTCTACAAACGTCTGATACTGGAAAAATCCAGTATCCAAGAACTCCTCGCACAGCTCGTCTTCCTCGCTACCTCTGCCCGCAGCATGGAAGCAGGAGCTCCAACAGCTACAGGGGGATCGAGAGGCTCTTCTCCATGAGCCCCTCCTCCCCGTGTGCGTGCTCGCCTCCTCCTACACGAACTCCTCCGACCGCGCAACCCTAACGCTTGTGGCTGCACCCGCAACAAGGTGCTCCACGTTCACGAGCTCCCCCGCTCGTGCTCCTCTGGCCGTGCACTCAAGCTCCTTGAGCTTCATCCTCTCTCCCACGCCCTCACTCTCTCTCTCTCCCTCACTCACACTCTCACCTTCTCTCATTCTCCTCCTCATTCCATCCCTCTCCTTCCTCTCCACTCATTGTGGCAAGGGGGCGAGGGAAGAAGATAGCCACCAGCAGGGGGAGGAGATGAAGGTGGTGGTGTGGGGATGGAGTGGGGTGAAGGGATTAAATAGAAGGAGTGGGTTAGGGTTCTGGGGGGAAAGGAGGTGTGCGTGTGTGTGCGCATGAGTGGGTGTGTGAGGAGAGAGAGAGGGAGGGGAAAAATAGCGTGACACCCCCTCGCAAACTCTCTTCTTCCCAAAGAAACCACACACTCAACTTAAAGAGTCAAAGTTTTCGTGTTTACATCCCTAACTTTCCGGAAAAATTCCCAACGATCCTTGGAAGGGTCATTTCATATACCGATGGTTATATAACCCATGGTAAAAGGTTACATTTACCAGCAATTGTCAAATCCTTGGTAAAATGTTACATTAATCGGCGGGTAACAAAACCATTGGTAAAGGTAAACATTTGTTGGCGGTTCATCGTCGCGGCGATTTTCAATATACACAAGCAATTCTTGTCAAAACTGATGGCAAAGATCTTTGCCAATGGGGGATTCACCATCAGTTCTTAGCGACGGTCTTATACCATTTGCCGATGATTTTGAACCTCCGTGAAAAGGCTGATTTCTTGTAGTGTAAGACCAACTGATAACTGCTTTGATTTTCTAAGTCGATTCTAGGATTTGTCTAAGTGTTTCAAGGATGGGTAGGTGTTCCTAGGATCTAGGTTAACATATTTTGGGCTCTTTAACAATGAAGTTAAAGAACAAAAAAACAAATAAGGATACATAACATGAAAATAGAGTATTCTATCCTATTCTTATTTCTCTTCATCTTCAAGCTTTAACTCTAAGCAAAGCTTCCATTCCATGCTCCTTAATACTTTTGCTCTTAGTCAAGTTCCTCCATACCTTCATGGACTTAAGCTTGAAATCCTTCATCCTTGCTTCCATTTGCATTTATCCTGAAATCTTAATATTCAATGCAAATGTTAAATCACAAGTATTTTGTTATTATCAAAATCAATAATGGAGGCACTTTTGTATCAACACATATGTATTAGTCTAATTTACTTAGCAAAAATATAAATAAGCACATTTTACAATACATTTTAAGATGTGCATTGTAAAGTTACATGTTCACCCTCTCTCTAAATCACAGGCTTGATAGGACTTACACTATCACTCATCCCATAGGATCAAATATCATTAGTAATTTTTAATTTTGAATTAGAATATCACTAGTGATTTTTACATTAAAATCAAATATCATCGATAATTTTTAAAATATTATCCATAATTTTTTATTATAAACAAAATATCTCCATTGAATTTTACATTTAATCAAATATCAACCATAATTATTCCCTAACCGAATCACAAGAAATATTTAAATGAAATATTATAGTCGGTGGATCCCACCCAACTACATTCCAACACACGCATGGCACAATAATTTTCACTTTTCCATTCTATTTTACGTTGCAAGACGTGTTTTCTGTTTTACACAAGGATACTTTTTGAACTCAATTTCATTTTAAAATTTATATCTGTGTCGGTATTTTTTTTGAAGTTTCATACTATATTTGTGTCGGTGGCGGGAGAAGAGAATCCAAATCAAGAAACTTCTAAAAATACCAACTCAAGTCAATTGGTTGCCCTTTTATCTTTGATAAGCGATAGGCTGCCTAAATAATCATATCTATAAGAGTTTTTAAACAAGAAAATATTTTTAATAGCAGAAGCGTGTTGGACTTTCTGAATCAGTCTGGAGCGCACAAGATTGTTGTCATTGGCCCTTCTGATGGATAGACACTTGGATGCACCGTGGGCCATTGTTTCATGATAATTGAAGTAGTTCCGTCGATATCCCCGGTTCGAGGCACGAGAAAAATGGAAAATCAGCTGGCTTTAAAATTTTTTTGAAAATATCTACCCTAAATTATATCGGTGATATAAAATGAATATATTATATTATATTATAATATTTTAATTTAAAATTAAATTATATCAATGAAATTTTAATTTTTAAATCAAAACTCACCCCTGATATTAATTTCTTAGCCAAACATCAATGGTCATCTTTGAATTTCATCGATGGCTTTTTAATATCACCATACAATATAGTCAAAATATTCTCAGAGATGACTCAATCTCTTACAACTACGTTATTTAAACGAGGGTAACATACCTCAAAATCCCTCCTCTTTACGAGGAGTACTTTGTCTTGCGAGTGAGACAAGAATTCGTGATGACAACATCATCATGAGCTATAACTAACTTTAATTAGTTAGGATTAATTGACAAATGCTCCAACATAATCGCCTGAGAGATATAATTCCTTGTATATCCTTTCTGAGAGAAGAACATTAAATCAGGGTTAATTCTGCAGTTTTAACATCATATCATAAAAGAAGAGTAACCACGAGATTTGCCAAAGGTTAATCTAAGGTCTAATGAACATTAAAGTCTAATAACTAGGACAATATAGACAGAAACGGGGTTTCACGTATTTCGAGAGCTAATATAGCACCCAAAATCCTAATTTCAAACCCACTTGAATTATTGAGATTCTAGTCAGGATAAAATTCATATAAACCTCTAAAATTCATAGAAAAATATTCCATGAGGTTTGATATCCTTGATTTGACCTTTGGAACTTATTTTGACCTTAAACAGAGTCACAGATAGAATTTTACCATAATTTGGATTTTTACACGAATTACCCAGTCAAACTTGGTCAAAACTCAAATCCGACTTCACTACTAGATTCTTTGGATCTAAATTAGGTTTGTACCAAAATTTAGGTCCAATCAAAGTCCATATTGACCTAGTTTGTATTTTAGTCCCTTAAAACTCTATTCTTCACATCCAAGACCCTAACTTTCAAAAACCTTTGCAGATGGGTCTGTAACTTGTCTTCTTCTTTACAAAACAGTCCCTGCCACCATTGGAGGTCAACCGACCTCCAAGAAGCCTTTGACCACACCTAATCTTACTTAAATCAACACCAAATCTCACCAAATTTGGTAGGATTAGTGTTCACATTGCGTGGAATCGTCTAAAGGCAATTTGGGATCCCAAATCACATCTGATTGCCATAGCAAACCCACGAGATCAGTGGGTGTTTCTTGCGTCAAGCACAAGCCATTATGGGCTTGTTTCCTTGTCTAAAGCTCAGTTGGAGCTCTATAAAAGCTTCCCCATTACGAAGCCTTGTTCTTTAGCTCAGTTTGGACGCACTTCTTCATAAATTCTCCTTCTCTGGCCACCTTCGCCACTACTCCAACGACCCCTCTCCCTCCGACTTCCTCGCCCACTGCCACATACTATAGGTAGCGGGAACGTCTTCAACTCCTTCCTCTGCTCCTCGCCTACCACAGCAGGAGTTCCCAGACCCCCTCGTTGTCGCCACTCCTTCCACCGGAGGATTCTCCTTCCCCAATGCCAGCCAATCATAGCCGGTGCCATTCCCATCCTTTCATCCCTTCGCTTAGGTCCTAACCTCTTTCTTTCCCTCTCCTAAATCTTCCTATCTCATTCCCCTCCTGTTTCAATTGACAACATGCCATCACGCTCTCCATCTTCCTCCACTCCGGCTAGACTCTGATGAGGCCATTCACCCTCCACAAGCCACCGAACCTCCATGAACAAAACCCCTCAAGAAATTGAGGGGATTGTCTACCCAAACGTCCCGCCGAACTCATCCTCCACCGAACACCTTCTCCAGCTCCGTCATGCCACCACACATCTCCTCACACCCCACAAACACCACCATCACCTTCACCACCACTTGGCGAAGCTCAGGAATGTTTTAACCAGGGCTTTGAGCTTGTATTCTTGCATCTCAAGTTTAATTGGAGCTCCATCGCCACCTTCGTCTCCTTCAACACCAACCGCCTTTCTACGGACACCATCCGACCTGCTATCACATGCAATTAAAGCGGCCTCAATTCACGAAGTTATCTGTAGGTGCAATTGAGCTATAGCCACAAACACTAGTAGTGATTCGAGGGAGCTACTCCACAGCTGCATGCAAAGGAAGCAGCCTACGCTTAGTCCCACATCGTGTGGGACAAAAGCACAATCATTCATAAATTGATTTCCTGACATGAGCTATTTGCCCAGTACATCGGGGGGTCGAGTCCCCCACTCACTCGTCCTACTCCTCACTCACCACCACTCCTGGTGAGCCTGGTCTCCTGCCCAGATCCGTTTATCCTCCTATATGCCCGATTAACTTTGGGTCTAAGAGAGAAGAGAAGAGGAGAGATTTGTAAGAGGATGGGGGAGGGTTTTGCTTTCAAATCCTTGGGCTCATGCTGAAGAGGAGGCTTACACTTAGCCTCTAAGGAGAGTTTGCCCTGTGCTTGAGAAGGCTTACTTGAAGGAGAGAAAGTCTTGTTTGTGAAGGCTTGAAGAAGAGAAGGTCGTCGCCCTTGTGTGCCTTCTGTGAGGCACTATGCTATGTGAAGGTTAAGTCGCCTGGTTCTGTGAGGCGACGTCTGACCTTTGATTCCGAGGGCTATTGGAGTATTTAAGTACCTAAGTTAACATTGATTAATTGATTGAAGGTACTATTTGGTTATTTGAATAGTTTGAGTATGAAATATATACTTAATTCAGATGAATAATTGGTGATTTAAATCACCATTATTTTATCTTTCTCTATTCTTTTTGGCTCATGATCATTGGATTACATTGAATAATAATTTGACAAATTATATTCATTGCATATCTGTTATTGCACTCAATTTATTACACTTATTGATTCTGAATAAAGATTAATATGTGAATTCCATATTTGCTCCCTGCGAACGACCTTGGACTATCTTTAGATTTTGAGTTTATAAATTTAAATGTTTGGTTGTGCGATTTAGGAGTGTACTACAACGAACACATATCTAAATCTCCTCTTTCATCCATCAATAATTCGTAAGGCAAATATCCAACCAAAGACAATAATACAAAATCCTATAGAAACACAAAGTATTTAAAGCTAACTACTATAGGCAATAGAAACTTCCCTTCAATGGAAGTGCATTGGCTATTGACGAGGAGTGCGTGAACCACGCTATGGCACAAATGACGCTCTCAAATGTGAGGACAGGAGAGTAGGTGTGCAGCTGGGAAGATGCTCTCGAGAGTGTGGACAAAGGCTTGGAGAGCAAGATCACTTCTCAAGATCAATTGGACACAAAAGTGGTAGAAAGTAATATTGCTTGGTGTTTATGGAAAGGGAAGGGTCTTCTATTTATAGAGGCCCTAAGAATGGTTTAGAGGCCTCTTCTAGCCGTTGGAAGGCTTCTATAGTCGTTAGAAATAATCCCAAGGCAAATCAAGCCAGAATTAGGGACATAAATGATTCTAACAAGGTTATCAGATGTTTAAATCTATTATCAGACATCTGGGTCATCATTTAATCTACGAATTGGTCGTTTGATCTAAAAAGGTGGAAGATCTGGACTAGGTTAGATCAAGACAGACGTCTAAAGAAGTATTTTAAGACGTATGGGAAACTAATCAGACATCTAATTCTAAATGGGTTTCCTTCCTGTTTTGTCAAGATCGAAACAAGGTTCTAGGTTAAGTTGCACAGACGACAGATCAGACATCTAGCACTAGGTCTAGATGTCTGGAAACACAAATCACTGCGAGAATGGATTTCCCTAGGCAAAAACAACTATAAGGTTTGAAGGAAGTAATTAGGGTCAGATTTTAGCCTAACGTCTACTTATCAGACATCTAGGATACACTACGGACGTCTGAAAGTGAATGTGAATCATCTTAAGAAATAATCCTCAATGATTAGATTTCTCAAACCAACAGTCCTTTAGTGGGACGTCTGGCAAGGTCCCCAAACGTCTTCTAAGACGTTTGGACTAAGGGCTGGTAGTCTAAAATTAACAGACAGAAAGCACTAAGTCTAACCTAAGTGTTTGAACGTTTGATCAAACAGTTAGACGTCATAAAGTCTAAGATAAGATGTCTGATGTCCAGATTGGATGTCTGATCAGGTTGTCTAAAACCTATTTTGATTTTCTAAGTTTTCTACGAGATGTCTACGTATCCTAGGGTTGAGTAAGTGGTCCTAGGACTATTGTTTTGTTACTTTGAGGCTCTTTAACAAAAGATCTAAGGAAATAAAAGGCAAAGAATAAAAAGATACAAAAGCAAAGAACAAGATAGAAAGGAATCTATCCTATTCTTGTTATCTTCAAACTTTCGCTCCACGCGAAGCTCCTCCTCCTCCATCAAGCTCCTCCAATCCACCATGGACGTGAACCTGAGTTACTTCACACTTGTATCCATTTGCAACTATCCCTAAACTCATAAACCCAAATGCAAATGTTAAATAACAAGTGTTTTATTATTATCAAAATTAACGATCACGGTGCCCTTGCACCAACACATCTAACACCCAACTAACTGTTGACGGGCGAAATCAAGGTTTTGAAAACTGCATTATAGTATAGCAGAAATCGCTTCGAAAATAAATAATATTTATTACTCAAATTTTAAGTCTGAGGTCAAACACAGGGAGCAATATGGAATTCAAAACTCAAGATAGCAATTTGAATCAGAAATATAAAAGATTGCAACAAGAATAATGTTAGGTATCAATATGCAAAAAGAATGAAGTAAAATGGTAATTTAAATCACCAATTACTCCTCACAAATAACAACTAAATCAAAGCCACAAATATATGTAATCAAATGTATCAGACGGCTTAAACAGCCCTGTGCTACAGTGTTGTTTGGAGACTCAAGGGTCTCTCTGCTTCTTTCTTTCTGTCTGTGCTTGGCTTCTCCTTCCTTGTCTTCTCTTCTTCCTTTTGTTCTTCTTCTTCTTTTATTCTTCTACTCTTTTCCTTCTTCTTTCTTTCTTCCTGTGTGACTCTTCTTCCTTCTCTTTTCTTCTTATGCTCAAGCCTTCTCCTCTTCTTCTTTCTTTCTTCTCAGTTCTCCTTCTTCACGCAGAGGGGGAAGATTCTTCAAACGGCTAAGTGTCATCCATTACTCCCTGTAGCAAAACCCCCTGCCCCCGCACGCTATCTCTCTTTCTCTCTCTGGGTCACTCTCCCAGAGCCTTCCACAGTACCGGATATTCAGGTTTCGAACCTAGAGTGCACCCGCGTCTAGGGCTACGAGCGTGATCGCAGTCGAGGAGTGGAACAGGTTAGGCGGGTTGGATCTATGCTAAACCTGCAGGGGACGGGTCACGGGCAAGGCGCAGGTGAGCGAGTGAGCGAGGACCTCACCCCAAGTGTCTAAGGCGATAAGCCTTAGACACAAAATCAACTTATATGCTATGATGCGCTCTTCAGCTTTCGAGGTGGGACTGAAGTCCCACCTTCCTTTTGCACGTCTGCAGCAGCACGGTCTCCTCCTCAATTGCCTTAGCTCGCAAGGCCAAGGCATCCAATTGACCACCTAGGTGTGTGTGCGAGGTGTTTCCACGCAACCTGGAATCAAGGCCTTGAGTGAAGGCACCGTGGAGCGGCCTCGAAGCTTGCTTGAAGAAGCTACGGCAATGGCAGAGGCGGCGAATACCTGAAATCAACAAGAAGGCCTTTTGGTCGCGTCAGAAGGTGATGGTTGTATGGCATGGTGTGGTCTGTGTGTGTAACGCAAAGTTGGACAGTGCATGTTATGGTGGGTGTGTTTGGGAGTGAGCGAGAGTGATCAATAGCCTTAACTAAGTTAGGGTTTTTGATCTACAGTGAACGGTGAAGGTGTGGAGTACGAGAGCGGCGGCATAGGTGGGTTGTGGTGGGTGCTAGTGCTCGCCGAAGGTCTGCCGGCAAGATGGAAGACAGAGTCGGGGAGGGCGTTGTCGGGGCTGAATCGGAATGTTGAAGTTGTTGTTGTGATGAGGGGAAGCTGAAGTGTCATTTGGGAGAGGTAGCGGACGATGGGGAATGGAGATGGCACCGGTTGTGGTATGACCAGTGTCGGAGACGAAGTTGGCTCTGATAAGGGTTGGACTGCGAGGATGAAGGGAATAGGGACACCTGTTGGTACTGCGTGACGTAGAAGAAGGCGAGGAAGGAGGATCTGCCACTAGTATTGCGGTCAGACGATGAGGAGAGGCAAGGAGGGTCGTCGGAGCTCAAGGAGCCTTTCGGCAGGGTCAGGAGAGAGGAATTTAGGGGAGATCCCGATCGAAATTGAGCTTCAGAGGAATGGTTTGATTTAGGGGTCTATTTATAGACCTTTAGAGGAGGTTTTGGGCTTGAGAAGCAAGCTTCCCAAGCTTGGAAAGCTTCACCGGAGGAGGAAATTTTTTGATACCCAATCTCTCATGCGTTCGCATGAGAGATTGGGAAGGTTTTGGGCCGTGGGATTTGGCTCAAAAGGAAGAGAATTCCTTAACGAACTCCCTTTCAAATTTGAAAGGGACTCGTTAAGGAATCAAGGAGTTCTTGCCATTTTTAGGTCACCGGTGCTTGTAGGAATAGGATTAATCTCAGAAGGGACCCACTTGTGAAGACGATGACAAAGTTAGGGGTCTATTTGTAAAGATTTTGAAAGTTAAGGGCATAAATGTAATCAGACAGGACCAAGTTGCAAACTAGGTCAAGACAATTTCAGCTTGGGTCCAAATTTTGGTACAAGCTAATTCGGACCTAAGAAGTCCAATGGTGAAGTTGGATTTTCGTTTTGACTGCGTTTGACTAGGTAATTTATGGAAAAACCTAAATTAGAGTAAATATCTGTCTAAGACTCTATTTTAGGCTAAAACGGAATCTAATGGTCAGTTTGAAGATACCAAACCCTAGAAAATATTTTTTTATAAATTTTAGAGGATTTAGGTAAATTTTATTTTAACCAGAACCTCGGTTAATTAAGCAGGTCTGTTTTTAGGGTTTCAAAAGTCATTTAATTCTCAAAACACATGCAAACCCTTTTCTATCTATTCTAGCCCACTTGTTATCCTTTTAAAACCATTTGACCCTCAATTAACCCCTAAAAAAATCGTGGTTGTACTGCATTCAAGAAATGATGGTAAAACTGCAGTTTTAACCTTATTTTCTTGTATTTCCCTCAGAATGGTTATGCAGTGATTTATGGCTCTCTGGTAGTTATGTAGGAGCATTTACTAACTTAATTTGATCCAAATGAGCTAGTTATGGCTCATGATGGTGTTCTCATCATACCCCCATGCCTAGCTTTTGGTAATTCCTCAGCAAAATCTCATGGAATTAACTTTTATTCTAAACCATATGCCTTCCTATGCTCAAAAACTCTTATGTGTGATGCTACTTTTCTTTTTGTAGATTAGCTCAGAATGCCGATAGTAGGCCTAGAGGTACTCAAGTGCCAACCAAGATCTGGACCTAACCAGCTCTAGCCTCAATCCGCCGCGAAGGTTTCTAAGGCCCACAGGAACTAACTTGAGGTTCGTTGAACTCCATGGTTAAAGCACCCATGCTTGTAACATGTTTTAACCCAAGTTCAGTTTGCAGTGTGTTTTTGTAAGAGAGAGATAGAAGAATTTTTCTTTATTTTTGGAGAGTTTTCTCCCTCTTTTCTTTTTATTTCTAGCCTTGGATTAGCTTTACAACACGGTTTGTATCGGATTCCTAGTTCCTACCATCAATCCTCACAAGGTTCCTGGCAATTGATGCTTTGAGATAGCACTGCCAATGGCAACCCCTAGAACCCTAGCTTTTGAGATTTCGAGATAATCCCATCCATGGCATTCTGTAGCTAAATCCAGACCCTGGCAATCGACATTTCGTGGTAATGCCACCCATGGCATTTGAACCAGCACAAGGTTCTTACATGCCCCTGGTAGGATATTTAGATATCCTAGGAGACAAGCATCGAGGAGACGATATGTTATTGTGCATCTTCGAGGGGAGTTTCCCGCCTCTCCACGCCAAGAACTCGTCCAAATCAACTTGTGTTGATAGCCACTCCTAATCTAGGTAACTTTTTCAGAACAGATGTTAAGACCCATGCTGTTTGAGCATTTTAAGACGTCTGGACTGTGGGTCAGATGTCTGGTAAGTCGTTTGGACTGTGGGTCAGATGTCTGGTCAGACGTCTGGACACCTTCCCAGACGTTTGGAAATCGAAAATTTTGAGTACGAGCTCGCGTCTACACGCATGCTGCGCGCAGACAGTACCCCTCATTTTTCCCTCCTCTCTCTTCCCGTGCCTCCAAGCAAAACCCTAAACCCCACCTTATATAACCCCCTCCTCCTCTCTCGTTCCCCTCACTTCTCAGCCACCAGCCACCTTCCTTCTTCTTCCCTCCAGCGAGAGAGGCAACGCGAGTGAGAGAGCGTGAGGGTGGTGTCGAGGAGAGGTGTGAGGAGAGGAGGAGAGCAAACTCACGAGCTCACGTGGGAGCTCACCGGTGAGTGCACGGCCAGAGCGGCGCGTGTGCGAGGAGGAGTACGTCGGGGAGGTCCTCCCAGACACTGCTGCAGCCGAAGCTGCAGGCGACAGGGCGCAGCACGGCCACGCACAGCGCAAGAGGGCAGAAGCAGGTGCTGGTTCTGGGTTTTTCCTAGAATTAGACGTCTGGAGTGATGTCCAGACGACGGAGCTAACGTCTGGAGGAGGTTCCAGACCTTTGGGGTGAGAGTTTCATGAAGGTACGTTCTCTTTGCAAATACGGCCATGCAGGCTGCTCCGCCGATCCCTTTTTGCATGCCCGTTTTGAGAATATCGAGTGTCTGCATGCAAGATTCACTTCGAAAAGGCACGGGACACGCCCTCCCATGCTTTTCAAACGTCTGGGAAGCTTACCAGACAACTGTAGGCACTTCCAAACGTCCGGAGAGGTGGTCAGACATCTGGAGTTGGGTCCAGATGGTCTAGAAGAGTTCCTAGACGTCTGAGGATTGGCGCATGGCTTGAGGTATGACACTGGACACTTTTAAGATGTCTGGAATTTGTTCCAGATGTCTAATTTGAGTCAGAAACGCTATTTTTGACCCATTTAGGGTTCGTTTGAGGTCCGTTTTCCACAAATAAGATACCGATGATTCCTGTATGAATTCCCCTACTTGTTAAAGACTTTCTATACTGTTCTGAATATTCTCTTGTGATTGATCCTTGTGATAGGACTTCATTCCGTTGCGGGTTCGAGGTTTGCTGAGGCACGTGAGCCTGTCGTTCAAGCCCCCACTACTCCTGGGTTTACTGGTAGAGTGTCTTTCCCCTAAATTAATTATGACCTAAATGCATGTGTGGAATGAAAGATTATAACCTAGGAAATGGCATGAATCCTAGGACGAGAAACACTTAAATTATCTGTAATGGATGATTGAATTGCAGTCTTAAATGAGTAGATAGAATGATAACAATTGTCTATAAATAAATAACAGCTTCCTATGAAATGTAAAGTACTTGTGCTAGCAAACTGTTGCATATAAATTCTTGTTGTATACGTTAAATGACATAATATGAGCTGTATGTATATAAATTGAGAATAGTAACGTGAATGATGGAAATGCGAGCTACCTGTGTATAACTTGTGTATGGAAATGTAAACGATAGCAATACGAGCTACATATGTATAACCTGAGAATGGAAATAGAAATGATGAAACATGGTATGTCTTGGACTGAGGAATATGAGCATGAACCCTACGGGGAATTAGGAGTAGAGCTCCTGGAAATAAATGGAATGGATCTGGAAATGTGAGTGGGGAAGTGAGCTGGCCCTTGAGTACGGAGTACCAAGGAGAGTGACTGTCCCCCTGTTTAATGCAGAGCGGAGCTAGCCACCCTTGGGTTGGGACCCGGGGTTAAAATTGGCCACTCTGTACCGACTTCTTGGCTCTCGCGTGCACAGTACCGGGGAGAGCTACTAGTGTAGGGAGAGAGCTAGCCACCCCACGAGGCCCAGGGTTCAGCTAGCCCCACTACACCGACTTGTTAGGCCCACTGGGCAAACTAGGGTAGTCAGGCGAGGGTACGCGGACTTTGGAGGGGCGAGACCCCTGTTTAGTTCTTAAGGGTTAGACCCCTGTTACTGAGAGGGCTAGGCTCTTTACTGGTTCCGTGCTGTGCTTTGGGCGCACCCACTAACGGAAACGACTGACCGCGTGTCAGTGCGGGGTAGCCACCCGTACGCTTATCGCGCATGCCATAGTCACCGTTACGTCTGTCCGTGACCTTGGGGTGGTTGATTGGGTGTAGGATCACCATGAGGGACTCTCCCAGCCAGGAGAGCACCACGTGTGCCTTCTACTCTTCGAAAAAGACTGCAATCAAGATCGTTCCCACGAGGAACATTCGAGATCAAGAAAGAGATCTGATCAATAAACCAATGGGTAAAAAGGGAATAACTTGTGAAATAATGTAATTGAAAAACAACAGCTACCTGTCCACTTTTAATGTTTTAGTTGGTTGCCACTCTACTCAGCGTTCGTTGACTTTGTGTACTCATAACCCTTTTCAGGTCCAGATGTTGAGCAGCCAGAGCATACAAATGCAGAGGGTGCTGGGCCTAGTACAGCACAATAGTTGTAACTTCTTTGTTGTACCTCTTTCTGTTGTAGTGAGTAGTCTCTTGCACCTTTACGTTTGTACTCTTACATTCTGTACTTTATATTCTTATACCTGGTTACTTTTCTACTGTTGTGGTGGTGTGTACTGTAGTAGTTTACTTCTTTATTGCTGTACTTTGTTACTGTTAGTTGCTTAGCATAGTGAATGTGGTTTACTTTTCTGCTTTTTGGTTACTTTCTCGTTGGACGACTGGGTCTTGGGATCAGTCGAGTCGGTCCGGTCTCGTGTCCTGTAGGGATTCGGGAACCGGGTCGTAACAAGATGGTATCAGAGCAAGGTCGTCTCGAGAAGTGAACCAACTAACTTAAGAATAACCAATTCACGTACTTGTAACTAGAGTAACCACCACAACGTACCCTTTTGACATCTGTTCTAAGGTTCTTTTGCTGATTGTCGGTTGAAATTGACGTCTTCCTGTTCTGTTATTCTCGTCTCCTTGCAGGAGATACCTTGACGTGGAGTAATTGAGGCAGGCTGCGGACACGGCCGTGGACGAGGTCGGAGGGGCAGATGTGCTGAGCCTGACGTTTCAGTGGACTAGCCACTTCTTCCGAGTGTTCAGGCCCAGGACCTCGCCCAGCTGATACGGGAGATTGTACAAGAGGAGCTCCACCCGCCTCTACGAGCGCCTCTCCCTGGGGACGTGGAGGGGGAGTCCTCTGTGGGACTGCGAGACAGACGTAGGCTGGACATGGGGGAGGGGGTGGTCCTCCACCACCCCCACCGCACTCTGACACTTCCGACAATGAGCCCTCCCTGTCTAAAGGTGTGCCCATTTCCCCACTACAGCGACACTACGAGCTTTCCGGACAGTTCCAGAAGCTGAAGCCCCCTCCTTCAAGGGGGATGAGGACCTGACCGAGGTAGAGGACTGGCTCGAGTAGATCGAAAAGGTGTTTGACACCCTTTGCCCCCCTGCAGAGTGCAGCGTGGCCTTTGCCACGTACCTGCTGGAGAGCACGGCACACAGGCGGTGGAGGGCGGTCAGAGGTCAGAAGAGGGCAGAGCCGATGTGGGACCGGTTTGTGACCCTCTTCTGCGAGCAGTACTTCCCGCAGACATGGTAGGATCAGAGGAGGCGAGAGTTCCACGCTCTTCGCCAGGGGACGATGACTGTGAGCACGTATCGTACGTGTTTTCTGGAGCTGTCTCGTTTCGCTGCGACAGCTATGGCTACTAAGGAGGAGCACCTGTGGAGGTTCACCGAGGGGCTTCGGCCTGCTATTTGGGGGTATGTCAAACCCCTGAAGCTTCCTACGTTCTCTAGGGTGGTGGGGGCAGCTTTGACATATGAGGAGACCAACCCAGTTGCATGTGACACTGACAGCGGACGGAAGAGGCCCTATCAGCCAGACTACTCACAGAGCCGGCGAGAGAGGAGGACGCGGCACTCGCAAGAGAGCCGTCACGCTTTGCAGGGCTGTCAGTGGCCTTTGGGGGCCCCCGATAGGGGCCAGCTGCCAGCACTGGACCCTCACCCAGCCGTCAGCAGGGACCTACCCAGGGCGGAAGTCGAGTTCCCCTTTGCTACCAGTGTGGCCAGCCGGGACACATCAGGAGGGACTGCCCGTCTAGGGCTAGAGGTCAGCAGATGCTCCCCGCACCGAGTGCTGGAGGACGAGTAGGAGGCCGTAGTTCCAAGGCATGTGGGGGAGGGCAACAGTCGAGGGGAGGGTACCGGCTAGCAGTTACTCGTCCGACGTAGAGTGTGGCTGCTTCTTCCACACCAAGAGCTGAGGGGCGTATCAACGCCCTGACACACAGAGATGTCAGAGCTTCAGGTTTAGTGGTGGCAGGTATGGTTACAGTTTTTGGTAGATTAGTTTACACACTTTTTGATTCTGGCGCCACGCACTCGTTTATTGCTGCTAGTTTTGCTGTTAGTTTGGGACAGGACTATGTGTTGCTAGAGGACCCTTTGTGATCAGAGGTCCGGGTGGTTAGCTGTTTGTAGTTGAGGAGGTTTACACAGACTGTGAGGTCAGTGTTGGGGGACACAGCTTCCCCGCTGACCTGATTGCGATACCAATGGAGGACTTTGGTGTGATTTTGGGGATGGATTGGTTGTCTGCTTACCATGCTTTGGTGGACTATTTTGAGAGGAAGATTATCTTCTCTATACCGGAGATACCTTCTTTTGAGTTTCACGAACAACCGATGGATGGAGGCTTTAGGTGCATTTCTACTCTTTGGGCGGCGAGACTTTTGGGCTAGGGGTGTGAGGGCTTTCTGGCATGTGTAGTGGTAGAGCCCAGCCCCGTGGCAGACTTTCAGAGTATCCCGGTGGTTAGAGAGTACCCCGACGTGTTTCCAGAGGAACTACCATGACTACCACCTAAGCATGAGATCGAGTTCGAGATCTCACTGGTACCGGGGACCTGCTCCATTTTTACAACACCTTATAGGATGGCACCACTTGAGCTGCGAGAGCTCAAGTCCCAGTTGCAGGACCTTCTAGAGAAGGGCTTTGTGAAGTCCAGTGCGTCTCCATGGGAAGCCTCGGTATTATTTGTGAAAAAAAATGATGGTACCCTATGCCTTTGTGTGGGCTACAGACAGCTAAATAGGGTCACCATCAAGAATAGGTATCCACTGACGAGGATTGATGATTTGTTTGATCAGTTGCGAGGTGCCATGGTTTTCTCCAAGATAGCCTTGAGGTCTGGCTACCACCAGTTGAGGATCAAGGAGACTGATGTCTCCAAGACAGCTTTCCGCACCTGGTACGAACACTACGAGTTTTTGGTCATGATGTTTGGGCTAACCAACGCCCCCGCTGCTTTCATGGATTTGATGAACCGGGTGTTCAGACCATATTTGGATCAGTTTGTGGTAATATTTATTGATGATGTGCTCATCTACTCACGAGATCAGGCGCAGCACGAACAACACTTGCGGATGGTTTTGGACATGTTGAGACAACGTAGGCTATATGCCAAATACAGCAAGTGCGAGTTCTGGTTGAGGCAGGTGACCTTTTTAGGTCATGTGATTTCAGGGGATGGTGATGAGAACCTCATCATGAGCCATAACTAGCTCATTTTGACCCAACACAAAGGATAAAAGCTCCTACATAACTCAAGGAAAGGCTTAACTCAGAGAATTCTGAGTTTAAGGAGAAAACAAGTCATAAGGGGTAAAAATGCAATTTTACCAGTATAATCTGCATACAGGGTAATTCAGGGTCCAAACATAGGTCGAAGCAACCTAATAAGAATAAAAGTGGGATGAGATGATCTGGCAAGGGCTACAGCAATTCCAAGGAACTAAATAATAATCTGTAACCCTAAAACAAACCCACTTCAATTCACGAGGTTCAAGGCAAAGAAAAAATGGAATAAACCCTCTAAAATTCATAGAAAAATAATCTCTAGGGTTTAGAACCTTCAATTTGACCTTAGGAACCCATCTTGACCTACATTGAGAACCATACCCAATTAATAACTTAATTTAGGTTTTTGCGTAAATTGACCAGTCAAACAAGGTTTAATCTAGAAATAAAATTCACCATCAGATTCCTTAGGTCCTAATTAGTCATGTATAAAAACTTGAGCCTAATAAGAAACCTTCTTGACCAACTTTACACTTTGGTCCTCATATATTTACTTTTTGGCCCTCAACTTTTGAACCCTCGCATTTTGGCCCCTAACTCTCCTTCGCTCTTTGCGTTCAGGTCCTCCCTGCAAAACCTGCCAGCACCATGCTCCGGCGACCTTGCGCGGAGCATGGCGCCGCGCAGGGTGAGGGGGAGAGTCTGGCAAGTAAACCGGGGGTGCCCTGCGTCGTCAGCCGTCGCAGGGACACCCCCCTGGTCGCTGTAACCCACCATACCGGCCGTGCAAACGCACGGACGGTATGGGTTTCCATCTCCGGCGTCCTCCGGCGAGGGAGACACGTCGTCTCCCTCCGCCTTCCTCCCTGATTCGGTCCCTATAAATACCCCCGTCGCTCCACCGTTCTTCCCAGCTTGGATCTGACGGAGAAAACCCCCAACTTTCCTCTCTTCTCACTCCGGCAGACGCCCACCAGCTCCGGCGGTTCTTCCTCCTCCTCCTCTTCGCTCTGCCGCAATACCAGCAGCAGAGACTTTTTCCCCTGCTCTTCCCGCGCCACGCCGCACCCAGCTGGCGCCTCTCCGGCCCTCTGCTCGCCGCCGCCCCTTCCCCCGGGCATCTTCTTCTCCGGCGACAGTCGATACGACTTTCGCCTGCTCCGGCCCCTCCTCGTCCTGCTAAGTAGATAGAACTCCTCCACTTCCTCCCCTCTTCCTTTTCCTCACTTTAAACATCTACTGTCGCCCTCGATTCCGACCAATCACCCTCACCTTCTCCGCCTCCGGCCATCCTCCGGCGAGCCGCTTCCATCACTCCAGCATCCCACACGGCTCGCCGACCTGCACATAATCTCCGCCTCCTCACCCTGATCCATTTCCGCCCCTCCACTTCCCCCAAATCACCCCCTGGAGGACCTGATTCCGACTGGAGGACCTGATTCCGAATTAAAGCCCAACATGATCCAGGCTATACCTAAATTCCATGGGCTTAATTCTGAAGATCCCTTCCAGCACATCAAACAGCTAAAGCATCTGGCCCACACTTTTGGATCAGATGCGCAAAATCGGGATATTCTTCTCATGAAGATGTTCTCCTTTTCTCTTATGGACAAGGCCGCCCATTGGTATCAAACTCAGACCCGGCCGATCAACACTTGGGAAGAACTTCAATCCGAGTTTTTGAAAAAGTTTTTTCCCATTGGTCGGACCAACGCCTTGCGCCATCAGATTACACACTTCACTCAACAATCAGGAGAACCTCTCCATGAGGCATGGGATCATTTTCAGGATCTCATGAGAAAGTGCCCCCATCACGGAGTTCCTAAATGGGAACAAGTCCAATCTTTTTACCAGGGACTCCGTGAGGACATCCGCCTTTTCGTCAATGCAACTTGCGGAGGAAACATCATGGGTCAACATGAAGACACCGTATGGGAGATTCTCGAAAACATGTGCGAGAACTCCATCAACAATGACTCCATGGGATTATTCGACAGGACGAATACCTGCGCAGCGACGAATCTTAAGGGAGCACATGAGACGCAGGGCCTGTCAGCATCAGTCGACCTGGAATTAATGGCCAGTCGATTGGACAAGGTCTCAATCATTGAGAAGAAGGTGGATGAGCTGACTCAGCACTTGCAGCGAGCCACCTCCGCGCGTAACTCCTTTGCACAACCTCCTCCCACACAGGAGACTGTGCAAAACATCCTTCACCGATCTTCCCCTAGGATGGATCCATATCCATCCCCATCTGATTCTCGGATCGGAGGATCATCCGATCCTTTCTACACCAACCCGGGGAACTCCATTTCCCCTTTCCCTGATTCTCAAGAGGTTCCTCAGACCTGCGAGGACCTCAACGCCATCCAGAATGACCCATTCTCCAACACTTACAACCCTGGATGGCGAAACCATCCCAATTTTCAGTGGGCGGGAAATTCCCAAACCCAAAGACCACCTTTTCAGTCCCGCCCACAGCCCTCTAGTCATTACCAGCCGCCTCAGCCTCGGCCCAACCCTACTTATCCATCGGGGCCAAATCAGGATCAAATGTCCCTAATCCTTCAGACTCTGGCTGACATTCAAAGAACGAATGCGGCTATTCAAAAACAGCACAAGGACGAACTTACAGAGGTTAAAACTCAACTGGCCCAGTTGGCAAATTCTCGCCAGCCAGGCACACTCCCTTCCCAACCTCTTCCTAACCCGAATAACGTGCCAACCCAGAAGCGCATTATGAATCCAAATTTAGGCCACGCACAATGGATTTATCAGGCCCCTACTGCTCCATCTCCAGACGAGATGGAAGCTTCAACTTCTTATGCGGGATTTCAGCAGCAGCCACCCCTCTTACAAAACCCAAACCAAAATCAGGCCGGATTAAATTCTGTAACAACACATAGTGGTAAAACAACTCAAGACCCGCATTATCCAAACCACTCCAAGCCTGATAACCATGACCCTAGGATAGTTATCCAAGATACCACTGTCCCAGATCCACAACCTGGACCTATCCTAGAAAAACCAACCAAGATCCCGTTTCCCGAGGCCTTGACCAAGGGAAAGAAGACCACAAAACCCGTGGCCCCTGAGGAGGACCTGGTCAAGCTCTTTGAGCAGGTCCACATAAACATCCCCTTGATGGATGCAATCCGCCACGTACCAGCTTACGCACGATTTCTAAAGAATATATGTACACCCCAGTGTAAGCCGCGAACCAAGGGAGGGAGCCCAATTGTTCTGTCAGAGCAAGCCAGCTCTGTAATCCTCAGTAGACTCCCACCCAAGGCAAAAGATCCTGGTACTCCCCTGATTTCCTGCAAGATAGGTGGTACCCAATTTGATAGAGCATTGTTAGACTTGGGTGCATCCATAAACCTGATACCCACATCCTTACTTGACCATCTAGAAGAATCTGAGCTAAAACCAACCGAGGTGATATTACAATTAGCAGATAGATCTATAAAGTCACTAAAAGGGATTCTCGAGGATGTTATCGTAAGAGTGCGGGATTTCTATTTCCCAGTGGACTTTATAATCCTAGATATGGACGCACCTGAGAACCCTAGGGATACACCAATCATTCTAGGGAGACCTTTCTTGGCTACTGCTAGAGCCAACATCAGCTGTGAGGAGGGCCAAATAGAGCTTAAGTTTGGAGATCAAACACTGAAAATTGATATATTTAAGGCCCAACAAGGAATTAATTGCGGCGTCATCGAACAAATTTGTGACATCAGGACCTTGGTTGATGAATCACACTTCCAGAATGACTCGATTATGCCTCATCAACCACAGAAGGATCTTGACCCGCAAACAGAGGAGTCGAATCCAGATATGAATAACCCAGTAACTCCCACCCTTGAACCTCACATCTATACTGAACCACCCGCTGCTGCTGATAACCCCATCCTCGAACTGAAACCCCTTCCTGCTCACTTGAAATACATCTTTTTGGGTTCTAATCAGACCCTTCCTGTGATTATCAATTCCAACCTCAGTCCTGAACGGGAATCCCGTCTGATTGTTGTCCTCCAGCAACATTGCAGAGCCATCGGGTGGACTCTCGATGATTTGACTGGAATAAGTCCCTCTTATTGTACTCATCATATCTATTCAGAAGAGGGCACACGACCTTCTCGTGAAATGCAGCGACGCTTAAACCCCAATCTGCAGGAGGTCGTGAAAAAGGAGATCATCAAGTGGTTAGATGCCGGAATCATCTACCCGATCTCCGATAGTCGTTGGGTGAGCCCAATTCAGGTTGTGCCCAAAAAGGCAGGACTCACCACTATAACGGCTGAGACCGGAGAAATCATTCCTACCCGATTAGCCAACTCGTGGAGAGTCTGTATAGATTACCGCCGACTCAATTCCTCCACAAAGAAGGATCATTTCCCACTACCCTTCATTGATCACATTCTCGAAAAACTTGCAGGAAATAGTTTCTTATGCTTTCTTGACGGGTACTCCGGTTATAACCAGGTGGCAATCCATCCTGAGGACCAAGAAAAGACCACGTTCACCTGCCCCTTCGGAACATACGCTTTTCGAAGGATGCCTTTCGGTCTTTGCAATGCACCCGCTACTTTTCAGCGATGCATGCTTGCCATATTCTCAGATATGGTAGGTGATTATCTGGAAGTCTTCATGGATGACTTTTCAGTTTTCGGAGCATCATTCGACGATTGCCTCCAGCACTTGGTCCAGATACTCAGGCGGTGCATCGATGTGAATTTGGTTCTTTCCTGGGAAAAGAGCCATTTCATGGTGCCTGAGGGAATTGTCCTGGGACACTCAATTTCGGAAAAAGGTATCCAAGTGGATCGAGCTAAGATTAATCTGATTTCTCACCTTCCTATGCCTAGCTCGATCAGGGACATCCGTTCCTTTTTAGGGCATGTCGATTTTTATCGACGATTTATCCCTGATTTTTCAAAAATCGCGCGCCCCCTAACCACTCTTCTCTCCAAGGATGTTCCTTTCGAAATTTCCAAGGAATGCACTCAAGCATTTGAAATCGTGCGTGACCGAGTCACCCAAGCCCCGATCCTACAGTCCCCTGATTGGTCTCAACCCTTTGAGATCATGTGTGATGCATCCGACTTCGCTGTAGGAGCGGTTTTGGGGCAGAAAATTGACGGGAAGCCTGTGGTCATTTACTACGCCAGCAAAACACTCGATGAGGCTCAGCGTAACTATACGGTTACTGAGAAAGAGCTGCTAGCTGTAGTATTTGCCCTAGAAAAGTTCAGATCGTACCTTCTGGGTTCCCGTGTCATCATATACTCGGATCACACAGCTGTGAGGCATCTCCTTGCAAAGAAGGACGCGAAACCTCGATTAATCCGATGGATCTTGCTGTTGCAAGAATTTGACCTTGAGATTCGCGACAAAGCGGGAAAGCAAAATGTGGTAGCTGATCACTTGTCCCGTCTTCCTTCTGAAATAATTGACCCTTCCGGACCCATCACTGAACATTTTCCCGATGAGCACCTACTGACTATTGGTACTAGCCTTCCATGGTTTGCTAATGTAGTAAATTACTTGGCATCTCATCAGATCCCGTCCGATTGGCCGAAGGCCAAGAAGGACAAATTACTCTCCGATGCCAAGTATTACATTTGGGAAGACCCGTACCTCTTCCGCATAGGTGTCGATCAGATCATCCGGAGATGTGTCCCGGAAGAGGAATTCAACAATATCCTCTCTTTCTGCCATGACCAGGCATGCGGTGGCCATTTCGCCGGGCATAAAACCGCATCAGAAGTCCTCCAGTGCGGCTTTTACTGGCCCACACTGTTCAAAGACGCATACAATCACTGCAAGGCATGCAGTCGTTGCCAGACTTTGGGCAACATGAGCCATCGCGACATGATGCCTATGCAACCGATTCTAGTATGCGAAATCTTTGATGTTTGGGGGATTGATTTTATGGGCCCCTTTCCTGTTTCGGATGGTTTCGAATACATTCTGTTGGCTGTGGACTACGTGTCCAAATGGATCGAAGCCATACCAACCCGAACCAGTGATCACAAAATCGTTCTCAAATTCATTCATCAAAACATTTTCTCAAGGTTCGGGATTCCTCGTGCAATAATCTCTGATGGGGGGACCCATTTCACAAATGCTCAGTTTAGGTCTCTTATGACCAAATACGGGGTGTCTCACCGAATCTCTACTCCTTACCACCACCAAACTAATGGTCTAGCTGAGCTGTCTAATCGGGAGATCAAGAAAATCTTGCAAGTCACTATTCGACCTGACAGGAAGGACTGGTCGTCCCGACTTCCGGAAGCATTGTGGGCCTATAGGACTACCCACAAGACCCAATTGGGCATGTCTCCCTTTAGACTGGTGTACGGAAAGGCATGCCACCTTCCTGTAGAACTGGAGCATAAAGCCTATTGGGCAGTACGGAACTGTAATCTAGATCTTTCCAAGGCTGGGACCCACAGAAAACTCCAAATCAGCGAGATCGATGAATTACGCCTAGACGCGTACGAGAACTCGCAAATCTACAAGGAGCGGGTTAAAGCCTTCCACGACAAACACATCTCGAGAAAGATCTTTCATCCTGGTCAGAAGGTCCTACTCTTTGATGCCCGACTAAAACTCTTCCCAGGAAAACTGAGATCCAAGTGGGTCGGACCATATTTGGTCCGACAGGTTTTTGGAAATGGAGCAATCGAAATCAGTCCACTCAGCCACGATTCTAAACCTTTCATCGTGAACGGTCAGAGACTCAAGCCGTTCATTGATGTAACTTCTACTGATTTGGCTGAAGCATCTTATATCCTCCATTCCCCTTGAGCTTATTGCGCCCAGCCGATGGCGTAAAACTCAGCGCTTAACGGGAGGCAACCCGTCATTTTCCTAAAAATCAAAAACTTTTTCTGACACCTTTTTGCACTTAAGGTTCACCCTTGTAGACAGCCAACCCCACCTCAGATGCTTGCATCTGGGATTAGAAATCGTCCGCAAAAATTCAACCCGACCCATTCACGCATCCAAATTTCTGTCTTAAGGAATGAACTAAGCTAAATAAAAACCCCCTAGGTTACAATGAGGACATTGCAAATCTTAGGCATGGGGGGGTATGAAAGTGCAAAACTGGTAAGAAAAGGTTTCAAACAAAAAAATTCACATATGCCAAAAACACCATAAAAATTAAAAATTTTCGAAAAAGAATAAGAGAGGAGAAGGAAATTTTGTGAAGGAGAAGCAGAAAAGAAACAAAATGAAAAAGGAGCGCAAAATTATGAGAAAAAAGTGATAGTCATTAGTAAGGAACTAAGGAATTAACCTAAGTTCTAGACCTCATTCAAGAAAATAACTGAAAAGTGCACAATGAGATTAGTAAGAATGCAAACCTTAAGCATTCTTGAATAGACTCTTAGTACCCATTAAGATCTGGACACTCCTCAAGAGGTTGAGAAAAATGAAAAGCTGAAGTATTAGGTCTAAGGCTTAGGAAGTATTTGGCCTCGTTAACTAATTTTTGGTTTACGGGACTCAGTAACCTAAGCACCCTAACCTCACACACAGCCTGGTTCAGTAAGCGTAAAAATCAGAATCACGCAGAAGCGTCGCAAAATTCTGAAAAGAACACCTAGAATAGGAGCGGCCGATCAACAAAAGTTGATTTGGACGAGTTCCCAGCGCGGAGAGACGGGAAATCCCCTCGAAGATGCGTAACAAAATATCATCTCCTCGGTGCTTGTCTCTTAGGATATTTACATATCTTACTGGGGGCATGTAAGCACTCTGCTGGTTCAGATTCCATGGATGGCATTATCTCGAAGTGTCAATTGCCAAGGTCTGAATTCAGCCACGGAACACCATGGAGGGGATTATCTCGAAATCTCAATAGCCAGGGTTCCGGGGGTTGCCATGGGCGGTGCTATCTAAAAGCATCGATCGCCAGGAACCCTTGAGGATTGATGATGGGAGCAAGGAATCTGATACAGACCGTGTTGAAAAGCCAATCCTAGGCTAGAACTAAAAAAAAAAAAGAGAGAGAAAACTCTCCAAACAAAATAACTTTCTATCTCTCTCTTACAAAACGCACTGCGAACTGAGCCAGGGCTAAAATCATTTCAAGCACGGGTGCTTTAACCACAAAGTCCAATAAACCTTAGGTTAGTTCTTGTGGGCCTTAAAAACCTTTGCTAAGGACTGAGGCTAAGGCTAGACAGATTTGGATCTTGATTGGTACTAGAGTACCTTTTAGGCCTATGGTCAGCATTCTAACCTAATCTGAGCTCAAATGAAAAAGCACTTATCTAAAGCTATTAAGAACTTCATGGTTTAGAACAAGGGTTGAAACCTTAAGCTTTTGCTAAGGGACTAGCAAAAGCTAGGCATGGGGGTATGATGAGAACCTCATCATGAGCCATAACTAGCTCATTTTGACCCAATACAAAGGATAAAAGCTCCTACATAACTCAAGGAAAGGCTTAACTCAGAGAATTCTGAGTTTAAGGAGAAAACAAGTCATAAGGGGTAAAAATGCAATTTTACCAGTATAATCTGCATACAGGGTAATTCAGGGTGCAAACATAGGTCGAAGCAACCTAATAAGAATAAAAGTGGGATGAGATGATCTGGCAAGGGCTACAGCAATTCCAAGGAACTAAATAATAATCTGTAACCCTAAAACAAACCCACTTCAATTCACGAGGTTCAAGGCAAAGAAAAAATGGAATAAACCCTCTAAAATTCATAGAAAAATAATCTCTAGGGTTTAGAACCTTCAATTTGACCTTAGGAACCCATCTTGACCTACATTGAGAATCATACCCAATTAATAACTTAATTTGGGTTTTTGCGTAAATTGACCAGTCAAACAAGGTTTAATCTAGAAATAAAATTCACCATCAGATTCCTTAGGTCCTAATTAGTCATGTATAAAAACTTGAGCCTAATAAGAAACCTTCTTAACCAACTTTACACTTTGGTCCTCATATATTTACTTTTTGGCCCTCAACTTTTGAACCCTCGCATTTTGGCCCCTAACTCTCCTTCGTTCTTTGCGTTCAGGTCCTCCCTGCAAAACCTGCCAGCACCATGCTCCGGCGACCTTGCGCGGAGCATGGCGCCGCGCAGGGTGAGGGGGAGAGTCTGGCAAGTAAACCGGGGGTGCCCTGCGTCGTCAGCCGTCGCAGGGACACCCCCCTGGTCGCTGTAACCCACCATACCGGCCGTGCAAACGCACGGATGGTATGGGTTTCCATCTCCAGCGTCCTCCGGCGAGGGAGACACGTCGTCTCCCTCCGCCTTCCTCCCTGATTCGGTCCCTATAAATACCCCCGTCGCTCCACCGTTCTTCCCAGCTTGGATCTGACGGAGAAAACCCCCAACTTTCCTCTCTTCTCACTCCGGCAGACGCCCACCAGCTCCGGCGGTTCTTCCTCCTCCTCCTCTTCGCTCTGCCGCAATACCAGCAGCAGAGACTTTTTCCCCTGCTCTTCCCGCGCCACGCCGCACCCAGCTGGCGCCTCTCCGGCCCTCTGCTCGCCGCCGCCCCTTCCCCCGGGCATCTTCTTCTCCGGCGACAGTCGATACGACTGTCGCCCGCTCCGGCCCCTCCTCGTCCTGCTAAGTAGATAGAACTCCTCCTCTTCCTCCCCTCTTCCTTTTCCTCACTTTAAACATCTACTGTCGCCCTCGATTCCGACCAATCACCCTCACCTTCTCCGCCTCCGGCCATCCTCCGGCGAGCCGCTTCCATCACTCCAGCATCCCACACGGCTCGCCGACCTGCACATAATCTCCGCCTCCTCACCCTGATCCATTTCCGCCCCTCCACTTCCCCCAAATCACCCCCTGCAACTCCACCGAACAAACCCATCTCCCGACCCACAGTTCGACCTAGGGCAGCCCTTAGGCTCCGCCCCGCCGCCTGCACACCCCCCGACCACCTTCGCCGTGCCACGGCGAAGGTCCTCCGCGTTTTTGATTGGGCCGAGAGGCCGTTTTTCTGTGGGCAGGTACCTGCGCTCGTCGCCGCCATTGTTGAAGCAAAGCAGCTTCTTCACCTGCTGCCCCAGGTGAGTCACGCCCAGGTTACGCTCCCAGACAGCGCAAGGCGCCTTTGCGAAGCACCAGGCTGCAGTCGAGTCGAAGCCCTCGCGCGAAGGTCTCACGTAACGCTGCGATTACCGGCTACTTCCTCCGCGCAGGCGCGAAATTGGGGTGGGACATTTAGTCCCACCTCGGAAGGCTCTGAAGGAACACAGTGGTATAAAGCGAAAAAGTGCTGGAGGCTTATTGCCTCAGCACACGGGGTGAGGTCCCCTTCACCCGCCCGGTTACCCGGTCTCGTCCGCGCTCACGCCCCGCGGACCTGGCCCGACCCGACTTAGACTGACCTGCACTCCTCGCCCACCACGCACGCCGGTGGGCCTGGACCCGGGCGCGACCCGTACCCGGCTACCCGGCAGCTCTGGGAGAGCTATCCCATGAGCGGATTCTGTGAGAGAGAGACGCGGGGGAGGGTAGAGATAGGTTTTGCCCCTCTCTGATCAAGCTGTGTAAGTGTGCAGGCACAGGTGAAGAAGAACCGTGGAAGAAGACGAAAGCTGAAGGAAGGAGGATCACCGAGCGGCACTGTAGCAGCTGCAGTTTAAGTCGTCTGATTGGAAAATCAGACGACGTCCTGAAGGCAAAGAAGGAGAAGGAAGGCGAGGCAGAGGAGAACGCAGAGAGGCCAAGACAAGAACTGAAAGAAGAAGAAGAACACGAGAAGAAGAAGGTCTGAAGAAAGGAAAAGAAGAACGAAAGAAGAAGAAGAACAGGACCGCAAGGGAGAAGAAAAAGAAAGAGACGAGCAGAAACAAGAACTGAAAGAAGAAGAAAAGCATCACTACTGCTGCAGATAAAGCAGAAGAGTCAAGCATAAGAAGATAGGCAAAGAGAAAAGAAGAGAAGAAGAAAGAAGCCAACAAATTCTCTCTCTCTCTTTCTTTATTTTTGTAAAAGAAACTTGTACCCCTAGAATACAACTTGCTCCCTGAGTTCGACCTCGGGAACTCTTTATTTCCGAGTAACAAATTGTATTAAACTGGTAATCACCTCCCTCTATACTATACTACGACGGAATAATAAAACTATAGAGGAAGTCAGCTACGCCAGATGGCTTGGCTGTGGACCCAGCTAAGGTAGAGGCAGTGCTCAAGTGGGAGAGACCACATACAGTAACAGAGATCCGCAGTTTCTTGGGACTGGCAGGCTACTACCGGCGGTTTATCAGGGGTTTCTCGCAGATTGCGCGTCCTATGACACAGTTGACTTGGAAGGACGTGCCCTTTTCTTAGACAGACGCTTGTAAGGCATGTTTTCAGGAGTTGAAGGAGAGGCTGACTTCGGTCCCTATGCTTACTATCCCAGACAGCAATGGCGATTTCGTTGTGTACACAGACGCTTCGTTGCAGGGGTTAGGGGGTGTGCTCATGCAGCGGGGTCACGTTGTCACTTACGCTTTGCGGAAATTGAAGCACAATGAGCATAGATACCCTACCCATGACTTAGAGTTGGCAGCTGTCGTCTTCGTGCTGAAGACATGGAGGCACTATCTGTACGGTGAGACTTTTCAGATATTCACAGATCATAAGAGCCTCAGGTATATGTTTGATCAGAAGGAGCTTAACATGAAACAGAGACATTGGTTAGAGCTCCTGAAGGACTATGACTGCAGCATCTCCTACCATCCGGGGAAGGCCAACGTGGTGGATAATGCCTTGAGCCGGAAGGCGCCCACCCACTTGGCCAGATTACAGGCACAGAGTTAGAGACTCATGGAAGAGTTGGGCAATTGGCGACCCCTAGAGTTACTGGGGCACTGTGGGGCAATGACTGTGACATGGCAGACGAGACCAGAGCTGATAGACCGCATCATCACAGGACATATGACAGACCCGTACTTGTAGTCGCTGCGTAACAGAGTACTGTCAGGGGACCATGGAGACTTCTCCTTTACTAACGAGGTACTGCGCATGAGGGGACGTTTGTGAGTTCCCAGGGACGAGGAGTTGTTGAGAGAGCTCCTAGCTGAGGCACACAATTCCAAATTCACCATACATCCCGGGAACACAAAGATGTATCATGATCTGAGACGTGACTTTTGGTGGAGGGGGATGAAGCGGGATATAGGTGAGTTCGTGCAGTAGTGTTTGGTGTGCCAACAGGTGAAGGCCGAGCATCAGAGGCCTACAGGGCTGTTGCAGCCACTTCCAATGCCAAAGTGGAAGTGGGAGAGCATCACCATGGACTTGGTGGTAGGCTTGCTCGTTACCCAGTGAGGACATGACGCAGTCTGGGTGATTGTAGACAAATTGACGAAGACGACATGTTTCTTGCCGATCCGAGTCACCTTGGGACCAACATAGTTGGCAGAGAGGTATATTCGCGACATGGTATGTCTGTACGGAGTTTCACGTGAGATTGTATCCGACCGAGATACCCGTTTTACGTCCCAGTTTTGGGCTGAGTTTTAGCAAGCTTTGGGGACACGGTTGAGGTTCAGCATGGCGTACCACCCCCAGATGGATGGACAGTCATAGCACATGATACAGATGCTTGAGGAACTTTTGCGTGCCTGTGTACTGGACTAGAGGGGCTCTTGGGAGGAGCACTTGCCCTGGCAGAGTTTGTATATAATAACAGCTATCACTCGAGCATCGGCATGGCACTGTACGAGGCTCTGTACGGATGAAGGTGTACTGCGCCCTTGAGTTGGGTTACGGTGGGGACCAAGTGGGAGGTTGGCCACAGGTTGATCCGGCAGAGTCAGGAGGTGGTTGAGCAGATTCACAGACAACTTCGCACTGGCAGGAGCAGGCAGAAGAGTTATGCCGATCGGAAGCGTAGAGAGGTGCAGTTCAAGGTTGGGGATCACGTCTTTCTACGTGTTTCGCCCATAAAGGGCCTGCAGCATTTTGGGGTGAAAGGGAAGCTCACGCCGAGGTTTGTGGGGACCTTTGAGGTTCTGGAGTGGGTAGGACCCGTTGCTTATAGGCTTGCCCTTCCTCCCCAGCTTTCTAGTGTGCACGACGTGTTCCATGTGTCCAATCTCAAGAAGTACGTCGCCGATCCCAGTCACGTTCTGAGCCACGAGAGTGTCGAGGTGGGTGACGACCTGACTTACCCCGAGTGACCAGTACAGATACTAGACAGAGCCGTCCGGAGCTTGAGACGGAAGCAAATACCCCTGGTGAAGGTCTTGTGGAGGAGCCAGAGGTACGAGGAGGCTACCTGGGAGCCTGAGGCGGCGATGCGAGAGCGGTACCCAGAGCTTTTTGAGGGTACGTCTTTTCGGACCGGCTTCAGTCCTCTTTAAGTTTGTTTTGCGTATGTTGTTCTTTCTCCGCACCCTAGCTAGCACAAGTTTCGGGGATGAAACTTCCTTTAAGTTTGTTATGATGTTAAGACCCATGCTGTTTGAGCATTTTAAGACGTCTAGACTGTGGGTCAGACGTTTGGTCAGACATCTGGACACCTTCCCAGACGTCTGGAAATTGAAAATTTGAGTACGAGCTCACGTCTGCGTGCGTGCTGCGCACAGACAGTACCCCTCGTTTTTCCCTCCTCTCTCTTCCCGCGCCTCCAAGAAAAACCCTAAACCCCACCTTATATAACCCCTCCTCCTCTCTCGTTCCCCTCACTTCTCAGCCACCAGCCATCTTCCTTCTTCTTCCCTCTAGCGAGAGAGGCAGCGCGAGCTAGAGAGCACGCGGGTGGCGTTGAGGAGGAGCGGCGTGAGGAGAGGAAGATAGGAAACTCGCGAGCTCTCATGGGAGCTCACCGGTGAGCGCACGGCTGGAGCGGCGCATGCACGAGGAGTACATCAGGGAGGTCCTCCCCGACACTGCTGCAGTCGGAGTTGCAGGCAAGAGGGCGCGGCGCAGCCACGCGTGGCGTGAGAGAGCGAAAGCAAGTGTTGGTTCTGGGTTTTTCCCAGAATCTGACGTCTGGAGTGACGTCCAGACGACGGAGCTGATGTCTGGAGGAGGTTCCAGATGTCTGGGGTGAGAGTTTCTCGAAGGTACGTTCTCTTTGCAGATACGGCCATGCAGGAGGCTCTGCCAATCCCTTTCTGCATGCCTGTTTTGAGAAGATCAGGTGTCTGCGTGTAGGATTCGCTTTAGGAAGGCACGGGACCGCCCTCCCACGCTTTTCAGACGTCTGGGGAGCTTACTAGAAGACTGTAGGCACTTCTAGACGTCCGGAGAGGTGGTCGGACGTCTGGAGCTAGGTTCAGATGGTCCAGAAGAGTTCCTGGATGTCTGAGGATTGGCGTAGGGCTTGAGGTATGACACTGGACACTTTTAAGATGTCTGGAATTTTTCTAGATGTCTGATTTGAGTCAGAAACGCTATTTTTGACCCGTTTAGGGTCCGTTTGAGTCCATTTTCTGCAAATAAGATACTGATGTTTCCTGTATGAATTCCTCTACTTTTTAGAAGACTTTCTATACTATTCTGAATATTCTCTTGTGATTGATCCTTATGATAGGACTTCATTCCGTTGCAAGTTCGGGGCTTACTGAGGCACGTGAGCCTGCCGTTCAAGCCCCCACTACTCCTGGGTTTACTGGTAGAGTGGCTTCCCCTTAAATTAATTATGACCTAAATGCATGTTGGGAATGAAGGATTAGAACCTAGGAAATGGCATGAATCCTAGGACGAGAAACACTTGAATTGTCTGTAATAGATGATTGAATTACAGTCTTGAATGAGTAGATAGAATGATAACAATTACCTGTAAATAAATAACAGCTGCCTGTGAAATGTAAAGTACTTGTACTAGCAAACTGTTGCATGTAAATTCTTGTTGTATACATTAAATGATATAATACGAGCTGCATGTATATAAATTGAGAATGGTAACATGAATGATGGAAATGCGAGCTACCTATGTATAACCTGTGTATGGAAATGTAAATGATAGCAATATGAGCTACATATGTATATCCTGAGAATGGAAATAGAAATGATGAAACCTAGTATGACTTAGCCTGAGGAATATGAGCAAGAACCCTACGGGGAATTAGGAGTAGAGCTCCTGGAAATAAATGGAATGGATTTGGAAATGTGAGTGGGGAAGTAAGCTGGCCTTTGAGTATGGAGTACCAAGGAGAGCGACTGTCCCCCTGTTTAGTGCAGAGCGGAGCTAGTCGCCCTTCGGTTGGGACCTGGGGTTAGGATTGGCCACTCTGTACCGACTTCTTGGTCCTCGCGTACACAGTACCGGGGAGAGCTACTAGTGTAGGGAGAGAGTTAGCCACCCCACAGGACTCGGGGTTCAGTTAGCCGCCCTACACCGACTTGTTAGGCCCACTGGGCAAACCAGGGTAGTCAGGCGAGGGTGCACGGACTGTGGAGGGGCGAGACCCTTGTTTGGTTCTTAGGGGCTAGACCCCTATTACTGAGAGGGTTAGGCCCTATATTGGTTCCGTGCTGTGCTTTGGGCGCACCTGCTAACGGAAACGACTGACCACGTGCCAGTGCGGGGTAGCTACCCGTGCGCTTATCGCGCATGCTGTAGTCACCGTTACGTCTATTCGTGACCTTGGGGTGGTTGATTGGGTGTAGGATCACCACGGGGGACTCTCCCGGCCAGGAGAGCACCACGTGTGCCTTCTACTCTTCGGAAAAGACTGCAATCAAGATCGTTCCCACGAGGAACATTCGAGATCAAGAAAGAGATCTGAAAAATAAACCAATGGGTAAAAAGGGAATAACTTGTGAAATAATGTAATTGAAAAACAACAGCTACATGTCCACTTCTACTGCTTTAGTTAGTTGGTTGCCACTCTACTCAACGTTCGCTAACTTTGTGTACTCATAACCCTTTTTAGGTCTAGGTGTTGAGCAACTAGAGCATACGGCTGCAGAGGGTGTTGGGCCCAGTAGAGCCCAGTAGTTGTAGCTTCTTTGTTGTACCTCTTTCTGTTGTAGTGAGTAGTCTCTTGCACCTTTACGTTTGTACTCTTACATTCTGTACTTTATATTCTTGTACCTGGTTATTTTTCTACTATTGTGGTGGTGTGTACTGTAGTAGTTTACTTCTTTACTGCTGTACTTTGTTACTGTTAGTTGCTTAGCATAGTGAATGTAGTTTACTTTCCTGCTTTTTGGTTACTTTCTCGTTGGAGGACTGGGTCTTGGGATCAGTCGAGTCGGTCCGATCTCGTGTCCTGTAGGGATTCGGGAACCGGGTCATAACAACAGATTTAACACCTTTGCGTGATTTTGATACTTAAGCGCACTAAACCAGACTGTGTGTGGATTGGGGTACTTAGGTTACTTTGAAGAACGCACGACTTCAGACGTTTTTAAGACATCTGGGAGGTGTCCCAGACGTCTGACGAGACGTCTGGAACCCCTTCCAGAGGTCTGGGATTCAGTTATTTTCGGCACGCGTGTTTCGTCTGCGCACCTGAGCACGTAGACCTGCGAGCGTCTCTCTCTCTCTCTTTCCCTCTCCCTCTTGCACCCTCTGTTCCGCTCTCTCTCTCCTCCTCGCGCAGCCTTAAAAGGCCACGCCCACCCCCTCACTCCCGTCACCTCCGCCCTTCCTCTTCTCCTTCCAGCCGGTGCGCGAGAGCGAGTGCGAGTGAGCAGCGGCAGCGACAGAAGCGGTGAGCGTGGGAGGAGGTGCTGCGCGTGGGAAGAGGGGCTCGGCCGTGAGGGCGAGGTCGCCGGGGCTGCTAGGGCCGGCCGGTGGGGGAAGCAGCGGATGCGGGGTGACGTGGGAGGCCTGCTGCGGCTCGAGCAGTAGGCGGACGAGTCGCGGTGCGGGCGAGCGTCGCGAGCGGAGGGCGAGTTGTGCCCAGATTCTGGAATTTTCTCCAGAATCAGACGTCTGGGCTAACAACCAGACGGCTGGGAGGACGTCTGGAGGACTGTCCAGACGTCTGAAAGGTGAGTTATTCCGTCTTTCTTCCTCTTCTTCGACTAACCGTACTAAGAGAGAGAGGAAATGGGTACGCGCAGGTTCTGAGATTCGCATACAACGTGAATCAGATGTCTGGCTGCAGTGCTAGACGACGGGAACGACTTTCAGACGTCCGGGGTGACCATCGGACGTCTGGAAACTAGGCCAGACGCCCCCGCAGGCTTCTGGATGTCTGAAAGACCACGCAGAGCAAAGGTAACCTCTGATCCACTTTTTAAGACGTCTGGAAGAGGTTCCAGACGTCTGATTTGCACTGTTTCGTCATTTTCGACCCGTTTAGGGCCCGTTCGGAGTCCGTTTTCCGCGTTTCGAGTTGCGTACTTTTCGGAATTACATCCTCTACCCGTCTACAGTAGTTGTATACTATTTTGAGAAACTCCTTGTGTTTGATCCTTGTGATAGGACCCCGTTCCGTTGCAGTCTCGGGGGTTGCGGAGGCACGCGGGATTCCCGACCACGCCCCCAATACTCCTGTTGTAACCGGTAGAGTGGCTTTTAAGTTTACTAGTGTAATCTATTAAATTATGGAACCATAAATAGAACCTAGGACATTACATGAATCCTAGGAATGAGAAATAGATTGAATGGTAGATCCTAGGGTGTTGCATGAATCCTAAGGCTGGAAAACTAGATTGTATGATAGATCCTAGGATATGGCATGAATCCTAGGACGGAAGAACTAGTGGAATATATGAATACTGCAGTCTTGGAAAATGTGGAAAGGAAATAATAGCTACCTGTAAATTGGTTTAACAGCTGCCTGTTATGAATAAATGAGCATGTCTGGGAATATGGGACGTATGAATGTGAAACTAGGAAGGTGAAATTGGAATGTGCTGAGTTAAAAGAACTGAAACCCTACGGGGAATTAGGAGTGGAACTCCTGGAAAGAGAAAGGAATGGAACTGAGAAAGAAAGACGTGGTAGTGTGCTGCCTCTTGGGTACGTAGTACCAAGGGAAGTACCTGTACCTGTTTAGTGCAGAGCGAAGCCAGCCGCCCCAGGGACCCGAGGTTAGGACTGGCCACTTTGGACTGACTTGCTGGCTCTCGTGTACGTAGTACCGAGGAGAGCTACTAGTGTAGGGAGGTACTAGCTACCCCACGGGTCCCGGGGTTCTGCTAGCCTCCTACACCGACTTGTTAGGCCCACTAGGCAAACCAGGGTAGTCAGGCGAGGGTGCGCGGACTGTGGAGGGGCAAGGCCCCTGTTTAGTTACTGTGGAGGGGTTGGACCCCTGTTACTGAGAGGGCTCTGCCCTGTACTGGTTCCGTGCTGTGCTTTGGGCGCACCCGTTAACGGAAACGACTGACCGCGTGCCAGT
Source organism: Thalassia testudinum (assembly GCA_037157565.1). Classification (NCBI taxonomy): domain Eukaryota; kingdom Viridiplantae; phylum Streptophyta; class Magnoliopsida; order Alismatales; family Hydrocharitaceae; genus Thalassia; species Thalassia testudinum. The sequence goes on along the minus strand of JAZHRO010000018.1, from coordinate 50,534,650 downwards.
GCGGGTTAGCTACCTGTGCGTTTACCGCGCGTGCCGTAGTCACCGTTACGCCTGTCCGTGACCTTGGGGTGGTTGACTGAGAGTAGGATCACCACGGGGGACTCTCCCGGCCAAGAGAGCACCACGTGCTACTTCTACTGTTCGAAAAAGACTGCAATCAAGATCGTTCCCACGAGGAACATTCGAGATCAAGTAAAGGATCTGAGAAATAGATAAATTTTGAGACAATAGAAAGACGTAAATAAAGGAAGAAAGAAAATTAAAATAGCTACTGTACACTTTACTATTCTTTAGTTTAGCTGCCACTCTACTCAGCATTTTGCTGACGTGTTACACTCGTTACTTTTCAGGACCAGGTGTTGAGCAGCCAGGGTCAGCGGCTGCAGAGGACGCTAGGCTAAGTAGGGTCCAGTAGTGTTACCACTGTTCTCTTGTACCTCTTTTTGGGTCAGTGAGTAGTTCTTGTTACCGCTGTACTTTTCTTTACCTGTAGTTTCATATTATGTTATGAATGTTGTTCTACTGTTGTGGTGATATATACTGTAGTGGTTTCTTTCCTTACTCTGTATTTTCTTTCTGTTAGTTATATTCATGCTGAATGTGGTTTATTTTACTGCTCTTTTGGTTACTTCCTCGTTGGACGACCAGGTCTTGGGATTAGTCGAGTCGGTCTGGTTCTCGTGTCTCGTAGGGACTCGGGAATCAGGTCGTTACAGTTACCGAGTCCCACAAACCAAAGGTCAGTTAACGAGGCTAAATAATCCCTAAGCCTTAGACCTAATACTTAAGCTTCGCGTTTTCCCCAACCTCTTGAGGACTATCTAGATCATAGCAGATACTTAAATTTTTAAGCCTAGGATCACAGCCCAAGAAGCCTAAGATCAGCGTTCCTACTAATTTCTTTTGTCTCTTAACACTTTTTTCTTTCATTTTCTTTCCTTTTTTTTTGATTTGGTCTAGAATTGAGTCAAATCTTTAATCTTTTACTAATGACTATTTCTTTTCTTCTTTTCAAATTGTGCTCTTTTTTGACATTTTTATCTCCTCTCCTTTTCTCCTCAAAAATGATATGCAATCAATTTAGAATTTCCTCCCTTCTCCTATTTTTGTTCTTTTTTCATTTTTTTTTTTGGAATATGTGAATTTTTTGATGAAACCCTTTCTTGTGAAGTGATTTTCACAGCGTTTTGTATTTTAATACCCCCCCATGCCCACGATTTGCAATGTCCTCATTGTAAACTAGGTGGGTTCGAGTTCAACTATATCATTCATTAGAACAGGTGTTGAGTGGGTGAATGGGTCGGGGTGACTATTGCCGACTATTGCAAGCTCAAGTATGGGTACCAGAGGTGGAGTCGATTGTTCTAATGGATGAACCCTAAAGTGCAATATGAGTTCAGCATAAGATGTGTCAAGAAGGGTTTTAGGTTTTTCAAAAAGATGATGGGTTGCCTCCCGTTAAGCGCTGAGTTTAACGCCATCAGATGGACGCAATAAGCTCAGGGAGAATGGAGATCAAAAGATACCTCAGCCCTGTTCGCATCAGTGAGTTCAATGAACGACTTGAGTCACTGATCATTCACAACAAAGGGTTCTGAATCAAGGCTAGGTTGACTAATTTTGATAGCTCCATTTCCAAAGATTCGTCTCACCAGGAATGGTCCAATCCATTTTGATATGAGTTTTCCTGGGAACAATTTGAGTTTGGCATCAAAGAGTAGGACTTTCTGATCAGGGTGAAAGATCTTTCTGGATATGCACTTGTCGTGAAAGGCCTTAACCTGCTCTTTGTAAATTTGTGAGTTCTCATACGCATCATTGCGTAATTCATTGATCTCGCTCATTTGAAGCTTTTTGTAGGTTTCTGCCTTAAAAAGATCTAAATTACACTTTCGTATGCCCCAATAGGCTTTGTGCTCCAATTCGACGAGGAGGTGACATGCCTTCCCGTACACCAATCTGAAAGGAGACATGCCCAATTGGTTTTGTGGGCAGTCCTATAGGCCCACAAGGCTTCCGGAAGTCGGGATGACCAATCCTTCCTGTCAGGTCGGATAGTGACTTGAAGGATTTTCTTGATCTCCCGATTCGATAGCTCAGCTAGATCGTTTGTTTGGGGGTGATAAGGAGTAGATATTCAGTGCGACACCCCGTATTTGGTTATCAATGATTTGTATTGAGCATTTGTGAAATGGGTCCCTCCATAAGAGATAATGGCAGGTGGAATCCCGAACCAAGAAAAGATGTTCTGATGAACGAATTTGATTACCACCTTATGATCATTGGTTCAGGTCAAAATGGCTTCAATCCATTTGGACATGTAGTCAATAGCGAGAAGAATATACTCGAAGCCGTCCGAAACAGGGAAGGGTCCCATGAAATCAAACCTCCAGATATCAAAGATTTCACATACAAGAATCAGTTGTAAAGGCATCATATCGCGGTGGCTCATGTTGCCCAAGGTCTGGCAATGACTGAATGCCTTACAGTGATAGTACACATCTTTGAAAATCGTGGGCCAATAAAAGCTGCACTGGAGGACTTTTGCTACGGTTTTATGTCCGAAAAAGTATCTGCCGCAAGCCTGGTTATGGCAGGACAAAATGTCCTGAATTTTCACTTCCGGGATGCACCATCTAATGATCTGATCAACACCAATGTGGAAGAGGTATGGATCTTCCCACATGTAGTACTTGGCATCGGAAAGCAATATGTCTTTCTTGGCCTTCAGCCAATCAGACGAGATCTGATGTGATGCCAAGTAATTTACTAAATCAGCAAACCAAGGAAGTTCCGTACTAATAGTCAGGAGGTGCTTATCGGGAAAATGTTCTGTGATGGGTCAGGAAGGGTCAATACTGTCAGAAGGAAGGCGGGATAAGTGGTCAGCTACCATATTCTGCTTTCCCGCTTTATCGTGAATCTCAAGATCAAACTCTTGCAACAGTAAGATCCAGTGGATTAGTCGAGGTTTCGCATCCTTCTTCGCAAGGAGGTGCCTCACTGTAGTGTGATCTGAGTATATGATAACATGGGAACCCAAAAGATATGATTTAAATTTTTCCAGGGTAAATACTACGACTAGTAGCTCTTTCTCAGTAACTGTATAGTTACGCTGAGCTTCGTCAGGTGTTTTACTGGCATAGTAGATGACCATGGGTTTCTCACCTATTTTCTGCCCAAGTACCACTCCTACAGCATAATCAGATGCATCGCACACGATCTCAAAGGGTTGAGACCAATTAGGGGATTGCAGGATAGGTGCTTGGGTCACTCGATCACGCAGGATTTCAAATGCTTGAGTGCACTCTTTGGAGATTTCAAAAGGGACATCCTTAGATAGAAGATTAGTGAGGGGGCGCACGATTTTCGAAAAATCGAGAATGAATCGACGGTAAAAATCAACGTGCCCCAGGAAGGATCGGATGTCTTTGACCAAGCTAGACATAGGGAGTTTAGAAATTAGATTTACATTGGCTCGATCAACCTGAATGCCTTTTTCAGAGATGAGATGCCCCAAGACAATTCCCTCAAATACCATGAAATGGCTCTTTTCCCAGGAAAGAACCAAGTTCACGTCGATGCACTGCCTAAGGATTTGGACCAAGTGCAGGAGGCAATCATCAAACGATTCACCAAATACCGAGAAGTCATCCATGAAGATTTCAAGGTATTCACCTACCATATTTGAGAATATGGCAAGCATGCACCGCTGAAAAGTAGCGGGTGGTGCATTGCAAAGATCGAATGGCATTCTTTGGAATGCGTATGTTCCAAAGGGGCAGGTGAAGGTGGTCTTCTCTTGGTCCTCTGGATGAATTGCGACCTGATTGTAACCAGAGTACCCGTCTAAAAAGTAGAAGAATCGATTTCCCGCTAGTTTCTCGAGAATCTGATCAATGAACAGTAGTGGGAAATGATCCTTCTTTGTGGAGGAATTTAGTCTTCTGTAATCCATGCAGACTCTCCATGAGTTTGCTATACAGGTCAGTATGGTTTCTCCCATTTCAGTCGTGATGACGATGAGCCCTGCCTTCTTAGGCACAACTTGGATTGGGCTCACCCACCGACTGTTAGAGATCGGGTAGATGATCCCTGCATCTAACCACTTGATGATCTCCTTTTTCATGACATCCTGCAGATTTGGATTTAGGCGCCTCTGCATTTCACGGAATGGTCGTGAGCCCTCTTTAGTGTAGATGTGATGTGTGCAGTATGAAGGGCTGATACTAGTCAGATCATCGAGAGTCCATCCAATGGCTCTTCGATGCTGCTGGAGAATAGAAATTAGGCGTGTTTCTTGATCAGGTGTGAGTCGAGAGTTGATAATCACAAGAAACATCTGATTGGAACCCAAAAAGACGTACTTGAGATGATCGAGAAGAGGCTTTAATTCCATAACTGTGTTGTCAGCAACAGCGGGTGGTTCAGGGTGGGAGTCGGGAGCAAAGGAAGGAGCTATGGGTGTGTCTAGGTTGAGTTCGGGCTCCTCTAATTGCGGGTTTTGATCATCTTGTGGTTGATAAAAATAGTCGATTTTTCCTTGATAAAGTCGTCAACCACAACTTCGATATCGCAAATCTGTTCTATGACTCTGCAATTAATTCCTTGTCGGGCATTAAAGATGTCGATCTTTAGTGTCTTGCTCCTAAATTTTAATTCAATTTGGCCTGCCTCACAATTGATAGTGGCCCTAGCAGTGGCCAGAAAGGGTCTCCCTAGTATGATCAGTTTATTCTTCATAGTCTCAGGAGCATCCATGTCGAAGACAATAAAATCCATTGGAAAATAGAAATCATTTACCCTAACTATGACATCCTCGAGAATTCCTTTTGGTGACTTAATTGATCTGTCGACTAGCTGTAAAGTTATTTCTGTCGGTTTAAGCTCGGATTCCTCGAAGTAGTCTAGTACGGATGTAGGTATCAAATTTATGGAGGCTCTTAAGTCCAATAAGGCTAGATCAAATTGTATATCACCAATTGCACAGGAGATTAGAGGGGTGCCTAGGTCTTTTGCCTTAGGCCGAAGTTTGCTCAAAATGATGGAGCTGGCTTGCTCCGATAATACAATTGGATTCCTATTTTTGGTTCGCAACTTACGCTTAGATGTACACACGTCTTTCAGAAATCATGCGTAAACCAGTACGTGGCATATCGCATCCATCAAAGGGATGTTTATATGAACCTGCTCAAAAAGCTTAGCCAGGTCCTCCTCAGGTGCCACAATTTTGTTATCCTTTTTCCCTTGGTCAAGGCCTTGGGAAATGGAACCTTAGGTGGTTCCTCTAGAATGCGTCCAGGTTCTTGATCTGGGACAGAGATGTCCTAGCTGACTATCCTAGGGTTAGGGTTTGTATTACCAGGATGGGAGTGGCTTGGATAAGGTGGGTCTTGTGTTGTTTTGCCACTGTGGGTAGTAATAGAATTCAATCTTGCCTGGTTCTGGTTTGGTGTGGGTAAAAGGGGTGCTTGCTGCTGGTAACCTGCATATGATGTCGAAGCCTCCATCCCACCGGGTGATGGAGTAGAAGGGGCCTGATAAACAAAGTGAGCTTGGCCCTTATTTGTGTTCATAACGTGCCTCTAGTTCGGCACGTTATTTGGATTTGGCAGAGGTTGTGAAGGAAGTGCACCAGGTTGGTGAGGATTTGCCATCTAGGCAAGTTGATTACGAACTTCTATGATCTCGTCTCTGTGCTATTTTTGCATAGCCGCATTCGTCTTCTGAATGTCAACCAGATGATAAACGCCAGTTTATCATCATTCTTATGCATTAAAACTAACCTAGCTCTTAGGATTTTACTCCGCAAACGATTTTTTGGGCTGCATTTAGGCATAAATTAGGATAGGCATGCATTGCATTTTTTATTGTCGTTTTAATGTATTTTTGTGAGTGTTAGGGATGTACAGATGCACAGATCCCTAAAACCCTAGCACTCAAGAAGGCAAATGGTGAAGGAGAAGCCCAGACTAGCTGGAACCCAGCTTGATCCAGCTCACCACAGCTGAAACCTAGCTTACTTGAACTAGGGTTAGCTCATCCCGGCTCCATTTAGCTAATCTCAAATGGATGGCAGCTCAAGAGAGTTCACCTTAGCTCACCCTAGCTCAAGTCAGCTCAGATCCAGCTCAACTTAGCTGAGTCTAGCTCATCTCAGCTCCCACTAGTTCACAGGGTTCTCGCTAGCTCAGCTGAGTTGACAGGAGTTCACCCCAGCTCAGATCCAGCTACATCCAGCTCCACTCAACTCCAGCCAACTGAAGAAGAATTCATCTAAGCTCAGGAAGCTCAAGTCCAGCTCCTGGGGACTCAGCTTAGCTCATCTCAGTTGAGCTAAGCTACCTTAGCTACCTCAACCAGCTTGATTCTCCCCGGGAGCACCAGACCTAGCTCACCTCAACTCATTTTGGTAGAAGCTAGCTCACTTTAGCTTGGCTTAGCAACTAGCAAAGAACTAACAAGCTAAGCCAGCTAGAGTAGCCCCATGCCAGCCTCTTCAGCAGTAGCCAGCTCCAGCTCCAGCTGCAGACTTCTTCTCCTTAGCTCCTTCCTCCAAACCCTAGCTCCAACACCTTCTCCTCTACTCCTCCATTAGCTAAGCTAGCTTAGCTTAGCATAGCTTAGCTTAGCTTAACTATGCTCCAACTTCCTTGGCTTGTACCACCCCAAAAACCCACCTACCAACTCCACCCAACTAGCTCCACCTAAGCTCCACATAAGCTAACCTACTTGGCACCAACCTAACCTACCCACCACCTCCAAAAGACACCTAAAAGTGGCGCCAAAAACTACCCATAACCACCCCTTAATGGCGCCACTTTTCCCTCCAAAATCCCCCCTCATCTCCACCACACAATCCCCCTTGAATCCATCTCCACCATCCACCTAACTCCCCTTCTAGAAGACCCCATGTTGGCACCAACATGGGGGTGTCTCTCCACCACCAAAAGACACCAACACCACCATAACCACCCCCTTTAACACCCCTTGGGTTGGCGCCAACTCACTCTAGCCATAGGATCACCAACCACCCTCACCCTTCCATCCTAGCCCTCCATTTCAAGGGGCACCTTAACCCCCCATCCTATTCTATAAAAATCCACCACCTACCACCATTTTGGGGCATCCTCCCTTAGTATATTTTTCTACCTAAACCACCTATACCTACGGCCAAGAAGAAGGAGTAGAGAAGGATATTAAAGGGGCACATCACTAGCCCCTTTGGTGCCTTCTTCTCCCCACTCTCTTCAACTTGAGCCATGCCAAGGAGGAGGACTCTTCCACTTCAAGGAGGACGGCCAGGCAAAGGAGGACTTAGGGTGGACGTCCACCCTTGGAGAGAAACTTAGGGCACGCCCCCCTAGGGCTTACCTTGAAGGACATCACCTTGGCGGACTACTGCAAGGAAGGAGTTGAAGGACTCTTTTCAAGATTGGGAGCCACCAACCTTGGAGCAAGAAGCCCTCTTCTTCACCATCTATCTAGAGGATTTGTTTTTTCTTTTCTTATTTGCATTTTTCTAGTAGTACAAGCTTTCCTCTACTAGGCCTTTTGTAAAACACTTTATCAATTAGCTAGTTGCCTTCTTTGCATTTTTTGTTTGCATTTCTATTAGCTTATTTTCAGCATTCTTCACTCCCTCTCCCTAATTATTCTAGGCCTCCACTTGCCTAGAATGAGCTTAGGGAGAGGCTCTACTTGCCACATAGAAGTAGTATTTAAATTGAAGTGTAAATCACTTTTCCCGCCATCAGTTCGCATGTTGCCTTAGCTTAAAAACAAAAAAATGATATATTGAAAAAAATACCAAAAAGAAAGTTGAGATTTATATTCCTAGCAAGAGAATCAATTTTGCAACCATATTGCCTCCTTGGACAACCCTAGATACTTCCCTATCTAGGATTATAAATTTAAGAGCGAAAGTGGATTTACGCGTTACAACGACCTAATTAACAAACCGCGTATTTTCGTTATCACCAAAGTCTAAAGGATAAGAGTCATTTGATCTGTCTGAGTCAGCCCAGATTGATAGGTTGGGTTAGGCCGAGGCTGAGGTGGCTGATATGGATGAGGAGCTTATGGTCTAATATTGAGGTCTCTGGTTTTGATTATTTCCTGACCACGTGAAATTAGGATGATTACGCCATCCGAGGTTGTAGGTGTTGGAGAATGGATCATTCTAAATGACGTTGAGGTCCTCGCAGGTCTGAGGAACCTTGGAAAAGTTAGAATATGAGGGTTCAAAGTTCCCCCAACTAGAGTAGGTGGGTCCAGAGTTTCCTTCGAAACCAGAATCAGATGAGGGTGGATATGTGTCCATCCCCTAAGAAGGTCGGTGATAGCTGTTGTGCACAGCCTCCCAAACAAAGGGAGTTGCGCGAACGGGTTTTGCGTAGAGGTGGCTCGCTGTAAGTGTCGAGTTAGCTCATCCACCTTCTTCTCAATAATAGAGACCTTATCCAGATGACTAGCCATCAGTTCCAAGTCAACGATAGAGGACAGGTTCTAAGTCTCATGTGCTCCCCTTGGATTCGTCAATGCACAGGCATTCATCCGATCGAACATGCCCATGGATTCATTATTGATGGAGTTCTCACACATATTCTCAAGAATCTCCCACATGGTGTCTTCGTGTTGACCCATGATATTTCCTCTGCAGGTCGCATTAACGAATAATCGAATATCCTCACAGAGTCCCTAGTAAAAAGATTGAACTTGTTCCCATTTAGGAACTCCGTGGTGGGGGCACTTTCGCATGAGATCCAGAAAATAATCCCATGCCTCGTGAAGTGGTTCTCCTGCTTGTTGTGTGAAATGTGTGATCTGGTGCCACAAACCATTTGTTCAACCAACAGGGAAGAACTTTCTCAAAAACTCAGATTGAAGTTCCGCCCAGGTGTTGATTGGATGCGTTTGGGTTTGGTACCAGTGAGCAGCTTTATCCATGAGAGAGGAGAACATTTTCATGAGTAGAACATCCCGATTTTGAGCTTCTGTCCCGAAGGTCTGGGCTAGATTCTTGAGTTGCTTGATATGCTGGAAAGGATCTTCGGAATTATGCTCATGGAATTTAGGAATAGCATGAATCATGTTGGGCTTGAGTTTAGTGTCAGGACCTCCAACGGGGATTCATACTCGAGGTTCGATTGCCACCGTAGCGGGATTGTAGTGATCTCACATCATTGGACGGTGCGGTGGGTTCACAAATGCTTGGAATAGATCATTGAGGCGCTGAAGCTGATTTTCAAGATTATTTTCTTCTGTTGGTTGTGTCATGATGATGGGTGAAGGAGAATCAGGTTTGGATGGGTCAGAAGAGATATCGATTGGATTGGGTTGTTGCACAAACAAGGAGGTCGAGGCTTGGCCTCGACATGAATGAGTAGCTAAAGGAGGCCTCAAGGATGGACTTAGAGACCTCCTCCCGAACATGCACCGATGGAGTAGATGAGGGGTAGAATGTGATGGACCCAATCAAGACACCCAAAAATTTTGGATGACTATAGAGATTCAGGGCAGATGATACCCCTTAGTCAGAAAGTCATCCACCTGAGAATTATTTGGGTAGCCAGAGAGGGAGAGTCCCACAAAGACCCCTACACGGTAGAGCGCCCCCACAGGTTACAGGGTTTCCCCCACCCAACCTCTCTTTTCACTAATGTTTCAGGTAGACCAGAATGGGGACTTGACCTCTTAAGTCTACCAATTTTAATTAAGAGAAAAGGTGCTTAGGATTTCACTTGAACTTTTAAGATGTTTTTGTGAAAAAGTAATCTAATTTGAAGATTGGTTAACCCAACAAGGTGGGTCAACTTCACCTGTATTGTCCTCTTGAAAAATCTAGGTCCCTCTTTTTTTAGTGTTCAAATGAATTTAAGAGCCTGATTTTAGGGTTTTGCTTGAATAGATCAATTCAATCAAGGTCTAGGCACACATTGTTTTGGAAAGATAAATTCTTGATTAAGCAAGTGTGTCTCTAAAACCTTAAACTGGAATCCTTAATTGGCTCTGATTTGGTCCAATTTAGTTTGTCAAAATGTGGTACCTAGGGCTCAAACAAGAATGTGTTGCCCTAAATACCTTAGCTTCAAATGGGTGCACAGATCAGAGTTTGAATGTTTGTAGAATATATCAAATCAGGCAATTTGATGATTAATCTAAGAATATAATGCAAGTAGCCCTAATTGATTTCTTCCTTTTTTAGCTTTTTCAGAATCAGGGGTTTAGAAAGATTTGAATGGAGTTTTACATGTCCTTGGAGTGGTTGATGTGCAGCTGGTCTTCCTCAATGAATCCCCTAAAATAGATAAAACTCAAAAAGAGATAGAGAAAGTTAGTATTGACTCAGATATTGCAACCAAGAGAATTGAATTGCACGTTGCTTCCCGGCAATGACGCCAAAATGTTGACGGGCGAAATTAAGGTTTTGAAAATTGCATTATAGTATAGCAGAAATCGCTTCGAAAATAAATAATATTTATTACTTGAATTTTAAGTCCGAGGTCGAACACAGGGAGCAATATGGAATTCAAAACTCAAGATAGCAATTTGAATCAGAAATATAAAAGATTGCAACAAGAATATTGTCAGGTATCAATATGCAAAAAGAATGGAGTAAAATGGTGATTTAAATCACTAATTACTCCTCATAAATAACAACTAAATCAAAGCCTCAAATATATGTAATCAAATGTATCATAGGGCTTAAACAACCCTGTGCTACAATGCTGTTTAGAGACTCACGGGTTTCTCTACTTCTTCTTTCTTTCTGTCTGTGCTTGCCTTCTCCTGCCTTGTCTTATCTTCTTTTTATTCTTCTTCTTCTTCTTCTTCTTCTTCTGTTCTTCTACTCTTCTCCTTCTTTCTTTCTTCCTGTGCAACTCTTCTTCCTTCTCTTTTCTTCTTGTGCTTAGGCCTTCTCCTCTTCTTCTTTCTTTCTTCTCAGTTCTCCTTCTTCATGCAGAGGGGGAAGATTCTTCAAATGGCTAAGTGCCAGCCGTTACTCCCTGTAGCAAAACCCCCTGCCCCCATGTGCTATCTCTCTCTCTCTTTGGGTCACGCTCTCCCAGAGCCTTCCACAGTATCGGGTATTTGGGTTTTCGAACCTAGAGTGTGTCCGGGTCCAAGGCTATAGGCTTGATTGCTGCCGAGGAGTGGAACAAGTTAGGCGGGTCAGATCTGCACCAGGACCATAGGGGATGGGTCACGGGCGAGGCACAGGTGAGCGGGTGAGCAGGGACCTCACCCCAGTGTCTGAGGCAATAAGCCTTAAACACAAAATCAACTTTTGCGCTGCAGTGCGCTCTTCAGCTTCTGAGGTGGGACTAAAGTCCCACCTTCCTTTTGCATGTCTGCAGCAGTACGGTCTCCTCCTCAATTGCCTCAACTCATGAGGCTAAGGCATCCAATTGACCACCTAGGTGTGTGCGCGAGATGTTTCCGGGCAACTTGGAATCAAGGCCTGGAGTGAAGGCACCCGGAGCAGCCTCAAAGCTTGCTTGAAGAAGCTGTGGCAATGGCGGAGGAGGCTAATACCTAAAATCAACAAGAAGGCCTTTCGACCATGTCAGAAGGCTCAAGAAGTATCGTCGGACCATGGCGAGTGTGACGGTGATGGTTGTGTGGCGTGGCATGGTCTATGTGTGTTAGGCGAAGTCGGATAGTGCATGTGGAGGTGGGTGTGTTCGGGGGTGAGTGAGAGTGATCAATAGCCCTAACTAAGTTAGGATTTTTGATCTATGATGAAAGGTGAAGATGTGGAGTGCGAGAGCGGCGGCGTAGGTGGGCTGTGGTGGTCACTAGTGCTCGCCGGAGGTCTGCCGGCGAGATGGAAGATGGAGTCGCGGAGGGCATTGGCGGGGTCGAATCGGAATGTTGAAGTTGTTATGATGAGGGGAAGCTGAGGAGTCATCTGGGAGAGGTAGTGGACGATGGGGAACAGAGATGGCGCCGGTTGTGGTATGATCAGCGCTGGAGACGAAGCTGGCTCTGATGAGGGTTAGACGGCGAGGATGAAGGGGATAGGGATGCCGGCTGGTACTACGCGACACGGAAGAAGGTGAGGAAGGAGGTTCTTCCGCTGGTATTATGGTCAGACGACGAGGAGAGGCAAGGAGGGTCGCCGGAGCTCAAGGAGCCTTTCGGTCGGGTCAGGAGAGAGGAATTTAGGGGAGATCCCGATCAAAATTGAGTTTCAGAGGAATAGTTTGATCTAGGGGTCTTTTTATAGACCTTTAGAGGAGGTTTTGGGCTTGGGAAGAAAGCTTCCCAATCTTGGAAAGCTTAGCCAAAGGAGGAAATTTTTTGATACCCAAATCTCTCATGTGTTCGCATGAGAGATTGGGAAGGTTTTGGGACATGGGATTTGGCTTAAAAGGAAGGGAATTTCTTGACGAACTTCCCTTTCCAATTTGAAAGGGATTCGTCAAGGAATCAAGGAGTTCTTGCCATTTTTAGGTCGTCAGTGCTTGTAGGAATAGGATTAATGGTGGTAGGGACCTATTTATGAAGATGATGACAAATTTAGGGGTCTATTTATAAAGATTTTGAAAGTTAAGGGCATAAATGTAATAGACAGGACCAAGTTGCAAACTAGGTCAAGACAATTTCAACTTGGGTCCAAATTTTGGTACAAATCTAATTTAGAACTAAGGAATCTAATGGTGAAGTTGGATTTTGGTTTTTACCACGTTTGACTAGGTAATTTATGCAAAAATCTAAATTAGGGTAAATGTCTGTCTGAGACTCTGTTTTGGGCCAAAACGAGTTTTAATGGTCAGTTTGAAGGTACCAAACCCTAGAGAATATTTTCTATGAATTTTACAGAGTTCATGTGAATTTTATCCTAACCAGAACCTTGGTTAATTAAGCGGATCTATTTTTAAGGTTTTAAAAGTCATTTAATTCTCAAAACACGTGCAAACCCTTTTCTGTCTGTTCTAACCCACTTGTTATCCTTTTAAGACCATTTGACCCTAAATTAACCCCTGAGAAAACCCGTGGTTGTACTGCATTCATGAAATGATGGTAAAACTGTAGTTTTAACCCTATTTTCTTGTATTTCCCTCAGAATGGTTATGCAATGACTTATGGCTCTCTGGCAATTATGTAGGAGTATTTACCGACTTAATTTGATCCAAATGAGCTAGTTATGGCTCATGATGGTGTTCCCATCACTAACCTAAGCCTATCTAAAGTCCACGCCAACACCTATATCTAATCATAGCCCTTCAATTATTCTAACCCCATCTTGGTCGTCCAACACCTTTATCTAAGGCAACTTGGATCAACTAATCATGTGCCTCCATGACTTATATACAAGAGAACTATAGTCGGCCAACATAGAACACTTTTCTTCTAAAAATTCTTCCATCACCTAAGTAGACTTCACCTACACCTTGGTCATGGATCTTCCTTAGGTCAAGGTGATTCCACACCACCTTTGGTGTGGAGGTTCTACTAGTGACGCCTTTACTTCCAATTACTTCTACTCCAATCCTCCGGGCTCCATTGGTGGCGACCTTCCTCTATAGTTCTATTATTTCGTCGTAGTATAGTATAGAGAGAGGTGATTACCAGTTTAACACAATTTGTTACTCGGAAATAAAGAGTTCCCGAAGTCGAACTCAGGGAGCAAACTGTATTCTAGAGATACAAATTCTTATTACAAAAATAAAGAGAGAGAGAGAGAGTTTGTTGGCTTCTTTCTTCTTCTCTTCTTTTCTCTTTGCTTATCTTCCTCTGCTTGGCTCTTCTGCTTTATCTGCAGCAGTAGTGATGCTCTTCTTCTTCTTTCAATTCTTGTTTCTGCTCGTCTCTTTCTTTTTCTTCTCCCTTGCGGTCCTGTTCTTCTTCTTCTTCTTTCTTTCTTCTTTTCCTTTCTTCAGATCTTCTTCTTCTTGTGCTCTTCTTCTTCTTCAGAGTCTTCCCTTGGCCTCTCTGTGTTCTCCTCTGCCTCACCTTCCTTCTCCTTCTTTGCCTTCAGGACGTCGTCTGATTTTCCAATCAGACGACTTAAACCGCCACTGCTACAGTGTCGCTCGGTGCTCCTCCTTCCTTCAGCTTTCGTCGGCCTTCTTCTCTGTTTAGCGGGCATCTTTCTTCTTCTCTGCCTGCACACTTGCACAACTTGATCAGAGGGGAAAAACCTAATTCTACCCTCCCCCGCGTTTCTCTCTCACAGAAGCCGCTCTTAGGAAAGCTCTCCCAGAGCTGCCGGGTATTCGGGTACGGGTCGTGCCCGGGTCCAGGCCCACCAGCGTGCGTGGTGGGTGAGGAGTGCAAGTCAATCTAAGTCAGGTCGTGCCAGGTCCGCGAGGCGTGAGTGATGTAAACACATTTACACTACTTAAAATGTCTATTTATGCATGTTCTTAAGCATAGGATTGCATTTCATGATATAAATATTGCATTACATGCATCATCTTGCATTTAGAGTAGTTTGAATAAAATGGAGGTTAATTGTCTCTTTTTATGTGCTTGGATAGGGCAAATATTTTATCGGGGCCTCGGATCAAAGATCCAACCGTATGGATATGATCAGGGCGACGATTGGAGTTCAACGACTCCAAGATCGCCCTAATCAGGCATCCGTAGCATCAGATAGAGACCGGGGAACCCTAGAAGATCAAGGGCCAGGATGGTGTAAATCCGCACTTCAGATGGAAAATCCGACCACACGGATGAATTCGGATCGACGATCGCAGCCGAACGACACAAAAATCGAGTCAATCCGACATCCGTGGCACCATCTACAATTTCCAGAAGATGGACGGCCAAGATAGCGCCACGTGGCGCCATCCCAGCCGCCCAATCGGCCGCAGGAGTCCTGTGAAGACTGCGCACCGTCTCCTCTCCGCCGTTGGATCTCGATCCAACGGCTGCGGTCGCGCGCGTTTAAAAACGTCCGCTCGACCATTTCGCCCGCGTAGCGCAGCGGCGACGCAGCTGCGGGCGAAGCGGAGGTCGCGGGTTCGAGCCGCGGAGAGGGGGTCGAAGGCGCGGGCGAGCGGGCGCGCACGAGCGTCGGATGAAGATCCAACGGCCGCGCGTGCCCGATAGCGCCAACGGGCAATTGGACGCTCTGGTGGGCGCGCGATCGCACGCGGGCGGCGCGCTACGCAGCGGGCGCGGACGCGATCTAAGCCGTCCGATCTCGCGATCGGACGGCTGAGACGACGCGGACGTGCGTCTGCGTTACGCGCGCAGGCCAGCCGAGCGGGGCGCGCGTGGGTGCGGCGGCGACGGCGACGGCGGGGCTTTAGCGACGGTTTTATCCGTCACTAAAGACCCCTTATTTATTATTTTGAAGATGTAATGTCCATTTTGCCCCCACTCCTTGCAACTATAAAAGGAGACCCCCTCCATACGAAATTTTCATCCCTTCCTTCTCCTCTCTACCTCTCCAAAGCTCAAGAGAAGCTTGTCCCACACCCGGGATGCTTCTCGCGAGATAAAGTCCAAATTTTCGTCCCCCTTCGGAAGTGGATCCCGCGACGACGACGGCGTGCTGCTTCGTTCCCGTTCTTCTGCTTCGTCCTCCTTCGTCCCGCTTCGTTCTCCTTCGTCCAGGCGTCGTCCCGTCCGGCTCATCCTCCAAGCGACCGTCGAGGAGGATTCTCTCTCCCTATTCTTTTTACTGCTTTCTAGTATAGATTTACTGCTTTCTAGAGTAGTCTATTCGTCCTCCGAGCGATCGTCGAGGAGGACATTTCTCCCTCCATTCTTTTAATGCTTTCTAGAGTAATTGTTTTATGTTTTCTAGTTGTAAGGAACGAACTCTTTTATGATAAATTCCTTGTCTATTCTACATCTCATTTTGATTTCCATGTATAGTATTCTTTCTCTCTCTCTTACTCCCTCTCTCTCTTTTATTTGTTGTAGATACTTAGATAGTTTAAATTGAATTTCTTTGTGACAAAATAAAAAGAAACGCGGAGTTTTTAAATCAAACGTTCGTCTCCCTGTGTTCGACCCGGAATTCTTATTTCGGTATAAATTTTATTTGTTGAACACGAATCCTTCGCTTTCGAACTACAACGACGGGTTTTCCAAAACCAAACACGTTAGCGTAGATTCTCGTTCAACATTTTGGCGCCGCTGCCGGGGAGGCAACGATCTTTGATTTCTCTTCACGTTTTGTAACTTACAAATCATTTACCTCACTTTTCTCCTTTCTTATTGTAATTGCAGGTACTCTTTTGAGGCAAGCAAAAGCGGTAGATTGGAGTAAAGTGCTGTGAAGGGTTTTGTAAGTTATCACCCATTCTTTCCCCCTCCATAGATTTCATTCGCCACATTGAATCCAAATTCCAATTAACCTAGGTGTTTGCATAAATCCTAGGAATAGTTTGGTTGTTTGGATTCTCACTCATATTCATTCCACCTTCATTTATATAAAAAAAAGTAAAAAGATAATTTTGTGGGGTAATTTTCAACAAATACACAATGTACACCCACATTTAAAGGCACTTAACCAAATTGATTTGTTTCTACTCAACTGGGTTCTGATCTGTGGGACCAGTACACATAAAGCAACACATAAAAGAGTAGAAATCATTCTAAGTTAACCATCTTTGTGTGCCTAACTTAGTGGTGCATTTGAGGCCAATTGTTTGAGTTGATTGGGCCGCACCACTTCAAATAAAATCAACTCATCAAGTAGCTGCCAATTAGGTTCAACTCTTAGGGATCTACCAGGCACTCCACATTCTTTTTAAACTTTAAAGGAAAATATCTTCACCTGTGCTTGCAAAACCTGGTGTGCCAATGAAACTTGATTGAAAACACCTAAAGTTGAATCCTAAAAGCTACTAAGCAAGATTTGAACCTTAAAATTCACCACATCAAAAGTAATCTTGCTTGAAAACCACTGGTTGTGCACGCACACACAAAGCAATCAATCATTAAGGGCACAACCCATTTAAAGGGCCCATCACATTCCAAAGCACATTCAAACCTAGCCCTAAATAAAACAGAGTAGACGTTGGCCTTAAGGATTGGACTCGCTCTTTAGAACTCAGAACGAGATTATTTTCGATTAGTCTGTTTCTACTGTTCAATCTGATGTCTAGCTAGGGGAGCAGAGTCAAACGATCGCGGCTGGGGGGTACACTAGGAACCGGAGGCGCAAGCCGAAGGAAGAACCTTCTCCCCAGTCCCTCCTTCTAACTGGTTGGATTGAACAGACAGAAGTAGATCAAATCGTTCCTTTATCTCAAGACGGGTTTTGGGAGTCTGTAGGTCTGTAGGCTAACCCATTTAAGGACAGGTTTGATTGTTTGTATTGCAGGGCACCTTTCTTCCTCCAGTGTCTCATGAATCCTTCCACATATTTCACGCATTCCCGCTCTTTCTCTCCTGTTGTAAATTATCCTCAACATGACGATTATCCCAACTCGTATTGTAATCGACCATCAGTTAGTTGGGATAATTCGGATTGGGGATACAATTCCGGACCCCCGTGTTTAGGGTCTAACCCTGAACACTTTGATTCTCAATTCTATCCTTCTCAGAGTTGCATCGATTATAGATCGTCCTCCTTTCATGAACAACCTAATGCGATCTACAATCAAGAAGGATACACTGATCCTTACCCATCCTCTGATTTCACTGCCTTTAGGTCATCTCCATCTTTTGAACAATCTGAAATGACCTATTATCAGGATGGGTATAACGAATCTCAATTCGTTAATTCCTCTACATTGATGTCAAACCCGCCCAACCCTGAACCAACTCATTTGGTTCAGGTTAATCAGGTTCAAGATAAGGTTCTGGCTAACTTGAGGAATATCATTCAATCTTTAGAAGTTCAGCCAATACCTTGCATTGAGAGATTGGAGCCCCTGATTGAAATGATTGATGATTTAAACAAGTCTTTGTTGGATTGGCTCCAGGATGTTAAGGATAAGAACCCGGGTGAGTTTCTACTTGGGAAATTAGCGAAATTGAGGATGAGATTCGTGGTTGCTTTGATTCAATCTTGGAATAATTCCCAGAATGAACTCTCTTCAGGAAAGCCAATGACAGAACCCGCTCAGGCACCTGTTGGGGGGGACATGTGTTACGAAGCTGACCAGATTGAATTCAAACAACCAATTAAGGATGATTTGATTTTTTCACCTGAAATCCCTGAGCCGGGTTACGAGAAAACGTATGTCTCCTTGGAACGCAAAGTGACAAATGATTTTGGGACATACATTGATACGGATCCTAATGGTGAAGATTCAAGTTGCGAAGTCTCACACGAGTTTTCAGATCACGATTTTTGTGAGACGATTGGGCCTGAGGAATCTGATAGATCATTTGATAGCCCAATAACTGAGGAAACTGATCTTATTAGGGCACACGATATGGATCCAGAATCGCATTTTCTGGAGGAATTAATTCAATGCCCTGATTATCAGTTACACCCTGTTGAGCTTATTGATAATTCTAATTCTGAGATAATTAGACCCAAGTCAATTTTGATTTTGCCACATCATCTAAACTTGGAGATTTCAGACGGGGTGATGAATATACAAGAGGTCATGGAATTTGATATGCCGAATGAGGAGGATAGGAGCTGGGAAATTCTGATTTGGGAAGTCAATTTTGGAGGAAATGGAAGATTGAGTCGAAGGGTTCCTTTTAAACTGAAACCATCAAATCAGAACCCTTACGACATTTGTTTCGAGGATGTCAAACTCAAGCACACATTTAACGATTATCCTTTTGAGCTTCAATTCTCTGTAACCCGACATTTTGGCCTTGGGTTGCATCCTCACAAATCGCAGGCCCGACCCCGCTTGCATTCTGATTTTAGGTTTTGGGTAATTTTTATCCAGAACCTAAGATATTCTCGATTATGGGGTGTGGGTCTGCACCACAATCTGGTCCACATCTGTGGACCTCTGCTGACAGGTCAGAGGATTCTTCTGTTTATTCTAATTCTGACCTGCTCATGTGAATTCTTCATTTCTTTTCTTTGTATAGTGTGCCTAGCTGAAGGCACTAAACTCAGCACATATACAGTTCTTTTTCATTTTCATCTCGGAGCGGACCCGATATCCACGCAATTCAGGTGCTTTCTACGCTTTTCCTCTCTATTTTATGTCTTTTTAATACAATGAGGACATTGCATTAGATAGGCATGGGGGGATGGATATTTATCTTTGAATTCATTTGTCAGCTCCGTAGATTTGTTTTATATATAAAAAAAAAAAAATCAAAATTAGGAAAGAGAATTTGGGTTTAAGAAAATTTTCGATCTTAAGAAATACTATATTATGTTCTGAACACAAAGACCCTTCAGGTCTTTGGACTTAATCAGCCTATGTATCCACTAAAATGTGGATTTGTTTTTCGAGTTCTCGCCAACCTGAATTTTATTATAATTGGAATAAATAAGTTTGGGTGATAAGTACACGACTTGTCAACTCGCCCTCTGATTTAAGGGAATTTTGAGTTTTAAGCATCTACACACTTTCTTTGCACTGACTCGTTGTTTGGCGATTTTAACGGAAATTGGGTAGCTAATGAACCTTCTAGGGTGATATGGCTGGCAAGTTATCGTGGGTAACAGCCCATAGGTAGGTTGTCCAGAGCCCAGTCACTGGACCTTTCTCTTTTTGCTGCCTTTAGGTAAATCTTAGACCAGGGAAGCCACCTACTTAAAAAAAAAAAAAAATCAAAAAGGAGAAAAGAACAAAAAGAAATAAGCCACACTTAGCCGCACGAGTATGGCTGGCAAGTTGTCGGTGGTAACAGCTCATCGACCGGTTGTCCAGAACCCAGCTCAGAAAATGCACTAAAAATTCCCAAAACACTTAGGAAGAAGCGGAGAAGTAGAATAAACCGGGGAGATATACACTGGATTCACCCTTGTGTTGACCCCGTTAAAAAAATAAAAGTAGGGAGAAAGCTACCGGTTGTAAAGATACACCTTTAGGCAGAATTCTTTTTGAGGTCACCTAGAGGCATAGAAATCCGAAGTCCGTTTTAATTGCCGGTCAACGAGTCTATCACAATCACAATAAGATGCTTAAAACTTAGGGTTCTCATCAAATCTTGGGTGAGTTGAATGGCCGTAGAAAGCCACTCTTAAACCCTAAAATTTGAAAATCCAAAAAAAAAAAAAAAAAAAAAAAAAAAGAGAGTAAAAACAGAAAAAGAAATTTTTCTTTGAATAAGGCGAGGCTTGAGGGGTCTGCATTTTGGCTGATACCCGGGCACTGTGGTGTCTTTGAAAGTTCAGTTCTTAAGTAGATAATTTCTTAATGATTGAAAATAACTCAGGTCCAAATAATCTAACCTAATTCTTTTATAAATAGCATATAGTTTTTGCTAGGGACTAGCAAAAGATAGGCATGGGGGTATGATGTAAACACATTTACACTACTTAAAATGTCTATTTATGCATGTTCTTAAGCATAGGATTGCATTTCATGATATAAATATTGCATTACATGCATCATCTTGCATTTAGAGTAGTTTGAATAAAATGGAGGTTAATTGTCTCTTTTTATGTGCTTGGACAGGGCAAATATTTTATCGGGGCCTCGGATCAAAGATCCAACCGTATGGATATGATCAGGGCGACGATTGGAGTTCAACGACTCCAAGATCGCCCTAATCAGGCATCCGTAGCATCAGATAGAGACCGGGGAACCCTAGAAGATCAAGGGCCAGGATGGTGTAAATCCGCACTTCAGATGGAAAATCCGACCACACGGATGAATTCGGATCGACGATCGCAGCCGAACGACACAAAAATCGAGTCAATCCGACATCCGTGGCACCATCTACAATTTCCAGAAGATGGACGGCCAAGATAGCGCCACGTGGCGCCATCCCAGCCGCCCAATCGGCCGCAGGAGTCCTGTGAAGACTGCGCACCGTCTCCTCTCCGCCATTGGATCTCGATCCAACGGCTGCGGTCGCGCGCGTTTAAAAACGTCCGCTCGACCATTTCGCCCGCGTAGCGCAGCAGCGACGCAGCTGCGGGCGAAGCGGAGGTCGCGGGTTCGAGCCGCGGAGAGGGGGTCGAAGGCGCGGGCGAGCGGGCGCGCACGAGCGTCGGATGAAGATCCAACGGCCGCGCGCGCCCGATAGCGCCGACGCGCAATTGGACGCTCTGGTGGGCGCGCGATCGCACGCGGGCGGCGCGCTACGCAGCGGGCGCGGACGCGATCTAAGCCGTCCGATCTCGCGATCGGACGGCTGAGACGACGCGGACGTGCGTCTGCGTTACGCGCGCAGGCCAGCCGAGCGGGCGCGCGTGGGTGCGGCGGCGACGGCGACGGCGGGGCTTTAGCGACGGTTTTATCCGTCACTAAAGACCCCTTATTTATTATTTTGAAGATGTAATGTCCATTTTGCCCCCACTCCTTGCAACTATAAAAGGAGACCCCCTCCATACGAAATTTTCATCCCTTCCTTCTCCTCTCTACCTCTCCAAAGCTCAAGAGAAGCTTGTCCCACACCCGGGATGCTTCTCGCGAGATAAAGTCCAAATTTTCGTCCCCCTTCGGAAGTGGATCCCGCGACGACGACGGCGTGCTGCTTCGTTCCCGTTCTTCTGCTTCGTCCTCCTTCGTCCCGCTTCGTTCTCCTTCGTCCAGGCGTCGTCCCGTCCGGCTCATCCTCCAAGCGACCGTCGAGGAGGATTCTCTCTCCCTATTCTTTTTACTGCTTTCTAGTATAGATTTACTGCTTTCTAGAGTAGTCTATTCGTCCTCCGAGCGATCGTCGAGGAGGACATTTCTCCCTCCATTCTTTTAATGCTTTCTAGAGTAATTGTTTTATGTTTTCTAGTTGTAAGGAACGAACTCTTTTATGATAAATTCCTTGTCTATTCTACATCTCATTTTGATTTCCATGTATAGTATTCTTTCTCTCTCTCTTACTCCCTCTCTCTCTTTTATTTGTTGTAGATACTTAGATAGTTTAAATTGAATTTCTTTGTGACAAAATAAAAAGAAACGCGGAGTTTTTAAATCAAACGTTCGCCTCCCTGTGTTCGACCCGGAATTCTTATTTCGGTATAAATTTTATTTGTTGAACACGAATCCTTCGCTTTCGAACTACAACGACGGGTTTTCCAAAACCAAACACGTTAGCGTAGATTCTCGCTCAACAGTGAGCGCGGACGAGACCGGGTAACCGGGCGGGTGTAGGGGACCTCACCCCGTGTGCTGAGGCGATAAGCCTCCAGCACTTTTTCACTTTATACCGCTGTGCCGCTTCGGAGTCTTCCAAGGTGGGACTAAATGTCCCACCCCAATTTGGCGCCTGCGCGGAGGAAGCAGCTGGTAATCGCAGCTTTACGCGAGGCCTTCGCGCGAGGGATTCGCCTCAACTGCAGCCTAACGCTTTGCCGAAATGCCCCCGCACAGCCTGGGAGCGTGACCTGGGCGCGGCGCACCTGGAACAGCAGGTCGAAGCAGCTCCTTCTGCACGGCAATGGCGGCGGAGGACGGGTGACCTGCTCAGAGCAAAACGGCCTCTCGGCCTAATCAGAAGGTGCCGGGAGCTTCGCCAGAGTGCGGCGAAGCTCGTGCAGGTGGTGGCGAGGCGTGGGGCGGCGTGCAAGGGCTGCCCTAGGTCGGACTGAGGGTCGGAAAGTGGGTGTGTTCGGTGGATTTGCAGAGGTCGGGTGGCGGGAATTGGAAGGGCGGAAATGGATCAGGGTGAGGAGGCGGAGATTATGTGCAGGTCGGCGAGCCGTGTGGGATGCTGGAGTGATGGGAGCGGCTCGCCGGAGGATGGCCGGAGGCGGAGAAGGTGAGGGTGATTAGGCGCGGTCGAGGGGTAATTAGATAAAAATAGCAGGGGGGAAAGAGAGAGAGAATAGAGGGAAGTAGTTCTAACCTAACTAAAGTGACGAAGGGGGCGAGGAGGCGGACGGCTGTACCTGCTGTCGCCGGAGAAGAAGGTGCCCAGTGGGGGAGGACGGCGGTGACGACGGGGCAGAGGCAGCGCGCCGGTATTGCGCGACGCGGGAAGAGCAGGGGAAGGTAGTCTCTGCTGCTGGTATTGCGGCAGAGCGAAGAGGAGGAGGAGGAACCACCGAAGCTGGTGGGCGTCTGCCGGAGTGAGAAGAGGGGAAAGTTGGGGGTTTTCTCCGTCAGGGCCGAGCTGCTCAGAACGGCGGAGCGACGGGGGTATTTATAGAGCCGGAATCAGAGAGGAGGGCGGTGCCGGAGATGGAGACCTATACCGTCCGTGCGTTCGCACGGCCGGTATGGTGGGTTGCAGCGACCAGGGGGGTGTCCCTGCGACGGTTGACGACGCAGGGCACCCCCGGTTTACTTGCCAGACCCTCCCCCTTACCCTGCGCGGCGCCATGCTCCGGGCAAGGTCGCCGGAGCATGGTGCTGGTCAGGTTTTGGCAGAAGGGACCTGATTGCAAAGAACGAAGGAGAGTTAGGGGTAGAAATGTGAGGGTTCAAAAGTTGAGGGCCAAAAAGTAAATATATGAGGACCAAAGTGTAAAGTTGGTCAAGAAGGTTTCTTCTTAGGCTCAAGTTTTTATACATGACTAATTAGGACCTAAGGAATTTGATGGTGAATTTTATTTCTAGATTAAACCTTGTTTGACCGGTCAATTTACGCAAAAATCTGAATTAAGTTATTAATTGGGCATGGTTCTCAATGTATGTCAAAATGGGTTCTGAAGGCCAAATTGAAGGTTCTAAACCCTAGAGATTATTTTTCTATGAATTTTAGAGGGTTTATTATATTTTTACTTTGCCTCAAACCTCGTGAATTGAAGTGGGTTTGTTTTAAGGTTACAGATTATCATTTAGTTCCTTGGAATTGCTGTAGCCCTTGTCAGATCATCTCATCCCACTTTTATTCTTATTAGGTTGCTTTGACCTATGTTTGGACCCTGAATTACCCTTTATGCAGATTATACTGGTAAAATTACATTTTTACCCCTTATGACTCGTTTTCTCCTTAAACTCAGAATTCTCTGAGTTAAGCCTTTCCTTGAGTTATGTAGGAGCTTTTATCCTTTGTATTAAGTCAAAATGAGCTAGTTATGGCTCATGATGAGGTTCTCATCATACCCCCATGCCTAGCTTTTGCTAGTCCCTTAGCAAAAACTTAAGGTTTCAACCCTTATTCTAGACCATGAAGTTCTTAATAGCTTCAGATAAGTGCTTTTTCATTTGAGCTTAGATTAGGTTAGAATGCTGACCATAGACCTAAAAGGTACTCTAGTACCAATCAAGATCCAAATCTGTCTAGCCTTAGCCTCAGTCCTTAGCAAAGGTTTTTAAGGCCCACAAGAACTAACCTAAGGTTTATTGGACTTTGTGGTTAAAGTACCCGTGCTTGAAATGATTTTAGCCCTGGCTCAGTTCGTAGTGCGTTTTGTAAGAGAGAGAGAAAATTATTCTGTTTGGAGTGTTTTCTCTCTCTTTTTCTTTTTAGTTCTAGCCTAGGATTGGCTTTTCAACACGGTCTGTATCAGATTCCTTGCTCCCATCATCAATCCTCAAGGGTTCCTGGCAATCGATGCTTCGAGATAGCACCGCCCATGGCAACCCCTGGAACCCTGGCTATTGAGATTTTGAGATAATCCCATCCATGGTGTTCCGTGGCCGAATCCAGACCCTGGCAATTGACACTTCGAGATAATGCCATCCATGGTATCTGAATCAGCAGAGTGCTTACATGCCCCCAGTAGGATATGTAAATATCCTAAGAGACAAGCACCGAGGAGATGATATTTTGTTACGCATCTTCGAGGGGATTTCCCGCCTCTCCGCGTTGGGAACTCGTCCAAATCAACTTGTGTTGATCGGCCGCTCCTACTCTAGGTGTTCTTTTCATAATTTTGCGACGCTTCTGCGTGATTTTGATTTTTACGCTTACTGAACCAGGCTGTGTGTGAGGTTAGGGTGCTTAGGTTACTAAGTCCCGTAAACCAAAAATTAGTTAACGAGGCCAAATACTTCCTAAGCCTTAGACCTAATACTTCAGCTTTTCATTTTCCTCAACCTCTTGAGGAGTGTCCAGATCTTAATGGGTACTAAGAGTCTATTCAAGAATGCCTAAGGTTTGCGTTCTTACTAATCTCATTATGCACTTTTCAGTTATTTTCTTGAATGAGGTCTAGAACTTAGGTTAATTCCTTAGTTCCTTACTAATGACTATCACCTTTTCTCATAATTTTGTGCTCCTTTTTCATTTTGTTTCTTTTCTCCTTCTTCACAAAATTTCCTTCTCCTCTTTTCCTTTTATTCTTTTTCGAAAAATTTTTAATTTTTATGGTGTTTTTGGCATATGTGAATTTTTTGTTTGAAACCTTTTCTTACAAGTTTTTGCACTTTCATACCCCCCATGCCTAAGATTTGCAATGTCCTCATTGTAACCTAGGGGTTTTTATTCAACTAAGTTCATACATTAGGACAGCTGTTTTGATGAGTGAATGGGTCGCGGTGGCTGTTGTGAACGATTTCTAATCTCAGATGC
This sequence comes from Thalassia testudinum, assembly GCA_037157565.1. NCBI lineage: Eukaryota > Viridiplantae > Streptophyta > Magnoliopsida > Alismatales > Hydrocharitaceae > Thalassia > Thalassia testudinum. The sequence goes on along the minus strand of JAZHRO010000018.1, from coordinate 50,509,186 downwards.
AAGCACCTGAGGTGGAGTCGGCTGTCCTAAAGTGTGAACTTCAAGTGCAAAAAGGTGTCAGAACAAGTTTCAGGTTTTCAAAGAGAATGACAGGCTGCCTCCCGTTGAGCGCTAAATTTGATGCCTTCAGCCAAGCGGGAAATGCGATGGAGAGGGGATGGTCAAATCAGCGGAGTTTTGTAAGACAAGCACCTTGATTAAGAGCCTGGTTGGTCCAACCAGGTGCTTGTTCAGATCAACAGGCTGATGATGCAGCCCAAACCCAATCAATCTGGTGGGTTGATAGATGTGGATAAAAAGGTGTGGAACCCACCATATACTATGAAGCTCAGATAGATGTGGAAGTGTAAACGCAGGGTTTGGCTGAGTCGAATCAGCCTGGTCAGAGTAGGGACCCGTAGAATAATCAGTGATTGATGCAGGAACCCTACAGGGGTGATCAGAGAATGATAGAGTATGGTATGTAGTCTGATCAATGTTCGAAATCCGATGTGGAAATGCAATCGGCTCGGTGAGAGGTGAATCTGAATAGAAATTGAGTCCGGTTGCGGGTCGGGGTTTGGAAGAGGTTTTGATCTGTTCTGTGTGTGCGGATGAGGTGGCCATTGTGTACGAGGGCTCTTCTAGAAACAGATGATAGGTGGTTTTCTGTAGAGAGTCCTCTGGGTAACTATCAAATGCCTGAAGAGTGTCTGTAGGATGAAAGAAATCGGATTCGAGAAAAAATTTGGATTCTTGGTTGCAATCACTCTTGGCATTTTCTGTTTTTGGTTCCTGAGGATCGAAAATGAATGATTCTGTGTTATCAGTGATCTCAGGAATCAGGACCTCAGAGTCGGAGTCAGAGTCATGTGAACTGAGGTTGTAGATGGGCCTGGCGTGTTCAGGAAGGAAAGTTTCTCCGTGATTATAGTTAGATCTGAAATTGTCCGAGAGTTGGCGAAAATGAGATTCATGATCATGAATTCCACCACAGCAAAAATTATCAGATGTGGAATTAGCAGCCTGACTGGGGTCTAGCCTATATGTCAATTCTGGGCTCGAAAAGGTATTCTGTCTAGGCTCAAGCTCCAAGCTGGTAGGATAGACCCAATTGAAATTCAACTCGTCCAACTCCTCAATCTCTGTATCATAAATTGGCATGACTTTCGAAAAATCGATCAGATTTTCTGAAGATGTTGGAGAGGGATATTCATCAAATAGAGGCCCAGAATCATATTCTGCAAAAATTTGATCTTTCTCAAAAGGGGCCTCATAATCTTCCCAATAAGTTTCAGATCTAGGTTCTAGGCTTAGGATGTGGGTTGAAAAAAACGTCGGGGCAACCGGGTTTTGTTATAACGTTGTAGTAAAGCCGGTTATTACCAACATTTCAAATATAAATTTTTTACTCGGAAAATGAAAGAGTTCCCGAGGTCGAACTCAGGGAGCAAGTCGTATTCTAGAGATATACATGTTTCTTTTACAAAATAAAGAGAGAGGGAAAGAATTTGTTGTGATGTTCTTCTTTCTTTCTGTTTCTTCAGATCTCCTTCTTCTTCTTCCTTGGTTTCTGCTATGGTGATAATCTTCTTCTGCAATGGTGATGCTCTTCTTCTTCTTCCTGCTGTTCCTGCGTTGGTGATGTTTTTCTTTCTTCAGAGCTCCTTGTTCTTCTTCTTCTTTGGTTTTCTGCCTTGACCTCTCTTCTTCTTCTTCTGTAATCGTGGTGACCTCTCTTTTTTTTTTATGGCTGCAGAGCTTCTGCCTTCAGCTACTAAGTCTTCCTTCCTTCTTCTTCTGCTTTGGCCGTTGCTCTTCCTTCTTCTTCAGCCTGCCTTCTGTGTTGCTCTGGCTGCTGACTTTCCGTCGTCTGACCCGGTGCTTCGACGACTTAACTGAGCATTTGCTACAGTGCAGCTCCTTCTTCTTCTTCTTTGGCCTGCACTTCTTCTTCCGCGGGTCTTCTTCTTCTTTGGCCTGCACACTTCAGAGTTTTTCGTCAAGAGGCAAAACCTACTCTACCCCCCTCCCCCGCGTCTCTCTTTCTCTCTGAAATCACTCTTCGGAAGCTCTCCCAGAGCTACCGGGTAATCGGGTTCGGGTCAGGCCCGGGTCCAGGCCCACCGGCGTGCGGTGGTGGGCGAGGAGTGCAGGTCGGTTTAATCGGGTCGGGCCAGGTCCGCGGAGCGTGGTCACGGACGAGGCCGGGTCGGGTGAGAGGGACCTCACCCCGTGGTCAGGAGGCAGACAGCATAAGGCACTTTTTGCCTTTATGCGTCCGTGCGCCTCCGAGAAGTTCCGAGGTGGGACTAAATGTCCCACCCCAATTGAGCGCCCGTCGCGGAGGGAGCAGTGGGCGATCGTGGCTTCACGCGCGGCTTTCGCCCCATCTGCGAGCCTGGGACGTTTCGCGGAGACTCCCTGCGCAACCTGGGAGTTGCACCTGGGCGAAGGCGTGCCTGCACCTGCAGGTGAAGGAGCTCTGCCTGCTCAGTAATGGCGACGGCGGGCGAGTCACCTGGTCACAGAAGAACGGCCTCTCGGCCAAATCAGACAGGCGGGGGACCTTCGCCGTGGCACGGCGAAGGTGGTCAGGGGGTCTGCAGGGGGCGTGATGGAGCCAACAGGTCGTCCTAGGTCAAACTGTGAGCGAAGAAGTGGGTGTGTTCGGTGGATCTGCAGAGGGTGTTTGGTGGGAAGTGGAGGGGCGGAAGAGGATCAGGGTGAGGAGGCGGATGTTCTGCGGTGGTCGGCGAGCCGTGTGGGTCGCTGAGGTGATGGGCGCGGCTCGCCGGAGGGTGGTCGGAGGCGGAGAGGGTGAGGGTGAACAGGAGCGGTCGAGGGTTTAATTGACTAAATTGAAAGCGGGGAAAGAAAGAGGAGAAGAAGGGGAGTAGTTCTAACTTACTTGCAGGGACGAAGGGGGAGGAACAGGGCGACAGTCGTATCGACTGTCGCCGGAGAAGACGATGCTCAGGGAGAGGGGCGGCGGCGAGCAGAGAGCCGGAGAGGCGCCAGCTGGGTGCGGCGTGGCGCGGGAAGAGCAGGGGAGGAAGTCTCTGCTGCTGGTATTGCGGCAGAGCGAAGAGGTGGAGGGGGAGGAAGCCGCCGGAGCTGGTGAGCGTCTGCCGGAGGAAGAAGAGAAGAAAGCTGGGGGTTTTCTCCGTCAGATCCAGGCTGCCCTGGTCGGTGGAGTAGCGGGGGGTATTTATAGGGATGAAACAGGGAGGAAGGCAGAGGGAGACGACGTGTCTCCCTCGCCGGAGAATGGTCGGAATATGAACCCATACCGTCCGTGCGTTCGCACGGCCGGTATGGTGGGCTACAATGACCAGGGGGGTGCCCCTGCGACGGCTGACGACGCAGGGCACCCCCGGTATACTTGCCAGGTCCCCCACCTCACCCTGCGCGGCGCCATGCTCCGCGCAAGGTCGCCGGAGCATGGTGCTGGCAGGGTTTTGCAGGAGGGACCTGATTGCAAAGAACGAAGGAGAGTTAGGGGCTAAAATGCGAGGGTTCAAAAGTTGAGGGCCAAAGAGTAAATATATGAGGACCAAAGTGTGAAGTCGGTCAAGGAGGTTTCTTCTTAGGCTCAAGTTTTTATACATGACTAATTAGGACCTAAGGAATCTGATGGTGAATTTCATTTTCATATTAAACCTTGTTTGACCGGTCAATTTGCGCAAAAAACCCAAATTAAGTTATTAATTGGGCATGGTTCTCAATGTAGGTCAAAATGGGTTCTAAAGGCCAAATTGAAGGTTCTAAACCCTAGAGATTATTTTTCTATGAATTTTAGAGGGTTTATTCTATTTTTACTTTGCCTCGAACCTTGTGAATTGAAGTGGGTTGTTTTAGGGTTACAGATTATCATTTGGTTCCTTGGAAGTGCTGTAGCCCTTACTAGATCATCTCATCCCACTTTTATTCTTATTAAGCTATTTTGACCTGTGTTTGGGCCCTGAATTACCCTGTATGCAGATTATACTGGTAAAATTGCACTTTTACCCCTTATGACTGGTTTTCTTCTCAAACTCAGAATTCTCTAAGTTAAGCCTTTCCTTGAGATATGTAGGAGCTTTTATCCTTTGTATTGGGTCAAAATGAGCTAGTTATGGCTCATGATGAGGTTCTCATCATACCCCCATGCCTAGCTTTTGCTAGTCCCTTAGCAAAAACTTAAGGTTTCAACCCTTGTTCTAGACCATGAAGTTTTTAATGGTTTTAGATAAGTGCCTTTTTTATTTGAGCATAGATTAGGTTAGAATGCTGACCATAGGCCTAAAAGGTACTCTAGTACCAATCAAGATCCAAATCTGTCTAGCCTTAGCCTCAGTCTTTTAGCAAAGGTTTTTAAGGCCCGCAAGAACTAACCTAAGGTTTATTGGACTTCGTGGTTAAAGCACCCGTGCTTGAAATGATTTTAGCCCTGGCTCAGTTCGCAGTGCGTTTTGTAAGAGAGAGATAGAAAGTTTTTCTGTTTGGAGAGTTTTCTCTCTCTTTTTCTTTTTAGTTCTAGCCTAGGATTGGCTTTTCAACACGGTCTGTATCAGATTCCTTGCTCCCATCATCAATCCTCAAGGGTTCCTGGCGATCGATGCTTCGAGATAGCACCGCCCATGACAACCCCCGGAACCCTGGCTATTGAGATTTCGAGATAATCCCATCCATGGTATTCCGTGGCCGAATCCAGACCCTGGCAATTGACACTTCGAGATAATGCCATCCATGGAATCTGAACCAGCAGAGTGCTTACATGCCCCCCGTAGGATATGTAAATATCCTAAGAGACAAGCACCGAGGAGATGATATTTTGTTACGCATCTTCGAGGGGATTTCCCGCCTCTCCGCGCTGGGAACTCGTCCAAATCAACTTGTGTTGATCGGCCGTTCCTATTCTAGGTGTTCTTTTCAGATTTTTGCGACGCTTCTGCGTGATTCTGATTTTTACGCTTACTGAACCAGGCTGTGTGTGAGATTAGGGTGCTTAGGTTACTGAGTCCCGTAAACCAAAAATTAGTTAACGAGGCCGAATACTTCCTAAGCCTTAGACCTAATACTTCAGCTTTTCATTTTCCTCAACCTCTTGAGGAGTGTCCAGATCTTAATGGGTACTAAGAGTCTATTCAAGAATGCCTAAGGTTTGCATTCTTACTAATCTTATTGTGCACTTTTCAGTTATTTTCTTGAATGAGGTCTAGAACTTAGGTTAATTCCTTAGTTCCTTACTAATGACTATCACTTTTTCTCATAATTTTGTGCTCCTTTTTCATTTTGTTTCTTTTCTCCTTCACAAAATTTTCCTTCTCCTCTTCTCCTCTTATTCTTTTTCGAAGAATTTTTTTAATTTTTATGGTATTTTTTTTTTGGCATATGTGAATTTTTTGTTTGAAACCTTTTCTTACACGTTTTTGCACTTTCCTACCCCCCCATGCCTAAGATTTGCAATGTCCTCATTGTAACCTAGGGGGTCTTAGTTCATTCCTTAAGACAGAAATTTGGATGAGTGAATGGGTCGGGTTGAATTTTTGCGGACGATTTCAAATCCCAGATGCAAACATCTGAGTTGGGGTCGGCTGTCTACAAGGGTGAACTTCGAGTGCTGAAAGGTGTCAGAACAAGTTTCAGGTTTTCAAAGAGAATGACGGGCTGCCTCCCGTTAAGCGCTGAGTTTTACGCCATCGGCTGGGCGCAATAAGCTCAAGGGGAAAGGAGGATATAAGATGCCTCAGCCAAATCAGTAGAAGTTACATCAATGAACGGCTTGAGTCTTTGACCATTCACGATGAAAGGTTCAGAATCGTGGCTGAGTGGACTGATTTCGATTGCTCCATTTCCAAAAACCTGTCGGACCAAATATGGTCCGACCCACTTAGATCTCAGTTTTCCTGGGAAGAGTTTGAGTCGGGCATCAAAGAGTAGGACCTTTTGACCAGGATGAAAGATCTTTCTTGAGATGTGTTTGTCGTGGAAGGCTTTAACCCGCTCCTTGTAGATTTGCGAGTTCTCGTACGCGTCTATGTGCAATTCATCGATCTCGCTGATTTGGAGTTTTCTGTGGGTCCCAGCCTTAGAAAGATCTAGATTACAGTTCCGTACTGCCCAATAGGCTTTATGCTCCAGTTCGACGGGAAGGTGGCATGCCTTTCCGTACACCAGTCTAAAGGGAGACATGCCTAATTGGGTCTTGTGGGCGGTCCTATAGGCCCACAATGCTTCCGGAAGTCGGGACGACCAGTCCTTCCTGTCAGGTCGAACAGTGACTTGCAGGATTTTCTTGATCTCCCGATTAGACAGCTCAGCTAGACCATTAGTTTGGGGGTGGTAAGGAGTAGAGATTCGGTGAGACACCCCATATTTGGTCATCAGTGACCTAAACTGAGCATTTGTGAAATGGGTTCCCCCATCAGAGATTATTGCACGAGGAATCCCGAACCTTGAGAAAATGTGTTGATGAATGAATTTGAGAACGATTTTGTGATCACAGGTTCGGGTCGGTATGGCTTCGATCCATTTGGACACGTAGTCCACAGCCAACAGAATGTATTCGAAACCATCCGAAACAGGAAAGGGGCCCATAAAATCAATCCCCCAAACATCAAAGATTTCGCATACTAGAATCGGTTGCATAGGCATCATGTCGCGATGGCTCATGTTGCCCAAAGTCTGGCAACGACTGCATGCCTTGCAATGACTGTATGCGTCTTTGAACAGTGTGGGCCAGTAAAAGCCGCACTGGAGGACTTTTGATGCGGTTTTATGCCCGGCAAAATGGCCACCGCATGCCTGGTCATGGCAGAAAGAGAGGATATTGTTGACTTCCCCTTCCGGGACACATCTCCGGATGATCTGATCGGCACCTATGCGGAAGAGGTACGGGTCTTCCCAAATGTAATACTTGGCATCGGAGCGTAATTTGTCTTTCTTGGCCTTCGGCCAATCGGACGGGGTCTGATGAGATGCCAAGTAATTTACAATATTAGCAAACCATGGAAGGCTAGTACCAATAGTCAGCAGGTGCTCATCGGGAAAATGCTCAGTGATGGGTCCGGAAGGGTCTATCATTTCAGAAGGAAGACGGGACAAGTGATCAGCTACCACGTTTTGTTTTCCCGCTTTATCGCGAATCTCGAGGTCAAATTCTTGCAACAGCAAGATCCATCGGATCAATCGAGGTTTCGCGTCCTTCTTTGCAAGGAGATGCCTCACAGCCGTGTGATCCGAGTATATGATGACATGGGAACCCAGAAGGTACGATCTGAACTTCTCTAGGGCAAATACTACAGCTAGCAGCTCTTTCTCAGTAACTGTATAGTTACGCTGAGCCTCATCGAGTGTTTTGCTGGCGTAGTAAATGACCACAGGTTTCTTGTCATTTTTCTGCCCCAAAACCGCTCCTACAGCGAAGTCGGATGCATCACACATGATCTCAAAGGGTTGAGACCAATCAGGGGACTGTAGGATCGGGGCTTGGGTGACTCGGTCACGCAGGATTTCAAATGCTTGAGTGCATTCCTTGGAGATTTCGAAGGGAACATCCTTGGAGAGAAGAGTGGTCAGGGGGCGTGCGATTTTTGAAAAATCAGGGATAAATCGTCGATAAAAATCGACATGCCCTAAAAAGGATCGGATGTCCCTGATCGAGCTAGGCATAGGAAGGTGAGAAATCAGATTAACCTTAGCTCGATCCACTTGGATACCTTTCTCCGAAATTGAGTGTCCCAGGACAATTCCCTCAGGCACCATGAAATGGCTCTTTTCCCAGGAAAGGACCAAATTCACGTCGATGCACCGCCTGAGTATCTGGACCAAGTGTTGGAGGCAATCGTCGAATGATGCTCCGAAAACTGAAAAGTCATCCATGAAGACTTCCAGATAATCACCTACCATATCTGAGAATATGGCAAGCATGCATCGCTGAAAAGTAGCGGGTGCATTGCAAAGACCGAAAGGCATCCTTCGGAAAGCGTATGTTCCGAAGGGGCAGGTGAACGTGGTCTTTTCTTGGTCCTCAGGATGGATTGCCACCTGGTTATAACCGGAGTACCCGTCAAGAAAGCAGAAGAACCTATTTCCCGCTAGTTTTTCGAGAATTTGATCAATGAAGGGTAGTGGGAAATGATCCTTCTTCGTGGAGGAATTGAGTCGACGGTAATCTATACAGACTCTCCACGAGTTGGCTAATCGGGTAGGAATGATTTCTCCGGTCTCAGTCGTTATAGTGGTGAGTCCTGCCTTCTTAGGCACGACCTGAATTGGGCTCACCCAACGACTATCGGAGATCGGGTAGATGATCCCGGCATCTAACCACTTGATGATCTCCTTTTTCACGACCTCCTGCAGATTGGGGTTTAAGCGTCTCTGCATTTCACGAGAAGGTCGTGTGCCCTCTTCTGAATAGATATGATGAGTACAATAAGAGGGACTTATTCCAGTCAAATCATCGAGGGTCCATCCGATGGCTCTGCGATGTTGCTGGAGGACAACAATCAGACGGGATTCCTGTTCAGGACTGAGGTTGGAATTGATGATCACAGGAAGGGTCTGATTAGAACCCAAAAAGATGTATTTCAAATGAGCAGGAAGGGGTTTCAGTTCGAGGATGGGGTTTTCAGCAGCAGCGGGTGGTTCAGTATAGATGTGAGGTTCAAGGGTGGGAGTTACTGGGTTGTTCACATCTGGATTTGACTCCTCTGTTTGCGGGTCAAGATCCTTCTGTGGTTGATGAGGAATACTCAAGTCATTCTGGAGGTGTGATTCATCAACCAAAGTCTTGATGTCACAAATTTGCTCGATGACGCCGCAATTAATTCCTTGTTGGGCCTTAAATATATCAATTTTCAGTGTTTGATCTCCAAACTTAAGCTCTATTTGGCCCTCCTCACAGCTGATGTTGGCTCTAGCAGTAGCCAAGAAAGGTCTCCCTAGAATGATTGGTGTATCCCTAGGGTTCTCAGGTGCATCCATGTCTAAGACTATAAAGTCCACTGGAAAATAGAAATCCCGCACTCTCACGATAACATCCTCGAGAATCCCTTTTGGTGACTTTATAGATCGATCTGCTAATTGTAATGTCACCTCGGTTGGTTTCAGCTCAGATTCTTCCAGATGGTCAAGTAAGGATGTGGGTATCAGATTTATAGATGCACCTAAGTCTAACAATGCTCTATCAAATTGGGTACCACCTATCTTACAGGAGATCAGGGGAGTTCCAGGATCTTTTGCCTTGGGTGGGAGTCTACTAAGGATTACAGAGCTGGCTTGCTCTGACAGAACAATTGGGCTCCCTCCCTTGGTTCGCGACTTACGCTGGGGTGTACATATATTCTTTAGAAATCGTGCGTAAGCTGGTACGTGGTGGATTGCATCCATCAAGGGGATGTTTATGTGGACCTGCTCAAAGAGCTTGACCAGGTCCTCCTCAGGGGCCACGGGTTTGGTGGTCTTCTTTCCCTTGGTCAGGGCCTCGGGAAACGGGATCTTGGTTGGTTCCTCTAGGATAGGTCCAGGTTGTGGGTCTGGAACAGCGGTACCTTGGCTAACTATCCTAGGGTCATGGTTATCAGGCTGGGAGTGGTTTGGATAATGCGGGTCCTGAGTTGTCTTACCACTACGTGTTGTTACAGAATTTAATCCGGCCTGATTTTGGTTTGGGTTTGGTAGGAGGGGTGGCTGCTGCTGAAATCCCGCACGCGAAGTTGAGGCTTCCATCTCGTCTGGAGATGGGACAGTAGGGGCCTGATAAATCCATTGAGCGTGGCCTAAATTTGGATTCATAACGCGCTTCTGGGTTGGCACGTTATTTGGGTTAGGAAGAGGTTGGGAAGGGAGTGTGCCTGGCTGGCGAGAATTTGCCAACTGGGCCAGCTGAGTTTTAACTTCAGTAAGCTCGTCCTTGTGCTGTTTTTGAATGGCCGCATTCGATTTTTGAATGTCAGCCAGAGTCTGAAGGATTAAGGACATTTGATCTTGATTTGGCCCCGATGGATAAGTAGGGTTGGGCCGAGGCTGAGGCGGCTGGTAGTGATGAGAGGGCTGTGGGCGGGACTGAAAAGGTGGTCTTTGGGTTTGGGGATTTCCCGCCCACTGAAAATTGGGATGGTTTCGCCATCCAGGGTTGTAAGTGTTGGAGAATGGGTCGTTCTGGATGGCGTTGAGGTCCTCGCAGGTCTGAGGAACCTCCTGAGAATCAGGGAAAGGAGGAATGGAGTTCCCCCGGCTGGTGAAGAAAGGATCGGATGATCTTCCAGTCCAAGAATCAGATGGGGATGGATATGGATCCATCCCAAGGGAGGATCGGTGGAGGATGTTTTGCACAGTCTCCTGTGTGGAAGGAGGTTGTGCAAAGGAGTTACGCGCAGAGGTGGCTCGCTGCAAGTGCTGAGTCAGCTCATCCACCTTCTTTTCAATGATTGAGACCTTGTCCAATCGACTGGCCATTAATTCCAGGTCGACTGATGCGGACAGGTCCTGCGTCTCATGTGCTCCCTTAAGATTCGTCGCTACGCGGGTATTCGTCCTGTCGAATAATCCCATGGAGTCATTGTTGATGGAGTTCTCGCACATGTTTTCGAGAATCTCCCATACGGTGTCTTCATGTTGACCCATGATGTTTCCTCCGCAGGTTGCATTGACGAAAAGGCGGATGTCCTCACGGAGTCCCTGGTAAAAAGATTGGACTTGTTCCCATTTAGGAACTCCGTGATGGGGGCACTTCCTCATGAGATCCTGAAAACGATCCCATGCCTCATGGAGAGGTTCTCCTAATTGTTGAGTGAAGTGTGTAATCTGATGGCGCAAGGCGTTGGTCCGACCAACGGGAAAGAACTTTTTCAAGAACTCGGATTGAAGTTCTTCCCAAGTGTTGATCGGCCGGGTCTGAGTTTGATACCAATGGGCGGCCTTGTCCATAAGAGAAAAGGAGAACATCTTCATGAGAAGAATATCCCGATTTTGCGCATCTGATCCAAAAGTGTGGGCCAGATGCTTTAGCTGTTTGATGTGCTGGAAGGGATCTTCAGAATTAAGCCCATGGAATTTAGGTATAGCATGAATCATGTTGGGCTTTAGTTCGGAATCAGGTCCTCCAATCGGGATTCTGACTCGAGGCTCAATGGCCACCGCAGCAGGATTGTAGTGGTCCCGCATCATAGGACGCTGTGGTGGGTGCACGAAGTTTTGGAAGAGGTCATTGAGTCGCTGGAGCTGGTGTTCCAGATTATTTTCTTCCTCAACTGGCTGAGCCATGATGGGGGAAGAAGAAGAACTTGGTTCTGAATCAGAAGAGAGAATAATGTGAGGGTGTTGCTGCACAAATACGGGCGTCGAGGCTTGGCCTTGACGAGAGCGAATTTCTAATGGAGGTCTTAAGGGTGGTCTTAGAGACCTCCTTCCGTACATGCACAGTTGGGAGAGGTAAGTTTAGAAGGTGCTGGACCCAATCAAGACACCCAAAAATGTGTTGGGTGACTATAGAGGTGCGGGGCAGATGGACCCCTTGATCAGAAAGATCGTCCACCTGAGAATTACCTGGGCAGCCAGAGAGGGAGAGTCCCGCGAAGACCCCTACACGGTAGAGCGTCCCCACGGGTTACAGGGTTTCCCCCACCCGACCTCTCTTGTCACTGCGGTTCCAGGTAGACCAGAATGGGGATCTTGACCTCTTAAGTCTACCAATTTTAAGATCAGGGTGCTTAAGGTTTCACTTGAACTTTAGTCTTTTTAAGTGCAAAGAGTGACCTAATTTAAGGTTGGTTAACCCAAAGGGGTCAACTTTACCTCTTGTTTTCTTTGAGAGCTTTTTGGGTCCTTTCTTTTAGGGTTCAAGTGTTTAGAGAGAGCCAATTGTTTAGGATTTTTTTTGTTAATTATTTTCAATCAATGGCTTGGGCACACCTCTTTTGGATTTCCTCAATTCTTGATTAAGGGGTGTGTCTCTACTGAAATCCTAATGTTTGACCTTATGTTGGCTCTACTTGGTCCATTTAACTCTTTGTTGGGCAATTAGGGCTCAAGCAAGAATGTGTTAGCCCTTAAATACCCTTAATAGTGTGCAGGAGTGATGAGTTGAAAACATGCAACTTTTTATGGTTACTAAGTATGGAAGACAGGTTAGCCCTATATTGCTTGTTTCTTTTTCTTTTCTTCCTCTTTAGAGTGTAGGGGTTAATAATGAGAGAAAAGATTTACCTGTCTTCGGAGTGGTTGTGTGGTTGCTTGTCTTCCTGTAGCTGCACAAAAGAGAGGAGATTATCAGAACTTAAAAGAAACAGGAATGTTTACCTCTAGAATAGCCGTTGCTCCCCGGCAACGGCGCCAAAATGAAAAAAAACGTCGGGGCAACCGGGTTTTGTTATAACGTTGTAGTAAAGCCGGTTATTACCAACATTTCAAATATAAATTTTTTACTCGGAAAATGAAAGAGTTCCCGAGGTCGAACTCAGGGAGCAAGTCGTATTCTAGAGATATACATGTTTCTTTTACAAAATAAAGAGAGAGGGAAAGAATTTGTTGTGATGTTCTTCTTTCTTTCTGTTTCTTCAGATCTCCTTCTTCTTCTTCCTTGGTTTCTGCTATGGTGATAATCTTCTTCTGCAATGGTGATGCTCTTCTTCTTCTTCCTGCTGTTCCTGCGTTGGTGATGTTTTTCTTTCTTCAGAGCTCCTTGTTCTTCTTCTTCTTTGGTTTTCTGCCTTGACCTCTCTTCTTCTTCTTCTGTAATCGTGGTGACCTCTCTTTTTTTTTTATGGCTGCAGAGCTTCTGCCTTCAGCTACTAAGTCTTCCTTCCTTCTTCTTCTGCTTTGGCCGTTGCTCTTCCTTCTTCTTCAGCCTGCCTTCTGTGTTGCTCTGGCTGCTGACTTTCCGTCGTCTGACCCGGTGCTTCGACGACTTAACTGAGCATTTGCTACAGTGCAGCTCCTTCTTCTTCTTCTTTGGCCTGCACTTCTTCTTCCGCGGGTCTTCTTCTTCTTTGGCCTGCACACTTCAGAGTTTTTCGTCAAGAGGCAAAACCTACTCTACCCCCCTCCCCCGCGTCTCTCTTTCTCTCTGAAATCACTCTTCGGAAGCTCTCCCAGAGCTACCGGGTAATCGGGTTCGGGTCAGGCCCGGGTCCAGGCCCACCGGCGTGCGGTGGTGGGCGAGGAGTGCAGGTCGGTTTAATCGGGTCGGGCCAGGTCCGCGGAGCGTGGTCACGGACGAGGCCGGGTCGGGTGAGAGGGACCTCACCCCGTGGTCAGGAGGCAGACAGCATAAGGCACTTTTTGCCTTTATGCGTCCGTGCGCCTCCGAGAAGTTCCGAGGTGGGACTAAATGTCCCACCCCAATTGAGCGCCCGTCGCGGAGGGAGCAGTGGGCGATCGTGGCTTCACGCGCGGCTTTCGCCCCATCTGCGAGCCTGGGACGTTTCGCGGAGACTCCCTGCGCAACCTGGGAGTTGCACCTGGGCGAAGGCGTGCCTGCACCTGCAGGTGAAGGAGCTCTGCCTGCTCAGTAATGGCGACGGCGGGCGAGTCACCTGGTCACAGAAGAACGGCCTCTCGGCCAAATCAGACAGGCGGGGGACCTTCGCCGTGGCACGGCGAAGGTGGTCAGGGGGTCTGCAGGGGGCGTGATGGAGCCAACAGGTCGTCCTAGGTCAAACTGTGAGCGAAGAAGTGGGTGTGTTCGGTGGATCTGCAGAGGGTGTTTGGTGGGAAGTGGAGGGGCGGAAGAGGATCAGGGTGAGGAGGCGGATGTTCTGCGGTGGTCGGCGAGCCGTGTGGGTCGCTGAGGTGATGGGCGCGGCTCGCCGGAGGGTGGTCGGAGGCGGAGAGGGTGAGGGTGAACAGGAGCGGTCGAGGGTTTAATTGACTAAATTGAAAGCGGGGAAAGAAAGAGGAGAAGAAGGGGAGTAGTTCTAACTTACTTGCAGGGACGAAGGGGGAGGAACAGGGCGACAGTCGTATCGACTGTCGCCGGAGAAGACGATGCTCAGGGAGAGGGGCGGCGGCGAGCAGAGAGCCGGAGAGGCGCCAGCTGGGTGCGGCGTGGCGCGGGAAGAGCAGGGGAGGAAGTCTCTGCTGCTGGTATTGCGGCAGAGCGAAGAGGTGGAGGGGGAGGAAGCCGCCGGAGCTGGTGAGCGTCTGCCGGAGGAAGAAGAGAAGAAAGCTGGGGGTTTTCTCCGTCAGATCCAGGCTGCCCTGGTCGGTGGAGTAGCGGGGGGTATTTATAGGGATGAAACAGGGAGGAAGGCAGAGGGAGACGACGTGTCTCCCTCGCCGGAGAATGGTCGGAATATGAACCCATACCGTCCGTGCGTTCGCACGGCCGGTATGGTGGGCTACAATGACCAGGGGGGTGCCCCTGCGACGGCTGACGACGCAGGGCACCCCCGGTATACTTGCCAGGTCCCCCACCTCACCCTGCGCGGCGCCATGCTCCGCGCAAGGTCGCCGGAGCATGGTGCTGGCAGGGTTTTGCAGGAGGGACCTGATTGCAAAGAACGAAGGAGAGTTAGGGGCTAAAATGCGAGGGTTCAAAAGTTGAGGGCCAAAGAGTAAATATATGAGGACCAAAGTGTGAAGTCGGTCAAGGAGGTTTCTTCTTAGGCTCAAGTTTTTATACATGACTAATTAGGACCTAAGGAATCTGATGGTGAATTTCATTTTCATATTAAACCTTGTTTGACCGGTCAATTTGCGCAAAAAACCCAAATTAAGTTATTAATTGGGCATGGTTCTCAATGTAGGTCAAAATGGGTTCTAAAGGCCAAATTGAAGGTTCTAAACCCTAGAGATTATTTTTCTATGAATTTTAGAGGGTTTATTCTATTTTTACTTTGCCTCGAACCTTGTGAATTGAAGTGGGTTGTTTTAGGGTTACAGATTATCATTTGGTTCCTTGGAAGTGCTGTAGCCCTTACTAGATCATCTCATCCCACTTTTATTCTTATTAAGCTGTTTTGACCTGTGTTTGGGCCCTGAATTACCCTGTATGCAGATTATACTGGTAAAATTGCACTTTTACCCCTTATGACTGGTTTTCTTCTCAAACTCAGAATTCTCTAAGTTAAGCCTTTCCTTGAGATATGTAGGAGCTTTTATCCTTTGTATTGGGTCAAAATGAGCTAGTTATGGCTCATGATGAGGTTCTCATCATACCCCCATGCCTAGCTTTTGCTAGTCCCTTAGCAAAAACTTAAGGTTTCAACCCTTGTTCTAGACCATGAAGTTTTTAATGGTTTTAGATAAGTGCCTTTTTTATTTGAGCATAGATTAGGTTAGAATGCTGACCATAGGCCTAAAAGGTACTCTAGTACCAATCAAGATCCAAATCTGTCTAGCCTTAGCCTCAGTCTTTTAGCAAAGGTTTTTAAGGCCCGCAAGAACTAACCTAAGGTTTATTGGACTTCGTGGTTAAAGCACCCGTGCTTGAAATGATTTTAGCCCTGGCTCAGTTCGCAGTGCGTTTTGTAAGAGAGAGATAGAAAGTTTTTCTGTTTGGAGAGTTTTCTCTCTCTTTTTCTTTTTAGTTCTAGCCTAGGATTGGCTTTTCAACACGGTCTGTATCAGATTCCTTGCTCCCATCATCAATCCTCAAGGGTTCCTGGCGATCGATGCTTCGAGATAGCACCGCCCATGACAACCCCCGGAACCCTGGCTATTGAGATTTCGAGATAATCCCATCCATGGTATTCCGTGGCCGAATCCAGACCCTGGCAATTGACACTTCGAGATAATGCCATCCATGGAATCTGAACCAGCAGAGTGCTTACATGCCCCCCGTAGGATATGTAAATATCCTAAGAGACAAGCACCGAGGAGATGATATTTTGTTACGCATCTTCGAGGGGATTTCCCGCCTCTCCGCGCTGGGAACTCGTCCAAATCAACTTGTGTTGATCGGCCGTTCCTATTCTAGGTGTTCTTTTCAGATTTTTGCGACGCTTCTGCGTGATTCTGATTTTTACGCTTACTGAACCAGGCTGTGTGTGAGATTAGGGTGCTTAGGTTACTGAGTCCCGTAAACCAAAAATTAGTTAACGAGGCCGAATACTTCCTAAGCCTTAGACCTAATACTTCAGCTTTTCATTTTCCTCAACCTCTTGAGGAGTGTCCAGATCTTAATGGGTACTAAGAGTCTATTCAAGAATGCCTAAGGTTTGCATTCTTACTAATCTTATTGTGCACTTTTCAGTTATTTTCTTGAATGAGGTCTAGAACTTAGGTTAATTCCTTAGTTCCTTACTAATGACTATCACTTTTTCTCATAATTTTGTGCTCCTTTTTCATTTTGTTTCTTTTCTCCTTCACAAAATTTTCCTTCTCCTCTTCTCCTCTTATTCTTTTTCGAAGAATTTTTTTAATTTTTATGGTATTTTTTTTTTGGCATATGTGAATTTTTTGTTTGAAACCTTTTCTTACACGTTTTTGCACTTTCCTACCCCCCCATGCCTAAGATTTGCAATGTCCTCATTGTAACCTAGGGGGTCTTAGTTCATTCCTTAAGACAGAAATTTGGATGAGTGAATGGGTCGGGTTGAATTTTTGCGGACGATTTCAAATCCCAGATGCAAACATCTGAGTTGGGGTCGGCTGTCTACAAGGGTGAACTTCGAGTGCTGAAAGGTGTCAGAACAAGTTTCAGGTTTTCAAAGAGAATGACGGGCTGCCTCCCGTTAAGCGCTGAGTTTTACGCCATCGGCTGGGCGCAATAAGCTCAAGGGGAAAGGAGGATATAAGATGCCTCAGCCAAATCAGTAGAAGTTACATCAATGAACGGCTTGAGTCTTTGACCATTCACGATGAAAGGTTCAGAATCGTGGCTGAGTGGACTGATTTCGATTGCTCCATTTCCAAAAACCTGTCGGACCAAATATGGTCCGACCCACTTAGATCTCAGTTTTCCTGGGAAGAGTTTGAGTCGGGCATCAAAGAGTAGGACCTTTTGACCAGGATGAAAGATCTTTCTTGAGATGTGTTTGTCGTGGAAGGCTTTAACCCGCTCCTTGTAGATTTGCGAGTTCTCGTACGCGTCTATGTGCAATTCATCGATCTCGCTGATTTGGAGTTTTCTGTGGGTCCCAGCCTTAGAAAGATCTAGATTACAGTTCCGTACTGCCCAATAGGCTTTATGCTCCAGTTCGACGGGAAGGTGGCATGCCTTTCCGTACACCAGTCTAAAGGGAGACATGCCTAATTGGGTCTTGTGGGCGGTCCTATAGGCCCACAATGCTTCCGGAAGTCGGGACGACCAGTCCTTCCTGTCAGGTCGAACAGTGACTTGCAGGATTTTCTTGATCTCCCGATTAGACAGCTCAGCTAGACCATTAGTTTGGGGGTGGTAAGGAGTAGAGATTCGGTGAGACACCCCATATTTGGTCATCAGTGACCTAAACTGAGCATTTGTGAAATGGGTTCCCCCATCAGAGATTATTGCACGAGGAATCCCGAACCTTGAGAAAATGTGTTGATGAATGAATTTGAGAACGATTTTGTGATCACAGGTTCGGGTCGGTATGGCTTCGATCCATTTGGACACGTAGTCCACAGCCAACAGAATGTATTCGAAACCATCCGAAACAGGAAAGGGGCCCATAAAATCAATCCCCCAAACATCAAAGATTTCGCATACTAGAATCGGTTGCATAGGCATCATGTCGCGATGGCT
This sequence comes from Thalassia testudinum, assembly GCA_037157565.1. Lineage (NCBI taxonomy): Eukaryota > Viridiplantae > Streptophyta > Magnoliopsida > Alismatales > Hydrocharitaceae > Thalassia > Thalassia testudinum. The sequence continues at coordinate 50,491,554 of JAZHRO010000018.1, read as the reverse complement.
CATGTTGCCCAAAGTCTGGCAACGACTGCATGCCTTGCAATGACTGTATGCGTCTTTGAACAGTGTGGGCCAGTAAAAGCCGCACTGGAGGACTTTTGATGCGGTTTTATGCCCGGCAAAATGGCCACCGCATGCCTGGTCATGGCAGAAAGAGAGGATATTGTTGACTTCCCCTTCCGGGACACATCTCCGGATGATCTGATCGGCACCTATGCGGAAGAGGTACGGGTCTTCCCAAATGTAATACTTGGCATCGGAGCGTAATTTGTCTTTCTTGGCCTTCGGCCAATCGGACGGGGTCTGATGAGATGCCAAGTAATTTACAATATTAGCAAACCATGGAAGGCTAGTACCAATAGTCAGCAGGTGCTCATCGGGAAAATGCTCAGTGATGGGTCCGGAAGGGTCTATCATTTCAGAAGGAAGACGGGACAAGTGATCAGCTACCACGTTTTGTTTTCCCGCTTTATCGCGAATCTCGAGGTCAAATTCTTGCAACAGCAAGATCCATCGGATCAATCGAGGTTTCGCGTCCTTCTTTGCAAGGAGATGCCTCACAGCCGTGTGATCCGAGTATATGATGACATGGGAACCCAGAAGGTACGATCTGAACTTCTCTAGGGCAAATACTACAGCTAGCAGCTCTTTCTCAGTAACTGTATAGTTACGCTGAGCCTCATCGAGTGTTTTGCTGGCGTAGTAAATGACCACAGGTTTCTTGTCATTTTTCTGCCCCAAAACCGCTCCTACAGCGAAGTCGGATGCATCACACATGATCTCAAAGGGTTGAGACCAATCAGGGGACTGTAGGATCGGGGCTTGGGTGACTCGGTCACGCAGGATTTCAAATGCTTGAGTGCATTCCTTGGAGATTTCGAAGGGAACATCCTTGGAGAGAAGAGTGGTCAGGGGGCGTGCGATTTTTGAAAAATCAGGGATAAATCGTCGATAAAAATCGACATGCCCTAAAAAGGATCGGATGTCCCTGATCGAGCTAGGCATAGGAAGGTGAGAAATCAGATTAACCTTAGCTCGATCCACTTGGATACCTTTCTCCGAAATTGAGTGTCCCAGGACAATTCCCTCAGGCACCATGAAATGGCTCTTTTCCCAGGAAAGGACCAAATTCACGTCGATGCACCGCCTGAGTATCTGGACCAAGTGTTGGAGGCAATCGTCGAATGATGCTCCGAAAACTGAAAAGTCATCCATGAAGACTTCCAGATAATCACCTACCATATCTGAGAATATGGCAAGCATGCATCGCTGAAAAGTAGCGGGTGCATTGCAAAGACCGAAAGGCATCCTTCGGAAAGCGTATGTTCCGAAGGGGCAGGTGAACGTGGTCTTTTCTTGGTCCTCAGGATGGATTGCCACCTGGTTATAACCGGAGTACCCGTCAAGAAAGCAGAAGAACCTATTTCCCGCTAGTTTTTCGAGAATTTGATCAATGAAGGGTAGTGGGAAATGATCCTTCTTCGTGGAGGAATTGAGTCGACGGTAATCTATACAGACTCTCCACGAGTTGGCTAATCGGGTAGGAATGATTTCTCCGGTCTCAGTCGTTATAGTGGTGAGTCCTGCCTTCTTAGGCACGACCTGAATTGGGCTCACCCAACGACTATCGGAGATCGGGTAGATGATCCCGGCATCTAACCACTTGATGATCTCCTTTTTCACGACCTCCTGCAGATTGGGGTTTAAGCGTCTCTGCATTTCACGAGAAGGTCGTGTGCCCTCTTCTGAATAGATATGATGAGTACAATAAGAGGGACTTATTCCAGTCAAATCATCGAGGGTCCATCCGATGGCTCTGCGATGTTGCTGGAGGACAACAATCAGACGGGATTCCTGTTCAGGACTGAGGTTGGAATTGATGATCACAGGAAGGGTCTGATTAGAACCCAAAAAGATGTATTTCAAATGAGCAGGAAGGGGTTTCAGTTCGAGGATGGGGTTTTCAGCAGCAGCGGGTGGTTCAGTATAGATGTGAGGTTCAAGGGTGGGAGTTACTGGGTTGTTCACATCTGGATTTGACTCCTCTGTTTGCGGGTCAAGATCCTTCTGTGGTTGATGAGGAATACTCAAGTCATTCTGGAGGTGTGATTCATCAACCAAAGTCTTGATGTCACAAATTTGCTCGATGACGCCGCAATTAATTCCTTGTTGGGCCTTAAATATATCAATTTTCAGTGTTTGATCTCCAAACTTAAGCTCTATTTGGCCCTCCTCACAGCTGATGTTGGCTCTAGCAGTAGCCAAGAAAGGTTTCCCTAGAATGATTGGTGTATCCCTAGGGTTCTCAGGTGCATCCATGTCTAAGACTATAAAGTCCACTGGAAAATAGAAATCCCGCACTCTCACGATAACATCCTCGAGAATCCCTTTTGGTGACTTTATAGATCGATCTGCTAATTGTAATGTCACCTCGGTTGGTTTCAGCTCAGATTCTTCCAGATGGTCAAGTAAGGATGTGGGTATCAGATTTATAGATGCACCTAAGTCTAACAATGCTCTATCAAATTGGGTACCACCTATCTTACAGGAGATCAGGGGAGTTCCAGGATCTTTTGCCTTGGGTGGGAGTCTACTAAGGATTACAGAGCTGGCTTGCTCTGACAGAACAATTGGGCTCCCTCCCTTGGTTCGCGACTTACGCTGGGGTGTACATATATTCTTTAGAAATCGTGCGTAAGCTGGTACGTGGTGGATTGCATCCATCAAGGGGATGTTTATGTGGACCTGCTCAAAGAGCTTGACCAGGTCCTCCTCAGGGGCCACGGGTTTGGTGGTCTTCTTTCCCTTGGTCAGGGCCTCGGGAAACGGGATCTTGGTTGGTTCCTCTAGGATAGGTCCAGGTTGTGGGTCTGGAACAGCGGTACCTTGGCTAACTATCCTAGGGTCATGGTTATCAGGCTGGGAGTGGTTTGGATAATGCGGGTCCTGAGTTGTCTTACCACTACGTGTTGTTACAGAATTTAATCCGGCCTGATTTTGGTTTGGGTTTGGTAGGAGGGGTGGCTGCTGCTGAAATCCCGCACGCGAAGTTGAGGCTTCCATCTCGTCTGGAGATGGGACAGTAGGGGCCTGATAAATCCATTGAGCGTGGCCTAAATTTGGATTCATAACGCGCTTCTGGGTTGGCACGTTATTTGGGTTAGGAAGAGGTTGGGAAGGGAGTGTGCCTGGCTGGCGAGAATTTGCCAACTGGGCCAGCTGAGTTTTAACTTCAGTAAGCTCGTCCTTGTGCTGTTTTTGAATGGCCGCATTCGATTTTTGAATGTCAGCCAGAGTCTGAAGGATTAAGGACATTTGATCTTGATTTGGCCCCGATGGATAAGTAGGGTTGGGCCGAGGCTGAGGCGGCTGGTAGTGATGAGAGGGCTGTGGGCGGGACTGAAAAGGTGGTCTTTGGGTTTGGGGATTTCCCGCCCACTGAAAATTGGGATGGTTTCGCCATCCAGGGTTGTAAGTGTTGGAGAATGGGTCGTTCTGGATGGCGTTGAGGTCCTCGCAGGTCTGAGGAACCTCCTGAGAATCAGGGAAAGGAGGAATGGAGTTCCCCCGGCTGGTGAAGAAAGGATCGGATGATCTTCCAGTCCAAGAATCAGATGGGGATGGATATGGATCCATCCCAAGGGAGGATCGGTGGAGGATGTTTTGCACAGTCTCCTGTGTGGAAGGAGGTTGTGCAAAGGAGTTACGCGCAGAGGTGGCTCGCTGCAAGTGCTGAGTCAGCTCATCCACCTTCTTTTCAATGATTGAGACCTTGTCCAATCGACTGGCCATTAATTCCAGGTCGACTGATGCGGACAGGTCCTGCGTCTCATGTGCTCCCTTAAGATTCGTCGCTACGCGGGTATTCGTCCTGTCGAATAATCCCATGGAGTCATTGTTGATGGAGTTCTCGCACATGTTTTCGAGAATCTCCCATACGGTGTCTTCATGTTGACCCATGATGTTTCCTCCGCAGGTTGCATTGACGAAAAGGCGGATGTCCTCACGGAGTCCCTGGTAAAAAGATTGGACTTGTTCCCATTTAGGAACTCCGTGATGGGGGCACTTCCTCATGAGATCCTGAAAACGATCCCATGCCTCATGGAGAGGTTCTCCTAATTGTTGAGTGAAGTGTGTAATCTGATGGCGCAAGGCGTTGGTCCGACCAACGGGAAAGAACTTTTTCAAGAACTCGGATTGAAGTTCTTCCCAAGTGTTGATCGGCCGGGTCTGAGTTTGATACCAATGGGCGGCCTTGTCCATAAGAGAAAAGGAGAACATCTTCATGAGAAGAATATCCCGATTTTGCGCATCTGATCCAAAAGTGTGGGCCAGATGCTTTAGCTGTTTGATGTGCTGGAAGGGATCTTCAGAATTAAGCCCATGGAATTTAGGTATAGCATGAATCATGTTGGGCTTTAGTTCGGAATCAGGTCCTCCAATCGGGATTCTGACTCGAGGCTCAATGGCCACCGCAGCAGGATTGTAGTGGTCCCGCATCATAGGACGCTGTGGTGGGTGCACGAAGTTTTGGAAGAGGTCATTGAGTCGCTGGAGCTGGTGTTCCAGATTATTTTCTTCCTCAACTGGCTGAGCCATGATGGGGGAAGAAGAAGAACTTGGTTCTGAATCAGAAGAGAGAATAATGTGAGGGTGTTGCTGCACAAATACGGGCGTCGAGGCTTGGCCTTGACGAGAGCGAATTTCTAATGGAGGTCTTAAGGGTGGTCTTAGAGACCTCCTTCCGTACATGCACAGTTGGGAGAGGTAAGTTTAGAAGGTGCTGGACCCAATCAAGACACCCAAAAATGTGTTGGGTGACTATAGAGGTGCGGGGCAGATGGACCCCTTGATCAGAAAGATCGTCCACCTGAGAATTACCTGGGCAGCCAGAGAGGGAGAGTCCCGCGAAGACCCCTACACGGTAGAGCGTCCCCACGGGTTACAGGGTTTCCCCCACCCGACCTCTCTTGTCACTGCGGTTCCAGGTAGACCAGAATGGGGATCTTGACCTCTTAAGTCTACCAATTTTAAGATCAGGGTGCTTAAGGTTTCACTTGAACTTTAGTCTTTTTAAGTGCAAAGAGTGACCTAATTTAAGGTTGGTTAACCCAAAGGGGTCAACTTTACCTCTTGTTTTCTTTGAGAGCTTTTTGGGTCCTTTCTTTTAGGGTTCAAGTGTTTAGAGAGAGCCAATTGTTTAGGATTTTTTTTGTTAATTATTTTCAATCAATGGCTTGGGCACACCTCTTTTGGATTTCCTCAATTCTTGATTAAGGGGTGTGTCTCTACTGAAATCCTAATGTTTGACCTTATGTTGGCTCTACTTGGTCCATTTAACTCTTTGTTGGGCAATTAGGGCTCAAGCAAGAATGTGTTAGCCCTTAAATACCCTTAATAGTGTGCAGGAGTGATGAGTTGAAAACATGCAACTTTTTATGGTTACTAAGTATGGAAGACAGGTTAGCCCTATATTGCTTGTTTCTTTTTCTTTTCTTCCTCTTTAGAGTGTAGGGGTTAATAATGAGAGAAAAGATTTACCTGTCTTCGGAGTGGTTGTGTGGTTGCTTGTCTTCCTGTAGCTGCACAAAAGAGAGGAGATTATCAGAACTTAAAAGAAACAGGAATGTTTACCTCTAGAATAGCCGTTGCTCCCCGGCAACGGCGCCAAAATGAAAAAAAACGTCGGGGCAACCGGGTTTTGTTATAACGTTGTAGTAAAGCCGGTTATTACCAACATTTCAAATATAAATTTTTTACTCGGAAAATGAAAGAGTTCCCGAGGTCGAACTCAGGGAGCAAGTCGTATTCTAGAGATATACATGTTTCTTTTACAAAATAAAGAGAGAGGGAAAGAATTTGTTGTGATGTTCTTCTTTCTTTCTGTTTCTTCAGATCTCCTTCTTCTTCTTCCTTGGTTTCTGCTATGGTGATAATCTTCTTCTGCAATGGTGATGCTCTTCTTCTTCTTCCTGCTGTTCCTGCGTTGGTGATGTTTTTCTTTCTTCAGAGCTCCTTGTTCTTCTTCTTCTTTGGTTTTCTGCCTTGACCTCTCTTCTTCTTCTTCTGTAATCGTGGTGACCTCTCTTTTTTTTTTATGGCTGCAGAGCTTCTGCCTTCAGCTACTAAGTCTTCCTTCCTTCTTCTTCTGCTTTGGCCGTTGCTCTTCCTTCTTCTTCAGCCTGCCTTCTGTGTTGCTCTGGCTGCTGACTTTCCGTCGTCTGACCCGGTGCTTCGACGACTTAACTGAGCATTTGCTACAGTGCAGCTCCTTCTTCTTCTTCTTTGGCCTGCACTTCTTCTTCCGCGGGTCTTCTTCTTCTTTGGCCTGCACACTTCAGAGTTTTTCGTCAAGAGGCAAAACCTACTCTACCCCCCTCCCCCGCGTCTCTCTTTCTCTCTGAAATCACTCTTCGGAAGCTCTCCCAGAGCTACCGGGTAATCGGGTTCGGGTCAGGCCCGGGTCCAGGCCCACCGGCGTGCAGTGGTGGGCGAGGAGTGCAGGTCGGTTTAATCGGGTCGGGCCAGGTCCGCGGAGCGTGGTCACGGACGAGGCCGGGTCGGGTGAGAGGGACCTCACCCCGTGGTCAGGAGGCAGACAGCATAAGGCACTTTTTGCCTTTATGCGTCCGCGCGCCTCCGAGAAGTTCCGAGGTGGGACTAAATGTCCCACCCCAATTGAGCGCCCGTCGCGGAGGGAGCAGTGGGCGATCGTGGCTTCACGCGCGGCTTTCTCCCCATCTGCGAGCCTGGGACGTTTCGCGGAGACTCCCTGCGCAACCTGGGAGTTGCACCTGGGCGAAGGCGTGCCTGCACCTGCAGGTGAAGGAGCTCTGCCTGCTCAGTAATGGCGACGGCGGGCGAGTCACCTGGTCACAGAAGAACGGCCTCTCGGCCAAATCAGACAGGCGGGGGACCTTCGCCGTGGCACGGCGAAGGTGGTCAGGGGGTCTGCAGGGGGCGTGATGGAGCCAACAGGTCGTCCTAGGTCAAACTGTGAGCGAAGAAGTGGGTGTGTTCGGTGGATCTGCAGAGGGTGTTTGGTGGGAAGTGGAGGGGCGGAAGAGGATCAGGGTGAGGAGGCGGATGTTCTGCGGTGGTCGGCGAGCCGTGTGGGTCGCTGAGGTGATGGGCGCGGCTCGCCGGAGGGTGGTCGGAGGCGGAGAGGGTGAGGGTGAACAGGAGCGGTCGAGGATTTAATTGACTAAATTGAAAGCGGGGAAAGAAAGAGGAGAAGAAGGGGAGTAGTTCTAACTTACTTGCAGGGACGAAGGGGGAGGAACAGGGCGACAGTCGTATCGACTGTCGCCGGAGAAGACGATGCTCAGGGAGAGGGGCGGCGGCGAGCAGAGAGCCGGAGAGGCGCCAGCTGGGTGCGGCGTGGCGCGGGAAGAGCAGGGGAGGAAGTCTCTGCTGCTGGTATTGCGGCAGAGCGAAGAGGTGGAGGGGGAGGAAGCCGCCGGAGCTGGTGAGCGTCTGCCGGAGGAAGAAGAGAAGAAAGCTGGGGGTTTTCTCCGTCAGATCAAGGCTGCCCTGGTCGGTGGAGCAGCGGGGGGTATTTATAGGGATGAAACAGGGAGGAAGGCGGAGGGAGACGACGTGTCTCCCTCGCCGGAGAATGGTCGGAATATGAACCCATACCGTCCGTGCGTTCGCACGGCCAGTATGGTGGGCTACAATGACCAGGGGGGTGCCCCTGCGACGGCTGACGACGCAGGGCACCCCCGGTATACTTGCCAGGTCCCCCACCTCACCCTGCGCGGCGCCATGCTCCGCGCAAGGTCGCCGGAGCATGGTGCTGGCAGGGTTTTGCAGGAGGGACCTGATTGCAAAGAACGAAGGAGAGTTAGGGGCTAAAATGCGAGGGTTCAAAAGTTGAGGGCCAAAGAGTAAATATATGAGGACCAAATTGTGAAGTCGGTCAAGGAGGTTTCTTCTTAGGCTCAAGTTTTTATACATGACTAATTAGGACCTAAGGAATCTGATGGTGAATTTCATTTTCATATTAAACCTTGTTTGACCGGTCAATTTGCGCAAAAAACCCAAATTAAGTTATTAATTGGGCATGGTTCTCAATGTAGGTCAAAATGGGTTCTAAAGGCCAAATTGAAGGTTCTAAACCCTAGAGATTATTTTTCTATGAATTTTAGAGGGTTTATTCTATTTTTACTTTGCCTCGAACCTTGTGAATTGAAGTGGGTTGTTTTAGGGTTACAGATTATCATTTGGTTCCTTGGAAGTGCTGTAGCCCTTACTAGATCATCTCATCCCACTTTTATTCTTATTAAGCTGTTTTGACCTGTGTTTGGGCCCTGAATTACCCTGTATGCAGATTATACTGGTAAAATTGCACTTTTATCCCTTATGACTGGTTTTCTTCTCAAACTCAGAATTCTCTGAGTTAAGCCTTTCCTTGAGATATGTAGGAGCTTTTATCCTTTGTATTGGGTCAAAATGAGCTAGTTATGGCTCATGATGAGGTTCTCATCATGGGTAGAATTATTAGAACCTAAGTCCGAATAACCTTCGAGGGCCACCTTATCAAGATAAGGGGCGGAATTTATACCTTCAAAAGGTTCAGTTCTGATCTCATTATTGCAGGAGTTTTGGAATTCTAGGCTTGGCAATTCATGGTCGAAGTTTGGCTCATCATTGTGTTCTCCTGCAATATCCCAACCTAATTCAACATTGTCTTCTATCTGGGTTGGGATTTCACAACCACTTTGTGCCCCAGTCCCGAGATCTGGGAAACTGGATTGTTCCTTAATACTGTTCCAAGATGGTTCATCCTCTGTTTCTGGTATATACGGGTATTTTTGGTTGATAATTTGTTCTACTGATTTCATCATTTCTACCCGTTTCGTAAGGGCATCTTGGTGTTGTTCCCAAAGTACAGGATTTGTCAAGCATTGAAGGTATTCAGATTGGTGTAATTTTTCTATCTCAATGTATCCTGTCATGAGCATATCTCGGGTTGATCCTTTTGTAATTTCAGTCAATAGAATTTGGGCACAGTTTATGATGAAAGCTGTGGTTGTTGGGACATCAACCTGAATGTTTTTTTATTGGTGTTGAGGGTTTATATTTGATTTCATAGAATTCAAGGGCATCCCCAATCATCTTATCTTTCATGGATCTCAGATATTCAGGTTTTTTACATGGTAGTCTTGCTAGGTAATTAGGCTGCATCTTCGAATCAGGTGGTGGAATCAAGATAGAATCAGAAGTTTGAATTAATGGAAGAAGGGGACTTTGTTCAGAATCAGAGGAAAGAGGGGCTATGTGAATGATTTCTGCAAAAACAAGGGAGCCGAGGCTTAGCCTCGGGGAGAGTGAATTTCTATAGGAGGTTTCAAGGACCTCCTGCAAAATACTGAAGGACTGGATGAGATAAGCAGGTGCTGGACCCAATCAAGACACCCAAAAATTGTTGGGTGACTATAGAGGTGCAGGGCAGATGGACCCCTTGATCAGAAAGATCGTCCACCTGAGAATTACCTGGGCAGCCAGAGAGGGAGAGTCTCGCGAAGACCCCTACACGGTAGAGCATCCCCACGGGTTACAGGGTTTCCCCCACCCGACCTCTCTTGTCACTGCGGTTCCAGGTAGACCAGAATGGGGATCTTGACCTCTTAAGTCTACCAATTTTAGCTTAAGATCAGGGTGCTTAAAGTTACACTTGAACTCTTAAGCATTTTGAGTGAGAAAGTGACCTAATTTTAAGGTTGGTTGACCCAAGGGGTCAACTTTACCTCTTGTTCCTTTGAGAGCTTTTGGGTCCTTTCTTTTTGGGTTCAAGTGTTTAGAGAGCCAATTGTTTAGGGTTTCTCTGAATAAGTATGTTCAATCAATGGCTTAGGCACACTTCTTTTGGATTTTCTCCATTCTTGATTTAAGTAGTGTGTCTCTAAAACCCTAATGTTGAATCTTATGTTGGCTCTACTTGGTCCAGTTAGTTCTTTGTTGGGTAATTAGGGCTCAAGCAAGAATGTGTTAGCCCTTAAATACCCTTAATAGTGTGCAGGAATAATGGGTTGAAAACATGCAACTTTTTATGGTTACTAAGTATGGAAGACAGGTTAGCCCTATATTGCTTGTTCTTTTCTTCCTCTTTAGAGTTTAGGGGTTAATAGAGAGAGGAAAAATTACCTGTCCTCGGAGTGGTTGACGTGTGGTTGCTTGTCTTCTCGATTTTCTTGTATTTTTTTCTGCACAACAAAGGAGAGATTGTTAGCAATGTAAAAATAGGAATTTGATTATCTCTAGAATAGCCGTTGCTCCCCGGCAACGGCGCCAAAAACTGGTGGCGACCTTCCTCTATAGTTCTATTATTTCGTCGTAGTATAGTATAGAGAGAGGTGATTACCAGTTTAATACAATTTGTTACTCGGAAATAAAGAGTTCCCGAGGTCGAACTCAGGGAGCAAACTGTATTCTAGAGATACAAATTCTTATTACAAAAATAAAGAGAGAGAGAGAGTTTGTTGGCTTCTTTCTTCTTCTCCTCTTTTCTCTTTGCTTATCTTCTTCTGCTTGGCTCTTCTGCTTTATCTGCAGTAGTAGTGATGCTCTTCTTCTTCTTTCAGTTCTTGTTTCTGCTCGTCTCTTTCTTTTTCTTTTCCCTTGCGGTCCTATTCTTCTTCTTCTTCTTTCTTTCTTCTTTTCCTTTCTTCAGATCTTCTTCTTCTTGTGCTCTTCTTCTTCTTCAGAGTCTTCCTTGGCCTCTCTGTGTTCTCCTCTGCCTCGCCTTCCTTCTCCTTCTTTGCCTTCAGGACGTCGTCCGATTTTCCAATCAGACGACTTAAACCGCCGCTGCTACAGTGCCGCTCGGTGCTCCTCCTTCCTTCAGCTTTCGTCGGCCTTCTTCTCTGTTCAGCGGGCGTCTTTCTTCTTCTCTGCCTGCACACTTGCACAACTTGATCAGAGGGGCAAAACCTAATTCTACCCTCCCCCGCGTTTCTCTCTCACAGAAGCCGCTCTTAGGAAAGCTCTCCCAGAGCTGCCGGGTATTCAGGTACGGGTCGTGCCCGGGTCTAGGCCCACCGACGTGCGTGGTGGGCGAGAAGTGCAGGTCAGTCTAAGTCGGGTCGGGCCAGGTCCGCGAGGCGTGAGCGCGGACGAGACCGGGTAACCGGGCGGGTGAATGGGACCTCACCCCGTGTGCTGAGGCGATAAGCCTCCAGCACTTTTTCACTTTATACTGCTGTGCCTCTTCGGAGTCTTCCGAGGTGGGACTAAATGTCCCACCCCAATTTGGCGCCTGCGCGGAGGAAGCAGCTGGTAATCGCAGCTTTACGCGAGGCCTTCGCGCGAGGGATTCGCCTCAACTGCAGCCTAACGCTTTGCCGAAATGCCCCCGCACAGCCTGGGAGCGTGACCTGGGCGCGGCGCACCTGGAATAGCAGGTCGAAGCAGCTCCTTCTGCACGGCAATGGCGGCGGAGGACGGGTGACCTGTTCACAGCAAAACGGCCTCTCGGCCTAATCAGAAGGTGCCGGGAGCTTCGCCAGAGTGCGGCGAAGCTCGTGCAGGTGGTGGCGAGGCGTGGGGCGGCGTGCAAGGGCTGCCCTAGGTCGGACTGAGGGTCGGAAAGTGGGTGTGTTCGGTGGATTTGCAGAGGTCGGGTGGCGGGAATTGGAAGGGCGGAAATGGATCAGGGTGAGGAGGCGGAGATTATGTGCAGGTCGGCGAGCCGTGTGGGATGCTGGAGTGATGGGAGCGGCTCGCCGGAGGATGGCCGGAGGCGGAGAAGGTGAGGGTGATTAGGCGCAGTCGAGGGGTAATTAGATAAAAATAGCAGGGGGGAAAGAGAGAGAGAATAGAGGGAAGTAGTTCTAACCTAACTAAAATGACGAAGGGGGCGAGGAGGCGGACGGCTGTACCTGCTGTCGCCGGAGAAGAAGGTGCCCAGTGGGGGAGGACGGCGGTGACGACGGGGCAGAGGCAGCGCGTGCCGGTATTGCGTGACGTGGGAAGAGCAGGGGAAGGTAGTCTCTGCTGCTGGTATTGCGGCAGAGCGAAGAGGAGGAGGAGGAACCACCGGAGCTGGTGGGCGTCTGCCGGAGTGAGAAGAGAGGAAAGTTGGGGGCTTTCTCCGTCAGGGCCGAGCTGCTCAGAACGGCGGAGCGACGGGGGTATTTATAGAGGCGGAATCAGAGAGGAGGGCGGAGGGAGACGACGTGTCTCCCTCGCCGGAGGATGCCGGAGATGGAGACCTATACCGTCCGTGCGTTCGCACGGCCGGTATGGTGGGTTGCAGCGACCAGGGGGGTGTCCCTTGGACGGCTGACGACGCAGGACACCCCCGGTTTACTTGCCAGACCCTCCCCCTTACCCTGCGCGGCGCCATGCTCCGGGCAAGGTCGCCGGAGCATGGTGCTGGTCAGGTTTTGGCAGAAGGGACCTGAATGCAAAGAACGAAGGAGAGTTAGGGGCAGAAATGTGAGGGTTCAAAAGTTGAGGGCCAAAAAGTAAATATATGAGGACCAAAGTGTAAAGTTGGTCAAGAAGGTTTCTTCTTAGGCTCAAGTTTTTATACATGACTAATTAGGACCTAAGGAATTTGATGGTGAATTTTATTTCTAGATTAAACCTTGTTTGACCGGTCAATTTACGCAAAAATCCGAATTAAGTTATTAATTGGGCATGGTTCTCAATGTAGGTCAAAATGGGTTCTGAAGGCCAAATTGAAGGTTCTAAACCCTGGAGATTATTTTTCTATGAATTTTAGAGGGTTTATTATATTTTTACTTTGCCTCAAACCTCGTGAATTGAAGTGGGTTTGTTTTAAGGTTACAGATTATCATTTAGTTCCTTGGAATTGCTGTAGCCCTTGTCAGATCATCTCATCCCACTTTTATTCTTATTAGGTTGCTTTGACCTATGTTTGGACCCTGAATTACCCTGTATGCAGATTATACTGGTAAAATTGCATTTTTACCCCTTATGACTCGTTTTCTCCTTAAACTCAAAATTCTCTGAGTTAAGCCTTTCCTTGAGTTATGTAGGAGCTTTTATCCTTTGTATTAGGTCAAAATGAGCTAGTTATGGCTCATGATGAGGTTCTCATCATCCATCTTCGGGACCCTCTTGTTCTTCGTGTCATCTTTCGCTCAAGATTCTCTTTATCATTTTGCTTTAGTTTTTTTGTGTTCAAGTTTCATTAGTAGATGTATTAAACTCTTTTCTATCATTAGTGAAGTTTTTATTTGAAGTACCTTTTGTCGCTCTCTTACAATTGTGTAACGACCCCAGATCCCCTGGATTTGGTTTGGGTTGCACATAGTTGAGTCATCAGTGCTTAAGTTTAATCCACTTAATACCCATTTCGAGTTTCACATGGCATAATTATATGTATAATGAATTCGATAGCAAGAAATAGATAATCAACAAGTGTAGCAAAAATAGGAATAACCATAAAGCACTAATGTCAAATATCACGAGCACCATAAGACATTATGTTCATGCCATAGAATATACTCAAGAGTCACAATTCATAATTCATACATATCACAACAGTTAATTATTACAACACGGTAACAACAGAGCAGGGCCCAATCGCAATTTACATTAAATAGGGCCTACAATAGCAAAAGAGACAAAGTACAAGCTACCCAAGGTCGTATTTCCACCAACTCCTCCCATCACTCACCAGTGGGAGGGTCCAACAACAGTACCTGGAATAGAAGTTCCACCATTTAGTCCTCTACGCTCTGGAGTATCCGACAACAATGGCGTCTCACTAGCGACCAACGAACCTACACTGAACTGCTCATAGTCGTGGTATGACTCCACGACCTCGGGTCCTGAAATTGGGCCACAAAGTAAGGGTGAGCCAACTAGATCAGTATGGAAAACTATAGCAGTTACCACAAGAACAATGGGTAGTGTACAGGTTACAGTGCCCCAAGCTAATCAAACCAACCACCCCATCACTAGAATTAATTATTCCATGTCTTTCATTTTAGTTATCATTACTAGTATTTGATCATTTACCTCAAAGGATCCGATTCTTGAAATTATTCCTCCCTATTTGAGGGCATGTCAGTGTATCCTTCTCTCATATCACAGCCTGGTAGTCCCTCCTTGATCAGGGGAGAGACTAGCAGTGCTAATGATCCTCAAGCAAGAGTACCCGTTCTCACATTAGGAGAACGTTGTCTAACTTTCGTCAGGGGAGTCGGGCCTCTTGGGAGCTACCTAGGCCAAATAATTTATAAACAAGATGAGCCATCACTAGCTAAGTTCCACGAAATCAAGTCATCGATCATAGTACAGGGCATGGTCAGACATTGTTGGGTCACGTATGCTCCCTCTCGGAGCTTACATCTTGGATGTGCCCTCTCAAATTTGTCATCGGATAAGAACCCCACCATCCCTCATGGTACCCTGATGTCATCCGTCCTTGCGGGTGCCTACGGAGCTTATCGCTACGAGTACCTAACATTGAGTCAGATTTAGGTATGTTCGAGTACCTCATTTCGATGATAGCCCGTGGGTTATCACCACAACCGAGAACCATTGAGGTTCCAAGGTTGATCACTAGTAGCCACTAACTATACAAAATTTCCTAGGACTTCCACCCATAGCCATGAGTCCGTGGCTTAAGGGGTCAATGTGTTAGCCCCACGAGCCCACCTATCTAGCCTAGATATCACATTTGTTTTTATTCACAATTTCTCTTACGGTTCCATTCAGGATCCTTAGATTTAGGTTTTAAACTCCAAATGGGGCTTAATACCTTTATTATTTGATATTTGGCTCAGATTTAGCCAAATAGATCAACCACTTGGTCCTCTTGAGGAGTTTCTGCACGAAAGGGGACCACATATGCCTTATTGGATGTTCAATAGAAGTATCAGACATCCAATTTGGGCATTTAAGATGATTGATAAATGCCCAAATGTCTTGAACCTGTCAACCAGGAAGGATCCTCTCCTTATCCAGTTATTGGCTGCTCAAGACCTTTGTTGGACGTCTAGAGGATAGTCTAGACGTCCAGAACCTTTATTGGACGTCAAGAGGATAGCCTGGGCATCCATTCGTGCACTACAAAAAAATAGCCTTTAATAGCATTTAAGAATTGCCACTATAAGTCTTTTATTTGCCACTATATGTAATTAGCGACACAATAATTGCTGCCTTCGTTGGCATCACTAAAAGGTTAGCAGCAGTTGTACAATCGTCGCTAAATCAATGGTTTTAGTAGTACTTTAATTGCCGTAAATAATGTCGCTAATGATCTTTTATAGTGACAATTTATTTGCTACTATTTCACAACTTTGATTTATATTAGTGGCAATTTAACTGATGCTATTAGTGTCACTATATCCATCATTTAATGACTTTTTTTGTCACTAAATTGTCACTATTTATTTATTTTATTGACACTTTTTTTGCCATTTAATTGCCTATATTGACATTATTTAGCAACAATTATTTGTCTCTAAATCGCCTCTACTGATTTGCTTTAATGGCACTTTCTTATGCCACTAAATCGTTACTAATTATTTACTTTAATGACACTTTTTTTGCTATTTAATTGCTACTATTGATTCACTTTAATGATGCCTATATATACGACTTAATTTTATTCTTTACTAAGAAAAAAAATTTTTTAACAAGCACAAAACATAAGGGCACGAGTATAAAATTCTTTTTATTGACTTTCTAGATCATCAAAGTACATATTCCCGTCTTAAGGGTAATGCAAGAGAAAAGAAAAGAAAAATATAAAAAAAATAAAAAAACAACGAGGATCTTGAAATATGAAGAACTTCATCAACCCAATTGAAATCATTTGGAAAATTATAAAAGTTTGGCATCCATCCCATGTTACAATGCTTCTTCAGAGCTTCACATTTGCTGCATCGCTTCCTTGTGTTGCGATTGGGAGTTGGCCTTTGTCATAGCTGCAGTAAATCCATTGTTAGGACTGTACCATATACTTTAACTCCCACACCCCTCAACACCCTCCCTCCCAACAATAAGAAGATGACCCTCATCTTACCAAACCACTTAATTACATTTGCAATCACTAGTCTACTTTTTTCTCAAGCAACTTTCATCTGTTGATGGTAATCCATTATGCGCAGTACGACTTTATTCACCAGCAATCATTTGGGGTTTGGCTTTATCAATCGTAATGCATGCTTGTGGAAGTTCAATCCCACATGCAAAACCATAAAACAACAAAGTAATATACTCAATATGCATAGTTCCTGTTGAGATCCCTCTTCCAAAGCTTGTCATGTTCTTCAGAAATGGGAAAAAAATATCATTAACACAACTTGAGCTTACCTTTGAAAAAAAACTTGGGTCAGATGACAACTCAAGCTTAGAATCTTCACGCTCGGGGTGTTCCGGAACATCAAAGAATTCATCAACTGCATCATTTAGATCAAGTAATGACCCACCAACATCTACAACTAAAATGGGCAAGTCATTCAGGTTTACTGTTGGATTTCCATTTAGAGTTGAGTTATTTTCAACTGTTCAAACTTGTTCCTTGATTTCTCCCTTATCTTGTTGTGCCATTCTAATATCCCTTATTATGTCATCTAACAAGTAATCAAAGCTTAAGTAGTTCCCTAATTTTGCTTTGAATAGTTCTCTTAGAGCTGGAAACATTAAAGTCAATCATAAGTAGGGGATTTAATTGCATATACAAAATTACTGTAAAAAATAATATTGGCACCTGCTACTCTACCCAGCATTCGGATTGTTATATCTCTAGTCAATTGCAAGCATGTGTTTGACAATAGATTGCTTTCCTTGGTTCACAGGTGAAATGACAAATCCTCTACCTACAAGAGCACATGAGTCTTTAGCAAATCAGGTTGTGTTACAGCACATTTGGTAGGAGGACTAAGCTATACCATATTAATTGTAACCAAAAGCATACATTACATTTGACGAAGGCTTAGATATAGCCTCTTTGAACTTGGCATTGTTCATGGAACATAGAGTGGTATAATATTACTGAAAATAAGGTGAGAATTAAGATATTAAGCACCTGAAAATCGCTAATTAATCACAAAATTTACCAATCATATTTTCCATCATTCTCTCTCTGCCATTAGCACTGCAGTAACAAGCCTCGTCGTCGCATCCCACTGAATTGTAGATCTCTGGGTGGTAAGCACAACTTAACTCTATGTTTGATAAGAATTTGGCATGTTATTTTAAAAAAATAAAAAATAAAAAAACTAACCGTGGTAGCCAATCACTTTTCAATTGCTTGTGAATAATGTCTGTATGACCATCCAAATGTTCAATCATAGTACTACAAGAAAAATTGAAATCCGACCTATGATAAACCAAAATTAACAAAAAAAAAAGAAAGAAGCAAGGCAAGGCAAACATTATTTCAGATAAGCAAGTGATGATCTCTGCTAAAGGACAGCAAGCACCAATTAAGCCCATTTTTTCTGACATGCATTCAGAAAATATATATAAATCTCAAACAGTAATCAACCTATACAACCAAAACTCAAAATCATGCTCATATGCAGTGATATAAGTTAGCAACTAGATAGTGATCATCATAGAGGTCGCAAAACTTTGGCACTAACATAATAGAAACCCCAAAACTTACCAAGAATATCCTTACTATGATCTTGATGGACCAAGAGACGTAAGAGTCTCAAAAATAGCTTCTGGAGTTGCATCAACTACACCAACCGCCATCACTGATGGAGGATCATCCCAATTTTGAAAAGGTCAAGTTACAAAGTGATTCCTATAGTAATCAAAATGGTCATGGACAAGTAGAAATAAAATGATACCTCCACTCCAAGGTCACCAACTTTTTTTTCTTGGAATAGTCACAACCCTAAGTTGGTTCTGAAAATTGGGTAACTTTCTGGCTCAAGCAATAAATAAAAATCTAAAAAAGGAAACGTTACCATTCTTGCACCCAAATAACGTCCATGAAGGAGCTACAACATCAGATGATAATGGACCAGAACAAATTGATGATTAGGTAGTCCAGTCTAGCAACATGGAAATATAAATACATATATGAGAAAGTTGAGCAACAGAAAGATAATGCATTTTAGAAGAAAAAGAATAAGTGAATACCACAATATGCCAAAGAGAAATTGCAAATATACTATTAATAAAACCTATATGGAAATATTGCAAAATGAATGTGTAGATAGTGTAGTATCTATATATTATGAGGTAAAGATCAAAGTAACCACCTCTGGATTACATGCGATTTTGATGCTTGTTACGGTTCAACCTGCCAAACAAGACATTTACCATCAAGGACAGAATGAATTACAATAAAAAAAAAATGCAAATGCATTTTCATGGACAAAACTTGAACACCGAATGGTGCATCACTAGAGGGATAAATTGTAGAAACTTAACATATTGTTGGTCTACTATTTATTTGTTCTATTTTTTTATTTTGGGTTGGTTGATTATTTTTTCCTTTTGAATCGTTGTGAGATAAATAACATATTGAATGTGAGATGTGAATTGATGGGGTGTATAGGAGCCACAGTTGCAATTTTTTGTTGTAATTGGATATTAGGAAGCCAACCAGTAACAAAATACTTCAGTAAATCAATTCACATTCTTTTTCCAACTCTTTTGATTGGCAAAATATCCGGTTACATTTATCACAAAAAGGAAGACAATAGAGATAATATTTTCAACTACAGCTTTCTTTTTATTTCTACAATATTCAGCAAATAACTGTAGTTCGAAATTATTACAAAAAAAGGTAAATCTAAAAAGGAGATACTTCCCTGGACTTTAACTCTTGAGCATCTTCCCCCATTGGCTGATTGTGATAGGTCAGCATTAGCAGTTCAGCTGCAGCAATTTAGCAGCAGCAGTAGTAGTTCAGCCCCAGCAACACTTCAATAGTAGTAGCAGCAGCTGCAATTTAGCAGCAGCAACACTTCAGTAGCAGCTGCTGCAATTGAGCAGCAGCAGCAACACTTCAACAACAGCAACTGCAGTTCAGTTTAAGGGGAGTGGGAGGAAGTTCAGAGTAAATTTTTAGAAACTTATGACAACTAGAATCCAAACTTCTCAAGCCAAAACCATGTGAAAATAAATATAGGTGCTATGCGAAAACAATAGAGAATCACTAATGGTCTTCATAAAAAACTATAGAGCAGAGCAGATCATCTTGAATGTAGGATATTAGCTACAAGATAGAATATTTATTCATTTTAAGATTACATAATTATGAGAAGGCATAGGAGGGTTGAAACGCCTATGGGTTTTAACCTCTATTTGAAAGGTACTGAAACACCTCTAAACTACAAACGACACCCTTTGGGTTTTAACATTCAAGTGCGTACTATATGCTCACCTCGAATGAAGTGTATGAGCATATTACATATTATAGTATGCGTAATGATGTTATCAATACTTTTACTAATAAGCATATAATAAATAAGTCTTTTAATTTTGAATGTTAAACATATAGAAAACCAACTAATCCCTGATTACTCTACCGCAGATTGTACACCAATGGACTGTTCTTTTGCAACCTTGACTTTAAAGTTCTGAAAATTGAAACGTACCTAGCTAAATGGGTGTCATGACAGTGAAACATTTCAAATTGAAAGTTCAACATGGTACATTCCTAAATTAAACTCATCAAAAAATAAAATAACATACCAATATGATTTCACAAGAAGCCCGATGAATAGGCAAATTATTCCAGTCATATCAAGTCAAATCGGATTTGGTTGTCTAAGGTGAGGAGTTAAGGAAGCGAAAGTCTGCCACCTCACTAAATAACTGCAGTTGGAATGATCTACAAAGCATAGGTGAACAACCAAAGCCTAGGTCTATGTGATAGGGAAAAATTGAACCCAAACTGAATAGGTCCAGGTATTGGTCAAATGAAGGATTCGAACCCCTTATCACAAATCACATGGCATAAGAAGAAGCTGGGACCATATTAAGTGACCGATCATGTGATTTGGGATAGATTGGACATGGAAACAATACCCATCTCACCTCACGAGAATCAATAAGAACACTTCTCGTTTTGAGGAAAAACCACAAAATTCTAAACTAGTTGCCAGTTAACAACATATCTAGATGTAAGACATAATCATAAACACCAATCATTGCAAAGGGGTGCCAAGGCAAGGAACAAGGGACCCCTTCAAATACAATAGCTAAAAGCAACCTCTAAACACCCAACAAAATAAAGAGCAGCAACCCCTCAAGGAGAAAAGCAATGAGAATTAACCAACCTACCAATAAACCATAACCAAATACCTAATATGGATCATACATGTCAAATCCAAGTGCACGGTAGTAGTTAAGACTATTGGCTTCTAATATGACTCAACACATCCCCAAAAGGTAGACTACTCATCCATTAACTGCTATGCGAAAAATGACTGACAATTGACCTCCAAGACACTGAAACTGAGTAATGACATTGATGATTTGGAACTTCTGACCCTCACATGAATCATAGAACGCACTGGAATTGTAGCAGAATAAATAATCAATATGTGGAAGTGGTGTCTAGAAGAGTAAATTTCTTTAAATAAAGAAATGTTCTTTTCTTAGTGCAGTTACACATGGTTGCTATCAAATACTGTAAACATATGGCTGCATAAACCTGTAAAGATAGCAATGCATTCAACAAATACATAAAAGTACACACTTGTTCATCCTTATCGGACTTATTACCCTCGAAATTTTCAGTTGCTTAAGATGGTTTTCGGCTCCACAATTTTGGCGATTGCACTTTGTCTTGAATGGATAGTTTATATTACCACACTTCTCACACTTCTAGCAGCCTTTGGGCATTTTTTGCTCTGCATCATCGATATATATTAATTAGAAAAGGAATGGGAGCCATTGCATTGAAAATAGAAAATGACAGCTACCAAAAATAGTTCCATCAAATCTTATGCTAGTATGTCCCCCACATGTAGGAAATATTGCTAGCCAAAATGGAAGAAAACGTAGATGCAACTTACTAGAACCTTGGAATTCTCATATTAGTAGCTTGTACCAACAATATAATAAATTACTATTGAATTCAACAGGTAATTTAAAAAATAAATTTCTAAGAATAAAAAGGAAATTGTCTAGTTAATAAACTTGACAAAAAGGCTAATGCAAGTACAAACACCATTTATGATTCATGTGTCAATCAATTGAAAAGATTGTTTTGAAGTATACTTCAACTACTAAAAGTTTTCAAACTTCATTAACAAGCATTAGAAAAACTAAGTATACAAAAGAAAATTACATCATTATATTGATTGTAAGAAAACTAATTGAGTAGTAGACCAATCCAAAATTCTACAAAGTTTTTTTAACATCAATCTTGAATCTAAAATATTTCTCAAACTGCAGACAGAAGAGTAGATGCACCACAAATGAATATTGAATCAGAAAAACATTACCTGGCATTATGCTTAAGTAATCTTTAGCTCCAGCTTCATAATTCCTCAGAATTACCATCACAAAAAGAAGACAATGAACACAATCAAGTAAGAAATTTTTTAACTTATCCTCCACAATCAGAAGTTAGTGAGATAGCAAAGGATATATATGTATAAGATGAGAATCAAGGAAAAAAACACAACCTTGATGACTACAAGGGCCTCTCTCCGCTTGCCTTGTTATTTTTCCACCGAGGACAGTCACACAGCATGAACCTCATTTCATTCAGGAGAAATACAGAAATGCAGGTTTCTTTAAGGAGTGAAATTATGAGGATAGAAGAATTGTAAAGAGAGGTTGAGGAGAGATGGGATAGTAATAAAAGAGGTTTCAAAGCTTCCTTAGAGTCATTCGCTCATCATATTTTATAAATGATGGAATCTCTTCCGAATGTATTCTTCCAGGAAAGAATCGCATTCTCAAAGAGACTTTTATAAAATAAAATTTGTAGTTAAAATGATTAGGGGAAAAAATTCTCAAGTACCATGGATGTGAAGATTAATAAACTAGAACAATAAAAAATAGCCTGTTTTACGTGTCTCAAATCTCCTTATTAGAGTTGAACCATAAAAATAAGAATGTGGTAAGTTACTGAAAGTGTGGAATTAAACAAGAGAGGTGGCCAAGTAGAATTGAAAATAAGGAAACATCATAAAGCAATAATTTTCGTATGAGCTTTATAATTGAGGACACAAACTTCTTCAATTTTTTTCCCAGAAAGAACATATTGTAAACTAAAATACAAGTATCTATGCACATAGAACATTCTACATGTAGAAACATTCCAATTCTTCAGAGAGATATATCGATAGATCAGAAAAGCTTCATAAGTTTCTTTATTAAGCTTCCTAGCGAGGATGGAGTGGGGGAAGGAGGGGGCAGGGGAGGGGGAAGGAGGCAAGGGACAGGCGGGAAGGTTTGGAGATTGCAGAAGGGGTTGTGACCGAGGTCGAGGATGCTGCAGCCAGTGGATGTGGTGACAACGGTGAGGGTGGTCTTGATGAGAAGAGGCGATCAGCGATGTCGGGGCTGAGAAGGAGGGTGGGGTGGTTGGGGCTGGTGGGAGGGAGGAGAGGAAATATAGGGTGAGGAGGAAATGAAGGTTCACCATTGCCAGAGGCGAGACGCACGTCTGATGAAGGGGTGACGTGGTTGCTACTGGAGAAGTAGGCACTCGACTAGTCGTGTTTGTCGATCGGAGAAGAGGGCAGTTGATCGTCAATGACAACGTGACAGCGTGGGGTTGATGAGGGTGTGTTGGGTGACGCAGAGGCGGTGGACATTAGGTGACGAGTCAGTTGAGGTGGTCGGCAAGTGAGGGCTGACAAGGGCTAGATGACAAGCAGAGGTCCATAGGGGGAAGGGTGCTCGATTCCATAGCAGAGATGGTGCGGGGGAAGGAGAGGAGCATTGGTTGTGAGATGGAGAAGCGACGACAATCGTGGTGGATAGAAGGAAAGGAAGAGAAGAGGGAACTAATTTGTGGTGTCTAGAGGCAAAGAGGAGGCAGATGAAGGTGGAAAGCGGCATGGAGGTGTCCTGAGGTGATTAGGGCATGAGATGGAGATCTAAATGTGGTAGAGGCCGATGGTGAGGGGAAGGGGGTCGCAAGGTAACGAAGGTTGGAAAGCCATGAAGGTTTTGGGAGCGGGAATTGCGCAAGAGTAACTTTTGAGGGGAGTGGTGGTCGCACGGGATGTGAGGAGTTTGGGGAATTATGTGTGCCAAAACGGTCGCTTCTCTTAATTTATTGTATTTGTGACGACTGTTTAGCATCTCAAAAGATTATTATGATGGGATTTTAAATATTACATTATTACTATCACAATAGGTAAAAACTTTTGTGACCATAGATTTTATGGTCACATACAATCGTCTCAAAAGCCTTATTTTCTTGTAGTGAGAGAGGTGACAGGTTAGGGGGCTCAAGCAAGAGAGAGTGGCTGGGGGACTCTTAAGGGAGGAAAAGTATGAGTTTCAGTGGGAGATGAAATTTGGTAAGTGGGAAAGTTGCTTGAAAAAAATGGTAACCAAATTTTGGAGATGTCTAATCTGCTGCAGAAGAAGTAACCAATTTTTGGAGACCAATTTTTCTGTCTCGCACCTCTTTTTGGTCACTAAAAATAAGTTCATCTTTAAAATATAGTCGTTGAAGACATATTTTGTTGTAGTGATTGCTTTAATTCCCACCTGCATGTATCTTAAATAAATGAAATCAAAAGTTTTTTTCTATTTAAAGGGATAAGTTTCAATTTAGCTTTTCCCTATGTTATTAAAAGAATGTTGAAGATAAAATGTGGCCTCATTTCATTTACACCAATTTGTCATTCGAAAAGGATATTATAGTGGCATAAGTAACAATTGCCACTAAATCAAAGATTATAGTGGCAAATATATTTGCCATTAATACAAATTGTCATTTGACAAAAATATTATAGTGACATAAATAACAATTGCCTCTAAATTAAAGTCAATAGCATCAAATATATTTGTCACTATTACTAATTGTCACTTGACAAAATGTTAATCTAAGGAATTAGTGGCAAATGCATTATATGTCACTATTTAATTCACCACTAAAGGCCATTTTTTTGTAGTGATGAGAGTTTCATCCTTGGAATTTCAGGTCCACTATAGGGACGTCCAAGACAATGGCCCAAACGTCAAGATTAGGCAGATTGGACATCTGATCAATAGATTAGACAACCAATTTGTAGATCAGAACTGAACTGGGTTTTGAAATGCATTCTCTGGATTTTCGACAAGCAAAGGATCAATCCCATTGACTCTAAACCATTATACAACACATCTATTACATCTGTAATCACATAAAGCATGCATATTTCATCATTAAAACCTAAAGCCCCCTTTTCCATTCTCATATCCCTAACACCCCCAATGTTCTCTAATTAAACACATGTATGCACATATACCTGAATAGATAATCTTCCCCTAGCTAGAATCACCTTCCTATTCACTAATTTCTTGAAAGGGAAGACAAAAAGAAACATCAAAAGGGGAGAACTCCCTACCTCAAAGCTCATTGCAGCTGTCTTTCCTTCCTTCCTCTTCTCCTCCTTGTTGCGGTCAAAGCAGCAGCAACAACGAGAGCAACAACGGCAATCGTAGCAGTAGCAACAGCCGTTGAAGGTGGATCTAAGGGGAGGAGAGGAGAGGAGTGGAGATGAGGCTCTCCCTTCTCCCTCTCTTCTTCTTTCCTTCTTTTCTTTCTCTCGTTATGGATGAAAGGAGGAGGGCTTGGCTACTCCAACAAGCCAACCTAAAATTTAAATGGGGAAAGATTATACTCAAGGCCCTCCACATTCTTTCTTAAGCCCCAAGCAAGCCCTCCAACTTAAACTTCTTACAAATGGCCCCTCAACTTTTCCATTACTTAACATTTAGCTAACACTTAAGGGGATTACTTATCTTTTAAAAGTACCATTTCCAAATCAAGGTCCCCAAAGCCCTTAATCCAACATTAAGCAACCAAATAAGTTTTTAATTAGATAATTAAACGCAAATAAAATCCAAACCCTTACAATTTGCATATTTGTTTTCTGAGTAGTTAGTAGTAGATCAACACCATCTTATTCCTTATAGAAAAAAATACAAAAAATTATAAAATAGAAAAACACCAAAAAAAAAAAAATCTTAGAGAGAGAAAAATTCCACTTGCCTCCTTGAGATGACTCAGCTTTCATTTTCAAATCATATGTTTTTCTGAGTTCAATTCTAAGCATTATAAAAGGATTTGTATGGTTTATACTACAACAAATGTATTTTTATGAAATCCATTTCGTACCAATTATGAGCCTCTCACGTGCCGCCTCTGTGTGCACCCCTAATCGAGCCGTCTTCCTCAGAGGTGAGGACTTCCCTATCCCTTTCGTCCTTGGTAAGTTGATTGGCGAGGTCCACCTTAAGGTGTGGAAGGTCCTGGTAGGTACAATGGTGATGAAAGTCACTGAAGAGATGAAGACGGTGTCATTGACCACCATAAGAAAGATCTCACAAAAGACCTGAAAGATGTTAAGAGGAAGATGGTGAAAAAGAGTTGAAGAGAAGAGCTCTATAAAAAGTCATATTAGTACTCTCTCTTGCACACACTTTCCTCTTGCACACACCAACTGCGCTCCATCGGATAGGGCCTTCCGCAAAGTGACCTCCCTTTCTCTCCTTCGGCATCCGTATAGGCTCCGATCAGCCGTCTGGGGTCGATCAGAGCCCCCCTCCTTTCAGCTCTACTTCACCCCTAGGATCTCTCTATCTCCTTCGAGGGTGACATGCACGACGATTTGTGACGTGTAGCAGATGGCGTAGGTGAGGTAACGGCGGGCGTGGCAGCAAGAGGAGATGGTGGTCGACGCGAGCGATAGTGCTTCTTTATTTTGGCTCGTTCGGAGCTGTATGTGCTTGGTGGTGGCGACGTGATCTAGGCTGTGCATGTTGCAAGCGAGTTGGTGCGGTGGTGGAGGGTGTTGGCGATGTCGGCGGTGACAGTGTGCTCACGATAGAGGGTGTCGATGACAACGGCATGCTGGTGGCGAAGGAGTGTGTGCCGGTGAGCGGCGGTGTCGAATCGATCTGCGATGGCATTGCACGTTGTTGGTTGCCTTGTTTTGTGTGTAGGACGTGGGTTGCAGCATTCTGTGTTGTTGCTTGGTTGTTAATGGAATGATCCTTTCTTTTTCTTTTCTATGTTGTTTTTGTTGAGGACCATGTGTGACCCCAGGCTATTATTGTTGAGTTTGATTTCGACCTTTTGGTCAATCTATTCAATCTCGTTGGCGTGTTTCTTCGAGATTCGTCTCGTTGGTGCCTTATTGTACCTACTAATTGGGGAGATTTTGCTTGGCAGAAATATATGTCAGAAAAATACATCGTTGTAGTAAAATCGCATGGTGGAAAAATCCCAGATCAAAAATATTTATCAGTGAAAACTAACCACAAAGAGTTAGGTCGTATCCACAGGGAAGAATAGACCAGTAAACCCACCAATATTCTCAATGCATTATTCGAACACTTTGTACGAGGCTAATATGATGCAAAATAAATTTGGCAATAAGTTGAAGCATCAAGTGAGATAAAGAGTGGCTTGAATGAGTATTAATGCAAAATAGAGAGAATTAGGAGGGCACACAAGCAAATGATACATAATATAAAATATTATATCCAAAAATCCTCTCTTTGCAATGGCATGAAATATAAATTAAATTCAACCCAAAATAGAGGATGTAATCCTCTTGGTGGTGAGCACGTTTGAGGTCGCGGTGGGCGGTAAGATTTTCGTAGAAGGTTGGCTGACATGAGGGGATTCCATTAGTGGTAGTGGCATCGACGATGGTTGTCGAAGGTGGCTGGCCGGCGGCTTGGAGATTGCCGGCGGTGGGTGGTTTTGGTCAGTGTGCGGGCTGTTGGTTGCTGGTGCAGATGGCGTGGAAGCACTCATGAAGGCGAGGGGAGCATGTTGGCGTCAACGGTGCGAAGTTTCGTGGTTGGAGGTGGCAGCAGCGAGTGGAGGAGCAGCATTGGCGCTGGGTTCTTCTTTGTTGGAGAAGAAGATGAAGAAGAAGAAGAGGAGATCGGGCGTGTGCGTGTGTGGTCAAGGGGAAGGCCACGTGTAAGGGCTGCTGCACACGTGAGTGGTTGCGCGCAAGGGCGTGGCTGCGCACGAGCATGGCCGCTCAGTGAGTCTTGCATGCGGGTCTGCTATAGTGGTTGGAGCACCGAGCAAAGGAGGCAGGCACAGTCGTGGTGGCTTCTGTCATGGACGAGTGGGAGGAAGATGAAGGGTAGTCCCCTTCGTGCGTGTGTTGGAGAGTCAAAGGATGAAGCTAGTGCTACAACCACGAGAGGAAGATGAAGGCGTAGTGGTGCTTCATGGTGATGAATAGTTGTGGTAAAGAAGAGTCGCAGTCGGAGGTCGAGGCGATTCCTCAGACATCTGGGAAGTTTCCCGGCTGACTTAGACGAAAGGGATGGCTCACGGTGGTGATGTTGAAGATGCGGTCGTGGTCACGGATGCGGTGTCGAAGAGTGCATTGTCACCATGCTCGTTAAGAGGAAGCACGGTCGTGGTCAGATGGCTCGCAGTGGCGGAGTCATGGGCACACGGTAGAGGTTGCTAGATGGGGTCGTAGGGAACTCGCGGTCGTGGCAAGGGAGAAGTTGCGGTGTCGACGGAGGCTCACGATTGGAAGGAGATGAAGGTGGAGTCTGTCCTCCCTTGTTAGGGAGGAAGATGATGAAGGGTCCCTCCTGCCCTGGCATGTGCGTGCCTTTTTTAACTAGGGAGGGCACCCACCAAAAAGGAAATAAGATGGGGTGAAAAGGAAATTGATAGGGGTGATAGGCCTTGTTTGGTGGCGGTTCGCACTGTACCAAATTAGGAGGAGACTTTTGAAGAGAGGTGCGAATGCAACCATTCTTGCTATATTAATGGCTCTTTTTAATTAAACATGCCATAAATTAAGAGCCAAAATAAGGAAATAAGTCCCAAAGAAAATCCTATTGACTTCCCTACCATCCAAATACTATTCCAACTTTTATTGCTCAATCAATTCCTACCTAATATATCAGTATATGATTATGTGAAGAAATTTATGTATGCACAGTGTTTTCATGCAGGAATGACAAACCATGAGCTTATCTAAATTCCCAATGCAATGCATGCTCAAAATCTTATTATAATCTCCAAATTAAATATTCTTAGGCTTAATTTGAAATGACCCTCTCCAAGGCCCATTTGCGTGATTTCCTAATCCACAGGGGCCTTGGTGTAAATTTTTTGCATTAGGAAACACACATAGGGACCCCATCCGAGTTATTTGGCTCATAGAGGGGCTTAACGCAATTCTTATGCCCCTACCTCTCACCCTTTTTACCCCACGTAAATAACCCTAAGAACCTAGGACACATACTATAATTTTTCCTAGCCCCACCTTACTCCCGCAACACCTAAAACCCTACCCCCAAACCCCCATAAAAACCCCTCTCCTCAATTTGCGCACCCCCATTCTCACCTCAGTGGCGCCCATTCTCCACCTCCAACGAGAGAGAGGGAGTGGTAAGCGAGAAAGGTAGAGAGTGAGAGATCGAGAGGAGGAGGTGGGGAGGGGCTACAACGCACTAATCGAGGTGCTGCTGGCGCTGAGGTGCGATATGGTGAGCAAGGCCGTGTGGAGCACGCTACGTGCAAGGAGCAGGCGAGCCTTGCAATCACCAGATATCCGCAACCCCCCTACGGATGGCCGGAAGACATTGCGGACTGCCGGGACGAGGTCCGAACGTTTGAAGACTCGTGGGGCACAAGGCGTGGCCTACCCGAGGTGTCTGGGGCATGTATGGGATCGAGGCACGAGCTTGCGTGGGGAAGCAGTGCATGGCACCCGAGGTGTTTTTGGACGTCTGAGGGTGGTGCCGGACGTTTAGGTGGAGTCTCGGATGGCTGGGACTGGCAGCAGACGACAGGAGAGGAGTAGGGACATTAGGCAGGACTCTACGTGAGTTTAAGACATCTGGGACTCATTCCAGACGTCTGATAGCGGCGAGTGGTGCACGCTTACTGTAGACAGGCGATTGGTCCAGCCAGACCAACCCACCTGGTTCGGTTCAAGTGAACCAGGACCTTTCCGAGGTCGGTTCGGGACCCGTTTGGTCTCCAAATCTTGCAAGTAACGTATCATTGGAAAGCTCTTGGAATTTCCTACATTTTTGAGTCGTTTCTACACTATTTTGGAACTGTTTAGCATACTGCAATGTCGATCAACATATTTAATGCCCCGTTTGACCATTTAATTGGTGTAAGCCCCAAATCTGTGGTGCGTGCAAGACCTGCAAAGGCGTTGGGATTTGCCGCTCGTGACCTCATATCTTCCGTATCCCTAGGTAGAGTGGTCTTTTTCTACTTTTCCTCTTTGGTTTGGTTAGGTGAATGCTCTAAGTTAAAGAATTTCGTTTAGAAACCTAAGTTATGAAATATGAGTTTGAAGTCTGATTTGCCCCATTTATCTACAAAATTGTTGAGCGCCCACCCTAACCTTTTGGGTTTGGCACATAAGTGATTTTGTTGTCTATGCCCTAGCCAGTATGGTGGTGGTCACAGTTAAGTTAACTTAATCTCAAGGTGTGTTGTTAAATGTGTATGATATCATAGAGCTTGATTGATATAGAATAAACTCTAAAAATGTGAATGATGCATGATTATCTTTGATGTATGGAGCTTGATTAATACAAAATAAACATGAATGATACTTGTTACTCTTTAATGGATAGAACTACCATTGAATGTGTTTGGTAGCAATAATAGTAAAGACATACTTGAACGCTAAGGTGTATAAGAAGAATAACTTATCAGCTATGGTATGAAACTTTGATAATGATGAAATAATTCGCCTACAGTGAGGCACGACTGTTGTTTGGACTCTAGTTTGGGGGCGAGCTAGCCCTCAAGTATGCATGTATTGAGGAGAGCTATTCATCTCTTATGTAGGGAGAGAGCTAGCCTTCCCTTGGATTGGGACCCAGGGTAGGAATGGCCTCCCTACATTGACTCCTATTAGGTCCATTAGGCTAACCAGGATAGTCGGGTAAGGGTACGCAGACTGGTGAGGGGCACAACCTTTATTTTGTTTTGTGCTATACGACTTAGAGTGTACCAGTTAGCGGAAATGACTGATCGTGTGCCAGTGCGGGGTAGCTACCCGTGCATTTATCGTGTATGTCGTAGTCACCGCTACGTTGCGACTATGACCCCAGGGTAGTAGACCGGGTGTAGGACAAATGCAGGGTGTTCTTCCGGCCAGGAGAGCACCACGTGCACGCTCTACATCAAGGAAAAACTGTAACAAGATCGTTCCGTTAGGGAACATGTGAACCAAGAGAACATGAGACCTTTGTTAGAATATATGAAACATAAAATAGCTAGTACAAAGAAATAAAAACAAAACATGGAAATGTGTGAAACGTTTACAATTGCCTAAAATGTTTACTGCTTTTAAAAATTAAGTTGAATTAGTTAATTGTATGCTCGCCACTCTACTCAACCTCTGATGACACCAACCACTTGTGTCTAGGACAGGAAGGTGAGCAGCCAATACCACCGGCTGCAGAGAGAGCTGAGCTTAGCTGAACCTAGCCTTAGTCTATTTCCGTTTCCGCTTCTGCTTTAGTGAGACAGTTTTTTTTCAATTGTCGTGAGTATTCCTGCTTAGAACTTGTAGTTCTATTTCTGTTTTCTTTCCATTAGGGTTGTAATGGCTATGCGGAAAACCTTGCTATTCTCTTGTGGTATTGTTTACAATCTACCTTTCAGTTTTCTGTTTTTCATTTAAGTTCTAATTATGTTGCATGCATGGAATGTTTTAATGTTTGGTATATTTCTCGATGGATAACTGGGTCTTGGATTAGTCGAGGCAATCCATCCTGGGTTCCACGTAGAGGTGGGTTCAGGTCGTAACATAATTGTAGTTCACTCAAGTGAACTTATCACCTACGAGCGTAGGGTTACCCTACTTCGGGAGGTCGTCTGATTCATGATCTTGGGATGCATTTTTTTTCTTTCTCCTTTATTTTTTATCTTATTTTTTATTTTTTGGGTTCTCCTGTTTCATGGGATGTATTTCCTCCTTTGTAGGTAAGGTTTTTCCATCTCTTCCTTTTCCTCTTAGATGCATCTTTTGTATTGGATTCTTAATAAAAAAATGATGACAGGTATATCAAATGATCTAACTTTTCAAATGAAATTTTATACATTATTTGGTTTCTACGTTTACAAGTAGATGACTTTTGCTT
Source organism: Thalassia testudinum (assembly GCA_037157565.1). Taxonomy (NCBI): domain Eukaryota; kingdom Viridiplantae; phylum Streptophyta; class Magnoliopsida; order Alismatales; family Hydrocharitaceae; genus Thalassia; species Thalassia testudinum. Next base: position 50,460,318 of record JAZHRO010000018.1, on the reverse strand, counting down.
TTGAGGAACATAATTAGTGGGCAAGGACATAAATTTCTTAAAAGTAAATGTGAGCTAAACATTGTTCATTTTCTTAATCTTTTCGGTCATTTGTAAATTTTAAGTTGATATGAGTATACGAATGACATGTAGACTTTCTGGTGGTTCTCTTTTATTCCGATGGAGAAATGGTTTATCTTGGCATGTTCTTCTATTGAAGTTGTATTTTCACAATTTCCATGATGAGACAATATTTTTCGAGATATCAAATTGTCGGGTGAGATTGATTCAAAGTTTGATGTGATCCTTCAAGTGCATGTGATGATCAACTTTCCATTTAGTCTCATAATTAAAAACATTCTGCTTTTTCATTTGTGTCCATCGACTAAATCTTTATGATGTATTTTGAGCATTTTCTTTTGTGTGTAACTTTTGTAGTTAAGGAAATGGAAGGATAGTCCTAAGAAGAGTATGTATATGGGTTCTACAAGAAGGTGACTTTTGTGTATTCCTTGAAATCAAATTGTGTATGCATTTTCTAAATGAAGGGAAAAAAAATCATTCATTGCAAAACTTTCGTATTTTTCCCTATGAACAAAAAGAGGAGTGCATTTTCTATAGGCATTTTCAAGCATAGAGGTGTAGCAAGGTGATTTTTCACTTATATACCAGTTGATGCTTTGAATTTAAGGAGACAATAATATGCCATAAGTTGCTCTAAATTGTCTCATAAATTACCAATTATTATCTAACTAATGAGTATGAGGACATCATAAGACTTTCATAGATGGAAAGTGAAATTACATATGTACTTCTTGCTGTTGTCTAACTTAATATCCCATCAAAAATGAAAAATTATTAAAAATAAGAATTTCTAGTGGTATTAATTTTTCTAATTCCTTCTTGCAGACACCACCACACCGGGGGATGGGAAGAGCTAATTGGTAGGGTTCATAGAAGCAAATACCTTTAAGTAGGAACATATTGTAACTTACACACTTTTCCCCAATTTTTTCTTTAAGAAAAGGTACAGCTGCATCATGATTGTTACTTCAGCCAGAAAAGTTGCATTTTCCTGAGAGATTAGGCTTTATTCTAAATACTTTAACTAGACTTTGAACAAGCTAAATGCTTTGAGAAGAGAGCTTGAAGCAAGTATATATAGGAAGGGCTCAAGGATTTGTAATATATGAAGAAATGTGTTTGGTAGTTTGCTCTCATTCCACATCAACCTTGGATATTGCATTAAATTTAAAGACGATGGATTGCTGATGCTTTGAACGACAGGATTGGATAGAATCTCTTACTATAATTCAAGATTGCTAAATGTGTCATTAAATTTCTCCCTGCCGATTCCATCCTTGACAAAAAAAAAAAAGGAATGAGGGTGATTGGAGGGTTGTATAGGGATGTAATTGATATGATAGCCAAGGATATAGGATCAATCATGGTAGAGTTATATAACATCAAAACTAAACTCTATTCACTTTAGATGTGGTAAAGGATTCCATATATCTTTTCGCATTACTTTAAAAGCAATCCACATGAGCCTTAGTTTAGTGATTTTTCCATCATACCTTCCGGTTCTTCTATTTTTATCAGTCCATTTATACTCAACATTATGTGCATGGATAAAATTCTTGATGATTGACGAACATGCATGCTTTACAGTTTATTTATAAGTGTTACGACCTGGTTCCTAAATTTCTACAAGACCCAAGACTGGTGTTGAAAGTCGTAAATTACATTTTTGATAGAAAAAAGCATCTTAGTATGGTTGCAAAGTATGATCCAACAAAGATATTATTTTGCAAAAATTACGAGACTTGAGTTCCGGTCGTTCGTCTCTGGGAGGTGTTTGCTTTTACTTCTGAAATTGATCTTGTATTACTCTACTTTGTTTAGAATCGCATGCCGGTTCATGATTATTACGTATTTAAGTACGACATACTTAGTTGCAAGAATATTAGGAGTTAGAAATAGGCAACTTGAATCACGCAAAAGGAATGAAAATTATTAAGCTCATGGTGATTTCAGACATATAGAGAGATACATATATATAAAAATGCCTTTTCATTCATTTCATTGGAGAGTTGTTTGCACAAGAAATTTAGAAGAAAGCTTATACATAAATGCTTGAAATGAAAATCTAGCTACCAGAAAATGACTGCATATAAGAATCAATGGGGGGATTTCGCATGCATCATTGGGGGAGAAGTTAAGACTACGCTACTAAGTAGTAATAAAAGCAGTAAAATTCACGGAGAGCATAAACTAAATCTAGTAGAATAAAGGGCATTCAGGGGTGGCCCCTGATGGCCTTGGAGTGGTTGGGAGGAGAATGAGGGGCGGCCAATGTAGCTTAGGCCGACCCTTGGAGAGAGGGAGGATTGATCCAGCATCCCGACATGATGTCCTCCATGGTGGTGGTAGTGAGCTCATGGAGGTGGAGTGGCTAGCTAAGTGGAAGTGGGCGTGAATGGCACCAATGGAGTGAATTTGAAAAGGAAGTGAATGGGTGCAAATGGCCACCCCTTAGGTCTTTTTATAGACCTAAGGGAAGCTCTCTAGAGAATTATGGAATTCTCTAGAGAGGCCTATGGTGGGAGCTTGTGGGAGAGTGAGAGAGAGAGGATGGATGGTGGTTTTTAGATCCACCAAATGTGGATCTAAAAATTGAATGGCTCTTGGTTGCTAATTTTGGCAACCAAGGCAACCACACATGGTAGAGAGTTCTAGAGAACTCTAGGCTAGGTATTTTCATGTGGATGGTGTGTGTGGGTCGAAACTTAGGTGGCTAGGTTGATTAGGTTAGGTTCTAGTGGGTTTAGGTCAAGATATGTCTCAAATTAGGGTTATAAACCCTAATTCACTAAGGTAAAGTGCAATTAAACTTAATACAAGTTTAATTGTGTGTGTGGAAACTTAACTGAGAGTAAAACAACTCAATAAATTTAGGTCTAGGTCAATTGGACTCTCACTGAGTCCAATTGGACAGTGTGTGCTGAGATCAGGGCTCAATTGGACTCAATGAGTCCAATTGAATAGGCTGATGGAATTGACTAAGATCCAAGTCAATTAGTTTTAGTGAGGACCTAATTAGGTCCTTAGGGAGATCTAGAGGTGATGTACTAGGGTTAGGGCACCTTAATTTAGGTTCTGATGGGGTTGAAATTGGGTTTAGGGACCTAGAGATCCAAGATCAAGGCTTAAATCTCAAAACAGGAACTGGAGAGCAGTATCAAATGTCTAATAATAATGTTAGACATCTTATACTCAAAAATCAGAAGTCCAGACTTATTTTCTGGACGTCCAATCAAAGTCAGGAGGGATTTGGGTTCTGTTTTGGGTATTCTGCAGAAATTGGACGTCTGGCAAACTGTCTAGACGTCCAATAACACTGCAGAAGTGGGTTTGAGGTGTGCGGGAGATGGCTAAGGGTCCTGGACGTCCTATAACTTATCTGGACATCCAGATAAGGGTTGGAACTAGGGTTTTAGGGCTTCCTATGGTGTTGTGACCTAATCTAAGGGTGGCTAAGGCTTGGGGAAGTCTCTAGGCTATCCTAGCGCTAGGATGGACCTAAGCTCTTCACATTTTACTACTTTATTCCTACTTAATAGCATAGAAAACTTTTAACTCCCTTACATTATTATTCCTACATCTAATCTAAGCCTTCTGCTCCAGCTCTGCTGCAACTCCCGTTATTCTTGATCCAGCTTCAGATCCAGCTCCTGATCAGCTTATTCCCTGCAATCGACATAATGCACTTAATCAGCACATTATAGCATTATTTTATGCATAGCTAAAGTAAAGCAGTAAAGATACAGATAATGCTTATGCATGCATAAATTACCATAACTTATGCTAAGTTCTAGCTTAATCTAGGTCAATTAAGACCTATGATTGCTGCGCAATCAACCGGCTTGACTCGGCTAATTCCAAGACCTAGTCATCCAACAAGAAATAACCGAAAAGCAGGAAAATAAACCACATTCACTATGTAATGTAACTAACAGTAAAAGCATACAGGCAGTAAAGGAAATAAAAGCTGCTAGTCAGTACATACCACCACAACAACAGGAAAGTAGAACAAAAGTACAGTAACAAGAACAGTAAACAAAAGTCTGAAACTCAGCCCAAAACTGGGAAGTAAAACGGGTATCCCAGTTAGATACAATCTCACGCGAAACTCCGTGCAGGCGTACCACATCACGAATGTACCTCTCTGCCAACTGTACTGGTCCTAAAGTGACTCGGATCAGCAGGAAACGTGTCATCTTCGTCAACCTGTCTACTTTCACCCAGACTACATCGTGTCCTCGCTGGGTAACGAGTAGACCCACCACCAAGTCCATGGTGATGCTCTCCCACTTCCACTTTGGCACAGGAAGTGGCTGCAACGGCCCTGTAGGCCTTTGGTACTCAACCTTCACCTGCTAGCACACCAAACACTACTGCACGAACTCACTCGCATCCCGCTTCATCCCTCTCCACCAAAAGTCACGTCTTAAATCATGATACATCTTTGTGTTCCTGGGATATATGGTGAACTTGGACCCGTGCGCCTCCGTCAAGAGCTCTCTCAACAACTCCTCAACCCTGGGAACGCATAAACGTCCCCTCATACACAGCACCTCGTCTGTAAAAGAGTAGTCTCCTAGGTCCCCTGATAGCACTCTGTCTTGCAACGAATGTAGGTACAGATCTGTCATCTGTCCTGCGATGATGCGGTCTATCAGCTCTGGTCTCATCTGTCGTGTCACCATCACTGCCCCACAATACCCCTGTGACTCTCGGGGTCGCCAACTGCCCAACTACTCCATAAGTCTCCAACTCTGTGCCATCCACGGCACCCGCAGGAGAGGAGGCACGCGGCCCCTGCGGGAGAGTCGTCTCATTTTGCGGGGCTGTCAGTGGCCTTTGGGGGCCCCTGACACGGGCCAACTGTTAGCACTAGACCCCCGCCCAGCCGTCAGTAGGGACCTACCGAGGGAAGGAGTCGAGTCCCCCTCTGCTACCAGTGTGGCCAACCGGGCCACATCAGGAGGGGCTGCCCGTCTAGGGCTGGAGCACAGTAGATGCTCCCCGCACCGAGCGTTGAAGGCTGAGCTGGTGGTCATGGTCCCCAATCACATGGGGGAGGGCAGCAGTCACGAGGAGGGTACCGACCAGCGGCTACTCGCTCGACTCAGAGTGTGGCTGCTTCTTTTGCACCAAGAGTCGAGGGGCGTATCAATGCCCTGACACACAGAGACGCTAGGGCATCTGGTTCAGTGGTGGCAGGTATGGTTACCATTTCCGGCAGATTAGTTTACGTGCTTTTTGATTCCGGCGCCACACACTCTTTTATTACTGCGAGTTTTGTTGTTAGTTTGGGATAGGACTACGTGTTGTTAGAGGATCCGTTTGTGATCAGAGGTCCAGGTGGCCAGCTGTTTGTAGCTGAGGAGGTTTACACGGACTGTGAGGTCAGTATTGGGGGACACAGCCTCCCCGTTGACCTGATTGTGATACCGATGGAGGACTTTGGCGTGATTCTGGGGATGGATTGGCTGTCCGCTTACCATGCCCTGGTGGACTATTTCGGGAGGAAGATCATCTTCTCCATACCAAAGATGCCTTCCTTTGAGTTTCACGGATAGCCAATGGACAGAGGTTTCAGGTGCATATCTGTGCTTCAGGCAGCAAGACTTTTGAGCCAGGGATGTAAGGGCTTTCTAGCCTGTGTGGTGGCAGAGCCCAGCCCCGTGGCGGACTTTCAGAGCATTCCAGTGGTTAGTGAGTACTTGGACGTGTTTCCAGAGGAGCTGCCAGGACTACTGCTTGAGCGTGAGATCGAGTTTGAGATCTCACCGGTGCCGAGGACCAGCTCCATTTCTACTGCACCGTACTGGATGACACCACTTGAGCTGCGAGAGCTCAAGTCACAGCTACAGGACCTGTTGAAGAAGGTTTTTGTGAGGCCCGGTGTATCTCCGTGGGGAGCCCCTGTGTTGTTTGTGAAGAAGGATGGTACCCTGCGACTTTGTGTTGACTACAGACAGCTAAATAGGGTCACCATTAAGAACAAGTATCTCTGCCGAGGATTGATGATCTTTTTGATCAGTTGCGAGGTGCCACGGTATTCTCCAAAATAGATCTGAGATCAGGATACCACCAATTGAGGATCAGGGAGACCGACGTCTCCAAGACAGCTTTCTGCACTCGGTACGGACACTACGAGTTTTTAGTCATGCCGTTTGGGCTGACCAACTCCCCTGCTTCCTTTATGGATTTGATGAACCAAGTTTTCAACCCATATCTAGATCAGTTTGTGGTGGTATTTATCGATGACGTGCTTGTTTACTCGCGGGATCAGGCACAGCACAGACAACACCTACGGATGATTTTGGACACTTTGAGACGGTGCAGGTTGTATGCCAAGTACAGCAAGTGCGAGTTTTGGTTGAGGCAGGTGACTTTCTTGGGTCACGTGATCTCAGGGGATGGTTTGGCTGTGGATCCAGCCAAGGTTGAGGTCGTACTCAAGTGGGAGAGGCCATGTACAGTGACAGAGATACGCAACTTCTTGGGACTGGCAGGTTACTATCGGTGGTTTATCAGGGGATTCTCGCAGAATGCGTGTCCTATGACTCAGTTGACCCGGAAGGACGTGCACTTTGCTTGGATAGAAGTTTGTGAGGCATGTTTTAAGGAGTTGAAGGAGAGACTGACTTCAGCTCCTGTGCTTACCATCCCAAATAGCAGTGGCAGTTTGTGGTCTACACAAACGCTTCATTGCAGGGGTTAGGGGGTGTGCTCATGTAGTGGGGTCACGTTGTCGCTTACGCTTTGCGGCAACTGAAGCCCCATGAGCATAGCTACCCTACCCATGACTTAAAGCTGGCAGCCGTTGTCTTCGCACTAAAGACATGAAAGCACTACCTTTACGATGAGACCTTTGAGATTTTCACGGATCATAAGAGCCTCAGGTACTTGTCTGATTAGAAGGAGCTTAACATGAGACAAAGACGTTGATTAGAGCTCCTGAAGGACTATGACTGCAGCATCTCCTACCATCCGGGGAAGGCCAACATGGTGGCTGACGCCTTGAGTCGGAAGGCGCCCGCCCACTTGGCCAGTTTACAGACACTTGAGGACCTTTTGCACACTTGTGTACTAGACTAGAGAGGCTTTTGGGAGGAGCACTTACCCTTGGCAAAGTTTGCATATAATAATAGTTATCACTCAAGCGCCGGCATGGCACCTTACGAGGCTCTGTACAGACGGAGGTGTACTGCACCCTTGAGTTGGGTTGAGGTGGGGACCAAGTGGGAGGTTGGCTCCAGGCTGATCCGGCAGAGTCAGGAGGTGATAGAGCAGATCCACGATGACTCCGCATTGTCCGGAGCAGGCAGAAGAGTTATTCTGATTGGAAATGCAGAAAGGTGCAATTCGAGGTTGGAGATCATGTCTTTCTTCGTGTTTCGCCCATGAAGGGCCTGAAGCATTTTAGGGTGAAGGGGAAGCTTGCGCCAAGGTTTGTGGGGCCCTTTGAGGTCTTGGAGCAAGTAGGACCCATTGCTTACCGACTTGGCCTTCCTCCCCAACTTTCTAGTGTGCACGACGTGTTCCACGTGTCCAACCTCAGGAAGTACGTGATAACACCACGCAAGGGGGTAGTAATTAGGTTGAATATGGCCCATCTTTAGAATAAAAGGCACAACATAAAGTAGAATAGGAGCATTGCATGCATCAAGTACCAAGATTGCTTATAAACTACATTAATGGCCATTTGTGTAAAGCATGTGTCAAAGCAGGCCCCAGATGAGCAATCGGACCGCACGGATGGATTTAGAACGATGAACGGAGTCCAACGGACTCAAGATCGGCCAAATCCGACATCCGGAGCTCCCACAATGGGCCCAAGAAATTCTGATCGTTGATCTGGAGATCAACGGCCCAAAAAGTGCCACGTCGCCCCGCCCCCACCGCTCGCACGCCCTCAAGCCAGCCAAGGACGAATCTCGGCCGTTGATCTTCGATTGAACAGTCGAGATCCGCATGCTCGCCCGCGATCGCCGCGACAAAGCGCGGGCGTGGCGCAACGGCTAGCGCGCACGCCCACATCGCAGCGACGCGCGTTCGAATCGCGAGGAGCAGAAATCAAGCGCGAGCGAAGGGCGTGGCAAAATTGGGCCGCCCGATTAGCAGCGGGCGGCCAGGATCGCGCCATGCGGCGCGAAGACAGCTCCCGAGCTCCCACGCGCGCGCGCATGCCGGGCGGAAATGCGCGCGTGCACGCGCGCCCGAGGCACGATCTCAACGCGGGCGCAGGAGGATCTCAGCCGTCCGATCTTCGATCGGATGGCTCTTGTTCAACGTCCACGGATCGCGCATGGAGAGAGAGCGGGACGGGCAGCTGACCGGCGGCAGGAGGGCTTCATCGACGTATCTGGAAGTGGTTTTAGCGACGTTCTGGATGTCGCTAAAGCACATTCTTCTTTTAGGAAGCCCTTAACTCTATTTAAACCCCCTTCTACCACCATTCAATGCATACTCTCCCACTTGCAACTACTCCACTCCTCTCCTAGCTAGCTTTAGGCACTCTTGTAATCGCCGGAGACGACGAGCCGCCGACGGAGCCTCCTCCACCGCCGTGGCTGCCTCGTCGCTCTCCACTCTCTCTCTCTCTTTTAAGCTTTCATTTACTTTTATTGAAGCATGTATTTAATGTTGTAAACCATGAACTATGAATGCATGTTTAATGAAATTATTTTCCGTTTAGTTGCCATTTTAATTTCTGTTTAAAGTGCATGATCAAAACCAAGAGCTTTCTAATCCTAAACTCTCTCTCTATCTCTCTCTTTTCGAAACCGTCTCTTTCGCAAGCAAAACTCCACCTTTTTCGTGGCAACAAGTGGTAAACAAAATCCGATTTCCACGCCTCCCTGAGACCGACACTCAGACTCACCTCCGTTTACTTCTTTCAAAATCGACGTATCAAGTGCAACTATAACGACACCTCTTAACCCACACGCACTACGGCACGTCAGTACGTCACCGAAACAGTCACGTTCTGAGCCACGAGAGTGTCGAGGTGGGTGACGACCTGACCTACCCGTAGAGACCAGTGCAGATACTAGACAGAGCCGTCCGGAGCCTGAGACGGAAGTAGGTACCTTTGGTGAAGGTTTTGTGGAGAGGCCAGCGGTACGAGGATGCTACTTGGGAGCCTGAGGCGGCGATGCGAGAGCGGTACTCGAAGCTTTTTGAGGGTACATCTTTTCGGACCGACTTCGGTCCTCTTTAAGTTTGTTATGAGTTTTATTTTCCTTTTCCACATCCTAGCTAGCTCAAGTTTCGGGGACGAAACTTCCTTTAAGTTTGTTATGATGTAAAGACCCATTCTGATTTGAGCCTTTTAAGACGTCTGGATTGTCAATCAAACGTCTGGACCCCTTCCTGGACATCTAAAAATTGAAAAATCTGTACGCGCAGTTGGTTCTACGTGCAGCCAGCGTGCAGACCTCTCTCTCTCTCTCCCTTCTCATTTTTTCCCATCGAAACCCTAACCCCACAGCCTATATAAGAGGCACCCCTTCCTCTCCTCTCCACTCCACCACCACCACCATACTCCCCACTCCACTGCCGTAAGCTGAGGCATGCGAGAGAGAGGGAGCGAGAGTGAGGAGGAGGAGCGAGCGTGAGGAGGAGGAGAGGGCCGAAGTTACGAGCTTCGTGGAAGCTCACCGGAGGTTTGCACGACCACTGCGGCATGTGCGGGAGGAGGAGAGTGTTGGGGCGTTGTCCCCGACCTTCTGCAGTGGTCGAAGCTGCAGCAGAGCAGGAGGAGCCACGGCAGAGCACAGCGAGAGAAGCAGGAGCACGATCTGGTACTGGAGTTTTTCCAGTATTAGACGTCTGGAGTGCCTTCCGGATGACGGGCTGGACGTTTGGTGACGACACCGGATGTCTGAAAGCGGGTATATCGTGAAGGTACATCTTCTTCACGGTTACGGCCATGCAAGCCGCACCGCAGGTGTGATTTGCCTGGCCAAAAATGGTACGCTGCTTTGTCATGTGCAGGAGCAGCTTTGGGAAGGCGCACGACATGCCCTCCCACGCTTTTCGGACATTTGGACAGCTAACCAGATGACCGGAGACGTTCCCAGACTACCGGGGGACTAGTCGGATGTCTGGAACTGAGTTCAGACGATCGCGGAGGAGTTCTGGACGTCTGAGATCACCGTAGGAACTTGAGGTGAGTCTCGATGACTTTTATGATGTCTGGACTTGTTTCCAGATGTTTGATTTGGGTCTGCAGACACGTTTTTGACCCGTTTAGGGTCCGATCAAGATCCGTTTTACGCAAACGAAATATCTGTGGTTTCCTTGTGAGTTCCTCTACATGTTAGAAACCTTTATATACTATTCTGAATGTTCCATTGTGATGTGTTCCTTGGCATAGGATTTCGACCTATTGAGTGTCTGGGGCTCGCAAAGGCACGTGGGTCTGTAGTTCGAGCCCCAGTACTCCCGGATTGTCTGGTAGATGGTCCACCCCTGTTCTATTTATAAAATATGAATGCATCTATGAAAATTAGATAACTGGAAACCTAGGATGTGGCATGAACCATAGGACGAGAAATGGTTGAACCGCTTGTTTGCGTGATTGAAATTGTAGTTACAAATGAATGAGCTAAATTGTTAACAACTGCCTGTTAATAAATACGAGCTGCCTGTTAGAATATGAAATGCCTGAGATAACTAAACTGTTACCTGTGATATCGCTTGTTGCATATGTTAAATTGTGGAAATACGAGCTGCATGTGTAAAATACAAGAACGGAATTGTAAATGATGAAACCTGGTATGGAATAATATGGTGAATATGAGCATGAACCCTATGGGGAGTTAGGAGTAGAGCTCTTGTGGATGAATGGAAAGGTTTGGAACTGTGGACGGGAAGTGTGCTGGCCCTTGAGTACGTGGTACCAAGGAGAGAGACTGTTCCTTTTTTAGTGTAGAGCGGAGCTAGCCACCCTTGGGTCGGGACCCAGGGTTAGGATTGGCTACTCTACACCGACTTCTGTTGGCCCTCGCGTATGCGGTACCGAGGTGAGCTACTAGTGTAGGGAGGGAGCTAGCCACCCCACGGGGCCCGAGGTTTAGCTAGCCACCCTACATCGACTTCTTAGGCCCTCTGGGAAAACCAGAATAGTCAGACGACGGTGAACGGACTATGGAGGGGCGAGACCCCTGTTTGGTTCTGAGGGGCTAGACCCCTGTTGCTGAGAGGGCTAGGCCCTATACTATTCCATGCTGTACTTTGGGCATACCCACTAGTGGAAACGACTGACGGCGTGCCAGTGCAGGGTAGCTACCCGTACGCTTATCGCGCATGCCGTAGTCACCGCTACATCTGTCTGTGACCTCAGGGTGGTTGACTGAGTGTAGGACTACCACAGGGGACTCTCCCGGCCAGGAGAGCACCACATGTACCTTCTACTCTTCGGAAGAGACTGCAATCAAGATCGTTCCCATGAGGAACATGCGAGATCAAGAAAGAAATCTGAAAGTAAACCAATGGGGTGAAAAGAAATTACTTGAAAAATAAATAACTGGAAAAAATAAATTTACCTGCTAACTTTTACTACTTTAGATAGTCTAGTTCCACTCTACTCAGCATTCACTGACTCCGTTTTCCCATAACCCTTTACAGGTCTAGGAGTTGAGCAGCCCAAGTTACTTGGTGCAGAGGGTGCTGGGCCCAATTGAGCCCAGCAGTAGTTTTTCGTACTGTGGTTGTATTTTCTTTTTTGCTAGTGAGTTTCAGACTTTTGTTTACTGTTTCTGTTACTGTACTTTTGTTCTACTTTTCTGTTGTTATGGTGGTATGTACTGACTAGCAGCTTTTACTTCATTTACTATTTGTACGCTTTTACTGTTAGTTACATTGCATAGTGAATGTGATTTATTTTCCTGCTTTTCGATTATTTTTTGTTGTATGACTGGATCTTGGGATTAGTTGAGTCGAGCCGATCTCAGATCCTATAGGAATTCGGGATTCAGGTCGTAACAATAAACTTATACTATATTGGTTCTATTAATGCTGCTTAGTCTACTGTCACATACTGAGACTTATTTTGAGGTTGTAAGTCTTAATGCATCAAGAAATATGGGAGCTTAAGTAGAAACCATGTGTGAGCCCTCCCTACATATATGGAAGATTTCAACCACATGATCATCAGATTGTCCCAGAAATATATTTGATTAATATGGAGGCAATATACTATCCCACTATTACTTGGCAGTTGTCCATCTTCCTTTTAGCTTTATTTGTCCTTTTAACTAAATTGGAATATAATCACTACATCACTTTTGGGTGATAGTGGTGGGTTCCATCAAAATTGCTTACCAGCAGCATCAATGCAAAGAATGTAAAAAGACATTTCTTTCGAAATAAGAAACACAAGTGGTATTCTTAATATATGTACACTTACATTATTTTAATGAAGATTCTTAATTTGGCATCCAAAAGATACTTCGTCTGATAACTTTGTAATCATTTGCAGATGTGAATACATAACATCTTTGTGATGTACATGATGTTATTTTAGATATTGCATCTTATATATGTGGCCTTTTCTTTGTTACTTCGAATCCATCTTAACAAGCAACATGCAGATATAACTACTAAATATAGTTCAATCTAATCTATTGATCTATAAGTAATTATACACCTGCTGCGGAGAAAGGGTTAACTAACTAGTATTATCTATGTAGAAGAAACTGATATGAAAACTGAGAAGATACCCGTTTTATGCGGGACCCGGATAAGACCATGCATCCTCTGCATCGGGATTAACTAAAATAACAATATTCATATGGCATCTGCAACCTTAATTAGCTCTAAAAATGTCATTGATAAGATTAAGGTTCTAAGACCTTTTCAGGAAGTGGATGGGAGATGAATGGTACGCTTAGGACTCTGATGGGTCCAATTTTTTTGTTTTCTTCATTCATTTCCTCAATGGGTGCGGTACTCATCCAATTTATAATGGAGGCACGCCCTCCCCTAGATCGACGTCTGACCCCCAACTACCTCCCAAATATTCGGGGATATGGATTTGTCTTGTTTCACGCATTCAAATTGGTTTGAATCTACGCCAAATCCACATTTGTTTTGATGTTCTTAGATTTTATTCCACTTCGTTTTCAACATCTTCGACTTGACCAAGAAGATCATATACTAAATGTCATGCACTAAACCTTTTATGCATTCTTATTATGATGTTTCTATTCCCAATATTTGTAAGAAAAATTTTCCTCTCCGTTATCCAAGGGGATGTTTCTTAATCCCGTCAAATCCACACGCTCGATAAATTTCTATGTTAGAATACCCATAGTCATGGAATTAGCAATCATATTTATTTCTCCTCTTCCCATGATATCATGAATGTAATAATATTTGTATATCAATGTACCGTCATTTTGAACTATTAGGACCACTCTTAATGAAGTTAATCATTACTTGGTTATATATTACAATGTAATTAGATTGGCCTAGAAATCAAACCAAGATATAAGTCATTAAAAAATCTTCTAATCCAAATGGCACATGTGGTGTCTATACTACACGTTATGTATTCATCTTCTTATGTGTATTTAGCAATATACCCTTACTTCTTACTATTACAAGATATAGCATCTCCTCAAAAAGGTGAAAAGTGTCTTAAAGTAGACTCTCTATTATCCATGTCACCACCAAAATCGACATTTGAATAATGAAGCACATCAAACTCTTTTGCTTGATACACAAGTTTATGGTGTAATATTCCTTTTAAGTATGTCATTGTCCTCTTGACAGCTTCCCAATGAGTCGTCACATTGGATTTTGTAAGCTGGGAGCGAGTCATTTTAATAATATAAGTTAGATTTCATTTGAATAAAATTATTAGAGTAATTTTCGGTGCATGAATTGGGTTCCTTAGTAGAAATAGAGTGATGTACTTAGTCAGATTGAATAAACCTAATGTGTATTGACTTGAAGATTTAAATAGTTTAGAAGATCCAATAGTACATCATGAAATCATCTAATTTGATCTTTTGTTCTAGTCTGAGTTAGGATGGCAACCTTCTTTAAAGATCATCGGTTATTTGATGTTCGTGAATGGGGATTCAAAACTCTCACATGAGTTGAGTTAAGGAGCTAATCTAATGAAACATGAGATAGTCAAAGTCCATCTCCAATGCTGTCATAGAGAAGGCGTATCCTTTGACTTGAGACAGATATGCATCTCTATTCAGAAGCACATATATTTGGCAGACTACTAGTAGATGCACCTACCCTACCTTGGTACTCATACTGAAAAGTTAGTGTATGCGGGAATGAACAAGTGGTATATGATCTCTTAAAGGGATCACACAAATCTACCTCATAGGTATATGTGACAGATTAGAGGTAGGAGCTCACTCTGAGTATGTTGAAAAAGATAATTTCACATGCGATGGCAGAGTCCTGATTAGACTTAGGCATGAAAGAGAAGGAGATACTCTTTTGAGAATGGAGTTGGTCATCATTTTCATCCCAATGATACAAAGAGATATTAGAAATAATATTGTCTGAGGAGGAATGATAGGTGTCTAGTGGGATTAGACCCTAAGGATAATATTATCCATTACATGTGAAGGATTCATGGATATTTGAAATACCTGGAAAAGCATAGTGCCATAATTCCTTGAGTCCTAAATGCTTCATTACTGGCATGATTAAATCAATAGTGATTTTGATGGATTTTTATTTGTAGAAGAGATCAAATGTTATTTAAAAAGTTAAATTACATTTGATTTAACATTTAATTGGGTCAAATTTGATTGGACTTGTTCCAAAAGGTTTGGATGGAAATTAAATAATGTTTAGATATCAAATTCAATGTCCCTATAAGTTGTTATGGGCTAATCTTAGAAAATCAAGTATGATTTAATCTCATCTCTTGGATGGAGATCTAAGGGGTCTCATCATATTAGAATTGATTGAAATCCCTATAAATATCTCCCAAGGCAAACCCTAATGACTCCAATCAATCACTAATCTCTCCCCTACTATCAAACAAGAGAGAGAGAAGAAAGAAAGTGTCATCGCTCCCTCTCCTCTTCTTAATAGATTTGGACATTCAGACTTCATACCATAAGTTTGGAACATGTTCTACAAGTCTAACACTCTCGTTAGACTTCCAGAAATCCTTCATCAAAAGTCTGACTTTCACATTAGGCCTCTAATTTTTGAAGTTCTCTTCTCTTGGGTTCTTCTGAATGTCAAGTGAACTTGCTACTGGTGGAGGATGGGCGTCATCTTCAAGTTTCTCAAAGAACTTCGCAATCTTGTTGTGATTGATCATCCTCGACATGTAGGGCTTCATCCACCCATCGAGGAGGAAGGTTCTTGGGCACACTGTGACTTATTATCAGAGACATTGCCCTTCTAGTGTTGAACTATGCCACCCACGAAGGTATAATTCTAACTCGTGGGATCTCGAAATAGTGGAAACTAGTTTCAACCGTATGGTTTCAATTATTAGGGTATTTATCATTTAATCGCATGATCATTCTTGGCATCAATTACATGGTGGTTTAAAAAAATTTTAAACTCTTGACGCTGGTGATGCCATGGTGCGACTTGATCGCATGCTAAGAGCAATATCAAAGCATGGATGTGGAGGGATCAATCGCATTGACACGTGATATCGCGGAAGTGTGAAAACAAATGTTTAAAATTTTTCAAAACCAAGATCAAATCGATGCCAAAAAGTCAATTAAAAAAACGAAACGAAAATGCCCTACAATTGGAACCACATGGAAGAAACTAATTTTCACTTGCTTCGGGATCCCACTGGATATTGGATTATACCTTATGGGCAGCATGGTACAACACCCCATATGTACTATTTCCTCAAACATGTCTCGGAAAACCTGAATTCTTCCTCGACGTACAGATGAGACCCGAGGAGATCCAACAACGAGCATGAACCACAAACTCTTAGCAAATTTGAAGCGTCGCTTGCCTCAGAACCATGAGCGCATGATGCATGATCATAATTAGATGCTAACATACTTAGTTTTGTTGGTTTTAAGGAGTTAATTATATTAGATTTAGGTCATTTTGTATATAATTGCATCTTTGCATGTAGTAATAGGACTTTCAATGAAAGTGGGTGGACATCTAACTATAATAGCAAAAGTCCTGCAAGTTATTGGAATTTGGATTTTCAATACAAAGTCATGTGATCAAATTGGTAGACGTTTAATATATGAAGAATTAGACATTTTGTAGATTAGAATAAATGTTGAGTGCCAACATTTAATGTTACGACCCGATTCCCGAATCCCTACGAGACACGAGAATCGGACCAACTCGACTGATCCCAAGACCTAGTTGTCCAACGAGAAAGTAACCAAAAGAGCAATAAAATAAACCACATTCACCATGCATATAACTAGTAGTAACAAAGTACAGCAGTAAAGAAAAGAACTACTACAGTACACACCACCTAGAACAGTAGAGAATTAAACAGGTATATAAACATGATGCTTACAATAAAAGAGTACAATTGTAATAGAAAATACTCACTACCACAGAAGAAACGGTACAGTGGGTACACAATAAGTAAAACTACTGGGCTCTACTAGGCCCAGCACCCTCTGCAGCCGCGCTCTCTGGCTGCTCAACACCTGGTCCTGAAAAGGTGACAAAGGTAACACGTCAGCGAAACGCTGAGTAGAGTGGCAACCAACTAGCTAAGAAAATAATAAGGTGGAGAAGTAGCTGTTATTTTTAATTTCTTTCTTTATTTTGTATTCACTCATTCTTGAATTATTTCTCAAATCTTTCTCTTGATCTTGAATGTTCCTCATGGGAACGATCTTGATTACAGTCTTTTTCGAAAAGTAGAAGAAGCACGTGATGCTCTCCTGGCCAGGAGAGTCCCCCGTGGTGGTCCTACCCTCAGTCAACCACCCCAAGGTCACTGACAGACGTAATGGTGACTACGGCACGAGCGATAAACGCACAGGCAGCTACCCTGCACTGGCACGCGGTCAGTCATTTCCGTTAACGGGTGCACCCCAAAGCATAGCACAGAACCAGTATAGGGCAGAGCCCTCTCAATAACAGGCGTCTAGCCCCTCCACAATAACCAACCAGGGGGCTTGCCCCTCCACAGTCCGCGCACCCTCGCCTGACTACCCTGGTTTGCCCAGTGGGCCTAACAAGTCTGTGTAGGAAGGCTAGCAGAACCCCGGGGCCCGTGGGGTGGCTAGTACTCTCCCTACATTAGTAGCTCTCCCTGGTACTGTGTACGCGAGGGCTAAAAGTCAGTACAAAGTGGCAAGACCTAACCCCGGGTCCCTGGGGCAGCTAGCTCCGCTCTGCACTAAACAGGGGGACAGTCGCTCTCCTTGATACTCCGTACTCAAGGGCCAGCTCACTTCCCCAATTCCATTCCATTCACCTCTCAGGAGCTCTACTCCTAATTCCCCGTAGGGGTCATGCTCATATTTCTTTAACTAAGCCAATTTAGGTTCCATCATTCAGCTTTATATTCATATAGCCCATGTTCTCAACAGTTAATATCCATTCATAAATAAGCAACTGTTATCCAATTACAGGCAATTATCATTTTTCTTTCTACTTTTCCAAGACTGTAATCCATATATTCACGACATTCGTTTCGGTGTTTCTGTTCTTAGGATTCATGCCACACCCTAGGATCTATCATTCAATCTAGTTTTCCAGTCCTAGGATTCATGCCATACCCTAGGATCTATCATTCAATCTAGTTTTCCAATCCTAGGGTTCATGCCATACCTTAGAATCTATTAATTATCTCACAAGTGCATAATTATTGATAAACAATTAAAGGGAGCCACTCTACCCACAAAATCGGGAGTACTGGGGGCGTGATTGGCAGGTCCGTGCGCCTCCGCAACCCCCAGAGCCGCAACGAAATGGGGTCCTAACACAAGGATCAAACACAAGGAACTACTCAGAACAGGATACAAGTACTATAAACAAATAGGGGAACTAATTCTGAGAAGAACGAAATTTGAAACACGGAAAACAAACTTCGAACGGACCCTAAACGGGTCAAAAATGACAAGTCTGCCCCAAATCAGACGTTTGGAACATCTTCCAGACGTCTTATACGATGGTTTAGGTCATACCTTGTTTCTGCACGGTTCTTCAGATGTCAAGAATCCCGTTGAACCGTCTGGACCTAGTTCCAGACGTTCGACTGTCACTCCGGACGTCTGGAGACCCTCTCCGCCGTCTGGTGCTGTGCCCAGACGTCCGATCTGTGTGGGAGGGTGTGCCATTGTGTCTTCCCGAACGAAATCTGCACGCATATGCAACCATCCTCAACACGAAAATGAGGCAGAACCCTTCGGCGAAATGGCCTGCGTGGCCGTACACGCGAAAGGAAGAAGAAAAGGAATATTGTACCTTTCAGACGTCTGGATCTTCCTCCAGATGTCTCCCGCGTCGTCAAGACGTAGGTCCAGACGTCTGATTCTGGGAAATTTTCTCAGAATCAGGACCTCCTCACCCTCCGCCTGCTATGCACGGCCGCGCCGCGCCGCGCTCGCCTACTGCCTGAGCGGCAGCAACACCTCCCCAGCACTACTCTCCTGTTGCACACCCCCCGCCTACCGGCCCTGGTAGCTCCGGCGAGTTCGCCCTCCCTTCCTCATGCGCTCCACCCCTTCTCCCTCTCGCTGCACCTCCTCCTCCCCGTGCACACTCAGCAGCAGCTGCTGCCCTCGCCCTCGCACTCTCACGCTAACAGGAAGAAGAAGGAGGAGACGGTGGAGTGGTGGTGAGGGAGAGGAGAGGGGGAGATATTTGAAGGTGCCGTGGGGAGAGAGAGAGGAAGAAAAGATGCACTTGCAGGACGAGGAGGGAAGAGAGAGAAGAAAAGAGGGCAGCGGGTCAATCTGGCGCGCATGCGTGCAGACGCGAATTCGTACGCCACAAAAATTAATTTCCAGACGTCTGGACCAACTCCCAGACGTCTTAAAAGATGTTTGATGCTGGGGTCTTAACATTTAATGTCTGACCAATTAGTTAGACATCTTACTTTTTGTTTGAACGTGAGTTTGGAAACATAAAAAATGATGCAAAAAGCAATGTAAAGAGTTCTAAACGTGGTCTCACTTGATGTGTCTTCTTTTTATGCAAGAAAGTACTCACATGTGATAGGGTCCACCTCTGTTGAAACTAACAACGAACCCATCTTACATAGTTGCAAATCACTCAAATTACCTTTAGAATTACTTTGCACTAGTGCAAAACTACCATATTACCTTCGGAACAATTTTACACTGAGACAAAATAAGATTACACCAGTGTAAATTTAGATTCCAAGTGCTTCTTCACACATGAAAAGTTATTTTTCACCTAAGGTGTGACAAGGTGCTTTTCTAATGAGAAATTGATTTTGCAAAATAATACGTCGTTGTCATTGTTATTTGTAGTATAGCCACACTAAAAACCTTAGTCAAAGAATTTATATATTTGTTTACAAAACTCGTGTTGATTTATCTTTTTAATTTGTGAGTTCCAGTCATCTCTGGGAGGTGTAAAATTTGAGTATTAGATTTGGATCCAATTTTCTAACCTATATCTAACCTAACCTAATTTTTTTGTTCTTTTTATATTTTATGATTTTTTTACAATTTTGATTTTTGAAAAATGAAAGCGAATACTACACAACCTAAAACTAAGCAAAGTGAAAGTCCCAAGAAAAACCTAATCAAGATCTACTAATGGGAGTGTATATATAACATATATGTGAAGCAACACAATGAAGAAAACCAATCTATGCTTTTACAATGAAATCAAAATAAATACGACTACCACATCTAGCAAAACACATATTGTCAACATCAAAATTTTGCATAAACAAAAAGCTATTGGAAACCTAAATAGATGGTTGACCAAGCAAGGTATAGAGAAACCTTGTGGCCATCCAACCAAGAGGAGAAAAGAGGGAGGGCATCCTCTCAATGGAGAAGAGAGAGCATGCCCAAGAGAAGAAGAGATGGTGGAGAGCCCTTCTTCTTCCTAGACGTCTATGAGAAGCTATGGAGAAGCTTCTCTATGGTTGTCCATAGTCCTTGGAGGAGGAGGAGGAGCATCCCTTGGGGGAGGAAGTGGTGGATGGCCTTATGGTTTAGAGGTGGCGACTCTTAGGGTTGGAGACGAGGGTGTCGCCAATTGAGAAGTGGAGGCATAGAATCATGTGCGACCATTTTGAGATAGGTTTTATATGGGATATGGTTCCCTTTGGAAGGTGGGTGTCACATGGTTTTTAGGAAGGGATTAGGTTGTGTGTGCATGACTTTGTTGAGTGGCTAAATTTAGAATGCGTTGTTGTTGCCACTTTTTGTGGAGGCAACAACTATGGTAGTCACAAGTTGAGAGATAACAATTCTTGTGCGTCAATTAGCTTAGGTTTTTATGGGAAGAGGATGCCTAATTCTAGTTGCCACTTTTGCTGGAACCAAATTGGGTGGGCACCACTTTTGGTGTAATTTGGTTAGGAATGTTGACCATAAATGGGTGGGGGTATAATAGGAAGGTGTTGGGTGTGTGTTTACTTTTCATAGAGCTATGTTGTGGGTTTTGATATGATTAGGTGCTAAATAGGTTGGGTCAACCTATCATAAATGGGTTTGGGTCTGGATGCAAGCCTAATTGGAATTAGGTGAACCTAATTAAATGTTCGTGAGCCTAAATAGGTTATAGGTGAACCCAATTGGATAGGGTCAAGTCCAATTAGACTCAAGTAAGCCTAATTAGATATAGGTTAGCCCAATTAGGTCCAATTAGACCCAATTAGAATGTGGCTGACCCAATTGACTTACATTGAGTCAATTGAGTATGTTATGGACCTAGATAGGATTCTAGAGTGAGGATTGGATTGGGGATAGGAGGTTTAGGAACTTGGATAGTGGGATAGGATCTATGGATAATAGGATAACACTGTGGATAGTGTTATCTAGGTTTTGGGATTATGGGTTTAGGTTATCCTAGGTGAAGGTTAGGGATAAGGATAGTGTGGATAGGAGTGTGGATAATACTATCCATGTTCTAGGTTTTAAAGCTAAGATGTCCTAGTAGGAGTGGTTTTGGATTTAGGAAGGCCGTCGTATTGTTTTTAAGGGTAGGGATAAGGATAGCCTCCTTTCTCATCTTGTCTGGATCATGCTTTTCTTTCTTCTTCTTCTTCTCTTTCTCACTTTATTATGCTTTATTATGCTTTATTCCATATCCTAATTTATTCGAATCTTCTTATTACCGGCAAATAACAATTAAAAGCATTAAGTAACATGATAAACTCGCATAATTTTATGTACAACAATATAAAATGATGCAATGCATGATATGCATGATATAAATGCACTAATAACAAGTTAAGCTAGATTCTAACATAGTTTAGAATAATTAAGTCATATGATTGCTATGCAATCATACTCCCATATCTAAATTTTGCTACTCTCTAGCAAAACTAACATATGAAAATCCTGCAGAAAAGATGTGAAAAATCGAACATGCAGGATTTCACATATTATTAGAAAAACACTTTTTTTTTGTGTGTGTATACATATATATGTATATAGATTTCTTCTTTTTCTTTTATTATTATTATTTTTTTTCAACGCACATTATTATCAAGGAATCCAACCAGTTCAAATCAAAACCTCAATAAGGCTTTTCACCAACGAGAGGAAATCATGGACAAATCCTTAACGGAATCAACCTAAACAAAATATTTATAATGAAACTCTAGGTGAGTCCCGATCGATCTCTAAGAGGCGATGCGATGTGAAAATGATTTATGATTTTTTCCGTGCTTGCGAAACTAGCTAGATTTAAAGATGATGGTGGATCTCTTGAACAGAAAATTCACCCGTTGCTCTCTCAAAATGCATAACCATATTGTAGTGCAAAAAGATATAGCACGTATAGAATAGCGCTTGTACGTCTTGAAACTCATGGATTATATGTGTAATGTCGAGAGAGTTTTGATCGAGGATAGATTCATTAATATGGGTAGGAGTAGCGATCCATATATATTTTTTTGAGACAATTGAAAAAGACATTTGTAAGATCGAGGAACTATTGGGAATATCTTATGATAAATTAGATGATGATATAAAGAATCCTCAGTATATCCACCCTGAAATTCAAGAATTGATGGATTTTGAGGAGGTTCGAGAAATTAGACGACCAAAGGACATGAACCATGATTCAATATATGAGGAAAAGGAAGATACAACCTCAAAAAAAGAAGCTCAAATCATGATAGACTGGGGAAGAAATTATAATCCAACTAATTCAAATGGATGGCTTGATTCTGAGGAAGAAATGATTTCTGATAAGGAAGAGGTAGTTTTTTATGAGGATTTTTGAGGAATTCAACACAACTCTACCTTTATCCTCATATGACCCAGAGCCTGGAGAATTCATGATTTTTGACGTCAATCACCATTACGATGATCCTTATGATTCTAATTCAAAACCAGATTTAAATTTTAATCATGATTTCAATCCAGATCCTTCACCACCTCTTCTTGAACTTTGGAATTGGATAAATGAGCAAGAACAACACCATGAACCTTATTTTTGCCATCTCCATCTTTCTCTATCCAATTTGTATCTTGGAGCAAAAAAACCCTTTGGAGTGGGGCAACATCATCAGTTGGTCTGCATTTGTGGATCACTGATCCTTGGACTGCATGATCATATCTTCATATTAATCCTGAATCTCTTAGCAACAATTATTACTCCTCTTTGCCCACAATATTGAAGTGCTTATTTCTTTTGAGTTTAGGTCTGGCAAATGACGTTAAACTTAGCACTGGTTGGGAGGCAACCAGTATTCTATACAGCTATTTTTTTGTCCAAGCTAACCTGGATTAACAAGCTTATCAGTTAGGTGATATCCCCTCATCTTGCTTATTACACTTTTATTTTCCTGCATACATTTCAATGAGGACATTGTAATGAATAGGCATGGGGGAGTGGAATTGTATATCTTATTGTTATGTCAGAACTTATTTAACAAAAAAAAAAGAAAAAGAAAAAAGAAGAAAAAAATTCTTGTGAAATAAAAAAAAGTGTTGAGTTGTGTTTATTTCATTTTATGTCAAGCACATTGAGACAACGATATCTACTACCATTACGATCCACCAAATACAACCTTGACTTACTTTTCTGTATTTTTGACCACCCAAACACTGGTTGAGGATTGCTGACTTAGTTATAGGGTTGTCAGAACTTAATTAAAGTGTTAATGACATGAGAGACCACCAAATATATTTACAAATCTGGTGAGATTGTGAGCTCGGAAAAAAAATAAAAAAAATAAAAAGAGAGAGAGAGAGAATGAGTACAAAGCAATTAAAGAAAGCACAGTTTCTCTACCTCTCTCTGAGTTGATTTATTTGATAGTTTGGAAATCTAGGTTCTGTAGTACTAGTTTATATGTAGCACTAGAGGAGTGTGAGCCACCAAATACAAACCCACTTGACTCAAACATCTTCTATCTAAGCCAAAAGTCGGGGCTGAAATTACAGATTATTTTATAATCTCAAGGGAAGAAATTTACCTATCCCGATAGAATTTTACTAAGGGTCAAGTATGAGCTTTAGATGTGGATTGACTTTTCACTTAGATTCATTACATAGGCTACAACACTACACTTTCACACTTATCTGGATTTCTAAATTTTTTGATGAAAACAAAAGAATTAGATCTCTAGTCAAACTCTTGATAGAAATTAGTCATTTAGGACCACTTTGCATTTAGTATTGCATTTGCTAGGGACTAGCAAGATTCAGGAATGGGGGTGTGATTGCGTAGTAATCATAGGACATAATCTCCCTAAATTAAGTTAGATTTTAGCTTAACTTAGGAATAATGCATAGATGCGCAACATATTTTGCATCATAGTTGATTTGTTAACTTTATAAATAATGTTATTTTATGCTCTAAGTGAGAGGTAATATTAATTACAGATGATTCAAGGCCGCGGATGATAAATTCAACCGTACGGATTTGATCAGGATAACGATTGGAGTCTAACGTTTTCGGAATCGTCTTGATCAAACTTCTGTAGCATCACATTCAGTCCGTAGAAGATCAAAGGCCAAGGGGTAAGATAATGTAAATCCAAACCTTAGATGTCTTATTCAACCGCAAGGATGGATCTAGATCAACGATCGTAGTCCAACAGAGCAAAAATAAACTCAATCGGAGCCCTGTAGCACCAACTACCAAGGCAGTAAGATGGACGATCAGGATGGCGTCACATGGCATCATCCCAACGGTTCATTACTGTGCCCTTAGCCACTAAAGAGTGAAGCAGGGCTGTTGGATCATCATCCAATGACCACTATTGAGCCACATCGCCCGCCATTACGCACTTCATCAAGGGAGAATTAATCTCAACCATTAGATCGACTTCCAACGGTTAAGAGTGGCTATGCGAGAAAATAAGACTGTGACACAAACGCGATCGCAGAGCAGCGGTCACCACCTCTAAGTGAAAGTGAAGCACGTGCGTTCGAATCTCAAGGAGTGCAAAATTGATGAGGCAGTGCGTGCGCGTGACATTGCACCGTGCGATGGAAATCGAGCGGTAAGCGGTGAGCTGTGTGGCACGCGATGGGTTATCAGATCAAGTGACATGGATGGGCACACGGAAGGACGCAGGGATGGATGCATAGTTGGACAAGCTGATGTACGTGGTGATGAGAGGCGGTGTGGCACGCGTTTTAAGCCGTCCGATCATAAGATCGGATGGTTGAAATCAAATGCACGCGCATGAGGGGCAGCGAGCGGCAAGTCAAGCGGCCATGGAGGTGCCACGTGTCGCATTCTGGTGAAAGCCACACAATCAAGGCACGATGAAAGGTCTATTAAGGTGCGATATGAGCTGTTGATCTCTCGATCGACGGATCTGATTGATCTAAGGTGTTGCACGATTTTGGGGCCCAAAATACTTGCTTTACCCCTCATTTTTGCTATAAAAAGAACCCTAAAGCCCCCATTGGAGAGGCAATTCCTCCTGCACACATCTCTGGCTCCTCTCTCTCTATAGCATCTCTCTCTGGCCTTCTTCTTGGTGCCCTAGATCTGAAGTGCTGCCGTACTTTGTACAAGCATCCCTCAAGCAGCTCCACTCTTCATCTATCTCTCTCTCTCTCTCTTTATACTCTTTAGTATATTTACTTTGATTCATAGTTTAGAACTTTTTACAAGTAGCAATAAAAAGCTGATTCAATGAATATCGTCTCTCTTTATATGCTTTCATTAGGTTAGATTAGTTAGTACAAAAGGCTTTAAGAATCTCGTTTTGCTTCCCTACGAATGACTCAGGACTTATGTTTTTGATTTATAAATTTATTTTGCTTCAACACGACTCACAACTACAGCGATAACATAGAAATATTTTTATGTGTTTTGCGACGAACAATGGCTACTAGAAACAGGGCACCAAGGAGTCTCCCTTGGTTGCCTTAGAGGGTGGTAGGAGGCAGAGGGTGGCCAGCCACCAAGGTCTAAAGGTGGATGGCTATGGAGCTTTAGAGCAAGGAAGATGGACGGCTGTGGAAGTGGAAGATGGAAGAAGATAGATAGAGGGATGGAGGAGAGAGGGGGGGCCTCAAGATGGCCATCAGCCATGGGGTTTTACGGAGGGGCAGCTAGAGTTTTATGTGGATTAGGTTTTAGGTTTAACTAAAAATAGGAATTCCTAAAATAGGTTTTCTAAAAATAGGTGGCTCTTCCATAGTGTGTAAGTAAGGGTGTGCGTGGGTTTGTGTTTGTGTGCGCATGAACATGTGTATGGCATTCTCCGTACACATGTGTATGGGTGTGTGTGTGGGTGCGTGAACATGTGTGGGTGTAGGTGTGGGTGCATGACATGTGTATGGGTTTAGGTTGGTTTCACTTATGTTGGGTTAGGTTCTAATCTAATTGGGTCTAATTAAACTAAGTGGTGCAGATGTGAACTTAATTGGATCTATGGTGACCTAATCTAGATAGGTGTAAACCCAATTAGGTATAAGTACACCCAATTGGATTTGGATTAGGTCCATTAGACTTACTGAGTCTAATTAGGTTGACCTAATTAGGTTCAGATTGAACCTAATCAGAGTTGGTTGCATCCAATTATATTATACTGCACCTAATTGGATGTGGCTAGGTCTAATAGGTTTAGGTCAGGCATGATTAGATTCAATTGAGTCCAATCAGCTTAGGCTTAGTCCAATCAGGTCCCATGGATCTAATTGACTGTAGGCTAGCCTAATTGACTCAGACTGAGTCAATTAGGTTTGTATGGACCTAAATAGATATTTAAGTTGGGAATTGGGTATAAGATAGGTAGACTAGGGTTATGGATAGTAGGATAGTGCTAGGGACAGGGTGGATAGGTACATAGATAATGTGATCCATGTTTTTGGTTTTTGAGCTTAGATATCCTGATTTTGAGCTAGTCTGGTGATAGGTACTGGGATAGGGTTGTCCTAGGGTTTTGAGGATAGGGTTATCTTAGCTCTTCTCATTCTTTTCCTCAACTCTCGTTCTAGATAGTTAGCCCTTTGTTCTTTCTTTCTTTCTTCAGCTAGTGTCTTTATTCTTTATTCACATAATCTAGCTCCATCTCTGCTACAACTTTTGCTCCTATCTAGCTTTATTCCATCCAGAATAGCTTGTAATCTACTCATGAACTACAACAAGAATAAACCCAAATTAGCATGGAAAAATGGCATTATAACATATGTTGTTAAATAACGAAATGTAATACATGATATGCAATTTATGAATGCACTATTTACAAGTTAAACTAGATTCTAACATAATTCAGGTTAATTAAGACTTATAATTATTGTGCAATCAAGGTGAAACCACTTTCCATAAACTTAAATCCTAATTAAATGCTAAACCTTAAACACTAAACCCTAAGTCCTAAACACAAAACCCATAGGTAAAAATCGCTTTGCACTGATGCAAAACTACCGGATCACCTTCGAAATAATTTTGCACCGATGCAAAATAAGATTGTATCGGTGAAAAATCACCCAGAATAATTTATCACTAATGCAAAGTGATTTATTACCTGTGCAAAGTTATTTATCACCTGTGTAAATATGATTTATCACCTGTGCGTTTTAGTTTAAAGTTGTGTGATGGCTTTTTCAATGTGGTGGGACTCACCATGTAATAAACCTTATGTTCTTTTATTTTTTTACATCAAATACCAATTGTCAGGTGGGAACCACGTTCACACCACCTTACGTTGCAAAACACGTCACCTCTTGCGTTTCCCTACATTTTGGCGCAACTTTGGAAACGCAAAAAATGATGCAAGCAGTAACATAAAGAGTTGTGAACATGAACCCACTTAATGTATCTTCTTTTTATGCAAAAAAAGTATTCACATGTGATAGGGTCCACTACTATTGAAATCAACAACGAATCCATCTTGCATGGGTGCAAACCACTTAAATTATCTTTGGAATCACTTTGCACCAGTGCAATTCATATCACCTTTGAAATAATTTTTCACCAATGCAAAATTAGATTCCAAGTGCTTCTTCACCTATGAAAAGTGATTTTTCACTTTAGGGTTTAGGGTCCCTAAATCCTAAACCCTCATATGAAAAATCAGTTTTCAAGTGAAAAATTATTTCTTATAAGTGAAACCACTTTCCATAAACCTAAATCCCAAATCTTAAACCTTAAATCTTGAACCTTAAATCCTAAATCCTAAACTGAAAACCCATAAGTCAAAATCACTTTGCATAGGTGCAAAACCATTTTGCATAGGTACAAAACCAATAGATCACCTTCAGAATAATTTTGCACAGGATGCAAAATGAGATTGCATCGGTACAAAATCACTCTAGAATAATTTATCACCGGTGCAAAATCATTTTCCACTGATGCAAAATTACCCAGAATAATTTACCATTGGTGTAAAGTGATTTATCATTGGTGCAAAGTTATTTATCACCTATGCAAACATGATTTATCACCTGTGTGTTTTAGTTGAAAGTGGTGTAATGGTTTTTTCAATGTGATTGGGTCAACCACATAACAAATCTTATCTTCTTTTGTTTCTTTACATTAAATACCAATTGTCAAGTGGGTACCACATTCACACTACCTTGCGTTGCAAAACACATCACCTCCTATGTTTTTGTTTTAGGTCGTCTAACGAATGGGTTAAGCATCTAATTAGTAAAGTGTTGGACCTCTTATGAGGGCATTAGAAGTTTGATTAGTAAATGATATTTTTGTTTATGTTTTAACTCTAAGTCTAAGGTTTCCTTAAGTGCCCAATGGCTAAGTGTAACGAGCGCGTACCCCAGACGTCTTTTAAGACGTCTGGGAGGTGGCCCAGACGTCTGTCAAGACGTCTGGGATCACATCCAGACGTCTGACCAGACGTCCGGGATAGTTTACAGACGTCTGACGAACAGTTATACTCGCACGGGATATTCGTCTGCGCGCCTGTGCGCGCAGACCTGAGATCCGCATCTTCTCTGCGGCTGCAGGCGACTGCGGGCGTCTCTCTCTCCTCTCCGCGCGGCGTTAAAAGGGGGAGGGGGCGCGCCTCCCCTCCCGTCTCCACCATCTTCCTCCTCTCCTGCTGCGGGCGGAGCGAGCGGACGCGAGGGCGCAGCGGCAGCGGCGCAGCGAAGGCGCGGAGGAGCTGCGGCGTGCGAGGGCGGGACTCTGCCGTGAGGGCGAGCTCGCCGGGAGCGGCTTGGCCGGCCGGCGGAGGGCGCAGGGGGCGCAGAGCGTCGCGAAGAGGGACCTGCTGCGGGCGGAGCAGCGGACGCGCGAGGTGCGACGCGGGCGGCGTCGCGAGCGGAGGCCGAGCGAGGTTCTGATTCTGGAAAAATCTCCAGAATCAGACGTCTGGACTGATATCCAGACGGCAAGGGCGACGTCTGTGTGATCATACAGACGTCTGAAAGGTGAGTTCCGCTTTCTCCTTCTTCTTTTGTCGACTGACCGTACTGAAGGAGGAGGGTTGGCTGTGCGCAGGTGTTCGGATTCGTCATCCTTTGCGAATCCGACGTCTGGAAGTTGTACCAGACGGCGGGAGTGACCTCCAGACGTCCGGAGAGACCATCGGACGTCTGGGATCTAGGGGAGACGTCGCCACAGACTTCTGGACGTCCGGGGAACCCCGCCGAACAGGTAATTCTCTGATCCACCGTTTAAGACGTCTGGAAGGAGTTCCAGACGTCTGATTTTGCACAGTATTGTCTTTCTCGACCCGTTTAGGGCCCGTTTGGGCTCCGTTTTCCGCGATTCGAGTTGCGTTCGTTCCGAATTTATTCCTCTACCCGCCTACAGTAGCTATACACTGTTTTGAGACACTCCTTGTGTTTGATCCTTGTGATAGGACCTCGTTCGGTTGCCGTCTTGAGAGTCGCGGAGGCGCGCGGGATTCCCGACCACGCCCCCACTACTTCCGTTGTACCTGGTAGAGTGGTTTTAAGCATTAATAAAAATCTGTTAAAGTATGGAACCATAACTAGAACCTAGGGCATTGCATGAACCCTAGGAATGAGAAATGTATGGAATGATAGCTCCTAGGTGTTGCATGAATCCTAGGGCCGGAAAACTAGATTGTATGATAGATCCTAGGATATGGCAAGAATCCTAGGATGGGAAAAACTAGTGGAATGTATATTACTGCAGTCTTGGAAAAATGGAAAGGAATATATAAGCTGCCTGTGAAATTAATTAACAGCTGCCTGTTATGAACAAAGAAACATGTTTGAGATCATGGAAATTGAGAACGTGAATCTGGAAAGTGAAACATATGATGTTCTGAGATAAAGGGCTGGAACCCTACGGGGAATTAGGAGTGAAACTCCTGGAAAGAAAAGGAATGGAACTGAGATGTAGTTGTACTGTCTCTTGGGTACGCAGTACCAAGGGAAGTACCTGTACCTGTTTTAGTGCAGAGTGGGGCCAGCCGCCCCAGGGACCCGGGGTTAGGCTTGGCCGCTCTGTACCGACTTGTTGGCCCTCGTGTACGTAGTACCGAGGAGAGCTAGTAGTGTTAGGAGAGTACTAGCTACCCCACGGGCCCCGGGGTTCTGCTAGCCTCCTTCACCGACTTGTTAGGCCCACTAGGGCAAACCAGGGTAGTCAGACGAGGGTGCGCGGACTGTGGAGGGGCAAGGCCCCGGTTTGGTTACTGTGGAGGGGTTGGACCCCTGTTACTGAGAGGGCTCTGCCCTGGTTCCGTGCTGTGCTTTGGGCGCACCCGTTAACGGAAACGACTGACCGCGTGCCAGTACGGGCTAGCTACCTGTGCGTTTATCGCGCGTGCCGTAGTCACCGTTACGTCTGTCAGTGACCTTGGGGTGGTTGACTGAGGGTAGGATCACCACGGGGGACTCTCCCGGCCAGGAGAGCACCACGTGCTACTTCTACTGTTGGAAAAGACTGCAATCAAGATCGTCCCACGAGGACATTCGAGATCAAGTAAAGGATCTGAGAAGTAAATGAAATAGTGAGAAAAATTGAAAGATGTAAATTAAGGAAGTAATAGAACATAACAGCTACTGTACACTCTACTGTTGCCTTTAGTTAGTTTGCCACTCTACTCAGCGTTTTGCTGACGTGTTACACTCGTTACCTTTTTCAGGACCAGGTGTTGAGCAGCCAGGGTCGGCGGCTGCAGAGGACGCTGGGCCGAGTAGGGTCCAGTAGAGTTGCCACAGTTTTGTACCTTCTTTTGTTTCTGTTCTAGTGAGTAGTTTTGTTTCCGCTGTACCTTCTTTACCTGCAGTTTTTGTTATATGATAAATGTTGTTTTACTGTTGTGGTGGTGCCTACTGTAGTAGTTTCTTTCCTTACTGCTGTACTTTTTACTGTTAGTTATATTCATGCTGAATGTGGTTTATTTTACTGTCTTTTGGTTACTTCCTCGTTGGACGACTGGGTCTTGGGATTAGTCGAGTCGGTCCGGTTCTCGTGTCTCGTAGGGACTCGGGAACCGGGTCGTTATAAGATGGTATCAGAGCAAGGTCGTCCCGAGAAGTGAATCAACTGACTGGAAAGTAACCAATTCACATGTTTATAGCTAGAGTAGCCACCACAACATATCTCTTGACATGAGCTCTTAGAAGTGTTGTTAGGTACCGTCTGTTTTGACGTTTCCGTTTTGTTTCGCGTCTCCTTGCAGGAGATGCCTCGTCGTGGGACTGGCGAGACTGGCCGCGGGCGCGGCCGAGGGCGAGGTCGGCGAGGTGGACGTGCTGTCGTTGACGTCTCGGTGGACCAGCCACCACTCCCTGGCATCCAGGCCCAGGACCTCGCCAGACTGATACGGGATATTGTGCGAGAGGAGCTCCACCCACCGCCCCGAGCACCTCCTCCTGGGGTTGCAGAGGGGGAGTCCTCTGTGGGACCACGCGACGGACGCGGCGCCGGGCACGAGGGAGGGGATGGGCCCCTGCCGCCCCCACCTTCCTCCGACACTTCTGTACACGAGGCACCTTCGCCTGGAGGTGCACCAGCACCTCCCCTACAGCACCACTTCAAGCTTTTCGGGCAGTTCCGGAAGCTGAAGCCCCCCTCCTTCAAGGGGGATGAGGACCCGACCGAGGCAGAGGACTGGCTTGAGCAGCTGGAGAAGATCTTCGACACCCTTCGCCCCCCGGTGGAGTGCCGCGTGGCCTTTGCCACGTACCAGCTAGAGAGTGCGGCACACCGGTGGTGGAGGGCGGTCCGGGGACAGGAGAGGGACGAGCCGACGTGGGACCAGTTCGTCACCCTCTTCTGCGAGCAGTACTTTCCCCAGACGTGGCAGGACCAGAGGAGGCGGGAGTTCCACACTCTCCGCCAAGGGACGATGACCGTGAGCGCGTACCGCACGCGTTTCTTGGAGCTGTCCCGCTTTGCAGCGACAGCGGTAACCACTGAGGAGGAGCGCCTTTGGAGGTTCACCGAGGGGCTCCGGCCTGCGATCCGGGGGTATGTCAAACCCCTGAAGCTGCCGACGTTTTCGAGGGTGGTAGAGGCAGCCATGACTTACGAGGAGACCAACCCGTCCGCGCGAGAGACCGACGGCGGGCGGAAGAGGCCCTTTCAGCCAGACTTCTCACAGGGCCGGCGAGAACGGAGACACGTGGCGTCCGCAGGAGAGCCGTCACGTTGTGCAGGGCCATCAGTGGCCTTTGGGGGCCCTCGACAGGGGCCAGTCGCCAGCACCGGACCCCCGCCTAGCCGACAGCAGGGACTCACTGAGGGCGGGAGTCGGGTTCCCCTCTGCTACCAGTGTGGCCAGCCGGGCCACGTCAGGAGGGACTGCCCATCTAGGGCAGGAGGTCAGCAGATACTTCCCGCGCAGAGCACTGGAGGGCGCGCAGGAGGCCGCGGTTTCCAGGCGCGAGGAGGAGGACCGCAGTCGCGAGGAGGGTACCGGCCAGCACCTACCCGTCCGACGCAGAGTGTGGCTGCTTCGTCCGCACCTAGAGCTGAGGGGCGTATCAACGCCCTAACACACAGGGACGCCAGAGCTTCGGGATCCGTGGTAGCAGGTATGGTTTCAGTTTCTGGCAGACTCGTTTACACGCTTTTCGATTCCGGCGCTACGCACTCGTTTGTCGCAGACAGTTTCGCAGTTAGTTTGGACCAGGATTATACATTGTTAGAGAACCCGTTCGTAATCAGAGGTCCGAGTGGTCAGCTGTTTGTAGCTGAGGAGGTGTACACGGGTTGCGGGGTCAGCA
The DNA here is from genome assembly GCA_037157565.1 of Thalassia testudinum. NCBI lineage: Eukaryota > Viridiplantae > Streptophyta > Magnoliopsida > Alismatales > Hydrocharitaceae > Thalassia > Thalassia testudinum. The sequence goes on along the minus strand of JAZHRO010000018.1, from coordinate 50,427,520 downwards.
TCGGGGGACACAGCCTGCCAGCTGACCTGATTATGATACAGATGGAGGACTTTGGGGTGATCCTGGGGATGGATTGGCTGTCCGCTTACCACGCATTGGTGGACTGCTTTGAGAGGAAGATTGTCTTCTCCATTCCGGAGTTGCCTTCCTTCGAGTTTCACGGGCAGCCAGTGGACGGAGGTTTCAGGTGCATTTCGGCACTTCGGGCGGCGAGACTTTTGAGCCAAGGGTGTGAGGGCTTCTTAGCTTGTGTGGTGGCAGAGCACAGCCCCGTGGCAGACTTCCAGAGCATCCCGGTGGTCAGAGAGTACCCCGACGTGTTTCCAGACGAGTTACCAGGACTACCGCCCGAGCGTGAGATCGAGTTTGAGATCTCACTAGTACCAGGGACCAACCCCATCTCCACCGCGCCATACAGGATGGCACCGCTTGAGCTGCGAGAGCTCAAGTCTCAGTTGCAGGACCTTTTGGAGAAGGGTTTCGTGAGGCCCAGTGCGTCTCCCTGGGGAGCCCCGGTACTGTTTGTGAAGAAGAAGGATGGGACCCTACGCCTTTGTGTGGACTACAGACAGCTGAATAGGGTCACCATCAAGAACCGATATCCGCTGCCGAGGATTGACGATTTGTTTGACCAGTTGCGGGGTGCCACGGTGTTTTCCAAGATCGACTTGAGGTCTGGATACCACCAGTTGAGGATCAGGGAGACCGACGTCTCCAAGACAGCTTTCCGCACCCGGTACGGACACTACGAGTTTTTGGTCATGCCGTTTGGGCTGACCAATGCCCCCGCTGCTTTCATGGACCTGATGAACCGGGTGTTCAGACCGTACTTGGACCAGTTTGTGGTGGTTTTCATAGATGATGTACTCATCTATTCTAGAGATCGGACGCAGCACGGACAGCACTTGCGGATGGTTCTGGACACTCTGAGACGACGCAGGCTGTACGCCAAATACAGCAAGTGCGAGTTCTGGTTGAGGGAGGTGACCTTTTTGGGTCATGTGATCTCTGGAGACGGCCTGGCGGTGGATCCTGCCAAGGTCGAGGCAGTGCTCAGGTGGGAGAGACCGCGTTCAGTCACTGAGATTCGCAGTTTCCTGGGACTGGCAGGTTACTACAGACGGTTCATCAGAGGGTTTTCGCAGATTGCACGTCCTATGACACAGTTGACTCGGAAGGATGTGCCTTTCACTTGGACAGACGCCTGTGAGGCGTGTTTTCTGGAGCTGAAGGAGAGGTTGACCTCGGCTCCCGTGCTCACCATTCCTGACAGTAGTGGCGGGTTCGTTGTGTACACGGACGCTTCCTTGCAGGGGTTAGGAGGTGTGCTCATGCAGAGGGGTCACGTGGTCGCTTACGCTTCGCGGCAACTGAAGCCCCATGAGCATACCTACCCTACCCACGACTTAGAGTTGGCAGCTGTTGTCTTCGCGCTGAAGACATGGAGGCACTACTTGTACGGTGAGACCTTCGAGATTTTTACAGATCACAAGAGCCTCAGATATCTTTTTGACCAGAAGGAGCTCAACATGAGACAGAGACGTTGGTTGGAGCTCCTGAAGGACTACGACTGCAGCATCTCCTACCACCCGGGAAAGGCCAATGTGGTGGCTGACGCCTTGAGCCGTAAGGCGCCCGCACGCTTGGCCAGTCTACAGTTACAGAGTTGGAGCCTTTTGGAGGAGGTGGGCAGTTGGCGACCTCTAGAGTTACGAGGATACTGTGGGGCAGTGACGGTGACACGGCAGACCAGACCAGAGTTGATAGACCGCATCATCACGGGACAGATGGCCGATCCGTACTTGCAGTCTTTGCGCGACAGAGTACTGTCAGGGGACCCAGGGGACTTCTCTTTCACAGACCAGGTGTTACACTTGAGGGGATGGCTGTGCGTCCCCAGAGACGAGGAGCTGTTGAGAGAGCTCCTGACTGAGGCACACGGTTCCAGATTCACCATACATCCCGGAAACACGAAAATGTACCATGACTTGAGACGCGAGTTCTGGTGGAGAGGGATGAAGCGGGATGTGGGTGAGTTCGTGCAGCAGTGCTTAGTGTGCCAGCAGGTGAAAGCCGAGCATCAGAGGCCTGCAGGGCCGCTTCAGCCGCTTCCAGTGCCAGAGTGGAAGTGGGAGAGCATCACCATGGACTTGGTGGTGGGTTTACCTGTTACCCAGCGAGGACACGACGCGGTCTGGGTAATAGTGGATAGGTTGACGAAGACGGCACGATTCTTGCCGATCCGAGTCACTTTGGGACCAGCACAGTTGGCAGAGAGGTACATCCGTGATGTGGTGCGACTACACGGAGTTCCGCGGGAGATCGTATCCGACCGGGATACCCGCTTTACGTCCCAGTTTTGGGCTGAGTTTCAGCAGGCTTTGGGGACGAGGTTGAGGTTTAGCACGGCTTACCACCCCCAGACGGACGGACAGTCGGAACGCACGATACAGACACTTGAGGATCTTTTGCGTGCCTGTGTACTAGACTGGAGGGGCTCTTGGGAGGAACACCTGCCCCTGGCAGAGTTTGCATACAACAACAGTTATCACTCGAGCATCGGCATGGCTCCCTACGAGGCTCTGTACGGACGGAAATGCACGGCACCCTTGAGTTGGGTTGAGGTGGGGACCAAGTGGGAGGTTGGCCCCAGGTTGATCCGGCAGAGTCAGGAGGTAGTTGAACAGATCCACAGACGACTCCGCACTGTCAGGAGCAGACAGAAGAGCTACGCAGATCGCAGACGCAGAGAGGTGCAGTTCGAGGTTGGGGACCACGTCTTTCTTCGTGTTTCGCCCATGAAGGGCTTACAGCGGTTTGGGGTGAGAGGGAAGCTCGCGCCGAGGTTCGTGGGGCCCTTCGAGGTCCTGGAGCGGGTTGGACCCGTTGCTTACAGACTTACCCTTCCCCCGCAGCTTTCTGGTGTGCACGACGTGTTCCACGTGTCCAACCTCAGGAAGTACGTAGCCGATCCCAGCCACGTACTGAGTCACGAGAGCGTCGAGGTGAGCGACGACCTGACCTACCCCGAGCGGCCAGTGCAGATCCTAGACCGAGCCATCCGCAGGTTGAGACGAAAGCAAGTACCCCTGGTAAAGGTTTTGTGGAGGAGCCAGCGGTACGAGGAGGCTACCTGGGAGCCTGAGGCGGCAATGCGGGAGCGGTACCCAGAGCTTTTCGCGGGTACGTCTTTTCGGACCGGCTTCGGTCCTCTTTGAGTTTGTTATGGTTATTTGGACATCCTTTTTCTGCACCCTAGTTGGCGCAAGTTTCGGGGACGAAACTTCCTTTGAGTTTGTTATATTGTAACGAGCGCGTACCCCAGACGTCTTTTAAGACGTCTGGGAGGTGGCCCAGACGTCTGTCAAGACGTCTGGGATCACATCCAGACGTCTGACCAGACGTCCGGGATAGTTTACAGACGTCTGACGAACAGTTATACTCGCACGGGATATTCGTCTGCGCGCCTGTGCGCGCAGACCTGAGATCCGCATCTTCTCTGCGGCTGCAGGCGACTGCGGGCGTCTCTCTCTCCTCTCCGCGCGGCGTTAAAAGGGGGAGGGGGCGCGCCTCCCCTCCCGTCTCCACCATCTTCCTCCTCTCCTGCTGCGGGCGGAGCGAGCGGACGCGAGGGCGCAGCGGCAGCGGCGCAGCGAAGGCGCGGAGGAGCTGCGGCGTGCGAGGGCGGGACTCTGCCGTGAGGGCGAGCTCGCCGGGAGCGGCTTGGCCGGCCGGCGGAGGGCGCAGGGGGCGCAGAGCGTCGCGAAGAGGGACCTGCTGCGGGCGGAGCAGCGGACGCGCGAGGTGCGACGCGGGCGGCGTCGCGAGCGGAGGCCGAGCGAGGTTCTGATTCTGGAAAAATCTCCAGAATCAGACGTCTGGACTGATATCCAGACGGCAAGGGCGACGTCTGTGTGATCATACAGACGTCTGAAAGGTGAGTTCCGCTTTCTCCTTCTTCTTTTGTCGACTGACCGTACTGAAGGAGGAGGGTTGGCTGTGCGCAGGTGTTCGGATTCGTCATCCTTTGCGAATCCGACGTCTGGAAGTTGTACCAGACGGCGGGAGTGACCTCCAGACGTCCGGAGAGACCATCGGACGTCTGGGATCTAGGGGAGACGTCGCCACAGACTTCTGGACGTCCGGGGAACCCCGCCGAACAGGTAATTCTCTGATCCACCGTTTAAGACGTCTGGAAGGAGTTCCAGACGTCTGATTTTGCACAGTATTGTCTTTCTCGACCCGTTTAGGGCCCGTTTGGGCTCCGTTTTCCGCGATTCGAGTTGCGTTCGTTCCGAATTTATTCCTCTACCCGCCTACAGTAGCTATACACTGTTTTGAGACACTCCTTGTGTTTGATCCTTGTGATAGGACCTCGTTCGGTTGCCGTCTTGAGAGTCGCGGAGGCGCGCGGGATTCCCGACCACGCCCCCACTACTTCCGTTGTACCTGGTAGAGTGGTTTTAAGCATTAATAAAAATCTGTTAAAGTATGGAACCATAACTAGAACCTAGGGCATTGCATGAACCCTAGGAATGAGAAATGTATGGAATGATAGCTCCTAGGTGTTGCATGAATCCTAGGGCCGGAAAACTAGATTGTATGATAGATCCTAGGATATGGCAAGAATCCTAGGATGGGAAAAACTAGTGGAATGTATATTACTGCAGTCTTGGAAAAATGGAAAGGAATATATAAGCTGCCTGTGAAATTAATTAACAGCTGCCTGTTATGAACAAAGAAACATGTTTGAGATCATGGAAATTGAGAACGTGAATCTGGAAAGTGAAACATATGATGTTCTGAGATAAAGGGCTGGAACCCTACGGGGAATTAGGAGTGGAACTCCTGGAAAGAAAAGGAATGGAACTGAGATGTAGTTGTACTGTCTCTTGGGTACGCAGTACCAAGGGAAGTACCTGTACCTGTTTTAGTGCAGAGTGGGGCCAGCCGCCCCAGGGACCCGGGGTTAGGCTTGGCCGCTCTGTACCGACTTGTTGGCCCTCGTGTACGTAGTACCGAGGAGAGCTAGTAGTGTTAGGAGAGTACTAGCTACCCCACGGGCCCCGGGGTTCTGCTAGCCTCCTTCACCGACTTGTTAGGCCCACTAGGGCAAACCAGGGTAGTCAGACGAGGGTGCGCGGACTGTGGAGGGGCAAGGCCCCGGTTTGGTTACTGTGGAGGGGTTGGACCCCTGTTACTGAGAGGGCTCTGCCCTGGTTCCGTGCTGTGCTTTGGGCGCACCCGTTAACGGAAACGACTGACCGCGTGCCAGTACGGGCTAGCTACCTGTGCGTTTATCGCGCGTGCCGTAGTCACCGTTACGTCTGTCAGTGACCTTGGGGTGGTTGACTGAGGGTAGGATCACCACGGGGGACTCTCCCGGCCAGGAGAGCACCACGTGCTACTTCTACTGTTGGAAAAGACTGCAATCAAGATCGTCCCACGAGGACATTCGAGATCAAGTAAAGGATCTGAGAAGTAAATGAAATAGTGAGAAAAATTGAAAGATGTAAATTAAGGAAGTAATAGAACATAACAGCTACTGTACACTCTACTGTTGCCTTTAGTTAGTTTGCCACTCTACTCAGCGTTTTGCTGACGTGTTACACTCGTTACCTTTTTCAGGACCAGGTGTTGAGCAGCCAGGGTCGGCGGCTGCAGAGGACGCTGGGCCGAGTAGGGTCCAGTAGAGTTGCCACAGTTTTGTACCTTCTTTTGTTTCTGTTCTAGTGAGTAGTTTTGTTTCCGCTGTACCTTCTTTACCTGCAGTTTTTGTTATATGATAAATGTTGTTTTACTGTTGTGGTGGTGCCTACTGTAGTAGTTTCTTTCCTTACTGCTGTACTTTTTACTGTTAGTTATATTCATGCTGAATGTGGTTTATTTTACTGTCTTTTGGTTACTTCCTCGTTGGACGACTGGGTCTTGGGATTAGTCGAGTCGGTCCGGTTCTCGTGTCTCGTAGGGACTCGGGAACCGGGTCGTTACACTAAGCAAGTGTTATTTTAGGACTTGATTACTACTCTTTGGCTGTTTTACATAAGTATAAGATAAGAAACTAAATATACAACTTGAAAGAAATAAATACAAAAGACTTTATTCTTTTAAGCTTCTTCTCTTTGATGCTTTGGTCTTCAATTCAAGCCTCTTTAAGACTTAGTCTTTCATCCATGATGATTCTTATAGGTCTTGCTTGTGCGCTTGACATTTAAGTCTTTCTTTTGAAATGCTAGCTTAGATTATCTCATCCATTTCACTTGAATGTTAGCTCTCCAAGAACAAAATAATGTATATATGTTTTCCTGTCATCAAAATCAAGAACATTAGTGCTTGTACGTTAATAGGAAGTTCACTCACAATTCCTCTCCTTAGCCACATGTTGGCATCGTAGAGGTCCACCTCCCACTACTGTAAACCTGGTGTGGCATTAGAGCATTGCCCCTATTGTGCACAAAGGGTGGTCCCCTCCCCTCTCTCTTTCATTGATCTCTCTCTTTCTCTTTCCCTCTCTCTTTCTTCTCTTTGATTTCCTCGAACAATTCATTGTAAGAAGAAAAGTGGGTAATGCCCAGGAGCCATAAGTAGTAAATTATAGGCTCTTAGGACTTGGCTTGGACTTGGAGTTATTTAGATATGGACAAAAATACCCCTTCTTTGGTTTGCATGTGTCCACAACCCGTTAAATGTGTTTATTTTGCAAAACTTGAGTTATGCAACTCAATTTTTCGCAAAATATGCCTTGTTGGAAAGCTTGCGACAAGACAAACCCAACGATACCATATATGATATAGTTCGAGCAAGTTTTATCGAGCATTGGTTGAGATTTGACTAAGACATGCATTTTCTTATTCTTTAGGTTTTGTTAACCTGACTCACACTCTATAGGTGTCCATGTGCTCGTTTCAACCAACACACACCTATCTCCAGGATGGCTTTGGAATCTAGACTTTGAGTAACTATAGTCAACAACCAAGTATACAAGGTCGATGAGCTCCCAAGAGTAGAAAGAGGAAGAACACATTGAATGCTACCCATCGAAGTATTAACCCTCCACCTCTTATCACGAGAACTTCGACTAGATCGTATTTGATTCGGCAATCTTTCCCTCACATAATCCACTATCTCAAACAATGAAAGCGAGAGATCAACATCTCTCTCGTGACAAAGCATCGTTATCTAAAAACATGAAGTTCATAGTTAATATTTTTTGTACTTGCTTGTGTAATTGTCTTCCCCACCATCACCTCCCACGGTCTCGAATAATTGTGCACTTCAAATCGAGGTTTACATTTGTTTGGTGGTAGGCAGCGAGTCAAATTGAACCAATAATTTCCCACGCCAATGCCCACTTCACCTATTCCCACCAAGAGGATCATGAATTGAGTCATTCAATCATAGCCGAACTTACTTTCAATCCCCCTTGGGATGATGATTCTCATCGAGTCAACCCATCCTAAAGCCCAACCTACTCTACTTACCCACCACCACCGTTTTTCCCCCACCTCTCCTTCCCCGCCTCAGTTCATTGTCGATCGCCTTATCATTCTCTCGCGCCTCCTCCGCCCAACACTCTGCCACCCTCACTCTCATGATGATGCACTCACACTCCCTCATCTCCCGCTTCTCTCCCCCTCCCTCCAACCCATTCCACCACCACCACCACCACCACCGTCCCCCTCCGTCCTCCCCTCTCCCTCTGTTCCCAACAGTACGAAGGCCCCTGCTCTCTGCCACCCGTCTCCTCGCAGGGGCCGCTCCACCCCCGCCCGAGCTGACGCAAGAAGAAGACGGTGCTGTAGAGGGAGAGGGTCCCGTCGAGCTCCCTCCATTGTCTTCTCCTCCTTCCTCTTCTTCTTATTATTCTTCATCATCATCATCATCGTCGTCGTCGTCGTCGTCGTCGATCTCGGACAACCCCACGCCTCTGCAGGTGACTACCAGCGTCCTCCTCACGGGCGCCACCGCCGTCTTCCTCTTCCGCTCCCTCCGCCGCCGCGCCAAGCGCGCCAAGGAATCGGTATGTTCCACTTCCTCTTCCTTCTCGTTATCCAAGACACCAACAGCGGGAGGGAGGAATTCGGCATCTTTTCGACGCGGTTAAGTTGGGCCGAACATGGGGAGGGCCGTTTATCGAGCCCAATGGCCGGCCTGGGCTACCCTGGCTCGAGCTGAACAAATGACAAATCTCCTCCTCGTTGGTTGTTAGCCATGTTTTAAAAATCGAACCAAACCGGTCAGTCTAACCGATTCAATCGGAAACCGCAAGGCAATCGGCAAAACAATATTGGCAATCGGCCATTTTGCAAGATTTGGTGCCCTTTCCGCAAGGCAATCGGCAAAACAATATTGGCTACCTCTAGATCACCTATCTCACCAACTTTAGGCTCAGAATCCTTGATAGCTATAACCTCAAGTCTTTGAAGGACATTAGAACTTCCTTGCGGAGTAGGAATGTTGGTCTCTATATTAGTAGGTTTCGAATTCTCTTCAGGAGTGGACGTAACTAGTTCTGGATGAAGCTTTGGAAGGGGTGGTTCTTCCCCCTGTGTTTGATGATGAATACATGTCCTCTCGAATAGGCTATCAGGATGAAGGATGTGGGCCCTTAGGTGATTATTTTTGTGGCACATCTGATCGTATATAAAGAGGAATACCAGCTATTTTGTATAGGTGTGTTAATATGAGATCTGGATGTATAGTAAGGAATCGACTCATGGAATGCAACATCCCTGTTAACATAGTATCGTCTGCTGACACTGTCATAACATCGATATCCCTTTTGGGTCTTGGAGTATCCTATGAAAATGCACTTGACTGCACGAAGAGCAAGCTTGTCCTTACCAAGGCCATGGAGATCCACAAAAGCTACGTTGCCAAAAACCTTGGGTGACACCACAAATAAATCACAATAAGGACATAGTATAGAGTGTGGAATCTGCTCATAAAAAACTATAGATGGCATGAGTTGAATAAGATAAATAAGTGAAACCATAAGATATCAAAGTATAAATAAATAAATAACGTTTGGGTTTACGTGAAAATTTCACTCACGAAGACTGAGGAGAAAACCAAGGTAGAAGGCCCCGATAGGGCTGATTTCTATATTATTTTTCTCAAAGAAATAAGTAAGGGGTACATACTTATTTATAGGCTAGCACACACTCGAACACTCCATATTTCATAATGTTGTGCTAAACCAACCACACATTCTTCAACACTCCCCCTCTTCTGGAGCATGGAATGCTCAGCTTCTACAACAACAGAATCCCACTCTACATGACAGAACACAACTCTCTTAACTAGTTCTTAATTGTAGATGGGTGTGTTGATGACGACACATCAGCGAGGTCTGGAGCTGCTGGACGAATTGTTGTAGCTGGCTCTAATAAGGGTCTCTCCTATGGAGATCTCAATTGATGTTGGTAGCTCCCCATTTAGTATCCCTAACATGGGTCTTCCTTTGAAGACCTCAAAATTGGATCTTCCTCTCTAAAGCCCACGAAATTGGATCTTTCACATAGAAACCTAACATGAGCCCTTTTTTCTGAAGACCTCGAAACGGGATCTCTCTTTCTGAAGACCTCGAAACTTTGGACCTCCCAAAGTTTGGTTTCTCACGTGGTGATCTCGAATAAAAAGACTTCCAAATGAGGGTGAGTTTAATAGCATCTACACTCCTTTCTCCCATACTCTATGGGAGAAGAAAATAAACACAGAGGAGACATAATAAAACTAGAGAAGAGCTTCTCCCTCTCTTCTCTTAAACATAATTATCATCTCATTTTTTTTATCATTTTTTCTTTTTTTTTTCTTTTTGATTTTTCTTCGTTTTTAATTCTCTTTTTTCTCTCTCCATTTCCTTTGCACTACCAAAAAGGAGACCAAAAAAGAGTCTTGATAGAGATATAAAAGGAAGGGAAAATAAAAAAGTCACCTAAGCATTGCCACCACCTTCGTGCAAGACCTCGCCGCCCTCACCATCGAGTCTCCTTGTTGAGTCATCTCCATATCTTTTGCTAAAGATTGCTCCTTGAGCACTAGTGGAATGGAAGATCCCGTGCCTCCACTGCTATTGCCATCGCCATCTCTGTCCTGTGGCCACCATCACCATCTCTGTCCCGTGGCCGCCATCGCCACTTCATGCATCGATGTGCGTCCTATGACCAGTAGTGGACCTAGCGCTGTCGCCTGGGGCCCCCAACGCTATCATCGCCATGGCCATTGTTGCCTGCTTTGATCCATGTTGCCTTGAAGCATGCAAGCGCCTCGTCATCTTCGCTGTGGATGCAAGCCATGGCTTTGTCCTCTGTCGTTGAGGAGCTCCTCGCTCGCTATTGCCCTCACTGCCAGGATAGTCTCCTTTGGTTTCCGTCTTTGCCTCCATCGTAGGCTCTTCTGCCTCTGCTTTGGCTATCTTGTGTGACCTCACACACCTTCAAGCATCGCCATCTGCACTACTATAGGCACCATCTTCATTTGGAGGGGGCACGTATGAGGAAGAACTTGGAATTCAAAAGATAATGATAAACATGATAATCTTAAAAACGAAAAATGATAATCTAAGAATCGATTAGCTCTGATACCAAGTTGAATAAGATAAACAAGCGGAAACATAAGATATCAAAGCATAAATAAATAAAGAACGCTTGGATTTATGTGAAAACCCCACTCACGAATAGCGAGGAGAAAATCACGGGAGAAGGCCTCAATAAGGCTAATTTCTATATTGTTCTTCTCAAAGAAATAGGTAGGGGTACATGCTTATTTATAAGCTACCACACACTCCAACACTCTACATTTCATGATGTGGTACTAAACCAACCACACATTCTCCAACAGCGTCCAATTAATAAGATAGCAAGTGGTTAACACTTCATCTCCCTAAGAAGAAGTCGACACACTGTTTTGTATGAAGAGTGTCCTTGCAACATTCAAAATATGTTGGTGTTTCTTCTCAACCACAGTATTTTGCTATAATTTGTAGGGACAACTCATTTATTGGATGATTACTCACTCTTAATAGAAGGCACGGAGGGAGTTCGTGCAGAACTCTAGGGCATTGTCGGAGCGGATGACTTTTATATTGGCTCCAAATTGATTTTTGATCTTTGCTAGGAAGACCTTGATTATGTTACCAACTTCGGACTTGAGTTTCAAGAGAAATGTCAATGTGAGGCGAGAAAAACCATCCACTGCCACCAAATAGAATCTATGGCCCATGCGATATGGGGATCTACAAGTCTCGAAATATCCAGGTGGAGTAACTGGAACATAGTGTCTAAGCAACGATGTTGGCTCCTTGGGAATACACTTTATGGTGACTTCCAAGTTGGCATGCTTCACATAGGAAAGTGGTTGTGGGTGGAATTTGAGGTAGTATCCTCCAAAGCTTGTGCAAATGGAGATGACCAAATTGAAGGTGCCACAGGTAGTTAGAGGCCCCTTCTAATTGGAGTGACACTTGCCTAGCATAGGGTGACTATAGAAGACGATAGGCACCCCATTCTTCATGATCATAACCAATAGTGCATTCGATTATAATGTCCTAGAATGTCAGGTAGATGATGTTGGTGCAAAGGCACCATGATAATTGATTTTGATGATAACAAAACACTTATGGTTTAACATTTACATTGAATTTAAAGTTTTAGATTAAATGCAAGTGATAGCAAATGTGAAAGAACTCAACTCAAGATCATGAAGAAGCTTGTTGAAGGAGAAAAGAATCAAGGAGCATAAAGATGGAACATTGGAGTCAAAGCTTGAAGATCCAGAGCATGAAGAATTGGATAGTTTTCTGTTTTCAATGTATTTGTATTTGTCTCTTTTCTTGCTCTTTTATTTCCTTAGAAATTTGTTAAAAAGCCCAAAATATAACATTCTATAACACTCTAGGTCCTAGGTATACTTACACAACTTTAGGACACTTGGCAAACCTTAGAATCATTTGAGAAAACCAAAACCATAACCAGATAGCTTTATTAAATGTGCAACATGTTTACCAGACATCTGATATTACTTTTTAAGTTATCTGATGTTTAGATCAGACGCCTAATAATTAAGACTTGAAACACTTAGCTTTTAATATTTAGTTCCCAGATGTCCTAACCTATTTCTGGACGTCCATGTATTGAGGCAGACATTTAAAGACCTTAGCATATGTCTTATAAAAGGACTGTTAGACTCTGATGACTCTTGTTAGACCAATATCTTCGAAAGCCAACTTAGAAATATTTTAATATTTTTTTAAGACGTTTAAAGAGCCTTCCAGATGTCTAATAAAGAGACGTTACGCCTAATCTGACCCAAATCAAGATTTGTCAGACCCTTTATAATCGTTAGCTTCTTGAGAATCAATTCTCGAGAGTTACTTTTATCATTAGACGTTCAACAAATTGTCCAGATGTCTAGTAAGATGTATGATCACTTTGCACTAAATCCTTGTTTGGATTTGGCCATTTCTAGGAACCAACCCCCAATTATTAGACGTTCAAAGATACCATCAGACATCTTAAAATACACATTTAGACGTCTGACTCTTTGACACAAGATCCCTGATTGGATCCAATCATTTTCAGGAAATCCACCCTACAAAATTAGACGTCCAAAACTTATGTTAGATGTCCAGTAAGACATCTAACCAATTTATCAACTGTCTAATTTTGTTGTCAGAAGCAAGTATTGCCTGATGTCAATGGGATTTCGGCCAAATCTTGAGATTTATTTTCAAAGGCTGTAAGGCCTCTCCTAAGTCTTCTTAAGGGTTTCTAACACATCTATAAATAGGTGAGAGCTTCTCTTTTATTGAGATACACATAGAGATAATAGTTTCCACCCTTACACTCATTTTGTGAAGAGATCAAAAGAAGAAAATAGTGTTCTAGCTCTTCAAGTTTCATTCCACTCACCTGAGATTTCCAAAACTTTGCGCACTTCACGCCTATACACTTCCATCTTAGGGAAGTTCTTAAACCTACAGTAGTTAAGTCCCTATTTATATTTGTGGCTTTATAGGTATTGTTTTTGTATTTCATTTTTTTGTTGGGTATTCGCGTGACGAATTTCCGTCTCCTTTGTGAGACAATTTTCTTTGTGAAGAAGAGGGATTTTGAGGTACACTACCCTCGTCAAAGTAGTGTGGTTGTAATTGAGGAATGTGCCACCTTCGATTTAAAGTGATACGGTTCGTGGATTTGATCTACTCGGTAGATCGGAAAATCCTAAGTCGGTCAGATTTAGGTGGTGGTTTTTAATCTTGCGGTTTTCACTTTAAAAATCGTTCTCCTTGTGGTGAATGTTATCTTTGTGATTGCATTTTATTTAGATATATTTTTTTTAATTACATTATTCAACCCCCTCTAGTGAAATCTTAGATGACATCAACTATCGCTTTGTGATTCAACTCCTTCGTGATGCGACTGACAGATAGTAGACTTAAGGGAAAATCCAAGGCCAAAAGAACATTCTCTATGCTCATGTGAGGAGCCATAAGAACCTTCCCCTGATTAGTAATAGGAGAATGCCACCCATCAACTACCAGTATGGTCCTACCTAAGAGGATCGATTTGAGTCTTTGAAGTAGCATCTTATACTCACTCTAGGAGCAGTCACTGTATCATGTGCCAGTTGTGGTGTAGCAAAGGCATTGTGCTCAACGGTAGCAACTCTTCTTCTCAAACAAATATATACCTTTTAGATTATCCCACATCTTTTTGGTAGTCTTGTGATACATAATTTGAGTAGCAATGTACTGGATAGTGGTATTCATAATTCATGCCTTAACCATGATGTTATCCTGCCGACCTTCTGAATGGGTGTCAACTCAAGAAGTATGTGCTCCTTATCATGACCCTTAACCACATTAAGGATCTATTGTAACCATAACACATAATTTAACCCGTCAAACTTTGCAATTAGGCCAAAGAAGGGGTTCGTAAATTCCTCTTGACTTCCTTGTCCTTGACCGGAAGAATCAACAAGGTTTTAAATATCGATATTGATGTTGTATTGAAAAGTCGAAAAAGGGATATATCAAGGATATATCGCTGATATATAACTGATATCAGTGAATTTTGGGAAAATCGCTCAAAAAGATCCAAAATTTTTCAAAATGTCACAAATTTAATGAAAATTAACATTTTAATAACTAGTACATCATATAGAAATGCCTAGAAGTAGAAAATCATAAATTTTGAATAAAAACATAATAGAAATGCACTGGTTGCATATTGACAAAGTCATATATTGAAAAGAAAGTTATATAATATGATAATAATTGAAAAATTTTCATAGTAATGCTACTCACCAGAAGAAATGAAATATCAATAGTGTTGGAGTATCAGTAGACCACACCAAGTATAGAAGTATTTGTCAATGCCACCAAATCAATACCTGGTTGAGCTTCGACCTGGCTTGATACTTCTCCTCCGATTACCTTCCTCTATTTATAGCACTCTAACATATTCACAGTATGATTCCCATGTCATGTAGCTGTATCGAGTATTGTATTCATTGATGTATCGTTGATGGCCTTTATCACTGCAATACAAAAGTATTCCAAGACGTGGATATTGACTGTGATTGTCGAACAAGCTGCTCCTGCTTCTAGTTCTAGATCTATCTTAAGTAGGTTCATCTCGATGTCCTCTTGAATTTGTGGACTAGGTAGAACCACTTCGTTTCAATGTAGAACATGATGATTCACAAGGTTCACGTTGTCTCATCGATGAATTTCATGGTGGTCGAGGAAGTGGTGCAATAAAGTGGGAAGGTTGATAAGAAAATGGTTGACCTTAAAATACAAAATACTCAGGGAATATTCCATAATCATAACTTGCATATGCAGGATCACTTTGGGTACTATCACGTTCGTGGTGACCATCATACCCATAGGAGGAACCACACTAAGATAGAGGGTTGGTGTAGCTGGGGAAGTAATTAAATGAACTTTGTGCCTCATCTTGGGGTTGGTATTGATGGATAGTATAATGAGATCTGTAGTCATTATAGTAACTTGATGATGATGATCCTGGACCACCTCCAAAGATTGATTCCATCGCAAGATTAAGGGATCCCACTGAAGAACTTAAATCATCGATGGACATCATAGAATCTCTTGAGGCATACCCATACCATGTTCTTGCATCATAGTACAAGGTGGACTTGGCATGGGATCTTCATGTATATTTGTATATCTTTGCATGTATTCATGTTGGGTATCATCTCTAGTCTCTACTAGGACTTTGATGATGATATCCCTCATCTCCTCCACTATTTTCTGCCTGTGGCTCGTAAACCATCACTGCATCCATGCATCATCATCTCCATCATCATCATCGTCATCATTTTGTGTTCCTCTTGAAGGTGGTGAATCATCGATTAGTTTATCGATTAATATTTTATGGCTTTTTATAATTTAGTCCGTTGACAAATCATGTGTCTATGTGAGTCGCACATGGTAGGGGAGAAGAAAAGAAATGGAAAGAATGTGTCCATGTGAATTGCATAAGCAGATAAAGATATGTGATTGACATATCTCCCATATCAGTCACATATCGCCAATTTAACGGAAAAACTTAACTGCAGTCCTTCGATATTGATGATATATCACCAATATATCAATGATATGGGCAATATATCAACGATATGGGTGATATATCGGTGATATCATGAAAAAAAGAGACAGCATGTGGTATCGATATGGAGATATCTGTCGATATCAATATATCGGCGATATATGGCCGATATGTTAAACCTTGAGAATCAACCACTTTTGAAGCCACATCCTTCTTGATTGGAGTCACACCACCATAAACACTAAAAGAAACTTCTTCTAATTACACATATAGGTCATCTTCTATTTATATTAAAGCTATACCATGAAAGAAACTTTAAAACAGGAGCAAATGACACCTCTTTCCTTTCAAATAGTGCCCCAACAGTGATATAAACCACTGTGGCGATGCTTTGATGACCGCTGTAGCACTCTGGTTTGTCGTCGATCAATGGTGGAGCGATACAAGGGTTTGGGCAACACCCTACCCCCATATAACCCTAGTATTAGTGGGAAGGGGCCTCGATGAAGCCCCTCTTCACACCCTACCTAGCGGTGGTGTTGGGATAAGGACTAACACTGGCAACGGCCTCACCGGAGAGGGGGTCCAACTAGTAGGTGAGGGGTTGGTGACCCCCCTATAGCAATCAACAATGGAAGGTGGCGTTGGTGAAAAGACCTGATAGAAGCTCATATCGGTGAAGCTTCAACCGAAGGGCAAAAAAGTAAGATCATCAGAGAGAAAGATGATGGAAATCAAGAAGGCATAGTGTTCTAGTCTAGGACCATCGCTTTAATATTATGAGGAGAAAAAATGTGTAATCTATTTCACTATGAAATCCTAGGCCTCTATTATAGAGGAGAGGCAAAGGAAAACTACAAATGAACCCCTCAACAGTATGAAATAGTGTAAATAAATCACAGACAAACAAAACAAAGAAAAAATCCCATAGAAAAGAGTCATGGTTATCAGCGATGGCATAGTTGTCGCACCATGGGAATCCATATCATCAATTCGAAAATGTTAGGTCAGTGGAAATGATAGTATAACGTTTGGCGGCAGCCAACACATCTTGCAGTAACAAAAGTGTATTGTTCTAAGGTATATCAAGATTAAGCCTTTGATTTATTAATTCACATCTCCTGAATAAGCCCCCAATCGTTTGCAACCCTGTCTAGGTAGAATAGTAAAATGGTTTATACTTAATTTGGATTTGTTGTTTCTTTCTTTGTTTTCCTTTTGGTTTAGAGGGTGAGGTCCTTAGGCATGAAGGATACCAAGGATATAAAGCAGGAGGCATTGGACAACTTGAAATTACTTAATAGTGCTTCATTTGATCCAAAAACTCCAGCATCACCTGCTCAGGCATTTTTAGGCGCCCTTGCGGCAGGAGCTGTTGCCCTCATTTTATACAAGTTTACCACCACCGTCGAAGCTGCTCTTAATCGCCAGGCTATATCTGATAATTATTCAGTGAGTTCCTTTTTTTTTCTTGATCTTTCTAAAATGCAGAGTTTCAAGTTTGTTGAACTTGGAAAATGGGGACATCTGCATCTTTCCCTTGTTAATGAATTCTACCAGCATTTGTTGTTCACATTGGACTCGCTAATTGTATTATATGTAACTATTACTGTGATCAGAAGCAAAGGTGCAAGTGATTTTCTGTTATATCTGGTCTCTCATGCATATTTTTTTACAGTATGCTGTCTGCACCATCAAGTTTTAAGTGCTTCTATGAATTTTTCAAGGAATGTATGCAGTTTCCTCCCTTGATGAATTGAGGAGTATTAGAAAATGTACTGGTCAAAACTTATCCAGCTTGTATCTCTGGAGAAGTGTTTATCTAAGAAATTTATAAATTTGTACTCCCAATACTGAAAATAAAAAGAGGACAGGTTAATTATGTAGCTTGTGGAGAAAGTCTGGTTGTGTGATTGGAAAGTGAGATTGCACACTTTAATTCAGTTATAGGTCAGAAAATTTGGGGAACTGAAGTTGACAAATTCTAGATAGGATAGGGCATGAATGTTTTACAACTGGAGATACTTCTTGAATGTAAATGTCCTTTTTATGTCTTGCACTATTGTGAAACTAGTTTAGAAGTTTTGTATCGAGATACG
This sequence comes from Thalassia testudinum, assembly GCA_037157565.1. Taxonomy (NCBI): domain Eukaryota; kingdom Viridiplantae; phylum Streptophyta; class Magnoliopsida; order Alismatales; family Hydrocharitaceae; genus Thalassia; species Thalassia testudinum. The sequence continues at coordinate 50,409,843 of JAZHRO010000018.1, read as the reverse complement.
ATTGCATTCAACTGAGATAACTAGAGGAAAGCATCCATTTTGAGTGTACGGCCACAGGTCATCTAGATGGTAACCTAAAATTAACCTTTACTTTCTTATAAGCTATAGTAACCTGATCAATAAGGGTAGAAAGAATTCATGGAATGATATCTTTTTTCTTTGTGATTAAGTGCTCTTGGTTCCTTGGTGGTTTTCATTGGGAAAACGTGGGAAGAAATCTATGAGACATATGGAATAGATAGGCTTTTGGTGCACACGGTGGTACCTGTTTCTTATTCAGTAAGGGCTGTGGAGACTGTTTCTGCTGGAACTACAATTTTTTTTAGAAGACTTTCAATGGTAATTTGTCAGCAGACTAAGGTGCATTATGCTCATGTATGAGGAAATGGATTGTTAGCACAGTCTCCAGAAATTATGCTACGATAGCTGTGAGTGATGACAAGCACACGATGGGAACGAAAAGGGGGCTTATGCCAATGTGTGTGTGTTTTTTAAACTCTCGAGAGGTTAACTACTTGTAGGAGAAGCCTGCTATTTGCCTCCCTGTGCCACTCTGAGAATGTTTTTATGGAGGATGATGTCTCTTCATCTGCTCCAGTAATTGGTTTTTTCCCCTTTCTTTTTTCCTCTTTTTTTTTTTTAAATTGAACATGTATCCCTTGACTTTAAAGAGAACTTGAGTTGGAGCTTTCTATTTCTGTTTTTCTTTTCCATTTCTTGTGTAGACAAGTGACCATTTTATACCAAAGAACACAATTTTTACATCTGTTCTCATTGCCTCTGTGAAGAAACATACATGACGAGGTGGAAGGAGAGAGCACACACATAGACGAGGGAGAGGAGTTCATGGTGGAGAGTAATCTTACTTTCATTAATGTAGAACTCAAATAGCATAAGGGGGGTATTGGTCTCTATATTTAGAGATCCAATCCCAAGCAAACTAGGATCAAATCTCTAACAAATATTTAACTTTCCTAAATAACATTACTTGTCTCCTAAGTAAACAATTACTTAACTAACAAGTTAATAAACCAAATTAGGCAAGAGACTCTTGCCACTTTTGACGTGACGATCTCTAACAGCCTTGATTCAATTTTAAGTATATTAATTGCTCTCTCAAAACTAGATTTTTTTTTTCCTGTACCTGGTGCATGCCTTTTCCATGATTCCATCCGTAAGTCCATCCTTCCTAAAAAAACTCTGGTTTTTATTGTTTATAAGCTATGAATACGTGAGACTCATGTGATATTTCTTTTTCTTGAAAGAAGAGGTGACTATGATGTTGAACTCTTTACACATGTTATGATGCACTGAATAAGCAAAATCCACTTGAAATTAATTAAGTAGCTCATCTGAAACATAGGTTTTTAGTCCTACATGGGCTATTAGATCAGTGATGATTAGTCATTGATTTATTTTATTGTCCACTGTCATTTTGCTCCATTCTGATAGGGTATTTGACAATTGATGGTTGGCATACCACCTAGATTTAATCTTCAGAGTGTTTTATAGCTCAATGTATATTCTGATGTTTTTTCAATTTTCAGGTTCGTCAACTGACAATAACAGTAAGGTAAACTCCAAGAAATCCCCTTCGCTAACCTACTTTTTGTTCTCAATTTTTCTCTTCTAACCTTCCTTTCTATCTTTGTGCAGGACCATTGTCAATGGATTGTGCTATTTGGCGACATGTGTCTTTGGTGTCAATTCAATTGGTTTACTTCTTTATTCCTTACAACTTGCATTTAAGTCTCTTGCGGAACCTGGGCCTAGTAAGTCCACACCCGAACAAAATGATAATGATTCACCGTTGAACACATCTGTATCAGCTGGAGTCAGCACCAGTGACAATGAGGCAGGAAACAATAATAACACACAAAAAAATGGAGGGGAATCTTGAAGCATAGAGTAGTATGTTTTCACCCATAACACCGTATGATGCACTTGGCATCCATAAGTTTATGATAAAAATATGTGATTATTTTTATGATTTGTTCCTCAGAAAATTTATTCTTTGAAATTGGAGATTCTTGTTTTGCTTTATATCCATCACCTATTAGATGACAATCAATGCTAAATACATGCCGAATGAAGCTAAACCGATGTGATGAGCTGCTGTTCAGATGCAGTCTCTCTTAGCTGTAAACCCCCATTTGCTTGGACCCTATGTTGCCTTCACCTGCACATCCCTGAACTGAAATGTATGCAGTTGCATGGAGTTTGTATCAAGAATATATAGCAACACAACCATTAATACTGAGCATACGAACATTGGTATTGGGCCAAAGAACCAAAGTAACAATGCTGTTGCAAAGTACAAGGATCTAAGCCCAAGTGACCAGAAGTTACCACCTCTCAGCACTGCTGTCTGGACATACCCGGTGGGCAAATCAGAATCTAGTGTTGTCATTAGGAAGCTGGCTTGGACATAGTGCCTTGCAGACTGGACGAAGGAGGTAAATGCTGTCAGGAAGCAGATCAGAAGGGAGATATACTTCACTGAGGTGGTGGTCATGCTGGTATCTCCATATATGACTGTGGTAGTGAAGAATTTTGTCGCACTGCTAAGCCATGCCCCGATCAGTGAGCTCAGTGCTATGGAAAGTGAAGCCAAGGCATTTGATGCAGTTATGTTGTTCACAATCACAGTCAATGCTACACTGGATTCTTGGGGACTTGCCTGCAGAAATTGTCACAGAATTTCCTTTCATGAGAGATCGATCTTGTGCATTCACTTTCATCCCTGTGATTTAGTGGCAAGATCGGTGTTAGGATAAATGCAACACAAGATAACACCCTGTCCTCTTCTTTGCTGCAATGGCAGGTGGTTTTATGACAGGCCTTTTTTTTTTCCTCTTTGGGCCAGGTTTGACTCACTTTGACTCAATGTGGGAGAATGGTAGACGATGAAATAGTTCACCTTTTTCCCATATTATAAAGTTATTACAAAAACACAGAAAAATATAGATTATCTCATTTAAGCTTTTTCAGTTGATTAGCATGCTCCAAGATTGAAACATGTTCCTCTCCCACCAAACAAGGTTGTGCTTATACTTAAAAGCACCCAACATGATGGAGTCATAGGCAGGGGTGCAGCTCAGGGAGCAGGTATCGATAAAAGGAAGTTGTATACCACAACCTTTAGTTTTAGGAATTTTTATTTAGATGCTGCTATAATATTTTGAAATTACTTTCTTGTCATTCATTTTTTAATATTATTTTACATGTCATAAAAAAAGAGATGTTGCTTTTGTATTTGTTACTCCTTGATTTTGTATTAAAATGAAATAAAAATTTATTTTTTACTGAAATTTTTTATTTTTCCCCTTCTCCCTTCTCTCCCGTTTACCTCCCACTTCTCCTTTCCTCCTCCACCTCTTCTCTTCAACCTTCTCCTCACCTTCGACCATCACCTCCACCCCCTCTCTCTACCAACGTGGAGGTGGTCAGAGGTGAGGAGGAGGATGTTGGAGAGAAGGGGTGGAGGGGTGGTCGGAGGTGGTGTGGTGGTGCAGAGGGCGGTCCATGGCAGAAAGGATGGGGAGGAAGGTAGGGAGGGGTCAAGGTGGAGGTGGAAGAGGCGGTGGTGTTCGTAGTTGGGGTGGAGGTGGAAGAGGAGGTGGTAGTTGTGGTTGGGGTGTAAGAGGTCAAGGTGGGGGTGGAGGGGGTCGTGGTCAAGGTGGAGGTAGGAAGAGGTGATGGTGGTCATGGTGTAGAGCAAAAGTAAGGAGGGGGGTGTGAAAGGGGAAAATGATAGGAGAGAGAAAAAAATTAGGTAAAAAAAATAAAATTTCATGACTTTTGAGTACTTTGGGTGGGGGGGGGGGGGGGGGGGGGGGGGGGGTGGTGGGGGAAATTTTTGAGGATTAAAATATAAAATATGAGGATTAAAAAATAAAATTTGATTATATTTTAATCTAAAATGGTTAAATTTAATGATCATGATTAATAAAGTGGCAATTATAAATATTAAATTATTTTTTCAATAACGTTTAAAGTCATATTAAGAAGTAAATGATAAATAAATAATTTCAAAAGATTACATAAGCATTTAAGTAAAAATTCCTTAATTTTTATATATTCTCCGTCTCCCAACCGGTAGGATGGTGTCAATCAACGTAACCTTTTCTCGACTTCACCCTCGCTAAACTCAATCCGTAACTCTGCCCCTGGGTGTACCCATCTCCAAGCTGACCTTAAGGTAGAATTTAGTTTAAAAGCTATGACGAATATGCTACTTTTATCCTTCACATGGTAATTTGTAACGCAAACTCTCGTCAACGGGCCATAAAATTATTAGAATAACCGGAAGTACAAGTGTAACTAAGTGTACTTGAAATTTGAATTCTGGGCATTATATTAGATTTAAACTGTTTAATTAATTGTCTAGCAGACATAATTATACTTTTCCTGCGGAACCAAAACAGACTGTAACAATGATCGAGGAGTTTCAACGATGGCATTAGTTACGATACCCTCGCCATCCTTCCATGAAAAGGGTATGCCCATATATATATCGACAAACTACTACGTAGGACAACCAAGGAGAAGAAGATGTCTAACCCGCATCATCCTCGCAACCCATGCCATCTTATTATGATTCTCGTAGCCAATAGCGGTAGTCTCTGGCCTCCTGATAATCCTATAGAGGAGGTGCAGATGGTACCCGAACATGATGGCAAGTCCCAGTGGCACCAGCACGAGATCAATGCTGTCCCTCCCGGTCAATTGCTGCATCATTAATGATTAATTGATCACCTCTTCGTCTCCCTCTCCCTGGAAATGGGGTCACTTAAGTCAGTCAGCAGCCACCCAATTAATCCCTTCTACTAAATGTTAGGCAGAGTTTTCAACTGGCTATCTATATATCCAGGCAGGGAAGTCGGTTTGAGTTGCCGTAGGCGAAAGCGTAAGGGCCTATTTTCTGTTCTAACGGGCCACCGGTTACTTGCACTCCAACTCGTTGCTTTGACTTGGTTTCTCACCAGAGGGTATCGTATAGTGCACACATGTAGTCGTACGTTCGAAAATGCGTACACACACATAGGTGCTGTACGTGTATCTGTTTATCCACACATACATTATGTGTGTGTGTATATGCATATGTACGTATGTAGCTAAGCAAAATGGATCCTTCTCCGATTGGTACCCACTTTATCCCTGACGCTTTTATTAGTGTTATAAATTTTGTATGTCAAATAAAATAAAGAAATACATGTTGTAACTTACTTTGCTCCACTCAACAAAATATATTAAAGTATTTTGATTTTTTAATGAGATATATTAGTTAAAAATAAAAATATATTAATTAAAAATAAAAATATATCTATGTATTTTAGATTTACTTAAGAAAAATAAATTTTTACTTGAAAATTGGAAAGTGATCTTCAACTAGAGATTTAAGATTTAAAATTTAAAATTTATCAAAAGTAAGTTTTCATTTTTAGGTATAGAATTTAGTATTTAGTGTTTACCGTAAATCTTAAATATTGAATCTTAAATTTAAAGGTTAAAAATTATTTTTTAAGTAAAGAAATATTATTTATAGATGAAAAATTACTCTATATAATTGAAAAAATAATTGAAAATTAAAATCTAATAGTATATATTTTTTTTAATAAATATATTTTAGTAAACAAGAAACTAATGTTGCAAAGTGTTGTAACGTACATTTTTTGTACTCGTACCCAATCTATATTACAATGAAATTTTGAGTCAAAGTGGGAGAATTTTATCCTCTTCGTTAAAAGGAGGTTTGTTTTTCACAATGTCAGGAACATTAAAAAATTTGGCACTTTTGGTAAAAGGAGCACGAGTATTAAGTTTGAAATTTTGTATGGCTATCTGTGCTAAAATACTAAAATTCGCATAGTTTCGTGAAAAACTAAAAATCAGGGGCAACAAAATTAGGCTGCTCAAGAGGTACCTATGGTCAAGTGGCTATCTCCGATGCTTCTAGGAGTAGCACTCATTTATATCTTTCTTTCAGATAGTGGGATACGAATATCATAATAGAAATAAGAATCATATATAATTTTGAGTTGGATGCAGGTCGAAGAATATAAATATTGATATATAGTTGTGTAAATGTGATTTTTATTTAATATATTTTTTTATATAAAAAAATATTGATATATGATGGAGTTAACTACTGTTAAAATTAATAACAAATTACTTTTATATGTGATGTAAATTATTCAAATTATCTTCGGAATCACTTTATATCAGTAAAAATTGAAATTGCACCAATGCAAAATTAAATTTCAAGTGTTTCTTCATCTATGACAAATGATTTTATACTTAAAAGATGATTTTTCACTTTAGGATTTAGAGTTTAGTCTTTAGTATTTAGGATTTGATGTCGAAAATACGTGTTTTGTTAAAAGTGGGTTTTGATGTCGTTGTAATCAACTTTTACAATTTATAAAACCTAGATAGTGGAGTATTTAGGGTTGTCCAAGGAGGCCAATTTATTAGTCACAAGCTGGTTCTCTCTCTCGCTTTTTAAATCTGCACTTTCTTTTCGTGATTTTGAAATTTGTTGTTTTTATAATATTTAAAACAATTGAGCAAATGAATACAAGATGATGATTATATTACACTTATCAACTAACTCTAAGTGACAATAATGAAGCCTTCTCCTCTAAGTTCACCCTAGGCAAGTACGCCTAGGGTAATTAGAAGAGAAGGGGTGTGGTGCACTAAGCTACTTAAAAGCAGGAAAAACACACTAAAATTGAAACATGAACTTGGAAGGCAAATATGAACTTGTATTGCTAGAAAGTAAAGTATATGTAGAGGAATGTTTCTTGCAAAACAACAAACTACTAGCTAATATAAAAGATAAAATGAAAGATAGAAGAAGAGAGGTATCCTCTAGTAGAAGTTTCAAGAAACCCTTGCTCCAACTGCAGTTGATCCCATAGTTGAAAATAACTTCTCTTTGGCTTCTTCCTTCAAATGGTCCTCCTCCAAGGGTGGACGTCCACCACCCTTGTTCCTCCTCTTGCCTAGTTGTCCCCCTAGATGAAGGCTTCCTCCTTGGCATGGCACAAGGGAGAAGAAGAATGAAGAAGAAGTCACCAAGGGGGTGGGTAGGTTGCCCCCTTAATCTTCTTCTCTTCTTCTTCTTCCTTAGCCTTAGGTGTAAGTGGTGTAATGGTGGAATATACAAAAGGAGAAGATGGAGTTTAAGTGGTGGCTAGTGGTGTTTTTACAGGAGTATGGGAGGAGGGTAGTTGGCATGGATATGGATGGATGGTTAGGATTAGATTATGGAGGTGGTTGAATGATCTATGGCTAGGGTTTATTGGCGCCACTTGAAGGGGTAGTAGGTGGCTTTAGGATGGATGGTTAGGGTGGGTTTCTAGGGTGGTTAATTGATCCTAAGGCCAACATAAGTTGGCACCAATTGTAGGGTTGCCTAGGTGGGTGGTTAAGGGATGGAGAGACACATCAAGTTGGTGCCAAAATGGTCTTCTAGAAGGGGTCCTAGGTGGCGCCAACATTGGAGGGTGGAGATAGCTTAAGAGGTGAGATGTAGGGTTAGGTTGGGGCTAGAGTTGGTGCCAATTAAGAGGGTTTCTAGAAGGGTAGTTTGGCGCCAACCATATGGTGTCTTTTGGTGTTGGTTGAGGGGTGAAGAGGTGTGGTGGGGATGGCGCCAAGTTGGAGTAGGAGTAGGTGTAGGTAGGTAGCATACTTGGTGGACTAGTTAGGTGGTGAGGTGGAGGGTTAGGTTTTTGGTACCATGGAGGTGGACTTAGCTAAGCTAAGCTAGCTTAGCTAGTATGAGTAGGGTAGGAGGTAGAGGGAGCTAGGGTTTTGAGGTAGAGGAGCTAGAGGTAGCTGGGACTGCACTGGAGCTAGCGGCTGCTGAAGAGAACTGCAGTACCTTAGCTGGCTTAGCTTACTAGTTCTTTGCTAGTTGCTAAGTCAAGCTAAGATGAGTTGGCTTCTGTTGAAAAGAGCTGAGGTGAGCTGGGTCTGGTCTTCCTGGAGATTACTTAGATAGTTGTAGTAGCAAGCTTAGGTCAAGTAGCTTAGCTCAACTAAGTTGAGCTAAGTTGAGCCTCCGGGAGCTTGTTAAAGCACTTCGATTGTGTTTTAAAAACGTATGTCGCAGTATAGGTGACCAAAGCAACTTAACATTTAAGTTTTTAGCTCGAAAAACAAAGTATCCAGGGGTCGTCTTTGGGAGCAAAAAGTGCACAAATACCACTATTTAGAATTTTAAGTCCAGGAACTAGATTATATTAATTTGATTGTCTACGCATGCATACTAGTTCAAGAGAGTTAATTATACAATTCAATATGTATTTGAGGAAATTCTATTTTAACTAGTACTTAATTAAAAGTAAGCAAGATATGATGCAATCAAGCACTAATATATCAAATCACTAATAATTGGACATAAAATTTCAATATCAATTACCAACCATCAATAATTAAGTTAAACAATTAATCATTCAAACACTTATTCGATTTAGTCCCTAGAAATTTGATTATCTCACACTTTGCAATTAAGTCCCTACCTTTGTGGATTTGCCCCTACCTTCTTATGAATTGGTCCCTCCCAACTTTTTTTTCTTCTCAATCCAGCCCCTGCCAGCAGAAGGAGCTCTTCTCCTCCACCACGCCGGTGGACCTCGCCGGAGATGCACCGGAATCACGTTGTTGTGGTTGCGTAGCTCCGGCGAAGGGCGGAAGATGATTGTTGGAGGCCGCCAGACATGATGGCGGTTGTGGTGCGATGATCGGTGGTGGCAACGGTAGTGGATGACGGTGTCGAAGTTGAGGGCAGCAAGATTTCGATGAGTGGGATGGAGCTCCTCGAAGGTTGAAACTCCTTGCTGTGGGTCTCGGAAGACCCCGCGTGTCCTCTTGAAGCTTCTCGCGAAGCTTGGTGCTCGGGGAAGGTTGAAGGAGGCCAAGTGACGTCGGAGATGGAAGGTGGCGACCGGCGTTGATGGGTCAGTGTGAAGAGAGGTTTCTGCCTCCGACGAGTAGTTGAAAAGCTTCGCCTCATCCTACTGATCGTGATGGTGGTGGTGATTTGTTGCACGGAGGTTGAAGGAAAGCCACCGGAAATGTGGATAATGACGGTGCTCGTGGGCGTTTGGTGGAGGTCGTGGGAGCTCGAAATGCCCAATAACGTTAGGGCTTTTGCTTGTCGTGGTGTAGCAGAGGTTGTGGGGTGGACGACGAGCTGTGTTGGTGAATGGGGTGATGAGGCATGCTCGTTGGAGTTGGCCCCGACGCGTGGTCGGTTGCGAAGAAGAAAGTGGCGAGGAAGGGGAAACGGAGACCGAATCCTATGTTTAAGAGGCCTGAACTATGCTATCAAGTAAGAGGAGGAAGAAGAGATACATAGGTGAGGATGAAAGGGGAAGGACGACGTGGGAGGAGGTCATCGGACATGGGGAAGGAAGAGGAGTTCGGCGGTGGCGTTTGGAGCCGAGGATGGGGCTAAGCAACTGTGTCTGGTGGCTGGGAGCACGGCAAGGAAGCAAGGAAGAGGACCGTGGCCTCGTTTGGCTGTGAGGACTAGCGAGGAAGCGAGTCGAGGAAGGCTCCAGGGTCCATCAATGGTGTCACCCAAGGAAGAAGAAAGAGAGGAGGAAAGGGTGCAATTTTTGGATGCCCAGCATTGGAGGAGGTGGTTGGATCTTTATAGGCGAGTTTCTGCGCTTCAGAAGGCCTGTTGTTGCAAGAATCTCTTGCCCAACCTTGCAACAATCACATCTACGTTGACTGGAGCTAACGGACTGTAGAGGCGGCCATTGATGACGAAACCACCTCCGGCGGGTGCAGAGAGGCAAGAGGAACAACTTTGCTTAAGGTAATGAAGGTGGTTGAGGCTCGAGGCGGCTGCCATCTGAGCTTGAATCTTGACAACAATGGTGGTCAACAGGTGGTCAACGGTTGGTTGAGGAAGAAGATGCCCAGGGACCAAAATGTAAGAGAACCTAAAGGTAATAGTTTTGGACTATATTGAAACGATTTGAAAATTAGGGACTAAAATGCAAAGTAGGTGCAAATGGGGTCTAAATTAGTCCAAATTTTTATGGTAGCTTAATTAGAACATAGAGAATCTAATGGTAACCTCAATTTTGTATTTTGATATTATTTTCATGATCAATTTACAAATTGACCCAAATTGTATCAAATTCTCATCTACGATTTTATTTTAGGTCAAAGATTTCGATTATCAAATTAACTGTTTCAAACCATATAAAATATTTTTAATTTATTTTTAGAAGGTTTAAATTACATTTATTTTCATTTGATCTGTTTTAATTGAAATGGGGTTGACATTAACATATTTGATTAAAATTAAACATTCAATTTGAATGCAAATCTTGATTTATTCAATACCAACCCACTTTTAGGATATGTAAACTTAATTGTCCTTTGTTAAGACCCATGTTGTTTGAGCCTTTTAAGACGTCTGGACTGTGGGTCAGACGTTTGGACACATTCCCAGACGTCTAAAAATCGAAAATCTTGGGTACGAACTCGCATCTGTGCATGTGCTGCGTGTAGACAGTACCCCTCGTTTTTCCTCCTTCTCTCTCTTCCCTCGCCTCCAAGCGAACCCTAAACCCCACCTTATAAAACCCCTCCTCCACCTTCGTTCTCCTCACTTCTCAGCCACCCGCCACCTTCCTCTCTTCTTCCCAGAGCGAACGAGAGTGCGAGAGTGGTGGAGAGGAGGAGTGGCATGAGAAGGAGAGGAGGAGGTGAACTTGCGAGCTTGCTTAGGAGCTCACCGGTGAGCGCACGGCTAGAGCGGCGCGTACACGAGACAAAGGAATGCGTCAGGGAGGTCCTCCCCGACAATGCTGTAGCTGGAGCTGCAGGCGAGAGGGCACGGCGTAAGAGGGCGGAAGTAGGTTTTGGTTCTGGGTTTTTCCCAGAATCAGACGTCTAGAGCAACGTCCAGACGACGGAGCTGACGTCTAGAGGAGGTTCTGTACATTTGAGGAGAGAGTCTTGTGAAGGTACGTCCCTTTGCGGATACAGCCATGCAGGCCGCTCCATCGATACCCCTTTTTCATGCCTGTTTGAGAAGATCGGGTATCTGCGTGCAGGATTCACTTCAGGAAGGCGCGGGACACGCCCTCCCACATATTTCTGATGTCTGGGCGACATACCAGATGAGGGGAAGCTCTTCCAGATGTTCGGAGAGGTGGTTGGACGTCTAAAGCTGGGTCCAGATGGTCTAGAAGAGTTCCTGGACGTCTGAGGATTGGCGTAGGGCTTGAGGTATGACATTGGACACTTTTACGACATCTGGAAGTTGTTCCAGACGTCTGATTTGAGTCAGAAATGCTATTTTTGACCCGTTTAGGGTCCGTTTGAGGTCCGTTTTCCACAAATAAGATACCGATGTTTCCCGTATGAATTCTTCTACTTGTTAGAAGACTTTCTATACTGTTCTGAATATTCTCTTGTGATTGATCCTCGTGATAGGACATCATTCCATCACGGGTTTGGGGCTTGCTGAGGTACGTGAACCTACCGTTCAAGCCCTCACTACTCTTGGGTTTACTGGTAGAGTGGCTTCCCCATAATTTAATTATAACCTAAATGCATGGGTGGAATGAATGATTAGAACCTAGGATTTGGCATGAATCCTAGGACGAGAAACACTTGAAATGTCTATAATGGATGATTGAATTGCAGCCTTGAATGAGTAGATGGAATGATAACAATTTCCTGTAGATAAATAACAGCTGCCTGTGAAATATGAAGTACTTATGCTAATTAACTATTGCATGTAAATTTTCTGTTGTATACGTTAAATGACATAATACGAGCTGCATGTATCTAAATTGAGAATGGAAATGGGAATGATGGAAATGCGAGCTGCCTGTGTATAACCTGTATATGAAAATGTGAATGATAGCAATACAAGCTGCATAGGTATAACCTGAGAATGGAAATAGAAATGATGAAACCTGGTATGGCTTGGCATGAGAAATATGAGCATGAACCCTACGAGGAATTAGGAGTAGAGCTCCTGGAAATAAATGGGATGGATCTGGAAATATGAGTGGGGAAGTGAGTTGGCCCTTGAGTACGGAGTACCAAGGAGAGCGACTGCCCCCTTGTTTAGTGTAGAGTAGAGCTAGCCGCCCTTGGGTTGGGACCCAGGGTTAGGATTGGCCACTTTGTATCGATTTCTTGGCCCTCGCGTACACAGTACCGGGGAGAGCTACTAGTGTAGGGAGAGAACTAGCCACCCCATGGGCCTCGGGGTTCAGCTAGCTGCCCTACACCGATTTGTTAGGCCCACTGGGCAAACCAAGGTAGTCAGGCGAGGGTGCGTGGACTATGGAGGGGCGAGACCTCTGTTTGGTTCTTAGGGGATAGACCCCTGTTATTGAGAGGACTAGGCCCTATACTGGTTCTATGCTGTACTTTGGATGCACCTACTAATGGAAACGACTGACTACATGGTAGTGCGGGGTAGCTACCCGTGCACTTATCGCGTGTGTCGTAGTCACCGTTACGTCTATCCGTGACCTTGGGGTGGTTGACTGGATGTAGGATCACCACGGGGGACTTTCCCAGCCAGGAGAGCACCACGTGTGCCTTCTACTCTTCAGAGAAGACTGCAATCAAGATCGTTCCCACAAGGAACATTCGAGATCAAGAAAGAGATATGATAAATAAACCAATGGGTAGAAAGGGAATAACTTGTGGAATAATGTAATTGGAAAACAACAGCTACCTGTCCACTTTTACTGTTTTAATTAGTTGGTTGCCACTCTACTCAGCGTTCGCTGACTTTGTGTACTCATAACCCTTTTCAGGTCCAGGTGTTGAGTAGCCAGAGCCTATGGCTGCAGAGGGTGCCCGGCCTAGTAGAGCCTAGTAGTTGTAGTTTCCCTTGCTGTACTCTTTTGTAGTAGTGAGTAGACTATTGTACCTTTACGTTTGTACTCTTACATTCTGTACTTTATATCCTTATATCTGGTTACTTTTCGACTGTTGTGGTGGTGTGTACTGTAGTAGTTTTACTTCTTTACTGCTGTACTTTTGTTACTATTAGTTGCTTAGCATAGTGAATGTGGTTTACTTTCCTACTTTTTGGTTACTTTCTCATTGGACGACTGGGTCATGGGATCAGTCGAGTTGGTCCGGTCACGTGTCCTGTAGGGATTCGGCAACCGGGTCGTAACAAGATGGTATCAGAGCAAGGTCGTCCCAAGAACTGAACCAACTAGCTTGAGAATAACCAATTCACGTGCTTATAACTAGAGTAACCACCACAACGTACCTTTTGACATCTGTTCTGAGGTTCTTTTGCTGAATGTCCGTTGAAATTGACGTTTTCCTATTCTGTTGTTCGTGTCTCCTTGCAGGAGATGCCTCGACGTGGAGTCATTGAGGTGGGCCGCGGACGTGGCTGTTGACAAGGTTGGAGGGGCGGACGTGCTGAACCTGACGTCTCAATGGACCAGCCACTACTTCCGGGCGTTCAGGCTCAGGACCTCGCTCAGCTGATACGGGAGATTGTGCGAGAGGAGCTCCACCTGCCTCCACGGGCGCCTTTCCCTGGGGATGTGGAGGGGGAGTCCTCTGTGGGACTGCGAGATAGACGCAGTGTTGGATGTGGGGGAGGGGGTGGTCCACCACTGCCCCCACTGTCCTCTGACACTTTCGAGCACGAGCCCTCCCTGCATGGAGGCATACCCGTTTCCCCACTTCAGCGACATTACAAGCTTTTCGGACAGTTCCAGAAGCTGAAGCCCCCCTCCTTCAAGGGGGATGAGGACTCAACCGAGGCAGAGGACTGGCTCAAGCAGATCAAGAAGGTGTTTGAGACCCTTCTCCTCCCTATGGAGTACCGCATGGCCTTTGCCATGTTCCAGCTGGAGAGCACGACATATAGGTGGTGGAGGGTGGTCAGAGGTCAGGAGAGGGCAGAGCCGACGTGGGATCAGTTTGTCACCCTCTTCTGAGAGCAGTGCCTCCCACAGACGTGGCAGGATCAGAGGAGGCGGGAGTTCCACACTCTCCGCCAGGGGACGATGACAGTGACCGCGTATCATACGCGTTTTCTGGAGCTGCCTCGTTCCGCTACGACAGCTGTGGCTACTGAGGAGGAGCGCCTGTGGAGGTTCACCAAGGGGCTCCGACCTGCCATTCGGGGGTATGTCAAACCCCTGAAGCTGCCTACATTCTCGAGAGTGGTGGAGGCAACTATGACTTATGAGGAGACCAACTGATAGCGACTTGGCTGCGAGAGATAACCGGGTTTGATTGTTATCTCGTTGTAATATAGCCGGTTATTGCCATCATTTCAAATATATAATTTTTTACTCGAAAAATAAAAGAGTTCCCGAGGTCGAACTCAGGGAGCAAACTGTATTCTAGAGATATACATGTTTCTTTTACAAAAATAAACAAAGAGAGAGAAAGAATGTGGTGTCTTTTTTTTTCTCTTTGTTTCTCCTCATCTCAGATCTGCCTCTTCTTCGTTCTGCAGAGGTGATGCTCTTCTTTCTTTCTTCAGATCTCCTTCTTTCTTCTTTGTTCTGCAGAGGTGATCTTCTTTCTTCTTAGTTCTGCAGAGGTGATCTTCTTCTTCTTCTTCGTTCTGCAGAGGTGATGCTCTTCTTTCTTTCTTCAAATCTCCATCTTTCTTCTTTGTTCTGCAGAGGTGATCTTCTTTCTTTCTGCAGATCTCCTTCTTCCGTCTTTTCTTTTTCCAGTCAGGGACGTCGCCCCTCCTTCTTTCTTCTTTTCCCTTCAGGCCGTCGTCTGATTTCCAAATCAGACGACTTAAACTGCCTGTTGCTACAGTGTCTTCCTCAGCTTCCTTCTTCTTCACCTGTTCCTGCACACTTCAGAGCTTACGTCAGAGGACAAAACCTACTCTACCCTCTCCCCCGCGTCTCTCTCTCTCTGAAACCACTCTTGGGAAAGCTCTCCCAGAGCTGCCGGGTAATCGGGTACGGGTCGTGCTTGGGTCCAGGCCCACCGGCGTGCGTGGTGGGCGAGGAGTGCAGGTCAGTCTAAGTCGGGTCGGGTCAGGTCCGCGGGGCGTGAGCGCGGACGAGACCGGGTAACCGGGCGGGTGTAAGGGGACCTCACCCCGTGTGCTGAGGTAGTAAGGCTAGTGCACAAAATCAATTTAAACAGTGGAAAGTGTGTGAGGCTTACCGATGTGGGACTAAACGCAGACCTTTCCTCGCGTGCGCCTGCTGGGAGACCGCGGCCTGGCTTCTGCAGCTGCGGCTTTGATTTGCGTAGGTTGCTGGTGGCTGCCTTCGCAAGACTCCCCGCAATCCGCAGCAGCTGGAGACCTGGAGTCCTCAAGCCTGGAGCGCGGGAGAAGCTGCTTCAATGTGCGTTAATGGCGGTCGGACCTCAAAACCTGTCGGACACGAATATGGCCTCTCGGCCTGATCAAACCACTGGGGAACCTTCGCCGTGGCACGGCGAAGGTGAGGAGCTGCTCGGCAGGCCGCAAGGTGGTGTCTGGCGGCAGCCCTAGGTTGGACTGCAACCGGAGGAATGGGTTTGTTCGGGGGAGTGTTACGGAGGTGTGGAGTGGCAGTGGAGGGGTGGGGGGTGCTCAGTGTGATGAGGCGGAGGTTCGGTGAGGGTCGGCGAGGTGTGTGAGGCTGTGGAGCGATGGGAACATCTCGCCGGAGGGTGGCCGGATTCGAAGGGGGTGACGATGGTCAGGGTCGGTCGAGGGCGTAATTGAACAAATTGGAACCGGGGAAAGAAAGAGGAGAAGAAGGGAAATAGTTCTAACTTACTTGCAGGGACGAAGGGGGAGGAACAGGGCGACAGTCGTATCGACTGTCGCCGGAGAAGACGATGCTCAGGGAAAGGGGCGGCGGCGAGTGGAGAGCCGGAGAGGCGCCAGCTGGGTGCGGCGTGGCGCGGGAAGAGCAGGGGAGGAAGTCTGTGCTGCTGGTATTGCGGTAGAGCGAAGAGGAGAAGGGGGAGGAACCGCCGGAGCTGGTGAGCATCTGCCGGAGAGAGAAGAGAGGAAAGTTGGGGGTTTTCTCCGTCAGATCCGAGCTACCCCGGTCGGTGGAGCAACGGAGGGTATTTATAGGGATCAAACAGGGAGGAAGGCGGAGGGAGACGACGTGTCTCCCTCGCCGGAGGATGGCCGGAGACAAGAACCCATACCGTCCGTGCGTTCGCACGGCCGGTATGGTGGGTTACAACGACCAGGGGGGTGTCCCTGCGACGGCTGACGACGCAGGGCACCCCCGGTTTACTTGCCAGGTCCCCCACCTCACCCTGCGCGGCGCCATGCTCCGCGCAAGGTCGCCGGAGCATGGTGCTGGCAGGTTTTGCAGGGGGGACCTGATCGCAAAGAACGAAGGAGAGTTAGGGGCCAAAATGCGAGGGTTCAAAAGTTGAGGGCCAAAGAGTAAATATATGAGGACCAAAGTGTAAAGTCGGTCAAGGAGGTTTCTTCTTAGGCTCAAGTTTTTATACATGATTAATTAGGACCTAAGGAATCTGATGGTGAATTTCATTTCTATATTAAACCTTATTTGACCGGTCAATTTACGCAAAAACCCAAATTAAGTTATTAATTGGGCATGGTTCTCAATGTAGGTCAAAATGGGTTCTGAAGGCCAAATTGAAGGTTCTAAACCCTAGAGATTATTTTTCTATGAATTTTAGAGGGTTTATTCTATTTTTACTTTGCCTCGAACCTTGTGAATTGAAGTGGGTTGTTTTAGGGTTACAGATTATCATTTAGTTTCTTGGAAGTGCTGTAGCCCTTGCTAGATCATCTCATCCCACTTTTATTCTTATTAAGCTGCTTTAACCTATGTTTGGGCCCTGAATTACCCTGTATGCAGATTATACTGGTAAAATTGCATTTTTACCCCTTATGACTTGTTTTCTCCTTAAACTCAGAATTCTCTGAGTTAAGCCTTTCCTTGAGTTATGTAGGAGCTTTTATCCTTTGTATTGGGTCAAAATGAGCTAGTTATGGCTCATGATGAGGTTCTCATCATACCCCCATGCCTAGCTTTTGCTAGTCCCTTAGCAAAAACTTAAGGTTTCAACCCTTGTTCTAGACCATGAAGTTTTTAATAGTTTTAGATAAGTGCCTTTTTTATTTAAGCATAGATTAGGTTAGGATGCTGACCATAGGCCTAAAAGGTACTCTAGTACCAATCAAGATCCAAATCTGTCTAGCCTTAGCCTCAGTCTTTTAGCAAAGGTTTTTAAGGTCCACAAGAACTAACCTAAGGTTTATTGGACTTCGTGGTTAAAGCACCCGTGCTTGAAATGATTTTAGCCTTGGATCAGTTCGCAGTGCGTTTTGTAAGAGAGAGATAGAAAGTTTTTCTGTTTGGAGAGTTTTCTCTCTTTTTCTTTTTAGTTCTAGCCTAGGATTGGCTTTTCAACACGGTCTGTATCAGATTCCTTGCTCCCATCATCAATCCTCAAGGGTTCCTGGCGATCGATGTTTCGAGATAGCACCGCCCATGGCAACCCCCGGAACCCTGGCTATTGAGATTTCGAGATAATCCCATCCATGGTGTTCCGTGGCCGAATCCAGACCCTGGCAATTGACACTTCGAGATAATGCCATCCATGGAATCTGAACCAGCAGAGTGCTTACATGCCCCTAGTAGGATATGTAAATATCCTAAGAGACAAGCACCGAGGAGATGATATTTTGTTACGCATCTTCGAGGGGATTTCCTGCCTCTCCGCGCTGGGAACTCGTCCAAATCAACTTGTGTTGATCGGCCGCTCCTATTCTAGGTGTTCTTTTCAGAATTTTGCGACGCTTCTGCGTGATTCTGATTTTTACGCTTACTGAACCAGGCTGTGTGTGAGGTTAGGGTGCTTAGGTTACTGAGTCCCGTAAACCAAAAGTTAGTTAACGAGGCCGAATACTCCCTAAGCCTTAGACCTAATACTTCAGCTTTTCATTTTCCTCAACCTCTTGAGGAGTGTCCAGATCTTAATGGGTACTAAGAGTCTATTCAAGAATGCCTAAGGTTTGCATTCTTTACTAATCTCTTTGTGCACTTTTCTTGAATGAGGTCTAGAACTTAGGTTAATTCCTTAGTTCCTTACTAATGACTATCACTTTTTCTCATAATTTTGTGCTCCTTTTTCATTTTGTTTCTTTTCTCCTTCACAAAATTTCCTTCTCCTCTTTTCCTCTTATTCTTTTTCAAAAATTTTTTTTAATTTTTATGGTGTTTTTGGCATATGTGAATTTTTTTGTTTGAAACCTTTTCTTACAAGTTTTGCACTTTCATACCCCCCCATGCCTAAGATTTGCAATGTCCTCATTGTAACCTAGGGGGTCTTAGTTCATTCCTTAAGACAGAAATTTGGATGAGTGGATGGGTCGGGTTGAATTTTTGCGGACGATTTCAAATCCCAGATGCAAGCATCTGAGTTGGGGTCAGCTGTCTACAAGGGTGAACTTCGAGTGCTAAAAGGTGTCAGAACAAGTTTCAGGTTTTCAAAGAGAATGACGGGCTGCCTCCCGTTAAGCGCTGAGTTTTACGCCATCGGCTGGGCGCAATAAGCTCAAGGGGAAAGGAGGATATAAGATGCCTCAGCCAAATCAGTAGAAGTTACATCGATGAACGGCTTGAGTCTCTGACCGTTCACGATGAAAGGTTCAGAATCGTGGCTGAGTGGACTGATTTCGATTGCTCCATTTCCAAAAACCTGTCGGACCAAATATGGTCCGACCCACTTAGATCTCAGTTTTCCTGGGAAGAGTTTGAGTCGGGTATCAAAGAGTTGGACCTTTTGACCAGGATGAAAGATCTTTCTCGAGATGTGTTTGTCGTGGAAGGCTTTAACCCGCTCCTTGTAGATTTGCGAGTTCTCGTATGCGTCTATGCGTAATTCATCGATCTCGCTGATTTGGAGTTTTCTGTGGGTCCCAGCCTTGGAAAGATCTAGATTACAGTTCCGTACTGCCCAATAGGCTTTATGCTCCAGTTCGACGGGAAGGTAGCATGCCTTTCCGTACACCAGCCTAAAGGGAGACATGCCTAATTGGGTTTTGTGGGCGGTCCTATAGGCCCACAGTGCTTCCGGAAGTCGGGACGACCAGTCCTTCCTGTCAGGTCGAACAGTGACTTGCAGGATTTTCTTGATCTCCCGATTGGACAGCTCAGCTAGACCATTAGTTTGGGGGTGGTAAGGAGTAGAGATTCGGTGAGACACCCCGTATTTGGTCATCAGTGACCTAAACTGAGCATTTGTGAAATGGGTCCCCCCATCAGAGATTATTGCATGAGGAATCCCGAACCTTGAGAAAATGTGTTGATGAATGAATTTGAGAACGATTTTGTGATCACAGGTTCGGGTTGGTATGGCTTCGATCCATTTGGACACGTAGTCCACAGCCAACAGAATGTATTCGAAACCATCCGAAACAGGAAAGGGGCCCATAAAATCAATCCCCCAAACATCAAAGATTTCGCATACTAGAATCGGTTGCATAGGCATCATGTCGCGATGGCTCATGTTGCCCAAAGTCTGGCAACGACTGCATGCCTTGCAGTGATTGTATCCGTCTTTGAACAGTGTGGGCCAGTAAAAGCCGCACTGGAGGACTTTTGATGCGGTTTTATGCCCGGCAAAATGGCCACCGCATGCCTGGTCATGGCAGAAAGAGAGGATGCTGTTGAATTCCCCTTCCGGGACACATCTCCGGATGATCTGATCGGCACCTATGCGGAAGAGGTACGGGTCTTCCCAAATGTAATACTTGGCATCGGAGCGTAATTTGTCTTTCTTGGCCTTCGGCTAATCGGACGGGGTCTGATGAGATGCCAAGTAATTTACTATATTAGCAAACCATGGAAGGCTAGTACCAATAGTCAGCAGGTGCTCATCGGGAAAATGCTCAGTGATGGGTCCGGAAGGGTCAATTATTTCAGAAGGAAGACGGGACAAGTGATCAGCTACCACGTTTTGCTTTCCCGCTTTGTCGCGAATCTCAAGGTCAAATTCTTGCAACAGCAAGATCCATCGGATTAATCGAGGTTTCGCGTCCTTCTTTGCAAGGAGATGCCTCACAGCTGTGTGATCCGAGTATATGATGACACGGGAACCCAGAAGGTACGATCTGAACTTTTCTAGGGCAAATACTACAGCTAGCAGCTCTTTCTCAGTAACCGTATAGTTACGCTGAGCCTCATCGAGTGTTTTGCTGGCGTAGTAAATGACCACAGGTTTCTTGTCATTTTTCTGTCCCAAAACCGCTCCTACAGCGAAGTCGGATGCATCACACATGATCTCAAAGGGTTGAGACCAATCAGGGGACTGTAGGATCGGGGCTTGGGTGACTCGGTCATGCAGGATTTCAAATGCTTGAGTGCATTCCTTGGAAATTTCAAAGGGAACATCCTTGGAGAGAAGTGTGGTCAGGGGGCGTGCGATTTTTGAAAAATCAGGGATAAATCGTCTATAAAAACCGACATGCCCTAAAAAGGATCGGATGTCCCTGATCGAGCTAGGCATAGGAAGGTGAGAAATCAGATTAACCTTAGCTCGATCCACTTGGATACCTTTCTCCGAAATTGAGTGTCCCAGGACAATTCCCTCAGGCACCATGAAATGGCTCTTTTCCCAGGAAAGAACCAAATTCACATCGATGCACCGCCTGAGTATCTGGACCAAATGTTGGAGGCAATCGTCGAATGATGCTCCGAAAACTGAAAAGTCATCCATGAAGACTTCCAGATAATCACCTACCATATCTGAGAATATGGCAAGCATGCATCGCTGAAAAGTAGCGGGTGCATTGCAAAGACCGAAAGGCATCCTTCGGAAAGCGTATGTTCCGAAGGGGCAGGTGAACGTGGTCTTTTCTTGGTCCTCAGGATGGATTGCCACCTGGTTATAACCGGAGTACCCGTCAAGAAAGCAGAAGAACCTATTTCCCGCTAGTTTTTCGAGAATTTGATCAATGAAGGGTAGTGGGAAATGATCCTTCTTCGTGGAGGAATTGAGTCGACGGCAATCTATACAGACTCTCCACGAGTTGGCTAATCGGGTAGGAATGATTTCTCCGGTCTCAGTCGTTATAGTGGTGAGTCCTGCCTTCTTGGGCACGACCTGAATTGGGCTCACCCAATGACTATCGGAGATCGGGTAGATGATTCCAGCATCTAACCATTTGATGATCTCCTTTTTCACGACCTCCTGCAGATTGGGGTTTAAGCGTCTCTGCATTTCACGAGAAGGTCGTGTGCCCTCTTCTGAATAGATATGATGAGTACAATAAGAGGGACTTATTCCAGTCAGATCATCGAGAGTCCATCCGATGGCTCTGCGATGTTGCTGGAGGACAATAATCAGACGGGATTCCTGTTCAGGACTGAGGTTGGAATTGATAATCACAGGAAGGGTCTGATTAGAACCCAAAAAGACGTATTTTAAGTGAGCAGGAAGGGGTTTCAGTTCGAGGATGGGGTTTTCAGCAGCAGCGGGTGGTTCAGTATAGATGTGAGGTTCAAGGGTGGGAGTTACTGGGTTGTTCATATCTGGATTCAACTCCTCTGTTTGCGGGTCAAGATCCTTCTGTGGTTGATGAGGCATAATCGAGTCATTCTGGAGGTGTGATTCATCAACCAAGGTCTTGATGTCACAAATTTGTTCGATGACGCCGCAATTAATTCCTTGTTGGGCCTTAAATATATCAATTTTCAATGTTTGATCTCCAAACTTAAGCTCTATTTGGCCCTCCTCACAGCTGATGTTGGCTCTAGCAGTAGCCAAGAAAGGTCTCCCTAGAATGATTGGTGTATCCCTAGGGTTCTCAGGTGCATCCATATCTAAGACTATAAAGTCCACTGGAAAATAGAAATCCCGCACTCTTACGATAACATCCTCGAGAATCCCTTTTGGTGACTTTATAGATCGATCTGCTAATTGTAATGTCACCTCGGTTGGTTTCAGCTCAGATTCTTCTAGATGGTCAAGTAAGGATGTGGGTATCAGGTTTATGGATGCACCCAAGTCTAACAATGCTCTATCACATTGGGTACCACCTATCTTACAGGAAATCAGGGGAGTTCCAGGATCTTTTGCCTTGGGTGGGAGTCTACTGAGGATTACAGAGCTGGCTTGTTCTGACAGAACAATTGGGCTCCCTCCCTTGGTTCGCGGCTTACGCTGGGGTGTACATATATTCTTTAAAAATCGTGCGTAAGCTGGTACGTGGTGGATTGCATCCATCAAGGGGATGTTTATGTGGACCTGCTCAAAGAGCTTGACCAGGTCCTCCTCAGGGGCCACGGGTTTGGTGGTCTTCTTTCCCTTGGTCAGGGCCTCGGGAAACGGGATCTTGGTTGGTTCTTCTAAGATAGGTCCAGGTTGTGGATCTGGAACAGCGGTACCTTGGATAACTATCCTAGGGTCATGGTTATCAGGCTGGGAGTGGTTCGGATAATGCGGGTCTTGAGTTGTTTTACCACTACGTGTTGTTACAGAATTTAATCCGGCCTGATTTTGGTTTGGGTTTGGTAGGAGGGGTGGCTGCTGCTGAAATCCCGCATAAGAAGTTGAGGCTTCCATCTCGTCTGGAGATGGAGCAGTAGGAGCCTGATAAATCCATTGGGCGTGGCCTAAATTTGGATTCATAACGCACTTCTGGGATGGCACGTTATTTGGGTTAGGAAGAGGTTGGGCGGGGAGTGTGCCTGGTTGGCGAGAATTTGCCAACTGGGCCAGTTGAGTTTTAACTTCTGTAAGGTCGTCCTTGTGCTGTTTCTGAATAGCCGCATTCATTTTTTGAATGTCAGCCAGAGTCTGAAGGATTAAGGACATTTGATCTTGATTTGGCCCTGATGGATAAGTAGGGTTGGGCCGAGGCTGAGGCGGCTGGTAGTGACGAGAGGGCTGTGGGCGGGACTGAAAAGGTGGTCTTTGGGTTTGGGAATTTCCCGCCCACTGAAAATTGGGGTGGTTTCGCCATCCAGGGTTGTAAGTGTCGGAGAATGGGTCGTTCTGGATGGCGTTGAGGTCCTCGCAGGTCTGAGGAACCTCCTGAGAATCAGGAAAAGGAGGAATGGAGTTCCCCCGGCTGGTGTAGAAAGGATCGGATGATCTTCCAGTCCAAGAATCAGATGGGGATGGATATGGATCCATCCCAGGGGAAGATCGGTGGAGGATGTTTTGCACAGTCTCCTGTGTGGAAGGAGGTTGTGCAAAGGAGTTACGCGCGGAGGTGGCTCGCTGCAAGTGCTGAGTCAGCTCATCCACCTTCTTTTTAATAATTGAGACCTTGTCCAATCGACTGGCCATTAATTCCAGGTCGATTGATGCGGACAGGCCCCGCGTCTCATGTGCTCCCTTAAGATTCGTCGCTGCGTGGGTATTCGTCCTGTCGAATAATCCCATGGAGTCATTGTTGATGGAGTTCTCGCACATGTTTTTGAGAATCTCCCATACGGTGTCTTCATGTTGACCCATGATGTTTCCTCCGCAAGTTGCATTGACGAAAAGGCAGATGTCCTCACGGAGTCCCTGGTAAAAAGATTGGACTTGTTCCCATTTAGGAACTCCGTGATGGGGGCACTTTCTCATGAGATCCTGAAAACGATCCCATGCCTCATGGAGAGGTTCTCCTGATTGTTGAGTGAAGTGTGTAATCTGATGGCGCAAGGCGTTGGTCCGACCAACGGGAAAGAACTTTTTCAAAAACTCGGATTGAAGTTCTTCCCAAGTGTTGATCGGCCGGGTCTGAGTTTGATACCAATGGGCGGCCTTGTCCATAAGAGAAAAGGAGAACATCTTCATGAGAAGAATATCCCGATTTTGCGCATCTGATCCAAAAGTGTGGGCCAGATGCTTTAGCTGTTTGATGTGCTGGAAGGGATCTTCAGAATTAAGCCCATGGAATTTAGGTATAGCATGAATCATGTTGGGCTTTAGTTCGGAATCAGGTCCTCCAGTCGGGATTCTGACTCGAGGCTCAATGGCCACCGCAGCAGGATTGTAGTGGTCCCGCATCATAGGACGCTGTGGTGGGTGCACGAAGTTTTGGAAGAGGTCATTGAGTCGCTGGAGCTGGTGTTCCAGATTATTTTCTTCCTCAACTGGCTGAGCCATGATGGGGGAAGAAGAAGAACTTGGTTCTGAATCAGAAGAGAGAATAATGTGAGGGTGTTTCTGCACAAACACGGGCGTCGAGGCTTGGCCTTGACGAGAGCGAATTTCTAAAGGAGGTCTTAAGGGTGGTCTTAGAGACCTCCTTCCGTACATGCACAGTTGGAAGAGGTAAGTTTAGAAGGTGCTGGACCCAATCAAGGCACCCAAAAATGTGTTGGGTGACTATAGAGGTGCGGGGCAGATGGACCCCTTGATCAGAAAGATCGTCCACCTGAGAATTACCTGGGCAGCCAGAGAGGGAGAGTCCCGCGAAGACCCCTACACGGTAGAGCGTCCCCACGGGTTACAGGGTTTCCCCCACCCGACCTCTCTTGTCACTGCGGGTCCAGGTAGACCAGAATGGGGATCTTGACCTCTTAAGTCTACCAATTTTAGCTTAAGATCAGGGTGCTTAAAGTTACACTTGAACTCTTAGGTATTTTGAGTGAGAAAGTGACCTAATTTTAAGGTTGGTTGACCCAAGGAGTCAACTTTACCTCTTGTTCCTTTGAGAGCTTTTTGGGTCCTTTCTTTTAGGGTTTAAGTGTTTAGAGAGCCAATTGTTTTAGGTTTCCTTTGAATAGGTATTTTCAGACAAGGGCTTGGGCACACTTCATTTGGTTTTCTCAATTCTTGCTTAAGGAGTGTGTCTCTAAATCCCTAGTGTTGGATCCTAGGTTGGCTCTACTTGGTCTAGTTAATTCTTTGTTGGGTAATTAGGACTCAAGCAAGAATGTGTTAGCCCTAAAATACCCTTAATAGTGTGCAGGAATAATGAGTTGAAAACATGCAACTTTTATGGTTACTAAGTATGGAAGACAGGTTAGCCCTATATTGCTTGTTCTTTTCTTTCTTTTGAGTTTTAGGGGTTAATAGCGAGAGGAAAAGTTTACCTGTCCTCGGAGTGGTTGTTGTGCGGTTGCTTGTCTTCTTGATTTCCTGTAGTTTTCTGCACAAAAGAGAGGAGATTATCAGAAATTAAAAAGAAACAGGAATGTTTACCTCTAGAATAGCCGTTGCTCCCCGGCAGCGGCGCCAATTTGATAGCGACTTGGCTGCGAGAGATAACCGGGTTTAATTGTTATCTCGTTGTAATATAGCTGGTTATTGCCATCATTTCAAATATATAATTTTTTACTCGGAAAATAAAAGAGTTCCCGAGGTCGAACTCAGGGAGCAAACTGTATTCTAGAGATATACATGTTTCTTTTACAAAAATAAACAAAGAGAGAGAAAGAATGTGGTGTCTTTTTTGTTCTCTTTGTTTCTCCTCGTCTCAGATCTGCCTCTTCTTCGTTCTGCAGAGGTGATGCTCTTCTTTCTTTCTTCAGATCTCCTTCTTTCTTCTTTGTTCTGCAGAGGTGATCTCCTTTCTTCTTAGTTCTGCAGAGGTGATCTTCTTCTTCTTCATTCTGCAGAGGTGATGCTCTTCTTTCTTTCTTCAGATCTCCATCTTTCTTCTTTGTTCTGCAGAGGTGATCTTCTTTCTTTCTGCAGATCTCCTTCTTCCGTCTTTTCTTTTTCCAGTCAGGGACGTCGCCCCTCCTTCTTTCTTCTTTTCCCTTCAGGCCGTCGTCTGATTTCCAAATCAGACGACTTAAACTGCCTGTTGCTACAGTGTCTTCCTCAGCTTCCTTCTTCTTCACCTGTTCCTGCACACTTCAGAGCTTACGTCAGAGGACAAAACCTACTCTACCCTCTCCCCCGCGTCTCTCTCTCTCTGAAACCACTCTTGGGAAAGCTCTCCCAGAGCTGCCGGGTAATCGGGTACGGGTCGTGCTCGGGTCCAGGCCCACCGGCGTGCGTGGTGGGCGAGGAGTGCAGGTCAGTCTAAGTCGGGTCGGGTCAGGTCCGCGGGGCGTGAGCGCGGACGAGACCGGGTAACCGGGCGGGTGTAAGGGGACCTCACCCCGTGTGCTGAGGCAGTAAGGCTAGTGCACAAAATCAATTTAAACAGTGGAAAGTGTGTGAGGCTTACCGATGTGGGACTAAACGCAGACCTTTCCTCGCGTGCGCCTGCTGGGAGACCGCGGCCTGGCTTCTGCAGCTGCGGCTTTGATTTGCGTAGGTTGCTGGCTGGCTGCCTTCGCAAGACTCCCCGCAATCCGCAGCAGCTGGAGACCTGGAGTCCTCAAGCCTGGAGCGCGGGAGAAGCTGCTTCAATGTGCGTTAATGGCGGTCGGACCTCAAAACCTGTCGGACACGAATATGGCCTCTCGGCCTGATCAAACCACTGGGGAACCTTCGCCGTGGCACGGCGAAGGTGAGGAGCTGCGCGGCAGGCCGCAAGGTGGTGTCTGGCGGCAGCCTTAGGTTGGACTGCAACCGGAGGAATGGGTTTGTTCGGGGGAGTGTTACGGAGGTGTGGAGTGGCAGTGGAGGGGTGGGGGGTGCTCAGTGTGATGAGGCGGAGGTTCGGTGAGGGTCGGCGAGGTGTGTGAGGCTGTGGAGCGATGGGAACATCTCGCCGGAGGGTGGCCGGATTCGAAGGGGGTGACGATGGTCAGGGTCGGTCGAGGGCGTAATTGAACAAATTGGAACCGGGGAAAGAAAGAGGAGAAGAAGGGAAATAGTTCTAACTTACTTGCAGGGACGAAGGGGGAGGAACAGGGCGACAGTCGTATCGACTGTCGCCGGAGAAGACGATGCTCAGGGAAAGGGGCGGCGGCGAGTGGAGAGCCGGAGAGGCGCCAGCTGGGTGCGGCGTGGCGCGGGAAGAGCAGGGGAGGAAGTCTCTGCTGCTGGTATTGCGGAAGAGCGAAGAGGAGAAGGGGGAGGAACCGCCGGAGCTGGTGAGCATCTGCCGGAGAGAGAAGAGAGGAAAGTTGGGGGTTTTCTCCGTCAGATCCGAGCTACCCCGGTCGGTGGAGCAACGGGGGGTATTTATAGGGATCAAACAGGGAGGAAGGCGGAGGGAGACGACGTGTCTCCCTCGCCGGAGGATGGCCGGAGACAAGAACCCATACCATCCGTGCGTTCGCACGGCCGGTATGGTGGGTTACAACGACCAGGGGGGTATCCCTACGACGGCTGACGACGCAGGGCACCCCCGGTTTACTTGCCAGGTCCCCCACCTCACCCTGCGCGGCGCCATGCTCCGCGCAAGGTCGCCGGAGCATGGTGCTGGCAGGTTTTGCAGGGGGGACCTGATCGCAAAGAACGAAGGAGAGTTAGGGGCCAAAATGCGAGGGTTCAAAAGTTGAGGGCCAAAGAGTAAATATATGAGGACCAAAGTGTAAAGTCGGTCAAGGAGGTTTCTTCTTAGGCTCAAGTTTTTATACATGATTAATTAGGACCTAAGGAATCTGATGGTGAATTTCATTTCTATATTAAACCTTATTTGACCGGTAAATTTACGCAAAAACCCAAATTAAGTTATTAATTGGGCATGGTTCTCAATGTAGGTCAAAATGGGTTCTGAAGGCCAAATTGAAGGTTCTAAACCCTAGAGATTATTTTTCTATGAATTTTAGAGGGTTTATTCTATTTTTACTTTGCCTTGAACCTTGTGAATTGAAGTGGGTTATTTTAGGGTTACAGATTATCATTTAGTTTCTTGGAAGTGCTGTAGCCCTTGCTAGATCATCTCATCCCACTTTTATTCTTATTAAGCTGCTTTGACCTATGTTTGGGCCCTGAATTACCCTGTATGCAGATTATACTGGTAAAATTACATTTTTACCCCTTATGACTTGTTTTCTCCTTAAACTCAGAATTCTCTGAGTTAAGCCTTTCCTTGAGTTATGTAGGAGCTTTTATCCTTTGTATTGGGTCAAAGTGAGCTAGTTATGGCTCATGATGAGGTTCTCATCACCAACCCGGTCGCATGTGACACTGACAGCAGATGGAAGAGGCCCTACTGGCCAGACAACTTACAGGGCCAGCGAGAGAGGAGGCACGCAGCGCCCGCAGGAGAGCCGTCACGCTTTGGGGGGCCGTCAGTGGCCTTTGGGGGCCCCCGACAGGGGCTAGCTACTAGGACTGGACCCCTGCCCAATCGTCAGCAGGGACCTACCGAGGGCGGGAGTCGAGTTCCCCTTTGCTACCAGTGTGGCCAGCTGAGCCACATCAGGAGGGACTGCCCATCTAGGGTTGGAGGTCAGCAGATGCTCCTCGCACCGAGCACTGGAGGATGAGCTAGAGGCCGTAGTTCCTAGGTGCGTGCAGGAAGACAGTAGCCGAGGGGAGGGTACCGGCCAGCGGTTACCCGTCCAACGCAGAGTGTGGCTACTTCTTCCGCACCGAGAGCTGAGGGGCATATCAACGCCCTGACACACAGAGATGCTAGAGCTTCAGGTTCAGTGGTGGCAGGTATGGTTACAGTTTCCGGCAGACTAGTTTACACACTTTTTGATTCCGACGCCACGCACTCGTTTGTTGCTACTAGTTTTGCTGTCAGTTTGGGACAGAATTGTGTGTTGTTAGAGGATCCTTTTGTGATCAGAGGTTCAGGTGGTCAGCTGTTTGTAGCTGAGCAAGTTTACACAGGCTGTGAGGTCAGTGTTGGGGGACATAGCCTCCCCGCTGATCTGATTGTGATACTGATGGAGGATTTTGGCGTGATTCTGGGGATGGACTGGCTGTCCGCTTACCACGCTTTGATGGACTGTTTTGAGAGGAAGATCGTCTTCTCCATACCGAAGATGCCTTCTTTTGAGTTCCACGGACAGCCGATGGATGGAGGCTTTAGGTGCATTTCTGCACTTCGTCCAGCGAGACTTTTGGGCCAGGGGTGTGAGGGCTTTCTGGCTTATGTAGTGGTAGAGCCCAGCTCTGTGGTAGACTTTCAGAGCATCCCGGTGGTCAGAGAGTACCCCGACGTGTTTCCAGAGGAGCTGCCAAGACTACCGCCTGAGTGTGAGATCAAGTTTGAGATCTCACTAGTACCGAGGACCAGCCCCATTTCTACAGCACCTTACAGGATGGTACCACTTGAGCTGCGAGATCTCAAGTCCCAGTTGCAGGACCTTCTGGAGAAGGGCTTTGTGAGGCCCAGTGCGTCTCCGTGGGGAGCCCTGGTATTATTTGTGAAGAAGAAGGATGGTACCCTACGCTTTTGTGTGGACTACAGACAGTTGAATAGGGTCACCATCAAGAACAAGTATCCACTGCCGAGGATTGATGACTTATTTGACTAGTTGTGAGGTGCCATGGTTTTCTCCAAGATAGACTTGAGGTCTGGCTACCACCAATTGAGGATCAAGGAGACTGACGTCTTCAAGACAGCTTTCTGCACTCGGTACGGACACTACGAGTTTTTGGTCATGCCGTTTGGGCTGACTAATGCCCCCGCTACTTTTATGGATTTGATGAACTGGGTGTTCAGACCGTATCTGGATCAGTTTGTGGTAGTATTTATCGATGATGTGCTCATCTACTCGCGGGATCAGGCGCAGTACGGACAGCACTTGCGGATGGTTTTGGACATATTGAGACGACGTAGGCTGTATGCCAAATATAGCAAGTGTGAGTTCTGGTTGTGGCAGGTGACCTTCTTAGGTCATGTGATTTCAGGGGATGGCTTGGCTATGGACCCAGCCAAGGTAGAGGCAATGCTTAGGTGGGAGAGATCACGTACAGTGACAGAGATCTGTAGTTTCTTGGGACTGGCAGGCTACTACTGGCGGTTTATCAGGGGTTTCTCACAGATTGCACGTCCTATGACACAGTTGACCCGGAAGGACGTGCCCTTTTCTTGGACAGATGCTTGTGAGGCATGTTTTCAAGAGTTGAAGGAGAGGCTGACTTCGACTCTTGTGCTTACCATCCCAGACAGCAGTGGCGGTTTCGTTGTATACATGGATGGCTCTTTGCATGGGTTAGGGGGTGTGCTCATGCAGCGGGGTCACGTTGTCGCTTACGCTTCGTGGCAACTGAAGCCCCATGAGCATAGCTACCCTACCCACGACCTAGAGTTGGCAGCTGTCGTCTTTGCGCTAAAGACATGGAGGCACTACCTGTATGGTGAGACTTTTGAGATATTCATGGACCATAAGAGCCTCAGGTATTTGTTTGATCAGAAGGAGCTTAACATGAGACAGAGACATTGGTTAGAGCTCTTGAAGGACTATGACTACAGCATCATCTACCATCCGGGGAAGGCCAACATGGTGGCTGACGCCTTGAGTCAGAAGGCGCCCACCCACTTGGCCAGTTTACAGGCACAGAGTTGGAGACTCATGGAGGAGATGGGCAGTTGGTGACCCCTAGAGTTACTGGGGCACTGTGGGGCAGTGACTGTGACATGACAGACGAGGCCAGAGCTGATAGACCGCATTATCACAGGACAGATGGCAGACTCGTACCTACAGTCATGGCGTGACAGAGTATTGTCAGGGGACCCTGGAGACTTCTCCTTTACTGACGAGGAACTGTGCATGAGGGGACGTCTGTGCATTCCAAGGGACGAGGAGTTGTTGATAGAGCTCCTGGCTGAGGCACACGGTTCCAGGTTCACCATACATCACGGGAACACAAAGATGTACCATATGAGATTGTATCCGATTGGGATACCTGTTTTACGTCCCAGTTTTGGGTTGAGTTTTAGCAGGCTTTGGGGACATGGTTGAGATTCAGCACAGCGTACCACCCCTAGATGGACGGACAGTCAGAGCGCACGATACAGATGCTTGAGGACCTTTTACGTGCCTGTGTACTGGATTGGAGGGGCTCTTGGGAGGAGCACTTGCCCTTGGCAGAGTTTGCATATAATAATAGTTATCACTCGAGCATTGGCATGGCACCCTATGAGGCTTTGTACGGACGGAGGTGTACTGCACCCTTGAATTGTGTTGAGGTGGGGACCAAGTGGGAGGTTGGCCCTAGGCTGATCCGGCAGAGTCAGGAGGTGGTTGAGTAGATTCACAGACGACTTTGCACTATCAGGAGCAGACAGGAGAGTTATGCCAATCGGAAGCGCAGAGAGGTGTAGTTCGAGGTTGGGGATCACGTCTTTCTACGCGTTTCTTCCATGAAGGGCCTGCAGCATTTTGGGGTGAAAGGGAAGCTCGCGCCGAGGTTTGTGGGGCCCTTTGAGGTCCTGGGGCAGGTAGGATCCGTTGCTTACAGGCTTTCCCTTCCTCCCCAACTTTCTGGTGTGCACGACGTGTTCCACGTGTCCAACCTCAGGAAGTACATCGCCGATCCCAGTCACGTTCTGAGCCATGAGAGTGTCGAGGTGGGTGATGACCTGACGTACGCTGAGCAACTAGTGCAGATACTAGATAGAGCCGTCCGGAGTTTGAGATGGAAGCAGATACCCCTGGTGAAGGTCTTGTGGAGGAGCCAGAGGTACGAGGAGGCTACCTGGGAGCCTGAGGCGACGATGCGAGAGTGGTACCTGGAGCTTTTTGAGGGTACATCTTTTCGGACCAGCTTCGGTCCTCTTTAAGTTTGTTATGCGTATGTTGTTCTTTTTCTGCACTCTAACAAGCTCAAGTTTCGGGGATGAAACTTCCTTTAGGTTTGTTATGATGTTAAGACCCGTGTTGTTTGAGCCTTTTAAGACGTCTGGACTTTAGGTCAGACGTTTGGTAAGACGTTTGGACTGTGGGTCAAATGTCTGGTCAGACGTCTGACACATTCCCAGACGTCTGAAAATAAAAAATCTTGGGTACGAACTCGCGTCTGCGTGCGTGCTGTGCGCAGATAGTACCCCTCATTTTTCCTCCTGCTCTCTCTTCCCTCGCCTCCAAGCGAACCCTAAACCCCACCTTATAAAACCCCTCCTCCACCTTCGTTCTCCTCACTTCTCAGCCACCCACCACCTTCCTCTCTTCTTCCTAGAGCGAGCGAGAGTGTGAGAGCGACGGAGAGGAGTGCATGAGAAGGAGAGGAGGAGGTGAACTTGTGAGCTCGCGTAGGAGCTCACTGGTGAGCGCGCGGCCGGAGTGGCGCGTGTGCGAGGCGGAGGAGTGTGTCGGGGAGGTCCTCCCTGACACTGCTGCAACTGGAGCTGTAGGTAAGAGGGCGTGTCGCAAGAGGGTGGAAGTAGGTTTTGGTTCTGGGTTTTTCCCAGAATCAGACGTCTGGAGCGACGTCCAGACGATGGAGCTGATGTCTGGAGGAGGTTCCAGACGTCTGAGGAGAGAGTCTTGCAAATGTACGTCCCTTTGCGGATACGGCCATGCAGGTCGCTCCGCCGATACCCCTTTTTCATGCCCGTTTTGAGAAGTTCGGGTATCTGCATGCAGGATTCGCTTCGGGAAGGCACGGGACATGTCCTCCCACGTATTTCAGACGTCTGGGCGACATACCATATGAGGGGAAGCTCTTCCAGACGTCTGGAGAGGTGGTCGGACGTCTAGAGCTGGGTCCAGACGGTCCAGAAGAGTTCCTGGACGTCTGAGGATTGGCGTAGGGCTTGAGGTATGACACTGAACAATTTTAAGACGTCTGGAAGTTATTCTAGAGGTCTGATTTGAGTCAGAAATGCTATTTTTGACATGTTTAGGGTTCGTTTGAGGTTCGTTTTCCGCAAATAAGATATCGATGTTTCCTGTATGAATTCCTCTACTTGTTAGAAGACTTTCTATACTATTATGAATATTCTCTTGTGATTGATCCTTGTGATAGGACCTCGTTCCATTGCGGGTTCGGGGCTTACTGAGGCACGTAAACCTGCCATTCAAGCCCCCACTACTCCTGAGTTTACTGGTAGAGTGGCTTCCCCATAATTTAATTATAACCTAAATGCATGTGTAGAATGAATGATTAGAACATAGGATGTGGCATGAATCCTAGGACGAGAAACACTTGAAATGTCTGTAATGGATGATTGAATTACAATCTTGAATGAGTAGATGAAATGATAACAATTGCCTGTAGATAAATAACAGCTGCCTGTGAATTATGAAGTACTGTGCTAGCTAACTGTTGTATGTAAATTTCCTGTTGTATACGTTAAATGACATAATACGAGCTGCATGTATATAAATTGATAATGGAAATGAGAATGATGGAAATGCGAGCTGCCTGTGTATAACTTGTATATGGAAATGTGAACGATAGCAATACGAGCTGCATAGGTATAACCTGAGAATGGATATAGAAATGATGAAACCTGGTATGGCTTGGCATGAGAAATATGACCATGAACCCTATGGGAAATTAGGAGTAGAGCTCCTGGAAATAAATGGGATGGATTTGGAAATGTGAGTGGGGAAGTGAGCTGGCCCTTGAGTACGGAGTCCCAAGGAGAGCGACTGTCCCCCTGTTTAGTGCAGAGCGGAGCTAGCCGCCCTTGGGTTGGGACCCAGGGTTAGGATTGGCCACTCTGTACCGACTTCTTGGCCCTCGCGTACACAGTACCAGGGAGAGCTACTAGTGTAGGGAGAGAGCTAGCCACCCCACGGGGCTCAGGGTTCACCTAGCCGCCCTATACCGACTTGTTAGGCCCACTAGGCAAACCAGGGTAGTCAGGCGAGGGTGTACAGACTGTGGAGGGGTGAGACCCCTGTTTGGTTCTTAAGGGCTAGACCCCTATTACTGATAGGGCTAGGCCCTATACTGGTTCCGTGATGTACTTTGGTGCACCCACTAACGGAAACGACTGACCACGTGCCAGTGCGGGGTAGCTACCTGTGTGCTTATTGCGCGTGCCGTAGTTACCGTTACGTCTGTCTGTCACCTTGGGGTGGTTGACTGGGTGTAGGATCACCACGGGGGACTCTCCCAGCCAGGAGAGCACCACGTGTGCCTTCTACTCTTCAGAAAAGACTGCAATCAAGATCGTTCCCACGAGGAACATTCGAGATCAAGAAAGAGATCTGATAAATAAACCAATGAGTAAAAAGGGAATAACTTGTGAAATAATGTAATTGGAAAACAACAGCTACCTATCCACTTTTACTGCTTTAGTTAGTTGGTTGTCACTCTACTCAGTGTTTGCTGACTTTGTATACTCATAACCCTTTTCAGGTCCAGGTGTTGAGCAGCCAGAGCCTACGGCTGCAGAGGGTGTTGGGCCTAGTAGAGCCCAGTAGCTGTAGTTTCCCTTGCTGTATTCTTTTTTAGTAGTGAGTAGACTCTTGTACCTTTACATTTGTACTCTTACATTTTGTACTTTATATCCTTGTACCTGGTTACTTTTCAACTGTTGTGGTGGTGTGTACTGTAATAGTTTTACTTCTTTACTGCTGTACTTTTGTTACTGTTAGTTGCTTAGCATAATGAATGTGGTTTACTTTCCTGCTTTTTGGTTACTTTCTCGTTGGACGACTGGGTCTTGGGATTAGTCGAGTCGGTCCGGTCACGTATCCTGTAGGGATTCGGGAATCGGGTCGTAACATCCTTTAATTAACCATAAGCTTTCCCTTTGGCTATTATGCATTATAACTGTTCGTGAAAATTATAGAATTAACCCCCACTTTTATCAATTCCTCTCTCCTCAGCCTTGATTGAGTTATACCCTTTTGATGTGTTAACTTTTAGGTGAATTTAGCTTTATAACTTAGCAAAATTAGGTTAGATATAACGGATGATAGTGATGCCATCATACCCCCATGTTTATCATTTACTAGTCCCTTAGCAAATTCTGGAGTTCAGAACAGATTTTCAGTGTAAGGGTATTTTTGTCATTCAGTTCAAAAAGAATTTATCTCTCTTCTTCCTCCTTTCCAATTAACAATATACATTTAAATTTTCTTCTTAACACTTGGTACAAATTTATCAAGATAGGCAAATTTCTTCCCTTGAGGATGACATAGTAGGCGGTTTGTGATTTAACCCGGCTTTTAGGTTTAGGTAGAAGATGTCTGAGTCGAAGGGTTTTATTTTTGGTGGCTTACACTCATCTAGTGCTACATGTAGTTTAGTACTATGAACTCTAAATTTCTAGATTATCAAACAAATCAACTCGGAAAAAGGCTCAAAACTGTACTCTCTTTTAGTTCCTTTGTTCTCACTTTCTCTTCTTTTTTTAATATATATATATATATATATAAAGCATACAATCTTACTAGATTTGTAAATATATTTCATGGTCTCTCATGACATTAACACTTTGATTAAATTCCGATAACCCTATAACTAAGTCAGAATTCCTCAACCAGTATTTGGGCGATCAGAAATACAGAAAGGTAGGTCAAGGCTATATGTGGTGGATCGCAAATGGTAGTGGGTATTGCTGCCTCAATGAAATTTATTCATAACGAATCAACACATAAATACAACTATGAACTCAAACACTTTTTTTTTAAATATATCTTTTTTTGGAGAATATCTAATATATTTTTTTCTTCTTTTTTTGTGCTTTTTTTTTCTTTCATAATCAAATAAACTCAACACAACACAATGCAACTTTCATTTATGAGGTATTATTGGGAAATGATAGTGTTCAAGAGGATATTGTGTGGCTTATTTGGTGGAAGTTCCTACTCTCGGCACTGGGAAGGAATGTATAGGACAATGCATTTCTGACCTTTGACACTAACACTCTCCTTCAGTCAAGGATTTTGTAAAGAACGGTCATAACCATTCACCTTAGTCTTAGTTTTATTAGAACTCGCTCTTTGTGTTTTTGCCTTATTTGGTGGCTTTCAGGAATTTACGGACAAAAAGTTCACACACAGGACTTGAGAGCGAAAACTATGCCTAACTCCGAGTATCATTATCTAATTATCCAGAACTTAAGAGTCCTCGTACTAAACTTGGAGCACCAATAGTCACTCTACTCTCACCTCACAATTGTTTAGTGGATCTAATGGAAGAAGGTTTGCCTGACTCCATAACTCACTGTCCAAGGGTTCGACAAACTAAAAATTTCTATTGATTTTTCTCTTTCCTTCCTCTCTCTCTCCTTTTCTCTCCTTTTTTTTTAATTCTATGTATATTTTTGGTGAGAACCTTTTAGAAATGAATTTCAGTTGATTGCACTTTAATGCCCCCATGCCTAAGTGTTGTAATACCCTCATTGCAAACAGAATGTGTTCATATTCAGTTTAGTTCATAATTTTAGAACAGGTTAGTTCTTAAATTAGGAATCCTAAAGTACAGTAGGAGTGATTTTCTCAAAGAAGATAAGAAAGGCCTCAAGTTATTCAGATGATGGGTTGTCTCTCGTTAAGTGTTGAATTTAATGCATTCAGCCAGGAGGAAAGTTGTCAAGCGACGGAGTAATCGGATTAGAAGAATTTTGTAAAATAAGCACCTTAATGATTAGCCTGGTTAGTCCAACCAGGTGCTTGTTTAGGTCAACTGGATGGTTATGAAGACCAAACCCAATAAGTCGGGTGGGTTGGAAAATGCAGATCAAAAGATGTGGAACCCACTAGGTAAAGTCTGTCTTAAAAAGATTTGGAAGTGAAAAACAAGGGTTTGGCTGCATAGGTTTAGCCAGCTTAGCATAGGGGTCCTCAAAAGATAAAGGATTAGGGAAAAATATAGGAACCCTACGATGGGATCAGAAATGATTTGCAGTTGATTCTCAGTTTGATTGATGTCCATTCATCGTTAAACTGAGGAGGAAAATCATCTCCCACCGGATTAAAATGAAGTGATTTAAGATACAAATGGATTCCAGTGGAGTCTTGTTGCGGAGATCGGTTGCTGAGAATCTTAAGCAACCCTTCCTGAGTGGTCTCCTGATCATGTGGTGCAACTGCTTTGAACTCCCAATCAATGGCCTCAGAATTAGAGTCAAAGAACGGGTTATGGATATTGAGGTCATAGATTAAGCTGCAATCCTCTGGAAACAAGGATTCTCCTGAATCAGAATAGGGTTCAAAGTCAGCATTAGCGTAGGAAAATCTAGAAGAATACGAGTGATAATATTTTTCTAATCCCGAATTAGAATTATGATCACCACCACAAGAAAAATCAAAATCCACTGAGTTGTTAACCGGAAAGTGGTCTATCCTAGATTCTGATGCCAAGTTAATAGAGATTTCATCATCAGGTATAGGCTTGGTTTCTGGAAATCTAGGGGAGATCCAATTAAATCCTAACTCTTCAAATTCCTTTGATTCTGTATCATAAATCGATTCCAATTCGAATAAATTGTTATGCTTGTCCGAGGAATCAGGAGAGATTTCGTCATCAAAAATAGGCTCATCAAAATCCTGATATTTCAATTTTGAGATTTCATTCTCTTTAGATTGAGCCTGATAATCATCCCAAATAGGTTCAGGTCTAGATTCTAGGTTAATTGTAGGAATTGGTTCGCTAGAATCTACATTCATCTCAATTGGGATGTCAAAATTTTGCTCGAGGACTACTTTATCATGATAAGATGCTACAATTGTATCCTTGAGGAAATCAGAATCGAATTCAATATAGGTGTTTGGTCATTCTGGTTGGGTTAAACCAACCTCAGAATCTTCTGTTGTTGGTTCACAATCAAGAACACTTGTAATGGAATCCTTCCAACTGAAAAGTTGATTTTCCATATCAGGTGATTCATTCTGCACAAACTCATCATTCGGTTTTACTTGGGTTGTGGATTCAACATAGAAACCTCCATTTTCAAACCTGGGTTCGAGAAAATCATATTTGTCCTCAAAATCACTCCAAGATTCACAATCAATGGCTGGGTGGGGGTTTGGATATCTTTTGTTAATAAAATTTTCCAATTAATCTAACAGATCCCCACATTGTTTAATAAAATCTTGGTAATTTTCCCATAATTGTGGATTTGACAAATATTGCAAACCTTCATTTCTATACAATCTTCTCACAATAATGATTTGTTCTAGGAGGGTTTCCTGGGTCGAACCACTTGATATCTAGGTTGCAATCATTTGGATGTGATTCATAATGCGGTTCATAATCTCAGGTTTACTAGCTTGATTTTTGTTAAAGATTTTTTAGGTTTTGAAAAATTCTTTGTTACATCTAATAGCATCCTCAATCATTTAATCCTTCATGCTCTTATAGGGTTCAAGGCTAGTGGCCATTTTTCCTAAATTTCAAGTTGATTTCCAGGTGATTGAAATCAAATCAGATGATGGATTAGAAAATGAAGGTTCAAGTTCAGCTTCAGATTGATCAAAAGAGAATTTGATTGGATCAGAAATACACAACAATTGGGACTTGACCCCAATTCAGATTAGACTATAATGGAGGCCTTAAGGTAAGTCTTAAGGACCTCCTTCCTGTGCATAGACCATAGAAAAGACGAGAGGGACTAAATATGAGTTGGACCCAATCAAGGCACCCAATTCAATTGGATGACTATGGTTGATTTGAGGCAAATGGGTCTTTAGATCACAAATCCACTTGCCCGAGAATTACTTGGGCAACCAGAAAGAGAGAGTCCCATGAGGACCCCTATACAGTAGAGTGCCCCCACGGGTTACAGGGTTTCCCCCACCCGACCTTTCTTGTCACTGCGGTTCCAAGTAGACTAGATACGTATGAATTGAGCCCTAAGTCTACCAATTTTAAACTTGATTGTGCATGTGCCTTGAGTTATCACTTGATTTAAAGTTTGACTCCAAATTGTGACCTAATTTTAGGTTGATTGATTCACAATGAGAACCAACTTCACCTGACTTAGTCTAATGTTTAGGATGTAATCCAGGCTAAAACACCTGAACCACCCTATTTCGGTTTGACAAGTAGGTTATTAAGTCTCAACTTTTAGGGTTCAAGTGATCTTAGAGCCTGTATTTTAGGGTTCCAGTGATCTTAGATCCTGTATTTTAGGAGACATGAGGCGTGTCCGCCTGTTGTATTGCCAGCCTTAGGAGGCCGCATAAGGTGAGTCCGCCTATCCAATTTCCGTGAGTAATGGCCAATTACTATGGAATTTAAATTTTGTTTTGTTGTTTGACAAGACCGGCATTAATTGCCGTTATGATTAGGCTTTAAGGCCTAAAATATCATGCTTGACAAGGATGTGAACAATATTACTATCGTGCGAGATTTGCGTTCACAGGCATTAAATGTTAGTAATGATTACCAAGGTGTCCTTGCCTTAAAGGTGGTATTTTTCGAAATCCTCATCGATACGGTGGGATTTTTTTTTTTAAACTCGCACCCTGCAAGGGGGGAACCGCTTCGGTATGAGGGTTATAAATAGGGGGTGTGGGGCATAGTAAATGCCCCACTTGTCCCCTAGCGAGCACTCTTTACTGGTGGTGCGGAGCTCCCTTGCTTAGGCGAAGCGCGAGGAGGTGTTGTCTTGAAGCTCCTTTTTCCGGGGAGTGTTGAGATGGTGTTTGACGATGTCTGGACTCACGGGCAAGGGTAAGTCCTCATCTTCAGTCGGCATCTCGCCTAAGATGAGGGAATTTTATACCTTTACTTCTGACTTTTGTAGTCGTTTTGCCATTAAGGCGTTTTTAAGTGACTACGAACTCGATGGAGTTCTGTTCCACCCTTGTAGGTCATAGACCTGCCTATGCTTGGACGAATCTAAGAAATTGTTCATTATTTGTAAATATGCCATTGAATATGTCATCCGGATTCCCTTGAACCCCTTCTATTGCTCTCTCCTCGTTTACTATCGCCAGGTGCCTTCTCAACTTAACTTGAATTGTTGGCCAATGTTGAATGCCTTCATGGTCATTTATTTTCATTTACAGATTGTCCCCCTTCTAGGCTTGTTCCGCTTACTTTTGGCCTCATGCCCCTCAAGGTCAAGAAGGGGAAACCCTCGTTTGGTACGTATACATTGTATAGCCGGCATACAAAATACCATATCATTAACCTGTCTGATAGTTTGAAGGGATAGGACCGCCATTTTTTCTTTGTTCTTGTAGAGGGTCACGACATCCCATATACCTGGTAAGGTTCATTTGATAAGGACTTGTTGCCTAGGCCTGAGGAGCTTGAGCTAGCTGCTCAGGCGGACGTCGATAGGATTGTTGAATTCGGGGCAATTGCCCACTCGGAGCTCAAGCAGGAAGATGTCCGAGTGACTTTATGGTGGGTCACATATTCATATCCCATGCAATGTAAGTAGGGAGGAGGCGGTAGCTAAAGAATGTGTACCCCCCTTTGCTCATTACTTAATGGCTTGAAGACTCTATTGTTTGTTTGCAGCTTTTGACCGATTTATTTGACTAGAGACGCCCAGGTGGTGAGGTAGCGGTTCCTCCCAACACCGGTTGTATCAGGGAGAGGAGAGGCTCATAGAATGCAGCTAGGGAAGCTACTCCTCTCGCTCTAAGGAGCCGAAGAGGAAAGAAGCAAAGGGGAGCGAGGAGAAGGTGGAGACCACTCTCAAGCACCCGAAGAGGGGTCGAGGGGATGTTCAGTTGTCATCGTCTTCTAATGAGAGTTCGAGCGGAGCTGAAGTGGAGGATGCTCCAGTGGA
Source organism: Thalassia testudinum (assembly GCA_037157565.1). NCBI lineage: Eukaryota > Viridiplantae > Streptophyta > Magnoliopsida > Alismatales > Hydrocharitaceae > Thalassia > Thalassia testudinum. The sequence continues at coordinate 50,369,444 of JAZHRO010000018.1, read as the reverse complement.
TTTGCCTGCCCCCTCGAATCCGCTTAGGCCACCGGAGGGGTATGTTGTCCTCAACTCTCTATCCACCGCTGTAGCTGAAAAGGCTCCCTCGGGCAGTGCAGGTACGTCTACCGCTTTGTTGGAGCTAGTTGGTGCCTTCTCTCGGTTGGCGCAAGATGTGGCCATGAGGGGGGCTTTCTTAGTGGGAGCATTTTCTCTTAGCCGCACTATAGGCGAAGCTCGATGGGGGTGAGGGTGCCGGTGGACCCTTTGGGTAGAGGAGGGCCTGGGATGATAGGGTGGATGGTCTGATCTACCAAGGGACCTGTTTTGGAGGTTACCAGCGTCGGGACTATACTTGGCCAGGTACTCCCAATCTAGGCTAGCAGCCTTGAGGGGTTCAGTGGTTTAGGCAGTGGGCTTACGATGGAAAGGCAACTCATCCAGCATTTGGAGGATGCCATCTCTTGGGCCACGGCTTGATTGGGGGGTATGGACTTGAACCACGTGTTCTACTACTACCTCCGAGCGGTAAGGCTTGTCTCAATTTTCACTTTACTTATCCTTTTGAAAGGATTTTCTTTTTTATGCTTGCCCATGGTTGTGAGCAGGTGGAGCTTCTGGGGACAACCTTTGTTCCTCATGATAGTGCTCTTGTTAGTGCCGCTGGGCCTGGTGGGCTTTCTGATTGCACAGCAATCATATGACCTAATCTACCTGAATTAAGTTAGAATCTAGCATAACTTAGGAACAATGCATGCATAAGCATTATAATTTGCATAATAGTTAGTTTAGTAGCCTTAGAGATAATATTACCATCTTATGCTCTAAAGAGAAACGAAATTGATTGCAAATGATCTGAGACCGCAAATGATAGATCAGACCATACGGATCTGATCAGAACGACGACGAGAGTCCAACGCTTTTGGAATCGTCTTGATTAGACAACCGTAGCATTACGTACAATCCATAGAAGAATAGAGGTCAAGGAGCAAGATGACAAGAGATCCAAGCCTCAGATGTAAAATTCGACAACAAAGATGGATTCGGATCAACGATCGCAGGCCAACGGCGCAAAAATTATCTCAAGCAGAGGCCTACACACCTTCTACAAATCAAGGAAGATGGACAGCCATGATGGCGCCACGTGGCACCATCACAGCCGCCCCTTACTGATGTAAACATGTTTACACTACTTAAGATGTCTATTTATGCATGTTCTTAAGCATAGGATTGCATTGCATACTATAAATATTGCATAACATGCATCATCTTGCATTTAGATTAGTTTAAATAAAATAGAGTTTAATTGTCTCCTTTTATGTTCATGGATATGGCAAACTTTTATTGAGACCACGGATCGAAGATCCAACCATACAGATGTGATCAGGGTGACGATTGGAGTTCAACGACTCCAAGATTGCCCTAATCAGACATCTGTAGCATCAGATAGAGATCGAGGAACCCTAGAAGATTAAGGGCCAAGATGGTGTGAATCCGTACTTCAAACCACAAATCCAACCACACGGATGGATTCGGATCGACAATCGCATCCTAATGACGCGAAAATTGACTCAATTCGACAATCGTGGCACCATCTACATCATCCAGAAGATGGATGGCAAAGATGGCGCCATCTCAGCCACCCAACTGGTCACTGCACTCGCCGCACCCTCTCTTCTTCGTTGCTTCTCTGCTGTTGGATGCGCATCCAACGACTGTGGATGCGCGCACCTGAATTCTTCTCCGCGGCACAAGAGCCGCTGTAGTGTAGCGGGTGAACGCGCTCGCAAGAAGGCGAGGCTCGCGTTCGAGCCTGCTCGAGCGGCATTTGAGGCACGGGTAAGCGGGTTCCACGATCGCTTGATCGCGATCGAGCGGTTGCGGGCGCTCGGTAGCGCCCACGCGCTATTGCACGTCGCGCCTCACGGGGGATCGCATGCGGGTGCGCGCGCTGAGGAGCGGGATAAGCCGTCCGATCATAAGATCAGCGGAACGTGGATGCGCGTTACACACGCAAGCAGGCGAGCGGGCACGTGCGCTCCACCACACGTCGCCCACGATGGGGCATAAGCGACGATTTTATCCGTCACTAAAGACCCCTTATTTAATGTTTTGATCTTTAAAGGACTAATTTGCCCTCATTCCTTGCAACCATAAAAGGAGACCTCCTCCACACGAAATTCTCACCCCTTCCTTCTCTTCTCTCCCCCTCCAAAGCTCAAGAGAAGCTTGTCCCACACCTGGGATGCTACTGGCGAGATAAAGTCAAATTTTTGTCCCCCTTTCGGAAGCGGATCTCGCGACGACGACGACGTGCTGCCCCGTTCCCATTCTTCCCACTTCATTCTCCTTCGTCCTGCTCCATCCTCCTTCGTCCAGGCGTCGTCCCGTCCAGCCTGTCCTCCAAGCGACCGTCGAGGAGGATATCTCTCCCCCCATTCTTTTTTCTGCTTTCTAGAATAGATTTACTGCTTTCTAGTGTAATCATTTCCCCACTTTCTAGTCGTAATGTTTAGTGTAACAAACAATCTTTTTAATGATGAATTCCATGTTCATTCTACACGTCTTTTTGTTTTTTATTTGTAATATTTTCTCTCTCTCTCTTCTATTTATTGTAAATAGTTAAATAGTTCTAATCAATTAATTTACTTCGTGACAAATAAAACAAACGCGTATTTTTTTAAATCAAACATCCGCCTCCCTGAGTTCGACCCAGGATTTTCATTCTGGTATAAATTTTATTTGTTGAACATGAGTTCTTCACTTTCAAACTACAATGACAGGTTTTCAAAACCAAACACGTTAGCGTAGTAACTCGTAGCGTTCAACATTTTGGCACCATTGCCGAGGAGGCGACGCTCTTTGATTTTTTTTTTTTTTCGCGTCTTCTAACTTACAAATCATTTACCTCACTTCTCTCCTTTCTTATTGTGATTGCAGGTACTCTTTTGAGATGAGCAAAAGTGGTAGATTGGAGTAAAGTGCTGTTAAAGGTTCTGTAAGTTATCCCCCACTTCCCACCCATTAGTTTTCATTTCACCACATAATAACACAAACATCAATCAACCTAGGTGTTCTTATAAACTTTAAGGTTAGTTTTGTTTGTTTTTTTTGACACCCACACCCGCCCCAACCTCCACATTTAAGAAGAAAAATAAAAAAAATCTCACAGAGGTACACAACCTCATATGATTTTCAAACTCAACCAGTAAACCGATCTTTGGAGCTGGTACACACTTCCAAACACATAATTGAGTAGAAATCAGATTAGGTAATCATTTGTGTGCCTAATTAAGTGGTGCAACGGGCCAATTGTTTGAGTTGATTGGGCCGTACCACTTCAATTAAAATCAACTCATCAAGTAGCTGCCACTTAGGTTCAACTATTAGGGATTTACCAAGCACTCCACATTCTTTTTAAGTTTCAAAGGAAAACATCTTCACCTGTGCTTTCAAAGCCTGGTGTGCCAACAAAACTTGTTTGAAAATACCTAAAGTTGAATCCTAAAAGCTACTAAGCAAGATTTGAACTCTAAAATTCACCACATCAAAAGTAATCTTGCTTGAAAACCACTGATTGTGCATGCACACACAAATCAATTAATCGTTAAGGGCACAACCCAGATAAAGGACCCATCCCATTCCAAAGCACATTTAAACCTAGCCCTAAATAAAACAGAGTAGACGTTGGCCTTAAGGATTCGTCTCACTCTTCAGAGCCCAGAATGAGATTATTTTCGATTAATCTGTTTCTACTGTTCAATCTGATATCTAGATAGGGGAGCAGAATCAAACGATCGCGGCTGGGGGGAACACTAGGAACCGGAGGCGCAAGCCGAAGGAAGAACCTTCTCCCCAGTCCCTCCTTCTAACTGGTTGGATTGAATAGACAAAAGTAGATCAAATCATTTCTTTATCTCATGACGGGTTTTGGGAGTCTGTAGGTCTTTAGGCTAACCCACTTAAGGATAGGTTTGATTGCTTGTATTGCAGGGTGCCTTTCTTCCTCCCGTCTCTCATGAATCCTTCCACATATTACACGCATTCCCGCTCTTTCCCTTCTATTTTGAATTATCCTCAACATGACGATTATCCTGACTCGTACTGTAATCAATCATCAGTTAGTTGGGATAACTTGGATTGGGGATACAGTTCTGGACCTCCGTGTTTAGGGTCTAACCCTGAACACTATGATTGTGATTTCTGTCCTTCTCAGAGCCACATTGGTTATAGATCCCATCCTTTCATGAACAACCTAATACGATCTACAATCAATAAGGATACACCGATCCTTACCCATCCTCTGATTATACTACCTTTAGGTCATCATTACCTTTTGAATAATTCGAAATGACCTATTATCAGGAAGGGTATAACGAATCTCAATTCGTTAATTCTCCTGCACTGATCCCAAACCCGCCCAACCCTGAACCAACTCATTTGGTTCAGGGTAACCAGGTTCAAGATAAGGTTATAACTAACTTGAGGAATATCATACAAACTTTAGAAGTTTAGCCAACACCTTCCATTGAAAGATGGAGCCCCTGATTGAAATGATTGATGATTTGAACAAGTATTTGTTGGATTGGCTCCAGGATGTTAAGGATAAGAACCTGGGTGAGTTTCTACTTGGGAAGTTAGCAAAATTGAGGATGAGATTTGTGGTTGCTTTAGTTCAGTGATGGGATGAATCCCAGGATGAACTCCCTTCAGGAGAGCCAATGTCAGAACCCGCTCAAGCACCTGTTGGGGGGAACACGTGTTACGAGGCTGACCAGATTGAATTAGAGCAACCAATTAACGATGATCTGATTTCTTCACCTGAGATTCCTAAGCCAGGGTACGAGGAAACGTATGTCTCCTTGGAACAGAAAGTGAGATGATTTTGGGACATACATTAATATGGATCTTGATTTCTTTGATTATGATGGTGAAGGTTCAAGTTGCGAAGTCTCACGCGAGTTTACAGAACATGATTTTTGTGAGACGATTGGGCTTGAAGAATCTGATAGATCATTTGATTGCCCAATAATTGAGGAAATTGATCTTATTAGGGCTCACATTATGGATCCAGAATCGCATTTTCTGGGGGATTCAATCAAATGCCCTGATTGTCAGTTACACCCTATTGAGCTTATCGATGATTCTGTTTTTGAGATAACTAGACCCAAGTCAATTCTGATTCAACCATATCTTTTAGACTTGGAAATTTCACACGGGGTGATTAATATGCAAGAGGTCTCAGAATTTAACATTCTGATTGAGAAGGATAGGAGTTGGGAAGTTCTGATTTGGGAAGCTAACTTTGGAGGAAATAGAAGATTAAGTTTAAGGGTTCCAATTCTTCTGAAACCATCAAACCAGGACCCTTACGACATTTGTTCTGAGGATGTCCAACCTAAGCATACATTCAATGATTATCCTTTTGAGATTGAATTCTCTGTAACTCGACGTTTTGGTCTTGGGTTGCATCCTCATAAATCGCAGGCTCGACCCTACTTGCATACTGATTTTAGGTTTTGGGTAATTTTTATCCAGAACCTGAGATATTCTCGATTATGGGGTATGGGTCTGCATCACAATCTAGTCCACATTTGTGGACATCTACTGACAGGTCAGAGGTTTCTTCTATTTATTCTGATTTTGACCTGCACCTGTGAATTCTTTATTTCTCTTCTTTGTATAGTGTGCCTAGCTGAAGGCACTAAATTCAGCACGTATACAATTCTTTTTAGTTTTTATCTCGGAGCAGACCTGACATTCACGCAATTCAGGTACTTTCTACTCTATTCCACTCTGTTTTATGCCTTTTTAATACAATGAGGACATTGCATTAGATAGGCATGGGGGGGTGGATATTCATCTCTAAATTTATTCGTCAGCTCCGTAGATTTGTTTTATTTTCTTTTATTAAAAAAAAATTATGGAATTAGGAAAGAGAACTTGGGTTTAAGAAAATTTTCAATCTTAGGAAATATTACATTATGATCTGAACACAAAGACCTTTCAGGTCTTTGGACTTAATTAGCCCGTGTATCCATTAAAATGTGAATTTATTTTTCGAGTCCTCGCCAACCTGAATTATATTTTAATTGGACTAAATAAGTTTGGGTGATAAGTACACGACTTATCAATCCACTCTCTGATTTGAGGGAACTTTAAGCTTAAAGCATCTACACATTATCTTGTCACTGACTCGTTCGGCGATTTTAACGAAAATTGGGTAGCTAATGAACCTTCTAGGGTGATATGGCTGGCAAGTTATCGTGGGTAACAGCCCATAGGTAGGTTGTCCAGAGCCCAGTCACTGGATCTTTTTTTTTTTTGCTGCCTTTAGGTAACTCTTAGACCAGGGAAGCCACCTACTTAAAAAAAAAGGAGAAAAGAAAAAAAGAAATAAATCACACTTCGCCGCACGAGTATGGCTGGCAAGTTGTCGGTGGTAACAGCTCATCGATCGGTTGTCCAGAACTCAACTCAATAAATGCACTGAAAATTCCCAAAATACTTAGGAAGAAGCGGAGAAGTAGAATAAACCGGGGAGATATGCACTGGATTCACCCTTGTGTTGACCCCGTAAAAATAAAAATAGGGAGAAAGCTACCGGTTGTAAAGATACACCTTTAGGCAGAATTTTCTTTTTAAGGTCACCTAGAGGCGTAGAAACCCGAAGTCTGTTTTAACCGCCGATCAACGAGTCTATCACATTCACAATAAGATGCTTAGAACATAGGGTTCTCATCAAATCTTGGGTAAGTTGAATGGCCGTAGAAAGCCACTCTTAAACCCTAAAACTTGAAAATCCAAAGAAATTAGAAAGGAGGAAAAAGAGAAAAATAAAATTTTCTTTGAATAAGGCGAGGGCTTGAGGCAGTTTGCATTTTGGCAGATACTTGGGCACTGTTGTGTCTTTGAATGTTCAGATCCTAAGTAGACATTTTCTTAGTGATTGAAAATAACTCATGCCTAAATAATCCAACCTGATTCTTTTATAAATAGCATATAGTTTTTGCTAGGGACTAGCAAAAGATAGGCATGGGGGTATGATGTAAACACATTTACACTACTTAAAATTTCTATTTATGCATGTTCTTAAGCATAGGATTGCATTGCATACTATAAATATTGCATAACATGCATCATCTTGCATTTAGATTAGTTTGAATAAAATGGAGGTTAATTGTCTCCTTTTATGTTCATGGATAGGGAAAACTTTTTATCGGGGCCTCAGATCGAAGATCCAAACATATAGATGTGATTAGGGCGACGATTGGAGTTCAACGACTCCAAGATCGCCCTAATTAGACATCTATAGCATCGATAGAGATCGGGGAACCCTAGAAGGTCAAGGGCTAAGATGGTATGAATCCACACTTCAAATGACAAATCTGATCACATGGATGGATTCAGATCGACGATCGCAGCCTAATAGCGCGAAAATCGACTTAATCCGACAACCGTGTAACCATCTACATCATCTAGAAGATAGACAGCTAAGATGGCGCCATCTCAGCCGCCCAATCGGTCGCTGCACTCACCGCACCATCTCTTCTTCGTCGCTTCTCCGTCGTTGGATGCGCATCCAATGGCTGTGGATGCGCGCACTTGAATTCGTCTCTATGACACATGAGCCGCTATAGCATAATAGGTGAACGTGCTTGCGAGAAGGCGAGGTGCGCTTTCGAGCCTGCGCGAGCGGCATTTGAGGTGCAGGTGAGCGGGCTCCACGACTGCTCGATCGTAATCGAGCTGCTGCGGGCGCTCGATAGCGCCCACGCGCTATTGCACGCCGCGCCTTACGCGGGATCGCACGCAGGCGCGCGCGCTGAGGAACGGGCGGAGGCGCGAGATAAGCCGTCCGATCTCATGATCGGACGATTGAGATCAGTTGAACATGGACGTGCGTTACACATGTGAGCAGGCGAGTGGACGCGCGCGCTGTGCCACACGTCGCCCACGATGGGGCTTTAGCGACGGTTTTATCTGTCACTAAAGATCCCTTATTTAATGTTGAGATTTAAAAGACCAATTTGCCCTCATTCCTTGCAACTATAAAAGGAGACCTCCTCCACACGAAATTCTCATCCCTTCGTTCTCTTCTCTCCCTCTCCAAAGCTCAAGAGAAGCTTGTCCCACACCCAGGATGCTTCTTGTAAGATAAAGTGAAATTTTCGTCCCCCTTTCGGAAGCGGATCCCACGACGACGATGACGTGCTGCCCCATTCCTATTCTTCCCACTTTGTTCTCCTTTGTCCTGCTCCATCCTCCTTCATCCAGGTGTCGTCCCGTCCGGCTCATCCTCCAAGCGACCGTCGAGGAGGGTATCTCTCTCCCCATTCTTTTTTCTATTTTCTAGAGTAGATTTACTGCTTTCTAGTGTAATCATTTTCCCACTTTCTAGTCGTAATGTTTAGTGTAACAAACAGTCTTTTTAATGATGAATTCCTTGTTCATTCTACACCTCTTTTTGTTTTTTGTTTGTAATATTCTCTCTCTCTTACTCTCTCTCTCTCTTTTATTTATTGTAAATAGTTAGATAGTTCTAGTCAATTAATTTACTTCGTGACAAATAAAACAAACGCGTATTTTTTTAAATCAAACGTCTGCCTCCCTGAGTTCGACCCGAGATTTTCATTCTGGTATAAATTTTATTTGTTGAACACGAGTTTTTCGCTTTCAAACTACAATGACAGGTTTTCAAAACCAAACACGTTAGTGTAGCAACTCGTAGCGTTCAACACTTACCGCTCCCCAATCACTAAAGTGTTCTTCCCATTCCTTGTGGGTCGTTGGATCGTCATCCATACCACAAGTGTGCCACGTCGATCGCTCCTCAACCGTGCCTCATCAATGGAAGATCAAGCTCAGCTGTTGGATGTCCATTCAACGGCTGAGAGCGGAGCTGCCTAAAACCAAAACGCAACACAAAATGCGACTTAGCACGTTGTTTAGCGCACTCGCACACAAGTGCGAGATGTGCGCTCGAGCCTCGCCGTGCACCAAATTAGGAAGGTGGTGCGCTCAATCTCAATTATACTGCTGGATGATGAGCGAAGGGGGTGGATGCGGGTGCGTTGTGCGACGACGACCATTGGATGCCTATGCATGGATGCACACTCCAATAGAATGTGTCATTGCATGTGCATTCATGAAGGCGGTGCGGTGCGCAAGTTAAGAGCACGTGCAATTTGAAATCACCTGTGTGTGATGAATGTGAGGTAGGTGTGCGAAGGACACAAGGTAGGGGCGCGAAGAGCGTGGGGCACGTGCGAGGACCACACGACGGCAATCTGAGGGCTACGGGCATGCCACGTGTCACCACTAGAATGAATTTGAGCGTATAAGGCATGTTAGAGGTTGGATTGAGGTGCGATCAGAGCCATTGATCTCCCGATCGACGGATCTGATCAAACTTGAGTTGTTGCATGAGTTGGAGGGCTAAAATACCCACTTTGCCCCTCATTAGAACTATAAAAAGAGCCCTAAGCCCCCCAATTGAAGGCAACTCCCATCAGACACAACTCTAGCCTCTCTCCCTCTCCACAACTCTTCTCTGGATTTCATCCCAGCACTCTGGATCTGAAGTGCTGTCCCACTTCATACAAGAATCCCACAAGCAACGTCACCCTACATCTTCTGCTCTCTCTCTCTCTCTCTTTAGCATAGTTATTTCTAGTTGAAAGACTATTTGCAAGTGATAATGAAATTCTAATATCTGATGCGTATCTATACATATATAAATATTTATGAATGACTTTCTGGAAAGCTTTCACATAGAAATTGTGTTTGCCTCCCCACGACTCGGTATTCACCGAAATCTTTATAAATGTTATTTGTTTCATCACGATTTGCACTACAACGATAGTTATAATCTCTAACGCATCTCACGAGTGAGCACCTTCTGGAGCGGTTGAGATGACCACGAAGTGGGCTGTGATGGCAAGGGTGGAGCAAAGTGACTTTGCCCACCGTGTGGAGGAGGTGACTGCTGTTCGTGAGGAGGTGGAGAAGAGAGCAGAAGATACTCTTCGCTGGCTGCAGTTGCAACAACAAATGGCCCATCAAGTCTCCTACCTGGAGGAGGAGCTGGGGAAGGCTTGGAAGGTTTTGAGGCGGATCGTCGCCCAGGGCGAGAAGCTGGAGGGGAGCCTTATTGGTAGGGATGCAAATGGGTTGGGTTTGGGTTGGATTTGGCTAAATTCATACCCATACCCATTTACAAAATCCATACCCATACCTTACTCATTTACCCATCGTGTACAAAAATTCAAACCCATACCCATACCCATCTACCCATGGGGTACCCATTTATAAATTGATCTTGCAATCAAATCATGTCAAATTAGAGTCAAAGCGGAAAAATCTATAACACAAAAATATTTATTTTTAGCAAGCTCTCAACATATTATTACAAAAAGAGCCTTTAAAGAGGAATACATCAAAAATAAAAAAAAATATAAAGAAATACTAAATGCAAGTACATTTCAAACAAAAAATCCCCCTCTCCAAAATAAATGTTTAATGGAAGCTTCAGAAGCATTCCCAGTGTTCAAAATCATTGAGGGAATCATGAAAAAGATTAACGTTGGGGGAATGAGGGACTTAGAGTGGGACTAATATATATCTTGGATAAATGAGGATTTTATTTAGGTATTCGGGTATAGATTCATACACATACCCATACCCAAACCCGATTGGATTTTTTTGATAAAACCCATACCCAAACCCAGTCGGGTTTTTTAGATAAAACCCATACCCGAACCCGATCGGGTTCAGGTTAGGTTTTACCCATTCTTTTCATGTCGGGTTGGGTCGGGTTTACCAAAACTTGCATCCCTACTTATTGGAGCCCACAAGACTGAAGTCGTGGCTCTGCAAGGCATATCTGAGTGCCTACAGACTTCTTGCACAAACATCCTCTCCCTAAAGGAGGAGGTGCAGGTGTTAAGGGTTGAGCATTCTTCAATGGTGGAGGGCCATGAGGCGACCCTCGAGGAGGAGCGCGTTCGCCTGGGCGCGGCTATCGACAAACTTGTCGAGGTGTCAACAAGTGAGGAGGCACTGAAAGCTAAGCTTGGCAAGGCTCAGCAACTCGTGCAAGACCGAGGCAAGGAGGTGCGCTAGTTGGAGAGGGCTAGATAGGAGAGGTTCGCTCCTGATGTAGTGATGAAGTTCTTCGCTATTGACCCTTCAATGGAGGAGAATCAGGAAGCCTTGTCGAAGGAGGTGAGGAAGCACACCTTGGTGACGGGAGAGTGGAAATCGCATGTTTGAAAATGATGTCGTAGCTTGTAGTAGTCACGAAATCCGCTCGTCAAAAATAATTTATAAAATGATGAGACTTGGAGTCCAGGTCATTCATCTCTAGGAGGCATTAAGGAAATGCTAATTAATTTCAATCTCACTCACTCTACTTGCTTAAAATCGCAAGCCAGTTTCTATTCTTCAGATCACTATTTGTCATTTGCTTGATTAACCCTTATCACGTGCATATGCGTTAAGTAGATAACGAATGTAAATGTATGGGTTTCAATCTGCGCGATCCTAGTTAAATGATGGCTATTGACAGAGAATGCATTGATGGTTAGATCTTCAATGTTTTTAGGCACCGACATGCTAGTTGCAAGAAAAATGTAAAATAAGCACAGGAAACTTAATCACAATAAAGTATTGCAAGCAAGCACAAGGTGATTTTCACACATAGATATAGAGATATATAAAAAGATGATTTCATTGATTGCATGATGGTGGTTACAGCACAGCTAGTGGAAGGCTTGTAGAGGAATGCTTGAAAACATAAACTACTCACTAGCAGAAAACGATTGCATACATGAATCTATGAGGGGATTATGCATGCATCATTGGGGGAGAATATGAAGTACGCTACTAAGCAGTAATAAAGTAGTAAATCTACGAAGAACTACTATCTACTTAGCTTGTAGAAATAAGGGCATTCGGAGGTGGGCTCCGATGGCCTTTGAGTGGATGAGAAGAGAAAGAGGGGCAGCCAATGGTGCTTAGGCCGGCCCTTGGAGAGGTGGAGGAAGAGTTCTCTAGCCTTGGTGTGGAGGTGGTGGAACCATGGTGGGAGCCTGTGGAGTGGAGGTAGAATGAGGGTGGAGATATGCTAAACTAGATGGAAGGCTATATGGGTGCAAATGGCCACCCAAGGGTCCTTTAAGTAGACCCAAGGGAGCCTCTCTAGAGAAGTGTGGAACTCTCTAGAGAGAGCTCCAAGTGTAGCCATCCAAGAGAGAGAGAGGGTAGTTCTTAGATCCATCAAAAGTGGATCTAAGAGAAGACCCATCCTTGGTTGCTATTTTTGGCAACCAAGGTGGTGCCACCTTTGGAAGGACATAGAATAATCTAGGTGGTGTGGGAGTGCTTGAATGGGTGTGTGTGTGTGTATGTGGTCGTGACCTAGGTGGTTAAGTGAGCTAGGTTAGGTCCTAATAGGTTTAGGTTAGGGTAGGTCTTAAATTAAGGTTGCAAACCCTAATTTGCAAGGGAGAAAGTGCAATTAAACTTGACATAAGTTTAATTGAATGAGTGTGAACCTAATTGAGAGTGAAATAACTCAATGAAGTTGGGCTTAGGTCAATTGGACTCTCACTGAGTCCAATTGGACTTGTGTGGGTTGAGGGCTGAGCTCAATTGGACTGTGTGAGTCCAATTGACTAGGCAATGGTAATTGACTATGATCCAAGTCAATTAGGCTTAGTGAAAACCTAATTAGGTTCTTAGGAGGGTCTAGAGGTGGTGCACTAGGGTTAAGCTACCTTAATTTAGGTTCCTAAGGGGTTGGAATTGGGTTTAGGGACCTAGGAACTCAAGATCAAGGCTTGAATTCCAAGACAAGAACAGGAGAGTAGTTCTAGACGTCCAATAAAGGTATTAGACGACTTATACTAAAAATCAGAAGTCCAGACTTGTCTGGATGTCCAATCAGAGTCAGGAGGGGTTCAAGGTTCTGTCTTGGGTATCCTGCAGAAATTGAACGTCTGACCAAGTGTTTGGACATCCAATAGCATTGCAGACTTGGTTTTAAGGTGTGCGGGTTGTGGCTAAGGGTTCTGGACGTCCAATAACTTATCTGGACGTCTAGATAAGGGATGGAACTAGGGTTTTAAGGCTTCCTAGGCTATGGTGACCTAATCTAAGGGTGGCTAAGGCTTAGGAAGGCTTCTAGGGCTAGGATTGAACCTAAGTTCTTCATAATTTAACTGCTTTACTTCTACTAAATAGAATAGCATACCTCAACCCTTTACATTATTTCCCTACTACATTTTATTCTAATCTTCCGCTCCAACTCTGATGCAGCACTAGCTTCATGTCTAGCTCCAGATCCAGCTTCAGATCCAGCTCCTGAGCTTCTTATTACTTGCAATTTATATAATGCACTTAATTAGTACATTATATCATTATTTCATGCATAGCTAAAGGAAAGCAGTAAGGATGCAAATAATGCTTATGCATGCATGCATTACACTAGTTTATGTTAAGTTCTAGCCTAATTTAGGTCAATTAAGACCTATGATTGCTGTGCAATCACCTGGTGATGGTGAAGGCCTTGTTGGAAGGCAAAGACACCTCTGTGGAGGAGCTATGCAGTTGGTCTATGGACCAGCTCTTGTTCGAGCATGACCGTCAAAAAGCTAAGGGTCATGTTGTGGACAAGGCCCCTATAGAACTGCCTAGGGAGGAGGCGGAGCCAGAGCCCCTCAGCCAGCCGGGAAGCTCGGCTTTTGAGGAGGTGCCCAAGTCGGATTCGTCAGGAGCTACGGGATTGCTAGTTCGTTCAACCAGTTCTCCTCAAGATGCCTTGTCGCCTCCAAAAATGCCTAGGGTGAAGTTCTTCAAAGACTGGGAGTGAAGGCCCTTAGTCTTTGGAGTGGTCTTGTTATCTTTTTTTTTTTCTTAAGATGTAATGGGCAACACTCTTTTGAATGAAAGAAAACTTTTATCTTTATTACTTGTCTATGTTTATATATGGTACAAATATAAGTTGCTCGCATGCCAAGTGTGGGGATGCTCTTTCCGCCTAGGGTCTGTAACTCGTAGAAGTCTCTCAGACTGTCTTTGTGAATTTTATAAGGCCCTTCCTAGTGTGGGTCTAACTTCCCACCTAATTGACTTGGCATGGAGGCTTCGCCCTTACGTAGGACTAAGTCTCCTTGGGAGAATGTCCATTTACGAACCTGCCTATTGCAAGCGACGAAATTGCTTCTTTATGTTTGAGCACTACCTTTGATGACTTATCTCTTAGCTCATTTAGAAGGTCTAAGGATAGGCAAACTTGGTCATCGTTGGTGGTGGGGTCATAGACTTGTGTCCTGTAAGTGGGAAGGACTGTTTAGATAGGTAGCCAGGCTTCTGTGCCGTATACCAAGCTGAATGATGCATGGCCCGTGGAAGTCCTCTAGTAAATTCTGTAGCCCCAAAGCATGTCCAGTAGCTCGTCCACCCATCTCCCTTTGGTTGAATCCAGCTGGTGTTTTAGCGTTGAGATGATGGTGCGGTTGATCACTTTCGCTTGTCCGTTCGCCTGGGGATGTCCCATGATTAGCCCATATTTGTGGACTATTTAAGTATTTAAGTGCCTAGACATTAAGTTAATTCTAACATTTATTTAGCATAAATTAGGATGTAAGTAGATTAATTCATATTTCTAATTTAATTACATAATTCATGCATCGCATTCATATTTAAATGCATTTAGAATTAACTTAGAATTGCATTCATTTAATTAGTTAACCAATTAGGTGCATTGCATACATTAATTTAAGTTAACATAAAAGTTGAGGGTTTGTATATAAATAACCATAATATTTTAACCTTATTTTTTATTCTCCTTCTTTCAGCAACGGCTGCATTTCCTTCCGTTGCCGCTCCAACACCACCAGCTGCCGCACTGAAACCTGCATTCAAGGACGAGCGGAGAATGTGGATCTGCTCTCGCCTCTCCATTCAAATCCATTGAGGTGGCTACAAAAGGAGGAGGGAGGCTGCCGAGCTGAGGAGGCCACCATCTCAACGATCCACCACTGTACAGAGAGTTGAGCTCTCGTCCGTTCCACCACCACCGGCCTCAACTGCGGCGACGAGCCTCCACCACCATGGGCATGTGGCGTGACAGGCCACACCGCCATCTGGAGCTCGTTTGCATCACTGTGCCTCACCAGAATCAACATCACCACCCTCGCGTCATCACCAACAACCTCCACTGTAGCCACTACAACTTCACTTCTCTGTCAGTTAAGACGTCCAGGAAGTTTCCCAGACGTTTGAAGCTTCATCCCCGCACACAACAACAACTGGCCTCTCCTTCACGCTCGCGTCCCTCTGGCTGCACACTTTCGCCCCACCTCCTGCAGCATCCACCGCGCATGCCCTCCACCTCCACTTCATGCCTCTTCATCTCCTCCAACCTCCAGCGCCATCCCCAGCCTGCGCGCGCATCACCTGCACAAGCTCGCCAGCATGCCTGCAGCAGCAACTGCCTTCACGCTCGCACTACCCACGCACGCACCCTGCAACGCCTCCAGTCACGCACGCAGCTAGCGTGCACACTTGCGTGCAGCATCGTCCACTAGCTCCTCACCTGCGCGCCTACGCACCGCCTCCAGCGCACCACCCGCGCACATAGCAGCAAGCGCACGTTCTTCTCTGCGCGCACATCACTCGCACAAGCTCGCTAGCACCCTGCAGCGCCTCCAGCGTCCACTTTCGCGCCCTCATTGACCTTCTCCAGTGCACCTCCAGCCCACCCTGCAGTGTGTCATCGACGCTTGCAGCGCACCACCAGCAGCATCCAGCAGTAGCAGCGCGTCCGCCAGCAGCACCAACCTCCGCATGTGTGTAGTCTAGTGTGTGTGCCTCCTGCCAAGACCTGAGCCGCGCCCATCCACGCCGCACGGCCTGCGGCACTTCAGCCCACACCGGAACCCACCACCATCGTTCCTCCGTTTGGCCACCTCGGAGCATCTCACACGTCGCTGCGACCGCCATCACGGAGCCCTCGGTCTAGAGATCCTCCTCCGAGCTTCACGCCTCCGACCGTTCCTTCCTCATCGCGCACAGACAAGGGGAAGAAGATCCCCTGTTTTGCTACAATACATGCCCTATTAATATTTACATTCTCTGCCATTGTCATCTTTTATTAATATTTTATTAAAGCTGCATTGCAAAAAATATCCGTTAGTTGTTCAAAATTGCCATTTCAGCTTGTTCTCTTGATGCTTTCTTAATCTGAAGGCAGATTTGGCTCGATTCTCGTCGAAACTAACTGTGAACATATGTTTTTAACCGATGCGAGTTTAAATACATCATTGCCTCCTTGTGGATACGACCCGCTCTTCTACGAGTGGTTATTTTAATTATTGATTAGTCGATTTTTCCACCACATAGAACTACAAATGACGTGACATTTTATGTAACAAATGACTGTAAAAGCGAAGAATCGGCTCGTCAAATGGCACCGTTACCAGGGAGGCAACAGATGCAATAATTTCACCTATTTTTTTTTTCATTTTTGATTATTTCTCATTGCACAGTGATTTGACCATTTATTATTTTTTCTATGCGAGAAATTTGTGCGAGGAATCAGCCATCGTGAGAGGCGACCCTTGACGTCGCTAGAGGAGAAATTGGTCGAGCTACCTTGCAAAGGAGGGGAAGGATGAGGACACGACGATCATCTAGTCGCTAATTTAATTAGAATAGGGTTAAGATTTTAGACTTAATTTTTCATTGCACATTTGGTTTGAAACCCTTGTTCTGGGGTATATTTTGAGGGGTTTGTTCCCCAATTTTGTTTTAGGCCCGTGTTGGGTAATTTTTGGGTGCCTATTTCCTTTTCTTTAGATTTAGGTTTTTAATTTATTTTGTAGATTGTTTACTTTTATTTGCTTGTGCATAAGTAGTTAAAAAAAAATATATAAAAAAAAAGAGTTGCCTACCCCTAGGACGAACCATTTAGGTCTGTATGAGTAGCCTCTAGATTTACTTCTCTGCATTGCATGCATTCTGACATCGTTGATTGCTGGAAGCAAGGTACGCATTCTCTTACTTTGCATCCTATTCTTGATCACACATTGCATTTGGACTTAATTCGAAGACCACATAATTTGTCTTGAAGCAATCTAACAAGTGGTCACATATATTCGTGAAAAAGGATTAATTAACGGAGGGATATCTAAAAATGAAGGACTTGATTGTCAAACGTGGTGTGCGATTCAAAATTCAAAATCTTTTTGCGATGAATGCACACTTATATCTTTTGCACCATGGCACACATTTAGACACTCCTAAGTCTTGGAACGACTAGGACAAGAGCCCTCCTACCGTTGGATTCTGAAGTGTTTGGAACTTAGGATCAAAGGTTTTGTAAATCCAAAGAGGGGGATACCCTGTCACGGATTTTTGGAGGTAGTTGAGAAGCACCGCGAAAGCACAACTTCAAAGGAAGGCTTAGGCCTACTTGCATCCCTCGATCTTCCGTCTTTGGATTTGCTTGACCATTTGAGATTTAGGGAAGAATACCTAAGCTCCAACTAGGTCTTTTTAGGCATTTCGAAGGTTGACAATAGGCGCGTAATTGATTGGGCAACTTGCTTTGTCACCTACAATTTGAACTAAAATCAAAAGCCTAAATTTGTAAAGACCAAACAAGTCCTTCTGAATTGTGTTTGTAGTGCATGCTTGGTAGGCGTTCTCTTAGGAGACAACTTGTGTTTGATCCTGAACCTAAAAGAATCTTCAGAAGAAACCTTCCAAGGGTAGAAATGGTCAGTCAAAGGAGCCTTAAGGAATATTTCATTCCAACCAATCAAGCTGGCCCTGCACTACGTAGACCTGGACGGGACAATCCTTATGAGATCAAAAACAGTACCATATCCTTGCTGCCCTCCTTTTATGGTACTGCTAGGGAAGACCCTTACAGGCATATAGAGGAATTCATCGAGGTCTGTTCCACGGTGAAGTTGCAGGGCATTACTGATGACGCTCAAATGCGGACCCTCTTTCCCTTCTCCCTTAAGGACAAAGCCAAGTATTGGTATCACACCCTTGATAATATTAATACTTGGGATGCCCTGAAGAAGGAGTTTTTGAAGAAGTACTTCCCCATGAGAAAAACCAATCACTTTAGGAGGGAAATTATGAGTTTTGTTCAAAAGGATGGGGAAGCATTCCATGATGCGTGGGAGCACTTTAACGACTTGCTGAGACTTTGCCCACATCACCAGGTGCCTAAATGGCAACTGGTTGAAAGGTTCTACACCGGACTTAATGATTCGCATAGGCAAACTGTGGATGGTGCATGTGCAGGAACCTTTCTTTCTAAGACTGAGGATGAAGCTTGGAACCTTTTTCATACTTTGAGTGAGAATTCTATTCACTTGAATTCTGCCTACATGGATAGAAAGCCCACTCTCATGCAAAGAAATTTGGAGGCGAATGAGGCAAGGGACACCCGGAATTTAGCCTATCAGATTCAATTATTGAATCAAAACATGGAAAGGCTTATGTCGAACTCGAGTTCATTCGTATCTAACACCTCCACTTCCTAAGCTTCCGAATGCTTAATTTGCCAAGGCAATACACATGCCACTGTGGCTTGCCACTTGGCCTCCCAATTCCCTGAGCTTGTACAAGCGGATCTGAATGCCGCTCAAGGGTTCTGTCCTAAACCTCGTAATGACCCTTTCTCCAACACTTATAATGAGGGATGGAGGAACCACCCAAACTTTTCATGGAGACAAGGAAATGTCTCAAATTCAGGAAATTACAAACCACAATCCTTTCAAAACCATCAAATGAACCAACCTCAGACCTTTGCCCAACCTAAGACCTCTGAGATGGATGAATTGAAGGTGATGTTGAAAACTATGCAAGAAAGTCAAAGTGCCATCATCCAATCTCATGATAAGGCTATACATGAGATGAAATCACAAATAGGACACCTTGTTGAGGTTGTTAGACAGAGGGAAACTGGGAAGCTCCCCAGTGCTGCTGAGGAAAATCCTAAAGGAAAAGGGATTGTCTTTGGGGAGCATGCTCAGGTGGTGACTATTCTAAGGAGTGGGAAAGAAATTTCCTAACCCGATGCTCCTATAGTCTCACCCCCTAAAAAAACATCCACCCCGACTTTCACCCCCACCGGAGAAGACTTGCCCAAACCTTCTCCGCTTGAAATCACCTCACTGGAAGAAGTTGCCCCCGTTCCACCCCTTACTCGACATGACAACCCTTCCACCCAGAGATCGAGAGTGCCTTTTCCAGAGCACTTATCCACCTCTGGGCAGACTTCTGCTGGCCCATCTGGAGCCAAAGATAAGATGGATGAGATTATGGAAACTTTCAAGCAAGTGCAGATTAACCTGCCTTTTCTTGAAGCTATCAGGCAGATTTCGTCTTATGTCCGCTTCTTAAAGGACCTGTGCACGAAAAAGCAGCAATCTAGAAAATAGGTCCAATCAAAAGTTTTCCTGCCTGATTGTGTTAGCTCAATTGTTAAACATGGCACACCTCCGAAACTTAAGGACCCAGGAGCCCCATACATCTCAGTAGTTATTGGTGACTTACAAATTGATGAGGCTCTACTTGATCTGGGTGCGGGGGTGAACATCCTTCCAAGCTACGTGTATGAACAACTTGGGGGAGGCAATCTGATGCCTAGCCCTGTAATCCTTCAAGTTGTTGATCGATCACTTAAGACACCATGGGGAATTTGGAAGATGTCCTCATAAGAGTGGAGGATTTCTTCTTTCCTGTTGATTTCTTAGCTTTGGACACTGACCCTACCAACAAGCCAACCAAACCCTCCATCATTTTGGGCCGCCCCTTCCTTTCAACTTCGCATGCTTCAATCAATTCCAATACTGGGGCATTGAAAATGGGCTTTGGGAATAGGAAAATCCGGCTTAATGTGTTTGATGCTTACAAATAAGTCGGACTTGAGGATTGTTCTCAAGTTGAGGTGATAGATGACCTGATCGAAGAGGCAACCCCTGCAATGTTATGTGATGATCCCCTTCAGCATGAGCATTCCCATCTCTTGGAGGAATGTGAAGGGGATATACTAGAACTTGAGGAATTGCTAGGTGTTTCTGCTGAGTCTCGTCCCCCATCATTTCCGCCAAAGGTAGATCTGCTACCTGAGATGGGGACATCTATTATGAAACCCTCAACCATACAAGCCCCCGACCTTGAGTTAAAACCCCTCCCTGACACTCTCAAGTACGTTTTCCTAGGTGCCAATGATACACTCCTCGTTATCATTTCGGCTGTGCTATCTGAGGCACAGGAGGGAGCCTTGATTGAATGCTTGTCTAGGCACAAGGAAGCTATTGCTTGGAGCATTGCTGACATTAAGGGTATAGACTCTACACTCTGTATGCACCACATTTATATTTATGATTCCATCAAGCCATTTAGGGACATGCAGAGACGTTTGAACCCTAATATGAGGGAGGTGGTAAAAAAGGAAATCTTGAAGTGGTTGGACGCTGGGATCATATATCCCATTGCAGATAGTAAATGGGTAAGTCCTATTCATGTGGTGCCAAAGAAGACAAGCTTTACTGTGGAATTCAATGACCAAGGTGAACAAGTTGTCACTAGACCCTCAACTGGATGGAGGGTCTGTATTGATTACTGCAAGCTGAACACCGCTACCCAAAAGGATCACTTTCCTCTGCCTTTTATTTATCAAATTCTCGAGAAATTGGCAGGGAATAAGTACTATTGCTTTCTCGATGGATATTCTGGGTACAATCAAGTGGCAGTCTTTCCTGATGACCAGGAAAAGACGACATTCACGAGTCCTTACGGTACTTTTGCATTCAGGCGTATGCCGTTTGGATTATGTAATGCCCCTGCAACTTTCCAGCGGTGTATGATGTCTATCTTTTCGGACATGATTGACGAGTGTGTTGAAGTGTTTATGGATGACTTCTCCATTTATGGCACGTCTTTCGACCAGTGTCTCCTGCATCTGGAGAATGTGTTGAAGCGATGTAAGGAGACTGGTTTAGTCCTCAGCTGGGAGAAAAGTCACTTCATGGTACAGAAAGGAATTGTACTTGGGCATGTTGTATCCGAACAAGGTTTGGAAGTAGATAAAGCCAAGATTGATTCTATTTCCAAACTTCCATTGCCTACGAACATCAAACAGATTAGATCCTTTCTGGGCCATGCTGGCTTTTATAGGTGCTTTATTAAAAATTTTAGTAAAATTTCTAGGCCACTTTGTGACTTGTTGGTGAAGGAATCTTCCTTCAATTTTGATTCAAAGTGTGCTGAGGCCTTTCAAACTCTAAAGGAGGCCTTGATCTCTGTGCCTATTCTCCAAGCTCCTGATTGGACACTCCCATTTGAGTTGATGTGTGATGCTTTGGATTATGCAGTGGGAGCAGTCCTTAGACAGAGGGTTGAGGGAAGACCTCATGTGCTGCATTCTGCAAGCAAGACTTTAACCGAACCTCAGCAAAACTACACCGTCACTGAAAAAGAATTACTTGATGTAGTTTTTGCTCTGGAGAAGTTTAGGTCTTATCTGCTTGGGTCTAAGGTGGTTATTTTTACTGATCATGTGACAGTGAAACATCTCATTGCTAAGAAAGATTCTAAGCCACGTCTGATTAGGTGGATCCTACTCCTTCAAGAATTTGACTTGGAAATATGTGAAAAGAAAGGAGTAGAAATGTTGTGGCTGACCACCTGTCTCACCTTCCTCTTAATGACTCTCTTTCTGGAGACATTCGTGAGACATTTCCCGATGAAACTCTGATGGTGGTAACACCAACTTTACCTTGGTATGCAGACACTGTAAATTACTTGGTCACTGGACAAACTCCTGGCTCTTGGGATGAGCAGAAAAGAAAGATTCATTTCCCAAGCAAGATATTTTTATTGGGAAGAGCTAGAATTATTTAGAATTGGACAAGACCAAGTATTGAGACGTTGTGTACATGAAGAGGAACAACAAAGTTTGCTGAGTTTTTTCCATGAACTTCATTGTGGAGGATGCTTTGGTGCTAAGAAAACTACTTTTAAGGTTCTCCAATCTGATTTTTGGTGGCCTTCCTTATTTAAGGATTCTCATAATTTTGTTAAAGGCTGTATTAGATGTCAACGGATTGGAACGATTGGGAAGAAGAATGAAATGCCTCAACATCCTATTCAATCTGTTGAAATTTTTGATGTGTGGGGAATTGACTTTATGGGCCCCTTCCCGTCGTCCCATGGTTATGAATATATCTTGGTAGCAGTTGATTATGTCTCTAAATGGATAGAGGCCATTCCTACGTGCACAAATGACCACTCTGTGGTTTTAAAATTTGTGAAGGCCAATATCATATTTCGTTTCGGCTGCCCCAAGACCATTATAAGTGATGGGGGACCTCATTTCCGAAACCACCACTTCAATCGGCTAATCAGGAGTCTGGGGGTGACTCACAAGGTCGCTACCCCTTACCATCCTCAGACAAGTGGCCAGGTTGAAGTATCGAATAGGAAGATAAAAAATATTTTGGAAAAGGCCGTTAGACCTGATAGGAAAGACTGGTCCCAAAAGCTCGATGATGCTTTGTGGGCATATTGAACGACCTATAAGACCCCTTTGGGTACTTCTCCCTTTCGGATTGTGTATGGGAAAGCATGCCATTTACCTGTTGAGCTGGAACATAAGGCACTTTGGGCTATTCGAAGTGTTAACATGGATTTAGAGAAGGCGGGTAAGGCACGACTTCTAGAATTAAGTGAGTTTGAGGAGCTGAGGAATGATGCTTATGACACCTCTCAAGCTTATAAAGAAAGAACTAAGGTCTTGCATGATAAGTTTATACTTCGAAAGACCTTTGAGCCCAACCAACAAGTCTGGCTTTTCAATTCCAGACTTAAGCTTTTTCCTGGGAAGTTAAAATCTCGTTGGGATGGGCCTTACATAATCACCAAAGTATTTCCGCATGGAGCTGTGGAGATTAAAAATCCTTCCTCTTCAGCAACTCCCTTTATCATTAACGATCAACGGTTAAAACCTTACATAACTTTGGATGGCCATCTGGTTGACGAGGTCACCCTTGAGGAGCCTTAGCTCCTACCATTCTCCGCCTCAGGTAATATCTTCCTTTAACTATTTTTGTTTTCAATGAGGGCATTGTTTGAACCAGGCATGGGGGAGAGGACCTGAGGCATTTTGTTTATAGCATGCATACATTTGCATTAAAAAAAAAAAAAGTTTTGAGCTTAACTGGCTAGGTCCGGCATTCTTAAGCAAATCAGAACTCTAGGTTAGACTAAGTTAATTCTAGGGTCAAACTTTAGAGGCTAAATGAGCTACTAGCTTTAGACCTTTAGGGTCCTTTGTGGACTTAAAAACTTAAGTAGGAGTTAAGTTGCGGACCATTCCTCAAGAGGTTGAGGAAGGAAAGCTAGGGTTTGAGTTAAAAGGTGGGGTAGTACCTGGAGTCTTGTTCTACCTTTTGGTTTACGGGTCCTTGTAACCCAAGCATCCAAATTTCACACACTTGGTCTGGTGTAAATAAGTAATCGACTTAATTCCTTTCTTAAAAGAGATTTGGTTCTCTTAGTTTTGACTTAGGAGAGGCTTGAAAACACAATTTGATTGGAAGAGTTCTTGCCACAGGAGAGGTGGAGTATATACTCACCTTGAGGATGCGATGATAACATATTACCTCCTCGGTGCTTGTCTCCTAGGATATCCATCCTACTGGGGGCATGTAAGCGCATTGTGCGGTTCAGGTACCATGGGCAGCCCTATCTCGAAGTGCCGATTGCCACAGGCCTGAATTCGCTTAAGAAATCTATGGGTGATGCTATCTTGAAGTGTCGATTGCCAGGAGTTCTTGGGGTCGTTATGAGCGGTGCTATTTTGAAGCATCGAAAGCCAGGCACCCTTCGAGGTATGGTAATGAGGACAATGAATCTGACACAGACCGTGTTGATAGCTGATCCGAGGTTAGACTTAGTGGAATAAAAAAAAAATATATATATATTATCAAAAAAAAAAAAAAATCCTTTTTCCCTTAACTCAAATAACTCAGACCAATGCACATGCACGGATGCTTTAATCTTAGGGATCAATAAACCTTAGGGTAGAGTCAGAAATCAGGGAAACTTGTGCCTGCAACTTGTCTTTAGCCGACCTAGTTTGTAACTTAGCAACTGCTTGAGAACCTTAGGTCTAGAGTCTGAACTTAATATGTTTCTAAAGGAAGACCGATTGGGTTGGCTAGTCTACTTGGAGTGCTAGGTTTCGCTTAATTTTGCGAGGGACTAGCAAAAATTAGGCATGGGGGTATTTGATTAGCTGATATTTGTGGGCTATTTAAGTATTTAAATGCCTAGACAATAAGTTAATTCTAACATTTATTTAGCATAAATTAGGATGTAAATAGATTAATTCATATTTCTAATTTAATTACATAATTCATGTATCACATTCATATTTAAATGCATTTAGAATTAACTTAGAATTGCATTCATTTAATTAGTTAACCAATTAAGTGCATTGCATGCATTAATTTAAGTTAACATAAAAGTTGAGGGTTTGTATATAAATAACCATAATATTTTAACATTATTTTTTATTCTTCTTCTTTCAGCAACGGCTGCATTTCCTTCCGTTGCCGCTCCAACGCCACCAGCTGCTGCACTGAAACCTGCATTCAAGGACTAACGGAGAATGTGGATCTGCACCCATCTCTTCATTCAAATCCATGCAGGTGGCTACAAAAGGAGGAGGGAGGCTGCCGAGCTGAGGAGGCCACCATCTCAACAATCCACCACTGTGCAGAGAGTTGAGCTCTCGTCCGTTCCACCACCATCTGGAGCTCGCTTGCATCACTGTGCCTCACTAGAATCAACATCACCACCTTCACCGTCATCGCCAACAACCTCCACTGTAGCCACTGCAACTTCACTCCTCCGTCAGTTAAGACGTCTGGGAAGTTTCCCGGATGTCTGAAGCTTCATCCCTGCACACAGCAGCAACCGACCTCTCCTTCACGCCCGCATCCCTCTGGCCGCACACTTCCGCCCCACCTCCTACAGCGTCCACTGCGCATGCCCTTCACCTCCACTTCACACCTCTTCATCTCCTCCAGCCTCCAGTGCCATCCCCAGCCTGCGCGCGCATCACCTGCACAAGCTTACCAGCACGCTTGCAGCAGCAACCGCCTTCACGTTCACACCACCCACGTGCGCACCCTGCATCGCCTCCTGTCACGCATGCAGTCGGCGTGCACGCCTGCGTGCAGCATCGGCCACCAGCTCCTCATTTTCACGCGTACGTACCGCCTCCAGCGCACCACCCACGCACACAGCAGCAGGCGCACGTTCTTCTCTGCGCGGGCATCACCCGTACAAGCTCGCCAGCACCTTGCAGCGCCTCCAGCGTCCACTTCCATGCCCTCGCCGACCTTCTCCAGCACGCCTCCATCCCACCCTATAGTGCATCATCGACGCTTGCAGCGCACCACCAACAGCATCCAGCAGCAGCGATGTGTCCGCCAATAGCACCAACCTCCGCGCGTGTGCAGTCCAGTGCGTGCGCCTCCTCGCTAGGACCTCAACCGCGCCCGTCCACGCCGCACGACCTGCGGCACTTCAGCCCACACCGGAACCCACCACCACCGTTCCTCCGTCCAGCCACCTCGAGGGATCTCGCACGTCGTCGCGACCGCCATCACGGAGCCCTCGGTCTAGAGATCCTCCTCCGAGCTTCACGCCTCTGGTCGTTCCTTCCTCATCGTGCACGGATGAGGGGAAGAAGATCCCTTGTTTTGCTACAGCACATGCCCTATTAATATTTACATTCTCTGCCATTGTCATCTTTTATTAATATTTTATTAAAGCTGCATTGTAAAACATATCCGTTAGTTGTTCAAAATTGCCATTTCAGCTTGTTCTCTTGATGCTTTCTTAATCTGAAGGCAGGTTTGGCTTGATTCTCGTGGAAACTAACTATGAACATACGTTTTTAACCGATGCGAGTTTAAATACGTCATTGCCTCCCTGTGGACACTACCCGCTCTTCTACGAGTGGTTATTTTAATTATTGATTAGTCGATTTTTCCACCACATAGAACTACAAACGACCCGACATTTTATGTAACAAACGATTGTAGAAGCGAAGAATCGGCTCATCGTCCCACAGATGTGAAGCATAGGCGGATTTCCCAGCTGCTGCAAAATTTTTCAAATTTTTTGCAGGTGAACTGGGTACCATTGTCTATGACAATGTAATGAGGTATTCTATATCGAGTTATAATGCTTTTGCGGACAAAGGATATAACTCTATCAACTGTTGGGTTGGCTATGGCCTCAGCTTCGACCCATTTGGAGAAGTAATCAATAGCCACCAATATGAACCGCTTCTGATCTAGGACTGGCAGGAAAGGGCCAACCAAGTCCATACCCCATTTTGCGAAGGGGATGGGTGACATCATAGGCACTAACTTCCTAAGCTGCAAGTGGTGCAAGGTAGCGAACCTCTGGCACTTGTCACACTTGTGCACGAAGTCCTTGCAGTGTTCCTTCATTTGGGGCTAGAAGTAGCCCGCCTGGAATAGTCGAGCTAGAAGTGCCTTGTGCCCTTCGTGATTTCCGCACACACCTCCTTGGCCTTCTCGAAGGGCTTAGGTTGCTTCCTCTTATGTTAGAAAGTGCAACAGGAGTTGGAATACCCTCGCTTGTACAACTGCCCCTCTATCAAGGTGTACCTTGAGACTTTAAGTCGGAATGCCCTGGGCCGCAATTCCCTCGGGGGTAGCTCTCCAGAGTTCAGATAAATGATGATAGGCATCATCCAGGAGACGAACTGCTCTATCGTGAACTTCTTGGGAGCAAGGACAGTTGGCTCCTTTAAGGTCTGGAGGCAGATATTTTCCTCTTGTCCCAGAGGGATGGTGGCAGCGAGTATGGCCAATGCATCCTCTAGAGGGTTGTCTACTCTAGGCACCCGCTTGATCGAGATGGTCTTGAAGACCGTCAGCTCCTCTTTGACCTTGTCAGCATACAATATCATGTTTGGATCTCAAGCTTGATATTTTCCATTATTTGGTTGGTGACCAACTGGGAGTCCGTCTAAATCTCTAGCGAGGTGACTCTTGTGGATTTGGCTACCGAAATGCCTGCCATCATGGCCTCGTACTCCACCTAGTTATTGGATGCAGGGAAGTTAAATTTAATGGCGTACTTATGGGTAACGCCATCTAGGGCAGTCAAAGCTATCTCGACCATAGACCCGGCTGTCATAAACGAGCCGCCAACGTACAACTGCCAGGGGAACGTAAAGGAGGTGTCGGGGTCCGTGAATTCTACCACAAAATTTGCCAAAACTGGACCTTTGATGTCTCTCCTAGGATGGTACTTGACATTGAATTCCACCAACTCCATAGCCCATTTGATCTATCATGCAGAACCCATGAGCTTATGTAGCGTTTGCTGCAACGGGTAGTCTGACAAGACCATTATAGTGTGGGCTTGGAAGTATGAGTGTAGCTTCATGGTTGTAGTGACTAGAGCTAGCCCTAGTTTCTCGATGACTGTATACTTAGCCTCTGCGCCTTGGTATGTTTTGTTAATGAAGTATACGGGTTGCTGTATGCCTTCCCACTAGTTGACTAGAACGACGCTGACGACAGATAGGGATGTTGCTAGGTATAGCGAAAGGGTCACCTCGGGTTGGGGAGCCGTTAAAATGAGGGGACTTCGGAGTGTAGCTTTGACTTCCTCTAAGGCCTTCCGGCAGTGAGGGGTCCAGTGGGTGACGATATAGCCTTTGCTCCTTTTTATGCACTCGAAGAAGGGGAGGCATTTATCGGAAGATCGAGACAAGAATCGACCTAACGAGGCAATCTTGCTGACTAATGATTGCATCCCTTTTAAGGTGCTTGGTAGTTGTAGGTCTATGATTTCTTAGATATTGTCTAGGTTGGCTTCGATCCCTCGATTGGAGACCAAGAACACTGAAAACTTGTCGACTGAGACCCCAAAGTTACACTTATCAGGGTTTAGGCGGAGGTGGGTGTTCCTTAAAATTTGGAACACCTCTATCAAATATTCTAAGTGTTGAGGGAAATTAGACCCCTTTACAAGCATATCATTTATGTACACCTCAAATGATTTTCCTATTATTTTTGAGAAAATCATATTTACAAGGCGTCGGTTGGTTGCTCCAATGTTTTTCAAGCCAAAGGACATGACTCTATATTGAAATAGTCCCCTATCGATGATGAAGGAGGTGTGAGTCCTGTTTGCCGGAGTGAGGCAAATTTGATGGTACCGACTGTAGGCATCCAGGAAGGACATGTGGGATTGTCCGCTATAGGAGTCTACTTATGCGTCCATGTTACGACCCGGTTCCCGAATCCCTACAGGACTCGAGACTAGCTCGCCTCGACTAATCCCATGACCCAGTCGTCCAACAAGAAATAACCAAAAAGTAGGAAAATAAACCACATTCACATATGCAATATAACTAAGTAGTAAAAATGTACAAGTAGTAAAGGAAAGTAAAAGCTGTTATTCCAATACATACCACCACCATAATAGGAACAATGGAAACGAAAGCAACAGTAACTAAAAAGTATGAAACTCACTACCACAGTAAAAGGGGGTACAACAAAGTGTGCAGAAAACTACGGCTGGGCTCGATTGGGCCCAGCACCCTCCGCAGCTGGAAGCTTGGGCTGCTTAACTCCTGGACCTGAACAGTGTTATGAAAAAGATGGAGTCAGCAAACGTTGAGTAGAGTGGTAACTATACTATCTAAAGCAGTAAAAGTAATTGGTTTAATTATCTTTTCTAGTCATTTTATTTTACATGTAATTCCTTTTCACCCCTTTTCGTCAACTTTCAGATTTTCTTGATCTTGCATGTTCCTTGTAGGAACGATCTTGATTGCAGTCTTTTCCGAAGAGTAGAAGGTACATGTGGTTCTCTCCTGGCCGGGAGAGTCCCCCGTGGTAGTCCTACACCCAGTCAGCCACCCCGAGGTCACTGTTAGACGTAGTGGTGACTACGACACGCATGATAAGCGACGGGTAGTTACCCTGCACTGACATGCGGTCAGTCGTTTCCACTAGCGGGTATGCCCAAAGTACAGCACGGAACAATATAGGGCTTAGCCCTCTCAGAAATAGGGGTCTAGCCCCTTAGAACCAACAGGGGTCTCGCCCCTCCATAGTCCGTGCACCCTCGTTTGGCTATCCCAGTTTGCCCAGAGGGCCTAACAAGTCGGTGTAGGGTGGCTAGCTGAACCCCGGGCCCCGTGGGGTGGCTAGCTCCCTCCCTACATTAGTAGCTCGCCTCGGTACCGTGTACACGAGGGCCAACAAAAGTCGGTGTAGAGTGGCCAATCCTAACCTCGGGTTCCAACCCAAGGGCGGCTAGCTCCACTCTACACAAAAGGGGACAGTCGCTCTCCTTGGTACCACGTACTCAAGGGCCAGCACACTTCCTGTCCACATTCCATATTTTCCATCTAACCATAGGAGCTCTACTCCTAACTCCCCTAGGGTTCATGCTCATGTTCACCACATTATTTCGATCCAGATTCCATCATTCACAATTCAGTTCTTGTTTATATACAGGCAGCTCGTATTTCCACAATCTAATACATGGAACTAATGATTTCACAGGTAACTGTTCAGTTATCTCAGGTAGAGACAGTCACTCTCCTTGGTACCACGTACTCAAGGGCCAACACACTTCCTGTCCACATTCCATATTTTCCATCTAACCATAGGAGCTCTAATCCTAACTCCCCGTTGGGTTCATGCTCATGTTCACCACATTATTCCGATCCAGATTCCATCATTCATAATTCAGTTCTTGTTTATATACAGGCATCTCGTATTTCCACAATTTAATACATGCAACTAATGATTTCACAGGTAACTGTTCAGTTATCTCATGCAGATCATATTCTAACAGGCAGCTCATGCATATTTACAGGCAATGGCTAATAGTTTAACTTATTCATGTATACAAATTCAATCAAGCAGTACAATTGGTTTATTCATTTCTCTATCCTAGGGTTCATGCCACATCCTAGGTTTCCCATTGGCTAATTCCACAGATACATTCTTATTTAATATAATTAACAGGGGTGGACCACTTTACCAGACAATCCAGGAGTACAAGGGGCTTGAACCACAGACCCAGGCATCTCTGCGAGCCCTAGACACGCAGCAGGTCGAAGTCTTATATCAAAGAATACATCACAAAGGAAGATATAGAATAGTGTATAAAGGTTTCTAATACGTAGAGAAACTCACAAGGAAACTACAGATACTTCGTTTGTGTAAAACGGATCCCGATTGGACCCCAAACGGGTCAAAAACTTGTCTACTAACCAAAATCAGACATCTGGAAACTAGTCCAGACGTCTTAAAAGTTATAGAATCTCACCTCAAGTTTCTGCGGTGCCTTCAGACGTCCAGGACTCCCCTACGATCGTCTGAAAGCGATTCTAGACATCGGACCACTCCTCCAATCATTTGGAAGCACCTCCGGTCGTCTGGTGAGCTGTTCATACGTTCGAAAGTGTGTGGAAAGGCGATCCGCGCACCTTCCCAAGGCTACTCCTGCGTACGACAGAGCAGCCACCCTATATTAGCCAAACATATCTTATGTGGTGTAGCTTGCATGGCCGTCACCGCGAAGAGAATGTAGCTTCGCAATAAAGGTGCTTTCAGACGTCTGGTCTTGGCTCCAAACGTCCAGACGCTCAGCCAGTCATTCGGACTACACTCTAGATGTCTAATACTGGAAAAATTCCAGTATCTGACCACGCTCCTAGCGCTCCTCGCCGTGCTTTGCCGCATTCTCCTCGCTTTGCTGCAACTCCAACTACTGTAGGTGGTCAAGGACGACGCTCCGGACTCCTTCCTCCTCCCGTACGTGCCGCGGTGGTCGTGCGAGCTCCGACAAGCTTCCACGAAGCTCCCGACCTCCGCCTCCTCCTCCTTCTCACGCACTCTCCTCCTCCTTGCTCTCACGTGCTCCCTCGCTCACCTCCTCTCGCCGCTCCGCCGTGCTCTGAAGGTGGAGATGGTGGTGTGTGGAGTGGAGAGGAGAGGAGGGGAGGGTGGCCTTTTATAAAGGCCGAGGGTTAGGGTTCTGCAGGGGGAGGAAGGGGGAAAGAGAGAGAGGAGAGTTCTGTGTGCCGCCTGTGCTCAAAACGCAGATCGCATACAAAATTTTAGTTTCAAGACATCCGGAAAAGGGTCCAGACGTCTGGACAGATGTCTGACTGACACTCCAGACGTCTTAAAAGGGTAAAAGTGAGATGGGTCTTTACATCATAACAAACTTAAAGACGTTTCATCCTCGAAACTTGAGCTAGCTAGGGTGCGGAAAAGGAACATAAAACGCATACCAAACTTAAAGAGGACCGAAGTAGGTCCTAAAAGACGTACCCTCAAAAATCTCTGAGTACCGCTCTCGCATCGCCGCCTCAGGCTCCCAGGTAGCCTCTTCGTACTGCTGGCTTCTCCACATAACCTTCACCAGGGGTACCTGCTTTCGTCTTAGACTCCGGACGGCTCTGTCTAGTATCTGCACTGGTCTCTCGGGGTAGGTCAAGTCGTCACCCACCTCGACACTCTCGTGGCTCAGAACATGACTGGGTTCGACGACGTACTTCCTAAGGTTGGACACATGGAACACGTCGTGCACTCTAGAAATCTGGGGAGGAAGGGCAAGCCGGTAAGCAACGGGCCCTACTCGCTCCAGGACCTCAAAGGGCCCCATAAACCTCGACGCAAGCTTCCACTTTACCCCAAAACGCTGCAGGCCCTTCATGGGCGAAACATGGAGAAAGACGTGATCCCCAACCTCTAACTACACCTCTCTGTGTTTCCGGTCAGCATAACTCTTCTACCTGCTCTTAATAGTGTGGAGTCGTCTGTGGATCTGCTCTATCATCTCTTGACTCTGCTGGATTAGCCAGGGGCCAACCTCCCACTTGGTCCCCACCTCGACCCAACTCAAAGGCGCAGTACACCTCTATTCGTACAGAGCCTCATAAGGTGCCATGCCAATGCTCTAGTGATAATTGTTATTATATGTAATCTTTGCCAGGGGTAAATGCTACTCCCAGGAGCCTCTCCAGTCTAGTACACAGGCGCGCAAAAGGTCCTCAAGTGTCTGTATAGTGCGCTCTGACTGTCCGTCCGTCTGGGGGTGGTACGCGGTATTGAACCGCAACTGCGTCCCCAAAGCCTGCTGAAACTTAGCCCAAAACTGGGAAGTAAAATGGGTATCCTTGTCGGATACAATCTCACATGGAGCTCTATGCAGGCGTACCACATCGCGAATATACCTCTCTACCAACTGTGCTGGTCCCAAGGTGACTCGGATTGGTAGGAAACGTGCCGTCTTCGTCAACCTATCCACTATCACCCAGACTATGTCGTGTTCTTGCCGGGTAATAGGTAGACCCACCACCAAGTCCATGGTGATGCTCTCCCACTTCCACTCTGGCACAGGAAGTGGTTGCAATGGCCCAGCAGGCCTCTGGTGCTCGGCCTTCACTTGCTGGCACACCAAACACTGCTGCACGAACTCACCCACATCTCGCTTCATCCCTCTCCACCAAAAGTCGCGCCTCAGATCATGATACATCTTTGTGTTTTTGGAATGTATGGTGAACCTAGACCCGTGCGCCTCCATCAGGAGCTCTCTCAACAACTCCTCGTCCCTTGGAACGCACAAGCGTCCCCTCATACGCAACACCTCGTTTGTAAAAGAAAAGTCTCCTGGGTCCCCTGACAGCACTCTGTCCTATAGCGCCTATAAGTACGGATCTGCCATTTGTCTTATGATGATGCGGTCTATCAGCTCTGGTCGCGTCTGTCGTGTCACTGTCACTACCCCACAATACTCCTGTGACTCCCAGGGTCGCCAACTGCCCAACTCCTCCATAAGTCTCCAACTCCGTGCCTGTAGACTGGCCAAGTGAGCAGGCGCCTTTCGACTTAAGGCGTCAGCCACCACATTGGCCTTCCTTGGATGGTAGGAGATGCTGCAGTCATAGTCCTTCAGGAGATTTAACCAATGTCTCTGTCTCAAGTTAAGCTCCTTCTGGTCAAACAAATATTTGAGGCTCTTATGATCTGTGAAAATCTCAAAGGTCTCACTGTAAAGGTAGTGCCTCCATGTCTTCAACGCAAAGACAACAGCTGCTAGCTCTAAGTCATGGGTAGGGTAGCTATGCTCATGGGGCTTCAGTTGTCGCGAAGCGTAAGCAACAACGTGACCCCTCTACATGAGCACAACCCTAACCCCTGCAACGAAGCGTTTGTGTAGACCACAAAACCGCCACTACTGTCCGGGATGGTGAGCACAGGAGCTGAAGTTAGCCTCTCCTTTAGCTCCTAAAAGCATGACTCACATGCATCTGTCCAGGCAAAGGGCATGTTCTCAGGCTTTTTGTGTGGGTTTAAAGTATATCACGTTGTAGTATAGCCGACAAAACGTTCAAACAAATAGAGAATTTTATTACTCAAAAATCGGGGTATCTGAGGTCGAACACAGGGAGCAAATGGAATTTACTACTAATCAAAATGTAATTGAACACTCTAATTTACTCAAAATGTTAATTCAAATATGAATGTATGACATTAAAAGTAATTATGACAAAAAAATATGAAATTGGACGTCTGATCTGGTGATCAGACGTCTTAAAAGTATTTTCCCCTTTTTCTTCTTCTGATCTTTACTGTCTTCACTTGACCTTTCTTTCGTTCTCTGGCTTGCTCCTGCCTTGCTCTTCCTTCTTCTCCTGCGAAGGCTTCTTTCCTCTTCTTCTCTGCCTTGGTCTCTCCTTCGCTCAATTTCTTCTTCTGCTTCTTCTCTTCTCCTTGCGGCTAAGTCTCTCCACGCTCAGTCTGCCTGCACAGGAGCAAAACCTACCCATTTCCCTCTACCCGCGCGTCTCTCTCTCTCAACAATTCACTCAGGGACTCTCTCCCAGAGCCACACGGATATTCGGGTCGGATTGTACCTGGGACCAGGCGCACCTGCAGGTGGTGTGATGCGCGAGGAGTGCTCAAGGATTGGGTCGGTCGGATCCCGCCAGATCCGCGTGGTCAAGCCGTGGACGAGGCGTGCGTGGGGGGCAAGTGTGGGACCTCACCCCTGTGCTTACGGAGGCGTTAAGGTAATATCACAAATTCAATTTATGTCGCAGCGGCGCCTCGTCTCTCCACGATGTGGGACTAAAGATTCTGCCCTGATTTCGTGCACGCCCGCAGACTCGCGTGCCATCCCCACAGCTGCTGGCTCTGCTTGCGCTCCTTGCTGGACTAGGGCACTTCGCGACACTTGCACGACTACGCAGCACCTGCAGCCTGGGAGCCCTGGCGCCTGGAGCTGCTACGGAGCTTCTTCAAATGTCGTCCATGGCGGCAGGAGCATCAACACTGTCAGACACAAAACGAGCCTCTCGGCCCAATCAGACCAGCTAGAGACCTTCGCCGTAGCACAGCGAAGGCGGTGGATGGTGCTGCAGGCTGCAGGTTGGCCTAGGCGTGCGTGCCTAGGTCAACCTATGGCCGGAGTTGTGGGGTTGGTCGGGGGGTTATTGTGGAGGTCTGGAGTGGCAGTGGAGGGGTGGAATGAGTTCCTGGTGGTGAGGCGGAGCTCACGAGGGGGTTGGCGAGCCATGTGGAGGGGTGGAGTGGTGTAGGCGGCTCGCCGGAGGTCGGTCGGAGGCGAGGAAGATGGAGGTGTTCAGGCACTGTCGGGGGGTAAGTAGATAAAATAGCAAGGGAAAAAGAGAGAGGGGAATGTAGAGACAGTATTTGGCCTAACTACAGGGATGAAGGGGGACGGAGAGGCGAACAGCAGTACCTGCTGTCGCTGGAGAAGATGCTGCCCAGTGGGGGAGAACGGCGGTGACGACGGGGCTGAGGCGGCGTGCACGGGTGCTGCACGACGCGGAGGAGAGTCAGGAAGATAACTCTGCCACTGGTGTTGTGGCAGAGCGAAGAGGGAGGGGAGGGGGGCTCGCCGGAGCTTGCTGGGAATTTTGGCTGGGTAGGAGATGAATTGGAGGTGGAAACTCGGCCAAATCAAGCTGAAGATGAGCAGCCGGAGGTGTGGGTTCTTATATAGGCACTGGGCCAGTCGTTCAAGGCGTGGAAGGCACGCAATCGTCTAAGGTCAGTCGCCGGAGATGGAAAGAGTTTAGATACCCAAATCCCTCGTGCATTCGCACGAGAGATTGGGTTCACACCAGGGATCAAGATTGGCCTCAGATGGAAGGGAATTCCTCAGAGAATCTCCCTTCCATTTCTGGGAGGGGATCTCTGAGGAATCAGAGAGGATTCCCTCTCAAATCCTCGTCGGAGCAGGATTCTGCCCTAATAATGGCGTCAGGACCTGATTGCAAAGGTGGCGAGGAAGTTAGGGGGCGTTCTGTTATGCTTTTCAAAAGATAGGGACCAAATTATGATTTGGGTGTACTAAATTGCAAAGTAGGTCAAGATGACCTCCCCTTAGGTCAAAATTTTGGTACAAACCTAATTTTGACATAAGGAATCCAATGGTGAAGTTGGATTTTAGGTTTGACCTCGTTTGACTGGACATTTTGCGTAAAAACCCAAATTAGGTTAATTGATGAACTAGGACCCTAATCTAGGTCAAACTGGGTTCCAAAGGCCAAATTAAGTGTTCTAAACCCTAGGGGATATTTTTCCATGATTTTTAGAGGGTTTAATTGATTTTTATCCTGACCGAAACCTTGTTGAATTAAGCGGGTCTATTTTAGGGTTACCACATATCATTTACTTCCTAGATTGCACATGAACCCATTTCTGATTGACTAAACCCACTTTTTATCTCATTTAGACCTTTTGACCTGTGTCTTGCCTCTGTGAAATCCCATGTATGTACTGTAATGGTAAAATTGCAGTTTTAACCTTTAATTCATGTTTTCTTCTCAGAGCACTTATTCCTTCAGTTAAGCCTTCTTCTAGGTTATGTAGGAGCTTTTATCTTCTTTATTGGGTCAAAATGAGCTAGTTATGGCTCATGATGAGGCTCTCATCAGGGCACGTCCTTCCAAGTCAACTGGGTCATAGGACGTGCAATCTGCGAGAATCCTCTGATAAACCGCCCATAGTAACCTGCCAGTCCTAAAAAGCTGCGTATCTCTGTCACTGTATGTAGCCTCTCCCACCTAAGTACGGCCTCAACCTTGGCTGGGCCACAGCCAAACCATCCCCTAAGATCACGTGGCCTAAGAAAGTCACCTGCTTCAACCAAAACTTGCACTTTCCGTACTTGGCATACAGCCTGCCTCACCTCAAAGTGTCCGGAATCATCTGTAGATGCTGTCCATGTTGTGCCTGATCCTACGAATAAACGAGTATGTCATCGATGAATACCACCACAAACTGATCCAAGTACGATCTGAAAACTCGATTCATCAAATCCATAAAAGCAGTGGGGGTGTTGGTCAGTCCAAACGGCATGACCAAGAACTCGTAGTGCCCATACCCGGTACGGAAAGCTGTCTTGGAGTCATCGATCTCCCTGATCCTCAACTGGTGGTAGCCTAACCTCAGATCTATCTTGGAGAACACTGTGGCATCTTGCAACTGGTCAAAAAGGTCATCAATCCTCGGTAGCAGATACTTGTTCTTGATGGTGACCCTATTCAGCTATCTGTAGTCAACACAAAGTTGCAGGGTACCATCCTTCTTCTTCACAAACAACACAGGGGCTCACCACAGGGACACACTAGGCCTCACAAAGCCCTTCTCCAACAAGTCCTGTAACTGTGACTTGAGCTCTCGCAACTCAAGTGGTGCCATTCGGTATGATGTAGTAGAAATGGGGCTAGTCCCCGGTACCAGTGAGATCTTAAACTCGATCTCACGCTTAGGAGGTAGTCCTAGCAGCTCCTCTAGAAACACGTCAGGGGTACTCACAAACCACCGGAATGCTCTGAAAGTCAGCCACGAGGCTAGACTCTGCCACTACACAGGCTAGAAAGCCCTCACACCCCTAGCTCAAAAGCCTTACTGCCCGAAGTGCAGATATGCACCTGAAACCTCCCTCCATCGGTTGCTCGTGAAACTCAAAGGAAGTCAACTCCGGTATGGAGAAGATGATCTTCCTCCTGAAACAGTCCACCAAGGCGTGGTAGGCGGATAGCGAGTCCATCCCTAGGATCATGACAAAATCCTCCATCGGTATCACAATCAGATCATTGGGGAGGCTTTGTCCCCCTATATTGACCTCAAAGTCCGTGTAGACCTCCTCAGCTACAAACAACTGGTCACCTGGGCCTCTGATCACAAATGGATCCTCTAACAACACACTGTCCTGTTCCAAACTGACAGCAAAAATCGTAGCAACAATAGAGTGTGTGGTGCCGGAATCAAAAAGTATGTATACTAATCTGCCAAAAATGGTAACCATACCTACCACCAGTGAATCGGAAGCCTTGGTGTCTCTGTGTGTCAGGGCGTTGATACGCCCCTCAGCCCTCAGTGCAAACGAAGCAGCTACACTCTGGGTCGGGCGAGCAGCCACTGGTCGGTACCCTCCTCGTGACTACTGCCCTCCCCCACGGGCCTGGGGACCACGACCACCAGCTCGGCCTCCAATGCTCGGTGTGGGGAGCATCTACTGTACTCCAGCCCTATATGGGCAGTCCCTCCTAATGTGGCCTGGTTAGCCACACTGGTAGTAGAGGGGAACTCGACTCCCCCTCTCGGTAGGTCCCTGCTGACGGCTGGGTGGGGGTCCAGTGCTGGCAGCTGGCCCTTGTCTAGGGCCCCCAAAGGCCACTAACGGCCCTACAAAATGAGACGGCTCTCCTACGGGTGACGCGTGTCTCCTCTCCCGATGGCCCTGAGAGTCTTTGGTTGGTAGGGCCTCTTCCATCCGTTGTCGGTTCTCGCGCGGCCGGGTTGGTCTCCTCGTACGTCATGGCTGCCTCCACCACTCTCGAGAAGGTGGACAGCTTCAGGGGTTTGACATACCCTCGAATAGTAGGTCAGAGCCCCTTAGTGAACCTCCACAGGTGCTCCTCCTCTGTAGCTACGGCTGTCGAAGCAAAACGTGACAGCTCCAGGAAGTGTGTGAGATATGTGCTAACAGTCATCGTCCCCTAGCAGAGAGTGTGGAACTCCCACCTCCTTTGGTCCTGCCAAGTCTGTAGGAAGTACTGCTCGCAGAAGAGGGTTACAAACTGGTCCCACGTCGGCTCTCCCCTCTCCTGGCCTCTGACTGCCCTCCACCACCTGTATGCCGGACTCTCTAGCTGGTATGTGGCAAAGGCCATGCGGCACTCCGCAGGGGGGAGAAGGGTATCAGACACCTTCTCTATCTGCTCCAGCTAGTGCTCTACCTCAGACGGGTCCTCATCCCCCTTGAAGGAGGGGGGCTTCAGCTTCCGGAACTATCTGAAAAGCTCGTGGTGCAACTGCAGTGGGGGGACGGGCACGGCTCCAGGCAAGGAGGGCTCATGCTCGGAAGTGTCAGAGTGTGGTGGGGGTGGTGGAAGACCACCCCCTCCCCCTCCTACTCATCCGACATTGCGGCGGTCTCACTGTCCAACCAAGGACTCCCTGTTGAATGTTTATGAATCGTTACGCTAACGTGTTTGGTTTTGGAAAACCTGTCGTTGTAGTTCGAAAGCGAAGAATTCGTGTTCAACAAATAAAATTT
The DNA here is from genome assembly GCA_037157565.1 of Thalassia testudinum. Classification (NCBI taxonomy): domain Eukaryota; kingdom Viridiplantae; phylum Streptophyta; class Magnoliopsida; order Alismatales; family Hydrocharitaceae; genus Thalassia; species Thalassia testudinum. The sequence continues at coordinate 50,330,747 of JAZHRO010000018.1, read as the reverse complement.
ACACCGAAATTAAAATTCTGGGTCGAACACAGGGAGGCGGACATTTGATTTAAAAACTACACGTTTCTTTTTATTTGTCACAGAATAATTCAATTTAAAACTATCTAATTATTTACAATAAATAGAAGAGAGAGAAAGAGTAAGAGAGAAAGAGAATATTACATAGAGAAATTAAAATGAGATGTAGAATAAACAAGGAATTTTTCATTGAGGAGATTGTTTATTACAACTAGAAAGCATAAAACAATTACTCTAGAAAGAGATAAATTTACTCTAGGAAGCATTAAAAGAATGGAGGGAGAAATGTCCTCCTCGATGATTGCTTGGAGGACGAGCAAAACTACTCTAGAAAGCAGTAAATCTATACTAGAAAGTGGTAAAAAGAATAGGGAGAGAGAAATCCTCCTCGACGGTTGCTTGGAGGACGAGCCGGACGGGACGATGCCTGGACGAAGGGGAATGAAGCAAGACGAAGGAGGACGAAGCAGAAGAACGTGAACGAAGCTGCATGCCGTCGTCGTCGTGGGATCCACTTTCGAAGGGGAACGAAAATTGGACTTTATCTCGTGAGAAGCATCCCAGGTGTGGGACAAGCTTCTCTTGAGCTTTGGAGGGGTAGAGAGGAGAAGGAAGGGATGAAAATTTCGTATGGAGGGGGTCTCCTTTTATAGTTGCAAGGAGTGGGGGCAAAATGGACATTACAACTTCAAAACAATAAATGAGGGGTCTTTAGTGACGGATAAATCCGTCACTAAATCCCCAACGTGGGTGTAGCTTTTGCACCCACGCGCGCCTCCTCGGCTGCCCGCTCATCAACGTACACGCACGTCCAGCGATCCTCAGCCGTTCGATCGCGAGATTGGACGGCTTAAGTCGCTCCTTCTCCCGTTGCATTGCACGCCCGCCCGCACGTCCGATTGCGCGTCCGCGCCGCGCATTCAATCGTGCGTCGGCGCTATTGGGCGCGTGCGGCCGTTGGATTGCGATCTAACGGTTGATGAAGGCACACCCGCTCGCCTCAGAAATCGCTTGGCGGGGCTCGAACGCACGCCAGCGCCTCGCGATAAGGCGCTGGACCGCTGCGCTGCCTCGCCCAAAAGGTCACGCGGATGACTTTAAAGAGCCGCGTCCACAGCCGTTGGATAGAGATCCAACGGCGGAGAGTGGGCGGGTGCGCGGTCTTCGTGGAATGTAGGTGGCCGTTTGGGCGGCTGAGATGGCACCACGTGGCGCCATCTTGGCCGTCCATCTTCTGGAAGTTGTAGATGGTGCCACGGATGTCGGATTGACTCGATTTTTGTGTCGTTGAGCTACGATCGTCGATCCGAATTCATCCGTGTGGTCGGATTTGTCATCTGAAGGGCGGATTTTCACCATCCTGGCCCTTGATCTTCTAGGGTTCCTCGGTCACTATCTGATGCTACGGATGTCTGATTAGGGCGATCTTGGAGTCGTTGAACTCCAATCGTCGCCCTGATCACATCCATATGGTTGGATATTTTATCCGAGGCCCCGACAAAATGTTTTCCCTGTCCAAGCACATAAAAGGAGACAATTAACCTCCATTTTATTCAAACTACTCTAAATGCAAGATGATGCATGTTATGCAATATTTATATCATGAAATGCAATCCTATGCTTAAGAACATGCATAAATAGACATTTTAAGTAGTGTAAATGTGTTTACATCATACTCCCATGCCTATCTTTTGCTAGTCCCTAGCAAAAACTATTTGCTATTTATAAAAGAATTAGGTTGGATTATTTGGACCTAAGTTTTTTTCAATTATTAAGAAATTATCTACTTAGGAACTGAACTTTCAAAGACACAACAGTGCCCGGGTATCAGCCAAAATGCAGATTGCCTCAAGCTCTTGCCTTATTAAAAGAAAATTTTCTTTTTCTCTTTTTCTCTTTTCTAATTTTTTTGGATTTTCAAATTTTAGGGTTTAAGAGTGGCTTTCTACGGGCATTCAACTCACCCAAGATTTGATGAGAACCCTAAGCTTTAAGCATCTTATTGTGATTGTGATAGACTCGTTGACCGGCAATTAAAACGGACTTCGGATTTCTACGCCTCTAGGTGACCTCAAAAAGAATTCTGCTTAAAGGTGTATCTTTACAACCGGTAGCTTTCTCCCTACTTTTATTATTTTACGGGGTCAACACAAGGGTGAATCCAGTGTATATCTCCTCGCTTTATTCTACTTCTCCGCTTCTTCCTAGGTGTTTTGGGAATTTTTAGTGCATTTTCTGAGCTGGGTTCTGGACAACCGGTCGATGAGCTGTTACCACCGACAACTTGCCAGCCATACTCGTGCGGCGAAGTGTGGCTTATTTCTTTTTCTTCTTTTCTCCTTTTCTTTTTGATTTTTTTTTTCTTTTCTTTTCTTTTTTTTTTTTAAGTAGGTGGGTTCCCTGGTCTAAGATTTACCTAAAGGCAGGAAAAAGAGAAAGGTCCAGTGACTAGGCTCTGGACAACCTACCTATGGGCTGTTACCCACGATAACTTGCCAGCCATATCACCTTAGAAGGTTCATTAGCTACCCAATTTCCTTTAAAATCGTCGAATAATGAGTCAGTGCAAAGAAAGTGTGTAGATGCTTAAGATTCAAAATTCCCTCAAATCAGAGGGTGGGTTAATAAGTCGTGTACTTATCACCCAAACTTATTTATTCCAATTATAATAGAATTACGATGGCGAGGACTCGAAAGACAAATCCACATTTTAGTGGATACACGGGCTGATTAAGTCCAAAGACCTGAAGGGTCTTTGTGTTCAAATCATAATGTAGTATTTCCTAAGATTGAAAATTTTCTTAAACCCAAATTCTCTTTCCTAATTCCATTTTTTTTTTATATAAAAGAAAATAAAACAAATCTACGGAGCTGACGAATGAATTCAGAGATGAATATCCACCCCCCATGCCTATCTAATGCAATGTCCTTATTGTATTAAAAAGACATAAAACAGAGTGGAAAAGCGAAGGAAGCACCTGAATTGCGTGAATGTCAGGTCCGCTCCGAGATGAAAACTAAGAAAAACTGTATAAATGCTGAGTTTAGTGCCTTCAGCTAAGCACACTATACAAAGAAAAGAAATGAAGAATTCACAAGTGCAGGTCAGAATTAAAATAAACAGAAGAATCTTCCAACCTGTCAACAGAGGTCCACAGATGTGGACCAGATTGTGGTGCAGACCCATCCTCCATAATCGAGAATATCTTAGGTTTTGGATAAAAATTACCCAGAACCTAAAATCAGAATGCAAGCGAGGACGGGCCTGCGATTTATGAGGATGCAACCCAAGACCAAAAAGTCAAGTTACAGAGAATTGAAGCTCAAAAGGATAATCGTTGAATGTGTGCTTGAGTTGAACATCCTCGAAACAAATGTCGTAAGGGTTCTGATTTGATGGTTTTAGCTTAAAAGGAACCCTTCGACTCAATCTTCCATTTCCTCCAAAATTAACTTCCCAAATCAAAACTTCCCAGCTCCTATCCTCCTTATTTAGCATATCAAATTCCATGACCTCTTGTATATTCATCACCCCATCTGAAATCTCCAAGTCTAAATGATGTGGCAGAATCAAAATTGACTTGGATCTAATTATCTCAAAATTAGAATCATCAATAAGCTCAACAGGGTGTAACTGATAATCAGGGCATTGAATTGATTCCTCCAGAAAATGCGATTCTGGATCCGTAATGTGTGCCTTAATAAGATCAGTTTCCTCAGTTATTGGGCTATCAAATGATCTATCAGATTCCTCAGGCCCAATCGTCTCACAGAAATCGTGTTCAGAAAACTCACGTGAGACTTCGCAACTTGAATGTTCACCATCAGGATCCGTATCAATGTATGTCCCAAAATCATTTGTCACTTTCTGTTCCAAAGAGACATACGTTTCCTTGTAACCCGGCTTAGGGATCTCAGGTGAAGAAATTAGATCATCCTTAATTGGTTGTTTTAATTCAATCTGGTCAGCCTCGTAACACATGTCCCCCCAATAGGTGCCTGAGCGGGTTCTGTAATTGGCTTTCCTGAAGAGGGTTTATCCTGGGAATTATTCTAAGATTGAATCAAAGCAACCACGAATCTCATCCTCAATTTCGCTAATTTCCTAAGTAGAAACTCACCCGGGTTCTTATCCTTAACATCCTGGAGCCAATTCAACAAAGACTTGTTTAAATCATCAATCATTTCAATCAGGGGCTCCAATCTCTCAATGCAAGGTATTGGCTGAACTTCTAAAGATTGAATGATATTCCTCAAGTTAGCTAGAACCTTATCTTGAACCTGGTTAACCTGAACCAAATGAGTTGGTTAAGGGTTGGGTGGGTTTGGGCTCAATGCAGGGGAATTAACGAATTGAGATTCGTTATACCCTTCCTGGTAATAGGTCATTTCAGATTGTTGAAAAGATGGTGATGACATAAAGGCAATGAAATCAGAGGATGGGTAAGGATTGGTGTGTCCTTCTTGATTGTAGATCGTATTAGGTTGTTCATGAAAGGAAGATGATCTATAATCGATGTAGTTCTGAGAAGGATAGAAATCAGAATCAAAGTGTTCAGGGTTAGACCCTAAACACGGGGGTCCGGAATTGTATCCCCAATCCGAATTATCCCAACTGACTGATGGTTGGTTACAATACGAGTTGGGATAATCGTCATGTTGAGGATAATTCACAACAGGAGGGAAAGAGAGGGAATGCGTGAAATATGTGGAAGGATTCATGAGACACGGGAGGAAGAAAGGTACCCTGCAATACAAACAATCAAACCTGTCCTTAAATGTGTTAGCCTACAGACCTACAGACTCCCAAAACCCGTCTTGAGATAAAGGAACGATTTGATCTACTTCTGTCTGTTCAATCCAACCGGTTAGAAGGAGGAACTGGGGAGAAGGTTCTTCCTTCGGCTTGCGCCTCCGGTTCCTAGTGTACCCCCCAGCCGCGATCGTTTGACTCTGCTCCCCTAGCTAGACATCAGATTGAACAGTAGAAACAGACTAATCGAAAATAATCTCGTTCTGGGTTCTGAAGAGCAAGTCCAATCCTTAAGGCCAACGTCTACTCTGTTTTATTTAGGGCTAGGTTTGAATGTGCTTTGGAATGTGATGGGCCCTTTAAATGGGTTGTGCCCTTAATGATTGACTGATTTGTGTGTGCGTGCACAACCAGTGGTTTTGAAGCAAGATTATTTTTGATGTGGTGAATTTTAAGGTTCAAATCTTGCTTAGTAGCTTTTAGGATTCAACTTTAGGTATTTTCAAACAGGTTTCGTTGGCACACCAGGTTTTGCAAGCACGGGTGAAGATATTTTCCTTTAAAGCTTACAAAGAATGTGGAGTGCCTGGTAAATCCCTAAGAGTTGAACCTAATTGGCAGCTACTTGATGAGTTTATTTTATTTGAAATGGTGCGGCCCAAACAACTCAAATAATTGGCCTGATGCACCACTTAATTAGGCACACAAATGTGGTTAACCTAAAATAATTTCTACTCTTTTATGTGTTGCTTTGTGTGTACCGGTCCCACAGATCAGAACTCGGTTGAGTAGAAACAAATCAATTTGGTTAAGTGCCTTTGAATGTGGGTGTACGTTGTGTGTTTGTTGAAAATTGTCCCACAGAATTATCTTTTTGTTTTTTGTTTTTTTTTATATAAATGAAGGTGGAATGAATGTGAGTGAGAATCTAAACAACCAAACTATTCCTAGGATTTATGCAAACACCTAGGTTAATTGGAATTTGGATTCAATGTAGCGAATGAAATCTATGGAGGGGGAAAGAATGGGGGATAACTTACAAAACCTTCCACAGCACTTTACTCCAATCTACCGCTTTTGCTCGTCTCAAAAGAGTACCTGCAATTACAATAGGAGAGGAGAAAAGTGAAGTAAATGATTTGTAAGTTACAAAACACGAAGAGAAATCAAAGAGCGTCGCCTCCCTGGTAACGGCGCCAAAATGTTGAACGTTTTGCGAATCGCTATGCTAACGTGTTCGATTTTGGAAAACCTGTCATTGTAGTTCGAAAGCGAAGAATTCGTGTTCAAAAAATAAAATTTATACTGAAATTAAAATTCCGGGTCGAACACAGGGAGGCAGACATTTGATTTAAAAACTACACGTTTCTTTTTATTTGTCACAGTATAATTCAATTTAAAATTATCTAATTATTTACAATAAATAGAAGAGAGAGAAAGAGTAAGAGAGAAAGAGAATATTACAGAGAGAAATCAAAATGAGATGTAGAATAAACAAGAAATTTTTCATTGAGGAGATTGTTCATTACAACTAGAAAGCATAAAATAATTACTCTAGAAAGCAATAAATTTACTCTAGGAAGCATTAAAAGAATGGAGGGAGAAATGTCCTCCTCGACGATTGCTTGGAGGACGAGCAAAACTACTATAGAAAGCAGTAAATCTATACTAGAAAGCGGTAGAAAGAATAGGGAGAGAGAAATCCTCCTCGACGGTTGCTTGGAGGACGAGCCAGACGGGACGACGCCTGGACGAAGGGGAACGAAGTAGGACGAAGGAGGACGAAGCAGAAGAACGGGAACGAAGCAGCACGCTGTCGTCGTCGTGGGATCCACTTTCGAAGGGGAACGAAAATTGGACTTTATCTCGCGAGAAGCATCCCGGGTGTGGGACAAGCTTCTCTTGAGCTTTGAAGGGGTAGAGAGGAGAAGGAAGGGATGAAAATTTCGTATGGAGGGGGTCTCCTTTTATAGTTGCAAGGAGTGGGGGCAAAATGGACATTACAACTTCAAAACAATAAATGGGGAGTCTTTAGTGACGGATAAATCCGTCACTAAAGCCCCAACGTGGGTGTAGCTTTCGCACCCACGCGCGCCTCCTCGGCTGCCCGCTCATCAACGTACACGCACGTCCAGCGATCCTCAGCCGTTCGATCGCAAGATTGGACGGCTTAAGTCGCGCCTTCTCCCGTTGCATTGCACGCCCGCCCGCACGTCCGATTGCGCGTCCGCGCCGAGCATTCAATCGTGCGTCGGCGCTATTGGGCGCGCGCGGCCATTGGATTGCGATCCAACGGTTGATGAAGGCGCACCCGCTCGCCTCAGAAATCGCTTGGCGGGGCTCGAACGCACGCCAGCGCCTCGCGATAAGGCGCTGGACCGCTGCGCTGCCTCGCCCAAAAGGTCGCGCGGATGACTTTAAAGAGCCGCGTCCACAGCCGTTGGATAGAGATCCAACGGCGGAGAGTGGGCGGGTGCGCGGTCTTCTTGGAATGTAGGCGGCCGTTTGGGCGGCTGAGATGGCACCACGTGGCGCCATCTTGGCCGTCCATCTTCTGGAAGTTGTAGATGGTGCCACGGATGTCGGATTGACTCGATTTTTGTGTCGTTGAGCTACGATCGTCGATCCGAATTCATCCGTGTGGTCGGATTTGTCATCTGAAGGGCGGATTTTCACCATCCTGGCCCTTGATCTTCTAGGGTTCCTCGGTCACTATCTGATGCTATGGATGTCTGATTAGGGCGATCTTGGAGTCGTTGAACTCTAATCATCGCCCTGATCACATCCATATGGTTGGATATTTTATCCGAGGCCCCGACAAAATGTTTTCCCTGTCCAAGCACATAAAAGGAGACAATTAACCTCCATTTTATTCAAACTACTCTAAATGCAAGATGATGCATGTTATGCAATATTTATATCATGAAATGCAATCCTATGCTTAAGAACATGCATAAATAGACATTTTAAGTAGTGTAAATGTGTTTACATCACTCCCCCTCCACGTCCTCAGGGAGAGGTGCCCGTGGTGGATGGTGGAGCTCCTCTCGCACTATGTCTCTGCTCAGCTAGGCGAGATCCTGGGTTTGAACGCTCGGGAGAAGAGGCGGGTCAACTGGCACCTCGGGCCCGGCACGTTCGCCCTTCCAACCTCGTCCACGCTCGCGACCACAGTCTGCCTCGAGAACTCCCCAACGAGGCATCTCCTGCACTGGCACGCGGTCAATCGTTTCCGCTAGTGGGTACGCCCAAAGTACAACATGGAACAGTATAGGGCCTAGCCCTCTCAGAAACAGGGGTCTAGCCCCTCAGATCCAACAAGGATCTCACCCCTCCACAGTCCACGCACCCTCGTCTGCCTATCCCAATTTGCCCAGAGGGCCTAACTAGTCGGTGTAGGGTGGCTAGCTGAACCCCGGGCCCTGTGGGGTGGCTAGCTCCCTCCCTACACTAGTAGCTCGCCTTGGTATCGTGTACATGAGGGCCAACAGAAGTCGGTGTAGAGTGGCCAATCCTAACCCTGGGTTCCAACCCAAGGGCGGCTAGCTCCGCTCTACACAAAAGGGGACAGTCGCTCTCCTTGGTACCACATACTCAAGGGCCAGCACACTTCCCATCCACATTCCAGATTTTCCATCTAACCACAGGAGCTCTACTCCTAACTCCCCGTAGAATTCATGCTCATGTTCACCATATTATTCCGATCTAGATTCCAACATTCACAATTCAATTCTCGTTTATATATAGGCAGCTCATATTTCCGCAATTTAATACATGCAACTAATGATTTCATGGGTAACTGTTTAGTTATCTTAGGCAGATCATATTCTAACAGGTAGCTCATGCTTATTTACAGGCAGTGGCTAACAGTTTAACTTATTCATGTATACAAATTCAATTAAGCAGTACAATTGGTTTATTCATTTCTCTGTCTTAGGGTTCATGCTACATCCTAGGTTTCCCGTTGGCTAATTCCACATATACATTCTTATTTAATATAATTAACAGGGGTGGACCACTCTACCAGATAATCTGGGAGTACAGGGGGCTCGAACCATAAATCCAGGCTTCTCTGCAAGCCCTAGAAATGTAGCAAGTTGAAGTCTTATACCAAGGAATACATCACAAAGGAAGATTCAGAGCAATGTATAAAGGTTTCTAATACGTAGAGAAACTTATAAGGAAACTACATATACTTCGTTTGCATAAAACGGATCCCGATCGGATCCCAAACGGTAAAAAATGTGTCTACTGACCAAAATCGGACGTTTGGAAACAAGTCCAGACGTCTTAAAAGTTACAGAATGTCACCTCAAGTTTTTGCGGTGCCCTCAGATGTCCAGGACTCCCCTGCGATCATCTGAAAGCAGTTCTAGACGTTGGACCACTCCTCTAGTTGTCTGGAAGCACCTTCGGTCGTCTAGTGAGCTGTTCAGACGTTTAAAAGTGCGTGGAAAGGCATTCCGCACACCTTCCCAAGGCTGCTCCTGCGTACGACAGAGCAACCACCCTATATTAGCCAAACATATCTTCTGTGGTGCGGCCTGCATGGTCGTAACCGCGAAGAGAACGTACCTTCACGATAAAGGTGCTTTCAGACGTCTGGTCTTGGCTCCAGACGTCCAGACGCTCAACTAGTCATTCGGACTGCACTCCAGACATTTGATACTGGAAAAATTTCAGTATCAGACCATGCTCCCAGCACTCCTCGCCGCGCTCCATCGCATTTCTCCTCTCTCCGTCGCAGCTCCAGCTGCTGCAGGTGGTCAAGGATGATGCTTCAGACTCCCTCCTCCCACACGTGCCGCGGTGGCCATGCGAGCTTCGACGAGCTTCCACGAAGCTCCCGACCTCAACCTCCTCCTTCTCATGCACTCTCCTCCTCCTAGCTCTCACGTGCTCTCTCGCTCACCTCCTCCCGCTACTCCGCCACTCTCTGAAGGTGGAGATGGTGGTGTATGGAGTGGAGAGGAGAGGAGGGGAGGGTGGCCTTTTATAAAGGCCAAGGGTTAGGGTTCTGCAGGGGGGAGGAAGGTGGAAAGAGAGAAAGAAGGGGAGTTCTATGCATCGCCCGTGTGCAGAACGCAAATCGCGTACAAAATTTTAGTTTCCAGATGTCTAGGAAAGGGTCCAGACATCTGGATAGACATCTGACTGACACTCTAGACGTCTTAAAAGGCTAAAAGTGGGATGGGTCTTTACAGTCCACCCTTGGCAGGGGGAACTCATCCTTTAGGCAAGTGATGAGAACACCATCATGAGCCATAACAAGCTCAATTTAATCTAATTAAGTCATTAAATGATCCTACATAACCACCAGAGGATTGCAATTCATTGCATTAGCATTCTGAGTGAGACAAGAAGCCAAGGTTAAAACTGTAATTTTACCATCATAACTTGAATACAGTACAACCATGGACTTTCTCAAAGGTTAATTAAGGGTCAAATGATCCTAAAAGGCTAACAAGTGGGTTAGAATAAATAGAAAAAGGTTTTCGCGTGTTTTGAGAATTAAATGACTTTTGAAATCCTAAAAATAGACCCGCTTAATTAACTAAAGATCTGATCAGAATAAAATTCACCTAAACCCTCTAAAATTCATATAAAAATATTATCTAGGGTTTGGTACCTTCAAATTGACCATCAGAATCCATTTTGGCCCAAAACAGTCTCAGATAGACATTTACCCTAATTTGGGTTTTTGCATAAATTACCCAGTCAAACATGGTCAAAACCAAAATCCAACTTCACCATTTGATTCCTTAGGTCCAAATTAGGTTTGTACCAAAATATGGACCCAAGCTAAAATTGGCTTGACCTAGTTTGCAACTTGGTCCTGTCTGATTACATTATGCCCTTAACTTTCAAAATCTTTACAAAAAGACTCCCAACTTTGTCATCGTTTTTACAAATAGGTCCCTATTGCCATTAATCCTATTCCCACAAGCTTCGATGACCTAAAATTGGCAAGATCATCTTGATTCCTTGACGAATCCCTTTCAAATTTAAAAGGGAAGTTCGTCAAGGAATTCCCTTTCTTTTGAGCCAATTCCCACACCCCAAAACCTTCCCAATCTCTCATGCGAATGCATTAGAGATTAGGGTATCAAAAAAAATCCCAACTCCGGTGAAGCTTTCCAAGCTTCCCAAGCCCAAAACCCCCTCTAAAGGCCTATAGAAATACCTCTAGATCAAACCATTATCCTCATGCTCGAATTTGGCCTTGAACACCTCAAATTCTCTCCTCTTTCTTGGCCAAATCGCTCCTCGACGTCCGGCGATCCTCCCTTCCTCTGTCCTCCCTCTGTTTGCAATACCGACGATGGAGCTATCTTCCCCATCTTCCTCTGCATCGAGCCGTACCAGCTGACGCCTCCTTCGCTGTCTTCCTTGCCATTTCCTACCTACCGGAGCTCCCTCCCTCTCTGGCGCCGACCATACCACAATCGGTGCCATCCCCTTTCCCCTTCATCTGCTACTGCTCTCTGCTGACTCCTCAACTTCTCCTCATCACACCAGCACATCCAATAGACAGTTTCGACCTCGCCAACGCCCTCCACAACTCCGTCTTCCACCTTGCCGGCATACCTCAGACGAGCCCTAGCGACTTCCACACTCGTCCAAACGCGTCGCTTCCACGCTCCACATCTCCGCCTCATCACAACGATCAAAATCCCTCATTCATTGAGAGCTATTGATCCCCCTACAGTGCCATCGAACACACCCACCTTCACGTGCACAGTTCGCCTCCATTACCATTCATCACCCACACCCGCAGCCCTGAACCCAGGTGCGCTCTAGGTTCGAAAACCCGATACCTGGTATTTTTGAAGGCTCTGAGAGAGCATGACCTAAGGAGAGAAAGAGAGAATAGTGTGCGGAGGTAGGGGGTTTTGCTCTGAGAAGGATTGGCTGACACTTAGCCAAAATTGAGGATCCTTCCCCCTCTACGTGAAGAAGAAGAGTAGAAGTGCAAAGAAAGAAAGAAGAAGAAGAGAAGCAGAAGAAGGAAGAAGAAGAAGCTTGAGCCGCAGAAAGGCAAAGAAGAAAAGAGTTCTGAAGAAGAAAGGAGAAGAGAAAGAGAGCAGCAGAGAAAAGAGACCCTTGAGTCTCTTGGACGCACTGTAGCAATCGGCTGTTTAAGTCGTCTGATACAAGCCTAGATCGTCTGATTGCATACATTTGAGGCTTTATTTCCTTGATTGATACTGTTGATTTAGTTGCTATTATTGTGAGGAGTAATTGGTGATTCAAATCACCATTTTACTCCCTTCTTTTTGCACATTGATACTTGACATTATTATTATTACAATCTCTTATCTCTTTGATTCAAATTATGATCTTGAGTTTTAAATTGCCATATTGCCCCCTGTGTTTGACCTCAGACTTTCATTCAAGTTTATTTGTGTGAGCGCTATTTTGGCTATATTACAGTGAAGTAATTTTAAAACACCGATTTACTGCTTAAACATTTTGGTGCCGTTGCCAGGGAGCAACGTGCAATTTAGATCTCTTGATTGCAATATCAGATCTGGTACTAACGTGCCACATCTCTTTTGATTGTGATCTATTTCAGGGTCTTGTTAAAGGAAGATTAGTTGCACATCAGCCACTCCAGGGGTAGGTAAAACACAAATCCAAATTCCTCCTAAGCCCCTGGTTCTAAAAAACTAAAAAAAAAGAAAAATCAATTAAGGCTACTTGCATTATATTCTTAAATTAATCATTAAGTTGCTTGATTTGATACATTCTATTTAGATAGCACCCCAACCCTGATTTATGCACCTACTTGAAATTTAAGCTATTGAGGGCTATCACCATCTTGTTTAAGCCCTAAGTACCACATTTTGGATAAATTAAATTGGACCAAATCAGAACCAATTAAGGATTCCAGTTTAGGGTTTTAGAGACACACTTGCTTAATCAAGAATTGATCTTTCCAAATAATGTGTGCCTAAGCCTTGATTGAATTGATCTATTTGAGCAAAACCCTAAAATTAGGCTCTTAAATTCATTTGAACACTAAAAGAGGGACCTAAATTTCTCAAAAGGACAATACAGGTGAAGTTGACCCACCTTGTTAGGTTAACCAATCTTCAAATTAGGTCACTTTTCACAAAAACATCTTAAAATTTCAAGTGAAATCATAAGCACCCTTGATCTTAATTAAAACTGGTAGACTTAAGAGGTCAAGTCCCCATTCTGGTCTACCTGGATCATCAGTGACAAGAGAGGTTGGGTGGGGGAAACCCTATAACTCATGGGGACACTCTATTGTGTAGGGGTCTTTGCGGGACTCTCCCTCTCTGGCTGTCCAGGTAATTCTCAAGTGGATGGCTTTCTGACTAAAGGGTATCATCTGCCCTAAACCTCTATAGTCATCCAAGATTTTTGGGTGTCTTGATTGGGTCCATCACATTCTTTCTCTCATCTAATCCATCGGTGCATATTTGGGAGGAGGTCCTTAAGACCATCCTTAAGGCCTCCACTAGATATTCACTCTCGTCGAGGTCGAGCCTTGACTTCCGTGTTTATGCAACAACCTGATCACATTGACATATCCTCTGATTCAGAACCCACTTCCCCTTCATTAGCTATGGATCACCAAGAAGAACAACCTAACCTTGAGCAACAATTCCATGACTTCCAAAATCGAATCAATGCCATCATCAACCCACCGCCACGTCCTCAAATGTGAGATCACTATAATTCTGCAGCGGTGGAGATCGAACCTCGAATCAACATTCTCGTAGGAGGACTCAAGGTAGATCTCAAGCCTAGCATGCTTCATATGACTCCAAAATTTCATGGCTTGAACTCCGAGGATCCTTTCTAGCACATCAACAACCTGAAACATCTGGCCCACACCTTTGGGGCAAATGTACAAAATTGGGACGGATTACTCTTAAAGCGCTTCTCATTCTCCTTGGCTGACAAAGCCACTCATTGATTTCAGACTCAACCACACACGATCAACACATGGGGAGAACTTCAAACAGCTTTTGTACAAAAATTCTACCCCATTGGTCGTACCAACACAATGCGGCACCAAATCACGCACTTCTCCCAAGGAGCGGGGGAATCTCTACACGAAGCATGGGATTACTTTTTGGATCTCATGCATAAGTGCCCCCATCACAGAGTTCCGAAGTAGGAACAAGTCCAATCCTTTTACCATGGACTCTATAAAGATATCAAGTTCTTTGTCAATGCAACCTGTGGTGGTAGCATCATGAGTCAACATGAAGACACGATCTAGGAAATTTTCAAAAACATGTGCAAGAACTCCTTGAACAATGAGTCATTGGGTGCGTACGACCGGACGTCCACCCACGCATTGACAAATAATTGGAGGTACACGAATCCTGAGGCCTTTCCACATCCGTTGATCTGGAGTTGGTAGCCAGTCAATTAGACAAGGTCTCCATTATCGAGAAGAAGGTGGACAACATCACTCGTCATCTACACAAATCCACCTTTGCACCTCAAGGCCCATACGCGCACCCGCCCACGCGAAGGGAAGCTGCACACAACATCTACCACTCCCCAGGGATGGATACATATCCACCTCCGTCTGATTATGGCTTTGAAGGCAACTCTGGATTAGGCCATGTTAGTTGGGGGAACTATGAAACCCCGTGCCCTGATTATCTCGGAGCTCCTCAGAACTACGAGGATCTTCACGCCGTCCAGAATAATCCTTTCTCCGACACTTACAACTCTAGATGGCGTAATCATCCTAACTTTTTATGGTTAAGTAATAACCCGAATCTAAGACCTCAATTCAACCCCAACCACAAGCTTTGCGACCTTATCAGCCCACCCAACCAAGGCCCACTCAAAACTTCAAATCTGGACCACTTAAAGAAGATCAAACATCTCTAATTCTCCTGACCTTGGTTGGCATGCAAAAACAACACAAAGAAGAGATCTCTGAGTTACGAAATCAACTGGCCCAGCTGACAAGTGCTTGCCTGACTGGTGTACTTCCCTTTCAGCCTCTTCCTAATCCAAATAATGTGCCCAACCAGAGGCGTGTTATGAACCCAATCATGGCCAAGCTTACTTTGTTTATCAGGCCCCTTCTGCCCCATCACCTGACAAGATGGATGCTTCAACTTCATACTCGGGATTTCAGTAGCAAACACCTATTTTGCCCAACCCAAACCAGAATCAGGAGGGATTGAATTTTATTACTACCCGTAGTGGCAAAGCAACACAGGACCCACCTTATCCAAGCCACTCCCAGCCTAGTAATACAAACCCTAACCCTAGATTGGTCATCCAGGACACACCCATCCCAGATCAAGAGCCTGAGCCAATTCTAGAGGAATCGTTTAAGGTTCCATTTCCTGAGGCCTTGATGAAGGGAAAAAGGACAGCCAAACCCGTGGCACCTGAGGAGGACTTGGTTAGGCTCTTTAAGCAGGTCCATATAAACATCCCCTTGATGGATGCGATATGCCACGTACTGGCTTACGCACGATTTTTGAAAGATGTATGTACACCTAAGCGTAAGCCGCGAACCAAAAGCGAGAAACCCGATCGTATTATCAGATCAAGCCAACTCCATCATTTTGAGCAAACTCCCGCCTAAGGCAAAAGACCCAGGCACCCCTCTAATCTCCTGTGTAATCGATGATATACAATTTGACCGAGCTTTATTGGACTTAGGAGCTTCCATAAATTTGATACCTACATCCTTACTAGACTACTTCAAGGAATCTGAGCTTAAACCAATAGAAATGACTTTGTAGCTAGCCAACCGATCTATTAAGTCATCAAAAGGAATTCTTGAGGATGTCATAGTTAGGGCACATGACTTCTATTTTCCAGTGGATTTCATTGTCTTAGACATGGATGCTCTTGAAAATGTGAAGAATACACCGATCATACTAGGGAGACCCTTTTTGTCCACTACTAGGGCCAATATCAATTGTGAGGAGGGCCAAATTGAATTAAAATTTGGGAGAAAGACATTAAATATCGACATCTTTAATGCCCAACAAGGAATTAATTGCGGAGTTATAAAACAAATTTGAGATATCGAGGCTGTGGTTGATGACCTATGTATCGAGGAAAACCTGACTATTTCTGATCAACCACAAGGGGATCAAAACCCGCAATTAGAGGAGTCTGAACCCAACACACCCATAGCTCCTTCCTTTGCCCCCGACATCCACTCTGAACCACCTACTGCTGCTGACAACCTGGTTATGGAATTAAAGCCTCTTCCTGATCATCTAAAATATGTCTTTTGGGTTCCAATCAGACGTTTCCTATGATTATCAACTTTTGACTCACACCTGACCAGGAAACACGCCTGATTTCTGTTCTCCAGTAGCATCGGAGAGCCATTGGATGGACTCTTGATGATCTGACTGGAATCAACCCTTCATACTGCACACATCACATCTACACTGAAGAGGGCTCACGACCATTCCGTGAAATGCAGAGACGCCTAAATCCAAATTTGTAGGATGCCGTGAAAAAGGAGATCATCAAGTGGTTAGATGCAGGGATCATCTACCCGATCTCCGACAGTCGGTGGGTGAGTCCAATCCAAGTTGTGCCTAAGAAGGCAGGGCTCACCATTATCATGACTAAAATCGAAGAAACCATATCGACCTGTATAGTAAACATGTGTAGAGTCTGCATTGATTATAGAAGACTCAATTCCTCTACGAAGAAGGATCATTTCTCACTACCATTCATTGATCAAATCCTCGAGAAACTAACGGGAAATCAATTCTTCTGCTTTTTGGATGGGTACTTCGGTTATAATCAGGTCGCATTCTATCCCGAGGACCAAGAGAAGACTACCTTCACTTGCCCCTTCGGATCATACGCATTCTGAAGGATGCCGTTTGATCTTTGCAATGCGCCCACCACTTTTCAGCGGTGTTGTTTGGGCACTAAATCGGTGTTTTAAAATTGTTGCGTTGCAGTATAGCCAAAATAGCACTCAAATAAATAAATTTCTTACTTGAAAAAGTTCCAAGGTTGAACACAGGGAGCAATATGAACTTTAAAACTTAAGATTACAATTTAAATTAAGAATAGAGATTGCAATAAGAATAATGTCAGGATCAATATGCAAAAAGAATGAAGTAAAATGGTGATTTAAATCACCAATTACTCCTCACAAGTAACACTTAAATCAAGCCTCAAGTATATGCAATCAAAATATCAGATGTCTTAAATAGCCTTGTGCTACAGTGCTAGAGACTCAAGGGTCTCTCAGCTTCTTTCTCTTCTTTGTTCTTCTTCTTCTTCTTCTCCTGTGTGGCACCTTCTCTTCTTCTGCTCAAGCCTTCTTCTTCCTTTCCTTCTCTATCTTTCTTGCTTCTTCAATTCTTCTTCTTCCTTCAGCCCTTCTTCTTTCTTTCTCTGTTCAACTACTTCACACAGAGGGGGAAGCTTCTTGAATTTGGCTAAGTTTCAGCTAATTTTCGCCAAGAGCAAAACCCTCCTACTCGCGCAAGCTCTCTCTCTTTCTCTCCTCTTAGGCTCCGCCCTCCGAGGGTCTCTCAGTGGATAGTGGGGTAATTAGGTAGGTGCGTACCTGGGTCCAGAGCTGCGGGCTTGGTCGCAGCCTAGGAGCGTAGGCTTAGGCGGGTTGGGTGCACCAGGACCGCAGCCGATGTGTCGTGGACGGGGCGCAGGTGTGCGTGGGTGAGAGGGACCTCACCCCGTGTTTGGAGGCGTTAAGGCTATAGCAGGAATTCAACTTATGCACCTCTGTCGCTTCGTCTATTTCCGATGTGGGACTATTTACTCCCGCTTCACTCGCATGTCTGCAACAGCACGTCTTCCTCCAATTACTTTAGCTAGTGTGGTCAATGCGTCCAATTGACCACCTGGATGAGTTCGCATGTTGTTTTCGCACAACCTGAGGTAGACAAGGCCTGGAGCGAGCTCGAGGCTTCTTAAAGCTTTTCGTCAATGGCGGAGGAGGTGGCACACCTAAAATCAAGAAAACAGCCTTGCGACCTAATTAAACTTTCTCAGGACCTTCGCCGAACGACGACGTGTGCAACAGTGGAGGTTGTGTGGCGTGGCGAGGTCTGTGCGTGCGTGGCGGAGTCGGACTGTGTGCGTGAGAGTGGGTGTATTCAGTGGCACTGAGGAGAGGCTAATAAGCTCGATTACCAGAGGGCTTTTGCTCTCTGGGATATGGCGGAGGTGTAGGGATGAATGGTGGCTAGGTTGGTGTAGTGTAGTGGTCGTGGAAACTCACTGGAGGTATGCCAGTAAGGTGGAAGACGAAGGGCTGTAGGGCGAGTCGGCGGTTGAAATGGAGTTGCAAATGTTTGGAAACAAAGAGTGGAAGGTAAGGCATCGATCTAGGTAGCTAGCGGATGAAGTAGGGCAGAGGCGGTGCCGGTTATGGTGTTAATGGTGCCGAAGAAGAGAATAGCTCCAGAGAGAGAGATGGTAAGGAAGAGGGAGGTTAGGGCGTCGGCTGGTATGGCTCGACGCGGGATGAATCGAGGAGGATGTCTTCGCTGCTAGTATTGTAAACGGAGGACGAGGATGGAAGGAGGGGCTCGCCGGACGTCGAGGAGCTTTTGACTGAGAGAGAGAGAGGAATTGAGGGGGAATCTTGGCTGATTTCAAGCATGAAGAGGACGGTATGATCAGGAGGTTTTTTATAGACCTCAAGAGGAGGTTTTGCTTCCCAAGCTTGGAAAGCTCGTCAGAGTTGGGAAAATCTTTGATACCCAAATCTCTCATGCATTCGCATGAGAGATTAGGCAAGTTTTAGGGCGTGGGATTGAGTTTAAAAGGAAGGGGATTTCTTGACGAACTTCCCTTTCAAATTTGAAAGGGATTCGTCAAGAAATCAAGGAGTTCATTCCAATTTAAGGTCGCTGGAGCAAGTAGGAATAGGTTTAATGGTGGTAGAGACCTTTTTATGAGAACGACGACAAAGTTAGGGGTTTGTTTGAAAAGATTTTGAAAGTTAAGGGTAGAAATGTAATCAGACAGGACCAAGTTGCAAACTAGGTCAAGACAAGCTTATCTTGGGTCCAAATTTTGGTATAAACCTAATTTGGATCTAAGGAATCCAATGGTGAAGTTGGATTTTTTTTTTACCACGTTTGACTGGGTAATTTATGCAAAAATCGAAATTAGGGCAAATGTCAGTCTGAGACTCTGTTCTGGGTCAAAACGGGTTCTAATGGTTAATTTGAAGGTTCTAAACCCTAGAGAATATTTTTCTATGAATTTTAAAGGGTTTAGGTGAATTTTATCTTGACGATAACCTTAGTAAATTAAGCAAGTCTATTTTTAGGGTTTCAAAAGTCATTTAATTCTTAAAACATGTGCAAACCCTTTTCTGATTGTTCTAACTTGCTTATTATCTTTTTAAGATCATTTGACCTTCATTCAACCCTCGAGAAAATTTGTGGTTGTACTACATTCATGATATGTTGGTAAAATTATAGTTTTAACCCTAGTTTCTTATTTTTCCCTCAGAATGATTATGCAGTGACTTATGACTCTGTGGCAGTTATGTAGGAGCATTTACTGATTTAATTGGATCAAAATGAGCTAGTTATGGCTCATGATGGTGTTCCCATCATGTGCATGCTTGCCATATTCTCAGATATGGTAGGTGAGTACCTTGAAGTCTTCATGGATGACTTCTCGGTATTTGGTGAATCATTTGATGATTGCCTCCTACACTTGGTCTAAATCCTCAGGTGGTGCATCGACGTGAACTTGGTTCTTTCCTAGGAAAAGAGCCACTTCATGGTGCCTGAGGGAATTCTCCTGGGACATCTCATCTCTGAAAAAGGCATCCAGGTTGATCGAGACAAGGTGAATCTAATTTCCAAACTCCCTATGCCTAGCTCAATCAAAGACATTCGATCCTTCCTGGGGCACATCGGTTCTTCCATCGATTCATTCCCGATTTTTCAAAAATCGTGCACCCCCTGACTAATCTTCTATCTGAGGATGTCCCTTTTGAAATCTCCAAGGAGTGTACTCAGGCATTTGAGGTCCTACGTGATTGAGTTACCCAAGCACCTATCTTGCAGTCCCCTGATTAGTCTCAACCCTTTGAGATCATGTGCGATGCATCGATTATGCTATAGGAGAAATACTTGGGCAGAAAATAGATGGGAAACTCATGGTTATCTACTATGCTAGCAAGACACTTGACGAGGCTCAGCGTAACTATACAGTTATTGAGAAAGATCTGCTAGTCGTAGTATTTACCTTGGAAAAATTCAGATCATATCTTTTGGGTTCCTGTGTTATCATATACTCAGATCACATTGCAGTGAGACACCTCCTTACGAAGGACGCAAAACCTCGACTAATCTGTTGGATCTTGCTGTTGCAAGAATTTGATCTCGAGATTTGCGATAAAGCGGGAAAGAAAAATGTGGTAGCTGACCACTTATCCTGCCTTCATTCTAACAATATCGACCCTTCTGTACCCATCATAGAACATTTTCTCGATGAGCACATCTTGACTATTAGTACAAAACTTCCTTGGTTTGTTGATTTAGTGAATTACTTAGCATCACATCAGATCCTGTCCGATTGGTCGAAGGCCAAGAAAGAAAAATTGCTCTCTGATGCCAAGTACTACATGTGGGAAGATCTGTACCTCTTCCACATTGGTGTTGATCAGATCATTAGATGGTGCCCCCTGGAAGCGAAAATTCAGGACATTTTATCCTTCTGCCATGACCAGGCCTACAGCGGACACTTTTCTGGACACAAACCGCAGCAAAAGTCCTCCAGTGTGGCTTTTATTGGCCTACGATTTTCAAAGATGCATACAATCTCTGTAAGGCATGCACTCGTTGCCAGACCTTGGGTAACATGAGCCACAGCGATATGATGCCTTTACAACTGATTCTCGTATGCAAAATCTTCGACGTCTAGGGGATTGATTTCATAGGACCCTTCCCTATTTTAGATGGCTTCAAATACATTCTTCTCGCTGTTGACTACATGTCCAAACGGATCGAAGCCATTCCGACCTAAACCAACAATCATAAGGTGGAAATCAAATTCATTCATCAGAACATCTTTTCTCGGTTCGAGATTCCACGTACCATTATCTCTAATGGAGGGACCCATTTCACAAATGCTCAATTCAGATCACTGATGACCAAATATGGGGTGTCGCATTGAATCTCTACTCCTTATCACCCCCAAACTAACGGTCTAGCTGAGCTATCAAATCGGGAGATCAAGAAAATCCTTCATGTCACTGTCCGACCTGACAGGAAGGATTGGTCGTCCCGACTTTCAGAAGCCTTGTGGGCCTATAGGATCACCCACAAAATCCAATTGGGCATGTCTCCTTTTAGATTAGTGTACGGGAAGGCATGTCGCCTCCCCGTCGAGTTGGAGCACAAAGCCTATTGGGCTGTACAGAAGTGTAATCTAGATCTTTCTAAGGTAGGAACCCACAGAAAGCTTCAAATGAACGAGATCGATGAATTACGTAATGTTGCGTATGAGAACTAGCGAATTTACAAAGAGCGGGTTAAGGCCTTTCACGGCAAGCACATATCCAGAAAGATCTTTCACTCAGGGCAGAAAGTCCTACTCTTTGATGCTAAACTCAAATTGTTCTTAGAAAAAATCAGATCAAAATGGATTGGACCATATCTTATCAGACGAATCTTTGGAAATGGAGCCGTTGAAATCAGCCAACCCAGCCTTGATTCAGAATCCTTTGTCGTGAACGGTCAGCGACTTAAGCCGTTCATTGAACTTGCCGATATTAACAGGGCTGAGGTATCTTTTGATCTCTATTCTCCTTGAGCTCATTGCTCCCGTCTGATGGTGTTAAACTCAGCGCTTAATGGGAGGCAACCCGTCATTTTGAAAAAATCCGAAAACCCTTCTTGACACATCTTATGCTGAATTCATATTGCACTTTAGGGTTCGTCCATTAGAATAGCCGACTCCACCTTTGGTACTTATACCCGAGCTTGAAATCGTTCGCAACAGTCACCCCGACCCGCCCACCCATCCAAAACCTGTTCTAATGTATGATCTAAGATGAACTCGAACCCACCTAATTTACAATGAGGACATTGCAAATTGTAGTCATAAGGGGGTATTAAAGTGCAAAACGCTGTGAGAATCACTTCACAAGAAAGGGTTTTATCAAAAAAAAAAAAACATATTCCAAAAACCAAAAAAATAAAAAAATTTGGAAAAAGAACAAAAACAGGAGAAAGGAGGAAATTTTGAATGAATTGATTGCATATCATTTTTTAGGAGAAAAAGGGGAGGAGATAAAAATGTCAAAAAGGAGCATAATTTGAAAACAAAAGAAAGAGAGATAGTCATTAGTAAAAGATTGAAGAATTGACTTAGTTCTAGACCAAATCAAAAGGAAAGAAAGTGAAAGATAGAAAGTGCTAAGAGATAGAAAAAGATTAGTATGAACGCTGATCTTAGGCCTCTTGGGTTGGAATTTTAGGCTTAAAAATTCAAGTATCCATTAAGATCTGGATAGTCCTCGAGAGGTTGGGGAAAATGTGAAGCTTAAATATTAGGTCTAAGGCTTAGGGATTATTCTGCATAGTTAACTGATCTCTTGTTTGCGGAACTTGGTAACCTAAGAACCCTAATCCACACACAGTCTGGTTCAGTGCGCTTAATTATCAAAATCATGTAAAGACGTTAAAACTGTTCTGAAAAAGTTACCTAGAATAGGAGATGCTGATCAACACAAGTTGATTTGGACGAGTTCCTGGGGCGGAGAGGCGGGAAATTCCCCTCGAAGATGTACAATAACATATCGTCTCCTCGGTGCTTGTCTCCTAGGATATTTAAATATCCTACTGGGGGCATGTAAGCACCTTGTGTTGGTTCTGATGCCATGGGCGACATTATCACGAAATGTTGATTGCCAAGGTCTGAATTTAGCTACAGAACGCCATGGGCGAGATTATCTCAAAATCTTGAAAGCCAGAGTTCTGGGGGTTGCCATGAGCGGTGCTATCGCAAAGCATCAATTTCTAGGGACCTTGCGAGGATTGATGGTGGGAACTAGGAATCCAATACATACCGTGTTGTAAAGTAATCCAAAGCTAGAAATAAAAAGAAAAGAAAGAGAAAACTCTCCAAAATTAAAGAAAAATTCTTCTGTCTCTCTTTTACAAAAATGTACTGCAAACTGAACTTATACTAAAACATATTAAAGCACGGGTGCTTTAACCGCGGAGTTCAACGAAACTTAGAATAGTTCCTATGGGCCTTAGAAACCTTCGTGGCGAATTGAGGCTAGAGCTGGTCAGGTCCGGATCTTGGTTGGTACTTGAGTACCTCTAGGCCTATTATTAGCATTCTGACCTAATCTACAAAAGAAAGCACACAACCAAGTTCTGAGCATAAAAAGACATGTGGTCTAGAATTTGAGTAAATCCCTTGAAATTTTGCTAAAGGACTAGCAAAATCTAGGCATGGGGGTATGATGGGAATGCCATCATGAGCCATAACTAGCTCAATTTAATCTGATTAGGTCATTAAATGCTCCTACATAACCACCAAAGGATTGCAATTCATTCCATTAACATTCTGAGAGAAAGACAAGAAACCAGGGTTAAAACTGAAATTTTACCATCATAACTTGAATATAGTACAACCATAGATTTTCTTAGGGATTAATTAAGGGTCAAATGGTCGTAAAAGGATAACAAGTGGGTTATAATAGACAGAAAAGGATTTTCGTGTGTTTTCAGAATTAAATGACTTTTAAAACTCTAAAAACAAACCCACTTAATTAACTGAGGTTCTGATCAGAATAAAATTTACCTAAACCCTCTAAAATTTATATAAAAATATTTTCTAGGGTTTGATACCTTCAACTTGACCATCAGAACCCATTTTGACCCAAAACAGAGTCTCAGACAGACATTTACCCTAATTTAGATTTTTGCATAAATTAACCAGCCAAACGTAATCAAAACCAAAATCCAACTTCACCATTGGATTCCTTAGGTCCAAATTAGGTTTGTACCAAAATTTGGACCCAAGCTGAAATTGTCTTGACCTAGTTTGCAACTTGGTCTTGTCTGATTACATTTATGTCCTTAACTTTCAAAATATTTACAAAAAGACCCCCAAATTTGTCATCATTTTCACAAATAGGTCCCTACCTCCATTAATCCTTTTCCTACAAGCTCCAATGACCTAAAATTAGCAAGATCTCCTTGATTTCTTGACGAATCCCTTTCAAATTTGAAAGGGAAGTTCGTCAAGGAATTTCCTTCCTTTTGAGCTGATGTCCACGCCCCAAAACCTTCCCAATCTATCATGCGAATGCATGAGAGATTAGGGTATCAAAAAAAATCCCACCTCCAACGAAGCTTTCCAAGCTTGGGAAGCTTGCTTCCCAAGCCCAAAACCTCATCTAAAGGCCTATAAAAAGACCTCTAGATCAAACCGTTCTCCTCACACTCGAATTCGGCCTTGAACACCTCAAATTCCTCTCCTCTTTCTTGGCCAAATTGCTCCTCGATGTCCGGCGATCCTCCTTGCCTCCATCCTCCCTCCGTTCGCAATACTGGTGGGGGAGCTATCTTCCCCATCTTCCTCCGCGTCGAGCTGTACCAGCCGACACCCCCTTCTCCATCTTCCTTGTTGTTTCCTACCTATAGGAGATCCCTCCTTCTCCAGTGTCGGCCATACCACAACCGGTGCCATCCCCTTTCCCCTTCATCCGCTACTGCTCTCCGCCGACTCAACTTCTCCTCATCACACCAGCACATCCAACACACTGTTTTGACCTCGCCAACGCCCTCCACGACTCCGTCTTCCACCTCGTCGGCGTACCTTCGGCGAGCCTTAGCGGCTTCCACACTCGCCCGAATGCACTGCTTCCACACTCGCCCGAATGCACTGCTTCCACACTCCACATCTTCGCCTCATCACGATGATCAAAATCCCTCACTCATTGAGAGCTATTGATCCCCCTACAGTGCCATCGAACACACCCACCTTCATGCGCACAGTTCACCTCCGTTAGCATTCATCACCCATGCTCGCAACTTTGGACCCATGTGCACTCTAGGTCTGAAAACCTGATAACCCGGTATTGTTGAAGGCTCTGGGAGAGTGTGACCCAAGGAGAGAAAGAGAGAATAGTGTGCGGGGGCAAGGGGGTTTTGCTCTGAGAAGGATTGGCTGACACTTAGCCAAAATTGAGGATCCTTCCCCCTCTGCGTGAAGAAGAAGAGTAGAAGAGCAGAGAAAGAAAGAAGAAGAAGAGAAGCAGAAGAAGGAAGAAGAAGAAGCTTGAGCCGTAGAAAGGCAAAGAAGAAAAGAGTTCTGAAGAAGAAAGGAGAAGAGAAAGAGAGTAGCAGAGAAAAGAGACCCTTGAGTCTCTTGGAAGCACTGTAGCAACCAACTGTTTAAGCCATCTGATACAACCCTAGATCATCTGATTGCATACATTTGATGCTTTATTTCCTTGATTGATACTGTTGATTTAGTTGCTATTATTGTGAGGAGTAATTGGTGATTCAAATCACCATTTTACTCCCTTCTTTTTGCACATTGATACTTGACATTATTATTACTACAATCTTTTATCTCTTTGATTCAAATTGTGATCTTGAGTTTTAAATTGCCATATTGCTTCCTGTGTTCGACCTTGGGCTTTTATTCGAGTTTATTTGTTTGAGTGCTATTTTGGCTACATTACAACAAAGTAATTTTGAAACACCGATTTATCGCTTAAGTAGTAGGCTTCGTTGATGTTGCCGAAGTCTACACACATGCGCCATTGGCCATTGGCCTTCTTCACCATCACTATGTTCGAGAGCCATGCCGGGTGTAGGGATTCTTCGATGAGTCCCACTTTTAAGAGCTTCTGGACTTCGGCTTCAGCTGCCTACCATTACTTGGCCGACTTGTGCTGGCACACCTGCTTGACCGCGCGGGTGCCCGTATGGATGTTCATATGGTGCTAAATCAGGGAGGGGTCTACTCCAAGCAGATCGTTGGCAGACCTTACAAAAATGTCTATGTTTGCTTGGAGTAGAAGCAGCAACTCTTGTACCTTGGAGGGCTTAAGGTCTACTCTGACATGGATGAGCTTGGTAATGTCGTCAGGATACATTTGTATGGCCATGGCTAAAGATCCTAGCTATAGTCCTGGAGTCATTGGCGAATCAGCTGGAATTACCTCTTGTTAGATTGCCTGGATTAGCTTCTCTTCTTTCCCCATTTTCGTGGCTTGGGGGGCTTTTGCTCCATGGATAGTTTTAGCTAAATCCTGAGGAGCTCGCGCCCAACCGTCTGATTCCTGTGCACTATTCCTACTCTGTGTGGAGATTGGAAAAGAACAAATTGGAAGTATGATGAGGGGGTCAGTTGGAAGGCGTGGGTAATTGAGCGGAATAGAATGCCATCGAACGCCGCCATCAATCTGGCCACTATAAACGTGGTCGTCCGGTTGAGGTGCCTAGCTTCATTGTAGATGGACATGAGGAGGCTGATCTCTCCTTTCGGCATCACCCTATGGTTGTTGAATCCTACAACTGGGTGAGTTGACAGGGAGAGGTGCTCTTCTGTGAAACCCAAATGACGTAGTGTTTTGGAGAAGAGGACGTCAACGGCACTACACTCGCAACGAGGAGCCAAGGTTGCTGTCGTCCTGTTAGCAGGAGAGTCAGCAGCAGAGGGTCAATGTGCTCTGCTGAATTCGGCAAGGAGGCAAACAATATGGAGGTCGCTTACTTAACGGAGCCTCTCTTGCCCCACTGGAGGGTGGGGAACACACTATGGGCTGCATGCCCGGAAGAGGTGAGTTGTTGATCAGGGGCGACGTTGACCCTGAAAATCACTTCAACCTCCGCGCCCAACGAGGGCGGGTGGCGAGTGTTTTGGGGTAATCCAGGCATAGCCTCCAGGACCTGATAGTGGTACTCAGCTAGGGAGAGCAGGGGGGATACCGCCTATTCGAGTCAGTGGGCTATGGCATTGTGAGGCTCTTGGCCCTCGATGAGGACCATGTTGACCCCATGAAACTGGTGAAGCTTTTCCTTGTGGTAGTCTTCTGGGCCCTCCATGGGTCCTTTGCCCTTATTCTAGCCCTCGTTCCTCCTGACAAAGTGGGCTAGATTTCCATGTCGGATCTGGGACTTGATCTGGTCCCGCAAGTCCCGACAGTCTTCAGTGACATGCCCTTGAGCCTTGTGGTATTTGCAATAGGGCCTGGAGTCAGCTTTCTTCTTCATCAGCTTGGGCGGGGGTAGTACGTCTTTGTTTATAGAAAATACCTCTGCCAACACGTCTGCCAGGTTTATGGCCAAGGGAGTGTATTCTTCAAAGTAATCTCGCCTAGGCTAGCGGGATCCACCATTTCGGCCCTTAGTTGGCCGATCATTCTTTCGCTCTGGGAAGCTAGCTTTGCAGTGTTGAAGCGATTGCCTCTGCGGCTGGAGATAGGGGTAGGATTTGACGGAGCCCGCTTCTCCTCGACCGAGCTGGTATTGTCTCCATATCCCTTTACCAGGTTGTTGCGGGATCAGAAAGAATCATCCTGCTCTACGAACCTTGTAGCTCTGTCCCAGAACTCTGCCATGTCTCTAGGCGGGAAATCATCGATGTCATACCAAAACCTTTGAGTCAGGAGTCCTGACTTGAAGTATTGGATAGTGATGGCATCGTGAGGCCATTTACATTTGAAATACTAGGCCTTGAACTAGTTTATGTAGGACCGGAAAGATTCGTTCTTCCGCTGTCGGATCTTCAATAGCCTCTCAAAGTTGTCACTAACCCTTTGTTGCCCAGCAAAATATTGGCAGAACTTGTCCGCCAACCCTTGAAAGCATGTGATCTGTCCGGCCAACAGTTCATTGAACCACTCATGGGCCATGCTGGACAAATAGGACGGGAATACTTGGCAGAGTAGTCCATCAAGGCAACCATGCACCAACATCATCTAACGGTAACTCCCAACAAAGCTATTAGGGTCTGTCGTTCCGTCATATTGGGCCATGGAGGGTTGCTTGAATTTCTCTAGTAGAGGGGTTGTTATCACCTCCTCAGTGAAAGGGTAGCTGGTGACGTAAGCCCGGGGGCGTATACCTAGCATCGCCTTGGTGACCTGGTGGGCGATCTCATGGATCGAGCCTCTGCTATTGGTCGCCAGGGGTTGAGCCCCTGAGTTCTCTTCCGACGAAGGTGGGTAGGGAACTTTAGGTGGGTCAGGAGGAGCTTTCCCTTTCTGGCTACTAAGCTCTCGTTTTAATTTTTCAAGTTATTCGCGTAGACGGGCGTTCTCTTCTTCCATGGCACAATGCCAACTTTGCTGCTCGTCTTCGAGGTTTGATTGTGAAATTCCTTACTAGGAGGGGGTGACGTAATAATTGCGGAAATAAATATAAACAATCTCACAAAATAAACAATCACACAAGTACACAAGTATTTTTAGGTGGAAACCCAAACCAGGTGAAAACCACCACCTAACCCTCTCGAGTTAGGATTTTTTGATCAACCAAGTTGAACAAAATCTACTAAACGAATCACTTTAAATGAGGGTGATTCAACCTCAAATATAACCACGCTACAAGTGCGAGGGTAGCGTTCCTCAACTGTAACGACCCGAGTCCCTACGAGACACGAGAACCGGACCGACTCGACTAATCCCAAGACCTAGTCGTCCAACGAGGAAGTAACCAAAAGAGCAGTAAAATAAACCACATTCAGCATGAATATAACTAACAGTAAGGAAATACAGCAGTAAGGAAAGAAACCACTACAGTATATACCACCACAATAGTAGAACAACATAATATGAACTGCAGGTAAAGAAAAGTACAGCGGTAACAAGAACTACTCACTACAGTGGAACAAAAAGAGGTACAAGAGAACAGTGGTAACTCTACTGGACCCTACTCGGCCCAGCGTCCTCTGCAGCCGTTGACCCTGGCTGCTCAACACCTGGTCCTGAAAGGTAACGAGTGTAACACGTCAGCAAAACGCTGAGTAGAGTGGCAACTAAAACAAAAGAAACAGTAGAGTGTACAGTAGCTATTATGTTCTGTTACTTTCTTTAATTACGTCTTTCTATTGTCTCACAATTTATCTATTTCTCAGATCCTTCACTTGATCTCGAATGTTCCTCATGGGAACGATCTTGATTGTAGTCTTTTCCGAACAGTAGAAGTAGCACGTGGTGCTCTCCTGGCCGGGAGAGTCCCCCGTGGTGATCCTACTCTTAGTCAACCACCCCAGGGTCACGGACAGACGTAACGGTGACTACGGCACGCGCAATAAACGCACAGGTAGCTAACCCGCACTGGCACGCGGTCAGTCGTTTCCGTTAACGGGTGCGCCCAAAGCACAGCACGGAACCAGTACAGGACAGAGCCCTCTCAGTAACAGGGGTCCAACCCCTCCACAGTAACCAAACAGGGGCCTTGCCCCTCCACAGTCCGCGCACCCTCGCCTGACTACCCTGGTTTGCCCAGTGGGCCTAACAAGTCGGTGTAGGAGGCTAGCAGAACCCCGGGGCCTGTGGGGTAGCTAGTGCCCTCCCTACACTAGTAGCTCTCCTCAGTACTACATATGCGAGGGCCAGCAGGTCGGTACAAAGTGGCCAGTCCTAACCCCGGGTCCCTGGGGCGGCTGGCTCCGCTCTGCACTACACAGGTACAGGTACTTCCCTTGGTACTACGTACCCAAGAGACAGCACACTACCACGTCTTTCTTTCTCAGTTCCATTCCTTTCTCTTTCCAGGAGTTCCACTCCTAATTCCCCGTAGGGTTCCAGCTCTTTTAACTCAGAACATATAGGTTTCACTTTCCAGTTTCACGGTCTTACAATCCATGTTCTCAATCATGTTTATTTATTCATAGCAGGCAGCTGTTAATTCAATTCACAGGCAGCTATTATTTCCTTTCCACATTTTCCAAGATTGTAGTATTCATATATTCCACTAGTTCTTCCCATCCTAGGATTCATGCCTGTAACGACCCGGTTCCCGAGTCCCTACGAGACACGAGAACCGGACCGACTCGACTAATCCCAAGACCTAGTCGTCCAACGAGGAAGTAACAAAAGACAGTAAAATAAACCACATTCAGCATGAATATAACTAACAGTAAGAAAGTACAGCAGTAAGGAAAGAAACTACTACAGTAGGTACCACCACAACAGTAGAACAACATTTATCGAATAACAAGAACTGCAGGTAAAGAAGGTACAGCGGAAACAAAAACTACTCACTAGAACAGAAACAAAAGAGGTACAAAAGACTGTGGTAACTCTACTGGACCTTACTCGGCCCAGCGTCCTCTGCAGCCGCCGACCCTAGCTGCTCAACACTTGGTCCTGAAAAAGGTAACGAGTGTAACACGTCAGCAAAACGCTGAGTAGAGTGGCAAACTAACTAAAAGCAACAGTAGAGTGTACAGTAGCTGTTATGTTCTATTACTTCCTTTATTCACATCTTTCAATTTTTCTCACTATTTCATTTATTTCTCAGATCCTTTACTTGATCTCGAATGTCCTCGTGGGAACGATCTTGATTGCAGTCTTTTCCAAAAGTAGAAGTAGCACGTGGTGCTCTCCTGGCCGGGAGAGTCCCCCATGGTGATCCTACCCTCAGTCAACCACCCCAAGGTCACTGACAGACGTAACGGTGACTACGGCACGCGCGATAAACGCACAGGTAGCTAGCCCGCACTGGCACGCGGTCAGTCGTTTCCGTTAACGGGTGCGCCCAAAGCACAGCACGGAACCAGGGCAAAGCCCTCTCAGTAACAGGGGTCCAACCCCTCCACAGTAACCAAACCGGGGCCTTGCCCCTCCACAGTCCACGCACCCTCGCCTGACTACCCTGGTTTGCCCTAGTGGGCCTAACAAGTCGGTGAAGGAGGCTAGCAGAACCCCGGGGCCCGTGGGGTAGCTAGTACTCTCCTAACACTAGTAGCTCTCCTCGGTACTACGTACACGAGGGCCAACAAGTCGGTATAGAGCGGCCAATCCTAACCCCGGGTCCCTGGGGTGGCTGGCCCCACTCTGCACTAAACAGGTACAGGTACTTCCCTTGGTACTGCGTACCCAAGAGACAGTACAAACTACATCTCAGCTCCATTCCTTTTTCTTTCCAGGAGTTCCACTCCTAATTCCCCGTAGGGTTCTAGCTCTTTATCTCAGAACATTATATGTTTCACTTTCCAGTTTCACGTTCTCACAATCCATGATCTCAATCATGTTCCTTTATTCATAACAGGCAGCTGTTAATTCAATTTACAGGCAGCTTTATATTCCCTTCCATTTTTTCCAAGACTGCAGTATTATACATTCCACTAGTTTTTCCATCCTAGGGTTCATGCCACATCCTAGGATCTAGCTTACAACTAGTTTCCAGCCCTAGGATTCATGCATCACCTAGGAGCTATCATTCCATACATTTCTCATTCCTAGGATTCATGCAATGTCCTAGATTCTAGTTATGGTTCCATACTTTAACAGATTTTAATAATAAACTTAAGCCACTCTACCAGGTACAACGGGAGTAATGGGGGTGTGATCGGGAATCCCGCGTGCCTCCGCGACTCCCAAGACTGCAACTGAACGAGGTCCTATCACAAGGATCAAACACAAGGAGTGTCTCAAAACAGTGTATAGTTACTGTAGACGGGTAGAGGAATTAATTCTAAAAAGAACGCAACTCGAATCGCGGAAAACGGAGCCCGAACGGGCCCTAATCGGGTCGAAAAAGACGATACTGTGCAAAATCAGACGTCTGGAACTTCTTCCAGACGTCTTAAACAGTGGATCAGAGAATTACTTGTTCAGTGTGGTTTCCCAGACGTCCAGAAGTCTGCGGGGACGTTTGTCCTAGCTCCCAGACGTCCGATGGTCACCCCGGACGTCTGGAGGTCACTCCCGCCGTCTGGTACAACTTCCAGACGTCTGATTCGCAAAGGACGGCGAATCAGCGAACCTGCGCACAGCCAACTCCCTCCCTTAGTACGGTCGGTCGACAGGAAGGAAGAAGAAAGCGGAATACACACCTTTCAGACGTCGGTATGAGCTACCAGAATTCATCCTCGCCGTTTGCCTATCAACCCAGACGTCTGATTCTGGATATTTTTCCAGAATCAGGGCGCGACCCGGACTTTGCTCGCGACGTCGCCTGCGTCGCACCTCGCGCTCCTGATGCTCAGACTGTAGCAGGTCCCTCTCCGCGTCGTTCCGCGCCCCCTGCGCCCTACGCCGACCGGCCAAGCCGCTTCGGCGAGCTCGCCCTCACGGCAGAGCTCCGCCCTCGCACGCCGCGCCTCCTCCGCGCTCACTGCGGCCGCTGCTGCAGCCCTCGCGCTCGCTCGCTCTCGTGCACAGGAAGGAGAAGAAGAAGGAGACGGTGGAGACGGGAGGGGAGGCGTGGCCCTTTTAAGGCCGCGCGGAGAGGAGAGAGAGAAGGCGCGGCAGGCGTCTGCAGCCGCAGAAGAAAAAGAGGGAATAACGAATATGCGGTTTGCGCGCGCAGGCGCGCAGACGACTCGCGGGTGTGGACGATAATGGTTTTTCAGACGTCTGTAAACCATCCCAGACGTCTGGCAAGACGTCTGGATGTGATCCCAGACGTCTGGTCAGACGTCTGGGCCACCTCCCAGATGTCTTAAAATACGTCCGGGGCACGCGTTCGTAACAATATAACAAACTCAAAGGAAGTTTCGTCCCCGAAACTTGCACCAACTAGGGTCTGGGAAAAGACGTCCAAATAACCATAACAAACTTAAAGAGGACCGAACCCGGTCCGAAAAGACGTACCCGCGAAAAGCTCTGGGTACCGCTCCCGCATTGCCGTCTCAGGCTCCTAGGTAGCCTCCTCGTATCGCTGGCTCCTCCACAAAACCTTTACCAGGGGTACTTGCTTTCATCTCAAATTGCGGACGGCTCGGTCTAGGATCTGCACTGGCCGCTCGGGGTAGGTCAGGTCGTCGCTCACCTCGACGCTCTCGTGACTCAGTACGTGACTGGAATCGGCTACGTACTTCCTGAGGTTGGATACGTGGAACACGTCGTGCACACCAGAAAGCTGCAGGGGAAGGGCAAGTCTGTAAGCAACGGGTCCAACCCGCTCCAGGACCTCAAAGGGCCCCACGAACCTCGGCGCGAGCTTCCCTCTCACCCCAAACCGCTGTAATCCCTTCATGGGCAAAACACGAAGGAAGACGTGGTCCCCAACCTCGAACTGTACCTCTCTACGTCTGCGATCCGCGTAGCTCTTTTGTCTGCTCCTGACAGTGCGGAGTCATCTGTGGATTTGCTCAACTACCTCCTGACTCTGCCGGATCAACCTGGGGCCAACCTCCCACTTGGTCCCCACCTCAACCCAACTCAAGGGTGCCGTACACCTCCGTCCGTACAAAGCCTCGTAGGGAGCCATGCCGATGCTCGAGTGATAATTGTTGTTGTATGCAAACTCTGCTAGGGGCAGGTGCTCCTCCCAAGAGCCCCTCCAGTCCAGTACACAGGCACGCAACAGGTCCTTAAGTGTCTGTATCGTGCGCTCAGACTGTCCGTCCGTCTGGGGGTGGTAAGCCGTGCTAAACCTCAACCTCGTCCCCAAGGCCTGCTGAAACTCATCCCAAAATTGGGACGTAAAGTGGGTATCCCGGTCGGATACGATCTCCCGCGGAACTCCGTGTAGTCGCACCACATCACGGATATACCTCTCTGCCAACTGTGCTGGTCCCAAAGTGACTCGGATCGGCAAGAATCGCACCGTCTTCGTCAATCTATCCACTATTACCCAGACTGTGTCGTGTCCCCGCTGGGTAACAGGTAAGCCCACCACCAAGTCCATGGTGATGCTCTCCCACTTCCACTCTGGCACTGGAAGCGGCTGAAGCGGCCCTGCAGGCCTCTGATGCTCGGCTTTCACCTGCTGGCACACTAGGCACTGCTGCATGAACTCACCCACATCCCGCTTCATCCCTCTCCACCAAAACTCGCGCCTCAAGTCATGGTACATTTTCGTGTTTCTGGGATGTATGGTGAATCTGGAACCGTGTGCCTCAGTCAGGAGCTCTCTCAACAGCTCCTCGTCTCTGGGAACGCACAACCGTCCCCTCAAGCGTAACACCTGGTCTGTGAAAGAGAAGTCCCCTGGGTCCCCTGATAGTACTCTGTCGCGCAAAGACTGCAAGTACGGATCAGCCATCTGTCCTGTGATGATACGGTCTATCAGCTCTGGCCTGGTCTGCCGTGTCACCGTCACTGCCCCACAGTATCCTCGTAACTCTAGAGGTCGCCAACTGCCCACCTCCTCCAAAAGGCTCCAACTCTGTAACTGTAGACTGGCCAAGCGTGCGGGCGCCTTACGGCTCAAGGCGTCAGCCACCACGTTGGCCTTTCCCGGGTGGTAGGAGATGCTGCAATCGTAGTCCTTCAGGAGCTCCAACCAACGTCTCTGTCTCATGTTGAGCTCCTTCTGGTCAAAAAGATATCTGAGGCTCTTGTGATCTGTAAAAATCTCGAAGGTCTCACCGTACAAGTAGTGCCTCCAGGTCTTCAGCGCGAAGACAACAGCTGCCAACTCTAGGTCGTGGGTAGGGTAGGTATGCTCATGGGGCTTCAGTTGCCGCGAAGCGTAAGCGACAACATGACCCCTCTGCATGGGCACACCTCCGAACCCCTGCAAGGAAGCGTCCGTGTACACAACGAACCCGCCACTACTGTCAGGGATGCTGAGCACGGGAGCCGAGGTCAACCTCTCCTTCAGCTCCAGAAAACACGCCTCACAGGCGTCTGTCCAAGCAAAAGGCACGTCCTTCCGGGTCAACTATGTCATAGGACGCGCAATCTGTGAAAATCCCCTGATGAACTGTCTGTAGTAACCTGCTAGTCCCAGGAAACTGCGAATCTTAGTGATTAAACGCGGTCTCTCCCACCTGAGCACTGCCTCGACCTTGGCGGGGTCCACCGCCAGGCCGTCACCAGATATCACATGACCCAAGAAGGTCACCTCCCTCAACCAGAACTCGCACTTGCTGTATTTGGCGTACAGCCTGCGCCGTCTCAGAGTGTCCAGAACCATCCGCAAGTGCT
Source organism: Thalassia testudinum (assembly GCA_037157565.1). NCBI lineage: Eukaryota > Viridiplantae > Streptophyta > Magnoliopsida > Alismatales > Hydrocharitaceae > Thalassia > Thalassia testudinum. The sequence continues at coordinate 50,295,909 of JAZHRO010000018.1, read as the reverse complement.
GTCCGTGCTGCGTTCGATCTCTAGAATAGATGAGCACATCATCTATGAAAACCACCACGAACAGATCCAAGTATGGTCTAAACACCTTGTTCATCAAGTCCATGAAAGCAGCGGGGGCATTGGTCAGCCCAAACGGCATGACCAAAAACTCGTAGTGTCCGTACCGGGTGCGGAAAGCTGTCTTGGAGACGTCGGTCTCCCTGATCCTCAACTGGTGGTATCCAGACCTCAAGTCTATCTTGGAAAACACCGTGGCACCCCACAATTGGTCAAACAAATCGTCGATCCTCGGCAGCGGATATCTGTTCTTGATGGTGACCCTATTCAGCTGTCGGTAGTCCACACAAAGGCGTAGGGTCCCATCCTTCTTCTTCACAAACAGTACCGGGGCTCCCTAGGGAGACGCACTGGGCCTCACGAAACCTTTCTCCAAAAGGTCCTGCAACTGGGACTTGAGCTCTCGCAGCTCAAACGGTGCCATCCTGTATGGCGCGGTGGAGATGGGGCTGGTCCCTGGTACTAGTGAGATCTCAAACTCGATCTCATGCTCGGGCGGTAGTCCTGGTAACTCGTCTGGAAACACGTCGGGGAACTCTCTGATAACCGGGATGCTCTGGAAGTCTACCACAGGGCTGGGCTCTGCCACCACACAGGCTAGGAAGCCCTCACACCCCTGGCTCAAAAGTCTCGCCGCCCGAAGTGCCGAAATGCACCTGAAACCTCCGTCCACTGGCTGCCCGTGAAACTCGAAAGAAGGCAACTCCGGAATGGAGAAGACAATCTTCCTCTCAAAACAATCTACCAAGGTGTGGTAAGCGGACAGCCAATCCATCCCCAGAATCACTCCAAAGTCCTCCATCTGTATCATAATCAGGTCAGCTGGCAGGCTATGTCCCCCGATGCTGACCTCGCAACCCGTGTACACCTCCTCAGCTACAAACAGCTGACCACTCGGACCTCTAATTACGAACGGATTCTCTAATAGTGTATAATCCCGGTCCAAACTAACTACGAAACTGGCTGCGACAAACGAGTACGTAGCGCTGGAATCGAAAAGCGTGTAAACGAGTCTGCCAGAAACTGAAACCATACCTGCTACCACGGATCCCGATGCTCTGGTGTCCCTGTGTGTTAGGGCGTTGATACGCCCCTCAGCTCTAGGTGCGGACGAAGCAGCCACACTCTGCGTCGGACGGGTAGGTGCTGGCTGGTACCCTCCTCGCGACTGCTGTCCTCCTCCCCGTGCCTGGGAACCGCGGCCTCCTGCGTGCCCTCCAGTGCTCTGCACGGGAAGTATCTGCTGACCTCCTGCCCTAGATGGGCAGTCCCTCCTGACGTGGCCCGGCTGGCCACACTGGTAGCAGAGGGGAACCCGACTCCCGCCCTCAGTGAGTCCCTGCTGTCGGCTAGGCGGGGGTCCGGTGCTGGCGAGTGGCCCCTGTCGAGGGCCCCCAAAGGCCACTGATGGCCCTGCACAACGTGACGGCTCTCCTGCGGACGCCACGTGTCTCCGTTCTCGCCGGCCCTGTGAGAAGTCTGGCTGAAAGGGCCTCTTCCGCCCGCCGTCGGTCTCTCGCGCGGACGGGTTGGTCTCCTCGTAAGTCATAGCTGCCTCTACCACCCTCAAAAACGTCGGCAGCTTCAGGGGTTTGACATACCCCCGGATCGCAGGCCGGAGCCCCTCGGTGAACCTCCAAAGGCGCTCCTCCTCAGTGGCTACCGCTGTCGCTCCAAAGCGGGACAGCTCCAAGAAACGCGTGCGGTACGCGCTCACAGTCATCGTCCCTTGGCGGAGAGTGTGGAACTCCCACCTCCTCTGGTCCTGCCACGTCTCGGGAAAGTACTGCTCGTAGAAGAGGGTGACGAACTGGTCCCACGTCGGCTTGTCCCTCTCCTGTCCCCGGACCACCCTCCACCACCAGTGTGCCGCACTCTCCAGCTGGTACGTGGCAAAGGCCACGCGGCACTCCACCGGGGGGCGAAGGGTGTCGAAGATCTTCTCCAGCTGCTCAAGCCAGTCCTCTGCCTCGGTCGGGTCCTCATCCCCCTTGAAGGAGGGGGGCTTCAGCTTCCGGAACTGTCCGAAAAGCTCGAAGTGGCGCTGTAGGGGAGGTGCTGGTGCACCTCCAGGCGAAGGTGCCTGGTGTACAGAAGTGTCGGAGGAAGGTGGGGGTGGCAGGGGCCCATCCCCTCCCTCGTGTCCAGCGCCGTGTCCGTCGCGTGGTCCCACAGAGGACTCCCCCTCTGCAACCCCAGGAGGAGGTGCTCGGGGCGGTGGGTGGAGCTCCTCTCGTACAATATCCCGTATCAGTCTGGCGAGGTCCTGGGCCTGGATGCCAGGGAGTGGTGGCTGGTCCACCGAGACATCAACGACAGCACGTCTACCTCGCCGACCTCACCCTCGGCCGCGCCCGCGGCCAGTCTCGCCAGTCCCACGACGAGGCATCTCCTGCAAGGAGACGCGAAACAAAACGGAAACGTCAAAACAGACAGTACCTAACAAAACTTCTAAGAGCTCATGTCAAGAGATATGTTGTGGTGGCTACTCTAGATATAAACATGTGAATTGGTTATTTTCCAGTCAGTTGATTCACTTCTCGGGACGACCTTGCTCTGATACCATCTTGTAACGACCCGGTTCCAGAGTCCCTACGAGACACGAGAACCGGACCGATTCGACTAATCCCAAGACCAAGTCATCCAACGAGGAAGTAACAAAAGACAGTAAAATAAACCACATTCAGCATGAATATAACTAACAGTAAGAAAGTACAGCAGTAAGGAAAGAAACTACTACAGTAGGTACCACCACAACAGTAGAACAACATTTATCGTATAACAAGAACTGCAGGTAAAGAAGGTACAGCGGAAACAAAAACTACTCACTAGAACAGAAACAAAAGAGGTACAAAAGACTGTGGTAACTCTACTGGACGCTACTCGGCCCAGCGTCCTCTGCAGCCGCCGACCCTGGCTGCTCAACACCTGGTCCTGAAAAAGGTAACGAGTGTAACACGTCAGCAAAATGCTGAGTAGAGTGGCAAACTAACTAAAGGCAACAGTAGAGTGTACAGTAGCTGTTATGTTCTATTACTTCCTTTATTCACATCTTTCAATTTTTCTCACTATTTCATTTATTTCTCAGATCCTTTACTTGATCTTGAATGTCCTCGTGGGAACGATCTTGATTGCAGTCTTTTCCAAAAGTAGAAGTAGCACGTGGTGCTCTCCTGGCCGGGAGAGTCCCCCGTGGTGATCCTACCCTCAGTCAACCACCCCAAGGTCACTGACAGACGTAACGGTGACTACGGCACGCGCGATAAACGCACAGGTAGCTAGCCCGCACTGGCACGCGGTCAGTCGTTTTCGTTAACGGGTGCGCCCAAAGCACAGCACGGAAATTTTTCCAGAATCAGGGCGCGACCCGGACTCTGCTCGCGACGCCGCCCGCGTCACACCTCGCGCTCCTGCTGCTCAGACTGCAGCAGGTCCCTCTCCGCGTCGTTCCGCGCCCCCTGCGCCCTCCGCCGGCCGGCCAAGCCGCTCCGGCGAGCTCGCCCTCACGGCAGAGCTCCGCCCTCGCACGCCGCGCCTCCTCCGCGCTCACTGCGGCCGCCGCTGCAGCCCTCGCGCTCGCTCGCTCTCGTGCACAGGAAGGAGAAGAAGAAGGAGACGGTGGAGACTGGAGGGGAGGCGTGGCCCTTTTAAGGCCGCGCGGAGAGGTGAGAGAGAAGGCGCGGCAGGCGTCTGCAGCTGCAGAAGAAAAAGAGGGAATAACGAATATGCGGTCTGCGCGCGCAGGCGCGCAGACGACTCGCGGGTGTGGACGATAACGATTTTTCAGACGTCTGTAAACCATCCCAGACGTCTGGCAAGACGTCTGGATGTGATCCCAGACGTCTGGTCAGACGTCTGGGCCACCTCCCAGACGTCTTATAATACGTCCGGGGCACGCGTTCGTAACAATGCCATACCCTAGGATCTATCATACAATCTAGTTTTCAAGCCCTGGGATTCATGCAACACCCTAGGATCTATCATTTATTCTAGTTTCTCATTCCTAGGATTCATGCAATGTCCTAGATGCTATTTGTGGTTCCATAATTTAACAGATTATACCAATAAACTTAAAAGGCACTCTACCGGTTACAACAGGCGTACTGGGGGCGTTGTCGGGAATCCCGTGTACCTCTGCAATCCCCGAGACTGCAACGGAACGGGGTCCTATCACAAGGATCAAACACAAGAAGTTTCTCAAAATAGTATATAACTACTGTAGACGGCTGCTGCTCCCCCCGCCGGCTGGCTCTAGCAGCCCCGGCAAGCTCGCCCTCCGGCCGAGCGCCTCCTCCCTCGCGCAGCACCTCCTCCCACGCTCACCACGGCTGTCGCTGCCGCCGCTCACTCGCGCTCGCTCTCGTGCACCGGCTGGAAGGAGAAGAGGAAGGGGGCGAATGTGATGAGAGTGAGGTAGAGGGCGTGGCGTTTTAAAGCCGTGCGGGGAGGAGAGAGAGCGGACAGAGGGCGCAGCCTGCGACCGCAGGAGAGAGGGAAAAAGAGAGGAGGGTGCGTTCGCAGGTCTGCGCGCTCAGGCGCGCAGACGAAACCGCACGTGTTGAAAAAAAACTGAATCCAGACGTCTGGGCCACCTCCCAGACGTCTTAAAAGACGTCTGAAGCCGCACATTCATAACATCAACCCCTTCTCTTCACGAGAAGGATTTTGTCCCTCGAAGGAGACGGGAATTCGCAAGGCGAATACCCAACTAAATAATAAAGATAAACGAACAATAATCCTATAGAGCCAACAAAGTAATTTTAAACCTAGCTTCTATAGGAATTAGGAAACTCCCCTTTGAAAGGAATGCGTCGGCGACGCGGATGCGTGAACAACACAACGGCGCTACGTCGCTCTTGTGAACTACGGCGGGAGAGCGGGTACGAAAAGCTTGATGCTCTCAAGATGAAGATTAGAGCTTGGAGAGCAAGAGAGTCTTTTTGGACACAAAAGAGTGTGAAAGTGTGTAGCTAGGTGTGTCTTGGTGTCTCTTGGTGTGTGTTGGTGTGTAAAGGCTCCCCTCTATTTATAGAGGCCTTAGGAAGGCTTTGGAAGGCTTAGAAAAGCTTCCATAGCCGTTGGGTACAAAGCCCAAGTGAATCAGCCCGAAATCAGGAACAATCATTGCACTGACAGGCTTATCAGACGTCTAATTCTGGCATCAGACGTCTGGAAGACCACTTTAAGACGTCTGATTTCAAGGTCATACATCTGATTTCGGGCGGGTTCCTTCCTGAGTTGAATCAGATCTAAACAGGGTTCTTGTGCAAGTCCATCAGACGACATGCAGGACGTCTGGCACTATGTCTAGACGTCTGGAAACCTACTTTTTCGTGGGAATGGTGATGAGAACCTCATCATGAGCCATAACTAGCTCATTTTGACCTAATACAGAGAATAAAAGCTCCTATAAAACTCAAAGAAAGGCTTAACTCAGAGAATTCTGAGTTTAAGGAGAAAACAAGTCATGAGGGGTAAAAATGCAATTTTACCAGCACAATCTACAAACAGGGTAATTCAGGGTCCCAACAGAGGTCAAACAAACTAAATAAGAAGGAAAGTGGGATGATCTGATCCAATAAGGGCTACAGCAATTCCAAGGAACTAAATGATAATCTGTAACCCTAAAACAAACCCACTTCAATTCACGAGGTTCGAGGTAAATTAAAAATAGAATAAACCCTCTAAAATTCATATAAAAATAATCTCTAGGGTTTAGAACCTTGAATTTGGCCTTAGGAACCCATTTTGACCTACATTGAGAACCATGCCCAATTAACAACTTAATTTGGGTTTTTGCATAAATTGATCGGTCAAACAAGGTTCAATCTAGAAATAAAATTCACCATCAGAATCCTTAGGTCCTAATTAGTCATGTATAAAAAGTTGAGCCTAAGAAGAAACCTTCTTGACCAACTTTACACTTTGGTCCTCATATATTTACTTTTTGGCCCTCAACTTTTGAACCCTAACATTTTGGCCCCTAACTCTCCTTCGTTCTTTGCGTACAGGTCCCTCCTGCAAAACCTGACCAGCACCATGCTCCGACGACCTTGTGCAGAGCATGGCGCCGCGTAAGGTGAGGGGGAGGGCCTGCCAGGTCAAATGGGGGTGCCCTACGTCGTCAGCCACCGCAGGAGCACCCCCCTGAGTGCTGCGACCACCCATACCGCCCGTGCGAACGCACGGACGGTATGGGTATCCTTCCTCCGGCGTCCTCTTGCAAGGGAGACACGTCGTCTCCCTCCTCCCTCCTTTCTGGTTCTGCCCCTATAAATACCCCCGTCGCTCCGCCGTTCTTCCCAGCTCGGATCTGACGGAGATACCCCCTCACTTTCCTCTCTTCCCACTCCGGCAGAAGCCCTCCAGCTCCGGCGGTTTCTCCTCCTCCTCCTCCTCGTCACTCTGCTGCAATACCAACAGCAGAGCCACCCCCTGATCTACCTCCGCGTCGCGCAATACCAGCGCGCGCTGCCTCTGCCCCGTCGTCGCCGCCGTCCTCCCCCACTGGGCATTTCTTCTCCAGCTCCGGTAGGTACGAGCCGGCAGCCTCTTCGTCCCCTTTGTCACTTTAGCTAGGATAGAATTAGTCTTCTCTATCCCCTTTTTCTTTTCCCCCTGCTATTTTTATCTAATTACCCCTCAACCGCGCCTAATCACCCTCACCTTCTCCACCTTCGGCCACACTCCGGCGACCTGCTCCCATCACTCCAGCAACCCACACGGCTCGCCAACCACCGCAGAACCTTCGCCTCCTCACCCTAATCATCCTTCGCCCTTCCACTTCCCCCGAATCGCCCTCTGTGTAACGAACGCATGCCCCAGACGTCTTTTAAGACGTCTGGGATCACATCCAGACGTCTGACCAGAAGTCTGGGATCGTTTCCAGACGTCTGGAAATCCGTTAATTTCGACACGCGCGGGTCGTCTGCGTGCCTGAGCGCACAGACCGGATACTCACTTATTCGTTATTCCCTGCGGCTGCAGACGCCTGCCACGTCCTCTCTCTCCTCTTCGCGCGACCTTAAAGGGCCACGTGCTCCCTCCCGTCGTCTCCACCCCTTCCTCTTCTCCTTCCTGTGCGCGAGAGCGAGCGAGCGCGAGGTTGCTGCGGCGGCGACGGCCGCAGTGAGCGCGGAGGGGGTGCTGCGTGCGAGAGCGGAGCTCTGCCGTGAGGGCGAGCTCGCTGGGGCTACTAGGGCCGGCCGATGGAGGGTGCAGGGGGCGCGGAACGGCGTAGGAGGGACTGCTGCGGTCTGAGCAGCAGGCACGCGAGGTGCGACGCGGGCGGCGTCGCGAGCGGAGGTCGGGTGGTGCCCTGATTCTGGAAAATTTCCAGAATCAGACGTCTGTGTTTATAGCCAGACGGCGAGGGCGACGTCTGGAAGACCTTCCAGACGTCTTAAAGGTGAGTTTTCCGTCTTCTTCTTCCTTCCTGTCGACTAACCGTACTGAGGGAGGGAGATGGGTGTGCGCAGGCTCGGTGATTCGCCATCCAACGCGAATCAGACGTCTGTCTGTTGTACCAGATGGCGGGAGTGACCTCCAGACGTCCGGGGTGACCATCGGACGTCTGGGAGCTAGGCCAGATGTCCCCGCAGACTTCCGGACGTCTGGGAAACAACGCTGAACAGGTAATTCTCTGATCCACTTTTTAAGACGTCTGGAAGAAGTTCCAGATGTCTGATTTTGCACAGTGTCGTCGTTTTTGACCCATTTAGGGCCCGTTCGGGTTCCGTTTTCCGCGATTCGAGTTGCGTTCTTTTCAGAATTAATTCCTCTACCCGTCTACAGTAGCTATACACTGTTTTGAGACACTCCTTGTGTTTGATCCTTGTGATAGGACCCCGTTCTGTTGCAGTCTCGGGGGTCGCGGAGGCACGCGGGATTCCCGACCATGCCCCCATTTCTCCCGTTGTACCTGGTAGAGTGGCTTTAAGTTATTAATAAAATCTATTAAATTATGGGACCATAAATAGAACCTAGGACATTGCATGAATCCTAGGAATGAGAAATAGATGGAATAATAGCTCCTAGGTGTTGCATGAATCCTAGGGTTGGAAAACTAGATTGTATGATAGATCCTAGGATATGGCATGAATCCTAGGATGGGAAAACTAGTGGAATGTATAATACTGCAGTCTTGGAAAATGGAAAGAGATATAAAGCTGCCTGTAATTTGAATTAACAGCTGCCTGTTGTGAATAAATAACGTGGTTGAGGACATGGATTGTAAGAATGTGAAACTGGAAAGTGAAACCTGGATGTTTGAGTAAAAAGGATGGAACCCTACGGGGAAGTAGGAGTAGAACTCCTGGAAAGTGAATGGAATAGTATTGGGGAAGTGAGCTGGCCCTTGAGTATGGAGTACCAAGGAGAGCGACTGTCCCCCTGTTTAGTGCAGAGCGGAGCCAGCCGCCCCAGGGACCCGGGGTTAGGACTGGCCACTCTGTACCGACTTGCTGGCTCTCGCGTACGTAGTACCGAGGAGAGCTACTAGTGTAGAGAGGTACTAGCTACCCCACGGGCCCCGGGGTTCTGCTAGCCTCCCACACCGACTTGTTAGGCTCGCTGGGGCAAACCAGGGTAGTCAGGCGAGGGTGCGCGGACTGTGGAGGGGCAAGGCCCCGGTTGGTTACTGTGGAGGGGTTGGACCCCTGTTACTGAGAGGGCTCTGCCCTGGACTGGTTCCGTGCTGTACTTTGGGTGCACCCGTTAACGGAAATGACTGACCGCGTGCCAGTACGGGTTAGCTACCTGTGCGTTTATTGCGCGTGCCGTAGTCACCGTTACGTCTGTCAGTGACCTTGGGGTGGTTGACTGAGGGTAGGATCACCACGGGGGACTCTCCCGGCCAGGAGAGCACCACGTGCTACTTCTACTTTTTGGAAAAGACTGCAATCAAGATCGTTCCCACGAGGAACATTCGAGATCAAGAAAAAGATCTGAAGAATAAATGAAATAGTGAGACATTTGAAAGATGTGAATAAAGAAAGTAATCGAACATAACAGCTACTGTACACTCTACTATTGCTTTTAGTTTTAGTTGACACTCTACTCAGCGTTTTGCTGACGTGTTACACTCGTTACCTTTTTCAGGACCAGGTGTTGAGCAGCCAGGGTCAGCGGCTGCAGAGGACGCTGGGCCGAGTAGGGTCCAGTAGAGTTACCACTGTCTTTTGTACCTCTTTGCTTCCGTTATAGTGAGTAGTTCTTGTTTCCATTGTACTTTTCTTTACCTGCAATTCATGTTATATGATAAATGTTGTTCTACTGTTGTGGTGGTATATACTATAGTAGTTTCTTTCCTTACTGCTGTACTTTCTTACTGTTAGTTATATTCATGCTGAATGTGGTTTATTTTACTGCTCTTTTGGTTACTTCCTCGTTGGACGACTGGGTCTTGAGAATAGTCAAGTCGGTCCGGTTCTCGTGTCTTGTAGGGACTCGAGAATCGGGTCGTTACAAGATGGTATCAGAGCAAGGTCGTCCCGAGAAGTGAATCAACTGACTGGAAAATAACCATTTCACATGTCTATAACTAGAGTAGCCACCACAACATATCTCTTGACATGAGCACTTAGACGTTTTCATTAGGTACTGTTCCGTACTGACGTATTTCGTTGTTTCGCGTCTCCTTGTAGGAGATGCCTCGTCGTGGAACTAGGAGGGTGGGCCGCGGGCGCGGCCGAGGTCGGGGCCCGAGGGACAGATGTGTCGGGCTTGGAGTACATACTACCCCTCCTCTTCTCCTGAGCATACCGTCTCCGGACCTCGTCCAACTAATTCGAGAGGTGGTTCGTGAAGAATTTCAGCTTCCATCCACATCGCCACCCCCTCCTCCCCCTTCTGAGCGTACGACAGGGGAGTTGGTGGTGGAACGAGATTTCCGCCGTCACACTAGGCGTGTTAGGAGAACTCAAAGGAGACACGTGGCATCCGCAGGAGAGCCGTCACGTTTTGCAGGGCCATCAGTGGCCTTTGGGGGTCCTCGACAGGGGCCAGTCGCCAGCACCGGACGCTCGCCTAGCCGACAGCAGGGACCCATTGAGGGCGGGAGTCGGGTTCCCCTCTGCTACCAATGTGGCCAGCCGGGCCACGTCAGGAGGGACTGCACATCTAGGGCAGGGGGTCAGTAGATACTCCTCGCGTAGAGCGCTGGAGGGCACGCAGGAGGCCGTGGTTCCCAGGCGCGAGGAGGAGGACAGAAGTCGCGAGGAGGGTACCGGCCAGCACCTACCCGTCCGACGCAGAGTGTGGCTGCTTCGTCCGCACCTAGAGCTGAGAGGCGTATCAACGCCCTCACACACAGGGACGGCAGAGCTTCGGGATCGGTGGTAGCAGGTATGGTTTCAGTTTCTGGCAGACTCGTTTACACGCTTTTCGATTCCGGCGCTACGCACTCGTTTGTCGCAGCCAGTTTCGCAGTTAGTTTGGACCAGGATTATACACTGTTAGAGAATCCGTTCGTAATCAGAGGTCCGAGTGGTCAGCTGTTTGTAGCTGAGGAGGTGTACACGGATTGCGAGGTCAGCGTCGCGGGACATAGCCTGCCAGCTAACCTGATTATGATACAGATGGAGGACTTTGGAGTGATTCTGGGGATGGATTGGCTGTCCGCTTACCACGCCTTGCTGGACTGTTTTGAGAGGAAGATCGTCTTCTCCGTTCCGGAGTTGCCTTCTTTCGAGTTTCACGGACAGCCAGTGGACGGAGGTTTCAGGTGCATTTCGGCACTTCGGGCGGCGAGACTTTTGAGCCAGGGGTGTGAGGGCTTCCTAGCTTGTGTGGTGGCAGAGCCCATCCCCATGGCAGACTTCCAGAGCATCCCGGTGGTCAGAGAGTACCTTGACGTGTTTCCAGACGAGTTACCAGGACTACCGCCCGAGCGTGAGATCGAGTTTGAGATCTCACTAGTACCAGGGACTAGCCCCATCTCCACCGCGCCATACAGGATGGCACCGCTTGAGCTGCGAGAGCTCAAGTCTCAGTTGCAGGACCCTCTGGAGAAAGGTTTCGTGAGGCCCAGTGCGTCTCCCTGGGGAGCCCCGGTACTGTTTGTGAAGAAGAAGGATGGGACCCTACGTCTTTGTGTGGACTACCGACAGCTGAACAGGGTCACCATCAAGAATAGACATCCGCTGCTGAGGATCGACGATTTGTTTGACCAGTTGCGGGGTGCCACGGTGTTTTCCAAGATAGACTTGAGGTCTGGATACCACCAGTTGAGGATTAGGGAGACCGACGTCTCCAAGACAGCTTTTCGCACCCGGTACAGACACTACGAGTTTTTGGTCATGCCGTTTGGGCTGACCAATGCCCCCGCTGCTTTCATGGACCTGATGAACCAGGTGTTTAGACCGTACTTGGACCAGTTCATGGTGGTTTTCATAGATGATGTACTCATCTATTCTAGAGATCGGACGCAGCACGGACAGCACTTGCGGATGGTTTTGGACACTCTGAGGCGACGCAGGCTGTACGCCAAATACAAGTGCGAGTTCTGGTTGAGGGAGGTGACCTTCTTGGGTCATGTGATCTCTGGAGACAGCCTGGCGGTGGACCCAGCCAAGGTCGAGGCAGTGCTCAGGTGGGAGAGACCGCGTTCAGTCACTGAGATCCGTAGTTTCCTGGGACTAGTTGGCTACTACAGACGGTTCATCAGAGGATTTTCACAAATTGCGCGTCCTATGACACAGTTGACCCGGAAGGACATGCCTTTCGCTTGGACAGATGCCTGTGAGGCGTGTTTTCTGGAGCTGAAGGAGAGGTTGACCTCGGCTCCCGTGCTCACCATTCCTGACAGTAGTGGCGGGTTCGTTGTGTACACGGACGCTTCCTTGCAGGGGTTAGGAGGTGTGCTCATGCAGAGGGGTCACGTTGTCGCTTACGCTTCGTGGCAACTGAAGCCCCATGAGCATACCTACCCTACCCACGACCTAGAGTTGGCAGCTGTTGTCTTTGCGCTGAAGACCTGGAGGCACTACTTGTACGGTGAGACCTTTGAGATTTTTACAGATCACAAGAGCCTCAGGTATCTTTTTGACCAGAAGGAGCTCAACATGAGACAGAGACGTTGGTTGGAGCTCCTGAAGGACTATGACTGCAGCATCTCCTACCACCCGAGAAAGGCCAATGTGGTGGCTGACGCCTTGAGCCGTAAGGCGCCCGCACGCTTGGCCAGTCTACAGTTACAGAGTTGGAGCCTTTTGGAGGAGGTGGGCAGTTGGCGACCTCTAGAGTTACGAGGGTACTGTGGGGCAGTGATAGTGACACGGCAGATTAGGCCAGAGCTGATGGACCGCATCATCACAGGATAGATGGCCGATCCGTACTTGCAGTCTTTGCGCGACAGAGTACTGTAAGGTGACCCTGGGGACTTCTCTTTCACAGACCAGGTGCTACGCTTGAAGGGACGGTTGTGCGTTCCTAGAGACGAGGAGCTGTTGAGAGAGCTCCTGACTGAGGCACACGTTTCCAGATTCACCATACATCCCGGAAACACGAAAATGTACCACGACTTGAGACGCGAGTTTTGGTGGAGAGGGATGAAGCGGGATGTGGGTGAGTTCGTGCAACAATGCTTAGTGTGCCAGCAGGTGAAAGCCGAGCATCAGAGGCCTGCAGGGCCGCTTCAGCCGCTTCCAGTGCCAGAGTGGAAGTGGGAGAGCATCACCATGGACTTGGTGGTGGGCTTACCTGTTACCTAGCGAGGACACGACGCAGTCTGGGTAATAGTGGATAGACTGACGAAGACGGCACGATTCTTGTCGATCCGAGTCACTTTGGGACCAGCACAGTTGGCAGAGAGGTATATCCGTGATGTGGTACGACTACACGGAGTTCCGCGGGAGATCGTATCCGACTGGGATACCTGCTTTACGTCCCAGTTTTGGGCTGAGTTTCAGCAGGCCTTGAGGACGAGGTTGAGGTTTAGCACGGCTTACCACCCCCAGACGGACGGACAGTCTGAGCGCACGATACAGACACTTGAGGACCTTTTGCGTGCCTGTGTACTGGACTGGAGGGGCTCTTGGGAGGAGCACCTGCCCCTGGCAGAGTTTGCATACAACAACAGTTATCACTCGAGCATCGGCATGGCTCCCTACGAGGCTCTGTACGGACGGAAGTGTACGGCACCCTTGAGTTGGGTTGAGGTGGGGACCAAGTGGGAGGTTGGCCCCAGGTTGATCCGGTAGAGTCAGGAGGTAGTTGAGCAGATCCACAGACGACTCCACACTGTCAGGAGCAGACAGAAGAGCTACGCGGATCGGAGATGTAGAGAGGTGCAGTTTGAGGTTGGGGACCACGTCTTCCTTCGTGTTTCGCCCATGAAGGGCTTACAGCGGTTTGGGGTGAGAGGGAAGCTCGCGTCGAGGTTCGTGGGGCCCTTTGAGGTCCTGGAGCGGGTTGGACCCGTTGCTTACAGACTTGCCCTTCCCCCGCAGCTTTCTGGTGTGCACGACGTATTCCACGTGTCCAACCTCAGGAAGTACGTAGCCGATTCCAGTCACGTACTGAGTCATGAGAGCGTCGAGGTGAGCGACCACCTGACCTACCCCGAGCGGCCAGTGCAGATTCTAGACCGAGCCGTCCGCAGTTTGAGATGAAAGCAAGTACCCCTGGTAAAGGTTTTGTGGAGGAGCCAGCGGTACGAGGAGGCTACCTGGGAGCCTGAGGCGGCAATGCGGGAGCGGTACCCGGAGTTTTTCGCGGGTACGTCTTTTCGGACAGGCTTCGGTCCTCTTTGAGTTTGTTATGGTTATTTGGATGTCTTTTCCCGCACCCTAGTTGGTGCAAGTTTCGGGGATGAAACTTCCTTTGAGTTTGTTATATTGTAATGAACGCGTGCCCCAGACGTCTTTTAAGATGTCTGGGAGGTGGCCCAGACGTCGGACCAGACGTCTGGGATCACATCCAGACGTCTGACCAGACGTCTGGGATCGTTTCCAGACGTATGGAAATCCGTTAATTTCGACACGCGCGGGTCGTCTGCGTGCCTGAGCGCGCAGACCGGATATTCGCTTATTCGTTATTCCCTGCGGCTGCAGACGCCTGCCGCGTCCTCTCTCTCCTCCTCGCACGGCCTTAAAGGGCCACGCGCTCCCTCCCGTCGTCTCCACCCCTTCCTCCTCTCCTTCCTGTGCGCGAGAGCGAGCGAGCACGAGGTTGCTGCGACGGCAACGGCCACAGTGAGCGCGGAGGGCGTGCTGCGTGCGAGAGCGGAGCTCTGCCGTGAGGGCGAGCTCGCTGGGGCTGCTAGGGCCGGCCGTCGGAGGGCGCAGGGGGCGCGAAACGGTGCAGGAGGGACTGCTGCGGTCTGAGCAGCAGGCACGCAAGGTGCGACGCGGGCGGCGTCGCGAGCGGAGGCCGGGTAGTGCCCTGATTTTGGAAAATTTCCAGAATCAGACGTCTGTGTTTATAGCCAGACGGCGAGGGCGACGTCTGGAAGACCTTCCAGACGTCTGAAAGGTGAGTTTTTCGTCTTCTTCTTCCTTCCTGTCGACTGACTGTACTGAGGGAGGGAGATGGGTGTGCGCAGGCTCGGTGATTCGCCATCCAACGCGAATCAGACGTCTGTCTGTTGTACCAAACGGCGGGAGTGACCTCCAGACGTCCGGGGTGACCATCGAACGTCTGGGAGCTAGGCCAGACGTCCCTGCAGACTTCTGGACGTCTGGGAAACCACGCTGAACAGGTAATTCTCTGATCCACTTTTTAAGACATCTGGAAGAAGTTCCAGACATCTGATTTTGCACAGTGTCGTCGTTTTCGACCCGTTTAGGGCCCATTCGGGTTCCGTTTTCCGCGATTCGAGTTGCGTTCTTTTCAGAATTAATTCCTCTACCCGTCTACAGTAGCTATACACTGTTTTGAGACACTCCTTGTGTTTGATCCTTGTGATAGGACCCCATTCTGTTGCAGTCTCGGGGGTCGCGGAGGCACGCGGGATTCCTGACCACGCCCCCATTTCTCCCGTTGTACCTGGTAGAGTGGCTTTAAGTTATTAATAAAATCTGTTAAATTATGGGACCATAAATAGAACCTAGGACATTGCATGAATCCTAGGAATGAGAAATAGATGGAATAATAGCTCCTAGGTGTTGCATGAATCCTAGGGTTGGAAAACTAGATTGTATGATAGATCCTAGGATATGGCATGAATCCTAGGATGGGAAAACTAGTGGAATGTATAATACTGCAGTCTTGGAAAATGGAAAGAGATATAAAGCTGCCTGTAATTTGAATTAACAGCTGCCTGTTGTGAATAAATAACGTGGTTGAGGACATGGATTGTAAGAATGTGAAACTGGAAAGTGAAACCTGGATGTTTGAGTAAAAAGGATGGAACCCTACGGGGAAGTAGGAGTAGAACTCCTGGAAAGTGAATGGAATAGTATTGGGGAAGTGAGCTGGCCCTTGAGTATGGAGTACCAAGGAGAGCGACTGTCCCCCTGTTTAGTGCAGAGCGGAGCCAGCCGCCCCAGGGACCCGGGGTTAGGACTGGCCACTCTGTACCGACTTGCTGGCTCTCGCGTATGTAGTACCGAGGAGAGCTACTAGTGTAGAGAGGTACTAGCTACCCCACGGGCCCCGGGGTTCTGCTAGCCTCCCACACCGACTTGTTAGGCTCGCTGGGGCAAACCAGGGTAGTCAGGCGAGGGTGCGCGGACTGTGGAGGGGCAAGGCCCCGGTTGGTTACTGTGGAGGGGTTGGACCCCTGTTACTGAGAGGGCTCTGCCCTGGACTGGTTCCGTGCTGTACTTTGGGTGCACCCGTTAACGGAAATGACTGACCGCGTGCCAGTACGGGTTAGCTACCTGTGCGTTTATTGCGCGTGCCGTAGTCACCGTTACGTCTGTCAGTGACCTTGGGGTGGTTGACTGAGGGTAGGATCACCACGGGGGACTCTCCCGGCCAGGAGAGCACCACGTGCTACTTCTACTTTTTGGAAAAGACTGCAATCAAGATCGTTCCCACGAGGAACATTCGAGATCAAGAAAAAGATCTGAAGAATAAATGAAATAGTGAGACATTTGAAAGATGTGAATAAAGAAAGTAATCGAACATAACAGCTACTGTACACTCTACTGTTGCTTTTAGTTTTAGTTGCCACTCTACTCAGCGTTTTACTGACGTGTTACACTCGTTACCTTTTTCAGGACCAGGTGTTGAGCAGCCAGGGTCAGCGGCTGCAGAGGACGCTGGGCCGAGTAGGGTCCAGTAGAGTTACCACTGTCTTTTGTACCTCTTTGTTTCCGTTATAGTGAGTAGTTCTTGTTTCCGCTGTACTTTTCTTTACCTGCAGTTCATGTTATATGATAAATGTTGTTCTACTGTTGTGGTTTTATATACTGTAGTAGTTTCTTTCCTTACTGCTGTACTTTCTTACTGTTAGTTATATTCATGCTGAATGTGGTTTATTTTACTGCACTTTTGGTTACTTCCTCGTTGGACGACTAGGTCTTGGGAATAGTTGAGTCAGTCCGGTTCTCGTGTCTCGTAGGGACTCGGGAATCGGGTCGTTACACTCTGCAACTCCACCGAACACACCCATTTCCCAACCCGTAGTTTGACCTAGGGCGGCCCTTAGGCTCCGCCCCGCCACCTGCAGACCCCCCGACCACCTTCGCCGTGTCATGACGAAGGTCCTCCGCATATCTGATTAGGCCGAGAGGCCGTGCTGTTGTGGACAGGTGTTGCGCCCCCCATCGCCATTGCTGAGCAGTGAAGCTCCTTCGGCCTGCTGCTCCAGGCGCGCCACGCCCAGATCAGGCTCCCAGGCTGCGCGGGGTATCTTCGCGAAGAGTCCTAGGTTGCAGCTGGGGCGAAGCCCTCGCGCGAAGCCTCGACTGCCCGCTGCTTCCTCCGCGCGGGCGTCCAATTGAGGTGGGACATTTAGTCCCACCTCGGAAACTCACCGAGGCAAGCAAGCGCTTAAAGGCCAAAAGTGCCTTAAGCTGTTTGCCTCAGATCACGGGGTGAGGTCCCCTTCACCCGCCCGATTACCCAGCCTCGTCCGCGCTCACGCCCCGCGGACCTGGCCCGACCCGACTAAGCCCGACCTGCACTCCTCGCCCATCACCGCACGCCGGTGGGCCTGGACCCCGGCACGACCTGCGTACCCGATTACCCGGTTGCTCTGGGAGAGCTTTCCAAAGAGCGAATTCTGAGAGAGAGAGACGCGGGGGGGAGGGTAGAGTAGGTTTTGCCCTCTGATGAAAACCTTGAAGTGTGCAGGCACAGATGAAGAAGAAGAAGAAGAGAACACAAAGCAGAAGAAGAAGGAAGCTAAGAGGTACACTGTAGCAGAATCAGTTTAAGTCGTCTGATTGCAAAATCAGACGACGTCTTGAAGGCAAGGAAGAAGAAGAAAAGAAGAAGCAGGACCGCGGCAAAGAAGAGGAAAGACAAGAAAGAAGAAAAAGAAGAAGAAGAAGATCTGAAGAAAAAGAAAGAAGAAGAGAAAACAAGGAAGAACAGAAGACAAAAGAAGAAGACCACGAGGAGATAGACAAAGAAGAAGAAGAGCACGAGAGGAAGATCTGAAGAACAGAAGAAGAAGAAGAGAAAACAAGGAAGAATAGAAGGCAGAAGAGAAGACCACGAGGAGATAGACAAAGAAGAAGAAACCAAGAGCCAAAGAGAAGAGAAGACAAAGAGGAAGAAAGAAGAGAAGAAGGAGAAGCCAAATTTTCATCTCTCTCTCTCTTTCTCTCTTTATTTTTGTAATAAGAAATACTGTACTTCTAGAATACGATTTACTCCCTGAGTTCAACCTCGGGAACTCTTTTATTTTCGAGTAATAAATTTTTAATTGTAACGGCAACCGTAGAGCCGTCTTATCCTATACTACAATGACTCTACTATAAGAGACGCGTCGCGGTTGTCCCCGTTAACAAATGGATTTGCAACGGCTAGAAAATCTCTGAGAAGAGATTTTCAGGTTAGTCGAGGCAAAACGGTCAATTATCAGACGTCTGGAAGGGCTCAAGGATGTCTGACAAGGCTCTAATAGTCATATCCTCGAGTGTTTGCTAAGAGAGCCAACGGTCCACTAATTGGACGTCTAGCAAAGTCATCAGACGTCTCCTAAGACGTCTAGTTTAAGGTCTGGATGTCTGATTTCATCAGACATAACTAACTTGTCCAGCCTAAATGTTATCAGACGTCTGAATCAACAGTCAGACGTCTTAAAACACTTTATCAGACGTCTGATTTGGGAATTAGACGTTTGGAAATGCTGTTTAAATCCTATATTGGTTTTCTAAGTTCTCTACAGAAAACCTAAGTATCCTAAGGTTGTGCCAGTGTTCCTAGGACTACTGTTAGGGTACTTTGAGGCTCTTTAACATAATGTTCTAAGGAAATAAAGAGCAAGAAAAAATAAAGACAAAAGTACATGAAAGGAATAAAATGGAATTCTATCCTATTCTTCTTGTCCTTCCATCTTCAATCTATCGCTCCTCGCGAATCCCCTTTGTTCTCCATCAAGCTCCTCCAATCCGTCCTGGATGCGAGCTCGAATTCCGTCTAAACACGTCTACATTTGCAATTGACCTGAAATCTAAGACTTCAAGTGCAAATGTTAAATAACATGTGTTTTGTTATCATCAAAACAAATGATCGTGGTGCTCTAGCACCAACAATCTCCCCCTTTTTGATGATGACAAAACCATAAATAAAAATGCAAAAAATCCTCCCCCTTTTTGACATTATCAAAAAGGTTTAATTGATTTCCTATAACTCCCCCTTAAAACATGCTCTTTTATAAATTTCTTTTAACAAAGGTAATGTCCTCCCCCTTTTTTTATTACAACAAGATAGCTATTATTTTTCTCCCCCTTTCTAAAGGAAATTTAGCACCTTATATCTCCCCCTTAAAAATTGACAATTAGCTTATAATTTTTTTGCTCCCCCTATCTAAATGCTTATGATAAAAAGATAAGGTAAATGGTTTTTACCTCACCTACCATGGCCAATAAAATGGCCCGAATGGTGGTGGTGGATGCCACATCGGATGGGGCTCCCATTTGTAGTTTGGAGGCCCGGGCATTGGCGCCGATCTCCAATCTGGTGGTCGACGTGCGGCGGGTCCATCATTTGTTCGCCGTCTCGTCGGTCTTCTCGTTCTCCTCCTTGGTCTACTCCTTGGTTCTCCCAACTCGAGTTGACCAGCCTTGAGCTTGTAGGTCCAGTCCTTCGTGTTGTTGTTATCCTTGAAACCTACAAAACAGGATTCTAATTCTTTTTTCGGTATCCAAGTGGGTTTGGATCTGGATTTGTTAGCGGGTCTCCTTGATGGAGATCCTTTCTCAATCTTAGGGCTATATAAATCATCTACTTTGTTGATTAGTTTGTTAGAGTTTTTCCTAAGGCATGTGATTTCTTTTTCTATAGTATGCATCTTAGTCTTTAAATCAGAAATTTCTATTTTTAGACTAACATTTTCCTCAATTAATTTATTATTTTCATTGATGAGGTTATGATTGTCTAATAATAGGTTATCATTTTTAGGACAAGCTTCTAGATCCTTAAGTTTTATTTCTAACCTATCATTTTCAGATTTAAGAAAGCTAAGATTCTTTTTTATGCTTTTATTTTCTATCTTAAGTGCTTTACTAACTTCAAAAAGTTCATTAAAAGCTTCTTGTAAGTCGTAACTTACCTCGTTGTCTGAGTCGCTTTCGCTTTCGCTGTCACTTCCTCTGGCTATGAAACCGAAGCAAGCGGTTTCTTCTTCTACAGACTTTTCTTCTTCTTCTTCCTCTGAGCTGGAATCGTCCCAAGTGGCTTGGAACGCTTTCTTCTTAGATCTCTTTTCCTTTTCCTTCTTCTTCTCCTTTTTGAGAAGAGGGCACTCTGGTCGTAGGTGCCCTTTCTCGTTGCAGTGGTAGCAACATCTTGGGCTTTCCTTCTTTTCCTTTTTCTCTTTCTTTAATTCCCTACAAAACTTGGAAAATTTTTTAAGTAAAATTCTAAAGTCTTCGTCGTCGGAACTTACCTCGCTATCCGATGCGGCTCTGAAGGCGAGAGTCTTCTTCGGTTTAGGCTCCGGTGTATCCTTCTTCTTCTGCTTCAACTTAGTCTCATAGGCCATTAGATTGCCTAGGAGATCTTCCATGTTGAGATCCTCCACCTCGTTCTCCTCCTCGATGGTGGTGACTTTCTGTTCCCACTCTGGTCTGAGGGAATGAAGAAGCTTCCCTTGAAGCTCCCCCTTGATGAAAGTCTTCCATAATGCTTTCAAATTATTTACAATGAGAGTGAACCTAGTGTTCATCTTACTTAAAGATTCGTTAGGCTTCATAGAAAAAGATTCAAATTTTTGAGAAAGTAAATTAATTTTAGAGGTTTTTACCTTAGAGGTACCTTCGTGAGTTACCTCAAGTGTGTGCCAAATCTCGTATGCGGTGGCGCATTGCAAGATTCTGTTGAACTCCTCCGAGCTAAACGCGCAGTAGAGCGCGTTCATGGTCTTTGCGTTCAAAGAGAGTTCACGAATTTGTTGTTGCAAGTAGCCTCCCGTGGGTTTTTCTGGGATCTCAAATGGTGTCTCGCACCTGGCCCAAATCGTGAAGTCATTGGCTTGAAGCCAAGTCTTCATCCGCAGCTTCCAGTAGGGGTAGTTGCTCCCGTCGAAGAATGGGGGACGGGACGTGGACTACCCCTCGAAGATTCGGATTGCGGATGTGCTCCCCTCCATGATCTTCTTGCCAGGTGTTACTCCGATCTCGCAAGAACCTGCTCTGATACCAATTGAAATTCCCTACTAGGAGGGGGTGATGTAATAATTGCGGAAATAAATATAAACAATCTCACAAAATAGACAATCACACAAGTACATAAGTATTTTTAGGTGGAAACCCAAACCGGGTGAAAACCACCACCTAAGCCTCTCGAGTTAGGATTTTCCGATCAACCAAGTTGATCAAAATCCACTAAACGAATCACTTTAAACGAGGGTGATTCAACCTCAAATACAACCACGCTACAAGTGCGAGGGTAGCGTTCCTCAACCCCTTCTCTTCACGAGAAGGATTTTGTCCCTTGAAGGAGACGGGAATTCGCAAAGCGAATACCCAACCAAATAACAAAGATAAAAGAACAATAATCCTATAGAGCCAACAAAGTAATTTTAAACCTAGCTTCTATAGGAATTAGGAAACTCCCTTTTGAAAGGAATGCGTCGGCGACACGGATGCGTAAACAACACGACGGCGCTACGTCGCTCTCGTGAACTACGGCGGGAGAGCGGGTGCGAAAAGCTTGATGCTCTCAAGATGAAGAATTAGGGCTTGGAGAGCAAGAGAGTCTTTTTGGACACAAAAGAGTGTGAAAGTGTATAGCTAGGTGTGTCTTGGTGTCTCTTGGTGTGTGTTGGTGTGTAAAGGCTCCCCTCTATTTATAGAGGCCTTAGGAAGGCTTTGGAAGGCTTAGAAAAGCTTCCATAGCCGTTGGGTACAAAGCCCAAGTGAATCAGCCCGAAATCAGGAACAATCATTGCACTGACAGGCTTATCAGACGTCTAATTCTGGCATCAGACGTCTGGAAGACCACTTTAAGACGTCTGATTTCAAGGTCAGACGTCTGATTTTGGGTGGGTTCCTTCCTGAGTTAAATCAGATCTAAACGGGGTTCTTGTGCAAGTCCATCAGACGACATGCAGGACGTCTGGCACTATGTCTGGACGTCTGGAAACCTACTTTTTCGTGGGAATGGATTTGCAACGGCTAGAAAATCTCTGAGAAGAGATTTTCGGGTCAGTCGAGGCAAGACGGTCAATTATCAGACGTCTGGAAGGGCTCAAGGACGTCTGACAAGGCTCTAACGGTCATATCCTCGAGTGTTTGCTAAGAGAGCCAACGGTCCACTAATTGGACGTCTGGCAAAGTCATCAGACGTCTCCTAAGACATTTGGTCTAAGGTCTGGACGCCTGATTTTATCACACAGAACTAACTTGTCCAGCCTAAATGTTATCAGACGTCTGAATCAAGAGTCAGACGTCTTAAAACACTTTATCAGACGTCTGATTTGGGAATTAGACGTCTGGAAATGCTGTTTAAACCCTATATTGGTTTTCTAAGTTCTCTACAGAAAACCTAAGTATCCTAAGGTTGTGCCAGTGCTCCTAGGACTACTGTTAGGGTACTTTGAGGCTCTTTAACATAATGTTCTAAGGAAATAAGGAGCAAGAAAAAATAAAGACAAAAGTACATGAAAGGAATAAAATGGAATTCTATCCTATTCTTCTTGTCCTTCCATTTTCAATCTATCGCTCCTCGCGAATCCCCTTTGTTCTCCATCAAGCTCCTCCAATCCATCCTGGATGCGAGTTCGAATTCCGTCTAAATACGTCTACATTTGCAATTGACTTGAAATCTAAGACTCCAAGTGCAAATGTTAAATAACATGTGTTTTGTTATCATCAAAACAAATGATCGTGGTGCTCTAGCACCAACAGATTGGTGGGGCTCCTCCGGGAGGGGGTTTGCTGAATTCCTAGATCTGTGTGATCTCCAGGAGTTTCTCTATGACTGAAATCTCTTCAACCCTAAGAATTGCTAGCTTAGCCTGATACTACTCCTCCCTAGCTTGCATTTCTAGGAGAGAGTCATGCTCAAGGTCCTCCAGCAATTGGCCAAGGACTCCCTGCTTCTCCTTGCTTAGCTTGACCGGCTAAGGGTATCTCTTGGACACCGAGACACTGGATTCAGCCTAGGTCGGCACTTTCTTGGGGCCGACGCGGGAGCAATTGCGAGTCGTAGGAAGTAATTCGAGGGTCCAACTCAACAAACACAAGCAATCACACAGAGACAGGGAGGTTGTTTACTCAGTTCCACCTCGATGATGCTCCCAAATATGTACTAGTAAAGAACAATAATACAATCTCTCTTTTCTTCTTGAATTGCCTGAGAGAGGGCCTAGAGGGCCTCTCGTAGCTATTTATAGTACTGGGATCGGTCATTTTGCGAAATCTTCTAATCAGATATGCCTGTTACTAGAGCATATATGTTGTCAGGTTATTAATTGCGGTGACCATGCTATCATTTATTAATGACATGGCCGTGTTGGGACTTTTTTCACTATTTCTTTATTGGAGTCGGATCTTAGGATGGTGGGGTCCTCTGAACCTGCTCGTACTCGAACCTTTCCAGGTGTAGTGGGTCAGATCCTCAGATTTACCTGTATCCAAATATTTATGAGTCTGACTCTTCTTGTTAAAATTTTCATAGAGTTTTCACTTCAAAGATACTTTTTTTCCCTCATCACATTTCATGACTATTATAAGAATAAATATAAAATAATCTAACTTCTTATGCATTTTGTCATACATCCTCGATATTATTGGTGACATTTAGTTATATTCGATGATACTTTAGTTTACAACAAAACATCATTGGTGATTTATATAGAAATAATACCATCATATTCAGGTTTCCTGGGGAGCGTTGCAAAACGTATGAGAAAACGAGTGAATCAACTGCGGACCTATATATAATTTGATCCCAAATGGAAGCTATCCATGTCTTTTCAAAGATATTTTTACCCCTTTGTATATGTATGTTCCTTCGTTCATAGAAAGCAATTACGCGTGGAGTTGTGGGATGTTGCCAGTCAACTGTTTACGTGCGTGTTTCATGTCACTTGTTGGGCACTTCTTGAAGAAGAGGATCGGCACTTCTTGAAGAAGAGGATCTTACGCCAAAGATCCTCAATTATGGACGTGAATCCACGTGAGTTTTAGGAAAAGGAAAATTTTAGAAGAGGAGGCATCGTTTTCCAAGTAAAATCAAAGACACACGATTGGTCATTCATCTCGCTGTGCTTACTATTCTACGAGCATGGAATTATCTTTGTTTCCAATTTTTATTCAGGTGACATATTTTTTTACTTTTGCTTTTATTTCGTATCTAACTTTTTATATTTTGCATTCTCCTTTTACTGGATATTTTCCTCTTTCGTGGGAAAAAATTTTCCTTCCTTCCTTTACGTCCACATGTAACATATTCTTCCCCTTCTGATAAAAATATTTTCCTCAGGAAAAAAAAAAATCAGAGACACACGATGGCCGCATGAGATGAGGTTACTGATTCCGCCCCCATGCTTGACATGAGAAAGATGTGCATGGCGAGCCCGCCATAGGATATGTGATAACTTATTTATGGGAGTTTCTTGATTTGGATAGTTTGATTTGCTGTTCTTGAGTGAGTTTTCTTTTTCCTCCTTTTTTTTGTTTTTTTTTCTAGGAAGGGCTGCTAACAACAAAAAGAAAAAGAGGATATTGTGAATCATATATAATTGAACCAACCTGCTATTGAACAAACTACGAATAGTTTCTCTGGAAAGGTTTGGCCCAATTACAATTATATGAGTTTTCTTCTCTAGCATTGACCTTTATTAATATAGTGTTGGACACAAATCTTGGACGGTCATTTTAGAAAACCATTGAATGTTGTATTTCAAGTTCTCAATGTTTTCATTGGTTAAAGTACTAGTAATTTGCTGGTTTATGTATTTTTTTATTCTACTGCACTTTATAAGATATTTTAATGTAGATCTCGTAAGACTTAAATGGTGATTAATTTTATTAAGTTCAATAAACTTCACTATATACAAATTATATTAACATGCGTGCAAGGTTGGAAGGAAATGGGAGTTAGGAGCTGACATGATTTTAAATGTAATTATAGAGAAACAAAGTAGCTCCAAAGTAATTTGTAATAGTAAATTTTAGAGAATATTATAATAGTAATTTGTATCGCAACTTGATTTTTGTTTCTAACTCCATTCTTGCACGCATGTTTGATAAGTCGATGATGTTAGATGATCTGTTGTTGAGAAATTGAAATCAAAATCGACATTTTCTACGAAAAAACAATAACTCATCCTAGAGCAACAAATTGGATGTCCAATAATGCAGCCATATGTGAAATAATAAAATAGAAAAATTGTAAAATCATGTTGGATTGCCTAAAACTTGGGTCGAACATCGATCTAATGATTTTTTTAAATATTCTATCAGCTTGACATCACTATATGTAAAATTTTCATTGATGCATATTGGACCTCTAGGGTTAAGCCCTTGGCATTTGGGTTATTACATTGGGTCCTGACCCATTGGCTAGATGTATTGGCAAACAAAGAATGAATTTTGAACCTCATCGTACTTTCTCTTAGGTGCTGAATTAAAGTACACCTTTTCATATTTAAAGAGAGAGAGTCTGTAATTAAAATTAGATTGTTGTTACTTCTATCATTTGATACTTGTTCCAATATTTCTTCGATGAACTCTTTTGTTTATCGTTTGAAATCAAAACTTGGTTGCCCTCTACTATTTGGATGTTTCTTTAATGTGCTCTTGTTTATGGCCCAAAATAGATAACTTTATTTTTTGCTAACAACCCTTGTCACACATTAGACCCCTAAAAGGACGATGCACCAATTGTTTAACCTATAGGATCTTTTGCTGCCAACAACAAATACACACCCACTAGATATAACATACTATTTTGAGCAGATAAGTAAGAAATAAATAGCAATGTAGAATGGAAGAACAACATAAGAATAAAGATTTGTACAACTTGGAATAGCACTTGTCACCCAACTTAGACTAGGAAAAAAAGAAACTAAACTAACTATAAATTGAAATTACACTAAAGGAGGGCTGAATAGTGAAATTAAAATATAATATGTAAATAAAAAATCAATCTCACAATAAATGCAAAGATTTTTAGGTGAAAATCAAAATCAGGAGAAAACCACTACTTAAGTCAACCCTGACTTAGGATTTACGATCACTAGGTGATCAATACACTAACCACATCACTTGAAATGAGGGTGGTGTACCTCAATATAAAGCCCACCTCCGATCCCTAAAATGGAGGTTTTTCCCTTCGTAAGAAAGAGATGGAGATCTGATAGGTTGGACACCCAAATACAAGAAACATGAAAATAAATGAAAATAGATAACACTCTATAGAGCACCTCAAATAGATATTAAAGTGATCTAGCAACTATGGGTGAATAAGCGACTCCCTGTGAGCAATAGTAACAACAAACTGGTGAGGGTGACAGAGTGTTTGCCTAAGGATGAGAGTGCACAACAGTAGGGCAAATGTAAGTAGAGCTAATATATGGCTTGTATTTTATCTCTAATTGGTGTATCTTGCCTAAGGAGGGTTAAGGGGTATAAATAGGGCTCAAAGGAACCTTTAAGAAGGCTTGGGAGCCTACTCTTAGCCATTGGAGGCATATCCCAATTGATTCGGTTAAAATCCAAATCAAATCAGGCAATTAATGTCTCTGACAGTAGAATCAGACGTCTAAAAAATAAGTCAGACGCTTGATATGGGATTTCTAGACATCTGATATAAAGTCTGAATGTCTAAAAAGGAGATTTAGGATTACTGGACTCGATTAGATCTAAACAGTATACTTGTTACTAACTGTCAGATGTCTGATAGCTTATTTTAGGACGTCTGATGAGATTTTTGGATGTCTGAAAATGTATGGTCTGGTTCCTGGATTGGATTAGATCCAAATAGGGATCTAGTATATAATGATCAAACGTCTATTGGACGTTTGGCATTATTGTTGGACGTCTGATAGTCATAATGACCTTGGACTTTAGATGTCTTGCGAATCCAGGAGTTTAGATTTATCCCTAGCAAATCTCACTTTAAGTTAAATAAAGCATAACATTCCAATGTTGGATGTTTGAAACCATGTCTAGACGTTTGGAACAAGGATTAAATATCTCCTAAGGTTGGATTGCATGGATTTGGTTCTGATAAAAGGAGATTCAGGCTTGATTAGGCTTAACGATAGTATGTTTGGATGACTGAGTGTGTATTCAGATGTCCAGAGTGTCCTTTGGACGTCTGATACTGAGTCTGGTTGACTTAGGCCTAATTATTTAATTTCTTAATGCAATGTATATGGTATTTGGACGTCTGATATGAGTATCAAACGACTTATCTTTTTAAATTAGACATTTGTATATACTTGCAGGCATCTGATACTAAGGTATAAGTTGGGTTTGAAACTGGATTTGGTTCTAAGTATTTTCCTAAGTGTTGAAAACTTAAGTTAAGAGTTCTTTCATCTAGATGGGATTCTTTACAACTCTTCTACACTTAATAAATAGAAAAATTATATGTCTTGTTTGTAAAAGATATACAATTACACCTGAGACCTAAATACTTGATGTCTTCATCCTTTCATCTTCCTTTTGAGACGATGAAATGAAACTTGCACTTTGGTTGCGATAGAGATAGAAATAGTGATTCGATCAATTTTATTTTCTTTTTTTATTATTTTATAAAATCATCAAAACATATATTATGAGAAGTTGAACATAAACTAATTTAGCAAATCCTATAAAAACTAGATATCAATACAACTGCAACAAAACAACGAGAAGGACCGAACACCTCCAAACAAATTTGCTTCAACACTCTTGTGTTTGGTTGGAAGGCAGATAAGGGATTATGAACCAAATGATCCGGTAAAAATGATTTAAAGCAAACCTCTAAATGAACTTATTAATATAAGTACAACCAAGTCATAATTAATATGATAAAACCAGTGAATATGGAACACCAATGGAGAGCTAAACCAAGCGTCAAGAAATCTAATCCATAGCTTACACATTTTAATTCTAAGATAGTAGCAGGAGAGAGAAGCATCTTTCACTATTAAAAGGAGTTATTTTATTATTTATTACATTTGTACCCAATTCTCTGGCTTGAAATCCAATCCAATGCTGCTCACCAAGGGCTAGTCTGGTGTTGCTCATACTAGAAACGAAATCGGATTAAGGGACTGTATGGTTGAAGTTAGAGGAAGAGGGTGAAGAGAAAGTACGAAGGGGTAAAAGGTGAAATAACCGTTCTAGCGAAATCCGCGTCTTGTCATGTTTATCTCCAGGCACCCTCCAAGTGCCATGCAGGCTAACCTTTAGCCCATCACACAACTCTCCTTCAAAAGCTAACTCCTTGACTTATCCCTTCGATTATAGAGACTCCATATAGCTTTTTCCAAGGATCAAGGAAAAAATGTTAGTCCTTAATTTTCTCTTTATTAGCTAAGTTGCACTTAATTCCATATAATTAGAGCAAGAAAGAAAGCGAGAGTATTATCCACGTCACATCAATCCAAAGAACAGGATCAACACCACACATTCCGATATGCATATCACCAAGGGAGAAATTCCACATTAGATTCCTAAGTTTATTTCGATAATCAAGGTTCTAGCATTTGACATGCAATCTTAATCCACCAACCTATAATGCCAAAGATTTCAACATGCGGCATGCCATATCCAAAAGCTAAATTATCATAATTAATCAGATAATGTCCCTTTTCAGGTCATTTAGCATCATGAGAAACATCCATCGATATGAGATGCATCCTAGAAAGGATTTTTCATAATCGAAATTATATTCTAATATTTAAATCTATCATTATTCAAAGACATCGATTTAAAATGTGAAGTCTATATATAATTCAAGAATTTTATAGAAGATGGCAATCCAATTCAGAGAGAAATTGCATACGTCTTATAACCAATGAATCTGGGTAATTCAGTTTTATGGAAAATCCCGCGGCTAACCGCATTTCGACGTAATAAATTAAATATCACAACAATAACATTAAAAGTATTAGTTTACCTTTACTATTTACTTCTGTAATATGGTCAATATGATGGGGGCTTCCAACCAGCAAGGACGATGGAATAGGTCTTCTGAAATTAATTGTAGGGTGCACTCCTTACTTTGTAATGCGAACATTAGGGGTATATGAGGTTAACCTGAATTGAATCCGATCTAACTTGATTAAGTTAGGCTGAGAGTTATAATATATTAGGTTGAATTAAGATTCTTCTAATCAGATAATAAATGAGTTAAATTAAATTTGAAGTTTAACTGATCTAATCCAACCAATATATATATATATATATATATATATATATATAAAGCATAGAAGTGACCAGTACTTAAGTTATATACATGTATGGTAATATCTCATACTACCATTAATGTTTTGAATTGGAAATTTAGGGTTTAAAATTATTTTATATAAATATATTATGTATCAAATTTAAATTCAATTCGATACTCTTGACACTTATATACATGAGGGTAAAATTTTGTAATACTTAAGTAGTACGAAATGAGCTTTCTTTGATGTAGATATTAAAAATATCAAATTTGGATTGAAATCACTCTATATAAATATATTATGTACCAAATTTAAAGTCAATTCGATACTTCTAACACTTATATACATGAGGGCAAAATTTTGTAATATTTAAGTAGTACGAAATGAGCTTTTTTTCGCTGTAGGTACTAAGAGTGTTAGATTTGTTTCAAATTTGGTACATAATATGTTTATATAGAATGACCTCAATTCTAAAATTTTCAATCCAAAATATTACGTGTAGTAAGAGAAATTACCTATACACCCCAACCTCTTATATATATATATATATATATTGAGCACAGTGCTAAAAAACTAACAAATAAGTCTCTTTTTATCACCATATGATTTATTACACAATTGATGAAACCCCTTATATTATAAGTCGATGGATTTACAAAATCGCTACCAATATTACATTTTTCATAGAAGGTTTTATTTTATATTTGGAAAGATTGTTGTAAAAACCCATTCTATTATGAGCCTTTTAAGACATCTGGACTGTCAGTCAGACGTCTTGACCCCTTCCCAGACGTTTGGAAATTGAAAATTTTGTACGTCGGGTCACATCTGCGCGTTGGTTGCGCGCAGACAGTCTCCCTCTTTTCTCTCTCTCTTCTCTCCTCCACCAGAACCCTAGCCGCACCCTCTATATAACTCCTCTCCCCCTTCCTCTCTTCTCCACTCCACCACCACCACCACCTCCCTTCTTCCTCTCCACTGCAGTGAGAAGGACGAGCGCGAGAGAGGGCACGAGAGCGAGCAGCGAGGAGGAGAGGCGACGTGAAGGGAGAAGGAGCTTGAGCTCGTGGTCGGAGCGACGCGTGCGGGAGGAGGAGCGCATCGGGGGAGACATCCTCGACACTCTACTGCAGCCGGAGCTGCAGACGAGGAGGAGAGGCCATGGCTGCGCACGGTGAGAGGAGCAGGAGGTCGGTCTAGTTCTGGGATTTTCCCAGAATCAGACGTCTGGCATGCCGTCTAAACGACGAGTTGGACGTCTGGTGACGACATCGGACATCTGAAAGCAGAGTTTCGCGAAGGTGCGTTCCTCTTGCGGTTACGGCCATGCAGACCGCACCGTAAAGTCAATCTGCATCGCTAAAAGTAGTCGATATTGTCTGTCGCGTGTAGGGATAGCTTCGGGAAGGTGCGGGGCATGCCCTCCCACGCATTTCGGACATCTAGACAGCTTACTAGATAATCGAAAGCACTCCCAGATGACTGGAGGAGAGGTCAGATGTCTAGAGCTGGGTCCAGACAGTCAAGTAGGGGTTCTGGACGTCTGAAGTCGACGTAGGAACCTGAGGTGAGACCCTGGTGACTTTTAAGACGTCTTGACCTTGTGCTAGACGTCTGATTTAGGTCTACAATCCTGTTTTTGACCTGTTTAGGGTCCGTTTGAGGTCCATTTTACGCAAACGAGATATTTGTGATTTTTTTTGTGAGTTCCTCTACATGTTAGAAAGCCTTATATACTATTCCGAACATAACATTGTGTTATGTTCCTTAGTATAGGACTTCGATCTGTTGCGTGTTCGGGGCTTGCTGAGGCACGTGAGTCTGCCGTTCGAGCCCTCAGTACTCCCGGATTGTTTGGTAGAGTGGTTTCCCCTGTTTTAATTATAAAACATGAATGCATATGTGAAATTGGATAACTAGAAACCTAGGATGTGGCATGAATCCTAGGATGAGAAGTACTTAAACTGTTTGTATGCGCGTTTGAGATTGCAGTCATAAATGAATGAATAGAATTGTAAATAATTGCCTGTTAATAAATACGATCTACCTGTGGAATATGAAATGCCTGTGCTAGTTAAACAGTTACCTGTGACATTACTTGTTGTATATGTTAAATTGTGGAAATTCGAGCTGCATGTGTATAATACAAGAATGGAATTATGAATGATGAAATCTGGTATGGAATAGTATGGTGAATATGAGCATGAACCCTACGGGGAGTTAAGAGTAGAGCTCTTGTGGATGAATAGAAGGGTCTGGACATGTGAGTGGAAAGTGTACTGGCCCTTGAGTACTTGGTACCAAGGGGGAGTGACTATTCCCTTTTTAGTGTAAAGCGGAGCTAGCCGCCCTTGTGTTGGGTCCAAGGGTTAGGAATGGCCACTCTACACCGACTCCTGTTGGCCCTCGCGTACACAGTACCAGGGAGAGCTATTAGTGTAGGGAGGGAGCTAGCCACCCCATAGGGCCCAGGGTTAAGCTAGCCAACCTACACCAACTTCTTCTTGGGTCCTCTGGGTAAACCGGGGTAGTAAGACGAGGGTGCGCGGACTGTGGAGGGGCGAGACCCCTGTTTGGTTTTGAGGGGCTAGACCCTTGTTGCTGAGAGGGCTAAGCCCTATACTGTTTCGTGTTGTACTTTGGGCGCACTCACTAGCGGAAACGATTGATCGCGTGCTAGTGTGGGGTAGCTACCCGTGCACTTATCGCACATGCCGTAGTTATCGCTAT
Source organism: Thalassia testudinum (assembly GCA_037157565.1). Lineage (NCBI taxonomy): Eukaryota > Viridiplantae > Streptophyta > Magnoliopsida > Alismatales > Hydrocharitaceae > Thalassia > Thalassia testudinum. The sequence continues at coordinate 50,264,174 of JAZHRO010000018.1, read as the reverse complement.
GTCTAGACAGTGACCCCGGTGTGGTTGACTAGGTGTAGGATTACCACGGGAGACTCTCCCGACCAGGAGAGCACTACGTGTGCCTTCTACTCTCCTTAAAAAACTGCATTCAAGATTGTTCCCACGAGGAACATACGAGATTAAGAAAGAGATCTGAAAGTAAACTAATGGGTGAAAATAAATGACTTGGAAAATAAAATAATTGGAAAAGATAAATTTACCTGTTAGCCTTTACTGTTTTAGTTAGTTGGGTTACCACTCTACTCAGCATTCGCTGATTCCATTTACTCATAACCCTTTTTAGGTCCAGGTGATGAGTAGCCCGAGTCACCGGTTTCAGAGGGTGCTGGGCCCAATCGTGCCCAGCAGTAGTTCCTATTGTTGTTGCACTTCCTTTTGCTAGTGAGTTAGATTGTTGTTACCGTTTCTATCTTTGTACTTTATTCTACTTTACTGTTGTGGTGGTGATATGTACTGTTAGTAACTTTTATTTCTTTTACTGCTTATACTCTTTTACTGTTAGTTAGTTAGCATAGTGAATGTGGTTTACTTTCCTGCTTTTTGGTTATTTCTTGTTGGACGACTGGGTCATGGGATTAGTCGAGTCGAGCCGGTCTCGGGTCCTGTAGGGATTCGGGAACTGGGTCATAACAAGATGGTATCAGAGCAAGGTCATCTCGTGAAATGAACCAGCTAGCTTGAGAATGACCAATTCACGTGCATGTAACTAGAGTAACCACCACAACGTATCACTTGACATCTGTTCTGAATTTCCTTCGCTGAAGTCCGATAGAGTTAACTTCTTTTGTTCTATCTTCTGTGTCTCCTTGCAGGAGATGCCTCGTCGGAGAGCTCCTGAGACAGGTCGTGGACGTGGCCGTGGATGAGGCCGGAGGGGCAGAAGTGTCGGGCTTGGATTTTGTGCTACCCCTTCTCTCCTCCTGAGTGTCTAGTCCCAGGACCTCGTTCAGTTGATCCAAGAGGTCGTTCGAGAAGAATTTCAGCTTCCGCCTACTCCGTCGCCACCTCATCTTCCTCCCAAGGGTACGGAGGGGGAGTCTTTCGGGGGACTGCAGTGTCACCGTAGCACTAGGCAAGTCAGAGGAGCTCAAAGGAGGCATGCGGCACCTGCGGGAGGGTCGTCTCGTTTTGTGGGGCTATTAGTGGCCTTTGGGGGCCCCCAACAGGGGCCAGCTGTCAGCACTGGACCTTTGCCCAGCCGTCAGTAGGGACTTACCGAGGGAGGGAGTCAAGTTCCCCTTTGCTACCAGTGTGGCCAGCCAGGCCACTTTAGGAGGGACTGCCCATCTAGGGTTGGAGCGCAACAGATGCTCCCCGCAATGAGCGCTGGAGGCCGAGTGGGTGGTCGTGGTTCCCAGGTGCATGGGGGAGGACAGTAGTCACGGGGAGGATACCGACCAGCTGTCACTAGCTCAGCCTCGGGCCTGGCTATTTTGTCTGCACCCAGGACCAAGAGGCGTCGTGACGTCTTGACTCATGGAGACGCCATAGCTTCAGTTTCTACGATGACAGGTATGGTCACGATTTCTGGTCTTTTTCGGTACGTATTTCTTGTTTCTGGTATGACATACTTTCTTGCTCCACAAGTTTATCACTAGTTTGGGGTCCGATAGCACTTTATTAGGGGGGTCCATTTGTGATCGGAGACCTAGGTGACCAGCTATTTGTAGCTGGGGAGGTCTACACAGACTGTGAGGTCAGTATTGGGGGACACAGCCTCCCCGCTGACCTGATCGTGATAACAATGGAGGATTTTGGCATGATTCTGGGGATGGATTGGCTCTCCGCTTACCACGCCTTGGTGGACTGTTTTGGGAGGAAGATCATCTTCTCCATATTGGAGATGCCTTCCTTTGAGTTTCACGGACAGCCGGTGGACGGAGGTTTCAGGTGCATCTCTATGCTTCGGGCAGTGAGACTTTTGGGCTAGGGGTGTGAGGGCTTCCTAGCTTGTGTAGTGGCAAAGCCCAGCCCTGTGGCAGACTTACAGAACATCCCGGTGGTCAGAGAGTACCCCGACGTATTTTCAGAGGAGCTGCCAGAGCTACTGCCTGAGCGTGAGATCGAGTTGAGATCTCACTGATACCGAGGACCAGCCCCATTTCTACGGCACCGTATCGAATGGCACCACTTGAGTTGCGAGAGCTCAAGTCACAGCTTCAGGACCTATTGGAGAAGGGTTTTGTGAGGCCCAGTGCGTCCCCGTGGGGAGCCCCTATGTTATTTGTGAAGAAGAAGGATGGTACCCAATGCCTTTGTGTTGACTACAGACAGCTGAATAGAGTCACCATCAAGAACAGGTATTCACTGCCGAGGATTGATGATCAGTTTAACCAGTTGCGAGGTGCCACAGTATTCTCCAAGATAGATCTGAGATCAGGCTACCATCAGTTGAGGATCAGGGAGACTGACGTCTCCAAGATAGCTTTCCACACCCGGTACGGACACTACAAGTTTTTTGTCATGCCACTTGGGCTGACCAACACCCCCGCTGCCTTCATGGATTGATGAACCGAGTGTTCAGACTGTATCTAGATCATTTGTGGTGGTATTTATTGATGATATGCTTGTTTACTCACGGGATCAGGCACAGCACGGACAGCACTTGCAGATGGTTCTGGACACTTTGAGATGGCGCAGGCTATATGCCAAATACAACAAGTGTGAGTTTTGGTTGAGACAGGTGACTTTCTTGGGCCATGTGATTTTAGGAGATGGCTGGGCTATGGACCCAGCCAAGGTTGAGGTAGTACTCAGGTGGGAGAGGCCACGTACAGTGATGAGATACGCTGTTTCTTAGGACTGGTAGGTTACTACCGGTGGTTTATCAAGGGTTTCTCGCAGATTGCGTGCCCTATGACTCAGTTGACCCGGAAGGACGTGCCCTTTGCTTGGACAAATGCTTGTCAAGCGTGTTTTCAGGAGTTGAAGGAGAGGCTGACTTTGGCTCCTGTGCTTACCATCCCAGATAGTAGTGACAGTTTTGTGGTCTACATGGATGCTTCATTGCAGGGGTTAGGGGGTGTACTCATGCAGCGGGGTCACGTTGTCGCTTACGCTTCGCAGCAACTGAAGCTCCATGAGCATAGCTACCCTACCCATGACTTAGAGTTGGCAGCTGTTGTCTTCGCGCTGAAGACATGGAGGCACTACCTTTACGGTAAGACCTTTGAGATTTTCACGGATCATAAGAGCCTCAGGTATTTGTTTGATCAGAAGGAGCTTAACATGAGACAGAGACGTTAGTTAGAGCACCTGAAGGACTATGACTACAGCATCTCCTACCATCTGGGGAAGGCCAACGTGGTGGCTGACTCCTTGAGCCGAAAGGCGCCTACCCACGTGGCCAGTTTACAAGCATAGAGTTGGAGACTTATGGAGGAGTTGGGTAATTGGCAACCCCTAGAGTTACAGGGGCATTGTGGGGTAGTGACGGTGACACGACAGACGAGACCAGAGCTGATAGACTGCATCATCACAGGATAGATGACAGATCCGTACCTGCAGTCGTTGCAAGACAGAGTGCTGTCAGGGGACCCAGGAGACATCTCATTTACAGACGAGGTGCTACGCATGAGGGGACGTTTGTGTGTACCCAAGGACGAGGAGTTGTTGAGAGAGCTCCTGGCTGAGGCGCACGGGTCTAGGTTCACCATACATCCCGGGAACACAAAGATGTATCATGATCTGAGACGTGACTTTTGGTGGAGAGGGATGAAGCGGGATGTAGGTGAGTTCATGCAGTAGTGTTTGGTGTGCCAGCAAGTGAAGGCCGAGCATCAGAGGCTTGCAGGGCCGTTGTAGCCACTTCCTATACTAGAGTGGAAGTGGGAAAGCATCACCATGGACTTGGTGGTGGGCTTACCCATTACCCAGCGAGGACACGATGCAGTCTGGGTGATAGTAGACATATTGACAAAGACGGCACGCTTCTTGCCGATCCGTGTCACCTTGGGACTAGCACAGTTGATAGAGGTATATTCGTGATGTGGTACATCTACACGGAGTTCTGCATGAGATCGTATCCGATCGGGATACCCTTTTTACTTCCCATTTTTGGGCCAAGTTTCAGCAGGCCTTGGGGACACGGTTGAGGTTCAGTACGGCATACCACCCCCGGACGGATGGACAGTCAGAGCGCACCATACAAACACTCGAGGACCTTTTACATGCCTATGTAGTAGACTAGAGGGGCACTTGGGAGGAGCACTTACCCCTGGCAGAGTTTGCATATAATAATAGCTATCACTCGAGTATTGGCATGACACCCTAGGAGGCTCTATACGGACGGAGGTGTACTGTGCCCTTGAGTTGGGTTGAGGTGGGGACCAAGTGGGAGGTTGGCCCCAGGCTGATCCAGCAGAGTCAGAAGGTGATAGAGTAGATTCACAGATGAATCCGCACTGTCAGGAGCATATAGAAGAGTTATGCTAATCGGAAGCGCAGGGAGGTGCAGTTCAAGGTTGGGAATCACGTCTTTCTTCGCATTTCGCCCATGAAGGGCTTGTAGCATTTTGGGGTGAAAGGGAAGCTTGCACCGAGGTTTGTGGGGCCCTTTAAGGTCCTGGAGTGGGTAGGGCCCGTTGCTTACCAGCTTGCCCTTCCTCCCCAGCTTTCTGGTGTGCATGACGTGTTCCACGTGTCCAACTTTAGGAAGTACGTCACCAATCCCAGTCACGTTCTAAGCCACGAGAGTGTCGAGGTGGATGACGACCTGACCTACCCCGAGAGACTAGTGCAGATACTAGACAGAGCCATCCAGAGTTTGGGACGGAAGCAGGTACCCCTGGTGAAAGTCTTGTGGAGGAGCCAGCGGTACGAGGAGGCTACCTTGGAGCCTGAGGAGGCGATGCGAGAGCGGTACCTAGAGCTTTTTGAGGGTACGTCTTTTCAGATCGGCTTCGGTCCTCTTTAAGTTTGTTATGAGTGTATATTTCCTTTTTTGCACCCTAGCTAGCTCAAGTTTCAGGGACAAACCTTCCTTTAAGTTTGTTATGATGTAAAGACCTGCTCTCTTCTGAGCCTTTTAAGACGTCTGGACTATCAGTCAGATGTTTGGTTAGACGTCTGGACCCCTTTCCAGACGTTTGGAAATTGAAAATTTTGTATGCTGGGTCGCGTCTGCGCGCTGGCTGCGCACAGATAGTCTCCCTCTTTTCTCTCTCTCTCCTCTCTCCTCCACCAGAACCCTAGCCGCACCCTCTATATAACCCCTCTCCTCCCTTCCTCTCTTCTCCACTCCACCACCACCACCTCCCTTCTTCCTCTCCACTGCAGCGAGAGGGACAAGTGTGAGAGAGGGCACGAGAGTGAGGAGCGAGGAGGAGAGGCGATGTGAAGAGAGAAGGAGGAGCTTGAGCTCGCGAGCTCGTGGGAGCTCGCCGGAGGACGCACGGCCGGAGCGACGCGTGCGGGAGGAGGAGCGCGTCGGGGGAGATGTCCCCGACACTCTGCTGCAGCCGGAGCTGCAGACGAGAGGAGTAGGAGGTCGGTCTGGTTCTGGGATTTTCCCAGAATCAGACGTCTGGTGTGCCGTCCGGATGATGGGTTGGACGTCTGGTGACGACACCGGACGTCTGAAAGTAGAGTTTTACGAAGGTGCATTCCTCTTGCAAGTCGATCTGTGTGGCTAAAAGTAGGCGACATTGTCTGTCGCGTGTAGGGATAGCTTCGGGAAGGCGCGGGGCATGCCCTCCCATGCATTTCGGACGTCTAGACAGCTTACCAGATGACCGGAAGCACTCCCAGACGATTGGAGGAGAGGTCGGATGTCTAGAGTTGGGTCCAGACGGTCAAGTAGGGGTTCCAAACGTCTGAAGTCGATGCAGGAACCTGAGGTGAGACCCTGGTGACTTTTAAAACATCTTGATCTTGTGCCAGACGTCTGATTTAGGTCTGTAGTCCTGTTTTTGACCCATTTAGGGTCCGTTTGAGGTCCGTTTTACGCAAACAAGATATATGTGGTTTCCTTGTGAGTTCCTCTACATGTTAGAAAGCCTTATATACTGTTCTGAACATTTCATTGTGTTATGTTCCTTGGTATAGGACTTCGATCTGTTGCTTGTTCAGAACTTGCTGAGGTACGTGAGTCTGCCATTTGAGCCCTTAGTACTCTCAGATTGTTTGGTAGAGTGGTTTCCCCTATTTTAATTATAAAACATGAATGCATATGTGAAATTGGATAACTAGAAACCTAGGATGTGGCATGAATCCTAGGACGAGAAGTACTTGCACTGTTTGTATGCGCGTTTGAGATTGCAGTCATAAATGAATGAATAGAATTGTAAATAATTTCCTATTAATAAATATGAGTTACCTGTGGATTATGAAATGTCTGTGCTAGTTAAACAGTTACCTGTGACATTACTTGTTGTATATGTTAAATTGTGGAAATACGAGCTACATGTGTATAATACAAGAATGGAATTGTGAATGATGAAACCTGGTATGGAATAGTATGGTGAATATGAGCATGAACCCTATGGGGAGTTAGGAGTAGAGCTCTTGTGGATGAATGGAAAGGTCTGGACATGTGAGTGGAAAGTATACTGGCCCTTGAGTACTTGGTACCAAGGGAGAGTGACTATTCCCTTTTTATTGTAGAGCGGAGCTAGATGCCTTTGAGTTGAGACCCAGGGTTAGGAATGGCCACTCTACACCGACTCTTGTTAGCCCTCGCGTACATAGTACCGGGGAGAGCTATTAGTTTAGGGAGGGAGCTAGCCACCCCACGGGGCCCGGGGTTAAGCTAGCCAACCTACACCGACTTCTTCTTGGGCCCTCTGGGCAAACCAAGGTAGTAAGACGAGGGTGCACGGACTGTGGAGGGGCGAGACCCCTATTTGGTTCTGAGGGGCTAGACCCCTGTTGCTGAGAGGGCTAGGCCCTATACTGTTCCATGTTGCACTTTGGGTGTACCCGCTAGTGCAAATCGGGGTAGTAACGGCTGTTGTTACTGTTTCTGTTTCTGTACTTTGTTTTACTTTACTGTTGTGGTGGTGATATGTACTGTTAGCAGCTTTTATTTCCTTTACTGCTTGTACTCTTTTACTATTAGTTACTTAGCATAGTAAATGTGGTTTACTTTCCTGCTTTTTGGTTATTTCTTGTTGGACGACTGGGTCTTGGGATTAGTCGGGTCGAGCTGGTCTCAGGTCCTGTAGGGATTCGGGAACCGGGTCATAACAATTGTTGATAGTGTACCCAAGATTTAAGTAACAAACCTAGATTTTAGGAATCTTTTGTATTATGCGTTTATGTGTTAGTCTACGTTAGTTTGGCATAATGTTGATTCACAATTTGGTTCTTACCCTAACTCTTCGAACATCATAGTATGCAGTCAGATTGTATTTTTTTTCCTGTTTCCATGTCTTATTATAGCAGTGGTTTTCCTACATCTCTTGATATCTATGTTATTTTTGTCATAGGTATGTATATTGCATTTTGAATGAACATTATTCTGGACATCATGTTCGATTCAACATCAAACGACGACAACCATGACCAACCAGGTATGTTATAATCACTATTATTAAGTTTCCACAGTTGAATTTGCAATACACATGCTTCGAATAGTAATGGTATGCATTTTTGTTTGTTCATTTGTAATCATTGTTCCTTAGTTCGTATCTTCAATTTATATCTCTTTGATATCTATAACGAATTTTCTAGTTGTTTTTTATGTATTAATTTTGTTCATACTTAAATATGTAACACATATAAATCAGTCACACGTCACTCTTTTCTATGTGCCTTGCTATGAATGTATTACAAATTAGATGCACCCTGGATGGACGATTGGATATATATGAACATTAGATTGTAATACAAACATAAGTTTGTATTAGAATAACAAAAGCTATCAGATGTTAGTACGCTAATCCATTTTTTTGTGTAATACATAACATTACTGAATTTGTAATACTACGTAAAAAGATCGTAAACATCCTACCATGTAATAAATTGTAGCATTACAATGGTTGTCTTTATATTAGCTTGTAACACAACCTAAAAATGTTACAATGTAATACAATGCAGCATGACAATGGTGTGCATTGTAGCATGTCAACTAACTTCAACAATTGCAATATATTTTCTTAATGGTTTGTAATACACTGTATCATGTCACTGGCTACTTTTCGTAGCACGTCAACTCAATTCACCAATCGTAATATTGTTTTTGATTGATTTGTAATACAACGTAATAATGTTACATTACTGTTCTTATTTAGTTTGTATTAGAATGACAAAAACTATCAGATATTAGTACGTTAATCCATTTTTTTGTGTAATAAATAACATCGCTGAATTTGTAATACTACGTGGAAAAATCGTAAACTTCTCACCATATAATAAAGTGTAGCATTACAATGGTTGCCTTCATATTGGTTTGTAACATAACCTAATAACGTTAAAATGTAATACATACACAGCATGACAATGGTGTACGTTGCAGCACGTCAAATAACTTTAACAATCGTAATACATTTTCTTAATAGTTTGTAATACATTGCAGCACACCATTGGCTACTTTTTGCAATAAGTCAACTCAATTCACCAATTGTAATACTATTCTTGATTGATTTGTAATACAACGTAATAATGTGATGTTACTGCTCTTGTTTGGTTTGTATTAGAATGAAAAAGGCTATCAGATGTTAGTACCCTAAACCATTTTTTTGTATAATACATAATATTAATGAATTTGTAATACTATGTGGAAAGATAAAAAGCATCCCACCATGTAATAAATTGTAGCATTGCAATGGTTGCCTTTATATTTGTTTGTAACACAACCTAATAATGTTATAATGTAATACAAACACAGTATGACACTTATGTGCATTAATTTTAGCACGTCAACCAACTTTAACAATCGTAATACATTTCCTTAATGGTTTGTAATACACTACAACATGTCACTAGATATTTTTTGGAGCATGCCAATTCAATTCACTAATCGTATTATCGTTTTTAAATGGTTTGTAATACAACGTAATAATGTTATCTTTCCACTCAAGCACACATTTGTAACACATCATCTTATGTATTATTATTATATGGCTTATTACCGTTGTCACTACATTTAGATCCCCAGCAACGTATAATATTAGTTGAAGATTAAGAGGCTGAGTTGTCTTCGAAGGATGAAGCTATCAAGTCTCTACCAAAGGTTGGTATGGAGTTCAACTCCGTTTCTGAGGCAAAAATATTTAATGAACAATATGCCATTAGCAATAGTAGTACCAAATTTTCAATTGACAAGATTAGCGAAGAGAAAATTTTATCATATAAAAGTTTGTTTGTTCCGTGGAAGGCTTCTTTGGGTGTTCCATTGATGTATTAAGAAGCAAGTCAGCATCATTTTTAGATCCCTTTTTGTTTCAATATCATCTTCAAAGAATAACATGAAGAAGTTTGGTACCACAGGACATAATGTTTGGCTAAGATGATTATCAAGTTGAATTTGTTCAACAAGTGGGAAGTTAAAAAAGTTGTGGATACATACACATCTAATTTCTTCTCCTAGTAAGCGAAGATATCTAAAACAATTAGGAAGATAACAGACCATACAAAGGTTATCCTTGACACTATGTTTAATGTTGACATTCCCGTCAGCAAGCAAGTTGCATTCATTGCGAAGCATGGTGGTGTTGGAGGCCAAGTAGCTCATATTGTAAGGGACATTTACAACTTGAAGAGGGATGAAAGGTGATGAACTCGACAAACGTGTTGCAATAAAAATGTTATTTTAAATGTCGTTGTCATAGTATAATTGTCACAATGCAAACAGATATCGCGTCATTTTATTTATCTACATAATTTTTACTAGTTTATTCTAGGTTGTTCATTGGGAGGCAATTATTGATATATATCACTCTCTATATCCGAAAATGTTCTTTTACTCCAAAAATGTCAAATTTATTTGCAACATGAATCAATGAATAAATTAATTAATTGAATTAGTTAATTACATACAAAAGAATTAATTAATTCTAACTATAATGCCTTAAACATAATTACAAATAATAGGCATCAAAAGCTATGTGCAACTAAACTATGTTAGTTATATATAACTACTCTAAATAATACCTAAGTATAGGTATAAAAATAGCTACTAATATGTGTTATATTAAGTTATATTAACACATAATAATATCTTTAGTAACATATACTATATATACAATAATATATATGCATGTTGCTATAGTCTTAGTAAAATATGTATACAACATAAGGCAAAAAGATTATGTTTATTGACATTTATACATATCTACAATGACGGATATATTCGTTACTAAAGCAAGATTTATTTATATACATAAGGCTCAAACATTACCTTACTATTCTATTTATATTTATATATGCATATATTACCTACATTATTTTCATATATTTTATTTATTATATATATACATTTACTATTACATTATATTATACATATTCACATATGTATACTTTATAAATATATATATACAAGTACACACATGCGCATTTCGTCTCAACACTTAGCTGAATTTTTACACTCCCCTCCCTTCACTTCTTCTACACTTAGTTTTTTTTTTTGTTTTTTAGGTTTACTGTCACACAAGCCCTCGAGTCATTGTTCATTCAACCAAAAAATTGCTTTTTAATGGGTGGGTTGACCTTTCATGGGATACACAGTATTACATTTGGGTCGGATGAGACCATTACTAGGTCGACCTTAATTCATTTAATGTGCATTTCATTTTGATTTATTTCAAACCCAATAGCAGACCCATTACTATGTACACTGGCTCCCAACCCACATCAAATTCTTAATATATGCTCATATATATGCACAAGGGGAGGGGGATAATTGTGGTAAGGTGCGTTGAGCGTTGATGACTGAAGTGCTTAGCCACCAAAATCCATTTATACCGCTTGGAGCGGTCATCAGCCACTGATGTGGTACATTGATTCGACACTCGATTGAGCACTATGCAGTGTGCTTGCATTCTGATTTGAAGATTTTAGGCCTTGAATCGAGAGCCCTAATTACTTCCAAACTTGAAATAAATTATATCATTGTAAAGCCCTTATATAGGGCTATATAATTATGTAGTTAATTGAATATAATAACCTAATTAGTTATATTTAAAAATTACCTAAATTTGCTGCTGTGCATATGTTAAATTAGGGTTCAATTTTTTAATTAAAGTTCAAATTAATAAATTAATGAGTTAATTGACTTTACAAATAGTTAATTAACATAATAAAATATTTATTAAACATTTTTAATTTATTTTTAAGTCTTTAGTTTTATTTATTTACATTTAAATACACATTTTAAATAGGTGTACACATAATTAATTTATAAATATTGTAATATAATATAAATATAATTTAAATAGGTTTAAATTATTTAAAATTACTATATATACATGTAAAACATAGATTACTTCATTAATAACTTAATGTACTAATTTATTTTATTTTAAGTTAAAAACTCACCTAATTAACTTAATAACTTAATTATCTACAATAAATACGTAATTAAATAAATATACAGCTATAGTACAGTATATAATAATTAGTTAAATACAAATGTACAGTATTACATATGGTTATAGACATAGACATAGTTATTTTAAATTACTTAGTATTATACACATTTAAGTAATATAAATTAATATATAATTATACAATAAAGTTATATATATATAATAAATCATTTCAAATACTTAGTTAAATATATAGAATACAATTATAAATTATTTATGTACCTTATTTACATATTTTACAATATCTACATATAGCTTAATATTAAATTATATTTACAAGTATAATACACTATACATGGTATTTTTTGTTATTTTTAGGCATTTTCTGATTTTTATGGTTTTTATATATAATAGAGATAGGAGATGAGAGAGAAAGGGTGAGATGAGAGAGAGAAGAATTTTTTTTGATGTTTTTAGTTTTGGTTCTTTTATTAAATTCCAAAGTAGACCAAACCGTCGGTTAGTATATTCTACCAAGTCGGGAGTTCAGATTACTTTAAAACTTTGCATACACCTAGAAAAATATATATTCCCACTCAAGACACCTTTATTTTATTTTTTGTGATTTTTTTAATGATTTTTATTTATTTACAAAGTTCACCCAAATGAGGCCTAAATGGAACTTAACTATGGAACCTAAGGTTTCTAAGGGTGTTTCAAAGGTTGAAGAAGTGGTTTAAGCACTCTTACACATTCAACACATCACATGGAAGATTTTCAAACATTTACACATGATTTTCATCTTGATTTTCATTAAATTCACATGTTGAACAATTATGACCATATGGTTTGCTAACAAAAGAACCATACATGTATTGCAAGTCATTCACTAGTAGGTTTGAAGAAACCACATGTACAGGAATGCTTTTTACTAAGCCCTAATAGTAAAAAGTAGGAAAAACTCATTTAATCCTCCAAAACAACTTCAACACTCCTTGGAAATCCATCCATACCAGCTGTTGCTATCAAATTGGCAGTTGCTGCTGCTTAAATTCAGCAATTGACAAGGGAATTTAACATGGATTACAATCAATTTCCAGGTAGATTTAAAGTGAAAACCTTGTACATGGATGTTTACAAATGCAAACCTATCAAAACAAAACCATATTAGGTCCTTTAATCATCAAATCCTCTTCATATCCACCACTGATTTAATGTTCAACTGCTAAGCAGGATTGCTATTAAAATAACAGCTCAATATTACTATTGAAAATCAGACCAAGGAAATCTAATATGAGGTTCTCAAAATGCCATCCTCATATCTAGAAACTCAAATCTGAGGGCAATTCAACCCGGAAAATCTATTAGACCAAAATCTCTTCAAAATCAGACTTCAACTCCATTGTAAATCTATCCAATTCCAAAGGGAAACAACAACTTCTGTTGCTATTTAGCTCATATTTAAATCAAAATTTAAAATCTCACTTGAAATCATGGATCAGAATCTTCATTAGAATCTTTTAAAACACATTTTGTGCTTAAATAACTAATTGGAATCAGTTTGAAGTTAAAAACAAATGGTTCCTAGATTGGGACTTTTATTGTAAGAATGTTACTGTGAATTGATCACTTTGAGCTCCTAAACACTATAAATCAGTGTTTAGGACCTTAAACAATCTCAGAAAATTCATTAGGTCACTGTTTAGGCCTTGAATCATTTCATGTGATTCCCATTGGCCCAAACTATCTATCATTCACCAAAAATTCAGAATCTGACTTCAAATGAAGCACAAAGAATATGATCATTGAAAACCTAATCAAATAATTTTAAGACAACTGCAATATTTCATCGATTAAATCCAAATATATTGCAATTGGCTCAAGATTCATTCAATCAACTATAAAAATCCATCTCAATAAAATCAGTCAAATTCGATCGTTTTAATTCAGAGGGAGGGCATTATGGATATATGGACTGAATGGAATGCCCTTAATTTAATGTTTGAGCACTCCAACAGATCTGAAAGCTAATGAGCTTCAGATCTGTTGAATGCTCTTGTGAATGGGTGATTGGTGACAAAATTGTGCATCAAATGGGTGAACGTGAATTGTGAAGTTAAGAGGGAGAGGAATGAATCAAAATGGAGGAGGAAAAACACCTCTCTGATCTAAATTGATCAGAGAGGGCGAGATCTAGTCTAGGCTAATCTACCTCTAATCTAAGCTGATTAATCATCAAATTCAACATGTATACTACACCTAGCTGTTACGACCCGGTTCCCGAATCCCTACAGGACACGAGACCAGCCCGACTCGACTGATCCTAAGACCTAGTCGTCCAACAAGAAATAACCAAAAAGCAAGAAAGTAAGCCACATTCATTATGCTAAGTAACTAGCAGTAAAAGAGTACAAGCAATAAAAGAAGTAAAAGTTGCTAACAGTACATATCACCACCACAACACTAAAGCGAAAACAAAGTATAGAACGTAAACAGTAACAAGAGTATGAACTCACTAACTAAAGAAGGTACAAAAGGAAGACTACTGCTACTGGGCTCTACTAGGCCCAGTACCCTCTGTAGTCGGTGACTCGGGCTGCTCAACATTAGGACCTAAAAAGGGTTATGAGTAAATAGAGTCAGTGAGCGCTGAGTAGAGTGGCAACCAACTAACTAAAGCAGTAAAAGCTAACAGGTAATTTATCTTTTCCAATTACTTTATTTTACAAGTTATTCCTTTTCACCCACTAGTTTATATTTTCAGATCTCTTTCTTGATCTCAAATGTTCCTCATGGGAACGATTTTGATTGCAGTCTTTTCCGAAGAGTAGAAGGAGCACATGGTGCTCTCCTGGCTAGGAGAGTCCCCCGTGGTGATCCTACACCCAGTCAACCACCCCAAGGTCACGGACAGACGTAGTGGTTACTACAGTACGCGCGATAAGCACACGGGTAGCTACCCCGCACTGGCACGCGGTCAGTCATTTTCGCTACGGGTATGCCCAAAGTACAGCACGGGACAGTATAAGGCCTAACCCACTTAGTAACAGGGGTCTAGCCCCTTAGAACCAAACAGGGGTCTCGCCCCTCCACAATCCGCGCACCCTCGTCTGACTACCCTGGTTTGCTCAGTGGGCCTAATAAGTCGGTGTAGGGTGGCTAACTGAACCCTGGGCCCCGTGGGGTGGCTAGCTCTCTCCCTACACTAGTAGCTCTCCTCGGTACAGTGTACAGAGGGCCAAGAAGTCGGTGCAGAGTGGCCAATCCTAACCCCGGGTCCCAACCCAAGGGTAGCTAGCTCTGCTCTACACTAAACAGGGGATAGTCGCTCTCCTTGGTACCACGTACTCATGGGCTAGCACACTTCCTGTTCACATTTCCAGATCCATTCCATTTATTTCTAGGAGCTCTACTCCTAATTTCCCGTAGGGTTCATGCTCGTATTTCTCATGCCATTCCATACCATGTTTCATCATTCACATTCCATTCTCAGGTTATACACATGCAGCTCGTATTGCTATCATTTAACATATATAACAGGTAATGTCACATGTAACTGTTTAACTAGCACAGGTAAATCATATTTCACAGGCAACTCTTGCTCATTAATAGGCAGTTGTTAACATTTCTATTCATTCATTCAAACTGCAATTCAAACACGCATACAGACATTTCAAGTACTTCATGTCTTAGGATTCATGCCATATCCTAGGTTCTAGTTATTCAATCCACATATGTATTCAGGTTTTATAATTAAATTAGGGGAAGACCACTCTACCAGACAACCCAGGAGTATTGGGGGCTTGAACGGTAGGCTCACGTGCCTCAGCAAGCCCCGACCCTGCAATTGATAGAAGTCCTATAACAAGGAACATACCACAATGAAACATTTAGAGCCATATAAAAGGCCTTCTAACAAGTAGAGGAACTCACAAGGAAAACATCGATATCTTGTTTGCGTAAAACAGACCTCAAACGGACCTTAAACGGGTCAAAAACAGAGCTACAGACCCAAATCAGACGTCTGGCACAAGGTCTAAGCATCTTAAAAGTAACCAGAAGCTTACCTTAGGTTTTGCGTCGACCTCAGATGTCCAGAACCTCTTCTAGACTGTTATGATCCGATTCCCGAATCCCTACGAGACATGAGAATTGGACCGACTCGACTGATCCCAAGACCTAGTCGTCCAATGAGAAAGTAACCAAAAAGCAGTAAAATAAACCACATTCACCATGCAAGTAACTAACAGTAACAAAAGTACAGCAGTAAAGAAAAGAACTACTACAGTACACACCACCACAACAGTAGAGAATTAAAAACAGGTACAGAAATATGAAGTTTACAATAAAAGAGTACAAAAGTGTAACAAAATACTCACTACTATAGCAACGGGTACAACACAAGTACAACTACTGGGCTTTACTAGGCCTAGCACCTTCCGAAGCCGTAGGCTCTGGTTGCTCAACACCTGGTCCTGAAAAAGGTGGTACGTACGACACGTCAGCGAAATGTTGAGTAGAGTGGCAACCAGCTAGCTAAGAAAAACAGTAAAGGTGGACAAGTAACTGTTGTTTTTAATTGCTTTCTTTATTTATCTATTTACTCTTTCTTGGTTTATTTCTCAGGTCTTTCTCTTGATCTCGAATGTTACTTGTGGGAATGATCTTGATTGCAGTCTTTTCCGAAAAGTAGAAGTAGCATGTGGTGCTCTCCTGGCCAGGAGAGTCCCTCGTGGTGGTCCTACCCTCAGTCAACCACCCCAAGGTTGCTGACTGACGTAACGGTGACTATGGCACATGCGATAAATGCACGGGTAGCTACCCCGCACTGGCACGCGGTCAATCGTTTTCGTTAATGGGTGCACCCAAAGCACAGCACGGAACCAGTATAGGGTAGAGCCCTCTCAGTAACAAGGGTTTAGCCTCTCCACAGTAACTAAACAAGGGTCTTGCCCCTCCACAGTCCGCGCACCCTCGCCTAACTACCCTTGTTTGCCCAGTGGGCCTAACAAGTCGGTGTAGGATGGCTAGCTGAATCCCGGGCCCTGTGGGGTGGCTAGCTCCCTCCCTACACTAGTAGCTCTCCCTGGTATGGTGTACACGAGGGCCAAAAGTCAGTACAAAGTGGCCAGACCTAACCCTGAGTCCCTAGGGCGGCTGGCTCCGCTCTGCA
The DNA here is from genome assembly GCA_037157565.1 of Thalassia testudinum. Lineage (NCBI taxonomy): Eukaryota > Viridiplantae > Streptophyta > Magnoliopsida > Alismatales > Hydrocharitaceae > Thalassia > Thalassia testudinum. The sequence goes on along the minus strand of JAZHRO010000018.1, from coordinate 50,247,515 downwards.
CTAAGAGGTAACCTGTGCTTCCCTTGGTACTACGTACCCAAGAGACAACACACTTTCCCATTCACCCTTCCAGTTCCATTCCATTTATTTCCAGGAGTTCTACTCCTAATTCCCCATAAGGTTCATGCTTATGTTTCTCAGGCCAAGCCATACTAGGTTTCATCATTTTAGGTTTATTCGCATATAGTACGTGTTTCCAACATTCAAACTTCTTTTCCTTTCCACTTTATATACAAGCAGCTCGTATTTAATTTCAACCAACAGAAATTACATGTAACAGTTACTAGCAACAGTACTCTACATTTCACAGGCAGTTGTTATCCAATTACAGGCAATTATCATTATTCTATCTAGTTTTCCAAGACTGCAAATCAGGCATTCAAGACATTTGTCTCAGTGTTTTTGTTCCTAGGATTCATGCCACACCCTAGGATCTATCATTCAATCTAGTTTTCAGGTCCTAGGATTCATGCCATACCCTAGGATCTATCATTCAATCTAGTTTTCAGGTCCTAAGATTCATGCCATATCCTAGGATCTATCATTTATTTCAGATATGCATTAATGTTTGTAATTAACTAAGGGAAGCCACTCTACCCGCAAAATCGGGAGTAATGGGGGAGTGATCGGCAGGTCCACGTGCCTCCGCAACCCTGAAAATTGTAACAGAACGAGGTCCTAACATAAGGATCAGTAACAAGGAATCACTCAGAATAGGATAAAAGTATTTTAAACAAGTAGAGGAACTAATTCTGAGAAGAACGGAATCTTAAACGTGGAAATTGGACCTTGAACGGACCCTAAATGGGTAAAAAATGACAACTCTGACTCAAATCAGACGTCTGGAACATCTTCCAGATGTCTTAGAAAGGGGGTCCAGGTCATACCTCACTCTGCACTGCTCCTCAGATGTCCAGAGGTCCTGCTGAACTGTCTGGACCCAGCTCCAGACGTTTGACCACCACTCCGAACGTCTGGAGACGCTTTTCTCCGTCTGGTGACTCGTCCAGACGTCTGAACCGCGTGGGAGGGCATGTCTCGCACCTTCCCGAAGCAAAACCTGCACGCGCACGCAAAACTCCCTCAGCAAGGCACACGACAGAGCTTCAGCAGAATGGCCTGTATGGCCGTATCCGCAAAAGGAAGGTATAGGCACAGTACGTACCTATCAGCCGTCTGGAGCTTCTTCCAGATGTCATTCGCGTCGTCTGGATGTAGGTCCAAACGTCTGATTCTGGGAAAAATCCCAGAATCAGAAGCTCCTTTGTCTTCTTCCCGCTACGCATGGCCGTGCCGTGCTCGTCCGCTCGCTGCGTGCGGCCATGCCGTGCTTGTCTTTCCGTTGCGCACGGCCGCGCCACGCTAGTCCTCCTGCTGCCCGAGCTGCAGCAGCACCGGGGAAACCTCCCCAGCAAAATGCTCTTCCGCGTGCACACCGGCCGGCCTTGAGCTGCTCCGACGATCTCTCCCTCTCACGGCTCGTGCGCTCTCTCCTCTTCCCTCTCACTGCACCTCTCCTCTCCGCCACTGCACCCGGCAGCAGCTGCTGCCCTCGCTCTCGCTCTCGCACTGGGGAAGCAGGAGATGGATGGATGTGGGTGGCGTGAGGGAGAGGAGAATAAGAGTATTTGTAGGCATGGGGGGGGGGGTTCTGCAGGTCGGTGAGGGGAGAGAAAAAGAAGAGGGCGGCGAGTTTCAGTCTGCATGTGGCACGTGCGCACACTCGTGATCGTACGCACGCAAAAATTAATTTCCAGACATCTGGGAAGGCATCCAGACGTCTGACCTAATGTCTGGACCAACTCCCAGACGTCTTAAAGTGTTTTGATGCCTCAGGTCTTAACATAATAAACTCAAAGGAAGTTTTATCCCCGAAACTTGAGCTAACTAGGGTGCGAAAAAAGATCAATATATGCATAACAAACTCAAAGAGGATCGAAATCGGCCCGAAAAAACGTACCCTCAAAGAGCTCCGGGTACCGCTCCCGCATTACCGCCTCAGGCTCCCAGGTAGCCTCCTCGTACCACTGGTCCCTCCACAAGACCTTCACCAGGGGTACTTGCTTCCGTCTCAGACTCCGGATGGCTCTGTCGAGAATCTGTACTGGCCGCTCGGGTAGGTCAGGTCGTCACCCTCCTCGACACTCTCGTGGCTCAGAACGTGACTGGGATCGACGACGTACCTCCTGAGGTTGGACATGTGGAACACGTCGTGCACACCAGAAAGCTGGGGAGGAAGGGCAAGCCTGTAAGCAATGGGTCCAACCCGCTCCAGGACCTCAAAGGGTCCCACAAACCTTAGAGTGAGCTTCCCTCTCACCCCAAACCGCTGCAGGCCCTTTGTGGGCGAAACGTGAAGGAAGACGTGGTCTCCAACCTCAAACTGCACTTCTCTACGTTTCTGATTTGCATAACTCTTCTGTCTGCTCCTGACAGTGCGGAGTCGCCTGTGATTCTACTCGATCACCTCATGACTCTACCAGATCAGCCTGGGGCCAACCTCCCACTTGGTCCCCACCTCAACCCAACTCAAGGGTGCCATACACCTCCATCCATATAGAGCCTCGTAGGGTATCATGCCGATGCTCGAATGATAACTGTTATCATATGCAAACTCCGCCAAGGGAAAGTGTTCCTCCCAAGAGCCCCTCCAGTCCAGTACGCAAGCACGCAAAAGGGTCCTCTAGTGTCTATATCGTGCGCTTAGACTGTTCGTCCGTCTAGGGGTGGTATGCTATACTGAACCTCAATCATGTCCCCAAGGTTTTCTGAAACGTAGCCCACAACTGGGACGTAAAACGGGTATCCCGATCGGATACGATCTCCCGCAGAACTCCGTGTAGATTTACCACGTCGCAGATATACCTCTCTGCCATCTGTGTTGGTCCCAAGGTGACTCGGATCGACAAGAAACGTGCCGTCTTCGTCAATCTATCCATGATCACCCAGACTGCGTTGTGTCCTCATTGGGTAACTGGCAAGCCCACCACCAAGTCCATGGTGATGCTCTCCCACTTCCACTATGGCATTGGAAGTGGCTGCAACGGCCCTGCAGGCCTCTGATGTTCGACCTTCACCTGCTGGCATACTAAACACAGCTGTACAAATTCACCTACATCCCGCTTCATTCCCCTCCACCAAAAGTCGCATCTCAAATCATGGTACATCTTTGTGTTTCCGGAATGTATGGTGAACTTGGAACTGTGTGCCTCAGTCAGGAGCTCTCTCAACAGCTCCTCATCCCTGGGAACGCACAAATGTCCCCTCATGCGTAGTACCTGGTCTGTAAAAGAGAAGTCCCTAGGGTCTCCTGACAGTACTCTGTCATGCAATGACTGCAAGTACGGGTCGGCCATCTGTCTTGTGATGATGTAGTCTATCAGCTCTGGCCTCGTTTGCCGTGCCACAGTCACTGCCCCACTGTGCCCCCGTAACTTTAGGGGTCGCCAACTGCTCATCTCCTTCATGAGGCTCCAACTCTGCGCCTGTAAACTGGCCAAGTGGGCAGGCGCCTTCCGGCTCAAGGCGTCAGCCACCACGCTGGCCTTTCCCGGGTGGTAGGAAATACTGCAGTCATAGTCCTTCAGGAGCTCCAACCAACGTCTCTGTCTCATGTTGAGCTCCTTCTGATCAAACAAGTATCTGAGGATCTTATGATCTGTGAAAATCTCAAAGGTTTCATCGTACAAGTAGTGCCTCCAAGTCTTCAGCGCGAAGACGATAGCTGCCAGCTCCAGGTCGTGGGTGGGATAGCTATGCTCATGGGGCTTCAGTTGCCGTGAAGCGTAAACGACAACGTGACCCCTCTACATGAGCACACCCCTAACCCCTACAAAGAGGTGTCCGTGTACACAACAAACCCGCCACTACTGTCTGGGATGGTGAGCATGGGAGCCGAAGTCAGCCTCTCCTTCAGCTCCTTAAAACACGTCTCACAAGCATTTGTCCAAGTAAAGGGCACGTCCTTCCAGGTCAACTGTGTCATAGGACATGCAATCTGCGAGATGCCCCTGATAAACCGCCTGTAGTAGCCTGCCAGTCCCAAGAAACTGCGGATCTCAGTAATAGTATGCGGTCTCTCTCACCTGAGCACTGCCTCAACCTTGGCTGGGTCCACAACTAAGCCATCCCCAGAGATCACATGACCCAAGAAGGTCACCTCCTTCAACCAGAACTCGTACTTGCTGTATTTGGCGTACAACCTACGTCGTCTCAGTGTGTCCAAAATCATCCGCGAGTGCTGTCCGCGCTGCGTCTGATCTCGAGAATAGATGAGCACATCATCAATAAATACCACCACGAACTGGTCCAAGTACGGTTTGAACACCCGGTTCATCAAGTCCATGAAGGCAGCGGGGGCATAGGTCAGCCCAAACGGCATGACCAAAAACTCATAGTATCCGTACCGGGTGCGGAAAGCCATCTTGGAGACGTCTGCCTCCCTGATCCTCAACTGGTCGTATCCAGACCTCAAGTCTATCTTGGAGAATACCGTGTCACCTCGTAGCTGGTCAAACAAGTCATCAATCCTCGGCAGCGGATACCTGTTCTTGATGGTAACCCTATTCAGCTGTCTGTAGTCCACACAAAGGCATAGGGTACCATCCTTCTTCTTTACGAACAATACCGGGGCTCCCCACGGAGACGCACTGGGCCTCACAAAGCCCTTCTCCAGAAGGTCTTGCAACTGTGACTTGAGCTCTCATAGCTTAAGTGGTGCCATCCTATATGGTGCTGTAGAAATGGGGTTGGTCCCTGGTACCAGTGAGATCTCAAACTCGATCTCACGCTCGGGCGGTAGTCCTAGCAACTCATCTGGGAACACGTCGGGGTACTCTCTGACCACCGGGATACACTGAAAGTCTACCACAGGGTTGGGCTCCGCCACCACACAAGCTAGGAAGCCCACACACCCCTGACCCAAAAGTCTCATTGCCCGAAGTGCAGAAATGCATCTGAAGCCTTCGTCCACTGGCTGCCCGTGGAACTCGAAAGAAGGCAACTCTGGTATGGAGAAGACGATCTTCCTCTCAAAGCAGTCCACCAAGGCATGGTAAGCGGACAACCAGTCCATCCCTAGAATCATGCCAAAGTCCTCCATCTGTATCATGATCAGGTCAGCGGGAAGGCTGTGTCCTCCAACACTGACCTCACAACCCGTGTACAACTCCTCAGCTACAAACAGCTGACCACCCGGACCTCTGATCACGAACGGATCCTCTAACAACACACAGTCCTACCCCAGACTAACAGCAAAACTGGCAGTGACAAACGAGTACGTGGCATCGGAATCGAAAAGCATGTAAACAAGTCTGCCGGAAACTGAAATCATACCTGCCACCACTGATCCTAAAGCTCTGGCATCCCTGTGTGTCAGGGCGTTGATACGCCCCTCAGACCTAGGTGAGGACAAAGCAGCCACACTCTGAGTCAGACGGGTAGTCGTCGGCCGGTACCCTCCCCGTGACTATTGTCCTCCTCCTCGCGCCTGGAAACCGCGGCCTCCTGCTCGCCCTCTAGTGCTCGACGCGGGGAGCATCTGCTGATTTTCAGCCCTAGACGGGCAGTCCCTCCTGATGTGGCCCAGCTAGCCACACTGGTAGCAAAGGGGGACTCGACTCCCGCCCTCAGTGGGTCCCTATTGACGGCTGGGCAGGGGTCTGGTGCTAGCAGCTGGCCTCTGTCGGGGGCCCCCAAAGGCCACTGACGACCTCGCAAAGCGTGACGGCTCTCCCACGGGCGCCACGTGCCTCCTCTCTTGTTGGCCCTGTGGGTAGTCTGGCTGGTAGGGCCTCTTTCGCCCGCTGTCAGTGTCACGTGCCGACGGGTTGTTCTCTTCATACGTCATAGCTGCCTCTACCACCCTCGAGAACGTAGGTAGCTTCAGGGGTTTGACATACCCTCGAATAGCAGGCCGAAGCCCCTCGGTGAACCTCCAAAGGCGCTCCTCCTCGGTAGCCACGACTGTCACTGCGAAATGAGACAGCTCCAGGAAACGCGTGCGGTACGCGCTCACTGTCATCGTCCCCTGGCGGAGAGTGTGGAACTCCTGCTTCCTCTGGTCCTTCCACATCTGGGGAAAGTACTGCTTGCAGAAGAGGGTGACGAACTGGTCCCAAGTCGGCTCATCCCTCTCCTGACCTCTGACCGCCCTCCACCACCTGTGTACCGTGCTCTCCAGCTGGTACGTGGCAAAGGCCACGCGGCACTCCACAGGGGGGTGAAGGGTGTCAAATACCTTCTCGATCTGCTCGAGCCAGTCCTCCGCCTCGGTCGAGTCCTCATCCCCCTTGAAAGAGGGGGGCTTCAGCTTTCGGAACTGTCTGAAAAGCTCATAGTGGCGCTGAAGGGGAGACACTGGTACACCTCCCGGTAAAGAGGCCTCGTGCTCAGAAGTGTCGGAGGAAGGTGGGGGCAATGGAGGCCCACCCCCTCCCCCGCGTCCAGCACCGTGTCCATCTTGCTGTCCCACAGAGGACTCCCCCTCCGCAGCCCCAGGGAGAGGTGCTCCTGGCGGCGGGTTGAGCTCCTCTCTCATGGTGTCCCGTATCAGCTGGGCGAGGTCCTAGGCCTGAATGCCTGGGAGCAGTGGCTGGTCCACTGAGGCGTCGGGCTCAACGGGCCTGCCCCTCTGACCTCGTCCTCGGCCGCGTCCACGACCCGCCCCGCTACCTCCTCGTCGAGGCATCTCCTGCAAGGAGACGTGAACATGGTATAGAAAAGACATCAATACTAATCGATATTCAACGAAGGAACCTTAAAACAGATGTCAAAAGGTACGTTGTGGTGGCTACTCTAGTTACAAGCACATGAATTGGTTATTTTCCAGCCAGTTGGTTCACTTCTTGGGACGACCTTGCTCTGTTACCATCTTGTTACGACCTGATTCCCGAATCCCTACAAGACACGAGAATCGGACCAACTTGACTGATCCCAAGACCCAGTCGTCCAACGAGAAAGTAACCAAAAAGCAGTAAAATAAATGACATTCACCATGCAAGTAACTAACAGTAATAAAAGTACAGCAGTAAAGAAAAGAACTACTACAGTACACACCACCACAACAGTAGAGAATTAAAAATAGGTACAGAAATATGAAGTTTACAATAAAAGAGTACAAAAGTGTACAAAATACTCACTACTACAGGAACGGGTACAACACAAGTACAACTACTGTGCTCTACTAGGCCCAGCACCTTATTCAGCCGTAGGCTCTGGCTGCTCAACACTTGGTCCTGAAAAAGGTGGTAAGTACGACACGTCAGCGAAATACTGAGTAGAGTGGCAACCAGCTAGCTAAGAAAAACAGTAAAGGTGGACAAGTAGCTATTGTTTTTAATTTCTTTCTTTATTTATCTATTTACTCTTTCTTGGTTTATTTCTCAGGTCTTTCTCTTGATCTCGAATGTTCCTCGTGGAAACGATCTTGATTGCAGTCTTTTCCGAAAAGTAGAAGTAGCACGTGGTGCTCTCCTGGCTGGGAGAGTCCCCCGTGGTGGTCCTACCCTCAGTCAACCACCCCAAGGTTGCTGACTGACGTAACGGTGACTAGGGCACACGCGATAAACGCACGGGTAGCTACCTCGCACTGGCACGTGGTCAATCGTTTTCGTTAAAGGGTGCACCCAAAGCACAGCATGGAACCAGTATAGGGCAGAGCCCTCTCAGTAACAGGGGTCTAGCCCCTCCACAGTAACCAAACAAGGGTCTTGCCCCTCCACAGTCCGCGCACCCTCGCCTGACTACCCTGGTTTGCCCAGTGGGCCTAACAAGTCAGTGTAGGATGGTTAGCTGAACCCCGGGCCCCGTGGGGTGGCTAGCTCCCTCCTTACACTAGTAGCTCTCCCTGGTACAGTGTACGCGAGAGTCAAAAGTCAGTACAAAGTGGCCAGACCTAACCCTGGGTCCCTAGGGCGGCTGGCTCCGCTCTGCACTAAGAGGTAACCTGTGCTTCCCTTGGTACTACGTACCCAAGAGACAACACACTTTCCCATTCACCTTTCCAGTTCCATTCCATTTATTTCCAGGAGTTCTACTCCTAATTCCCTGTAGGGTTCATGCTCATGTTTCGCAGGCCAAGCCATACTAGGTTTCGTCATTTTAGGTTTATTCGCATATAGTACGTGTTTCCAACATTCAAACTTCTTTTCCTTTCCACTTTATATACAAGCAACTCGTATTTAATTTCAACCAATAGAAATTACATGTAACAGTTACTAGTAACAGTACTCTACATTTCACAGGCAGCTGTTATCCAATTACAGGCAATTATCATTATTCTATCTACTTATCCAAGACTGCAAATCAGGCATTCAAGGCATTTGTTTCAGTGTTTCTGTTCTTAGGATTCATGCCACATCCTAGGATCTATCATTCAATTTAGTTTTCAGGTCCTAGGATTCATGCCATACCCTAGGACCTATCATTCAATCTAGTTTTCAGGTCCTAGGATTCATGCCATACCGTAGGATCTATCATTTATTTCAGATATGAATTAATGTTTGTAATTAACTAAGGGAAGCCACTCTACCCGCAAAATCGAGAGTAATGGAGATGTGATCGGCAGGTCCACGTGCCTCCGCAACCCCGAAAGCTGCAACAGAACGAGGTCCTAACACAAGGATCAATCACAAGGAACCACTCAAAATAAGATAAAAGTATTTCAAACAAGTAGAGGAACTAATTCTGAGAAGAACGGAATCTTAAGCGTGGAAATCGGACCTCGAACGGACCCTAAATGGGTTAAAAATGACAACTCTGACTCAAATCAGATGTCTGGAACATCTTCCAGATGTCTTAAAAAGGTGGTCCAGGTCATACCTCACTTTACGTAGCTCCTCAGATGTCCAGAGGTCCTGCTGAACAGTTTGGACCCAGCTCCAGACGTCCAACCACCTCTTTGGACGTCTGGAGACGCTCTCCGCCGTTTGGTGACTTGCCCAGACATCTGAATCCCGTGGGAGGGCTTGTCCCGCGCCTTCCCGAAGTGAAACCTGCACGCGCACGCAATACTTTCTCAGCAAGGCACACGACAGAGCTTCAGCGAAACGGCCTGCATGGCCGTATCCGCAAAAGGAAGGTATAGGCACAGTACGTACCTATCAGCCGTCTGGAGCTTCTTCTAGACGTCATTTGCGTCATCTGGATGTAGGTCCAGACGTCTGATTCTGGGAAAAATCCCAAAATCAGAAGCTCCTTTGTCTTCTTCCCACTGCGTGCGGTCGCGCCGCACTGGTCTGCCCGCTGCCCGAGCTGCAACAGCTCCGGGGAAACCTCCCCAGAACAACGCTCCTCCACGCGCACGCCGGCCGGCCTCAAGCTGCTTTGGTGAGCTTTCTCTCTCACGGCTCGCGTGCTCTCTCCTCTTCCCTCTCGCTCCACCTCTCCTCTTCACCACTGCACCCGGCAGCAGCTGCTGCCCTCGCTCTCGCGCTGGGGAAGGAGGAGACGGATGGATGTGGGTGGCGTGAGGGAGAGGACGATAAGAGTATTTGTAGGCACGCGGGGGGGTTCTGCAGGTCGGCGAGGGGTGAGAAAAAGAAGAGGGCGGTGGGTTTCAATCTGCTCACGGCAAGCACGCAGACTCGTGATCGTACGCATGCAAAAATTAATTTCCAGACGTCTGGGAAGGCGTCGCAGTGGGTTTCAATCTGCTCACGGCAAGCGTGCAGACTCGTGATCGTACGCATGTAAAAATTAATTTCCAGACATCTGGGAAGGCGTCCAGACGTCTGACCAGACATCTGGACCAACTCCCAGACGTCTTAAAGTGTTTTGATGCCTCGGGTCTTAACATAGACTGTCTGGACCTAGCTCCAGACGTCCGACCTCTCCTCAGGACGTCTGGGAGTGCTTCCAGTCGTCTGGTAAGTTGTCCAGATGTCTGAAGTGCGTGAGTAGGTGTGCCTCGCACCTTCCCAAAGCAATCCCTGCACGCGACAGCCAAATCGCCTACAATTAGCCACGCAAAACGTAGTTGTGGTGCGGCCTGCATGGCCGTATCCGCAAAAGGAATGTACCTTCGTGAGGATCTGCTTTTAGACGTTCGGTGTAGTCACTAGACGTCCGCCCTGTCGTCTAATCGTTACGCCAGGTGTCAGATTCTAGGAAAATCCCAGAACCAGATCCACTTCCTGCTCTCCCTCATCACGCGCAGCCGCAGCTTCGCCTCCTCGCCTGCAGCTCCGACTACAGCAGTGTCGAGGATGGCTCCCCCGACGCACTCCTCCTCCCACATGCGTCGCTCCGGCCATGCACCCTCCGTCGAGCTCCCACGAGCATGTGAGCTCATGCTCATCCTCCTCTCCTCACGTCGGCTCTCCTCCTCGTTGCCGCTCTTACGCTCTCTCTCGCGCTCGCTCCACTCGCTGTGGTGGAGAGGAAGAGAAGAAGGTGGCTGGGGTGAAGTGGGGAAGAGAGGGAAGGGGAGAGGGGTTTTCATAGAGGTGCAATGGGGTTCGGTGGAGGAGGGAAGAGGGAAAGAGAGAGAAGGGTACTGTTTGCTCGTAGCCCGCGCGCAGACGCGAAGTCACGTACCAAAATTTTGATTTCCAGATGTCTGGGAAGGAGTCCAGACGTCTGACCAGACGTCTGACAGACAGTCCAGATATCTTAAAAGGCTCAGGATAGAACGGGTCTTTACATCATAACAAACTTAAAGGAAGTTTCGTCCCCGAAACGTGAGCTAGCTAGGGTGTGGAAAAGAACTATATACGCATAACAAATTTAAAGAGGACCGAAGCCAGTTCGAAAAGACGTACCCTCAAAAAGCTTCAGGTACCGCTCTCGCATCGTTGCCTCAGGCTCCCAGGTAGCCTCCTCGTACCTCTGGCTCCTCCACAAGACCTTCAGGGGTACCTACTTCCGTCTCAAACTTCGGACGGCTCTGTCCAGTATCTGGATTGGTCACTCGGGGTAGGTCAGGTCGTCACCCACCTCGACACTCTCGTGGCTCAGAATGTGACTGGGATCGGCGGCATAGTTCCTGAGGTTGGACACGTGGAACATGTCGTGCACACCAGAAAGCTGGGGAGGAAGGGCAAGCCGGTAGGCAATGGGTCCTACCCACTCCAAGACCTCAAAGGGCCCCATAAACCTCGGCGCAAGCTTCCGTTTCACCCCAAAACGCTGCAGGCCCTTCATGGACGAAATGCGAGGAAAGACGTGATCCCCAACCTCGAACTGCACCTCTCTACTCTTCCAATAGGCATAACTCTTCTGTCTGCTCCTGACAGGGCGAAGTCATCTATGAATATGCTTTGTCACCTCCTGACTCTACCGGATCAGCTTAGGGCCAACCTCCCACTTAGTCCCCACCTCAACCCAACTCAAGGGCATAGTACACCTTCGTCCGTACAGAGCCTCGTAGGGTGCCATGTCGATACTCGAGTGATAGCTATTATTATATGCAAACTCTGCCAGGGGTAAGTGCTCCTCCCAGGAATCCCTCCAGTTCAATACACAGGCGTGCAAAAGGTCCTCAAGTGTCTGTATCGTGCGCTCTGACTGTCCATATGTCTGGGGGTGGTACGCCGTACTGAACCTCAACTGTGTCCCCAAGGCCTACTAAAACTTAGCCCAACACTAGGAAGTAAAGTGGGTATCCCGGTCGGATACAACTCACACGTAACTCTGTGTAGACGTATCACCTAACAAATATACCTCTCTGCCAACTGTTCTGGTCCCAAGGTGACTCGGATCGGCAAGAAACGTGCCGTCTTCGTCAATCTGTCTACTATCACCCAGACTACATCGTGTCCTCACTGGGTAACAGGAAAACCCACCACCAAGTCCATGGTGATGCTCTCCCACTTCCATTCTGGCACAGGAAGTGGTTGCAACGGCCCTGCTGGCCTCTGATGCTTGGCCTTCATCTGTTGGCACACCAAACACTGCTGCACGAATTCACCTAAATCCCGCTTCATCCCTTTCCACCAAAAGTCACGCCTCAGATCATGGCACATCTTCATGTTCCCGGGATGTATGGTGAACTTGGACCCATATGCCTCAGTCAGGAGCTCTCTCAACTCCTCGTCCCTGGGAACGCAAAACGTCCCCTCATGCGCAACACCTTATCTGTAAAAGAGAAGTCTCCTGGGTCCCCTGACAGTACTCTATGTCGCAACGACTGCAGATATGGATCTGTCATCTGTCCTGTGATGATGCGGTCTATCAGCTCTGGTCTCGTCTGTCGTGTCACTGTCACTACCCCACAATGCCCCTGTGACTCTAGGGCTCGCCAACTACCCAATTCCTCCATAAGTATCCAACTCTGTGCCTGTAAGCTGGCCAAGTGGGCAGGCATCTTCTGACTCAAGGCGTCAGCCACCACGTTGGCCTTCCTCGGATGGTAGGAGATGCTGCAGTCATAGTCCTTCAAGAGCTCTAACCAACATCTCTATCTCATGTTAAGCTCCTTCTGATCAAACAAATACCTGAGGCTCTTATGATCCGTGAATATCTCAAAAGTCTCACCGTAAAGGTAGTGCCTCCATGTCTTTAGCGCGAAGACAACAGTTGCCAGCTCTAAGTCATGGGTAGGGTAGCTATGCTCATGGGGCTTCAGTTGCCACGAAGCGTAAGTGACAACGTAACCCCACTGCATGAGCACTCCCCCTAACCCCTGCAACGAAGCGTCCGTGTAGATAATGAAACCACCGTTGCTATCTGGGATGGTAAGCACAGGAGCCGAAGTCAGCCTCTCCTTCAACTCCTAAAAACACGTCTCACAAGCGTCTGTCTAAGCAAAGGGCATGTCCTTCTCAGGTTAGCTAAGTCATAGAATGTGCAATCTACGAGAAACCCCTGATAAACTGCTGGTAGTAACTTGCCAGTCCCAAGAAACTGTGAATCTTTGTCACTGTACGTGACCTCTCCCACCTGAGTACTGCCTCCACCTTGGCTGGATCCACAGCCAAGCCATCCCCTGAAATCACATGACCCAAGAAGGTCACCTACCTCAACCAAAACTCGCACTTGCTATATTTGGCATACAGCCTACATTGTCTCAACGTGTCCAGAACCATCCGCAAATGCTGTTCGTGCTGCACCTGATCCCGTGAGTAAATGAGCACATCATCAATAAACACCACCACAAACTGATCCAGATACGATTTGAACACCCGGTTCATCAAATCCATGAAGGTAGCGGGGGCTTAGGTCAGCCCAAGCGGCATGACGAAAAAATCGTAGTGTCCGTACCGGGTGCGGAAAGCTATCTTGGAGACGTTAGTCTCCTTGATCCTCAAATGGTGGTAACCTGATCTCAGATCTATCTTGGAGAATACCGTGGCACCTCGTAACTGGTCAAACAAATCATCAATCCTCGGCAGCGGATACCTGTTTTTGATGGTGACCCTATTCAGCTGTCTGTAGTCAACACAAAGGCATAGGGTACCATCCTTCTTCTTCACAAATAATACCGGGACTCCCCACGGGGATGCACTTAGCCTCACAAAGCCCTTCTATAATAGGTCCTTCAGCTGTGACTTGAGCTCTCGCAGCTCAAGTGGTGCCATCCTGTACGGTGCCATAGAAACGGGGCTGGTCCCCGGTACCAGTGAGATCTTAAACTCGATCTCACGCTCAGGCGGTAGTCCTGGCAGCTCCTCGGGAAACATGTTGGGGTACTCTCTGACCACCGAGATGCTCTAAAAGTCTGCCACGGGGCTGGGCTCTATCACTAAATAAGCCAGAAAGCCCTCACACCCCTGGCCCAAAAGTCTCGCTGCCCGAAGTGTAGAAATGCACCTGAAACCTTCATCCACCGGCTGTCCGTGAAACTCAAACGACATCTCTGGTATGGAGAAGATGATCTTCCTCTCAAAATAGTCCACCAAAGTGTGGAAGCGAACAGCCAATCCATTCCCAGAATCACGCCAAAATCCTCCATAGGTATCACGATCAAGTCAGCGGGGAGGCTGTGTCCCCCAACACTGACCTCACAATCTGTGTAGACCTCCTCAGCTACAAACAGCTGACCGCCCGGACCTTTGATCACAAATGGATCCTCTTACAACACGCAATCCTGTCCCAAACTGACAACAAAACTCGTAGTAACAAACGAGTGCGTGGCACCAAAAAAAAAAAAGTACGTAAACTAATCTGCCGGAAACTGTAACCATACCTGCCACCACTGAACCTGATGTCCTGGCATCTCTATGTGTCAAGGCGTTGATACACCCCTCAGCGCTCAGTGCAGAAGAAGCAGACACACTCTACATCAGATGGGTAGCCACTGGTCGGTACCCTCCCCACGACTGTTGTCCTCTCCCATGTGCCTAGGAACCACGGCCACCTGCTCGGCCTCCAGCGCTCGGTGCGGGGAGCATTTGCTGCGCTCTGGCCCTAGACAGGCAGTCCCTCCTAATGTGGCCCGGCTGGCTACACTGGTAGCAGAGGGGGACTCGACTCCTTCCCTCGCTAGGTCCTTGCTGACGGCTGGGTGGGGGTCTAGTGCTGACAGCTGGCCCCTGTCGAGGGCCCCCAAAGGTCACTGACGACCCTTCAAAATGAGATGGCTCTCCTACGGGTGCTGCGCACCTCCTCTCTCGCTGGCCCTGTGAGTACTCTGGCTGGTAGGGCCTCTTCCATCTGCTGTCGGTGTCTCGTGCGGCCGGGTTGGTCTCCTCGCACGTCATAGTTGGCTTCACCACTCTCGGGAAAGTAGGTAGCTTCAAGGGTTTGACATACCCCCTAATGGCAGGCTGGAGCCCCTCAGTGAACCTCCATAGGCGCTCCTCCTCAGTAGCCACAGATGTCGCAGCAAAACATGAAATCTCCAGGAAGCACGTGCAGTACGCGCTAACAGTAATCATCCCCTAGTGGAGAGTGTGGAACTCCCGCCTCCTCTAGTCCTGCCACGTCTGCGGGAAGTACTACTCGCAGAAGAGGGTCACAAACTGGTCCCACGTCGGCTCTACCCTCTCCTGGCCTTTGACTGCCCTCCACCACCTGTGTGCTGCATTCTCCAGCTGATACGTGGCAAAGGCCACGCGGTACTCCGTAGGGGGGCAAAGGGTGTCAAACACCTTCTCGATCTGCTCCAGCTAGTCCTCTGCCTCAGACGGGTCCTCATCCCCCTTGAAAGAGGGGGGCTTCAGCTTCCAGAATTGCCTGAAAAGCTCGTAGTGCAGTTGTAGTTGGGGAATGGGCATGCCTCCAAGCATGGAGGGTTCGTGCTCGGAAGTGGAGGACCACCCCCTCCCCCCCGTCCAGCGCTGCGTCGATCTCTCGGCCCCATAGAGGACTCCCCCTCCACGTCCCCAGGAAGAGGCACTCGTGGAGGCGGGTGAAGCTCCTCTCGTACTATATCTCATATCAACTGGGCGAGGTCCTGGGCCTGAACGCCAGGGAGAAGCGGCAGGTCAACTGATGCCTCAGGCCCAGCACGTTCACCCCTCCGACCTCGTCCACGGCCGCATCCACAGCCCGCCTCAAGAACTCCACGATGAGGCATCTCCTGCAAGGAGACGCGAAAACATATAAAAAAGGAGTCAACTCTAACGGACTTCAGCGAAGGAAACTCAGAACAGATGTCAAGCGATACATTGTGGTGGTTACTCCAGTTACATGCATGTGAATTGGTTATTTTCAAGCTAGTTGGTTCATTTCTTGTGACGACCTTGCTCTGATACCATCTTGTTCCGACCCGGTTCTCGAATCTCTACAGGACATGAGATCGGCCTGACTCGATTGATCCCAAGACCCGATCATCCAACAAGAAATAACCAGAAAGTAGGAAAGTAAACCACATTCACTATGCTAAGTAACTGACAGTAAAAGAGTACAAGAAGTAAAAGAAGTAAAAGCTGCTAACAGTACATATCACCACCACAACAGTAAAGCGGAAACAAAGTACAGAACATAAACAATAACAAGAGTCTGATCTCACTAACAAAAGAAGGTACAACAATAGGAAGACTACAACTACTGGGCTCTACTATGCCCAGCACCTTCTGCAGCCAGTGACTCGGGCTGCTCAACACCTAGACCTAAAAAGGGTTATGAGTAAACAGAGTCAGCGAACGCTGAGTAGAGTGGCAACCAACTAACTAAAGTAGTAAAAGCTAACAGGTAATTTATCTTTTCCAATTACTTTATTTTACAAGTTATTCCTTTTCACCCACTAGTTTATATTTTCAGACCTCTTTCTTGATCTCGAATGTTCCTCGTGGGAACGATCCTGATTGCAGTCTTTTCCGAAGAGTAGAAGACGCACGTGGTGCCCTCCTGGCCGGGAGAGTCCCTCGTGGTGATCCTACACCCAGTCAAACACCCCAAGGTCACGGACAGACGTAGAGGTGACTACGGCATGTACGATAAGCTCACGTGTAGCTATCCCGCACTGGCATTTAGTCAGTCATTTCCGCTAATGGGTACGCCCAAAGTATAGCACGGAACAGTATAAGGCCTAGCCCTCTCAGTAATAGGGGTCTAGCCCCTCAGAACTAAACAGGGGTCTCACCCCTCCACAGTCCGCATACCCTCGTTTGACTACCCTGGTGTGCCTAGTGGGCCTAACAAGTCGGTGTAGGGTGGCTAGTTGAACCCCAGGCCCTGTAGGGTGGCTAGCTCTCTCCCTACACTAATAGCTCTCCCTGGTACAGTGTACGCGAGGGCCAAGAAGTCGATGCAAAGTGGCCAATTCTAACCTTGGGTCCCAGCCCAAGGGCGGCTAGCTTCGCTCTACACTAAACAGGGGACAGTTGCTCTCCATGGTACCACGTACTCAAGGGCCAGCACACTTTCCGCTCACATTTCCAGATCCATTCCATTTATTTCCAGGAGCTCTACTCCTAATTTCCCGTAGGGTTCATGCCCGTATTTCTCATGCAATTCCATACCATGTTTCATCATTCACATTTCCATTCTCAGGTTATACACATGCAGCTCATATTGCTATCATTTAACATATACAACAGGTAATGTCACATGTAACTGTTTAACTAGCACAGGTAAATCATATTTCACAGGCAGCTCTTGTTCATTAACAGGCAATTGTTAACATTTTTATTCATTCATTCAGACTACAATTCAAACATGCATACAGACATTTCAAGTACTTCTCATCCTAGGATTCATGCCATATCCTAGGTTCTAGTTATTCAATCCACATATTTATTTAGGTTTTATAATTAAATTAGGGGAAGACCACTCTACCAGACAACCCAAGAGCATTGGGGGCTCGAACGGCAGGCTCACGTGCCTCAGCAAACCCTGACCCCGCAACTGATCGAAGTCCTATAACAAGGAATATACCACAATGAAACATTTAGAACCGTATAAAAGGCCTTCTAACAAGTAGAGGAACTCACAAGAAAAACATCGATATCTTGTTTGCATAAAACGGACCTCAAATGGACCCTAAACAGGTCAAAAACAGAGCTACAAACCCAAATCAAACGTCTAGCACATGGTCCAGACGTCTTAAAAGTAACCAGAAACTCACCTTAGGTTTTGCATCAACCTTAGACATCCAGAACCTCTTGTAGACCGTCTGGACCCAGCTCCAGATGTTCGACCTCTCCTCAGGACGTCTGGAAGTGCTTTTGGTCGTCTGGTAAGCTATCCAGACGTCCGAAGCGTGTGGGAAGGTGTGCCCCACGCCTTCCCGAAGCAATCCCTGCATGCGACAGCCAAATCACCTACAATTAGCCACGCAAAACGTAGCTGCAGTGCAGCCTTCATGGCTGTATCCGCAAAAGGAATGTACCTTCGGGAGGATCTGCTTTCAGACGTTTGGTGTAGTCACCAGACGTCCGCCCCGTCATCTAGTCGTCACGCCAGACGTCTGATTCTGGGAAAATCCCAGAACCAAAATGATGAGAACCTCATCATGAGCCATAACTAGCTCATTTTGACCCAATACAAAGGATAAAAGCTCCTACATATCTCAAGGAAAGGCTTAACTCAGAGAATTCTGAGTTTGAGAAGAAAACCAGTCATAAGGGGTAAAAGTGCAATTTTACCAGTATAATCTGCATACAGGGTAATTCAGGGCCCAAACACAGGTCAGAACAGCTTAATAAGAATAAAAGTGGGACGAGATGATCTAGCAAGGGCTACAGCACTTTCAAGGAACCAAATGATAATCTGTAACCCTAAAACAACCCACTTCAATTCACAAGGTTCGAGGCAAAGTAAAAATAGAATAAACCCTCTAAAATTCATATAAAAATAATCTCTAGGGTTTAGAACCTTCAATTTGGCCTTTAGAACCCATTTTGACCTACATTGAGAACCATGCCCAATTAATAACTTAATTTGGGTTTTTGCGCAAATTGACCGGTCAAAAAAGGTTTAATATGAAAATAAATTTCACCATCAGATTCCTTAGGTCCTAATTAGTCATGTATAAAAACTTGAGCCTAAGAAGAAACCTCCTTGACCGACTTTACACTTTGGTCCTCATATATTTACTCTTTGGCCCTCAACTTTTGAACCCTCGCATTTAGGCCCCTAACTCTCCTTCGTTCTTTGCAAACAGGTCCCTCCTGCAAAACCCTGCCAGCACCATGCTCCGGCGACCTTGCGCGGAGCATGGCGCCGCGCAGGGTAAGGTGGAGGACCTGGCATGTGTACCGGAGGGTGCCCTGCGTCGTCAGCCGTCGCAGGAGCACCCCCATGGTCCTTGCAGCCCCCCCTACCGGCCGTGCGAACGCACGGACGGTATGGGTTCGAATTCCGACCATGCTCCGGCGAGGGAGACACGTCGTCTCCCTCCGCCTTCCTCCCTGCTTCAACCCTATAAATACCCCCCGCCGCTCCACCGACCAAGGCAGCCTGGATCTGACGGAGAAAACCCCCAGCTTTCGTCTCTTCTTTCTCCGGCAGACGCTCACCAGCTCCGGCGACATCCTCTCCCTCTACCTCTTCGCTCTGCCGCACTACCAGCAGCAGAGACCTCCTCCCCTGCTCTTCCCGCGCCACGCCGCACCCAGCTGGCGCCTCTCCAGCCTTCCGCTCGCCGCCGCCCCTCTCCCTGAGCATCATCTTCTCCGGCGACAGTCGATACGACTGTCGCCCTGTTCCCCCCCCTTCGTCCCTGCAGTTAAGTTAGACTTACTCCTCTTCTCCTCCTCTTTCTTTCCCCGCTTTCGATTTAGTCAATTAAGCCCTCTACCGACCCTGTTCACCCTCATCCTCTCCGCCTCCGACCACCCTCCGGCGAGCCGCTCCCATCACCTCAGCGACCCACACGGCTCGCCGACCACCGCAGAACTTCCGCCTCTTCACCCTGATCCTCTTCCGCCCCTCCACTTCCCACCAAACACCCTCTGCAGACCCACCGAACACACCCACTCCCTCGCTCACAGTCTGACCTAGGACGACCTAACAGCTCCATCTCGCCCCCTGCAGACCACCTGACCACCTTCGCCGTGCCACGGCGAAGGTCCTCCGCCTGTCTGATTTGGCCGAGAGGCCGTGCCATTGGTTTCAGGTTCCAGGCCTTGACCGCCATTGGCGAGGAAGCTCGAAGCCTGCTCGAGGTTGCTCCAGGCCGAGATATCCCAGATTGAATAGCCACGGCCAGCGCGGAAGAATCTCACGCACACACCCTGGCCCTCGATTGGAGCTGTACGCCTCAACAGCCGATGCAATTGGGAGCACCGTCCCTGCTGCAGGCGTAAGAGAATTGGGGTGGGACTTTTAGTCCCACCTCGGAATCTCTCAACGGCGCGCGGACACATAAATTAAAAAACTGCCGTATGCTGTTTGCCTCAGTTACCACGGGGTGAGGTCCCTCTCACCCGACCCGACCCGACTCGGCCTCGTCCGTGACCACGCTCCGCGGACCTGGCCCGACCCGATTAGACTGACCTGCACTCCTCGCCCACCACGCACGCCGGTGGGCCTGGACCCGGGCCTGACCCGAACCCGATTACCCGATAGCGCTCTGGGAGAGCTTCCGAGGAGTGATTTCAGAGAGAGAGATACGCGGGGGAGGGGGGTAGAGTAGGTTTTTGTCTTGACGAATAAACTCTGAAGTGTGCAGGCCAAAGAAGAAGAAGCAGACCCGCTAAAGAAGAAGGAGCTGCTGCACTGTAGCGAAGGCATTGATAAGTCGTCTCAGCACCGGGACAGACGACGGAAGGACAGCAGCCAAAGAAGAAGAAGACCCGCTGAAGAAGAAGGAAGAGCAACGGCCATCGCGAGAGAAGAAAAAGAGAAGTCAAGGCAGGTGAAGACAAAGAAGAAGAAGGAATGAAGAGAAGCAAGAAGCAAGAAAAGAAGAAGATGATCTGACGAAAAAGAAAGAAAGGAAACAAGAAGAAGAGCACGAGGGGAAAATCTGAAGAAAGAAGAAGAAGAAGAAGAAGAACAGGAAGAACCAAAGACAAAGAGGAAGAAAGAAGAAGAAGCCAATTTTTCATCTCTCTCTCTCTCTCTTTATTTTTGTAATAGAACTTGTATATCTCTAGAATACAACTTGCTCCCTGAGTTCGACCTCGGGAACTCTTTCAGTTTTCCGAGTAATAAAAATTTTATATGAAACGTTGGTGACAACCGGCTTTACTACAACGATATAACACAAACCGACTGTCCCACCAACATTTTGGCGCCGTTGCCGGGGAGCAACGGCTATTCTAGAGGTAAACATTCCTGTATCTTTTAAGTTCTAATAATCTCCTCTCTTTTGTGCAGCTATAGGAACTCAAGAAGACAAGCAACCACACAACTACTCCGAAGACAGGTAAAATCTTTTCTCACTATTAACCCCTACACTCTAAAGAGGAAGAAAAGAAAAGAACAAGCAATATAGGGCTAACCTGTCTTCCATATTTAGTAACCATAAAAGTTGCATGTTTTCAACTCATTATTTCTGCACACTATTAAGGGTATTTAAGGGCTAACACATTCTTGCTTGAGCCCTAATTACCCAACAAAGAATTAACTGGACCAAGTAGAGCCAACCTAGGATCCAACACTAGGGATTTAGAGACACACTCCTTAAGCAAGAATTAAGAAAACCAAATGAAGTGTGCCCAAGCCCTTGTCTGAAAATACCTATTCAAAGAAAATCTAAAACAATTGGCTCTCTAAACACTTGAACCCTAAAAGACAGGACCTAAAAGCTCTTAAAGAAAACAATAGGTAAAGTTGACCCCTTGGGTTAACCAACCTTAAATTAGGTCACTCTTTGCACTTAAAAAGACTAAAGTTCAAGTGAAACCTTAAGCACCCTGATCTTAAAATTGGTAGACTTAAGAGGTCAAGATCCCCATTCTGGTCTACCTGGAACCGCAGTGACAAGAGAGGTCGGGTGGGGGAAACCCTGTAACCCGTGGGGACGCTCTACCGTGTAGGGGTCTTCGCGGGACTCTCCCTCTCTGGCTGCCCAGGTAATTCTCAGGTGGACGATCTTTCTGATCAAGGGGTCCATCTGCCCCGCACCTCTAAAGTCACCCAACACATTTTTGGGTGTCTTGATTGGGTCCAGCACCTTCTGAACTTACCTCTCCCAACTGTGCATGTACGGAAGGAGGTCTCTAAGACCACCCTTAAGACCTCCTTTAGAAATTCACTCTCGTCAAGGCCAAGCCTCGACGCCCGTGTTTGTGCAGCAACACCCTCACATTATTCTCTCTTCTGATTCAGAACCAAGTTCTTCTTCTTCCCCCATCATGGCTCAGCCAGTTGAGGAAGAAAATAATCTGGAACACCAGCTCCAGCGACTCAATGACCTCTTCCAAAACTTCGTACACCCACCACAGCGTCCTATGATGCGGGACCACTACAATCCTGCTGCGGTGGCCATTGAGCCTCGAGTTAGAATCCCGATTGGAGGACCTGATTCCGAACTAAAGCCCAACATGATTCACGCTATACCTAAATTCCATGGGCTTAATTCTGAAGATCCCTTCCAGCACATCAAACAGCTTAAACATCTGGCCCACACTTTTGGATCAGATGCGCAAAATCGGGATATTCTTCTCATGAAGATGTTCTCCTTTTCTCTTATGGACAAGGCCGCCCATTGGTATCAAACTCAGACCCGGCCGATCAACACTTGGGAAGAACTTCAATCCGAGTTTTTGAAAAAGTTCTTTCCCGTTGGTCGGACCAACGCCTTGCGCCATCAGATTACACACTTCACTCAACAATCAGGAGAACCTCTCCATGAGGCATGGGATCGTTTTCAGGATCTCATGAGGAAGTGCCCCCATCACGGAGTTCCTAAATGGAAACAAGTCCAATCTTTTTACCAGGGACTCCGTGAGGACATCCGCCTTTTCGTCAATGCAACCTGCGGAGGAAACATCATGGGTCAACATGAAGACACCGTATGGGAGATTCTCGAAAACATGTGCGAGAACTCCATCAACAATGACTCCATGGGATTATTCGACAGGACGAATACCCGCGCAGCGACGAATCTTAAGGGAGCACATGAGATGCAGGGCCT
Source organism: Thalassia testudinum (assembly GCA_037157565.1). Classification (NCBI taxonomy): domain Eukaryota; kingdom Viridiplantae; phylum Streptophyta; class Magnoliopsida; order Alismatales; family Hydrocharitaceae; genus Thalassia; species Thalassia testudinum. The sequence goes on along the minus strand of JAZHRO010000018.1, from coordinate 50,225,107 downwards.
GTCCGCATCAGTCGACCTGGAATTAATGGCCAGTCGATTGGACAAGGTCTCAATTATTGAAAAGAAGGTGGATGAGCTGACTCAGCACTTGCAGCGAGCCACCTCTGCACGTAACTCCTTTGCACAACCTCCTTCCACACAGGAGACTGTGCAAAACATCCTCCACCGATCCTCCCCTGGGATGGATCCATATCCATCCCCATCTAATTCTTGGACTGGAAGATCATCCGATCCTTTCTTCACCAGTCGGGGGAACTCCATTCCCCCTTTCCCTGATTCTCAGGAGGTTCCTCAGACCTGCGAGGACCTCAACGCCATCCAGAACGACCCATTCTCCAATACTTACAACCCTGGATGGCGAAACCATCCAAATTTTCAGTGGGCGGGAAATCCTCAAACCCGAAGACCACCTTTTCAGTCCCGCCCACAGCCCTCTCATCACTACCAGCCGCCTCAGCCTCGGCCCAACCCTACTTATCCATCAGGGCCAAATCAAGATCAAATGTCCTTAATCCTTCAGACTCTGGCTGACATTCAAAAATCGAATGCGGCCATTCAAAAACAGCACCAGGACGAGCTTACTGAAGTTAAAACTCAGCTGGCCCAGTTGGCAAATTCTCGCCAGCCAGGCACACTCCCTTCCCAACCCCTTCCTAACCCAAATAACGTGCCAACCCAGAAGCGCGTTATGAATCCAAATTTAGGCCACGCTCAATGGATTTATCAGGCCCCTACTGCCCCATCTCCAGACGAGATGGAAGCCTCTACTTCTCATACGGGATTTCAGCAGCAGCCACCCCTCCTACCAAATCCAAACCAAAATCAGGCCGGATTAAATGCTGTAACAACACGTAGTGGTAAGACAACTCAGGACCCGCGTTATCCAAACCACTCCCAGCCTGATAATCATGACCCTAGGATAGTTATCCAAGGTACCGTTGTTCCAGACCCACAACCAGGACCTATCCTAGAGGAACCAACCAAGATCCCGTTTCCCGAGGCCCTGACCAAGGGAAAGAAGACCACCAAACCCGTGGCCCCTGAGGAGGACCTGGTCAAGCTCTTTGAGCAGGTCCACATAAACATCCCCTTGATGGATGCAATCCACCACGTACCAGCTTACGCACGATTTCTAAAGAATATATGTACACCCCAGCGTAAGCCGCGAACCAAGGGAGGGAACCCAATTGTTCTGTCAGAGCAAGCCAGCTCTGTAATCCTTAGTAGACTCCCACCCAAGGCAAAAGATCCTGGAACTCCCCTGATCTCCTGTAAGATAGGTGGTACCCAATTTGACAGAGCATTGTTAGACTTAGGTGCATCTATAAATCTGATACCCACATCCTTACTTGACCATCTGGAAGAATCTGAGCTGAAACCAACTGAGGTGACATTACAATTAGCAGATCGATCTATAAAGTCACCAAAAGGGATTCTCGAGGATGTTATCGTAAGAGTGCGGGATTTCTATTTTCCAGTGGACTTTATAGTCTTAGACATGGATGCACCTGAGAACCCTAGGGATACACCAATCATTCTAGGGAGACCTTTCTTGGCTACTGCTAGAGCCAACATCAGCTGTGAGGAGGGCCAAATAGAGCTTAAGTTTGGAGATCAAACACTGAAAATTGATATATTTAAGGCCCAACAAGGAATTAATTGCGGCGTCATCGAGCAAATTTGTGACATCAAGACTTTGGTTGATGAATCACACCTCCAGAATGACTTGAGTATTCCTCATCAACCACAGAAGGATCTCGACCCGCAAATAGAGGAGTCAAATCCAGATGTGAACAACCCAATAACTCCCACCCTTGAACCTCACATCTATACTGAACCACCCGCTGCTGCTGAAAACCCCATCCTCGAACTGAAACCCCTTCCTGCTCATTTGAAATACATCTTTTTGGGTTCTAATCAGACCCTTCCTGTGATCATCAATTCCAACCTTAATCCTGAACAGGAATCCCGTCTGATTGTTGTCCTCCAGCAACATCGCAGAGCCATCGGATGGACCCTCGATGATTTGACTGGAATAAGTCCCTCTTATTGTACTCATCATATCTATTCAGAAGAGGGCACACGACCTTCTCGTGAAATGCAGAGACGCTTAAACCCCAATCTGCAGGAGGTCGTGAAAAAGGAGATCATCAAGTGGTTAGATGCCGGGATCATCTACCCGATCTCCGATAGTCGTTGGGTGAGCCCAATTCAGGTCGTGCCTAAGAAGGCAGGACTCACCACTATAACGACTGAGACCGGAGAAATCATTCCTACCCGATTAGCCAACTCGTGGAGAGTCTGTATAGATTACCGTCGACTCAATTCCTCCACGAAGAAGGATCATTTCCCACTACCCTTCATTGATCAAATTCTCGAAAAACTAGCGGGAAATAGGTTCTTCTGCTTTCTTGACGGGTACTCCGGTTATAACCAGGTGGCAATCCATCCTGAGGACCAAGAAAAGACCACATTCACCTGCCCCTTCGGAACATACGCTTTCCGAAGGATGCCTTTCGGTCTTTGCAATGCACCCGCTACTTTTCAGCGATGCATGCTTGCCATATTCTCAGATATGGTAGGTGATTATCTGGAAGTCTTCATGGATGACTTTTCAGTTTTCGGAGCATCATTCGACGATTGCCTCCAGCACTTGGTCCAGATACTCAGGCGGTGCATCGACGTGAATTTGGTTCTTTCCTGGGAAAAGAGCCATTTCATGGTGCCTGAGGGAATTGTCCTGGGACACTCAATTTCGGAGAAAGGTATCCAAGTGGATCGAGCTAAGATTAATCTGATTTCTCGCCTTCCTATGCCTAGCTCGATCAGGGACATCCGATCCTTTTTAGGGCATGTCGGTTTTTATCGACGATTTATCCCTGATTTTTCAAAAATCGCACGCCCCCTGACCACTCTTCTCTCCAAGGATGTTCCCTTCGAAATCTCCAAGGAATGCACTCAAGCATTTGAAATCCTGCGTAACCGAGTCACCCAAGCCCCGATCCTACAGTCCCCTGATTGGTCTCAACCCTTTGAGATCATGTGTGATGCATCCGACTTCGCTGTAGGAGCGGTTTTGGGGCAGAAGAATGACAAGAAACCTGTGGTCATTTACTACGCCAGCAAAACACTCGATGAGGCTCAGCGTAACTATACAGTTACTGAGAAAGAGCTGCTAGCTGTAGTATTTGCCCTAGAGAAATTCAGATCATACCTTCTGGGTTCCCATGTCATCATATACTCGGATCACACAGCTGTGAGGCATCTCCTTGCAAAGAAGGACGCGAAGCCTCGATTGATCCGATGGATCTTGCTGTTGCAAGAATTTGACCTCGAGATTCGCGATAAAGCGGGAAAACAAAACGTGGTAGCTGATCACTTGTCCCGTCTTCCTTCTGAAATGATAGACCCTTCCGGACCCATCACTGAGCATTTTCCCGATGAGCACCTGCTGACTATTGGTACTAGCCTTCCATGGTTTGCTAATATTGTAAATTACTTGGCATCTCATCAGACCCCGTCCGATTGGCCGAAGGCCAAGAAAGACAAATTACGCTCCGATGCCAAGTATTACATTTGGGAAGACCCGTACCTCTTCCGCATAGGTGCCGATCAGATCATCCGGAGATGTATCCCGGAAGGGGAAGTCAACAATATCCTCTCTTTCTGCCATGACCAGGCATGCGGTGGCCATTTTGCCGGGCATAAAACCGCATCAAAAGTCCTCCAGTGCGGCTTTTACTGGCCCACACTGTTCAAAGACGCATACAGTCATTGCAAGGCATGCAGTCGTTGCCAGACTTTGGGCAACATGAGCCATCGCAACATGATGCCTATGCAACCGATTCTAGTATGCGAAATCTTCGATATTTGGGGGATTGATTTTATGGGCCCCTTTCCTGTTTCGGATGGTTTCGAATACATTCTGTTGGCTGTGGACTACGTGTCCAAATGGATCGAAGCCATACCGACCCGAACCTGTGATCACAAAATCGTTCTCAAATTCATTCATCAACACATTTTCTCAAGGTTCGGGATTCCTCGTGCAATAATCTCTGATGGGGGGACCCATTTCACAAATGCTCAGTTTAGGTCACTGATGACCAAATACGGGGTGTCTCACCGAATCTCTACTCCTTACCACCCCCAAACTAATGGTCTAGCTGAGCTGTCGAATCGGGAGATCAAGAAAATCCTACAGGTCACTGTTCGACCTGACAGGAAGGACTGGTCGTCCCGACTTCCGGAAGCATTGTGGGCCTATAGGACCGCCCACAAGACCCAATTGGGCATGTCTCCCTTTAGATTGGTGTACGGAAAGGCATGCCACCTTCCCGTCGAACTGGAGCATAAAGCCTATTGGGCAGTACGGAACTGTAATCTAGATCTTTCCAAGGCTGGGACCCACAGAAAACTCCAAATCAGCGAGATCGATGAATTACGCACAGACGCGTACGAGAACTCGCAAATCTACAAGGAGCGGGTTAAAGCCTTCCACGACAAACACATCTCAAGAAAGATCTTCCATCCTGGTCAAAAGGTCCTACTCTTTGATGCCCGACTCAAACTCTTCCCAGGAAAACTGAGATCTAAGTGGGTCGGACCATATTTGGTCCGACAGGTTTTTGGAAATGGAGCAATCGAAATCAGTCCACTCAGCCACGATTCTGAACCTTTCATCGTGAATGGTCAAAGACTCAAGCCGTTCATTGATGTAACTTCTACTGATTTGGCTGAGGCATCTCATATCCTCCTTTCCCCTTGAGCTTATTGCGCCCAGCCGATGGCGTAAAACTCAGCGCTTAACGGGAGGCAGCCCGTCATTCTCTTTGAAAACCTGAAACTTGTTCTGACACCTTTCAGCACTCGAAGTTCACCCTTATAGACAGCCGACCCCAACTCAGATGTTCGCATCTGAAATTTGAAATCGTCCGCAAAAATTCAACCCGACCCATCCACTCACCCAAATTTCTGTCTTAAGGAATGAACTAAGACCCCCTAGGTTACAATGAGGACATTGCAAATCTTAGGCATGGGGGGGTATGAAAGTGCAAAAACTCGTAAGAAAAGGTTTCAAACAAAAAAATTCACATATGCCAAAAATACCATAAAAATTAAAAAAATTTTTCGAAAAAGAATAAGAGGAAAAGAGGAGAAGGAAAATTTTGTGAAGGAGAGAAGAAACAAAATGAAAAAGGAGCACAAAATTATAAGAAAAGTTGATAGTCATTAGTAAGGAACTAAGGAATTAACCTAAGTTCTAGACCTCATTCAAGAAAATAACTGAAAAGTGCACAATAAGATTAGTAAGAATGCAAACCTTAGGCATTCTTGAATAGACTCTTAGTACTCATTAAGATCTGGACACTCCTCAAGAGGTTGAGGAAAATGAAAAGCTGAAGTATTAGGTCTAAGGCTTAGGGAGTATTCGGCCTCGTTAACTAATTTTTGGTTTACGGGACTCAGTAACCTAAGCACCCTAATCTCACACACAGCCTGGTTCAGTAAGCGTAAAAATCAGAATCACGCAGAAGCGTCGCAAAAATCTGAAAAGAACACCTAGAATAGGAATGGCCGATCAACACAAGTTGATTTGGACGAGTTCCCAGCGCAGAGAGGCGGAAAATCCCCTCGAAGATGCGTAACAAAATATCATCTCCTCGGTGCTTGTCTCTTAGGATATTTACATATCCTACGGGGGGCATGTAAGCACTCTGCTGGTTCAGATTCCATGGATGGCATTATCTCGAAGTGTCAATTGCCAGGGTCTGGATTCGGCCACGGAATACCATGGATGGGATTATCTCGAAATCTCAATAGCCAGGGTTCCGGGGGTTGCCATGGGCGGTGCTATCTCGAAGCATCGATCGCCAGGAACCCTTGAGGATTGATGATGGGAGCAAGGAATCTGATACAGACCGTGTTGAAAAGCCAACCCTAGACTAGAACTAAAAAGAAAAAGAGAGAGAAAACTCTCCAAACAGAAAAAACTTTCTATCTCTCTCTTACAAAACGCACTGCGAACTGGGCCAGGGCTAAAATCATTTCAAGCACGGGTGCTTTAACCACGAAGTCCAATAAACCTTAGGTTAGTTCTTGCGGGCCTTAAAAACCTTTGCTAAAAGACTGAGGCTAAGGCTAGACAGATTTGGATCTTGATTGGTACTAGAGTATCTTTTAGGCCTATGGTCAGCATTCTAACCTAATCTATGCTCAAATAAAAAGGCACTTATCTAAAACCATTGAAAACTTCATGGTCTAGAACAAGGGTTGAAACCTTAAGTTTTTTTTGCTAAGGGACTAGCAAAAGCTAGGCATGGGGGTATGATGAGAACCTCATCATGAGCCATAACTAGCTCATTTTGACCCAATACAAAGGATAAAAGCTCCTACATATCTCAAGGAAAGGCTTAACTCAGAGAATTCTGAGTTTGAGAAGAAAACCAGTCATAAGGGGTAAAAGTGCAATTTTACCAGTATAATCTGCATACAGGGTAATTCAGGGCCCAAACACAGGTCAGAACAGCTTAATAAGAATAAAAGTGGGACGAGATGATCTAGCAAGGGCTACAGCACTTTCAAGGAACCAAATGATAATCTGTAACCCTAAAACAACCCACTTCAATTCACAAGGTTCGAGGCAAAGTAAAAATAGAATAAACCCTCTAAAATTCATATAAAAATAATCTCTAGGGTTTAGAACCTTCAATTTGGCCTTTAGAACCCATTTTGACCTACATTGAGAACCATGCCCAATTAATAACTTAATTTGGGTTTTTGCGCAAATTGACCGGTCAAAAAAGGTTTAATATGAAAATAAATTTCACCATCAGATTCCTTAGGTCCTAATTAGTCATGTATAAAAACTTGAGCCTAAGAAGAAACCTCCTTGACCGACTTTACACTTTGGTCCTCATATATTTACTCTTTGGCCCTCAACTTTTGAACCCTCGCATTTAGGCCCCTAACTCTCCTTCGTTCTTTGCAAACAGGTCCCTCCTGCAAAACCCTGCCAGCACCATGCTCCGGCGACCTTGCGCGGAGCATGGCGCCGCGCAGGGTAAGGTGGAGGACCTGGCATGTGTACCGGAGGGTGCCCTGCGTCGTCAGCCGTCGCAGGAGCACCCCCATGGTCCTTGCAGCCCCCCCTACCGGCCGTGCGAACGCACGGACGGTATGGGTTCGAATTCCGACCATGCTCCGGCGAGGGAGACACGTCGTCTCCCTCCGCCTTCCTCCCTGCTTCAACCCTATAAATACCCCCCGCCGCTCCACCGACCAAGGCAGCCTGGATCTGACGGAGAAAACCCCCAGCTTTCGTCTCTTCTTTCTCCGGCAGACGCTCACCAGCTCCGGCGACATCCTCTCCCTCTACCTCTTCGCTCTGCCGCACTACCAGCAGCAGAGACCTCCTCCCCTGCTCTTCCCGCGCCACGCCGCACCCAGCTGGCGCCTCTCCAGCCTTCCGCTCGCCGCCGCCCCTCTCCCTGAGCATCATCTTCTCCGGCGACAGTCGATACGACTGTCGCCCTGTTCCCCCCCCTTCGTCCCTGCAGTTAAGTTAGACTTACTCCTCTTCTCCTCCTCTTTCTTTCCCCGCTTTCGATTTAGTCAATTAAGCCCTCTACCGACCCTGTTCACCCTCATCCTCTCCGCCTCCGACCACCCTCCGGCGAGCCGCTCCCATCACCTCAGCGACCCACACGGCTCGCCGACCACCGCAGAACTTCCGCCTCTTCACCCTGATCCTCTTCCGCCCCTCCACTTCCCACCAAACACCCTCTGCAGACCCACCGAACACACCCACTCCCTCGCTCACAGTCTGACCTAGGACGACCTAACAGCTCCATCTCGCCCCCTGCAGACCACCTGACCACCTTCGCCGTGCCACGGCGAAGGTCCTCCGCCTGTCTGATTTGGCCGAGAGGCCGTGCCATTGGTTTCAGGTTCCAGGCCTTGACCGCCATTGGCGAGGAAGCTCGAAGCCTGCTCGAGGTTGCTCCAGGCCGAGATATCCCAGATTGAATAGCCACGGCCAGCGCGGAAGAATCTCACGCACACACCCTGGCCCTCGATTGGAGCTGTACGCCTCAACAGCCGATGCAATTGGGAGCACCGTCCCTGCTGCAGGCGTAAGAGAATTGGGGTGGGACTTTTAGTCCCACCTCGGAATCTCTCAACGGCGCGCGGACACATAAATTAAAAAACTGCCGTATGCTGTTTGCCTCAGTTACCACGGGGTGAGGTCCCTCTCACCCGACCCGACCCGACTCGGCCTCGTCCGTGACCACGCTCCGCGGACCTGGCCCGACCCGATTAGACTGACCTGCACTCCTCGCCCACCACGCACGCCGGTGGGCCTGGACCCGGGCCTGACCCGAACCCGATTACCCGATAGCGCTCTGGGAGAGCTTCCGAGGAGTGATTTCAGAGAGAGAGATACGCGGGGGAGGGGGGTAGAGTAGGTTTTTGTCTTGACGAATAAACTCTGAAGTGTGCAGGCCAAAGAAGAAGAAGCAGACCCGCTAAAGAAGAAGGAGCTGCTGCACTGTAGCGAAGGCATTGATAAGTCGTCTCAGCACCGGGACAGACGACGGAAGGACAGCAGCCAAAGAAGAAGAAGACCCGCTGAAGAAGAAGGAAGAGCAACGGCCATCGCGAGAGAAGAAAAAGAGAAGTCAAGGCAGGTGAAGACAAAGAAGAAGAAGGAATGAAGAGAAGCAAGAAGCAAGAAAAGAAGAAGATGATCTGACGAAAAAGAAAGAAAGGAAACAAGAAGAAGAGCACGAGGGGAAAATCTGAAGAAAGAAGAAGAAGAAGAAGAAGAACAGGAAGAACCAAAGACAAAGAGGAAGAAAGAAGAAGAAGCCAATTTTTCATCTCTCTCTCTCTCTCTTTATTTTTGTAATAGAACTTGTATATCTCTAGAATACAACTTGCTCCCTGAGTTCGACCTCGGGAACTCTTTCAGTTTTCCGAGTAATAAAAATTTTATATGAAACGTTGGTGACAACCGGCTTTACTACAACGATATAACACAAACCGACTGTCCCACCAACACAAAACCACTTCCTACTCTCCCTCGCCGCGTGCAGCCGCGGCTTTGCCTCCTCGCCTATAGCTCTGGCTGCAGCAATGTTAGGGACGACTCCCTCGATGCACTCCTCCTCCCACATGCACCACTCCGGTCGTGTACCCTCCGTCGAGCTCCCATGACCTCGCGAACTCAAGCACTTCCTCCTCTCCTCATGCCGCCTCTCCTCATCGTTGCTCTCGTGCTCTCTCTCGCGCTCGCTCCACTCGCCGTGGTGGAGAGGAAGAGAAGAAGGTGGCTGGGGTGAAGTGGGGAAGAAAGGGAGGGGGAGAGGGGTTTTTATAGAGGTGCATTAGGGTTCGGTGGAGGAGGGGTGAGGGACAGAGAGAGAAGAAGGGTACTGTCTGCGGGCAGCCATCGCGCAGACGCAAAGTCACGTACCAAAATTTTGATTTCCAAACGTCTGGGAAGGGGTCTAGACATCTGACAGACAGTCCAGATGTCTTAAAAGGCTCAGGACAGAATGGACCTTTACACTAGCTAATCTATACTACACTACCAGGTATGACAACTAATCTAGAAAGCAAAAAAAACCTAATCTAAGTGGACGAATGGGACCTTTAGATCTCCACTCGGTGGATGGAGAGGAAGAATGGAGGAATAGGACTCCGATGGAGGGGAAAGCCTACTGGTGAAGCTTTAGGTGGCCTTCCGGTGTTACGGGATCCATAGTGACAAGGAGAATCGAAGGAAGATGAAGTTCCACCACCAAAGTGATGGAACAGGGGTAGGTCTAAGGAGAGGAAACTAGAGTGGATGAAGGATCAACTCAAGAAGGTAGGAGAGGAGTTGATGGCTCATGTAGGTGTCTGGGTAGCTACTTAAGTAGGCGTGTCAGTGGATCTGAACACAGTGGAGTGTGACTAGGCTAGATTAGGGCATGCGATGGGGATGAGCTTAGATGAGGGTAGGAAGTTTTAAATCAAAAACCCACCGTTGGATGAGATTTGGATGAGGAAACGATGCTTTGCGTAAGGGTGTGAGATCAAAGATGGAAGATCAGCAGTAGGATCTGAGGAACAAGGAATCAACGACTGCTGCTCTTTGAGTTCTTCGTGTGCTACAATGGCGAGTGTGGTCTAGGTGTGTTGGGACATTTTCATGGAAGCCCACTAAGGGCAAAATGGTATGATAATTGCAAGGTAACCCATTAGTGGTAAGAAATACTGCAGCGTGGTTCAAAAAGGCTTACAAATGGGTCCCTATAGCTTTTCAAACAAGTCCCTAAGCATTTAAATGTGAATGAATAAAGGACCTATATGTAAAATCATTAATGCAAAGTCTTAATGATATCCAAATGCTGTGAAGTTTTTATTGGAGCTTAATTCAACATTATAGAACATGATTTCACTTTTAATTTAAACTTTTGAACTCAGAGATGTATTCAATAGAACATCTTATTTAGTGACTTAATTATGCATTTTTAACCTTAGTTTGCTGCTTTAGGTCATTTCTATTATTTTCCACACTTAACCTATTTCTTGTGTTAATTGATAGTGTTTAACCTAGTTTCTAGCTTAACTTGGGCATTTTATCTATGATTAGCTGCATCTCATTAAAAGGACGAAAATACCCGGGTTCGATGCTCAAATGCTGGAGTATTGCAAGAGATCCACCCTTGAATTTAAGTATTCATATGCAGTTGATGAAGATCAATGTTTGACAAGCTGCATGTGGATGGACCCGATATCAGTTGAGGACTACAAGATGTTTGAAGATGTATTATCATTTGACACAACCTATAATACGAACAAATACAAGCTTATTTTTGCTACTTTCTGTGATGTAAACCATCACAAGAGTACCATCATCTTTGCAAATGGTCTTTTAATGACTTAATCAAAGGAACCGTTTGAGTGATTGTTTAACTGTTTCATTGATTCAATTGGTACACATCCTTTGTCTATTGTCACTTACCAAGGTCCATCAATTGTTGCTACTATTTCATCTTATTTTCCTAATTCATACCATTGCTTTTGTGCATGGCATATTGTAAACAAATTTAGCTTAAAGGTAGGATTTTCGAACTCAGGTGGGTTAGCAATATTAGAGTTAAGTGACTTGATTTGGCTCCGCAAAGATGATGATAACATCATCATCAGCCATATCTAGCTTAAATTAGTCATAATCAATTGATAAATGCTCCTACATAACCGCCAGAAGGCTGTAATTCACTACATATCCATTCTGAGAACTAAACATGAAAATAGGGGTAAAACTACAATTTTTACAGAATATCTTAATTGCAGAACAATGATAGGGTTTCCCAGGATTTTATTGAAGGTCAAATGGTCATAATGTCTACTAAGTGGGTTCATATAGAAAGAAATGGGTTTTCACGAGTTTCGAGAATTAAATGACATCTGAAACCCTAAAAATAGATCCACTTAATTCACTGAGGTTCTGGATAGAATAAAATTCACCTAAACCTTCTAAAAATCATATAAAAACATTCCCTAAGGTTTGGTACCTTTGCTTTGACCATTGGAACTCATTTTGACCTAAAATAGAGTCTCAGACAAACAGTTGCTCTAATTTGGGTTTCTACATAATTTTCCTAGTAAAACTTGGTCAAACCCAAAATTTGACTTCACCATTAGATTTCTTGGATCCAAATTAGGTTTGTACCAAAATTTGGACCCGATGAAAGATCACATTGACCTAGTTTTCATTTCAGTCCAAATAAACTCTTTTTATTACACAATACCACTTAACTTTTTGAATTATTTACAAATAGGTCCCTAGGTTTTCCATTTTATTCACAATCTGGTCCCTATTCCATTAATGGAAACTTGAAACCTCCACCATGAAATTCGAGCGAGGATTCCTCTCTCGATTCTCAATCAATCACTCCCAAATTTGAAAGGGAGATTCATTGAGGAATTCCCTTTCAAATGAGACAATTCATGAATCCTAAAACCTTCTAGAAGTCTCATGCGAATGGTTTGAACACATGGGTATCAAACGTGCACAAAAAGCTCAGAGTTTGCAAGCTTGTTTCCAATCTTGGAACTCCATCCTAAGGCCTATAAATGGACCTACATTGTGTTCCTCACCTCCTTAGCAAGGTTTTGAGGCCAAATACCCCTTCTTCATCCATCTCTCGCCAAGCTCCACCGTAGCTCCGGCGGCCTCCTTCCCCATCTTCCTACGGACAACCAACAGACAAATTGGCTCGTCCAACCACTTTCTCACATTCGTCTGTGCCTCGCCAGCCACAGTGAGGGTGTCCTCTCCCTTTCCTCGTCGTCGTCTCCCTCCTCCGAGCCCTCATCTTCCACGGCACCGGCCAATCAAAGCTGGTGCCTTCCTGCCCCTTTCATCCGTTACTTTAGGTCTTATTAGCTTTGTTACGACATGATTCCCGGATCCCTACAGAACCCGAGACCAGCTCGCCTCAATTAATCCCAAGACTCAGTCATCCAACAAGAAATAACCAAAAGTAGAAAAGTAAACCACATTCACATATGCAATATAACTAAGCAGAAGAAACGTACAAAGTAGTAAAGGAAAATAAATCTGCTGTTTCAGTACATACCACCACAACAACAATAACAACGGAAAGTGGAAGTAAACAGTAGAAGCAGAATAGTAACTAAAAGTCCATTACTTACTACAATGGTAGAGAAAAGAAAAGGAAACGCTGAAGAAAACTACGGCTGGGCTCGACTGGGCCTAGTACCCTCTGCAACTGGAAGCTCGGGCTGCTCAACTCTACCAGGCAACACTAGAGTAATGGGGGCTCGAACTGTAGACCCAGGCGTCTCTGCGAGCCCCAAACACGTAGCAGGCTGAAATCCTATACCAAGGAATACATCACAAAAGGAGAGTTCAGAATAGTGTACAAAAGACTCTAGTACGTAGAGGAACTCACGAGGAAAGTATAGGTATTTCGTTTACATAAAACGGACCCCGATCGGACTCTAACAAGTCAAAAACATGTCTACTGTTAGAAATCAGACATCTGGGAATAATCCTAGACGTCTTAAAAGGCATCAGATCTTACCTTAAGTCCCTACATTTTCCTCAGATGTCCAGACCTCATCTACGATCGTCTGAGGGTAGTTCCAGACATCGGAAAATGCCTCCGATCGCCTGGACGCTCCTCCGGACGTTTGGTGATGTGTTCATACGTCCAAAAGCACGTGGGAAAGTGTTCCACGCTCCTTCCCAAAGCTACACTTGCGTACAAAATCGCGGGCGCGGTCAGTCGGCAAATACCCCTGCGCTGCGATATGCATGGTGTAGGGAGATATGTACCTTGCGATAAATGTACTTTCAGACGTCTGGCCTTAGCTCCAGACGTCCAAGTACCTCGCCAGTCGTCTGGACTCCATTCCAGATGTCTGATACTGGAAAACTTCCAGTACCAGGAACTCCTCGCAGCTCTCTCCGCTCTCTCCGCTCGCTCCGCCTTGCGCCGCAATAGATCCAGCCATTGCAGAGGGCCGGGAGGCCACCTCCCCGATCCCTCTCCTCCTCCCGCACGCACCCGTCGGTGGCCGTGTGAGCTCCGCTAAGCTTCCACCGAAGCTCCTCCAACCTTGGCCTCCTCCTCTTCCTGCGCTCTCCTCCTTCCTCCCTCTCGCTCTCCCTCGCTTGCCCCCCTCTCTCCGCTCTTGCACAAGCACTGATGGTGGTTGTGGCTGGTGTGTGGAGTGGAGAGGAGATAGGAGGGGGGTTTATATAGGAGGTGTGGGGTTTAGGGCTTGGGGAAGAATGAGGAAGGGAGAGAGAAGAGGACAGTTCTGTGCACTGCCCCCGCATAGAGCGCAGTGTGCAGTATAAAAATTTCATTTTCAGACGTTCGGGAACGGCTCCAGACATCTAGTCAGACATCTGACTGAGACTCTAGACGTCTTAAAAGGATAAAAGTGTGACGGGTCATTACAAGCTTCCTCTCCCTCTCTAAATCATCCTTGACTCCTTTATTCTTCAAATCGACCATCGACCATGCCTCTCCCCCTCCATCTTCTTCTGCTACAGCGAAGCTTCGGCGATGCCTATCCGCTGCTCCACCGCATAAATCTCGCCGCTACCACCCCCATCAGCTTCGCCGCGATCCCAATGACTAAAGCCCTAACCTAATTCCACCGATTAGCCACTCTACCGTCTCCCCAAACACCACCACCTTCGCAACTCCGTCCCAACCTCGCCCTATGCACACACACCTCCCCACATCATGAAACCACCATCGCCACGTTCACCGTGCTTCGGCGAACCTTTTGAGCTAGTTTGACGAGGTTGAAAGATTGTATTTTGCTTTTCAGGTGCACGCTAGAGCTCCGCTACCGCCTCCATCTTCTTCAACCTCGGCGGCCTTGCTCATACGTTGTTCTTCCTCAGCGACTTGCCCAGGCTCCACGGAAGACCTCTAGGAAGCTCTTCAGACTTCCAATCGAAGAACTTGGTGCCTGCAGCACCTTCAATTCAACCATCCTCTAGTTGCAGCTCACATGGGGTTTCACGAAGGAAAGAAGGGGACATTTAGTCCCACCTCGGAAGATACTGAAGCCTAAGCACGACATAAGTTGAATCGCTGCCCTTAGCTGGTTGCCTCCGAGAGCATCGGGGTGAGGTCTCGCTCACATGCTCCATTGCACGTGCTCTCGCCTGTGCTCACGCCACGCAGGTTTGGGCGTGGGTCCGATTACCCAAATCTGGTTGGGTTTCTGAGAGAGAAGAGAAGAAAAAGAGAGAGGGGGAATTTTGCCCTCAGTGACCCTCTCTCAACACTTAGCTGTTGAGAGGAAATCGTGCCTCTGTGTTGTGCCTCCCTCTGTGTTTAAGAAGAAGGGAAGAGGCTTTGCCTTGTGCGTGAGAAGAAAAGAAGTTGAAGGAGAATACCTAAAAGAGAAGAGAAAAGAAGAGAGCCGTGCCTAAAGAAGAAGAAGAAAGAAGATATTGTAGCAAGCGACAGTTAAGTCATTTGACACACCTGCCAGATGTTTGATTTGGGTTTAATGCTGATATTATTGGAACATTTAAGTACCTAAGTTGCACGGTTGAAGCTATTTAGCATCATTTGAATAATTAATATATGTGCTTAGACTAATAATTAGTGATCTAAATCACCATTATTTTGTCTTAGTTATCTTTTTGGTCTTGAAATACATTGAGCTTCATTGAATACTTAATGTGACAGATTAATATTCATTGAAATATTTTTATGATGCTTCATTTATTGTGCTCATTTATATTTTAATTGAGATTGACGTGTGAATTTCTATTTGCTCCTTGTGTTCAACCTCGGACTTTAAATTCGAGTATAAGTTGTATTTGTTTTCGAGAGATTTTGACCTATACTACGACGAAGTATTTTAAACCCCGATTTCGCACGTTAAACAATAGATCCCAAATATTTTGATGTACGCTGGCAGTTCATAATTGATAGTAGAATTTATCAAATAACAATTAGCTCAAGACAATATTTGAGTTGAGAAGCAGATGGACTCCTACATACATGTGTAATTGTTTCTTTGCTGGATTGAGGACCACCCAATGCAGCGAGAGTTTACATTCTTCTTGAACAGTTCAGTGACCAAGTAGAATACTCTGTATGAATTTATATGCAGGTTTCAATCAACTATAAACAGAATCAGAGAAAACGAAAATCCAATGGATAATGATTGCATTACAAGGCACCCTTTGATGGAGACATCATGGAATGTTGAAAAGCAACTAGCAAATGTATACACTAAAAGCATTTTTTTTTTTTTAAGTTCAGAGGGAGATTACTGAATGTCTTTTATTGAATGTTGCTGACATCTCACTTGATGAACTAGGGAACATTTGTAGAACCTCTTGCATTGGTTCAATTCACGACACACACAAAGTTAGATATTGCAACATTGTAAATGCTTTTCGATGTGAGTGAAGGTTAATGGACTTTTATGGTATTCCTTGCAAACATATATTTGCGGTTCTAAAATTTATGAATGTATGCACAATAGATGACTCATATATATCGTCAAGATGGAAAACAATAGTAGAAAGTCTGGTGTGTATCCTATATACAATGTTTCCTCCCAAAATAAGGATGCAAAGGATTTACATATACTTTGTTCAAAACTCATCAACGAGTCATTAAAATACGAGGACACATTTTCTAGAGAGAAGGATTTAATTATATTTGCTATTTCTGAGATGCATGACATGATAAAAATCAAGATCTCCCTCGATGAAGCACCGATTGTACAATTATTGAACATATCACCATATAATTGTATTATGGTCAGGGAACCTAGAATTGCAAAGACAAAGGGTAGTGGCAAGAGTAGGACTAAACTAGGCAGTAGTCGCATGAAGTCGATTTCAGAGTAAAAGAAAACAAAAGGTCGTCAGTGTAAGTGCTGTATGAAGTTTAATGTTGGCGACGATTCTAAGAATTTCTCGATCAAAACTTCAAATTCTCAATTGACGTTATCTAGGTATGCTTACACCCTGTCATTCATTGGTTTGTTTATGTTTGTTTTGTTATATGATTTTTGTGATTTTGATTATTCAACACTGTAATGGTTTTTCACTTTTGCATTTTGTTCAGGGTAGACACTGAGATACGTGATATAAGTTTTGGTAGCGAATGACTCATCCATTTAAGCTCACTATGCTTATTTTCAAAATTTCCCCCCATATGTTGGGTCTTTTGCATTGTAGACGTTTTCTTTGTTTCCTCATTTTTTTCTGATCTAATGTAAGGATACATTGCTCTTTAGTTTATCAGTATGAAATGGTTGTTATTTTCTTAATTATCTATTCATTGCCATCTCTTGATTGTTCATACAAGATATTAGATTTTTTGCATTCAGTTGTATGACTATCCACTTCAACCAACGGTTGTATTACACAAATATTAAAACTTAATTACGGGGGCAACGTTGGCCTCCACCACCGGCCTCTCCATATCATATACATCTTCCTCTTCCCATTTTCCTTGCTCACCACCTCTTATATTGTGTAGTAACAAGTGGAGAAGAAATATAGGCTCCATTAAAGGCAACTACAAGTAGACATCTCTCACCTCCATATTCCCTCTTTTCCTTGTTTAATTTTTGGAAATTTTTGGTGTTACAAATTGAATTTAGGTGAGAAGAGTTGGGGCGGAAGCATGGTTGCTGGATAATTGTGTTGTAACACGAAATAATGTCTTTTATAATTTTTTGATCTCGTAGAAATAAATTTTGTAACATGTAGCAAGCTTTAACACATTTGTCATAGTAATACATTATTCTTATTTAGCAATTTTTTCAATCAGGATGCATGAGTACAGTTACACCATCTAAGATTATACTTGTAAAAATACAAGCACAAATTTTCAAAAGGAATGAATCGTATACAATCATAAGTCATCGATAAACTTGTATTTGTATGTAAGCAGTATGGAAATCATCAATAGTTTGCATGGCACAAAAAGTTGTAAATCTATAACACCTAGGAAGTTTGTCATATTATTACATACAAAAAACCAAAAATCGTGTTCTATATTCATGTAAACCATAGTAATAACAAAAAATTCCAATAGTTTATTCTACACTAAAAAGATTCAAACATATACCAACTATATCATCATAGCAAGAACTAACTAAAAGACTACTTCACATGTCTCTTGGAGAGGATATTGAAAACGAGAGCATATCATTTTGATCATTTCCACATTCAAGCAACACCGTTGCAATCTGTGCTCTAAATCTCCCTATATCTCCATGGTCAAAACATACAGGTTTATCTTCACACATTAGCTCCATGTACTCGATAAGGTATATGCCGCAATCGATGCTGGTTTCTGGTTGCTGTGGCACATCTATTACAAATTGAATCCTCCAATCCCTTGTGTTCAACCCCGATACATTACACATGAAGAATTTTGTAACGATATCTTTCTACAGGCAGTAAACATGGAAGTTTTAAATTTTGTATGTAATTTAACGATGAGATTAGTAAATGAATATTGAGATAGAACTCACCCATCGGAATGCCTCTTGTTTGCTTCTCCAATTGTTTGGCAAGGAGTTGTACACCCTAAATTGATTGGTTTCAAAGCAGGGAACAAGTAAGATCCAATGTCTTGGCAAATGGACTTGGAAGAATTCATTCTTTATTTTTTTGTAGGTGCTTGGATGTGCATCAAATATCTCCGCGAGGTTTTCTTGCTCGCCATTTGTCAGGACATGGCCTTGTTTTTTTTATCAAACTCTGTGGATGATAGTCAGTAGTATTTTTTAAATAGTTATCAAGCTTATATTATCAATTGGAAATTATGATTATTGTACCATGATGGTCACGGATGCAAAGAAGTAGGTGCTTCCTCTTCGGATAACATGGAGTGTTTGAAGAACAAGTAATTCATGTATGCATCTATGATTTGCATACAATTTGAGTATAAGATTACTACCATATATGGAGGGTGTTCAAAAAATTGAAAATGTGCAATACATTTAATATGTGTTCTTATTGGGTTATTACCAAAAAAAGCATGTAATACATGTTATCCAATTGTATTTATTATGAGATTATATCATAAGAACACATTTACAAACATTAATCCCCATTTCATATCAAATACTTGAAATGTATTACATCTATTCATCGAACAAAAATATATTTTATGAATTAGTTTTGCAAAATGCTGCCCTCTGCAATAGTTGTCCAATGGTGTGTGGTAGTTTCTATTTAACCTACATTATATTTGTCTGATCATGAAAGATGTTTTTTATTATATCAAATCAGCTATAAGTATTATTGATGTAGATCACATTTCTTGTCTCCTAGATCCCTCAGAAATGCCTGGATAGTGTTGTTTTCCTCCTCGCTGACTTGATCACACCCTTGGTAATCATCATGAGGATTACATAGGTATTGTATGTATGTTATTCAAATTCCATTTTACAATCAAATCATACATGCAACTTTAACATTTATAATATATCATGAGATTTGATTTATTCAATGGAAGTGTAGTATTTTTTAATCACATACTGCATCACTATCAACGTCTTGATTCAAAGGTAGATCAGCACCTGGAGCTTTAGGTTCATTTTGCTCTTGATCACCTCCTTTTCCTTCACCCTGATCATCATTATCCAAACTATATACCACTGGCTCCTCCTGATTTGGCTTCCTTTTTTTCCTTGATTTTTTCTTCTCAACTCCTTCACATGTCTTCCCCTCCTTTTCCAAATTCCTTACAACACCTTGAATTTTCTCTCCCACTCTTTTACTCTTCCTTTCTATTCTCCTCTTTATTCTCTCCACCATTGAACTTGGTGTTCTTCCTTTTTTTCTTCCCACACTTTTGTTTCCCCTCGTCTCGACAGTGTTGTTTGTATTACAAGTAGTGTTGTTTCTGAAGAGAAAATTTTTTCATCAGCAATGGATTATTGCTTTTGTCCTGCAATCTCACCGCCATTATTATCTTCAACATTCCCTTCACTTCTTTTCTCACCCCCCTCCCTATGCATTTCTTGTGTCAAACCCAAATCGAATGATGGTGTTTCAAAACCTTCTTTGTCCTTTGACTTTGCCTGCTCTACTCCCTCACCACGGCTTCCATTTGCAGTTGTTCCCATCCCAACACTTCTAGTAGATTTCATAAAGTCATTCTCTTCCAGCAACTTCTGAACAGATTTTTTTTACTCTGCAAGCACATATTCAAGCATGCATATCTTTTGCTTGCAGTTCTCCAACTCATCCTTCAAACCCTATTCTCATTAAGGCAAGACTCCCTCCTGTAGATACCATCATCCTCAAAAACATGATGGCGAAACGGTGGCAGCAACTAGCTTTTCTTAAGTCGTTGTAGTACAGATAGTTATTGCCATCATTTGCTAATATTTGTTACTTGGAAAATACAGTTCTCCCGAGGTCGAACTCAGGGAGCAAGTCGTATTCTAGAGGTATACAGTTTCTATTACAAAAAATAAAGGTAAAGAGAGAGAAATAGAGAGAGGAGGAAATTTGGCTTCTTCTTCTCTTCCTGTTCTTCGGATCTTCCTCTCGTGCTCTTCTTCTTCTGTCTTTTTCTTCAGATCTTCGCTGCGGGTCCTGTTTCTTCTTTCCTTGCGCTTCTCGTCTTCCTTCTTCAGCTCTGTCTCAGCTGCTTCTTCTTTGTTTATCTCCTTGTGGTCTTCTTCTTTTGCCTTCTGTTCTTCAGATCTTCTTTTTACTTCTTTCTTCTGATCTCCTTCTCGTGCTCTTCTTCTGCTTTTGCTGTCAGGACGTTGTCTCTCCTTCTTTCTTCTTTTTCTTTCTATCTTCTTTTCTTCTTTTTCTTCTTTCTTCTGATCTCCTTCTCGTGCTCTTCTTCTGCTTTTGCTGTCAGGACGTTGTCTCTCCTTTCTTCTTTTTCTTTCTGTCTTCTTTTCTTCTTTTTCTTCTTCGTTGTGGTCCTGCTCGTCTTTTCTTCTCCTTCTTCGTCCTCAGAGCGTCATCTGATTGTTCACTCAGACGACTTAAGTCACCGCTGCTACAGTGCAGCTCGGTGCTCCTCCTTCCTTCAGTCTTCGTCGGCCTTCTTCTTCTTCTCTTCTTCCACGGTTCTTCTTCTTTGTTCACCTATGCCTGCACATTTCAAAGTTTACGTCAGTGGGCAAAACCTACTCTACCCTCCCCCCCCCCCCCCCCGCGTCACTCTCTCTCAGAATTCGCTCTTAGGAAAGCTCTCCCAGAGCAACCGGGTAGTCGGGTACGCGGGTCGCGCCCGGGTCCAGGCCCACCGGCGTGCGGTGGTGGGCGAGGAGTGCAGGTTGGGCTAATCGGGTCGGAGCCAGGTCCGCGGGGCGTGAGCGCGGACGAGGCCGGGTAATTGGGCGGGTGAAGGGGACCTCACCCCGTGTGCTGAGGCGAAAAGCCTCCAGCACTTTTTCAATTTGTATCAGTGCGCCGCTTCGGAGTCTTCCGAGGTGGGACTAAATGTCCCACCCCAATTTGGCGCCTGTGCGGAGGAAACAGCGGCGGTCGAGGCTTCGCGCGAGGCACTCGCTCCAGCTGCGCACCTGGGACACTTCGCGAAAACGTTTCGCGCAGCCTGGGAGTCAGACCTGGGCGTGGCTCGCCTGGAGCAGCGGGAGAAGCTGCTTCGATGTGGCGTCAATGGCGGTTGAGCCTCAGAACCTGTCGGACACGAATATGGCCTCTCGGCCTAATCAAACTACTGGGGAACCTTCGCTGTGGCACGGCGAAGGTGTTGAGCTGTGCGGCAAGCCGCAAGGCGGTGTCTGGCGGCAGCCCTAGGTCGGACTGCAACCGGAGAAATGGGTTTGTTTGGGGGAGCGTTATGGAGGTGTGGAGTGGCAGTGGAGGGGTGGGGGGTGTTCAGTGTGATGAGGCGGAGGTTCGGTGAGGGTCGGCGAGGCGTGTGAGGCTGTGGAGCGATGGGGGCGTCTCGCCGGAGGGTAGCCGGAGACGAAGGGGGTGACGGTGGTCAGGGTTGGTCGAGGGCTTAATTGAACAAATTGAAATAGGGAAAAGAAAGAGGAGAGGAAGGGAAGTAGTTCTAACTTACTTGCAGGGACGAAGGGGGAGGAGCAGGGCGACAGTCGTATCGACTGTCGCCGGAGAAGAAGATGCCCAGGGGAAGGGGCGGCAGCAAGGAGAGGGTCGGAGAGGCACCAGCTGGGTGTGGCGTGGCGCGGGAAGAGCGAGGGAGGGCAACCCTATAGCTGGTAGTGCGGCAGAGCGACGAGGAGGAAGAGGAGAGGCCGCCGGAGCTGGAGGGCTTCCTGTCAGAGTGGGAAGAGAGGAAGTGGGGGTCTTTCTCCGTCAGGACCGAGCTCCTGAGAACGGCGGAGCGACGGGGGTATTTATAGGGGCGGAATCAGAGAGGAGGGCGGAGGGAGACGACGTGTCTCCCTCGCCGGAGGACGCCGGAGATGGAGACCCATACCGTCCATGCATTCGCACGGCCGGTATGGTGGGTTGCAGCGACCAGGGGGGTGTTCCTGCGACGGCTGACGACGTAGGGCACCCCCGGTTGACTTGCCAGACCCTCCCCCTTACCCTGCGCGGCGCCATGCTCCGCGCAAGGTCGCCGGAGCATGGTGCTGGTCAGGTTTTGCCAGGAGGGACTTGAATGCAAAGAACGAAGGAGAGTTAGGGGCAGAAATGTGAGGGTTCAAAAGTTGAGGGCCAAAAAGTAAATAAATGAGGACCAAAGTGTAAAGTTGGTTAAGAAGGTTTCCTCTTAGGCTCAAGTTTTTATACATGACTAATTGGGACCTAAGGATTATGATGGTGAATTTTATTTCCATATTAAACCTTGTTTGACCGGTCAATTTACGTAAAAACCCAAATTAAGTTGTTAATTGGGCATGGTTCTCAATATAGGTCAAAATGGGTTCCTATGGCCAAATTGAAGGTTCTAAACCATAGAGATTATTTTTCTATGAATTTTAGAGGATTTAGTTGATTTTTTTCTCTGCCTCGAACCTCGTGTTTTTAAGTGGATTTATTTTTAGGGTTATAGGATGTCATTTAATTCTTTGGAGTTGCTGTAGCCCTTATTGAATCATCTCATCCCACTTTTATTCTTATTAGGTTGCTTTGACCTATGTTTGGATCCTGAGTTACCCTATTTTTAGATTGGATTGGTGAAATTGCATTTTTACCCCTTAGTTTCTATTTTCTTTGCGAACTCAGAATCTCTCTGAGTTAAGCCTTTCCTTGAGTTATGTAGGAGTTTTTATCCTTTGTATTAGGTCAAAATGAGTTAGTTATGGCTCATGATGAGGTTCTCATCATACCCCCATGCCTAGCTTTTGCTAGTCCCTTAGCAAAAACTTAAGGTTTCAACCCTTGTTCTAAACCATGAATAGCTTCAGATAAGTGCTTTTTCATTTGAGCTTAGATTAGGTTAGAATGCTGACCATAGGCCTAAAAGGTACTCTAGTACCAATCAAGATCCAAATCTGTCTAGCCTCAGCCTTAGTCCTTAGCAAAGGTTTTTAAGGCCAACAAGAACTAACCTAAGGTTTATTGGACTTTGTGGTTAAAGCACCCGTGCTTGAAATGATTTTAGCCCTGGCTCAGTTCACAATTGTGTTTTGTAAGAGAGAGAGATAGAAAATTTTTCTGTTTGGAGAGTTTTCGCTCTCTTTTTCTTTTTAGTTCTAGCCTAGGATTGGCTTTTCAACACGGTCTGTATCAGATTCCTTGCTCCCATCATCAATCCTCAAGGGTTCCTGGTAGTCGATGCTTCGAGATAGCACCGCCCATGGCAACCCCCGGAACCCTGGCTATTGAGATTTCGAGATAATCCCATCCATGGTGTTCCGTGGCCGAATCCAGACCCTGGCAATTGGCACTTCGAGATAATGCCATCCATGGAATCTGAACCAGCAGAGTGCTTACATGCCCCCAGTAGGATATGTGAATATCCTAAGAGACAAGCACCGAGGAGATGATATTTTGTTACGCATCTTTGAGGGGATTTCCCGCTTCTCTGCGCTGGGAACTCGTCCAAATCAACTTGTGTTGATCGGCCGCTCCTACTCTAGGTGTTCTTTTCAGAATTTTGCGACGCTTCTGCGTGATTTTGATTTTTACGCTTAGTGAACCAGGCTGTGTGTGAGGTTAGGGTGCTTAGGTTACTGAATCCCGTAAACCAAAAATTAGTTAATGAGGCCAAATACTCCCTAAGCCTTTGACCTAATACTTCAACTTTTCATTTTCCTCAACCTCTTGAGGAGTGTCCAGATCTTAATGGGTACTAAGAGTCTATTCAAGAATGCCTAAGGTTTGCGTTCTTACTAATCTCATTATGCACTTTTCATTTCTTTTCTTGAAAAAAATGGTCTAGAGCTTAGGTCAATTTCTTAGCTTCTTACTAATGACTATTGCTTTTTTCTTTAATGTTTTTGTGCTCCTTTTTCATTTTGTTTCTTTTCTCCTCTCCTTCACAAAATTTCCTTCTCCTCTTTTCCTCTTATTCTTTTTCGAAAATTTTTAATTTTTATGGTGTTTTGGCATACGTGAATTTTTTGTTTGAAACCTTTTCTTACAAGATTTTGCACTTTCATACCCCCCCATGCCTAAGACTTGCAATGTCCTCATTGTAACCTAGGGGATTTTTTATTCAACTTAGTTCATACATTAGGACAGATGTTTTGATGAGTGAATGAGTCGAGGTGACTGTTGCGGATGATTTTTAATCTCAGATGCAAGCATCTAAGGTGGAGTCGATTGTCCTAAAGTGTGAACTTTAAGTGCGGCAAGGTGTCAGAAAAGGTTTTAGGTTTTCAAAGAGAATGACAGGCTGCCTTCCGTTGAGCGCTAAATTTGATGCCTTCAGCCAAGCAGGAAATGCGATGGAGAGGGGATGATCAAATCAGCAGAGTTTTGTAAGACAAGCACCTTGATTAAGAGCCTGGTTGGTCCAACCAGGTGCTTGTTCAGATCGACAGGCTGATGATGCAGCGCAAACCCAATCAATCTGGTGGGTTGATAGATGTAGATCAAAAGGTGTGGAACCCACCATATACTATGAAGCTCAGATGGATGTGGAAGTGTGAATGCAGGGTTTGGCTGAGTCGAATCAGCCTGGTCAGAGTAGGGACCCGTAGAATAATCAGTGATTGATGCAGGAACCCTACAGGGGTGATCAGAGAATGATAGAGCATGGTATGTAGTCTGATCAATGTTCGAAACCCGATGTGGAAATGCAATCGGCTCGGTGAGAGGTGAATATGAATAGAAATTGAGTCCGGTTGCGGGTCGGGGTTGGGAAGAGGTTTTGATTAGTTCTGTGTGTGCAGACGAGGTGGCAACTGTGTATGAGGGCTCTTCTAGAAAGGAACGACAGGTGATTTTCTGTAGAGAGTCCTCCGGGTCTGTAGAGAGTCCTCCGGGTAACTATCAAATGCCTGAAGAGTGTCTGTAGGATGAAAGAAATCTGAATTGAGAAAAGATTTGAATTCTGGGTTGCAATCACTCTTGGCATTTTCTATTTTTGGTTCCTGAGGATCAAAAAGGAATGATTCTGTGTTATCAGTGATCTCGGGAATCAGGACCTCAGAGTCGGAGTCAGAGTCATGAGAACTGAGGTCGTAGATGGGCCTGGTGTGTTCAGGAAGGAGAGTCTCTCCGCAATTATAGTCGGATCTGAAGTTGTCGGAGAGTTTGTGAAAATGAGATTCATGATCATGAATTCTACCACAGCAAAAATTATCAGATGTGGAATCAGCAGCCTGACTGGGGTCTAGCCTGTATGTTAATTCTGGGTTTAAAAAGGTATTCTGTCTAAGCTCAAGCTCAAAGCTGGTAGGATAGACCCAATTGAAATCCAACTCATCCAACTCCTCAGTCTCTGTATCATAAATTGTATGACTTTCGAAAAATCGATCAGATTTTCTGAAGATGTTGGAGAGGGGTATTCATCAAATAGAGGCCCGGAATCATATTCTGTAAAAATTTGATCTTGCTAATAAGGGGCCTCATAATCTTCCCAATAAGTTTCAGATCTAGGTTCTAGGCTTAGGATGTGGGTAGAATTATTAGAACCTAAGTCCGAATAACCTTCGAGGGCCACCTTATCAAAATAAGGGGCGGAATTTATACCCTCAAAAGGTTCAGTTCTGATCTCATTATTGCAGGAGTTTTGGAATTCTAGGCTTGGCAATTCATGGTCTAAGTTTGGCTCATCATTGTGTTCTCCTGCAATATCCCAACCTAATTCAACATTGTCTTCTATCTGGGTTGGGATTCCACAACCACTTTGTGCCTTAATCCCGAGATCTGGGAAACTGGATTGTTCCTTAATACTGTTCCAAGATGGTTCACCCTCTATTTCTGGTATATACGGGTATTTCTGGTTGATAATTTGTTCTACTGATTTCATCATTTCTACCCGTTTTATAAGGGCATCTTGGTGTTGTTCCCAAAGTACAGGATTTGTTAAGCATTGAAGGTATTCAGATTGGTGTCATTTTTCTATCTCAATGTATCCTGTCATGAGCATGTCTCGGGTTGACCCTTTTGTAACTTTTGTCAATAGGATTTGGGCACAGTTTATGATGAAAGCTGTGGTTGTTGGGACATTAACCTGAATGTTTTCTATTGGTATTGAGGGTTTATATTTGATTTCATAGAATTCAAGGGCATCCTCAATCATCTTATCTTTCATGGATCTCAGATATTTAGGTTTTTTACATGGTAGTCTTGCTAGGTAATTAGGCTGCATCTTTGAATCAGGTGGTGGAATCAAGATATAAAATCAGAAGTTTGAATCAATGGAAGAAGGGGACTTTGTTCAGAATCAGAGGAAAGAGGGGCTATGCGAAAGATTGGTTGCACAAACAAGGGCAGCGAGGCTTAGCCTCGGGGAGAGTGAATTTCTATAGGAGGTTCCAAGGACCTCCTGCAAGATACTGAAGGACTGGATGAGATAAGCAGGTGCTGGACCCAATCAAGACACCCAAAAATGTGTTGGGTGACTATAGAGGTGCAGGGCAGATGGACCCCTTGATCAGAAAGACCGTCCACCTGAGAATTACCTGGGCAGCCAGAGAGGGAGAGTCCCGCGAAGACCCCTACACGGTAGAGCGTCCCCACGGGTTACAGGGTTTCCCCCACCCGACCTCTCTTGTCACTGCGGTTCCAGGTAGACCAGAATGGGGATCTTGACCTCTTAAGTCTACCAATTTTTACTTTAAGATCAGGGTGCTTAAGGTTTCACTTGAACTTTTAGTTCTTTGAGTGCAAAGAGTGACCTAATTTAAGGTTGGTTGACCCAAGGGGGCAACTTTACCTCTTGTTTCCTTTGAGAGTTTTTGGGTCTTGTCTTTTAGGGTTCAAGTGTTTAGAGAGCCAATTGTTTTAGGTTTTCTTTGGATAGGTATTTTCAGACAAGGGCTTGGGCACACTTCATTTGGTTTTCTCAATTCTTGCTTAAGGAGTATGTCTCTAAATTCCTAGTGTTGAATCTTAGGTTGGCTCTACATGGTCCAGTTAGCTCTTTGTTGGGTAATTAGGGCTCAAGCAAGAATGTGTTAGCCCTTAAATACCCTTAATAGTGTGCAGGAATAATGGGTTGAAAACATGCAACTTTTTATGGTTACTAAGTATGGAAGACAGGTTAGCCCTATATTGCTTGTTCTTTTCTTTTCCTCCTCTTTAGAGTTTAGGGGTTAATAGCGAGAGGAAAAAAATTACCTGTCCTCGGAGTGGTTGTCGTGCGGTTGCTTTTCTTGATTTCCTGTAGCTGCACAAAAGAGAGGAGATTATCAGAAACTAAAAGAAACAGGAATGTTTACCTCTAGAATAGCCGTTGCTCCCTGGCAACGGCGCCAACTGGCGAAACGGTGGCAGCAACTAGCTTTTCTTAAGTCGTTGTAGTATAGATAGTTATTGCCATCATTTGCTAATATTTGTTACTCGGAAAATACAGTTCTCCCGAGGTCGAACTCAGGGAGTAAGTCGTATTCTAGAGGTATACAGTTTCTATTACAAAAAATAAAGGTAAAGAGAGAGAAATAGAGAGAGGAGGAAATTTGGCTTCTTCTTCTTCTCTTCCTGTTCTTCGGATCTTCCTCTCGTGCTCTTCTTCTGTCTTTTTCTTCAGATCTTCGCTGCGGGTCATGTTTCTTCTTTCCTTACGCTTCTCGTCTTCCTTCTTCAGCTCTGTCTCAGCTGCTTCTTCTTTGTTTATCTCCTTGTGGTCTTCTTCTTTTGCCTTCTGTTCTTCAGATCTTCTTTTTACTTCTTTCTTCTGATCTCCTTCTCGTGCTCTTCTTCTGCTTTTGCTGTCAGGACGTTGTCTCTCCTTCTTTCTTCTTTTTCTTTCTGTCTTCTTTTCTTCTTTTTCTTCTTCGTTGTGGTCCTACTCGTCTTTTCTTATCCTTCTTCTTCGTCCTCAGAGCGTCGTCTGATTGTTCACTCAGACGACTTAAGTCGTCGCTGCTACAGTGCAGCTCGGTGCTCCTCCTTCCTTCAGTCTTTGTCGGCCTTCTTCTTCTTCTCTTCTTCCACGGTTCTTCTTCTTTGTTCACCTGTGCCTGCACACTTCAAAGTTTACGTCAGTGGGCAAAACCTACTCTACCCTCCCCCCCCCGCGTCACTCTCTCTCAGAATTCGCTCTTAGGAAAGCTCTCCCAGAGCAACCGGGTAGTCGGGTACGCGGGTCGCGCCCGGGCCAGGCCCACCCGCGTGCAGTGGTGGGCGAGGAGTGCAGGTCGGGCTAATCGGGTCGGAGCCAGGTCCGCGGGGCGTGAGCGCGGACGAGGCCGGGTAATTGGGCGGGTGAAGGGGACCTCACCCCGTGTGCTGAGGCCAAAAGCCTCCAGCACTTTTTCAATTTGTATCAGTGCGCCGCTTCGGAGTCTTCCGAGGTGGGACTAAATGTCCCACCCCAATTTGGCGCCTGTGCAGAGGAAACAGCGGCGGTCGAGGCTTCGCGCGAGGCACTCGCTCCAGCTGCGCACCTGGGACACTTCGCGAAAACGCTTCGCGCAGCCTGGGAGTCAGACCTGGGCGTGGCTCGCCTGGAGCAGCGGGAGAAGCTGCTTCGATGTGGCGTCAATGGCGGTCGAGCCTCAGAACCTGTCGGACACGAATATGGCCTCTCGGCCTAATCAAACTACTGGGGAACCTTCGCCGTGGCACGGCGAAGGTGTTGAGCTGTGCGGCAAGCCGCAAGGCGGTGTCTGGCGGCAGCCCTAGGTCGGACTGCAACCGGAGAAATGGGTTTGTTTGGGGGAGCGTTATGGAGGTGTGGAGTGGCAGTGGAGGGGTGGGGGGTGTTCAGTGTGATGAGGCGGAGGTTCGGTGAGGGTCGGCGAGGCGTGTGAGGCTGTGGAGCGATGGGGGCGTCTCGCCGGGGGTAGCCGGAGACGAAGGGGGTGACGGTGGTCAGGGTCGGTCGAGGGCTTAATTGAACAAATTGAAATAGGGAAAAGAAAGAGGAGAGGAAGGGAAGTAGTTCTAACTTACTTGCAGGGACGAAGGGGGAGGAGCAGGGCGACAGTCGTATCGACTGTCGCCGGAGAAGAAGATGCCCAGGGGAAGGGGCGACGGCGAGGAGAGGGCCGGAGGGCGCCAGCTGGGTGCGGCGTGGCGCGGGAAGAGCGAGGGAGGGCAACCCTGCAGCTGGTAGTGCGGCAGAGAGACAAGGAGGAAGAGGAGAGGCCGCCGGAGCTGGAGGGCTTCCTATTGGAGTGGGAAGAGAGGAAGTGGGGGTCTTTCTCCGTCAGGACCGAGCTCCTGAGAACGGCGGAGCGACGGGGGTATTTATAGGGGCGGAATCAGAGAGGAGGGCGGAGGGAGACGACGTGTCTCCCTCACCGGAGGATGCCAGAGATGTAGACCCATACCGTCCGTGCGTTCGCACGGCCGGTATGGTGGGTTGCAGCGACTAGGGGGGTGTTCCTGCGACGGCTGACGACGTAGGGCACCCCCGGTTGACTTGCCAGACCCTCCCCCTTACCCTGCGCGGCGCCATGCTCCGCGCAAGGTCGCCGGAGCATGGTGCTGGTCAGGTTTTGCCAGGAGGACCTGAATGCAAAGAACGAAGGAGAGTTAGGGGCATAAATGTGAGGGTTCAAAAGTTGAGGGCCAAAAAGTAAATAAATGAGGACCAAAGTGTAAAGTTGGTAAGAAGGTTTCCTCTTAGGCTCAAGTTTTTATACATGACTAATTGGGACCTAAAGATTATGATGGTGAATTTTATTTCCAGATTAAACCTTGTTTGACTGGTCAATTTACGCAAAAACCTAAATTAAGTTGTTAATTGGGCATGGTTCTCAATGTAGGTCAAAATAGGTTCTTAAGGCCAAATTGAAGGTTCTAAACCCTAGAGATTATTTTTCTATGAATTTTAGAGGGTTTAGTTGATTTTTTTCTCTGCCTCGAACCTCGTGCTTTTAAGTGGATTTGTTTTTAGGGTTACAGGATGTCATTTAATTCTTTGGAGTTGCTGTAGCCCTTATTGAATCATCTCATCCCACTTTTATTCTTATTAGGTTGCTTTGAGCTATGTTTGGACCCTGACTTACCCTGTTTTTAGATTGGATTGGTGAAATTGCATTTTTACCCCTTAGTTTCTGTTTTCTTTGCGAACTCAGAATCTCTCTGAGTTAAGCCTTTCCTTGAGTTATGTAGGAGCTTTTATCCTTTGTATTAGGTCAAAATGAGCTAGTTATGGCTCATGATGAGGTTCTCATCACATGACATCTTTCACTAGTTTCATCTATGTGAAGTGATATCAGGCCAGTCGACGTATCAATAAGCTGAAAAGGTCTTCTATATAGAAAACCTTTCATCTCAATGTTCTCAAGTGAGAAAATGTAGTTGTTTGCCCTGACCTTGAGCGATTCATTTTTCTCAGCAACCAAACAAGTTTCCATCTGTTTGTATTTTTTGTTTTACGACATAAGCATGTTTGTATTTTATCTATAATTGACAAAACCAATTTAAATAAGTGCTTAAGGCAACTTACCACATTATCCCCAATGTGCACCATGTCCTTAAGCTTGACAACATTCACCCCCGTCCACTTTCTAATCCTTGGCCTTAGATCACGATTAATGTATGAATTTTGGAAGTCATGTTCCAGCATCCACACTAACACATCAATGTATATTTCAAGTCAAATCACAAACTTTTTAAAAAGCACAAGTCATATGTTATTTTGAGTTTTATATTGTATACACACTTACATATAAATAAGCTATGCATTCGTTCACGTAGCCCAGTGACCCACATGGCCTGTTCTCTTCTTCGCAACTCAGCTTCCTTACAACTTCCCTCATTTTGGCAAGCATGAACTCTACCGCTGCCGAAGACCAATTGAAGTACTTGGTATCCTCAATAGAATCAATATAATTTAACAGGATTTGAGGGAATGAATACCCCGAATAAGGAAATAGGAACTTTGTGAATATAAGTCTAATGAGTCTCGTTACAAAAATGTACATGGAACGATCATCATTATAATTGTAATACGTATGTACAACAGGCTTGATTGACCTTTGGTCGAGGTATCTTTCTTTCTTGAATATGCTTTCATGGTAGTAGCTTCACCACAGGAGTGCATTTTCATTAACTTTAATTTCATAACCACTACTCGGTAAATCCAATATTAATTCAATGTCATCATTCGAGAACTCTACAATCCTATCTTCCAGCAAGAATTTTCTTTTAACAGCATATCTCTCAATCATCCACTTCAGTATCTTTGTGTCTACGTTTATCTTCCCAATCCATATCAGACGATGAAATGTGATTTTTTCCAACAGCTCTTTTTGCTTTTCTGAGAGTGGGTGCTTATCTATGAATTCTTTGAAATGTTGGATGTAACATCGATGAGTTACTTTCTCCACATCTACATTTATTGTCAAGTATACCACTTATTAATTCAATAAATAAGCACTAATGCATAATCTTAAATAAGCAAAAATTTGTTTACTTACGACCTTTTTCCTTTAAGGTTTGTGTATCAGTTGTTGGCTTTTCTTTAGGAATGTACTCTTCGAATGATTTTTTTGTGTGCTCCCGATCCCCAGATATTGCTTGTTCTTTCCCTTCCCCCTATTTTTGCTGGTGCTTTCTACCTCATTACCAGATGGTCTTCTATTGGTACTTGATGCTCTATAATGTACCATCCTAACATACCAAGACATATCATTATCAAATAACTTTATTTAACATTCAACATTACTAATTGAATCACGTATTCGTTAGTAGAGTTACTTTTTCATACGCTTTTTTTGCATTTAGTTTTTTATATTCGTATATTATGTTTGAAATGGTACTTCACTCGAATTCTTTTACGAATACAAGTTTTACAATCTCTTCCAACTCTTAAACTTCTCACAAAATGCTAAAATAATCAACTCATGAAACGACATAAATATAGTTAAGCATTTTCATTTATCATATCGATTAAAAAAATAAAAAACATGCAAGATTACTCTTGAGGTGAACTGTTTCTAACTTGAATTTGAAAAAGAGATTGCATTGATCACCTTTCCACCCCTCTTGAATACATTGCTCTATTCCTTTCGTACCTTCTCATGAACAAGCAAGAGCAATTAAAGACGTTATATTTTTTTCTTTGCATAAAATTTAGCTATTAATTGTATGCTTGCCTTTCATGTTAACCATCATGTCCCTACAGACTGCAGCACATCTTTTTGTTGCCTAATTGCAGTCCTTCATTGCTTGTATTACAAAGTCACGATGTATCACACACATGCAATATGACTTTTTGGTGCAACTTTATCGGGCAATGAATTGCCATGTCATTATATTTAAAATTTCTAAAGCATTGTACCACGAAACATGTTTTTTTTTAGAACTTTGCATTACAACATTTTTTATATTTATGTAATACCAATGCCAAGCTTGCCCATAAAAGGTTATTTTTTTCATTTTTAGTATTACTTAGTAGAAACATCCAATTTTATTTGTATTTTCATGCATTCAATGCCTGGACACGTGATTGTTTTGAAGAGTTGCATCTTTTGTTAAAAATGTTACTAGAACATTGGTTACAAGTTTATATCAACATTGAGCATTTTATGTTTTCATTTTTACCCACATGTTCCAATAATACCAATTTAGTGTCAGACGTAGTACAGATATCAAACTCATTATCAAAAGTCACATTCTATTTATTTGTATTACAGAATATAACGTGTAATTTATTTGTATCATATAAATACAATACGTTCACAATCTATTGTATTGCGGAGATGCATATATTGTATTACATGTTTTATGATTGTCCGAATACTAAATTTTTGTAATGCATATTATAATGTTACAATAGATAGGTTATTCTGTTATAATTTCTATTACTTTACTTACAAGATGTATACATCAACTTTACAAACTTATATCTTATAGTTACAATGCATATGCAATTACGTTATAATATTTCCACAATTATAACAAATATGTCATGTTATTTTTAATTTTAAATCTACACGTTTCCTACGTTTCATCTATTTATAGTACACATAATCAAATTTGTTTTGAAAAGTTATTTTATTATTTGTAATTATATATTATTTTATATGATAAAAATTATAATATTCTTTTGAATGAAAAATTATCATCATGTAAATAAATGATATTTATGGATATCGTAGATTATGGATATCGTAAACCGTTATCAGTAGAAATATGATTTCTCTCCTTCCTTCTTTCATTTCATCTCTTTTGCCTTTCTGACCTCTCCCGCCCTTTATCTTTTTTGTTTAGGTGGAAGAATTTTATAAGAACACAAGGAAAAGTAAGATTTATATCCTCAATCAACGTGAAACCTCTCCCCGCTCCCCTTTTCCTTTTTGTTTAGATGGAAGATTTAACAAAAACAAAAGAGGAAAAATAACACAGACATTCTCAATCTACATGAAAAAGCGTGGTCTTCACCATGGAGTTTTGATTAGGCTGGGGAGATAGTGCTTGGACTTGGTATTTCGTTAGGAGTTTTGATTTGGGTGTAAAGTTAATATTTGGGGTTGTTAAAAGCCTGCTTAAAAAAGAAAGAAGGGAGAAGAAAAATAACTCACTGATGAAAAATCAAGGAGCTCCAAGATAAATAACCTCCATTGAGTCAGGCTTGCCAAGTCTGACCTTGTTGCAGGACTAGTCTTACCAATTCCGTCTCGTGTCCCTTTTTCCATGTACCCCACTGGATGCCACTGATTGTACTCTTTTATGCGCTGACACATCGTCAGAGTACGAGTGGGGTTGCAACTTATTTTGTTATCAGCAACAGCTCTTATGGTAATATTGAAAAACAAATCGAAGTGGACAGACCTTAAATAGCGATCCGAACGTGTTTTCCAAATAGAGAACCTAAGGGAAGCCATACCAAACCAAATTTGTGAAGAAAAATGGTTACATAAAACGTTTTCCACACCCAAATCAACCGTCGACCTTTACGAGACAGAACTCACCAATGCCAAGATTGTTTCTCTCCAAAGCAAATGTACTGCACTCCTCAATGCAACGTGCTTGTGGTTGCGTTGGTAGTTATGTGCTGTGTTTTCTTTTTGTATGACTCAGATTTTCCAACTGGATAGCTGGGGGAAGAAATTGATATTTCTATACATTGAATGTGGATCTCTCCGTTAAAATTAAAATTTCCTCCTATTCTACCATACCTTAACAGACAATATATGTTGCGTTTGTTTTATACCAATGTATTGTGTTTTGACATGTGCTGTGCTCAGCAGCATTGTAGTACACCAAAATATTTTTTTTTTACTTAAATCTTTGAGAGCGAATTTGCAATTTGCAAATAGGTGATTTTGTTGATATTTAGATTTCTCCTTCGTTTCCTTTCCATTTAAAATCCATTTTTGATCTTTTAATTTCAAATCAGTTATTTATCGTCTATTTGTTCTTGAAAAAGTATGCATGACTATTTTTATATGCAAATAATGTGATTAGAGTCTACTCAAATGAGCTTTATTTAGATTATCAAAAGGAGAAATAGGTCTAATAATCAAACACATAAAAAAGGTAAGAAATTTGGTAATCCACCTCAATCAAGAATGGTATACATCTATACAGCGTAGGGATACTGTTGAATTTCACCGACTTTTAATTTGAATACAAAAAAGAAAATCTTTCTTTCTCTCTTTCTATGTGCACGTCACCCATGTACAGGGAATGTTGTCTCTTTATTTATCATTCATGCTATAATGCACTTAATGCCTCATCTTTGGATTCTTCAAGTAGTGGTAATTACTATCATTCTAATGGTCATCCTGAGGTTACCACCGTGATATTACGTTCCCATTGAATGTGGAGTCGTGTGCTTAGTTGCAACTGTCATTTTCCAGGAAGTTAATAGAAGAACACATTGGCCTGGTTGTTTGTTACGATCCGATCCCAGATCTCTACAGAATTCGAGATCAGCCTGTCCTGACTAGTCCCATGACCTAGTCGTCCAACGATAAATAACCAAAAGCAGAAAATACTTCACAACTACACATGCAATGTAACTAAGCACAAAAATCATCAAGAGATAGTAAAGGAAACAGAGCGAACAATCTCACAATATTACAGGCCATCACAACTATGATAGGGGAAAGTACAGCGGAAAAGTAACTGAAACAGTATTAAATATAACAAAATACTCACTACTACAATAGAAGCTAGGAAACAGTAAGGAAACGCAGTTAAGGCTGGGCTCGACTAGGTCCATCTCCCTCTGCAGCCGATTGTGTTGGCTGCTCAACTCCTTGACCTAGACAAGGTTATAGAATTTCATAGTTAACTAACGTTGAGTAGAGTGGCAATTAAATCATTTATATGCAATTTAAGTTAAGACAGATAACTAATTATTTTTCTATTCTATTTAACTCAGCCAAGTGATTCTAATTCATTCATTCTTTTAGAAATTGGTTATTTCTGGATCTTGACTGTCCCTTACAGGGATGATCTTGATTGCAGTCTTTCATGTGATGTAGGATGTACATGTGGTGTTCTCTTGGCCGGGAGAGTCCCCCGTGGTAGTCTTATACCTAGTCAACCACCCCGAGATCACTGTCGCGACGTAGCGATAACTACAGCACGCGTGATAAGCGCGCGGGTAGCTATCCCGCACTAGCACGCGGTCAGTCGTTTCCGCTAGTGGGTACGCCTAAAGGTACAGTACGGAACAGTCCAGGGCCTTGCCCTCTCAGAACAGGGGTCTCGCCCCTCAGAACAGAATAAGGGTCTCGCCCCTCCACAGTCCGCGTACCCTCGTCCGATTATCCCGGTTTGCCTAGTGGGCCTAGAAAGAGTTGGTGTATGGTGGCTAGTTCTTACCTCAGGCCCTGTGGAGCGGCTAGCTCCCTCCCTACACTAACTAGCTCACCTCGGTACCACGTACATGAGGGCCAAAGCAGAAGTCGGTGTAGAGTGACTAGGCCTAATCCTAGGTCTCAACCCAGAGGGGTGGCTAGTTCCCCCTACACTAAAGGGACAATTGCTCTCCTTGGTATCACGTACTCAAGAGCCAGCTCACTTCTTATGTACAGGAGTTCTTCTCTTAATTCCCCGTAGGGTTCATGCTGGTATTCATTTCGTTCCATTTTCTGACATTCTGATCTCTCTATTCACATTACTGATTTCATTCTTATAACAGGCAGCTCGTGATTTACTAACTGAGAAAACATCATATCAGTAAACCAATACATTTGCTAGTATTTAGGGTTTTCATGCATCTCAAGTAAACAGCGTAGCTCAAACCATACTCATATGTTCTTGCCCTAGGGTTTATTCTCATCCTAGGGTTCATTCAAGTTGTTCTAAACATGCAGTTTATTTGTTTAAATCATAATATTAATGTAAACCACTCTACCGGGAAACATGGGAGGAATGGGGGCTCGGATCGCAGATCCTGTCACCTTTGCGGGTCCCGCGTACTCAACTGGCTGGAGACCTATACAATTGATCGACTATGTCAAACAAGCCCAAAACCGTATACAAGTGACACTAACTCGTAGAGAAACTCAAGCGAAAAATAATGGTACTTCGTTTGCAGAAATCCGATTCCGTTTGGGCCCTAAACGGGCCAAAAACACGCATACTTTCCAAAATCAGACGTCTGGGACTAGCCCCAAACGTCTTAAAAGATGTCAGTACTCACCCTGGGTTTCCTGCGGCTTCCTTAGACGTCCGGATCCTTCCGCGATCATCTGAGGGGAGTTCCACACATCGGACTCTACTTCCGGTCGTCTGGAAGTATGGTCAGACATCTGGTGATGTGCCTAGACGTTCAAAAGTGTCTTGAAGGGCGCACCAAGCACCTTTCCAATTCTCTGCACCTGCATACGCACACATAGTGCCAAAATTGGCTAAACAAATATCCTGTGGTAAGGCCTGCATGGCTAGAAATTGTGTAGAAACACGTACCTTAGCACTAAGCGTGCTTTCAGACATCCAGCTTCAGCTTCGGACGTCCTTCTGTTACTCCAGAAGTTTGAAAGATGCTCCAAACATCAGATACTGGAAATATCCAGTACGTAGAACACTCGTGAGCTGTCTCCTTCATGAGTTTGCCCACAGGAGCTACAACAGTGCCTCCAGCGGCTGTAGGAGGCCAAGGCTTTACTTCGTGAGCTCCTCCTCCTTGCATGCGACCTCGACTCCTCCCGCACGAGCTCCTCTGAGCTCTCGCGGCTGCCTCATGAGCTCCTCCCCTCGAGCTCCTCCCATGCTCTCGCTCCCCTCTCCTCCTCTGTGTCCCGTCTGTAACGACCCGATTCCCGAGTCCCTATGAGACACGAAAATCGGACCGACTCGACTAATCCCAAGACCTAGTCGTCCAACGAGGAAGTAACCAATAGAGAAGTAAAATAAACCACATTCAGCATGAATATAACTAGCAGTAACAAAATACAGTAGTAAGAAAATGAACTACTACAGTATACACCACCACAACAGTAGAACAACAAATATGTACATAACATGAAGCTTACAATAAAGAAGTACAAGGAGTAACAAGGAAACTACTCACTACAGTGGAAGAAAAGTACAAAAAGAACTGCGGGTAACTCTACTGGACCCTACTAGGCCCAGCGTCCTCTGCAGCTGCTGACCCTGGCTACTCAACACCTGGTCCTGAAAAGTAACGAGTGTAACACGTCAGCGAAATGCTGAGTAGAGTGGCAACTAAAAGCTAAAGAAGCAGTAGAGTATACAGTAGCTGTTATATTTTTACTTTATTTACGTCTTTCTATTATTTCACAATTTATTTATTTCTCAGATCCTTCACTTGATCTCGAATGTTCCTCGTGGGAACGATCTTGATTGCAGTCTTTTCAGAAAAGTAGAAGTAACACGTGGTGCTCTCCTGGCCGGGAGAGTCCCCCGTGGTGGTCCTACCCTCAGTCAACCACCCCAAGGTTGCTGACAGACGTAACGGTGACTACGGCACGCACGATAAGCGCACGGGTAGCTACCCCGCACTAGCATGCGGTCAGTTATTTCCGTTAATGTGTGTGCTCAAAACACAGCACGGAACCGGTATAGGGCAAAGCCCTCTCAGTAACAGGGGTCCAACCCCTCCACAGTTCGCGCACCCTCGCCTGACTACCCTAGATTGCCCAGTGGGCCTAACAAGTCGGTGTAGGAGGCTAGCAGAACCCCGGGGCCCGTGGGGTAGCTAGTGCTCTCCCTACATTAGTAGCTCTCCTCGGTACTGCGTACGCGAGGGCCAGCAAGTCGGTGTACAGTGGCCAAACCCACCCTGGTCTCAACCTGAGGGCGGAAAGCTCCCCTCTACACTAAGAGGTAATGTGTGCTCTCTTTGGTACCACGTACCCAAGAGACAACAGACTTCCACGTTTCACTTTCTTAGTTCCATTCTATTCTCTTTCCAGGAGTTCTACTCCTAATTCCCCGTAGGGTTCGTATTCTTTTTGTTTGGCCATTGTAGGTTTCACTGTTCCAGTTTTACGTTCATACAACCCATATTCTCAATCATATTTATTCATTCATAACAGGCAGCTATTATTTCCTTTCCACTTTTCCAAGACTGCAATATTTATATATTCCACTAGTTTTTCAGTCCTAGGATTCATGTCGTACCCTAGGTTCTATCATTCAATCTAGTTTTCTAGTCCTAAGATTCATGCAATACCCTAGGATCTATCATTCAATCTAGTGTCTCAGTCCTAGGGTTCATGCAGTGCCCTAGACTCTGTTAATTGTTCCACAATTGTAACAAATTATGCTAAATAATTTAAAAGCCACTCTACCAGCTACAACGGGAGTACTGGGGGCGTGGTCAGCAATCCCGCGCACCTCCGCAACCCCTAAGATTACAATGGAATGGGGTCCTAACACAAGGATCAAACACAAGGAGTTTCTCAGAACGATATACAATTACTGTAAACGGGTAGAGGATTTTATTCTAGAAAGAACATAACTCGAAACGCGGAAAACGGACTCCGAACGGGCCCTAAACGGGTAAAAAATAACGAAACTGTCCAAAATCAGACGTCTGGAACCTCTTCCAGACATCTTAAAAGGTAGGTCAGATTGTACCTTAGCTCTGTGTAGTCCTTCAGATGTCCAGAAGCTTGCTGGGGCGTCTGGCTTAGTTACAAGACGTCCGATTGTCACCCCGGATGTCTGGAAGTCCTCTTCGTCGTCTGGCACTGCGGCCAGACGTCAGATTTACGTGGGATGGCGAGCCCTCGCGCCCTCCCGAGAGGAACCTGCGCACACACACTCCTGCTCTTAGCACGACGAAGCGCAGACAAAGTCGCGGTGGACGACTGCATGGCCGTACGTGCGAAGAAGGAAGAAGATAGAAATATCTTACCTGTCAGACGTCTGGACAGTCCTCCAGACATCTTCACCGTCGTCTAGTCGTAAGCTCAGACATCTGGTTCTGGAAAATTTTCCAGAACCAGAGCCCGACTCGCTCTCCGCCCGCGACGCACGACCGCGTCGAGCCCCGTCCGCCTGCTGCCCGATTTGCAGCAGCCCCTCCTCGACACCCCACGCCCGTCGCTCCCTCGCCGGCCGGCTCTAGCTGCCCTGGCAAGCTCGAACCCTCGCGGTAGAGCTTCCCCCTTCCGCTCGCAACCCTCCTTCCCGCACTCTCGCCGCGGCCGCTGCTGCCGCCGTTCCCTCGCTCGCTCATGCTCTCGCACTGGCAGGGAGGAGAAGAGGAAGGCGAAGGAGATGAGGGTGAGGGAGAGGGTTCCTTATAAGGCCGCGTGGGGAGAGAGAGAAAAGAGTTGTGCGCCTGCAGGATGAGAGAGAGGACAAGGAGGAACGAGAGCAGCGGGTGCAGTCTGCGTGCGTAGGCGAGCAGACGCAACCCTGTACGTCGCAAAAATTTATTACCAGATGTCTGGGAAGGGTTCCAGATGTCTGGGCCACTTCCCAGACGTTTTAAAAATCCGTCTGATGCCACGTTCGTAACAATATAACAAACTCAAAGGAAGTTTCGTCCCCGAAACTTGCGCTAACTAGGGTACGGAAAATAACAACATATATAATCATAACAAACTCAAAGAGGACCAAAGCCGGTTCGAAAAGACGTACCCGCGAAGAGCTCCAGGTACCGCTCCCGCATTGCAGTCTCAGGCTCCCAGGTAGCCTCCTCGTACCGCTGGATCCTCCACAAAACCTTCACCAGGGGTACTTGCTTTCGTCTCAAACTGCGGACGGCTCGGTCAAGAATCTGTACTGGCCGCTTGGGGTAGGTCAGGTCGTCGCCCATCTCGACGTTCTCGTGACTCAGGACGTGACTGGGATCGGCAACGTACTTCCTGAGGTTGGACACGTGGAACACGTTGTGCACACCAGAAAGCTGAGGGAGGGCAAGTCTGTAAGCAATGGGTCCAACCCGCTCCAGGACCTCAAAGGGCCCCACGAACCTCGGCGCGAGCTTCCCTCTCACTCCAAACCGCTGCAGGCCCTTCATGGGCGAAACACGAAGGAAGACGTGGTCCCCAACCTCAAACTGCACCTCTCTGCGTCTTCAATCCGCGTAGCTCTTCTACCTGCTCCTGACAGTGCGGAGTCGCCTGTGGATCTACTCGACTACCTCCTGACTCTGCCGGATCAACCTGAGGCCAACCTCCCACTTGGTCCCCACCTCAACCCAACTCAAGGGTGCCGTACACCTCCGTCCGTACAGAGCCTCGTAGGGAGCCATGTCGATGCTTGAGTGATAGCTGTTGTTGTATGCAAACTCTGCTAGGGGCAGGTGCTCCTCCCAAGAGCCCCTCCAGTCTAGTACACAGGCACGCAAAAGGTCCTCAAGTGTCTATATCGTGCGCTCAGACTGTCCATCTGTCTGGAGGTGGTAAGCTGTACTGAATCTCAACCGCGTCCCCAGGGCCTGCTAAAACTCAACCTAAAACTGGGACGTAAAGCGAGTATCCCGGTCGGATATGATCTCCTGCGAAACTCCGTGTAGTCGTACCACGTCGCGGATATACCTCTCTGCCAACTGTGCTGGTCCCAAAGTAACTCGGATCGGCAAGAATCGTGCCGTCTTCGTCAATCTATCCACAATTACCCAGACTGCGTCGTGTCCTCACTGGGTAACAGGTAAACCCACCACCAAGTCCATGGTGATGCTCTCCCACTTCCACTCTGGCACTGTAAGCGGCTGTAGCGGCCTTCACCTGCTGGCACACTAAGCACTGCTGCACGAATTCACCCACATCCCGCTTCATCCCCCTCCACCAAAACTCGCGTCTCAAGTCGTGGTACATCTTCATGTTTCCGGGATGTATGGTGAATCTGGAACCGTGTGCCTCAGTCAGGAGCTCTCTCAACAGCTCCTCGTCTCTGGGAATGCACACCCGTCCCCTCAGGCGTAGCACCTGGTCTGTGAAAGAGAAGTCTCCTTGGTCTCCTGACAATACTCTGTCGCGCAAGGACTGCAAGTACGGATCGGCCATCTGTCTTGTGATGATGTGGTCTATCCGCTCTGGCCTAGTCTGTCGTGTCACAGTCACTGCCCCACAATGCCCCCGTAACTCTAGGGGTCGCCAACTGCCCACCTCCTCCAAAAGGCTCCAACTCTGTAACTGTAAACTGGCCAAGTGTGAGGGCGCCTTCCGGCTCAAGGTGTCAGCTACCACGTTGGCCTTTCCTGGGTGGTAGGAAATGCTGCAGTCATAGTCCTTCAGGAGCTCCAACCAACGTCTCTGTCTCATGTTGAGCTCCTTCTGATCAAAAAGGTATCTGAGGCTCTTGTGATCTGAGAAAATCTCAAAGGTCTCACCGTACAAGTAGTGCCTCCAGGTCTTCAGCGCGAAGACGACAGCTGCCAGCTCCAGGTCGTGGGTAGGGTAGGTATGCTCATGGGGCTTCAGTTGCCGCAAAGCGTAAGCGACAACGTGACCCCTCTATATGAGCACACCCCCTAACCCTTGCAAGGAGGCATCCGTGTACACAACGAACCCGCCACTACTGTTAGGGATGGTGAGCACGGGAGCCGAAGTCAACCTCTCCTTCAGCTCCTGAAAACACGCCTCACAGGCGTCTGTCCAAGCGAAGGGCACGTCCTTCCGGGTCAGCTGTGTCATAGGACGCGCAATCTGTGAAAAACCCCTGATGAACCATCTGTAGTAGCCTGCCAGTCCCAAGAAACTGCAAATCTCGGTGACTGAACGTGGTCTCTCCCACCTGAGCACTGCCTCGACCTTAGCTGGGTCCACTGCCAAGCCATCCCCAAAGATCACATGACCTAAGAAGGTCACCTCCCTCAACCAGAACTCGCACTTGCTGTATTTGGCGTACAGCCTACGTCGTCTCAGTGTGTCTAGAACCATCCACAAGTGTTGTCCGTGTTGCGTCTGATCTCGAGAATAGATGAGTACATCATCAATAAATACCACCATGAACTGGTCCAAGTATGGTCTAAACACCCGGTTCATCAGGTCCATGAAAGCAGCGGGGGCATTGGTCAGCCCAAACGGCATGACCAAAAACTCGTAGTGTCCGTACCGGGTGCGGAAAGTTGTCTTGGAGATGTCTGCCTCCCTGATCCTCAACTGGTGGTATCCAGACCTCAAGTCGATCTTGGAGAACACCTTGGCCCCTCGCAACTGGTCAAACAAGTCGTCAATCCTCGGCAGCGGATATCTGTTCTTGATGGTGACCCTATTCAGCTGTCGGTAGTCCACACAAAGGCATAGGGTACCATCCTTCTTCTTCACAAACAGTACCGGGGCTCCCTAGGGAGACGCACTGGGCCTCATAAAGCCCTTCTCCAAAAGGTCCTGCAACTGAGACTTGAGCTCTCCTAGCTCAAGTGGTGTCATCCTGTATGGTGCGGTGGAGATGGGGCTGGTCCCTAGTACTAGTGAGATCTCAAACTCGATCTCACGCTCGGGCGGTAGTCCTGGTAACTCGTCTGGGAACACGTCAAGGTACTCTCTGACCACCGGGATGCTCTGGAAGTCTGCCACAGGGCTGGGCTCTGCCACCACACAAGCTAGGAAGCCCTCACACCCCTGGCTCAAAAGTCTCGCCGCCTGAAGTGCCAAAATGCACCTGAAACCTCCGTCCACTGGCTGTCCGTGAAACTCGAAAGAAGGCAACTCCGGTATGGAGAAGACGATCTTCCTCTCAAAGCAGTCCACCAAAGCGTGGTAAGCGGACAGCCAGTCCATCCCCAGAATTACACCAAAGTCCTCCATCTGTATCATAATCAGGTCAGCTGGCAGACTATGTCCCCCGATACTGACCTCGCAACCCGTGTACACCTCCTCAGATACAAACAGCTGAAGACTCGAACCTCTGATTACGAACGGATTCTCTAACAGCATATAATCTTGGCCCAAACTAACTGCGAAACTGGCTGCGACAAACGCGTGCGTAGCACCTGAATCGAAAAGTGTGTAAACGAGTCTACCGGAAACTGAAACCATACCTGCCACCACCGATCCTGAAGCTCTGGCATCCCTGTGTGTCAGGGCATTGATATGCCCCTCAGCTCTAGGTACAGACGAAGTAGCCACACTCTACGTCGGACGGGTAGGTGCTGGCCGGTACCCTCCTCGTGCTGCTGTCCTCCTCGCGCCTGGGAACCGCGGCCTCCTGCGCGCCCTCCAGTGATCGGTGTAGGAAGCATCTGCTGACCTCCTGCCCTAGACGGGCAGTCCCTCCTAATGTGGCCTGGCTGGCCACACTGGTAGCAGAGGGGAACCCGACTCCCGCCCTCTGTGGGTCCCTGCTGTCGGCTGGGTGGGGGTCCGGTGCTAGCGACTGGCCCCTGTCGAGGGCCCCCAAAGGCCACTGATGGCCCTGCAAAATGTGACGGCTCTCCTGCGGACACCACGTGTCTCCTCTCTCACCGGCCCTGTGAAAAGTCTGGCTGGAAGGGCCTCTTCCGCCCGCCGTCAGTGTCTCGCTCTGACGGGTTGGTTTCCTCGTAGGTCATAGCTGATTCCACCACCCTCGAAAACGTAGGCAGCTTCAGGGGTTTGACATACCCCCAAATCGCAGGTCGGAGCCCCTCAGTAAACCTCCAAAGGCGCTCCTCCTCAGTGGCTACCGCTGTCGCTGCAAAGCGGGACAGCTCCAGAAAATGCATGCGGTACGCGCTCACGGTCATCGTCCCCTGGCGGAGAGTGTGGAACTCCCGCCTCCTCTGGTCCTGCCACGTCTGGGGAAAGTACCACTCGTAGAAGAGGGTGACGAACCGGTCCCAAGTTGGCTCGTCCCTTTCCTGTCCCCTGACCACCCTCCACCACCTGTGTGCCGCACTCTCCAGCTGGTACGTGGCAAAGGCCATGCGGCACTCTACTGGGGGGTGAAGGATGTCGAAAACCTTCTCAAGCTGCTCGAGCCAGTCCCCTGCCTCGGTCGGGTCCTCATCCCCCTTGAAGGAGGGGGGCTTCAGCTTCCGGAATTGCCCGAAGAGCTCGAAGTGGTGCTGCAGTGGAGATGCTGGTGCAGCTCCATGCAAAGGTGCCTCGTGCACAGAAGTGTCGGAGGAAGGTGGGGGCGGTGGCGGCCCATCCCCTCCCCCGTGTCCAGCGCTGCATCCGTCGTGTGGTCCCACAGAAGACTCCCCCTCCGCAACCCTAGGGAGAGGCGCTCGGGGCGGTGGGTGGAGCTCCTCTCGCACAATACCCCGTATCAGCTGGGCGAGGTCCTGGGCCAGAATGCCCGGGAGCAGTGGTTGGTCCACTGAGGCGTCGACAGCAGCATGCCCACCTCGCCGACCTCGTCTTCGGCAGCGCCCGCGGCCGGCCTCGCTAGTCCCGCGACGAGGCATCTCCTGCAAGGAGACGCGAAACAAAATGGAAACACGTCAATATGGAACGATATCTAACGAAAAAGTCTAAGAGCTTATGCCAA
The DNA here is from genome assembly GCA_037157565.1 of Thalassia testudinum. Taxonomy (NCBI): domain Eukaryota; kingdom Viridiplantae; phylum Streptophyta; class Magnoliopsida; order Alismatales; family Hydrocharitaceae; genus Thalassia; species Thalassia testudinum. Next base: position 50,180,241 of record JAZHRO010000018.1, on the reverse strand, counting down.
AAGAAAGGTTGTGGTGGCTACTCTAGTCATAGACACGTGAATTGGTTATTTTCCAGTCAGTTGATTCACTTCTCGGGATGACCTTGCTCTGATACCATCTTGTAACGACCCGATTTGCGAGTCCCTACGAGACACAAGAATTGGACCGACTCGACTAATCCCAAGACCTAGTCGTCCAACGAGGAAGTAACCAATAGAGCAGTAAAATAAACCACATTCAGCATAAATATAACTAGCAGTAACAAAATACAGCAGTAAGAAAAGGAACTACTACAGTATACACCACCACAACAGCAGAACAACAAATATGTACATAACATGAAGCTTACAATAAAGAAGTACAAGGAGTAACAAGGAAACTACTCACTACAGTGGAAGAAAAGTACAAAAAGAACTGCGGGTAACTCTACTGGACCCTACTAGGCTCAGCGTCCTCTGCAGCCGCTGACCCTGGCTGCTCAACACCTGGTCCTAAAAAGTAACGAGTGTAACACGTCAGCAAAACGTTGAGTAGAGTGGCAACTAAAAGCTAAAGAAGCAGTAGAGTATACAGTAGCTGTTATATTTTTACTTTCTTTATTTATGTCTTTCTATTATTTCATGATTTATTTATTTCTCAGTTCCTTTACTTGATCTCAAATGTTCCTCGTGGGAACGATCTTGATTGCAATCTTTTCCGAAAAGTGGAAGTAACACGTGGTGCTCTCCTGGCCGGGAGAGTCCCCCGTGGTGGCCCTACCCTCAGTCAACCACCCCAAGGTCGCTGACAGACGTAACGGTGACTACGGCACGCGCGATAAGCGCACGGGTAGCTACCCCGCACTGGCACGCGGTCAGTCATTTCCGTTAACGGGTGCGCTCAGAACACAGCATGGAACCGGTATAGGGCAGAGCCCTCTCAGTAACAGGGGTCCAACCCCTCCACAGTCTGCGCACCCTCGCCTGACTACCCTGGTTTGCCCAATGGGCCTAACAAGTCGGTGTAGGAGGCTAGCAGAACCCCGGGGCCCGTGGGGTAGCTAGTGCTCTCCCTACACTAGTAGCTCTCCTCGGTACTGCGTACGCGAGGGCCAGCAAGTCGGTGTACAGTGGCCAAACCCACCCTGGTCTCAACCTGAGGGCGGCAAGCTCCCCTCTACACTAAGAGGTAATGTGTGCTCTCTTTGGTACCACGTACCCAAGAGACAACAGACTTCCACGTTTCACTTTCTTAGTTCCATTCTATTCTCTTTCCAGGAGTTCTACTCCTAATTCCCCGTAGGGTTCGTATTCTTTTTGTTTGGCCATTGTAGGTTTCACCGTTCCAGTTTTACGTTCATATAACCCATATTCTCAATCATATTTATTCATTCATAATAGGCAGCTATTATTTCCTTTCTACTTTTCCAAGACTGCAATATTTATATATTCCACTAGTTTTCCAGTCCTAGGATTCATGCCGTACCCTAGGTTCTATCATTCAATCTAGTTTTCCAGTCCTAAGATTCATGCAATACCCTAGGATCTATCATTCAATCTAGTGTCTCAGTCCTAGGGTTCATGCAATGCCCTAGACTCTGTTAATTGTTCCACAATTGTAACAAATTATGCTAAATAATTTAAAAGCCACTCTACCAGCTACAACGGGAGTACTGGGGGCGTGGTCGGCAATCCCGCGCACCTCCGCAACCCCCAAGATTGCAATGGAACGGGGTCCTAACACAAGGATCAAACACAAGGAGTTTCTCAGAATGATATGCAATTACTGTAAACGGGTAGAGGATTTTATTCTAGAAAGAACATAACTCGAAACGCGGAAAACGGACTCCGAACGGGCCCTAAACGGGTAAAAAATAACGAAACTGTCCAAAATCAGACGTCTGGAACCTCTTCCAGACATCTTAAAAGGTAGGTCAGATTGTACCTTAGCTTTGTGTAGTCCTTCAGATGTCCAGAAGCCTACTAGGGCGTCTGGCTTAGTTACAAGACATCCGATTGTCACCTTGGATGTCTGGAAGTCCTCTTCGTCATCTGGCACTGCGGCCAGACGTCAGATTTACGTGGGATGGCGAGCCCTCGCGCCCTCCCGAGAGGAACCTGCGCACACACACTCCTGCTCTCAGCTCGACGAAGTGTAGACGAAGTCGCGGCGGACGGCTGCATGGCCGTACGCGCGAAGAAGGAAGAAGATAGAAATATTTTACCTGTCAGACGTCTAGATAGTCCTCCAGACGTCTTCACCATCGTCTGGTCGTAAGCCCAGACATCTGGTTCTGGAAAATTTTCCAGAACCAAAGCCCGACTTGCTCTCCGCCCGCGACGCACGGCCGCATCGCGCCCCGTCCGCCTGCTGCCCGAGTTGCAGTAGCCCCTCCGCGACACCTAACGCCCGCCGCTCCCCCGCCGGCCGGTTCTAGCTGCCCAGCAAGCTCAAACCCTCGCGGTCAAGCTTCCCCCTTCCGCTTGCAACCCTCCTTCCCACACTCTTGCCGCGGCTGCTACTGCTGCCGTTCCCTCGCTCGCTCACGCTCTCGCACTGGCAAGGAGGAGGAGAAGAGGAAGTGGAGGAGATGAGGGTGAGGGAGAGGGCGAGGGGGCCTTATAAGGCCATGCGGGGAGAGAGAGAAAGAGCTACGTGCCTGCAGGAGGAGAGAGAGGAAAAGGAGGAACGAGAGCGGCGTGTGCAATCTACGCGCGCAGACGCAACCCCGTACGCCGCAAGAATTTATTACCAGACGTCTGGAAAGGGTTCCAGACGTCTGGTCAGACGTCTGGGCCACTTCCCAGACGTCTTAAAAATATGTTTGATGCCACGTTCGTAACACCGTCTCTCTTCTTCCTCTCCGCTCGCTATGCTGGAGGTTGGGAGGAAGGTAGCTGCCGGCAGGAGGAAATATGGAGGTGGTGGTTGGTGGTGATGGAGAGGGTGGCACGAGTGTGGGGTTTAAATAAAGGTAGGCTAGGGTTTGGAGTGAGGAAAGAGGGGGTGTGCGTGTCACATGCACGTGGGAAAGGAAAACAAGGTACGATTCTTCTTACTTTTTGACATTTGACCATCTATCCAGATGTCTGGATAGACGTTTGATGAATATACCAGATGTCTTATCCAACCCATGAGCGGTGGGTCATTTCAATATAACAAACTTAAAGGAAGTTTCGTCCCCAAAACTTGAGCCAAGTAGGGTGTGGAAAAAGAAGCGTAAATGCGCATAACAAACTTAAAGAGGATCAAAGTAGGTTTGAAGAGATGTACCCTCGAAAAGCTCCGGGTACTGCTCTCGCATTGCTACCTCAAACTCCCAAGATGCCTCCTCGTATTGCTAGCTTCTCCATAGGACTTTCATAAGTGATACCCGCTTCTGTCTCAGACTCCGGACGGTTCTGTCTAATATCTGTACTAGCCTCTCGAGATAGGTCAGGTCATCCCCCTCCTCAATGCTCTCGTGGCTCAGAACATGGCTGGGATCGGCAATGTACTTCCTGAGGTTGGACACATAGAACACGTCGTGCACCCCAAAAAGCTAGGGAGGAAGGGCAAGCCGGTAAGTAACGGGTCCTACCTGCTCCAAGACCTCAAAGGATCCCACAAATCTCAGTGCAAGCTTCCCTTCTACCCCAAAATGCTGTAAGCCCTTCATGGGCGAAACACAGAGAAAGATGTGATCCCCAACCTCAAACTATACCTCTTTGCTCTTCCTATCGGTGTAGCTCTTCTGCTTGCTCCTGACAGTGCGGAATCGTCTGTGAATCTACTCTATCACCTCTTGACTCTGACGGATTAGCCTGGAACCAACCTCCCACTTGGTCTCCACCTCGACCCAACTCAAGGGTGCAGTACACCTCCTCCCATACAGAGCCTTGTAAGGCGCCATGCCGATGCTCAAATGATAGCTGCTATTGTATGCAAACTCTGCAAGGGGTAAATGCTCCTCCCAGGAGCCTCTCCAGTCTAGTACACAAGCACGTAAGAGGTCCTCGAGTGTATGTATGGTGCGCTCTGAGTGCCTGTCGGTCTGGGGGTGGTTGGCGGTACTAAACCTCAGATGGGTCCACAATGACTGCTGAAACTTTGCCTAAAACTGGGAGGTGAAACGAGTATCCCTGTCGGATATGATCTCGTGAGGGACTCCATGCAGGTGCACCACATCTCTAACGTATCTCTCTACAAGTTGTGCTGGCCCAAAGGTGACTCGGATCGGCAGGAACCGTACCTTCTTCGTCAATTGGTCTACTATCACCCAAATTGCATCGTGTCCCTGCTAGGTAACTGGTAGACCTACCACCAAATCCATGGTGATGCTCTCCCACTTCCACTCTGGCACAGAAAGTGGTTGTAACGACCCTGCAGGCCTCTGGTGCTCGGCCTTCACTTGCTGGCATACCAAGCACTACTGGACAAACTCACCAACATCTTACTTCATCCCTCTCCACCAGAAGTCGCGTCGCAAATCATGGTACATCTTTGTATTTTCGAGATGTATGGTGAATTAGGACCTGTGCACCTTAGTCAAGAGCTCTCTCAACAACTCCTCGTCTTTAGGAATGCATAGGCATCCCCTCATGCGCAGTATCTCGTCTGAGAAGGAAAAGTCTCCTGGGTCCCCTGTCAACATTTTGTCTCGCAGTGTCTATAAGTACGGATCAGCCATCTGTCCTGCAATGATGCGGTCTATCAGCTCTGGTCGTGCCTGTCGCGTCACTGTCACTACCCCATAGTACCCCTGTGACTCTCGGGGTTGTCAACTGCCCACCTCCTCCATGAGTCTCCAACTCTATGCCTGTAACCTGGCCAAGTGGGCGGGCGTCTTGCAGCTCAAGGAGTCAGCCACCACATTGGCCTTCCCTAGGTGGTAGGAGATGCTACAGTCGTAGTCCTGAAATTGCACTAGAGGGGGGGTGAATAGTGAAATTATATAATATTGTAATGCAAAAAATTCAATCACAAAAGGTGGCACCAGATTTTTAGGCGGAAACCCAAGATGAGTGAAAACCACAACCTAAGTCAATCCCTTGACTTAGGATTTTCTATCACAAGGTGATCAATCCACTAACCATACTACGTAAACGAGGGTAGTGTACCTCAATTACAAATCCCACCTTCGATCCCTAAATGGAGGTTTCTCCCTTCACAATGAAGAGATGGGGACTTGACAGGCCAGATACCCAAAGTACAAAAGTAGAAATTAAAATAGCACCTATAGAGCACTCCAATACTTTGATTACTTTCTTATCTATTAAGAATAAAGAGAACTCCCAGAGGATTTGCAGAACAGAGTGAGCTAAGAGTATGGATTTGCCCTTCGATTAGAGTATTGGCACAGCATAAGGGCAAGATGAAGCTTAGAGTAGTAAGCAAGTGATTTTTCTAAGGAAATTGAATCTTAAGAGGTGTGTTTTGCCTAAGAGGGATTGTAGTCTATTTATAGGTAATTTTGGAACCTTCAAGAACACTTGGGAGAGATCTCTAAGCTGTTGGAGACAAATTCCAAGAGATTGGGACAAAATCCATCACAAATCAGGGTAATGATGAGTCTGACAGCAATATCAAATGTCTAATTTTAGGGTCAGACGTCATATAAGATGTCTGATTATAATTTTTGTCGTCTAATGCTATAGGCTAGCCTGTACTGACTTTATTGGATGGAAACAAGGACGTCTGATATTTTCACATAAGATGTCTGACAAAGTTATTGGACATCTAATAATGTGTGGATTCATTCCTATTTTAATCAGATCCAAATAGGGTTCTAGATTTGAAGAATCAGACGTCAGTATGGACATCTGAGGGATTCACTAGACGTTTGGAAACCTAAAAAGACTTGGCTACGATATCTGACAAAAGATCTTATGTTCGTAATGAGATACGCACAGAAACACATGGGCAACGTTCCAAAGGTAGACGTCTGGGAGCATGTCCAGACGTCTGAAAATACATTTTGCCTGTTATTTGTAGAACGAAGATAGGTGCTTAGTCTAACGGTTATTTTGAGGACGTCTAGGTAGAGTATTAGACGTCTGGATGAGGCTATGGACGTCTAATAGAAGAGTGCTTCAACTGATGTTTATGAAGATAGACACTGAAGGCAGAACTATAGGTAGTTAGACGTCTGAGACACTTGTCAGACGTCTTAAAGTTGAAAATCAGATGCCTGACATTTGTTATGGATGTCTGATAAGAGTCTTAGTGTTAGGTTTTTGTTTCTAATTTATCCTAAGTGTAGAGAGCCTAAGTTAGCTATTTATAGGTTATGTTTGGGGCCTCTTTATAACATCTCTAGACTCAAATAAAATGAAAATTATAACTTTGAAAGTTTACATGAAAAGCCTATGACCTAATACTTATGCTACTTAGTTTTCATGCTTTTAATCTCCCATCTTGGAAAACTTTATAAAACCTGCAATTATGTTATTACAGAGAGAAATAATATGCTACGCTTATTTTTTATTTCTTTTTCTTCATTTTGTAAAATCATCAAAATATTATATATGAGTAGTTGAACTAACAATCTCCCCCTTTTTGATGATTTTCAAAATATAGCTGTAGGTTCTTGTTTTCTCCCCCTGAAAGTTGTACTTAGTAGTCTATATCTATTTGAGAAGTTTTTGTTTTTATGTTATTCCCTAGGTTCTTACCTACGTTCTTCTCCCCCTTTTTGAATATCATCATGAAGGGTACTGAAAGGGGGTTGAAACCTAAACTACAAGAGTGACATCTATAAAGTGGAGAGCATTAATAAAATTGCATGCTTAATAAAAGATGACAAAGCATTAAAGGAAATTAACTAGGAATATGGAAGATAGAAACATTTAAGTACGGACTAGCTATTGTTCCAAAAAATATTTAAGTATGGGGTCAAGGCCCCTTAATACAAACTTGGAAGAAAAAAGGAAAGAAAAATAGAAGAACTAAACTATTCTTCTTGATCATGGCGACAGCGGCGTCGGGCAGGTCCATGTCCCATTTGCAAATTTTGAACATCAGATCAAAGTTCGTTGATGTCGTGGAGCATGCTTCCCATGTAGGTGTACATCTCACCGATTTGTCGCAACAAGAGGGAGATGCCGAGGGAGAGGGAATCTGTGGCTGGATCCCATGCTTCTTCAAAGCTCGAGCAGGGAGTTCTATTTGAAGTGATCGTGCTTCATGGAAATCTAGAAAGGGCAGAAGGGGTTCTTCTTCAATGGGCTCGTCGACTGGCTCAAGATGCTCCCTAAGTATGTGCATCTTGGCGGCTGTGGCCTGGTTGTAGCGCTTAATTTTCTTGTCAACAGCCTGGTCAGTTATGGAAATCTGATGGGTGGAAAAAATTTTGGATAGAATGGACCCAAATGGTGGTGATGCCCCATGGTCCTCATTCATAACCCGAACTATGAGGCGGCAATAATTGAAGGGAATATGACGTACGGCGGCAAAGAGGAGCGCCTTGTGTTAGCGCGAGATGTAATCAAAACCTCCCGATTTGTTTAGAAGGTCCCACCCAAAAATGCGAGAAAGTAAGCATGGAAGGGGTTTGAGGTTTTTGCAAGGTAGGGTGCCAAGATTTTCAACATATTTTTCAGGGAGGAATAATTCGTAATTTATGACTTCTGAGTCGTATTGCCTTAGAATGTCATTGAAGTCATTTCCTTCATTAGGGATGGCTAGAAGGTCGGAAATAGATTCGGACGTGATGTTGATTTCGCACCCAAATAAGCGGGTATGTAGTTCAAGTTCATCGTTGCTATAGTCTTCAACGATGTTGACGTGAAAGAGTTAGACAAGATCAGGGTACATGCCAATAGTTCCAATGCCAGAATGGAACTGTTGGTCAAAATATTGGAAGAGATGGAGAGTTTTGAAGTGTTCCCAAAGGTTTAAATGGGCAAAATCATTCCAAACAATAAAACGAGGGCATTTAACTTTGGCATTTGCAAAGCGACGAAATCGCTACCTATCGATGTCACTTCACAGTTGATCCACCAAATAGGTGGAGGAGGAGGTGGAAGAGCCCTCGGCTTGCTTCCAACGAGGAGGCATATTTGGTGGAATGGGTGGTTAGGTTTTGGAAGGGAAGGTTGGTGTTTTTTCTTTTAGGATAGAACACCTGCAAAAACATCCTTGAAAAAAACATTCAACAATGCCAACAAGCCACTCAGATTCAACCAATATATATGCAATCATCACTGATAAAAAATGTGTGGCACTATGCCTTGAGGCAATACAACCTTCCATGAAGTTGTGGCAATATATCTTTGAATTCAAGCCACTAAAATGTCGGCTTGAATCTCGTGAGGTAATACCCTTGCCAAAAACCTAGAACTTTTATGCTCCAAGAGAAAGAGGGTTGGATCTAAGATTTTAGGTTCTAGGGCAAACAAGGGCATGAAATATGCAAGTAGGCCGAGTGGTCAAGAAGGAAAACAAGATGGGGCTAGGGCGAAGCTAATCGTGAGCAAAAGCTGTGGAGATGCCCTAAGAGTTGAGAGAGTATACCCACGGGAGGGGGGCCTCCAGATGCGTGGACAAGGAGCGGGGGGCATGCGTGTAGAGGAGTAGCAGCTCCACCAGTCGTCGAGGAGGCGTGACGGTCGTCTGGCGGCGAGAGGAAGGTCGCCAACTGCAGCTATGGGTCATCAGGTGGGAGGGAGAGCTTTAGGGATTTGAGAGAGGGGAGTGAGACCTTGCGATGGGGATGTTATATCCTAAGGTCTTAGAGCAAGTCTCCCCCTGAAGTTGGGGAGATTTGCATTCCAAACCATCCAGAGAACAGACACGAACTGCAGATTTTTGCCAGATCAGACGTCTGGAGACGTTGTCAGATGTCGGGATTGAACTTTTAGGATTTTAACCCTTTTGATGGCATTGTCTGTTTTAACCATCAGACGATATATCAGATGACTAATTTCAAAATTAGACGTCTGATTTTTGCAGGCATTCCTCCCTGGAAAATGGTTTTATTCTCCAGGTTGTCGTCTGATATTTGTATCAAACGACCAACCAGACGTCTAAATCTAAAATTAGACATCTGATTTCTGCAGACAGGCCGTCCTGGATTTCACTCTAAATTTACAAGGTCGTCTAATTTCATGGTCAGATGACCTATACGACGTCTAACCATATAATCAGACGTATGACTCATAATACATGTTCTGATTCAAAGATAGACATTTGTCAACACATCTGGACGATGACCCAGACATCTGTGAATGATGACGGACGTCTGAAATAACTCTTTTATCAGCCTTTTTGAGATAAAAAATCGTTGTCTGTCCTAGATTTTCAGACGACGAATTTTTAAGTATAAGACATCTGATATTTTAATTAGACGTCTGATATTGCACAAAATGTGCATTTTGATGTTTGAACTGAGTATGAAGGCTCTTAACTTGGTAAAGTCAAGGCTCCATCTATGTTCATGACAAAAGAAGTTCCATTAAGTCACTAAATTCTTCAAATATCACTTAGCTTATATATGCCTAGTTTCCTACGTATATAATTAAAACGATCATAATTCAAAGGTTTAGTGAAAATATCAGCCAATTACAATTCAGCACAAATAAATTCAACCTCGATTTCTCCCTTAACTACATTATCTCTCAAAAAGTGATGTCGAACATCAATATGTTTTGTACGGGAGTGATGTATGGGATTTTTCGAGAGGTTGATAGCACTAGTATTATCACATAATATTTTTATCTTATTAAATATCAAGTTAAAATCCTTCAAAGTATTTTTCATTCAAAGTACTTGGGAACATGCTAGAGTGGCAGCTGTGTATTCAGCTTCCGTAGTTGCTAGGGCTACACTAGATTGTTTCTTTGAGAACGAAGAGACTAGCGATTCGCCCAATAATTGGCACATCCCACTAGTACTCTTTCTATCAGTGCGGCTACTTGCGTAGTCCGCATCGCTATATGTAACTAAGTTGAATTGTGGACTCCTAGGGTAGAATAAGCCATAATCAAATGTGTCAACTAGATATCTAAATATTCGTTTTACAGCATTTAAGTTTGATTGTTTAGGGTTTGATTAAAACCTAGTGCATAAGCAAGTACTAAACAAATTGTCAGGTCTACTGGAAGTTAAATACAGTAAAGATCCAATCATGCTACGATAGAGCTTTTGATCTATGGGCATACCTGATTCGTCCAAGTCTAGGGAAGTTGTGATACTCATAGGAGTGTTCTTCCCTTTACTTTTCGTCATTTCAAATTTTTTCAGCATCTCCTTTGTGTATTTTGATTAACACACAAAGGTTCCAAATTCGAGTTGAATGATTTGTAAACCCAAGAAAAACTTGAGTTCACCCATCAAACTCATTTCGAATTCTTCCTGCATAATTTTTAAAAACTTTCTACACATAGATTCATTAGTAGCACCAAATATAATATCATCTACATATATTTGAACTGATAAAATGTCTTTTCCTTTTCTTTTAATGAATAATGTGGAATCAGCTTCCCCTATAGAAAATTTTGCATTTAACAAATAGTCTTTGAGCCTTTCATACCAAGCTCTAGGAGCTTGCTTTAGACCATAGAGTGTCTTGTTTAATTTATAGACAAAATGAGGCTTATCATGAGACTCAAAACCAGGAGGTTGTTTTACGAAAACTTCCTCCTTAATGAATCTGTTAAGAAATGCGCTCTTAACGTCCATTTGAAAGAGTTTAAAGCCAAGAAAGGTGGCATAAGCAAGAAGCATGCGAATTGATTCGAGTCGAGCTACGGGAGCGTAGGTCTCATCAAAATCAATTCCTTCTTCTTGGTTGTACCCTTGTGCTACTAGCTGAGCCTTGTTCAGAATGACTATACCGGATTCATTCAACTTGTTCCAGAATACCCATTTGGTACCTATTACCGTTTGCTCTTCAGGCTTATGTACTAGATCCCAGACTTCATTCCTTTGGAATTGGTTTAGTTCTTCCTGCATGGCCATCATCCAAGGTTCTTCGGAGTATGCTTCCTCGACACTCTTGGGTTCAACTTGAGATACAAAGGCGGAGAGACCAAAAGAGCAACTAAAATGAGATCGGGTTTTAATGCCATCGGAAACACTTCCAATGACTTGGCTTTCGAGATGATCCCTTTGATATATCCAATCTTTTGGAAGATTATGGATATTGGAGTTTGGAATGTTAGACACATCAATAGTAGAATCATCTTCATCTTTCATATTGACTCGGTCAATGGAGGAAGAGTGAGAAGATTCATCGAAGGAAATATGGAGGGTTTCCTCCACTATTAATGTGGTCTTGTCAAAGACCCAATATGCCTTACTACATGAGGAATAACCAATAACGATGGCTTCTTCACCTTTGGCATCAAATTTATCTAAATTAGAGTGGGTATTCAAAATAAAACATCGACATCCAAAAACTTTAGAATAACTAATTTTGAGTAGTTTCCCATAGTATAGTTCAAAACAAGTTTTTCTCAACCTGGATCGAATTAAGGTGCGATTTTATACGTAACAAGCCGTGTTAACCGCCTCAGCCCAAAAGTACTTTGGTAACCCCGAGTCTATGAGCAAAGTTCGAGCACACTCTTGAAGAGTACGATTCTTTCTCTCAACCACCCCATTTTGTTGAAGTGTTCGGGGGAAAGAAAACTCATGAGCAATATCATGCTCTTGACAAAAATCATCAAAAAAGAAAACTTCAAACTCGCCCCTATGATCACTATGGATACGAGTGATTTAGTAGCCTTTTCAGTTTGAACTTTCCTACAAAAAACAGAAAAGATGGAAAATACTCCTTTTTTTATCTTAAGAAGGAGACCCATGCAAATCTCGAAAAATCATCTACAATCACAAGGCAATATTTACATCCACTAAGGCTCTCATATTTTGTAGGTCCAAACAGATCTAGGTGAAGTAGTTCTAAAGGTCTTGATGTGGATATAACTTCTTTGCTTTTAAAACTAGATTTCATAATTTTACCTAATTTACATGAATCATAAATAGGCTCATTTAAAAATTTTCCTTTAGGAAGACCTCAGACTAGTTCATGTTTAGCTAGTTTTTGAACTAGTTTCATATGAACATGTCCTAGTCTTCTATGTCATATACTTAACTCATCATTTGCTACAAGACATTCATAAGTGCTATTTTTGTCAAATTCTACGATATAAATGTCTTTAAATCTAGTTCCCTTAAGAAGGGTTTCATTGGTTAATGCATGCATAATTTCAAACATTTTTGAAGTAAATACTACTCTAAAACCCTTATCACAAATTTAACTGACACTTAAAAGATTATGTTTTAGTACTTTAACTAGAGAAACATTTCAGATGGGAGAGAGAGGGTTACATATTTTACCAAGGCTAATAATATGACCCTTGTGATTATTGCCAAATGTAACCGTTCCTCCATCTGCAGGTTGGAGGTCCAAAAATAGGTGCTTGTCTCCAGTCATATGTTTGGAGCATCCGGAGTCCATCATCCATCAGCCTCCTTGATTGCGGTGGTCTCCTTGTCTTCTTTCTTGTAGACCTCCTTCCTCCTACAAAAGATCTTCGTTGGTGACTTGGTGTTTCTATAGGTCTTTCTAATTTGAGTTGTCCATCCTTCATTTTGTATATCCAATTTTTGACATTATGATGTCTTTTCATCCCTACAAAACAAAGTGAGAGTTGTCTTTTCGGTATCCATTGTAATGTGGATCCGTATTTGTTAGTTGTCTCCTTTAGAGGAGGGTCCTTTTTCGGCTTACTTTGACTAGGTTCATAAAAGCCTAGTCCAAATTTACTTGAGGAAGGTTTTTGATGGGCAATGAGCTTGTCCAAGTTATCTTTCCCCTTTGTAAATTCGGCTAGGTCCTCAAGAAGTTGATTTGATTTTTCTTTAAGGTGATTTATCTCTATTTTCATTATGTCTAGTTTATCTTCTAGTTCTTTAATATCTACTCTAAGTAAGCTATTTTCATCCTTTTTAAAGGAGTTTGATTTTTCAAGCACATGTATTTTGTCGAGTAATTCTTCTCTATCTAGAAATTTTTGTTCACTCATTGCCGTATACAAATCATTTGTTAATGACTCCTTCTCAATCATTAGATTTCTTATTTGCATATTTAAGGCAATGGTTTCTTTTGTAAGAATTAGATTCTTGTCTTCAAGATCATTGATTAATTCTCATTTTCTAAGTTTTCATCTTTTAAAACTTTGCTTTGAGTTTTTGTTTTCTTAAGATCTACATATAGTGAATCAAAGGCATCTTGTAATTCATCTAAAGAATAGGAGTTTACCTTAGGTTGCTCAGATTTAGACTTAGAAGCATCATTTGTAGCCATTAATCCCAAACATTCCGTTTCTTCATTTGTTTCCTCCTCCTCTTCTTCTTCGGAGGTGGAGTCATCCCAAGTTGCTTGAAACGCCTTCTTCTTGAATCCCTTCGGCTTGGAGATCTTCTTGTAGTCGGAAGGCTTCTTGGGTTTCTTCTCATCATCCCTTTTGAGTAAGGGACAATCTTTCCTTATGTGACCTCTCTTTTTGCAATTATAGCAAATTAGAGGTTCTTCCTCTCTTTTCTTTCCCTTGATCTCTTTTCTATTTCTGAGAAACTTTTTAAACTTTTTAGTTAATAAAACGAATTCTTCGTCATCGGTACTTACCTCATCATCCAAAGTAGCTTTGAAGGTTAAAGTCTTCTTTGGCTCTGATGAGATTGATTTCTTCTTTTGCTCCATTTTTTATTCATAAGCCATGAGATTCCCAAGTAGATTTTCCATGTCTAGATCCTCTATTTGGTTGGCTTTTTCTATTGTCTTTACTTTTTGCTCTCACTTGGGTCTAAGGGAGCGAAGGAGCTTCCCTTGAAGCTCCTCCTTTATAAATGTCTTTCCCAGTGACTTGAGGTTATTCACGATTAACGTGAATCAGGTGTACATGTCCCCAAGTCTTTCATTTTCCTTCATAGAAAAGGCTTCGAATTCCTGCGATAACAAGTTAATCTTTGAGGATTTAACTCTAGACGTACCTTCGTGAGTTACCTCCAAGGTTCTCCAAATCTCGTGGGCGATTTGGCATTGGCTGATGCGGTTGAATTCCTCTGAGCTGAGTGCGTAGTAGAGTGAGTTAATTGCCTTAGCATTTAGTCCAAGGTGATGAATTTGCTCCACTGTGTATCCTGTTTCTGATTTCTCGAGAATGATGTATGCAGATTCACATTTCTCCCAAATGGGGAAATCGTTGGCTTGAAGCCACATCTTCATTCTCACCTTCCAATAAGTGTAATTTGTCCCTTCGAAGAGTGGTGGTTGAGTGGTGGATTGCCCCTCCAATCTGGCCGTGGAAATGACTTTCCCCTCCATGTGATCTTTCCGCGGATGTTACTCCTAAAGGAGGAAAACCTGCTCTGATACCAAATGAAATTGCACTAGAGGGGGGGTGAATAGTGAAATTATATAATATTGTAATACAAAAAATTCAATCACGAAAGGTGGCACCAGATTTTTAGGTGAAAACCCAAGATGGGTTAAAACCACCACCTAAGCCAATCCCTTGACTTAGGATTTTCGATCACAGGGTGATCAATCCACTAACCACACTACTTAAATGAGGGTAGTGTACTTTAATTACAAATCCCACCTCCGATCCCTAAACGGAGGTTTCTCCCTTCACAATGAAGAGATGGGAACCCGACAGGCCGGATACCCAAAGTACAAAAGTAGGAATTAAAACAACACCTATAGAGCACCCCAATACTTTGATTACTTTCTTATCTATTAAGCATAAAGAGAACTCCCTGAGGATTTGCAGAACAGAGTGAGCCGGGAGTATGGATTTGCCCTTTGATCAGAGTATTATTATAGCACAAGGGCAAGATGAAGCTTATAGTAGTGAGCAAGTGATTTTTTTAAGGGAATTGAATCTCAAGAGGTGTGTTTTGCCTAAGAGGGATTGTAGTCCATTTATAGGTAAGGTTGGAACCTTCAAGAACACTTGGGAGAGATCTCCTAGCCGTTGGAGACAAATCCCAAGAAATTAGGACGAAATCCACCACAAATCAAGGTAAGGATGAGTCTGGCAGCAATATCAGATGTCTAATTTCAGGGTCAAACATCTTATAAGACGTCTGATTATAATTTTGGTTGTCTAATACTATAGGCTAGCCTGTACTGACTTCAGTGGATCGAAACAAGGACGTCTAATATTTTCACATAAGACATCTGACAAAGTTATTGGACGTCTAATAATGTGTGGATTCGTTCTTGTTTTGATCAGATCCAAACATGGTTCTAGATTTGAAGAATCAGACGTCGGTATAGACGTCTGAGGGATTCACTAGACGTCTGGAAACCTAAAAATACTTGGCTACGATATCTGACAAAAGATCTTATGTTCGTAATGAGATACGCACAGAAACACATGGGCAATGGTCCAAAGGTAGGCACCTGGGAGCATGTCCAGACGTCTGAAAATACATTTTGCCCATTATCTGTAGAACGAAGATAGGTGCTTAGTCTAACGGTTATTTTGAGGACGTCCAAGTAGAGTATCAGACGTCTGGATGAGGCTATGGACATCTAATAGAAGAGTGCTTCGACTGATGTTTATGAAGGCAGACGCTGAAGGCAGAACTATAGGTAGTTAAACGTCTGAGACACTTGCAGACGTCTTAAAGTTGAAAATCAGACCTCTAATAGTTGTTATGGACATCTGATAAGAGTCTTAGTGTTAGTTTTTTGTTTCTAATTTATCTTAAGTCTAGAGAGCCTAAGTTAGCTATTTATAGGTTATGTTTGGGGGCTCTTTACAACATCTCTAGACTCAAATAAAATGAAAATTACAACCTTTGAAAGTTTACATGAAAAGCCTATAACCTAATACTTATGCTACTTAGTATTCACGCTTTTAATCTCCCATCTTGGAAAATTTTATGAAACCTGCAATTATGTTATTACAGAGAGAAATAATATGCTACGCTTATTTTTTATTTCTTTTTATTCATTTTGTAAAATCATCAAAATATTATATATGAGTAGTTGAACTAACAAGTCCTTCAGGAGCTCTAACCAACGCCTCTGCCTCAGGTTAAGCTCCTTCTGGTCAAATAGGTACCTGAGGCTCTTGTGGTTAGTGAAGATCTCAAATGTCTCACCATACAGGTAGTGCCTCCATGTCTTCAGCGCGAAGACAACTGCTGCCAACTCTAAGTCATGGTTGGGGTAGCTATGCTCATGGAGCTTAGTTGCCACGAAGTGTAAGCGACAACGTGACCCCACTACATGAGCACACCACCCAACCCCTGCAACAATGCGTCAGTGTAAACCACGAATCTGCCACTACTATTTGAAATGGTAAGTACAGGTGTTGAAGTTAGTCTCCCTTTCAACTTATGAAAGCGCGCCTTGCACTCGTCGGTCCAAGTAAAGGGCACGTCCTTCTGGGTCAGTTGAGTCATAGGACGTGCAATCTGAGAGAACCCTCTGATAAACCGCCGGTAATAGCCTGCCAGTCCTAGAAAGTTGCGTACCTCTGTCACTGTGTGTCGTCTCTCCCACCTGAGCACAGCCTCAACCTTGGTTAGATCCACAGCCAATCCGTCTCCCGAAATCACGTGACCCAAGAAAGTCACCTGTCTTAGCCAAAACTCGCACTTGTTGTACTTGGCATACAGCCTATGTCGTCTCAAGGTATCCAGGACCATACGTAAATGTTGTCCATGCTGCGCTTGATCCCGTGTGTAGACTAGGACATCATCAATGAACACCACCACAAACTGGTCTAAGTACGATCTGAAAACACGGTTCATCATGTCCATGAAAGAAGCGGGGGCGTTGGTTAGCCCGAATGGCATGACCAAGAACTCGTAGTGCCCGTACTGAGTACGGAAAGCTATCCTGGAGACATCGGTCTCCTTGATCCTCAACTGGTGGTAACCTGACCTCAGATCTATCTTAGAGAACACTGTGGCATCTCTCAACTGGTCAAAGAGGTCATCGATACGAGGCAACGGGTACCTATTCTTGACGGTGACCCGATTCAGCTGTCGGTAGTCGACACAAAGTCGCAGGGTACCGTCCTTCTTCTTCACAAATAACACAAGGGCTCCCCATGGGGATGCACTGGGCCTCACAAAGCCCTTCTCCAACAGGTCCTGTAACTGTGACTTGAGCTCTCGTAGCTCAAGTGGCGCCATCCTGTATGGTGCAGTAGAAATAGGGCTGGTCCTCGATACTAGTGAAATCTCAAACTCAATGTCACGCTCAGGCGGTAGTCCTGGCAACTCCGCTGGAAAGACGTCGAGGTACTCATAGACCATCGAAAACTCTGAAAGTTAGCCACGGGACTAGGCTCTACTACAACATAAGCCAAGAAGCCCTCACACCCCTGGCCCAAAAGCTTCGTTGCCCGAAGCGCGGAGATGCACCTAAAACCTTCATCCACCGGCTAGCCGTGAAACTCAAAGGAAGGCAACTCCGATATGGAGAAGACGATCTTCCTCCCAAAACAGTCCATCAAAGTGTGATAGGCAGACAGCCAGTCCATCCCTAGGATCATGCCAAAGTCCTCCATCAGGATTACAATCAGGTCGGTGGGAAGACTATGTCCCCCTATAGCAACCTCGCACTCTATAAAAGCCTCCTCTGCTATGAACAACTATCCACCTGGCCCTCTAATTAGGAACGGAACCTCTAACAGTATGCTGCCTGTTCCCAAACTGACGGCAAAACTCGAGGAGACAAAAGAATGTGTGGCACCAAAATTGAAAAGAACATAGACTAATCTACTAAAAACAGTAACCATACTTGTCACCACAGGACTTGAAGCCCTGGCGTCTCTGTGGGTTAGGGCTTTGATGCGCCCCTCAGCTCTAGGTGCAGACGAAGTAGCCACGCTTCGGGTCAGGCGAGCTGCAGCTGGCCGATACCCTCCTCGTGACTGCTGTCCTCCTCCACAAGCCTTGTGACCGCAGCCACCGACTCGGCCTCCAGCGCTTGGTGTAGGGAGCATCTGTTGTGCTCCGACCCTAGATGGGTAGTCCCTCCTAATGTGGTCTAGCTGGCCACACTGGTAGCAGAGAGGGACACGACCTCCTCCCTCAGTCAGTCTCTGCTGGTGGCTGGGTGAGGATCTGGTGCTGGCAGCTGGTCCCTGTCTGGGGCCCGCAAAGGCCACTGGTGGCCCCACAGAATGAGACTGCTCTCCTACGGTCGCCGTGTGCCTCCTTTCCCAATGGCTCTATGAGTACTCTGGCTGGTAGGGCATCTTCCATCCGCTGTCAGTGTCTTGCGCGGATAGGTTGGTCTCCTCATAAGTCATGGTCGTCTCAACCACATGATAGAAAATAGGAAACTTCAGGGGTTTCACATACCCCCGGATCATAGGTCGGAGCCCCTCAGTAAACCTCCACAGGCGCTCCTCCTCAAAAGACGCAGCTGTCGAGGCAAAGCATAATAGCTCCAGGAAACGCGTGTGGTACGCACTAACTATCATCACCCCTTGACGGAGAGTGTGGAAGTCCTGCCTCCTCTGGTCCTGCCAGGTCTGCGAAAAGTACTACTCGCAAAAGAGAGCTACAAACTAGTCCTATGTCGGCTCTGTCCCCTCCTGGCCTCTGACTGCCCTCTACCACCTGTGGGCTGCGCTCTCCAGTTGGTACGTGGCAAAGGCCACGTGGCACTCTGCAGGAGGGCAGACGGTGTCGAACACCTTCTCTATCTGCTACAGCCAGTCCTCTACCTCAGATGGGCTCTCATCCCCCTAGAAGGAGGGGGGCTTCAGCTTCCGGAACTGGCCAAAAAGCTCATGGTGGAGCTGCAACAGGGGAACAGGTATGCCTCCAGGAAAGGAGGGCTCATGCTTAGAAGTGTCTGAGGGTGGTGGGGGTGGTGGAGGATCACCCCCTCCCCCTCCAGCTCGTACGGCGCTGCGATGGTTCCCTTGTCCCACGGAGGACTCTCCCTCCACGTCCTCAGGGAGGGGTGGCCGAGGAGGCTGCTGGAGCTCCTCTCGTATGATATCTCAGATCAACTAGGCAAGATCCTGGGCTTGGATGCCCAGAAGGAGAGGTAGGTCAGCTGGTGCCTTAGGTCTGGCACATTTGCCCCTTCGACCCTGCCCACGACCACGTTCACGACCTGCCTCGGGAACTCCTCGATGAGGCATCTCCTACAAGGAGATGCATGAAAAGAGTAGGAACTGTCAATGATAATAGATTCAAGAGATAAGACTCGAAGCGAAGATTAAAGTGAAACGTTGTGATGGCTATCCTAGTTACATGCATGTGGGTGGCTATTTTTTAGACCATTTGGTTCATTTCTCGGGACGACCTCACTCTGAAACCATCTTGTTATGACCCAATCCTAGAACCCTACATGACCCAAGACCGACCAGCCTCGACTAATCCCAAGACCTAGTCGTCCAATGGGAAATAACCAAAAGCAGGAAATATTTTACAACCACACATACAATGTAACTAAGCAGAAAAATCATCAAGTGACAGTAAAGGAAACGGAGTGAACAGTCTCACAATATTACAGACCATCACAACTATGACAAAGGAAAGTACAGTGGAAAAGTATCAAAACAGTATTACATAGAACAAAATACTCACTACTACAACAGAAGCTAGGAAACAGTAAGGAAACATAGCTAAGGTTGGGCACGACTGGGCCTAGCTCTCTCTGCAGCTGGTGGTGTTGGCTACTGAACTCCCTAACCTGGACAAGGTTATAAAATTTCGTAGTCAGCTAACGCTAAGTAGAGTGACAACTAAACCATTTATATGAAATTTAAGTTAAGATAGGAAACTAATTATTTTTCAATTCTATTTAGCTACGCCAAGTGGTTCTAATTCATTCATTCTCTTAGAAATTGGCTATTTCTAGATCTTGACTATCCCTCATGGGGACGATCTTGATTGCAGTCTTTCCTGTGATGTAGGATGTACATGTGGTGTTCTCCTGGCTGGGAGAGTCCCTCGTGGTAGTCCTACACCCAGTCAACCACCCCAACGTCACGGTCGCGACGTAGAGGTGACTACAGCACGCGTGATAAGTAAGTGGGTAGCTATCCTACACTGGCACGTGGTCAATCGTTTCCGCTAGTGGGTACGCATAAAGGTACAGTACAGAACAGTCCAGGGCCTTGCCCTCTCAGAACAAGGGGCTTGCCTCTCCACAGTTCGCGTACCCTCGTCTGACTATCCCGGTTTGCCCAGTGGGCCTAAAAAGAGTCAGTGTAGGGTAGATAGTCCTAACCCCAGGCCCCGTGGGGCAGCTAGCTCCCTCCCTACACTAAGTAGCTCACCTCAATACCACGTACACGAGGGCCAAAACAGAAGTTGGTGTAGAGTGACTAGGCCTAACCCTGGGTCTCAACCTAGAGGGGTGGCTAGTTCCACCCTACACTAAAGGGACAGTTGCTCTCCTTGGTACCGCATACTCAAGGGCCAACTCACTTCTCATGTATAGGAGTTCTCCTAATTCTCCATAGGGTTCTTACTGGTATTTCTTTCGTTCCATTTTCTGACATTCCAATCTCTCTATTCACATTACTAGTTTCATTCTTATAACAGGCAACTCGTGATTTACTAACTGAGAAAGCATCATATCAATAAACCAATACATTTGCTAGCATTTAGGGTTTTACATGCATCTCAAGTAAATAATGTAGCTCAAACCATACTCATATGTTCTTGCCCTAGGATTCATTCTCATCATATGGTTAGTTCAAGTTGTTCTAAATGTGCAGTTTATTTGTTTAAATCATAATATTAATGTAAACCACTCTACTGGGAAACATGGGAGGAATGGGGGCTCGAATCGCAGATCTCGTCGCCTTCGCGGGTCCCGCGTACTCAACTGGCTGGAGACCTATACAATTGATCGACCATGTCACATGAGTCCAAAACTGTATACAAGTGACACTAACTTGTAGACAAACTCAAGCGAAAGACAACGATACTTCGTTTGCGAAAATCTAATTCCATTTGGGCCCTAAACGGGCCAAAAACATGCATACTGTCCAAAATAAGACATCTGGGACTAGTCCCAGATGTCTTAACAGACATCAGTACTTACCTTGGGTTTCCTGCGGCTTCCTTAGATGTTCAGATCCTTCTACGATCGTCTGAGGGGAGTTCCACACGTCGGACTCTACTTCCGGTCGTCTGGAAGTACGGTCAGACGTTTAGCGATGTGCCCAGACGTCCAAAAGTGTCTCGAAGGGTGCACCGTGCGCCTTTCCTACGCTATGCACCTATGTACGCACGTGTAGTGCCAAAATCGGCTAGACAAATCTCTTGCGATAAGGCCTGCATGGCCGGAAATCATGCAGAAACATATACCTTGGCACTAAGCGTTCTTTTAGACGTCTGGCTTCAGCTTTGGATGTCCTTCTGCTACTCCAGATGTCCGATACTGTAAAATATCCAGTACACAGAACACTCGCGAGCTGTCTCCTTCGCGAGCTCGCCCGCAGGAGCTGCAATAGTGCCTCCAGCGGTTGCAGGAGGCCAGGGCTTCAGCTTGCGAGCTCCTCCTCCTCGCACGCGACCTCGACTCCCCCCACACAAGCTCCTCCGAGCTCCTATGACCCCCTCGCGAGCACCTCCCCTCGAGCTCCTCCCATGCTCTCGCTCCCCTCTCCTCCTCCACGTCCCATCTCTCTTCTTCCTCTCCACTCATTGCACTGGAGGTTGGGAGGAAGGTGGCTGCTGGCAGGAGGGAAAGATGGAGGTGGTGGCTGGTGGTGATGGAGAGTGTGGCGTGGGTGTGGGGTTTAAATAGAGGTGGGCTAGGGTTTGGGGTGAGGAAAGAGGGGGGTGTGTGTGTCGCGTGCACGTGGGAACGGAAAACAAGGTATGGTTCTTCTTACTTTCAGACGTCTGATGAATATACCAGACATCTTATCCAACCCAAGAGCGGTAGGTCATTTCATTCTTAGATGGGTAGAGTAGATGGTCCGTTTGACTTTCCAGGAGGACTAGGCTTATGCCGCATGATACATCTCCATTTCGATTACAGGCAGATTGAGCTTATGTCACCTGGCATGTCCACTAGATGCAAGTGCACTGCCAGACTCATTCAGGAAGAATGTAGCTAGGATGCCCGTCATCTAACTAGCTAGGTTAGGTGCCTTGTCGGAAGTATTCCTTGATGTATGGTTCTTTCTTGACATGTTAGGAGTGTCTAGGAGGGCTTTTAGGTGTTATCCGGTTACCTGTCTAAGGAATATTTTGCATGTTTTACTTGTTAGGCCTTTTGAGGCTCATTTTTAGGCCTTGGCCCTTGAAGAGGCCTTTAAAGAGTTGAGCTTCAGTAAGGATTTTCCTTTCCTCATCAATTTCCCCAACTCGCTTTAATTAGTGTGCTAAGAGAGTATTGTTTTTAATTAATCTTTAAAAGAAAAATTCTTCCTCATGTTACCCCTTGCAAGTAGCCTCATCATCAATGCGATATGGGCGGTTGCTTATAGATGGGGAAGGGAAGGTGGAATGAATAGTCATGTTGCTGCCTATAAAGATCTACAGGCATATCAGTGCTTGGATGTTGGCGGTTTAGTTTTCAGCCTACTCAAGTTTGATTGCAAATATATTTAGTTGGGGATGAAGATTGCCTGATACGAGGTGGGTGATAGCCAGTCACTGTCTATTAAGTTTGTCATTTTCAAATGGATGAGGATGACATCATAGTCATCATGGTTGTTTCATCATTACAATGCCTCCATAATGTGTGGAGAGCATGGAAGTCAAGGCATCACGTTGCAGGATCTAATCAACCGCCACAAGCATTAATTGCTGATGGGATGGTGGGATTTATATCTTTGATTTGGTGCGATTATTTGTCTGTCTCACAGGAGTCCACAATTATAAATAGGGGTAGATAAGTGCGAGTTGTAACATCTCAAAATCTAGGTTTCGAGTCATTTCAAGGTGGTCCGGGTTAACTCGAACTTGGAAACTTGGTTGTGGTTCGCTGCTAGTGTCAGCACCTCCTTAAATTACCAAAAAAATATGTATTTCGAGTCAACCCCTAGCCAAACGTTGCCAAAAGGGTGCCATATATGATATAATTAGATTCTTCTTGTTGTAACTTTCTGACGATGCTTGTTTCACGTGAATGCAAGGTGTATAGCTCTAGTTATGGCCAAAACAAGTCTAGAAGGACCTAAATGTAAGGTGGACCCAACCCTAGGGGTATTTCGGGTATTTCACCCCACTAAACCTATTTCAACAAAATTTTGGGCCTATATAAGGACCTCTTTGAGTCCTTGGGTTGTCATCTTCTCTCTAAGCCTCTTAATTAAGAGAGGAAGAGAGGCTTTTCCTTCACAAAAGTTAAAAATTTTTCTTGGGGACTTGAGCGCGAATACGCAAAACCCGGACTTCCCATAGCAAATTTTGCGAGGGCAGTGGCGGCGGCGAGCGTGGGTCGTCTAATCCGGCGACAGGCACCCCATTTACGACACGTGTCGCATGTAGAGGTCATGAATGCACGTGCTTGCAGGCACACTAACTCAAGTGGGAGGGTGCAACACCATGGATGCACGACACGTGGAGAAAATTGACAGAACTCGTGCGGTGAGGCGTGATCCTGAGTGTGCAGCGAAGGTGAATCAAAATGCGACACGTGTTGCAAGCTCGTCCACGTGATCGGTTGACCGGTCTAGTTGAATTGGTTTGGTTCAGAACCCATTCACACTATTTCGAGTGATTTGAAGTCTGCCCAATCTCAGATTTTGACAAATAAGGTACCGTTGGAATTATATTGACTCGTAGTACGCGTTGATATTTTTATTTTTACTTTTGAGTACTTTTCCTTTAGTGAAAAATTAGAAACATGATTTCAACCCTATTTTTGGTCCGTGTGAACCAGATTTTACCTTCGGTGCTTGCGCGAATCCCAAGGTGGGCGTGGAGATTGCCCCCAGGCTCTGTGCGCACAGTTTGAAGTCACCATGACCTTCCAGTGACATTAGGTAGAGTAGTCTAACCCTCCTCTCGATCCCATCTAGATTTTGGGTGCCTATAGATCCATCGGGTGTAATTCTCTTATATACTGCTTGATTAGTGTATGCCCTTCTTATTGAGTTTGGAATTCCTATGGTACTTTCCCTTGTTTATGGGCACTTTAGAGGAAAATTAATATATTTTTATACAAAATAGTAAAGGTTAATGACTACATGTACTCTTGTCATTGCATGCATAAAACGAACCCTAATTTCCATGAAACAAGTTTTGTGATGTTCGTTAATTGATAAATAATATGGGACCACTATCATAAATTAAAACTACTTATAAACGGATAAGTTGGAGGATAATGTGAATATTTGTTAATCCTAGAATTATTAAGGATGGCTTGATTTGATGAAAATAAATAGTACAGCTATATGAGATGAATTTGATACGACTATTTGGTTGGAAATGAAAAGATAGATAACTGGTTTTAGCCCCGTTACTCTTTGGAGTTTGGCTGCAGCTTTGGTCTTTCAAATCGATTTCAGGGGTTGATTTAGGGAGTTGCTGACCTCCCTACGACTCTTTGGTTAAGCTTAGTGGCCAACTAGGATAGCGGGGTGCGCAACTCAAGTTTTGCTTCTTTCTCGGCCAATGGGTGGGTCATTGGTTGTCCATGGTTCAACGTACACAATGTTTTACGTGTTCACGTCATACATCGTAGTCGCCACCCCTTTCCATATGACCCTAGGATGATGAAGTGTGGCGACTCGATGGGTATAAGCGGTCTTCCCAGCCAAGAGGATGGTTTATACTAGTCTTGCACCGCAGAAAGTTACACAAGATCCTCTCATGCCCCGAGATGTCAATTTACGGATTCTGAACTATAAGAACATGGGCAAGATACATGAATGGAATTAGAAAAGAAATAAATTATAAACGGATGAACTGTTAATATAATGCCCTTTTCTGTACTCCTGTTACTGTTACCACTTGTTTCGTTGTCTACTCTACTCAGTTTCGCTCAGCATAGTTTCAGGTTTAATACTCAGGTGTTGCGAGTAGTCGGGTGCAACGACCACTGTCAGTCAAACTTCTATGGAACCGGGTCCTACCTGAGAAGAGAGTCCGTACTGAGCCAATGTCTCATAATAGTTTTTTTTCGCTGTTAGAATTTTACTTGTCTTTTTCGTGATTGTATGAGACTCTATTTAATTTTTACTTTAGGGTGAATCTTTATTATATTGTCAGCACTTTGGTTTTTTTTTCATTTAATGTATTATGAATGAATGTTGCCTATTGATGTTTTATAGTTATATGTTAGGTGATTGCAATCTTGTGGGTGTTTATCTTAGTTATTAGCACACGACGACTCAGGTTTCGTCACTTGGCAGGACTCGGGTCGTCACATGAGTAAATGCACCTTACCCTCTGTGTTACACCTATCAGCGAGAGTGTTAGCTGAGTGAAGTAGCCTCTACCCGACCATTCTGAGTTACCGGCTAGAGGTATGGTTGACACATAGGCAGAAATGTGTAGACTTGCGGGAAAAGGTGAGTTAGCCTTGTCCTCATCATTTTTGTCTAATGATGCATTAGGTTTATATACCTTTAGTTTGGAGTTTTGTAGCCAATCTATTCTTAGGTCATTTTTGACCTAGGTACAGCTAAATTTCAGCTTGTTGGCAAGGATAGCTGGCTATGTTCACCTATGGAGGGTGATTTCTTTGTAAATTGTAAATATGCCATAGAGATGGGCTTAAGATGCCCCAGAACACATTCATAAGGTCTTTCCTTTCATACTACTAGCTAGCACTATCCTAATTGAGTTTGAATTGTTGGACGGTGCTAAATGCATTCGTAGCGATGTGTTTTCACCTTGATGCCCATCCTTGTATGGGGCTTATTCGCCTGCTATTGGGATTGATGCCCTTAAAGGTTAGAAAGGGGAGGTCCCTGTTTGGAACCTAGACCTTGTATAGCTGGAAAAATAAGTATAAGATTACTACCCTACCCGACAGCCTAAAGGGTTAGGACTACCATTTCTTCTTTCTTCACAATGGGGTGAAGTTAGAAGTGCTCAACTCATAGCAAGATCTGCTTGAGAAAGACTTGCGCCTACCCCTCATAAGCTTGACTCAACAACTCTAGCAAACACGAATAAGATAGAGAATTACAAGGCTATTTATTTCGTGAACATGCGGTGACCAAAAGTTTGGAAGATGTTGTCATGGTTGATCGATTCATACCCTACCACAAGTAAGTCGGGGGTGTTAAAGGGTAGTTGAGTCTCGATTGTTGGTGTAAGATTGTATGCTTTTGTAACATTATTGCAGAAGTTTTTTAAGCCAAACTCACTTAAGAAATCTGGGCAAGCGTAAGGCAGTTCATCTCGCGGTACCCCTTATCAGGGCAAACCAAGACAAGTGGAGGAGGCCCCAAGGGAGGGAGCTAGCAAAGAGGAGTCACTATCACCGTACTCTTCCCCTCAAGAAAGGGAGGGGCATACCCATGGCAAGTGATCATCACAAAATCAAGTTTGTATAAATACATGTGTTGTAGTTCAGAATTGCAAAGATACTTTGAAAGATATTTATAATTGAACTTGTAAAATCAAAATTGAAAATTGGAGTCCAGGTCATCTTTCGAGTAGACAACCAAATATTCGCACTTCCTAAAAGAGATTTTTTTTTTTGTATTTTGTTTCTTTTTGTAAGAAGCAAGATATATAATAGTGAACTAAACTACACTAGGAACTAAGGAAGCAAATGCGAGGAAATAAAGTTACCAACCACAGAACTAAATGCGGGAGACAAGAAAGTAACTTTTAGAAAACTTTACTAATAATAAAAAGGAGTTCTAATACATCAAAATAAGACTAGAAGAATGCTTGTTACAGCTAGAACAATTAAAGTAAACAAAAGATAGAATGGCAATTGCAGATGGCTATGAAAGTGTAGCCCGACGGAGAACGGAGGCGAAGCGGGCGCGAAGGGGCAACCGATAGAGTGTCCAAACCAAGAGGTTGGCATGAAGATCCTTGGAGATGTGGGAAGGCCCACGTCCAAAGGATGAGGTGGAGGATGATGGAAGAAAATGACTATGGTGGTGGAGATTAAAGAAGTAGTGCCTTATTGGAGGAAGAAGAATTTTCTATGGAAGAGGAGGTGTCCCATTAATATGGAGGCCATGGTGGTGTTTATATAGACCTACGGGAAGAGGGTGGACATCCAACGTTGCTTGGGAGGCAAGGTTTAGGTTTAGGATTTATCTAAATAGGAAAGTAAAACCTAATTGCCTTCAATTTTTGGCCTCTTTATGATTTGACTTTCAAATTACGCAAAAGGAAAGTTGTAGCCCTTGAAACTAGCTTTCAAATGTGATGAGTCCCGTAAGGCCATCAAGGAATTTATATGCATAGAAAACATAACGTAGCCACAAGAAAATAAAAATAAACAAGCAATCACATTAACATGGCGATTATTGATACAGTTTCACCTCAAGGGGTGTACATCTGAGGAGAGGATCTAACCCTCAATCTCCACTATCGGTGGGAAAGATACATATCAAGTGGTAGGCTGAAAGCCTTGGCTTTCTCCCCTTTGGTTCCCCCTACCATGTGTAGGTAGGGGCTATTTATAGAATACATGAGTGGGAGGTTGTTAAGAGATAATGGGGAGTTGTTAAGAGATAAAATGTTGACTCGTAACCACTCCGTGGATCACGTCTCCTTGCTTTCCCGCATGGATCAAGTCCAAGCAGGTTCGATTGGTCTATCCACAAGCCGATTAGATGTATTATGTGAGGGCAATTTTCTTCTCTCATCAAAATGCAACTTGAATTACTCAATTTAAATTTAAATTTAGAAAGTTATGACCAAAATACCAAAGGTGTGTCAGGCTATCCCGAATTTTCGGATTGAGATCTTGATTGGAGAGATTTATGGGATTTATTTGGAGACCTAATTGGATATAATCAAGGCCACTTATTACCAATTGATTTCAAGAATAGTTAAGGCATTTTGTATAGAAGAATTAAGTGGCACATGTGAATAATGTGTAGGACTCCATAGGATAAGATAAGGAGTGAGCTAGTGTCACTAGTGTGTGGGCTTGGTTTTAGGACTAGGTTTAGGAGTGTTTCTAGAGTTAAGGAAAAGGTTTAGGGAGATAAGTAGAGATGGTTTAGGGTTGAAATTGGGAATTAGGATTAGGTTTTGGGTGGGGACTAAAATAGGCAGGTTGGGTTAAGGATAAGATTTTGGGTTCAAGTGGCCAGAATTGATTTTATTCCTCTTGCTTGCAGCTCTGGAGTTCTATTTTCCTACTTCGTCTCCTCTTGAGCTTGAGTACTTGATTCCTGCATATAGTAAAGTATAAAATTAGGCTCAAAATTACCATTTTACCCTTAGAATGTAAATATGCAATTATGTACAATATGACCTAAATCTAGTGCAGTTAATGCCTAAAACTAACAAAAATATGCATGTTATCATATAAATTAGCTTCACTCATTAGTAGGGGAGAAGGAGAAAAAAGAAAGGAATCGAAAGAAGGTTTGACTGCCCCTGCTGGTGACCTATCAAAGAGGCAGAAGAAGGTGACAAC
Source organism: Thalassia testudinum (assembly GCA_037157565.1). Lineage (NCBI taxonomy): Eukaryota > Viridiplantae > Streptophyta > Magnoliopsida > Alismatales > Hydrocharitaceae > Thalassia > Thalassia testudinum. Next base: position 50,151,775 of record JAZHRO010000018.1, on the reverse strand, counting down.
CAAGAGGCCACCATGTTGAGGGGTTCACTTTAGCAGACTAAATTAGAGCCTAAGAATATTATTATTGGATTAAGAGATTAGTTTAAAGCATGCATGATATTGATAAAATTATGTAAGATTTAGATTTATCATTTCATGCATTAATTACATTAATCTTTATATGAAGGGGTTAATTATTCATTTTGGGGGCAGGCGCATCACATCAAATCTCAGTTTTAGATATCATAGTAACGTTGGGATTTTTTTCTAGCAAAAATAGCAAGGGAATCTGTTTTAGAGGTTGCATCCTTATGTGTCTCTCAATCAAATCATCAATTACATTCCCTTTTTTTTCCCTCAAATCTCTCTTTCTCTCCTTGTCATTCTCTTATTCTTTATATAACAGGACATGAGGACAGTTGAAGAATCATCTTCCTGGAAGGGGGGTGGGGGGGAAAGAACTCCCTCTACACATCCCCACCGTGGACAGACATCACCATCACCATCCTCTCCTCACCAGAACCACCACCGTGCTCACCATGCAACAGACACCACCGCGAGCCTCTGTCTCGATCGTGACCGTGCTTCTTCTCGATGAAGGGGTGACATCATGCTCCTCGATATCCGTCACCATGAGTCACCATCACCGTGCTCCACCACCTTCTTCAACTGTGACCATGCTTCACCATTGACAACAATCACCATCGCCCCATCACCACAGACCCACTCTCTCTCCCTCAACTTGCATGCACACAAAATCGAAGGAAAGGGCTTAAGTCGTCTAGAAGTGTTCCCGGATGTCCAGAGACCCGCGCCTCCTCCTTCTATGCTCACTACCTCCGCCGCACCCACCAGTGCCACTTCCGCCTCTCATAAGCATAGAGCGAGCGTGCTACACTCCCTTACACATAATCGCCTACACCCATCAGTGCTACCCACCCCGCGTGCACCCAGTGTCGTAGCCACCTGCGCTCATCGACCTCTTCTCCTTCAAGATCACCCAACAGAACACCGCCACCCCTCCTTCCCTCTGTCTCGCACATAACCATAGGGAAGGCCTCCATCATCTCACCCCTGCTCTTTGCCACAACAGAACAGGTTACCTCCGCACCACCCTCTATAGCAGCAGGGCTGATGCCCCCTACATCAAACCGATCATGCGACTATCACCTTCCTCTTCATCTTCAACCTTGAGACAACGAAGAAGAACCCATCAACTATCGAGAGGACCTTCACGCAGCCACCACCACGGGCTGCTATTCTTCGCGTCGTCGACATCATCGAACTCACCTCAACACCACGAGCCCAACCACGCCCTCCGACATGCCAACCATGCTCCACTTGCACGTGAAGAGAGACCCACTGCTGGCGACTTCATCGCCATCATCCGACAACTGCCGGCCATCCCGCGTTTCACTGCAACATCCATTGAATCAACTTCGCCCCACTCTATTGCATGCACGAGAGTCATTGTTTAAAGAATGTAACACATCGTAGTATAGTGATGAAAATCGCTTACAATATTTAAATTTGTAAAGTGCTTGCAAACAGGGAATTGACTCAGAGGTCGTTCGTAGGGAGCAAATTAGAATTCATGCACTAATCACAATTAGTAATAATGAGCACAATCAATTTAGCATAAAAAGATATTCAACGAATAATAGAAATTTACTCAAGATGATGTTTGATGATAACAATTATATCTCAAAAGATATTGGGATGAAAAGAATAAGAAAAACTCTAAAAATGGTGATTTAAATCACCACTTATCTCCCACATTGAGCACATATCCCATGTATTCAATTTCTCAACAATGGTCCTTCAACCACTTATTTACAAATATCCACATCAGATTTAGCCTCAAATAACTCCACAGTACCAAATCAGATGTCAGCCACAAGGACCAGACAACTTAACCGCCCAAACCTCAGAACAAGATAATGCTGTCAACCATAGAGTAAAAGCCTCTCAGAGATGCTAAGTGTTTAGCGTATGGCACGCATCTAGAGGCATAAGGGCACGAGACCTGAGGTGAAACCTACCCCTACCCTCCTCAAATTTCCTCATTCTCTTATCTGGGTAAATGGGTATGCACAGTAGTCGGGTTATCGGGTCTAATATAAAGTCCAGGCTCACTGGGTGTGTGAGGTGAGCGAGGAGTGAACAGAGGTGAGCAGGGACCTTACCCCCTAGTGTCGAGGCGATATGCCTTAGATACTTTTTCCTTATATGTGTCTCTCTTACTTTATCAATGCACGAGATAGGACTAAATGTCCCCCTCTGCTCCTTTGTCTTCTTCGTGTGTGCTGTAGAGGAACCCCACATTCAAATTGATCTGCTAGATGTGTTGCCCTGTCAATCTGAAGACACAGCTGAGCCCCTGTGGTGTTTCCACACTAGTTGGGAGTTGAATGGTAGTTAGGGATGGTTGGATAATGGTGGTTGTCGACGGAGAAGGTGACAGCATCTAGAGATGTCCGACGCATACCTAAAAAGACGAATATAGGCTCAAAGCCCCAATTAGAATGCTCAGTGAGTTCGCCAAGTGGTGGTGAAGGTGTTGGTGGTGTCCTTGCGGTGGTTGGGAGTGTGTGGAGGTGTGACGGTGCTGGAGGGGATGTGCGAAGGTGGTCTATTCGGAGGGGTGAAAGAGTGAATGAAGCTTTGAATTGAGAGAGGGGCTTTGGTCTGTGGAGGATGGGGAAGCTTTTGGTGGTGGTAGTTGGGCATATGGTGGGCGGTGGTGGCGTGGTAGCTTCACTGGAGGTGCTGTCGAAGGCAGAGAAGATGGAGGGGAAGAGCTTGATTTGGTGGTCGAATTGCTGATTGGAGGGACTAAACCTAAGCTAGAGAGGGAGTGAAAAAGGATAAACGTAGCTAATGGTCGAAAGGGAGTGAGTTGACGCCGGCTGTGATTGGCTAGCATCGGGGAAGGTGAGATCTCCAGTAATGAGGATGGTGAGGAAGAAGGGGTTGGAGAGCCCTGTCTTTGGCCCACCATGGGCAGACGAAGTAGAGGAATATGTTCCCTCTACCTATTGTACGTAGCAAAGGGTGACGACGGAGATTTGAGGAGTTCGCTGGAGCTACGGTCGAAGGTGGCCGGGGAAGAAGGGGAAGATTATTTTTGGCTTGGAATCGAGCTAAGGAGCAACTTGGAAGCTTGGGGAGCTTTTATAGAGCTCGAGAATGAGGTCTAAACTAAGAAATTTGCGTGATTGATCAAGATTAGGAAACAAGAAACCCACAGATTTCGTGAGGTTCGCCTGGTCTTGTTGCTCAAAATCAAGGTTAAAAACCTTTCTCAAATGATTCTCCCAAGTGTGAACTCCAATCCCACCAAATTTGGTGGGATTTAGAGGTGATTTGATGAGGTTTCCTCTTGGTCAAAGTCGATGTTTAGGTCGGTTGTCCTAGCAATGGTGGCAAGGACCTGTTTGTGAAGGAGAAGAGACACCTAGGGACCCATTTGCAATGAAATCGAAAGTTAGGGGTCAGATTGAAAGAAAGAGAGATTTAAGGGACTTAAATGCAAACTAGGTCAAGATGAACTCTGATTGGGCTCAAATTTTGATCTTAACCTAATTTGGATTGTTTACGCGGCTAGATCGTGTTTTAGCAGATATCTCGTTGTAATATAGATGAACTCTCCGCGAAAACAAATAAGAATTTATAACTCGAAAATCAAAGTATCTAAGGTCGAATACAGGAAGCAATTGGGTATTCCAAAATTTAAGAACACAACTTTCAATAAAAAGCAATAACTAATTCAACCAAAATTGAAGAGTAATGTTATGGAGAAATAATGCTCAAAAAGAATTGGACGTTTGATATTTTATCAGACGTCTTAAAAATTCTGACTACAGTGCTTTGAATTGTTGTCCTTCTGTGTCTTCTCTCTCTCTCTTCTTTTGCTTTACTCTACGGCTATACTTCTTTTGGCATCTTCTTCTTTTCTTCTTTTGCCCTTGCTTTCTCTCTTCTTTTCTTCTTCAGCTACCTTCTGCTTCTTCTCTTGGTCTGCCACTCCTCTACTACAGTACATCTCTTTTCTTCTTCTTCCTTGCTGCGGCTACCTTCTTCCTTTTCTTCTCTTTCTGCACCTCTTCCTTCCATAGCTTCTTCTTCCTACACAACACCATGCAGCAAAACCTACCTCCTACCCTCCCCGCGTCTCTCTCTCTCTCTCTTTCTCTCTTTGGTACGCTCTCCCAGAGCCAGGTAATCTGGTCGGGTGCGCACCCGGGTCCAGGCGTATCGGTGTGGGTGTGATGCGCGAGGAGTGCTAGGTTAGGTAATCGGGTCAGGTGCCAGGTCTGCAAGGGCAGGTCGCAAACGAGGCGTGGCGAGGGCGAGGGACCTCACCCCAATGTGACTTAAGGCAAACAGCACAATTCACAAAATCAATTTAAACTACGTACCTCACTCATGCGTTTTCGAGGTGGGACTAAAAGTCTCACCTGCTTCTGCTGGCACTTGCAGGAAGATATCTTCACGCAATTGATGCAGCTGCAAGTCTCGCAGCGACTGCTCTCAGGCTGGATTCGCTTGCACACTCAACCTGCGAAGCTTAGGGTCCTGAAACCTGGAGCATGTGGCCTGAAGCTCGGAAGCAAGCAAGATTGTATGCTTGTTAATGGCGGACGGGGGCTCTACCTTCCATGACACAAGAATAGCCTTGCGGCTCTATTAGACAACTGGAGAACCTTCGTCGTATCACAGCGAAGGTGAGGCAAGGGTTGGTGTGGTTCAGAACGGCCTAGGCGTGTGTGCCTAGGTCGGACTGAGTCCATGTGTGTGGGGTTGTTCGATGGAGGTGTGGAGCGTGTGTGGTGGGCAGTGAGTGGGTGGAAAGTGATCGACGGTTGATGGCGGAGGTGAAGAGGTTGGTGGCGAGACGTGTGGAGCTGCAGAGTGATGGGTGCATCTCGCCAGAGGTCAGCCGGAGATGGGAAAGATGAGGGTGGACAGTGGCAGTCGAGGGGTGGTTTGTGAAATAGGAGGGAAAATAGAGAGTAGGAGAAGAGGAACTTATCTGGGGTATTTGGAGCGAAGGGGAGGTAGAGGAGACAAACGACGCATTTGTGCCGTTGTCGGAGAAGATGACCCTGAGGGGGAGATAACGGCGACGAGGAGGTTAGAGAGGCATGCGCTGGTGTGGCGCAACACGGAAGAACGAGGCAAAGCGAACCCTGCCATTGGTATGGCGGTAGAGCGACGAGAGGAAGGAGGGAGAGTCACCGAAGCTTGTGGGCTACTTGGCCGGAGAGGGGAAAGAGGAATTCTGGGGGATTCTTTGGCCAAATCAAGCTTGAGGGATTCGTAGAGGATTGGGGATCCTTTTATAGTCGTTGGCCGAGCTTTTAGTGCTTGGAGGGAAAGCCTTCTATTGCAAACTCCTCGTCGGAGAGGGAAGGTAGTTAGGATACCCAAATCTCTCAAGCGTTCGCACGAGGGATTGGGTGCAAATTTGATCTGGAGATCGCGTTCAATAGATGGAGAAATCCTTAGAGAATCTCCCATCCAAATCTGGGAGGAGATCTCTGAGGATTCGAGGAGATATCAGCCTTGAATCCTCGCCAGAGTGGGATTCCTCCACTGTAATGGTGGAGGGACCTGGATGCAAGGGTGGAGAGGAAGTTAGGGGGTTCTGCGTAAGGGTTTTTCAAAAGTTAGAGGCCAGAATGTAATTGGGTGGACCATTTCGCAAAGTAGGTCAAGATGACCTTCCTTAAGCCCAAATTTTAGTATAAACCTAATTTAAACTTAAGGAATCCAATGGTAAAGTTGGATTTTAGGTTTTACCACGTTTGAATGGATATTTTGCATAAAAACCCAAATTAAGTTAAATATTGAGTTAGGACCCCAATCTAGGTCAAAATATATTCCAAAGGACAATTTGAAGGTTCTAAACCTTAAGGGATATTTTTTCATGAATTTTAGAGGGTTTAGTTGATTTTTTTATTGACCAGAACCTTGTTGAATTAAGAGGGTCTATTTTAGGGTTATAGAATGTCATTTAATTCTTGGATTGCACAATAACCCATTTCTAACTAAACCAACCCACTCTTATCTTATTCTTACTATTTGACCTATGTTTTGCCTCTGAGAAATCCCATTTATGTACTGCAATGGTGAAATTATAGTTTTTACCCTTTAGTTCATGTTTCCTTCTCAGAACAGTAAACCCTTAACTTAAGTCTTCCTTGAGGTTATGCAGGAGCTTTTGTTTACCTTCTTAGGTCAAAATGAGCTAGTTAGGGCTCATGATGAGGTTCTCATCATGCCCCCATGCCTAGCTTTTGCTAGTCCCTTAGCAAAATTTTAAGATTTTAACCTCCGTTCTAGATCATGAGTTTCTTCTACTAGTTGTGACAAGTGCTTTTTCTTTTTTTTTTGTGATTAGTTCAGAATGCCGACAATAGGCCTAGAGGTACTCAAGTACCAACCAAAATCTAGACCTGACTCGCTTTATCCTCAGTATCCCACAAAGGTTTTTAAGGTTCGTAGAAACTATCCTAGGGTTTATTGGGCTCTGCGGCTAAAGCACCCGTGCTTGAGACATTTTTAGCCTAGGTTCAGTTTGCAGTGCATTTTTGTAAGAGACAGAGGATTTATTTGTTTAGAGAGCTTTCTCTCTCTTTTCTTTTTATTTCTAGCTTTGGATTGGCTTCTCAACATGGTTTATATTGGATTCCTCGTCCCCATCATCAATCCTCAAGGGCCCCTGGCTTTCGATGCTTCGTGATAGCACCGCCCATGGCAACCCTCAGAACCCTGGCTTTCAAGATTTCAAGATAATCCCGCCAATGGCGTTCCGTGGTCGAATTCAGCCTCTGGCAATCGACATTTCGTGATAATGTCGCCCATGGTATCTGAACCAATAGAGTGCTTACATGCCCCCGGTAGGATATTTAAATATCCTAAGAGACAAGCACCGAGGAGACGATATGTTGTTACGCATCTTCGAGGGGGATTTCCCGCTTCTCCATGCCGGGGACTCGTCCAAATAAAGTTTTGTTGATCGGCCACTCATAATCTAGGCGACCTTTTCAAAACATTGAAACGCTTTTTACGTGATTTTGATATTTATGCACACTGAACCAGACTGTGTGTGAATTGGGGTGCTTAGGTTATCGAATCCCGCAAACTGAAGGTCAGTTAATGAGGCCGAATACTCCCTAAGCCATAGACCTAATACTTAAGCTTCGCATTTTCCCCAACCTCTTGAGGAGTATCCAGATTTTAGCGAGTACTTGAATTTTTAAGCCTCAAAGTCTAGCCCAAAAGGCCTAAGATCAGCATTCCTGCTAATCTCTTTTTATGTCTCCTTAGCACTTTTCTTTCATTTTTTCTCTTTTCTTGATGTGGTCTAGAACTTCAATTAATCCCTTAATCCTTTACTAATGAATATCCTTTTTTCTTTTTCATTTTGTGCTCCTTTTTGGCATTTTGCTTTTTTCCTCCTCCCATTTTGTATAACCTAAGAAATTTTTTCTCCCCCCTCAATTTTTTTTTCTTTTTCCAAATTTTTCAAAATTTTTGTGTTTTTTGTGATATGTAATTTTTTTTTGTTGAAACCTTTTCTTGATATGAGCTTTCCTGACATTTTGCACTTTCATACCCCCCATGCCTACGATTTGCAATGTCCCCATTGTAAATTAGGTGGGTTCGAATTCCGCTTAGTTCATTCATTAGGACAGGTGTTGGGTGAGCGAACTGGTTGTGGTGACTATTGCAAACGATTTCTAGACTCGCGTACGGGTACCTGAGGTAGAGCTGGCTGTGCTAATGGATGAACCCTAAAGTGCAATATGAATTCAGCATAGAAATGTTAGAAAATGTTTCGAGTTTTTGAAAGAATGACGGGTTGCCTCCTGTTGAGCGCTGAGTTTTACGCCTTCGGCTGAGCGCAATGAGCTCAAGGAGAATGGAGGATAAAGGATGACTCAACCAAATTTGTATTGGTCATGTCAATGAACAGTTTGAGTCTTTGACCGTTCACAACAAAGGGTTCGGAATTATGGCTGAGTGGACTGATCTCAACGGCTCCATTTCCAAAGATTTGTTGGACTAAGTAGGGTCCGATCCACTTAGATCGTAGCTTTCCTGGGAATAATTTGAGTCAGGCATCAAAGAGTAAAACCTTTTGACCATGATGAAAGATCTTTCTAGAAATGTGTTTATCATGAAAAGCTTTAACCCGTTCTTTGTAAATTTGAGAGTTCTCTTATACGTCGTGGCGTAATTCATCGATCTCGCTTATTTGAAGCCTTTTATGGGTTCCAGCCTTAAAAAGATCTAAGTTGCAATTCCGTACTGCCTAGTAGGCTTTATGCTCCAATTTGACGGGGAGGTGACATGCCTTCCCATACACTAGTCTGAAGGGAGACATACATAATTGGGTCCTGTGGGCGGTCCTATAGGCCCACAATGCTTCCGGAAGCCAAGATGATAAATCCTTATCAGGTCTAACAGTAACCTGGAGGATTTTCTTGATCTCTCTGTTTGATAGCTCAGCTAGACCATTAGTTTGAGGGTGGTAAGGAGTAGAGATTCGATGCGACACCCCGTATTTGTTCATCAGTGACCTAAACAGAGCGTTTGTAAAATGGGTCCCTCCGTCGGAAATTATTGCTCGTGGAATCCCGAACCTTGACAAGATGTTTTGATGAATGAATCTAATAACAACCTTATGATCATTGGTTCGGGTTGGAATGGCTTCTATCCACTTGGACACGTAGTCAACGGTGAGTAAGATGTATTCGAAGCCATTCGAGATAGGGAAGGGTCCCACAAAATCAATCCCCCAAATGTCAAAAATTTCGCATACCAGAATCGGCTGTAAAGGCATCATGTCTCAATGGCTCATGTTGCCCAAGGTCTGGCAATGGGTACATGCCTTACAGTGATCGTATGCATCCTTGAAAATTGTGGGCCAGTAAAAGCCACACTGGAGGACTTTTGATTGATTGCGCAGCAATCATAGGTCTTAATTGACCTAGTTTAAGCTAGGACTTAGCATAAGTTAGGGCTATTCATGCATACATACGCATTATCTGCATCTTTACTGCCCTTCTTTAGCTATGCATGAAATAATGTTATAATGTGCTGATTAAGTATATTATGTCAATTGCAAGGAATAAGCTGATCAGGAGCTGGATCTGAAGTTGGATCAGGAATAACGGGAGTTGCAGCAGAGCTGGAGTAGAAGGTTTGGTTTAGATGTAGGAATAATAATGTAAGGGAGTTAAAGGTTTTCTATTCTAATAAGTAGAAATAAAGCAGTAAAATGTGAAGATCATAGGTCCATCCTAGCCCTAGGATAGCCTAGAGACTTCCCCAAGCCTTAGCCACCCTTAGATTAGGTCACAACACCCTAGAAAGCCCTAAAACCCTAGTTCCAACCCTAATCTGGACGTCCTATAACTTATCTGGACGTCCAGATAAGTTATAGGGCGTCCAAGACCCTTAGCTATCTCCCACACACCTCAGACCCACTTCTATAGTGTTATTGGACGTCCAGACACTTTGTCAGACGTCCAATTTCTGTAGAATACCCAAAACAAAACCCAAAATCCCTCCTGACTCTGATTGGACATCCAGACAATAAGTCTGGACTTCTGATTTTTTAGTATAAGACGTCTGACACTATTATTAGACATCTGATACTGCTCTCCAATTCCTGTTTTGAGATTTAAGCCTTGATCTTGGATCTTTAGGTCCCTAAACCCAATTCCAACCCCACAGGAACCTAAATTAAGGTGCCCTAACCCTAGTACATCACCTCTAGACCTCCCTAAGGGCCTAATTAGGTCCTCACTAAACCTAATTGACTTGGATCTTAGTCAATTCCATCAGCCTATTCAATTGGACTCATTGAGTCCAATTGAGCCCTGATCTCAACACACACTATCCAATTGGACTCAGTAAGGGTCTAATTGACCAAGAACTAAATTAATTGAGTTGTTTTACTCTCAATTAAGTTTCCACACACCCAATTAAACTTGTATTAAGTTTAATTGCACTTTACCTTAGTGAATTAGGGTTTATAACCCTAATTTGAGACATACCTTGACTTAAACCCACTAGAACCTAACCTAATCAACCTAGCCACCTAAGTTTCGACCCACACACACCATCCACATGAAATACATAGCCTAAAGTTCTCTAGAACTCTCTACCATGTGTGGTTGCCTTGGTTGCCAAAATTAGCAACCAAGAGCCATTCAATTTTTAGATCCACATTTGGTGGATCTAAAAACCACCATCCATCCTCTCTCTCTCACTCTCCCACGAGCTCCCACCATAGGCCTCTCTAGAGAATTCCATAATTCTCTAGAGAGCTTCCCTTAGCTCTATAAAAAGACCTAAGGGGTGGCCATTTGGCTCCATTCACATCCCTTGGCTTCATTGGCACCACTCACCTCATTAGCTCCATACACGCCCACCTTCACTTAGGTTAGCTCCTCCACCTCCACGAGCTCACCACCATCATGGAGGACATCATGCCAGGATGCTGGATCACTCCTCCCTCTCTCCAAGGGTCGGCCTAAGCTACATTGGCTGCCCCTCATTCTTCTCCCGACCACTCCAAGGCCATCGGGGACCACCCCTGAATGCCCTTTTATTCTTTTAGATTTAATTCATTCTCTTCATAATTTTATTGCATTTATTACTGCTTAATAGCATAGTCTTACTTTTCCCCCAATGATGCATGCAAAATCCCCCCGTAGATTCTTGTATGCGATCATTTTTTGATAGCTAGATTTACATTTTTAAGCATTCATGTACAAGCTTTCTTCTACCTTCTATGTTGCAAACACTCTCTTGAATGAATAGAAGATATATTTTTATATATATGTCTATGTGTTAAGAATCACCATGAGCTTATTGCAATATCTTTTGAGTGATTAATGTTGCCTGTTTTTAATTCCTGATATACTTGCAACTAAGCATGTCGTACTTCAATACGTAATAATCATAAACCAGCGTGTGATTTTAAACGAAGTAGAGCAGCAAAAAGATGAACGACCGGGACTCAAGTCTCGTAATCTTTACAAACTTAATTTTTGACGAACGTTTTTGCGTGACTATACTACGATTCCAATGACTTTCAAATGCGCGAGAACGGTTCCCATCATTGATGCGATTTTGTGTCCTGAGAAATGTCCACCGCATACCTGGTCATGGCAAAAGGAGAGTATGCCTTTGATTTCTACTTCCGCGACACACCGTCGAATTATTTGATCAGCACCAATGCGGAATAGATACAGGTCTTCCCACAGGTAATATTTGCCATCGGAGCGCAACTTGTCCTTCTTAGCCTTCGGCCAATCGGACGGGATCTGATGTGATGCCAAGTAGTTCACTATGTCTGCGAACCATGGAAGCCCTGTATTGATAGTCAGGAGGTGCTCATCAGGAAAGTGTTCTGTGATGGGCCCAGAAGGGTCAATTATTTCAGAAGGAAGGCGGGACAAGTGATCCGCTACCACATTCTGTTTTCCCCCTTTGTCACGATCTTGAGGTCAAATTCTTGCAACAGCAAGATCCATCAAATTAATCAAGGTTTCGTGTCCTTCTTTGCAAGGAGATGCCTCACAGCTGTGTGATCCAAGTATGTGATAACACGGGAACCCAAGAGGTATGATGTGAATTTTTCTAGGGCAAATACTATAGCCAGCAGCTCCTCAGTAATCGTGTAGTTACGCTGAGCCTCATCTAGTGTTTTGCTAGCATAGTAAATGACCACGGGTTTCCTGTCAATTTTCTATCCCAAAACCGCTCCTATAGTAAAGTCAGATGCATCGCACATGATCTCAAAGGGTTGAGACCAATCAGGGGATTGTAGGATCGAGGCTTAGGTGACTCGGTCATGAAGGATCTCAAATGCTTGAGTGCGTTCCTTGGAGATTTCGAAAGGCACATCCTTGGAGAGAAGAGTAGTTAGGGGGCACGCAATTTTTAAAAAATCAGGGATAAATCAACGGTAAAAGCTGACGTGCCCCAAAAAAGATCGGATGTCCTTGATCAAGCTAGGCATAGGGAGTTTGGAAATCAAGTTAACCTTGGCTCGATCGACTTGGATGCCTTTCTCTGAGATTAGATGTCCCAGGATGATACCCTTAGGCACCATGAAATGGCTCTTTTCCCAGGAAAGAACCAAATTCACATCGATGCACTGCCTGAGTATTTGTACCAAGTGCTGGAGGCAATTGTCAAATGATGCTCCGAAAACTTAAAAATCATCCATGAAGACTTCCAGATAATCACCTACCATATCTAAGAATATGGCAAGCATGCATCGTTGAAAGGTCGCGGGTGCATTGCAGAGACCAAAAGGCATCCTTCGAAATGCGTACGTCCTGAAGGGGCAGGTGAACGTGGTCTTTTCTTGGTCCTCTGGATGGATTGCCACCTGGTTGTAACCGGAGTACCCGTCAAGAAAGTAGAAGAACCTATTTCCCGCTAGTTTCTCAAGGATCTGATCAATAAACGGTAGTGGGAAATGGTCCTTCTTCGTGGAGGAATTTAGTCTTCTGTAATAAATGCAAACTCTCCATGAGTTAGCTATTTGGGTAGGTATGACCTCTTTGATTTTAGTCGTGATGATGGTGAGACCGGCCTTCTTAGGCACAACCTGGATTGGACTCACCCAGCGACTGTCGGAGATCAAGTAGATGATCCCTACATCTAACCACTAGATGATCTCCTTTTTCACGACCTCTTGTAGGTTAGGGTTTAAATGTCTTTATATCTCTCATGAAGGTCGTGCGTCCTCTTTTGTGTAAATTTGATGTGTGCAATACAAGGGGCTTATGCCAGTCAAGTCATCGAGAGTCCATCCAATGGCTCTACGATGTTGCTGGAGAACAGTAATCAAATGGGATTCCTGGTCAAGTGTGAGTCGGGAGTTGATAATCACAGGAAACGTTTGATTGGAACCCAAAAAGACGTACTTCAGATGCTCGGGAAGGGGCTTGAGTTCCATGACAGGATTATCAGCAGCAGCGGGTGGTTCGGGGTTTGTATCAGGAACAAGGGTCGGAGTTATGGGTGTGTCTAGATCAGGTTCATACTCCTCTGTTTGCGGGTTTTGAGCTTCTAGTGGTTGATCAGGGATAATTAGGTTGTCCTCAATATGCGATTCATCAACCATAGCTTTGATATCACATATTTGCTCTATAACCCTGCAATTAATCCCTTATTGGGCCTTAAAGATGTCAATCCTCAGAGTTTGATTCCCAAATTTTAATTTTATTTGTCCCTCTTCCTAGTTTATGTTGGCCCTAGTAGTGGCCAAAAAAGGTCTCCCTAATATAATTGGTGTGTCCCTTGGGTTCTCAGGTGCGTCCATATCCAGAACTATGAAATCCACCGGGAAGTAGAAATCCCGTACCCTAACAACGACATCCTCGAGTATTCTTTTAGGTGACTTGATGGATCGATCGGCTAACTGCAACGTCACCTCAGTCGGTTTACATTCGGACTCTTCAAGGTGGTCAAGGAGGGATGTAGGTATTAGATTTATGGAGGCACCTAGGTGTAGCAAGGCTCTATCAAATTGGGTTTCACCAATTTTACATGAAATCAGGGGAGTTCCTAGGTCTTTAGCCTTGGGTGGGAGTTTACTCAAGATTACAGAGCTGGCTTGCTCTGACAGTACGATCAGATTCCCACTTTTTGGTTCGTAGCTTACGCTTAGGTGTACATACGTCTTTCAGAAATCTTACGTAAGCCGGTACGTGGCGGATTGCATCCATAAAGGGGATGTTTATCTGGACTTGTTCAAAGTGCTTGACCAGATCCTCCTCGGGAACCACGGGTTTGGTTATCCTTTTTCCTTTGGTCAAGGCCTCAAGAAATGGAATCCTAGATGGTTCCTCTAGAATAGCTCTAGGATTTTGATCTAGGACAGGGGTATCCTGGATAACTATCCTAAGGTTTTGGCTACTACCAGGCTTGGAGTGGTTTGGATACTGTGGGTCTTGGGTTGCTTTACCACTACGAGTTGGTACGAAGTTTAATCCTGCCTGGTTTTGGTTTGGGTTTGGTAAGAGGGGTGGCTGCTGCTGAAATCCCGCATAAGATGTTAAAGCTTCCATCTCGTCTAGTAATGGAGCAGCAAGGGCCTGATAAATCATATGTGCGTGGCCTGAATTTGGGTTCATAACGCGCCTTTGGGTCGGCACGCTATTTGGGTTTGGTAGAGGTTGAGAAGGAAGGGTGCCAGGTTGGTGGGAATTTGCCATCTCGGCTAGTTGATTGCGAACCTCTGTGATCTCGCTCTTGTGCTGTTTTTGCATTGCCGCATTCGTCTTTTGAATGTCTGCCAATGCTTGAAGGATAAGAGTCATTTGATCCTGGTTTGGCCCAAATTGATAGGTGGGATTGGGCCAAGGCTGAGGCGGCTGATATGGACGAGGAGCTTGTGGATAGGGCTGATAAGGTGGTCTTTGAGTCTGAGAATTTCCCGTCAACTGAAAGTTGGGATGATTTCACCATCCAGGGTTGTAGGTATTGGAGAATGGGTCATTCTGGATGGCATTGAGGTCCTCGCAGGTCTGAGGAGCCTCAGGAAGGTCAGAATACGAGGGTTTAGAGTTCCCCCAACTCGAATAGAGTGGATCGGAGGTCCCTCCAATCTGAGAGTCAGACGAGGGTGGATACGGGTCCATCCCTTGAGAGGAATGGTGATAGATGTTCTGCACAGTTTCCTTCGCCAGAGGTGGTCGTGCAAAAGAGTTCTGCGCAGAGGTGGCTCGCTGCAGATGCCGAGTCAGCTCATCCACCTTCTTCTCTATGAGAGAAACCTTGTCCAATCGACTGACCATTAGTTCCAAGTCGACGGATGTGGACAGGTCTTGCATCTCATGTGCTCCCCTAAGATTCGTCGATGCGTAGGTATTCGTCCGGTCAAATAAGCCCATGGAGTCATTATTGATGGAGTTCTTGCGCATGTTTTCAATAATCTCCTACACCGTGTCCTCATGTTGACCCATGATGTTTCCTCTGCAAGTTTCATTGACGAATAATCAAATGTCTTCACGGAGTCTCTGGCAAAAAGATTGGACTTGTTCCCATTTAGGGACTCCGTGATGGGGGCACTTTCGCATGAGATCTAAGAATCGGTCCCATGCTTCATGAAGAGGTTCTCCCGTTTGTTGGGCGAAATGAGTGATCTGGTGGCGCAAGGCATTTGCCCGGCCAATGGGAAAGAACTTTTTCAAAAATTCGAACTGAAGTTCATCCCATGTGTTGATCGGACGAGTCTGAGTTTGATACCAATGAACAGCCTTGTCCATGAGGGAGAAAGAAAATATTTTCATGAGCAGAATATCCCGATTTTGTGCATCTGACCCGAAGGTCTGGGCTAGATGCTTGAGCTGTTTAATGTGCTGGAATGGATCCTCAGAGTTAAGCCCATAAAATTTTGGTATGGCATGAATCATATTGGGCTTGAGTTCAGAATCAGGACCTCCACCTGGGATTCAGACTCAAGGCTCGATTGCCACCGCAGCGGGATTATAGTGATCTCGCATCATTGGTCACTGTGGTAGGTTTACAAAGTTTTGTAAGAGATCATTTAGGCGCTGAAGCTGGTGCTCAAGGCTGTTCTCTTCTTCAATGGGTTGTGCCATGATGGAAGAAGGAGAACTTGGTTCTGAATCAAAGGAAAGGTCTATGTAGTGAGGTTGCTGCACAAATACGGGCATCGAGACTTGGCCTTGACGAGAATGAATTTCTAAAGGAGGTCTTAAGGATGGTCTTAAGGACCTCCTACCAAACATGCACCGAAGGATGTGATGAGATTAGAAGGTGCTGGACCCAACCGAGACACCCAAAAATTGTTGGGTGACTATAGAGGTTCGGGGCGGATGATACCCCTTAGTCAGAAAGGTCGTTCACTTGAGGAGTACCTGGGCAGCCAGAGAGGGAGAGTCCCGCAAAGACCCCTACACGGTAGAGCGTCCCCACGAGTTACAGGGTTTCCCCCACCCGACCTCTCTTGTCATTGAGATTCCAGGTAGACCAGAATGGGGACTTGACCTCTTAAGTCTACCTTTTTTTAATTAAGATCAAGGTACTTAGGGTTCCACTTGAACTTTAGGCCTTTTGAGTGTAACAAAAAGTGACCTAATTTTAAGGTTGGTTGACTCAAAGGATCAACTTCACCTCATGTTCCTTTGAGAGCTTTTAGGTCATTTCTTTTATGGTTCAAATGGATTAAGAGCTTGATTTGCTTAGGGTTTCTCTTGTATATATCTTTTCAAACAAGGCTTAGGCACACCTCTTTTTGAAATATTTGTTTCTTTGTTTAAGAGAAGATGTGTCTCTAAAAACCCTAGCTTTGTAATCCTTAGGTTGGCTCTAGTTGGTCTAAATTAGTTGCCTCAAGAATTGGTATCTAGGGCTCAATCAAGAAGGTTTTAGCCCTAGTTACCTTAATTGGATGTGCAATTCAAGATGTGTTGAAATGAAAATCAGGCAACTTTGATGAATTACTAAGTATGGAAATAGGTAGCCCAAGGTTGATTTTCATTATTTTTTTCCTTTTCAGACTTTGAGGGGATTAAGAGAGAGGGCTATTGAAAGTTACATGTTCCTTGGTGTGGTTGTTGTGCGGCTGCTCTTTTTTTCTCTGCTTTCCCTAAGACAAGCACAACAAAAGAGAGAATTTAAGTTACTATTGAATCAAAAGTTGTGATCAAAAACTTCAAAAATGTCCGTTGCTCCCCGGCAACGGCGCCAAAATGTTTACGTGGCTAGATCGTGTTTTAGCAGATATCTCGTTATAATATAGATGAACTCTCCGCAAAAACAAATAAGAATTTATAACTCGAAAATCAAAGTATCCGAGGTTGAACACAGTGAGAAATTGGGAATTCCAAAACTTAAGAACATAACTTTCAATAAAAAGCAATAACTAATTCAACCAAAATTGAAGAGTAATGTTATGGAGAAATAATGCTAAAAAAGAATTGGACGTCTGATATTTTATCAGACATCTTAGAAATTCAGACTACAGTGCTTTGAATTGTTGTCCTTCTATGTCTTCTCTCTCTCTCTCTCCTTTTGCTTTACTCTACGGCTATACTTCTTTTGGCTTCTTCTTCTTTTCTTCTTCTGCCCTTGCTTTCTCTCTTCTTTCTCTTCTTTCAACTAAGTCATGGCCTCTCTTCTTTTCTTCTTCAGCTACCTTCTGCTTCTTCTTCTCTTGGTCTGCCACTCCTCTACTACAGTGCATCTCTTTTCTTCTTCTTCCTTGCTGCGGCTACCTTCTTCCTTTTCTTCTCTTGCTGCACCTCTTCCTTCCTTAGCTTCTTCTTCCTGCACAACACCATGCAGCAAAACCTACCTCCTACCCTCGCCACATCTCTCTCTCTCTCTCTCTCTCTCTCTCTCTCTCTCTCTCTTCGGTACGCTCTCCCAGAGCCGGGTAATAGGGTCGAGTGCGCGCCCAGGTCCAGGCACATCGGCGTAGGTATGATGCGCGAGGAGTGCTAGGTTAGGTAATTGGGTCAGGTGCCAGGTCCACAAGGGTAGGTCGCGGACGAGGCGTGGAGAGGGCGAGGGACCTCATCCCTGTGTGACTTGAGGCAAACAACACAATTCACAAAATCAATTTAAACTACGTACCTAACTCCTGCGTTTCCGAGGTGGGACTAAAAGTCTCACCTACTTCTGCTGGCACCTGCAAGAAGATATCTTCACGTAATTGATGCAGCTGCAGGTCTCGCAGAGACTGCTCTCAGGCTAGATTCGCTTGCACACTCAACCCGCGTAGCCTGGGATCCTGAAACCTGGAGCGTGTGGTCTGAAGCTCAGAAGCAAGCAAGCTTGTATGCTTGTTAATGGCGGACGGGGGCTCTACCTTGCACGACACAAGAATAGCCTTGCGGCTCTATCAGACAACAGGAGAACCTTCGCCGTATCACGGAGAAGGTGAGGTGTGGGTTGGTGTGGTTCAAAATGACCTAGGCGTGCGTGCCTAGGTCAGACTGAGTCCGTGTGTGTGGGGTTGTTCGGTGAAGGTGTGGAGAGTGTGTGGCGGCCAATGAGTGGGTGGAAAGTGATCGGCGATCGATGGCGGAGGTGAAGAGGTTGGTGTCAAGACGTGTGGAGGTGTGGAGTGATGGACGTGTCTCGCCGGAGGTCAGCCAGAGATGGGGAAGATGAGGGTGGACAGTGGCAGTTGAGGGGTGGATTGTGAAATAGGAGGGAAAATAGAGAGTAGGAGAAGAGGAACTTATCTGGGGTACTTGGAGCGAAGGGGAGGCAGAGGAGATGAACGGCGCATTTGTGCCGATGTCAGAGAAGACAGCCCTGAGCGGGAGATAGCGGCGATGAGGAGGAGGTCAGAGAGGCTGCGCTGGTGCGACACAACGCGGAAGAACGAGGAGAAGCGATCCCTGCCACTAGTATGGCAACATAGCGACGAGAGGAAGGAGGGAGAGTGGCCAGAGCTTGTGGGCTACTTGGCCGAAGAGGGGAAAGAGGAATTCTGGGGGATTCTTCAGCCAAATCAAGCTTGAGGGATTCGCAGAGGATCGGGGATCCTTTTATAGTCGCTGGCCGAGCTTCTAGTGCTTGGAGGGAAAGACTTCTATCACAAACCCCTCGCCGGAGAAGGAAGGTAGTTAGGATACCCAAATTTCTCGAGCGTTCGCACGAGAGATTGGGTGCAAATTTGATCTGGAGATTGCGTTCAATCGATGGAGAAATCCTCAGAGAATCTGCCTTCCAAATCTGGGAGGTGATCTCTGAGGATTCGAGGAGATATCAGCCTTGAATCCTTGCCAGAGTGGGATTCCTCCGCTGTAATGGCAGAGGGACCTGGATGCAAGGGTGGCAAGGAAGCTAGGGTGTTCTGCGCAAGGATTTTTCAAAAGTTAGGGGCCAGAATGTAATTGGGTGACCATTTCGCAAAGTAGGTCAAGATGACCTTCCCTTAGACCCAAATTTTGAACCTAATTTAAACCTAAGGAATCTAATGGTAAAGTTGGATTTTAGGTTTGACCACGTTTGAATGGATATTTTGCATAAAAACCCAAATTAAGTTAAATACTGAGCTAGGACCCCAATCTAGGTCAAAATAGGTTCCAAAAGCCAATTTGAAGGTTCTAAACCCTAAGGGATGCTTTTCCATAAATTTTAGAGGGTTTAGTTGATTTTTATCCTGACCAGAACTTTGTTGAATTAAGCAAGTCTATTTTAGGGTTATAGAATGTCATTTAATTCTTGGATTGTACAATAACCCATTTCTGACTAAACCAACCCACTCTTTATCTTATTCTTACCATTTGACCTATGTTTTGCCTCTGAGAAATCCCATTTATATACTGCAATGGTGAAATTACAGTTTTTACCCTTTAGTTCATGTTTCCTTCTCAGAACAGTGAACCCTTGACTTAAGTCTTCCTTAAGGTTATGCAGGAGCTTTTGTTTACTTTCTCAGGTCAAAATGAGCTAGTTAGGGCTCATGATGAGGTTCTAATCATGGATCCAAAGAATTTGATGGTGAAGTTAGATTTGAGTTTTGACCACATTTGACTCAGTAATTTGCACAGAAGCCTAAATTATGGTAGAATTATGTCTGAAGCTCTATTCTCAGTCAAAATAGGTTCAGATGGTCAAACAAATGGTGTCAAACCTCTTATAATATTTTTATTTGAATTTTATAAGGTTTAGATGAATTTTATCCTGGCCATAACCTCTTTAATTCGAGTAGATATGAAGTTAGGGTTTTGTGTGCTGTTGTGGTTCTCAGAATGTGTGAAACCCTAATTCTGACTGTATTGTCCCACTTTTAGACTTTAATGTTCAATTAACCTTCAATTAACCCCTGGGTGACCCCATAGTTATTCTACATTTAGGATGTGATGTTAAAACTGTAGAATTAACCATATTTTATTATTTTCTTTTTAAAACAAATCTACGTAGAATTATTGTCCTCAGGCAAGCATTCAGGAGCATTTACCTCTTGATTTTGACTAATTCAAGCTAGTTATGGAAAATGATGGTGTTACGATCACACTCTACCTCCAGTGAACTTCCCATCCCTTGTTGTGGCCTCACGCGCACGTGCATGTAAGGGGAGGAAATCTCTTATTTTGGTTCCAATTATAATTACAAAATCTACCATTACCAAAGTTATTTTCCTAATTTTGGATTGATTATTAAAATTGAGGTGAAAATTGCGACTCCATACTTACTCTTTCTCGTATTTGTTCGGCTATTATTATTCCCCTCATTTCACATTGAATTTAGACACTGATTTCGCACATGATTGGGCAAATATAATGGGAAAGTATTCGTGAGTTTGTTGCATTTGTTCCTCCCTGTGGAGACGACCTGTCTCTTTGTGGTTAATTTTTACCGATAAATATTTTTGTTTGTGATTTTTCACCACATGATTTTTACTACGATGACACATCTGATTATATTTTTCTGACACATCATCTTTGTAAGCGAAAATTTCTCGTTCACATGCCGTTTGCTAGTGATGAAGTCCAGCTAAACTGGAAGCGAGGGACTTCATACTTAGCTTTCTCCCACCAGATCTCCTTCTCATGCAGCTAAGGTTGGGAGGCCGTTAGAGAATGTGCGCACTCCATGACCTTTGTCGTTGCCTTCAATTAGCCAGTCGTCTTTGGTTGGGCACCTACCAACGTCACACCTAGGTGGGAGGATTCCAAGGAGATTGCCCATTTAGGCAGTAGAGGAACAAGCCCTAATAAGGGTTTTGCCTTAACTTATGTTATATTTGGGAGTCTGCCAATATAACAGAGGATCCAAGGAAGTGTAGTCAACTTTTGCATCCTAATTGATCCCAACCAACATAGGGGGTTTGGGATGATTGGTCAAACTGTTAGATTATTTATGGGGTTTGTCCTTGAGGAGGCTACAAAAGAAGAGGAAGGGAGACTGGAGTGTTGTTCCCGCTCTCGCTAGAGTTCTCAAGCCACTAGTGCACTAAGTGACAGGAGGTCACTGCCTAAGGAGGTTCTAGGTAGGGGCCATTCAGGCGAACCTGATAGGAACGAGAGAGGTTAGCACCTACACAAGGATTCGACTTATGACGTGACATAATAGAGTGCCGACCTTGCTTGAGTTAGTTGTCGACTAGGCATTGTCGCCATACGGGTAGGAAAACCTGAAGCATGTGCATTTTTATTATCTTTGTGTGGTAAGTTCCTTGACCATAGAAATTTACATGTCCTTGTTGAAGTTATATTGATTTTGTCATCCTATCTGGTGGAGACAATTGGAATGAATTTAATTTTTGGGAGTCATTCATCTCCCAACACTTCGACGTTGGCTGAGACATCAAAGTATTAGGCAGCCTGCCAATCAATGTCGTGGGCAGAGAAGATGTTATAGAAACCAAGTTAATGTCTTGCCAATTGGAGGAGGTCTTCATGCCAAAAAGGAGGGGGCAGTTGTTCGTCAATGCGAGACGCATTTGGGAAGGTAGATATTATCGTCGTAGTGCGAATCGTGATGGAATAAATAAATTTATAACGATCGGTGAGTACCAAGTCATTCGTAGGGAGGCAATCATGATTTTTTTCTGGAAGCTTTTCAGAAAACTCATTTTAAACATATATATATATATGTATGTATGTATATATGTATAGATCAGATATGTAGAAGATCAAAATTTTATTGCATTCAGAAATAGTTTTTCAAAATATAGATTGCTATGCTAGACAATAACTAGAGAGAGAGAGAGAGATAAGATGACGCCACTTGTTGGATTCTTGTGTGAAGCATGGTAGCACTTCAAATCTAGAGCGTTGGGATGAAGGCTGGAGCAGAGTTGCAGAGAGAGCGATCTGGAAGAGAGATGGTGGAAGTTGTATTTGAGATGGAAGAGATGTCTGTTAATTGTGGGGCCCTGGGTCTTCTTTTATAGCTTTGATGAGGGGAAAGATGGGAATTTGAGCCCTCAAAATCATGTAACAACCTTCTGGTGATCAAATTCGTCGATTGGGAAATCAATGAATCAAATCGCACCTCAATAAGCCTTCATTTGCACCTTCTACTCTCGGATTACCTATGGTTGCACCATGTGGCGCGTTCTGGAACCTTGGATCGAGATCGCACGACTTAGCACTCACTGCGCACCTGCTTCAATGCTTGCCCGCTCATTTCTCTCTCCTCGCACGCGCTGCTCATTCAAAAAGCCTGCACTTTGAATTCAGTCATCCGATCTCATGATCGGATTGCTTAAATCAGGCGCGCCACCACCTTTATTGAAAAGCAAATGAGATCTCTCATGCAGCTATGGAGAGCTCTAATCACACCATGCGTTTGCTTATCCACCCTTCGATCGCCATCCAATGGTCAATAGCGCCCGTGCCCTATCAACTTTCCCAATTTTGCACTAAGTGCGAGTCGATCCTACATCGGCTGCTTGCGAGCGAAGGCACTAACCATTGCGTTGTGTCACCTTTTATGTCGCGGGTAAGAATTAGGCAACTCCTCTCTCGGTCGTTGGGTGGAAATCCAACGGCTGAGATGTGTTCTTCTTTGATGAGGGCATGGGGAGATCAGGAGACATGGCTGCTTCTTGGTCATTGGATGTTGATCCAACAACCCTTATTTCATCCTTCAGAGGTTGGGGGTGTGGCAAGGGTGGCTGCGATGGCACTACGTGGCACCATCGTGGCCGTCCATTTTCTCTTCTTTGTATATGGTGATGTAGGCCTCCAATCGGGTTGATTTTTGCACCGTTGGATCGTGATTGTTGATCTGGATCCATCCTTGCAATCAAATCTTTCATCTGAGGCTTTGATCTTTGTCATCTGGCTTTGTGGCCTTTATTCTTTTATGGACTTACTCAGGATGCTATGGTTGTCTGATCAAGACAATTCCGAAAGCGTTGGACTCCCGTCGTCGTTCTGATCAGACCTGTACGATCTGATCTATCATCTGCGGCCTCGAATCATCTACAATCTTTTTCATCTCTCTTTTAGGTCATAAAATGATAATATTATCTATGCAGCTGACAAACTACTATTATGCGAATTACGATGCTTATGAATGCATTGTTCCTAAGCTATGCTAGAATCTAACTTAATTCAGGTGATTTAGGTTGCATGATTGATGTGCAATCACACCCCCATTCCTGAATCTTGTTAGTCCCTAGCAAATGCAAGACTAAATGCAAAGTGATCTTACATAGCAGATTTCTATCAAGAGTTTGATTGAAGATTTATTTCTTTTGTTTTCATCCAAAACTTGATAAATCTAACCAATCATGAAAGTGTTTTGTTGTAGCTTATGCAACAGATCCAAGTGAAAAGTCAATCCACATCTAAAGCTCATACTTGACCCTTAGTAAAACTCCATTGGGATAGGCAGATTTCTCCCCTCGGGGTTATAAGATAATCTATAAATTCAGCCCCGATTTTTGGCTTAGGTAGAAGATAACTGAGTCAAGTAGATTTGTATTTGGTGGCTCACACTCATCTGGTGCTGCATATAAACTAGTACTTTAGAACCTAGATTTTCAAACTATTAAATAATTTAACTCAAAGAGAGGCGAGGAAATTATGCTCTTTTTAGTTTCTTTGTACTCATTCTCTCTCTTTCTTCTTTTTTTTTTCCTTATCTTTTATTTCCTTTCTTTTAGAGCTCACAAGCTCACCAGATTTGTCGGTATATTTGGTGGTCTCTCCTAGCATTAACACTTTGATTAGGTTCTGATAACCCTATGACTAAGTCAGAATTCCTCAACTCATATCCAAGCGACCAAAAATATAGAAAAGTAGGTCAAGGCTATATTTGGTGGATCGTGAGGGTGGTAGGTGTTGTTGCCTCATTACACTTGAAATAAACTCTAAACTCATAAACTCTTTTTTCTTGTTTTTCTTTTTTCTAATTTATTTTTTCTATGTATATATATATTCTCTCACTTTTTTTCTATAGATATATTTTTTTTCTTTTCTCTCTTTCTTTCGATTTTTTTATTTTTTTCCATATATCTACTAACACAATGCAATATAGCATACGAAATTTTATTTATGAGGCATTATTCGAGATTAGGGATGTTCAAGAGGATATCGAATGGCTTATTTGGTGGAAGTGTCTATTCTCGACACCGGGAAAGGAATGGATAGGATAGCATACTTCTAACCTTGAAATTAATACCCTCCTTCAGCTCAAGATTCTGTAAAGGACGGTCGTGACCATCCACCTTAGTCCTAGTTTTATCAAAACCCGCTCTCTGCATATTTTCCTTATTTGGTGGTTCTCAAAATATTCATACTAAGAATTTGTATGCAGAAATCGAGAGCGAAAACTATGCTTAACTCTGAGTATCATTATCTAATTATCCAGAAGTTAATATTTCTCATACTAGCCTTAGAGCACCAATAGACTTTCTACTCTCACCTCACACTTGTTTGGTGGATCTACTAGAAGATAGTCTGCCTAACTCCCTAATTACTATCCAAGGGCTCAAGAGAAGAAGCATTGCTTCTTCTCAATAAACTAAAGATGTCTATCGATCTTCACAGAGGATCCATTGCAAATTCTACGTATAAGTGTGAAATTGTACTGAATTCTAAACTTAGGAATCAAGTTAAGAATAAATCCCCAATAAAACCTTAATAAAAATTCTTTATGCCTAAATGCAATCTCTTTTTGACATAAAAATAAGACATGCAATGTCCACCCCCCCCCTCCATGCCTATTCATTACAATGTTCTCATTGAAATGTATGCATGAAAATCAAAATATAAAAGCAAGAGGAGAGGATATCACCTGACTATGCATGTTAATCCTGGTCAGCATGGATGCAGAAGATGCAAACTACCTATAAAGAATACTAGGTTGCCTCCTAGCCAGCGCAAAGCTTAATCTCATTTGCCAAACTCAGTTCAGCTCTAAAAAGATTCCAAAAGGTTGATGTGACCATCAGGAATGGGATCACAGTTCTGTGTTGTATAAGGCTTCAACCTTTAACCATTCACCTTTGTCTCATGGCCGATGTTGGGATCCAAGATAAGCACAGCTCCATGAGGGTAGACTTTTCTTACAATGAGGGGACCTGTCTACTTTGATCTTAATTTTCCCAGAAAGAACTTCAAGCGGGCATCAAATAACCAAACCTTTTGATTAGGGACAAAGCATTTTCTGGAGATGTACTTATCATGTAAAGCTTTTGTCCTATTCTTATAGATTCTTGCGCTCTCATAAGCATCATTCTAGGTTTCATCCAAGTCAATCAATTGGAGTTTTCTTTGTCATCCCGATTGATCAAGATCCAGGTTAAATGTTTTGATTGCCCAATGAGCTTTATGTTAAGGTTCAACGGGCAAATGGCAAGATTTTCCGTAGACCAAATGGAATGGAGACATTCCAATCGAAGTTTTATATGTAGTTGGTAGGCCTAGAGAGCGTCATACAATTTGATAGACCAATCCTTCCAATCTGGGCGAACCGCCTTTTGAAGGATTTTCTTAATTTCTCGATTGGAGATTTCAGCTTGTCTATTAGTCTGCGGATGATATGGAGTAGAGATTCTGTGAGTGACTCCATACTTGGCTAGTAAGGTCCTGAATTGATTGTGAGTGAAATGGGACCCACCATCATTGATCAAGGCTTTGGCTACACCGAACCAACTAAAGATATTTTTCTTTACAAAGTTCATAACCACTTTAAGGTCATTGGTTTGGGTTGGGATAGCCTCAATCTATTTGAATATGTAGTCGACTGCAACCAGAATGTACAGGTAGGTAAAAGGTCCCAAAAAATCAATGCCTCAAACATCAAAGATTTCAACTTCAAGGACTGGATTTAGGGGCATCATGTCCTTCCTGGTCATGTTTCCTAGAGTTTGGCAATTGATACATGACCTACAGAAGTTGTACGAGTCACGGAATAAAGACGGCCAATACAATCTACTCTGTAGTACCTTGGTTGGCATCTTTTCTCCTGAGAAGTGACCTCCACAAGCAAAAGTATGCTAGAATTCTAGTACACTTATGATCTCCTCGTCTGAAATACAACAGTGGATAACCTGATCTACGTAAACTTTGAATAACTTCGGGTCTTCCCAAAAGTAGTATTTGGCATCGGAAATCAACTTATCCCGCTTATGCTTAGGCCAATCCATGGGTAGTCTTCCGATGGCCAAATAGTTGACAATATCTGTAAACCAAGGTAGTTTGCAAATAGTCAAGAGAGTCTCACTAGGGAAAGAATCATAGAGTTGAGAAGTTGTAGAGTCTACAAGGATTCTAGAGAGATGATCTGCTACTACATTTTTGGCACCAGATTTGTCTTCGATTTCTAAATCAAATTCTTACAGTAGAAGGATCCATCTAATTAATCTGGGTTTTGCATCCCTTTTAGACATTAGGTGCCTTAATGCAGTGTGATCTGTGAAGATTGTGACATGAGATCCCAGAAGGCAAGGTCTAAACTTCTCCAAAACAAACACTATGGCTAGGAACTCTTTTCCTATACTAGTGTAGTTTCTTTAAGCCTCATCTAGAGTTTTACTAGCATAGCAAATCATAGATGGTTTCTTGTCTACCTTTTGTCCTAAGACAGCCCCAATGGCATAATTAGAGGCGTCAATCATGATTTCGAAAGGATGATCCCAATCATGATTTCAACAATTTAAATCAAAATCAAAAGATTGATCTTTTACCACCAAGTTGCTTAAGGGCCTTGCCACCTTAAGAAATGTTACGACTCGATCCTGGATCCTTACAAAACCCGAGATCGGCTCGCCTCGACTAAATCCCAAGACCCGGTCGTCTAACAAGAAATAACCAAATGCATAAAACATTCCACAATCACACATGCAATGTAACCAAGTAGAAATAGATAATAGACAGCAATAGAAACAAAACAGAATATCTCAAAGATATTACATGCCACAAGCGGAAAAGTACTATTATAGACATAGCCATCACAACTAGAATAGAAAGAAATATAACAGAAGCATAGCAGAAATAGTTACTACATGCTAAAGGTACTCACTACTAACAAAAACTTCTACAATGGAAAAAGAGAAGGGCCTATGGCTAGGCTCGATTGGGCCCAGCACCCTCTGCAGCTGGTGACACTGGTTGCTCAACTCCCTGACATAAACATAGTTATATAAATCTGTGGTCAGCTAACATTGAGTAGAGTGGTGGTTAAGTCATTTACATGCAATTAAACATAAAGGAAACAAGCAACTAACTAACCATCCAATTTCTAGTTATGTATTATTATTTGTTTCCATTTAAACATCTATGTGTTTTTGATTCAGTTTCTAGTAAGGGTCCTCAACATTTCTCAAATCCACTTGTTCCTTAAGGGAATGATCTTAATGTAGTTTTACTGCGATGCAGGATGTGCACATGGCACTCTCCTGGTCGAGAGAGCACCCCGTGGTAGTCCTACACTCAGTCTACCACCCCAGGGTCATGGCCACCACGTAGCGGTGACTACGACATACTTGATAAGCGCACGGGTAGCTACCCTGCACTGGCACGCAGTCAGTCGTTTTCGCTAACGGGTACGCCCAAACGTATAGCACAAAACAGAATAGGGGCAACACCCCTCAACAGTCTACGTATCCTCGTCCGACTATCCCTGTTTGCCCAGTGGGCCTAACAGGAGTTGGTGTAGGGAGGTCACTCCTAACCTCGAGTTCCAACCCAAAGGTGGCTAGCACTCTCCCTACACAAAAGTAACTGTAACTCTCCTCGGTACCACGTATGTGAGGGCCAGCCGATTCTCTCTATATAAGGGATGATTAGTTCTCCTCGGTATGTGCGTACACGAGGGCCAGCATATCTTCTAAAAAAGGGTATTTAGCTCTCCTCAATACGTGCGCACACGAGGGCCAGCTCACACCCAAGTTAAAGCTCAACTAACCGTCATGCCTCACAGTAAGTGAGATTTCGTAACCATCAGAGTTTCCATGTCGCAGCATTTTGATTTCCTTTTATAATTCCCCGTAGGGTTCATGCATTCGAATTCGTCTTATTTCATGATACGGTATATATCTCCATTCACATTTCAGTTCTTAAACGTATAACAAGCAGCTTGTGATTCAGCAAATTAAGCAATCACCACATCAATTAACCATTCAGTTGTTAGCAGTAAAGACTTTAACATGCATTTCAGAGTATAACCGTGTGGTTCAAGTAATGTACATTCATCTTCCTCTGCCCTAGGGTTCATTTCATATCCTAGGGTTCAATTAGATAATTCTAATATAGCATGCACTTTAATAATTTAAATCACAATATTAGAGAGGACCACTCTACTGGGGTATACGGGTGGAATGGGGGCTCGAATGGTAGATCCCATCGTCTTCGTGGGTCTCGTATACACTACGGACTGGAGACCTATACCATTTACCAATCATGTCAAATAAGTCCCAAATAGCATAGGTGCAACACTAATACGTAGAGAATTCCGAACAGAAACCATCGATACTTCATTTGCATAAAATTAACTCCGTTTGGGTCCTAAACTAACCAAAAACATGCATTCTGACCAAAATCAGACGTCTGGGGCAAATCTCAGATGTTTTAAACGATCGCAGAAGCTCGCCTTGCTTTCCTACATCTCTTTCAGACGTCTGAACCTTTTCGCAGTCGTCTGAGGGAGCTTCTAGACGTTTGACACCACTCCTGGTCATCTGGAAGAGCAATCAGACGTCTGGCATGGTATCCAGATGTCTTAAAGTGCCTTGAAGGGCATGCTATGTGCCTTTCCAATGCCTCGTACCTGCGCATGCACGTGTAGGTTAAAAATGCGAGACATAACATTAACGTACATGCATGCAGGCTCATGCAGGGTACATACCTCAGCACTCTACATGATATTGGACGTCCGGAGCTCTCTCTGGACGTCTGACGACCCCTCCTGACATTTGACAATGGTTGCAGATGTCTGATACTGCGGAAATGTCTGCACACAGAGATTCCTCGCAAAGTTCTTCTCTAACTCCTTTCCGCCCGTGGAGCTGCAATAGCTCCTCTTCCTATTGCTCTCCCTCTTCCACGCTCTCTCTTCCTTTCCTCCCCGCCCTTCCTCCGACTCCCCTCTCCTCTCCCATGCATGGCTGTGAGGGGAGAACGAGAAGGTGATGAATGGTGGGGATGAGGCAAATGGAGGCGTCTTCCATGCTCCTTCATATTCTACACTCGCCGCCCCTTCTCCCAAGCTCCTCCAAGCACCTCCTGCTCCCCTCGCCCACACACACTCTCTCTCCCTTGCCTACGCTCTCTCTTTCTCCCTCTCCTCCATGCTCCACCCCTCTCCTTCTCCCCCACTCGCGGCTATAAGGGGATGGGGGAGGAGATGGTCGCTGGCAGCAAGGTGGTGGAGTGAAGGTGGAGGTGGCAGTGGTGTGGAGAGGTTGGAGGGGTAAGGGGGGCTATAAAGGGAAGGGTTTAAGGTTTGTGTGCATGTGTGCTTGAGTTGTGGTGGGAGTGAGAGGGAAAATTGCAGGGTTGCCCTCGCAAGGCTCCCTTCTTCCTCGCAGGTCCCATAACTAAGACCCAAGGGGTTTACAATTGCACTCACACCCCTACCCTTTCGGGAAATTTTCGAACGACCCTTAGGAAGGGTCATTTCAACATAACAAACTTAAAGGAACTTTCGTCCCCGAAGAATGAGCTAACTAGTGTGCGGAAATAAACATATATGCGCATAACAAACTTAAAGTGGAAAAAAGTAGGTCAGAAGTGACGTACCCTCAAAAAGCTCCGGATACTATTCTCGCATCATTGCCTCAAGCTCCCAAGTCACCTCCTTGTACCGCTACCTTCTCCATAGAACCTTCACCAGTGGCACCTCCTTCTATCTTAGACTCCTAATGGTTTTGTCTCGTATCTGCACTGGCCTCTCTGGGTAGGTCAAGTTGTCTCCCACCTCGATGCTCTCGTGACTCAGAATGTGGCTAGGATCGGCGATGTACTTCCTGAGGTTGGACACATGGAACACGTCGTGCACTCCACAAAGCTGGGGAGGAAGGGTAAGTCGATAAGCAATGGGTCCTACCTGCTCCAAGACCTCAAAGGGCCTCACAAACCTTGGCACAAGCTTCCCTTCCACCCCAAAACACTACAAGCCCTTCATGGGTGAAACACGGAGGAAGACGTGATTCCCAACCTAGAATTGCACCTCTCTGCACTTCCTATCAGCATAGCCCTTCTGCCTGCTCCTGATAGTACAGAGTCGTCTATGAATTTGCTCTATCACCTCCTGACTCTGACAAATCATCTTGGGACCAACCTCCCACTTGATCCCCCACCTTGACCCAACTCAAGGGTGACGTACACTTCCTCCTATAAAAAGCCTCGTAAGGTGCCATGCCAATGCTCGAGTGGTAGCTGTTATTGTACACAAACTCTACCAGGGAAAAGTGCTCCTCCCAAGAGCCTCTCCAGTCTAGCACAGAAGCGTGTAAAAGGTCCTCAAGTGTCTGTATGGTGCACTCCAACTGTCCGTAGGTCTTGGGTTGGTAAGTTGTACTGAACCTCAAATGAGTCCCCAGGGCCTGCTGAAACTCTGCCCAGAATTGGGAAGTGAAACGAGTATCCCTGTTGGATTGATCTCGCGAGGGACTCTGTAAAGGCGCACCACATCTCTAATGTATCACTTTGCTAGCTGTGCTGGCCCAAAGGTGACTCGAATCGGCAAAAACAGTGCCGTCTTCGTTAACCTGTCCACTATCACCCAAACTGCATCGTGTCCCCACTGTGTAACTAGTAGCCCCACTACCAGTCCATGGTAATACTCTCCCACTTCCACTCTGGCATAGAAAGTGGCTATAGCGGCTCTATAAGCCTTTAGTGCTCGGCCTTCACTTGCTGGTATACAAAGCACTGCTTAACAAACTCACCAACATCCTGCTTCATCCCTCTCCACCAGAAGTCGCGTCATAGTTCGTGGTACATCTTCGTGTTCCCAGGATGTATGGTGAACCAGGACCCGTGTGCTTCAATCAGAAGCTCTCTCAACAGCTCATCGTCTCTAGGAACGCACAAGTGTCCCCTCATGCATAGGATCTCATCGATAAAAGAGAAGTCTCTTGGGTCCCCTGCCAACACCCTGTCTCGTAGTGTCTGCAACTACGAATCGGCCATCTGCCAATAATGATACGATCTATCAGCTCTGGTTGTGCCTACCTCATCACTGTCACTACCCCGCAGTATCCCCATGGCTCCTAGGGTCGACAACTACCCACCTCCTCCATGAGTCTCCAACTCTATGCCTATAAGCTGGCCAAGTAAGCGAGCGCCTTCCAGCTCAAGGCATCAGCCACCACATTGGCCTTCCCTAGGTGGTAGGAGATGCTGTAGTCGTAGTCCTTCAAGGGCTCTAACCAACATCTCTGTCTCATGTTGAGCTCCTTCTAATCAAACAGGTACCTAAGGCTCTTATGATCATTGAAGATCTCAAAAGTCTCACCATACAGATAGTGCATCCATGTCTTCAGCTCGAAGACAACTGTTGCCAGCTCCAAGTCATGGGTGCGGTAGTTATGCCCATGGAGCTTTAGTTGCCACGAAGCGTAAGGGACAACGTGGCCCAGCTGCATAAGCACACCACCCAACCCCTGCAACGAGGCATCAGTGTAAACCATAAACCCACCACTGTTGTCTGGGATGGTAAGCATAGGAGCTGAAGTCAATCTCTCCAACTCCTGAAAGCATGATTCACACTCATCTGTCCAGGTGAAGGGCACGTCCTTCCAGTTCAGCTGGGTCATAGGACGCACGATCCGAGAGAACCCCCTAATAAATTACTGGTAATAGCCTGCCAGTCCCAAAAAGTTGCGTATCTCTGTCACTGTACGTAGCCTCTCCCACCTGAGTACGGCCTCAACCTTGGCTGGATCCACAGCCAATCCGTCTCTCGAGATCACATGGCCCAAGAAAGTAACTTGTCTCAACCAGAACTCGCACTTGTTGTACTTGGTATACAGCTGATAGCGAAAATACGCGGTTTGTTAAAATACGTCGTTGTAACGCGTAAATCCGCTTTCGCTCTTAAATTTATAATCCTAGATAGGGGAGTATCTAGGGTCTTCCAAGGAGGCCAAATGTTTGCAATAGTGATTCTCTTGCTAGGAATATAAATCTCAACTTTCTTTTTGGTATTTTTCAATATACCATTTTTTTTTTTGTTTTTGAACTAAGGCAACATGCGAAATTATGGCGGGAAAAGTGTTTACACTTCCAATTAAGTAAACTACTCTAAAGTGGCAAGTAGAGCCTCTCCCTAAGCTCACTCTAAGCAAGTGGAGGCCTAGAATAATTAGGGAGAGGAAGTGAAGAATGCTGAAAATAAGCAAATAGAAATGCAAACAAGATATGCGAAGAAGGCAACTAGATAATTGATAAAGTGTTTAGCAAAAATGCCTAGTAGAGGAATGCTTCTACTACTAGATAATTGAAATAAAGAAAGAAAACACAAATCCTCTAAATAGATGGTGAAGAAGAGGGCTTCTTGCTCCAAGGTTGGTGGCTCCCAAGCTTGAAAAGAATCCTTCAACTCCTTCCTTGCAGTACTCCGCCAAAGTGATGACCTCCAAGGCAAGCCCTAAGGGGGCGTGCCCTAAGTTTCTCTCCAAGGGTGGACGTCCACCCTAAGCTTTTCTCCTTTGCCTGGCCGTCCTCCTTGAAGTGGGAGAGTCCTCCTCCTTGGCGTGGCTCAAGTTGAAGAGAGTGGGGAGAAGAAGGCACCAAAAGGGCTGGTGATGTGCCCCTTTAATCTCCTTCTCTACTCCTTCTTCTTGGCCGTAGGTATAGGTGGTTTTGGTAGAAAATATACTAAGGGAGGATGCCCCAAAATGGTGGTAGGTGGTGGCTTTTTATAGAATAGGATGGGGGGTTAAGGTGCCCCTTGAAATGGAGGGCTAGGATGGAAGGATGAGGCTGGTTGGTGATCCTATGGCTAGGGTGAGTTGGCGCCAACCCAAGGGGTGTTAAAGGGGGTGGTTATGGTGGTGTTGGTGTCTTTTGGTGGTGGAGAGACACCACCATGTTGGCACCAACATGGGGTCCTCTAGAAGGGGGGTTAGGTGGATGGTGGAGATGGGTTCAAGGGAGATTGTGTGGTGGAGATGAGGGGGGATTTTGGAGGGAAAAGTGGCGCCACTAAGGGGTGGTTATGGGTAGTTTTTGGCGCCACTTTTAGGTGTCTTTTGGAGGTGGTGGGTAGGTTAGGTTGGTGCCAAGTAGGTTAGCTCATGTGGAGCTTAGGTGGAGCTAGTTGGGTAGAGTTGGTAGGTGGGTTTTTGGGGTAGTACAAGCCAAGGAAGTTGGAGCATAGCTAAGCTAAGCTAAGCTAAGCTAGCTTAGCTAATGGAGGAGTAGAGGAGAAGGTGTTGGAGCTAGGGTTTGGAGGAGGGAGCTGAGGAGAAGAAGTCTGTAGCTGGAGCTGGAGCTGGCTGCTGCTGAAGAGGCTGGCATAGGGCTACTCTAGCTGGCTTAGCTTGCTAGTTCTTTGCTAGTTGCTAAGCCAAGCTAAAGTGAGCTAGCTTCTACCAAAATGAGCTAAGGTGAGCTGGGTCTGGTGCTCCCGGGGAGAATCAAGCTGGTTGAGGCAGCTAAGGTAGCTTAGCTCAACTGAGTTGAGCTAAGCTGAGTCCATGTGAGCTGGACTTGAGCTTCCTGAGCTGGGATGAATTCTTCTTCAGCTGGTTGGAGCTGAGTGGAGCTGGATGTAGCTGGATCTGAGCTGGGGTGAACTCCTGTCAACTTAGCCGAGCTAACTAGAGCTCCCTGTGAACTAGTGGGAGCTGAGATGAGCTAGACTCAGCTAAGTTGAGCTGGATCTGAGCTGACTTGAGCTAGGGTGAGCTAAGGTGAACTCTCTTGAGCTGCCATCCAGTTGAGATTAGCTGAATGGAGCTGGGATGAGCTAACCCTAGTTAAAGTAAGCTAGGTTCCAGCTGCGGTGAGCTAGATCAAGCTGAGGTGAGCTGGATTAGGCTGAGTTCCAGCTAGTCTGGGCTTCTCCTTCACCATTTGCCTTCTTGAGTGCTAGGGTTTTAGGGATCTGTGCATCTGTACATCCCTAACACTCACAAAAACTCATTAAAATGACAATAAAAAATGCAATGCATGCCTATCCTAATTTATGCCTAAATGCAGCCCAAAAACCCGTTTGCAGAGTAAAATCCTAAGAGCTAGGTTAGTTTTAAAGCATAAAAATGATGATAAACTGGCGTTTATCACACCCCCATGCTTATCTTTTGCTAGTCTCTTAGCAAAACATTAATTTTTTTTTTTTTTTGGAAATTTTTTTTTGACTTTTGAGGAGAAAAAGAGATTTAAGGGACCTTGGTAGATTAAAACACAGGAGATACGGGATTTGTTGAAGATAAACATCAGGATTTATTTTTGGATCCAACCATTAGATAGAACGGGATCAATATATCCTCAGAAAATTCACAAATTAACCCCTTGTTAATTCAGATGACTTGATATGTTTGTTTTTAGGATTTTTCTGGCTCGTGAATCTGATTCGCAACTTGCAAATTCCTTTAAAACCTTGTGTCTGTGCTTGTGAAAAGCCAACCTTTATAAGGACGTGTTATTATTATTATTTTTTTTTTTTTTCCCCCATGCTTATTTTTAGCTTAGTCTTACAACAGATGTGTCGGTATCATCATTCCCGTTACCATTCCTCGAGGGGGCTCTGGCGCCAGTACTTCGGGATAGCACTGTCCATGACACCACCCAGGAGCTCACAACCCCAAAACACGATGCGGTGACAAGGGGCGCTCCAAACAAACTCAAGCTCTTGCTTCGATGCTATAGGTAGAGCACCGTCCAAAACACTTGAGCTGCTGAAATGCGCTTTAATGCTCCGTCTAAAGATATGAAATATAGATATAGAGCAGCGCCGAGGCGGTAACATGTTGACATCGTGTCCTCAAAGAAGGTTTTTTCCTTCTTCTCGACGGTGGGAACTCAAACCAATGATCTGCTTCAGACTTTTACTAAATCCAAACAAGGGAGTTTTTTCAAATTTTTAGTTATTTTTAAGTGTTGGCTTGTGTGTGAAAATTGACACAAGAAGTTTCTCAAGAACCGCAGGTTTTTGAATCAAAAACTAAGTCAAATACTTTCCATATTACAAAATAGG
The DNA here is from genome assembly GCA_037157565.1 of Thalassia testudinum. Taxonomy (NCBI): domain Eukaryota; kingdom Viridiplantae; phylum Streptophyta; class Magnoliopsida; order Alismatales; family Hydrocharitaceae; genus Thalassia; species Thalassia testudinum. The sequence goes on along the minus strand of JAZHRO010000018.1, from coordinate 50,116,666 downwards.
ATCAAGTCACCTGAACTATCATGAGTTCAGGTGGAATTTTAGAGAAGGATATCTGATCTAGTCTAAAATAGACCCTGGAATTCTAATGATCAGATCCATATCCTTATCCTTAGTTTGTTAAAGATTAAATCCCATTGTATCAGAAGTGAATTTTTCGACCCATTCCTCAAAAAGTTTTCAACATTTTTTTTTTTTTGGGTATGCAAGCAGGAAATAAATTAAAGAAAATGCATGTTTTTAGGTTTTAAACATCCTAAATCGATCGTAAAAATTTAAAAACACCCCCCCATGCTCAAGATATGCCATGTCCTCATGCATTAGGAGGGAAAAGGAATTACCTTAGTGAAGAATGGTCGGGTTTAGGATGAATAAAACCTGGAAAAAGAAGAAAAAGGAAAAGCAAGAAAAAAATGATGGGTTACCTCCCATCCAGTGCTATCTTTTACGCCATTCAGCCGGGCATGAAGGTATGCACAGAAGACGGAAAATCATGTAAATAATTGGACACTTGAATGTCCACAATAAAAGTGTCTTCCTCAAGATCCCTAAAAAGATGAGTGGTAAAGATAAAGGGATCAAAATAAAATAGAGAAATGGAAAAGTGACCCGAATCTGGCCATGGTTTAAGTGCTTGTAAATTGCCAGATTCTGGTGGGTCGAGTGATAGGTCCAATGGAAAGGGATGGGGAATGGAGTCAATGAGATGTAGGGTGTGTGAAGTTAGTGTGGATGTTTCAGGAAGATGAAAAGGGGGAAAGTCAAACCCTAGTTGATCTGGAAAGTCTTGGACCACATAACTATCCTTAGAATAAGAATCAAAAAAATCTAGATCAATAGTGGTCAAAGATGAATGAGATTGGATCAACATAGACATTTCAAATACTGCTTCCATTTTATTATCAGTGTCCTCAAAAATTTTGTGATTAATGGACCTCTTGGAAGCTTGAAATAAATCTAATGAGAAGGTCTGATTACTGCAACTTATATTCATTTTCTCAGAATGAGAATTGATATTAGCTGCTGCCATAATCAGAAAAGGTCTTCCAAGGATGGCATTAATGAGAGCCTTGGGTACCTCTATGTCAAGGACTAGAAAATTTACCGGAAATAGACAATTCCGGACCTTGATAATACTATCCTCAACAACTCCCCGCGGTTGAATGGTAGATCGATCTTCTAATTGAAATTGAACCTTGGTAGGTTTTAAATCACTGAATCGAAATTCCTCAAATAAGACAGGGGGGATGAGATTACTAGAGGTACCTAAGTCGAGAGGGGCACGAAAAATGGTGTCACTTATGACAATTGAGATAAGTGATGTGCCCTGGTCCTTTTTTGTGAAAGGCAGCTTGCTCTGAAAAACTGAGTTGGCTGTCTTTGAAAGGACCAACCTTTCTAGATTCTGATCATGCCCTTTTGCAGTAAATTCTTTAGAGGCATGGGGGGAATCTAGGAAGGGAATATTCCTCTCGACTTGCTCAAATAAATCCAAAGAATTGTGGTCAGAGGGCTCTGATTTTGGATTGTTGGATTGCAGTTTTTGAGAGTGGGAAATAGGGTTTGAATCAAGTGTTTTTGGGGTTTCTTTTTCTTCTTCCTTATTAAGGTTAGGGGGGTCAATCTGCATTGGTTGAGAATCAGTTTCATCATTTGATTGAGAAGGCCTTAAATCCATGGTGGTTTCCTCACTCCTCATAGTCTCTGCATATGCAGCTTGGTGTTCACTGAGAGGAGGTAGGGGGGCCTGATGTTGAAAGAAACTGGGTAGGTGCTGTGATATTGGGTTAATAGGAGGCCGAATCATGTGGTTCTGATGTTGGTAGACACCCGGGTGTTGGTTCCTGTGATTAATAAAGTTTGGTGTGGGTTGGGATGGTGAGTGTCCTGCAGGTCTTTGAGTCGGAATATCCCCAATTTGATCATTGAGATTGTTAATAAGATGGGTTGTTTCCTTTGTTTTTCTTTGTAACTCCTGCAAGGTTTTCATCATCTGGGTATTAATGTCTTCTTGAGATTGCCCAGATTGATAAGTCTGATTTGAACCATACCCTCCAAACGGGTTCTGTTGTTGGTGTGGAACCGAATTGGTCCAAGAGTGGGTCGGATAATCCCCCCCATTAGAGGAATTTTTCAATTTCTCCTGGATGGTAGGGACATTTTGGGTGGGGTGATGATTGGGATAAACATAATTCCCTGTTGAACCATAGAAAGCCTCAGAATAACAATTATACTCAGCATGGGATTTATGCAGATTTTCTCTCTTGCGGGTGTTAAAAGGGGTGAGATGTGGAATGTGTGGAGCTTGGGCAGGTGTGGCAGGATTCCCTTGGTTGGCCAGGTTTGTTAAATCCTTATGCAACTGTTGTTGCTTAACTTGTAGCTGAGCCATGATAGAGTAGAAATTAGGTGGAGGGGCCTGATTAAGAAGCTCCTGGGTGGAAGAATAGGGGAAAGAAAAATTAGCATGTGGGTTAGAGGACCAATTTTTATTTTCCATTTTAAAAGAAGAGGAAGAATGCAGAAAAGTCTTTTCTTGGGGAGGCAAAATCAAGTGGTCCCTCCAAGTGTGGAGTTTTGGACCGCCGCCCGTGCAAAATGGAAGAAACGGGAGGGGAGGAGAAGAGATGGAGATGAGAGAAAGTGTGCAATTCAAACAAACAAAAACTAGACCTAACTTAATTGTGACTCCCTAATAATAACCTAAGACTTGGTCTATATAGGAAATAAGTAGTCAATAGTGAATACCCGTTCTATCAACAAATCTAGCCAAGTTGCTTAAGGGGAGGTTTGGGCCCAAACGTTTCCCAGGGAAAACCCCAAGTGCTTGTACAAACCCGCGCCTGGTCGTTTGACACGGCCCCTCAGCCTGAACACCAGATACAGATGACAGAATTGGTACTAACTAAAGAAAACTTAAGACCTAAATAGCAAGCCTAAGTTGATAAAGCCTTAGGGGTCAAGTTGCTACAAATTTTAATTAGGTCTAGGATTCTATAGTGCACACGGAATGTGGAGGGCGTTTATTGGGTTGTTGCCCTGTTATTTGATTTTTTTGTGTGTGTGCAGGAATTGGAGAGTGGCTCCAATGAAAATCAAGTCGTCACACAATTTTTTTATATTTTTGTCTTTTAGGATGTGATTTAATTAAATGAATTTTAGGGTTTTTCTCTTTAAGTTTTCAAACAAGTTTGAAAGTTCACAATCAAAGGAAAGACAAGTTGTATGTGTGATTGTATATTTCCTTTTAATTGAGTCTCTAAAGAGAAAGAAGAAACCCTAAACCAATTATCCCTGAGACAGAAATTTAACTACCAATGAATTATTTTTAGCTTTCAGAATTAAGCAGTGGTCCAAACAAGTCAAAAAACACCACTACTTTGAAGAAAATCAAACAAGGATTCCAGAAAAGATTTTTGTAAGATTTTAGGAATTTGTTTGATAATAGTTTTGAATTTTTAATTGTACTGGTGTCAAAGTCCAGAAATAATACCCGTGGGTATTATAGACTTTTCAGTATTTCTACCGACCTCAGAAAATTTTTATGATTTTATATGATATGTAAAATTTTACAGGGATTCCAACAAGATAAATTTCACAAAAATTAGATGAGTATAAAAATTCTGAAAATTCGCAGACAGTAGCAAAACAGGAAGATTAGAGGGTGTGACCCCTCTGTAATCCACGAATTTTTAAAAATTAAATACAAATCCAATTGATCTGAAATTTGGAACAGATGTTCCAAACTTAATTGGAAATCACTCTATGAAATTTTATGATTTTAGGAGTCCTGTGGTGTTAGGAATCGATTTTTCAAGTCTGGACAGAAATCTAGACCCGAAAAACAGAACACCAATACTTGCAATGGAATGGTGCTAAAGAAGCATACAAGCAAACAATGATTTTAAAATGCACCACTCCACTTAATTTAAGTGTTTAGGGTCCTGAAAGCCAAGTTTAATATATTTTTGGTAGTTTTAATTAATTATGTGACTAGAAAGAGGAACCAACCTGAATTTTCGCGGGAAGAAAAGGATCTTTAAGCTCTCGCTTCCAGATTCCCGCTTTCCCGCTATAGTTCCTGCACACACAAAAGAAAGAAAGAGAAGGGGATGAGATCCACTTCAAGTAAGAGAAAATGAGTTAATGCAAAGCCGTGCCTCCCCGGCAACGGCGCCAAAAAGTGATAGCGAAAATACGCTGTTTGTTAAAATACGTCGTTGTAACGCGTAAATCCGCTTTCGCTCTTAAATTTATAATCCTAGATAGGGGAGTATCTAGGGTCGTCCAAGGAGGCCAAATGTTTGCAATAGTGATTCTCTTGCTAGGAATATAAATCTCAACTTTCTTTTTGGTATTTTTCAATATACCATTTTTTTTTTGTTTTTGAACTAAGGCAACATGCGAAATTATGGCGGGAAAAGTGTTTACACTTCCAATTAAGTAAACTAATCTAAAGTGGCAAGTAGAGCCTCTCCCTAAGCTCACTCTAAGCAAGTGGAGGCCTAGAATAATTAGGGAGAGGAAGTGAAGAATGCTGAAAATAAGCAAATAGAAATGCAAACAAGATATGCGAAGAAGGCAACTAGATAATTGATAAAGTGTTTAACAAAAATGCCTAGTAGAGGAATGCTTCTACTACTAGATAATTGAAATAAAGAAAGAAAACACAAATCCTCTAAATAGATGGTGAAGAAGAGGGCTTCTTGCTCTAAGGTTGGTGGCTCCCAAGCTTGAAAAGAATCCTTCAACTCCTTCCTTGCAGTACTCCGCCAAAGTGATGACCTCCAAGGCAAGCCCTAAGGGGGCGTGCCCTAAGTTTCTCTCCAAGGGTGGACGTCCACCCTAAGCTTTTCTCCTTTTCCTGGCCGTCCTCCTTGAAGTGGGAGAGTCCTCCTCCTTGGCGTGGCTCAAGTTGAAGAGAGTGGGGAGAAGAAGGCACCAAAAGGGCTGGTGATGTGCCCCTTTAATCTCCTTCTCTACTCCTTCTTCTTGGCCGTAGGTATAGGTGGTTTAGGTAGAAAATATACTAAGGGAGGATGTCCCAAAATGGTGGTAGGTGGTGGCTTTTTATAGAATAGGATGGGGGGTTAAGGTGCCCCTTGAAATGGAGGGCTAGGATGGAAGGATGAGGCTGGTTGGTGATCCTATGGCTAGGGTGAGTTGGCGCCAACCCAAGGGGTGTTAAAGGGGGTGGTTATGGTGGTGTTGGTGTCTTTTGGTGGTGGAGAGACACCACCATGTTGGCGCCAACATGGGGTCTTCTAGAAGGGGGGTTAGGTGGATGGTGGAGATGGGTTCAAGGGAGATTGTGTGGTGGAGATGAGGGGGGATTTTGGAGGGAAAAGTGGCGCCACTAAGGGGTGGTTATGGGTAGTTTTTGGCGCCACTTTTAGGTGTCTTTTGGAGGTGGTGGGTAGGTTAGGTTGGTGCCAAGTAGGTTAGCTCATGTAGAGCTTAGGTGGAGCTAGTTGGGTAGAGTTGGTAGGTGGGTTTTTGGGGTAGTACAAGCCAAGGAAGTTGGAGCATAGCTAAGCTAAGCTAAGCTAGCTTAGCTAATGGAGGAGTAGAGGAGAAGGTGTTGGAGCTAGGGTTTGGAGGAGGGAGCTGAGGAGAAGAAGTCTGTAGCTGGAGCTGGAGCTGGCTGCTGCTGAAGAGGCTAGCATGGGGCTACCATAGCTGGCTTAGCTTGCTAGTTCTTTGCTAGTTGCTAAGCCAAGCTAAAGTGAGCTAGCTTCTACCAAAATGAGCTAAGGTGAGCTGGGTCTGGTGCTCCCGGGGAGAATCAAGCTGGTTGAGGCAGCTAAGGTAGCTTAGCTCAACTGAGTTGGGCTAAGCTGAGTCCCTGTGAGCTGGACTTGAGCTTCCTGAGCTGGGATGAATTCTTCTTTAGCTGGTTGGAGCTGAGTGGAGCTGGATGTAGCTGGATCTGAGCTGGGGTGAACTCCTGTCAACTTAGCCGAGCTAACTAGAGCTCCCTGTGAACTAGTGGGAGCTGAGATGAGCTAGACTCAGCTAAGTTGAGCTGGATCTGAGCTGACTTGAGCTAGGGTGAGCTAAGGTGAACTCTCTTGAGCTGCCATCCAGCTGAGATTAGCTGAATGGAGCTGGGATGAGCTAACCCTAGTTCAAGTAAGCTAGGTTCCAGCTGCGGTGAGCTAGATCAAGCTGAGGTGAGCTGGATTAGGCTGAGTTCCAGCTAGTCTAGGCTTCTCCTTCACCATTTGCCTTCTTGAGTGCTAGGGTTTTAAGGATCTGTGCATCTGTACATCCCTAACACTCACAAAAACTCATTAAAATGACAATAAAAAATGCAATGCATGCCTATCCTAATTTATGCCTAAATGCAGCCCAAAAACCCGTTTGCAGAGTAAAATCCTAAGAGCTAGGTTAGTTTTAAAGCATAAAAATGATGATAAACTGGCGTTTATCAACAGCCTGCGTAGTCTTAAGGTATCCAGAATCATACGTAGATGTTGTCCATGCTGCGCCTGATCCTGAGAGTAGACTAGTACGTCGTCGATGAATACCACCACAAACTAATCCAGGTACGGTCTGAAGACGTGGTTCATCAGGTCCATGAAAGTAGCGGGGGCGTTGGTCAGCCCAAACGGCGTGACCAAGAACTCATAGTGTCCATACCAAGTACGGAAAGCTGTCTTGGAGACATCAGTCTCCCTGATCCTCAACTGATGATATCCTAACCTCAGGTCTATCTTGGAGAACACCGTGGCATCTCTCAACTAGTCGAAGAGGTCGTCGATACGAGGCAGCGGATACTTGTTCTTAATGGTGACCCGGTTCAGCTGTTTGTAGTCGACACAAAGCCGAAGGGTACCGTCCTTCTTCTTTATGAACAGAATAGGGGATCCCCACAAGGACGCACTGGGCCTCACAAAGCCCTTCTTCAACAAATCCTGTAACTGAGACTTGAGCTCTCGCAACTCAAGCGGGGCCATCCTGTATGATGCAGTAGAGATTGGGCTGGTCCCCGGTACCAATCAGATCACAAACTCGATCCCACGCTCAGTCGGTAGTCCTGGCAGTTCCTCTAGAAAGACATCTGGGTATTTGCAGACCACCAGGATACTCTGTAAGTCGGCCACGAGGCTAGGCTCTGCTACAACACAAGTTAGGAAGCCCTCACACCCTTGGCTCAGCAGCTTCACTGCTCAAAGCGCGAAGATGTACCTGAAACCTCTATCTACTGGCTAGCCGTGAAACTCAAAGGGAGGCAACTCCAGTATGGAGAAGACGATCTTCCTCCTAAAACAATCCACCAAGGCATGATAGGCAGATAGCTAGTTCATCCCTAAGATCACTCCAAAGTCCTCCATCAGGATCACGATCAGGTTAGCGAGAAGACTGTGTCCCCCTATAGTGACCTCGCAGTCTGTGAAGACCTCCTCTGTGACAAACAACTGTCCACCTGGGCCTCTAATTAGGAACGGGTCCTCTGACAGTATAGTGCTCGACCCCAAATTGATGGAAAAACTCGTGGAGACAAAAGAATGCGTAGCACCAGAATCGAAAAGTACGTAGACTAATCTGCCGGAAACTGTAACCATACCTTCCACCATGAAACCCGAAGCTCTGGCATCTCTGTGAGTCAGGGCGTTGACATGTCCCTCAGCCTTAGGTGCAGAAGAAGTAGCCACGCTCTAGGTCAGGCGAGCAGTAGTTAGTCGGTACCCTCCTCGTGACTGCTTTCCTCCTCCTTGTGCCTGGTAACCGCGGTCGCCAGATCGGCCTCCAATGCTCAGTGCTGGGAGCATCTTGTGTGTTCCGGCCTCAGATGGGCAGTCCTTCATCATGTGGCCCGACTGGACACACTGGTAGCAGAGAGGGGCATGACCTCCTCCCTTAGTCTGTCCCTGCTGGTAACTGGGTGGAAAGTGTCACCTCCCTCGGTGTCTTTGGGATTGATTGGGTTGGTAGGGCCTCTTCTGACCTCCCCTACCACTCCTTGCACTACGGTGACTCCTCTGTCCCACGAGAGACTCCCCCTCCTCACCCTCGGGAGAGACATGAGGGGGTGGTGGAGTCGGTGGTAGCTGAAATTCCTCTCGCACGATCTCTCGAATCAACTGGATGAGGTCCTGGGCCTGGACATCCTGAATGAGGGGTGGATTGACTGCTTCCTCAAGTCCGACATGTCCATCCCCTCGTCCACACCTACGACCTGCCCTACGAGCTCCTCGACGAGGCATCTCCTACAAGGAGATGGAAGAAAAGAACAGGGACTGTCAACGATACTAGTTTACAGAAAGGATTAAGACTCGGAAGCGAAGATCAAGACATTGCGTGTGATGGCTATCCTATCTACATGCACATGAGTGGTTATTTCCAGACCATTTGGTTCATTTCTCGGGATGACCTTCCTCTGATATCATCTTGTTATGACTCGATCCAGGCTCCCTACATAACTCGAGATCGGCTCGCCTCGACTAAATCCCAAGACCCAGTCATCCAATGAGAAATGACCAAATAGATAAAACATTCTACAGCCACACATGCAATGTAACTAAGCAGAAATAAATAATAGACAGCAATGGAAACAGAACAGAATATCTCAAAGATATTACATGCCACAAGCATAAAAGTACTATTACTGACATAGCTATCACAACTTGAACAGAGAGAAATATAACAGAAATATAGTAAAAAGAGTTACTACATGCTAAAGGTACTCACTACCAACAAAAACCTCTGCAATGAAAAAAGAGAAGGGCCTACGACTGGGCTCGACTAGGCCCAGCATCCTCTGCGGCCGGTGGTGTTGGCTGCTCAACTCCCTGACCTGAACATGGTTATATAAATTTGTGTTCAACTAACGCTGAGTAGAGTGGTGGTTAAATCATTTACATGCAATTAAACATAAAGGAAACAAGCACCTAACTAACTATCCAATTTCTAGTTATGTATTATTATTTGTTTCCGTTTAAACATCTATGTGTTTTTTATTCAATTTCTAGTAAGGGTCCTCAACATTTCTCAAATCCACTTGTTTCCTAAGGGAATGATCTTGATGCAGTTTTCCCGCGATGTAGGATGTACACGTTGTACTCTCCCAAACGAGAGAGAACCCCATGGTAGTCCTACACCCGGTCTACCACCCTGGGGTCATGGCCGCGACGTAGCGGTGACTACAGCACATGTGATAAACGCACAGGTAGCTACCCTACACTGGCACGCAATCAGCCGTTTCCGCTAACGGATACACCCAAACATACAACACAAAACAGAACAGGGGCCACACCCCTCAACAGTCTGCGTACCCTCGCCCGGCTATCCCGGTTTGCCTAATGGGCCTAACAGGAGTCGATGTAGAGAGGCCAGTCCTAACCCCAGGTTCCAACCCAAGGGTGGCTAGCACTCTCCCTACAAAAAAGTAACCGTAGCTCTCCTCAGAATCACGTACATGAGGATCAGCCTATTCTCTCTATACAAGGGGTGATTAACTCTCCTCGATACGTGTGTACACAAGGGCCAGCATATTGTCTGAAGAAGGGTATTTAGCTCTCCTCGTGAATACACCATGGCCAGCGTATCTTCTGCAAAAGGGTAATTATCTCTCCTCGGTACATGAATACATGAGGGCTAGCTCACGCCCAAGTTAAAGCTCAACTAACCGTCATGCTTCATAGTAAGTGAAAGATTCTATAACCATCAGAGTTTCCATGTCGCAACATTTTGATTTCCTTTTCTAGTTGCCCATGGGGTTCATGCATCAGCATTCATCTTATTTCATGATACGATATATATCTCCATTCACATTCTGGTTCTTAAATGTATAACAGGCAGCTCGTGATTCAACAAATTAAGCAATCACCACATCAATTAACCATTCAGTTGCTAGCAGTAAAGACTTTAACATGCATTTCAGAGTATAACATCATGGTTCAAGTAATGTACATTCATCTTCCTCAGCCCTAGGGTTCATTTCATATCCTAGGGTTCAATTAGATAATTCTAATATAGCATGCACTTTAATCATTTAAATCATAATATTAGAGGACCACTCTACCGGGATATATAGGTGGAATGGGGGCTCGAACGGTAGATCCCGTCGTCTCCGCTGGTCCCGTATACACTACGGACTAAAGACCTATACCATTGACCAATCATGTCAAATGAATCCAAAATAGCATATGTGCGACACTAATATGTAGAGAATTCCGAACGGAAACCATCGATATTTCATTTGCGTAAAATCGACTCCATTTGGGCCTTAAACCAACCAAAAGCACGCATTTTGACCAAAATCAGACGTCTAGGGCAAGTCCCAGATGTCTTAAACGATCGTAAAAGCTCACTTTGCTTTCCTACATCTCTTTCAGATGTCTAAACCCTATCGTAGCTGTCTGAGGGAGCTTCCAGATGTTTGACACTGCTCTATGTCATCTAGAAGAGAAGTTAGACGTCTGACATGGTCTCCAGATGTCTTAAAGTGCCTCAAAGGGCGTGCCACGTGCCTTTCCAACACCTCGTACATATGCATGCGCAGGTTAAAAATGCGACACATAACAATTAACGTACATGCATGCAGGCTCATGCAGGGTACATACCTCGGCACTCTATGTGATATCGGACGTCTAGAGCTTTCTCTGAACACCTGATGACCCCTCCAGATGTCATACAATGGTTGCAGACATCTGATATTGCGGAAATGTCCGCACACAGAGCTTCCTCGTGAATCTCTTCTTCTCGCGAAATCCTCCTCTCCGCCCGTGAAGCTGTAGCAACTCCTCTTCCTGCTGCTCTCCCTCTTACACACTCTCTCTTCCTCTCCTCTGCGCCCTTCCTCTGGCTCCCCTCTCCTTCTTTCCCACGCACGGCTGCGAGGGGAAAACAGGAAGGTGATGAACGACGGGGGTGAGGTGAATGGAGGTGTCCTCCATGCTCCTTCAACTACTGCACTCGTCGTCCCTTCTCCCAAGCTCCTCCTCGTACCTCCTGCTCCCCTCGCCCACACACACACACACTCTCTCTCTCTCTCTTGCCCACGCTCTCTCTTTCTCCCTCTCCTCTGTGCTCCACCCTTCTCCTTCTCCCGTACTCGCAGCTGCAAAGGGACGGGGGAGGAGATAGTCGCTGGCGGCAAGGTGGTGGAGTGAAGGTGGAGGTGGTGGTGGTGTGGAGATGGGGGTTATAAAGCGAAGGGTTTAGGGTTTGTGTGCGTGAGTTATGGTGGGAGTGAGAGGGAAAATTGCGGGGTTGCCCTTGCAAGGCTCCCTTCTTCCTCGTAGGTTCCATAACTAAGACCCAGGGGGTTTACAATTGCACTCACACCCTTACCCTTTCAGGAAATTCTTGAATGACCCTTAGGAAGGGTCATTTCAAAAAAGTCCTTAATAAATCAACGGTAAAAGCCCACATGTTCGAGAAATGATCTTACTTGCTTAACCGTTGAAGGTGGCGGGAGTTTGATTATAGCGTCCACCTTGGCTTTGTCCACTTCGATTCCTTTTTCAAACATGACATGGCCAAGGACTATGCCATCCTTCACCATGAAGTGACTCTTTTCCCAAGATAGAACAAGATTCACCTCAATGCATTTTTGTAAAGTCTTTTCAAGATTGATTAGACATGATTCAAAAGAGTCCACGGTCATAGAAAAATCATCCATAAAAATTTCCATGAAATCACCCACCATATCAGAGAAGATTGCAAGCGTTCACCTTTGAAAGGTCGCTGGTGCATTGCATAATCCAAAGGCATTTTACAGAAGGCAAATGTTCCGTAGGGACATGTGAAGGTGGTTTTCTCTTAATCCTCAAGGTCGATAGCTACTTGATTGTAGCTGGAATAGCCATCCAAGAAATAGAAGAATTATTGGCCGGCTAGTCTTTCCAGGATTTGATCAATGAAGGGAAGTGGAAAGTGGTCCTTCTTTGTTGCACTATTCAGCTTTTTGTAGGGTTGGAATCAATTCCCTATTATCATTAGTAATCACAGTTAGCCCGGCTTTCTTTGGAACCACTTGTACAGAACTGATCCACGGAGATTGGGTAGATTATTCCCGCGTCTAACCACTTGATTATTTCCTTTTTCACTACCTCCTACATGTTAGGATTCAATCATCTCTGCATTTCCTAGGAGGGTCTCGATCCGTCCTTAGTATAGATTCTGTGGGTGCAGCAAGTGGGATTGATTCCCTTTAGATCATCCAATGTCCAACCAATTGCTCTACTGTTTCTTCCCAAAACTTGAATCAATTGATTGTCCTGAGTTTGGGTTAGATGAGAGCTAATGATTAATGGGTAAGTCTGATCAGATCCCAAGAAAACATACTTTAGATGATCTGGAAGAGGTTTAAGTTCAGGTTTGAGCCCTTGGGATAAAGGGTCCGATGGTGGATCACAGTTACCCTCAAGAGGTCTTAGAATCAAGTCAGTGATTGGTGAGCTGACCTCTTGATTGGTTTGGGTGTCAAGGCCTGTAGGATCAGATTGGGTTATTTCTAATTCCATGCAATATTCAACGGTATGGTCCTCATAATCTTCTATCATTCCACAATCCTCAAATTGTTTGATGGCCTTAAAGAAGTTAATCTTTGTTTTCTTATCCCCGAATTTGATTTCCATACTGCCAGATTCACAATCAATATTCGCCTTGGCAGTAGCTAAAAATGGTCTTCCTAGAATTATTGGGATACTCTTCAAGTTCTCTGGTACCTTCATGTCCAGGACCAGGAAATCCATAGGAAAATAAAAATCATGGACCTTGACAATTACATCCTCAACAATCCCCCGTGGTGTGGTCACAGATCAATCAGCAAGTTGTAATGTGACCTCAGTAGGTTTTAGCTCTCCAAAGCTAAATTTTTCGTATAACATAGTGGGAATCAAATTTATGGAGGCACCTAAATCTAACCAAGCCCTATCAAAAGTAGTATCTCCAATAACACATAAGATCAGAGGGGCTCCTGGATCTTTCTGTTTTCAGGGTAGGTTTCTAAGGATAGCTGCACTAGCTTGTTCGGACAACACTACCCTTTTAGCTTATTTGGCCTAGTGTTTAGGTGTGCACATTTCCTTTAAAAATTTTGCACATACTCGGATATTCTTAATAGCCTCAAGGAGTGGTATGTTCACTTGGACTTGCTTAAAAATATCAAGCCACTCCTCAGATGGATTGGTTTTCTTTTTCCTAGGTTTGTTCAAGACATCAGGAATGGGAGCTTGAGAGAAAGCATGAGTGTTTGGGTCTTGATCCTTGTCATCTTGATCTCCAAGGTCAGATTCGGGCTCCTCAAGATCTTGTTTAGGTTTAGATTTAGAGGCGTAAGGATCTTGGATCTTTCTCCCACTTCTCATGGTTACCGCACCAGCAAAGGCGTTAAGGTTAGAAGGTTGAGGTGGGTTCTGCAAAATAGGTGGAGCTTGATTAGGGTTAGCAAAACCAGGTGGGTGCTGGAGAGCAGGTTGAACTATGTGTGCCTGTTGCTGCCGTGTGTTATGCTGGCTAACCTATTGAGGTTTCTTGGGTTTGGGACGAGTTGGGATGGCAGCATCCCGTGTTGTCTAGTATTAACTAGTTGGTTCAGTCGTCCTGTCAATTCTGTCCTCAATTGATTCATTTCTTCCTTATGTCTCAGATTCATTTCTCTCATTTCTTTGAGGCTCAGATCAGAGGGTTGGTTTTCCTAAGTAGGTTGTGGATGATATGTGTGTGGTTGTGTGTACCTATTAGGTTGCCCATATGTGTTTGGCTTAGTCAAGTTAGGACCCTAGGTAGGTTTCTGACTTGACCAAGCAAAGTTAGGATGGTTGCGCCATCCAAGGTTGTAAGTGTTTAAATAAGGTCATTTCTAGTGTAACCCTGGAGTGCATTCACATCCTTAGGATAACTAGGCATCAGGATGTCTAGTTCAAAATTCAATGGCATTAAGGTCCCTCCTTGGTACCCAGAAAGAGATGGGTCCAAGTACAGTTGGCTCATAGGTGGAGCCATGGTTAGGTCATTGATGTTGTGCACTAATTCTTAACCTAGGGGTTTAGGGAGCTGGTTGCGAGTTAACATAGGCACTCCTTTGGTAGGCATAGAATTTACTCTAGATTGTGTACCTAAGAAACTCCCGCCCTTCAGAAGATTATCTAGTTTCTTATCCAAATTTTCCACATTCTTTTCCACAAGTTCCACCTTGTCTAATCATTATGCAATTAATTCTAAATCAAACGAGTGTGAATTATCATTAACTTCATAAACTCCGCTTCTTGGTTAATTATCTCTGTTAAAGGCAGACATTGAGGCATTGATGAGGGAATTTTTGCTCATATTCTCAAATAATTGAAAGGCTCACTTAGCTTCTCTACTTAGGAAATTGCCCCCACATGTCGTATCAACAAAATTCTTCAAATTATCACTCAACCCATAATAGAAAATATGGATCAAGTGCCACTTTGGAATCCCATGATGAGGGCATTTCCTAGTTAAATCGTTAAACCTCTCCCAAGCCTCATGTAGTTATTCCCCAGGGTTCTACTTAAAGGTTGTAATGGCACATCTAAGGGCGTTGGTTTTTCCTACAGGAAAGAATTTCTTTAGGAATGTGCTTCTCAGATCTTCCCAGGTTAGGATTGGTCTACCAATAGTCCTCAACCAATGAGCAACTCTATCTTTTAAGGAGAATGGAAACATTTTCATCATCAAGGTACCCTCATTCATGTTCCTAGGGCCAAAGGCCCTTCCTATGTGTAGAAATTCTTCAAAGTGGTGGAAGTGGTCATCAGAATCGCAGCCATAGAAGTGGGGAATCAGATTGATAATCTGAGGTTTGAGTTCAAAATCTTCCCCATCCTGAGGTACTCTGACAAGGGTTTCAGGTTGGGCATTAAGAGGGTTGTAAAAGTCACGGAGAGGCTGGTCAGCTCTCCCAGTTTGAAGTCAGGTGATGGCCTGCACGATGACCTGCATCTACATGTCATGGTGCTGTCCTTGCTTAGTGATCTGCCTCTATAAGAGGGTCATTGGATCCAAATTTTGTTCTTCCTCTTCGAGCTCATCTTCCTCGTGGTAACTAGCCATTACAGAGGTTCAAATTTAGATTCTGGATAAATAGGTCTTCTCCTAGGATTTCTTTCTACTGGTGGTAGCAAATCATGATTTTGAGATCTTCTACCTTGCATGCACCATAAGAATGTCTGTAGATGAGAGGGAGAAGACACATGAGAGAATCCCCGCCCTCGCAATACAAGTAATCAAACTAGACGTTAGAGTGTAAACCCTAGATAGACCTAATCCTGGCTCCCCAAAACACAACTGGTTTAGATCAACCCTTGAATTACTTGGCTGGCCAGAAGGGCAGGACCCCTTAGGACACCTCACACGGTGGGACACCACTAAGGGTTAACACGGTTACCACGCCGACCTTTCTTGTCACCAATGGGTCCAAGTAGACAAGGTCTTGACCTTAGCCCAATCTAATTTCAAGTCCCCAAGACTATTAGTCCTGCCTAGGACATGTCTACTCAGTTTTAATCTTGGGTTTGATGTGCTTTTGGAATATGATGGGCGGTAGGGGGTGTATTCCCTTAAAATTGATTTCAGATGTATGAAGTGCTTAAGCAAAAGGGTTCACAAGCAATTTTTTATAATGAAGTGAATTTTACAATTCAAATGCTTGTATTAATGCATTTTATGGTTTACTTGAGTTAAAATCTTCAATCAAGGTTCTAATGAGGCACACAAGAGTTTTGCAAATCCTAATTGTTTGATATATTTCCTTTAAGTATGGAAATCCAAATGTACTCTACCCTTAATGTGAAACCCTAATCGCAGATAGTGCTAAGATGATTCTTTTAAGTTCAATTCAGGGAAGTGGTGCGACCCAAGCAATGCAATCAATTGGTCCTATTGCACCACTAACTAGTCACAAACAAAATAATTTTTCAAGAATTTTAATTCACATTTTCTTTTTTTTTCAAATCTAAAGTATACTAGGTTTTTGTAGTATGTTTTGACCCCTAGTTAGTGATTGAATAATCCATGTAATCAAACATGTAAGAAATATTTTTTTCAGATTTTTCTTAAATCTTGATTTCAACAGAAATTCACTGCCACAAATTTCAAGTCAATCGGAGTTGTATAAAAATTTCTATAATATTTTTGAACTCTGAAAAATTAGGAATAATAATTATTTCGATAACTGATCAGTGTGTGAATTTTCAAAATTTTTTATAACTCATATTTGTGTAAAATTTGGATATGTTGTTCCTGACTTTGAAACCCACGTCCAATAAAAAGTTGAGAATTTTTGGACATGTAGATCTTTGGGAATTTAATTTTTAAGATAAGACTTTATTTCAGCCCGAAAATCAAGAGATTTTTTTTAAAAATAATCAAGCAAATTCTAACTAATCCTAAGGTTCAAGCAAATCCTAATTTTTTTCTAAATCTAATTAATCTAACCTACGAGTACTTACACGAGATTAGAACCTGGAATTCTTTCATTGTTGCATTTTGTTCGGATTTCCTCGCTTCCTGCACACAATGAAAAAATAGCAAGTTAAAGATCCCGAATAAGCATCGAAAAGCTTCAAAAATTTCTATTGTCTCCTTGGCAATGGCACCAGCTTGTTTGTCGATGCGAGACGCATTTGGAGAGGTAGAAATTATCGTCGTAGTGTGAATCGTGACAAAACAAATAAATTTATAAGGACCGGTGAGTACCGGGTCGTTCGTAGGGAGACAATCATGATTTTTGTACGAAGGCTTTTCAGAAAACTCGCTTTTAACAGATATATATGTATATATTAGATATGCAGAAGATCAAAATTTTATTACATTCAGAAATAGTTTTTCAAAATAGAGATTGCTATGCTAGACAATAATTAGAGAGAGAGAGAGATAAGATGACGCTGCTTATGGGATTCTTGTGTGAAGCATGGCAGCGCTTCAGATCCAAAGCGCCGGGATGAAGGTAGAAGCAAAGTTGCAGAGGAAGAGAGGTCTGGAAGAGAGACGGTGGAAGTTGCATTTGAGATGGAAGAGATGTCTATTAATTGGGGGCCTTAAGCCTTTTTTTATAATTTTGATGAGGAGCAAGATGGGCATTTGAGCCCCCAAAACTGTGTAACAACCTTCTAGTGATCAGATTCGTCGATCGAGAGATCAACGAATCAGATTGCACCTCAATAGGCCTTCATCTGCACCTTCTATGCTCGGATTGCCTCTGGTTGCACCACATGGCACGTTTTGGAGCCTTGGATCAGGATCGTATGGCTTAGCACTCGCCGCACACCCGCTTCAACGCCTGCCTACTTGTTTCTCTCTCCTCACGCACGCTGCTCATTCAAAACACCCATGCTTTGATTTCAATCGTCCGATCTCACAATCGGATGGCTTAAATCAAGCATGCGACCACCTTTATTGAAAAGCGCGTGAGATCGCATGTTATGTGCGTGTTGGATCGCACGTGTAGCCGTAGAGAGCTCTGATTGCGCCACGCATTTGCTTATCTGCCCTTCGATCGCCATCCGACGGTCAATAGCACTCGCGCCCTATCAGCTTTCCCAATTTCGTGCTGAGAGCGAGTCAATCCTGCATCAACTGCTTGCAGGCGAAGGCGCTAACCATTGCACTGTGTCGCCTTTTATGTCACGGGTAGGAATTAGGCAACTTCGCTCTCGATCGTTGAATGGAGATCCAACGGCTGAGATGCGTTCTTCTTTGATGAGGGCGCGGGGAGATCATGCGACGTGGATGCTTCTTGGCCATTGGATGTTGATCCAATGGCCCTCATTTCTTCCTTCAAAGGTTGGGGGTGCGGCAAGGGTGGTTGCAATGGCACCATGTGGCGCCATCGTGGTCGTCCATCTGCTCTTCTTTGTAAATGGTGATGTAGGCCTCCGATCGAGTTGATTTTTGCATCGTTGGACCGCAATTGTTGCTGTTAATCTGGATCCATCCGTGTTGTCAGGTCTTTCATCTGAGGCTTTGATCTTTGTCATCTGGCTTTGTGGCCTCTGTTCTTTTATGGACTTGCTCAGGATGATATGGTTGTCTGATCAAGATGCTTTCGGAAGTGTTGGACTCCCGTCGTCGTCCTTATCAGATCTGTATGGTTTGATCTATCATCCGCAGCCTTGAATCAATTGCATTTTTTTTCATCTCTCTTTTAGCTCATAAAATGATAATATTATCTCTGCAGCTGACAAACTAACTATTATACGAATTACGATGCTTATGAATGCATTATTCCTAAGTTATGCTAGAATCTAACTTAATTCAGGTGATTTAGGTTACATGATTTTTGTGTAATTAGTGGTAACCAAGTTGGAGCTTCTCTCACTATCCAATAGTTTAACTAGGTAGATGATATCCACCCAAAGAGGGGAGACTAGTGCTTAGGCAGCGCTAGCTACTTTGCAGAAATCAGTTGAACCAAATGATCAAGATATGATGAAGATCCACTAGTCCCTTAAAGATCATCTCAAGAGGATGGACGAGTTGGAGAAAAGATTTAGGGTGGTCTCTCTAAGTGCTGTCATGGCTAAGGAGCAATGGTAGTTATTTAAAGTTGTCAAGGCTCCTATTGTTGAAGACTACGATGAGGTGCTTAAAGATGAGCAAAGTTGCCTGGCATGGGTCGTCGAAGAAATGGCTAAGTTGCACTTCACTCATAAAGATCGACAAAAGTGGAAGTAAAAAGTCTGACATGCGAGTTGGAGGGAGCCACTAGAATCGTAGAGTAGGAATCAAAGAAAGTTCATGATCTAAGGCAACATAGGTGGTGGGATATGAAGCTCAACCTCGTGATGAAGTGCTTTGCTGAGGATCCATCAATGGAGAATAGCTGAAATGCCTTGATGAATGAAATCGGCAAATATACGTCGGCAATAGCCCAGTTGGTCCTCGGTGGTGGACATATCTCTGTAGAGGAGTTTCTCACTTGGTCATTTAGAGGCTCAACATTAAGCAAGAATGACAAGTGAAAGTGGGGTTGATATAGGAGAGGGTGCCTATCTCAGCTACCCTAGAAGATCATTATCTAAGTCCTTCTGAAGACAGTGAGGAGGCTGAAAAGAAAGACCCGATACAAGGAGCAAGGGAAAAAGATAACATAGCAAGAGTAGATTAGGTAGAGGAAGCCCCGACTGAAGAATTGTTGGGAGAAGAAGAGTTGGTAGAGCAAGCCTTTGTAGAAGGTTTGCTAGGAGAAGGGGTGATGGAACAACTGACTGGTGAGGATGCTATTCCCTTGACCCCCATTACTGAGTTACCAGCGGACCCCAATGCTCTTGTTTCAATTGTAATTGATTCAAAGTGATTCAACCATTTTTTGTTAAGTGTTTATGTTGATGTTCTGGTATGTGAATGTATGTAGGTGGGTCTCCCACCTACCATCCTTTTTCTTTTATAAAGAGAAAGGACAACTACGTCAGTAGTTTTCCATAATTTTATTAATCAAAAAATCAATAGAGCCACTACAGAAGAGAAGGCCAAGCATCAGCCCAAGATTTTACATCTACATAAATGTTTTCAATCCACGACCTCCCATTATTAAAGACCACATCGTTCCTTGTCCTCCAAATCACCCACATGGCGGCCTCAATCCTCTCCCTCAGTCAAAATCGACTAACTGAATTCAGAGGTCATCCCAAGAAGGCATTGCCGTAGGAAGGGACTGTCTCCATACTTCATTGGACACCAAACATGTGACAAACAAGTGTTTTACGTCGTCGCTGCCAAAACCACGAAAAGGACACGTGGTATGGGGTGTTCCCATGATGTGAGCTCTTAGTGCCCCAATCACCAGACCATCTCCTCTGGCCATCCAAAGAAACACCTACACCTTTAGAGGAACTTTCATCTTCCAGATCATTGCACACTAACGCTGGTGTGCATCTTGGTCATTGACCTCAATCATGTGGTCACACGCCTTGGCAGGGGAGTAAAGACCATTTTTCCACATGAAGTTGTCCACCCCTTCACACGGTTTGAATGCCTCCAGCATTTCCCTCAACCTTCCTGCCTCCTCCCTAGATCTAAGGGCATAGCGCTCACTCTGCGGTGCCATCTTCCAACACTGGTTATCTGGATCCCACCAATCTACCACATTGGTCTCCTTCCGAGCTGCTTTGTGAAAAGATCAGGGAAAAAACTCCTTGAGGCATCCCTCACCACTCCAATCATCTTGCCAAAAGCGAAAAGATGTACCATCCCCCAGCCTAGGCGTGAATAGATGTTGCTGGTTACTGACCATTGTTGCAACCGAAGACCAGAATGGGGAAGGTTTAAGAGTTCTTAACACATCCTCTAGAGGTTCTCCTGCATACAAATCTGTGTCCAGTTCCTGCCACATCACACCTTCTCCTTTGAGAATCTTCACCCCCTACTTCAACAGTAGGGAATCACCAAATTCCCTAAGTGCTTGCACTCTTAGACCACCCTTCTTTTTCGATCTACAGAGACTGGACCACTTCACGGCCTGCATGAATCTTCCATTGTGCCAGGCACCCTTCCAGAGGAACTGCTTCCGCATTAGTTCCATCTTCTTAATTACCATCCCAGGTGGCCTAAAAATAGAAACTAGAAACATCGGCATGGCAGACAACACAAAGTTGAGGAGAACAAGTCTTCCCCCCTTAGAGAGTAGCTTCCCACACCAGCCCACCAGTCACGTTGACATCTTCTCCAGAAGATGTTTCCATTCGCTCGCCAACATTTTTCTTTGACCTCAACGGTAGACCTAGGTAACAGATCGGCAGGTGCACCACAGGTGTCTCTAGAGTGCCAGAGATGGCTTCTTGGTTGGCAGTCTCTTCCCCAAAAACTATCAGTGATGACTTTGCTCCATTTATCTTTAGCCTTATGATCTCTCCAAAGATCTCCACCAGGTGCTTCAGATATCTGGCCTCCCTGTGCCCCCCTTCAATGAAAAAGACCGTGTTGTTTGCATATTGCAGGACAGGCATCAAAGTGCGATTATTCATTAGTGAATAATCATGTAGTAAACCTCCATCTTACGCTTTGAAAGCAAAGTGTGCCAGTGTATCCATTGCCAGAATAAAAACTAGTGGAGCTAGTGGACACCCCTACTTCACTCCCTTGTGCAGCTGGATCCATCTACTTGATGGTTTGATATTTACCAATGGTGAGAAAGAAGATGTAGTAATGCATTACTTAAGCCACTGAATCTACCTCTCCGGGAACCCCCTCCTTCTAAAGATTTCCCACAAGTACGACCAGGAGACCGAGTTGTAGGCTTTAGAGAAATCCACCTACCATCTTTTGAAATCAAAGACTCATGAACAAATGAGCAATATTATGAAGACTTTGAGCATAATACATATTGTTACTGTAAACTGTGTATTTTGCTATGTATGGTATGCTTGTTCATTTGTAGCATGCCACATCCTGGGAATCAGGTGGCCCTTCATAATTTGTAGCTTGTAATAGCCATGGTCTCCACAGTTAGAATTTTTGTAGGGCCTTTCCCATATAGGTGCTAGTTTGTCACCCGGTTCTGTTAGGTGAGACCTCAAGTCGTCGCAAGACCAAGTCTCCCTTAGGGAACTTTCATTACTTAATATGCTTATTGTAGCTGGTAACCACATTTTCTTTGTATTTAAAGGTTGAGGCTAGAGCCCCTTCCCTTGTCTTGTCGACTAGATCTAGTGCTAGTCGGAGTTGGTCTTCATTGCTAGAGGGATTGTAAAGTTGTGTTTGATAATTGGGGAGGAGCATTGTAAAAGGGATTTTTGCTTGTTCCATAGACTAGGCTGAAAGGGGTATGGCCAGTAGAAGTCTTATGGTCGGTCTTATATCCTCATAGAACATTCGACAACTTATCAGCCCACAACCCTTTGGTGGAATCCAACCTGTGTTCAAGGCGGCTAGGATAGTGTGGTTAGTTACTTCTACCTACCCATTTGCTTGTGGGTGGGCTATAGACGTGAAGTGTAGCCTGATATCCCAACTTGCATAGAAGTCTTCAAACTTCTTGGATACAAATTGGGTGCCATTGTTACTATAGCTTGCGATACGCTATATTGGCAAAGTATGCTTTTATGCACAAAGCTGATAACCCTTTCTGTGTTTGGGCTAGCCATAGCTTCAACCTCAACTCATTTGGAGAAATAATCCATGGCCACAAGGACAAATTCTTTTGGGTCGGAGCATGTGGGAATGGCCCTACAAAATCCATTTCCCATTTTTTGAAGGGAATGGGTGAGAAAATTAGGACCATCTCCTCTAGCAAAAGGTGAGGAATGCTAGCGAAGCACTATCACTTATCACACTTTTTTACAAAATGCTTTAATTGTTGTCTCATTTGGGGTCAAAAGTAACTGTATTGGAGTAAGCAAGCTACTAGAGCTTTGTAGCCCTTATGATTGTTACATATTCTTCCATGTGCTTCCTCTAGAGCTACCTCCGTAAGGAAGTTTAATAAGGGGGTTGAGTAGCCCCGCTTATAAAGTTGCCCATTTGAGAGGATATAACGGGAAGCCTTCAGTTGGAATGACTTTGGTTGTGCCTCCCCAATTGGTACATTACTTATGCTCAAATAACTCATTATGGGAGACATACACGAATTTGACAGTAAAAGTGTCAGGGCATAGGATGAAGAAACTATGGGTTCCGACAAGCTTTTAAGGCAAATGTCATCGCCTTCGCTCGAAGGGATGGTGAATGCCAACCTTGCCAATGGGTTGTCAAACCTCGGAATCTGGCTGATTGTGGTGGCCTTGAACCCAACTAGCTTTTCTCTGGCTTTGTCAACATAAAGGGGCATATTGACATCTGTGACCTGAAAATATCCATTAATCTAGCTAGCCACCAATTGTGAATCAATGAAAATCTCAACCACGTGTTGATAGGGGAAATTTTTCACTTTGCAAATAACTAATAATAATGATAATACCAATAATAATGATGTGTCGTCGTAGTATAACTCGTGATGGAAAATTTTCATATTAACAAATCAATTAATAATAGACTTGATAGATACAAACTAACGAAATCAAATCAATCTCCAATTAAGGAATAATCAAATGCTTACATCAAAAATTCAATCAATTCAAATATATATATTAAGTCAAAATGAACCATAACAATATAAGGTTGTCTCCACTAGGAGGTAATAATAAGTAAATAGGTTGAATAGCCAAATATAAATATACTAGTTAGTGTTCCAAGTAAAAATATAAAACTCTAGTAATCAAGCAAACATAGTAGATAAATTAGAAAAGTAGTTGCGATGAGCATGCGGCTGCAGATGCGGTGTGATGACGAGAATGTCGAGGAGTTGTGGTCGCGAAGAGATGAACCACATGCTGTCACCATGTCGATTGGAGGAAGTAGAGGTGCATAGTCAACGACGAAGACGTGGCGCCGTAGTGGAGCCAGTGCTATCACAACTGACCGTGGTGATGGATGGTCACGGGAGTGGGCAGAGTCGCAGTAAAGGGACATGGTGTGGAGCGTGCATGCTGTCACCATGCACGCTAACGGAAGCGACGAGGGTGAGGTGCGGTGGTAGTCACGGTCGTCATGGTGAGGAGCTCGCAGTAGTGGTGTTGCGGTCAGCGGTAGGAGGGCGACGTTGAGGCCGGGCGGAGGTCGCAGTCGAGGAGAGAAGTTTTGTCGTGGTGGTCGCGGTTGGGAGCAGAGTTGCAGTGGTGGCACGGGAGGAGCTCAAAGTGGTGGACGCGGTGGTCGTGGTCGTGGCAGTGGCTGCTATGAAGGTCGCAGCCGGTGGCGAGAACGGAGGCACGATGGCCGCTATGTAGCTCCGATCAGAGGGAGAGGAGGAGAGATACTGTCTCCTGCCTGGAGCAGCCCTTGTGGTCAGCACGCTGGGCGGTCGCTGGAGAGGAGGCCGGGGGCGCGGTGCTGTCCCGTAGTGAGAGAGGAGATGAGGTCGGGCAGTCGCGGTGGCTGGAGCCGAGGGAGTGTTGCTGTCGGGGGCGAGCGCGGTGAAGGGGAAGGTGGCACACGGTGCTGCTGTGGTCGCGGTGGCGTGGGGCTCAAGGTTCAAGATGAGAACGAAAGTGGGTCGGCCCCCGGTCTCGTGCTGCAGGCAGGGGAATGTGGGTCGAGGTTCTGTTCCGTGGAGGGGGAAGGCACGGTGCTCTGTTCGTAGAAGCGGGAGAGAGGATGGAGGTCGCGGTGGGTGGCTCTGTCCATCGGTGAGGGATGAGGCAGAGGAGGAGAGTTTGGGCCGGGCTGTGGGAACGAAGGTGGTGCGGAGGGCAGGGATCGTAAGAGGGAGAGGAAGGTGGCGGGGTCAGTTCAGCGTAGGGTCGAGCGGAAGATCGTGAAAGCGGGGGGCTCGGTGGATGTCTTCTCTCTCTCTCGTGACGGAGGAGAGATATTGAGAGCATGGCATCCAAAATTAAGAGTGAATATCGTTTTCTTCCGTTTTAAATGAGCATTTTTGTTGACAAAATTTATATGCCAAGTGGCATCTGATATTGATCCTTTAATCAATTTCATTAAGAAAAAAAATGTATACATAAATAATATGACAATAGATAAGTATACATTAATTAATAAAACATATGCATGCAACATAAAAATGTTAGAACATCTAAAATACAAGCTTAACTAATTTCTCAGTATACATTGTGCTTTTAATCTTCTTTAATCTCATAATTGTCATATCTTAGGATCAATATAGCCTACCAAGATGGATCTATTACGTGCGCTCCCAAGGATTTAATGACTTGTAATTCGACTAGCAAAGCTTCATACTCTGCCACATTATATGTGGTTGAAAAACTCAATTTTATGGCATATCTATGAGTAAGCCGGTTGGGGGAGGTTATTGCAACCCCTGCTCTTAAGTGGGTAATCATAGACAATCCATCCATGAATAACCGTTAAGGCTTATCAGCTGACACATTTATCGAGGTAAGCTTATCAAATTCCATTAGTTCTAATGCCTATTTCATCTGTTGGTTAGATCTTCAAAGTTTGTTTAACATTCTTTGATGGGGATAATTCGACAACATGTAGATTGAGTGAGCTTTAAAGAATAGACGAAGCTTTCTGACTGTCATTGGAAAAGCTAAGCCTAGTTTCTCAATGGGTGAATACTTAGCTTCAGTGTCCTGGTAAGTCTTACTCACAAAGTAAACCTCTAGTTGTGTTCCCGCCTCGTCACCTACCAAGGGGGAAATGACAACTAATAAAGAAGCCACCAAGTACAAGAATAACGACTCACCCTGTATTGGGGCTGAAAGAATAGGTAGTTGTTGGAGGGCCTTTTTTACTTCTTCCAATGCTGCTTGACATTGTGGAGTCTAGTGAGATAGATTGTAGCTTTTACCTTTTTCAATGCAAACAAAGAAGGGGAGTTGTTGATGGGATTTTTGTCAATGTTAGGGAAATGTGTTGTAGTATAACTGACAAATTGCTTTTCAATAAATAATATTTATAACTTAAATATCTAAATGAAGTCCAAGGTCGAACATAATGAGCAAATATGGAATTCACGCGTTAATCTCAATTAAAATATAAATGAGCACAAGAATTTAAGCACAGTAATGATATTCAATGAATGATAACTACTCAAATCTGATATCCAATGAGAACATGAGTATTTTAAGACTTTAAGAGACCAACAAGATATCTAAGATAAAATAATGGAGATTTATATCACCAATTATTAGCCTTAATCAAGCACATATCAATTAGTCAAATAAATTAAATAAATGAACAGTGATCAGACGTCTATTTTGGTAATCAGATGACTTAAATGTCGCCTTCTACAGTGCCTTCAAAGCTATCTCTGTTGTTGTTGTTCTTCTTCTTCTTAGCTTCTTCTCTTCTTCTGCTCAAGTTTTTAGCCTTGTCTTTCCTTCTGCCCTTCTTCAAAGCTTCTTCCTCTTCTCTTCTTTCCTTCCTAGTGACTATGTGTTGCACAATGCACAGAGGAGCAAAACCCTCCCCTCCCTCTCTCTCTCTCTCTCACATTTTCTTCCTTCCTTCCTTCCCTCTTCCTCAAATAACCAATCTTAATCAAGTATTCGGGTTGAACAGTAACCAGGTCCAGGCTCACCGGGGGTGGTGATGAGCAAGGAGTGTATAGGTTAGGCGGGTCGAGTCAAGTGCGGAGGAAAGGACCTCACCCAATGTGTTTGGAGGAGATAAGGCCATGTGAGAAAATCAACTTATGCGTGCTCAGCGGCTTATCCACGAACGATGTGGAACTTAAACCGACAAGGCTTCTCTTTGCGTAGCTGCTGAAGGTGTCTTTGCAAATTGGAGTTGTTGTGCCTCTTTCTCCCAATTGATGACCTAGGAGTCTGGAGATGCTGATTCTGCACCACCAGGAGATGTCACTTGGGGATGCTGGAGCAAGAACACTTGCTTCAAGGTCGCGTGAAGCTTCATCAATGGCTGCCGAAGGTCCTGTACCTAAAGCACAAAAGAAGACCTCCTGACTGTGTCAAACTTGCTTAGAAGCTTCGCAAGGGTGCGGCAAGAGTGTTGGTGGCAGTGGCGTGCTACGAGAGAGTGTGCGTGGGTGTGGCAGATGTGAAGAAGGTCAGAGAATGTGGGATTGTTCGGTGGGTGGTTTGGGAGGTCGAGAAGCCCAATAAAGTTAAGGCTTTTTGTCGTGGGTGCACGGCGGAGGTTGTGATGGTTTGGTGAGGTGGTTGGACGTGTGTGGTGAGCGGAAAACCTCGCCAGATGTGTGGCCAGAGGTGGAAGAGATGACAATGGAAGGTGGCATCGAGGGTTGTTTTTGGGTTTGGATAGAGGGAATAAACCTGGGGAACTAACGGAACTAATCTACCTACTCTAATTGGACGAAAGAGGGAGGGATTCCTTGCCAGTGGTACATCAGACTTGGTGGAGATGAAATCTTCGGTGGGGGGAGAAACGATGAGGAAGACATGGAAGAAGACCCTCGCTGGTTTTGCGAGTGGTGAAAGAGCTTGAGGAAGATGAATTGGTTATGGTCTATGGCGGCCGACGAAGGAGGACGGAGACGGCGGCCACTGGTATTGTGACGCACGAAGGAAGTCAAGGAAGAGGAATCCACTCGCTATGGTCTGTGAGAGCGGACGAGGAAGGTGGTCGAAGGTTGCTAGAGCTCGTGGAGCATTCGGCCGGAGAGGAGGGAAGAAGGAGGTTTCCCAACCAAAAATAGGCTAAGGATCATGGCCATGAAATGTGGGTCCTTTTATAGGGCTCATGGGGTCGTTTCAAACTTGGAATCCAAGGTTGAAAGCTTGAAGCTTTCTCAAGAATAGGAAACCCGAACCTTTGAAAGGTTCGCATGAGGAATTGAGTAGGAATTAGAGCCCAAGATGCGGCTCAGATTGTAGGGAAGCTCTTCATGATTCTTCCTTCCGAATTTGGAAGAGTTTGGCCGTGAAATCAGGGAGTAATCACTTATTAAATGTCGTTGGTGATGGGTTTAGGAGTTTGAAGGCTGCGGGGACCTGTTGGTGAAAAACATGAAGAAGTTAGGGGATATTTTCAAGGATTTCAAAAGTTAGGGGCATATATGTGAAAGAAAAGAGTCAGATAGAACTGAAATGTAAACTAGGTCAAGATGACCTCTGATTGGGCTCAAATTTTGGCAAGAACCTAATTTGGACCCAAGGAATTTGATGGTGAAGTTGCATTTAGGTTTCAACCATGTTTAACTAGGTAATTTACGTAGAAACCCAAATTAGGGTAATTATCTAACTAAGACTTTATTTTAGGTCAAAATGGGTTCCAATGGTCAAATCAAACCTTAGAGAATACTTTTCTATAATTTTTAGAAGGTTTAGGTGAATTTTATTTGGACCATAACCTCATATAATTAAGCGAGTTTATTTTTAGGGTTTCAAATGTCCATTAATTCTTGAAATGTGTGAAAACCCATTTCCTTCTGCATGAACCTACTTATTAGACATTTATGACCATTTGACCTTTAATTAACCCCTAGGAAATCCTGTGATTGCTCTGCATTTAGGATATTCTGGTAAAACTGCAAATTTACCCCTATTTTAATGCATTTCTCTCAGAAAGGATATGCAATGAATTACAATCTTCTAGAGGTTATGTAGGAGTATTTATTAATGGATTATGACTAAATAAAGCTAGATATGATGATGATGACATTATCATCATGAGTTATATGTCAGAAGATCAAGACAAAAAATATCCCAAAACAACAATTTTCCCAACTAGGGATTAGATGGCTTTTAAGTTAGCATTAGATGGCTTTAAGGATGCAAGTCCATTACTGCTTAAATCTTATCAGGATTTGCCTCTATCCCCTAACTGGAAACCAAGAAACCCAAGAATTTTTCTGAGGATACGCTAACAGTGCACTTCTCAGGGTTAGTCTCACCTGGGTGCTTCTTAATATTTTAAATACTTTGGCTAGATTGACCAAGTGGTCTCAAAAACTAAGACCCATCACAAACATATTATCAATGTATACTTCAAACGACTTTTTGATTAATTTTGAAAAAATCATATTTACAAGACACTGATAGGTGGCATCGGCGTTCTTTAAGCTAAAGGGCATTAAACAATATTGAGAAAGGCCTCTGTCTGTCATGAAGGATGTATAAGGCCTATCTGCCAGTGCTAAGCTACTCTAATGATACCTACCGTGGGCATCCAAAAAGGACATGTGGGACTGTCTTGAGCAAGAATCAACAAGGCTACCAATTTTTTGGAAGCAGGAAGTCATCCTTGGGGCAGGCATCATTTAGATTGGTGAAGTCCACACACATGTGCCACTTGCCATTAGACTTTTTCACCATGACAACGTTGGATAACCAGATGGGGTATAAAGCTTCTTTAATGAAGCCCACCTCCAACAATTTTTCGATCAACTGTTGCTGCCTGCCATTGCTTGACACATTCATGCCTTCGTTCCTGCTTGATGGGTCGGGTATCCGACTGAATATTTAGCTGGTGCTCGATTATAGAAGGACCCACCCCTTATAGATCCTTGGTGGACCAAGCAAAAATATTTGCAGTTTCTTAAAGGAGTAAAAGTAATTCTTGGACTTTTGTGGGGATCAAGTATGTCCACACCTATACTAGCTTGCCCACAATATTACGAAAAAGCTTGATCGCCCTTGTGGATGAGCTAGGGCTAATTGCCAACTAAGTTGAGGAAGGCATCTGGCTGTCACCTTGAACGGTGTTAATTTGGATCTACTTCTTCTCCCGCTTCCGTGGCTTAGGGGGCCTCCTTTCCATTGAGCATTCAAGTTCAATCAGAAGTTTTCATCCAGTAAACTGATCCCCATGGACATTACCTATTGTTGGGATCGTAGAGCGCGTATTTGATCAGAAATGCATTGCAGTACAATTGCAAAATATGATCAACAAAAATAATTTCTAAGATAATGCGACTTGAGTCCCGGTCGTTCGTCTCTGGGAGGTGTTTTGGAAATGTAAATTCAAATTCGATCTCGCTCGCTCTACTCATTCAAAATTGCATGTCGATTTATACTAAATACATATTGATACACGACATGCTGTTGCCAGAATATCAGAAATTGAAAGCATACAACTTTAATCACACCAAAAGATGATAATCAGGCACATGGCGATTTTCAACATATAAATATATATAAATATTTTCATTGAGGCATGATGGTGATTACAGCACAAGTAGCGGAATGCTTGTACAGGGAAATTTAAATCTAGCTAGTAGAAAACGACTGCATATATGAATCTATGGGGGGATTATGCATGCATCATTGGGGGAGAATATGGAGCTACACTACTAAGCAGTAAATAAAGCCTTAAATCTATGAAAAACTATAATCTAGTCTACCAGAACTAAGGGCATTCGGAGGTGGGCTCCGATGGCCTTTGAATGGGTGAGAAGAGAAAGAGGGGAGGCCAATGGTGCTTGGGTCGGCCCTTGGAGAGAAGTTGATCTTGGTCTAGGATTGGCGTGGAGGTGGTGGCATCATGGTGGAGCTCGTGAACATGGAGGTGGAGGTGGTGATGACTTATGGAAGGTGGAGCTATGCTAAAAGACCAAGATTGAATGTTTGCAAAGTGCCACCCCTTAGGTCTTTTTATAGACTTAAGGGAGGCTTTCTAGAGAAATGTGGAACTCTCTAGAGAGAGCTCCAAGTGTGGCCATCCAAGGAGAGAGAGAGGATGGTTCTTAGATCCACCAAAAGTGGATCTAAGAGAAGACTCATCCTTGGTTGCTATTTTTGGCAACCAAGGTGGCGCTACCTTTGGAAGGTCCTAGAATACTCTAGGTGGTGTGGGAGTGCGTGAATGGGTGTGTGTGTGTGTGTGCATGTGTGGTCGTGCCCTAAGTGGTTAGGTGGGCTAGGATAGGTTCTAATGAGTTTAGGTCTAAGTTAGGTCTCAAATTAGGGTTGAAAACCCTAATTCACTAAGGCAAAGTGCAATTAAACTTAATACAAGTTTAATTGGATGTGTGGGAACCTAATTGAGAGTAAAATAACTCAATTAAGTTAGGTCTAGGTCAATTGGACTCTCATTGAGTCCAATCGGACAGTGTGTACTGAGATCAGGGCTCAATTGGAGTCAATGAGTCCAATTGAATAGGCTGATGGAATTGACTAAGATCCAAGTCAATTAAGTTCAGTGAGGACCTAATTAGGTCCTTAGGGACGTCTAGAGATGATGTACTAGGGCTAGGGTACCTTAATTTAGGTTCCTATGGGGTTGGAATTAGGTTTAGGGACCTAGGAATTCAAGATCCAAGCTTGAAATAAAAAACAGGAACTAGAGAGTAGTTCCAGATGTCTAATAATAGTGTCAGACATCTTATAGTGAAAAATAAGAAGTCCAGACTTGTTGTCTGGACGTCCAATTAGAGTCAGAGAAGAATTAAGGTTCTGTCTGCAGAAATTGGACATCTGACCAAGTGTCTAGACGTCTTAAAATGCTGTAGAAGTGGATTTTAGGTGCGCGGGTTGTGGCTAAGGGTTCTGGACGTCCTGTAACTTATCTGGATGTCCAGATAAAGGCTAGAATTAGGGTTTAAAGGTTTCCTAGGGTGCAGTGACCTAATCTAAGGGTAACTAAGGCTTGGGGAAGCTTCTTGGCTATCCTAGGGCTAGGATTAAGTTCTTCACAATTTATTGCTTTATTCCTACTTAATAGAATAGCATACCTTAACTCCCTTACATTATTATCACTGCATCTAATCTAGGTCTTCCGCTCCAACTCTGCTACAACACCAGTTATTCTTTATTCTTCAGATCCAACTTTAGATCTAGCTTCAGATTTAGCTTCTGATCAACTTATTACCTGCAATTGACATAATGCACCTAATCAGTACATTATAGCACTATTTTATGCATAGCTAAAAGAAAGCAATAAAGGTGCTAGTAATGCTTATGCATGCAAGAATTACTCTAACTCATGCTAAGTCCTAGCCTAATTTAGGTCAATTAAGACTTATGATTGGTGCGCAATCATACCCCCATGCCTAAATCTTGTTAGTCCCTAGCAAATGCGAGACTAAATTATTCACAAAAGGGTCCCTTAGGAATTGATTATTTTATCAAGTGTATGCCTAGAGATTTTTCTCCTTTTTGTTCTCATTCTATGCTCTAGAAATTCAGACAATCATGAAAGTGTAGCTATGTAACTTTTCCAACGGATTCGAGCGAAAAAATAATTCACCTCTAAAGCCTATACTTGACCCCTAGTAAAAATTCTAGCGGAATAGGCAGATGTTATAACCCTGGCATCAAACGTTGTTTAAGACGTCTGGGAGTTGGTCCAGACGTCTGGTCAGACGTCTGGAAGCCTTCCCAGACGTCTGGAAATTAATTTTCTCGGCGTATGGATTCGAGTCTGCGTGCATGCGCGCGCAGGCTAAACCGCCGCCCTCCTTCTTCTCCTTCCTTCCTCCCTGCAGGCGCAGACACCTTTTTCTCTCTCTCTCTCTCTGCACGACAGCCTTCAAATACCCCCTCTCCTCTCCCTCACCCTCACTCCACCGCCTTCTTCTTCTCCTTCTTCCTATTAGCGAGAGAGTAAGCGGGCGACGGCAGCAGCAGCTGCTGCTGTGCGTGCGTAGGAAGGAGGGGCTGCTGCGAGATGGGGAGAGCTAGACCGCGAGGGTGCGAGCTCGCCGGAGCAGCCAGGGCCGACCGGCGAGTGCGCAACGGAAGCGTGGTGTTGGGGAGGAGCTGCTGCAACTCAGGCAGCAGGCGAGCGCGGCGCGGCATGGCCGTGCGCTGCGGGCGGAGGGCAAGGAGGTCCTGATTCTGGGAAAATTTCCCAGAATCAGATGTCTGGACATACGTCCAGACGACGCAGGAGACGTCTGGAGGAAGGTCCAGATGTCTGAAAGGTACGATATTTTCTTGATCCCTTCTATTTTCGCGTTTATGGCCATGTAGCTGTCCCGCCAAGGAGTTCTGCCTCATTTTGTGTTGAGGACGATCGCGTGTGTGTGCAGGTCTCGTTCGGGAAGGCGCAAGGCCACGCCCTCCCACGTAGATCGGACGTCTGGGCACAGCACCAGATGACAGAGAGGGTCTCCAGACGTCCAGAGTGACAGTCGGACTTCTGGAAACTAAGTCCAGGTGGTTCAGCGGGAGTCTGGACGTCTGAAGGACCGCGCAGGATCAAGGTATGACCTGAGCCACCATTTAAGACGTCTGGAAGATGTTCCAGACGTCTGATTTTGGGCAGACTTGTCATTTTTGACCCGTTTAAGGTCCGTTCAGAGTCTGTTTTCTGCGTTTCAAGTTTCATTCTTCTCAGATTTAATTCCTCTACCTATTTATAGTATTTGTATCCTATTCTGAGTAGCTCCTTGCAATTGATCCTTGTGTTAGGACCCCATTCCGTTGTGACTCTAGGGGTTAAAGAGGCGCACGGGCTTGCCGATTATGCCCCCAGTACTCCCGATTTTGCGAGTACAGTGGCCCCTTTAATTATTTATCAAAAATTATGTACTTGTAAAATAATTAATAGATCTAGGATTTTGCATGAATCCTAGGACTGAAAAACTAGATTGAATGATAGATCCTAGGGTATTGCATGAATCCTAGGACTAAAAAACTAGATTGAATGATAGATCCTAGGCTATGGCATGAATCATAGGACTGAAAAACTAGATTGAATATATATATTGCAATCTTGGAAAAGTAGAAAGCAAAACAATAACTACCTGTAATTGGTTAACAGTCGCTTGTTTATGAATGGATAATTATTGTTGAGAACATGGGCTATATGAATATAAAGCTAAAATGATGAAACCTAAATTGGCTGAGTTAAGAAAAATGAGCATGAACCCTACAGGTAATTAGGAGTAGACTCCTGAGAAGTGAATGGAATAGAATTGGGGAAGTGAGCTGGCCCTTGAGTATGGAGTACCAAGGAGAGCCACTGTCCCCTTGTTTAGTGCAGAGCGGAGCTAGCCGCCCCAGGGACCCGGGGTTAGGTCTGGCCACTTTGTACCGACTTTTGGCCCTCGTGTACACAGTACTGAGGAGAGCTACTAGTGTAGGGAGAGCACTAGCTACCCCACGGGCCTCGGGGTTTTGCTAGCCCTCCTACACCGACTTGTTAGGCCCATTGGGCAAACCAGGGTAGTCAGGCGTGCACGGGCTGTGAAGGGGCAAGACCCCTGTTTGGTTACTGTGGAGGGGTTGGACCCCTGTTACTGAGAGGGCTCTGCCCTATTCTGGTTCCGTGCTATGCTTTGGGCTTACCCGTTAACGGAAACGACTGACCGCGTGCCAGTGCGGGGTAGCTACCCATGCGTTTATCGCGCGTGCCGTAGTCACCGTTACGTCTGTCAGTGACCTTGGGGTGGTTGACTAAGGGTAGGACCACCACGAGGGACTCTCCCAGCCAGGAGAGCACCACGTGTTACTTCTAATTTTCGGAAAAGACTGCAATCAAGATTGTTCCCACGAGAAACATTCAAGATCAACAGAAAGATCTGAGGAATAAGTCAATCATTGAGTAAATGTAAAAATAAAGAAAGAGATTAAAAATATAACAGCTACTGTCCACCTTACTGTTTTTCTTAGCTTTTGGTTGCCACTCTACTCAGCGTTTCGCAGACGTGTCACCTTTGTCACCTTTTCAGGACCAGGTGTTGAGCAGCTAGAGTCGGCGGCTGCAGAGGGTGCTGGGCTTAGTAGAACCCAGTAGTTTTTACTTGTGTAGTACCCACTGTACCTTTCCTTCTGTTGTAGTGAGTAGTTCTGTTACCACTGTACTCTTTTATTGTAAGCATCATGTTTATGTAGCTGTTTATTTTTTTACTGTTGTGGTGGTGTATACTATAGTAGTTCTTTTCTTCACTGCTGTATTTTGTTACTGCTAGTTATATACATGGTGAATGTGATTTATTTTACTTCTCTTTTGGTTACTTTTTCGTTGGACGACTGGGTCTTGGGATCATTCGAGTCGGTCCGATTCTCGTGTCCCGTAGGGATTCGGGAATCGGGTCGTAACAAGATGGTATCAGAGCAAGGTCATCCTTAAAAGTGAACCAACTGACTGGAAAATAACCAATTCACGTGTCTGTAACTAGAGTAGCCACCACAATGTTTCTTTTGACATATGTTCTTAGACTTCTCCGTTAGATATCGTTCGTATTGACGTGTTTCCGTTCTGTATTTCGCGTCTCCTTGCAGGAGATGCCTCGACGCGGGACTAGCGAGGCGAGCCGCGGGCGCGGCTGAGGATGAGGTCGAAGGGGTGGGCATGTTGAAGTCGACGTTTCAGTGGACCAGCCACTGCTCCCAGGCATTTAGGCCTAGGACCTCGCCCAACTGATACAGGACATCATACGAGAGGAGCTCCACCCGCCGCCACGAGCGCCTCTCCCTGGGGCTGCGGAGGGGGAGTCCTCTGTGGGACCACGCGACGGACGTGGCGCTCGATGCGGGGGAGGGGTGGGCCGCCACTGCCCCCACCTTCCTTCGACACTTCTGTGCATGAGGCTTCTTTACCTGGAGGTGTACCAGCATCTCCACTTTAGCGCCACCTCGACCTTTTCGGACAGTTCCGGAAGCTGAAGCCCCCCTCCTTCAAGGGGAATGAGGACCCGACCGAGGCGGAGGACTAGCTCGAGTAGATCGAGAAGGTTTTTGACACCCTTCGCCCTCGGTGGAGTGCCGCGTAGCCTTTGCCACGTACCAGCTGAAGAGCGCGGCACACAGGTGGTGGAGGGCGGTTAGGGGACAGGAGAGGGACGAGCCGACCTAAGACCGGTTCGTCACCCTCTTCTGCGAGCAGTACTTTCCCCAGACGTGGCAGGACCAGAGGAGGCGGGAGTTCCACACTCTCCGTCAGGGGACGATGACCGTGAGCACGTACCGCATGCGTTTTCTGGAGCTGTCTCGCTTCGCAGCGATAGCAGTGGCCACTGAGGAGGAGCACCTTTGGAGGTTCACCGAGGGGCTCCGGCCTGCGATTCAGGGGTATGTCAAACCCTTGAAGCTGCCTACGTTCTCGAGGGTGGTGGAGGCAGCTATGACATATGAAGAAACCAATTCGTCCGCGCGAGATACTGACAGCGGGCGGAAGAGGCCCTATCAGCCAAACTTCTCACAGGGCCGACGAGAGAGGAGACACGTGGTGCCCGCAGGAGAGCCGTCATGTTTTGCAGGGCCATCAGTGGTCTTTGGGGGCCCTCGACAGGGGCCAGCTGCTAGCACCGGACCCCCGCCCAGCCGACAACAGGGACCCACTGAGGGCGGGAGTCAGGTTCCCCTCTGCTACCAGTGTGGCCAGCCGGGCCACATCATGAGGGACTGCCCATCTAGGGTAGGAGGTTAGCAGATGCTTCCCGTGCCGAGCACCAGAGGGCGAGCAGGAGGCCGTGGGTTCCAGGCGCGAGGAGGAGGACAGCAGTCATGGGGAGGGTACCGGCCAGCAACTACCTGTCCGACACAGAGTGTGGCTGCTTCATCCGCACCTAGGGCTGAGGGGCATATCAATGCCCTGACACACAGGGATGCCAGAGCTTCGGGATCAGTGGTGGCAGGTATGGTTTCAGTTTCCGGCAGACTCGTTTACATGCTTTTCGATTCCGACGCTATGCACTCATTTGTCGCCGCCAGTTTTGCTGTTAGTTTGGGGCAGGATTGTATGCTGTTAGAGGATCCGTTCGTGATCAGAGGTCCGAGTGGTCAGCTATTTGTAGCTGAGGAGGTATACACGGGTTGCGAGGTCAATGTTGGGGGACAAAGCCTTCCCGCTAACCTGATTATGATACAGATGGAGGACTTTGGCGTAATTCTGGGGATGGACTAGCTATCCGCTTACCATGCCTTGGTGGACTGCTTTGAGAGAAAGATTGTCTTCTCCATACCATAGTTTCCTTCTTTCGAGTTCCACGGGCAGCCAGTGGACGGAGGCTTCAGGTGCATTTCTACACTTCGGGCAACAAGACTTTTGAGCCAGGGGTGTAAGGGCTTCCTAGCTTGTGTGGTGGCAGAGCCCAGCCCTGTGGCAGACTTCCAGAGTATCCTGGTGGTCAAAGAGTACCTCGACGTGTTCCCAGACGAGTTGCCAGGACTACCGCCTGAACATGAGATCGAGTTTGAGATCTCACTGGTACTAGGAACCAGCCCCATCTCTACAACACCGTACAGGATGGCACCACTTGAGCTGCGAGAGCTCAAGTCTCAGTTGCAGGATCTTTTGGAGAAGGGCTTTGTGAGGCCCAGCGCGTCACCCTGGGGAGCCCCGGTACTGTTTGTAAAGAAGAAGGATGGTACCCTACGCCATTGTGTGGACTATCGACGGTTGAATAGGGTCACCATCAAGAATAGATATCCGCTGCCGAGGATTGATGACTTGTTTGACCAGTTGCAGGGTGCCACGGTATTCTCCAAGATCGACTTGAGGTCTGGATACCACCAGTTGAGGATCAAGGAGGGAAACGTCTCCAAGACAGCTTTCCACACCCGGTACGGGCACTACGAGTTTCTGGTCATGCCGTTTAAGCTGATCAATGCCCCCACTGCCTTCATGGACTTGATGAAATGGGTGTTTAGACCGTACTTGGATCAGTTCTTGGTGGTATTCATTGATGATGTGCTCATCTACTCTCGAGATCAGACACAGCATGGACAGTACTTGCGAATGGTTTTGGACACACTGAGACGACGTAGGCTGTACGCCAAATACAGCAAGTGCGAGTTCTGGTTGAGGGAAGTGACCTTTTTAGGTCATGTGATCTCTAGGAATGGCTTGGCTATGGACCCAGCCAAGGTCGAGGCAGTGCTCAAGTGGGAGAGACCGCATACGGTCATTGAGATACGCAGTTTCTTGGGACTGGCAGGCTACTATAGGCGATTGATCAGGGGCTTTTCACAGATTGCACGTCCTATGACACAGCTGACCCGAAAGGACGTGCCCTTTACTTGGACAGATGCCTGTGAGGCGTGTTTTCAGGAACTGAAGGAGAGGCTGGCTTCGGCTCCCGTTCTCACCATCCCAGATAGTAGTGGCGGGTTTGTTGTGTACATGGACGCCTCTTTGCAGGGGTTAGGGGGTGTGCTCATGTAGAGGGGTCACGTTGTCACTTACACTTCGCAGTAATTGAAGCCCCATGAGCATAGCAACCCTACCCACGACCTAGAACTGGCAGCTGTCGTCTTCACGCTGAAGACTTGGAGGCACTACTTGTACGGTGAGACCTTCGAGATTTTCACAGATCACAAGAGACTCAGATACTTGTTTGATCAGAAGGAGCTAAACATGAGACAAAGACGTTGGTTGGAGCTCCTGAAGGACTATGACTGCAGCATTTCCTACCACCCGGGAAGGGCCAACGTGGTGGCTGACGACTTTAGCCGGAAGGCGCCCACACACTTGGCCAGTTTACAGGTGCAGAGTTGGAGCCTCTTGGAGGAGATGGGCAATTGGTGACCCCTAGAGTTACGGGGGCACTGTGGGGCAGTGACTGTGATGCGACAGACGAGGCAAGAGCTGATAGATCGCATCATCACAGGACAGATGACCGACCCATACTTGCAGTCCTTGCATGACAGAGTACTGTCAGGAGACCCTGGAGACTTCTCTTTTACAGACCAGGTGCTGTGCATGAGGGGACGTTTGTGCGTTCCCAGAGATGAGGAGTTGTTGAGAGAGCCCCTGACTGAGGCACACGGTTCCAGATTCACCATACATCCTGGAAACACGAAGATGTACCATGACTTGAGACACGACTTTTGGTGGAGGGGGATGAAGCGGGATGTGGGTGAATTCGTGCAGCAGTATTTAGTGTGCCAGCAGGTGAAAGCCGAGCATCAGAGGTCTGCAGGGCCGCTACAGCCACTTCCAGTGCCAGAGTGGAAGTGGGAGAGCATCACCATGGACTTGGTGGTGGGCTTACCTATTACCCAGCGAGGACACGATGCAGTCTGGGTAATCGTTGACAGATTGACGAAGACGGCGCGTTTCTTGTTGATCCGAGTCACCTTGGGACCAGCACAGTTGGCAGAGAGGTATATCCGCGACGTGGTACGTCTACACGAAGTTCCACGAGAGATCGTATCTGACTGGGATACCCGCTTTATGTCCCAATTTTGGGCTGAGCTTCAGCAGGCCCTGGGGACGCAGTTGAGGTTTAGTACAGCTTACCTCCTCCATACGGATGGACAGTCTGAGCGCACAATACAGACACTTGAGGACCTTTTGCGTGCTTTTGTACTGGACTGGAGGGGCTCTTGGGAGGAGCACCTGCCCCTGGCGGAGTTTGCATATAATAACAGTTATCACTCGAGCATCGGCATGGCACCCTACGAGGCTCTGTACAGACGGAGGTGTACGGCACCCTTGAGTTGGGTGGAGGTGGGGACCAAGTGGGAGGTTGGCCCCAGGCTGATCCGGCAGAGTCAAGAGGTGGTCGAGCAGATTCACAGACGAATCCGCACTATCAGGAGCAGACAGAAGAGCTATGCAGATCGGAAACGCAGAGAGGTACAGTTTGAGGTTGGGGACCACGTCATCCTTCGCGTTTCACCCATGAAGGGCCTGTAGCGGTTTGGGGTGAGAGGGAAGCTCGTGCCCAGGTTCGTGGGACCCTTTGAGGTCCTAGAGCGGGTTGGACCCATTGCTTACAGGCTTGCCCTTCCTCCCCAGCTTTCTGGTGTGCACGACGTGTTCCACGTGTCCAACCTCAGGAAGTACGTCGCCGATCCCAGTCACGTCCTGAGTCACGATAGCATCGAGGTGAGCAACGACCTGACCTACCCCGAGCGGCCAGTGCAGATTCTCGACAGAGCCGTCCGCAGTCTGAGACGGAAGCAACTACCCCTGGTGAAGGTTTTGTGGAGGAGCCAGCGGTACGAGGAGGCTACCTGGGAGCCTGAGGCGGCGATGCGGGAGCGGTACCCGCAGCTTTTTGCGGGTACATCTTTTCGGACCAGCTTCGATCCTCTTTGAGTTTGTTATGCATATATCGTTCTTTTCCGCACCCTAGTTAGCGCAAGTTTCGGGGACGAAACTTCCTTTGAGTTTGTCATGTTGTTATAACCCTGGCATCAAACGTCGTTTAAGACATCTGGGAGTTGGTCCAGACGTCTGGTCAGATGTCTGAAGCCTTCCCAGACGTCAAAAATTAATTTTTTCAGCGTACGGGTTCGCGTCTGCATGCATGCACGCGCAGACTGAACTGCCACTATCCTTCTCTTTCCTTCCTCCCTATAGGCAAAGACACCTTTTTCTCTCCCTCTCCCCACGACAGCCTTCAAATACCCCCTCTCCTCTCCCTCACACTCACTCCACCGCCATCTTCTTCTCCTTCTTCCTGTCAGCGAGAGAGTAAGCGGGCGAGGGCAGTAGCAGCTGCTGCTGTGCATGCGTAGGAAGGAGGGGCTGCGCGAGAGGGGGAAAGCTAGACCGCGAGGGTGCGAGCTCGCCAGAGCAACCAGGGCCGACCGGAGGGTGCGCAGTGGAAGCATGGTGTTGGGGAGGAGCTGCTGCAGCTCAGGCAGCAGGCGAGCGCGGCACGGCCGTGCGCTGCGAGCGGAGGGCGAGGAGGTCTTGATTCTGGGAAAATTTCCCAGAATCAGACGTCTGGACATACATCCAGACGACGCAGGAGACGTCTGGAGGAAGGTCCAGATGTCTGAAAGGTACTCGTCTGGAGGAAGGTCCAGATGTCTGAAATGTACGATATTTTCTCGATCCCTTCTATTTTCGCGTGTACGGCCATGCAGCCGTCCCGCCAAGGAGTTCTGTCTCATTTCTTGTTGAGGACGATCACGTGTGCGTGCAGGTCTCGTTCGGGAAGGCGAAAGGGCACGCCCTCTCACGCAGATCGAACGTCTAGGCACAGCACCAGACGACGAAGACGGTCTCCAGACGTCCGGAGTGACAGTCAGATGTCTGGAAACTAAGTCCAGATGGTTCAGCGGGAGTCTGGACGTCTGAAGGACCGCGCAAGATCAAGGTATGACCTGAGCCACTGTTTAAGACGTCTGGAAGATGTTCCAGACGTCTGATTTTGTGCAGACTTGTCATTTTTGATCCATTTAGGGTCCGTTCGGAGTCCGTTTTCCGCGTTTCAAGTTTTGTTCTTCTCAGATTAAATTCCTCTACCTGTTTACAGTATTTGTATCCTGTTCTGAGTAGCTCCTTACAATTGATCCTTGTGTTAGGACCCCATTCCGTTGCGACTCTGGGGGTTGCGGAGGCGTGCGGGCTTGTCGATTATGCCCCCAGTACTCCTGGTTTTAGGGTAGAGTGGCACCTTTAATTATTTATCAAAAATTATGCACTTGTGAAATAATTAATAGATTCTAGGATTTTGCATGAATCCTAGGACTAAAAAATTAGATTAAATGATAGATCCTAGGGTATTGCATGAATCCTAGGACTGAAAAACTAGATTGAATGATAGATCCTAGGCTATGGCATGAATCATAGGACTGAAAAACTAGATTGAATATATATATTGCAGTCTTGGAAAAGTATAAAGAAAAACGATAACTGCCTATAATTGGTTAACAGTAGCCTGTTTATGAATGGATAATTATTGTTGAGAACATGGGCTATATGAATATAAAGCTGAAATGATGAAACCTAAATTGGCTGAGTTAAAGAAAAATGAGCATGAACCCTACAGGTAATTAGGAGTAGAGCTCCTGAGAAGTGAATGGAATAGAATTGGGGAAGTGAGCTGGCCCTTGAGTACGGAGTACCAAGGAGAGCCACTGTCCCCCTGTTTAGTACAGAGCGGAGCTAGCCGTCCCAAGGACCCGGGGTTAGGTCTGGCCACTTTGTACCGACTTTTGGCCCTTGTGTACACAGTACCGAGGAGAGCTACTAGTGTAGGGAGAGCACTAGCTACCCCACAGGCCCCGAGGTTTTGCTAGCCCTCCTACACCGACTTGTTAGGCCCACTAGGCAAACTAGGGAGTCAGACGAGGGTGCTCGGACTGTGGAGGGGCAAGACCCCTGTTTGGTTACTGTGGAGGGGTTGGACCCATGTTACTGAGAAAGCTCTACCCTATACTGGTTTCGTGCTGTGCTTTGGGTGCACCCGTTAACGGAAACGATTGACCGCGTGCCAGTGCGGGGTAGCTACCCATGCGTTTATCGCGCGTGCCATAGTCATCGTTACGTCTGTCAGCGACCTTAGGGTGGTTGACTGAGGGTAGGACCACCACGGGGGATTCTCCCGGCCAGGAGAGCACCACGTGTTACTTCTACTTTTCAGAAAAGACTGCAATCAAGATCGTTCCTACGAGGAACATTCAAGATCAAGAGAAAGATCTGAGGAATAAATCAATCATTGAGTAAATGGAAAATAAAGAAAGAGATTAAAAATATAACAGCTACTATCCACCTTACTGTTTTTCTTAGCTTTTGGTTGCCACTCTACTCAGCGTTTCGCAGACGTGTCACCTTTGTCACCTTTTCAGGACCAGGTGTTGAGCAGCAAGAGCCGGTGGCTGCAAAGGGTGCTGGGCCTAGTAGAGCCCAGTAGTTTTTACTTGTGTAGTACTGACTGTACCTTTCCTTCTGTTGTAGTGAGTAGTTCTGTTACCACTGTACTCTTTTATTGTAAGCATCATGTTTATGTACCTATTTATTTCTTTACTGTTGTGGTGGTGTATACTGTAGTAGTTCTTTTTTTCACTGCTGTATTTTGTTACTGCTAGTTATATACATGGTGAATGTGGTTTATTTTACTGCTCTTTTGGTTACTTTTTCGTTGGACGACTGGGTCTTGGGATCAGTCGAGTCGGTCCGATTCTCGTGTCTCGTAGAGATTCAGGAATCGGGTCGTAACAGCAGAATTCTTCCCTCGGGGTATTCAAGATATTCTATGAATTCCACCCCGACTTTAAGCTTGGGTAAAGAATGTCTGAGGGATACGAGTGTTTATTTGGTGGCTCACTCTCACTTGGTGCTATATAGAGATTAGTACTTCAGAATGTAGATTCCCGGATTATCAAGTAACTCAACTCAGAGAAATATGAGAAAAACTATGCTCTCTTCTGGTTCCTTTTTATTCATTCTCTCTTTTTCTTTTTCTTTTTCTTTTTCTTTTCTTTTCTTTCTTTTTCTTAGAGCTCACAATCTCACAAAATTCACACATATGACATATATTTGGTGGTCTCACTTGGCATTAGCACTTTAATTGAGTTCCCATAACTCTAACACTAAGTCAGAATTCTTCAGCCAATATTCGGGCAGTCAGAAACACGAGAAAGGTGGATTAAGGCCATTTTTGGTGGATCTCAAATTTATTTGGTGGTATTACCTCAATGTAACTGAAATAAACACCAAATATTCACTCGTTTTTTCTTTGCTTTTTCTTTTCTAATTTTTTTCAATTTTTCTTTCTTTTCATTATTTTTTTTCTTTTTTTTTCATTTTTTTCTCTCTTTTTTTCTTTTTAACACAACACAACTAGCACACATCCATGAACTTTATTAGTGCATTATTAGGGATTGGTGGTACTCAAGAGACATTGGGTGACTTATTTGGTGAAAGTGCCTACTCACGGCACTGGGAGAGATGGATAGGATGGTGTATTTCTGACCTTGACATCAATACCCTCCTTCAGCCGAGGATTCCATAAAAAATGATGGCAACCATTCACCTTAGCCCTAGTTTTATGAAAACTCACTCTCTGTGTATTTGCCTTATTTGGTGGCTCTCAAAATTTCACGCAAAAATATATACGCAAGATCCGAGAGTGAAAACTATGCCTAATCTCTGAGTATCATTACCTAATTATCTAGGATTCTAAATTCCTTGCATTAATCTTAGAGCACTAGTACACTCTACTCTCATCTCACACTATTTAGTGGATTTTTGAAAGAAAATTTGCCTGACTCCCAAAACACTGTCCAGGGGTTCAGGAGAAGAAGCATTACTTCTTCTCGACAGACTAAAGACATTTATCAGCCTTCACCATGAATCCATTGCAAATTCTACGTGTGCGAGAGAAATTGTACTGGATTCCAGATTACAGGAATCAACTAGAGGATAAAATCCATAATGCATTCTCTTAATAAGATAATCTTATTCATGGATGCATTATGTATATATGCTATAAACAAGTAACCTCTTATATTAGTACTTCATAAAATTTCCCTTATCAAGTTACATTCAGCTTGATCCTAAATTTAGAACAAGAGATGAGTGGGTGAGTCGGAAGTGGCTATTGCAAACGATTTTTAGCTTCAATGTGAGCCTTGGAGGTGGAGTCAGTTGTTCTTTTATTTAGGGTCCTAAAGTACGTTTGACATGCAGCTCTGGGGTTTTCCTAAATGTTGATATAAAAATTTTCAGTTTTGTCATATCTACCCCCCCATGCCTAAGTTCTTGCATGTCCTCATGCATGAATACAAAAGAAAATAAGTATAGCAGGGAGTAAATGGGTAGAAATCACCTGGAATTGCTCCTGAAATTTTAACGTTCAGCACCGACTAACCTGACAGAATGCAATATGCGTAAAGGAAATATGCTAAAAGAAAAATATGTTATGTATAAAAATGGTATGTGTAGGTGCTGGTAGAATGTGGGGTAGATGCTAAGTTTAACGTCTCCAGCTGGGTGAAAACTCAATTAGATATATCAGTTCTAACATAAGAGTCAATCAAGATTAAGAGAAAGATGTGCTCGTATGCTCCCAGAATCAGTGGTCCGGAGATGCGAACCAACTGATTGTGCACCCCTACTCCAAAAATTCTAGCTATAAGAAGGTGTAGAGTAGTGGTGGAGAATGGAGGATAATTAGAGGGGGGATCATGATGTTTATTCAGCTGATTAATCAGGTCCCACAATTCAACAGGAAGTTGCTGAGGGAGTAGATCAAAATGTATCTCAGAACCAAAATCTGGGCCATAAGGATCCTCATAATGATAATTGACATCAAAGATTATGCCCTCTCTAGGCTCTGGATCATATGGGGGTATTCGTGAAAGTAGAAGATCAGTGGGGAGGTCACTGAAATCGTCATCAGAAATTACTTCGTCCTTATCAGTACTCATCTCTGATTCATTGAAGGTTGACTCTTTAGTCTCGGAGTCGAGCCATCCATTAGATTGACTAGGATTGTTGCTGTGTCCCCAGCTCATTCTACTCAAAGCTTCACCCTCATATGCATTGGGTTCCTCAGTAATTCCTGCCCCAGGT
Organism: Thalassia testudinum; assembly: GCA_037157565.1. NCBI lineage: Eukaryota > Viridiplantae > Streptophyta > Magnoliopsida > Alismatales > Hydrocharitaceae > Thalassia > Thalassia testudinum. The sequence continues at coordinate 50,072,113 of JAZHRO010000018.1, read as the reverse complement.
AGCATATTTATTTCTTCGGTCAAGTCATCATAGCTACTTCTGGTCTTCGGATGTCAGGATCAGGGATAGAAAGTGTCATCTCAGAATCCCTAGCATCCGCATTAGGGATGTAGGTGAAAGAAGAAGAGTGCAGATCAGAAGATGTTGGCTCTAACACAGGTTTACCTACAATGGAAAGTGGCCTAGATTGATCAGTAGTGTCACATGTAATGTTTGACTCAAGATCCATATCATCAAATGGATCTACTTCCCTTATCATCGTTGGGTTATCTAACCCAAGAGGTATCTCCCAGGATTCAGGATAATTCGATTGTGACTCAGTCCTGGAGATATCAGTTCTTTCCTCAATTTCTTGAATGGAGTTCTCAGACGAACCCATTCTGAATATTTCTTGCTCCTATCTCATATCCAAGCTGGATTCTTCTTCCCTTGAATTATCTTCTGGCATCTGCTCCCAAGAATCTCCTATGTGTCCGTCCGTCGTAGTCGTTTCAGATTCTTTGAGGTCTTCAAGGTTATTTTCCACTTGATATCTCAAAAGTAGTAGTTCTTGAGTTTCCCGATTTTTTCCAATTAGCCTTGTTATCCCTGTTGTTCCCTGAAGGAGCTCCATCACAGCTTGTTGATATGGAATCCAGCTTTGTCTTTGGTTCGGCTCAGTGATAGCTTGGATTTCGTGTAGATAAGATGCGGACTTTTCCTTAGCGTTAGCTATAGCTCTCTGTATTCTGTAATGCGGTCACATATGCACTGGTAGCTCTTCAGGGGTTCTAGGGGGTGAATCATGTCTACCTATATTCCATGGGTGAGATGCAGGAGTGTGAAATCCATATCCTGGGTTATAAGATGCGGTCCTTTGAGAAGCCGAATAGTACGGGTCATAATGTCCAAGGTCAGGATATGGGTTAACCATTTCGGTAATCCGAGGAGAAGGATCAGGCGAAGCGAAAAGTCATCTTTGCCACCTTGGGTTTTGATCCAAAGGTTGAGCTGATTCAGTGACCCAGGCTCTTAGACAAGCTCGTCGGTCCAACTCTTCTGGATCCTGATTAGGTCCAGATCCAGGGTTAGGGTTAGCCATCTTGGCTAAGGGAGTAGAAGAAGTAGGGGGAGAAAATGGTTCTGGCGAGGTGACTTGCCTCCTTGGGAGTGGCTCCCAAGGTCCAACCAGTCGAGGTCTGAGTGACCTCCTTCCTTGCATACACCGCCCAACCCCTAGGATGGTGTAGCCAAGCCAGACAAGGCTAAGGTCCTGTCAATCAGATGGTCCTTATGATCAGATGACCAGATTTTTCATTTTAAGTTCGAATTCTTGAAGAAAAGTTCATCGTACAACCGATTGAAAGTGATTCCCGCCTTTCAAGCTAACCCAGCCAGTTTGGTTACGAGGGGACTAAGGGGAAGGTTCTTCCTTCGGCTTACGCCTCCGATTCCATTACCCCTGAGCTATGGTCGTTTGACACTGCCCCGCAGACTAAGTCACCAGGTTCGACAAGAGAGGTTGAAGCCACCCAGTAGTTGTTACGACCCGGTTCTCAGATCCCTATAGGACTCGAGACCAGCTCGCCTCAACTAATCCCAAGATCTAGTCGTCCAACAAGAAATAATCAAAAGCAAGAAAGCAAACCATATTCACACATGTAATATAACTAAACAGAAGAAACGTACAAAGCAGTGAAGGAAATAAAACAGTTGTCTTAGTACAAATCACCACAACAACAACGGAAAGCGGAAAGTAAACAGTAGTAGTAGAACAGTAACTAAAAGTCCATTACTTACTACAATAGTAGAGAAAAAGAAAATGAAGTGCTGAAGAAAACTACGGCTGGACTCAACTGGGCCCAGCACCCTCTGCAGCCGGAAACTCGGGCTGCTTAACTCCTGGTCCTGAACAGTGTTATGAAAAGACAGAGTCAGCGATTGCTGAGTAGAGTGGTATCTATATTATCTAAGTACAGAACAGGAAAAATAATAGGTTTAATTCTCATTTCCATTTATCTATTTTATATGTTCCAGTTTTACCCATTTCTCAAAATATCTAGATTTTTCTTGATCTTGCATGTTCCTTGTGGGAACGATCTTGATTGCAGTCTTTTCCATAGAGTAGAAAGTACACGTGGTGCTCTCCTGGCCGAGAGAGTCTCCCGTGGTAGTCCTACACCCAGTCAACCACCCTGAGGTCACTATCAAGACGTAGCGGTGACTATGACATGCTTGATAAGCGTACGGGTACTACCCGCACTGACACGCTGTCAGTCGTTTCCACTAGCGAGTACGCCTAAGTACAACACGGAACAGTATAGGGTCTTGCCCTCTCAAAACAGAGGTCTCGCCCCTCCACAGTTCGTGCACCCTCGTCTGACTACCCCAGTTTGCCCAAAGGACCTAACAAGTCGGTGTAGAGTGGCTATCTGAACCTCGGGCCCCGTGGAGTAGCTAGCTCCCTCCCTACACTAGTAGCTCACCTCGGTACCACGTACACAAGGGCCAACAGGAGTCAGTGTAGACTGGCCAATCGTAACCCCACGTCTCAACCCAAGAGAGGCTAGCTCCGCTCTACACAAAAGGGGACAATTGCTCTCCTTGGTACCACGTACTCAAGGGCCAGCACACTTCCTGTCTACATTCCAGGTTTCCGTCTATCCACAGGAGTTCTACTCCTAATTCCCTGTAGGGTTCATGCTCATGTTCACCTCATTTATCATGATCCAGATCTCATCTTTCATAATTCAATTCTCATCCATATACAGGCAGCTCGTGTTTTCATAATTCAATTCTCAATACATGCAACTGGTGATTTCACAGGTAATTGTTCATTAAATACAGGCATTTACTAGCAATTTATCTTAATCACACATGCAAGTGTACCATAGAGTACAAACAGGCTCATTCATTTCTCTATCCTAGGGTTCATGCCACATCCTAGGGTTCCATTCGGCTATTTCCATAAGCACATTCTTATTTAAGTATTATTAACAGAATTAAACCACTCTACTAGGTAACACAGGAGTAATGGGGGCTTGAACCGCAGACCCAGACGTCTCTGCGAGCCCCAAACGTGCAGCAAGCTAAAACCCTATACCAGGGAATATATCATAAAAGGAGAGTTTAGAATAGTGTAAAACAAACTCTAGTACACAGAAGAACTCGAGAGGAAAGTACAGGTATTTCGTGTGCGTAAAACGGACCCCAATCAAACCATAAACAAGTAAAAAACGCGCCTACTATTCAAAATTAGACGTCTGGGAATAATCCCAAACTTCTTAAAAGGCATCAGATCTTACCTTATGTTCCTGCGGTATCCTTAAATGTCTAGACCTTCTCTGCGATCTTCTGAAGGCAGTTCCAAACATCGAGCAATGCCTCCCGTCGTCTGGACACACCTCCGGACGTCTGGTGATGTACTCAGACATCCAAAAATGCGTGGAAAAGAGTTTCGCGCGTCTTCCCAAGGGCCTTTACCTGCGTATGAAATCACAGGTCCAAATCAGGCCTGACTAGCTTCTGCGGTGAGGCCTGCATAGCCGTAATCGCGGAAAAGAATGTACCTTACGATATAAGTGCTTTCAGACGTCTGGTCTCAGACCCGGACATCCAGCTGCCGCCACGGTCGTCTAGTCGACTCTCCAGATGCCTGATACTGGAAAAATCCCAGTATCAGAAACTCCCCGTAGCTCGCGTGTAGAGCGCAGTGCGCAGTACAAAAATTCCACTTTCAAACGTTCGGGAACGGGTCCAGACGTCTTAGAAGGCTAAAAAGTAACAGGTCCTTACATCATAACAAACTTAAAGGAAGTTTCGTCCCCGAAACTTGAGCTAGCTAGGGTGTGGAAAAAGGAACATAAAATGCATAACAAACTTAAAGAGGACCGAAGTAGGTCTGAAAAGACGTACCCTCAAAAAGCTCTGGGTACCGCTCTCGCATCACCACCTCAGGCTCCTAGGTAGCCTCCTCATACCGCTGGCTTCTCCATAAAACCTTCACCGGTGGTACCTATTTCCATCTCAGACTTCGGACAACTCTGTCTAGTATCTGCACTGGCCTCTCGAGGTAGGTCAGGTCGTCACCCACCTCGACGCACTTGTGGCTCAGAACGTGACTAGGATCAGCGACGTACTTCTTGAGGTTGGACACGTGGAACACATCGTGCACTCCAGAAAGCTGGGGAGGAAGGGCAAGCCGGTAAGCAACGGGTCCTACCCACTCAAGGACCTCAAAGGGCCCCACAAACCTCGGTGCAAGCTTCCCCTTCACCCTAAAACACTGCAGGCCCTTCATGGACGAAACACGAAGAAAGACGTGATCCCCAACCTCGAATTGCACCTCTCTACATTTCCAATCAGCATAACTCTTCTGCCTGCTCCTGACAATGCGGAGTCATCTGTGATCTATCACCTCCTGACTCTTCCAGATCAACCTGGGGCCAACCTCCCACTTGGTCCCCACCTCGACCCAACTCAAGGGTGCAGTACACCTCCGTCCGTAAAGAGCCTCGTAAGGTGCCATGCCGATGTTCAAGTAGTAACTGTTATTATATGAAAACTTTGCTAGGGGTAAATGCTCCTCCCAGGAGCCTCTCCAGTCTAGTACACAGGCGCGTAAAAGTTCCTTAAGTGTCTGTATGGTGCGTTTTGATTGTCCGTTCGTCTGGGGATGATAAGCGGTACTGAACCTCAAACATGTCTCCAAAGACTGCTGAAACTCAGCCCAGAACTGGGAAGTAAAACGGGTATCCCTATCGGGTACAATCTCATGTGGGACTCCGTGCAGGCGTACCACATCTCGAATGTACATCTCTGCCAACTGTGCTGGTCCCAAGGTGACTTGGATCGACAAAAAACGTGTCATATTTATCAACCTATCTACTATCACCCAAACTGCATCATGTCCTCGTTGAGTAACCGGTAGACCCACCACCAAGTCCATGGTGATGCTCTCCCACTTCCACTCTGGCATAAGAAGTGGCTGCAACGGCCATGCAGGCCTCTGATGCTCGGCCTTCACCTGCTGGCACACCAAACACTGTTGCACAAACTCACCAACATCCGACTTCATCCCTCTCCACCAAAAGTCATGTCTCAGATCATGATACATCTTTGTGTTCCTGGGATATATGGTGAACCTGGACCCGTGCGCCTCAGCCATGAGCTCTCTCAATAACTCCTCGTCCCTAGGAACGCATAAGAGTCCCCTCAAGCGTAGTATCTCGTCTGTAAAGGAAAAGTCTCATGAGTCTCCTATCAACACCCTGTCCCGTAGTGTCTGTAAATACGGATCTGTCATCTGTCCTGCGATGATGCGGTCTATCAGCTCTGGTCGCGTCTGCCACGTCACTGTCACTGTCCCACAATACCCCCGTGACTCCCGAGGTCGCCAACTACCCAACTCCTCCATGAGTCTCCAACTCTGTGCCTTTAGACTGGCCAAGTGAGCGGGTGCCTTCCGGCTCAAGGCGTCAGCCATCACATTGGCCTTCCCTGGATGGTAGGAGATGCTACAGTCATAGTCCTTCAGGAGCTCTAACCAATATCTCTACCTCATGTTGAGCTCCTTCTGGTCAAACAAGTATCTGAGGCTCTTATGATCCGTGAAAATCTCGAAAGTCTCACCGTAAAGGTAGTGCCTCCATGTCTTTAGTGCGAAGACAACAGCTGCCAGCTCTAAGTTATGGGTAGGGTAACTATGCTCATGGGGCTTCAGTTGCTGTGAAGCGTAAGCGATAACGTAACCCCGCTACATGAGCACACCCCCTAACCCCTACAACGAAGCATCTGTGTAAACCACAAAATCGCTACTGCTGTCTGGGATGGTAAGCACAGGAGCTGAAGTAAATCTCCCCAACTCCTGAAAACATGCCTCGCACTCATCTGTCTAGGCAAAGGGCACGTCCTTCCAAGTCAGCTGGGTCATAGGACGCGCAATTTGAGAGAATCCTCTGATAAACCGTCGATAGTAACCTTGCAGTCCCAAAAAGCTGCGTATCTCTGTCACTGTACGTGGCCTCTCCCACCTGAGTACGGCCTCAACCTTGGCTGGATTCACAGCCAAACCATCCCCTGAGATCACGTGGCCCAAGAAAGTCACCTGCCTCAACCAAAACTCGCACTTGTTGTACTTGGCATATAGCCTGCGCCACCTCAAAGTGTCTAGGATCATCCGTAAATGTTGTCCATGCTGCGCCTGATTCCGCGAGTAAACGACTACGTCATCGATAAACACCACCACAAACTGGTCCAAATACAGTCTAAAAACCCGGTTCATCAAATCCACAAAAGCAGCAGGGGCATTGGTCAACCCAAATGGCATGACCAAGAACTCGTAATGCCCGTACTGGGTACGGAAAGCTATCTTGGAGACATCGATCTCCCTGATCCTCAACTGGTGGTATCCCGACCTCAGATCTATCTTGGAGAACACTGTGGCGTCTCGCAACTGGTCGATGAGGTTGTCAATCCTCGGTAGCGGATACTTGTTCTTGATAGTGACCCTATTCAACTGTCGGTAGTCGACACAAAATCACAGGGTACCATCCTTCTTCTTCACAAACAGCACAGGGGCTCTCCATGGGGATGCACTGGGCCTCACAAAGCCCTTCTCCAACAGGTCCTGCAACTGTGACTTGAGCTCTTGCAGCTCAAGTGGTGCCATCTGGTACGGTGCAGTAGAAATGGGGCTGGTCTCCGGTACCAGTGGGATCTCAAACTCGATCTCACGCTCAAGCAATAGTCCTAACAGCTCCTCTGGAAAAACGTCGGGGTACTCACAAACCATCGGAATACTCTGAAAGTCAGCCACGGGGCAAGGCTCTGCCACTACACAAGCCAAAAAGTCCTCACACCCCTGGCTCAAAAGCCTCACTGCCTGAAGCGCGGAGATGCATCTAAAACCTCCGTCCACCGGCTATCCGTGAAACTCAAAGGGAGGCAACTCCGGTATGGAGAAGACGATTTTCCTCCCGAAACAGTCCACCAAGGCGTGACAGGAGGACTGCCAGTCCATCCCTAGGATCACACCAAAGTCCTCCATCTATATCATAATCAGATCAGCGAGGAGGCTGTCCCCCTATACTAACCTCGCAGTCCGTGTAGACCTTCTCAGCTACAAACAACTGGCCACCTGGGCTTCTGATCACAAATGGATCCTCTAACAGTACACTACCCTACCCCAAACTGATGGCAAAACTCGCAGCATCAAAAGAGTGCGTGGTGCCGGAATAAAAAAGTACGTACACTAATCTACCAGAAACAGTAACCATACCTACCACCACTGAACCTGAAGCCCTGGCTTCTCTATGTGTCAGGGCATTGATACGCCTCTCAGTCCTCGATGCAGATGAAGCAATTACACTCTGGGTCGGGCGAGCAACCGCTGGCCGGTACCCTCCTCATGACTGCTGCCCTCCCCTACGCACCTGGGGACCACGACCACCAGCTCAGCCTCCAGCGCTCGATGCGAGGAGCATCTGCTATGCTCTGACCTTAGATGGGTAGTCCCTCCTGATGTGGCCCGACTGGCCGCACTAGTAGTAGAGGGGGACACGACCTCCTCCCTCAGTAGGTCCCTGCTGGCAGTTAGGCGAGGGTCCGATGCTAGCAACTGACCCTTGTCTAGGGCCCCCAAAGGCCACTGATGGCCCCACAAAATGAGACAGCTCTCCTACGGGTGCCGTGTGCCTCCTCTCCCAACAGCCCTAAGAGTACTCTAGCTGGTGGGGCCCCTTCCGTCTGCCGTCAGTGTCTCACGCGGTCGGGTTGGTCTCCTTGTAGGTCATGGCTACCTCAACCACTAGTGAGAAGGTAGGAAGCTTCAGGGATTTGACATACCCCAGAATAGCAGGTCAGAGCCCCTCAGTAAACCTCTACAGGCACTTCTCCTCTGTAGACACGACTATCAAGGTAAAACGTGACAGCTCCAGAAAACGCGTATGGTATGCGCTAACAGTCATCGTCTCCTGGTAGAAAGTGTGGAACACCCGCCTCCTCTAGTCCAGCTAGGTCTGAGGAAAGTACTGCTCGCAGAAGAGAGTCACGAATTGGTCCTATGTCGACTCTCTCCCCTCCTGGCCTCTAACTGCCCTCCACCACCTGTGTGCCACACTCTCTAGTTGGTATGTGGCAAAAGCCACGCGACACTCCGCAGGAGGGCAAAAGGTGTCAAACACCTTCTCTATCTGCTCCAGCCGGTCCTCTGCTTCAGACAGGTCCTCATCCCCCTTGAAGGAGGGGGGCTTCATCTTCCAGAACTATCCGAAAAGCTCGTGGTGCAACTGCAATGGGGGAATGGGCACGCCTCTAGGTAAGGAGGGCTCGTGCTCGAAAGTGCTAGAGTGCGGTGGAGGTAGTGGAGGACACCCCCTCCCCCTCCTGCTCATCTGGCGCTACGGCAATCTCTCTGTCCCACCGAGGACTCCCCCTCCATGTCCTCAGGGAGAGGTGCTCATGGAGGCTAGTGGAGCTCCTCTCACATGATATCTTTGATCAGTTGGGTGAGATCCTGGGCCTGGACACCCGGGAAAAGAGGTGGGTCAATTGGTACCTCAGGCCCAGCACGTCTGCCCCTCCGACCTCGTCCACGGCCGTGACAACGACCCGCCTCGAGAACTCCCCGATGAGGCATCTCCTGCAAGGAGACGCGAAAGATAGAACAAGAGAGTCAGCGATATCGAATTACTTCGAGAAAAGACTCGGAACGAATATCAAGGTGATACGTTGTGGTGGTTATCCTAGTTATATGCACATAAATGGTTATTCTCAAGACAATTTGGTCATTTCTCGGGACGACCTTTTCTCTGATACCATCTTGTTACAACCTGGTCCCCGGATCCTTACAGGACCCGAGACTAGTTCATCTCGACTAATCCCAAGACCTAGTCGTCTAACAAGAAATAACCAAAAGCAGGAAAGCAAACCATATTCACACATGCAATATAACTAAGCAGAAGAAATGTACAAAGCAGTAAAGGAAATAGAACAGCTGTCTCAGTACATACCACCACAACAACAACGAAAAGCGAAAAGTAAACAATAGTAACGGAATAGTAACTAAAAGTCCATCACTTACTACAATAGTAGAGAAAAAGAAAAGGAAGTGCTGAAGAAAACTACGGCTAGACTCGACCAGGCCCAACACCCTCCGCAGTCGGAAACTCGGGCTGCTCAACTCTTGGTCCTGAACAGTGTTATGAAAAGACAGAGTCAGTGAACGCTAAGTAAAGTGGTATCTATATTATTTAAGTACAGAACAGTAAAAATAATAGGTTTAATTCTCATTTCCATTTATCTATTTTATACGTTCCAGTTTTACCCATTTCTCAAGGTATTTAGATATTTCTTGATCTTGCATGTTCCTCGTGGGAACGATCTTAATTGTAGTCTTTTCTGTAGAGTAGAAGATACACATGATGCTCTCCTAGTCGGGAGAGTCCCTCGTAGTAGTCCTACACCTAGTCAACCACCCCGAGGTCACTATCAAGATGTAGCGGTGACTACGGCACACGTGATAAGCGCACGGGTAGCTACCCCGTACTGACACGCGGTCAGTCGTTTCCGCTAGTGAGTACGCCCAAGTATAGCACGGAACAGTATAGGACATTGCCCTCTCAGAATAAGGGTCTCTCCCCTCAGAACCAAACAGGGGTCTCACCCCTCCACAGTCCGTTCACCCTCGTCTGACTACCCCGATTTTCCCAGAGGACCTAACAAGTCGATGTAGAGTGGCTAGCTGAACCTCGGGCCCCGTGGGGTGGCTAACTCCCTCCCTACACTAGTAGCTCGCCTCGGTACCACGTACGCGAGGGCCAACAGGAGTCGATGTAGACTGATCAATCGTAACCCTACGTCTCAACCCAAGGGAGGCTAACTCCGCTCTACACAAAAGGGGACAGTTGCTCTCCTTAGTACCACATACTCAAGGGTCAGCACACTTCTCGTCTACATTCCAGGTTTCCGTCTATCCACAGTAGTTCTACTCCTAATTCCCTGTATGGTTCATGCTCATGTTCACCTCATTTATCCCGATCCAGATCTCATCTTTCATAATTCATTTCTCATCCGTATACAGGCAGCTCGTGTTTTCATAATTTAATTCTCAATACATGCAACTAGTGATTTCACAGGTAATTGTTCATTAAATACAGGCATTTACTAGCAATTTATCTTAATCACACATGCAAGTGTACCATATAATACAAACAGAATCATTCATTTCTCTACCCTAGGGTTCATGTCACATCCTAGGGTTTCATTCGGCTATTTCCACAAGCACATTCTTATTTAGTTATTATTAACAGAATTAAACCACTCTACCAGGTAACACGGGAGTAATGGGGGCTTGAACCGTAGACCTAGACATCTCTGCGAGCCCCAAACGCGCAGTAGACTGAAACCCTATACCAGGGAATACATCATAAAAGGAGTGTTTAGAACAGTGTAAAACAAATTCTAGTACACAGAAGAACTCGAGAGGAAAGTACAGGTATTTCATTTGCGTAAAACGGACCCCGATCGAACCCTAAACAAGTCAACAACGTGCCTACTATTCAAAATCAGAATTCTGGAAATAATCCCAGATGTCTTAAAGGGCATCAGATCTTACCTTATGTTCCTGCGGTATCCTCAGATGTCCAGACCTTCTCTGCGATCGTCTGAAGGTAGTTTCAGATGTCAGACAATGTCCTCGGTCGTCTAGATGCACCTCCGGACGTCTGGTGATGTACTCAAACGTCCAAAAATGTGTGGAAAAGATTTCGCGTGCCTTCCCAAGGGGCTTTACCTGCGTACGAAACCGCAAGTCCAAATCAGGCCTGACCAGCTTCTTCGGTGAGGCTTGCATGGCCGTAACCGCAGAAAAGAACGTACATTGCGATATAAGTGCTTTCAGACGTCTGGTCTCAGACCTGGACATCTAGCTACCGCCTCGATCATCTGATCGACTCTCCAAACGTCTGATACTGGAAAAATCTCAGTATCAAAAACACCCCGCAGCTCGCTCCTCTTGCTCACCATGCACTACAGCAACTCTAACCGCTGCAAAGGGCCAGAAGGCCGCCTCCTCAAGCCCTCTCCTCCTCCCGCACGTGCCTGCCATTGGTCGTGCGAGCTCCGTCGAGCTTCTACCGAAGCTCCACCGACCTTAGGCCTCCTCCTCCTCCCGCGCTCTCCTCCTTCCTCCCGCTCGCTCTCCCTCACTCACCCCCTCTCGCGGCTCCTGCACAAGAATTGAAGGTGGTGGTGGCTATGGTGTGTAGAGTGGAGAAGAGAAAGGAGGGGAGGGGGTTTATATAAGAGGGTGTGGGGTTTAGGGTTCGGGGGAGGTGAGGAAGAGAGAGAGGAAGGAACGGTTCTGCATGCTGCCCGCGCGTAGAGCGTAGTGTGCAGTACAAAAATTTCACTTTCAGACGTCCAAGAACAGGTCCAGACGTTTGGACAGATGTTTGACTGAGACTTCAAACGTCTTAAAAGGCTAAAAAGTAACGGGTCCTTACAGTAGTACCACAATGAATTCAGGTTTGCTTACGTGTTTTAAAATTAATTTCAGCTTGTTTTTCTTCATTTGGGGCTTATGGTGAGTGGCCCACAAGGTGACCAAGCTCACCGACTAAACACTAGACTTGACTAAGTCTAGGTTAGCCCAAATGTGATCTCTAGAATGTAACCCTAAAGGTATAACTTAGGATTCATGCAATTCTAGGTTTTTTTCTTCTTTTCGAGTAGACCACGAAATAAAAATACTTCTCTAGCGAAAATTGGAACCCAAATAAGTTGAAATTTGACAAGTAGATTCCTTTTTCAATTGTCTTTACATAGAATTTTTTTTGTAATTTTTCTGTTTCAATCGAATTTCTAGAGAATTTTAAATGTCAGGAGGTCAAATTTGGAATTTTGACCCCTGGTTAATATTCTACTTTGAAATAGTATCATATGACCATCAAAAATTCGAAAAAATATCAAAATTAAAGCCAATGAGATCAGCTTTCAAACCCCATCGTTTCTAGTCAAAACATATTCGCGGATTTCTTGGAATTACTTTTGAAATTTTGAAAATTTTCAAATTTGGGTCAGTCTGACCCCCTTGCACTTCACGAATTTTTAAAAATTTTGTACTTTGAATTTTTTCAAATGAATGGTGTCGTTTAAAAGGTGGTTTAAAAATGAATGTCTACTTGAATTTCAAAATTTTTCGCTCATTAATTTTTTGGCAATTGAATTTTTAAATTAGAATTTGAAGCCTAACCGAAAATCAGAGGGTGATGGGGATGCTTTTAAAAAGGTATTTAAATTTGAAATTCAAATTTTCCACCAAAATGATTTTTTCTTTTTTTTAAGAGATTTTTTTTTCAAAAGATTTTCAAATTTTATTTTTTTCTTGCTTTTTTTTTTCAAAACTAACTAATCTTAAGATTCAAAAAGGGAAACCTATTCTAACTACCTTATTTTTTTTATTTTTTTTTCACGAAAATAAATAAGCTTTTTTTTTCAAATGAAATTTCTAGAAGGAAATCTAACCTAAGGTTCAAATCAAACCTAGACTAAGAAAGATATGATGTGCACCTAGTTTTTTTTCCACACTCGTGTCCGTAGATGTCATTTTTCCCTATTTTCCTGCACATCAAAAGACAAGCAAAGGAAGATTTATCAGTGATAATTTTAGAAATCAAAATAAAAAATGACGTTGCCTCCCCGTCAATGGCGCTATTTGTTGGGATCGTAGAGCGTGCATTTGATCAGAAATGCGTTGTAGTACAATTACGAAATACGATCAACAAAAATAATTTCTACGATAACACGATTTGAGTCCCGGTCGTTTGTCTCTGGGAGGTGCCTTGGAAATGCAAATTCAAATTCGATCTCGGTCAGTCTACTCGTTCAAAATTGCATGTTGATTTATACTAAATACGTATTGATACACGACATGCTGTTGCCAGAATATCAAAAGTTGAAAGCATGCAACTTTAATCACACCAAAAGATGATAATCAGGCACATGGTGATTTTCAACATATAAATATATATAAATATTTTCATTGAGGCATGATGGTGGTTACAGCACAGGTTGTGGAATGCTTGTATAGGAAAATTTAAATCTAGCTAGCAGAAAACGACTGCATACATGAATCTATGGGAGGATTATGCATGCATCATTGGGGAAGAATATGGAGCTACACTACTAAGCAGTAAATAAAGCATTAAATCTATGAAGAACAATAATCTAATCTAGCAGAACTAAGGGCATTCAGAGGTGGGCTCCGATGGCCTTTGAATGGGTGAAAAGAGAAAGAGGGGTGGCCAATGGTGCTTAGGCCAACCCTTGGAGAGAGGTTGGAGAAGTTGATCCTAGTCTAGGCTTTGCGTGGAGGTGGTGGCATCATGGTGGAGCTCGTGAACATGGAGGTGGAGGTGGTGATGCCTTATGGAAGGTGGAGCTATGCTAAAAGACTAAGATTGAATGGTTGCAAAGTGCCACCCCTTAGGTCTTTTTATAGACTTAACAGAGGCTTTCTAGAAATGTGTGGAACGCTTTAGAGAGAGCTCCAAGTGTGGCCATCCAAGGAGAGAGAGAGGGTGGTTCTTAGATCCACCAAAAGTGGATCTAAGAGAAGACTCATCCTTGGTTGCTATTTTTGGTAACCAAGGTGACGCCACCTTTGGAAGGTCCTAGAATACTCTAGGTGGTGTGGGAGTGCGTGAATGGGTGTGCGTGTGTGTGTGTGGTCATGCCCTAAGTGGTTAGGTGGGTTAGGATAGGTTCTAATGAGTTTAGGTTTAAGTTAGGTCTCAAATTAGGGTTGCAAACCCTAATTCACTAAGGCAAAATGTAATTAAACTTAATACAAGTTTAATTGGGTGTGTGAAAACCTAATTGAGAGTAAAATAATTCAATTAAATCTGGTCTAGGTCAATTGGACTCTCACTGAGTCCAATTGGATAGTGTGTGCTAAGATCAGGACTTAATTGGCCTCAATGAGTCCAATTGAATAGGCTGATGGAATTGACTAAGATCCAAGTCAACTAGGTTTAGTGAGGACCTAATTAGGTACTTAGGGAGGTCTAGAGGTGATGTACTAGGGTTAGGGTACCTTAATTTAGGTTCCTATGGGGTTAGAATTGGGTTTAGGGACCTAAGAATTCAAGACCCAAGCTTGAATTCAAAAACAGGAACTAGAGAGCAGTTCCAGACGTCTAATAATAGTGTCAGATATCTTATAGTGAAAAATCAGAAGTCCAGACTTGTTGTCTGGATGTCCAATCAAAGTCAGGGAAGAATTAAGGTTCTGTCTACAGAAATTGGACGTCTGACCAAGTGTCTAGACGTCTTAAAATGCTGCAGAAGTGGGTTTTAGGTGCGCAGTTTGTGGCTAAAGGTTCTGGACGTCCTGTAACTCATATGGACGTCCAGATAGAGGCTAGAATTAGGGTTTTAAGGTTTCTTAGGGTGCGATAACCTAATCTAAGGGTGGCTAAGGCTTAAGGAAGCTTCTAGGTTGTCCTAGGGCTAGGATTAAGTTCTTCACAATTTATTACTTTATTCCTACTTAATAAAATAGCATACCTTAACTCCCTTACATTATTATCTACTGCATCTAATCTAGGTCTTCCGCTCCAACTCTACTGCAACACTAGTTATTCTTTATTTTTCAGATCCAGCTTTAGATCCAGCTTCAGATTTAGCTTCTGATTAGCTTATTACCTGCAATTGACATAATGCACCTAATCAGTATATTATAGCATTATTTTATGCATAGTTAAAAGAAAGCAGTAAAGGTGCTAGTAATGCTTATGTATGCATGAATTACCCTAACTTATGCTAAGTCCTAGTTTAATTTAGGTCAATTAAGACATATGATTGCTATGCAATCACCTATCCTATGTGGTGACTGGAACAAGACCAGCCAGAAGTATGAGGAGGGGATAGCTCGAAAGTTGTGAGTAAACAAGCGACCGATGATGCCATCAAAGGTTGTTGTCAGGTTGGCTACTGTGAATGTAGTCGGCTACCATCATAGGTGGAGACTGGCAGTTTGCCCTTTGGGCATGACTTTGATGGTTGCCAAAGCCGACCACTGGGTGTGCTTAGGGGGTAAGGCCATTTTCTTAGAACCCTAATTTGATGAGGGTTTTAAGAAATAGGACGTCAATTGTTGTTCTGAACGTGGATGTGTTTGCGAGAAATCACTTTTTGTCGTAATAAATGCACACAGAAGCTTTTAAATTAGTAAATCGAATCGAACTCGTATGTTTTTCGAGTAGAAATATGGGAGTCTAAGTCATTCGTAGGGAGGCAAACAGATTAAAATCACTTTCCAATATATGACTAGAATCGATTATCAAGTAAGATGATTATGAGAACTAATCTAATAGCATGCTACTTTTAACTGAATACTAGAAAGCATACAACTTAAAGACAAGTTGAAAAATAAATAATAAAACTTTTTATTAAATAAGATAAGAGTTTTGACACAAGTAGAACTAGTATTACAAATAGTGGAATGCTTCTAGAACTAAATTACTACAATTAGAACTAGATTAGAAAAATGTGAAGGGCTCTTTAAAGGCGAAATACAGCACATCGACGTAGATGCTAATGCAAAGGTGCACCCACCAAAATCACCAAAGATGGCATGGGAGAAAACTAGTTCTAGTAGGTAGAGACTATCTGGGAGACTAAGTGGAAGAATGCTGAATGCTTGGGGGGGTGGCTAGGGGTTTTTATAGGAAGCTTGGAGGCTTCCTATTTGTTGGTTTAGGTTGCCTATGATCACTAAGGTGTAGGGCTAGGATTAATTAGGTTAAGGATCAAGGGTTAGGATAAAGGGATAGGTGATAGAATATGTTAGGTTTTTGTTGGAAATAATGAAGAGCTAGGATGGCTTTGAGAGGATGATGGAGGGCTATGATTCTCTCAAATTTTTGATCTTTTTGTTTCGAATTTCAAGTTGTACATAAAATAAAAGTTGTAGCCCTCAAAATCAACTTTCCAACGCAACTTAAATCACTCAATTTGGATTTAAAATGAGAAAGTTATGACGAAAATACTAATATTGTGTCATGCTATTATAAATTTCGAGATTAAGTTTAGTATTAAGAATGAGATTTGATTTAAGATTTTAAAATAAGGATCTAAGTAGGCAATTTCGGATCGTAGGATTTATCTCTAGTGGTAGATAAATTATGATGCATTTTAACCATCTAAGTAAGTATTTATTGGAAGATAAAAGAGATTTCCAAATAAAGTTTGTTGGGTTAAGATATGTTCTGAGTTTTCCTAGGTTTTATTGAGATTTTGGGTGGATAGGATTAGGTATCCTAAGTGTTTGACCGCTATAGATTTTAGGACAAGGTTTTGGTTGGTCCTAAGAGGTTTCTAGGCTAGGTAATTAGGTTCCAAATTTGAGTTAGAATCTAAGTAAATTAGTCTCCAAATAGGCCTACCAACTAGGCTAATCCTCTTCTAAATGAGCTTGATTCAAAAAGTCCAATCAAATTTACTTCAATCTACTTTAAATTTTGTATGTGCTCATATAAAAATAAACATATCAAGATACCAGATATAATTCCAGGAAAAGTTTCATAAAATCCTAAAAGTATGCATTATTTATAAAATGACCTAAAATGCCTAACTGACCTAACTAAATGCAATTTAACCCAAATTACCCTTAGACTAACATTATTTAGGCTTTAATTAACATAAATAAATATGAAAATATCAATCACCACTACAATAAATTACACTTTTGCCATCGGTTGAAAACTAATTGCAAAGCCCTTATAACCAACGTCAAAAAGCAACAGCGTAAATATCATCGCTATTTTTTTTTCCCGTTAGTTACAAGGAACATCCAACATTGAAATATCGTTCGCCAAGCGAACGGCTTAGATGTTGACGGAAATTGTATTTCTCGTCGCTTATAAGAAAAGCAACAGTGTTTTTACGTTAATTTTTCTTGCGTTAACGTGTCATTTTTTAAGTTTTGCCGTCGTTTACAAGACAACGACATCGCTTACACAAGCAATGGTAAAAATAATTTTACCGTTACTTTCTCAAATAAGCGACGACGTATATCTTTTATGCAACAGCACAGTTTTGTATATTTACCATCGCTTTCTGTAATAAGCGACGACAAATAGTGACCTTTTGTTAAAAAAAAATACCTTCAATGCAAGGGGGGGTATTTTTTGTAAAAAATCTAGGTTTACTTGTTCATCATTGGAAGCTAATATTACCACCTAAAACCACCCGAATTAATTCAGAATGTCATCTAATGAAAGGGTTCATCTCAATAAAACTAAAATCTAGGTCTACAAATGACATAGGAAAATGAAGCTACTGTTGAAATACTTGTTATCCACAAAACAAACAGAAAAGCTTGCATGGGGGAACAAATCAAGATGTGTGCTCATGTGGGATGAAACTCCTGCTCATGTGGGAGGTAAAACTCCTACTCATGTGGGATGAAAGGCTCCATGATGAATGTAGTAATAGGTACCTTGCAACCACCCATTTCAACCTGCAGGACAAAGAAGAAAGCAACGTAGAAAACCATCAATGATTAAAGAAAAATGAATAACAAAATGATTAAAGTTGACATTATCAAAGGTCTCCACCAATAGAAACATTAAAGATTGAAATTTTATAGAAAATGCATCATATTCCTGGAAAAGTCTAAAGCATATCAACAACTCCAATTTACAATCACAAACAAATCTGATGTCTGCATGCGTTACCTACTCCACAGTATGGATTAAAACAGTGCCCTTTGTTTCAGTTGCAGAAATGTCAACACCCCCAGCAAACAATGCAATTTGTACAGTTCATTTAACCATGTCAGTATTATGGATTGCACATAACAATCTCTATGATGATCCAATTCAAATGTGTCTTCATTTATGAAATATGCTAACCAGTTTGTAGACATCCAAGGCATAATTGACAAATATATTAAGATATATTGACAAATACACTAAGATATACCAAGTGAAGCTAGAAATATTTAGCACACCAAGAATGTCATGCTTAGTTTACATTGAGATTTACCTCCAACCTTCATTCAAACCAAAACCTCTTTCAAGCCTTCTATAATCTGTAGAAAGGAAGACCAAGAAAATGAAGATATCCTATATCAGGAATTCTGAAGAAAAAAGAAACACACATTAGAGATATGCATATTGGAATGTATTGCAATACTCCAGATGGAAGGATTACCTAAATAGGACTAATGGATACAGGTAACATTGCCTAGGTGGCGACCACAGGTTTGATTAAACAGAGTGTATCCTTTCAATTTTGTGCTGAGTCTGAAAATTTTATACGTAACAGGTTTGATTAAACAGAGTGTATCCAACAAGTTAATTAAGCATGAATCCCTGGAATTGAGATAGATTAGCTTCATCTATCTATCAGTTTTCCCAGTAGTAACTGTTAAGTTCCATCTTTAACTACTAAGAAATTGGATGGCGGTCACTTAACCATGGCCCAAACATAAAAAATTTAAAAATACAAATATTACATGTGCTAGACATAGAAACATGTACACATCACTGAAGTCTGAAATAGCATGCCGATGGGTAGAAATTGCAACATAATCCATAGTCCATCGGTTTTTCCAGTAGTAACCATGAATGCTAGAGAAAAGCAAATAACAACTGCAACGATGAGATTGATAAAATAGCCATATCACCATGTCAGGTTAGCTGCATAAAAACAGCTAGTGCTATCCAATAAAAGTTAAAAAGAGTTTGTCCTGTATTAGATTCCTTTCATTTTACAAGCTTTTTCCCCACATCTATCAGGTAATACAAGCTGTCTTGTTTCCTTTCTTTTTTTTTGTGTGTGTGGTGGTTTTGGTGGGGGGTTTGTGGCGAGTTGCTCCTTTATTACACTAAAATAGTATGCAGTTATTTTCAAAAGAACAGCATGCAGTTTCTTCAAAACAGCTTTGTCAATGCTTATTTCACTTTATTCAACATTCAATGAACACACATCAGTAAAGTGGAAATTACACTGGATAAATTATTTTGAAGTCATTCGTATAATTTAAAATAAATGAAATGTAGATAAAATCAGCAATGACAGGTCAGTAAAATATACAGACATCCCACCATGGTAAGTTAGTTAACATCTTACAAGTTCAGGTCCAAGCCTCCAACTAGAAGAATCTCTTACCAATTGGTTCAACCACCTCACTGTGGATTCTCCACATCCCAATCCACCTCAAGCAGGTCCACGAAGAGCTCAACTGATGAATGGATTGCCAAAGGAATTACCTAGAGATGTAATATAAACTATAAATCATAGAAGTGCATGACTCCTTCATATTTGATTTCTTCTTCTTGAATTCTTTTTCCTTAAATATGATTGTGAATATAGAAGACGATCATTCTTATATCATTTACTTTCGCAATCTCTTCTTCATCTAATCCCTTGTACCTCAATCACTAGTACATGACTCCTTCAGAATATATTTTCTTATTCTACAATTATTTTTCCTTAATGGCGTCTGTTAATGGAGAATATGTTCATTCTTACATTATCTACATGGTTCCTCATTAAATGCTCCTCCTGATCACCCATATCTCATTCAAAAGTACATAAGTCCTGCAAAATTTCAACTCTTGCAGTTTTAATACAATTTATGTCAACAAAACTGAACTGGTTTTTCCTTCATGCCTCAATGAAAATATTTTAGATTGCTTCTCATCAAGGAATAGCCTAAGGAATCGCCAAAGAGCATTCTGAGTAATTCATCATTATTGGATGCAAAAAAATGAAGCTAGTGGAAGCGTGTTGTTTAGCTCATAAACAATAATAATTTGACAAATGCAAGACTTCTACAAAATAAACACCATACCTCTGTGCAAAGATAGAACTCAGGACATTGACTTTCCCCACAATTACCACTGCATGCAAATAATCACCACAGCAAACATATCTACACAGATAAGTAAGGACAGAAAGATAAAAAAGAGATGTAGCAAATACAATAGATAAAGTATTTTAACCAACCAACATATAAAAGAACCAAGTTTTACAAAAGCAAGGCCATAAATCTTCACTGGACGACCTCGACATGTCATTGTAAAGGACACGTTTGCGAAGCAAGTACGATGCACATGGTCCACTGTAAAAGAAGAAAATTAAAGCACCCATCAAACAGACAGTTAAACTATGTAAATGTTATTAAATTATATCTTGCAAACATATTAATAAAAGCATTTTCTCCTGATGTTACAAGCATGTACGACAGTTATATACAAGATTGAAAAATATGCCAAGGACTAGAGGTTGAATAATATCTTCAAAGGACCCCTTCTCTACAGTATGCATATCTCTAATATCCTAAAGATCTAGAGGCACTTGTATGATCTAGAGGCACTTGCACATAGTTAATATTACAAAAAAAGTTCATCAATTGAAGCACTATAGAAACTACTAGAAAGTCAGCAGCAAAGGAGAAAATTTAATTATTTTCCTTCGTTTCCTTATCACGGGAGACGATATGCATATAACCAGAAAAAATGTATAATGGTTAAGCATGATTACTTTATAAGACACATCAAGTTTTGGAGTCCATACATTTCCTATCCAGGTACAACCCAAAGTTGAGATGGTTTGAAATTAGTGGGTAAATGAAAGTTTATTCCCTTATCATTGACAGAAGGGTGGGGAGGAGGAGGAGAAGGGTGGGGAGGAGGAGAGGCGGAGGAGGGCAGGGAGGAGGAGGAGGAGGAGAGGTGGAGGAGGGCAGGGGGAAGGAGGAGGGGGATGCGGCAGTAGGAGGAGGAGGAGGGTGCCATGGAGGAGGAAGAGGAGAAGGGTGGGGAGGAGGAGAGGCTGAGGAGGGCGGGGAGGAGGAGGAGGAGGAGAGGCGGAGGAGGGCGGGGAGGAGGAGGAGAGGCGGAGGAGGAGAGCGGGGAGAAGGAGGAGGAGGGCGGCATGGAGTTACCTGACGAGGAGGAGGAGAACCAGCGATCGACGGAGGAGGATCAGGAGAGGAGAGCACAGGGTGGCCGAGGGTTTGTGTGAGGTTTGGGGGAGAGGGCTATGCGGATGTGTCAGTAAACCGACGTTTCCCAACGGTTATATTAGAAAGTAAGAGTAAACATCTGAATTAAATTACTCGCTCTTCCTTCTCATGTCTAAATTTTGACAGTTAATTTTAATTTAATTTTTATCATTGATTCTTATACTAATTGATCCATCGATATTAATTAATTGACAGTAAATATTAATGATCATCACTCGCTCATAGTTTTTTTTTTCAATTGATATTAGGGGGTACATACATTCACCGCCGTTTCTTTAAAAAAACGACGATAAAAGTTTTTCTTTTTGTTGTTTTATAAAATTGACGATACATAATTGACAGTATATCCCATTTTTCTAGTAGTACGCGCTGCCCTTATCCACGAGGAAGCACAGCTGGACCTACCCTGCCACTAGCAAAGTAATGAGGAGGGGGTTCGAGTAAATACTTGGGTCAAGTAGGTCTTTGTACAGGTTAAAGGCAGCTTTCCCCACTTCTTGTAAGGAAGCCAGTTCTAGACATTGCATGGAGGTACTTTTTGGAGGTTGCTCCCTTCCACTAAACCCTGCTAGGATTGGGGTGCAACGTTGAAATCAAATATTACCTCAGTGGCATTATTGGTTTACAACTCGTCATAGTTTAGAGAAACGCATCGTTGTATTACAACAAAAATTGAATCGACATTCAAATTTATAATGCTCGAAAAACGTTGAGTTCTGAGGTCGTTCGTACGGTGTAAATAATTGAAAATCAATTCACTGATCAAATATAAATGATAAGCACAATAATCAAGTCACAAGCAATTATATGCAGTGAATAATCAATCAAAAATACATTCAATAATTAGTCAAATTGTATCTCAAGATCAGTAGACAACAATATAATAAAAGCCCAAAAAGTGGTGGTTGAAACCACCAATTAAGTATTTAACACTTAGGCTCAATTCTCAATCAGATCATACTTTTCTTCTCTCAAACACTTACCTCTCAGACTTAACCAAATTTCCAAGCCTTCAGACATCTCAACAAAGCCATAGATGGCTTAAACTCTCAGCCCAAGACTCCTCAAGAGTTAGATCCAAATTTTCCTAAGTCCTCAGGCTCATATCCTAAGAGCAAAACCTCCCTTGTCTCTCTCAGAATAAATCCCTCTCTCTCTCTCCCGCAAGATTAGACCAGAACAAATCAGAATAGACCCTGTTCAAATTGGTTCAAATCGGCCCAAGTCCCCGTGAGTGTGGGCACGGGCAAGGGCATCTGTGGGGGCGTGTAGGGTAGGGACCTGACCCTAGTCGTTCGAAGGTAGGAAGCCAACGAACACAAAACGTTAAGTATCAAACTTTTTTTTGTCTTTCCATGATGTAGGACTAAAGAGTCCCACTCTCTTCTCTGTGTCTTCACGTGAGGGAGCTAGTCCAATTGTTGTTGTAGTTGTCGTTGATTCGCCAAATTGATGGCTCTGGAAGGGTGCTGGAGTTGGTCCACATCAAGTAGATGTGGTAGCGTGGCTGTTAGCAACCAGACGAAGGTGGTCAGTGACGAGGAAGATGATCGGTAGCGGCGAGGAACCTACGAGCAAGAACATGACCTAGGGCCCGAATTAAATATCTCAGGAGCTTCGCTGAAGTGCGATGAAGCTTGTGGTGGGGTGTATGCGATGAACGTGTGCGTGTGGTGGGTGGTCGGAGGAGCTTTGTGCAGCTCCACTGATCGAAGTCGGAGAAGGAGATGAGGGCGATCTGTGGTGCAATTGACAGGGGAGTAACTTTCGTGAAGGTGGGGTGAAGCTTTCACCTCAGTCAATTGAGGTGGAGGGGTACGGGTGAATGCCGGCGATGAAGGTGGATGGCGAGGATGTAGCTAGCGTCAAAGAAGGAAGAGGAGGTGGAATTTGGAGCTGAGAAGCTATGAAAACCTAATTGGAGATGTGGGGAGGCAAAACCCTAAACTAATTTGAAAGAAGGAAGAGGAGAATGGTTTGGCAGAAGTGCATTGAAGTTGAAGAAGGAGAAGGGATAATCGAAGTGGAGGAAGGTGTTTCGGATGCCATAGCTTTGCAAGAAGCTTCGTGTGAAGTTGAGGAAGAGAAACCCTCTCTCTATTGTTCGTGATAGAGGGTAAAGACAATGATTGAAGAGATCCAGTGGTGCTTCTATTTGTCACCGGAGATGAAGAAGATGAAGAGGATTGACGGTCAAACACGCACACCTTAGACTCGAGGGCATGCAACCATATTTATAAATGATGTTCCCCTCTTAATTGATCTCTGAAATGCACATTTGGTATGTGCCCTTGCCGCCTGAAGAGTTTGAGTTTCTTGAGCTTGCTGGTGCAAATTCCGACCATGATTGGCCTCGAGACAGATCCTAATTGGTGCAGCATGACTTAAGGATCAATTCCGCCAAGAGTTAAGATTTTTGGTTGAGATTTCATCAATCAACATGCCAAATTAAATGAAGCTTGTTTGGGTTTCAAGGCTACTAAGTTTCCTCTTCTGTTGCAAGGAAGATGATGGTGGCAGGGGCTTTTCTGCAAAAAAGATGAGAAGTTAGGGTTGTAAATGCAAGGAAAAATAGACCTAGGGGTTTTGATGTGATAAATAGAGATTTCAAGAGCTAAAATGCAAACTAGGTCAAGATAAACTTTGATTAGGCCCAAATTTTGGTGTTAGCTTAATTTGGACCCAAGGAATCTACTGATGAACTTAGATTTGGGTTTAGACCACGTTTGACTGGGTAAATTACACATAAGCCCAAATTAAGACAAATTCCCATATGAATCTCTACTTTTGGTCAAAATGGATTCAGATGGTCAAGATAAAGGTACCAAACCTCTTAGAATATTTTTTAGTGATTTTTTAGAGGTTTAGATTGAATTTATTTCTACCAAAATCCTTTCAATTTGAGTAAGGCTAATAATTAGGGTTTTTAGTAATATTTTAATCCTTGAAATGCACGAAACCCTGATTCAGTCAATGTGAACCCACTTCTTGGTCATTTAAGTTCATTTGACCTTGAATTAACCCCTAATTAATCCCATGATTAATCTACATTTGTGATTTAATGTTAAAACAATAGAATTAACTCTTTTTCCTATCTTCTTCTCAGTTCAATTCAGCACGGAATTATGATCCTCAGACAATCATTAAGGAGCATTTAACCTTTGAATCTAAATAATTTTAATTAGTTATGATGAATGATGGTGTTACCATCAAGCATCCCCCGGTGGTAAAGGAGGACAATGATGATTCCTGTTTGGCCTACTAGGAGGGTGATGATGGTTCCTAGCTGGCTTGTTGGGAGGCCCTTCTTACTGCAGAAGGGATAAGGCCCACGGTAGCACTCCTCTGGCAGAAGGTTGGGGGAAAGGCCCTACTCTTTGAAGCACTAGTGACGTCAGTTAATGCCTCTTCATAATGGAGAACCATATTAACTACACATAGCTACTGGAGTTTCTCCTTATGGTTCTCCTTAAGGCCTTCAAGGGGCCTGTTTCCTTTATCTTAGCACTCATTAGTTTTACAAACTAAGCCAAGTTGTTGTGTCAGATCTGATATTCTATCTAGTTTCTGACATCTCGATAATTTTCGATGGAATGCCCCTATGCCTTGTAGTATCTGTAGTAAGACCTAACATTTATTTGCTTCCTTATGGGTGAAGGAGGAAGGAGGTCGTAGTTAGTCGACCACACCTCAATCAAGATGTTATCTTGGTTGATGGCCAAGGGAATGCACTCTTGGTAAAAGTCCCGTCTAGGTTGCTGGGGCCCATTATCCCTGCTGTGAGGCTAGTAGTCACCTCTTTAGTCAAGGAAAGTCCCCTTCCTTTTATTGAAGTGGTTACCACCACCACAATTGTTGGGTGCCTCTCTAGCTACCCTTTGGTCATCAAGGGGGTCGCACTGATCTTCCCCCACATTGTTGGCCAGCCAACTACGAGAGTGGAATGAATTATCCTGTTCCACAAACCTTGCGGCCCTATCCCACAGTTTTGCCATATCACTAGGTGGGAAGTCACTAATGTCATACCAAAACCTCTGAGTCAGTGGTTCTAACTTGAAGTATTGGATGGCGATGGTGTCATGAGCCCACTTGCACTTAAAGTACTAGGTCTTGAATCTATTAAGGTAGGAGTGGAAGGATTCTCCTTTCCACTATCGTGCCTCAGATAATCTCTCTAGGTTATCTCTAACCCTCTATTATCCAGCATAGTACTAGCAAAACTTGTTGGCCAGCTCCTGAAAGCAAAAAATTTAGCTTATGGGGAGCTTATTGAACCATTCATGTGCCACGCCGACAAGGTAAGAGGAGAATACTCTACGGAGTATCTCATTAGGGCACTTGTGGACTAGCATCATCTACTTGTTCCTCCCCATGAAGCTATTGGGGTCAGATGTGTCGTCGTACTGTGGTAGAGTTGGGTGCTTGAACTTCTCTCGAAGAGGAGTGTTCATCGCCTCCTTGATGAAAGGGTCAGTTGCGACGTACGCCTGGAGATGAATGCTCCTCATCGTTGGCATGACTTGACGAACGATCTTAGGGAGAGAGCCATCTTAGCTAGGCACCTAATTGTTTATTTGAATCACATGGAGGTGAATGAGGAGGAGGGGGACCCTAGGGGACCTCTCCTTAGTGGCAGCCAAGTTGCTGCTTGAGTTGCTCGAGCTGCTCATGTAAGCGAGCATTCTCCTCCTTGACCACGCGACACCAATGCCCCTGGTCATCCACTTGGCTCGACTTCGGAGGCGGATATTGGGGAAGTTGAGACTTCACCCTCTCCTTCTACTGTTAGACCTCTTTGAGTTGGCCCATAACAAGCTCTTGTTCCTCCTAAAGGACAGTTAATCTGGCGAGGAACTCTTGTTCTTTGCCTAGGCCTCCTCGAGAGGGTTGACATAAGGCTGCTCAACGCAGGGTTGCTCGACGTCGCAAGCAACATTCTTTTGTTTTCTCATCTCCCCGACTTATCAGCAATGTTGAGAACGACTCTCCTAAAAGAAATTCTTCTCCTTATTTGCAAAAGAATGTTTACCAAATGAAAATAATAAAAAAATTATTCAATTATCACATATAACAAATTGGACTACTTATATCCTTAGTACCAAGATATCCATAATATTAACATAATAACTTGGATAAGAAGTCAAGAATAATTGAAAATGACCTCCCTATCAAAAAGATGTTATCAATCAAATTAAGTGTAACTTAAATCAAACTCAATGATTGATCAATGCCAAATGACCTGAGTATGACAATAAGCTAGAGGGTGGGAAGAACCAAACACTCCAACACTCATGAATTAGTTAACCAGCTCTACTACAAAGGGTGTACTATTGGGGAAGGGCTCTAACTCTCATAATTTGCATTATCTCAATATTTATGAGAGTTTCTTGAATACAGTATTGCCCGACTAAGCTCCACTCCTTGAGGGGGTGTGAAGAGTGTGCCCTCTTGGGGAGCCCTCTCAGGATGCCTCCTTAAGGGGGAATGTGCAATGTGTGCAAAGATTGGGGGAAAACTTGCACTCGATCGTTAGCATTTTTCAAGCCTCCTGACCAATGAAGTTGCAACCTTTGCAATGGTGACATAGAGCATATTGTACATCATGCTTAGCGTGAAGCCATAACAAAATGACAAATAGACAAAAAATACCAAAAAATGGGGGGCTTGACCAGGCAAACTCCAGCATTGTTACTTTAGGTCTCCCATCGTTACTTTACTGCCTCATCTAGCATCGCCACCTAGGTGTTTGAGGTGTAGGATCGCGTTTAAAAGATGGCTACATTGTAGAATAGCGCAAAATACATCAAACCAAATAAAATTTAACGAGATGTGAGTCCGATCGAACTCAGGGAGGCAAAAAATGCTTTGATTTCAAAATCGATTTAGATCTAGTAACTAAATACTAATCACAATATATATAAAGAGAATTGGGCAATGAGTTTGATCATGAGTTGCAAATAATGCTAGGGTTAAAACTAAGACATGTAATGCAGGAATTAAAAACAGCTATCTATCTATCAAAATAAGGGCACTAAGGGTGGTCCTTGGTGGCCTTTTGGAGAGGTCGGGGAGAGCAACAGTGGTGCACCAAGGTGGCTTGGTGAATGCTTCAGAGGAAGAGGGAGAGAGCTGGAGTAGAGGATTTAAAGAGTTTTCTGGAGAGGGTTGGAGAAGAGAGATCCCCTAAAGGAGAGTATACTTCATATGGGGGCCCCTAGGGTCCTTTCTATGGTTAAAATGGGGGGAAAAGTTGATATTTGACCCTCCAAACCGTGCAACAACCTCAGATTGATTAGATCCGT
Organism: Thalassia testudinum; assembly: GCA_037157565.1. Lineage (NCBI taxonomy): Eukaryota > Viridiplantae > Streptophyta > Magnoliopsida > Alismatales > Hydrocharitaceae > Thalassia > Thalassia testudinum. The sequence continues at coordinate 50,044,792 of JAZHRO010000018.1, read as the reverse complement.
CAATCGGGAGATCAACGGGTCTGATCGTACTTCATAAAGACCTCCCAAACATTTGACACACGCGGATCTCTCCTGGTGCTGACACGTGGTCTTCCCAGCGCCCTTGGATCGTGATCACGCAGTCACCAGCTCGCGCACTCACTACCTTTGCAGATTCAAAGCGCTCGCTCCGTGCTTTAATCTCAGCCATCTAATCTCGTGATCAGATGGCTCACAAGAGCTACACCCATGATGGAAATCATTCTCGTGCATTTTGAAAGTAGTTGAAATCGTAGTATAGTCGTGCAAAAACTGTTTGTCAAAAATTAAGTTTGTAAAAATAACGAGACTTGAGTCCCGATCGTTCGTCTCTGGGAGGCGTTTTCTTTACTCTAGAAATCGATCTTTTTGCCGCTCTACTTCGTTTAAAAATGCACGCCGGTTTCCAATCTCCTAATTAAGATTTCATCAAATCTGTTATGAACTCGGATTATGTGCACGTGCATCAAATAAATTACGAAGGTGAACGTGTGAGTTTCTGTGTACACGATTCTAGTGAGGTGGTGACTATTTACGGAGAAAGCGTCTATCGTTAGATTTTCAATATTCTCGGGAAAGGATATGCTTGTTGCGTAATGGATAGACAATTGGAAAGCAAGCAACTTAAATCACGCAAATATGATAGCAAACAATAAGCTCATTGTGATTTCATAACATGGAGACATATATATATAAAGGCATTTTTCATTCATTTAGCGGGAGAGTTGTTTGCAACAAAAATGATAGAGGAAAGGTAGTACATAAATGCTTGAAATGGAAATCTAGCTACCAGAAAATGACTATATATAAGAATCAATGGGGGGATTTTGCATGCATCATTGGGGGAGAAGTAAGACTACGCTATTAAGCAGTAATAAAGGCAATAGAATTATGAAGAGCATAAACTAAATCTAGCAGAATGGAAGGGCATTCAGGGGTGGTCCCCGATGGCCTTGGAGTGGTCGGGAGGAGAATGAGGGGCAGCCAGTGTAGCTTAGACCGACCCTTGGAGAGAGGGAGGAGTGATCAGCATCCCGGCATGAGGTCCTCCATGATGGTGGTGAGCTCGTGGAGGTGGAGTGGATAACCTAAGTGAAGGTGGTGTGCATGGAGCTAATGAGGTGAGTGGTGCCAAGTATGTGAAGTGGAAAACCAAGGGATGTGAATGGGGTCACTTGGCCGCCCATGGGGTCTTTTTATAGACCCAAGGGCTTCTCTCTAGAGAGGTGTGGAACTCTCTAGAGAGAGCCCAAGAGTGGCCGGCCACATGAGAACAGAAGTGGCCTTTGAGATCCAAAAATTGTGGATCTCAATTTGAATGCCTCTTGGTTGCTAAATTTGGCAACCAAGAGGTGGTGCCACTTCAAGAGAGTTCTAGAGAACTCTAGAGAAGTGTGTGTGTGTGTGGTCGTGCTCTATGTGGCTAGGTGGTCGGGCCCGGATAGGTTTTGTTAATATGGTGATTTTATCGTTGAAATTAGTATAGTGGTTAACCTAAATCGAGCCTAACCATCTCTTTGCAAAATTTTTTACCTGGCCTACTTGATTTTATCTTGGTTACTTTTAGGCCCAGGTTCGAACTCAGGGAAGTGGGGTTAGAGTTGAATAAGTTTCTACGCCTTTCCTACAACGAATCTCTTCCGTTCGTTTATTGTGTTTTTGGTGTTTTTCTATTTAAGATTTTTTTCTGATAATTTTTGTCCTTGAGGTACACCCTCAAAATCAGGTTCTTGGCTTTGAGCCAAATTAGGGTTTCAAAACTAGTCTTTGCAAGACTGAGTACCTGCAAGTCAAGGATTATCTTTTCTCTTTTATATATATATTTTTTATCTTTTTAATTGCAGAAAAGAGAAATAGAAATAAGATAAATATAGTATATATATATATGTATATAGGGGTGGGGGTGGAGGTGGAAATGACGTGTAGCACGGTGTCGAGTTGGTCGTCGTCTAGGAAGACGCAACCAATAGGACGAAGTGCCGCGTGGAGTGTAGGATGGATGGGTAGAAGATGTGTGAGAAAAAATGCTTTCTGTACGCGTGTATCGGGGAATATCAGCAACTGGTGTAGATATTCCTACGATACAACGTATGGTAGGTGATATGAATATATATATATATATATATATATGTATGTATATATGTAAATATATATCTATATGTATATATATATGGTTATAATTATATAGGTGTATATGTGGTTATATATGTATATATATGTATATATAGATATATAAATATATATATATATATGTATATGTATGTGTATATATATATATATATGTATGTATATTTGTATATATATATATATATATATGTATGTATATTTGTATATATGTATAAATATATGTGTATATATATGTATATATATACATGTATATAAATATATGTATATATATAAATATATATATGTATATGTATATATATATAAGTATATAATAGTGTATAAGTGAGTGGGTGTGTGTACAAGAGTGTGTGTGTGTGAATGTGTCTGCAGAGAGAGTGAGAGAGTGCTGTGAGAGAGAGAGAGAGAGAGGGCGTCTGCTGAGGAAGAAGGCATAGGCGAGTTAAGTCGTCCTGACGCAACTGCTGTCGTCTGATGCCACGCGCACGCGCACGCGCGTAGGCGCGCGAAGAGGCGCGCGCACGCAGGAGGGAGCGAGCATGGGAGGAACCGCAGTGCACCGCGCTACGCGAAGAGGCAGGTGTGGGCGAAGAAGCGGGCGGGCGCAGACGTGAGAACGAGCGCTAGAGCAGGCGTGGGGAGAGACGTGGGCGCGGGTGTGCGCGGACGGGCTGGCGTCAGTAGCGGCATGGAGAGAGAGCGTCGGGTGACCGGATAAGTGAGAAATTTATCGGTCACCGCACTGTAGCCATAGTGTTCTGCTGAAACAAGTGAATAGTGGCTACAGTGCACGCTCGGCTCGCAAGACCGGGTGCTGGCGGTTCCATGAGTGCGGGCGCCTTTGAGCGAGCTAGCCCGTGCACGGAAGGACTGCGCTGGCTGCTGGCGTGCGCGGAGAGAGTCAAGGGTGGCATGCAGGCGCGCGCGGACAAAGCTGCGCTGGCTACTACTGCTGCCGAGCTTCAAAGTTTGACCCTACGGCAATGGCGGAGATGCTTGGAACGATGAAATCAAAGAAGATAACCACCACGCCCACCGGCTCTTTGATGAGCTGGGCGGTGGTGGGACTCACGGTGGTGGTGTGCACCACTGTGAGGTGCTCCTGCTCGCAGAGTAGCTCCTCAGAAGGAGGAGAGGCTGTGTATGGAGAGGAGAGGGGAGGAGACGGCATGGAAGGAGGGAAGTTGCTGTGTATTTTTGGTGTTGGACCAGGCTCCCCACAAAGAAGCTAGCCGTGACTTTTTAAAGAAGAAAGAGGCATGCATAGCCATGCCCTGGCTGTGCATGCGGCTGCAGGGTAAGCTTGCTGTAGAGCATGGCACGAAGAGGAGCTGCCATGCCTTGCAGCCGCGGAGAAGAAATTCAAAGTCAAATAGAAATAAAAAAATAAAGATGGAAATTTTGCGAGGTAGCACTTGAAGAATTTTTTAATTACAAGGCCAATTTATTCACTCTCCTCCCCTCTCAAATAAATGCATGCATGCGTGTATTTTTACAAATGCGACTATGGCTACCTAATATGCACCGGCAATGCTAGGAAATAGAACAAGATGGCACAATTGCTGGTGTATTTTTGTTGTGCAATCATACCCCCATGTCTATCTTTTGCTAGTCCCTAGCAAAACATTTTTTGTATTGTATTTAGAAATGATCTTAAGCTAAAGATTTTCTTCCGAGGTGACATGGGTGTGTTTATTTTTGGATATTGTGAGAACCAATTGTAGAGAAGACTACCAGTACTTTAAGTCTCACATGACATCGATCATCTCTCAACTAACCTGGACTTTTGATATTAAACCTTAAGTACGATTTCCAGGATCCAGGAGGTTTTTGCCGTACTCGAGAGTTCAAGAGATTATGGCTTGTGCTTAGTGAAGGATCAAGACTGACCAGATGAACATTAAGACTCAAGCCTAGGGTTTCACCAATTTTTAAGTATAGGTTGGTCCCAGTTTCAGCTCATGTCTTCGGATTGACCCTTAAAAAGATGACGGAAAACTCAACTCCCATTTTACGACATTTGTGGCTCAAAGAAAATAGGGTATTTGTGACTTGCCCTGAAGAACTTTTGTAGGGGGAAGACTTTACAGATATTTGCGAGATATACTGATTTATTTGCATCTTTTTTTTTTTTTGAAACACATGTCAGTATATCTCTTACAACATTATTTGGAGGAGCACACTTTTCTTTTTGGTGGGAGGGTTCCTTTTTGGTGGAAAGAGTCTCTCCTAAACACAAGACAAAAGCCTAGGATAAAAAGTCTACCTGTGCGCACAGGTAAGGACTCCACCTTCCCTAGTGAACACTAGGGTTGGATCTTATGTTCACCTGGTCTTTCTTGATATGTGTAGTATGAACCAAGATTACTTAGCCTCTCGAGTAGAAGCAAACCAACGGATCCTGTACTGGTGTCTCAGGTACAAGAATATGTCCTTAGTTAGGAGAGATTCCGATCTATCTTGTCAATACTCAAGTGAATTAAGTCGAGTCTGAGCGAACCAAGCTTTTGTGGCCTGGAAAGTCTTCAAAACAGTGATTGAATATCCATAAACACTTATTGTATTTTTGTTTCAGCCTTCAAATCATTACTAAACACATTTTTTTTACCTATTTATAGATAGATGGAAACTGCATGATACCATAAAATACCCAGATCCTAAGGATGCCTATCCACCCTCCCATGCCAAACAATGCTATGTCCTCATATGCATGCAGGGAAGGGTAGAGGAAGGACGAAAGATCGGGTAACGAGAGCTAAGGTGCAGGGTCTACAGCAGGGTGGTAGGGTGGGTGGATGGTGGGTGGTGAGGTGAAAAGTGAAGTGCGCGTGACAGTGAAGTGAAAAGTGATGGTGGATGGTGAGTGTTGTTGGGGTGCCTCCCAACGAGCGCTGAATTTAACGTCCTCAGCTAGACTCAGAATGAGGCACAACATTAGTTATCCTCCAGCAGAGCAACAGTTTCTCCAACGGGGGCAGGTTCATGAGTAAGATAGGGTTTCAAACGCTGCCCATTGACCATAAATTTTTGCCCAGATTTGGGATCTTCAATCTCAACGGCCCTGTTGGGAAATGGTCTTGATACCAGAAAAGGACCAGTCCATTTGGACTTCAGTTTCCCAGGAAAGAATTTGAGTCGGGCATTGTAGAGCCAAACTTGCTGAGATGGCTCGAATTCCTTCCACCGAATACGGCTGTTGCGAAAAGCCTTAGTGCGTTGCTTGAAAGTTAAGGCAGAATCATAGGCTTCACGACGGAGCTGTTCCAGCTCCTGGAGTTGGAGTTTCCTTTCTCAACCACACAGGTCTGGGTCGAGGTTACATTAGCGAACCGCCCAATAAGCGAGGTGTTCCAACTCCACGAGCAAATGACAAGGCTTCCCGTAAACGATTCTATAAGGAGACATACCAAGGGGAGCCTTAAAGGCGGTCCGATATGCCCAAAGTACGTTAATCAGCTTGTCGGACCAATCCTTACAGTCAGGCTGAACCGTTTTCTGGAGAATTTGCTTGATTTGCCAATTCGACACCTCTGCCTGGCCGTTCGTCTGAGGATGATACGAGGATGCAATACGATGGTGGACTCCGTATTTCCTCAGAAGTGTCCAAAAAGAAGCATGGGTAAAGTGGCTTCTTCCATCAGAGATAATGGCTTGAGGGATCCCAAAGTGTGCAAAAATGTGGTCTTTGACAAATCGAGTGGATATAACATGGTCAGCACGGCACGTGGGAATAGCCTCGATCCATTTTGAAACATAATCAACAGCCACGAGGATAAATTCGAAGCCGTTGGAAGGAGGAAAGGGACCCATGAAATCAATTCCCCAAATGTCGAAGATTTCCGCAGCTAGGATGGGTTGTAAGGGCATCATGTCATGACGTGACATTGACCCTAACGACTGGCACCTAGTGCAATGTTTGGCATACTTGTGTGCATCCTGGTGAAGGGAGGGCCAAAAGAAATCGCACTGCAACACCTTGGTTTCAGTTTTCCTCCCAGAGAAATGGCCTCCGCAGGCCTGATCGTGGCAGAAGGATACCACACGGGGGAATTCGCTGTCAGGAATACAGCGACGGATGATTTGATCAGCACCTATCCGAAAAAGAAGTGGATTATCCTAGAAATATTACTTTGCTTCTGCCATGAGACGCTCGCATTGGTTTTTAAGCCAGCCACGTGAAAGGGATCCAGAAGCAAGGTAATTGGTAATGTTGGCATACCATGGTCCACTTGCCACATTAATTGCCAGTAGGTGCTCATCAGGAAAAATCTCATTAATCGGCAGAGTAAGTCCAATATGGTCAGGGTTTGGTCTAGAAAGATGGTCAGCCACAACATTCTGGGCTCCGGCCTTATCACGGATCTCAATGTCAAATTCTTGGAGCAGAAGGATCCAACGAATCAGTCTAGGCTTGGCATCCTTCTTATGCATGAGATGGCGAATGGCCGCGTGATCAATGAAGACAATAACATGTGAGCCCAGAAGGTAAGAGCGGAATTTCTCCAGGCCAAAGACGACCGCCAGTAGTTCTTTCTCAGTGGTAGTGTAATTACGCTAGGCCTCATCCAATGTGTTGCTGGCGTAGTACACCACGAAGGGGTGTCTATCGTGTCTTTGTCCCAGGATGGCTCCGACTGCAAGGTCAGAAGCGTCACACATGAGTTCAAAGTAGGGACCAATCAGGTGGCTGGAGAACAGGGGCCTTGGTAACAGCATTACGCAGCTGCGTGAATGCTCGTATGTAGTTGGGGCCCATATTGAGGGGTACGTCGGTCGATAGGAGATGAGTTAAAGGTCGAGAAATCTTGGAGAAATCTTTGATGAATCTCCTATAGAAACCGACGTGTCCCAGGAAGGAGCGGATTTGTTTGACAGAGCCAGGTACAGGTAAATCAGCAATTACATTAAGCTTAGCTCTATCAACCTCGATACCCCTATCGGAGATGATATATCCGAGAATAATTCCCTTGTGTACCATAAAATGACTTTTTTCCCAGGAAAGCACGAGGTTTACATCAATACATCTACTAAGGATACGGGTCAGGTTGGCAAGACAGTCATCAAAAGATGGTCCAAAGACCGAAAAGTCATCCATGAAGACCTCGAGAAAGTCACCCACCATGTCATGAAATATTGCCAGCATACATCTCTGGAAAGTTGCTAGCGCGTTGCAAAGTCCGAACAGCATCTTTCTAAATGCAAAGGTGCCGAAGGGGCAAGTAAAAGTGGTTTTCTCTTGGTCCCGAGGGTCAATTGCCACCTGGTTATATCCTGAGAATCCATCCAGGAAATAGAAAAATTTATTTCCTGCTAACTGCTCCAGGATTTGGTCAATGAAAGGTAACGGAAAGTGATCTTTCTTAGTTACAGCATTGAGTTTCCTATAATCTACACACACTCTCCAAGATGTAGGAGTGCGTGTAGGGATGGATTCGCCCCTGTCATTGACACGGATGGTGAGTCCCGCCTTTTTGGGCATAACGTGAATCGGACTCACCCAGGGGCTATCGCTGATCAGGTAGATTATACCCGCATCCAGCCACTTAATGATTTCCTTCTTAATGACCTCCCATATGTTAGGGTTGAGATGTCGCTGCGTCTCGCGGGAAGGTCGAGCCTCCTCCTCCGTATATATATGGTGAGTGCAGCAGGAGGGGCTAATGCCAGATAAGTCTGACAAAGACCATCCAATGGCTGCCTTGTGTTCCATAAGGACCTTTGTTAGTTTGCACTCTTACTCCCTGGTCAATTTTGAACTGATGATTACGGGGAGAGTTTCATTTGGTCCCAAGAAAACATACTTAAGTGTACTAGGCAGCTCTTTCAGCTCAGGAGTGGATGGTGAAAGGTCTGGCATTTCAGGGGATAAGAGTGTCCCAGGCGAATCGAAAAACAAGTCAGGAGGAAGAAGTTAGCCCTCAGATTGGCCAAGAAGAGGGGCTTCTTGGATAGATGGTTCCAAAAAAGAATAGCCCCAGTGAGTAGTATTTGGGCTCAAGGTCCTAGTGTGGAGTTGCAAATCCGCCTGATTTGGCAGGAAAGAAAGGGCAATCCGGTCTTCAAGAGTGTGGACCAGCGGTGAGCAGCCCGGATATGACTCAAACCACGAGGTATGGGAAGCGGAGAAAACCTCATCAGAAGTCTGGTCAGGAGAAGGTACGAGAATAAGGAGGGATGGGGGAACGTCACAATATGTGTCGGTCAGGCAATCATCAGTGTTTACAGGTAATCCGCAGCAATCAGAATAAGTCTCAATTAGTCCGATACACGCGCTGACGGCCATGTCCTCGTCAGACGTGTCATCCTCGATGCAATCGCAATCAAAGTTCTTGGCTGCCTTGAAGATGTTAAGCTTGAGCTTCTCAGATCCAATGGCAATCTCGATATAGCCCGACTCGCAGTCGATATGGGCACGGGCTGTGGCCAAGAAAGGTCGACCAAGGATGATCGTACAATCAGAAAGTGAGCTAGGAACTTCCATATCTAAAAGAAGAAAGTCAACAGGAAAACAGAGACTGTTGACCCTAACCACCACGTATTCCACCACACCCTTCGGAATTTTAATAGAACGATCTGCCAACTGTAACGTGATAGGGGTGGGTTTCAGATTTCCCAAGGAAAATTTTTCGAGCATGATGGTTGGTATAAGATTGATGGAATATCTTAGATCAAGCAGGGCACGATTAAAATTGCAGCCTTGGATGCTACAGGAAGTAAGCAGTGTGCCCGGATCTTTTTGCTTCGGTGGTAGATTTGACAGTATAGCACAACTCACATGAGGCGAGAGAACCACCGGATTCTTAGTTTTCTTTGACTGTCGCCTGGGTGTTGTGTAGTCTTTGAAAAATCAAGAGACAGTAGGTGTGTGGTTGATAGCCTCGAGTAGGGGTACCTTGATTTCAACATCCCTGAATAAATTACGCAGGTTATCAAAGGCCTGCGTATCCTTCTTCTTGCCTTTTGGCTCCCTCAGTAGAGCCTCAGGGAATGGGACTGATTCTGGCACCAATTTGGGTGTATCGTCCTCTCGCGAATGCAGTGCGCATCCCGAATGAGAGGGCGATGAAGAAGACGGGACAGGATCAGGTCGAGGCGGATCGATGGTCTGCTTGCCGCTCCTCGTAGTGATCGCATTGGACGATGCAGGTCCAGTCGGATCATAAGGCGGAGGAGGGTTTGCAATAGGGACATAAGAGTGAGGTGCTGTAGCGGGATTAGCCTAGAATCCCGGTGGAATGCTCGGAGCCTGCAGAATCTGATGTACAGGCCCCTGAGAAGGTCGTACCTGTGGTTGAGGACCACGGGGTATGAAATTTCGTGGGTTTAGAATAGGTTGGGCTGGAAGAGTGCCCTGAGATCGAGTCGCCATGCGTAGTTGACTGATCTCAGCATTCTGCTGTGCCAATTGGTGCTGAAGAGAGGTCATGTTCTCTTCATGGCACTTTGACATTTCCGTCATCATTCGCATCAATTTATCAAGAGGACTTTATGAGTGTTCTGTTTGCGGTACACAAGGACCCAATGGCGGATTCGCCATAGGATTAGACTGGGCCCTTGGGATGACGGGTGTAGACGGTCGCATTGGTCCACCCGTGGGGTTTTGGCTCTACGGGTTGTTGGACCATGCGAAGTTCGGATGATTTCGCCACCCTAGGTTATAAGTGGCAGAGAACGGGTTGTTCCCCAGGGTGCAAGCGTCTTCTATGCCAGAAGACGCGTCCGCATGTAAATATGCGTCCGAGCACACTGAGGCTTGGTCCTCCATGTCAAAATACTGGCTTGCAGAAGCCAGATCCACATGACTTACCGAATCGCTTGGCACGACACTTGGTAAAGAAGGTCTTACGGGGTTTCTTGGGATAAGCCTGGTATTGGAAGAATTGGGATTGTGACGAAGTGGTGAGGTGGGGGTGTTTGCCATAGAACGGGCAAGGTTGGCCGGAAGCTCATCCAGCTTCTTGTGCATGACGAAGACTTCATCCAATTTCTGTGCGATAAGACTGAGATCTGTGGATGAATGGGAGGGTCCCGTGTCAACTTCGTGGACATTACAGGGTAGGCTGGTACGATTAAAGGCGGCAATGAAAGCATTGTTCATTGAGTTTTTACTCATATTTTCAAATAATTTGAATGCTCCATTCTCGTCTTTATTCATGAAATTTCCTCCGCAGGAAGCATCTACAATCTACTTCAAAGTCTCATTTAGCCCATAGTAGAAAATCTGGGCTATATGCCACTTAGACCGTGGTGCAAACACTTCCTGAGGAGGTCATTATATCTCTCCCATGCCTCATGAAACTGTTCGCTGCTTTGTTGCATAAATGAAGTGATAGCATGGCGAAGCACATTGGTTCGCCCAATTGGGAAGAACTTCTTGAGAAACGCTGTTCGTATCTCTTCCCAAGAGTGGATGGTTCTCCCAAGGGTGCGTAACCACTACGACGCTTTATCCCGCAATGAAAACGGGAACATTTTCATGAGGACTATAGGTAACCCGATATTTCTTGGTTTAACTGTTTCAGCCAATCGGGTTAAGTCTTCCAAGTGGAGAAAAGGATCTTCGCTTGCAAGACCATGGAAATGAAAATTTATCAGGCCAATTATGTTAGGTTTCAGTTCAAAGTCGTCCCTACCCATGGAGACCCGAATTTGTCCTATGGTCTCTGTAGCAGCGGGATTCTGATAGGAGCTAAGAGACCTAGGCTCCTCCCGTTCGGGAGGGTTCTGCATTTCCTCCAATGTTTCCCTTATGGCTTCAATTTGTTCATTATACATTTCCATTTGGGATTGGAGGCGAGTTATGGGATCTAAGGCTCCACCACCTGGTGGGTTTTGAGGGCGGTTTCCTCTCTCGAGATTTGGGGGTGGGCGTGTAGCCATGTTTGTGGAGGAGGAGGACGATTCGGCTTCTTTTCTAAAATTATCAGGCAAGTCACACAGTTCAGGGTTTTGTGACCTCCTCCCAAACATGCACTACCGCAGGAAGAATTGGGGGGATACGAAGGGAAAAGAGGAGAGAAATGACGCCACAAAGGTACACTTGATGACAAATCAATACAATCAAATTCCTAACCTCTATAGTGTGCCCTTAGACCTAAAGATCTAAGTTACCTACTATCACGACCTACGGAACCAAATGCGAGCACCGCGGAACCACCGGGCCAGATTGAAAGGCCGTTTGCCCTAGTCTTAGACACTCGATAGCACGCGGGAACCCTCACCAGCACGTAGGCGCTACACGCAGGTAGTTATACCTCCAATCCTTAATAAGGGTCAAGTTGCTACCAGTTTTAGTTAGAGGCTTAAGATCAAGTGCTTCTGGAATGTAAAGGGTATTATTTACGGGTAATGCCCAAGTGATTGATTTTGTAGAGTGTGTCAACCAAGCATGCAACAGGGAAATCTCCCCGAATTGAAGTTTTAATTGGTGAATGATTTTTAGAATTCAGCCTTAAGTAGTATGGATTTTAGGATTTCTCTAAATTACTAATTCAACCAATCTCCGGGTTTTGAGAGAATACAAGTTTTCTTCTAAGCCCAACAAACCCTTCTTCAATGTTAGTTGGTTAATGCATGCTAAAATGCAATGAGCTTCCCTAAATGGAGATTTCTATGTGTGGATGCACGAATCAATTTTAGATTAGTGTGAAAGGGAGCCAAAGCACTTCAATTCAAGTGCTCCCAATCACCAGAATGATTTCCACACACAAGGCTCAACCATAATATAAAGAAAATCAAATTGTTGGGGTTGAAGTATTTGGGATCGAATCTTAGGCACGTGAAAGGTCGTGGTGGGGTTGGAATTAACTCAATTCCAAATCTCCCCACCAAAAAGGTGGTCCCGAATTGCAGATAAATGAGGCAAAGAGGGATGGCAATCAATCTTTTTATTTTTGCCTCAAAGACTACTTCACACGGCAAAAGATTCAAGAATCAAGATTCTTGGATCTTCACTATGCGAAGTTTGGCGGGAAATCCCGGGGTGGTGGGAGTGAAGGCAAACAATCAAACAAGTGATTTTTAATCCACTTCCCCCAAGAGATCCCAAGAAGTGTTTTTTGTAGTTTCTTTTATTATTAAGGTGACTGTTGGTGCTACAGCACCACGATCATTTGTTTTGATGATAACAAAACACGTGTTATTTAACATTTGCAATTTGAGTCCTAGATTTCAGGTCAATTGCAAAGGTGGACATGTTTAGACGGAGTTCGAGCTCGCATCCAGGACGGATTGCAGGAGCTTGAAGGAAAACAGAGGAGGTTCGCGTGGAGTGAAAGATTGCAGATGGAAGGAAATGAAGAATAGGATAGATTTCCTTCTTTTGTACTTGTTGTATTTTTCGTTTCTTTTGTTGCTCTTTATTTCCTTAGATATTTCATGTTAAAGAGCCTCAAAGAACCCTAACAGTAGTCCTAGGAACACCGGCACAACCCTAGGATACTTAGGTTTTCTGTAGAATACTTAGAAAACCAATATAGGGTTCAAACAGACTTTCCAGACGTCTAATTCCCAAATCAGACGTCTGATAATGTATTTTAAGATGTCTGACTGTTGTTTCAGACGTCTGATAACTGTTAGGCTGGATATAGCTAGTTCTGTCTGATGAAATCAGACGTCCAGACCTTAGACCAGACGTCTTAGAAGACGTCTGATGACTTTGCCAGACGTCCAATTAGTGGACCGTTGGCTGGCTTCGCAAACACTCCAGATATGACCGTTAGAGCCTTATCAGACGTCCATAGGAATTTCCAGACGTCTGATAAATGACCGTTTTGCCTCGGCTGACCCAAAATCTCTTCTCAGAGATTTTCTAGCCGTTGCAACGTTTGGAAATCAATTCCCACAGTAAAAGTAGGTTTCCAGACGTCCAGACATAGTGCCAAACGTCCTGTATGTCGTCTGATGGACGTGCGTAAAAACCCTGTTTAGATCTGATTCAAGTCAGGGAGAAACCCGCATAGAATCAGACGTCTGACATTTAAATCAGACGTCTTAATGTGGCCTTCCAGACGTCTGATGCAAGAATTAGACGTCTGATCACCCTGTCAAGTGTAATCATTGTCATGATTTCGGCCTGATTCTCTTGGGCTTTGTTCCCAATGGCTATAGAACCTTTCCTAAGCCTTCCAAAGCCTTCCTAAGGCCTCTATAAATAGAGGGGAGCCTTTACACACCTAGATACACTAAGAGACACACAAGATACACACCTAGAGAGACCAAGATACACTAAGATCAAGTATTTCCACTCTCTTGTGTCCAAGAAGCTCTTGCTCTCTAAGCTCAAGCTCCATCATCTTGAGAGCATCATTCCCTTCGCGCACCCGCTCTCCCGCCGTTGTCTACGAGAGCGACATTGCTCCGTCGCGTGGCTCACGCACCGCGTCATCGTCGACGCACTCCTTGCAAAGGGGAGTTTCCTAAATCCTATAGAAGCTTAGGTTTATTACTTTGTTGGCTCTATAGGTTTGTTGTTTATTTTACCTTTGTCTTTTGGTTGGGTATTCGCTTTGCGAATTCCCGTCTCCTTCGTGGGACAAAATCCTTCTCGTGGAGAGAAGGGGTTGAGGAACGCTACCCTCGTACTTGTAGCGTGGTTGTACTGAGGTTGAATCACCCCTGTTTTAAAGTGATTCGTTTAGTGGATTTGATCAACTAGGTTGATCGAAAAATCCTAACTCGAGAGGGTTAGGTGGTGGTTTTCACCCGGTTTGGGTTTCCACCTAAAAATTCCTGTGTACACTTTGTGATTGCTTATTTTTGTGAGATTGTTTATATTTTCAATTCCGCATTTTTTTGTCACGCTGATCTCACCCCTCCAAGTAGGGAAATTACAGTGACAAGTTAACCTAAGTTGCTAAGAAAGAAAGACCTACTTATTCAGCAACGTGTGCGAAGATCTAATGCGGTGCCGGCGTCTTCACGCTCTCATTCTCGCCTTGGATCCGCCCACGTCTCTGACTTCGTCTTCCTGTCTTCTCCTTGCAACAGGTTCACCTGCACAACAACAAACAAAAACACCCGTGAAGAGAAGGGTGTGAGAAGAGAAAAATTAAAGGAATGGAGTAAAAACTTACTTGAATGCACACTTCCCTGGCAACGGTGCCAGAAAAGAGCTATGGTCGGGCCCGGATAGGTTGTGTTAATATGGTGATTTTATCGTTGAAATTAGTATAGTGGTTAACCTAAATCAAGCCTAACCATCTCTTTCCAAAATTTTTTACCTAGCCTACTTGATTTTATCTTGGTCACTTTTAGGCCCAGGGTCGAACTCAGGGAAGTGGGATTAGAGGTAAATAAGTTTCTACGCCTTTCCTACAATGAATCTCTTCCATTCGTTTATTGTGTTTTTGGTGTTTTTCTATTTAAGATTTTTTTTCTGATAATTTTTGTCCTTGAGGTACACCCTCAAAATTAGGTTGTTGGCTTTGAGCCAAATTAGGGTTTCAAAATTAGTCTTCGCAAGACTGAGTACCTGCAAGTCAAGGATTATCTTTTCTCTTTTATATATATTTTTTTATCTTTTTAATTGCAGAAAAGAGAAATAGAAATAAGATAAATATAGTATATATATATATATGTATATATTATATATGTATATAGGGGTGGGGGTGGAGGTGGAAATGGCATGTAGCACAGTGTCGAGTCGGTCGTCGTCTAGGAAGACTCAACCAACAGGACGAAGTGTCGTGTGGAGTGTAGGATGGATTGGTGGAAGATGTGTGCGAAAAAATGCTTTCTGTATGCGTGTATCGGGGAATATCAGCAACTGGTGCAGATATTCCCACGATACAACGATGGTAGGTGATATGAAAAAATATATATATGTATGTATATACGTAAATATATATCTGTATGTATATATATATATATGGTTATAATTATATAGGTGTATATGTGGTTATATATGTATATATATATATGTATATATATGTATATATAGATATATAAATATATGTATATATATATATATGTATATGTATGTATATATAACTATATAGATGTATATATATATATGTATATAGATCTATGTAGATATATATATATATATATTTGTATATATGTATATATGTATAAATATATGTGTATATATATGTGTATATATATATGTATATAAATATATGTATATATATCAATATATATATGTACATGTATATATATATAAGTATATAATAGTGTATAAGTGAGTGGGTGTGTGTACGAGAGTGTGTGTGTGTATGTGTCTGCAGAGAGAGTGAGAGTGTTGTGAGAGAGAGAGAGAGGGCGTCTGCTGAGGAAGAAGGCGCGGGCGAGTTAAGTCATCCTGACGCAGCTGCCGTCGTCTGATGCCACGCGCACATGCAGGCACGTAGGTGCGTGAAGAGGCATGCGCATGCAAGAGGGAGAGGGCGTGGGAGGAACCGCAGCGCACCGTGCTGTGCGAAGAGGCGGGTGCGGGCGAAGAAGCGGGCGGGCGCAGACACGAGAGCGAGCGCTGGATCGCGCGCAGGGAGAGAAGCGGGCGCTGGCGTGCACGGACGGGCTGGCGCTGGTAGCGACGCAGAGAGAGAGCGTCGGGTGACCGGATAAGTGAGAAACTTACCGGTCACCTCACTATAGCCACAGTGTTCCGCTGAAACGCGTGAACAGTGGCTACAGTGCGCACTCAGCTCGTGCGACCGGGTGCTGGCGATTCCATGAGTGCGGGTGCCGCTGAGCGAGCTGGTGCGTGCGTGGAAGGACTGCGCCGGCTGCTGGTGCACACGGAGAGAGGCGAGGGAGGCCTACAGGCACGCCCGGAAAGAGCTGCGCCGACTACTGCTGCTGCCGAGCTTCAAAGCTTGACCCTGCGGCAATGGCAGAGATGCTTAGAACAATGAAATCAGAGAAGAGAACCACCACGCCCATCGACTCTTTGATGAGCTGGGTGGTGGTGGGACTCACGGTGGTGGTTGTGCACCACTGTGAGGTGCTCCTGCCCGCAAAGTAGCTCCTCAGAAGGAGAGGCTGCATATGGAGGGGAGAGGGGAGGAGACGGCCTGGCAGGAGGGAAGCTGCTGTGTGTTTTTGGTGTTGGACCAGGCTCCCCGCAAAGAAGCTAGCCGTGACTTTTTAAAGAAGAAAAAGGCATGCACAGCCATGCCCTGGCTGTGCATGGCTGTGCATGCGGCTGCAGGGCAAGCTTACTACAGAGCATGGCGCGAAGAGGAGGTACCATGCCTTACAGATGCGGAGAAGAAATTCAAAGTCAAATAGAAATAAAAAAATAAAGATGGAAATTTTGCGAGACAACACTTGAAGAATTTGTTAATTACAAGGCTAATTTATTCACTCTCCTCCCCTCTCAAATAAATGCATGCATGCGTGTATTTTTACAAATGCAACTATGGCACAATTGCTGGTGTATTTTTGCTGTGCAATCACTAGGTGGCTTAGGTTAGGTCCTAAGTGGTTTGGGTAGGTGTAGGTCTTGAATTAGGGTTACAAACCCTAATTGCTAAGGTGAAAATGTAATTAAACTTAATCTAAGTTTAATTGAATGAGTGTGAACCTAATTGAGAGTGAAATAACTCAATTAAGTTGGGTTTAGGTCAATTAGACTCTCACTAAGTCCAATTGAACTTGTGTGGGTTGAGATCTAAGCTCAATTGGACTCAATGAGTCCAATTGACTTAGGTGAAGCTAATTGACTTTGATCTAAGTCAATTGGGTTTGGTGATGACCTAATTAGGTCCTTAGGTAGGTTTAGAGGTGATGTACTAGGATTAGGATACCTTAATGTAGGTTCCTATGGGATTAGGATTAGGTTTAGGGAGTTAGAGATCCAAGATCAAGACTTGAATCTCAAAACAGGGACTGGAGACCAGTATCAGACATCCAATAATGTGATCAGATGACTTATACTGAAAAATCAGACGTCCAGACTTCAGCTCTGGACGTCCAATCTAAGTTAGGGGGAAATCAAGGTTCTGTTTTGGGTATTCTGCAGAAATTGGATGTTTGACAAAGTGTCAGGACGTCCAATAACACTGTAGAAGTGGGTTTGAGGTGTGCGGGAAATGGCTAAGGGTCTTGGACGTCCTATAACTTATTTGGACATCCAGATAAGGGTTGGAACTAGGGTTTTAGGGCTTCCTAGGGTATTGTGACCTAATCTAAGGGTGGCTAAGGCTTGGGGAGGCCTCTAGGCTATCCTAAGGCTAGGATGGACCTAAGCTCTTCACAATTTACTACTTTATTTCTACTTAATAGAATAGAAAACCTTAACTCCCTTACATTATTATTCCTACATCTAAACTAAGCCTTCTGCTCCAGCTCTGCTGCAACTCCCGTTATTCCTGATCCAGCTTCAGATCCAACTCCAGATCCAGCTTCTGATCATCTTATTCCCTGCAATTGACATAATGTACTTAATCAGCACATTATAACATTATTTCATGCATAGCTAAAGAAGAGCAGTAAAGATGCAGATAATGCGTATGTATGCATAAATAACCCTAACTTATGCTAAGTCCTAACTTAATCTAGGTTAATTAAGACCTATGATTGCTATGGAATCATACCCCCATGCCTAAATCTTGCTAGTCCCTAGCAAATGCAAAACTAAATTATTTATAGCAAAGGTCCTTAAGGGACTGATTATTTTATCAAGTGTGTGCATAGAAATTTTTCTCCTTTTTGTTTTCATCCTATGCTCTAGAAATCTAGACAATCATGAAGGTGTAGCTATGTAGCTTTTGCAACGGATTTGAGTGAAAAACCGATTCACCTCTAAAGCCTGTACTTGACCCCTAGTAAAAATTCTAGCAGGATAGGCAGACTTCTTCCCTCAGGGTATTCAAAATATTCTATGAATTCTACCCTGGCTTTAGGCTTAGGCAGAGAATCTGAGGGAGAAGATTATATATTTGGTGGCTCATTCTTACTTGGTGCTACATAGAGACTAGTACTACAGAATCTAGATTCCCAGACTACTGGGTAACTCAACTCAGAGAAAGATGAGAAAAACTATGCTCCCTTTTGATTCCTTTGTATCTATTCTCTCTTACTCTTTTTCTTTTTCGCAGAGCTCACAATCTCACCAGATTCACATATACGATCTATATTTGGTGGTCTCACTAGGTATCAACACTTTAATTGAGTTTCCATAACCGTAACACTAAGTCGAAATTCCTCAGCCAGTATTCGGGTGGTCAAAAACACAAGAAAGGTGGGTTAAGGTCATACTTGGTGGATCTCAATTTTATTTGGTGGTATTGCCTCAATGCAACTGAACTAAATATTCACTCTTTTTTTCTTTGCTTTTTCTTCTTTTTCTAATTCTTTTTCTTTCAATTTTTCTTTCTTTTCATTTTTTTCATCATTTTTTTTTCTTTTTCTTCTTTTTTTTTCTTTTTCAACATAACACATCTAGCATACATCCAAGAACTTTATTGAGGAGGCATTATTAGGGATTGGTGGTACTCAAGAGATATTGGGTGGCTTATTTAGTGGAAGTGCCTACTCACGGCACCAGGAAAGATGAATAGGACGGTGTATTTCTGACCTTGACATCAATACCCTCCTTCAGCCGAGGATTCCATAAAGAATGGTCATAACCATCCACCTTAGCCATAGTTTTATGAAAACTCGCTCCCCGAGTATTTGCCTTATTTGGCGGCTCTCAAAATTTCGCACAAAAATGTATATGCGGGAATCGAGAGTGGAAACTATACCTTATCTCTGAGTATCGTCACCTAATTATCTAAGACTCTGGATTCCTTGGACTAATCTTAGAGCACCAATACACTCTACTCTTCTTCTCACACTATTTGGTGGATTTTCTTTTTGGAAGAACATCAGCTTGACTCCCAAAATACTGTCCAGGGGTTTAGGAAAAGAAGCACTGCTTCTTCTCGACAGACTAAAGATGTTTATCAACCTTCACCGTGAATCCATTGCAAATTCTACGTGTGTGTGAAAAGTTGTACTGGATTCTAGATTACAGGAATCAACTAGAGGATAAAGTCCCTAATGCATTCTCTTAATAAAATAATCTTATTCATGAATGCATTATGTATATATGCTATAAACAAGCAACCTCGTATAATTTGTACATCATGAAATTCCCGTATTGGGTTACAATCAGCCTGACCTTAAATTTAGAACAATAGGTGAGTGGGTGAGTCGAAAATGGCTGTTGCAGATGATTTCTAGCTCCAATGTGAGCATTGGAGGTGGAGTCGGTTGTTCTTTTATTTAGGGTCCTAAAGTACGGTTTACATGTAGCTCTGAGGTTTTCCTAAATGTTGGGATAAAATTTTTCAGTTTTGTTGTATCTACCCCCCCATGCCTAAGTTCTTGCATGTCCTCATGCATGAATAAAAAGGAAAATAAATTTGACAGAGGATGAGTGGGTAGAAGTCACCTGGAATTGCTCTTGAAAATATACATTCAGCACCGGCCAACCTATCAGCATGCACTATGTAGAAAGAAAATATGCTAAAGGGAAAGTATGCTATGTATAAAAATGGTTATATATAAATGATGGCGGAATGTGGGGCGAATGGTATCTATATGTGCTGAGTTTAACGCCTCCAGCTAGGCGAGCACTCAATCACACGTTCTCAATAAGATGGACAATCTCGTCAGGTGGAGGAGGTTCCTGGGCCAAAAATGGCTTGAGGTGCTAACCATTAACCATGGATATATGCCTAGATTTTGGGTCCTTGATTTGGACTGCCCCATTAGGATATGGACAAATCACAGTATACGGGCTAGTCCATTTGGACTTGAGCTTCCTTGCAAACAGTTTCAACCATGAATCAAACAACTAGACTCGCTGGTTGGGCGTGAATGCTTTCCTCCAGATGTGGCGGTCATGAAAGTCCTTAGTCTTGTCCTTGTATATTAATGCGTTCTCATAGGCCTCCCACCGGATCTCTTCTAATTCGCTGAGCTGGAGTTTCCATTCTTGGCCTCCTGCATCGAGGTCAAGGTTGCATTTTCGCACCGCCCAAAAAGCACGGTGTTCCAACTCTACAGGAAGGTGACAGGCCTTGCCATATACCATGCGATATGGTGACATTCCGAGTGGGGCCTTGTATGCGGTCTGATATGCCCAGAGTGCATCGATTAATTTGTCGGACCAGTCCTTCCTATCTGGTCTAACCGTCTTCTGGAGAATCAGCTTGATTTGACGGTTAGACACTTCAGCCTGCCCATTGGTCTGGGGGTGATACGGTGTGGCTATGCGGTGATGTACCCCGTATTTCTTTAATAACGACTTGAAATGGGCGTGGATGAAGTGGCTTCCCCCGTCGCTAATCAGAGCGCAGGGTATTCCGAATCTCGCGAAAATATTCTGCCGTACGAAAGAAATGACGGTCTTGTGGTCAGCCCATCTCGCCGAGATGGCCTCGACCCACTTCGAGACATAGTCAACGGCTAGCAATATGTACTCGAAGCCATGCGGTTCAGAAAAGGGCCCATAAAATCGATGCCCCAGACGTCGAACACTTCTACGACCATAATGTGTTGGAGTGGCATCATGTCTCTCCTAGTCATAGAATCGATCAACTGACATCGTTTGCAGTGTTGGGTGTAATCGTGTGTATCTCTAAAGATGGTTGGCCAGAAAAATCCCGATTGCATAATTTTTTCAGCGGTTTTCCATCCCGAGAAATGGCCACCACAGGCATCGTTGTGGCAAAAAGATAACACACTAGGGATCTCAGAGTCTGGGATGCATCGTCGAATAATCTGGTCCACTCCAATGTGGAAGAGCAGTGGGTCATCCCAGAGGTCGTATTTGGCCTCTGCAATGAATTTGAGTTTCTGGTCCTTGGATAGGTTCGTGGAAATTTTGCCTGCGGCAAGGTAGTTCACGAAATCCGCATACCAGGGGAACTCAACAGAATGAACTGCCAAAAGAGATTCATCTGAAAATTGTTCATGGATAGGCAGGGAATAAGGAATGTGGTCTGGGTCCAATCTGGATAGGTGATCCGCCACAACATTCTATTTTCCAGCTTTGTCGCGGATTTCGATATCAAATTCCTACAATAGAAGGATCCATCTAATGAGCCGTGGTTTGTCATCCTTCTTTGCCAACAAATGCCGGAGGGCTAAGTGGTCAGTCAAAATGATGACCTTGGACCCTAATAAATACGATCTAAATTTCTCCAACCCGAATACTACTGCTAGTAGTTCTTTTTCGGTGACAGTGTAATTACGCTGAGCCTCATTCAGCATCTTGCTAGCATAGTATATGACGAAGGGATGTCTTTCCTGATGCTAGCCTAAAATAGCACCGACGGCAAAGTCAGAAGCATCGCACATCATTTTGAAATCAAGCAACCAGTCAGGTGGTTGGAGAATTGGTGAATCAGAGACAGCACTTCGTAAAGTCTCGAAGGCACTGAGACACGAGGTGTCGAAATCAAATGGGACATCGGCAACTAGGAGATTCGTCAAAGGCCGTGTGATTTTCGAGAAATCGCGTATAAGTCTCCGATAAAAGCCGACGTAACCCAAGAATGATCTAATCTGCTTGATCGAGCTAGGTGGCAGTAAGTGGGAGATAATCTCTGATTTAGCTCGGTCAACCTCGAGTCAATTTTTAGAGATTCTGTGCCCTAGTACTATGCCATCCCTCACCATGAAATGGCTTTTCTCCCAGGATAGTACTACGTTTACCTCAATAAACTGTTTCAGGATCTTGGTGAGGTTATCAAGACAAGATGCGAAATCATCTCCAAAAATGGAGAAGTCGTCCATGAATACCTCCACATAATCCCCAATCATGTTAGAGAAGATGGCCATCATACAATGCTGAAATGTCGCTGGTGCATTGCAGAGGCCAAAGGGCATTCGCTTGAAAGCAAATGTTCCAAAGGGGCATGTGAATGTGGTCTTGTCTTGATCTTTTAGGCTAATCGCTACCTGATTATACCCGGAGTATCCATCCAAAAAGCAGAAGAAACTGTGTCCGGCTAACCGTTCCAAGATTTGATCAATGAACGACAAAGAAAAGTGATCCTTTTGGGTAGCCGTGTTCAGTTTCCTGTAGTCAATGCAGACCTGCCAAGATGTCGTAGTGCTGGTCGGGATGGATTCGCCCTTATCATTCTTTATTACGGTGAGTCCTTGTCATGACCTGGTCCCAAATCCCTACAAGATCTGAGACTAGCTCGCTTCGGTTTATCCCAAGATCTAGTCGTCCAACAAGAAATAACCAAGTAACATTCAACAAACCACAATCACTCAAGTACAGTAACTAAGCAAAAAGAAAGTTTTAACAGGGGGAAAGAGAACAGTGATATTACAACCATCACATCAAAGAGTACATGTAACAGAATACAAGCTATAAAAACTCACAATCAAGCAGTAGAACTAAAGTTAGGCTCGACTAGGCCCAGCGTCCTCAGCAGCCGATGGCTCAGGCTGCTCAAATCCCTGACCTGTACAGAATATATTTGACTGGAGTCAGCTAACACTGAGTAGAGTAGTGGCTAAGAAGTAACATGCATTTAACATAGAATTTTCTATTTTTCAATTATATTATACATGTGGGTGCATAGAGATCTCTAATTAGGATTTGTTAATTAATCTTCTGGTTCCATATAGGAACGATTTTGCTTATAGCTTTCTGTGATATAGGATGCCCACGAGGTACTCTCCTGGCCGGGGGAGTCCCACCGTGGTAGTCCTATACTCGGTCTACTACCCCGAGGTCACGGTTGTGACGTAGCGGTGACTACGGCATATGTGATAAGCGCGCGGGTAGCTACCTCACACTGGCATGCAGTCAGTCGTTTCCGCTAATGGGTACACCTCAACGTACAGTGCGGAACAATGTAGGGCCTTGCCCTCTCAGAACAGAACAGGGGTCTTGCCCCTCCTCAGTCCGCGTACCCTCGTCCGACTACCCCAGTTTGCCCAACAGGCTGATGAGAGTCGGTGTAGGGTGGCCATACCTAGCCCCGGGCTCCCTGGGGCAGATAGCTCCTGTTAAGACACATGCCATTAAAGCCCTTTAAGATGTTTGGACACCTTCCCAGACGTTTGGAAATCAATTTTTGTGTGCGTACGTCCTCGAGTATGCGTGCGTACCGCGCGCAGACTGTGCACAGCTGTCTTCTTCTCTCCCCTCTCAACGACAGAACCCTCCCCTGTGCCTACTTAAACCCTTCTCCTCTCCCTCGTTCACCACCCCACTTCCATCCACCTTCTCCTTCCTCCAGCGAGAGCGAGAGCGGCGAGTGCAGTCGAGTGTAGCGCGCGGAGAGGAGGAGCGACGAGGGGGAAGAGAGGAGAGCGTGCGAGCTCGCGAGAGAGCTCGCCGGAGAAGCTCACGGCCAGTCGGGCATGCGCACGGCTGAGAGGTGTGCCGGGGAGGTTTCCCCCGACGCTGTTGCAGCTAGAGTAGCAGACGAGCGAGTGCGGCGCGGTCACGCGCAGCACGAAGAAGACGAAGGAGCTTCTAGTTCTGGGATTTTTCCCAGAATCAGACGTCTGGACCTACATCCAGACGACGTAGACGATGTCTGGAGGAGGCTCCAGACGACTGAGAGGTATGTCCTACGCCCTATGCCTCCCTTTGTGGATACGTCCACGCAGGCCCTTCCGCCAAGGCTCTAATACATGCCGTATTGAGGAGATTTACGTTGTGCGTGCAGGATTCGCTTCGGGAAGGTGCAGGACATGCCCTCCCACGCAGTTCAGACATCTAGGCGAGGCACCAGACGGCGGGGAGCATCTCTAGACATCCGCAGAGGTGGTTGAACGTCTGGAACTAGGTCCAGACGGTTCAGAAGGATCCCTGGACGTCTGAGGAGCAGCGCAGAGTGAGGTATGATTCTGGGCTTCTTTTAAGATGTCTGGAAGGTGTTCCAAACGTCTGATTTGAGTCAGGATTGTCATTTTTGACCCATTTAGGGTCTGTTTGAGGTCCGATTTCCGCAATTAAGATTCCGTTCTTCTTCGTATAACTTCCTCTACTTGTTGGAATGCTTTTATCATGTTCTGAGTGGTTTCTTGTGGTTGATCCTTGTGTTAGGACCTCGTTCCGTTGCGAGTTTGGGGGTTGCGGAGGCACGTGGACCTGCCGATCAAGCCCCCATTACTCCTGGTTTCGCGGGTAGAGTGGCTTCCCCTAGTTAATTACAAACATGAATGCATATCTGGAATGAATATTAGATCCTACGGTATGGCATGAATCCAAGGACTAGAAACACTGGATCGAATGTTAGATCCTAGGGTATGTCATGAATCCTAGGACTAGAAACACTGGAATAATTGTATTGAACGCATGAATTGCAGTCTTGGACGAGTAAATAAAATAATAACCATTGCTTGTAATTGGATAACAACTGCCTGTAAAATGCAAAGTACTGTTGTTAGCAACTGTTGCATGTAAATTCCTGTTGTTGCAATTAAAGACGAGCTGCCTATATATGATTTGGAAATGAAAGATTGAATGTTGGAAACACGAGCTACCTGCGAAATAAATCGGAAATAATGAAACCTAGTATGGCTTGACCTGGGAAACATGAGCA
Source organism: Thalassia testudinum (assembly GCA_037157565.1). NCBI lineage: Eukaryota > Viridiplantae > Streptophyta > Magnoliopsida > Alismatales > Hydrocharitaceae > Thalassia > Thalassia testudinum. Next base: position 50,020,136 of record JAZHRO010000018.1, on the reverse strand, counting down.
TGAACCCTACGGGGAATTAGGAGTAGAGCTCCTAGAAAATAAATGGAATGGAACAGGAAATGTGAATGGGGAAGTGAGCTGGCCCTTGAGTACGAAGTACCAAGGAGAGCGACTGTCCCCTTGTTTAGTGCAGAGCAGAGCTAGCTGCCCTAGGGTTGGGACTCGGGGTTAGGACTGGCCACTTTATATCGACTTTTTGGCCCTCGCGTACACAGTACCGAGGAGAGCTACTAGTGTAGGGAGAGAGCTAGCCACCCCACGGGGCCCGGGGTTCAGCTAGTCATTCTACACCGACTTGTTAGGCCCACTGGGCAAACCAGGGTAGTCAGGTGAGGGTGCACGGGCTGTGGAGGAGTGAGACCCCTGTTTGGTTCTTAGGGGCTAGACCCCTATTACTGAGAGGGCTATGCCCTATACTGGTTCCGTGCTGTGCTTTGGGGCGCACCCGTTAATGGAAACGACTGACCGCGTGCCAGTGCGGGGTAGCTACCCGTGCGTTTATCGTGCGTGCCGTAGTCACCATTACGTTTGTCAGCGACCTTGGGGTGGGTGACTGAGTGTAGGACCACCACAAGGGACTCTCTCGGTCAGGAGAGCACCACATGCTACTTCTACTCTTCGGAAAAGACTACAATCAAGATCGTTTCCATGAGGAACATTCGAGATCAAGGAAAAGACCTGATAAACAAACCAAGTGGTGAAAGAAAGAATAATTAGTTTAATAAAGAAAGAAATTGAAAACAACAACTACCTGTCTACCTTTACTGTTTTTAGTTAGCTGGTAGCCACTCTACTCAGCGTTCGCTGATTTCATGTACTCATAACATTTTTCAGGTCCAGGTGTTGAGCAGCCAGAGCCTACGGCTGCAGAGGGTGCTGGGCCCAGTAGAGCCCAGTAGTTGTACCCCGTTTTCGTTGTAGTGATGATAACACTGCATATGAGGGTGATAATTCTGTTAAACAGGGCCCATCTTAAGAATAAAAGGCACAACATAAGTAGAATGGGAACATTGCAGGCATCATATACCAAGATTGCTTATAAAACTATATTAATGGCCATTTGTGTGAGCACTTGTCAAAGCAAGCCTCAGATGAGCAATCGGACCTCATGGATGGATTCAGGACGACGAACGGAGTCCAACGGACTCAAGATCGGCCAAATCCGACATCCGGAGCCCCACAATTGGCCCAAGAAGTTCTGACCGTTGATCTGATGATCAACGGCCCTCGATGCGCCATGTGGTGCCCGCTCATCACACATCGCTCCCACCTTCAGCCAGAGATCAAATCTCAGTCGTCGATCTCTGATCAGACGGCCGAGAACCACGCGCTACGCCCGCAGTCGCCGAGACAAAGCAGTGGGCGTGGCACAGCGGTTAATGCCCATGCCCGCAACCACACGACGCGGGATCGAGCAGTGCGGTGCGGGAAATTGAAGACAGCGAAGGACGCAGCCAAAATTGGGCCACCCGATCAGTAGCGGGCGGCCGAGATAGTGCCACGCGGCGCACGCTCAGGCAGCGATCGGCCACGCGCGCGCACACGCCAGATGACGACGCCCACTCGCACGTGCACTCAAGGCGCCATCCAAGCATGCCCGGGTGAGGATCTCAGCCGTCCGATCTTCGATCGTACGCCTCTCATGCCGCGCCCACGGATCGAGCACGAAGAAGAATGGTGCGGGCGTGCGACCGGAGGGCTGGGGGCTTCACAGACACTTTTGGAAGGGTTTTGCGACATCCCGGACGTCGTTAAAACCCCTTCTTCTTTTAGAAAGCCCTTCTCCCTATTTAAACCCCCTCCAACCACTCATTCAAGGCATTCACTTCCCTTGCAACTACTCTACCCCTCTCTTAGCTAGCTTTAGGCCCTCTTGTAATCGCTGGAGACGACGAGCCGTCGACGGAGCCTACTCCACCGCCGTGGCTGCCTCGCCGCTCTCCCTCTCTCACTCTCTTCCTCTCTTTTAAGCTTTCCTTTACTTATGTTTAAGCATGTATCTAATGTTGTAATCTGTGAACTAAAGCTGCATGATTAATGAAGTTATTTTCTATTCAGTTGTTTACTTTATTTCCTATCCAAGTTGCATGTTAAAGAAAGAAATGACTCTAACCCTAATCTCTCTCTCTCTCTCGCTTTTCAACCACACCTTTTCGCAAGCAAAACTCCGCGATTTCCGTGACGAGTGATAAGCAAAATCTGATTTTTACGCCTCCCTGAGATCGACACTCGGACTCACTTCCATTTCTTTACTTTAAAATCGGCGTTGCAAGTGCGAACTATAACGACACTTCTTAACACATACACACGAGCGCACGTCAGTTTTTGGCGCCGTTGCCGGGGAGGCAACGGATTTGTTTTGTCACTTCCATTCCACATCCATTCTCACATCGTCTAACACCCTGTTTCCTTTTTACTTGATGATTGCAGGAATTCGGCGCTTGGACGGTGAAGCGACGCATCCCATGACGGTAACAAGGGAGCAAGTGCAACAAGGACTGATAGTGAGTAATTCTTCACTCATGATTGTTTGCTTGCGTGAAAAACTAAAAAAAAAATTGTAAAAATTGAAAAAAATTGGCGTGGTGTATGATTGCTTGACCCACATCTTAACACATCACCCCACAAAAAATGTACATTCTGAATAAATTTTTTAGTATTCTTTTCCCTTTTTGAGTGGTGTTTATGAAGCCACCGTAGATTGACTTGGGCCGCACCACTCAACCCTAAAATCGACTCATCTAATAGAAGCTACATGATCGTTAGGATGAGTATGTTAGGATTTTAGAGCCTCTACAGAATAAAAGGAAATCTACTTTCACCAAATTATGTGCAAAACTTGACGTGCCCACTGAAACTTGTCTGAAAACATTAAGACACGTCAACCCTAAAAGACACTAAAGTAAGGATGAAACACTAAATGACATCACATCGTAAAAATCCTTGCTTGAAAATCTTATTTTGATAGAAGCACACACATTGAAAGTGGAAAATTAAGAGGCACCACCCCAATCAATGCCTCATCACATAACCCTAGCACAAGCACTATCCTAGCCCTTTTAAAACTGAGTAGACATGCCCTAGGCAGGACTGAGTTAAGTCTCAAAAGGCGAGGTTTTGTTCGCTGGGCACTTGGCTTTCATTCCCTTGGTAGAATCTGGTGACTAGGCTGCGGGGTAGTGTCAAACGACCGCGGTTGTGGGGTCTACGGAACCGGAGGCGCAAGCCAAAGGAAGAACCTTCCCTGCAATCCCCTCATAATCAACCTAGCCAGATTAGCCTTGGGAAGGGAAGTCCAGTGCTTATGGACTTAATCACCCTTTTTGAGATTTCTAGGTCTCCTAAGGAATACACCGTAAGGACTAGGCTTGTGTGCTTGATTGAACACATTTCTCGCATCTGTCGCTCTCCGCATCCCCTCCTGTTCTTCTCTAGTGTATGCACGGGAGACGCTCACTGCATCCCGAGTTGTTTGTTTTGGGATAGGAATCTAGGCAATGTGATTCTGTTAGGAACATGGTTGAACCTAGGGTAGATGAGGCTAAGGATCAACCCCCACTAGACACAATGGCCATCATCCAAGCCCAAATTAATGCAAACCACCGGCTTCAGCAATAACAAATCCACACCATCATGCAAGCCATACACCGGTTACAGAACCCACAAGAACAACCACCACCACCTTTCCAAGGCCCACAAGGGCAACCACCACTCAATGTACCACCATTTCAGGATCAACCGAGGCCCCTCCACGATTTCTATAATCCTTCCGTTATTAGAGTCGAGCCACACCTTAGGATCCCTGAAGGGGGAGATGATTTTGAGCTAAAATCGAATGTCTTAAGTCTGATCCAGAGCCACTTCCATGGAAGCTCAAATGAGGACCCCTTCCAGCATCTAGAGGATCTCGACCGCATAGCACGAACTGTGAAACCTAGGAACATTAGCCTTGACATTATTCTAATCAAGATGTTTCCCTTCTCATTAAGAGATAAGGCTTCTCACTGGCTTAGAACCCTAGGTAGACCCATCACCACCTGGGAAGAACTGAGGCATGCATTTTTAAAGAAATTCTTCCCCATAGGAAAGACCAATGCCTTTAGAAGAGCTATTACTACCTTCACACTCTAGGGTGGGGAACAGTTCCATGAGGCGTGGGAAAGATTTAATGAACTCTTGAGGAAATGCCCACACCACGAAGTACCAAGGTGGCAATTGGCCCAGATTTTCTACCATGGTCTGGATAGCAACCTACGGAGCTTCGTCGATGCCTCATGCGGGGGGAACTTCCTGAACAAGGACGAGGAGAGCGCGTTTGAGTTCTTTGAGTCTATGAGTGAGAATTCGCTCAACAATGCCTCCATGACCCAGTTTAACAAGTCCAGTCAACCCCGTGGTGGGATTTATGAGGTACAAACAAATTCTGGAATGGTTGACATGGACATCATTGCCAAGAAACTAGATCGAGTGGAATTGGTGGACAAAAAGATTGATGAGCTACTGAACCAAACTAGGAACCCGTTACAGATTTTCTCCCTAGCAAAGGGAGCACATAATGTTGACCTGGTCCAGCCTTTAACCCAACTAAACCTAGAACAACCCCTGACCACATTCCAGGGAGGGACCTTTGCTCCCTCAACCCTTGATTACTCTCTTCCCTCTCCATCGACATCGGCTATCCTTGAAGATGTGCAAGCTATCCAAGGTTATGCTAAACCTGACCCTTTCTCCAACACTTACAACACTGGCTGGCGTAACCACCCCAACTTTGGTTGGACAAACCAGAAACCACCGCAATTCCAAAACCAGCCTAGGCCAAACCAGCAGCCACACTTGCCCCCCTATCAGCAAGGACCACCAGTTAGACCCCCATATAATCAAAATAGGGTGGCCCCTCCCCCACAAAACCAAATGGACACCCCAATAAAGATGATGGTTGACATGAACCAGAAACATCAGGAGGAAATGGCCTTGGTAAAGGGACAGTTAAGCCAACTCTTGGACTGTAAACAACAAGGATCCCTACCTTCCCAGCCACAACCGAACCCACGAAACATAATTAACAGAGGCCCCAATTAGTAAGGATTCCAAGGCAATGCTGGGTAGGCTCACATGGTCCAGCTAGCCCCGCAAACACCCCCTGGGTTTGGTGCTTCTTCGTCCTCATCTTCTCAAGGATCAACCCATGGCCCCAATGCCTCTGCGAATGCGGTGACCTTGAGAAGCGGCACCAAAACCTAGGATCCCAAATGGCCGACTCTCCCTGAGACTTCACCCGCTGAAATAACTGACTCAGAAGAGGCACCAGAAAAACCCAAGGACCCAGAAATAGATCCAATCCACATTCAGACACCCTACCCTAAGCCCTTGGAAACAATCAAGAAAAAGAAGAATGTTGTGGAAACTGAGGAGCTTTTGGAGATCTTTAAGCAAGTACAGATTAATATTCCGCTCCTCGAAGCCGTCAAGCACATCTCGGCTTACGCCAAGTTTTTAAAGGATGCCTGTACACCTAAGCGTAAGCCAAGACCTCAAGCAACTAGGAAGGTTGTGCTCTCCGAACAAGCAAGTTCCGTAATATCAAGCAACCTTCCGCTCAAGCGAACTGACCTAGGAGAACCCCTGATTTCCTACAATATCGGGGACATGACATTTAATAGAGCGCTCCTGGACTTAGGTGCTTCTATTAATCTGATTCCAACAACCCTGTACCACCAATTTGGTTTTGGAGAGTTGACACCCACACCTGTCACCATCTAGCTGGCTGATAGATCAGTGAAAACCCCCAAGGGATTTGTCGAGGACATAATCGTACGGGTCAAGGACTTCTATTTCCTGGTCGACTTCTTGGTGCTCGACATGGAAGTCCCTGAAAAACTACAGAACGCACCCATAATCTCAGGCAGACCTTTCTTAGCTACGGCTAAGGCAAACATTGATTGTGACATGGGATGCATGGAAATTGCCTTCGAAGACAGGAAAATGCAATTGGATATCTTCCGGGTGACAAAGTCTTTTGATTGCGAGTGCGTTGAGGAACATGATCCCGTGGAAACTCTGGTCGAGGAATGCCTCACCCTTAGTTCTGTCTCAGACCACCAAACCCGTAATGACTGTTCTAACCGGTCACCGTCACTACCCGTAGACCTCTGTAAGGCTGATTACCATCACACAACACCATTTGAGGAAATCGATGTTGATCAACTCCCACCTTTTCCTTTTCCATCAACTGTGGTTCCACCCGCACCCGAGCTCAAGCCACTACCCGAGAATCTCAAGTATGTCTTCCTGGGACCTGACCAGACCTTTCCTGTGATTATTAATTCTCACTTAACCAAGGATCAGGAGCTCAGGTTGACTGCGACCCTTTCAAAACATCAGGCCACCATTGGTTGGACCATTTCTGACTTAAGAGGAATTAGCCCCACCTATTGCACCCATAAGATTTACCTGGAAGACGGGGCACGACCCTCCCGCCAGATGCACAGACATTTAAACCCAAACATGCGGGAGGTCATTAAGAAAGAAATTATCAAGTGGCTTGACGCCGACATCATCTATCCTATCTCCGATAGCCCCTGGGTGAGCCCCACTCAAGTGGTTCCAAAGAAAGCTAGGCTCACTGTTGTCACCAATGATCATGGCAAATCCATCCCCACCTGCACCACCCCCGCATGGCGGGTGTGTTGATTATAGGAAGATCAATGAAGCCACTAAGAAGGATCATTTCCCCTTACCATTCATTGACTAAATCCTTGAAAGATTGGCAGGGCAAAACTATTTTTGCTTCCTGGATGGATATTCAGGATATAACCAAGTCGCAATTGCTCCGGAGGATCAAGAAAAGACCACATTCACTTGCCTGTACGGCACGTTTGCATTCCGTCGAATGCCGTTCGGGTTATGCAACGCACCTGCTACCTTCCAACGTTGCATGCTAGCCATTTTTTCATAAATGGTGGGTGAATACTTAGAGGTCTTTATGGATGATTTCTCTGTATTTGGGAATTCATTCAACCATTGTTTGAGCAACTTGGAGAAAATCCTGAAATGATGTATCGAGGTTAATCTGGTGTTAAGTTGAAAAAAGAGCCATTTTATGGTTCAAGAAGGAATCATCCTCAGTCACATCATATCGCATAGGAGCATTGAGGTAGATCGGGCTAAGGTTGATTTGATTTCCAAACTTCCTCCACCTACCTCGGTCCGACATATTCGCTCATTTCTGGGACACGTTGGCTTCTACCGAAGGTTCATTAAAGACTTTTCCAAGCTTTCCAAACCCTTAACCGACCTTCTGGCCAATGACGCCATATTCCACATGTCTTCTGATTGCATCCAAGCTTACCACACCCTCCGGGACTTAGTCTCCACAGCACCTGTACTTCAGCCCCCGAACTGGTCCCAGAACTTTGAGATTATGTGTGATGCATCAGATTTTGCCATAGGCGCTATCCTGGGACAAAGGCAAGACAAGAAGCCCGTGGTGATCTACTATGCGAGCAAAATGTTGGACGAAGCCCAACGAAATTATACGGTCACAGAGAAAGAATTGCTCACTGTAGTCTTTGAACTTGAGAAGTTCCGATCGTACTTGCTAGGATCCCACATGACCATCTATACTGACCATTCAGCCATCCGACACCTGTTGGCCAAGGATACAAAGCCCAGGCTCATCAGATGGATCCTGCTTTTGCAGAAATTTGACCTGGAAATCAGCGACAAGGTCGGATCAAAGAATGTGGTGGCTGACCACTTGTCTAGACTTCATCCAGACCACATTGGACCCTCCCTACCTCTATCTGACGCCTTCCCCAATGAACACATTCTGGCTGTTCAAGACAAGAGACTGCCATGGTATGCTGACTACGTCAACTACCTAGCTGTAGGACAAACCCCGCACAGCTGGTCCGGACAGCAACAGGACAGGTGAAACGTCGGTTTTGTATTTGTTATAACGTTGTAGTAAAGCCGGTTATTACCAACATTTCAAATATAAATTTTTTACTCGGAAAATGAAAGAGTTCCCGAGGTCGAACTCAGGGAGCAAGTCGTATTCTAGAGATATACATGTTTCTTTTACAAAATAAAGAGAGAGGGAAAGAATTTGTTGTGATGTTCTTCTTTCTTTCTTTTCTTCAGATCTCCTTCTTCTTCTTCCTTGGTTTCTGTCTTGGCCTCTCTTCTTCTTTTTCTGCAGTCTCTTCTGTGAATGTTTCTTCTTCCTTTCTTTCTTCAGATCTCCTTCTTCTTCTTCCTTATGGCTGCAGAGCTTCTACCTTCAGCTACTAAGTCTTCCTTTCTTCTTCTTCTGATCTCCTTCTTCTTCTTCCTTATGGCTGCAGAGCTTCTACCTTCAGCTACTAAGTCTTCCTTTCTTCTTCTTCTGCTTTGGCCGTTGCTCTTCCTTCTTCTTCAGCCTGCCTTCTTTCCTGCTCTGGCTGCTGACCTTCCGTCGTCTGACCCGGTGCTTAGACGACTTAACTATGCCTTTGCTACAGTGCAGCTCCTTCTTCTTCCGCGGGTCTTCTTCTTCTTCTTTGGCCTGCACACTTCAGAGTTTTTCGTCAAGAGGCAAAACCTACTCTACCCTTCCCCCCCCGCGTCTCTCTTTCTCTCTGAAACCACTCTTGGGAAAGCTCTCCCAGAGCTACCGGGTAACCGGGTTCGGATCAGGCCCGGGTCCAGGCCCACCGGCATGCGTGGTGGGCGAGGAGTGCAGGTCAGTCGAGTCGGGTCGGGTCGGTTCGGGTCAGGTCCGCGGGGCGTGAGCGCGGACGAGACCGGGTAACCGGGTGGGTGAAGGGGACCTCACCCCGTGTACTGAGGCAGTAAGGCTACTGCACTTTTGCATCTTATGTCGCTGCGGCTCTTCAGGCGTTTCCGAGGTGGGACTAAACGGCCCACCTCAATTGCGCGCCCGCAGCGGGGAATTCAGCAGGAGATGGCAGCGTCACGCGGAGTTTTCTTCCTCGGCTGCGAACCTGGTGTTTTGCCAAAACTCCTCGCAAGGCCTGGGAGTGAATCTGGGCTTGGCGCTGAGCGTGGCGCGCCTGTAGCTGCAGGCGGAAGCAGGTCCTCCTGCGCGTCAATGGCGGCGGGGGTCGGGTGGCCTGTCCACAAGAAAACAGCCTCTCGGCCTAATCAGAGAGTGCCAGGAGCTTCGCCAGGGTGCGGCGAAGCTCGTGTGGGTGGTGGCGAGGCGCGGGGCGGCGTGCGAGGGCTGCCCTAGGTCGGACTGTGGGTCGGAGGATGGGTCTGTTCGGTGGAGTTGCAGAGGGTGATGTGGGGGAAGTGGTAGGGCGGAGATTGATCAGGGTGAGGAGGCGGAGGTCCTGCGGTGGTTGGCGAGCCGTGTGGGTCGCTGAGGTGATGGGAGCGGCTCGCCGGAGGGTGGTCGGAGACGAAGGGGGTGAAGGTGGTCAGGGTCGGTCGAGGGCTTAATTGACTAAATTGAAAGCGGGGAAAGAAAGAGGAGAAGAAGGGGAGTAGCTCTAGCTTACTTGCAGGGACGAAAGGGGAGGAACAGGGCGACAGTCGTATCGACTGTCGCCGGAGAAGACGATGCTCAGGGAAAGGGGCGGCGGCGAGCAGAGAGCCGGAGAGGCGCCAGCTGGGTGCGGCGTGGCGCGGGAAGAGCAGGGGAGGAAGTCTCTGCTGCTGGTATTGCGGCAGAGCGAAGAGGTGGAGGGGGAGGAAACCGCCGGAGCTGGTGAGCGTCTGCCGGAGGAAGAAGAGAAGAAAGTTGGGGATTTTCTCCGTCAGATCCAGGCTGCCCTGGTCGGTGGAGCAGCGGGGGGTATTTATAGGGAGCAAACAGGGAGGAAGGCGGAGGGAGACGACGTGTCTCCCTCGCCGGAGGATGGTCGGAAACAAGAACCCATACCGTCCGTGCGTTCGCACGGCCGGTATGGTGGGTTACGATGACCAGGGGGGTGTCCCTGTGACGGCTGACGACGCAGGGCACCCCCGATTTACTTGCCAGGTCCCCCACCTCACCCTGCGCGGCGCCATGCTCCGCGCAAGGTCGCCGGAGCATGGTGCTGGCAGGTTTTGCAGGAGGGACCTGGTTGCAAAGAACGAAGGAGAGTTAGGGGCCAAAATGCGAGGGTTCAAAAGTTGAGGGCCAAAGAGTAAATATATGAGGACCAAAGTGTAAAGTCGGTCAAGGAGGTTTCTTCTTAGGCTCAAGTTTTTATACATGACTAATTAGGACCTAAGGAATCTGATGGTGAATTTCATTTCCATATTAAACCTTGTTTGACCGGTCAATTTGCGCAAAAACCCAAATTAAGTTATTAATTGGGCATGGTTCTCAATGTAGGTCAAAATGGGTTCTAAAGGCCAAATTGAAGGTTCTAAACCCTAGAGATTATTTTTCTATGAATTTTAGAGGGTTTATTATATTTTTACTTTGCCTCGAACCTTGTGAATTGAAGTGGGTTGTTTTAGGGTTACAGATTATCATTTGGTTTCTTGGAGGTGCTGTAGCCCTTGCTAGATCATTTCATCCCACTTTTATTCTTATTAAGCTGCTTTGACCTATGTTTGGGCCCTGAATTACCCTGTATGCAGATTATACTGGTAAAATTGCACTTTTACCCCTTATGACTTGTTTTCTTCTCAAACTCAGAATTCTCTGAGTTACGCCTTTCCTTGAGTTATGTAGGAGCTTTTATCCTTTGTATTGGGTCAAAATGAGCTAGTTATGGCTCATGATGAGGTTCTCATCATACCCCCATGCCTAGCTTTTGCTAGTCCCTTAGCAAAAACTTAAGGTTTCAACCCTTGTTCTAGACCATGAAGTTTTTAATGGTTTTAGATAAGTGCCTTTTTTATTTGAGCATAGATTAGGTTAGAATGCTGACCATAGGCCTAAAAGGTACTCTAGTACCAATCAAGATCCAAATCTGTCTAGCCTTAGCCTCAGTCTTTTAGCAAAGGTTTTTAAGGCCCACAAGAACTAACCTAAGGTTTATTGGACTTCGTGGTTAAAGCACCCGTGCTTGAAATGATTTTAGCCCTGGCTCAGTTCGCAGTGCGTTTTGTAAGAGAGAGATAGAAAGTTTTTCTGTTTGGAGAGTTTTCTCTCTCTTTTTCTTTTTAGTTCTAGCCTAGGATTGGCTTTTCAACACGGTCTGTATCAGATTCCTTGCTCCCATCATCAATCCTCAAGGGTTCCTGGCGATCGATGCTTCGAGATAGCACCGCCCATGGCAACCCCCGGAACCCTGGCTATTGAGATTTCGAGATAATCCCATCCATGGTATTCCGTGGCCGAATCCAGACCCTGGCAATTGACACTTCGAGATAATGCCATCCATGGAATCTGAACCAGCAGAGTGCTTACATGCCCCCAGTAGGATATGTAAATATCCTAAGAGACAAGCACCGAGGAGATGATATTTTGTTACGCATCTTCGAGGGGATTTCCCCGCCTCTCTGCGCTGGGAACTCGTCCAAATCAACTTGTGTTGATCGGCCGCTCCTATTCTAGGTGTTCTTTTCAGATTTTTGCGACGCTTCTGCGTGATTCTGATTTTTACGCTTACTGAACCAGGCTGTGTGTGAGATTAGGGTGCTTAGGTTACTGAGTCCCGTAAACCAAAAATTAGTTAACGAGGCCGAATACTCCCTAAGCCTTAGACCTAATACTTCAGCTTTTCATTTTCCTCAACCTCTTGAGGAGTGTCCAGATCATAATGGGTACTAAGAGTCTATTCAAGAATGCCTAAGGTTTGCATTCTTTACTAATCTTATTGTGCACTTTTCAGTTATTTTCTTGAATGAGGTCTAGAACTTAGGTTAATTCCTTAGTTCCTTACTAATGACTATCACTTTTTCTCATAATTTTGTGCTCCTTTTTCCTTTTGTTTCTTTTCTCCTTCGCAAAATTTCCTTCTCCTCTTTTCCTCTTGTTCTTTTTCGAAAATTTTTTTAATTTTTATGGTGTTTTTGGCATATGTGAATTTTTTTGTTTGAAACCTTTTCTTACGAGTTTTTGTTCTTTCATACCCCCCCATGCCTAAGATTTGCAATGTCCTCATTGTAACCTAGGGGGTCTTAGTTCATTCCTTAAGACAGAAATTTGGGTGAGTGGATGGGTCGGGTTGAATTTTTGCGGACGATTTCAAATCTCAGATGCGAACATCTGAGTTGGGGTTGGCTGTCTATAAGGGTGAACTTCGAGTGCTGAAAGGTGTCAGAACAAGTTTCAGGTTTTCAACGAGAATGACGGGCTGCCTCCCGTTAAGCGCTGAGTTTTACGCCATCGGCTGGGCGCAATAAGCTCAAGGGGAACGGAGGATATAAGATGCCTCAGCCAAATCAGTAGAAGTTACATCGATGAACGGCTTGAGTCTCTGACCGTTCACGATGAAAGGTTCAGAATCGTGGCTGAGTGGACTGATTTCGATTGCTCCATTTCCAAAAACCTGTCGGACCAAATATGGTCCGACCCACTTAGATCTCAGTTTTCCTGGGAAGAGTTTGAGTCGGGCATCAAAGAGTAGGACCTTTTGACCAGGATGAAAGATCTTTCTCGAGATGTGTTTGTCGTGGAAGGCTTTAACCCGCTCCTTGTAGATTTGCGAGTTCTCGTACGCGTCTCTGCGTAATTCATCGATCTCGCTGATTTGGAGTTTTCTGTGGGTCCCAGCCTTGGAAAGATCTAGATTACAGTTCCGTACTGTCCAATAGGCTTTATGCTCCAGTTCGACGGGAAGGTGGCATGCCTTTCCGTACACCAGTCTAAAGGGAGACATGCCTAATTGGGTCTTGTGGGCGGTCCTATAGGCCCACAATGCTTCCGGAAGTCGGGACGACCAGTCCTTCCTGTCAGGTCGAACAGTGACTTGCAGGATTTTCTTGATCTCCCGATTAGACAGCTCAGCTAGACCATTAGTTTGGGGGTGGTAAGGAGTAGAGATTCGGTGAGACACCCCGTATTTGGTCATCAGTGACCTAAACTGAGCATTTGTGAAATGGGTCCCCCCATCAGAGATTATTGCACGAGGAATCCCGAACCTTGAGAAAATGTGTTGATGAATGAATTTGAGAACGATTTTGTGATCACATGTTCGGGTCGGTATGGCTTCGATCCATTTGGACACGTAGTCCACAGCCAACAGAATGTATTCGAAACCATCCGAAACAGGAAAGGGGCCCATAAAATCAATCCCCCAAACATCAAAGATTTCGCGTACTAGAATCGGTTGCATAGGCATCATGTCGCGACGGCTCATGTTGCCCAAAGTCTGGAAACGACTGCATGCCTTGCAATGACTGTATGCGTCTTTGAATAGTGTGGGCCAGTAAAAGCCGCACTGGAGGACTTTTGCTGCAGTTTTATGCCCGGCAAAATGGCCACCGCATGCCTGGTCATGGCAGAAAGAGAGGATATTGTTGACTTCCCCTTCAGGGACACATCTCCGGATGATCTGATCGGCACCTATGCGGAAGAGGTACGGGTCTTCCCAAATGTAATACTTGGCATCGGAGCGTAATTTGTCTTTCTTGGCCTTCGGCCAATCGGATGGGGTCTGATGAGATGCCAAGTAATTTACAATATTAGCGAACCATGGAAGGCTAGTACCAATAGTCAGCAGGTGCTCATCGGGAAAATGCTCCGTGATGGGTCCGGAGGGGTCGATTATTTCAGAAGGAAGACGGGACAAGTGATCAACTACCACGTTTTGTTTTCCCGCTTTGTCGCGAATCTCAAGGTCAAATTCTTGCAACAGCAAGATCCATCGGATTAATCGAGGCTTCGCGTCCTTCTTTGCAAGGAGATGCCTCACAGCCGTGTGATCCGAGTATATGATGACATGGGAACCCAGAAGGTACGATCTGAACTTCTCTAGGGCAAATACTACAGCTAGCAGCTCTTTCTCAGTAACTGTATAGTTACGCTGAGCCTCATCGAGTGTTTTGCTGGCGTAGTAATTGACCACAGGTTTCTTGTCATTTTTCTGCCCCAAAACCGCTCCTACAGCGAAGTCGGATGCATCACACATGATCTCAAAGGGTTGAGACCAATCAGGGGACTGTAGGATCGGGGCTTGGGTGACTCGGTCACGCAGGATTTCAAATGCTTGAGTGCATTCCTTGGAGATTTCGAAGGGAACATCCTTGGAGAGAAGAGTGGTCAGGGGGCGTGCGATTTTTGAAAAATCAGGGATAAATCGTCGATAAAAACCGACATGCCCTAAAAAGGATCGGATGTCCCTGATCGAGCTAGGCATAGGAAGGTGAGAAATCAGATTAACCTTAGCTCGATCCACTTGGATACCTTTCTCCGAAATTGAGTGTCCCAGGACAATTCCCTCAGGCACCATGAAATGGCTCTTTTCCCAGGAAAGAACCAAATTCACGTCGATGCACCGCCTGAGTATCTGGACCAAGTGTTGGAGGCAATCGTCGAATGATGCTCCGAAAACTGAAAAGTCATCCATGAAGACTTCCAGATAATCACCTACCATATCTGAGAATATGGCAAGCATGCATCGCTGAAAAGTAGCGGGTGCATTGCAAAGACCGAAAGGCATCCTTCGGAAAGCGTATGTTCCGAAGGGGCAGGTGAACGTGGTCTTTTCTTGGTCCTCAGGATGGATTGCCACCTGGTTATAACCGGAGTACCCGTCAAGAAAGCAGAAGAACCTATTTCCCGCTAGTTTTTCGAGAATTTGATCAATGAAGGGTAGTGGGAAATGATCCTTCTTCGTGAAGGAATTGAGTCGACGGTAATCTATACAGACTCTCCAGGAGTTGGCTAATCGGGTAGGAATGATTTCTCCGGTCTCAGTCGTTATAGTGGTGAGTCCTGCCTTCTTAGGCACGACCTGAATTGGGCTCACCCAACGACTATCGGAGATCGGGTAGATGATCCCGGCATCTAACCACTTGATGATCTCCTTTTTCACGACCTCCTGCAGATTGGGGTTTAAGCGTCTCTGCATTTCACGAGAAGGTCGTGTGCCCTCTTCTGAATAGATATGATGAGTACAATAAGAGGGACTTATTCCAGTCAAATCATCGAGAGTCCATCCGATGGCTCTGCGATGTTGCTGGAGGACAACAATCAGACGGGATTCCTGCTCAGGACTAAGGTTGGAATTGATGATCACAGGAAGGGTCTGATTAGAACCCAAAAAGATGTATTTTAAATGAGCAGGAAGGGGTTTCAGTTCGAGGATGGGGTTTTCAGCAGCAGCGGGTGGTTCAGTATAGATGTGAGGTTCAAGGGTGGGAGTTACTGGGTTGTTCACATCTGGATTTGACTCCTCTGTTTGCGGGTCAAGATCCTTCTGTGGTTGATGAGGCATACTCAAGTCATTCTGGAGGTGTGATTCATCAACCAAAGTCTTGATGTCACAAATTTGCTCAATGACGCCGCAATTAATTCCTTGTTGGGCCTTAAATATATCAATTTTCAGTGTTTGATCTCCAAACTTAAGCTCTATTTGGCCCTCCTCACAGCTGATGTTGGCTCTAGCAGTAGCCAAGAAAGGTCTCCCTAGAATGATTGGTGTATCCCTAGGGTTCTCAGGTGCATCCATGTCTAAGACTATAAAGTCCACTGGAAAATAGAAATCCCGCACTCTCACGATAACATCCTCGAGAATCCCTTTTGGTGACTTTATAGATCGATCTGCTAATTGTAATGTCACCTCGGTTGGTTTCAGCTCAGATTCTTCCAGATGGTCAAGTAAGGATGTGGGTATCAGATTTATAGATGCACCTAAGTCTAACAATGCTCTATCAAATTGGGTACCACCTATCTTACAGGAGATCAGGGGAGTTCCAGGATCTTTTGCCTTGGGTGGGAGTCTACTAAGGATTACAGAGCTGGCTTGCTCTGACAGAACAATTGGGCTCCCTCCCTTGGTTCGCGGCTTACGCTGGGGTGTACATATATTCTTTAGAAATCGTGCGTAAGCTGGTACGTGGCGGATTGCATCCATCAAGGGGATGTTTATGTGGACCTGCTCAAAGAGCTTGACCAGGTCCTCCTCAGGGGCCACGGGTTTGGTGGTCTTCTTTCCCTTGGTCAGGGCCTCGGGAAACGGGATCTTGGTTGGTTCCTCTAGGATAGGTCCAGGTTGTGGGTCTGGAACAGCGGTACCTTGGATAACTATCCTAGGGTCATGGTTATCAGGCTGGGAGTGGTTTGGATAATGCGGGTCCTGAGTTGTCTTACCACTACGTGTTGTTACAGAATTTAATCCGGCCTGATTTTGGTTTGGGTTTGGTAGGAGGGGTGGCTGCTGCTGAAATCCCGCACGAGAAGTTGAGGCATCTATCTCGTCTGGAGATGGAGCAGTGGGGGCCTGATAAATCCATTGAGCGTGGCCTAAATTTGGATTCATAACGTGCTTCTGGGTTGGCACGTTATTTGGGTTAGGAAGAGGTTGGGAAGGGAGTGTGCCTGGCTGGCGAGAATTTGCCAACTGGGCCAGCTGAGTTTTAACTTCAGTAAGTTCGTCCTTGTGCTGTTTTTGAATAGCCGCATTCGATTTTTGAATGTCAGCCAGAGTCTGAAGGATTAAGGACATTTGATCTTGATTTGGCCCTGATGGATAAGTAGGGTTGGGCCGAGGCTGAGGTGGCTGGTAGTGATGAGAGGGCTGTGGGCGGGACTGAAAAGGTGGTCTTTGGGTTTGGGAATTTCCCGCCCACTGAAAATTGGGATGGTTTCGCCATCCAGGGTTGTAAGTGTTGGAGAATGGGTCGTTCTGGATGGCGTTGAGGTCCTCGCAGATCTGAGGAACCTCCTGAGAGTCAGGGAAAGGAGGAATGGAGTTTCCCCGGCTGGTGTAGAAAGGATCGGATGATCTTCCAGTCCAAGAATCAGATGGGGATGGATATGGATCCATCCCAGGGGAGGATCGGTGGAGGATGTTTTGCACAGTCTCCTGTGTGGAAGGAGGTTGTGCAAAGGAGTTACGCGCAGAGGTGGCTCGCTGCAAGTGCTGAGTCAGCTCATCCACCTTCTTTTCAATGATTGAGACCTTGTCCAATCGACTGGCCATTAATTCCAGGTCGACTGATGCGGACAGGCCCTGCGTCTCATGTGCTCCCTTAAGATTCGTCGCTGCGCGGGTATTCGTCCTGTCGAATAATCCCATGGAGTCATTGTTGATGGAGTTCTCGCACATGTTTTCGAGAATCTCCCATACGGTGTCTTCATGTTGACCCATGATGTTTCCTCCGCAAGTTGCATTGACGAAAAGGCGGATGTCCTCACGGAGTCCCTGGTAAAAAGATTGGACTTGTTCCCATTTAGGAACTCCGTGATGGGGGCACTTTCTCATGAGATCCTGAAAACGATCCCATGCCTCATGGAGAGGTTCTCCTGATTGTTGAGTGAAGTGTGTAATCTGATGGCGCAAGGCGTTGGTCCGACCAACGGGAAAGAACTTTTTCAAAAACTCGGATTGAAGTTCTTCCCAAGTGTTGATCGGCCGGGTCTGAGTTTGATACCAATGGGCGGCCTTGTCCATAAGAGAAAAGGAGAACATCTTCATGAGAAGAATATCCCGATTTTGCGCATCTGATCCAAAAGTGTGGGCCAGATGCTTTAGCTGTTTGATGTGCTGGAAGGGATCTTCAGAATTAAGCCCATGGAATTTAGGTATAGCATGAATCATGTTGGGCTTTAGTTCGGAATCAGGTCCTCCAATCGGGATTCTGACTCGAGGCTCAATGGCCACCGCAGCAGGATTGTAGTGGTCCCGCATCATAGGACGCTGTGGTGGGTGTACGAAGTTTTGGAAGAGGTCATTGAGTCGCTGGAGCTGGTGTTCCAGATTATTTTCTTCCTCAACTGGCTGAGCCATAATGGGGGAAGAAGAAGAACTTGGTTCTGAATCAGGAGAGAGAATAATGTGAGGGTGTTGCTGCACAAACACGGGCGTCGAGGCTTGGCCTTGACGAGAGTGAATTTCTAAAGGAGGTCTTAAGGGTGGTCCTAGGGACCTCCTTCCGTACATGCACAGTTGGAAGAGGTAAGTTTAGAAGGTGCTGGACCCAATCAAGACACCCAAAAAATATGTTGGGTGACTATAGAGGTGCGGGGCAGATGGACCCCTTGATCAGAAAGATCGTCCACCTGAGAATTACCTGGGCAGCCAGAGAGGGAGAGTCCCGCGAAGACCCCTACACGGTAGAGCGTCCCCACGGGTTACAGGGTTTCCCCCACCCGACCTCTCTTGTCACTGCGGTTCCAGGTAGACCAGAATGGGGATCTTGACCTCTTAAGTCTACCAATTTTAAGATCAGGGTGCTTAAGGTTTCACTTGAACTTTAGTCTTTTTAAGTGCAAAGAGTGACCTAATTTAAAGTTGGTTGACCCAAGGGGTCAACTTTACCTATTGTTTTCTTTAAGAGCTTTTAGGTCCTGTCTTTTAGGGTTCAAGTGTTTAGAGAGAGCCAATTATTTAGGATTTTTCTTGTTAATTATTTTCGATCAATGGCTTGGGCACACCTCTTTTGGATCTCCTCAATTCTTGATTAAGGGGTGTGTCTCTACTGAAATCCTAATGTTTGACCTTATGTTGGCTCTACTTGGTCCATTTAACTCTTTGTTGGGCAATTAGGGCTCAAGCAAGAATGTGTTAGCCCTTAAATACCCTTAATAGTGTGCAGGAGTGATGAGTTGAAAACATGCAACTCTTTATGGTTACTAAGTATGGAAGGCAGGTTAGCCCTATATTGCTTGTTCTTTTCTTTTCTTCCTCTTTAGAGTTTAGGGGTTAATAGTGAGAGGAAAAATTTACCTGTCTTCGGAGTGGTTGTCGTGTGGTTGCTTGTCTCCTTGAGTTCCTGTAGCTGCACAAAAGAGAGGAGATTATCAGAACTTAAAAGAAACAGGAATGTTTACCTCTAGAATAGCCGTTGCTCCCCGGCAACGGCGCCAAAATGAAACGTCGGTTTTGTATTTGTTATAACGTTGTAGTAAAGCCGGTTATTACCAACATTTCAAATATAAATTTTTTACTCGGAAAATGAAAGAGTTCCCGAGGTCGAACTCAGGGAGCAAGTCGTATTCTAGAGATATACATGTTTCTTTTACAAAATAAAGAGAGAGGGAAAGAATTTGTTGTGATGTTCTTCTTTCTTTCTTTTCTTCAGATCTCCTTCTTCTTCTTCCTTGGTTTCTGTCTTGGCCTCTCTTCTTCTTTTTCTGCAGTCTCTTCTGTGAATGTTTCTTCTTCCTTTCTTTCTTCAGATCTCCTTCTTCTTCTTCCTTATGGCTGCAGAGCTTCTACCTTCAGCTACTAAGTCTTCCTTTCTTCTTCTTCTGATCTCCTTCTTCTTCTTCCTTATGGCTGCAGAGCTTCTACCTTCAGCTACTAAGTCTTCCTTTCTTCTTCTTCTGCTTTGGCCGTTGCTCTTCCTTCTTCTTCAGCCTGCCTTCTTTCCTGCTCTGGCTGCTGACCTTCCGTCGTCTGACCCGGTGCTTAGACGACTTAACTATGCCTTTGCTACAGTGCAGCTCCTTCTTCTTCCGCGGGTCTTCTTCTTCTTCTTTGGCCTGCACACTTCAGAGTTTTTCGTCAAGAGGCAAAACCTACTCTACCCTTCCCCCCCCCGCGTCTCTCTTTCTCTCTGAAACCACTCTTGGGAAAGCTCTCTGATGAGACGTCGGTTCGTGACCGGTTTGTGTTATATCGTTGTAGTAAAGCCGGTTGTCACCAACGTTTCATATAAAATTTTTATTACTCGGAAAACTGAAAGAGTTCCCGAGGTCGAACTCAGGGAGCAAGTTGTATTCTAGAGATATACATGTTCTATTACAAAAATAAAGAGAGAGAGATGAAAAATTGGCTTCTTCTTCTTTTCTTCTTTCTTCCTCTTTGTCTTTGGTTCTTCCTGTTCTTCTTCTTCTTCTTCTTCTTCTTCTGCTTTCTTCAGATTTTCCCCTCGTGCTCTTCTTCTTGTTTCCTTTCTTTCTTTTTCGTCAGATCATCTTCTTCTTTTCTTGCTTCTTGCTTCTCTTCATTCCTTCTTCTTCTTTGTCTTCACCTGCCTTGACTTCTCTTTTTCTTCTCTCGCGATGGCCGTTGCTCTTCCTTCTTCTTCAGCGGGTCTTCTTCTTCTTTGGCTGCTGACCTTCCGTCGTCTGCCCCGGTGCTGAGACGACTTAACAATGCCTTCGCTACAGTGCAGCAGCTCCTTCTTCTTTGGCCTGCACACTTCAGGGTTTATTTGTCAAGAGGCAAAAACCTATTCTACCCCCCTCCCCCGCGTATTTCTCTCTCTGAAATCACTCTTCGGGAGCTCTCCCAGAGCGCTACCGGGTAATCGGGTTCGGGTCAAGCCCGGGTCCAGGCCCACCGGCGTGCGTGGTGGGCGAGGAGTGCAGGTCAGTCTAATCGGGTCGGGCCAGGTCCGCGGAGCGTGGTCACGGACGAGGCCGAGTCGGGTCGGGTCGGGTGAGAGGGACCTCACCCCGTGGTAACTGAGGCAAACAGCATACGGCAGTTTTTCAATTTATGTGTCCGCGCGCCTTTGAGAGATTCCGAGGTGGGACTAAATGTCCCACCCCAATTCTCTTACGCCTGCAGCAGGGATGGTGCTCCCAATTGCATCGGCTGTTGAGGCGTACAGCTCCAATCGAGGGCCAGGGTGTGTGCGTGAGACTCTTCCGCGCTGGCCGTGGCTATTCAATCTGGGATATCTCGGCTTGGAGCAACCTCGAGCAGGCTTCGAGCTTCCTCGCCAATGGCGGCCAAGGCCTGGAACCTGAAACCAATGGCACGGCCTCTCGGCCAAATCAGACAGGCGGAGGACCTTCGCCGTGGCACGGCGAAGGTGGTCAGGGGGTCTGCAGGGGGCGAGATGGAGCTGTTAGGTCGTCCTAGGTCAGACTGTGAGCGAGGGAGTGGGTGTGTTCGGTGGGTCTGCAGAGGGTGTTTGGTGGGAAGTGGAGGGGCGGAAGAGGATCAGGGTGAGGAGGCGGAAGTTCTGCGGTGATCGGCGAGCCGTGTGGGTCGCTGAGGTGATGGGAGCGGCTCGCCGGAGGGTGGTCGGAGGCGGAGAGGATGAGGGTGAACAGGGTCGGTAGAGGGCTTAATTGACTAAATCGAAAGCGGGGAAAGAAAGAGGAGGAGAAGGGGAGTAAGTCTAACTTAACTGCAGGGACGAAGGGGGAGGAACAGGGCGACAGTCGTATCGACTGTCGCCGGAGAAGATGATGCTCAGGGAGAGGGGCGGCGGCGAGCAGAAGGCTGGAGAGGCGCCAGCTGGGTGCGGCGTGGCGCGGGAAGAGCAGGGGAGGAGGTCTCTGCTGCTGGTAGTGCGGCAGAGCGAAGAGGTGGAGGGGCGGAAGTCGCCGGAGCTGGTGAGCGTCTGCCGGAGAAAGAAGAGACGAAAGCTGGGGGTTTTCTCCGTCAGATCCAGGCTGCCTTGGTCGGTGGAGCGGCGGGGGGTATTTATAGGGTTGAAGCAGGGAGGAAGGCGGAGGGAGACGACGTGTCTCCCTCGCCGGAGCATGGTCGGAATTCGAACCCATACCGTCCGTGCGTTCGCACGGCCGGTATGGGGGGCTGCAAGGACCATGGGGGTGCTCCTGCGACGGCTGACGACGCAGGGCACCCCCGGTACACATGCCAGGTCCTCCACCTTACCCTGCGCGGCGCCATGCTCCGCGCAAGGTCGCCGGAGCATGGTGCTGGCAGGGTTTTGCAGGAGGGACCTGTTTGCAAAGAACGAAGGAGAGTTAGGGGCCTAAATGCGAGGGTTCAAAAGTTGAGGGCCAAAGAGTAAATATATGAGGACCAAAGTGTAAAGTCGGTCAAGGAGGTTTCTTCTTAGGCTCAAGTTTTTATACATGACTAATTAGGACCTAAGGAATCTGATGGTGAATTTTATTTTCATATTAAACCTTGTTTGACCGGTCAATTTGCGCAAAAACCCAAATTAAGTTATTAATTGGGCATGGTTCTCAATGTAGGTCAAAATGGGTTCTAAAGGCCAAATTGAAGGTTCTAAACCCTAGAGATTATTTTTCTATGAATTTTAGAGGGTTTATTCTATTTTTACTTTGCCTCGAACCTTGTGAATTGAAGTGGGTTGTTTTAGGGTTACAGATTATCATTTGGTTCCTTGAAAGTGCTGTAGCCCTTGCTAGATCATCTCGTCCCACTTTTATTCTTATTAAGCTGTTCTGACCTGTGTTTGGGCCCTGAATTACCCTGTATGCAGATTATACTGGTAAAATTGCACTTTTACCCCTTATGACTGGTTTTCTTCTCAAACTCAGAATTCTCTGAGTTAAGCCTTTCCTTGAGATATGTAGGAGCTTTTATCCTTTGTATTGGGTCAAAATGAGCTAGTTATGGCTCATGATGAGGTTCTCATCATACCCCCATGCCTAGCTTTTGCTAGTCCCTTAGCAAAAAACTTAAGGTTTCAACCCTTGTTCTAGACCATGAAGTTTTCAATGGTTTTAGATAAGTGCCTTTTTATTTAAGCATAGATTAGGTTAGAATGCTGACCATAGGCCTAAAAGATACTCTAGTACCAATCAAGATCCAAATCTGTCTAGCCTTAGCCTCAGTCTTTTAGCAAAGGTTTTTAAGGCCCGCAAGAACTAACCTAAGGTTTATTGGACTTCGTGGTTAAAGCACCCGTGCTTGAAATGATTTTAGCCCTGGCCCAGTTCGCAGTGCGTTTTGTAAGAGAGAGATAGAAAGTTTTTTCTGTTTGGAGAGTTTTCTCTCTCTTTTTCTTTTTAGTTCTAGTCTAGGGTTGGCTTTTCAACACGGTCTGTATCAGATTCCTTGCTCCCATCATCAATCCTCAAGGGTTCCTGGCGATCGATGCTTCGAGATAGCACCGCCCATGGCAACCCCCGGAACCCTGGCTATTGAGATTTCGAGATAATCCCATCCATGGTATTCCGTGGCCGAATCCAGACCCTGGCAATTGACACTTCGAGATAATGCCATCCATGGAATCTGAACCAGCAGAGTGCTTACATGCCCCCCGTAGGATATGTAAATATCCTAAGAGACAAGCACCGAGGAGATGATATTTTGTTACGCATCTTCGAGGGGATTTCCCGCCTCTCCGCGCTGGGAACTCGTCCAAATCAACTTGTGTTGATCGGCCATTCCTATTCTAGGTGTTCTTTTCAGATTTTTGCGACGCTTCTGCGTGATTCTGATTTTTACGCTTACTGAACCAGGCTGTGTGTGAGATTAGGGTGCTTAGGTTACTGAGTCCCGTAAACCAAAAATTAGTTAACGAGGTCGAATACTTCCTAAGCCTTAGACCTAATACTTCAGCTTTTCATTTTCCTCAACCTCTTGAGGAGTGTCCAGATCTTAATGAGTACTAAGAGTCTATTCAAGAATGCCTAAGGTTTGCATTCTTACTAATCTCATTGTGCACTTTTCAGTTATTTTCTTGAATGAGGTCTAGAACTTAGGTTAATTCCTTAGTTCCTTACTAATGACTATCAACTTTTCTTATAATTTTGTGCTCCTTTTTCATTTTGTTTCTTCTCTCCTTCACAAAATTTTCCTTCTCCTCTTTTCCTCTTATTCTTTTTCGAAATTTTTTTTTTTTTTTTTTTTTTTTTTTTTTTATGGTATTTTTGGCATATGTGAATTTTTTGTTTGAAACCTTTTCTTACAAGTTTTTGCACTTTCCTACCCCCCCATGCCTAAGATTTGCAATGTCCTCATTGTAACCTAGGGGGTGTTAGTTCAGGGTGAACTTCGAGTGCTGAAAGGTGTCAGAACAAGTTTCAGGTTTTCAAAGAGAATGACGGGCTGCCTCCCGTTAAGCGCTGAGTTTTACGCCATCGGCTGGGCGCAATAAGCTCAAGGGGAAAGGAGGATATGAGATGCCTCAGCCAAATCAGTGGAAGTTACATCAATGAACGGCTTGAGTCTTTGACCATTCACGATGAAAGGTTCAGAATCGTGGCTGAGTGGACTGATTTCGATTGCTCCATTTCCAAAAACCTGTCGGACCAAATATGGTCCGACCCACTTAGATCTCAGTTTTCCTGGGAAGAGTTTGAGTCGGGCATCAAAGAGTAGGACCTTTTGACCAGGATGGAAGATCTTTCTTGAGATGTGTTTGTCGTGGAAGGCTTTAACCCGCTCCTTGTAGATTTGCGAGTTCTCGTA
This sequence comes from Thalassia testudinum, assembly GCA_037157565.1. Taxonomy (NCBI): domain Eukaryota; kingdom Viridiplantae; phylum Streptophyta; class Magnoliopsida; order Alismatales; family Hydrocharitaceae; genus Thalassia; species Thalassia testudinum. The sequence continues at coordinate 49,995,993 of JAZHRO010000018.1, read as the reverse complement.
CGCGTCTGTGCGTAATTCATCGATCTCGCTGATTTGGAGTTTTCTGTGGGTCCCAGCCTTGGAAAGATCTAGATTACAGTTCCGTACTGCCCAATAGGCTTTATGCTCCAGTTCGACGGGAAGGTGGCATGCCTTTCCGTACACCAATCTAAAGGGAGACATGCCCAATTGGGTCTTGTGGGCGGTCCTATAGGCCCACAATGCTTCCGGAAGTCGGGACGACCAGTCCTTCCTGTCAGGTCGAACAGTGACCTGTAGGATTTTCTTGATCTCCCGATTCGACAGCTCAGCTAGACCATTAGTTTGGGGGTGGTAAGGAGTAGAGATTCGGTGAGACACCCCGTATTTGGTCATCAGTGACCTAAACTGAGCATTTGTGAAATGGGTCCCCCCATCAGAGATTATTGCACGAGGAATCCCGAACCTTGAGAAAATGTGTTGATGAATGAATTTGAGAACGATTTTGTGATCACAGGTTCGGGTCGGTATGGCTTCGATCCATTTGGACACGTAGTCCACAGCCAACAGAATGTATTCGAAACCATCCGAAACAGGAAAGGGGCCCATAAAATCAATCCCCCAAACATCAAAGATTTCGCATACTAGAATCGGTTGCATAGGCATCATGTTGCGATGGCTCATGTTGCCCAAAGTCTGGCAACGACTGCATGCCTTGCAATGACTGTATGCGTCTTTGAACAGTGTGGGCCAGTAAAAGCCGCACTGGAGGACTTTTGATGCGGTTTTATGCCCGGCAAAATGGCCACCGCATGCCTGGTCATGGCAGAAAGAGAGGATATTGTTGACTTCCCCTTCCGGGATACATCTCCGGATGATCTGATCGGCACCTATGCGGAAGAGGTACGGGTCTTCCCAAATGTAATACTTGGCATCGGAGCGTAATTTGTCTTTCTTGGCCTTCGGCCAATCGGACGGGGTCTGATGAGATGCCAAGTAATTTACAATATTAGCAAACCATGGAAGGCTAGTACCAATAGTCAGCAGGTGCTCATCGGGAAAATGCTCAGTGATGGGTCCGGAAGGGTCTATCATTTCAGAAGGAAGACGGGACAAGTGATCAGCTACCACGTTTTGTTTTCCCGCTTTATCGCGAATCTCGAGGTCAAATTCTTGCAACAGCAAGATCCATCGGATCAATCGAGGTTTCGCGTCCTTCTTTGCAAGGAGATGCCTCACAGCCGTGTGATCCGAGTATATGATGACATGGGAACCCAGAAGGTATGATCTGAATTTCTCTAGGGCAAATACTACAGCTAGCAGCTCCTTCTCAGTAACTGTATAGTTACGCTGAGCCTCATCGAGTGTTTTGCTGGCGTAGTAAATGACCACAGGTTTCTTGTCATTTTTCTGCCCCAAAACCGCTCCTACAGCGAAGTCGGATGCATCACACATGATCTCAAAGGGTTGAGACCAATCAGGGGACTGTAGGATCGGGGCTTGGGTGACTCGGTCACGCAGGATTTCAAATGCTTGAGTGCATTCCTTGGAGATTTCGAAGGGAACATCCTTGGAGAGAAGAGTGGTCAGGGGGCGTGCGATTTTTGAAAAATCAGGGATAAATCGTCGATAAAAACCGACATGCCCTAAAAAGGATCGGATGTCCCTGATCGAGCTAGGCATAGGAAGGCGAGAAATCAGATTAACCTTAGCTCGATCCACTTGGATACCTTTCTCCGAAATTGAGTGTCCCAGGACAATTCCCTCAGGCACCATGAAATGGCTCTTTTCCCAGGAAAGAACCAAATTCACGTCGATGCACCGCCTGAGTATCTGGACCAAGTGCTGGAGGCAATCGTCGAATGATGCTCCGAAAACTGAAAAGTCATCCATGAAGACTTCCAGAAAATCACCTACCATATCTGAGAATATGGCAAGCATGCATCGCTGAAAAGTAGCGGGTGCATTGCAAAGACCAAAAGGCATCCTTCGGAAAGCGTATGTTCCGAAGGGGCAGGTGAATGTGGTCTTTTCTTGGTCCTCAGGATGGATTGCCACCTGGTTATAACCGGAGTACCCGTCAAGAAAGCAGAAGAACCTATTTCCCGCTAGTTTTTCGAGAATTTGATCAATGAAGGGTAGTGGGAAATGATCCTTCTTCGTGGAGGAATTGAGTCGACGGTAATCTATACAGACTCTCCACGAGTTGGCTAATCGGGTAGGAATGATTTCTCCGGTCTCAGTCGTTATAGTGGTGAGTCCTGCCTTCTTAGGCACGACCTGAATTGGGCTCACCCAACGACTATCGGAGATCGGGTAGATGATCCCGGCATCTAACCACTTGATGATCTCCTTTTTCACGACCTCCTGCAGATTGGGGTTTAAGCGTCTCTGCATTTCACGAGAAGGTCGTGTGCCCTCTTCTGAATAGATATGATGAGTACAATAAGAGGGACTTATTCCAGTCAAATCATCGAGGGTCCATCCGATGGCTCTGCGATGTTGCTGGAGGACAACAATCAGACGGGATTCCTGTTCAGGATTAAGGTTGGAATTGATGATCACAGGAAGGGTCTGATTAGAACCCAAAAAGATGTATTTCAAATGAGCAGGAAGGGGTTTCAGTTCGAGGATGGGGTTTTCAGCAGCAGCGGGTGGTTCAGTATAGATGTGAGGTTCAAGGGTGGGAGTTATTGGGTTGTTCACATCTGGATTTGACTCCTCTATTTGCGGGTCAAGATCCTTCTGTGGTTGATGAGGAATACTCAAGTCATTCTGGAGGTGTGGTTCATCAACCAAAGTCTTGATGTCACAAATTTGCTCGATGACGCCGCAATTAATTCCTTGTTGGGCCTTAAATATATCAATTTTCAGTGTTTGATCTCCAAACTTAAGCTCTATTTGGCCCTCCTCACAGCTGATGTTGGCTCTAGCAGTAGCCAAGAAAGGTCTCCCTAGAATGATTGGTGTATCCCTAGGGTTCTCAGGTGCATCCATGTCTAAGACTATAAAGTCCACTGGAAAATAGAAATCCCGCACTCTTACGATAACATCCTCGAGAATCCCTTTTGGTGACTTTATAGATCGATCTGCTAATTGTAATGTCACCTCAGTTGGTTTCAGCTCAGATTCTTCCAGATGGTCAAGTAAGGATGTGGGTATCAGATTTATAGATGCACCTAAGTCTAACAATGCTCTGTCAAATTGGGTACCACCTATCTTACAGGAGATCAGGGGAGTTCCAGGATCTTTTGCCTTGGGTGGGAGTCTACTAAGGATTACAGAGCTGGCTTGCTCTGACAGAACAATTGGGCTCCCTCCCTTGGTTCGCGGCTTACGCTGGGGTGTACATATATTCTTTAGAAATCGTGCGTAAGCTGGTACGTGGTGGATTGCATCCATCAAGGGGATGTTTATGTGGACCTGCTCAAAGAGCTTGACCAGGTCCTCCTCAGGGGCCACGGGTTTGGTGGTCTTCTTTCCCTTGGTCAGGGCCTCGGGAAACGGGATCTTGGTTGGTTCCTCTAGGATAGGTCCTGGTTGTGGGTCTGGAACAACGGTACCTTGGATAACTATCCTAGGGTCATGATTATCAGGCTAGGAGTGGTTTGGATAACGCGGGTCCTGAGTTGTCTTACCACTACGTGTTGTTACAGCATTTAATCCGGCCTGATTTTGGTTTGGATTTGGTAGGAGGGGTGGCTGCTGCTGAAATCCCGTACGAGAAGTAGAGGCTTCCATCTCGTCTGGAGATGGGGCAGTAGGGGCCTGATAAATCCATTGAGCGTGGCCTAAATTTGGATTCATAACGCGCTTCTGGGTTGGCACGTTATTTGGGTTAGGAAGGGGTTGGGAAGGGAGTGTGCCTGGCTGGCGAGAATTTGCCAACTGGGCCAGCTGAGTTTTAACTTCAGTAAGCTCGTCCTTGTGCTGTTTTTGAATGGCCGCATTCGATTTTTGAATGTCAGCCAGAGTCTGAAGGATTAAGGATATTTGATCTTGATTTGGCCCTGATGGATAAGTAGGGTTGGGCCGAGGCTGAGGCGGCTGGTAGTGATGAGAGGGCTGTGGGCGGGACTGAAAAGGTGGTCTTCGGGTTTGAGAATTTCCCGCCCACTGAAAATTTGGATGGTTTCGCCATCCAGGGTTGTAAGTGTTGGAGAATGGGTCGTTCTGGATGGCGTTGAGGTCCTCGCAGGTCTGAGGAACCTCCTGAGAATCAGGGAAAGGGGGAATGGAGTTCCCCCGGCTGGTGAAGAAAGGATCGGATGATCTTCCAGTCCAAGAATCAGATGGGGATGGATATGGATCCATCCCAGGGGAGGATCGGTGTAGGATGTTTTGCACAGTCTCCTGTGTGGAAAGAGGTTGTGCAAAGGAGTTACGCGCAGAGGTGGCTCGCTGCAAGTGCTGAGTCAGCTCATCCACCTTCTTTTCAATAATTGAGACCTTGTCCAATCGACTGGCCATTAATTCCAGGTCGACTGATGCGGACAGGCCCTGCGTCTCATGTGCTCCCTTAAGATTCGTCGCTGCGCGGGTATTCGTCCTGTCGAATAATCCCATGGAGTCATTGTTGATGGAGTTCTCGCACATGTTTTCGAGAATCTCCCATACGGTGTCTTCATGTTGACCCATGATGTTTCCTCCGCAGGTTGCATTGACGAAAAGGCGGATGTCCTCACGGAGTCCCTGGTAAAAAGATTGGACTTGTTCCCATTTAGGAACTCCGTGATGGGGGCACTTCCTCATGAGATCCTGAAAACGATCCCATGCCTCATGGAGAGGTTCTCCTGATTGTTGAGTGAAGTGTGTAATCTGATGGCGCAAGGCGTTGGTCCGACCAACGGGAAAGAACTTTTTCAAAAACTCGGATTGAAGTTCTTCCCAAGTGTTGATCGGCCGGGTCTGAGTTTGATACCAATGGGCGGCCTTGTCCATAAGAGAAAAGGAGAACATCTTCATGAGAAGAATATCCCGATTTTGCGCATCTGATCCAAAAGTGTGGGCCAGATGCTTAAGCTGTTTGATGTGCTGGAAGGGATCTTCAGAATTAAGCCCATGGAATTTAGGTATAGCGTGAATCATGTTGGGCTTTAGTTCGGAATCAGGTCCTCCAATCGGGATTCTAACTCGAGGCTCAATGGCCACCGCAGCAGGATTGTAGTGGTCCCGCATCATAGGACGCTGCGGTGGGTGCACGAAGTTTTGGAAGAGGTCATTGAGTCGCTGGAGCTGGTGTTCCAGATTATTTTCTTCCTCAACTGGCTGAGCCATGATGGGGGAAGAAGAAGAACTTGGTTCTGAATCAGAAGAGAGAATAATGTGAGGGTGTTGCTGCACAAACACGGGCGTCGAGGCTTGGCCTTGACGAGAGTGAATTTCTAAAGGAGGTCTTAAGGGTGGTCTTAGAGACCTCCTTCCGTACATGCACAGTTGGGAGAGGTAAGTTTAGAAGGTGATGGACCCAATCAAGACACCCAAAAATGTGTTGGGTGACTATAGAGGTGCGGGGCAGATGGACCCCTTGATCAGAAAGATCGTCCACCTGAGAATTACCTGGGCAGCCAGAGAGGGAGAGTCCCGCGAAGACCCCTACACGGTAGAGCGTCCCCACGGGTTACAGGGTTTCCCCCACCCGACCTCTCTTGTCACTGCGGTTCCAGGCAGACCAGAATGGGGATCTTGACCTCTTAAGTCTACCAATTTTAAGATCAGGGTGCTTAAGGTTTCACTTGAACTTTAGTCTTTTTAAGTGCAAAGAGTGACCTAATTTAAGGTTGGTTAACCCAAGGGGTCAACTTTACCTATTGTTTTCTTTAAGAGCTTTTAGGTCCTGTCTTTTAGGGTTCAAGTGTTTAGAGAGCCAATTGTTTTAGATTTTCTTTGAATAGGTATTTTCAGACAAGGGCTTGGGCACACTTCATTTGGTTTTCTCAATTCTTGCTTAAGGAGTGTGTCTCTAAATCCCTAGTGTTGGATCCTAGGTTGGCTCTACTTGGTCCAGTTAATTCTTTGTTGGGTAATTAGGGCTCAAGCAAGAATGTGTTAGCCCTTAAATACCCTTAATAGTGTGCAGAAATAATGAGTTGAAAACATGCAACTTTTATGGTTACTAAATATGGAAAACAGGTTAGTCCTATATTGCTTGTTCTTTTCTTTTCTTCCTCTTTAGAGTGTAGGGGTTAATAGTGAGAGAAAAGATTTTACCTGTCTTCGGAGTAGTTGTGTGGTTGCTTGTCTTCTTGAGTTCCTATAGCTGCACAAAAGAGAGGAGATTATTAGAACTTAAAAGATACAGGAATGTTTACCTCTAGAATAGCCGTTGCTCCCCGGCAACGGCGCCAAAATGATGAGACGTCGGTTCGTGACCGGTTTGTGTTATATCGTTGTAGTAAAGCCGGTTGTCACCAACGTTTCATATAAAATTTTTATTACTCGGAAAACTGAAAGAGTTCCCGAGGTCGAACTCAGGGAGCAAGTTGTATTCTAGAGATATACAAGTTCTATTACAAAAATAAAGAGAGAGAGATGAAAAATTGGCTTCTTCTTCTTTTCTTCTTTCTTCCTCTTTGTCTTTGGTTCTTCCTGTTCTTCTTCTTCTTCTTCTTCTTCTTCTTCTTCTTCTGCTTTCTTCAGATTTTCCCCTCGTGCTCTTCTTCTTGTTTCCTTTCTTTCTTTTTCGTCAGATCATCTTCTTCTTTTCTTGCTTCTTGCTTCTCTTCATTCCTTCTTCTTCTTTGTCTTCACCTGCCTTGACTTCTCTTTTTCTTCTCTCGCGATGGCCGTTGCTCTTCCTTCTTCTTCAGCGGGTCTTCTTCTTCTTTGGCTGCTGACCTTCCGTCGTCTGCCCCGGTGCTGAGACGACTTAACAATGCCTTCGCTACAGTGCAGCAGCTCCTTCTTCTTTGGCCTGCACACTTCAGGGTTTATTTGTCAAGAGGCAAAAACCTATTCTACCCCCCTCCCCCGCGTATTTCTCTCTCTGAAATCACTCTTCGGGAGCTCTCCCAGAGCGCTACCGGGTAATCGGGTTCGGGTCAAGCCCGGGTCCAGGCCCACCGGCGTGCGTGGTGGGCGAGGAGTGCAGGTCAGTCTAATCGGGTCGGGCCAGGTCCGCGGAGCGTGGTCACGGACGAGGCCGAGTCGGGTCGGGTCGGGTGAGAGGGACCTCACCCCGTGGTAACTGAGGCAAACAGCATACGGCAGTTTTTCAATTTATGTGTCCGCGCGCCTTTGAGAGATTCCGAGGTGGGACTAAATGTCCCACCCCAATTCTCTTACGCCTGCAGCAGGGATGGTGCTCCCAATTGCATCGGCTGTTGAGGCGTACAGCTCCAATCGAGGGCCAGGGTGTGTGCGTGAGACTCTTCCGCGCTGGCCGTGGCTATTCAATCTGGGATATCTCGGCTTGGAGCAACCTCGAGCAGGCTTCGAGCTTCCTCGCCAATGGCGGCCAAGGCCTGGAACCTGAAACCAATGGCACGGCCTCTCGGCCAAATCAGACAGGCGGAGGACCTTCGCCGTGGCACGGCGAAGGTGGTCAGGGGGTCTGCAGGGGGCGAGATGGAGCTGTTAGGTCGTCCTAGGTCAGACTGTGAGCGAGGGAGTGGGTGTGTTCGGTGGGTCTGCAGAGGGTGTTTGGTGGGAAGTGGAGGGGCGGAAGAGGATCAGGGTGAGGAGGTGGAAGTTCTGCGGTGATCGGCGAGCCGTGTGGGTCGCTGAGGTGATGGGAGCGGCTCGCCGGAGGGTGGTCGGAGGCGGAGAGGATGAGGGTGAACAGGGTCGGTAGAGGGCTTAATTGACTAAATCGAAAGCGGGGAAAGAAAGAGGAGGAGAAGGGGAGTAAGTCTAACTTAACTGCAGGGACGAAGGGGGAGGAACAGGGCGACAGTCGTATCGACTGTCGCCGGAGAAGATGATGCTCAGGGAGAGGGGCGGCGGCGAGCAGAAGGCTGGAGAGGCGCCAGCTGGGTGCGGCGTGGCGCGGGAAGAGCAGGGGAGGAGGTCTCTGCTGCTGGTAGTGCGGCAGAGCGAAGAGGTGGAGGGGCGGAAGTCGCCGGAGCTGGTGAGCGTCTGCCGGAGAAAGAAGAGACGAAAGCTGGGGGTTTTCTCCGTCAGATCCAGGCTGCCTTGGTCGGTGGAGCGGCGGGGGGTATTTATAGGGTTGAAGCAGGGAGGAAGGCGGAGGGAGACGACGTGTCTCCCTCGCCGGAGCATGGTCGGAATTCGAACCCATACCGTCCGTGCGTTCGCACGGCCGGTATGGGGGGCTGCAAGGACCATGGGGGTGCTCCTGCGACGGCTGACGACGCAGGGCACCCCCGGTACACATGCCAGGTCCTCCACCTTACCCTGCGCGGCGCCATGCTCCGCGCAAGGTCGCCGGAGCATGGTGCTGGCAGGGTTTTGCAGGAGGGACCTGTTTGCAAAGAACGAAGGAGAGTTAGGGGCCTAAATGCGAGGGTTCAAAAGTTGAGGGCCAAAGAGTAAATATATGAGGACCAAAGTGTAAAGTCGGTCAAGGAGGTTTCTTCTTAGGCTCAAGTTTTTATACATGACTAATTAGGACCTAAGGAATCTGATGGTGAATTTTATTTTCATATTAAACCTTGTTTGACCGGTCAATTTGCGCAAAAACCCAAATTAAGTTATTAATTGGGCATGGTTCTCAATGTAGGTCAAAATGGGTTCTAAAGGCCAAATTGAAGGTTCTAAACCCTAGAGATTATTTTTCTATGAATTTTAGAGGGTTTATTCTATTTTTACTTTGCCTCGAACCTTGTGAATTGAAGTGGGTTGTTTTAGGGTTACAGATTATCATTTGGTTCCTTGAAAGTGCTGTAGCCCTTGCTAGATCATCTCGTCCCACTTTTATTCTTATTAAGCTGTTCTGACCTGTGTTTGGGCCCTGAATTACCCTGTATGCAGATTATACTGGTAAAATTGCACTTTTACCCCTTATGACTGGTTTTCTTCTCAAACTCAGAATTCTCTGAGTTAAGCCTTTCCTTGAGATATGTAGGAGCTTTTATCCTTTGTATTGGGTCAAAATGAGCTAGTTATGGCTCATGATGAGGTTCTCATCACTCTCCCAGAGCTACCGGGTAACCGGGTTCGGATCAGGCCTGGGTCCAGGCCCACCGGCGTGCGTGGTGGGCGAGGAGTGCAGGTCAGTCGAGTCGGGTCGGGTCGGTTCGGGTCAGGTCCGCGGGGCGTGAGCGCGGACGAGACCGGGTAACCGGACGGGTGAAGGGGACCTCACCCCGTGTACTGAGGCAGTAAGGCTACTGCACTTTTGCATCTTATGTCGCTGCGGCTCTTCAGGCGTTTCCGAGGTGGGACTAAACGGCCCACCTCAATTGCGCGCCCGCAGCGGGGAATTCAGCAGGAGATGGCAGCGTCACGTGGAGTTTTCTTCCTCAGCTGCGAACCTGGTGTTTTGCCAAAACTCCTCGCAAGGCCTGGGAGTGAATCTGGGCTTGGCGCTGAGCGTGGCGCGCCTGTAGCTGCAGGCGGAAGCAGGTCCTCCTGCGCGTCAATGGCGGCGGAGGTCGGGTGGCCTGTCCACAAGAAAACGGCCTCTCGGCCTAATCAGAGAGTGCCAGGAGCTTCGCCAGGGTGCGGCGAAGCTCGTGTGGGTGGTGGCGAGGCGCGGGGCGGCGTGCGAGGGCTGCCCTAGGTCGGACTGTGGGTCGGAGGATGGGTCTGTTCGGTGGAGTTGCAGAGGGTGATGTGGGGGAAGTGGTAGGGCGGAGATTGATCAGGGTGAGGAGGCGGAGGTCCTGCGGTGGTTGGCGAGCCGTGTGGGTCGCTGAGGTGATGGGAGCGGCTCGCCGGAGGGTGGTCGGAGACGAAGGGGGTGAAGGTGGTCAGGGTCGGTCGAGGGCTTAATTGACTAAATTGAAAGCGGGGAAAGAAAGAGGAGAAGAAGGGGAGTAGCTCTAGCTTACTTGCAGGGACGAAAGGGGAGGAACAGGGCGACAGTCGTATCGACTGTCGCCGGAGAAGACGATGCTCAGGGAAAGGGGCGGCGGCGAGCAGAGAGCCGGAGAGGCGCCAGCTGGGTGCGGCGTGGCGCGGGAAGAGCAGGGGAGGAAGTCTCTGCTGCTGGTATTGCGGCAGAGCGAAGAGGTGGAGGGGGAGGAAACCGCCGGAGCTGGTGAGCGTCTGCCGGAGGAAGAAGAGAAGAAAGTTGGGGATTTTCTCCGTCAGATCCAGGCTGCCCTGGTCGGTGGAGCAGCGGGGGGTATTTATAGGGAGCAAACAGGGAGGAAGGCGGAGGGAGACGACGTGTCTCCCTCGCCGGAGGATGGTCGGAAACAAGAACCCATACCGTCCGTGCGTTCGCACGGCCGGTATGGTGGGTTACGATGACCAGGGGGTGTCCCTGCGACGGCTGACGACGCAGGGCACCCCCGGTTTACTTGCCAGGTCCCCCACCTCACCCTGCGCGGCGCCATGCTCCGCGCAAGGTCGCCGGAGCATGGTGCTGGCAGGTTTTGCAGGAGGGACCTGGTTGCAAAGAACGAAGGAGAGTTAGGGGCCAAAATGCGAGGGTTCAAAAGTTGAGGGCCAAAGAGTAAATATATGAGGACCAAAGTGTAAAGTCGGTCAAGGAGGTTTCTTCTTAGGCTCAAGTTTTTATACATGACTAATTAGGACCTAAGGAATCTGATGGTGAATTTCATTTCCATATTAAACCTTGTTTGACCGGTCAATTTGCGCAAAAACCCAAATTAAGTTATTAATTGGGCATGGTTCTCAATGTAGGTCAAAATGGGTTCTAAAGGCCAAATTGAAGGTTCTAAACCCTAGAGATTATTTTTCTATGAATTTTAGAGGGTTTATTATATTTTTACTTTGCCTCGAACCTTGTGAATTGAAGTGGGTTGTTTTAGGGTTACAGATTATCATTTGGTTTCTTGGAGGTGCTGTAGCCCTTGCTAGATCATTTCATCCCACTTTTATTCTTATTAAGCTGCTTTGACCTATGTTTGGGCCCTGAATTACCCTGTATGCAGATTATACTGGCAAAATTGCACTTTTACCCCTTATGACTTGTTTTCTTCTCAAACTCAGAATTCTCTGAGTTACGCCTTTCCTTGAGTTATGTAGGAGCTTTTATCCTTTGTATTGGGTCAAAATGAGCTAGTTATGGCTCATGATGAGGTTCTACCTAGCTGTAGGACAAACCCCGCACAGCTGGTCCGGACAGCAACAGGACAGGTTCTTGGCTGAGGCCAAGCACTATTTCTGGGATGATCCCATGCTGTTTTGCCTCTGTGCCGACCAGATCATCAGGAGGTGTATCCCCGAGAACGAAGTTCAGAGTGTGCTTTCCTTCTATCACGACCAGGCTTGTGGTGGCCACTTCTCTGGAAAGAAAATGGCTGCAAAGGTTCTGCAGTCTGGAATTTACTGGCCGTCCCTATTTAAGGATGCGCACAACTTTGCCAAGACTTGCTCACACTGCCAAACGCTGGGGATCATGACCAAGAAAGATATGATGTCCCTCCAGCCATTTTGATCGTCGAAATCTTCGACGTTTGGGGTATCGATTTTATGGGCCCCTTTCCACCATCCAACAGCTTCGAGTACATCCTAGTCTCAGTAGACTATGTTTCTAAATGGATTGAAGCAGTTGCCACCCACCGATGCGATCACAAGACTGTCATGGACTTTGTTAAGAAGAACATCTTTTCCCAATTTGGAATACCAAAGGCAATGATCAGTGATGGTGGAAGTCATTTCATCCATTCCCAATTCCGTGCCTTACTTAGAAAATATGGGGTGAGCCACCGCATTGCTACCCCGTATCATCCGTAAACAAATGGGTAGACTGAGGTCTCAAATAGACAAATCAAGAACATTTTACAGAAGACTGTGAGACCTGACAGGAAAGACTAGTCCACACAACTAGATGATGCCCTGTGGGCATACAGGACCACTTTCAAGACCCCGATAGGCATGTCGCCTTATCGTGTGGTCTTTGGCAAAGCCTGCCATCTTCTTGTCGAATTGGAACACCGAGCTTACTGGGTTGTCAAGCAATGTAACATGGATTCCCAGTTAGCCGGTGTGCAGAGGACGCTCCAATTATCTGAGCTCAAAGAAATTTGTCAGGGCGCTTTTGAGAATAGTCGACTGTATAAGGTGAAAATGAAAACCGTCCACGACCGACTTATCCATAGAAAGACCTTTGAGTTTAACTAGCAAGTCTAGTTGTTCGACGCCCGCCTAAAACTCTTTTCGGGGAAACTCAGGTCCAAATGGACAGGACCATTTCGGGTGGTTAAGCCTTACTCTAATGGGGCGGTTGAAATCACTGATCCTAACACTGGGCACACTTTTACAGTTAATGGTCAAAGATTGAAGCACTTCCTAGCCCAGGTTCCCCCAAAGGAGAGCTCACCCTCGTTGAGGGATGACACGAAGCACCGCCTAGCTGGAGGCGTTAAACTCAATGCTTCCATGGAGGCAACTCAGAGGATTCAGACGGATCCGGTATTTTATGTCACTCAGGTGCTATCTTTTTAAACCCCTATGCATCCATGTATTTGCCAATGAGGACATTGTCCAACTTAAGCATGGGGGGTGGTAAATTGCACGATCCTGAGCTCATTTAATCAGTCTGAATAAAATAAAATTAAAAAAAAATTGAATTTAGGAAGAAACTTAGGCATTAGAAACTTGTCAATAGTGGGAAATAATACAAAAAGAACTTAAACACCTAGACTTTTCAGGCCTTCAGGCTTAATCAGCCATGGTGTCTGTTAAAATATGAATTTAGCTTCGAATCCTTGCAACCTTAAGCTATTCTAATCCACCTACTAAATAAGGTGATAAGTATACGACTTATCAACTCACCCTCTAACTCAGAAAAACTTTGAGTCTAAGCATCTGCACACATTTTTGCACAGACTCACTCCTCATAGATTTTGACAGAAATTGGGTAGCTAATGAACTCTCTAGGGTGGTATGGCTAACAAGTTGTCGTGGGTAATAGCCCATCAGCAGGTTGTCCAGAACCCAGCCATAGGACCACTTCTTCTTCATTGCCTCTAAGTACATTTGAGATCAGGGAAGCCACCTACAAAAAAAAAAAAGGAGAAGAAAAGAAAACAAAATAAACCACACTTCACCACACGAGTATGGTTGGCAAGTGATCGTGCGTAATAGCCCATTGGTCGGTTGTCCAGAGCCTAGCTCAATAATTGCATAAAAAGAACCAAAATACTTAAGGAAGAAGTGAGGAAGTAGTACAAGCCAGGGAGATATACACTGGAAAAATCCTTGTGTTAACCCCAATTAAAACAAACGTAGGGAGAAAGCTACCAATCGAACAAATACACCTTCAGGCAAATATATTTCCTCTTCCGGTCACCTAGGAGCGTAGAAACCCGAAATCTATCTGAATTACCATTGAGTAAGTCTATCACAATCTTCACACCAAGATGCTTAGCACTTAGGGTTTTGATCGAGTTTTGGGTGGGTTGGGTAGCCGTAAAAAGTTACCAACCCACTTTGAATTCTGAAAAAAATTCTAAATATATATATATACATATAATATGTATACATTAAAGCAAGGATTCGGGCGATTCGTATTTTAGCAGACGCCAAGGCGCTGCTTAGTCTTTGTAGATTAAGATCTTAGTATATTTCCTCCTATTGACAAGTGACGAAGTGTCTAAGCCTTCTTAAATTCTTATAGAAAATAAAGGCTAGAATAAACCTTGCTAGGGACTAGAAAGGAGTAAGCATGGCGGTATGATAACACTGCATATGGGGGTGATAATTCTGTTAAACAGGGCCCATCTTAAGAATAAAAGTCACAACATAAGTAAAATGGGAACATTGCAGGCATCATATACCAAGATTGCTTATAAAACTGTATTAATGGCCATTTGTGTAAGCACTTGTCAAAGTAGGCCTCAGATGAGCAATCGGACCGCACGGATGGATTCAGAACGATGAACGGAGTCCAACGGACTCAAGATCGGCAAAATCCGATATCCGGAGCTCCTACAATGGGCCCAAGAAGTTCCGACCGTTCATCTGATGATCAACAGCCTCGATGCGCCACGTGGTGCCCGCTCACTGCACGCCACTCCCACCTTCAACCAGAGATCAAATCTCAGCCGTTGATCTCTGATCAGACGGCCTAGAACCATGCGCTACGCCCACGGTCGCCTCGACAAAGCAGCGGGCGTGGCGCAGCGGTTAACGTGCACGCTCGCAACCACGCGACGCGGGATCGAGCTGGGCGGTGCGGGAAATTTAAGATAGTGAAACACGCGGCCAAAATTGGGCCACCCAATCAGCAGTGGGAGGCAGAGATAGCACCACGCGGCGCACGCTCAGGCGGCGATCGGCCACGCGTGTGCATACGCCAGACGACAATGCCCACATGCACGCTCGCTAAAGGCACGATCCAAGCGCGCCCGAGCGAGGATCTCAGCCGTCCGATCTTCGATCGGACGACTCTCATGCCGCGCCCACGGATCGAGCACGAAGAAGAACGGTGCGGGCGTGCGACCGGAGGGCTGGGGGCTTCACAGACACTTTTGGAAGGGTTTTGCTACGTCCCGGACGTCGCTAAAACCCCTTCTTCTTTTAGAAAGCCCTTCTCCCTATTTAAACCCCCTCCAACCACTCATTCAAGGCATTCACTTCCCTTGCAACTACTCTACCCCTCTCTTAGCTAGCTTTAGGCCCTCTTGTAATCGCTGGAGACGAGGAGCCGCCGACGGAGCCTACTCCACCGCCGTGGCTACCTCGCCGCTCTCCCTCTCTCTCTCTCTCTTCCTCTCTTTTAAGCTTTCCTTTACTTATGTTTAAGCATGTATCTAATGTTGTAATCTGTGAACTAAAGCTGCATGATTAATGAAGTTATTTTCTATTCAGTTGTTTACTTTATTTCCTATCCAAGTTGCATGTTAAAGAAAGAAACGACTCTAACCCTAATCTCTCTCTCTATCTCTCTATCTCGCTTTTCAACCGCACCTTTTCGCAAGCAAAACTCTGTGATTTCTGTGACAACGAGTGATAAGCAAAATCCGATTTTTATGCCTCCCTGAGACCAACACTCAGACTCACCTCCATTTCTTTACTTTAAAACCGACGTTGCAAGTGCGAAGTATAACGACACTTCTTAACACATACGCACGAGCGCATGTCAAATGAGTATTTTTGTTACACTTCTGTACTCTTTTATTGTAAACTTTATATTCCTGTACCTTTTTAAATTCTCTACTATTGTGGTGGTGTGTACTGTAGTAGTTTACTTCTTTGCTGCAGTACTTTTGTTACTGTTAGTTGCCTGCATGGTGAATGTGGTTATTTTTTTACTGCTTTTTGGTTACTTCCTCATTGGATGACTGGGTCTTGGGATCAGTCGAGTCGGTCCGGTCCCGTGTCCTGTAGGGATTCGGAAACCGGGTCATAACAAGATGGTATCAGAGCAGGGTCGTCCCGAGAAGTGAACCAACTAACTGGAAAATAACCAATTCACGCACTTGTAACTAAAGTAACCACCACAGTGTACCTTTTGACATCTGTCCTGAGGTTCTTTCATAGAATGTAGGTTATAATTGACATCTTTTCTGTTCAGTATTCGGGTCTATTTGCAGGAGATGCCTCGACGAAGGGGCAGCAAGGCTGGCCGCGGACGCGGCCGAGGACGAGGTCAAAGGGGTGGGTGCGTTGAGACCGACGCCTCAGTGGACTAGCCACTACTTCCGGGCATTCAAGCCTATGACCTCGCCTAGCTGATACGAAAAATCGTACGAGAGGAGCTTCACCCGCCTCCACGAGCACCCCTCCCTGGGGCTGCAGAGGGGGAGTCCTCTGTGGGACCACAGACGGACACGGTGCTGGACGTGGGGGAGGGGGTGGCCCTCCACCGCCCCCACCTTCCTCCGGCACTTCCGAGCACGAGCCCTCCTTACCTGGAGGCATACCAGTTTCTCCACTTCAGTGCCATTACGAGCTTTCCGGACAGTTCCGGAAGCTGAAGCCCCCCTCCTTCAAGGGGGATGAGGACCCGACCGAGGCGAAGGACTGGCTCGAGCAGATCGAGAAGGTGTTTGACACCCTTCGCCCCCTTGTGGAGTGCCGCATGGCCTTTGCCACGTACCAGCTGGAGAGTGCGGCACACAGGTGGTGAAGGGTAGTCAGAGGTCAAGAGAGGGCCAAGCCGACTTGGGACCAGTTTGCCACCCTCTTCTACGAGCAGTACTTCCCCCAGACGTGGCAGGACCAGAGGAGGCGGGAGTTCCACACTCTTCGCCAGAGGACGATGACTGTGAGCGTGTATCACACGCATTTTCTGAAACTGTCTCGTTTTGTCGCGACAACTGTGGCTACCGAGGAGGAGCGCCTTTGGAGGTTCACCGAGGGGCTCCAGAATGCTATTCGGGGGTATGTCAAACCCCTGAAGCTGCCTACGTTCTGGAGGGTGGTGGAGGCAGCCATGACATATGAGGAGACCAACCCGTCCGCACATGACATTGACAGTGGACGGAAGAGGCCCTACCAGCCAGACTACTCATAGGACCGATGAGAGAGAAGGCACGTGGCACCCGCAGGAGAGCCGTCACGCTTTGCGGGACCGTTAGTGGCCTTTGGGGGCCCCCGATAGGGGCCAGTTACCAGCACCAGACCCCTGCCCAGCCGTTAGCAGGGACCCACTGAGGGCGGAAGTCGAATTCCCCTTTGCTACCAATGTGGCCAGCCGAGCCACATCAGGAGGGACTGCCTATCTAGGGCTGGAGGTCAGCAGATGCTCCCTGCGTCGAGCACTGGAGGACGAGCAAGAGGCCGCGGTTCCCAGGCGCGAGGGGGAGGACAGCAATCGCGGGGAGGGTACCGGCCAGCGGCTACCCGTCTGATGCAGAGTGTGGCTGCTTCGTCCGCACTTAGGGCTGAGGGGCATATCAACGCCCTGACACACAGAGATGCTAGAGCTTTAGGTTCAGTGGTGGAAGGTATGGTTACAGTTTCCGGCAGACTTATTTACATGCTTTCTGATTCCGACGCCATGCACTCGTTTGTCGCTGCCAGTTTTGCTATTAGTTTTGGGCAGGACTGTGTGTTGTTAGAGGATCCGTTTGTGATCAGAGGTCCGGGTGGTCAACTGTTTGTAGCTGAGGAGGTTTACACAGGTTGTGAGGTCAGTGTTGGGGGACACAGCCTCCCCGCTGATCAGATTGTGATACAGATGGAGGACTTTGGCGTGATTTTGGGGATGAACTGGTTGTCCGCTTACCACGTCTTGGTGGACTGTTTTGAGAGGAAGATCGTCTTCTCCATACCGGAGTTGCCTTCTTTCGAGTTTCACTGGTAGCCAATGGACGGAGCTTCAGGTGCATTTCTGCACTTCGGGCAGCGAGACTTTTGGGCCAGGGGTGTGAGGGCTTCCTGGCTTATGTGGTGGCAGAGCCCAACCCTGTGGCAGACCTTCAGAGTATCCCAGTGGTCAGAGAGTACCCCGACGTGTTTCCAGATGAGTTTCCAGGACTACTGCCTGAGCGTGAGATTGTGTTTGAGATCTCACTGGTATCGGGGACCTACCCCATTTCTACAGCACCTTACAAGATGTCACCACTTGAGCTGCGAGAGCTCAAGTCCCAGTTGCAGGACCTTCTGGAGAAGGGCTTTGTGAGGCCCAGTGCGTCTCTGTGGGGAGCCCCAGTATTGTTTGTGAAGAAGAATGATGGTACCCTACACCTTTGTGTGGTCTACAGACAGCTGAATAGGGTTATCATCAAGAACAGGTATCCGCTGCCGAGGATTGACGACTTGTTTGACCAGTTGCGAGGTGCCACAGTATTCTCCAAGATAGACTTGAGGTCTGGGTACCACCAGTTGAGGATCAAGGAGACAGACGTCTCCAAGACAGCTTTCCGCACCCAGTACGGACACTACGAGTTTTTGGTCATGCCGTTTCGGCTAACTAACGCCCCCGTTGCCTTCATGGATTTAATGAACTAGGTGTTCAGACCCTATCTGGATCAGTTCATGGTGGTATTTATTGATGATGTGCTCATCTACTCTCGAGATCAGGCGCAGCACAGATAGCACTTGCAGATGGTTTTGGACACACTGAGACGACGTAGGCTGTACTCCAAATACAGCAAGTGCCAGTTCTAGTTGAGGGAGGTGACCTTCTTGGGTCATGTGATCTCTGGGGATGGCTTGGCTATGGACCTAGCCAAGGTTGAGGCAGTGCTCAGGTGGGAGAGGCCGCATACAGTTACAGAGATCTGCAGTTTCTTGGGACTGGCAGGCTACTACAGGTTATTTATCAGGGGCTTCTTATAGATTGCACGTCCTATGACACAGCTGACCTAGAAGGATGTGCCCTTTTCTTAGACAGACGCTTGTGAGGCGTGTTTTCAGAAGCTGAAGGAGAGGCTGACTTCGGCTCCCATACTCACCATCCTAGACAGTAGTGGCGGGTTCGTTGTGTACACGGATGCCTCTTTGCAGGGGCTAGGGGGTGTGCTCATGCAGAGGGGTCACATTGTTGCTTACGCTTTGCGGCAACTGAAGCCCCATGAGCATAGCTACCCTAC
Source organism: Thalassia testudinum (assembly GCA_037157565.1). Classification (NCBI taxonomy): domain Eukaryota; kingdom Viridiplantae; phylum Streptophyta; class Magnoliopsida; order Alismatales; family Hydrocharitaceae; genus Thalassia; species Thalassia testudinum. The sequence goes on along the minus strand of JAZHRO010000018.1, from coordinate 49,977,457 downwards.
CCATGACCTGGAGTTGGCAGCTGTCGTCTTCGCGCTGAAGACTTGGAGGCACTACCTATATGGTGAGACCTTTGAAATTTTCATAGATTATAAGAGCCTCAGATACTTGTTTGATCAAAAGGAGCTCAACATGAGACAGAGACATTGGTTAGAGCTCCTGAAGGACTATGACTGCAGAATTTCCTACCATCCGTGGAAGGCCAATGTGGTGGCTGATGCCTTAAGCCGGAAGGCGCCCGCCTACTTGGCCAGTTTACAGGCGCAGCGTTGGAGCCTCATGGAGGAGATGGGCAGTTGGCGACCCCTAGAATTACTGGGGTACTGTGGGGCAGTGACTGTGACACGACAGACAAGGCCAGAGCTGATAGACCGCATCATCATAGGACAGATGGCCGACTTGTACTTGCAGTCGTTGCGTGACAAAGTACTATCTGGGGACCCTGGGGACTTCTCCTTTACAGATGAGGTGCTGTGCATGAGGGGACGTTTGTGCGTTCCCAGGGACGAGGAGCTGTTGAGAGAGCTCCTGACTGAGGCACACGGTTCCAGGTTCACCATACATCCTGGAAACACAAAGATGTATCATGATTTGAGACACGACTTTTGGTGGAGAGGAATGAAGCGGGATGTAGGTGAATTTGTGCAGCAGTGTTTAGTGTGCCAGTAGGTGAAGGCTGAGCATTAGAGGCCTGCAGGGCCGTTGCAGCCACTTCTAGTGCCAGAGTTGAAGTGGGAGAGCATCACCATTTACTTGGTGGTGGGCTTGCCCATTACCCAGCGAGGACACGACGCAGTCAGGGTGATCGTAGACCGATTGAGGAAGATGACACGTTTCTTGCCGATCCGAGTCACTTTGGGACCAGTACAGTTAGCAGAGAGGTATATCCGCGATGTGGTACGTCTACACGGAGTTCCGCAGAAGATTGTATCTGATCGGGATACCCGCTTTACGTCCCAGTTTTGGGCTGAGTTTCAACAGGCCCTGGGGACATGATTGAGGTTCAGTACAACATACCACCCCCAAACAGATGGACAGTCAGAGCGCACGATACAGACACTTGAGGACCTTTTGCATGCTTGTGTACTTGACTGGAGGGGCTCTTGGGAGGAGAACTTGCCCCTAGCGGAGTTTGCATATAAAAGCAGCTATCACTCAAGCATCGGCATGGCACCTTACGAGGCTCTGTACGGACGGAGGTATACTGCACCCTTGAGTTGGGTTGAGGTGGGGATCAAGTGGGAGGTTGGCCCCAGGCTGATCCAACAGAGTCAGGAGGTGATCGAGCAGATTCACAGGCGACTCCGCACTGTCAGGAGCAGACAGAAGAGCTATGCAGATCAGAAATGCAGAGAGGTGCAGTTTGAGGTTGGGGATCACGTCTTCCTTTGTGTTTCACCCATGAAGGGCCTGCAGCAGTTTGGGGTGAGAGGGAAGCTCGCGCCGAGGTTTGTGGGACCCTTTGAGATCCTGGAGCGGGTTGGACCCGTTGCTTACAGGCTTGCCCTTCCTCCCCAGCTTTCTAGTGTGCATGACATGTTCCATGTGTCCAACCTCAAGAAGTACATCGCTGATCCCAGTCACGTTTTGAGCCACGAGAGTGTCGAGGTGGGTGACGACCTGACCTACCCCGAGCAGGTAGTGCAGATACTCGATAGAGCCGTCCGGAGTCTGAGACGGAAGCAGGTTCCTCTGGTGAAGGCCTTGTGGAGGAGCTAGCTGTACGAGGAGGCTACCTGGAAGCCTGAGGCAGCGATGCGAGAGCAGTACTCGGAGCTCTTTGAGGATACGTCTTTTCAGACCGGCTTCGGTCCTCTTTGAGTTTGTTATGTGTATGTTGTTCTTTTCCACACCTAGCTAGAGCAAGTTTCATGTACGAAACTTCCTTTGAGTTTGTTATGTTGTTAAGACCCGTGCCATTAAATCCCTTTAAGACGTCTAGGACTTGGGTCAGATGTCTTGTCAGACGTCTGGACACCTTCCCAAACGTCTGGAAATCAATTTTTGTGTGCGTACGTCCTCGAGTCTGTGCACGTGCCGTAAGCAGACTGTGCACAGCTGTCTTCTTCTCTCCCCTCACACCGATAGAACCCTCCCCCGCGCCTACTTAAACCCTTCTCCTCTCCCTCATTCACCACCCCAGTTCCATCCACCTTCTCCTTTCTCCAGCGAGAGCGAGAGCGGCGAGTGCAGCCGAGTGTAGCGACGGAGAGGAGGAGCGGCGAGGGGGAAGAGAGGAGAGCGCGCGAGCTAGAGCTCATTGGAGAAGCTCACGGCCGGTCGGGCGTGCGCACGGCAGAGAGGTGTGTTGGGGAGGTTTCCCCGACGCTGCTGCAGCTGGAGCAACGAACAAGCAAGCGCGGCACGGTCGCGCGCAGCACGAAGAAGACGAAGGAGCTTCTGGTTCTGGGATTTTTCCCAGAATCAGATGTCTGGACCTACATCCAGACGACGTAGACGACGTCTGGAGGAGGCTCCAGACGACTGAGAGGTATGTCCTGTGCCCTATGCCTCCCTTTGCGGATACAACCATGCAGGCATTCCGTCGAGGCTTTAATACGTGCCGTATTAAGGAGATTTACGTTGCACGTGCAGGATTCACTTCGGGAAGGCACGGGACACGCCCTCCCACGCAGTTCAGACATCTGGGCGAGGCACCAGACGGCGGGGAGCGTCTCCATACATTCGGAGAGGTGGTCGGACGTCTGGAACTAGGTCCAGACGATTCAGAAGGATCCCTGGACATCTGAGGAGCAGCGCAGAGTGAGGTATGATTCTGGACTTCTTTTAAGACATCTGGAAGGTGTTCTAGATGTCTAATTTGAGTCAAGATTGCCGTTTTTGACCCATTTAGGATCCATTTGAGGTCCGATTTCCGTAATTAAGATTCTGTTCTTCTTCGTATAAGTTCCTCTACTTGTTGGAATGCTTTTATCATGTTTTGAGTGGTTTCTTGTGGTTGATCCTTGTGTTAGGACCTCGTTCCGTTGCGAGTTTGGAGGTTGCGGAGGCAGTGGACCTACCGATCAAGCCCCCATTACTCCTGGTTTCGCGGGTAGATTGGCTTCCCCTAGTTTATTACAAACATGAATGCATATCTGGAATGAATATTAGATCCTAGGGTATGGCATGAATCTTAGGACTAGAAACACTGGAATAATTGTATTGAACGCATGAATTGCAATCTTGGATGAGTAAATAAAATAATAACCATTGCTTGCAGTTGGATAATAGCTGCCTGTAAAATGTAAAGTACTGTTGTTAGCAACTGTTGCATGTAAATTTCCTGTTGTTGCAATTAAAGACGAGATGCCTGTATATGGTTTGGAAATGAAAGATTGAATGTTGGAAACACGAGCTACCTACGAAATAAACCGAAAATATTGAAACCTAGTATGGCTTGGCCTGAGAAACATGAGCATGAACCCTACGGGGAATTAGGAGTAGAGCTCCTAGAAAATAAATGGAATGGAACGGGAAATGTGAATGGGGAAGTGAGCTGGCCCTTGAGTACGGAGTACCAAGGAGAGCTACTGTCCCCCTGTTTAGTGTAGAGTAAGCTAGCCGCCCTAGGGTTGGGACCCAGGGTTAGGACTAGCCACTTTGTACTGACTTTTTGGCCCTCGCGTACACAGTACTGGGGAGAGCTACTAGTGTAGGGAGAGAGCTAGCCACCCCACGGGGCCTAGGGTTCAGCTAGCCGTCCTACACCGACTTGTTAGGCCCACTAGGCAAACCAGGGTAGTCAGGCGAGGGTGCGCAGGCTGTGGAGGGGCGAGACCCCTGTTTGGTTCTTAGGGGCTAGACCCCTGTTACTGAGAGGGCTATGCCCTATACTAGTTCCGTGCTGTGCTTTAGGGCGCACCCGTTAATGGAAACAACTGACCATGTGCCAGTGTAGGGTAGCTACCCGTGCATTTATCGCATGTGCTGTAGTCACCGTTACATCTGTCAGCGACCTTGGGGTGGTTGACTGAGTGTAGGACCACCATGGGGGACTCTGCCAGCCAGGAGAGCACCACGTGCTACTTTTACTCTTCGGAAAAGACTGCAATCAAGATCGTTCCCATGAGGAACATTCGAGATCAAGGAAAAGACCTGATAAACAAACCAAGTGGTGAAAGAAAGAATAATTATTTTAATAAAGAAAGAAATTGAAAACAACAGCTACTTGTCCACCATTACTGTTTTTAGTTAGCTAGTAGCCACTCTACTCAGCATTCGATGATTTCATGTACTCATAACCTTTTTCAGGTCTAAGTGTGAGCAGCCAGAGCCTATGGCTGCAAAGGGTGCTGGGCCCAGTAGAGCCCAGTAGTTGTACCTTTTGTTTGTACCCCATTTTGGTTGTAGTGAGTATTTTTGTTACACTTCTGTACTCTTTTATTGTGAACTTTATATTCCTATTCCTTTTTAAATTCTCTACTGTTGTGGTGGTGTGTACTGTAGTAGTTTACTTCTTTACTGCTGTACTTTTGTTACTGTTAGTTGCTTGCATGGTGAATGTGGTTATTTTTTTATTACTTTTTGGTTACTTCCTCGTTAAACGACTGGGTCTTGGGATCAATCGAGTCAATCCGATCCCGTATTTTGTAGGGATTCGGGAACCGGGTCGTAACAGCTCCCCCCTACACTAAGTAGCTCACCTCGGTACCACGTACACGAGGGCCAGTAAGAGTCATCGTAGAGTGGCCAAACCCACCCCAGGTCCCAACCCAAGGGTGGCAAGCTCCCCTCTACACTACAATGGATAGTTGCTCTCTTCGATACCACGTACACGAAGGTCAGCTTACCTCCCTTAACAGCTATCCATAGGCAGCAAAATCCCAGAACCATCTGGTTCTTCGAGGTACGGTATTCTTGTTTACATTCCCCGTGGGGTTCGTACAGGAATTTCTTTATCACATCCGGGTTGGAATGTTTAAAACAACAGTTCAATTTCCATTTTATTACAGTAGGGGTCCATTTTAGCTAAAAGTAGGCAGCTCTTGATTACTCAAATTTTCACATGCAGTTTCTTCTAACCCTAGTGTTCATGCCAAGACCTAGGGTTCAAGAATCTATTCTCGAATATACGTTTATTCCTTCCTAGGGTTCATCTCAAGTCCTAGGATTACTTACTCGCATGTATTAAATTAGAGATTTAAGGTTATAACCACTCTACCTGGGTAACCAAGTGGAATGGGGGCTCGTACAGTGGCTCCCGATGTCTCCATAGGTCCCGTACACCCTACGGATTAGAGACCTAAACATGAATTGATGGGCCAAAAGGTTCAGAAGGATGTAAATTGACGAGTCGATTTTCCGCTATGCGTTGTAGTATTTAAGTGGTGGAAAAATCGACTAATCAATAATAAAAAAAAATAACCACTCACAGAAGAGCGGGTCGTGTCCACAGGGAGGCAATTATGCAATAAACTCTCGATTATTTCGTATTCTTTCGGTTAAGTACGAAATCCCTAGTCAAATCTAATATAAAATGTGAAGGAAAGAAGATTCACAATAATTCAAAAATATAAGGGTATATGTGCAATTTTTCCTCACTCAAATCTTCAATAAATATATGATGATTTTATGTAATTTTTAATTGACATATACTAGAGAAAGTTGGTGCACATGTTAATCCCAAAACCAATCTTGAAACAAGTGAATATCAATAACGTGCAGTTATCAGAAAGTATGAGTGTGCATTCGCAATTTTGCCACAATAAAATAATAATAAATAAAAAATCAAGTGTTGGCAATGGCAGCAAATGTAATTTTTAATTGAATGAAAAACAGAGCATTTGCTCTCTCTCTTGCTCGTGTGAGGGAAGGAGCGTTGGCGGGGCTGTCAACACGCAAGGGAGGTTAGCAAAGACAAGGCCTATCCAATGGAGGTTGCGGCGTCGACGGAGATGGCTGGAGGTGGCCAACCGACGAAGGAGAACGTCGGAGGAGGCGCACCTGTGGGGTAACACTGTGCCTGTGCGGGTGCGTTAGGGTGGGCGGTGTAGGAGCGTGCAAAGTGGCAGCGAGCGCCTGCGGGCGCTGGAGAAGGGTGCCTGCAGGGCGTTTGTGGCGAGGCGGGTGCCTGCGGGTGCGAGCCTGGTAGTGGTGAAGGCACGCAGCGCCTTCAGGCATGGCTGGAGGGAGCGCTGGACAAGGAGCAGGCGCTTGCAGGTGGCTAGGGCGGTCTGCAGAGAAGGGAAGCGCTGCGGTACGAAGGCAGGCGCTGCTGCAGTGCCTACGGGTAAGCGGTGCGGCTAGAGACACTAGTGAGGCGAGGCGGGTCTGCAGAGGGGGGGTGCGCCTGCGTGCGCTGGTGGCAGGCAAAGCGCCTACGGGTGCTGCAGAAGGGCGCCCGCCTGCGAGCGCAAGTGGGGTGGACGAAGCGGTGTGTGACTATAGGGTCTTCTAGAGATGAGCACGTGGGAGATCTGGTGATGGCGCTGGAAGGGAGGATGTGCCTACGGGCACGGCCTGGCAGGGGCGCTGGCGACTGTAGGGCCGGCTGAGGATGAGCGCGTGGACGCCTGCAGGCTGCTTGGTGAGGGTGCGGGAGGGGTGGTGCTGGGGCAGTGAGGCAGGTTTGCAGAGGGGAGGACGTGCTGCAGATGGGCGCGCGCTTGCGGGTGCGGAAGGTGGAGCGGGCTGAATGACGAAGCCCCTCCTCTCCTTTCTCCGCCTCTTCTTAACTCCTCTCCTCCGCCCTTCCAGGGATTTTCAAAAATCCTTTCTAAATATGGCCTCGTTTCTTGAGGGAGGGCGGCGGAAGATTTGATAAATGTGCGGGAGGAGTTGCGGCTGGCACTGGATATGTGTTAGGAAAATTTATTCCCCCCTTCCTCTTTCCAAATATTATTCCTGCAATCATAAAAACGTAAATCATTACATATTAAGTTATAGAATACTATAAAATAGATGTAAACTTAAATTATGATGAATGCAAACATTCTATAACTTAATGAAACGGTACGATTAAAGTTACTTAGGCGTAATATTAGTCCATTAAAATGGACTCATCATAAATGAGGTATCATTATACAGAGAAACTCGTATGGAAAATGGAGATGGTTCGTTTGCGAAAAAGCGATAATAATAGGGCCTTACACGGCCCCAAAACACGCTATCCGACGGAAATCAGACATCTGGGAAAGGTCCCAGACGTCTTAAACAGCTCTCAGGGATACCTCTCTTGGTGTTCCACTATCAGACATCTAGAACTCGATGCCAACATCCAAGGACTTTGTCAGACGTCTAGGGGTGCTCCCGGACGTCTGAAATTGCCTTGGCTACGCTCCCGCCCTCTGACACATATGTACGCTGTCAGGACTTGTCAGAGAGGAAAAGTACGGAAAGTAGATCTCTACCAGACATCTTTCCCTACCCTCGGACGTCCGGTAAGACGTCAGGGTGTCTCCCCGGCCATCTGATTCTGCGAAAAAAGGATTCCGCGAATCTGCTCTTGGCTCCCCTTGCCTGCAGGTGCTGCAGCAGAACGGCACTGCGCCCTCCACCCTCACGCTTCCTCTCGCTTGGGTGCTCTGCTCTCACTTCGCTCTCACTCGCTCTCGGCTATGGGGTGACAACAAAGAGGAGGGGGGAGAGGTATATAAAGGGAGAGGAGGTGAGGGGAATGGAGAGGCGAGCATGGCGCGGAGTGGCATCGCAGGAGAAGACGCGGTGAGGCGTGGTGAGGGAGGAAGTATGCACGGTCGTATGTTGCGTGCTAAAAGCATTTCCAGATGTCTGGTGAATGTCCCAGACGTCCGGACAAACGTTCGGTGAACATCTCAGACGTCTTAAATGGCCAAAGGGGTGTTGGGTCGTTTCAGTCCTACTTTCTTGGGCACTATTTGGATCGGACTCACCCACTGGCTGTCTAAGATTGGATACACAATGCCAGCATCCATCCATTTGATGATCTCCTTCTTAACAACCTCTAGCATATTCGGGTTAAGCCGTCTTTGAGGTTGTCTCGAAGGTTTCACCCCCTCATCCGTGTAAATGTGATGAGTGCAATAGGAGGGGCAATACCGCGGAGATCAGCAATACTCCACTCGATAGCAGCTCTATGGTCTTGAAGCGTAGAAATCAATTGATGGTCCTGTTCTTGGGTTAAGTGGGCATTGATAATGATTGGATATGTCTCACTTTTGCCCAAGAACACATACTTGAGTGAGTCGGGTAAGGGCTTCAATTCAATCATGGGTGGGTCAGAGTAAAAAATGAGAGTGGGAGGAGTAGAATCGAGGGTGGGAATCTACTGATCCATGTGCACGTGGATTCCCACTGAGTCGCTTCCTGTGGAATAATCGGTTGTGACTACGTTAACAGGAAACCCGTTAGCTGTAGTCATGTCTTCCTGCAATAATAGGGGGATTCAGTAATGTATGGATCAGGATAGCTAGATTCAGGGGTGCTGTGGTCAGAAGCACACCCTAAACAGTCAGATCCTTGGGGAGATATGCGTAGTGCAGTGGTTTCAGTCCCGTGTGGATCGAGGTCCAAGAACCCTGATAGTGTAGACGAATGAGACATTGGGTCATCATAAAGGAGCCCAACGTTGCCACAATATGCCGGATCTTCATCTTCACCATCCTCCTCTATTCTATCATAGTTGAAGTTCTTTGTTACCCTGAATATGTCCAGTCGAAGTCGCTCATTGCCTAGGGCTATCTCCATACACCCGAATGCACAATCGATGTTCGCTTGGGCTGTCGCCAGAAATGGGAGACCCAAAATAATTGGTGCATCTCGGAGATTAGGAGGAACTTCCATATCGAGAACGAAAAAATATGCGGGAAAGCAGAACTCACGGACTTTTACGATCACGTTCTCAACCACCCACCTCGGTGTTTTGACTGATCTGTCAGCCAGCTGAATCATGATCAAGGTGAGCTTCAACTCCCCAAATCGAAATCGATCAAATGCGGCAGTGGGAGTTAGGTTGATGGACGAACCCAGATCTAGAAGGGCCCGATCAAATGGAGAATCCTGCAAGAAGCAGGATATGAGTGGGGTACCAGGGTCTTTCTTCTTCGGCGGCAAGTCGGCTAGAATCACGGCGCTAGCCTCTTTTGACAATACCGCCTGTCGTCCAATTCTTGGCTGTCACTTCAGGGTACAATAGTCCTTGAAGAACCTAGTGATAGTGGGAATGTGATCGATAGCCTCGAGGAGGGGGACCTGAATATGTACTTCCTTAAACAACGATTTCAGGTCCTCAAAATTCCACGTGTCCTTTTTTCATCCTGAATTTCGTGTCAGAGCCTCAGGAAAAGGGACGGGAATTTCAGGGTTAAGTGGCTTCTTACCCTTATCTACCGCAGGTGGCTCCTGAGATGATGGAGTCAATCCCGCCTATGGTGAAGGGTAGGAAAAGTCAGGACCCGCCTGCCTAAGTGGTGGGTCGAATGTCTTCCTTCCGCTACGCATAGAGACAGCGTGTGCGTCGGCTTGTTGTCCATCGGAGGTGGGGGAGCAGAAGGGGCAGAATATGAGGGTTCTGCAAAGGCGGCTGGCCTTGCGCAAAATCGGGTGGTGCAGGAGGCGCTTGTAGTATGGCGTGTGCCTATCCCTGCAGTGCTTGAAACCTAGGTGGGGCACCCAGGTTCTGCACATATCGAGGATTCGAGACGGGTTGGGAGGGCAAGGCTCCTTGAGTCCTATGATCCTGCAACAGCTAGTTCTGCGTGTTTTGTATGGTTTGTATCTGATCAACCATTGCCTTCATAATCGGCAAGCTATCTTGTGTAGATTTCCTCGTTGATTCTTGCAACTCCTCTTTCAGTGCCTCCAAAGGGTCAGCCCGCTTTAGAGGGTGGTTGGCAGCTTGGTGCAGCGGCTGGTATAAAGGGCCGGGTTGCTGTTGCTGAGACGGGAATGGCTACTGCCTAGGATACATGTTTTGCACATTCCTATATTGCCTGGTCTGGTAGTGTGGATCTTGATGTGGTCTCTGTGAATTACCAGACCAGGAGAAGTTCGGATGCTGGTGCCAACCAGGGTTATACGTCTCTGAATACGGGTTATTACGCCCGTATCCTTGGATAACACTGACGTCCTCGTAGGCCGAAGATGTCTGAGACGTATATCTGTCAAGGGGTTACGCATTATAATCTGCGGGTGGTGCGTAACCCTGGTCGTAGGGTGCCAGATTTGGATTATTTATGGGATCCTGATATGGAGGATCTCGTAAATATGGAGAAGATGCATCTCAAGTGAGTAGATTAACTCGAGCAGGTGGGGCTCGGGGTGCGTAGGAGGGTCTTGCGGTGGCAGAGCTCGAGTCAGATTGACCCTGACTGATCTGGTCAATCTTTTTCTCGATTAAGTTTATTCTATCCAGCTGCTTGACGATGATATCCATGTCGGCTCGAATAAACTCGGTGTGAGCTGACGTGCGCATGTGCGTGTGTTTGGAAGTGTCATTATAGTTTGCACTTGCGACGTCGATTTTAAAGTAAAGAAACGGATGTGAGTTCGAGTGTCGATCTTAGGGAGACATAAAAATCGGATTCTTCTTGTCACTTATTGTCACAAAAATGTGGGGTTTTGTTTGCGAAAAGGCGCGAGTGAAAAGCGAGAGAGAGAGAGATTAGGGTTAGAATTGTTTCATTTGCAACATGTAGCTTGAATATAAAATAGAGCAAGAAATTGAATAGAAAATAACTTCATTAATCATGCAACTTTAGTTCATTATTACAACATTAGATAAATGCTTGAACATAAGTAAAGTAAAGCTTAAAAGGGAAGGAAGAGAGAGAGAGGGAGGGCGGCGAGGCAGCCACGGTGGTGGAGAGGGCTCCGTCGGCAGCTCGTCGTCTCCAACGACTACTAAAGGGCTTAAAAGTAGCTAGGAGGGGGGTAGAGTAGTTGCAAGTGGAGTGAATGCCTTGAATGAGTGGTTGGAAGGGGTTTAAATAGGGAGAAGGGCTTTCCAAATGAAGAAGGGGTTTTAGAGACATCCGGGATGTCGCTAAAACCCTTCCCAAAACGTCGGTGAAGACCCCTACGCACCGGTCGCTCACTCGCAACTATGCTTTCTCATGCCCGATCTATGTGTGCGCGCTGATGAGAACCTCGTCACAAACCCTAAACTAGCACCATTTAACCCTAATATGCAAGAAAAAGCTCCTACATAACTCTAGAAAGGCTTGGCTCAGAGAGATTCTGAGTTTGCAAAGAAAATAGAAACTAAGGGGTAAAAATGCAATTTCACCAATCCGATCTGAAAATAGGGTAACTCAGGATCCAAAAATAGGTCAAAACAACCTAATAAGAAGAAAAGTGGGATGATATGACTCAATAAGGGCTACAACAACTCCAAGGAATTAAATGACATCCTATAACCCTAAAAATAAATCCACTTCAATTCACGTGGTTCGAGGAAAGGTAAAAATCAAATAAACCCTCTAAAATTCATAGAAAAATAATCTCTAGGGTTTATGACTTTCAATTTGGCCTTAGGAACCCATTTTGACCTACGTTGAGAACCATGGCCAATTAACAACTTAATTTGGGTTTTTACGTAAATTGACTGGTTGAACAAGGGTTAATCTAGAAATGAAATTCACCATCAGAATCCTTAGGTCCTAATTAGTCATGTATAAAAACTTGGGCCTAAGAAGAAACCTGCTTGACCAACTTTACACTTTGGTCCTCATATATTTACTTTTTGGCCCTCAACTTTTGAACCCTCACATTCTGGCCCCTAACTCTCCTTCGTTCTTTGCGTTCGGGTCCCTCCTGCAAAACCTGAGCAGCGCCATGCTCCGGCCACCTTGCGCGGAGCATGGCGCCGCGCAGGGTGAGGGAGGGGCCCTGGCAAGTCAATGGGGGGTACCCTGCATCGTCAGCCACCGCAGGGACACCCCCCTGAGCGCTGCACCCACCCATACTGGCCGTGCGAACGCACGGACGGTATGGGTCTCCACTTCCGGCGTCCTCCGGCGAGGGAGACACGTCGTCTCCCTCCGCCCTCCTCTCTGATTCTGCCCCTATAAATACCCCCGTCGCTCCGCCGTTCTTCCCAGCTCGGATCTGACGGAGACACCCCCCTCAATCCCTCCCTTCCCACTCCGACAGATGCCCCCTTGCTCCGGCGGTTTTTCCTCCTCCTCGTCGCCCTGCCGCACTACCAGCAGCAGGGTTACCTTCCCTCGATCTTTCCGCGTCACACCGCACCCAGCTGGCGCCTCTCCGGCCCTCTCCTCGCCGCCGCCCCTTCCTCTGGGCAATTTCTTCTCCGGCGATAGTCGATACGACTGTCGCCTGCGCCAACCCCTCTTCGTCCAGCTTAGTAGGTAAACTTCTCCTCTTCCTCCCCTCTTTCTTTTCCATACTGAAAGCCCTTACTGTAGCCACCGATTTCCCACCGATCACCCTCACCTTCTCCACCTCAAGCCAAACTCCGACGAACCGCTCCCATCGCTCCAGCACCCCACACGGCTTGCCGACCTGTGCATAACCTCCGCCTCCTCACCCTGATCAACCTCCGCCCTTCCACTTCCCTCCACTCGCCCTCTGCAGACCCCCCGAACAAACTCATTTCCCACGCTGCAGTTTGACCTAGGGCGGCCCTCATGCTCCGCCCCACCGCCTGCTAGACCCCCCACCACCTTCGCCGTGCCACGATGAAGGTTCTCCACGTATCTGATTAGGCCGAGAGGCCATTCCTCTGTGGACAGGTATCTCGACCGCCGTCGCCATTGCTACGCTGAAGAACCACCTTCAACCTGCAGCTCCAGGTGCGCTTCGCCCAGGTCCGACTCCCAGGCTGTGCGGGGCATCTCCGCGAAGAGTCCCAGGCTCGCAGCTGGGGCGAAGGCCTCACGTGAAGCCGCGATTGCCAGCTGCCTCCTTCGCTGCAGGCGCTCAATTGGGGTGGGACATTTAGTCCCACCTCGGAAACGTTGAGAGGCACGCAGGCGCTTAAAGGCAAAAAGTGCCTTAAGCTGTTCGCCTCCTGATCACGGGGTGAGGTCCCTCTCACCCGCCCGACTACCCGGCCTCGTTCGCACTCACGCCTCGCAGACTTGGCCCGACCCGATTAGCCCGATCTGCACTCCTCGCCCACCACCGCACGCTGGTGGGCCTGGACCCGGGCGCAACCCGCGTACCCGATTAACCGGTTGCTCTAGGAGAGCTTTCCTTAGAGTGAATTCTAAGAGAGAGAGACGCGGGGGGAGGGTAGAGTAGGTTTTGCCCTGACTTAAACCGTGAGTGTGCAGGCACAGGTGAAGAAGGAGAAGGAGACACACTGTAGCAGCAACAGTTTAAGTCGTCTGATTGAAAAATCAGACGACGTCCTGAAGATAAAGAGAAGAAGAAAAGGACAGAACCGCAACCAAGAAAAAAAAAAAAGAAGAGGAAAGCAGCGAGCACTTAGCAGCTGTAGAACAGGAAGAGAAGACAAGAAGCAGAGAAGCAAGAAGAAAAGAAGAACACGAGGACAAAGAAGAAAAAGAAGATCTGAAGAACAAGAAGGAAGACCAAGAAGAAAAAGAAAGAGAAGAGAAGAAAGCACAGGTGACGAACAACCAAAAAGACAAGAAGAAGAAAGAAGAAAAGAAGAAGAAGCAAAATTTTCCCCTCTCTCTCTCTCTTTATTTTTGTAATAGAAACTTTGTACCTCTTAGAATACAACTTGCTCCCTGAGTTCGACCTCGGGAACTCTTTTATTTTCCGAGTAAAAAAATAAATCTGTAATAATGGCAATAACTAGCTGTACTACAACGCTATTTTATAACAAAAGCTAGTCACAACGCCGTTATCACTCTTGGCGCCGTTGCCGAGGAGCAACGGCTATTCTAGAGGTAGACATTTCTGTTTCTTCTTAGTTCTAATAATCTCCTCTCTTTTGTGCAGCTACAGGAAACCAAGAAGACAAGCAACCGCACAACAACCACTCCGAGGACAGGTAATTTTTTTTCCTCTCGCTATTAACCCCTAAAAATTCTAAAGAGGAAGAAAAGAAAAGAACAAGCAATATAAGGCTAACCTGTCTTCTATACTTAGTAAACCATAAGAAGTTGCATGTTTTCAACCCATTATTCCTGCACACTATTAAGGGTATTTAGGGGCTAACACATTCTTGCTTGAGCCCTAATTACCCACCAAAGAACTAACTAGACCAAGTAGAGCCAGCATAAGATTCAACATTAGGGTTTTAGAGACACACTACTTAAATCAAGAATGGAGAAAATCCAAAAGAAGTGTGCCTAAACCATTGATTGAACACACTTATTCAGAGAAATCCTAAACAATTAGCTCTCTAAACACCTGAACCCAAAAAGAAAGGACCCAAAAGCTCTCAAAGGAACAAGAGGTAAAGTTGACTCCTTGGGTCAACCAACCTTAAAATTAGGTCACTTTCTCACTCAAAATACCTAAGAGTTCAAGTGTAACTTTAAGCACCCTGATCTTAAACTAAAATTGGTAGACTTAAGAGGTCAAGATCCCCATTCTGGTCTACCTGGAACCGCAGTGACAAGAGAGGTCGGGTGGGGGAAACCCTGTAACCCGTGGGGATGCTCTACCGTGTAGGGGTCTTCGCGGGACTCACCCTCTCTGGCTGCCCAGGTAATTCTCAGGTGGACGATCTTTCTGATCAAGGGGTCCATCTGCCCCGCACCTCTATAGTCACCCAACACATTTTTGGGTGTCTCGATTGGGTCCAGCACCTTCTAACCTCTTCCACTCCAACAGTGCATGAACGGTAGGAGATCCTTAAGACCACCATAAGATCTCCTTTAAAATTTCACTCTCGTCAAGGCCCAGCCTTGACTCCCGTGTTTGAGCAACAACCTAACCCCATCATTCTCTCTTCCGATTCCGAATCAAACTCTTCTTCTATCATGGCTCAGCCAGTTGAGGAAGAAAACAATCTAGAGCACCAGCTCCAGTGACTCAACGACCTCTTCCAAAACTTTGTGCACCCACTGCAGTGTCCCATGATGCGGGACTATTATAATCCTGCTGCGGTGGCCATCGAGCCTCTAGTCAGAATCCCGACTGGGGGACCTGACTCTGAATTAAAGCCCAATATGATTCATGATATACCTAAATTCCATGGGCTTAATTCGGAAGATCCCTTCCAGCACATCAAACAACTAAAGCATCTAGCCCAAACTTTCGGGTCAGACGCACAAAATCGGGATATTCTTCTCATGAACGTGCGATGGCATTGAGTGTGCGGGCAGATAAAGCGGTGCGCGTGGGCGCGGAAGCTACGCCCACGTTGGGGGCTTTAGTAACGGATTTATCCGTCACTAAATCTGTCACTAAAGACCCCTCATTTATTATTTTGAAGTTGTAATATCCATTTTGCCCCCACTCCTTGCAACTACAAAAGGAGACCCCCTCCATACGAAATTCTCATCCCTTCCTTCTCCTCTCTACCCCTCCAAAGCTCAAGAGAAGCTTGTCCCACACCCGGGATGCTTCTTGCGAGATAAAGTCCAAATTTTCATTCCCCTTCGGAAGTGGATCCCGCGACGACGACGGCATGCTGCTTCGTTCCCGTTCTTCTACTTCGTCCTCCTTCGTCCTGCTTCGTTCCCCTTCGTCCAGGCGTCGTCCCGTCCGGCTCGTCCTCCAAGCAACCTTTGAGGAGGATTTCTCTCTCCCTATTCTTTTTACTGCTTTTTAGTATAGATTTACTGCTTTCTAGTGTAGTTTTGCTCATCCTCCAAGCAATCGTCGAAGAGGATATTTCTCCCTCCATTCTTTTAATGCTTTCTAGAGTAAATTTATCACTTTCTAGAGTAATTGTTTTATGCTTTGTAGTTGTAAGAGTGAAATGAACAATCTCCTTAATGATAAATTCCTTGTTTATTCCACATCTCATTTTGATTTCTCTGTGTAATATTCTCTTTCTCTCTTACTCTCTCTCTCTTCTATTTATTGTAAATAATTAGATAGTTTTAAATTGAATTATTCCGTGACAAATAAAAAGAAACGCGTAGTTTTTAAATCAAACGTCTGCCTCCCTGTGTTCGACCCGGAATTTTAATTTCGGTATAAATTTTATTTGTTGAACACGAATTCTTTGCTTTCGAACTACAACAACAGGTTTTCCAAAACCGAACATGTCAGCGTAGCCGTTCATATACGTCTTAATAGTGACGTGTGGAGCTCACCGAAGAATGGTCGAAGACCAGACCCATTCCTCTCGTGCGTTCGCACGAGAGGCATGGACAGCTGCAGGGCAAGGGGGAGGGTCTCTACGAAAGAGGACGACGTAGGGAACCCCCCTTTCATTTCAGAGAGCGGCCCCCATACCCTGGAACCTCATGAATTAAAGCAGGTTTGTTTCGGGGTTACAAAATGTCATTTAATTCCTAGAAGTTGCTGTTTGCACCTCAAAATATGCCTTCAATAATGCCTTCTTGTGTTATTTCCTAGCATTAACTATGCATATTAGGATTCTATAGTTGCATTTGTAAAAACACTTGCATTCATGCATTTAATTGAGAGAAGAGAATGAAATAAGTAACTTGCACATTACATTTTTTCTCAAGTGCCTCATTGCAAAATCCACATCTTTTTTATTTTCTCCTCTTGATTTTCCTTTTTCTCTTCCCACGGCTGCATGCATGCAGCTTCCCGTGCCCTCTCCCTGCCAAGTCCATTCCCTGCATGCAGCTTCCCGCACCCTCTCCCTGCCAAGTCCATTCCCTACACTGCCATTCCCGTGCCCTCTCCCTGCTGCAGCCATGCATGCAGCCATACTCTCCTCTTCTTTAAGAAGCCACGGCTTCTTCCTCGCGAACATACCCCACACACGTTGCTGCAGAAGAAAAAAAATCGTAGCCACCACCTTCTCCTCCACCGTCCTCCCCTCCCATACGTCGCCCTCCTTCGAGGAGGCACCCGGCGAGCAGGAGAACCCACTGTGGTGCACACCACGACAGTGGGAACACCACCGCCCAGCTCTTCAACGAGCCGGTGGGCGTGGTGTCTTCCTTCGTTTCATTTTTTCGTCTCACGCCATTGCTGCCGCTTCAAGCTCCGAAGCTTGAAGCCGCGGCAACAGCAGCTCCCCGCAGCCGCTCTCCGCCTTCGCGCGCGCCTGCAAGGCATTCCCCGCCTCCGTCTCCATTCTGTCGCCTCCGCCCTTGCACCCGCGACCGGCCGCTGCGCGCACTGCAGCGGCCGGCCAGGCCCTCTCGCCGTCCCCTGCCAACCTCCGCACCCCTCCACGACCGCCCGCAGACCCTCCTCCACGTTCGCTCCTCCGCGCATCGCCCGCTCGTCATCTTCGCGTCGGCCTGCAGAAACCCTACCCGAAGGCGTGCGCCCGCACCCGCGACGTCCAGACGTCCGCCGCCTTCTCCAGATGACGCGGCTCCAGACGTCTTCCGCCATCCACCGACGACTTAGCTCGTCCCTTCTGCGTCCTCCCCGCTCCGCTCTCTCAACTCTCTCGCCCGCTCTCTCTCTCTCTGGCGCGCGATCTCTCCCGCCCCCTCTCTCTCTCTCTAGCGCTCTCTCTCTCTTTCTCTCTCTCTTTTTTTACTCACAGCACACACTACACCAACACACACACACACCTTCACCAACGTACACACACCTACACTCACACTTACGCACACACACACACTTACACTATAAGTATAGTTATATATAGTAGCATATATATACATACATAAATATATATACATACATATATCTATATATATATATATATATACTTATATACATAGTATATCTATATAGTTATGTATACATACATATATATATAATATATATATATATACATATATATATACATCTATATAGTATTATATATGCATACTTATATAAATATATACATAGCTATATACATATAAACATACATATATATATATACATACATCTACACCTATATATATATATACATATATACCTATTATTTATATATATCTATACATATATACCTATTATTTATATATATATATAGATATATTTACTTATATACATACATATGTACATATATATCTATATATATCTATACATATATACCTATACATTTATATATATATAGATATATTTACTTATATACATACATATGTACATATATTTTCACGTTATTTACTATACGTTGTATTGTGGGAATATCTACACCAGTTGCTGATATTTCCCGATACACGCATACAAAAAGCGTGGACATATATATCTTCCATCATGCATCCTCACTCCATGCGGCACATAGTCGTGTTGGTTGCGTCTTTCTAGACGACGATCGACCTGACACGGTGCTACACTCCATCGCCACCTCCACCCCCACCCCTTTATATATATATTACATATAAATATATATATCTATAGATACTATATTTACTTTCTGTCTGTTAGCTTCCTTCTTAGTAAAAAGATAAAAAATGTAAAAGAGAAAAGATAATCTTTGATTTGCAGGTACCCCGTCTTGCGAGTAGCAAGGCGTGTTTTGGAACTCTGTTTTGGCTAAAAGCCAAGGACACAATTTTGAGGGTGTGCCTCAAGAACAAGGATTACCAGAAAAAAAAACCTAAATAAGAAAAACACCAAAAACACAATAAACGAACGGAAGAAATGCGTTTTAAGGAAAACGTAGAAATTTGACTTGAACCCCACTTCCCTGAGTTCGACCCTGGGCCTAAAAGTGACAAGATAAAATCAATTAGGCCAGGTTAAAAATTTTGTAAAGAGATGGTTAGGTCCGAATTAGGTTAACCACTATATACATTTCAACGATAAAATCATCATATTAACAACCTATCCGGGTTGACCGATCAGTTGTTATAACCTTTTTCGGATCAGGTCATCCCACTTTCTTTTTTATTAAGTCCATTTGACCTGTGTTTAGACCCTTAGACACCCCGTCTGTGTACTGCATTGGTAAAATTACAATTTTACCCCTTGTGAATTATTTTATTCTTTAATTTAGAATTCTCTTATTTAAGCTTTTCCTTAGATTTTGTAGGAGCTTTTGTACACTTATTTGGATCAAAATGTGCTAGTTAGGGTTCATGATGAGGCTCTCATCATACCCTCATGCCTAGCTTTTGCTAATCTCTTAGCAAAATTTCAAGGTTTTAACCCTTATTCTAGACCATGAATTTCTTATCAAGTTTAGATAAGTGCGTCTCTTATATCCTTGATTAGGTTAGAATGCCAATCATAGGCCTAAAAGATACTCTAGTACCAACCAAAATCCAGATCTGTCTAGCTTTAGCCTCAGTCTTTAGCAAAGGTTTTTAAGGCCTACAAGAACTAACCTAAAGTTTATTGGACTTCGTGGTTAAAGCACCCGTGCTTAAGATAATTTTAGCCTTGGTTCAGTTCGCAGTGCGTTTTGTAAGAGAGAGAGATAAAAGATTTATTTGTTTGGAGAGTTCTCTCTCATTTCTTTTTAATTCTAGGTTAGGATTGGCTTCACAACACGATCTGTATCGGATTCCTTGTCCCCATCATCAATCCTCAAGGGTCCCTGGCAGTCGATGCTTCGAGATAGCACTGCCCATGGTAACCCCCAGAACCCTGGCTTTCGAGATTTCGAGATAATCCCGTCCATGGTGTTCCGTGGTCGAATTTAGACCCTGGCAATTGACACTTCGTGATAATGCCATCCATGGAATCTGAACCGACAGAGTGCTTACATGCCCCCAGTAGGATATGTAAATATCCTAAGAGACAAGCACCGAGGGGATGATATGTTGTTACGCATCTTCGAGGGGAATTTCCCACCTCTCCGCGCTGGGGACTCGTCCAAATCAACTTGTGTTGATCGACTGCTCCTAATCTAGGTGACTTTTCATAATATTTGAAACGCTTCTGCGTGATTTTGATACTTATGCTTACTGAACCAGACTATGTGTGTGAATTTGGGTGCTTAGGTTACTGAGTCCCATAAACCAAAAGTCAGTTAACGAGGCCAAATACTTCCTAAGCCTTGGTACTAAAAGTCTATCCAAGAATGCCTACAATTAGAGTTCTTACTAATCTTGTTGTGCACTTTCCTTTTTCTTTTCCTTAATGTGGTCTAGAACTTAGGTTAAATTCCTTAATTTCTTACTAATGACTATCCTTTTTTTCTTTTTCATTTTGTGCTCCTTTTTATCATTTAGCTCTTTTTCTCCTCCTCCTTTTGTAAAATCCACAAGAATCCTTCCTCCTTTCAATTTTTTTTTATGTTGAAACCTTTTCTTATGAGTTTTTATTCATTTTGCACTTTCATACCCCCTCATGCCTAAGATTTGCAATGTCCTCATTGTAAATTAGGAGGGTTTTTATTTAGCTTAGTTCATGCATTAGGACAGGTATTTTGGTGAGTGGATGGGTCGGGGTGACTGTTGCGGACGATTTTTAATCTCAGATGCGAGCACCTGAGGTGGAGTTGGCTGTCCTAAAGGATGAACCTAAAGTGCAAAGAGGTATCAGAAAAGGTTTCAGGTTTTTCAGAAAGAATGACCGGCTACCTCCCATTAAACGCTGAGTTTTACGCCATCAGTTGGGCGCAATAAGCTCAGGGAAAATGGAGGATAAATGATGACTCGGCCAAATCTGTAGAGGTTACATCAATGAACGATTTGAGTCTCTGACCGTTCACAATGAAAGGTTCGAAATCGTGGCTGAGAGGACTGATTTCGATGGCTCCATTTCCAAAAATCTGTCAAACAAGATACAGTCCGACCCACTTGGATCGCAATTTCCCAGGGAAGAGTTTAAGTCGGGCATCGAAGAGTAGGACCTTCTGACCAGGGTGGAAGATCTTTCTAAAAATGTGCTTGTCATGGAAGGCTTTGACCCGCTCTTTGTAGATTCGCGAGTTCTCATACGCATCAAGGCGTAATTCATCGATCTCGCTTGTCTGAAGCTTTCTGTGGGTTCCAGCCTTAGAAAGATCTAAGTTGCAGCTCCGTACTGCCCAATAGGCTTTGTGCTCCAATTCGATGGGAAGGTGACATGCCTTCCCATACACCAGTCTGAAAGGATACATGCCTAGTTGGTCTTGTGGGAGGTCCTGTAAGCCTACAAAGCTTCCAGAAGTCAGGACGACCAATCCTTCCTATCAGGTCGAACACTAACCTGCAGGATTTTCTTGATCTCCCGATTTTATAGCTCAGCTAGACCATTAGTTTGGGGGTGGTAAGGAGTAGATATTCGGTAAGACACCCCGTATTTGGTCATCAGTGACCTGAACTGAGCATTGGTGAAATGGGTCCCTCCATCAGAGATGATTGCACGAGGAATCCCGAATTGTGAGAAGATATTCTGATGAATGAATTTGATGACGATCTTGTGATCACAGGTTCGGGTCGGAATGGGTTTGATCCATTTGGACACGTAGTCTACTGCGAGTAAAATGTACTCAAAGCCGACCGAAACAGGAAAGGGACCCATAAAATCAATCCCCCAAATATCGAAGATCTCGCATACGAGAATCGGCTGCAAAGGCATCATGTCGTGGTGGCTCAAATTGCCCAAAGTTTGGCAACGACTGCATGCCTTACAGTGACTGTATGCATCCTTGAAGATAGTGGGCTAGTAAAAGCCACACTAGAGGATTTTTTATGTGGTTTTGTGCCCAGAGAAATGGCCACCGCATGCCTAGTCATGGCAGAAGGAGACAATGTCATTGACTTCGCCCTCCGAGACACATCGCCGGATTACTTGGTCAGCACCTAGGCAGAAGAGGTACGGGTCTTCCCAGATGTAGTACTTGGCATCGGAGTGCAACTTGTCTTTCTTGGCCTTTGGCCAATCAGATGGGATTTGATGCGATGCCAAGTAGTTTACTATATCAGAAAACCATGGAAGCCTAGTACCAATAGTCAAAAGGTGCTCATCAAGAAAATGCTCCGTGATGGATCCAGAAGGGTTGATGATTTCAGAAGGAAGGCGAGACAAGTGGTTAGCTACCACGTTTTGTCTTCCCGCCTTGTCGTGAATCTCGAGGTCAAATTCTTGCAACAATAAAATCCATCGGATTAATCGAGGCTTCGCGTCCTTCTTAGCAAGGAGATGCCTCACAACTATGTGATCCGAGTAGATTATGACGTGGGAACCCAGGAGATAAGATCGGAATTTTTCGAGGGAAAATATTACGGCTAGCAGCTCTTTCTCCATAACTGTGTAGTTACGCTGAGCCTCATCAAGTGTCTTGCTAGCGTAGTAGATGACCACGGGTTTCCCATCAATCTTCTGCCCCAGAACTGCTCCTACAGCGAAATCAGATGCATCGCACATGATCTCAAAGGGTTGAGACCAATCAGGGGACTATAGGATCGGGGCTTAGGTGACTCGATCACGAAGGCTCTCAAAAGCTTGAGTGCATTCCTTGGAAATTTCAAAGGGTACATCCTTGGAGAGAAGAGTAGTCAGGGGGCGCACGATTTTCGAGAAATCAGGGATGAAATGATGGTAAAAATCGACGTGCCCCAGAAAAGAATGGATGTCCCTGATCAAGCTAGGCATAGGAAGTCGAGAAATCAGATCAACCTTGGCTTGATCCACTTGGATGCCTTTCTCAGAAATTAAATGCCCTAGGACGATCCCCTCAGGAACCATAAAGTGGCTCTTTTCCCAGGAAAGAACCAAATTTACGTCAATGCAACGCCTGAGTATATGAACCAAGTGCTGGAGGCAATCATCAAATGATGCCCCGAAACTGAGAAGTCATCCATGACGACTTCCAGATAATCACCTACCATATCAGAGAATATGGCAAGCATGCACCACTGAAAAGTCGCGGGTGCATTGCAGAGATCGAAAGGCATCCTTCAGAATGCGTACATCTCGAAGGGGCAGGTGAATGTGGTCTTCTCTTGGTCCTCAGGATGAATAGCCACTTGGTTATAACTGGAGTACCCGTCAAGAAAGCAGAAGAATCTATTTCCTGCTAAGTTTTCGAGAATTTGATCAATGAATGGTAGGGGGAAATGATCCTTCTTCGTGGAGGAATTGAGTCTTCGGTAATCTATGCAGACTCTCCACGAGTTGGCTATATGGGTAGGTATGACTTCTCCGATTTTAGTCATAATAGTGGTGAGTCCTACCTTCTTATGCACAACCTGGATTGGGCTCACCCAACGACTGTCGGAGATCGGGTAGATGATCCCTACATCTAACCACTTAATGATCTCCTTTTTCACGACCTCTTGCAGATTGGGATTCAAACATCTCTGCATCTCACGGGAAGGTCGTGCACCTCTTCAAAATAAATACGGTGTGTGAAATAAGAGGGACTTATTCCAGTCAAATCATCGAGAGTCCAACCAATGGCCCTGCGATGTTGCTGGAGAACAGTAATTAGACGAGATTCCTGATCAGGTGTGAGTCTAGAGTTTATAATCACAGGAAATGTCTGATTAGAATCCAAGAAGACATATTTTAAATGGTCGGGAAGGGGTTTGAGTTCAAGAATGGGGTTATCAGCAGCAGCGGGAGGTTCAAGGTGAGTGTGAGGTACATGGGTAGGAGTTATGGGTTTGTCTATCTCAATGTCTGCCTCCTCTAATTGCGGTGCAAGATCCACTTGTGGTTGATGAGGAATGATCATGTTGTCCTCAAGTTGTGGTTCATCAACCAAAGCTCTAACATCACAGATTTTTTCAATGACACCGCAATTAATTCCTTGTTAGGCCTTAAAAATATCAATTTTTAGGGTCTGGTTCCCAAATTTCAATTCTATTTGGCCCTCCTCACAACTTATGTTGGCCCTTGCAGTGGCTAGAAAAGGTCTCCCTAGTATAATCGGTGTATCCCTTGGATTTTCAGGTGCGTCCATATCTAAGACTATAAAGTCTACAGGGAAATAGAAATCCTGTACCCTCACAATAACATCCTCAAGAATTCCTTTAGGTGACTTGATAGATCGGTCTGTTAACTGTAGTGTCACCTCGGTTGATTTTAGCTCAGATTCTTCTAGATGGTTTAGTAAGGATGTGGGTATCAAGTTTATGGAGGCACCTAAGTCTAACAATGCTCTGTCGAACTGGGTTTCACTGATCTTACATGAAATCAGGGGAGTGCCTAGGTCTTTATCCTTGGGTGGGAGTCTGCTTAGGATTACAGAGCTGGCTTGCTTTAACAGTACAATTAGACTCCCACTCTTGGTTCTCGGCTTATGCTGAGGTGTACACACGTTTTTCAAAAATCATGCGTAAGTTGGTATGTGGTGGATTGCATCCATCAAGGGGATGTTTATTTGGCCCTGCTCAAAGAGCTTGACCAAATCCTCCTCAGGAGCCACGGATTTTGTTGTCTTCTTTCCCTTGGTCAAGGCCTCGGGAAATGGAACCTTGGTTGGTTCCTCTAGGATAGGTCCAGGTCTTTGATCTGAGACAAGGATAGGAACATCCTGGATGACTGCCCTAGGATTTGGGTCACTACCAGGCTTGGAGTGGTCTGGATAAGGTGGATCTTGGGTCGCCTTACCACTACGGGTTGTTACAGAGTTAAGTCCTGCCTGGTTCTGGTTGGGGGTTGGTAGAATGGGCTGCTGTTATTGATAACCCGCATTAGAAGTTGAAGCTTCCATCCCGTCAGGTGAAGGAATAGAAGGGGCCTGATAAACCATGTGTGCTTGGCCCGGGTTTGGGTTCATAACGCGCCGCTGGGTCGGCACGCTATTATGGTTAGGTAGAGGCTGAGAAGGAAGCATGCCTAGTTGGCAAGAATTTGCCAACTGGGCCAGTTGATTTCGGACCTCTGTGATTTCGTCCTTGTGTTGCTTTTGAATAGCCGCATTTGTTCTCTGAATGTCAGCCAAAGTCTGAAGGATAAGGGACATTTGGTCTTGGTTTGGCTCGGATGGATAAGTGGGGTTGGGCCGAGGCTGAGGCGGCTGATAAAGACTAGGTGCGGGTGGAAGGGGTTGAATGGGTGGTCTCGGATGCTGGGAATTCCCCGCCCATTGGAAGTTGGGATGGTTTCGCCATCCAGGATTATAGGTATTGGAGAATGGGTCATTCTGGATGGCATTGAGGTCCTTGCAGGTCTGAGGAGCCTCAGAAAAGTCAAAGAATGGGGGAGTAGAGCTCCCCCGGCTAGAATAGAAAAGATCGGAGGTTCCTCCGATCTGAGAGTCAGATGGGGTTGGATACGAGTCCACCCCGAGAGAAGGTTGTTGGAAAATGTTCTGCACTGTCTCCCGTGCAGGAGGGGGCTGTGCGAAGGAGTTTTGCACAGAGGTGGCTCGCTGCAAATCCTGAGTCAGCTCATCCACCTTCTTCTCAATAATAAAGACCTTGTCCAATCGACTGGCCATTAATTCCAGGTCGACTAATGCGGATAGGCCCTGCGTCTCATGTGCTCCCCTAAGGTTCGTCGCTGCGCGGGTATTCATCTTGTCGAATGGTCCCATGGAATCATTATTGATGGAGTTCTCACACATATTCTCGAGAATCTCCCACACGGTGTCCTCATGTTGACCCATAATATTCCCTCCGCAAGTTGCATTGACGAACAGTCTAATATCCTCACGGAGTCCCCGGTAAAAAGACTGGACTTGTTCCAATTTAGGAACTCCATGGTGAGGGCACTTTCGCATGAGATCCAGAAAATGATCCCATGCCTCATGAAGAGGTTCTCCCGTCTGTTGCGTGAAGTGAGTAATCTGATGGCGCAAGGCGTTGGTCCGACCAACAGGGAAGAACTTTTTCAAGAACTCAGACTGAAGTTCCTCCCAAGTGTTGATCGGACGGGTCTGGGTCTGATACCAATGGGCTACCTTGTCCATAAGGGAGAAAGAGAACATCTTCATGAGTAAGATATCCCAATTATGCGCATCTGACCCGAAAGTCTAGGCCAGATGCTATAGTTGTTTGATGTGCTGGAAGGGGTCTTCAGAATTAAGCCCATGGAATTTAGGTATGGCATGAATCATGTTGGGCTTCAGTTCAGAATCAGGTCCTCCAGATGGGATTCTGACTCGAGGCTCAATTGCTACCACAGCGGGATTATAGTGATCTCTCATCATGGGACGCTGCGGTGGATTCATGAAGTTCTAGAAGAGGTCATTAAGTCGCTGGAGCTGGTGCTCAAGATTATTCTCTTCCTCAATTGGCTGAGCCATTGTGGAAGAAGGTGAGTTGGGTTCAGAATCAAAGGAGAGGTCTATGTGAAGAGTTGGTTGCACAAACAAGGGTATCGAGGCTCGGCCTCGGGGAGAGTGAATTTCTAGAGGAGGTTTCAAGGACCTCCTACCAAACATGCACTGATGGATTAGATGAGTTTAACAGGTGCTAGACCCAATCAAGACACCCAAAATGTTGGGTGACTATAGAGGTTTGGGGCGGATGGTACCCCTTAATCAGAAGGTTGTCCACCTGAGAATTACCTAGGCAGCCAGAGAGGGTGAGTCCCACGAAGACCCCTACTCGGTAGAGCGCCCCACGAGTTACAGGGTTTCCCCCACCCAACCTCTCTTGTCACTGAGATTCCAGGTAGACCAGAATGGGGACCTTGACCTCTTAAGTCTACCACTTTTAATTAAAATCAAGGTGCTTTAGGGTTTCACTTGAACTTTAACCTTTTGAGTGCAAAGAGTGACCTAATTTAAAGGTTGGTTGATCCAAGGGATCAACTTCACCTATTAGTTCCTTTGAGAGCTTATTAGGTCTTGTCTTTTAAGGTTCAAGTGATTTAAGAACCGAATTGCTTAGGGTATCTCTTGATAAATGTTTTCAAGCAATGGCTTAGGCACACTTCTTCTGGGAATTCTCAATTCTTGATTAGAAAGTGTGTCTCTAAAACCTTAGCATTGAGTCATAAGTTGGCTCTACTTGGTCCAGTTAGTTGCCTCAAGATTAGGTAATTAGGGCTCAAGTAAGAAGGTTTTAGCCCTAAATACCTTTAGTGGATGTACAGATAGAATGTGTTGAAATTTGAAAACATGCAACTTCTGTGTTTTACTATGTATGAAAGACAGGTTATTCCTAAATTGTTTTGTTTCTTTTTCTTCCTCTTTTAGAATTTTAAGGGTTCAAACAAGAGGATAGAAAATTACCTGTCTCTTGGCATGGTTGTTGTGTGGCTGCTTGCTCCTTCTTGATTTCCTGTGCCTGCACAACAAAAGAGAAGAGCTTAAGTCAGTAGTAAATCAAAAAAAAAAATTGTGAATAAATAGCTTCTAGAATGGCCATTGCTCCCCGACAACGACGCCAAAAACTGGTCTGATTGCAGTTTCTTGCTCTTGGCGGTGTTATAATGATTAATTTGTTGTAGTATATTACAAAAAACAGTCACTAGTTTATTACAATTTATTACTAGGAATTAAAAGTTTCCTGAGGTTGAACTCAGGAAGCACACGTCATTTTAGCAACATAAAGGTTCACAATTCTGTTACAAAAAGAATAAGAGAGAGAGAGTGAGCAAAAGTTCTCTTTTTCTTGGCTTCTTCTTCTCTCTTCTTCTTTACTTTCAGCCGGTTCTTCTCTTTCTCTTTTCCTTGCTTCTTCTTCTCTCTTCTCTTCTTCAGTCTGCCTTCTTCTTTCTTCTTCTTTTCTTTGCTGCGGTTCTTCTTTTCTCTTTCTTTTCTCTGCTGCTGCCTCTTCTTCTTTCTTCTTTCTTCAGCGTCTTCTTTCTTCAGCAGCTTCGTCCTTCTTCTTCCTTCTTTTCTTTTTCTTCTCTTCTTCTCTTCCTTTTCCCTGATCCGGACGTCTGATTCTTTGAGTCAGATGCCTTATCGGCGCTGTTGCTACAGTGCCTCCTTCTTCTCTTCTTCTGTTGTTTTCTTTTCTTCTTCAGCTTCTTCCTCTTCTCTTTGCTGCGGCTTCTCCTTCACCTTCTTTTTCTCTGTTGCGAGAGCTTTGCGGCTAAGTCCTCGCCGCCCGCTCTTCCTCTTCTTCTTCTTCCTCACCTGTTCCTTGCACACACGCAACACAAAACCTACCCCTACCCTTTCCCGCGTCTCTCTCTCTCTGAATCTCTCTTTGGTATGCTCTCCTAGAGCCGGGTAATCGGGTTGGCTCACGTGCCCGAGTCCAGGCCCACTGGCGTGGGTGTGGTGCGCGAGGAGTGCTCAGGAGTGGGGGTAGTTGGGTCGCGGGTCAGGTCCGCGTGGGAAGTGCCGCGGACAAGACCCAGTGGATAGGTGAGGGACCTCACCCCAGTGTTATCGGAGGCAACCAGCCTATGGGACTTTTTCCTCTTATGTGTGGGCGGGCGCCCACACACTCCGAGGTGGGTCTAAAGTCCCACCTTCGTTCTCGGGTGTCTGCGGGAGGAAGAGTCCGTCTAATTGGGGCAACGGCAGAGGCCTGCGATCCCAATTGAAGTCCTAAGTGCATGTACGAAACCCTTCCGCGTGACCTAGGCTGTAGACCTGGAGCTGAAGAGGCTTGGAGCTGCTTGCAAGCTTGCTCCAAGCTTCCCGTCAATGGCGACGAGGGTGAGAGACCTGAAACCACCAGTACAGCCTTGCAGCCCTGTCAGAATACTTGGTGAGCTTCGCCAGAGCACGGTGAAGACAGTGCGGGGGTCGGCGCAACGTGGGGAGGCCAGAGTGCGTGTGCCTAGGGCACACTGTGTGCGTGAGAGTGGGTGTGTTCGAGGGGTGTTCTGGAGGTGCGGCGTGGTGAATGGAGGGTGGATTTAGTGTCAGTGAGGTGTTGCGATACTTAAGGGGTGATTGGCGAGGCGGATGGAGGTGTGGAGCGACGGAAACGCCTCGCCGGAGGGCAGCCGGAGATGGAGAAGGTGGCGATGGATAGTGGTGGTCGGTGGGTGGAAATAGCAAATTAAGAAGGGGAAATAAAACAGAGAGAAAGGGGAAAAGTTTCACCTACTTTAACTAACGAAAGGGGGGAAGGAGGCGCTCAATGCATGCCTGCCGACACCGGAGATGAAGATGCCTAGAGGGGGGGTAACGGCGACGAGAAGGGGGTCTGGAAGGTGCCAACTGGTGCGGCCTGGCACGGGAGGACGAGGCGGAGTGAACTTTGCTGTAGGTATGGCAGTAGAGCGACAAAGGGGAGGAGGGAAGGCCACAGGAGCCTGCGGGCGCTTGATCGTAGGAGGAGACGAAGTTGGGGAGGATTCCTCTGCCAAATCAGGCTTGACCAAATCAGCAACCCTAGCTGCTTCTTATAAAGGTGCTGGCGAGGAGAGGATCTCGAGGGGGCGATGTGGGGAGCTCGCCGGAGAATGGCCGGAGAGCAGACCCGACGTAGGGAACCCCCCTTTCGTTTCTGAGAGCGGCCCCCATGCCCTACGCAGCTCCATCCTCCGTGCAAGGTCGCCGGAGGTATGGGCGGCTGCATGGGGTGTCAGAGGCACCATTCTGCAAAGAACGAAAGAGAAGTTGGAGGGCAAAATGCAAGGGTTCAGAAAGATAAGGGTCGAAAAGTAATTCAAGAGGACAAATTTGTAAAGTAGGTCAAGATGGCCTTCCCTTAGGTCCAAATTTTGGTATAAACCTAATTTGGACCTAAGGAATCCAATGGTGAAGTCTGATTTTTGGTTTGATCACGTTTGACTGGTCAATTTACAGAAAAACCTAAATTAGGTCAAAAATTGGGTATGGTTCTCAATTTAGGTCAAGATAGGTTCCAAAGGCCAAATTGAAGGTTCTAAACCCTAGGGAATATTTTTCCATGAATTTTAGGGGATTTATTTTATTTTTATCCTACCTAGAATCTCGTGAATTAAAGCAGGTTTGTTTCAGGTTTACAGAATGTCATTTAATTCCTAGAAGTTGCTATAACCCTTTTCAGATCAGGTCATCCCACTTTCTTTCTTATTAAACCCATTTGACCTGTGTTTAGACCCTTAGACACCCCATCTGTGTACTGCATTGGTAAAATTACAGTTTTACCCCTTGTGAATTATTTTATTCTTTAATTTAGAATTCTCTGATTTAAGCTTTTCCTTAGGTTTTGTAGGAGCTTTTGTACACTTATTTGGATCAAAATGTGCTAGTTAGGGTTCATGATGAGGCTCTCATCAGTACCTAATTCTTGCTAGTCCCTAGCAAGTGCAAGACTAAATACATTTTACTAAGAGTTAGACTAAAGATTTATTTCTTTGTGCTGCATCCAAAAATTCAAAATCCAGATAACTATGAATATATAATGTTGTACCTTCTGCAATGGATCCAAGCGAAGACTCAATATACATTTAAAGCTTGTACTTGACCCCTAGTAAAATTTTGTCAGGACAGGCGAACCTCTTCTCTCAGGGTTATAAAATATTTTCTGATTTTGGCCCCGGTGTTTGGTTTAGGTAGGATATGTCTGAGTTAACTAAATTGTATTTGGTGGCTCACTCTCTTATGGTGCTTCTTAGATACTAGTATTTTAGAATTTAGATTTCCATATTATTGAATAAATCAACTTAGAGAGGGGCTGGAAAAACTGTGCTCTCTTTAATCTTTTGTACTCTTCTCTCTTTTTTTTTTTCTTTTTCTTCTTGAGCTCACATCTCACCAGATTTGCAAATGTATTTGGTGGTCTTACATGGCATGACACTTTAATTATGTTATGATAACCCTATGACTTAGTCAGACTCTTCAGCCCGTATTCAAGCGGTCAGAAATATAGAAGAAGTAGGTTAAGGCTGTATTTGGTGGTTCGTGAGGGTGGTAGGTGTTTTTGCCTCAAAATATTTAACTTGACTCACATTATGCAACTATTTCACATAATATTTTTTTATTATTTATTTATTTTTCTTTTTTTTTCTGCTTCTTTTTCCCCTTTTCTTTTTTTTCGAGCAAACAACTCTTTTGTATGCAATTCTATAGGTACAATGCCACAACACGACATACTGCTGTATTTATCAGCACAACATAACACGACATACGTACTTTTATACATGAGGCATTCTTGGAGAATTTTAGGATGACCAAGAGGATTTTGGGTGGCTTATTTGGTGGAAGTGCCTGTTCTTAGCACCGGGTAGGGAACGGATAGGACAACATATTTCTGACCTTGCAATCAATACCCTCCTTCAGTCGAGGATTCCATAGAGGATGGTCATGACCATCCACCTCAGTCCCAATTTTATCAGAACCTGCTCTTTGTGTTTCTGCCTTATTTGGTGGCTCTCGTATGGAATTTCTCACAAATTTATTACACAAGAGTGAAAACTATGCCCAACTCCAAGTGTCATTATTCAATTATTGAAGATTCTTTATACTAGTCTTAGAGCACCAGTACTCTCTACTCTCACCTCACATATGTTTTGGTGGATCTACTAGAAGATAGTTCACCTGACTCCCTGATTGCTGTCCAAGGGTTTAGGAGAAGAAGCGATGCTTCTTCTCGATAAACTAAAGATGCCTATCGATTTTTGCAGAGGATCCATTGCAAAATCTACATGCAAGTATGAGATTATACTGGATTCTATGTCTAGGAATCTATTAAAGAATAAATCTTTAATAAAACCTCTTGATAAAATGGTCTAATCCCCCAATCGTTGGCAGAAAATTTTCAGTTTTTATGAACTACCCCCCCATGCCTAAGTGTTTGCATGTCCTCATGCATGAATAAAAGAAATAAGACAGGGTGTATGTGGATAGAAATCACCTGAAACTGCTTCTAAGTTATCATTCAGCTCACGCCATTGCTGCAATGCCATACAAAATATGCAGAACAATATGCAAAACATTATGCGAAAATGAAATATGCTATGTATATATGGTATGTATATATGTATACGTGCTGATTTTAACGCCTCCAGCTAGGCAAAACTCATCAGATGGATCAATGACTACAAGAGACAGACTAAAGATAGATAGGAAGATGTGTTTCAATGTCATCAACGGGCCACGAATGTAGAGTAGTTTCCTGTGAATACCAAGGCCACAAGGTCGGCAGAATAGAATCGCAAGGCCTGGAACAGGTTGTAGCCAGGTGCTACAAGAGAAATAAATCCGAGTGCTAGAGTGATAGGGAGCAAGTAGCAACCATGCGGGATCCGAAGTGGGACACCAGTCATACGGGTCTTGAAAGTGGTGAAACAGGAATGGAAGGACCCGTGTGATGTGATCAGAAATGGTGTAAAGAGCCATTTCGTGATTGGAACTGGGTGTTAGTGGTTGCAGAGTAGGTGTGTCGAATATGATTTTGTGTTCCATCCTAACAGCTGTATTTTCACCCAAATCATTCTTATCCTTGGGTTGATCAGGAATCTCGTACGAATCGCTCAAATTCTGCTCGTGGTGTGAATCCTCAAACGTACTGGGCAGCAATTTATTTTCCCCAAGGTGTGAAGAATCATAATACAGTGAAGCCTCGAACTCTTTCATTTTCTGCTCTGTGGCTTTAGTGAAATCCTTAATATCCAAAAGTGAAGATGCGAAAGAATCTGTGATAAATTCGTCTGACTCCAAATTTAAAAATTCCTTCAGAATTTTCAGATTATCTTGACAATCGAAAATGAAGTTTTTAGTAGATTCTTTCTTAGCTTCTATTGGATTCTCTAGTAATTCAAAATTATCCTCATGGATTTCAATATATTTATCATCTAAGCTTGTCACGAGGGGTTTAGGCAATTCCACTCTAGATCTCTTATAATCCAAATCATGGGCCTCATTAAGTATATATACCCAAGTCTCAGAATGTACCAAGTCTTGGGTGTCATGATCCTCTATCTCTATCTCCCAAGATTCAAGATTTTTAGATTGAAAATCGATCATGGGACTTTCCTCACTATTTTCTAGGCTAGGGCTCTCAACTAATTTCTTTTCAGATATGCCAAGAACATTTCCCTTAATTCCATCCGATATCTCATCTGTCACTTGAAAATCACCTGCATCATCTACTTTAGGCATGTGAGTTGAAGAATCCCTAAAAGTCATCTTAAGTTCCCTAAAATCCTTTAGGCTAGTCTGAACTTGGTACTGCAAAAGGAGTATATCTTGAAGTGTGCGAGTTTGTTGATTCATCCGAGCCACATATTCTAGTTCCTTAAGGGCTTCCATCAGAGATTCTTTGGTTGCAATCAAAGTCTGTCTCTGCCCTGGATCAGTAGTGATCTGGATTTGATGTAGATATCTCACAACTGTGTCCTTGTACTTTGTTGTTGTTTGTTGCAATCTAAGAAGTAGTTATGAGTCTATTGGTGGCTCCCTAGTGGTGATCTGTGTGGACATGGCCTCAGATGCGAGTCTCGGGGAAGATGGAGGGTTATAATAGATTTGGTTTGGGGAATCAGAAGGGTAGTGGGTGGGTTCCGTGCAGTTATAGGTTGCGGTTGATTCCTTAACCTTGAGTGGCTCACCATCCACCTATGGTACATTCTCTCTAACTTCAGGGCCCCTAGAGGTGATGTCTTGGTTCTTTGTTTTTCATCCTAAATTGCTTTTCTTAAGTCTTCATATTCCCTTTTTCCGACCTCTTTTTCTTCTTGGACTATTTGGATCAGTTCGGCGATCTGAGGGTTCTCGTGAGATGTAGGAGCCTGCCTTTGGTGGGATTGATCAAGATAATCAATCATCGTGATGAGATCTCGATCCCGCATGGAGAGTGTCTCTAAGCATTGCAAGATATGTGTGGATGTCCAAGAGGTTGAGGTGGGTATGTCCCAGGCTTGAGGAGCATGCATATCTGAATAATGAGGAGCAACCTCCCACCCATAAGACGTTAGGGCAGGAGAACCCTGATAATGGTAAGATAAGGAGTATGGATCCACGATTAAGATGGTCAAAGGACACCAGAAGGGTCCTAGTGACCTTACACTAGTTACAAGGGATTAGTGGCAAAATAAGGCAAGGGCCTTGTAATCAAATTGGTCCTTAAAATCAGTTGACCAGATTTTTCGTTCAAGTTCAAGTTGAAGAAAATTCGGCAAGAGACCGACTGCAAGAAACTCCAGCCTCTCAGGCTAACCCAGCCAGGCTGGTTATGAGGGGACTACGAGGAATGTTCTTCCTTCGGCTTTCGCCTCCGGTTCCGCTACCTTGCAGCCGCGGTCGTTTGACGCTACCCCGCAGCCTTAGACACCAGGTTTTGCAAGAGGTTGAACTACTTAGTAGTTTCAAGCCAAATGCAGGTTATTTGATATGTTCTTTGTGAATTTTAACCTATCTTTTCAATGTAATATTTATGGTGGGTGGTCCACAAGGTGACTCGCCTCACCGACTAACTTTTGGACTCGTTAGGGTCCAAGTTAGTTCAATGTGGTCCTATTGGCTCATGCACTTTTAAGTTGTTTCAAATTAAAGACCACAAATCAAATATAAACTCTCAGGAAAAGATAGAATTTAAATGATTTAAAACTTAGTAAGAAGATTACATTTTCAATAAGCTCTCAGGAAAAGATAGAATTTAAATGATTTAAAACTTAGTAAGAAGATTACATTTTCAATAAGCTTTTCAGAGAGTATTTTTTCAGAATTTTTACTATTTCCAACAATTAGTTATGAATTTTTAACTAGCAAGGGGTCAAATCTTGGATTTAGACCTGATGTTGGTTTTTCTGTTGGAAAAGATATCAAATATGCTTCAAAAATTTTGAAAAAATATGATATTGAAAGCTAATTTGATTATCTTTTACACCCTACACATTTCAAGTCTAACTGATTTGTATGTCTGTCAAAATTGATTTTCAAAGTTCATAAAAGTTCTATTTTTAAGAAATCTAACACATATCTACTCCCTGAATTTTTAAAAATTCATGGATGGAATTTCTTTTTGAGAATGGTGCCATTGGAAAAATAATTTTAAAATCTAATTCCAATCCAAATTTCAATATTTTTGGAGCAACAAAGACACGGCTATTGAATTTTGAAGATAACAATTACTTTCTGGCTGAATTTCTAATAGCAATGTGTGCACCTGATTTTCGCAGCGCCCGCTTTGATTCGTTCGCCGCTTCTCTGGTTTAATCCTGCACACAAAAATAGTATGTTACAGATGAAATCAAAAGTCGCCTTGCCTCCCCGACAATGGCGCCAATTTGTTCGGGGCGTAGATCGCGTAAAAGATGAATACGTCGTAGTATAGCGTAAAATACGTCTCGAAAAATAAAATTAACGGAACTAGGAGTCCCCGTCGATCACAGGGAGGTAGAAAAACGCTTTTGATTTCATGCACTTATTCTAAATCTAATTACTAAATAATAGACACAATGAATCATGATATATATATCACATAGAGCGTTTGAACATGAATTTCATACATGAAACTAAACTGAATGATAACATGAATATAAACTACTTATGGAATAGAACAAGGGCACCACAGGTAGATCATGGCGGCATTTCGGACTGGTTGAGAGAAGCAGCGACAATCCGACAGGGTGACCCAATGGATTTTTCAGATGGATGCAGAGAAGACGAGAAGAAGAAGAGAGAGAAGGAAGAAGAAGAGAATGAGAGAGAGTTGAGAGAGTTGTTCTTTTCCAAGGGGGACCCCCTTAGGTCCTTTTATAGCTTTTGCAAATCCTTCTTCTTCCCTGAGTCTCTCTAATGCTACCATGTGGCGCATTCTACGCCCTTGGATGAAGATCGTGCGTCTCCTGCTCACCTACACCGCTTCTTCAAATCCCGCCTCATCATCTCAGTCGTCCGATTAAATCGGACAGCTTCGACGCGTGCTCGTCACGCCATTCAAATCCTACACACGGGTCTCGCAACAACCCGCACGATCGCACCACATGGACACACATGAGCCAACGCGCTGCGCATAGCCTTTGTACTATATACTTAATTATATTTATATTAATCTGTTCTGGGTGGCGATGTGGTGCATTCGTGGCAGTTGGATGAAGATCCAACAGCCTACACTACGAGGCGAGGCACCTTCAGGGGTTGGGGGCATGGCAAGGGGCAGTTGCGATGGTGCCACGTGGTGCCATCATGGCCGTCTGTTCTTCTTCTCTTTATATCTGATGACGTAGGCCTCCGATTAAGTTGATTTCTACGCTGTTGGACTGCAAACGTCGATCCGGATCCATCCGTATGGTTGGATTTGTCATCTGAGGTCTGGATCTTCTTCAATTTGCCCCTTGGCTCTCATTCTTTTGCGGATTCCCTGGGGTGCTACGGGAGTTTGATTGATGCGATCTTGGATTCGTTGGACTCCCGTCATTATTCCGAACAGATCCATATGGTTGGATCAGTCATCTGCAACACTGGATTACCTACCATCACTAATACCTCTCAAATAACATAGTTGAATACATAAAACACATCTATCAACTATGATGCTGAATACGATGCGTATGCATGCAGAATGTTCATGTTAAGCTAAGTTCTAGCTTAATTCGGGTGAGTTAGGACCTATGATTGCTGCGCAATCACACGTGTATCTTCTACTCTTCGAAAAAGACTGCAATCAAGATCGTTCCCACGAGGAACATGCAAGATCAAAAAAAAAAATCTGAAAGTTGTTAAAAAAGGGTGAAAAGGAATTACATGTAAAATAAAATGACTAGAAAAGATAATTAAACCTGTACTTTTACTGCTTTAGATAGTATAGTTACCACTCTACTCAGCGTTCATTGACTCTGTCTTTTTCTTAACACTGTTCAGGTCCAGGAGTTAAGCAGCCCGAGCTTCCGGCTGCGGAGGGTGCTGGGCCCAGTCGAGCCCAGCCATAGTTTTTTGCACTCTTTGTTGTACCCTCTTTACTGTTGTTGTGAGTTTCAAACTTTTAGCTACTGTTCCTGTTACTGTTACTTTCGTTTACATTGTTCCTGTTGTTCTGGTGGTATGTATTGGAATAGCAGTTTTTACTTTCCTTTACTGCTTGTACGTTTTTACTGCTTAGTTATATTGCATATGTGAATGTGATTTATTTTCCTATTTTTTGGCTATTTTTTGTTGGACGACTGGGTCTTAGGATTAGTCAAGGCGAGCCGGTCTCGGGTATTGTAGGGATTCAGGAACCAGGTCGTAACAGATACTATTTACTTTCGCACTTTCTATAACCCGCATATCTCACCCCCTCCCGTAGGGCGAATCTACAGGGCCAATGGGCTTGTGGACCTTCGCTTGATGGATAAGACTTTTCTTCTGTTAAACCTTAAACGTGAATTTTCACACTTCAACTAGATTCCACTCTCTGTAAGAAACCCAACACTTTTCATTTTGTGCAAATCAGAGCACTACGGCACACGTTGTGAGAATTTTGCGAGAAAACCCCTACATCTTGAAACCACCACCGTTTCTCGGTTGGAAGTCATTTTTAAACTCCTTGCAAAAATCCAAAACAAACAACACTAGTTTTCCCAAATTAAAGGTCGTTAGACCCTTTTCCATAGTCATGCATGTTTTGCGTTTCACAGCGCTGAAGCATGTTTTAAATTGCATTTTAGTTCAAAATTTTTGAAGCATAAATTAAGACCCAAACCTAAGATCTAAGACC
Organism: Thalassia testudinum; assembly: GCA_037157565.1. NCBI lineage: Eukaryota > Viridiplantae > Streptophyta > Magnoliopsida > Alismatales > Hydrocharitaceae > Thalassia > Thalassia testudinum. The sequence goes on along the minus strand of JAZHRO010000018.1, from coordinate 49,940,200 downwards.
ATCTTGGCATTCCTCTCAGCTAGACGAGTTCACAAGGCATTCATCGCACAAAAATTGGGTTTCTTGGGACACAAAAATGAGAATTCACAAGTGTTTCTTTGTTTTCAAGAAAAAAAAGGAGAAAGCCCTTAACCCTAGCCGCCCCCCCCCCCCCCCCCCCCCCCCCAAATGAACTCTCCTACCCCAAAAGAATGTGGTGTGTGGTAGAGTGCTTTATGTGTGTGTATGTAAGGGATTATAGGTAGGGATTGTGTATTGGGAAGATAGATATATGTACGGATATGTACGTATGTATATTTAGGCCTAATAAGTCTAGGTAATGTGGGTTGAGTGTGTGGAATATGTGTTGTGATGGTGGTGTGTAAGGGATGTGTGTGCAGGCCGTGGCATGGGTACACATGAATGGGTGCGTACAAGAGTACGAGAGCATAGAGGTGAGACATGTACGTGCGAGTTATGAGTTTTAGCACTGATATCACGATTTTTGTGCCAAATAGGTGATGGAGTTCAAGGCGCTCTAGGACTATCAGAACACGCTCCCAAGCCAACTTCTTACAACCCACGAGGTATGCAAATTTTCTTTCCCTTTTTCGTTACGTCTGTCCATTAGCCGTTTTTTGTAGCCCACCCACATGTGTTTTTTTCAAGGACATAGATCAAGGGTCGACAGCAAATCGAGTGAATCTAGAGCATGCATTGTTTTAGGTAAAGTTTCCTCCCACTAATTTGTAAGTTAGACTGCTTGATTTTTACCACCTCTTGCTAGTTTGAAAGTTAACCCCTACACCCCGTTATCTAGATAAAACCCCATGGAAATTAATCAATAAATTGATAGCTACTTGCTTAGTTCAAATGGTTGTTAAATTAACTACAGAAATTGTTGAAATAAAATGCTTTTTTTTTTAGCTTTAGGACTGCGAAATTAAACCTGGTTCTTCGATAATTAAAAATGTAATTATCTGCTTATGAATAGATAAGAAGCATGAAAATGAGTTGCCTGCCTTGATTAAGAAATTGATGAATTATGCTCTGTAAACCTTGTGAATAATTAGTAATTGGAAATTACTAGAAATGCCTGAAAAATAAAGTACTTGCTGTGAATCTTTGCAACATTATTTCTGCATTACAAAGGAAATGAATGTGGGAAAAATAAAAAGAGGTTCCTGGGGAAATTATGAGTAAAACATACTTAGTTGAAGAGTTGCATGCCTTCTCGGTTTCTCGGTTAAGACATGTAGTGCTTTCTATATCACTAAGGGGTTTGGAAATAAATGATATGATGTTGGATTAGCAACTGGGGATGATTTGACTTTGCGTATGCAAGAATCGCTTTACGGTACGAACTTCCTTTTGTAGGCAACTACATGTCATGTCACAACTCATATGGGAGATGGTGTGGCATACTGAGTTGGTCACTTGATGTACCACATTGAATCATGCCCCAAGTCTTGACGATTTGGGTCAAATAAAACCTAAAAATAAAAATGTTGCCAATTGTATGAAATAAAATTTAACCCTTAAGTAAATAATAATGGGGTTGTCTCATTTCCACATCCTATCTACTTGGTGTGTCTTTCCGTTTAGTTGGTCAACACCGTCAAGAATCAATACAGAAGCAAAGTGTGCAGACTCTCGTACATGGGAAAAACAACCCGTCATGGTAGTTGTCCATGCGTGGAGAGGGAGAGCAGCATATGGTGGCTACTGCAGAGGACCAGTAGATCCTGATATGGACTGGTCTGGACTGCTATAGACCGGCTACTGGATGTAGCCGATCCTCTTGGACCCTGGAACCACTCCAACAGGGGTTGGAAGAACCCAGTCATAGCCCGAGTAGCAGGTCGACCTGCTATGTGTAGACCTGCTATGATGTACAGTGGATGAGGGTCGGCCTGTGTGTGCTAGGATGATGGCTGGTCCTGTGTGGATCGGTCTATAGTGACCGATGGCTCTTTTGGGACCTGCTATGTGTCAGCAGAGAGGCCTCCTGCCTCTTGGGTGGCCGGTTACTGCAGTAAGAAGAATAGAGAGAGGAGAGGAGCTTGATTATGGAAGAATTAAATGGTAACATATTAAATAGAGAGTACATATTCCTACTTCTAAAAATAGACTTAACTAACAAAATTGAGTCAAATTTTCCAGATTTGGTATAATCAAATCTTACAATATCTCCTAAATAAAATAAACCAAATTAGGCTTACTTGCCAACTAAGGAAAAACAACTCCTACTTGACTTCTTAGACTCCAAAATCGATGGTCCTATTGGCCTTTGGATAGCTGCCACATGGCACTTTCACCGAATCGCAACAACACTTTACTGAGCTCTTTGGCTCATGTTGTCCCCTGTTGACTTCCGACTAGGAGTTTGGCAGGTTTGCGGGACTGCACTGAAGCACTATTGTAGTCTTTTAGTTTGAGATTGGTTTTGTAGTACTTATATTTGCTAGACTTTTCTTCTATCAGGTGAGGCACTTTTGTCTTGCACTGGTGTCATTCCAACTTATACCATACCATACTTAGTTATTTTCCTGTAGTACTATTTATTTTTGTGCTCTGAATTATGAATGGAAATGTGGATGTTTTAGCTACTTCACTTTTGCACTATTATTGCTTGGTTTGATATGCATACGCTTTTTGTTAGACAACGTCGTAGTGATCCAAATTAGTCCGAAATTCCCCATTCGGCCCTTCAAAGTCAAGTTGTTACATATTCCCTCCTCAATGACCTAAAGAGAAATGGCTCTAAGATCAACATTCCAAAGAGTTAGAATGCGACTTACACTTTGACAAATGCCCTTAAATAATCTCTAAAATAAATAGAAGAAAGAGACTTTCTTATCAATGCTAGCGCACAATTGTATAGCATTTTAGTCTCCTTTTTTTATAAATGACCTCCACTTAGAAAGATTAAATCTTGCCCCACTATCACAAATCATGAGTAAATCGATTTCTATTCAAAACTTAAGTGAAATGTTATCAAATTATCATCAATTTATGATTAATCGTAAATCATTCTAATATTTTTCAATGATTGGAATTCAACTTAGTAATATTGATTGGAAGTACTCAAACAAGATGTTTCAATGTTGAATTGGCTAAAACAAGTTGAACCAGTTGAATTTTAAATTTCTTCTAAAATTAGATCTTAGTAGGTGTTAAATCAAGTAGGTGGTAGATGTTTTAACAAGGGTGCTTCAAGTGATCGAGAAATCATGCAAATATTGCTCATTTGATCCAATAAAATAAGAATGTTATTAATGCTTAAATTGATCGTAGAATTGAGCACTCCTACTTGACCTAAGATGTATTGCATTTTGAATTTGATATGTCGGTAAGAACTCAAATAAATTATAAACCTTCTTTGTTTTGTGCTCCATAAACAAGGTTCATAATGTAGCTCCATGATTTTTAAATTCTCCATGGTGTATTGTATCTTTCAATATCTTCATAATGTATTTGAGTTTCAATGTCATTATCTTCTATGTCCCTCCACATTTAGTGATCGACTTCTACTGCTTTACCTTAATGATATGATACGATCGGCAAGTTTTCGTTCTTTGTCAAAATAGTTATTATTACATTGTACTTTGCAAATATCAAAATTGCATTCCTTTGTACCCTCACCAGTGTTGTACTAATAGAGATTGGGCCATGGACTAGCCAAGTTTATCAACCTAGACAATTGTAGCCTATTAATCACCAGCAATCCTCCAAGCAGGATAAGTAAAGGCGAGAAGGTAGCTAATGATCATTAATATAGCATGAATCTTCACTTTTGTTTTTTGATTGTATGGAAGTTTATGTATATATCACTATGTGTTTTGATGTAAACTTTTGCATTTGATTGTATCTTGCATTGGTTAGTTAGAATCCTTTTTAATGGATCCAACAGCTTCTTGGGAAGAATATCAATTATTAGTGTTAGTCTTAGTAAAAATATCTAAATATCTTGTAACTCAAAAAACACCTTGAGGATGCTTAATTGATCTAACATAGTTCTTAGAGAAAACAATGATGTGTACCTCTAGGTGTAGAATTGAACATGAAAAAGGCATTACCTGAGTCCAATCATTTGTACAATTAGTTAGCATTTGACTACAATATTGACCATTTTCTATTCTCTTTTTTTTCTTTGCAATTCCCAAGTGGATTTGTTGGCTTGTACATTCTGTACACCATCCATATACATGCCTTGTACACAATGTTGCTTCTTTATAATTTGGTGTGTCATATCAAATAAAATTCTAGAAACCAAGGATATATCACTATGAGGAGAAGGATGAGAAAATGCACATATATTTATGTGGAGAGAGGGAGAGAGAAGCACGTTAAAGATTACATTGTGGGGAGCTTTTTTATCATTGATGTAGAGAACTCAAGAAAACATAAAAGAGGTATTAGTCTGTATACAAAGATATCCAATCCCAATCACAAATCCCAATAAATAAGAAATTTTCCTAAACAATCTTTACTTGACCAACAAGATAACTTTTCTAAAATAAGAAAGTCAATTGACTAACAAGAAATAACAAATAACCAAGTAAGATATCGTGGACATCTCTTGGAATCCTTGGATGGTGATCCACAGCCTCTTCATGTGTCCAATGAAAACCCTCCACATGTCCATTGTGGACTCCAACACTCCCCCCTGTTGGACTCCTCGAAGATCATCTAACTTGCAGGAGATCATGATAGTAGTAGTATTTGGAGTAGTCATGAACCCTAAACATAGGAATGTGAGTCAATCTCTAGCACAACTAGTAATCATTCTCCCCTTGGAGAAAACCCAAAACTTCAATCTTCGAGCCAGGCACAGTTGTCGATGCAACAAATAATGAAGGTTGTGGCGGAAGTAGCGGCCACATACACACAAGATATCTATGCAAACTTTGGTAGAAAACCCAAGTTTCCTTGGTCAAAAACTACCAATCACACGTGGGAGTATCCCACGCACTTTGTTTAACGTGAATTGATCCACGCACAAGAAGGGAAAGAGACTTGCATGGCATTTCTTCCCCCTTATACGTCAACAACATAAGACTAAGGGAGCTACCCTATAGTCCTCTCCTACACATTGAAGGCTTTCTTTCACGAAGAGAGAGATCCTATGCTAACACTACAACATACTCTACCTTTGCTGACGATCAAAAACCGATGGCAAAAGTCTTCCAACCAACACCAGAAAACGACAACGTAAATAGCAACATTTCATTTTCACGTCAATTGTAAAGAAAATTCAACTTTGAATTATAGTTAGTCTAGCAAATTGATTCTTTCACCGTCATTTTATAGCCGTCAACAATTATCTTTCTCATCATTTATAAAATAAGCAACATGATTTGTGTCACTTTTTCCTACATTAACGCATCATTTTTTAAAATTTACAATCGTTTAAATGACAACACCATCACTTTGATAGGTGAGTAAAAATATTTTACCATCGCTTTTGTAAATAAGCAACATCTCTTTTATGTAAGAGCACAATTTCATATTTTTACCGTCACTTTATACAACAGCAAATAATCACCTTTATTAAAAAAATTATCTTTTAATGTTATCGATTACTGCAAAAATCAACAATAAAGGTAAAGGTAATTTTTTCTTAATCGTAAAAGTTAAGATCCTTACACATGCTCGTGCATATAAATTATCTTAAAAAATATCCAATTAAGCTAACTATAAAACTCAAGATATCTTATAAACATGACAAGGAAACAAGCATAGGAACTGAAGTTGGTAATCTCAAAAATGCTAAACTAATTTTGACGTTGTTACATGAATCCTTTCTACAATAGAAAATGAATATTTAAATGCATGTAGGAGATCCCATGCTATACCGCACCACCTCATAATGAAAAACAAATATCATCAGATTCACCATCTCATAATGAATATCCTATACTATAGTCAAAACAACACTAACAATGGCAGTGCACATGCCTAAACATAAAAGTACTTGATGCAACAGTACTCTGCAAGATTACTTTCTTACATTACAAAACATTGGAAAGCGTCCACACCTACAATCATCACCAAATCAGCCCCTAAACACCAACTTAAGAATAGCACCATTCTCAGTGAAACTGAGACAGGTAGTAATCTCGTGGGTAAAAAACAAAAATAAAAAAAAACACCACCTGAAAAGTAGAAAATTAACAAAACAAAAACAAAAGAAAAGCTTCTATTCAAGCTTCTATTCGCCTATTTATTCATGTTCTTACTATCTCCAGTTAGCAGGATCACACCCATGATTAACATTTAACTTCCCATCATTCAAATCATACTTGTTCAACGTTCACTTTGGCAAATCGCAATAAGAACCTGCTGGTTCTACCCTGGCTTGCTTTCTTTCCTGATGCTCAAAAGTCAGGATTTGTGTTCCAATAAAAGTGTGGATTAAACATACATATACAAGCAACTTGTGCAATAAAATAGCAAAAGATAACTTATTATACAACAGACAATAGCAAGTCATCAATCTCCAGCATGTGGATTATGTGCCCCATCTTTGGCCTTTTCCTTGCATCAGGATCAACACAACGGAGAGCCACCGGCAGAGCATGTTTCAGTGCTTTCGGAGAAGGCTTCTCAGGGATTTTAGGATCCAAGACCTCTTCAGATCTCCTTTCTCCAGCCATTCTCTGCAACCATTCAACCAGATGCACCTTGAAAGACATTTTCAAACAACAATGAATTTCCCTACCAACCAAGATGTCAAAGAAATAAAACGATGACAGAAAAAGCAAAAAAAAAGCAAAAGCTAACTAACCTCATCATGTGCTCTATTGTAATCTACAGGAGCTCTACCCGATATGATTTCCATAATTAGCACTCCAAAACTATAAATATCACTTCTTCATTTAGCATTCCAGTGCTTGCATATTCAGGAGCTACATATGTGCAAACAAGATAAGAAGGAACTTACTGGCAGTGAACTTATATCTTTGAAATGGAATAATAGGCCCGATGGTAAAAAAAAATCAACACTACCCCCAAAAGTTCCCATAACACAAGTGGTGACATGATTTGTTTCTGAGCACAAGAGCTTGGCAAGCCCGAAATCAGAAACCTTTGGGTGCCATCTGTAGTCAAGAAGTATATTGCTAGATTTTACATCATGGTGCACAACCCTCAGTTCAAGCCCCTCATGGAGATAAGCCAAGCTGTAAGGAAAGAATATAAACCTTCAGAAATAAACATAAGAAGATGGATATAACAAACTAAAATCTGATAATCCCTTACCCTTTCGCTGTCCCTAGGATAATATTCATCCTGATTTCCCATGTCAAGGGGCATACTTGACCCACATCTCCATGAAGCCATTGGTCAAGATTTCCATTGTCAACATATTCATACACAAGTATCCTAACAAAAATGGACCAAAAAATTTCAAACCAGCCTGACTCATCCTATCAAAGGTCTAGGAACTCCCAACTTTAGACACTTCTCACAGCACAATAAACACCATACTGTATAAAACAAATCACCTGTATGCTCCTTCAACACAATAACCAAGCAGCCTGACCAAATTTTTGTGTCTGACTCGTCCAATTGCTTCCACCTCAACCTTGAATTCCCTCTCAGCTTGACCTCTGTAAGCATTCAAAAAGGAAATAAATAAAATGTTTTTCAATCATAATAAAGCAGCATTTATGTGATGCTTTTGTCAAATTGATTGCTGTAATGTAAATTCAGAAGGCAAATTAAATTAGAAACAACTACTGGTAATCAGTACATATTTGCATATAACAGGCTGCAGTGCTTGATAGAAGAGGGAAATAAGTAGGATGCTCTTTTATTCATCAAGCCATGGATACCTTCAAGAGCTTGTATCTACAGTCACTAAATTCTTCGTAAAAACTCAACGTGATGCAGACCAAGATGCTCCATTGTTAGATATTATAATGCATGCTAAAAAACATGTGCAATCAAGAAGATGGTGTACTACTCTCGCCAACAACTATGATACGGAGTCCAGAATAGTTCTTTTCTGCTCTCACAGGAAGATTGAAAACAAATCTTTTGTAAAAAGACCCTTGCCAGAACTTCGAAATATTTAAACCAAACAATCAATAACTCCCAAACAGCAAAGTGAAATCCAGAAAATAGAACAAAGCTTACCAAATCACAAATGCTCAATCTAAAAAAGATCAATTTTCACGAAAACATGCTGCGATAGTTTGTGTCCAAATACCAGCAAATAATACCTTATCACAAAGAGCAATCTAAAACTTCCAAAGTCGTTCCAAACACAACCTAAGAAATTCAAAATTATAAAGAAACCACCAGCAAACACAACCCAATTGCCATTTAGAAGTAGAGTAGGTGAAAGCACAGATTGGGAAGAAAATCAGTAGAGGATCATATAGAACATCCTGATGTTCCTGACTAAAATTTCAACTTTCGATCATAGAACCATTCAGAAACTTGAGCACGTAAGTTTAAGTTGAGATCCACAGTATATTTATGGAGACAATATTATTTACATCTCGGGAGAGTTCAAAATCTCATAATGGAAACTGAGTAGTTGAGTACAAGAAAAGGATAAACAAAATCCTAAAATGACACATTCAAGAAAAATATCTTCAATGAGTAGTTGAGCACAAGAAAAGGATAAACAAAATCCTAAAATGACACATTCAAGAAAAATATCTTCAATGTTGTGACACTTAATCAATATATATTCCAAGACAACAAATAATCAAGCACTAAGATAAGGATATCAATATACATTATACAAGACAATTAGCTATAAACATGACATTCCAAAACAAAACTCAACGTGTTATTAAGAAAAGAAAAACACCAATATGAGACATTCCCCAACTATTGGGTGGAGGAAATATAGGGCCTGTACTAATGATTCAGGACATTTAACATAGTCATCACAGTCAAATGCAACTTGAACACTGCAAAAGCGATTTATCTTCTGTAATAAACATTTAAGTAGATATAAGTACATAGAGCTTGCAGCATGGTAAAAAAAAAATTACATTAGAGGCCATATCATTCTGAACTAGAAAGGTCATAACTTAGTAATATGATGGCAGTCAAGCATAAGAAACCATGAAGGTAAAAGCTCAACTTCTAACTTGAGCCCTCAAATACAGATTACAGGTCACAGAAACAGTAATGTAGTCCTTTCTGGACCAAGAACTGATCAACCATAATACAAACAGACCATATAGTTTCTGAGCCATGATGGCTTGGGAAAAATGAGAGCCAAAGTTACCAAAACCAATCTGCAGTGAGGACAATATACTTGCAAATTTTTTAAATGTAAAGAGACACCGACAGAATTCTTGAAAGAATACACAAAAATGTAAGAGTAAACCAAAGTACGAATGCAAGACTTGAAAGAATACACCAGCAGAATTCTGGAAAAAGTCAGCATCTCCAATTGCATCTTGAGCAGCAGCAATTTTTATTGCAGGTTCCTCAGCTGGTATGACCTTAAGTACATAAAAGGAAATACATAGAGTTACATTGAACAAAACTTTGTTGCTGTATGCAATAAGCATTGTGAAATTGGGGCTTATGTCTTTTGAAAATCAATGGAAGCAAAATTTTAGTCCACTTCTTTGCACATAGATTAAGAGAAATACTTCATATTTCCAAAATTCCTCTACCATTTGAACCCCACCAGTTGGAAGTACCAGGAACGTCCATTTCCAATTGAACAAAAATCCATCTATCCACCTATCCAATATTCAAGTATTGAATTCAAATTTCCAAACCATATAAAAGTAAATATCAGATGTAACCTCCAGAGATTATGAATGATTTTTTTTTCTTTTTTGATAAGCATACTGGTGCATTATCTATTAATAATAATATCCTCTCAAAAAAATTATCTATTAATAATAAGCCTTCAGTGAACCATGTAAAGAAGGGGGTATGTGGGGTGCAACCCATAAACCATACAGTTTAGAATTAAAACCATGCAGGTTTCTTAGAAGAGAGATGATGAATGAATATGTAACAAGTAGAAGGTGATTTAATTGTTGATAAGGGGGATCTTAGATTTCAATATATAAAGGTTGATTCATCTTCTGACCATAAATCAACAGCTGCAAGAACTTAGCTTCTGGTATATGAATTTCTGACATGATGCTCATTAAATGGGATGTGAGGGGCAAGGTTTTCATTTTTCTATCTATTTAAATAGCCTTCCTAGATCAGCCCTCCAGTGAGATCTTTGCTAAACTGAACTCTTCCTAGATGATAAGTGACAACAAAGTTTCCTCTGTTCCCTACTGCATCCACAACTATGCTAGCCTTCTTGAATCCTTCAGAAAAAAGTCTATATGCCCGCAAGAAGATCAAGGAGAATGCCTACCTTCTTGTTTTGGCATGGAACATAACAAAACGCATCAAAATGTTCAAGATGAAGACTATTTATAGAAAACAGTAATATCTCCAGCAAATCACACCATAAACTTTCTCGCTTTTTTTCCCCTCTGTTTCATTCATAATTGAGCTAAAAATCCATTTTTTCAGAAATGAAGGAAAGATGCAACCAGACAAGAAGAACATCTACCTTCGCAATGGCACGGAACATGTTGAAGACCTTCGCGACCGTGAGTGGCGGTGGCTTGAACATCACCCTCTGTGACAGCCTACAGACCTTTGCCACAAGCACTAGATCACCCAGCTCCTGCCAACAAACACCCACCCCCACATTAGGTACCCCCCCTCCGAAACAAAGCACCCGCCCTTTTCTTCTTCCCATTACAAACCCCAAAAAAGGCACCTTCCTCCCATAGCCGTCAGCGAGGGCCTTGACGAAGGCGGTGTCCCTGATGCCGAGCTCCACCCCCACGTGCAGAGGCCGCGATCCAGTTGACAGAGAGGCACACCGCTAGGAGGAGGTCCCCGGGGGTGGAGGCGATCACCGTGCGTAACACATTGCAGTGGATGTCGGTGATGGCGATCCTCCCGCTCGCGCCTTCACGAGGAAGAGGAAGGGCACAGGGCTGCCGGGCTTCTAGGAGGCGGCGAGCTCCGGGCAGAGGTCGACGCCTTTCCTCTTGAGGAAGACGTCGAGGTCGGGGGAGGCGGTGGCAGCAGAGGGCTGCTTCGGAGGTGGGGACTCCAGTGGAGCTTCTAGGGTTTTGGCGGCAGGCGAAAGGCCATCGGGTGTGGAGGAGGTAGGGGAGTTTAGGGTTTGACGCGCTTGGAGGCTGAGACGGAGGCGGTGGCTGCGCGTGCGCGGGCACCGCCCATGAGGACGTTGGCGACCGTGCGCTTGAAGGACATGCGGAGGAGGAGGGGGGAGATGGGGTTAAGGTTAGGGTTTGAGGGGAAGGAGAAGGTGGGGGAGGAGGAGTGAGAGAAGTGTTTGCGGGGAGGAGCGCATCGGAGGAGGAAGGGGAGGGGGAAGAGGAAGAGGAGGCAGTTAGTTCTTCGCTGGGGTGGGTGGGGAGGAGGAGGGCATCGGAGGAGGAAGGGTAAGCACTGAGCAGGAGGGAGGCGTCAGCGTCGGTTTTATCATTAAGTAACAGCAAATGTCTAACTTTATTTCAATTGTCGCTTCTAATTTGTGGTGGCTGTTATATGTAAAATTTATTTATATTTTTATCGTTGTTTTTTATAATAAATGACGTCCACTATTTATTATTTTTTCGAAGGAGATGGAGAAGATTAATTTTAATAATATATTCACCATCGTTTATATAAATAAGAGAATAAAAATATTTTTAAAAGTTAACAACAAATAATCATTAACGGTAAATAATGGATAGTAAAATAATATTTTTTAGTAGTGTAGATCTCTATATCAACATGGTAACAAATAGGGAAATTAATGCACATCTTGGTGAGGAAATTGAGATAACTTTGATCAAGAAACAAAGAGCACACATGGAGTGACCTAATCATATGGAAGAGATCCCCATGTGGATCTCATGGCACTTGGTGGGCTAGGCACTCAAGTTTGCCTGCTCTAATACGATGTGAGTTTACAGCAATGGAGAAGAGGGAGAAGAGCATACACATATTCATATTAGGTGGGGGAGAGAGAAGCACCGTAAAGATTACATTGTGAACTTTTTTTTATTATTGATGTAGAGAATTCAAGAAAACATAGAGAAGGTATTGATCTCTATATAAAGAGATTCAATCCCAATCACAAATCCTAATCACTAGCAAATTTTCCTAATCAACTTTTACTTGATAATTAAGTAACTTGACCAACAAGATAACTTTTCTAAAACATGAAACTTGACTAACAAAAAAATATCAAATAACCAAGTATGATATTATGAAGTTCTCTTGGACGTCTTGTATGGTGATCCACGGCATCTTCACGTGTCCGATTGAGACCCTCCACATGTCCATCGTGGACTGCAACAATCACAATTTGCCTTTGCAAGATGCAAATTAGATATGGATTTTCATTTTTGGCAAGATCTATGCAATCATTTGTGAACGCCTTTTCAACAAGTTTCTTCCATTTTAAGAGGTGAGTTCAAGAAAAACAATTTCACTTTTTGAAGAGGCAAGTTCTTTACGGATGTTAAAATGAACTCACCTCCTCAACCCTTGATGAAGTGAGTTCTTAAGGAACTTCAAGATCTTTATAGGTATTGTATTGAACTTCCGTCTTAAGAGGCCAGTTCTTAAAAGTAACTTGTTCTAGGTCTTAAAGGTAACATGTTAAAGAGGCAAGTTGTTAAGAAAAACTTCCTCAAGCTCTTTGAAAATATTATAGTGAACTACTGCAAAACTTGCCCCTTCAAGGAGGGGGTTACATGCAGGCATTGCCAACAACAAACTTGGATCTCAAGATGCAAGTTTGCTTTTGCACCCTAGGAGCATTATACCATTGCACTCTAATTAAAGAATTAGTTTCATAATTATATTATTCAGGGATTTTTCCCCCCAGATCTCCCTATGGGCATGTAGATCTGGATCATACATGCACAAGTATGGTCCTGCATTGAATAATCCACTAATTTGCTAGAAGCAATAACATGAATCCTTTCCTTTTCTTTTTTTGAGAAGGAAAAGTAGGGTCAACGGGCAATAACATGAATCTTACTACCAAATTCTGTAAAAACTAATTTTCAATGTATAGACAGTTAATGAATTGTTCATGCAGAAGCTGAGAGTTGCAAATACACAAGAACCATGGCTTGGTCACCTTGGCAAGAGTAAATGCCCCTTCTATGCTGCATGCATCTCTGTAGAAGTCTACAGTTGCCTTGCCTCATTCTAAAACTCGGGATATCAAAACCTGAAGCATAGTCCAGTCCCTCCAGGGTTCTTCTGAATAAGTTTGTGTATGTCTACATTCTTTGTTCCATGAGAAGTTTGAATAAAGTTATTCAACGTGGGTAATTTATACAGCAAGATTACCCTCACTAGACCCTCATCCGCCTGCAAATACAGTCACACTTTGCATCATCAACGGTTACTTTCACCTTGCAGACTTAAACAAAAAATTTATTTCATTTCTTAAATTCATTGAATTCCAACAAACTTTAGTGAAACCAATCCAGGAGAGCTGTTGATAAGGATACCTTCTATAATGAAAATCATTCTAATTTTGAAAATTCCAGTCTGGCAGTAATCCTTTGATTTCTTTTGCAATCCGCGCTCGATAATCACCTTCACTGTCATATTCACTTTGGGCAAGATTTCCGTCTGCTCAATCAAAATTCAGATGCAACTCAGGGATGCACCCTTCCAGCTTCGCACCCAAAACCAGAAAATCCAACAAGTCATAGATGCTAGCACTCATTGCGTGCTTTCTATCTCCAGATACAAATATAGTCACGTGATCCCCAGCTGTAATCCATGATGATCCAGGTTCTTTAACCACACCTTTTGATCTCATCAACACTCGAACATCTGCCACATCCCTCCAGTTCCCCTTAGCAGCATAAAGATTTGAAAGGGAAATAAGGGTAGCAGCAGAATCAGACTGCAGCTCAAGAAGCCTAGTGGCTACACGCTTCCCACAAGCTGTATTCCCTTGGATCCGACAAGCCTGTAGAAGAATCGACCACACCACATCATCAGATTTGAATTGATTTGGCATGCTGTCTATCATCTGTTCCGCTTCCTCAAGACACCCTGCTCGACAGAGGAGATCCACCATGCAACCAAAGTGTTCCTTCTCAGGAGCGATCCCATACGTTCCTCCCATTAAATAAAAATAGCTGAATCCAAGCTGAACCAGCCCAGCATGACTGCAAGCATTGAGGACTCCTAAGAAAGCGACGGCATCAGGACTCAACCCCACTTCTCTCATCTGTTCAAACAGTTTGATAGCCTTGCCACTGTTGCCGTGATCCACATATCCATTGATCATAGACGTCCATGAGACAAGGTTAGTTGTTCGCTCTCCTTCGAATAGCCACCGTGCATCCTCTATGCAACCACACTTGGCATACATATTTAACAAACTGCTGCTCACCGTGGAGTCAGCTTCCAGGCCTGTGACGATCACATTGGCGTGCAATTGCATTCCCTGCTGAACCATGGCCATCTGAGCACACACAGTGAGAATGCTGGAAAACACGTAATCATTGGCACCGATCCCCATCATCCGCATTGCTACAAAAAGATGGAATGCATCCTCAATGAGGCCCTCCTGAGCATAGCCTGATATGATGGCACTCCAGGATATGACATCTCTGATTTTCATGTCATCAAATACCGAGGCGGCTGACTGGAGCTTCCCCACTCTAGAATACATTGTTATCGCAACATTTGACACTGACAAAAAACTCACTACCCCAATTCTTATCGCTAGAGCATGCAACTGCTCGCCCAGTGATGCTGAAGAAAGACCTGCACTTGCTGAAATAACGGCAGCAAGGGTGTACTCATTAGGCCTCATGGAAATCATACAGCCTTCTCTGAGCATATGGATGAACATTTCAATCGATTGTTGCTCGCAGCTGGCACTCTGTGCTAAGGTGGCAATGGCAGTGGTCCAAGATACCACGTCGGGTGCACGCATCCGGTTGAACACAAGAAGCCCTGTCTTCGCCTCCCCGCACTTATTGTACAACGCAGAGAGCACGTTGGCCACGAATGGAATTGAATCAAAGCCGAGCCTCACAGCCTGAGCATGGATCTCCCTCCCACAGGACAAGTCCCCTATATTAGCGCACGCTTTGAGAGCGCTCGCGAAGGTGTGTGAATTCCAAGGGACACGGGATTCCCGCATCTCCACAAAGCGTCGGATGGCCTCTTGGGCCCTGCCAGCTTGAGTGAGTGAAGTTATAACAGCCGTCCACGACACCACGTTCCTCAGTGGCATTTCGTCGAAGACCTGCAGCGCAGAGGGGAGGAGACACGCCTTGCCGTACAAGTCAAGCAACGCGCTAGCGACGAACACTGACCGGTCGAGGCCACACTTCACCGCGTAGCCGTGAAGGGGCCGACCGAAACGGCTCCTGAGGTGAAGAGAACTACAGAGGCCGCACGCCTTGAAGGTGACGCTGAGGAGGAAGGCGTCGGGCACGACAGGGGGATCGGAGGCGCGGGCACGGGAGAAGAGGAGAAGGGCCTCGGGGGAGTTGGAGGAGGCGACGTAGCCGGAGATGATGGTGGTCCAGGAGACAACGTCTCTAGCGGGCATTTCGTCGAACAGGTGGCGGGCGTCATGGAGACGGCCGGATTTGACGAGGCACCTAAGGGTGACGTTGCAGTTGCAGGTGGTGGTGGTGATGGGTTGCGAAGCGTGGTGTGGCGCGGCGGCTGCGGCGGCGAGGGACAGGAGGCGGGAGAAGTGGGGAGAGGGGAGAGTGGTGTTGGTGGAAAGGAGGAAGAGTTGGGTCTTGAGGGGCATTTGCTGATGAGGGTGGAGAGCATTTGGACATGAGTGCGCGCTGTGCAGTGGTGGCGGTTGAGGCCTTGCGAAGGGAACGTGTCGTCGTCGTCTTGGAGGGAGCGAACGGGTAATTGGGAAGCGCCGACGACAGCTGGAGCCAATTGTGCTTTCTCCGGCACTGTTTATTTATTTGCGGGGATTGATTCATTTATATTGGTTTGGATTTTCGGTGGGGAGGAGACCCCTTTTTTTCGACTGTATTTTTTTTAGAGGGTATCTTGAGTTATCCTAACTTGTGTTTTAATCCTCATTTTTACTTTTATATCGCCTCTCTTGTAATATTATTCTTCTAAGGATATTCCTCTTCATCACTTTCCTTCTACGATCATGTAACGAAATCAAAAATCCTAACGTACTATCTTCTTTTGAACAATGGTCGTTGGCATAATAGAGGCAAGCTTTTATGTGCCTTTGACACCATGCGAAGTTTGACTCTCTCTCCTTCTTCATATGTGTTGATGTGTCTTGTATCGCCAACAAAGGCTGAGTAGGTGACTATTAATATCCCCTTTTTATTTCCAAAATCTTTCCTTTATTTGTTACATCCTCTATTCCGAAGTGTTCTTGCCGTGGGTTTCTCGAATATGCAAATCCGAGGGGTATATCTCGTGAATGCGCATTCTGTAAAAGCTTTTATTATTCGTACAACTGATTTATTTTTAGTTGCTGAATGCATTCATTCTTTCGATGCCCCCAACCTCTATAAAATGGGTTATCCTCATCATTCCTCTTCTCTATGCCACCTTCAAACCCTAGTCAGATTTTTATTTCCCTTTTTGATGAGGTTTAGGTTATTTTCATTCACTTTAACAAATTACTTTTTTTTTTTTGAAACAGCAATCATTACCATTAAAGGGAAGAACCTGATGCATAAAGATGCACTCCAGAGGGGAAAGAGAAACAAAAAATCCTAATGCCCTCAACAACGGGGAGGTTGCTCCCCGTAGAAACAGGGGAAAGCAAAAACAAAAAGGATGATAAGAAATAAAGTAAAAAAAAAAGAAAGATGCATTAAAATAACAAACACTAATCAGTCTCTCAAAGAAGATCGACTCCGCACTTATGGATGCGACAAGGTACCAAGGAGATGAAACTCAAGAATTATGTCAATGAGTGAATCAATATTAATCGACCAAAAAGCCAAAATTAATTCCTAACCAAAATCAGAAAATCTGACTGAATGAGGCCCAAAGTCATACATGATTTCCCACTAAAAAAAAAACCACCTAAACTAAAAGAAAGAAAAAGAAGATATCTCCCCTGCAACACGCACATGAATAGGAAACCACCAAACCACCACTAATAAGCAAAACAAGCAAACTGTTGCAAGCAGCCAACCCTCACTGCAGCTCTCCGGCAAGGCCACACCATGCGCCGTCGACACAACTGCCGCATGCCGTCGTGCTCCGCGTCCCCACCACCGTATGCTGTGGCACGCTGCCAAGCCTCACCGCCGCACACCGGAAGCCCAACCCTGCAGCGCCACCCCTCACGAAACAGCCACGACCGCAAGGGAATCCACACGCACGGAGGTGGGCTCACCGACCGCTTCGATCGTCGATTGGAGGAGCCACAAGCCACCACCGCTGCCTCGCCGAATCAACCGCTACAGGCTTCAGGTGGCCATGCATGTTGAGCACCAAGCTGAAGAGGAGATCAAGAGGGAGTCGGGATACTCCGACGAGCAATGTAAGGCCCTGATCAGCCGTGATGGTTGATTGACGCCCCCAACTATAGCAATAGCCTTTCTTCGCAGGGGAGAAGCGGAGAGCAGAGAGCGGAAAGACCCTAAAAGAAGAAAATTTTCCTGTTATGTGGACTCTAACAAATTACTTGTTTGTTATTCATGGTGAAGCTTCCCTTGCGAAATTGATCGTGGGTTGGGTTGCCAAAGGCAATTGGGTTTGAGCGTAAATTTCTCTGAGGTTGAATCAACTACTAAGGTAAGTAATTCCGGGAGCTTTTCTATACAGTAACATGAGTATGATTAGTTGAATGGCTATTTGACAATTCATGAGTGAACATCTTTCTTGTGTTTTGATAATCGGTTACTTGTTTTAAGTTGCTGTCTTAAACATTTGCTTTTCTGTCTTGAGTGAACATCAGGATTTTTTCTTCTCGTTGTTTGCTATTGTATAAAATTGTGTCTTCAGCCCCATTAGACTTGTTTTGTTCCATCATTCTGGGGTTTTATGTTTGTTTCCCTTCTTTTTGGCCCATGCCTTGAGTGATTTCTCCATGTAACTCATACTTCCCCATGGAATGAGATAAACGATCTTGCCTTGATGCGGGTTGATTGATTGTTGTGCTGGTTTGAGGTGATTGTACCAAGTCACATTATGCCATTGGGTAAGTTGATTGAAAATGCTTTGATGAGAGCCTTTTATTGAGCCTACTAATGGGGGAAAAATTCTACTGCACAATAGCTGGCCATAAATTGAAATCACATAACATGTTTTTTTCTGTTATATACATCAAATGGTATTTCCTCTATGTATGTTTTTCTACCTGCTTTTTTATTGGTGTATTTGTTTGTTGTTGCTACATAGGATGGTTATAGGGTGCTCTTGTTACATAATGCTCAACATGCCTTGGTGTAGGATCTTTCTGTGACTTGTGACCAACACCAATAGTAGCAAACACAGCAATAGTATTATTACCCATAACTGAGAAAATCCGTAGAACGTTCTGTTAATCCTGTGAACCCACAGCAAAAACAACCACAGAGAAATCAAAATTGATTTTTTGTTTCCTTTTTGAATGTAAAAGATGATAAAAAATATAGAAAAATTTTTTATGGCTCATTTGTTGAAAGTATAAAGGGTAGACGAAAAATAAGAAATCCTGTGAAATTAGAGTTTGTGAACATTTCATGATGAGCAAACTGTCAAAGGCCTTGCAGACTTGTCGTTCCTTGTATGATCTTAAGTTTCCATTTCTACTCCATTTGGGCAATTTCATGATTGGGTGAACATCTCACTATTTTCGTTGTATTTTTCACAATGATAAATAATCAAGTGTATATTCACAAAGTGCTATTCATATAAAATAATAATAATAACAACAACAATAACAAAACTCACTACTCTTATTCTATTGCAACCATAAAACAAATTCCCTTACTTGTGATAGCTCCTAATTCTATCTCCTTTCACCAGCTCCCAAAGAAAAGAAGTAAGGAATGTCCTCCTTTTCTTGGTTACAGACTAAGTTGGGAATATGTCTCTTAAACCTAGCCCTTGGTGTTTCATTTTGTTATAATGATGATACTTTTTCTTATAAGCCTGAGCTTACTTATAGGGATAAAAATTTTGGAATTAGTTTTGTGCAAGTGGACATCATCATCCTTTATTTGGTTCAGTATCGAGTTTAGATGCAAAATGAGTGGTGAGAATCTTGTGTAACAGTTGCTCTCTAGATATCCATCCCAACTGCAAGAAAGTTTATAGTGTATATATGATTATGGTGTAGGGGTTTTTCTGTTTATTTTTCTTTTTTGTTCTTTCCCTGATGACCAATTAGCCTTTGTAACAGACCAGGGGTGAGATATATAGTTAGAGTTCACATAACGAACACCAAGTAAATCTCCAGGTTGGGATACAATTCGAATACATGAATAATATATGTAGAAGCCCTAATTATTCAGCTACATGCCATTGAATCATCTCCTCCCATGGGCAATGAACATGTCTCAACTGGGTATATCACAAGGGAAGCAGAAGCATCATCCCCTGCTTGACTTCTAAGGCTAATAAGAGAATGATTCCAAGGTCTTAAAGTGTGTACCTTAGCTCTAGAAAAGTGAAATAATGATCCGTACATTTGTGCTTGTAGGATCATCTATACTATAGTATTCAAACATTCAGTATAGAATCAATGTACAACTTAAAAATTATAGCTAGTTAAGATAACATTGACGGTCAAGCATGGTAATTAAAAATCTATCAGTTGGTCAAACGATACTAGATTAATGGACAGGCAACAAGAGATTGAACATAACAGTCTAGATTAAGATAACATTGACAGGCAATGGAAAGTAAGAGAATGAACTCAACAAGGAAAGCAACAAGAGATTTTATATTTCACCCATTTCCTTTCCATGAAGAATCTAAAATCTTCTACTTTTGATGGTCAAAGGATACTAGATTATTTATTATCTAAAATGTATCTGATAATCTAATAAACCAGTCGTTATTTTATCTATTATCTAAACCCTTCTGAATGGCTGCATGTTATTCTAAATTGGCTTGTCTAGGTGGAGATAACACTCACCAGTAACCTTTCATTCTCGTACCATTACCTAGTTTGCCACAAATGTTAAATATATACGCTAAAGAATCAAACTATATTTATTCAGACATAGCTGGCCATAAATTCAAATCACATAACATGCTTTCTTCTGTTATATATATCAAATGGTGTTAGCTTTAGGTGTATTTTTCCACCTCCTTTCCTATTGTTGTTGTTGTTTGTTGCTACTACATAACATGTTTGCAATGTACTCTTGTTATATTTTGCTTTTCATCAAGAGTATATCCTTCTTTATTTTTGACAGTTTGCTATTTGTTGCTGCTTATTGTTGGTTCTAAAAAGAAAGTCGTCCATTTCACATTTTTAATTTACCCTCCCGTGAAACTCCTTCCGTTAAGCTTATGTTTTTTATCTGTGTGAGGAAAAGCCACTTTAATGTCCACCTTTACAAATCCTCATTCCGGATTTGTTTCTAGTGTCCACCTTTCCAATCCAATGGAATTATGTGAAGGTATAGTAATGGATATCCGTACATCTCCAAATGGATAGGATCCAACTACCTTCCTAACCTGAATGACGATTATAGACCCACAAGTGGAAAGTTGGAACATATTTTCTGGCACGTTATTTCTTCTGGTAGAATATGTAGATTATTTTATTGGATTATGTTGTTATCGAAAGCCTTCATTTTATAACATTGACATGTTAACATGTGATAGATAATATGATTTTTACTTATAAGCTAATAGATTTGTGGCATAGTAAGCTATATAATATTAGAGTTAACCACCATAAATTACATCCAAATTATGTCTAGGTGGAGTGTTTATGAATTTCCTACTTGATTTTTTGAGACAAGAAATGATCGACGAATCTAGTTGAGGTAGTCATTGTGTGTATCTTGAAATGAAGAGGAGGTTTAATTGAATATGAACAAAATTATATATATAGTCCAAATGATAATTGCAATTGCTATAATGATCCTTGCGTTAGAGATGTAAGATAAACACAACCCTAATGTGGATAAACAATTATCCCAACAAAGGTATAGACTTAACATTTGTCAAAGGATTAGTACAACTTTGTTTGAGATAGTTCTGCTTGTAAGATGAATGGAGATGGTTCCAATTAAGGAAAAGGTGTGCAACAAGTTTCTAAGAGGGGAGCTTCATGAATTGGCAACTAGACAACTGATCGGGATAGGTTGTTGATAAGGCTTCTCAGTGGGCACTATGATAACGACTTCATTAATGGGTCATTCACTAGAACTAAGTGGCTTGAGATTCTTCAAGAGTTCAACTTGGAGAGTGGTTTGTCCTATGTAAAGAAGCAATTGCAAAACTGTTTTAAGAATCTGAATGTTATGAACGTGGCATCAGACGGACTTTTAAGACGTCTAGGAAGTGGCTCAGACATCTGTTCAGACGTCTGGAACCCTTCGCAGACGTCTGGTAATAAATTTTTTCGACGTACCGGGTTGCGTCTGCGCGCGTATGCGCGTAGACTGCACCCGCCGCCTTCATCTTCTTTTCCTTTCTCTACCTGCAGACACGCCATCTCCCTCTTTTCTCTCTCCCCTCGCTGCCTATATAAGCTCTCGCCCTCTCCCTCACCCTCATCTCCTCCATCCTTCTCTTCTCCTTCTCCCTGCCAGTGCGAGAGCGCCAGCGAGTGGGGGAGCGGCAGGTGTGGGGTGTCACGGAGGGGCTGCTGTAGCTTGGGCAGCAGGCGGACAGGGCGCGACGCGGCCGTGCGTTGCAGGTAGAGAGCGGATTGGGCTCGCTCTGGTTCTGGAAAATTTTCTATAATCAGACGTCTGGACTTACGTCTAGACGACGCTGAAGACGTCTGCGGGACGGTCTAGATGTCTGACAAGTAAGATATTTTCTTACCTTCTCCTTTTTCACGTGTACGGCCTTGTAACCGTCCGCCGCGATTTTTCTGCATTTCGTCGTACTGAGAGTAGGAGTGTGTGTGCGCAGGTTCTGCTCGGGAGGACGCGAGGGCTCGCCATCCCACGCAGATCAGACGTCTGGCCGCAGTGCCAGACGACGGGGAGGACTTCCAGACGTCCGGGATGACAATCAGACGTCTGGGAACCATGGTCAGACGTTCCAGCGGGCTTCTGGACATCTGAAGGATTGCGTAGAACTGAGGTATGATCGATCAACTTTTTAAGACGTCTGGAAGAGGTTCCAGACGTCTGATTTTAGACAGATTCGTCATTTTTGACCCGTTTAGGGCCCGTTCGGAGTCCGTTTTCCGCGTTTTGAGTTGCGTTCTTTCCATAATAAATTCCTCTATCCGTTTGCAGTAATTGTATACCGTTCTAAGAAACTCCTTGTGATTGATCCTTGTGTTAGGACCCCGTTCCGTTGCAGTCTTGGGGGTTGCGGAGGCACGCGGGATTGCTGACCATGCCCCCAGTACTCCCGGTTTCGCTGGTAGAGTGGCTTGTTACAATTATGAAACAATTAATAGAGTCTAGGGCATTGCAAGAACCTTAGGACTGAGAAATTAGATTGAATAATAGATCTTAGGGTATTGCATGAATCTTAGGATTGGAAAATTAGATTGAATGATAGATCTTAGGGTATTGTATGAATCCTAGGATTGGAAAACTAGATTGAATGATAGATCCTAGGGTACGGCATGAATCCTAGGACTGGAAAACTAGTTGAATATATAAATATTGCAGTCTTGGAATAGTAGAAAGGAAATGATAACTGCCTGTAAATTGGTTAACAGTTGCTTGTTATGAATGAATACGTATGATTAAGAACATGGGTTGTATGAACGTAAAGTTGGAACGGTGAAACCTAAATTGGCTGAGTTAAAAGAGTTTGAATCCTACGGGGAATTAGGAGTAGAACTCCTGGAAAGGAAATGGAATAGAATTGGGGAAGTGAGCTGGCCTTTGAGTACGAAGTACCAAGGAAAGCGACTGTCCCCCTGTTTAGTGCAGAGCGAAGCTAGCCACCCCAGGGACCCGGGGTTAGGTCTGGCCACTTTGTACCGACTTTTGGCCCTCGTGTACACAGTACCGAGGAGAGCTACTAGTGTAGGGAGAGTATTAGCTACCCCACGGGCCTCGGGGTTCTGCTAGCCCTCCTACACCGACTTGTTAGGCCCACTAGGCAAACCAGGGTAGTCAGGCGAGGGTGCGCGGACTGTGGAGGGGCAAGATGCCTATTTAGTTACTGAGGAGGGGTTGGACCCCTATTATTGATAGGGCTCTGCCCTATACTGGTTTCGTACTGTGCTTTGGGCGCACCCGTTAACGGAAACGACTGATCGCGTGCCAGTGCAGGATAGCTACCCGTGCGTTTATCGCGCATGCCGTAGTCACCGTTACGTCTGTCAGCGACCTTGGGGTGGTTGACTGAGGGTAGGACCACCACGGGGGACTCTCCCGGCCAGGAGAGTATCACGTGTTACTTCTACTTTCGGAAAAGACTGCAATCAAGATCGTTCCCACGAGGAACATTCGAGATAAATAGAAGGATCTGAGAAATAACTCAATAGTGAAATAACAGAAAGACAGATTTAAAAAAAGTAA
The DNA here is from genome assembly GCA_037157565.1 of Thalassia testudinum. NCBI lineage: Eukaryota > Viridiplantae > Streptophyta > Magnoliopsida > Alismatales > Hydrocharitaceae > Thalassia > Thalassia testudinum. Next base: position 49,916,543 of record JAZHRO010000018.1, on the reverse strand, counting down.
AAATATAACAGTTACTGTACACTCTACTGTTTCTTTAGCTTTTAGTTGCCACTCTACTCAGCGTTTCGCTGACGTGTTACCCTCGTTACTTTTCAGGACTAGGTGTTGAGCAACGAGGGTCAGCGGCTGCAGAGGACGCTGGGCCTAGTAGGGTCCAGTAGGGTTACCTGTAGTACTTTCTGTACTTTTCTTCCACTATAGTAAGTAGTTTTCTTTGTTACTCCCTGTACTTTCTTTATCAAAAACTTTATGTTATGTACATGTTTATTTCCCTTCTGTTGTGCTGGTGTATACTGTAGTATTTCCTTTTCTTACTACTGTATTTATTACTGCTAGTTATATTCATGGTGAATGTGGTTTATTTTATTGCTCTTTTGGTTACTTCCTCGTTGAACGACTATGTCTTGGGATTAGTCGAGTCGGTCTAATTCTCTTGTCTCGTAGGGATTCGGGAATCGGGTCGTTACACTGAAGGAGTACAATGCTTTTGTTTCATTGACCAATAAAAGCAGTTCTGGTTGGGATGATCATCAAAAATGTCCCATCTCGTATGATGATAGTGCACTTCCCATTACAATACTAGTATTTCACAAAGACATTCTTCTAAGTGAAATGCATGACAAATACATGCAGCTTCTAGAGCATTTAAAGAAGTTGTGTGGAAAGACATTTCCTTACTACAAGGAATTGAAGGTTATTGTCGATAGAGAGACTACTAGGGGAGTTAATGCAACATCCAAACTAAGGCATACGGACAATGAGGAATTTAGTGAATAAAAAGGTAAAGGCAATGTCAATCTCTCTCAGATGGATTTTCTTCGTAAATGAGAATGTGATAATGTCCTCGCAAACTCCCACCATAAGGAACTACCCCAATATGCAAGGAGCACCACCGAAATGTTGGATACCCTGGAACCCTGAAATCGATGTGAATGTTACGGATAGATCGCTGCCATTAAAGACCACACCCAATCTGTTAGAGAACACATCCAGGAACAACGAAAAGCGTCGACGTAGCTGGGCCTCTACTTTGGAAGGGTTGGATAAGGTGACAACAATGACGGAGGAGTTTCTCATGTTTAGCAAGTGTAAGAGACTTTGTGACTTTGAAAGCGAAGCGCCTAGTGGCTCCAAGAGCAATGATGGTTGCTAACCTTTCTAATTCATCTTTTGGAGATATCATGAGGGTATTTCTGCGTGGTAATGTAGAGGATTTGATGGGGCTAGTCAAGATGGTGATAAATGGTGATATTTGACGTCATTTAGTAGCATCCTATTCTCATTCAAAGATTGTCCAGTCATGTTTTACTTATCATTGTGGTTGGGTCTGTTGACTACAAATGTTAGGGTGGTGCTATGTTAGATTATGGAGATTGTAATCTCTCAATGTTGCGATAATTATGGAACTATTACGTTTCCTTCATAATGATGTTGTCTTCAATAATTGCTTCCGGTGTATGAAACTTATCCTTAATGAATAACTTACTCTGTCCTATTCTTTATTCAGGGACTTCCCAATAGATGTAAACTGCTAGACATTCTATTGACAATGATGAGTTGGGAGAGGTGATCGTAGAACTCGTGTTCAAAGAAACCATGCATTATGTTGCCAATGAAATCCAATGTTCTACACGTGTTCTGTATCAAAGCACACCAGAGATTTAAAAGGATTGGTGTGGGTAAATGTTGACTTGCTTCGATCATTTTATAAATATTATGTCGTACTACAGTTGATTGAAGCGAGATGAACATTTACAATTTATATAACTCGAAATAAAAGTATCCCGAGGTAGTTCGCAAGGAGCAAGCTAATGCACGAAAACCACTATTGAATTATTTACAAAATTTGAAGTACAGGAGTTTGATTTAAGGGATTTATATTAAAGAATGATAATCAAACTCAAAAATAAAAATTAGAGTAAGGGGCAAAGATATAAAAGAAATGAACTCTTTAAGTTTCCCTTAATGTCCTCATGCCCTTTCCTCTCTCTGTGCACACGCAGCAAAAAGGTGCCTTGAGCACCTTAGGCCCACGAAGGCTCAGAATATGCCATATTTCTTCCCACAAGCATGCCTTAAATCCTCCCTTTTGAGTTAAAGCATGAGGTTTCTCCTCTCTATTTTTGTCAGGTGTTTCACTCCCTCCTAGAAGCCTCGTATCCTCTCATCCTTCTTTTCTTGCCTACATGAAAATATGGCACTAAGGCCCATCTCATGATGGGCCCAATTCCTCCCTCTCTCAAACGAGCCCTCGTAGGCATATGTGCATGCGTGTGCAATATGGGGACCTGACCCTCGATTTCGGGCGATAAATCGAGGGACGGAAATCCTTATATTGCACACTCTCTCTTTTCTCCTCCGAGGTGGGACTAAAAGAGAGGGAGCAGCTGCGTGAATTTGAAATCAAGAGAAGAGCGTGATCATGCATGCTTGTTGGGATTTAATTAGGGTTTAAGAACTCAAGCAAGCTAATTAAACATGAATTAGAGAATATTTAAATAATTAAACTTTGATCCACGTATTTCAATTTAAACCTTAAAGAATCGTAAATAATAAATACGTCTTTTTAGTTCAAGAAAGGAAAGAAAAAATTATAAAAGAACCCCTAAAATGTAGAAATTTCTTGTAGAGAGTTCCCTATGCTGCTGCTCTTCAGAGGCTAAACTACAGCTTCTTCTCTTGCGATGGCTCGCTGGAGAGAGGTCGGAATGTTGATCCAACCGTTGGATGGCGCCGACAAAAGGCAGAGGGTGGTTGTGTGGTGGTCGCCGACTTCGTGGAGGTGGATGATCAGTAATTAGCGTGGCGGATGCGACGGTGGTATTTGTCGGAGTTGGGGAAGATAGTGAAGCTCCGACGATGTCCTACACATGAAATAAGAGGTCTTTTGACCTTGCATTAAGCTTAAAAGCTTTGGGGTGGTTCCCCAAAGCAAAGCCCCATGATTAGGGCGTGTGTGGTTGTGTGTGAGCGTCTGGCAGAGAAGCTTCGAAAAGCTTCAAATGGCAGAGTCATGGTGGGAGGTAGGAGCAATCAAACTATGAATTAAACTACCCTAAACCTAAATATAACTATGAGAAACAAAAATCCTAAACTAATTTGAGACGAAATTTGAGACGAAAGCAAGAGGAAAACGATGGCGTTGGAAGGCTTGCCTTCGACGAACGAGGAGGTAATTGGAGTTGACGACGAGGTTTGGGACCATCTTCGGTGGTAGGGAGGATGGCGAGGAAAAGGGGAAGAGAAACCCCCTATCCATTTCAGCGATAGGGTGGCGGGACGAAGGGGTTAAGAAGCTCCATGGTCCGTTAATGGCGCACGTCAGGGACGAACGAGGAGGGGTTTTTGACGTATGAAATCTGGACAACTTGGATAAGTGGTCCTTGGCAAATCTTTATAGAGTGAATACCCCTACAAATGAGGCGAGAAATCCTTGATTGGAGCTTGTTTGACAGCGAATAAATGCATGATCTTTGGTTGCCATTTCTGAGCTCCAAAGATGAAATCTCGAGTTGGGAAGTGCATCATCAGACACGAAATTGGATTGTGATCAATCCCACCAAATTTGGTGAGATTTGATCGAAGGGATCAGGAGAATTTTCTCCTCAAATCTCACCCTATGCGAGTTGATGAGCTGCATGTGTAGCTGCCGAAGGTTGAAGACATTGACATCATCATGATGTCAGCAAGGGATCATAATGAAAGGAATTTAGACCAAAAAGTAAGGATTTTGGACCAAAATGCAATGAATTTAGAAATTAGGGACCATTATGCAAATTAGGTAGAAATGGGGCCCAATTAGTCCTAACTTTTTAGGGTAATCTAATTTAGACCCAAGTAATCTAATGGTAACTTCTGGGTTTTGATGCAATTTTCTTGATACATTTACAATTTAACCTAAAATGCATTAATTGTGAATCTTGGTCTTTGATTTAGGTCAAATTAGGTTCATTTTGTCAATTTGATTGATCCAAACCTTATATAATATTTTTCAATGATTTTTAGAAGGTTCAGATTTTATTTATTTCCATTATAACCCTATTAATTTAAGTGAAGCTGCAATTATGATTTTTATTTGAGATTTAGCCTTCAATCTTAATAGAAACCCTGAATCAGTTAATGCAAGCCTACTGGTCGGGGATAAAAACCAACCAGTTTGATTATGTTTTATTACTTGAAAAAAAAATTCTCCAAGGTCGAACTCAGGGAGCAAAACTTGATTCTAGAAGCATATAAAATCACAATTTACAATATATTGTTTTACAAAAGATTTAAGAAAGGAAAATAAAAATCTCTTCTTTTCTTCTCTCTTTCTTCTTTTGCCTTCCTTTCTCTCTCTTTTCAGACGTTTGACTCCAAGGGTCAGACGCCTTAAATGTCACTTGCTACAGTAGTTTTTCCTTTTCTTTTCAGCTGTTGCTGCTGGTTCTTCTTCCTCTCTTTGGCTTCTCCTTCTTTCTTCTTTGGTCTTCTTCTTTCTTCTTTGCTACGCGCCTTCTCTTCTGACTTCTTCTTCTGCCTCATCTTCTTTGCAGCTACAGTGCTGTCTTCCTCCACCTCCTTTGCTTTCTCTGCTGCTCCAAGTCCTTCACCCTTTCTCTCTGGCCGCAGTTGCCTTCCTGCGGCTAAGTCCTCGCCGCTCCTCCTCCTTTGCTTCCTCTTCTGTTCCCTGCACAGGCGTTCGGTTAGGCAAAACCTAACCCCTACCCTCCCCGTGTCTCTATCTCTCTATTGCACTCCAGGGTTCGCTCTCCCAGAGCCTTAATCAGGTATGCGGGTCAGGTGACGCGCTCGGGACCAGCACACCGGCGTGGGTGGTGTGCGAGGTGTGCACAGGCAGGGTTAGTCGGATCCGGGTGCCAGGTCCATGGGGAAGTGTTACGGATGAGGCGTGGTGAGGGCGAGGGACCTCACCCTTGTGTGTCTCGAGGCGAAGAGCATAAAACACTTTTTCAATTTATGTTACCTGTCGCACTCTTACGTTCATGAGGTGGCACTAAATGTCCCACCCGCTTCTGCTGGCACCTACAGGCAAATGTCTTCGCGCGATTGACGCACTGAAGGGTTCGCAGTGACTACTCTCAGGCTGGACTCGCGCACACACTCAATCCGCGCAGCCTGGGAACCTGAACCCTGAAGCGCGTGGCCTAGAGCTAGAGAACAAGCATGCTTGTTTGCTTGTTAATGGCGAACAATGGCTCGACCCTGCGCATCACAAAAGTAGCCTTGTGACTCTATCAGACAATAGGAGAACCTTCGCCGTGTCACGGCGAAGGTGAAGCGGGTGTTGGTGTGGCTCAGACTGTCCTAGGTGTGCGTGCCTAGGTCTGTCTGTGACCGTATGAGTGGGTTCATTTGGTGGAAGCGTGGAGTGCGTGTGGCGGTCTGTGAGTGGGTGGAAAGTGTTCAGTGGTCAATGGCGGAGGTGAAGAGGTTGGTAGCGAGTCGTGTGGAGGTGTGGAGTGATGGGTACGCCTCGCCGGAGGTTGGTCGGAGATGGAGAAGATGGCGGTGGTGTGTGAGCAGTGAGGCGGAATAACAGAAATAAATGAGGAAAAATAACGAGCAGAGGGAGTGGACTTAACTAAGAGTCTTTGGACGAAGGGGGAGGGTGCGGAGGTGGCGGGCGGCTGTGCTACCATCGCTGGAGACGAAAGTGCCCAGGGGAAGGGACAGTGACGAGGAGGAGGTGCTGGAGGGCACTTGCTGGTACAGCCAGGCGCGGCGGACGACGGCAGAGGTAACCCTACCACTGGTATGGTGGCGGGGCGACGAGAGAGGAAGAGGAGGGTTGCCGGAGCCTATAGGAAAATGGCCGGAGGAGGAGGAGACGAAAATTGAGGGGTTTCTTCGGCCAAATCAGGCCTGAAGGAAGCGACAGTCGCTGCCGTTCCTTAAATAGGTGTTGGCCAAGAGGGAATCGCATGGAGGGGACGGGGATACCTCGCTGGAGGCATGACCGGAAAAAGACCCATACCTCTCGAGCGTTCGCATGAGAGGTATGGTGGCCAACAGAGCATGGGAGCCGACCTATGTTGTAGGGGACAACGCAAGGAGTCTCCCTTTTAAATCTGGGGCCGATTCCCCAAGTCTGTGCGGTGCCATCCTCCGTGCAAAGTCGCCGGAGGTATGGCTTGCGTAGGCTGGTGGAAGAGGGAACTGTTTGAATAAAATGACAGGAATGCTAGGGGGGCATCTGCAAGAGTCTAAAAAGTTAAGGGTCAAAAAGTAATTGTTGAGGACCGTTTTGTAAAGTGGGTCAAGGTAACCTTTCCTTAGGTCTAAATTTTGGTATAAATCTAATTTGGACCTAAGCAATCCAATGGTAAGGTTGGATTTTAGGTTTGATCATGTTTGACTAGACATTTTGTACAAAAACCTAAATTAGGTCAAAAATTGGGTATGATTCTCAATCTAGGTCAAGATCGGTTCCAATGGCCAAATTGAAGGTTCTAAACCCTAGATGATATTTTTTATGAATTTTAGAGGGTTTAATTAATTTTTATCTTGTTTAAAACTTTGTGAATTAAAGTGGATTTGTTTTAGGGTTATAGAATGTCATTTAATTCTCATATTTTGTCATAACCCTTTCCTGATCAAACCATCCCACTTTTTCTCTGATTAAGTCCATTTGACCTGCATTTAGACCCTTAGACATCTCGTTCATGCACTGCAATAGTAAAATTGCAGTTTTACCCCTTGTGTATTGTTTTATTCTCAGATTTGTAATTCCCTGATTTAGGCTTTCCTTTAGGTTTTGTAGGAACTTTTGTTCAATTTATTAGGTCAAAATGTGCTAGTTAGGGTTCATGATGAGGTTCTCATCACCTACTTATTACAAATTTGAGCTCATTTGACCTTCAAGTGAGTGTAGGTTCACCCTTTAGTTAATATGCATTTGTATTAGTATATTAAAATAGCATAATGAACTAATTTTAATGTCATTCTTCCTAATTCTTTATATCACTAAGTTATACCCTTTTGTCGATTAATAAGATCAGTTTAACCTTAGAACTTAGCCAAGTTAAACTAGTTATGAAGGATGATGGTGTTACCATCAGCAAATAGAGTCTTAGAAGAACACCATGAATGCTAAATGGATATGTTTCGGATGGAAAGCTCCCAATTTATCATGTTACAAGACATGTTACTAGAGAGGAAGTACTTAAAACCTACAAAGGAGATGCGCTCAAATGAGGCCCTTTCTATCTTCTTATATGGTGCTGGGCAGGGGGCTACAAATCGTAACATGCGAGGATGATTTGAACGATCATCGAGAACTATAAGTAATTACTACATGGAAGTTGCTCGAGTTGTGAAGAAGATTCAATTTGAGTTCATTGGCATTCCTAATGATTTCGTACCAGTTCCAAAGAAGATAACAAGGAATAGTGACCTCTACCCCAACTTCAAGGTAAGGTACTTTACATTAGTAATTAATGTTTTTTTTACATTACATTGGACATCTTCATCTCTAGGATTCAATCCTTGCAGGATGTCATTGGGGCTATAGACGGAACACATATTGATATATGTGTCAACCTCACGAAAGTTGGGAGGTATCGAAACAAACATAGTTGGTGCTCACTAAACGTGATGTGTATTGCATCTTTGGATCTCTCCACACAATACGTCGCTAGTGGATGGAAACGATCTGCTGCTAACATGATGGTACTTTGATAGGTGGTACAAGACGACAATATTCACGTATCACTAGGTCGAGTGTATCTTGTAGATTGTGGGTACGCTAATACCCATCAATTCCTAGTACTATACAGAAATGCCAGCTATTATATCATCGAGTACAATTCAAGATCAACCTGCAATATGTATCGCAATAAAAAGAAACTATTCAACCACCGCCATGCGAAGATCCAAAATTGTGTTGAAAGATGTTTTGGAGTCTTAAAGAAGAGATTTCTTTCCCTCATGTACCTCTTCTTCTACTCCATTGAGATCCACTAAGATGTGTTTGTTACATGTTATGTGATTCACAACTTTTTACTGAAAGATGGGGGAAAGGATGAATTTTATAACAAAAACCTGGAAGTGAGGCCATATGAAGATTTAATTGAAGAGAGACAACCAACTCCCAGGACTGATAACGCAGGTGAAAAAATGCCCGAATCATCTGTAGCATTAAGTCAGACGGATATTTGGAGGGGTGGCCAGATCAGGGAATCGATAGCTAATCTAATGTGAGGGAACTTGAAAATGAGAAATGCACGAGGCTGATGTATGTGCATGATGCATTGTTTCTCGCTTTTTTTACTCGTGATATCGTGTTGTAGTGTTGTAATCGGTAACGTATTAGGTTGTCTATGTAATTTCTAGGGAATGCACTAGACTCCCCTTTTGTCATATTGCAATGTCCCCATCCATTACTTCGAGTGTATTCATGAAATTTCTAGGATGGAGATAGCTCCTTACACCGGGAGGCAAATAAGGATCCCCTAGACCATCTGTTTTGTGTCTATCCTTAGGGGGACGAAGTAAGTCTTCAAAGCAATTCCTTCATGACAATATTGCAGGTTGCATCAAGATAATGTTTTCACTTCATATCTATCCAGGGATGCAAGTACAAACAGCCTACGCAAGTGAACTTCCCTAACATTGATACACTAAAGACGAAGCGTAATTTCATTGCTTTATTGTATGCGAAGCTGGAAGCAAGTTCTGACTTTACCAAGCAAGCGGAGCTGCGAAGTGCATACATAGAGGTGAAACTCCTGAAGTCCCAGCTAAAGGACTTGAGGGAAAAAGTTAACACCATAGTTGATAGATTGGTGTCTCACATCAAACGCATCAACTACGATTAGTGTTTATGTTATATGCATGACTTGTACTTTGAGTAGGTCTTCCATACAGTTGTACTCTATTATGTAACTTCATGAACATTTCGGATGTCTTAGTTATGTCTACGTCTTACCCTTTGATGAGGACATGTCCTAATCTGTTATGAAATTTACGTTGCAGTAATTTCTTTGCTTCCAATATTCACATTACTTTTGTTAAGTTCCAAGCTCACAGGAATGTTTGGGTCACATAGGAATGACATCTTTTAGGGGTTGGAATCTTTAGAAGGATGGTTGCTTCGTCTGTGCATTGAAAAATTAAAATTTGATGAAGAGTTCGTTAATGGTGCTTGTACAAGTACTGCACAACTCATTTTGAGAGATCACGTGGAATTTCATTTTACTTAGGCCATTCCACTCAATATAATTCAGAATCACTAGGAGTTTTTGAAGAAGAGCTATCAATTACTGATGGATTTGTTAGCTGACCTAAGATGGCAATGCAATTTTGAGCAAGATGTCATTATCTTGGAAGATCTAGCCCAATGGGAACATGTAAGATCCCTTGCGTTAAGCTTTCTTTTCTTAGTCTACTTTTTGCAGTACTCCTAAAACCAATTGCTCTGTAGGATAACGTGAAGTATAGCAGATTACGAGGAATTCAAATTCCATTCCTAGAAATAATGGATTAGCTCGTCGATTAAGATCCCTATAATTAGGATCAGTTTTGAAATCTATCATTGTGTCTTGAGATCCATGACTGGAATCTATCTCTACATCATGGTTGTCTTATTTACTCTATGCTATTCGAATCATTTATCTAGTTTACATCTTCCGTCTATATGTAGGTTGCCTTCGGTATGATTTGTGGGTATTATGTAATAATTATGCCGATTGGAATATTTTGTCAACTTATTTAGTAATTGGTTTTGTGGCTATTATTGAATGTTCATGTTATTACATTTCCTTTATATACTTCGCAAGCTATGTGGTTATTTTTTTTAAAGTTGTTAATTGTACATGTTTAAATATACATGAATGATATATTGTTCACCTAAGATTTCTATTATGTCCGTAGGATTCCTTTTTAAAAACATTTTTTAGGGTTATAGGTAATGATGAAAGCTTCTAACACTTGAGGGCAAGGCTATTAAACACTTGGATGATGCTAGCTGAGAGTCCTGTGAATCTAAAGGGTTATACTATAGGGGAGAGGTGAATAGTATCATTAGTAATTTAAAAATTAACTGTAGAGTAAATAAACACAAGCCACAAAAATTCATACATGAGTGCACCTGAATTTATAGTAGAAACCCTCTCGGGTAAGAATCACTACCTAAGCCTCCTAGCTTACGATTTTCCTGACTAGTCAAGCTAGTCAATCCACTAGCACACCACTTGAAATGAGGTGGCACAACCTCTTACAAATTCCCTTCTCCTAACAACCTTAAGAGAAGCATAACAACAACGGGTCTTCCCAAAACAACTTGGGACCTGGATCAAAGTAGTAGATAAAAGGAAATACAATATAATCCTATAGAACCTCACGGGAAAATCAAATCGATATTTTCGTTGAGGCCTTTTGATCAAAGTGCTTTAGAAAGCGTGGATGTAGAAGTGCAGAAGCACTACAAAGATGAAAGCGTAAAAGCTCTTTTTCTAGAGATATTTCTTTTTGATTCTATTTTAAAAAGGCTACCGAGGTCCTCTATTTATACTAAGAAATCGACCTAGAAAGGAAAATTTTTGAATCATTTTGGTCGATCAATTAGGATAGTTTGGTCGATCAAAATATTTTTTGGTCGGTTAAACTAGTTATTTGATCAATCATCTATTGGTCGATTAATTAAGCTATTTGATCGATTAAAGGTATTTTACTGAACTTCCTAATTTGAGTATATTTGATCGATTAACTAAGTTAATTGGTAAATCAAAGTAGTTTGGTCAATCAATTAACCTAAGAACTTGATTTTAGGAAAATCATGTTTAGTGAGAAAATCATTTGAGGTTCCGTATAAGTAATCTAGACTCAAATAAATGAAAAGACTCAATGGAAGACTTCGGAAAGCTTTGTTCCTTTCTATGAGTAAATGACAAAGTCCTGAAAGATTAATCTTGGTAGATAACATAATTTTGGTGCATCAAAACTGAGGTACTAACATTCTCCCCTTTTTTATGACAACAAAATTAAGTGATAACTATAAAATTGCACAAAAATTTAGAGACAAGTGATATGCATAATATCTCCCCATTTTTGTTTTAACAAAAAGTAATGAAAGCAAATAATTTCAATTTTAATTTCTCCCCCTTAAACAAGTAATTGAAGCAGGAAATATAAGCATCTCATAAGATAGATACGATAAACATGCAGTTGAACTATATATAATGCATAAAAGATAAATTAAGTCCACACAATATAAAGTTCTACAGACTAGAAATGATAAAAAGTGCTAGCTAAATATCATAAAAGTCCACAGCATATAAAAGTAGAAAGACTAGTCTAGGGATGCGAAGAAGGCATCCACTGTGTTTTGGAGATCTGTGTCAAACTCAAGATCCATCGAATTAGAAGGGCCTGAAGAGGAGGACGGGCGACCAAGACAGAGGCATCTTTGAGCAAAGGAAGATGGCATCGACTGCCTAACTATCTGGCGAGGAGGAGTGAGCTGCTGATCTGTCAGTGCTGGAGGAGGAGATGCTACAGAGGAAGGAACTATAGCAGAGCAGCAAGGATGAGAAGGCCTGTGGTGCTGCTACTGTAGGCTATGAACAGACTCTCCAAGTCTATCCAGGAATTGTTCCTGAGCATTCAAGTATTCAGATGCTTGATGCCTGTGTTGTATCATCACTAAATCGTCTCCCGCTGTTTATGCATCATCAACGAATCACGTTAGTAACGTCCTGAATACTGACGTAGTCCCTGCTTGAGAGCTGTTTGTTTAAAAAACCCCACTCCTGGTCATAGAAGGAAGGAGCAGGTCGAATTAGAGGAGGGCAGGTGACAGTGAAATGCTCATAAGGCGGGAAGGCTATAGGTACAACAAAAGAGGCTCCCTGAGTAGGTCGGTTACGCTCCTGATGCAGTGATCATCAAAACCATTTGCTTGCTAAAGTGTGATTTAATGATGTCGTCATTGTTGTAGTATAGTCGCACTATAAGTAAATGTCATGTCATTTTGTTTATTTACATAAATTTTATTGGTTTATTTTAGGTCGTTCACTGAGAGGCAGTTATTGATTTACATCACTCTTGATTGTCCAAAAATGTTCTTTTATTCCAAAAATGTTAAATATATTTACAATTGAATCAATGAATCAAAGAATGAATGAATTTGGGTTAATTATGTACAAAAAGAATCAATTAATTCTAATTATAATGCCTCAAACATATATACAGAAATAAAGGTATCAAAAACTAATTAATATACTATATGTTAGTTATCTATACTATCCTAATTAATACCTAAGTATAGGTATACAAATAGTAACTAATGTATACTATATTAAGTTATTTTGACCTATAGTAACATATTATATACTCTATAGTGACAGATAGAAACATCACTAAAGCCTTAAACATATATACAAATAAAGGGCTCAAACAATATGTATACTCTTACTATACTTATATATACAAATAAACATATATTACATACATATATACATATATGTATACATTCTCTATACTTATATATTAGGTATATGTATACACACACACACACACACACTCATATGTACACACAACACGCACACAACACCAAGGCACGCAGGCACTTATTCCCAACACTTAGCCATTTTTAGCTTAAGTTAACTCTACACTAGGCAAAATTATATTAATGGGCGAGCTCAGGCTTTTCGCAGGATCTACAACTCTCTTGGGTCAGATCAACCACTACTAGGCCCAGGTCCTAATTTTTTAATTAGGTGTATTTTTATCCAATTACATGCCCAATTGGCCAACAACTCCCAGCCACCCACGTGCCTACACGCACCTACGCATGCCCATGCACACAGGCCCGCAGGCATACGTGCACACGCATCAAACATATGCTCAATAGGGGATTAATGGTTAAAGGATGTATACGCACTGAGCGCTTGATGACTACTCAGGTTATGGGTGAAATTCCTTAAATATGACTATGTGCACTCGTCAGTGCCTGATGTGGGACTATTGTTACGCCTGATGTGGGACTATTATTACACCTGATTTGGCACACATTTGCGTGCCTTGAGGTTGAGTTTGGACATCAATTTGAGTGCCAATTGAAATCCAATTTTAAAATAAATTATATGGTTAGAAAGCCCTTACATAGGACTACTCAATTATATAATTAGTTTACAAATAATAATTTATTTAATTATATTTAAAAATTGGTTAAACTTAGTGATTATACATGTTTAATTAGAGATTAAATCCTTAATTAATGTATAAATTAATTATTCAATTGACCTATAAATTAATTAATTTACATAATGAGGCATTGATTACATGTTTTTAATTTAATTTTAATCATTTATTTTAATTTATTTACAATTATATACACGTTTTACATATATCTATACTAATATACAGTATAATTATCAATGTATAGTATAAACACATCATAACCATAGTGAAAATATTTAAAATAATAATATACAAGTATACAATATAAATTACTTCAGTAATAACTTAATTTACTAATTTATTTTATTTTAACTTAATAACTTAGCCATATAACTTAATAACATAAATATATACAATAAATACTTAAATGAATAAATAAATAGGTATGATACAATCTATAATACTTATCTTAACCTATATGTACATTATTAGATATGATTATACATATTTACATATATATTTGTATTTACACTAGTATATGTACATATAATATATATAAATAAATAGATAATTATATAATTACAGTAGATATAGTTTAACACATCGTAAATACTTATTTAAATATATATAATAAATATAATTTATTAATGTACATTTAAGTTATATAAGTTATTATTTACATTTAGCTTAATCTTAAATAGCATATGCAAGTATAAATACAATATACAATGTATTTTTATGTATTTTAAGTTTTTATGGTATTTTTTGTATATTATAGAGGTAGGAGAAGAGAGAGAGAAGGTGAGATGAGTAAGAAATACTCTTTTTAATATTCTTGAATGTGGCTTCTTTTATTCAGTTTTAGAGTAGATTGAACCGTCGGCTGGTATGTTCTACTAGCCAAAGGGTCCAGAATACTTTAAAACTTAGCATACACTTAAAGAAATACTTAATCCTACTCAAGATACCTTTGTTTTATTTTTTTACATTTTTTAAATTTTTTTTATGTATTTACAATTTGGCACAAATGAGGCTAAGAAGGGTTTTGAACTAAAGAACCTAAGGCCTCACAATCCATTCTAGTGGCTGAAACTTTAGTTCAAACACTCACACATACTCAACACACAATTTGAAAGATGTTTGATCATTTAAACATGATTTTAACTTTGAATTCCAATGAAATCTCAATTTGGGCAAGTTAACCATATGAACATGCTGACAGTGAATTAAACAACTGAAATCAAGCCATTCAAATTAAATTTTAAACTACATCAGCACATTAATGCTTGGAAAATAAAATTCTATTAGAAAACACAACAGTGACAGCTCCTTCCATCCTCAATTCATCCAACCAAAGATGTAGCTGCTCAAAACAGCTGCTCAAGTGCTGCTGCTGAATTCAATTTAGTAGTGCTGGTACCCATTTTAAATAGCAGCTCATGTTGTCATATGCTGCTGTTGCATCAACAGCTCATCAAGCTGCTATTGCATCAAATGATTAGCAGCCATTGCTGCTACTTACTTCCAGCAACTAATAGCTGCTATTACCATTGAAATAAGCCTAGATCAGATATGAGAAGATTTGATCTAAGGCATACAAACTCATCCAAAATCCATTGGAAATCAATTTGAGATCTGAAAATCATTTCTAAAGATTTGAAATCCATAGAATCACTTTTCATTCTTTAAAAATCTCTACAGTCTCCAAAATGATCTTTACATTATAGACAATGTAGAGGAGATAGATCAAATTAGTTATTAAAAATCATTTTAAACAACTCTAGATCTCCATTTTAATCTTCTAAAACCTCTAATAAGTAACAAATCTCAAATTGAATTTCTTTGAGATTAAAAATCATGCTTCCCTATTTTGAGGCTTTCACTTTCAGAACTACCAGATGATTTGATCACCTAATCACCCTCACACCATTGGTTGGTGTTCAAGGTGATCTAGTGATCCTAAGAAAATCATTTGGGTTCTTGTTTAGCCTCTGATGTAAACACATCCATTTAGGTTAAAATGCCTATTTATGCATGTTTCTAAACTTAGATATGCATTCTATATTGTAAATGTTACATAGTATGCATCATTCTGCATTTAGAGTATCTATATAAATTATAGGTTAATTCATGTCCTTTTGTGGTTAGGAGAGAAGGAGATTTATTTTAGAGCCTCGGATTGATGATCCAATTGTACGGATCTAATCAGGACGATGATCGGAGTCCAACGCCTCTGAAATCATCTTGATCGGAATCCCATAACACCTTATGCAGTCCGAGGAAGATCAACGACCAAGGGGCTAGGTGTTACATTTTGGATTCAAATGGAGAATCCAACCATACGGATGAATCTGGATTGACGATCGCAGCCCAATGGCGTGAAAATTAGTCCAATCCGATATTTGTAGCACTTTCAAGGAGCAATTGAAGATGGACGACCCAGATGATGCCACGTGGCATCATCCGAACCGTCCAAGGGCTGCCTTAAGTGCCCCCATCATCCCACCCCCGCACCTCAGCCATTGGATCAAGATCCAAGGGCTGGGATGCCTCCACGCCCTTAGCACCCAATTTCTCCTCGAGACACAATCGTGCCCGTAGTGCAATGGTGGGACACATCACTCGCAAAGTGGCGACCAGCATTCGAAACACCCCGTGACCTCAGCGCATGTGTAGATTTCAATTGAAGCCGCCTGATCAGCATCTAGCAGCATATAACGCACTGTGTGGCACGATCAGATCCATGCAACCTTCACGCACGATGGCATGTGGAAGCCTACACGTGATCCAACGCACGATCAAGAGGTGCGATCTCCGTGCATCTCGGCTACACGATCTAGACCTGATGGCTCTCCTCCAACCATGCCTCAACAGTTGTGTAGGCGGATGAATGTGCAAGTGCCAGCGATGGTGTGCACAAGCTTCAGCGACGTTTAGGGTGGATCTTCAGTGATGTCTTTGATGTCGCTATAGCCCATGGATGGATTTTTGCCTCTTCTCCTCTACTATAAAAGGACCTACACCCGTCCATCCATCTTGATCTCTTCCTTTCTCTCCCTCACCACCTCCAAGGCTTTAGAGAGAGCTTGTCCCAAGCTCGTGATGCTCCTCTAGAGTAGAAATTAAATATTTTTTCCCGCCTCTCATCCCCATTCGTGGAGCATCCTGTGGCCGTCCTCTCACCACTTCGGGAAGTAGATTCTCACCACGATGTTATCTCGCCCCTTCCTCCGACGCCATCCTCCATCCAGCTTCCTGCCACCTTCGTCTGGGGCGCCATCAGAGCGAGTCGTCCTCCAAGAAGTAGTCGAGGGGATTCTTCTCACCTCTATCTATCTTTTACTGCTTTCTAGTGTACTTTTCCGCTTTCTTATCTGTAGCAAACCCTTTGAGATATATGATTGTTTCTCTCTCTTTATCTTATTTTGCAAGTAGATTAGCTAGATATTATCAACTTGATCTCTTACCTTATTAAAATACAAAAAAATTGCAAAAGATAAAAGCAACAAAAATAAAAAAATCGAAATGCGGATTTCACAAACCAAACGTTCGCCTCCCTATGTTCAACCCGGGACTTACTTTGAGTTTCGATATAAATTTTATTTGGTAGCGATTTTTGTGACTACCACGACGAATTCTCCCAAAACCCTAATTTTTCATCGCAAAAACACACTAACCATTTTGGCGCCATTATTGGGGAGGCAACGCTCTTTGATTTTTTTGCATTTTCCACTTTACTTAACTTTCTAGCTCAATTTGCTCCTTTCTTTCTATGATTATAGGTACCCTTCCAAGGTGAGCTAAAGCGGAATAGATCGGAGTCAAGTGCAGTTAGAAGGTTTTGTAAATATATCCCCACCACCCCTACCCTAGATTCCATTCCATCACCTAATAACTCAAACTCAAATCAACTTAGGTGCTTGCATAAACCCTAAGTTAGATCTTGGTTGTTTGATTGTCACTTTACCTTACCTCACCCATTCGCATAAATTAAAAAAAATACAAAAAAATTACGCTTCTCTTTTTGTGGGATTAAACTAAAAAGAGACACACTAAACACCCACAAATTTCTCAACCTAAGATGCACAATCACATTGATTCTACCACTTAACCAGAATCTGACCTATGGATACGGTACACCTTAACTCAACACATAAATAAGTGAGTAGAAATTTGATTAGGTTAAACATTTTTGTATGCCTTAATCAAGTGGTGCAATAGGCCAATTGCTTGAACTGATTGGGCCGTACCACTCAAATTAAAAGTGATTCACCAGTAGATTACCCCATGTGGTTGATTTTTAGGGTTGAACCAGGCACTTCACATTATTTTTGAGTTTTAAAGGAATATACCAACACTTGTGACTTCAAAATTTGGAGTGTTCTCCTGAACTTGATTGAATACACCTAAAGATTAAATCGTAAACGCTACTAAACAAGGTTAAACCCTAAAAGACACATCATCAAAACCTTCTTTGAGAACCCTGGCTGTGCACACACGCATTTTTAACATGGTCATTAAGGGCACAACCCATCTAAAAGGCCCATCACATTCCAAGAGCACAATCACCTCAAGCCTAATTAAAACTGAGTAGACGTTGGCCTTAAGGATTAACTCGCTTTTCGAGGCCCAAATTGAGATTTTTTTTTATTAATCTGCTTCTATTGGTTCATCTGATGTTTAGTTAGGGGAGTAGCGTCAAACGACCGTAGTTGGGGGGTATCAAAGGAATCAGAGGTGCAAGTCAAAGGAAGAACCTTCTCCCCAACCCCTCCCTCTAACTGGTTGGATTGACTGGATAGAAGTAGATCAAATCATTTCTATCATCTCAAGATGGGTCTTGGGAGTCTGTAGGTCTTGAGGCTACCCACCTAAGGATAAGTTTAGTTGATTGTATTGCAGGGCACCTTTCTCTATTATGTTTTCCCTCCTACTTCATGTATTCTTCCACACCATACACATGATTCCAATCCTACCCTCCTACCACTACTTATCCTTAAAATGATTACTATCTTGACTCGACTTATGATTACCCATCTGATTCGGCATGTTTCGCGAATTAAAATTGATGTTCGAAGAATCTGTCATCGTAGCTCGCAAAATGCATCTATCAAATACAATCTATAACCGAAACTCCAAGGGAGTCCCGGGTCGAACATAGGGAGGCGACATTTGCTTTGCTTGAAAATCGTGCTTCATTTTGTTTCTTTTTGGTATTTTGAGGTTTTGTTATATTTTTGTATTTTTGAAATATAAAGACAATCAGAATAAATTCACAAGAGAGATGAAATCAAATATGATATATTACACAAATGTCTATTACAATAATCTACGAAAGCATAAAAGAGAGAGAGGTGAATGGGCTGTTACCCACGACAACTTGCTAGCCATACTCGTGCGGTGAAGTGTGGTTTTATTTGTTTATTTTTTTTTATTTTATCCTTTTTCTATTCGTTTTTTTCTTTTTCTTTTTCTTGTATTTTAAGTAGGTGGCTTCCCTGTTCTAAGATTTACCTTAATGCAGTACGAAGAAAATGGTCTTGTGGCTGGGCTCTGGACAACCGACCGATGAGCTGTTACCACCGACAACTTGCCAGCTATGCCACCCTAGATGGTTCATTAGCTACCCAATTTTTGAAGAAACCACCGAAAAATGAGTCAATGCAATTATTGTGTAGATGCTTAGGGTTAAAGTCCCCTCAAATCAGAGGGCAGGTTGATAAGTCATATACTTATCACCCTAATTTATTGACCAAATTAAAATAGAATTACTTGGCGAGGACTCGAGACTAAGTCCACATTCGAGTGGACACCTGGGCTAATTAAGTCCGAAAACCTGAAGAGTCTAAGTATTCAGGTCTTATCATATCATTTCCTAAAGTTAATAGCTTTCAAATGCCTAAGTTCTCTTCTCCTAATTCTATTTTTTTTTAAGATGAAAAACAGGAAATTACTGTTACGGTTGAAAAAAAGATCATTTCATAGAATATCCAACCCCCCATGCTTAGCTAATACAATGTCCTCATTGTTAAATGAAAGCATGCAGGAGAGTAGAAATAGAAGAATAGCACCTGGTTTCTGTGAGATTCTGGTCAGCTTGAAATAGTCTTTACACATGCTGAGTTTAGTGCCTTCAGCTAGGCAAGGTCCTCAATAAAAAATAACTAACATTGAGGTTGTAAAAACATAGTTTCCAGGCCCCTAGATTTGGGTCCCGGAGAGTAAAACTGAGCTTGCCAAAGAGATGATTAATGAAAGTGGCAAGCTAGTGGTGTAGGGAGAGCCCAAATGGTCTCCAATAGGAGTTTTGTTGATTCATTACAGAGGAGGTGTGAGTGGATATAGAATTTGTGCAATGGTTGGGTGAAAAAGGATGGTGAGGGTTGGTGATGAGTTGGGGTTTTGTGGGTACTCTAGAATATCTAACATTTCAAGAGTTTGTCCCCAAAGTTCAATTTCATCCTCACAATTTGGGTGCTTAATCCAACCATCCTGATCTTCATGATTCCCACCCAAACGTTGAACCTCAAACTCTAAAAATTCAAGATGAGGACATTGTTGGGCTTTAACTTGATCATGTGAATCATCCAACAAATTTCCAAATTCATAAATATCTTCCTCATCTTGGGTTGCCACAATTTATTGTATGTCTTTATTGTCCTTAATTATCCCTACAACCGTGTGATTTTCTTCCTAAGTTTGGGTTGAGTTGGCTCTTAAAAGGTTGTCTAAGGTATGTATGGCTATTACCTCCTCTATTCTGCCAAGCTTCTCCATTAAACCATACTTAATTTTATCCTTCTTTGAGACCTCAAAAATATTAAATCGATTCGTTTTATTCCCAGAGGCCGTTTCTATATTTCCTGATTCACAATCAATCCTTGCCTTGGCGGTAGCCAAGAAAGGTCTTCCCAAAATAATCAGGGTGTGGTTGAGCTGTTTTGGTGCTTCCATGTCTAGGACCATAAAATCAGCAAGGCAATGCAAATTATTAACCATGACTAAAACATCCTCCAAAATACCCCTTGGTTTTGTAATGGATTTATCAGCTAACTGCAAAGTTATGTCAGAGTGTTTCAAGTAGCCTAGACCCAATTCTATGTGCAATGAGATGGGGATCACATTAATGGAAGCGCCCAAATTGAGAAGGGGTCGGTCAGAAGTGATGTTTCCTATTGTGCAGGAAATTAGCGGCTCCCCCGACAACGACGCCAAAATGATTCGACATGTTTCACGAATTAAAATCGGGGTTCTGAGAATGCGTCGTCGTAGCTCGCAAAACACTTATATAAAATATAATTTATAACTAAAACTCCAAGAGAGTCCCAGGTCGAAAACATGGAGGCAATGTTTGCTTTGCTTGACAAACGTGCTTCATTTTGTTTCTTTTTGGTATTTAAAGTTTTGTTATTTTTTATTTTTGAAATATAAAGACAAGCAGAATAAATTCACAAGAGAGATGGAATCAAATATGATATATTGCACAAATGTCTATTACAATAATCTATGAAAGCATAAAAGAGAGTGGTGAGAAGGAATCTCCTGAATCGGCTGTTTGATGAGACAACGATGCTTGGTGGAAGCTTGGATGAAGGAGTTGAGGAGCGGGATGACGGATGTGAGATGCAGGAAGACATCGGATAGAGGAATGCTTCACCGAAGCTCTGGAATGGAGGTGAGGAGGTGGAGGTGATCTACTACTGGAATGGAGGTGGGAGGACGGCTCCAAGGTGACCTATGAAGGTGATGGGATGAGGGATGAATATTTGGTGGGATAAAGGAATGCTACACTAATAGGAGGCCTTTGGAGCTTGAGAGTAAGCTCTAATGGAGCTTTGGTAGGCTACTAGAGCTTAGGAGTAGGTGGGAGTAGAGTAGGTAGAGATGAAGAGGAATGGGGGGTGTAAGGGTGTTTATATAGTGGAGGGAAGAAGAAAAAATTTGTGTAGATGGCTATAGTGATAGTTGCAAGCGTCACTAAAGACCCCTTGCAGCTGTCGCTAAGGATCGCACCCCCATCGCTCATGCTCGTAGCTGTCCTCGCGTCTATAGGCAATTAGTGACGATTGCAAGCGTCATTAAAGGCCCGCTAGGCTGTCGTTGAAGGTCGCGCCAACTAAGCACATGCTCGCAACTGGCCCGCGCATCACACGCCCTTGGTCGCATGCGCACGCTTGCACATTGGCACTGCAATTGGTTGTGCGCGCACTTGTGCTCGTGCGTGCTTACGCTGTGCTGCGGTTGACCATGCGCGTGTTGGTGCGCATGCTTCTAATTTTTGATTTAGGGGGTCCGCAGGTCTCAAACCCACGCTCCTTTGCAAGCCAAGAGCTTCACAGTTGTGCTAAGTTGGCTCTTGTGATGCGAAAATGTCTTATGGGCATACGGTGGAGAGATCTCCTCCGCTGTTGGATCTTGATCCAACGGCTGAGAATGGAGATGTGGGGGCACCTTTGAGTTGCTGATGGCCAGTGTTGGGCGGCCTGGATGGTGCCACGTGATGCCATCTGGGCAGTCCATCTTCTTTCTGTTGCAAAGGGTGCCATGGTGCTCGAATCGATTTGCTTTCTTTGTTATCAGACTGCGATCGTTGCTCCGGATCCATCTGTACGGTTGAATTTTTCATCTGAAGCCCGTAAGGATGTTGCATTGCCCTCCTAGTCGTTGATCTTCCTTGGATCGCATAAGGTACTATGGGACTTCGATCTAGACGATCTCAGAGGCGTTAGACTCCGATTGTCATCCTGATCAGATCTGTACAGTCAGATCAGCCATCCGAGGCCCTAAAATAAATCTCCTTCCCTCTTGGCCATAAAAAGAATGTAATTAACCTAAAATATACACAACTGCTCTAAATGCAGGATGATGCATGCTATGCAATATTTATAATATGAAATGCAAATCTAAGCCTAGGAACATGCATGAATAGGAATTTTAACCTAATTAATTGTGTCTACATCACCATCTCCTAGTCGGGATAACATTGATTGGGGATATGATTCCGGACCTCAATGTCTGTGAACTAACCCTGAACATCATGACTATGATTATTATCCTTCTCACGCTTACAATGATTATAGATCTCCACCCTTTGATGATCAACCTAAGCCGATCTACAATCAAGAAGGATATGATGATTATAACTCTTACCCTCCCTAGGATTATGTTGAACATAGGTCACTACCATTCTTTGAACAACCCAAAATGACCTACTATCAGAGAGGACCTGATGATAACATCATCATGAGCCATAACTAGCTTTAATTAATCAGAATCAAGTGACAAATTCTCCTAAATAGTCATTTGAGAGTCGTAATTCCTTGCATATCCTTTCTGAGAGGAATATATTAAATTAGGGTTAATTCTACAGTTTTAATAACACATTATGAAAGTAGAATAATCACGGGATTTCCCAAGGGTTAATGTAAGGTCTAATGAGCATTAAAGTCTAATAAGAGGGTCCACACAGACAGAAACAAGGTTTCACGTATTTCGAGAACTGATACAGCTCCCAAAACTCAAATTCAGACTTGCTTAGATAACAGAGGTTCTGGTCAGGATAAAATCCATATAAACCTTCTAAAATTCATATAAAAATATTTCTTGAGGTTTAGTATCCTTGATTTGACCTTTGGAACTTATTTTGACCTTAAACAGAGTCATAGACACAATTCTACCATAATTTGGATTTCTACATAAATTTCCCAGTCAAACTTAGTCAAAACTGAAATCCAACTTCACCACTAGATTCCTTGGATCCAAATTAGGTTTGTACCATAATTTGGGCCTAACCAGAGTTCATCTTGACCTAGTTTGCATTCCAGTCCCTTAAAACTCTATTCTTCACATCTAAGCCTCTAACTTTTGAAATCCTTGCAAATAGGTCCCTAAGTTCTTCATCTTCTTCGCAGATCGGTCCTTTCCACCATAGGTGGTCAACCGACCTCCGAGCGACCTTTGACCAATCCTAAACCCATTCAAATCTTCATCAAATCCCACCAAATTTGGTGGGATTGATGTTTACACTATGACAAATCGATCAGGACAGATCGTAGCTCTTGATTTGCCCCAAGAAGCTTGTGCAAACACATGAGATCCATGGGTTCTTCTTGAATCCTAACAAGCCATTGTGGGCTTGTTTCCTGATCTAGAGCTCGGTTGGAGTTCTATAAATGCTCCCTCATTGCAAATTCGTGCTCCTTAGCATGGTTTAGGCCCCAAAATCCTCTTCAACTCCTCCCCCGGCTGTCTCCGACCAAGCTCCAGTGACACGTCCTCAAATTCTTCCTACGACCAGCCAACAACCAAATTGGCTGGTTCTCCTTCTTCCTCACATTTCCCCTCTCCTTGCCAACCATAGGAGTGCCTCCCCCTCTCGTCATCGCCGTCCACACCCTCAAGAGTTTCACCTTCTCCAGTGCTGGCAATCACATCGGCACACCTCCCTCACCCTTTCGTCCAATAAATTAGGTCTTATCCTCTCCCTTTTCTCCTCCTTCATTTCCCTAGCTCTTTCTTTTTTTGTTTCGACCACCGACACCGTCGCTCGCCATCCATCTTCTCCACGTCCGGCCGAACTCCGGCGACACCTCCACACCAACACATACCACCAAACACCACACCGTTGGTCCTAAAAGTTCCACCGTCCCTCCTCCACCAAGACCCCTCAAGAAATTGAGGGGATTGTCTCATCAAAAGCTCCACCGAACTCACCCACCTTTGTTCACCTCCTTTGAGTTTGCCCAACCTCCACACCAACTCATACGCCATGAGGACTCTACCATCGCCTTTGTTGTCCTCAGGCAAACATCCTGAGATGTTTTAATGTGGCCATGAGACCTTATTTCTCGTTTTAGGTATTCGCCATCCTCCGTCGTCGCTGCCATCATTTTTGACCACAACCGCAATGCTCCAACGAGCTCAAGGCCTGATTTCACTTCCAGGAGACGCGAACTACATCTGCATATCCAGCTGCAATGCCAATTGAAGACATGAAGCCACCAACAGCTACAATTGGACAAAGCATCATCCTCTGCTGCACGCGAGAAGGGAGCAGGAAGGATAGTCCCACATTGTGTGGGATAGACTCTTTGCAAGCGTATATCACAATTTTGTGCCTTAGCTTCTCTGCACAAGACATGAGGGGTCGAGTCCCTCACCACCACACTCGCCCTCACGCCTCACAAGCGATGCATGCCCACAGGTCTGGCCAATCTACATGGCCCGCTAACTCGACTATATTACCTGATTATACCCGGGTCTTTCAGAGAGAAGAGGGGAAGATTTGTGAGAGGAAGGGGGAGGATTTTGCTGCGCTATCCTTGTGCCCCTGTGCGACACTTAGCCTCTGAAGGGAAAGGTCGTGCCCTGTGCTGAAGAAGGAAGGCTTTGAAGAAGAAGAAGGCTTGAGAGGGAAGCCTTGAAAAGAAGAACAAAGAAGAGAAGGCTCTCTCTCTAAAGAGCCTTGTGCTTGTGATCACTTAAGTCATCTGATGCTATACTCATGTCGTTTGATTTGAGTTGATTCTAAGCACTGTTGAATTATTTAAGTACTATAGTTAAAATTGATTGATGATAATACTGCATTTGGGGGTGATAATTCTGTTAAATAGGGCCCATCTTAAGAATAAAAGGCACGGATAACACAACATAAGTAGAATGGGAGCATTGCATGCATCATATGTCAAGATTGCTTATAAAACAGTATTAATGGTAATTTGTATGAGCACTTGTCAAAGCAGGCCTCAGATGAGCAATCGGACCACACGGATGGATTCAGAACGATGAACGGAGTCCAATGGACTCGAAATTGGCCAAATCCGACATTCGGAGCTCCCACAATGGACCCAAGAAGTTCTGACCATTGATCTAATGATCAACGGCCCACGAAGCGCCACTAGTGCCCGCCCACTGCGCGCCCGCTTCCTCCTTCATCTGAAGAGCAGATCTCAGCCGTCGATCTCCAATCGAATGGCTGAGAACTGCGTGCACGCCCTCGATCACGGCAACAAAGAAGCGGGCGTAGCACAGCGGTTGAAGCGCACGCTCGCGCCCACGCGACGCGGGTTCGAGTTGCACTGAGTCAAAATTCAGAGACGGCGACACGCGCAGGCGAAATTCAGCCGCCTGATCAGCAGCGGATGGGCGAGATAGTGCGACGTGGCGCTCGCAGATGCGCCCTGGCCAGACACACGCGATGACGGGTGCGCAAAGGCGCAATCCAGGCGAGTGCCTCGCACGAGATCCCAGTCGTCCAATCTTCGATCGGACAGCTCGAAGCGTGCACATGCGGATTGTGCGTGAGGAAGAATAGCTATGGGCGAGCGACCAGTGGGCAGGGGCTTCACCGACGTTTTGGAAAGGGTTTTAGCGACGTCCCGGACGTCGCTAAAACCCCTTCTTCATTTGGAAAGCCCTTCTCCCTATTTAAACCCCTTCCAACCACCCATTCAAGGCATTCACTCCACTTGCAACTACTCTACCCCTCTCTTAGCTACCTTTAGGCCCTTTTGTAATCATCGGAGACGACGAGCCACCGACGAAGCCTTCTCCACCACCGTGGCTGCCTCGTCGCTCTCCCTCTCTCTCTCTTTCTTCCTTTCTTTTAAGCTTTACTTTACTTATGTTTAAGCATGTATCTAATGTTGTAATTTATAAAATAAAGCTACATGATTAATGAAGTTGTTTTCCATTCAGTTGCCTACTCTATTTTCTATTCAAGTTGCATGTTAAGAATGAAACGATTCTAACCCTAATCTCTCTCTCTCTCTCTCGCTTTTCACCCGCGCCTTTTCGCAAGCAAAACTCTGCGATTTTCGTGACAATAAGTGACAAGAAAAATTCAGTTTTCACGCCTCCTTGAGACCGACACTCGGACTCACATCTGTTTCTTTACTTTAAAACCGGCGTGCAAGTGCAAACTATAATGACACTTCTAAACACACACGCATGAAAGCATGTCATTTTTTTGGCGCTGTTGCTGGGGAGGCAACGGATTTGTTTTGTCACTTCCATTTTACATCCATTCTTACATCGTATAACGCCCTGTCTCCTTTTTCTTGATGGCTGCAGGAATTCGATGCTTGGACGGCGAAGCAGCGCAACCCATGACGGCAACAAGGGAGTAGGAGCAACAAGGACCGGTAGTGCGTAGTTCTTCACTCATGACTGTTTGCTTGCTTGAAAAACTAAAAAAAAAAAATGTAAAATTGAAAAAAATTGGCGTGGTGTATGATTACCTGACCCACATCCTTAACACATCACAAAAAAAAAATGTACACTCTAACATTCTGAATAAATTCCTGGAATGTTCTTTTCTCTTTCTGAGTGGTGTTTACGAAGCCACCTTGGATTGACTTGGGCTGCACCACTCAACCCTAAAAATGACTCACCTAATAGAAGCTACATGATCATTAGGATGAGTACATTAGGGTTTTAGAGCCTCTACAGAATAAAAGGAAACCTACTTTCACCAAATTGTGTGCAAAACTTGACGTGCCCACTGAAACTTGTCTGAAAACATTAAGACATGTCAACCTTAAAAGACACTAAAGTAAGGATGAAACACTAAAAGACACCACATCTTGAAAATATCCTTGCTTGAAAACCATGCTTTGATAGAAGCACACACACCTGAAAGTGAAAAATTAAGAGGCACCACCCCAATCAACGCCTCATCACATAACCCTAGCACAAGCACTATCCTAGCCCTTTTAAAACTGAGTAGACGTGCCCTAGGCAGGACTGAGTTAAGTCTCAAGAGGCGAGGTTTTGTTAGCTAGGCACTTGGCTTTCATTCCTTTGGTAGAATCTGGTGACTAGGCTGCAGGGCAGTGTCAAACCACTGTGGTTGTAGGGTCTACGAAACCGGCGGCGTAAGCCAAAGGAAGAACCTTCCCTGCAATCCCCTCGTAATCAACCTGGCCAGATTAGCTTTGGGAAGGGGAGTCCTGTGCTTACGGACTTAATCACCCTTTTTGAGATTTCTAGGTCTCCTAAGGAAATACACCATAAGGACTAAGCTTGTTTACTTGATTGAACACACATTTCTCGCATCTGTCGCTCTCCGCATCCCCTCCTGTTCTTCTCTAGTGTATGCACGGGAGATGCTCACTGCATCCCGAGTTCTTTGTTTTGGGACAGGAATCTAGGCGACTTAATTCTACTATAAACATGGCTAAACCTAGGATAGATGAGGTTGAGGACCAACCCCCACCAGACACAATGGCCATCATCTAAGCCCAGATTAATGCAAACCACTGGCTTCAGCAACAACAGATCCACACCATCATGCAAGCCATACACCGGTTACAGAACCCACAAGGGCAACCACCACCACCTTTCCAAGGCCCACAAGGGCAACCGCCACTTGATGTACCACCATTTCAGGAACAACCAAGGCCCCTCCGCGATTTCTACAATCCCTCCGCTATTAGAGTCGAGCCACACCTTAGGATCCCTGAAGGGGGAGATGATTTTGAGCTAAAACCAAATGTCCTAAGTCTGATACAAAGCCACTTCCATGGAAGCTTAAATGAGGACCCCTTCTAGCACCTAAAGGATCTTGATCGAATAGCATGAACTGTGAAACCTAGGAATATTAGCCTTGACATTGTTCTAATTAAGATGTTCCCCTTCTCGTTAAGAGAAAAGGCTTCTCACTGGCTTAGAACCCTAGGTAGACCCATTACCACCTGGGAAGAACTGAGGCATGCATTTCTAAAGAAATTCTTCCCCATAGGAAAGACCAATGCCCTTAAAAGAGCTATTACTACCTTTACACTCCAGGGTGGGGAACAGTTCCATAAGGCGTGGGAAAGATTTAATGAACTCTTAAGGAAATGCCCACACCACGAAGTACCAAGGTGGCAATTGGCTCAGATTTTCTACCACGGTCTGGACAGCAACCTACGGAACTTTGTCGATGCCTTGTGTGGGGGAAACTTCCTAAACAAGGATGAGGAGAGCGCGTTTGAGCTCTTTGAGTCCATGAGCAAAAATTCACTCAACAATGCCTCCATGACCCAGTTTAACCGATCCAGTTAACCCCGTGGTGGGATTTATGAGGTACAAGCAAGTTCTGGAATGGTTGACATGGACATCATTGCCAAGAAACTAGATTGAGTGGAATTGGTGAACAAAAAGATCGATGAGCTACTGAACCAGATCAGGAATCCGTTACAGTCCTTCTTCCTAGCAAAGGGAGCACATAATGTTGACCTGGTCCAGCACTTAAGCCAACTGAACCTAGAACAACCCCTGACCACGTTTCAGGGAGGGACCTTTGCTTCCTCAACCCTTGATTACTCTTCCCTCCCCATCGACATCTGCTATCCTTGAAGATATGCAAGCTATCCAAGGTTATGCTAAACATGACCTTTTCTCCAACACTTACAACACTGGCTGGCGTAATCACCCCAACTTTGGTTGGATAAACCAGAAACCACCGCAATTCCAAAACCAACCCAGGCCAAATCAGCAGCCAAACTTGCCCCCTATTAGCACGGACCACCAGTTAGACCCCCATATAATCAAAATAGGGCGGCCCCTCTCCCACAAAATCAAATGGACACCCTAATAAAGATGATGGCTGAAATGAACCAGAAACATCAGGAGGAAATGGCCTTTGTAAAGGGACAGTTAAGCCAACTCTTAGACTAGAAACAACAAGGATCCCTACCTTCCCAGCCACAACCGAACCCGCGAAACATAATTAACAGAGGCCCCAATTTGCAAGGGTTCCAAGGCAATCCTGGGCAGGCTCACATGGTCCAGCCAGCCCCACAAACACCCCCTGGGTTTGGTGCTTCTTCGTCCTCGTCTTCTCAAGGATTGACCCATGGTCCCAATGCCTCTGTGAATGCAGTAACCTTGAGAAGCGGCACCAAAACCTAGGACCCCAAATGGCCGACTCTCCCCGAGACTTCACCTGCTGAAATACCTAGCTCAGAAGAGTCACCAGAAAAACCCAAGGACCCAGAAATAGACCCAATCCATGTTCAGACACCCTACCCTGAGGCCTTGGAGATAATCAAGAAGAAGAAGAATGTTGTGGAAACTGAGGAGCTTTTGGAGATTTTTAAGCAAGTATAGATTAATATTCCGCTCCTCGAAGCCGTTAAGCACATCCCGTCTTATGCCAAGCTTTTAAAGGATGCCTGTACACCCAAACGTAAGCCAAGACCTCAAGCACCTAGGAAGGTTGTGCTCTCCGAACAAGCAAGTTTCGTAATATCAAGCAACCTTCCGCTCAAGCGAACTGACCCAGGAGCACCCCTGATTTCTTGCAATATCAGGGACATGACATTTGATAGAGCGCTCCTGGACTTAGGTGCTTCTATCGATCTAATTCCAACAACCCTGTACCACCAATTTGGTTTCGGAGAGTTGACACTCACACCTGTCACCATCCAGCTGGCTGATAGATCTGTGAAGACCCCAAAGGGGGTTGTCGAGGACGTGATTGTGTGGGTCAAGGACTTTTATTTCCCGGTCGACTTCTTGGTGCTTGACATGGAAGTCCCTGAAAAATTACAGAACGCACCCATAATCTTAGGCAGACCTTTCTTAGCTATGGCTAAGGCAAACATTGATTGTGACACGGGATGTATGGAAATCACCTTCGGAGACAAGAAAATGCAGTTGGATATCTTCCGGGTGACAAAGTCTTTTGATTGCGATTGTGTTGAGGAACATGATCCCGTGGAAACTTTGGTTGAGGAATGCCTCACCCTTAGTTCTGTCTCTAACCACCAAGCCTGTAACGACTGTTCTGACCCGTCACCATCACTACTCGTGGACCTCTGTAAGGCTGCTTACCATCAAACAACACCATTTGAGGAGATCGATGTTGATCAACTCCTGCCGTTCCCTTTTCTGTCAATTGTGGTTCCACCCGCACCCGAACTTAAGCCACTACACGAGAATCTCAAGTATGTCTTCCTGGGACCTGACCAGACCTTCCCTGTGATTATTAATTCTCATCTAACCAAGGATCAGGAACTCAGGTTGACCACGACCCTTTTAGAACATCGGGCCGCCATTGGTTGGACCATTTCTAACTTAAGAGGAATTAGCCCCACCTATTGCACCCATAAGATTTACCTGGAAGACGGGGCACGACCCTCCCGCCAGATGCAGAGACAATTAAACCCAAACATGTGGGAGGTCATTAAGAAAGAAATTATCAAGTGGCTTGACGCCGACATCATCTATCCTATCTCTGATAGCCCCTGGGTGAGCCCCACTCAAGTGGTTCCAAAGAAAGCCGGGCTCACCGTTGTCATCAATGATCATGGCGAATCCATCCCCACCCGCACCACCACCGCATGGCGGGTGTGTATTGATTATAGGAAGCTCAACGAAGCCACTAAGAAGGATCATTTTCCCTTACCATTCATTGACCAGATCCTCGAAAGATTGGCAGGGCGAAAGTATTTTTGCTTCCTGGATGGATATTCAGGATATAACCAAGTCGCAATTGCTTCGGAAGATAAAAAAAAGACCACATTCACTTGCCTGTACGGCACGTTTGCATTCTGTCGAATGCCATTCGAGCTATGCAACGCAGCTGCTACCTTCCAGCGTTGCATGCTAGCCATTTTTTCAGAAATGGTGGGTGAATACTTAGAGGTCTTTATGGATGATTTCTCTATATTTGGAAATTCATTCGACCATTGTCTAAGCAACTTGGAGAAAATCCTAAAATGATGTATCGAGGTTAATCTGGTGTTAAGTTGGGAAAAGAGCCATTTTATGGTTCAAGAAGGAATCATCCTCGATCACATCGTATCGCATAGGGGCATTGAGGTAGATTGGGCTAAGGTTGATTTGATCTCCAAACTTCCTCCACCTAGCTCAGTCTGGCAGATTCGCTCATTCCTGGGACACGTTGGCTTCTACCGAAGGTTCATTAAAGACTTCTCCAAGCTCTCCAAACCCTTAACTGACTTTCTGGCCAATGACGCCATATTCCACATGTCTTCTGATTGCATCCAGGCTTATCACACCCTCTGGGACTTAGTCTCCACAGCCCCTGTACTTCAGTCCCCGAATTGGTCCTAGGACTTTGGGATTATGTGTGATGCATCAGATTTTGCCATAGGCCCTGTCCTGGGACAAAGACAAGACAAGAAACCCATGGTGATCTACTACGCGAGAAAAACATTGGACGAAGCTTAATGAAATTATACTGTCACAGAGAAAAAGTTGCTCGCTATAGTCTTTGGACTTGAGAAGTTCCGACCGTACTTACTGGGATCCCACGTGACCATCTATACTGACCATTCAGCCATCCGGCACCTGTTGGCTAAGAAGGACGCAAAGCCCAGGTTCATCAGATGGATCCTGCTCTTGCAGGAATTTGACCTGGAAATCTGCAACAAAGCTGGATCAAAGAATGTGGTGGCTGACCACTTGTCTAGACTTCACCCAGATCACATTGGACCCTCCCTACCTTTATCTAACACCTTCCCCGATGAACACATTCTGGCTGTGCAATACAAGAAACTGCCTTGGTATGCTGACTATGTCAACTACCTAGTTGTAGGACAAACCCCGCACAGCTGGTCCAGACAGCAACGAGACAGGTTCTTGGCTGAGGCCAAGCACTATTTCTGGGATGATCCCATGTTGTTTTGCCTCTGTGTCGACCAAATCATCAGGAGGTGTATCCCCGAGAATGAAGTTCAGAGTGTGCTTTCTTTCTGTCATGACTAGGCTTGTGGTGGCCACTTCTCTGGAAAGAAAATAGCTGCAAAGGTTTTGCAGTTTGGATTTTACTGGCCTTCCCTATTTAAGGATGCACACAACTTTGCCAAGACTTGCTCACGCTGCCAAACGCTGGGGACCTTGACCAGGAAAGATATGATGCCCCTTCAACCCATTTTGATTGTCGAAATCTTCGACATTTGGGGTATCGATTTTATGAGCTCCTTTCCACCATCCAACAGCTTCGAGTACATTCTAGTCTCGGTAGACTATGTTTCTAAATGGATTGAAGCCGTCGCTACCCGCCGATGCGATCACAGGACTGTCATGGACTTTGTTAAGCAGAACATCTTTTCCTAGTTTGGAATACCAAAGGCCATGATCAGTGATGGTGCAAGCCATTTTATTCACTCCCAATTCCGTGCCCTGCTTAGAAAATATAGGGTTAACCACCGCATTGCTACCCCGTATCATCCGCAAACAAATGGGCAGACCGAGGTCTCCAATAGACAAATCAAGAACATTTTACAAAAGACTGTGAGACCTGACAGGAAAGACTGGTCCACACGACTAGATGATGCCCTATGGGCATACAGGATCGCTTTCAAGACCCCGATAGGTATGTCGCCTTATCGCCTAGTCTATGGCAAAGTCTTCCATCTTCCTATCGAATTGGAACATCGGGCTTACTGGGCTGTCAAGCAATGTAACATGGATTCCCAATTAGCCAGAGCGCAGAGGACGCTCCAATTATCTGAGCTCGAAGAAATTCGTCGGGATGCCTTTGAGAATAGTCGATTGTATAAAGAGAAAAGGAAAGCCATCCATGACTGACTTATCCATAGAAAGACCTTTGAGCCTAACCAGCAAGTTTGGCTGTTCGATACCTGCCTAAAACTCTTTCCGGGGAAACTCAGGTCCAAATGGACCGGACCATTTCGGGTGGTTAAGCCTTACTCTAATGGGGCGGTTGAAATCGCTGATCCAAACATTGGGCACACTTTTACAGTTAATGGTCAAAGATTGAAACACTTCCTAGCCCAGGCTCCCCCAAAGGAGAGTGTCACCCTCATTGAGGGATGACACGAAGCACTGCCCAGCTAGAGGCGGTAAACTCAGCGCTTCCTGGGAGGCAACCCAGAGGATTCAGACTGATCCGGTATTTTACGTCACTCAGGTAATATCTTTTTGAACCCCTGTTGCATCCATGTATTTGCCAATGAGGACATTGTCCAACTTAAGCATGGGGGGTGGTAAATTGCACGATCCTGAGCTCATTTAATAAAATAAAATAAAATAAAAATTGAATTTAGGAAGAAAATTAGGCATTAGAAACTTGTCAATAGTGGGAAATAATACAAAAAGAACTTGAACACTTAGACTTTTCAGGCCTTCAGGCTTAATCAGCCCTGGTGTCCATTAAGATATGGATTTAGCTTTGAATCCTTGCAACCTTAAGCTACTTTAATCCACCTACTAAATAAGGTGATAAATATATAACTTATCAACTCACCCTCTAACTCAGAAGAACTTTGAGTCTAAGCATCTGCACACATTTTTCCACAGACTCACTCGGAGATTTTGACAGAAATTGGGTAGCTAATGAACTCTCTAGGGTGGTATGGTTGGCAAGTTGTCGTGGGTAACAGCCCATTGGCAGGTTGTCCAGAGCCCAGCCACGGGACCACTTCTTCATTGCCTCTAGGTACATTTGAGATCAGGGAAGCCACCTACAAAAAAAAAAAAAAGAGAGAGAGAAGAAAATAAAATAAACCACACTTCACCGCATGAGTATGGCTGACAAGTGATCGTGGGTAACAGCCCATTGGTCGGTTGTCCAGAACCCAACTCAGTAATTGCACAAAAAGAAACAAAACACTTAAGGAAGAAGCGGGGAAGTAGTACAAGCCGAGGAGATATACATTGGAAAAATCTTTGTGTTGACCCCAATTAAAACAAAAGTAGGGAGAAAGCTACCAATCGAACAAATACACCTTCAGGCAAAATACTTCCTCTTTCGGTCACCTAGGAGCGTAGAAACTCGAAGTCTGTCTGAATTACCATTGAGTGAGTCTATTACGATCTTCACACCAAGATGCTTAGCACTTAGGGTTTTGACCGAGTTTTGGGTGGGTTGGGTAGCCGTAAAAAGTTACCAACCCACTCTGAATTCCAAAAAATTCTAAAAAATATATATATACATATGTATATTTACATATATTAAAGCAAGGATTCAGGCGATTCGTATTTTGGCAGACACCTGGGCGCTGATTAGTCTTTGTAGATTAAGATCTTAGTATTTCCTCCTATTGACAAGTGACGAAGTGTCTAAGTAATTACTTCTTAAATTCTGACAGAAAATAAAGGCTAGAATAAACTTTGCTAGGGACTAGCAAGGAGTAAGCATGGGGGTATGATAACATTGCATCAGGAGGTGATAATTCTGTTAAATAGGACCCATCTTAAGAATAAAAGGCACTGATAACACAACATAAGTAGAATGGGAGCATTGCATGCATTATATGTCAAGATTGCTAATAAAACAGTATTAATGGCCATTTGTATGAGCACTTGTCAAAGCAGGCCGCAGATGAGCAATTGGACTGCATGGATGGATTCAAAACGACGAACGGAGTCTAATGGACTCAAAATTGGCCAAATCTGACATCCAGAGCTCCCATACCACGTGGCGCTCACCCACCGCGTGCCTGCTTCCTCCATCTGAAGAGTAGATCTCAGCCGTTGATCTCCGATCGAACGGCTGAGAACCGCGCGCACGCCCAGGATCGCCGCGACAAAGCAGCGGGCATAGCGCAACAGTTGAAGCACACGCCCGCGCCCACGCGACGCGGGTTCAAGCCGCGTGGAGTCAAAATTCAGAGACGGCGATGTGTGCGGGTGAAATTCAGCCGCCCGATCAGCAGCGAACGGGTGAGATAGCGCGACATGGCACCTGCAGATGCCCCCTGGCCAGACGCACGCGATGACGCGGGCGCAAAGGTGCGATCCAGGCGAGCACCTCACGTGAGATCCCAGCCGTCGATCTTCGATCGGACGG
Organism: Thalassia testudinum; assembly: GCA_037157565.1. Classification (NCBI taxonomy): domain Eukaryota; kingdom Viridiplantae; phylum Streptophyta; class Magnoliopsida; order Alismatales; family Hydrocharitaceae; genus Thalassia; species Thalassia testudinum. The sequence goes on along the minus strand of JAZHRO010000018.1, from coordinate 49,881,655 downwards.
CTCGAAGCATGAGCACGTGGATTGTGCGCGAGGAAGAACAACTTTGGGCGGGTGACCGGCGGGCAGGGGGCTTCACTGACATTTTGGGAAGGGTTTTAGCGACGTCCCGGACGTTGCTAAAACCCCTTCTTCATTTGGAAAGCCCTTCTCCCTATTTAAACCCTTTCCAACCACCCATTCAAGGCATTCACTCCACTTGCAACTACTCTACCCCTCTCTTAGCTACCTTTAGGCCCTTTTGTAATCGTCGGAGACAACGAGCCGCCGACGGAGCCTTCTCCACCACCGTGGCTGCCTCGCCGCCCTCCCTCTCTCTCTCTTTCTTCCTTTCTTTTAAGCTTTACTTTACTTATGTTTAAGCATGTATCTAATGTTGTAATTTATGAACTAAAGCTACATGATTAATAAAGTTGTTTTCCATTCAGTTGCCTACTCTATTTCCTATTCAAGTTGCATGTTAAGAATGAAACGATTCTTACGCTAATCTCTTTCTCTCTCTCTCTCTCTCACTTTTCACCTGCTCCTTTTCGCAAGCAAAACTTCGCGATTTTCGTGATAATAAGTGACAAGAAAAATTCAATTTTCATGCCTCCCTTAGACTGACACTCGGACTCACATCCGTTTCTTTACTTTAAAATCGACGTGCAAATGCAAACTATAATGACACTTCTAAACACACACGCACGAAAGCACGTCAATTGAGTATGAGATATATGCTTAATTTAGATGAATAATTGGTGATTTAAATCACCATTATTTTGTCTTTTCTATTCTTTTTATCTCATCATCATTTGAATTACAATCTAATAAATTATATTCATTGATTATCTATTTTGTGATCAATCTATTGTGCTCATCTATTTTAAATGAAGATTAACGTGTGAATTCCATGTTTGTTCCCTGCGAATGACCTCAGACTCCTTTTAGATTGAGTTTATAAATTTAAATTCTTGTTGTGAGATTTTGTCGATTATACTACAACTCACATATTTCTTAACACTCGACGAAACCCCATCAACAGGACCCTTAGAACCTCAATATCTTGACTCCCCTAGATTAAACCCAAACCCACCTAACCCTGAATCGAACCATCTAGTTTAGGTGAACCAAGTCCAAGATAGGGTGTTGGCAAATTTGAGGAACACCATACAATCTTTAGAAACCTAGCCAACACCTCGCAATGAAGAATTGGAGCCCCTGATTCAAATGATTGACGATCTAAATAGTTTGTTACTGGATTGGCTCCAAGATATTAAGGATAAGGGCTCAGGTGAGTTTCTACTTAGGAAATTATCAAGATTGAGGATAAAATTCATGGTTGCCATAGTCCAATCTTGGGATGACTCTCAAGATGAACCCCCTTTAGGAGAGCCAATGTTTGAACCCTCTCAAGCACCTATTGGGGGGGACACATTTTCTGAGATCGGGGATGACCAGGTTGGGTTAGAGCAACCAATCAAGGATGATGTGATTTTCTCACCTGAGATCCATGAGCCAGGGAGCGAGGAAAAATATGTCTCTATAGACTAAGGAACAACATATGATTTTGAGACATATATAAATGAGCATCAAGGATTCTTTAATTCTGAGGGTGAGGAATCTCTTAGTGAAGTCTCACTCGAAGTTAAGGAAAATGATTTTAGTGAGACAAATGGGCTCGAGGAGCATGACGAACAATTTGATAGCTCAATAACTGAGGATTATGATCTGATTGGGTCTGACATGGAGGATTTTGATCCTATTATAATAGACGATCCAATCGGTAGCCCTAATCTTCAAACACACCCCAAAGAGATGAATGATTTTGATTTGGACATGATTGAATCCAAGTTAATTCTAATTCAGCCACAATTGTTTGACTTGGATATCTTTGATGGGGTGTACAACGATCATGAGGCCCCGAAAACAGAACACTTGATCTTGGAGGATAGGAATTTGGAAATTAAGATTTGGGAAGTTAACTTCAGGGAAGACAAGATTTTGTATTTGAGGGTTCCTGTTGACCTGAAACCACCTACCTTCTTTCAGGACCCTTATGATATCTTTGCCGTGTAACCCAAGCTCGGAATAATTGACTATCTTTCTGAGCTGAACTCTAAGTGGACACTCGAATCTATTGAATCAGATCTATCCATTGTCCGCCACTTTAGACTTGGGTTGCACACCACAAAACCGCAAGTCCGACCCCGTAAGCACAACAATCTTCAGTTCTAGGTGATTTTCATCCAGAGCCTTAGAACCACCCAACCTTGGGGCATGGGTCTGCATCACAATCTGCTCCACATCTGTGGACATCTTCTGCTGACAGGTTTAAGGATTAATTTTTTGATGTGGATTCTAACCTGCACTTGTAAATTCTTAATTTCTTCTTTGTTTGTATATTATTCCTAGTTAAAGGCAATAAACTTAGCACATGTGTTTACTCCATGCTCTCTACGGAGTGGTAAATGCCAGTTTATCATCATTCTTATGCATTAAAACAAGCCTATCTCTTAGGATTTTGTTCCGCAAATGGGTTTTTGGGTTGCATTTAGGCATAAATTAGGTTAGGCATGCATTTTACTTTTTATTATCTTTTTGATGTGTTTTTGTGAGTGTTAGGGATATACAAATTGGTAGATCTCTAAAACCCTAGCACTCAAGAAGGCAACTGGTGAAGGAAAAGCCCAAACCAGTTGGAACTCAGCTTTATCCAGCTCACCATAGCTGGAATCCAGCTCACTTGAACTAGGGTTAGCTCATCTTAACTCCATTCAGCTCATCTTAGTTGAATGGTAGCTCAAGAGAGCTCATCTTAGCTCACCTTAGCTCAAGTCAGTTCAGATCCAGCTCAACTTAGTTGAGTCTAGCTCATCTCAGCTTCCATCAGTTCACTGGGAGCTCTAGTTAGCTCAGCTAAGTTGACTGGAGTTCACCTCAGCTCAGGATCAGCTACATTCAGCTCCACTCAACTTCAGCCAGCTGAAGATGACTTCATCTTAGCTTTGGAAGCTTAAGTCCAGCTCCCGGGAACTTAGCTTAGCTCAACTTAGTTGAGCTAAGCTACCTTAGCTACCTCAACCAGCTAGGTCCTCCTCGGGAGCATCAAACCCAGCTCACCTCAGCTCTTTTCAGTAGAAGCCAGCTTGCTTTAGCTTGGTTTAGCAGCTAGAAAAGAACAAGCAAGCTAAGCCAGCTAAAGTAGCTCCATGCCACTCTCTTCAGCAACTACCAGCTCTAGTTCAGCTCCAAAATTTTCCTGTCCAGTTCCTCTCCTCAAATCCTAGCTCCAATTGCCTCCTCCTCTACTCCCTACTAGCTAAGCTCCAGCTCCCTTGGAAATCCAATACCCTAAAACCCTACCTAACTAGCTCCACCAACTAAACCCTACCTAAGCCCACCTAAGCTAGCTCCACCCTACTCCAAATTGGTGCCACCACGTAGCCACCCTTTCACCCCTCAACCACCACCAAGAGACACCTATTTTGGCGGCAACTAACCCTTCTAGAACCCCCTCCTTTTGGCGCCAAACTAACCTCCCATCTACACCCTACACCTACTCCCTCCAAGCCACATCCACCATCCACATACCCCCTTTTAGAACCCTACCTTGGTACCACCTAATCACCCTTCTAGAAGTCCTTTTTTGGCACCAACTTCAAGGGGCACCACCACCATACTACCCCCCATGTGACCCTTCAATTGGCGCCAACTATTCCTAGCCATAGGATCTACTAACTACCCTTAAATCCCATCCTAGCCATCCATTCCAAGAGTCACCTATAACTGCCGTCTTACTATATAAAAAGACCCTTAACCACCACCATTTTCCCAATCCTCCAACTAGTGTAAATTCCACCCTACATCCACCCTAACTCACGGCCAAGGAAGGAGAAGAAGAGAATAAGATTAAAGGGGCATCCTACCTGCCCCCTTGGTGCCTTCTTCCCCTTCTCTCTTCTTCCTTGTGCCACACCGAGGAGGAGCATTCAATTCAAGGAGGATGACCATACATTGAAGGAGACTTGAAGGTGGTACCATCTACCTTGGAGGAGAATAGGGCACGCCCCCTCTTTGTGGGCTTGCCTAGGAAGACAACACCACCTTGAAGGAGCTATTGAAGGAAGGAGTTGGAGAGCCCTTTTTCAAGCCTGGGAGCCACCGAGCTTGGAGCAAGGAACCTCCCCTCTTCACCAATTTTCAGAGGATTAGTGTTACTTTATTTTGTACTTTAAATTCTAGTAGTAGAAGCTTTCCTCTACTAGGGTTTTGTGTAAAACACTTTTTGCTCATCTATTAAAGTTTCCCTTTCTTATTAGTTTTTTTTATTTGCTTTCCTTGTTCTTAACACTTTTCCCTCCCTTCCCCTAATTACTCTAGGCCTCCACGTGCCTAGAGCGAGCTTAGGGATAGGTTATTTTTGCCACTATAAGGTTAGCTTGTAGGTGTTAGCATCTTTCCTGCCAACAATTCACGTATTTACCTTTATTTCGAAACCTAAAAAAAATTATATATTGAGAAAATATAAGAAAAAAAAGGTGATTTTTATTTTCAAGCAAGAGATTTGAAATTGCAACAATTGCCTCCTTAGATGACCCTAGATATTTCCCTATCTAGGTTTTATAAATTTAAGGGTTGGTCGATTTTACGTGTTACAACGACGTATTTTACAAACCGCGTAAAAATTCGCATCACGGAGCTGACTAGATTTTCACGAAGTTCAGGTAATATTATGTTTATTCCTCTCTTTTCATGTCTTTATTTTTACAATGAGGACATTACATCATTTAGACATTGGGGGGTGGATACTTAACTTTGAAATTATTTTGTTAGCTCTGTGGAATTTCTTTTATTTTCTTTAAAAAAAATAAAAATTAAAAAAAAATAGAATTAGGAGAAGAGAATTGAGGCATTAGGAGTTGTTAACTTTAGAAAGAAATATTTTAGGACCTGAACACTTAGACTCTTTAGGTCTTCGGGTTTAATCAGCCTGGGTGTCCACTAAAATATGTACTTGATCTCAAGTCCTCGCTAAGTTAATTTTATTTTAATTTGGTTAATAAATTGGGGTGATAAGTACATGATTTATCAATCTGCCCTCTAATTTAAGGGGACTCTAATTCTAAAGCATCTACACACTATTTGCACTGACTCACTTTTCGATAATTTTTACGGAAATTAGGTACTAATGACTTTCTAGGGTAGTATGCCTGGCAAGTAGTCGTGGGTAACAGCCTATTGGCCGGTTATCTAGAGCTCAACTACATGACCATACCCATTCTACTGCCTTTAGGTAAATCTTAGATTAGGGAAGCCACCTACTCAAAAAAAGAAAAAAAATACTCCAAAAGAAAAGAATAGAAAAAGGAGAAATAAATAAATAAATAAACAAATTACACTTCACCGCATGAGTATGGCTGGCAAGTTGAGATGGGTAACAGTCCATTGGCCGATTGTTCAGAGCCCAACTCATAAAAATACACAAATAATTCCCAAAACACTTAGGGAAGAAGTAGGGAAGTAGAATATACCGGGGAGATATACATTAGGTTTACCCTTGTGTTGACCCCATAAAAAAAAATCGTAGGGAGAAAGTTATCGATCGGAAAGATAAACCTTTAGGCAGAAATTCTTAAGGTCACATAGGGTCGTAGAAACCTGAAGTTCATTTTAACGACCACTTAGTGAGTCTATCACTTTTCCACGTTAAGATGCTTAGAACTTAAAGTTCTATTCGAGTCTTGGGTGGGTTGGGTAGCCATAGAAAGTTACTTCGAAACTCTAAACTCAAAAATCCAAAAAAATTAGAAAAGAAGAAAAAACATAAAAAATGTATCTTCCTTTTTCAAAATAAGGCGAGGACTTGGGCGGTCTGCATTTTGGTAGGCAAACGATCACTGTTAAGTCTTCCTAGTTTAGGACCTTAGTTGAAATTTTCTTTTGTTAATAAACAACTAATGCCATAAGTAATCAAATCCTAATTTTGTTTTTATACATAGCATATAGTTTAATTTTGCTAGGGACTAACAAAAGATAAGCATGGGGGTATGATGTAGACACATCCATTTAGATTAAAATGCCTATTTATGCATGTTCCTAAGCTTAGATATGCATTTCATATTATAAATATTGCATATTATACATCATTCTGCATTTAGAGTAGTCTGTATAAATTATAGGTTAATTCATGTCCTTTTGTGGTTAGGTGAGAAGGAGATTTATTTTAGGGCATCAGATTGATGATCCGTTCATACAGACCTGATCAGGATGATGATCAGAGTCCAACACCTCTGAAATTGTCTTAATCGGAATCCCGTAGAACCTTATGCAATCAGAGGAAGATTAACAGCCAAGGGGCTAGGTGATACATTTTGGAGCTTCAAATGAAGAATCCAACTATATGGATGGATCCGGATCGACGATCATAGCCCAACGGCATGAAAATCGGTCCAATCCGATATCCGTAGCACTTTCTAGGAGCAATTGAAGATGGGAAGCCTAGATTATGCCATGTGGCATCATTCGAATCGCCTAAGGGCTACCCTAAGCGCCCCCATCATCCTACCCTTGCACCTCAACCATTGGATCAAGATCCAATGGCTGGGATGCCTCTACACCCTTAGCACCCAATTTCTCCTTGAGACACAATCGCGCCCGTAGTGCAACGGTGGGACACAGCACTCGCAAAGCAATGACCAACGTTAGAAACACACCGCACCCCCCACGTCCTCAGCGTGCGTGTGGATTTCAATTGAAGCTGCCCGATCAGCATCTAGTGGCATACAATGCACCGAGTGGCATGATCAGATTCGTGCAACCTTCACACGCGATGGCACATGGAAGCCCAGGCATGATCCAACACGCGATCAAGAGGCACGATCTCTACGCATCCTCAGCCGCACAATCTCGATTTGACGGCTCTCCTCCAACCACGCCTCAACAGCAGTGTAAGCGGATGCATGAGCAAGTACCAGCGGTGGTGTGCACAAGCTTTAACAACGTTTAGGGTGGATCTTCAGCAACGTCTTTGATGTCGCTATAGCCCATGGATGGATTTTTGCATCTTCTCCTCCACTATAAAAGGACCTACACCCCTCCATCCATCTTGATATTTTCCTTTCTCTCCCTCATGACCTCCAAGGCTCTAGAGAGAGCTTGTCCCAAGCCTGGGATGCTCCTCTAGAGTAGAAATTAAACATTTTTTCTTGCCTCTCACCCCCATTCGTGGAGCATCCCGTGATCGTCCTCTCACCATTTCGGGAAGTAGTTTCTCGCCATGATGCCATCTCGCCCCGTCCTCCTTCCTCCAATGCCATCCTCCGTCTAGCTTTCAGCCACCTTCGTTTGGGGCGTCGTCAGAGCGAGTCGTCCTCCAAGCAGCCATCAAAGGGGACTCTTCTCACCCTATCTATCTTTTACTGCTTTCTAGTGTAGTTTTTCACTTTCTTATCTATAGCAAGATATATGATTGTTTCTCTCTCTCTCTCTTTGTCTTATTTTGCAAGTAGATTAGCTAGATATTATCAACCTGATCTCTTACCTTATTAAAATACAAAAAAATTGCAAAAGATAAAAACAACAAAATCAAATAAAATCAAAAGTGCAGATTTCAAAACCAAAAGTTCGCCTCCTTGTGTTTGATCCGGGACTCACCTCGAGTTTTAGTATAAAGTTTATCTGGTAGCGATTTTTGTGACTACGATGACGGGTTTCCAAAACCCTAATTTTTTATATCGTGGAAACACGCTCATCAGCCTCAAATTAATACCACTGATTATCCTTGGCAAAACTACCTAATATAAGGCTTGAATTGGGCATTTGCTCATTTACAAATCAAATCTGAATTAAAACACATGAGTCCTCGTAATACACCCAATTAAGCGATTAAAACCTCGAATCACTCGATTAAATCGATTTAAGCCTGAATTAACTCCAAATCGCGAGATTAAGTGTGAAATACAAATCTGAAAGAATCAAGCAATTCAAGGAAATCAAAACCAGATCGGGGGTCCTTGTGAACATATGGAGTGAATGGAGAGACCCTCGTGTGGTTTTGAGCACTATCTAGATCGTGAAGTCTGAGAACTTCGGATTTGGATATGCTCAGATGGATGGGGTGAAGTGCAAATTAAAACATGAACGAAATTAGTAGAAAATGGATCGTGAGGCGATGAGGAAGAGCAATGGATTGAAATGATTACGCGAAAACACCTCTCTAATCTGAATTGATTGGAGAGGGTGAAATCGAATCTACTCTACTTTACTCCTAATCTAAACTAATCATGAGTTGGATTTTGATCTACACTAACTAACACGACTTCTAACTACTCTAGAAAGCAGTAAAACCTAATCTAACAAGAAGAATGAGACCTATGGATCTCCACCCGGTGGATAAAGAGGAAGAATGGAGGAAGAAGGCTCCAGCGAAGTGAAATCCTACTAGTGAAGCTTAGAGTCACCCTCAGGTGTTACTGAATCCTTAGCGACGAGGAAGATCAGAGAGGATGGAGCTCCATTGTAGTAGCAATGGAGCTAGAGTTTGATGAGGAGGGGAAACCAGAGGGAAGAAATGATCAGCTCAAGAGAAGTAGATGGGGGTTGATCCTCTCGCGTAGGGGTCAGGGCAGGTGGTTAAGTAGGCAAGGGAGTGATTGTGGTCACTGTAGAGTGTGATTAGGCGAGGTTAGGGTTAACGGTGAGATGAGAAGAGAGACATGTGGGAAAATTTAGGAATGAATCCCATTGTAGATGGGATCTAGGAGGTGAGGCGAAGCTTCGCGCTAAGGCATGGGGTGAATCATTCAAGATCAGCGATAGGATCAGTGATCCAAGAGAATCAACGATTGCTATGAAGTGAGTTCATCTTGTGAACAATACACGAGGGAGAGGAACATTGTAGTAGGTCATTTATTATTTTTACACCAATGCCCTCAAATCGAAGGGGTAGAAATATAGCATGAAAAGCCCATTAGTGGAATGTTTTATGATTAAGAGATCCCTGGAGTTCAAAAATAAGCCCGTGCAATTTATTTAAGTGAATAAAATGTTATGGAATGAGGACCTAAATGTGAAACTCTAAATGCAAGGTTCTAGTGATGTCCATTTGCCATGAGATTTTTATTGGAGATTAGTTGAACATATTAGAAGTTGATTCAACCCTTGATTTGTATTTTGAGCTAAAAAATATGTTTAATTTGTAATTGGATCATCAATTTGTATTTATGAATAGAATATCTCAAATATTGACCTAATTATACATTTTTAACACAATTTGATGTTTTAGGTCATTTTTGCTAAATCTCACTCAACCCATTTATTGTGTTAATAAGATAGTGTTTAACCTAGTTTCTAGCTTATCCTAGGCATTGTAGCTATGATGAGCTACGCCTCATCAGATGGCTGCTGGGGATCTGCATCCTCACCATGGGCTCCCTAAGCTTACTCCATTTTAGCATATGTGAGCTTATCAAAGATGGAGACTCTAGTGATGAATTGTTTATGATTAATATCTAATGGGACATGAAAATGTAGGAAGATATGAGATAGGAGAGTCCTAAATTGGAAGGAGCTGGTAGGTTTCTTATCCATCAAATAAAGAATCAAGTTGTTCCAGTTGAACTGCTTGTTCTTCAAGAAAGCATAAAGTGTGATAAGCATGATCCTGAGGCAATTTTCAAAGGAGGTCGACTTTGACATAAAGTTCCATAAAAGACTCAATTAAGAAATCGAGGAAGACGACGAAAATAAGAGGATTTGGCTGGGCAACCCAAATCATGGTGGAAGGGAGTAAGTAGAGCCTCCCTAATAGTGTCACTCTGGGTCTGATGGTGGAGCTCAAGCAAAGTAGGACTAACACTAGGACATCTAAGAATCTTGGTGAGAATATCAAATACACTAAGAATTCTATCCCATAGACATTGGAGGTAAGCTCAATGTTGAGCCCCTCACCTATATTTTTTAAATTAGCATAAAATAGGTGACAAGGCATGGGGTCAACACATAGAATGTGGCTATTCTTAGAGTCTGCATAGAAATTATGCTAAAAAAGATGTAAAATCTGGTGATAGGCAAACTTGTCCCAAAAAATGGGAAAGATCGTCTCGAAATAAAGAAAGTCACGAGGCGACCGACATGGGGACAGAATTTGGTGAGTATAGAAAATCGCTCTTGTGCAGCCTTGGTGATGAAATATCGATCAAATGTGTCATCACGTGAGGCGGAGGAGGAAGGGTGTGTGCGTTTAGGTGCCATAATAGAGGTAAAAATGTAGGTTAGTTGATTAAACAAGACATGTTGGTCGATTAAAAGTGAGTCGGATAAAGTTCTAGAAAATCATATTTGGTCAATCAATCAGGAAATTTAATCGAACAAATCAGGAATTTTGCCAAAAAACAGAGGCTTCCACAGATGATTTTTGCTCACATACACCAAAATGATTACAAACAGTCACACAAGATCTACACCAAAACAGTAGGGTACCATCTAAGCACAAGAAGTCCAAAGGAAAATGAAAGATTTGGATAGGGCTTAGGGTTATACCAAGATTAATCAGAATGATTGATCAAAAGAGGAATGGAGGAGAGATCGACCATTCAAGGAGGACGGTGAGGTCATGGCATAAGGATGGCGACGTTGCAATGAACGACAAATAGCAGTGCTCATGGCGGAGAGGGTAGTGCAAGGGGGCTGCACAAGGACACCAGAGGGAGGGAGATCGAAGGGGTGGGAGGGCTTGGTCGCGTGAGGAGGAGCATGGCATTGGTCAGTGGCGCTGACATGTGGAGGTGGAGGAGATGGGTTTGGTGTTTTGTCGGTGGTGTGCTTGTGGGGTAGGTTTGTTTTTGATGGGGTAGTGTTGTGGTAAGAAAAAGAGTGGTAAAAAATAGGTGTTTTTATATTTTTGAGGCGGTTATGTAAGGTAAAAAAAAATAGGGTAGGTAATCAACATAATGAGCACAGATTAGGTGGAAGGAATTGAGATTAGAGGTGATTAGAAATGAAACCCCGAAATTGGATTTCGTTCTGAACTTGTCGATCAAAATAAAGTTTTGGTCGATCAAAACTGAAATTGATCGATCAGATAAGCATCTTGGTCGATCTAAGTTCTGGGGAAAAATTTCCTGCCCAAATACAATGGTAGATCAAACAAGAGAATTGATCGACCAAACTTTAAATTTTTGGAGGGAAAATTCTCGCTAAAAAAATGGTTGTTCAATCTGAAGAGTTTGATCAATCAAACAGTGTTGGTTGATCAAATTTATATTTTTGATCAATCAACAAGGCAAAACACATCAATCAAGATTTTTCAATTATTTCTTTTAGTCTTGATAGTCCTAGGGCATGACATATAAGGTTGAATCTATCTTTTGGTAAGGGTTTGGTGAAGATATCAGCTAACTGGTTTTCAGTTTGACCAATCTCTAAGTTTATTTCATCTTTTAGCACATAATCCCTTAGAAAGCGATGCCTGACATCAATGTATTTTGTTTTAGAGTGTTGTACAGGGTTTCTAGATAGGCTAATGTCACTAGTAATGTCACAAAGTATTTTATTATTTTTGTAAGTAAGGCCAAAATCTTGTAAAGTTGGTTTCATCCACAATAGTTGTGAACAAGCTAAGGAGGCAGCTATATATTTGGCTTTTGTTGTGGATAAGGAAACAGTGTTTTGTTTTCTAGAGAACTAAGAGACCAGTGAATTTTTTAGAAATTGACACATTTTACTAGTACTCTTTCAGTCTATGAAACTACCTGCTTAATCAGCATCACAAAAGGAGTAAAGATCTACGTGGTTGCCTTTTGATAGAAAAGTCCTAGATCTGAGGTGTGGTTTAGGTATCTAAGTATTCTTTTTAGATCATTTAAGTGTGTTTCTTTAGGGTCAACTTGAAAATGAGCACACAAACAAGTGCTAAAAAGAATGTCGGGTCGACTAGCAATCAAATAAAGCAGAGATCTTATCATGCTTCTATATAGTTTTTGATCTATAGACTTACTTGTTTCATCGTTCTTGAGTGTGTTGAAGCTTCTATAGGCATTTCTTTCCATTTACCTTGTCTATGGAGAATTTATTTAGAATCTCCGAGGTGTACTTCATTTGGGATATGAATATCCTAGAGGACAATAGGTCTATTTGAAGATGAAGAAAGAACCGAAGTTCTTCCATTATGCTCATTTCAAACTGGTCCTGCATAGCCTTGGCAAACTCTTGGCATAAAAGATCATTAGTAGCTTCGAAAATAATATCAACATAAATTTGAATTAATAAAAGATCATTTGCTCTTTGTTTTGTAAAAAGAGTTGGATCTATTTCCCAATTTTAAAACCATTTTCAATAAGATAGGTTTTTAGTCTGTCATACCAAGCTCATGAAGCTTGTTTTAGATCATATAAAGCTTTATGTAATTTATAAACATATTCTAGATGGTCAACATTTTTAAAACTTGGAGGTTGTTTAACGTAAACTTCCTTCTTGATAAATCCATTTAGGAATGCTCTTTTGGCGTCCATCCGAAAGAGTTTGAACACCATGTGGGAAACAAAGGCTAACAGCATCGGAATGGATTCCAAGTGAGCCATGGGTGCATAGGTCTCATCAAAATTAATTCCTTCTTCTTGATTATACCCTTGGGCCACAAGTCTAGCTTTAGTTCTAACTACTTCTCTTAATTCATTTAGCTTATTTCTAAAAACCCATTTGGTTTCTATGAGCGTTTGACAATCTTGTTTTTGAACAAGTTCCTATACTTCATTTCTTTTAAATTGATTCAATTTTTCTTCCATTGCAATAATCCATCATTCTCATAAAAGGCATCCTTAACATTTTTGGGTTCTAGTTGGGAGACAAAGGTCGAAAATGCTAAGGTGTTGGCTGATGATCTGGTTTGAACTCCTTTGGATAGTTCTCCTATTACTAAATCCTTAGGGTGATCCTTCATGTATGATATATCTTTTGGTAGATCTTTTGAGATGTTTTCTTTAGGTATGTTTGAAGGATATCCTAGGTGTTCATCATCATCAATATGAGAGGATTGTGGTTGTGCTAAGGTTTCATCAAAAGATACATGTAGGGTTTCCTCAACAACATAATTCTTTTTGTTATAAACTCTATAGGCTTTTCTTCTAGTTGAGTAACCTAAAAAGATTCCTTTTGAACTCTTAGCATTAAATTTATCAAGATTGTCCTTTGTATTTAGTATAAAACATTTGCATCCAAATAACTTAAAATAGGAAATCTTGGGTGTTCTCCCATGATACACTTCAAAGGGTGTTTTGTTTAGGATGGGTCTGATCATGGATCTATTTTGGATATAATAAGCAATGTTTATAGCCTCAGTCCAAAAATACTGAGGCAGCTTTGACTGGCACAGCATTATGCACGAATACTCTTGCAGGGTTCTATGTTTCCTCTCAATAACTCCATTTTGAGGTGTAGCTTTAAGAAATGCAAACTCATGTTTTATCCCAAATTGATCACAGAAGTCAGAAAAAGATTGATTATCAAATTCTTCACCATGATCACTTCTTATCTTAATGACTTCTAATCCTTTCTCACTTTACAATCTCCTTACAAGTTTACTAAAAATACCAGTAGTCAAATCCTTACTTTTTAGAAAAGATGCCCAGGTAAACCTTGAGAAGTTGTCAATTATGACAAGGCAATATCGACACCCACTTAGACTTTTGGATTTGGTTGATCCAAATAAGTCTAAGTGAAGTAATTCAGGAGTTGAGATATGCTAAGCATCCTTTTTGGCTTAAAGGAAATTTTCATTTGTTTACCAATTTCACAAGAATTGTAGACTTTGTTTTTCTTAAAATTGATTTTAGGCAAACCTTTGACTAACTCATGTTTCACATGTTTACTAATATTTTTCATGTGAATATGTTCTAGTCGTTTATGCCATAGTATTGACTCATTGTCAGATGTGACTAGACATTCAAAGCTTTTGCATTTGTCGAAGTTGACAATATAAATATCTTTATATCTGTGACCTTTAAGAAGGGTTTGCTTAGTTTGTTTGTCTTTTATTTTAAAACCAATTGAGTAATATTGATTTCATAACCTTTGTCATAGATTTGACTTATACTAAGCAAGTTATGTTTTAAGACTTTAACTAAATGTACATTATCAAAAGAGGTAGAAGAGTTATCAATTTGGCTAGTTCCAATAATATGACCCTTGTGGTTATTCCCAAATGTAATTGTACCACCTTCCTTGTGGTTGAGTTGCAGGAACAGGTCTTCTTCTCCTGTCATGTGTTTTGAACACCTACTGTCCTTAATCCATCTTCTTTCTCCTTGGTCCTGTCATTGGTTTATGTTTGTAAGGACTAGTGTTTCTTCTTACAGCTACAAGCTTTCCATCTCTTTGTTGATAGATCCAATCTGAGTACTTAATTGGACTTTTATAGTTTCCTACAAAATAAGATTGTAAAAGTCTTTTCAGTACCCATTTTCTTTTGGGTCCAGGATTGTTAGTTGGTATTTCGATCTTTCGATTTGAACTAGTTGCTTCATAATCATTTTTAGGTTTATATCCTAACCCAAATCTGGTGGTGGTTTGGGTTTGTGTTCTTAGTAATTTATTAAGATTATGACTTCCTTTTGTGAATTTTGCTAGGTCATTTACAAGAGTAGTAGATTTTTCTTTAAGTTCATCAATGTCTAGATTTTTAAGTCAGTTACATGTGCTCTAAGTGATGTGATTTCAAGGGATACCTCTTGATTTTGTAATGCAAGTTTCTCTTTTAGTTTATTTTCCTCATCTAGAGTCTTAGCTATTTTTCTATTTTCAACTTTAAGAGACTTAGTTAGATCATGCATTTCATAAAATGCTTCTAACAACTCATCAAGAGTAAAAGACAGTACCTCATCTTTTAGAGCCATGAGTCCTAGAAGAGCTTCTTCACTGGAGGTTTCTTCTTCTTTTGAGCTTGAGTCAGACTCATCCCAGATTGCTTGAAGAGCCTTTTTCTTGCCATCTTTCTTGGGGAATTTCCTTGTCTTCTTTCTTTTTATTTCCCTTTTAAGAAGTGGGCAATCCTTTCGAATGTGTCCCTTCCATTTGCAGTTCTAGCAGATGACAACTTCTTCCTTAGAGTCTTCCTTCTTTCTCCAATTCCTCTTGTTCTTTAGGAACTTTCTAAATTTTTGTGAAAGAAGAGCAATGTCATCTTCTTCCTCTTCACTGCCTGATTCGTCTGAGTGGTCGTTAGCTTCGAGTGCTATGTTTTTCTTCTTTATTCCTTCATTCTCATTCTCCTTCATGAGTTGAAGTTGTACTTCATATGCGATGAGACTTCTAATCAGATCATCCAGTTGTAATGTTGTCAGATCCTTTGACTCCTAGATGGCAGTAGTCTTCATTTCCCAATTGCTAGTGAGAGATCGAAGAATCTTCCCACTACAAGAAAATATGCCAATTGCAACAAAATATTACTGTCAAAAAAACATTCACTATTGTCATAAAAATCCTTTTTGACGGTAGCATGAACCATCACAAAAAGGGGCATCCCAAAAAGATTTACCGTCGCAAATTATTTTTCATTTGTGATGGTTAAGAACCATCACAAAAGATTTTAAGTGATGGTTAAAAACCATCACAAAAGACCTTACATGACGTTTAACAACCATCACGAAAGACTTTACGTGATAGTTAAAAATCATCATGAAAGACTATAAGTGACGTTTAAAAACCATCACAAAAGATCGTACGTGACGCTTAAAAACCAACATGAAAGACCTTACGCGATGGTTAAAAACCATCATGAAAGATCTTATGTAATGTTTAAAAACCATCACAAAAGATCTTATGTGACATTTAAAACTATTATGAAAGACTTTACGTGACCATTAAAAACTATCACAAATTTTTATCAATAATTTACCATCTCAAATTCTTTGGAGTCATTATTGCAACATTCTTACACATAACAAAAATATATATTCACACACATTAAGTCAAAAAATATACTTCATTCATTATCAATTCAAAAATTCAAATTCTTACAAGAAAAATGTGTACACATCATACAATACATAAATACATCTCTTCCATAATGTAAACTAATCTAAAAAAAAGTCTTCATCATCATCTTTGAACTCATTCTCATAAACATCACCCTTATTTAGTCTACTTCCTATAATGGTACTTTAGAGAAGTACATGAGTCGATCCACCCTACAAAAATTAAAAAAAAACTGCATCAGAGCAAACTGGAAATATACCAATACATAAGTCAATTACAAAATGGCATAAATTAGTTAATCTTAAAGATATAATAACATTGGTGCATAAGTACATCCCGCTGATAATAAGTAGGTAAACCCAATTCAATTTGATATTAGTTATGTATTATGTAATCATACCAATATTCCAACAACTTCAAAGTGCTCTTTGAAGGAAATCAATGTTCCATCAATCTAAGATGGAGCAATCTATGCAATATATAATGGAGCTATAAGAAGTAAAATTGATGATAAAATTCATAGTTCAACATCTGCGTGTACATTGGAAACAAGGTTTTGAGACTTCACCAAATGTTTAAAAAAAGAAAACAAAAGAAACAAAAAAAGAAAAATGAAGACAGAAACACATCACCAGATTAATACCAATTCCATATATGAGGCGGCCAAGTATAAGAACTTCTAAATTAGGGGCATATCCATTAATCAAGCCACCAAGAACATAGAGGATAGTTGCAGCCATTAGTTGTCATCTCCTGCCTAGACTAGAAAATCACGGGCTTAGATTTAAAAAGATAGCAAGGTTCATAATTGAATCATAAGTAATATGTTACGACCTGGTTCTCGGATCCTTACCGGACTCGAGATCGGTTCACCTCGTTTAATCCCAAGACCTAGTCGTCCAATAAGAAATAACCAAAAGCAGGTAATAAATCACATTCACACATGCAATATAACTAAGTAGAAGGAAAAATGAAATAGTAAAGGAAAGTAAAACAAGTGTTTTAAAATAGTACATGCCACAACAACAACAACAACTACAGAAAGGAAATAGAAAGTAATAAGAATGTAAAATAGATGTCCATTACTTACTACAACAACAGAAAAATGAAAGGGCTGGAAAGAAAGGACTACGGCTGGGCTCGGTTACGAAAAGACAGAGTTAGCGAACGCTGAGTAGAGTGGTATTTACATTATTTATGTGCAAGTAAAGTAAAAACAAACAAGCAGGTTTTATTCTCATTTCTATTTATCTCATCTATGTATTTCCGGTTCATTTATTTCACAAAGTATCCAAGTATTTCTTGATCTTGCTTATTCCTCATGGGAACGATCTTGATTGCAGTCTTTTCCATGCAGTAGAAGGTACACGAGGTGCTCTCCTGGCCGAGAGAGTCCCCTGCGGTAGTCTTACACCCAGTCAATCACTCCGAGGTCACTATCGCGACGTAACGATGACTATGTCACGCATGATAAGCTCATGGGTAGCTACCCCGCACTGGCACGCGGTCAGTTGTTTTCGCTAGCGGGTACGCCTAAGGTACATCACGGAACAGTATAGGGCCTTGCCCTCTCAGAACCAAGCAGGGGTCTCGCTCCTCCACAGTCCGCGTACCCTCACCCAACTATCTTGGTTTGCCCAGCGGGCCTAGCAAAGTCTGTGTAGGGTGGCTAGCTTAATCCCGAGCCTTGTGGGGTGGCTAGCTCCCTCCTTACACTAGTAGCACACCTCGGTACCACGTACGCGAGGGTCAACAGGAGTTGGTGTAGAGTGGCCAATCCTAACCCCGTGTCTCAACCCAAGGGCGACTAGCTCCGTTCTACACTAAAAGGGATAGTTGCTCTCCTTGGTATCGTGTACACAAGGGCCAACTCACTTCCCGTCTACATTCCAAATTCCTTTCATACATAGGAGTTATACTTCTAATTCTTCGTAGGGTTCATGCTCATATTCATCTCATTTATCCATATTCAGATCTCATGTTTCATAACTTGTTCCTCATGCATATACAGGCAGCTCATATTTTTACAATTCAATTCTCAATCATATACAGGCAACTTGTGGTTTCACACTTCAATTTCTCATTCACATATAGGCAGCTCGTATTTTCACAATTCAATTCTCAATAATATACAAGCAACTTGTGGTTTCACAGTTCAATTTCTCATTCACATACAGGCAGCTCATATTTTAACATACATTTCAAGTAAACAGAGTAGCCCAACATCAAGCTCATACATTTCTACCCTAGGGTTTATTCCACATCCTCGAGTTTCAATCATTTTAATCTAAGAAAGCATATTCTTTATTCACATCTTAACAAATGAATTAAACCACTCTACCGGATATCACGGTAGGAATGGGGGCCTGCATCGCAGATCTCCTATCTCCGCGGGTCCTGAACCCCATCGGCTGGTAACTTGTACCAGCGACTAATTTACATCAGACGACTCAAAACAGTAGGTATTCAACACGAACACTTAGAGAAACTCGAGTGGAAAACAATGATACTTCATTTGCAGAAATCTGATTTCGTTTGGGCCCTAAACGGGCCAAAAACATGGTTACTGTCCAAAATCAGATGTCTGCGACTAGTCCCAAACGTCTTAAAATGTCAGATCTTACCTTTCACTTCCTGCAACTGTCTCAGACGTCCAGACTCCTTTGCGGCCGTCTTAGGAGAGTTCCAGATGTCAGACAAAGCCTCCAGTCGTTTGGAAGTAACTTCAGAGGTCCGGTGACGTGATCAGATGTCCAAAAGTGCTTAGAAAAGTGCACCGCGCACCTTTCCAACACCCTTCACCTGTGTACGAAAGTCGTAGACCCATTCTCAGCCCAACATTTCTTATGCTACGATCTGCATGGCAGAAAGTAGCGCAAGAACACGTATCTCACGCGGTATTATGCTTTGAGACGTCCGGCTTCAGCTCTGGATGTCCTGGTGCCTCTCCAGATGTCTGGTCGATGCTCCAGAGGTCTGATACTAGAACTTTTCCAGTACCAGAATCTCCTCTGCGACGCTGCTCTCCTCGCAGCACTGTTCGCAATGCACCGCAGTAGCTTTAGTAGCTGTAGGGGGCCAGGAGGCCGCCTCGTTGAGCCACTCCTCGAGCGTGTGCCCACCGCCGATCGTGCGAGCTCCACTGAGCTCCCCAAAGGCCCACTGACCTTGGTCCTCCTCTTTCTCACACTCTTCCTTCCTCTCTCCCTCTCTCCTTCTCATTCTCCCGTGCTCGCCCTCTCTCTCGTCGCTCTCATTCTCCCTCGCCGTCGCTGCACAGGGAGGACAGCTGGAGGTGGCAGTGGCTGGTGGTGAGGGGGTGAGGGTGGTGAGAAGGGGGGTTTAAATAGAAGGGGTTAGGGTTTAGGAGTGAGGGGTGTGGAGGAGAGAGAAGTTCTACGCACTGCCTGCGTGCAGAGCACAAATGAATGTATGAAAATTCCCACTTTCAGACGTCCAAGCCTGTCCAGACGGGCTTGTGTCCAGACATCTGGACACACGTCTGACTGAAACTCCAGACGTCTTATCCAACTAAAAAGGCAATGGGTCATTTCATCATAACTTAGAGGAAGTTTCGTCCTCGAAACTTAAGCTAGCTAGGGTGCAGAAAAAAGAACGTAAAAATGCATAACAAACTTAAAGAGGTTCGAAGTAGGTCCAAAGAGACATACCCTCAAAAAACTCCATGTACCACTCGCATTGCTGCCTCAGGCTCCCAAGTCGCCTCTTCGTACCGCTGGCTTCTCCATAGAACCTTCACCAGTGGTACCTGCTTCCATCTCAGACTTCGGATGGCTTTGTCTAGTATCTGTACCGGCCTCTCGGGATAGGTCAGGTCGTCTTCCATCTCGGTGCTCTCGTTGCTCAGAACGTGGCTAGGATCGGCGACATACTTCATGAGGTTGGACACGTAGAACACGTCGTGTACTCCAGAAAGCTGGGGAGGAAGGGCAAGCCGGTAAGTAACGGGTCCTACCTGCTCCAGGACCTCAACGAGCCCCACAAACCTCGGCGTAAGCTTCCCCTTCACCCCAAAATGCTGCAAGCCCTTCATGGGAGAAACATGGAGAAAGACATGATCCCCAACCTTGAACTACACCTCTCTATGCCACCGGCTGGTAACCTGTACCAGTGACTAATTAACATCAGACGAGCTCAAAATAGTAGGTACTCAACACGAACACGTAGAGAAACTCGAGTGGAAAACAACAGTACTTTTTTTGCGGAAATCCGATTCCATTTGGGCCCTAAACTAGCCAAAAACATGGTTATTGTCCAAAATCAGACGTCTTAAAAGACGTCAGATCTTACCTTTCACTTCCTGCGGCTGTCTCAGATGTCCAGACTCCTTTGCAACCATCTGAGGAGAGTTCTAGACATCAGACAAAACCTTCAGTCGTCTGGAAGTAACTTCGAACGTCCAGCGACGTGATCAGATGTCCAAAAGTGCTTGGAAAAGTGCACCGCGTGCCTTTCCAGCGCTCTTCACATGTGTACGAAAGCCGCAAACCCATTCTCAGCCCAACATTTCCTGTGCTACAATCTACATGGCGGAAAGTAGCGTAGAAACATGTACCTCACGCAATATTATGCTTTCAGACGTCCGGCTTCAGCTTCGGACATTCTGGTGCCTCTCTTGACGTCTGGTCGATGCTCTAGATGTCTGATACTGGAACTTTTCCAGTACCAGAATCTCCTCCACGATGCTGCTCTCCTCGCAGCGCCGTCGCAACGCACCGCAGATGCTGCAGAGGGCTGGGAGGCTGCCTCCTCGAGCCCCTCCTCGTGCACGTGCCCACCACTGGCCGCATGTGCTCCGCCGAGCTCCCTGAAGGTCCACCAACCTTGGTCCTCCTCTCTCTCACGCTCTTCCTTCCTCTCTCCCTCTCTCCTTCTTATTCTCCCTCGCTCGCCCTCTCTCTCATCGCTCTCATTCTCAGTCGCCGTGGCTGCATAGGGAGGATGGCTAGAGGTGGCGGTGGCTGGTGGTGAGGGGGTGAGGGTGGTGAAAAGGGGGATCTAAATAGAAGGGGTTAGGGTTTAGGGGTGAGAGGTATGGAGGGGAGAGAAGTTCTGTGTGTCACCCATACGTAAAGTGCAAAGAAACGTATGAAAATTCCTACTTTCAGACGTCCGGGCCTATGTCTAGACATCTGGACGAACGTCTGACTGAAACTCTAGATGTCTTATCCGACTAAAAAGGCAATGGGTCATTTCACAATACAATAAAGAATTTATCTTTCATAAAGTGTACCAAGAACATCTTCCATTTGGTAGCAGGTATGCCCAAAAGTACAACACAGAACAGCACAGGGCCTTGCCCTCTCAGAACAGGGGTCTCGCCCCTCCATAGTCTGCATACCCTCGTTTGACTATCTCGATTCGCCCAACAGGCCTAATAAGAGTTGGTGTAGGGTGGCTAGTTCTAACCCCGGGCCCCATGGGGTGGCTAGCTCCTTTTCTACACTAAGTAGCTCACCTCGGTACAACATACGCGAGGGCCAAACAGGAGTTGGTGTAGAGTGACTAGTCCTAACCTCGGGTCTCAACTCAAGAGGCGACTAGCTCCCGTCTACACTAAAGGGACAGTGGCTCCCTTGGTACCGCATACGCAAGACAATCGCTCTCCTCGGTATTGCGTACACAAGGGCTAGCTCACTCTCCACACTAAAGGGACAGTTGCTCTCCTCGGTATACGAGGGCTAGCACACTTCCCTTAACCAACTCCGAATGGCCGCTCATAGGCAAAATGTTCTAAAACCATCAGGTTTTTCGTACTACAGTAATCTTGGTTTTTTTCTAAATTTCCCGTAGGGTTTGTACATGGAATTTCTTATTTCCATATCTGGTCCTTAAATGTAGAACAGGTAACTCAAATTCCACCATCGATTACTCAGTATAGGTATGTATTTCCATTCATGACATGGTTCATTTCAGGTAGTACAGGCAGCTCATGATTTATTTCTTTTCAGGAAGCATCACAGTAACTCAATCATTCATTAACTACTCATGAATTTCTTCCAGCCCTAGAGTTCATTTCACAACCTACGGTTCAATCGAATATATTCTAAGTAGCATGCATTTGTCTCTTTTCAGTTCTAGGGTTCATCTCACAACCTAGGGTTCAAATAATTCTATGCATACAATTTAATTACTAACTCTGGGATTAAGGTGAAAACCACTCTACTAGGTTGACTGGGTGGAATGAGAGCTCGTATGGTAGCTCCCGACGTCTCCGTAGATCTCGTATGCCCTACGGACTGGAGACCTACAACATGGATTGACAGGTCAAACGAGCTCAAAACTGCATAGACACTATATCATTACGTAAAGAAACTCGAACAAAAACCAACGATGTTTCGTTTGCAGAAATCCGACTCCATTTGGGTCCTAAACAGATCCAAAAACACCAACTTTGACCACAATCAGACGTCTGGGAAGTCCCAAACGTCTTAAATGAAGTCAGAGACTCACCTTACTTGAGGTGCCTTTTTCGAATGTCTAGAACTCCGTGCAGACTTCTAAGGGTGTCTTCAAACGTCTGGAGACACTCCCAGACGTCTAAAACCTCCTTGATCCTCGCACCGACGTGCCTCCCCAACCCCTGACATATGTATGCACGATTAGACTTGTCAGGAAGAGAAATAAGTGAAAACTGCGTGCTATTAGACGTCTAGTATTACCTCTGGACGTCTGGACAGATGTCTGATGGTCTCTCCAGACGTCTGATTCTGCAAAAAAATGACTCCATAGAACCATTTGCGAGCTCTCTCTCCCGCAGAAGCTGCAGCACCTCCCCGTCTCTCTCACGAGCCCTCTGCTCTCAGGCCTCCAGTCTCCTCTGCTCTCCACCCTCTCCTTCTCCTGCTCTCTCTTGACGGTGGTGTGGGAACGAATGGAGGATGAGGGGGGTTTATATGGAGGTGGGAGGTATGAAGGGAGGCAAGGTGGAGGTGGAGGGAATGGGGAGGGTGTCGTCGTGGGTGGTGGATGGGGTGGTGTGAGGGGTAAGGGGGATCGTGTACGATGGGTTAGGGGAATGGGGTGAGATACGGTGGGGTATGGTGTGGGGATGGAAAATTTGTGGGGGCACCCCCACAAGTTCTCCTTTTCCCTCTCATATCCACAACAAAAACCTAGGGGGTTAAAATTGCACAAAAACCCTTAAAAATTTTGGAAATGCCAAACGACCCTTGGGAAGGGTCATTTCAGCAGTTAAACTTGTTAGTATTATTATAATGCTTTATGTGTACGTAAAATAAACATTTGTCAACATATAACCACCTCATGCTTAATAAACGTTTGAGAGGATGTGCTTAGGATCCTTTGAAAATAAGAGGGGGTACATTGGTCAGCACCTTAGGTTGTCCCCACAAGATGGGCAGGTAATTATTTAAGGTTCCTTAATACCATGATTTGGCATTTGGAAGAACATATTTTTTACTGTCCAGAAAAGATGGATGCCTATTTGGATTGTTATAAGAAGCCTAAAAAATTTAAGATTGAATCACTGGAAGTGAAGGTTAGGAAACACTCATGGAAGATGACTATAATGAAGATGAGATTGAAAGTGAACTGTCACCTATTAATGTATAGCTAGCATATAAAACACACATTGATACCATTGATCTATCTGCAAATCAATGATTTGATGGTCAAATGGTAGCAAAAAAATAATGGCTGAGATCATAATCCATAAATGGTTCCTGTAGAACCTCCTTGCTGATCTTATGGATGAAAATTTGATAAGCCAGATCAACCAATACAGAGTGTAGATGATATGGATGAAGGAAGCATTTGCTATATTTGGTCTAAATTAGAACATGGCATGTATGTTTATAATATAGTTTATGCTACATATGATGAGGTGTGGCTCATCATAGCTAAAATGTCCAAGTTAAACTAAAAACTAAGTTAAACACTACTAAATTAACACATGAAATGGGTTAACTATGGGAAATAACAGAAATGACCTAAAACATCCAAATTGTGTTAAAAATGCGAAATTAGGTCATAAAATGAGATATTTATTCATTAATGTAAATTGATGATCCATTTGTAAATTGAACAAACATTTGAGTCCAAAAGTTCAAATCAAAAGTAAAATTAACTTCCTCAATGTTCAATTATGCTTCAATAAAAACTTGATTGTATTTGGACATTATTAGAACCTTGCATTCATTGACATTACATCTAGGTCCTTAGTACATAACATTTATTCACATTTCAATCATCTAGGGGCTCGTTTGAAAGCCGTTGAGGGTTTATTTGTAAATCCTAGGGACTGCTTTGATATCATTCCTTACCACTTATGGGCCTTGCCACAAAACTTCTACCATTTCACCATTTGGGCTTCTTTGTAAAATCTCCAAAAGAACTGCAGTCACGATTGCATTGTAGTTGCAAGAACATGGCCAATCGCGATCGTTCATCTCGTGATCTCTTGATCTGAAGGCCCAGCTCCAATTGAACCTTCGCACGCTTTGGCACGTGAAATCACTCCTTGCCCTAGATCTTATCCTACGATCATGATTTGGATTGGAGCTTTGCATGCTCCCTTTTCTTCATCCTGCCGTCGGTGACCTAGGTGTTTGATCGCACCTCCACAGTGACCACAATCACTCCCCTTCCTACTTAAGCCCCTGATCAGCTCCCTGCACGTGCAATCG
Source organism: Thalassia testudinum (assembly GCA_037157565.1). Lineage (NCBI taxonomy): Eukaryota > Viridiplantae > Streptophyta > Magnoliopsida > Alismatales > Hydrocharitaceae > Thalassia > Thalassia testudinum. The sequence goes on along the minus strand of JAZHRO010000018.1, from coordinate 49,857,038 downwards.
ACTCCCCACGACATCTCTTGAGTCGATCCTTTCCTCCCTCTCCAGCTCTCCTAACCCCTTCACTTTCCACTTTGTGATAGGGGCGTGGTTTTTCACCTCCTATTCCTCCTCGCCGCTAGGGATGACGTATGCCTGAGGATGACCTTGGAGCTCCTCTTGTGGGCTCTTCACTCGCTGGAGATCTCCCCCATTCTTCCTCCTTAGTAGTCGACTTTGGATCCAGGCAACCCCATTCCTCCTGTTAGATAGGATTTCCTACTTTCTAAAGTAGCTTAGATTAGTAATTAGTGTAATTTAGATCAGTAGGAGTAGATTAGAAATCAAATTTGATGATGGTTTAGTGTAGCTTAGGAGTAGATTAGAAATCAAATTTGATGATGGTTTAGTGTAGCTTAGGAGTAGATTAGCTTAGATCCACTCCACCCTCTCTGATCAGTTCAGATCAAAGAGGTGTTTTTTTCACCTCCATTTCCACGCATACAGCTTTCCCTATGCATCGCAATTCATTTCTGATTGTTCCTCGCATTTTATCCATCATCCACCCATCCATTAAGGCCTAATTCAGATCTAGGAATTTTGGTTCCTAGATATGAAATTAGCGCCTAAAACCCATTTTGGGGGTTTCTCATTCACTCTGTAAATCCACAAAGATCCCCCGATCTAGTTTTATTATCTAGAATTGCTCAATTCTCTTAGATTTGGTTTTCACACCCGATCTTGCGATTCGGAGTCAAATTGGTTTTAAACGATTTTAATCGAGTGATTTGAGTTTAGATTTGCTTAATTAGGTGTAATGCAATGAATCTAAGATTTTGGATTTGATTTTGAATGTGTGGATGAGCATAAACCCAATTTGATTGCATTTTGGGTAGTTTTGGCCAAGGAGAATAAGTTGTACTGATTTAAGGCAAGACAATGACCTAAAAGATTTTTATAAGATCATTAGATTACCCTGCACACCAACTAATGATGTACAGGGTGATAAAGTGATCAAATCATCTGAGAATCCAAAGTAACAGCCCAATTCGGTCAACATTTATTTTTTTACTTGAAATTGATTTCTGAGTTTAAAAATAGCTTAAATCTGATTTGTAGAGGTTGGCTGAGATTTGGAATGATTTAATGAAGGTCTAGAAATGGTTTGATGTGATTTTAATGTTTGATGGTCAATTACTTACACACTATCTAGAGTGGGAAGTAAAGACCATATTAGGGTTATCAATCCCTTGATTTGGTTTTGAGAGGATTTCGGGCCTTCTTGACTTGTTTTTGTGATGATCTTAACATGAAGATCTTTTTGATTTCAAGTGTGGATTTTGGACAGTAACATAGCAGTTGCTTCTAGCTGCTAGTTCCATGTTCTGGGCAACTGCTGAAGATGGCAGCAGTAGCTGCAATTTTTGAGTGTTTTAGCAACTGAGCAGTTGCCCCAACATCTGATTTTGGATGGCAGTAGTAGCTGCTGAATTTGGCAGTAGCTATAGCAGCAGCAGCTGTTGCTGTTGAATTGTGGCAGCTACAGTTGCTACAACCACTGATTGGCTGAACTAGCTGGGTTTTGAGTGTTGAAATGGAGCTGACCTATTATGTAGTGTTAGAACTTAATGAGGACAATAATTCATGTACTTTAAATTGATTGGAATCCAATTAGAATGGCTTGTAATTTAGATTTAAACTCTTTTGTCTTTGAATTGAATTAACTGTCCAAATCTTAATTTTTGTGAAATGTGAGATGAAAATTTGGTTTAATTGCTCATTTATGTTTCATGTAGTTTGCTAGGTGTTTCTTAATGTTTAGACCACAGTTCCAGCCTTTAGAATTGAATTCAAGGCCTTAGGATTCACTTCAAAACACTCTTTGAGGCCTTATTTGTGCTTAATTTGTTTATAAATAAAAATCATAAAAAAATTCCAAAAAAATAAATAAAAGTGTCTTGAGTAGGATGTTCACGAGTGAAATCGAGGTTTTTTAAAAATTGTGTTGTAGTATAGCCGAAATCACTTTGAAAATAAATAATATTTATTATTCAAATTTGAAGTCTGAGGTCGAACACATGGAGCAATATGGAATTCAATATCAAAATTGAAATTTAAACACAGTATGAGCAATTTATAATGAAACTTCAAGCAATAGTAATATATCAATAAAAGCTAATGTCAATATTGTAGAGAAAATGGAGTAAAATGATGATTTGAATCACTAATAACTCCACACAATGACAGTTAAGAGATGCACAATATCAATTAAGAATCTCAAATCAGACACAATATCAATTAACAATCTTAAAGAAATCTTCTTCTTAAACTCTTCCTCTTCACTTCTTCTTTCTCTTCTTCTCTATTTGTGCAGGTCCTCTTCTTTCCTTCTTTCTTCCTTCTTCTTCTGCCTTTCTTCCTATGCAGCTCCCCTTCTTCTTCTTTGGCTTTTGTCTCTTCTCCTTAGCTCTACGTGCCTCTTCTTCTTCTTCTGCCTTGACTTCTCTTTTCTTTCTCTTCTTCTCTTCTTCACACACAGAGGGGGATCCTTCTTCAAATGGCTAAGTGTCAGCCGTTATTCTCTGTAGCAAAACCCCCCCAACCCTGTGCTCTCTTTCCTTTCTCTCTGGGCTTTCTCTTTATCACCTTCCCAAGGCCACACACGGTATCGGCTAGTCGAATTCAGGCAAGAGCGTACCTGGGACCAGGGCTATCGGTGTGGGTGGTAGCCGAGGTGTGGGCTTAGGCAGGTCAAGTGTACCAGGTCTGTGGGAGGAGAGGTTGTGGACGAGGCAGGTGAGGGGTGTGAGGGACCTCACCCCTTGTGTTTGAGGCGATAAGCCTCTATCACAAATTCAATTTATGTGATAGCATGCACTCTTCAACTTTTGAGGTGGGACTAAAGTCCCACCTTTCCTTTGCGCGTCGCAGCAGCAGGGAACTCTTCCTCAATTGGGTCAGTTGCTGAAGGTATCTCCCTCAATTGGAGACCTGGGCATGTGCGTGTGATGACTTTGCATGGTTTGGAGCCAAAGCCTGGAGTGAAGGCACCCTAGAGTGAGCTTGAAGCTTGAAGCTTGCTTGAAGGTCAGCTTTAATGGCGATGAGGGGCTGGAACCTAAAATCACAAATAAGGCCTTTCGGCCGCGTCAAAAGGCTCAGGAACGATCGCCGGAGCACGGCGAGTGTGACGGTGGGAGTAGCATGGAGTGAGAGTGCATGTAGGTGGCTGGCGGAGACGAAACTGGCCAGAGGATGATGGGTTATTCGGGGAGGTGTTTGGGTGGATGGAATGGCAAATAAGGAGAGGGGTTTGGTTGGTGGAGTTGAGGCGAATGTTATAAGGTGGTTGGCGAGGTGGATGGAGGAGTGTAGTGGCGGATACGCCTTGCCGGAGGAGTGGCCGGAGACAGAGAAGATGAGGGTGAATGGCGGAGGTTGGCGGTTGTGTGCATTTGTGAGGATGGAAAAATGAAATAGAAAGAGAGAGGGAGCTAAAGAAGGGCTTAGTGAAAGGATAGGGAGGCGGAGGGCTCCGATGTTGGTCGACTAGAGCCAGAAATGAGGAAGATGTGGTGGAGTGGCAACGGCAATGTAGATGGAGGAACTCCCTAACTTTGGCTGGGGAGGGTCGCGACGAAGAGAGGAGTTTAGGCCGTCCAATTTGATGGTTGGACGACAGGAGGAGGGAGATCCAGGGGTGTCACCGGAGTAGGGGTCTTCGGTGGTCGAAGAGGGTTTTTAGGCCGTTAGATGCACCAAGACTTGCTGAAAATGCACGGTCGTGCGATGGTGTCTCTTTTATAGGCCATAGGAAGCCCTTCCAAGCTTGGAAAGAAGCTTTCAAGCTTGGAAGGTGCATGCAAAGTAGGCTACTCGAACCTTTGAAAGGTTCACATGGTCTTTTGGGAAAAGACTTAGAGTCCAAGGAATGACTCAAATGGAAGGTAACTTCCCAAGGAATCCCCGTATCAATTTTGGGAGGGATTGAATGAGAATCGAGCTAGAAATCCTCGCTCGAAACTCGACGGTGAAGGTTTCACCTTCCAAAAATGACGCGGGGACCTACTTTTGAAGAAGACAAAGAAGTTGGGGGGCTATTGTAGGAGAATTCAAAAGTTAAGGGTCTGAATGAGATAGAAAGAGTCTGACTGGACAAAAATGCAAACTTGGTCAAGGTGATCTTAGATTGGGCCCAAATTTTGGTGCAAACCTAATTTGAACCTAAGGAATCCAATGATGAAGTTAGATTTATGTTTTGACCAAGTTTTACTGGGTCATTTATGTAGAAACTGAAATTAGGGCGAATGTCTGTCTAAAACTCTATTTTGGGTCAAGACGGGTTCTAATGGTCAAATTGAAGGTTCCAAACCCTAGGGAATATTTTTCTATGAACTTTAGAGGGTTTAGGTGAATTTTATCCTGACCAGAACCTTAGTTAATTAAGCAGGTCTATTTTTAGGGTTTCAAAAGTCATTTAATTCTCAAAACACGTGCAAACCCTTTTCTGTCTGTTCTAACCCACTGTTTAGACTTTTAGGACCATTTGACCCTTAATTACCCCCTGGGAAAATCTGTGATTGTACTGCACTCATGATATGATGGTAAAACTGCAGTTTTAACCCTATTTTCTTATCTTTCCCTCAGAATGACTTTGTAATGAAATAGGGCTCTCTGGCAGTTATGTAAGAGCATTTGCTGGCTTAATTGGATAAAAAATGAGCTAGTTATGGCTGATGATTGTGTTCCCATCATACCCCCATGCCTAGCTTTTGCTAATCTCTTAGCAAAATCTCATAGAATTATCTTTAATTCTAAACCACATGCCTTTCTATGCTCAAAGCTCTAATGTGTGCTTTCTTTTGTAGATTAGGTTAGAATGATAATGGTAGGCCTAGAGGTACTCAAGTACCAACCAAGATTCGAACCTGACCAGCTCTAGCCTTAGTCTGTGGTTGTTTAATTCCTCAACACAGTTAATTAAGTTATTAAGGCTTAATTAATCGCATGAGAAAGTAACTTAGGTTAACTTGATTATATGTCGGTTGTGTAGTATATTGTCAAGTTAACCTAACATTTTATATTTTTAAGTTCATTTTAACTGGTTGAGTTCAGGTCGTTCATTGGGAGGCATAACTTAATCTTAATTCACCATCAATTGCTAAGGAGTAATTAAGAATTAATTAATTGACTAAGTATTAAATTAAGATACTTTAAGCCTATGAACATTGCACAAAAATTAATCAATTAGTACATGCAACATTTCATGAATAGAGAATCATATTTACACAAGTGATTTGTCATTAAAAACCAAGTAAACATGTTTATTACAATCATTTCATCTAATTACAAAGTATTAAGGTAAGAAAAAGCTAATCAAATGAGTACAAATGCCTTCTTTCATCCTTTAAGCTCAAAATACAAGAGAAAAGATAACAAATTAGACATCTAACAAGAAGATTAGAATCTAATTATCCTTCTTCATTTTTCTTCTTTCTTCATCCCCCTTAGAATTTTCTTTTTCTCTTCTTTCTGTCTTTGTTCATTCTTCTTTTCTTTCTTCTTTAATCTTCAGCCCTCTCTCTCTCTCGAGGTCTCTTTATCATCTCCTTTGCCCTATCTAACTCTCTTTCTTTTTCTTCTTTATGTTTATGCATATAATCTTTCACTTTACCAAAAATTTGATTTTTATAGTGGGCGGCTCGGACCGGTCGGAGATACACAACACCCCCTATAGGGTGGGACTAGACCCTACTAGGTCTAAGCCTAATTTTGATTAGGTGTTTTATTTCCAATTCAAACCATGCACATGCCCGCTCACAGGCCCAAGCACGCAAGCATATGCCTGCGCACACACATGCATACACCCGCACAGGCACACGCAACGCACGCACCCTCACATAAGCCAATTTCTCTTTGCACCCAGCGCTGACGATCGAAACGTCGTCAGCACAAAAACATATTATATCATAGCGGTGCCTCTAATTCTATCAATGTGGGACTATCTATGTCCTCTCCAGGCCAAACTTCGCGTGAGGATTTCTAGCTGCACAAAGCTCCAAATTGAGCAATCAAAGGCTCGTTGGAAATCTCTATAAGTGCTCTACGAGATTGTAGCATCAATTTGATGCTCAGAATAGATCTTGCCTTTTGATTTGAAGGGCGAAAGTGGAAGGTTTGCATGGCCATTCATGGCCTATAGTAGGTGATCCAGGTCTTTTGACTTGCAGGGAAACCTCTGACCTCTAGTTGAGATCTTAAACAATCTCAGTAAATGATTCTGCATCAAATGGTGAAGGAAAAGAATGCTGTAAGTAATAAGACAGTTTTCGCTTTCGAATTATGTTATTAAGATGATTTATCGTTGTAGGATCAAGGTGGTGGAAAATCGCTTAACAAAATAATTAAAATTAAAATTAAACCACTCACAGAAGAGCAGGTCGTGTCCACAGGGAGGCAATAACTTAGTTAAACTCGCAATTAGGTCAAAATCAAGTTCACTAAACTATTCGCCAGATCAAACAATGCCTGTATAGCTCTAAAAGTAAACCTTAAATTTATGGAGAAGTCAAGGGGTGTGAATGTAATTTTTATGTCAGAAAATTATGCATGTGCAAGAGTATGCCATGTACTATTCACTTGCATGCATATGAAGATGTCATTCAAAATTAAATTCAATGCACATAGAGATGAATAATAAGGTTTAATAATTATCTAGAAGCATGAGTATTAAGGCATAAATTCACCACAATGAAATAATCATAAATCAAAATTCATTTTGTGGCAATGGCATGAAATGTAATTATTAATTCCACCTTAAACAGTGGATTCTACCTCTCCTCCTCATGCATGGGAGAGAGGATTGTTCGAGGAACTCTTGTGGGCGTAGATTGGCTGGAGCGAGGACTCCGCAACGGTGGCGACGGCAAGTTGCTTGACGGCTAGAGTCGACCGGACGGAGGAGAGAAGTAGCAGAGGTGGAAGTTGCTGCAGCTGGCCGCGTGTGCTGCAGGTGCGAGGAGGTGCGGTGCGCGGGTGCTCTACAGGCCTCTTGGGTGCGCAGGATCTTGTGGCCGTGTGGTTGCAGGAGCTGTAGTGGGCGACGCGCGCGCGCTGCAGCGGGGGCGGGTGGAGGCGCGGGCTCTGCAGGGCACACAGGCGTGCGTGGTGATTCTGTTGGCGCCGCTGCAGGTGTCGGTGAGGGCGCTGGTGCTACTGGTGAAGGCACGCGCTGGTAGATGGCGCGTGGTGTTGGCGTGTGCGTTGGAGGTGAAGTGAGGGCACGCGGTGGGTTGCAGGCGCTACTGGAGGGCGGCTACAGGTCGCAAGGGCGAGCGAGCGTGGTCTGATGGAGTGGGGGGCTACTGGGGTGAAGGCGCGCGGAGGGCAGGCGCGTTTGGCAGGGTTGAGGTGCAGGTAGGAGGAGTTGCAGCTCTTTGTGCTGCAGCGGGTGTGGCGAGGTTTTTGGGTTCTTTTTGGTGGAGTGGGGGGAAAACAGAGAATGGGGAAGATGGAGGTGGATGCTGGTGATGGTTGATGACAGTGATAACAAGTCATGCATCAATAGATACACTCACAGTAGGCGAGCTTCAAGGAGCTCGTGCACGGTGGTGGTCAAGTCCATCCTCTTGGTGCGGTGGTCTGTTACCCCGCCAGCCCACAGTATGACAGAGATTGGCAATGGAGGCCCACGGTGGTGGAATGTTGCATGGTGGTGGAATGGGTGTTGGCCTCCTCCTCAACGATAGCTCTTCCCTCTCCTTTTGTAGCCACGACCACACAGATTTGAAATTCAAAACACCATAGAATGAATGTGATGTGCAGGAGGAGGCGGAGACGGAGGAGTTACCTATGCAAAGGAGAAGAAGAATAAAAGAATAAAATAATTAGGGTTATTCATACATAACTCAACTTCTATGTTAATTAAAATAGTGCACCTAATTAATTAACTAATTAAATGTATGCAACCCTAGGTTAATTTTAAATGCATGAATTATGTACTTAAGCTAAAAATATGAATTATTTTATTTACATCCTAATGTATGGTATCTAAATGTTAAAATTAACTTAATGTCTAGACATTTACATACTTAAATAGCCCACAAATATGGGCTAATCAGTAAGGCTTCAGGAAGAGGAAGAAGCTCAAGAACTTCTTACTGGAGCTTTAGAACTCCATTTCAAGTTCTGATCAATTCAACAGAAAGAGAAACAGCTTTTGAAGATTCTGCATAACTCCAAGAAGTTCTAACAAACTGATCTATGTGGAAATTAGGTTAGAATCTCGACAAATAGACTCAATAATAGTTTTGGGTTCAAAAGAACCCAAACTGTGCAGTGACAAGATTTGGCCTAAATCCTCAATAAAATAACTTAAATTTATTCCAACAACATTAGAATCATTCTGCCATTAGATTCAACTCAATAAACGTCAAATTTACTCTAGAATTCTCTTCATTAGACCTGAGTTCGACTAGAAGGCTCCTGAAATTGACTTTCTGAACCAAAGCTTCTCTAAACAAATTAAAGATACGGAAAGATTCTAATTCACCTCAGAAATTGATTCAAGGTCTCACGAGGTAATTTTAATTAGAAATCTTAGGGTTTCAGGACTTGTCGCCTGAGATCCTAACTGAGTTTGTTCGATAGAACAAACTACAGTTTCTCTGAGTAAGCAGTCAACAAGAATGCCTTCATCATGCCTTTCTCAAGCTTCTGGACCTCTTAGATTGAACTGAACCCTAACAAATAGTCATCTCCAACTCTGCCGGAGTTGGAGAAAACAAAGACCTATGTAGAGTTCCAAACCTCAAGACATCAAATTAATGACTGGAACAGAGTCCTTAGATCATTAGTAATCAATCTGGAGCTCTGTACAGAGTTCTAAGGACTGAAGAACACTTTCGGCTCACCGGAGCTCTCCGGAGCTTTGATGAGTTCAAAAAAAATGACTGACAGTGCACAAAAGGCCTTAAAGCTAACCATTAAGAATTTGAAAAGTTTCCTGAGGTCATAAGGAACCTCAGGAGCTCATCAATTTATCAATTATAAGATTAAAATAGAGGATATGCAATGAATTCAGAAAAATCACGATCTGAGTTCACTAGAGCTCAGATCGAGTTCTCTCACTCAATTGAGTAGAGAGAACTAGTTAATGGAGTGTGGCAATGATAATAGACTATTTAATTAGATAAATAATTTATCTCTGAGTCGCCAATGACAGTAAGCTAAGAGATAAGGTGAAATTTGGGCATTTACTTTATAAGAGTTAATTATACTAATTAGGTGTACAATTGGAATCCTTAGAATATGGATGGGTGATGGAGAGCCCCAGTGCATGTGTTCTAACCTCAAAAACCTCCGTTGTGGACAGCGGAGGCCACCGGTGAAGGTGGAGGTGGATTAGGCGTTTAAGTGATATAGTCAAGAAATCGATACGTCAGAAATGATCATGGAAGATTATGGAGTGTGATCAATGATTTGAAAAGATAAAAAGATGCTTCAGTCGAGCTCAGGGAACTCGTCGGAGCTAAGGGAGACGACGGAAAGAATTAACTTTTAACCTAACTAAACTACCTAATTAACTAAACTAATTACTCTAGCTTACCTATCTTACTATTACCTGGACGAAGGGGGCAAAGAAGTCTCCGTCGATGATCGTAACGGAGGAGGAAATCAGAGGGGCAGAGGAAGAAGTTCGGCAGGCAAATTCGCAGAGCAGAAGCATAGTCTGGAGTCATCACCTTGATCAGAGGTGCGACGGAGGATGGCATAGCTCGGCGATTGATTGAAATGATCGGAGGAGGTGTGTGGAGATGGAAGTAGGTCGCTGGAGTGGGAGGGAATAGCTTATCATCGGCTACAGTGGGGGAAGAGGGAAGGGAGCCGATTCCTTGAAATCAGAGGGTTTAAGGGGTATTTATATGGTTTGGCGGCTGAGAAGGAGGTTGAATCTGGATGATCTAGTGTCTAGGTGCGAGGTGACCATCGGTGTCTTCTCCGACGCCGGTGAGATTATCTTTGAACCCTAATTAGGATTACAGCTTTATCTAGATCGATGGATGGAAAGGTGGCGGTGAGCGCAAGCTCCAGAAGCTTGACGAGGGTGGACGAATGCAGGATGGATGGTGATCGAAGGGTGACAGCACCGCCTATCGTCAGCTGTTGAAGCCGCTGAAGAAGAAACGAAGAAGAAAGTGTAGATAGGGACCTGAATGCGAGGAAAGCTAAGGACCTAGGTGAAAAGAAAGGACTCAAATGCAATGAATTCTAAGGACCAAAATGCAAATAGAGGCTTTTAAGGTTAATTTAAATTATTTTCTTTTCTAACTTTTCATATATATTTATAATTTAGATAAATATTATATTAAAGCCTTGTATTCACATTTTTGACCCATTTATTAATATTTATTAACTTATTAACTTAAGTTATTTAAGATTTAGGTCTTAAATTTTACTTAAGTTAAATAAGATATTAATTAGGTAACTGATTAGTGGTATTTTGAGACAATTAATTAATTAAGTTATTAATAATATTAATTGATTTATAATTTATCATTTAAAACTTATTTTAAGGTCCTTTAATAGTTTGTCCCTTATTTCATAATTAACATTTATATATACATATTCCTAGCTAATTAACTAGGAAGACTAGTTAATTAGGGGTAACTAGAAGCCATGATGAGCCTCTCATCAGTCTGCCGCGAAGGTTTCTAAGGGTCACAGGAACTAACTTAAGGTTCGTTGAACTCCGCGGCTAAAGCACCCGTGCTTGTAACATATTTTAGCCCAGGTTAAGTTTGCAGTGCATTTTTGTAAGAGAGAGATAGAAGAATTTTTCTTTATTTTTGGAGAGTTTTCTTTCTCTTTTATTTTTATTTCTAGCCTTGGATTAACTTTACAACACGATCTGTATCGAATTCCTAGTTCCTACCATCAATCCTTGTAGGGTCCCTGGCTTTCGAGATTTCAAGATAATCCCGCTCATGGTGTTCTGTAGCTAAATTCAGACCCTGGCAATCGACATTTCGTGATAATGCCCGCCATGGCATCTGAACTAGCACAAGGTGCTTACATGCCCCCGGTAGGATATTTAGATATCCTAGGAGACAAGCACCGAGGAGACGATATGTTATTGCACATCTTCGAGGGGAATTTCCTGCCTCTCCACGTCGGGAACTCATCCAAATCAACTTGTGTTGATAAGCCGCTCCTAATCTAGGTAACTATTTCAGAACAAATTTAACGCATTTGCGTGATTATGATACTTAAGCTCACTGAACCAGACTGTGTGTGGATTGTGGTGCTTAGGTTACTGAGTCTCACAAACCAAAGGTCAGTTAACGAGGCTAAACAATCCCTAAGCCTTAGACCTAATACTTAAGCTTCGCATTTTCCCCAACCTCTTGAGGACTATCCAGATCTTAGCGGATACTTAAATTTTTAAGCCTAGGATCGCAGCCCAAGAGGCCTAAGATCAACGTTCATACTAATCTCTTTTGTCTCTTAGCATTTTTTGTCTTTCATTTTCTTTCTTTTTGATTTGGTCTAGAATTGAGTCAATTCCTTAATCTTTTACTAATGACTATTTCTTTTTCTTTTCTTTTCAAATTGTGCTCCTTTTTGACATTTTTATCTCCTCCCCTTTTTCTCCTTAAACATGATATGCAATCAATTCAAAATTTCCTCCTTTCTCCTATTTTTGTTCTTTTTCAATTTTTTTATTTTTCTTATTTTTGGAATATGTGATTTTTTTTGATGAAATCCTTTCTTGTGTAGTGATTTTCACAGCATTTTGCACTTTAATATCCCCCCATGCTTATGATTTGCAATGTCCTCATTGTAAATTAGGTGGGTTCGAGTTCAGCTTAGATCATTCATTAGAATAGGTTTTGGATGGGTGGATGGGTCGGGATGACTGTTGTGGACAATTTCAAGCTCGGGTACGGGTACTAGAGGTGGAGTCGGTTGTTCTAATGGATGAACCCTAATGTGTAATATGAGTTTGGCATAAGATGTATCAAGAAGGGTTTCGAGGTTTTAAAAAAGATGATGGGTTGCCTCCTGTTAAGCGCTAAGTTTAACACCATCAGCCGGGCGTAATAAGCTCAGTGTAAAGACCCGTCACACTTTTAGCCTTTTAAGACGTCTGGAGTCTCAGTCGGACGTCTGTCTAGATGTATGGATCCTTTCCTGGACATCTGAAAATGAAATTTCTATACCCGCTCTACGCCCTGCGCGTGGGCGATGCACAGGACCTTCTTCCTCTCTCTCCTTTCCCTTCCTTCTCGAACCCTAAAACACCCCCACGCCACCTATTTAAGCCCCTCCCTTCCTCTCCTCTCCATTCCACACACCACCACGACCACCTTCAGAGCTTGCGAGAGTGGCGAGAGGAGGCGAGTAAGGGAGAGCGAGAGGGAGAAGGAGGAGAGTGCGGGAGGAGGAGGTCGAGGTCGGAGAGCTTCGAGGGGAGCTCGGCAGAGCTTGCATGGCCACCGCGGGTGCGTGCGGGAGGAGGAGAGAACTCGGGGAGGTAGCCTTTCGACCATCTACAGCGGCTAAAGCTGCGGCAACACGAGGCGGAGCGCGGCGAAGAGCGCTGGGAGCAGGTTCTGGTACTGGAAATTTTCTAGTATCAGACATCTGGAGTGGAGTCAGACGGCTGATGGAGCACCTGGACGTCTGGAGTTAAGGCCAGACGTTTGAACTCTCATTTATTGCGAAGGTACGTTCTTTTTCGCGGTTACGGCCATGCAGGCCTCACCGCAGATGAATGTCAGGTTTGATTTGGGGGTTGCGGCTATTGTACACAGGAGCAGCCTTGGGAAGGAGCGCGGAATGCTCTTGCACGCACTTTTGGATGTTTGATTAGATCATTAGACGTCCGAAGGTGCTCCCAGACGACCGGAGGTGTGGTTCGACGTTTGGAATTGCCTTCAAATGATCGCAAAGGAGGCCTGAACATTTGAGGACACCGCAGGGACTTAAGGTAAAGTTCTGGTACCTTTTAAGATGTCTGGACTTATTCCCAAACATTTGATTTTGGACAGTAGGCACGTTTTTGACCCGTTTGGGGTCCGATCGAGGTCTGTTTTACGCAAATGAAGTACTTGCAGTTTCCTTGCGAGTTTCTCTACATAGTAGAGACCTTTGTACACTGTTCTGAATGCTCTTTTTGTGATGTATTCTCTTGTGTAGGGTTTCAGCCTGTTGCGTGTTTGGGGCTCGCAGAGACGCCTGGGTCTGCGGTTCGAACCCCCATTACTCTCGAATTATTTGGTAGAGTGGTTTACTTCTGTTAATAATATTTAATAAGAATGTGCTTGTGGAAATAGCCGAATGGAACCCTAGGTTGTGGCATGAATCCTAGGATAGAGGAATGAATGAATCTTTTGTGCTATATGATGTACTTGCATGCATGATTTAGCTAAACTATTAGCAATTGCCTGCATTATAATTATGAGCTGCATGTAATTTATGAACAATTACCTGTGAAATCACCAGTTGCATGTATTGAATTATGGAAACATGAGCTGCTTGTATATAAATAAGAACTGAATTGTGAATGGTGGGATCTGGATCGGAATAAATGAGGTGAACATGAGCATGAACCCTACGGGGAATTAAGAGTAGAGCTCCTGTGGTTAGATGGAAATCTGGAATATAGACGGGAAATGTGCTGGCCCTTGAGTATGTGGTACCAAGGAGAGCGACTGTCCCCTTTTCGTGTATAGCGGAGCTAGCCGCCCTTGGGTTGAGACCTAGGGTTAGGATTGGCCACTCTACACCGACTCCTATTGGCCCTCATGTACACGGTACCGAGGCGAGCTACTAGTGTAGGGAGAGAGCTAGCCACCCCACGGGGCTCAGGGTTCAGAAAGTCACCCTACATCGACTTGTTAGGCCCTCTGGGCAAACTGGGGCAGTCAGACGAGGGTGTGCAGACTGTGGAGGGGCAAGACCCTTGTTCTGAGATGGCAAGGTCCTATACTGTTCCGTGCTGTACTTTAGGTGTACCCGCTAGCGGAAATGACTGACCACGTGTCAGTGCAGGGTAGCTACCCGTGCGCTTATCACGTGTGTCGTAGTCACCGCTATGTCTTGACAGTGACCTCAAGGTGGTTGACTGGGTGTAGGACTACCACGGGGGACTCTCCCAACTAAGAGAGCACCACGCGTACCTTCTACTCTTCGAAAAAGACTGCAATCAAGATCGTTCCCACGAGGAACATGCTAGATCAAGAATATCTGGATGTTTGAGAAAAATGGGTGAAAAGGAAATACACATAAAACAAATAAATAGAAAAGAGAATTAAACCTATTGCTTTTACTGTTTTAGATAGTATAGATACCACTCTACTTAGTTTTCACTGACTTTGTCTTTTCATAACACTGTTTAGGACCAGGAGTTGAGCAGCCCGAGCTTCTGGCTGTGGAGGGTGCTGGGCCCAGTCGAGCCCAGCCGTGGTTTTCAGCACTTTCTTGTTGTACCGTTACTGTTGTAGTAAGTATCAGACTTTTAGTAACTGTTGTCTCTACAGTTTACTTTTGTTTCTATTGTTCTATTGTTGTGGTGGTATGTAATGGAACAGCAGTTTTACTTTTCCTTTACTGCTTTGTACGTTTCTACTGCTTAGTTATATTGCATATGTGAATGTGGTTTAGTTTCCTGCTTTTTGGTTATTTCTTGTTGGATGTCTAGGTCTTGGGATTAGTTGAGGCGAGCCGGTCTCGGGTCCTGGTGAGCAAAGCTGTTTCTTGCTCTTGGCGGTGTTATAATGATTAAGTCGTTATAGTATATTACAAAAAACAGTTACCAGTTTATAATTTATTACTTGTAATTAAAAGTTTCCTGAGGTCGAACTCAGGGAGCACATGTCATTCTAGCAACATAAAGGTTCACAATTTTGTTACAAAAAGAATAAGAGAGAGAGAGAGTGGGCAAAAGTTCTCTTTTTCTTGGCTTCTTCTTCTCTCTTTTCTTCTTCAGTCTGCCTTCTCTTCTTTAGTCGACTTCTATGCCTTCTTTCTTCTTTTCCTCTGCTGCGGCTTTTCTTTTCTCTTCCTTTTCTCTACTGCCACTTCTTCTTTCTTCTTTTCTTTGCTGTGGCTGCCTCTTCTTCTTTCTTCTTCTTTTCTTTTTTCTTCTCTTCTCTTCCTTTTCTTATCTCTTTTCTTCCCTGATTTGGACGTCTGATTCTTCGCGTCAGACGCCTTATCGGTGCTGTTGCTACAGTGCCTCCTTCTCTTCAATCTGTTGTCTTCTTTTCTTCTTCAGCTTCTTCGTCTTCTTCTCTTTGCTGTGGCTTCTCCTTCACCTTCTTCTTTTTCTTTGCTGCGAGAGCTCTGCGGCTAAGTCCTCACCACCCACTCTTCCTCTTCTTCTTCTTCCTCACCTATTCCCTGCACACAAACAACGCAAAACCTACCCCTACCCTTTCCCGGATCTCTCTCTCTGAATCTCTCTTCGGTACGCTCTCCCAGAGTCGAGTAATCGGGTCGGGTCGCGTGCCCGGGTCCAGGCGCACTGGCGTGGGTGTGGTGCGTGAGGAGTGCTCAGGAGTGGGGGTAATCGGGTCGCGAGTCAGATCCGCGCGGGCAGTGCAGCGGGCGAGACTCGGTGGATAGGTGAGGAGGGACCTCACCCCAGTGATTCGAGGCGAAAAGCCTCTGTGACTTTTTCAATTTATGTGTGGGCATGCGCCCACACACTACCGAGGTGGGACTAAAGTCCCACCTCCGATCTCGGGCGTCTGCAGGAGGAAGAGTCGTCCAATTGAGGCAGCAGCAGAGGCCTGCGACCCCAATTTCGAACCTAAATGCGTGTGCAAGCAGATTCCGCGCGACCTGGGACCTGCTTCCTGGGACGAGGAGATCTGGGTGAAGCTCCCAAGCGAGCTTCACTTGCTCGATAATGGCGGCGAGAACCTGGGTCTTGAAATCACTGAAACGGCCTCGAAGCCACGTTAAAAGGCTCAGGGAGGTTCGCCCAGGTGTGGCGAGTGTGCAGTGGTGGTCAGCGAGACGCGAGAGTGCCTGTGGTCGTGCGCCTAGGGCACACTGCGTGCGTGAGAGTGGGTGTGTTCGGGGGGTGTATTGGAGGTCTGGAGTGGTGAATGGAGGGTGGATTTGGTGTCAGCGAGTTGTTGCGGTGCTTAAGGGGTAGCTGGCGAGGCAGATGGAGGCGTGAAGTGGTGAAAATGCCTCGCCGGAGGGCGGTCGGAGATGGAGAAGGTGGTGATGGACAGTGGTGGTCGGTGGGTTGAAATAGCAAATTAAGGGGGAAATAACAGAGAGTAAGGGGAAGAGTTTCACCTACTTTAACTGACGAAAGGGGGGACGGAGGCGCTCGACGCGTGCCTGCCGACGCTGGAGACGAAGGTGCCCAGAGGGGGGTAACGGCGACGAGGAGGGGGGTCTGGAAGGTGCCAGGAGGTGCAGCCTAGCGCGGGAGGACGAGGCGGAGTGAACTCTGCTGCAGGTATGGCAGCAATGTGACGAAAGGAGGAGGAAGGGCCACCGGAGCCTGCAGGCGTTTTGACCGTAGGAGGAGACGAAGTTGGGGGGAATTCCTCAGCAAAATCAGGCTTGCCCTGACCGGAGAGCCCTGCCGTTCCTTTTATAGCAATTGGCGGGAGGAGATTCTCAAGGATAGATCATGGAGAGCATGCCAGAGTTGGACAGAGATGGAGACCCATTCCTCTAACGCATTCGCATGAGAGGAGTGGGCAATGGCAGGGGGTTCCTGCAAATGAGGACAATGCAGGGAACCCCCCTTTCGTTCCTGAGAGTGGCCCCCATACCCTGCGTGGCACCATCCTCCGCGCAAGGTCGCCGGAGGTATGGGCACCTGCATGGTGTGGCAAAGGGGTCGTTCTGTAAAGAACGAAAGAGAAGATGGGGGGCAAAATGCAAGGGTTCAGAAAGATAAGGGTCGAAAAGTAATTCAAGAGGACCAATTTGTAAAGTAGGTCAAGATGGCCTTCCCTTATGTCTAAATTTTGGTATAAACCTAATTTGGACCTAAGGAATCTAATGGTGAGGTTTGATTTTAGGTTTGACCACGTTTGACTGATCAATTTGCATAAATACCCAAATTAGGTCAAAAATTGGGTATGGTTCTCAATTTAGGTCAAGATAGGTTCCAAAGGCCAAATTGAAGGTTCTAAATCCTAGGGAATATTTTTTCATGAATTTAAGGGGTTTTAGTTGATTCTTATCCTGTCTGAAACCTCGTGAATTAAAGTAGGTTTGTTTCAGGATTATAAAATGTCATTTAATTCCTAGAAGTTGCTATAACCCTTTTCGGATCAGGTCATCCCACTTTATTTCTTATTAATCCCATTTGACTTGTGTTTAGACCCTTAGACATCCCGTCTGTATACTACATTGGTAAAATTACAGTTTTACCCCTTGTGAATTATTTTATTCTTAATTTTAGAATTCTCTGATTTAGGCTTTTCCTTATGTTTTGTAGGAGCTTTTGTACACTTATTTGGATCAAAATGTGCTAGTTAGGGTTCATGATGAGACTCTCATCGTACCCCCATGCCTAGCTTTTGCTAGTCCCTTAGCAAAATTTTAAGGTTTTAACCCTTGTTCTAGACCGTGAATTTCTTATCAAGTTTAGATAAGTGCTTCTCCTCTTATATCCTTGATTAGGTCAGAATGCCAATCATAGGCCTAAAAGGTACTCTAGTACCAACCAAGATCCAGATCTGTCTATCTTTAGCCTTAGTCTTTAGCAAAGGTTTTTAAGGCATACAGGAACTAACCTAAGGTTTATTGGACTTCGTGATTAAAGCACCCGTGCTTGAGATAATTTTAGCCTTGGTTCAATTCGTAGTGCATTTTGTAAGAGAGAGAGAGAGAAAAGATTTATATGTTTAGAGAGTTTTCTCTCTCTTTTCTTTTTAATTCCAGGTTAGGATTGGCTTCACAACACGATCTGTATGGGATTCCTTGTCCCCATCATCAATCCTCAAGGGTTCCTAGTAGTCGATGCTTCGAGATAGCACCGCCCATGGTAACCCCCATAACCCTGGCTTTTGAGATTTCGAGATAATCCCGTCCATGGTGTTCCATGGCCGAATTCAGATCCTGGCAATTGACACTTCGTGATAATGCCATCCATGGAATCTGAATCGGCAGAGTGCTTACATGCCCCTAGTAGAATATGTAAATATCCTAAGAGACAAGTACCGAGGAGATGATATGTTGTTACGCATCTTTGAGGGGAATTTCCCACCTCTCCGCGCCGAGAACTCGTCCAAATCAACTTGTGTTGATCGACCGCTCCTAATCTAGGTGACTTTTCAGAACATTTTGAAACGCTTCTGCATGATTTTGATACTTATGCTTACTGAATCAGACTGTGTGTGAATTTGGGTGCTTAGGTTACTGAGTCCCGTAAACCAAAAGTCAGTTAACGAGGCCGAATACTCCCTAAGCCTTGGACCTAATACTTTAGCTTTTCAATTTCCTCAACCTCTTGAGGAATATATAGATCTTAATGGGTACTAAGAGTCTATCCAAGAATGCCTAAGGTTTGCGTTCTTACTAATCTTATTGTGCACTTTCCATTTTCTTTTCCTGAATGTGGTCTAGAACTTAGGTTAATTCCTTAATTTCTTACTAATGACTATCCCTTTTCTTTTTCATTTTGTGCTTCTTTTATCATTCAGCTCTTTTTCTCCTCCTCCACAAGAATTCTTCCCTCCTTTCCCTTTTTTTTTTTTACCAATTTTTATGTTGAAACCTTTTCTTATGAGTTTTTATTCATTTTGCACTTTCATACCCCCCATGCCTAAGATTTTCAATGTCTTCATTGTAAATTAGGAGGGTTTTTTATTTAGCTTGGTTCATGCATTAGGACAGATATTTTGGTGAGTGGATGGGTCGGGGTGACTGTTGTGGACGATTTCTAATCTCAGATGCGAGCACCCGAGGTGGAGTCGGCTGTCCTAAAGGATGAACCTAAAGTACAAAAAGGTGTCAGAAAAGGTTTCGGGTTTTTCAGAAAGAATGACAAGCTGCCTCCCATTAAGTGCTGAGTTTTACGCCATCAGCTGGGCGCAATGAGCTAAGGGAGAATGGAGGATAAATGATGACTCAGCCAAATCTGTAGAGGTTACATCAATGAACGGTTTGAGTCTCTGACCGTTCACGATGAAAGGTTCGGAATCATGGCTGAGAGGACTGATTTCGACGACTCCATTTCCAAAAATCTATCGGACAAGATACAGTCCGACCCACTTGGATCGCAATTTCCCAGGGAAGAGTTTGAGTCGGGCATTGAAGAGTAGGACCTTCTGACCAGGGTGGAAGATCTTTCTAGATATGTGCTTATCATGGAAGGCTTTAACCCGCTCTTTGTAGATTCGCGAGTTCTCATACGCATCAAGGCGTAATTCATCGATCTCGCTTATCTGAAGCTTTCTGTGGGTTTCAGCCTTAGAAAGATCTAGGTTGCAGCTCTGTATTGCCCAATAGGCTTTGTGCTCCAGTTCAACGGGAAGGTGACATGCCTTCCCGTACACCAGTCTGAAAGGAGACATGCCTAGTTGGGTCTTGTGGGTGGTCCTATAAGCCCACAAAGCTTCCGGAAGCTGGGACGACCAATCCTTCCTATCAGGTCGAATAGTAACCTGCAGGATTTTCTTGATCTCCCGATTTGATAGCTCAGCTAGACCATTGGTTTGGGGGTGGTAAGGAGTAGATATTCGGTGAGACACCCTGTATTTGGTCATCAGTGACCTGAACTGAGCATTGGTGAAATGGGTCCCTTCGTCAGAGATGATTGCACGAGGAATCCTGAACCGTGAGAAGATATTCTGATGAATGGATTTGATGACGATCTTGTGATCACAGGTTCGGGTCGGGATGGCTTCGATCCATTTGGACACGTAGTCTACTGCGAGTAAAATGTACTCAAAGCCGTCCGAAATAGAAAAGGGACCCATACAATCAATCCCCCAAATATCGAAGATCTCGCATACGAGAATCGACTACAAAGGCATCATGTTGCGGTGGCTCATGTTGCCCAAAGTTTGGTAACGACTGCATGCCTTACAGTGACTGTATGCGTCCTTGAAGATAGTGGGCCAGTAAAAGTCACACTGGAGGATTTTTGATGCGGTTTTGTGCCCAAAGAAATGGCCACCGCATGCCTGGTCATGGCAGAAGGAGAGAATGTCATTGACTTCGCCCTCTGGGACACATTGCCTGATTACTTGGTCAGCACCTATGTGGAAAAGGTACGGGTCATCGCCGGATTACTTAGCATCAGAGCGCAACTTGTCTTTCTTGACCTTTAGCCAATCAGATGGGATCTGACGAGATGCCAGGTAGTTTACTATATCAGCAAACCATGGAAGCCTAGTACCAATAGTCAATAGGTGCTCATCAGGAAAATGCTCCGAGATGGGTCCAAAAGGGTTGATGATTTCAGAAGGAAGGTGAGACAAGTGGTCAGCTACCATGTTCTGTCTTCCCGCCTTGTCGTGAATCTCGAGGTTGAATTCTTGCAACAGCAAGATCCATCGGATTAATTGAGGCTTCGCATCCTTCTTAGCAAGGAGATGCCTCACAGCAGTGTGATCCAAGTAGATGATGACGTGGGAACCCAGGAGATAGGATCAGAATTTTTCGAGGGGAAATACTACGGCTAGCAGCTCTTTCTCCGTAACTGTGTAGTTACGCTGAGTCTCATTAAGTGTTTTGCTAGCGTAGTAGATGACCACGGGTTTCCCGTCAATCTTCTGCCCAAGAACCGCTCCTACAGCGAAGTCAGATGCATCGCACATGATCTCAAAGGGTTGATACCAATCAGGGGACTGTAGGATCGGGGCTTGGGTGACTCGGTCACGAAGGTTTTCAAAAGCTTGAGTGCATTCCTTGAAAATTTCAAAGGGTACATCCTTGGAGAGAAGAGTAATCAGGGGGCACGATATTTTCGAGAAATCAGGAATGAAACGACGGTAAAAACTGACATGCCCCAGAAAAGAACGGATGGCCCTGATCGAGTTAGGCATAGGAAGTCAAGAAATCAGATCAACCTTGGCTCGATCCACTTGGATGGCTTTCTCATAAATTAAATGAACTAGGATGACCCCCTCAGGCACCATAAAGTGGCTCTTTTCCCAAGAAAGAACCAGATTTACATCGATGTAACGCCTGAGCATATGAACCAAGTGCTGGAGGCAATCATCAAATGATGCTCTGAAAACTGAGAAGTCATCCATGAAGACTTCCAGAAAATCACTTACCATATCAGAGAATATGGCAAGCATGCACCGCTGAAAAGTCGCGGGTGCATTGCAGAGACTGAAAGGTATCCTTTGGAACGCGTATGTTTCGAAAGTGTAGGTGAATATGGTCTTCTCTTGGTCCTCAGGATGAATAGCTACTTGATTATAACCGAAGTACCCGTCAAGAAAGCAAAAGAATCTATTTCCCACTAATTTCTCGAGAATCTGATCAATGAATTGTAGTGGGAAATGATCCTTCTTCATGGAGGAATTAAGTCTTCGGTAATCTATACAGACTCTCAACGAGTTGGCTATACGGGTAGGTATGACTTCTACGATTTCAGTCGTAATGGTGGTGAGCCCTGCCTTTTTAGGCACAACCTAGATTGGGCTCACCCAACGAATTTGGGTTACTACCAGGCTTGGAGTGGTCTGGATAAGGTGGATCTTGGGTCGCCTTACCACTATGGGTCGTTACAGAGTTATGTCCTGCCTGGTTCTGGTTCGGGATTGGTAGAATGGGCTGCTATTGTTGATAACCCGCATAAGAAGTTGAAGCCTCCATCCCGTCAGGTGAAGGAATAGAAGGGGCCTGATAAACCATGTGTGCTTGGCTCGGGTTTGGGTTCATAATGCGTCGCTGGGTCGGCATGCTATTCGGGTTAGGTAGAGGTTGAGAAGGAAGCGTGCCTGGTTGGCGAGAATTTGCCAACTGGGCCAGTTGGTTTCAAACCTCTGTGATTTCTTCCTTGTGTTGCTTTTGAATAGCCACATTTGTTCTCTGAATGTTAGCCAAAGTCTGAAGAGTGAGGGACATCTAGTCTTGGTTTGGCCCGGATGGATAAGTGGGGTTGGGCCGAGGCTGAGGTGGTTGGTAAGGATGAGGTGCTTGTGGACGGGGCTGAAAGGGTGGTCTCGGATTCTGGAAATTCCTCGCCCACTGGAAGTTGGGATGGTTTCGCCATCCAGGATTGTAGGTATTGGAGTATGGGTCATTCTGGATGACGTTGAGGTCCTCGCAGGTCTGAGGAACCTCAGAAAAGTCAGAGAATGGGGGAGTAGAGCTCCCCCGACTAGAATAGAAAGGATCGAAGGTCCCTCCGATCCGAGAGTCAGATGGGGGTGGATACGAGTCCACCCCAGGAGGTCGGTGGAAAATGTTCTGCACAGTCTCCCTTGTGGGAGAAAACTGTGCAAAGGAGTTCTACGCAAAGGTGGCCTGCTGCAAATGCTGAGTCAGCTCATCCACCTTGTTCTCAATAATAGAGACCTTGTCCAATCGGCTGGCCATTAATTCTAGGTCGACTGATGCGGACAGGCCCTGCGTCTCATGTACTCCCCTAAGGTTCGTCGATGTGCGGGTATTCGTCCTATCGAATAGTCCCATGGAGTCATTATTGATGGAGTTCTCGCACATATTTTCGAGAATCTCCCACACGGTGTCCTCATGTTGACCCATGATATTCCCTCCGCAAGTTGCATTGATGAACAGTCTAATATCCTCACGGAGTCCCTGGTAAAAAGATTGGACTTGTTCCCATTTAGGAACTCCGTGATGGGGGCACTTTCTCATGAGATCCTGGAAACGATCCCATGCCTCATGAAGAGGTTCTCCCGTCTGTTGCGTAAAGTGAGTAATCTGATGGCGCAAGGCATTGGTCCGACCAATGGGGAAGAACTTTTTCATAAACTCGGACTGAAGTTCCTCCCAAGTGTTGATTGGACGGGTTTGGGTCTGATACCAATGAGCTGCCTTGTCCATAAGGGAGAGAGAACATCTTCATGAGTAAGATATCCCGATTATGTGCATCTGACCTGAAAGTTTGGGCCAGATGCTTTAGCTGTTTGATGTGCTGGAAGGGGTTTTCAGAATTAAGCCCATGGAATTTAGGTATGGCATGAATCATGTTGGGCTTCAGTTCAGAATCAGGTCCTCCAGTCGGGATTCTGACTTGAGGCTCAATTGCCACCGCAGCGGGATTATAGTGATCTCGCATCATGGGATGCTGCGGTGGGTTCATGAATTTTTGGAAGAGGTCATTGAGTCACTGGAGCTGGTGCTCAAGATTATTCTCTTCCTCAACTGGCTGACCCATTGTGGAAGAAGGTGAGTTAGGTTCAGAATCAGTGGAGAGGTCGATGTGAAGAGTTGGTTGCACAAACAGGGGTACCAAGGCTTGGCCTCGGGGAGAGTGAATTTCTAGAGGAGGTTTCAAGGACCTCCTACCAAACATGCACCGATGGATTAGATGAGGTTAGCAAGTGCTGGACCCAATCAAGACACCCAAGCTTTTGGGTGTCTATAACGGTTCTGTTAGTTCAACCACTCATATATAATATTTTGATGATTTTACAAAATGAAGAAAATGAAATAAAAAATAAAGCGTAGCATATTGTTTCTCTCTGTAATAACATATTTACAGGATTTCATAAAGTTTTCCAAGATGGGAGATTAAAAGCGTGAAGACAAGTAGCATAAGTATTAGGTCTTAGGCTTTTTAATGTAAACTTTCAAAGGTTGTAATTTTCATTTTATTTGAGTCTAGAAATGGTGTAAAGAGCCTCCAAACATAACCTATAAATAGGTAACTTAGGCTCTCCACACTTAGGATAAATTAGAAACAAGAACCCAACACTTATACTCTTATCAGACGTCTAGAACAATGGTCAGATGTCTGATTTTCCACTTTTAGACATCTGACAAGTGTCTCAGACGTCTAATTTCCAAGAGTTCTGCATTCAGTTTGTCTCCTCATAAGCATCAGTCGAAGCACTTCACTATCAGACGTCGATAACCTTACACAGACGTCTGATTCTTTACCTAGACGTCCTCAGACTAACCATTAGACTAAGCATAGGCAAAAATAAATTTCCAGACGTCTGGACACACTTCCAAACGTCTACCTTTGAACCGTTGGCCATGATTTTCTATGCGTATCTCATTACGACCACAGAATCTTTTGGCAGAAGAAGTCGGGAAGAGTTCTTTTGTTTTCAGACGTCTGGTGATTTCCTCAGACGTCCATAATGGTGTCTGATCCTTTAAACCTAGAACCCTGTTTGGATCTGATGAAAACAGGAACGAATCCACCCTTTATTAGACATCCAATAACCTAATCAGACGTCTTATGTGAAAATATCAGACATCCTTCTTTTGATCCAATGGAGTCAGTTTAGGATGGCTTACTGTATTAGACGGCCAGAAGTATAATCAGACGTCCTATAAGACGTCTGATCCTAAAATTAGACGTTTGATATTGTTGTCAGACTCATCATTACCCTGATTTGTGGTGGATTTCATCCTAATCTCTTGGGATTTGTCTCCAACGGCTAGAAGAGCTCTCCCAAGTGTTCTTGAAGGTTCCAAACTTGCCTATAAATAGACTACAACTCCTCTTAGGCAATACACACCTCTTGAGATATAATTCCATTAGAAAAATCACTTGCTCACTACTTTAAGCTCCATCTTACCCTTGTGCTGTGGCAACACTCTGATCAAAGGGCAAATCCATACTCCCGGCTCGCTCCGTTCTACAAATCCTCAGGGAGTTCTTTTCATGCTTAGTAGATAAGAAAGTAATTAAAGTATTGGGGTGCTCTATAGGTATTGTTTCAATTCTTATTTTTGTACTTTGGGTATCCGACCTGTCAGGTCCCCGTCTCTTCATTTTGAAGGGAGAAACATCCGTTTAGGGATCGGAGGTGGGATTTGTAATTGAGGTACACTACCCTCCTTTAAGTAGTGTGGTTAGTGGATCGATCACCTTGTGATCGAAAATCCTTAGTCAAGAGATTGACTTAAGTGGTGATTTTCACCCATCTTGGGTTTCCACCTAAAAATCTGGTGCCACCTTTTGTGATTGAATTTTTTTTATTACAATATTTTATAATTTCGCTATTCACCCCCCTCTAGTGTAATTTCATTTGGTATCAGAGCAGGTTTTTCGCCTACAGGAGTAACATCCGCGGAAAGATCACATAGAGGGGAAGGTCATTTCCACAGGCGGATTGGAGGGGCAATCCACCACTCGACCACCACTCTTCGAAGGAACAAACTACACTTACTGGAAGCTGAGAATGAAGATGTGGCTTCAAGTCAACGATTTCTCCATTTGGGAGAAATGCGAATTCGTATACATCATTCCCAAGAAACCAGAAACAGGATACACAGTAGAGCAAATTCATCACCTTGGACTGAATGCTAAGGCAATGAACTCACTGTACTACGCACTCAGCTCGGAGGAATTCAACCACATCAGCCAATGCAAAATCGCCCACGAGATCTGGAGAACCTTGGAGGTAACTCACGAAGGTACATCTAAAGTTAAATCCTCAAAGATAAACTTGTTATCGCAGGAATTCAAAGCTTTCTCTATGAAGGAGAATGAAAGACTTGGGGACATGTACACCTGATTCACATTAATTGTGAATAACCTCAAGTCTTTAGGAAAGACATTTATAAAGGGGGAGCTTCAAGGGAAGCTCCTTCGCTCCCTTGGACTTGAGTGGGAGCAAAAGGTAACGGCAATAGAAGAAGCCAACCAAGTAAAGGATCTAGACATGGAAAATCTACTTGGGAATCTCATGGCTTACGAATAAAAAATGGAGCAAAAGAAGAAATCAATCTCATCAGAGCCAAAGAAGAAGACCTTAGCCTTCAAAGCTACTTCGGATGATGAGGTAAGTACCGATGACGAAGAATTTGTTTTATTAGCTAAAAAGTTTAAAAAGTTTCTTAGAAATAGAAGAGAGATCAAGGGAAGGAAAAGAGAGGAAGAACCTCTAATTTACTATAATTGCAAAAAGAGAGGTCACATAAGGAAAGATTGTCCCTTACTCAAAAGGGATGATGAGAAAAAATCCAAGAAGCCTTCCGACTACAAGAAGATCTCCAAGCCGAAAGGATTCAAGAAGAAGGCGTTTCAAGCAACGTGAGATGACTCCACCTTCGAAGAAGAAGAGGAAGAAACAAATGAAGAAACGGCATGCTTAGGATTAATGGCAACAAATGATGGTTTTGAGTCTGAATCTAAGGAACCTGAGGTAAACTCCTACTCTTTAGATGAATTACAAGATGCCTTTGATTTACTATATGTAGATCTTAAGAAAACAAAAACCCAAAGCAAGGCTTTAAAAGAAGAAAACTTAGAAAATAAGAGATTAATCAATGATCTTGAAGAAAAAAATCTAATTCTTACAAAAGAAACCACTGCTTTAAATATGCAAATAAGAAATCTAATGATTGAGAAAGAATCATTAACAAATGATTTGTATACGGCAATGAGTGAACAAAAATTTTTAGATAGAGAAGAATTACTCGATAAAATCCATGTGCTTGAAAAATAAAACTCCTTTAAAAAGTATGAAAATAGCTTACTTAGAGTAGAGATTAGGGCATTAGAAGATAAACTAGACATAATGAAAATAGAGATAAATCACCTCAAAGAAAAGTCAAATCAACTTCTTGAGGACCAAGCCAAATTTACAAAGGGGAAAGATAACTTGGACAAACTCATTGCCCATAAAAAACCTTTCTCAAGTAAATTTGGATTAGGCTATTATGAACCTAGTCAAAGTGAGCCGAAAAAGGACACTCCTCTTGTTGAACATTATTTTGCGAACGCTACGCTTACGAGATTGGTTTTGGAAAACGTGTCGTTGTAGTTCGGAAGCGAAGAATTCATGTTCAACAAATAAAATTTATACCGAAAATAATTCCGGGTCGAACACAGGGAGGCTACGTTGATCTATTTTCGCAATTATATTTTTTTAGGATTTTTCTTTAAGCAAGGCGTTATAATTACAATGGGGCTATCAAACTATGAGAGAGAGAGAGAGAAAGAGAGAGAGAGAAAGAGAACATGCATTCAATATTTCAATAGTTTATAAAAGTTACACTAGAATGTGAAAAATCAATTACACTATAAAGCAGAAAATTCTACACTAGAAAAGCTGTAAATAAGAATGGGAGAGAGAAATTATCCTCCTCGACGATTGCTTGGAGGACGAGCCGGACGGAACGATGCCTGGATGAAGCAGAACGAAGCAGGACGAAGGAGGACGAAGCAGAAGAACGGGAACGGAGCAGCACGCTGTCGTCGTCACGGGATCCACTTCCGAAGGGGAACGAAAATTGGACTTTATCTCACAAGAAGCATCCCGGGTGTGGGACAAGCTTCTTTTGAGCTTTGGAGGGGTAGAGAGGAGAAAGAAGGGATGAGAATTTCGTATGAAGGGGGTCTCCTTTTATAGTTGCAAGGAGTGGGGGCAAAATGGACATTACATCTTCAAAATAATAAATAAGGGGTCTTTAGTGACGGATAAATCCATCACTAAAACCCCGACGTGGCCATCGCCGTCGCGCCCACGCGCGCCTCCTCGGCTGCCCGCTCCTCAACGCCCGCGCACGTCCAGCGCTTTTCAGCCGTCCGATCGTAAGATCGGACGGCTTAAATCGCGTCCGCGCCCGCAGCGTAGCACGCCCCCCGCGCGTCTGATTGCGTGTTCGATTGCGCGTCCAATCGCGCGTCGACGCTATCGGGCGCGCGCGGCTGTCCGATCTTCATCTGACGCTCCACGCGCCTCAATCGATTGCGCCCTCCAGCTCTTCGCCGCGGATCGAACCCGCGCCCCGTGCTCGTGATAACGTGCTCGACCGCTGCGCTATGGGGTGCGGATGGTCGAGCGCACTTTTTAAAATGCGAGCGCCCACAACCGTTGGATTAAGATCCAACGGCGGAGAGAGATCGGGCGCAGAGCCTTCACAAGATGAAGCGGCCGTTTGGGTGGCTGGGATGGCGCCACGTGGCGCTATCTTAGCCGTCCATCTTCTGGAAGTTGTAGATGGTGCCACAGATGTTGGATTGACTCGATTTTTGTGTCGTTGGGCTGCGATCGTTGATCCGAATTCATCCGTGCGGTCGGATTTATCATCTAAAGTGCGGATTTACACTATCCTGGCCCTTGATCTTCTAGGGTTCCCGAGTCACTATCTGATGCTACGATGCCTGATTAGGGCGATCTTGGAGTCGTTGAACTCCAATCGTCACCCTGATCACATCCATATGGTTGGATCTTTGATCCGAGGCCCCGATAAAATATTTGCCCTGTCCAAGCACATAAAAGGAGATAATTAACCTCCATTTTATTTAAACTATTCTAAATGCAAGATGATGCATGTAATGCAATATTTATATCATGAAATGCAATCCTATGCTTAAGAACATGCATAAATAGACATCTTAAGTAGTGTAAATGTATTTACATCATACCCCCATGCCTATCTTTTGCTAGTCCCTAGCAAAAACTATATGCTATTTATAAAAGAATTAGGTTAGATTATTTGGACTTGAGTTATTTTTCAATCATTAAGAAATTGTCTACTTAGGAACTGAACTTTCAAAGACACAACAGTGCCCGGGTATCAGCCAAAATGCAAACCGCTTCAAGCCCTCGCCTTATTAAAAGAAAATTTTCTTTTTCTCTTTTTCTCTTTTCTAATTTTTTTTTTTTTTGGATTTTCAAATTTTCGAGTTTAAAAGTGGCTTTCTACGGCCATTCAACTCACCCAAAATTTGATGAGAACCCTAAGCTTTAAGCATCTTATTGTGATTGTGATAGACTCATTGACCGGTAGTTAGAACAGACTTCGGATTTCTACGCCTCTAGGTGACCTAACCAGAATTCTACCTAAAAGTGTATCTTTACAACCGGTAGCTTTCTCCCTACTTTTTTTTTTTTACGGGGTCAACACAAGGGTGAATCCAGTGTATATCTCCCCGGTTTATTCTACTTCTCCGCTTCTTCCTAAGTGTTTTGGAAATTTTTGGTGCATTTCTGAGCTGGGTTCTGGACAACCGGTCGATGAGCTGTTACCACCGACAACTTGCCAGCCATACTCGTGCGGCGAAGTGTGGCTTATTTCTTTTTGTTCTTTTCTCCCTTTTTTTTAAGTAGGTGGCTTCCTTAGTCTAAGATTTACCTAAAGGCAGCAAACTAAGAAAGGTCCAGTGATTGGGCTCTGGACAACCTACCTATGGGCTGTTACCCACGATAACTTGCCAGCCATATCACTCTAGAAGGTTCATTAGCTACCCAATTTCCGTTAGAAACGCTGAACAACGAGTCAGTGCAAAGAAAGTGTGTAGATGCTTAAAACTCAAAATTCCCTCAAATCAGAGGATGGGTTGATAAGTCGTATACTTATCACCCAAACTTATTTATTCCGATTATAATAGAATTAAGATGGAGAGAACTTAAAAACAAATCCACATTTTAGTGGATACCCAGGCTAATTAAGTCCAAAGACCTGAGGGGTCTTTGTGTTCAGATCCTAATGTAAAATTTCTGAGGATTGAAAAGTCCTAATTGTTGGTGCTAGCACACCACAATCATTTGTTTTGATGATAACAAAACACGTGTTATTTAACATTTGCAATTTGAGTCCTAGATTTCAGGTCAATTGCAAATGTGGATGTGTTTAGATGGAGTTCGAGCTCGCATCCAGGACGGATTGGAGGAGCTTGACGGAAAACAGAGGAGGTTCGCATGGAGCGAAAGATTGAAGATGGAAGACAAGAAGAATAGGATAGATTCTTTTTTATCCTTTCATGTATCTCTTGTCTTTATTTTCTTGCTCTTTTTGATTCCTTAGAACATTATGTTAAAGAGCCTCAAAGTACCCTAAAAGTAGTCCTAGGCACACTTGCATAACCCTAGGATACTTAGGTTTTCTGTAGAATACTTAGAAAACCAATATAGGGCTCAAACAGCATTTCCAGACGTCTAATCCCAAAATCAGACGTCTGATAATGTATTTTAAGACGTCTGACTTTTGTTTCAGACGTCTGATAACCTTTTAGGCTGGACTTAGTTTTCTGTCTGATGAAATCAGATGTCCAGACCTTAGTCCAGACGTCTTAGAGGACGTCTGATGGACTTGCCAGACGTCCAGATAGTGGACCGTTGGCTAACTTAGCAAGCACGGCAGTATATGACCGTTAGAGCCTTATCAGACGTCCATAGGTCTTCCCAGACGTCTGATAATTGACCGTTTTGCCTCGGCTGACCCAAAATCTCTTCTCAGAGATTTTCTAGCCGTTGCAACGTTTGGAAATCAATTCCCACAGTAAAAGTAGGTTTCCAGACGTCCAGACATAGTGCCAGATGTCCTGTATGTCGTCTGATGGACTTGTACAAAAATCCTGTTTAGATCTGATTCAAGTCAGGGAGAAACCCGCATAGAATCAGACGTCTGACCTTGGAATCAGACGTCTTAAAGTGGCCTTCCAGACATCTGATGCCATAGTTAGACGTCTGATGACCCTGTCAAATGCAATCATTGTCCTGATTTCGGCCTGATTCTCTTGGGCTTTGTTCCCAACGGCTATAGAACCTTTCTTAAGCCTTCCAAAGCCTTCCTAAGGCCTCTATAAATAGAGGGGAACCTTTGCAACACAAATACACACTTGGATACACTTAGATACACAAGAAACACTTTGCAATACACTAAGATCAAGTATTTCCACTCTCTTGTGTCCAAGAAGCTCTTGCTCTCTAAGCTCAAGTTCTACATCTTGAGAGCATCATTTCGTTCGCGCACCCGCTCTCCCGCCGTTGTTCATGAGAGCGACGTTGTGCCGTTGCGTGGCTCACGCACCCGCGTCATCGTCGACGCACTCCTTGCAAAGGGGAGTTTCCTTATTCCTATAGAAGCTTAGGTTTATTATTTTGTTGGCTCTATAGGACTATTGTTTATTTTATCTTTGTATTTTGGTTGGGTATTCGCTTTGCGAATTCCCGTCTCCTTCGTGGGACAAAATCCTTCTCGTGGAGAGAAGGGGTTGAGGAACGCTACCCTCGTACTTGTAGCGTGGTTGTATTGAGGTTGAATCACCCTCGTTTTAAGTGATTCGGTTTAGTGGATTTGATCAACTTGGTTGATCGGTAAATCCTAACTCGAGAGGGTTAGGTGGTGGTTTTTACCCGGTTTGGGTTTCCACCTAAAAATACCTGTGTACATTTTGTGATTGCTTATTTTTGTGATATTGCTTTATATATTCAATTCCGCAATTTTATTACGTCACCCCTCCTGGTAGGGAATTTCAATTGGTATCAGAGCAGGTTTTCCACCGACAGGAGTAACATCCGCGGAAAGATCACATGGAGGGAAGCTATTCCACAAGCAGGATTTCCGAGGGGCAGTCCACAACCCATCCGCCATTCTTCGACGGGAGCAACTACCCCTACTGGAAGTTGCGGATGAAGACGTGGCTTCAAGCCACCGATTTCACAGTCTGGGCCAGGTGCGAGACCCCCTTCGACATCCCAGAGAAACCCGCCGGAGGATACTCGCAGCAGCATATTCGAGAGCTTTCACTCAACGCAAAGGCAATGAATGCCCTGTATTGCGCGTTGAGTCCAGAAGAGTTCGAGAAAATCCAAGAGTGCACCACCGCCCACGAGATATGGGGGAGGTTGGAAGGCACTCATGAGGAGACAAGCTCGGAGGAAGAAGAAGAAGAAGAAGAAACCGCTTGCTTTGGTTTCATGGCCAGAGAAACCAACAGTGACAGCGAAAGTGGAAGCGACGACAGCGACAACGAGGTAAATTTCGATTTACAAGAAGCTTTTAATGAATTATTTGAGATTAGTAAATCACTAAAAATAGAAAACAAAAGCATGAAGAAGAACCTTAGTTTTCTTAAAAATGAAAATGATAAGTTAGAAATAAAACTTAAGGATCTAGAAACTTGTCCTAAAAATGATAACCTATTATTAGAAAATCATAACCTCATCAATGAAAATAATAAGTTGATTGAGGAAAATGATAGTCTAAAGTTATAAATATATGATTTAAAGACTAAGATGCAAACTATAGAAAAAGAAATTGCATGTCTTAGGGAAAACTCTAACAAACTAATCAATAAAGTAGATGATTTTTATAGCCCTAAGGTTGAGAAAGGATCTCCATCAAGGAGACCTTCTAACAAATCCGGATCCAAGCCCACTTGGATACCGAAAAAAGAATTAGAATCTTGTTTTGTAGGGTTCAGGGATAATTACAACATAAGGGACTGGACCTACAAGCTCAAGGCTGGTCAACTCAAGTTAGGGGAACCAAGGAGTAGACCAAGGAGGAGAACAAGAAGACCGACGAGACGGCGAACAAACGACGGACCCGCCGCACGTCGACCACCAGATTGGAGACCGGCGCCAATGCCCGGGCCTCCAAGCTACGGATGGGAGCCCCATCCGATGTGGCATCCACCACCACCATTCGGTCCATTTTATTGGCCATGGTAGGTGAGGTAAAATTCTTAACCCTATCTTTTTATCATAAGCATTTAGATAGGGGGAGTTAAAAAATGATGAGCTAATTGTCAATTTTTAAAGGGGGAGATACAAGTTAGCTAAATTTCCTTTAGTAAGGGGGAGAAAAATAATAGCTATCTTGTTGTTATAAAAAGGGGGAGGATATCACCTTTGTTAAAATTCATAGAAGAGCATGTTTTAAGGGGGAGTTATAGGAAATTTAAAATAAATCAAACCTTTTTGATAATGTCAAAAAGGGGGAGGATTTTTATGCATTATTATTTACGGTTTTGTCATCATCAAAAAGGGGGAGATTGTTGGTGCTAGCAGATCACGATCATTTGTTTTGATGATAACAAAACACGTGTTATTTAACATTTGCAATTTGAGTCCTAGATTTCAGGTCAATTGCAAATGTGGATGTGTTTAGACGGAGTTCGAGCTCGCATCCAGGACGGATTGGAGGAGCTTGACGGAAAACAGAGGAGGTTCGCGTGGAGCGAAAGATTGAAGATGGAAGACAAGAAGAATAGGATAGATTCTTTTTTATCCTTTCATGTATCTCTTGTCTTTATTTTCTTGCTCTTTTTGATTCCTTAGAACATTATGTTAAAGAGCCTCAAAGTACCCTAAAAGTAGTCCTAGGAACACTTGCACAACCCTAGGATACTTAGGTTTTCTGTAGAATACTTAGAAAACCAATATAGGGCTCAAACAGCATTTCCAGACGTCTAATCCCAAAATCAGACGTCTGATAATGTATTTTAAGACGTCTGACTTTTGTTTCAGACGTCTGATAACCTTTTAGGCTGGACTTAGTTTTCTGTCTGATGAAATCAGACGTCCAGACCTTAGTCCAGACGTCTTAGAGGACGTCTGATGGACTTGCCAGACGTCCAGATAGTGGACCGTTGGCTAACTTAGCAAGCACGACAGTATATGACCGTTAGAGCCTTATCAGACGTCCATAGGTCTTCCCAGACGTCTGATAATTGACCGTTTTGCCTCGGCTGACCCAAAATCTCTTCTCAGAGATTTTCTAGCCGTTGCAACGTTTGGAAATCAATTCCCACAGTAAAAGTAGGTTTCCAGACGTCCAGACATAGTGCCAGACGTCCTGTATGTCGTCTGATGGACTTGCACAAAAACCCTGTTTAGATCTGATTCAAGTCAGGGAGAAACCCGCATAGAATCAGACGTCTGACCTTGGAATCAGACGTCTTAAAGTGGCCTTCCAGACGTCTGATTCCATAGTTAGACGTCTGATGATCCTGTCAAATGCAATCATTGTCCTGATTTCGGCCTGATTCTCTTGGGCTTTGTTCCCAACGGCTATAGAACCTTTCTTAAGCCTTCCAAAGCCTTCCTAAGGCCTCTATAAATAGAGGGGAACCTTTGCAACACAAATACACACTTGGATACACTTAGATACATAAGAAACACTTTGCAATACACTAAGATCAAGTATTTCCACTCTCTTGTGTCCAAGAAGCTCTTGCTCTCTAAGCTCAAGTTCTACATCTTGAGAGCATCATTCCGTTCGCGCACCCGCTCTCCCGCCGTTGTTCACGGGAGCGACGTTGTGCCGTTGTGTGGCTCACGCACCCGCGTCATCGTCGACGCACTCCTTGCAAAGGGGAGTTTCCTTATTCCTATAGAAGCTTAGGTTTATTATTTTGTTGGCTCTATAGGACTATTGTTTATTTTATCTTTGTATTTTGGTTGGGTATTCGCTTTGCGAATTCCCGTCTCCTTTGTGGGACAAAATCCTTCTCGTGGAGAGAAGGGGTTGAGGAACGCTACCCTCGTACTTGTAGCGTGGTTGTATTGAGGTTGAATCACCCTCGTTTTAAGTGATTCAGTTTAGTGGATTTGATCAACTTGGTTGATCGGTAAATCCTAACTCGAGAGGGTTAGGTGGTGGTTTTTACCCGGTTTGGGTTTTCACCTAAAAATACCTGTGTACATTTTGTGATTGCTTATTTTTGTGATATTGCTTTATATATTCAATTCCGCAATTTTATTACGTCACCCCTCCTGGTAGGGAATTTCACTAATGTCCAACTAATCCTTCCTATTTTTTTTTTTTTATAAGAAGAGAAACAATTTACATGGATTTCACAAGGCTGACCAAATAATTCAAGAATGAATCCACCCCCCCATGCCTAGCTGATGCAATGTCCTCATTGAAAAAGAGACATGAAAGAAAGGGTAGAATATGAAAGATGTCACCTGGATATGAAGCTCGTATCAGCCTTGTGTCATATGTACAATTGCTGAGTTTAATGCCGTCAGCTAGGCGAAGTCCAGCCAAAGAAGTCACAGAATGGCTAGAGCAACAGAGTCTGAGACGGGTTCTGGAAGATTACGGTCAACAACAGGCTTTAAACGTTGACCGTTGACTTTAAAGGTGTTACCCGTCTTTGGGTCAGAAATCTGAATGGCACCATTAGGAAAAATCTGATCAATTATGAATGAGCCATTCCATTTAGATCTAAGTTTACCAGGAAAGAGCTTAAGTTTAGAATCAAATAACCAGACCTTCTGGTTTGGCTCAAAACTCTTGCGGGAAATCAATTGATCATGGAAAGCTTTGGTCCGAGCCTTGTAGATCTTGGCATTCTCATAAGCATCATTTCTAAGCTCCTCCAACTCAGATAGTTGGAGTTTCCTGGTCTTTCCAACTAGATTCAGATCTAAATTGCATTGTTTGATTGCCCAGAATGCCCTGTGTTCAATCTCTATGGGTAGATGGCACGCCTTTCCATACACCAAACGGAATGGAGACATGCCGATGGGCGTTTTATACGTCGTACGGTAGGCCCAAAGAGCGTCCTCAAGTTTTTGAGTCCAATCCTTACAATCAGGCCTAACCGTTTTTTGCATAATGTTCTTGATCTCTCGATTGGAGATCTCGGCTTGTCCATTCGTTTGGGGATGGTAAGTTGTGGAAATTCGATGATTAACCCCGTATTTGGCCAATAAATTTCGGAATTGGGCATTAGTAAAATGAGTGCCACCATCACTGATGATAGCCCTCGGAATCCCGAACCTACTGAAGATATTTTTCTTGACAAAATTGATGACCACCTTGTGGTCATTGGTTCGGGTGGGAATTGCCTCAATCCATTTGGACACATAATCAACAGCAACAAGAATGTACTGATGTCCAAATGAAGGGATAAAGGGTCCCATGAAATCGATGCCCCAAACATCGAAAATTTCTACAGGAAGAATAGGGTTTAGGGGCATCATGTCTCTCTTAGTTATGTTCCCGAGTGACTAACATTGAGAACATGACCTTGAGAAGTCCTGGGCATCCTTGAATAAAGACGGCCAATAGAAGCCAGATTGCAAGATTTTTGCAGCTGTCTTTCTTTCGGAGAAATGTCCACCACACCCAGATGCATGGCAAAACTCGAGTATACTGTTAAATTCATTCTCCGATATGCATCGACGAATAATCTGAGCAGAGCCGATGCGATACAGTTCAGGGTCCTCCCAAAAGTAGTATTTGGCCTCAGATTTAAGTCTATCTCGTTGGTGCTTGGTCCAATCCTGGGCGATTTGACCAACGACTAAATAGTTAACAATGTCAGCAAACCATGGGGAGTGGACACCTAAAACTGTAAGAATGGTTTCGTCCGGAAAAGTGTCAGCAATCGGAATATCCGGACAAGAAGAATCACCTAGGAGTCTCGACATATGATCCGCTACCACATTTTGTGCCCCGGCTTTATCCTTGATTTCAAGATCAAATTCTTGAAGAAGAAGAATCCAACGAATAAGCCGGGTTTAGCATCCTTTTTAGCCAAGAGATGTCTCAAGGTCGAGTGGTCGGTATAAACAATAACATGAGACCCCAAGAGATAAGTCCTGAATTTTTCCAAAGCAAAGACTACAGCTAGTAATTCCTTTTCAGTAACAGTATAACTCCTCTAGGCTTCATCCAGAGTTTTATTAGCGTAGTAAATGACAGAGGGCTTTCGGTCAATTTTCTGACCCAGGACAGCCCCGACCGCGTAATCAGAAGCGTCGGTCATGATCTTAAATGGGGCTGTCCAAATTGGTGGTTGCAAAATTGGAGCACAGGTGACTGCCGTTTTCAGAAAATCAAATGCCTTTCGGCATGATTCGTCAAAAACAAACGGCGTTTCTTTGGCAAGAAGATTGCTCAAAGGACGAGCAACCTTCGAGAAATCCTTGATGAATCTTCGATAAAATCCCACATGGCCAATAAATGATCTGATTTGTTTAACAGATGTGGGATGAGGGAGTTTAGCGATAGCATCAACCTTAGCTTTGTCCACTTCAATTCCCCGTTCAGAGATTACATGACCCAAAACGATGCCTTCTTGGGTCATGAAATGACTCTTTTCCCAGCTAAGAACCAGTCGTGTCTTGATACATCGCTTAAGAATCATTTCTAAATTAGCCAAACAAGAGTCAAATGATTCTCTGAAAACAGAGAAATCATCCATGAAGACTTCCATAAACTCTCCCACCATGTCGGAAAATATGGCTAGCATACACCTTTAAAAGTCGCAGGTGCATTGCATAACCCAAAAGGCATCCTACGAAAAGCAGAGGTTCCGTAGGGACAGGTGAAAGTAGTTTTTTCCTGATCCTCGGGATAAATAGGAACTTGATTATATCCCGAGTAGCCATCAAGAAAACAGAAGTACTTCTGCCTAGCTAATTTTTCCAAGATTTGATCAATAAAGGGTAGGGGAAAATGATCCTTTTTAGTGGCTGTGTTCAACTTCCTGTAATCAATACAAACTCTCCAAGAGGAAGCTGAACGAGTTGTGACAGATTCACCTCTCTCATTAGTCACAGCAGTAATCCCAGCTTTCTTTGGAACAATCTAAACGTGACTTACCCAGGGACTGTCAGAGATTGGATAAATAATTCCTGCATCGAGCCACTTGATGATTTCCTTTTTAACCACTTCTCGCATATTTGGATTTAATCTCCTCTGCATCTGGCGAGAAGGGCGGGATCCATCTTCCGAAAATATTCTCTGATTATAGTAAGATGGCTCGATCCCCCTGAGGTCATGAATGGTCCAACCAATTGCCTCCTTATGTTCCTTTAGGACCTCAATCAATTTAATCTCTTGCTCCTTTGTCAGTTTAGCACTAATAATCACAGGTAGCGTATTCTGCGGTCCTAAGAATTGATATTTTAAATTCTCAGGCAATGGTTTCAATTCAAGCTGGGGTGGCGTAATGATTGATGGTAGGGTCGATGCTGAAGATTCAACAAGAGGAAGAGGTTTTGAGTGAACAAAATCAGTAACCTCTTCCGAAGATGTCAGGTCAGAGGGTTGCGGGTCAAATTCATCAACCAAAGAGGTACTTTCAATTGAAGAAACTGTCAAACAAGTTTCAATATTAACATTATCCTCATCAAGTTCCTCAATAAATCCACAATCCTCAAATTTGTTTATCACCTTAAAAATATCCAATTTCATTCGTTGGTCCCCAAAGGCGATTTCCATGCTACCACTTTCACAATTAATGTTGGCCTTTGCGGTAGCCAGGAATGGACGCCCCAGAATGATGGGCGTGTTCCTCAGATTATCTGGTACATCCATGTCAAGGACAAGGAAATCTACAGGAAAATAGAAATCCTTGACCTTAACTATAACATCTTTAATAATGCCTCGCGGGTTTGTGACCGAACGGTCCGCTAACTGTAGCGTTACTGAAGTTGGCCGAAGTTCACCTAACCCAAACTTCTCATAAAGAGAAGTCAGGATTAGGTTGATGGATGCACCGAGATCCAAAAGTGCTCTATCAAATGTGTAATCTCCGATAACGCAAGAAATCAAAGGAGCACCAGGATCTCTCTTTTCTGAGGGAGGTAGTGCAGGATAATAGAGCTAGCCTGCTCGGAGAGTACCACCTTCCTCGGAACAGATTCTCTCGACTTACGCTTTTGTGTACATAATTCCTTTAAAAATTTTGCGTAAGCCGGTATGTGCTTGATAGCATCAAGGAGCGGAATATTGATCTCAACATTCTTAAATAAATTCAGAAGCTCCTCATTGCTATCAACAGACTTCTTCTTCTTTGGAATCAGGTTCCTGAGCCTTGATTTCTTCTCTAGAATTCTCCTCTCTCTCCTCAGATTCTTCAAGATTCAAAAGATCAGAATAGTGTGGTTGTGGATCCTGAGTCTTCTTACCACTCCTTAAAGTGACAGAATTTGCAGAAGCGTAAGAATTTGGGTCTTGGGGAGGGTTAGGAAAGATTGGAGGGGCTTGATTGACCATGAATTGTTGATTAGTAGAAGAAGACGAGGAACCCTGCTCAACCACCTGAGCATGTGCGTGCGGGTCCCTCTGATTTCCGTACCCTTGGGCTTGATTGCCCGAATTTATAATGTTTCGCGGGTTGGGTACGGGTTGGGATGGTAGAGATCCGGGTTGACGAGAGTTAGCAATGAGCCTGGATTGCAAGTTGTCCAGCGAGTTTTTCATTTGCTGCATAAGCTGGAGCATAGATCCTTGCATCTCTACCATTTGACGGTTCAAATTAGCCTGCCTTGCAGGTTGACGGGCATTCCAAGTTGGCTGATTGACCTGATTCAGAGGCAACTGAGTATATACTTGACCCTGACCCATTGGACGTTGCAGAGCATAGTTGCTGGGTCGGAATTAGGTCTATTGCCCCGGATTTTTCCAAGAGAAGTTAGGGTGGTTTCTCCAACCTGGATTATAGGCATTCGAGTAGGGGTTGGATCTAACATTCTCTTGTATAGCACAGACATCCTCATAGGGTGAGGATGGAGAGAAAGAAAGGGAAGGATCAGAAAAACTGGGATCAAAGGCCCCAGTTGGGAACCCATGGGGTTCCGAGAAATGCTAACTCATAGATTGAGTCGCATCGAGTTGATTCACGAACTCCTGTCCAGAAGGAG
Source organism: Thalassia testudinum (assembly GCA_037157565.1). Classification (NCBI taxonomy): domain Eukaryota; kingdom Viridiplantae; phylum Streptophyta; class Magnoliopsida; order Alismatales; family Hydrocharitaceae; genus Thalassia; species Thalassia testudinum. The sequence continues at coordinate 49,817,571 of JAZHRO010000018.1, read as the reverse complement.
CTCGTGAGGAATGGAATCCCAAATTTTGGGATTGAGTGGATTGAGAGTTGTTCATAGAATTGCCAGCCATCCACTCTTCCATTCTTTTAGCAACCAAGTCCACCTTATCAAGTTTATTACAAATCAATTCCATATCAAATGAATGAGAGTCATGGACTTCATTGACATTTGATCTGGGTTGCTAGGACCGGTTAAAAGTATCAATGGAGGCATGATTAATTAAATTCTCACTCATTTCCTCAAATAAATCATGTGCACTATCTGCATCTTTATTGAGGAAATTGCCTCCGCAAGAAGCATCCACATGGTTTCTGAGTTGCTCATTCAACCCATGATAGAAGATCTGCACGAGTTGCCATTTCGGCACCTCGTGGTGTGGACACCTCCGCAATAAGTCCTAGAATCGCTCCCAGGCCACATGAAACTGCTCCCCCGGCCGCTGGGTAAAAGTAGTGATTGCCCGTCTCAAAGCATTGGTACGACCGACTGGAAAGAATTTCTTCAGAAAGCCAATTTCAACTCATTCCAAGTTGTAATTGGTCTTCCTATTGTCCTATACCAATGCACGGCTTTATCCCTAAGAGAGTGGGGGAAGAGCCTCATGATCATTTGCTCCTCGTTAACATTTCGAGCCTTGGTGGTCTGGACCAAAGTGGTCAAATCCTCCAAGTGTTGAGACGGATCTTCGGAGCCAAGCCCATGATAATATTTAATCAGGCTTAACACCTGGGGCTTGATTTCTACGTCACCGGCTGGAATCTGGACGCTGGGACGTTCCCCATAATTCGAAGGATCATAAAAATCCTTCAAGGGCTGAGCGCCCTGCATTCTCTGGAACCATTCTTGCATTCTCTGCATTTGTTCCAGCTGCCTTCTAAATTCTTCCTGTGGATTTTCAAGCAGAGGAGGCTGTTGTTCGGCCATGGGATCAAATTGACCAAAATCTAACTTGCACCTCCTAGAATGTTCTAACGGTCCTTCCAATCGGGGATTCAATGACCGTCTTCCCAGCATAAACTAAGAGAAGGTCGGAAGGACTGGGGATATGGACCCTGCAGCACAACAAAACAAGGCTGTCCTTAAGTGGGTAGCCTAAGGATCTACTGACTCCCAAAACCAGCCTTAAGACTGTAAGTGATTTACTTTACTTGTGTCTGTTTAATCCAACTAGTTAGAAGGAGGGACTGGGGAAAAGGTTCTTTCTTTGGCTTTCGCCTCCGGTTCCTAGTATACCCCCTAGCTGCGATCGTTTGACTCTGCTCCCCTAGATAGACATCAGATTAATCAGTACAAGTAGGTTAATCAAAAATAATCTCAGACTAGGTCCTGAAGAGCGAATCAAACCTTAAGGAGAACATCTACTCAATTTTATTAAGGCCTGGGATTGTGGTGCTTATGGAATGTGATGGGCCCTTACAATGGGTTGTGCCCTTAATGATTGATTGAGATTTCTGTAAGTGCGTGCACAACCAAGGTTTTCAAGCAAGATTATTGATAATGTGTGAATTTTAGTGTTCAAATCTTGCTTAAGTAGCTTTTAGGGTTTTAAATTAGGTGAATTGCAATCAAGTTTCTAGGCAAACCAAGTTGTAAAACACGGGTGAAGATTATTTTCCTTTAAAATTAGAAAGAAAGTGGAGTGCCTGGAATATATCTAGATTGAAAACCCTAAGGAGGAGCTACTTGATGAGTTGATTTTAAAATAAAGTGGTGCGGCCCAAACAACTCAAACAACTGGCCACAAATGTACCACTAAGTTAGGCACTCAAAGATGATTAACCTAGAATGATTTCTACTCTGTTATGTGTTGCTTTGTGTGTACCGGTTCCACAGATCAGAACCCGGTTGAGTAGAAAACAAATCAAGTTGATCAAGTACCTTGAATGTGGGTGTGTGTTGTGTGTTTGTTGAATATTACCCCACAAGATTATTTTTTTGTTTTTTTTTTTATAAATGAGGGTGGAATGAATGTGAGTGAAAATCCAAACAACCAAACTATTCCTAGGATTTATGCAAACACCTAGGTTAATTTGGATTTGGATTTAATGTGGCGAATGAAATCTATGGAGTGGGAAAGAATGGGGGAGCACTTACAGTTGTCTTCAATTGCACTTTACTCCAGTCTACCGCTTGTTGATTCCTTGATGAAGGTCTCTGCAAAACAACAGACACAAGAGAAAGCTAGTTAGAAAACAAATAAAGTGCAAGAAATGAGAAGAAAAGATCGGAAATTGTTGCCCCCCGGCAACGGCGCCAAAATGTTGAACGTTATTTTGCGAACGCTACGCTTACGAGATTGGTTTTGGAAAACCTGTCGTTGTAGTTCGGAAGCGAAGAATTCGTGTTCAACAAATAAAATTTATACCGAAAATAATTCCGGGTCGAACACAGGGAGGCTACGTTGATCTATTTTCGCAATTATATTTTTTTAGGATTTTTCTTTAAGCAAGGCGTTATAATTTCAATGGGGCTATCAAACTATGAGAGAGAGAGAGAGAGAGAAAGAGAACATGCATTCAATATTTCAATAGTTTATAAAAGTTACACTAGAATGCGAAAAATCAATTACACTATAAAGCAGAAAATTCTACACTAGAAAAGCTGTAAATAAGAATGGGAGAGAGAAATTATCCTCCTCGACGATTGCTTGGAGGATGAGCCGGACGGAACGACGCCTGGACGAAGCAGAACGAAGCAGGACGAAGGAGAACGAAGCAGAAGAACGGGAACGGAGCAGCACGCCATCGTCGTCGCGGGATCAACTTCCGAAGGGGAACGAAAATTGGACTTTATCTCACAAGAAGCATCCCGGGTGTGGGACAAGCTTCTTTTGAGCTTTGGAGGGGTAGAGAGGAGAAAAAAGGGATGAGAATTTCGTATGGAGGGGGTATCCTTTTATAGTTGCAAGGAGTGGGGGCAAAATGGACATTACATCTTCAAAATAATAAATAAGGGGTCTTTAGTGACGGATAAATCCGTCACTAAAGCCCCGACGTGGCCGTCGCCTCCGCGCCCACGCGCGCCTCCTCGGCTGCCCGCTCCTCAACGCACGCGCACGTCTAGCACTTTTCAGCCGTCTGATCGCAAGATCGGACGGCTTAAATCGCGTCCGCGCCCGCTGCATAGCGCGCCCCCCGCACGTCTGATTGCACGTTCGATTGCGCGTCCAATCGCGCATCGACGCTGTCGGGCGCGCGCGGCCGTCCGATCTTCATCTGACGCTCCACGCGCCTCAATCGATCGCACCCTCCAGCGCTTCGCCGCGGATCGAACCCGCACCCCGTGCTCGCGATAGCACGCTTGATCGCTGCGCTATGGGGTGCGGATGGTCGAGCGCACGTTTTAAAATGCGAGCGCCCACAGCCGTTGGATTAAGATCCAACGGCGGAGAGAGATCGGGCGAGGAGCCTTCACAAGATGAAGCGACCATTTGGGCGGCTGGGATGGCGCCACGTGGCGCTATCTTAGCCGTCCATCTTCTGGAAGTTGTAGATGGTGCCATGGATGTCGGATTGACTCGATTTTTGTGTCGTTGGGCTGCGATCGTCGATCCGAATTCATCCGTGCAGTTGGATTTATCATCTGAAGTGCGGATTTACACCATCCTGGCCCTTGATCTTCTAGGGTTCTCGGGTCACTATCTGATGCTACGGATGCCTGATTAGGGCAATCTTGGAGTCATTGAACTCCAATCGTCGCCCTGATCACATCCATACGGTTGGATCTTTGATCCGAGGGCCCGATAAAATATTTGCCCTGTCCAAGCACATAAAAGGAGATAATTAACCTCCATTTTATTTAAACTATTCTAAATGCAAGATGATGCATGTAATGTAATATTTATATCATGAAATGCAATCCTATGCTTAAGAATATGCATAAATAGACATCTTAAGTAGTGTAAATGTGTTTACATCACCTCTAAAGGAGACCACTAACAAATACGGATCCACATTACAATGGATACCGAAAAGACAACTCACTTTGTTTTGTAGGGATGAAAGGACATCATAATGTCAAAAATTGGATATACAAAATGAAGGATGGACGACTTAAATTAGAAAAACCTATAGAAATACCAAGTCACCATCGAAGATCTTTTGTAGGAGGAAGAAGGTCTACAAGGAAGAAGACAAGGAGATCACTGCCACCAAGGAGGCCGATGGGTGATGGACTCCGGATGCTCCAAACATATGACGGGAGACAAACGCCTATTTTTGGACCTCCAACCTACGGATGGAGGAACAGTTACATTTGGCAATAACCACAAGGGCCATATTATTGGCCTTGGTAAAATAGGTAACCCTCTCTCTCCCATCTCAAATGTTTCTCTAGTTAAAGGACTAAAACATAATATTTTAAGTGTAAGTCAAATATGTGATTAAGGGCTTTAAAGTAGTGTTTACTTCTAAAATGTTTGAAATTATGCATGCATTAACCAATGAAACCCTTCTTAAGGGAACTAGATTTAAAGACATTTATATTGTAGAATTTGATAAAAATGCCACTTATGAATGTCTTATAGCAAATGATGAGTTAAGTATATGGCATAGAAAACTAGGACATGTTCATATGAAGCTGTTCAAAAACTAGTTAAACATGAACTAGTCCGAGGTCTTCCTAAAGGAAAATTTTTAAATGACCTATTTGTGATTCATGTAAATTAGGTAAGATTATAAAATCTAGTTTTCAAAGCAAAGAAGTTATATCCACATTAAGACCTTTAGAACTACTTCACCTAGATCTGTTTAGACCTACAAAATATGAGAGCCTCAGTGGATGCAAATATTGCCTTGTAATTGTAGATGATTTTTCAAGGTTTTCATGGGTCTCCTTCTTGAGATCCAAATAAAGAGTGTTTTCCATCTTTTCTGTTTTTTGTAGGAAAGTTCAAACTAAAAAAGGATACCAAATCACTCGTATCCGTAGTGATCATGGGGGCAAGTTTGAAAATTCCTTATTTGATGATTTTTGTCAAGAGCATGGTATTGCTCATGAGTTTTCTTTTCCTCGAACACCTCAACAAAATGGGGTGGTTGAGAGAAAGAACCGTACTCTTCAAGAGTGTGCTCGAAAATTACTCATAGACTCGGGGTTACCGAAGTACTTTTGGGCTGAGGCGGTTAACACGGCTTGTTACGTGTTAAATCGCACCTTAATTCGATCCGGATTGCGAAAAACTTATTTTGAACTATACTATGGGAAAATACCCAAAATTAGTTATTTTAAAGTTTTTGGATGTCGATGTTTTGTCTTGAATATCCGCTCTAATTTAGATAAATTTGATGACAAAGGTGAAGAAGCCATCTTTATTGGTTATTCCTCACGTAGTAAGGCATATTGGGTTTTTAACAAGACCACATTATTAGTGGAGAAAACCCTCCATGTTTCCTTCGATGAATCTCCTCACTCCTCCTCCATTGACAGAGTCAATATGGATGGTGAAGATGATTCTACTATTGATGTGTCTAACATTCCAAACTCCAATATCCATAATCTTCCAAAAGATTGGATATATCAAAGGGATCATCCCGAAAGTCAAGTCATTGGAAGTGTTTCTGATGGTGTTAAAACCCGATCTCATTTTAGTTGTTCCTTTGGTCTCTCCGCCTTTGTATCTCAAGATGAACCCAAGAGTGTCGAGGAAGCGTGCTCCGAAGAACCTTGGATGATGGCCATGCAGGAGGAACTCAACCAATTCCAAAGGAATGAAGTTTGGGATCTAGTACCTAAGCTTGAAGGGCAAACGGTAATAGGTACCAAATGGGTATTCCGGAACAAGTTGAATGAATCCGATATGGTCATTCGAAATAAGGCTCGGTTGGTAGCACAAGGGTACAACCAAGAAGAAGGAATTGATTTTGATGAGACCTACGCTCTCGTAGCTCGACTCAAATCGATTCGCATGCTTCTTGCTTATGCCGCCTTTCTTGGCTTTAAACTCTTTTAAATGGACGTTAAGAGTGTGTTTCTTAATGGATTCATTAAGGAGGAGGTTTTTGTAAAATAACCTCCTGGTTTTGAGTCTCATGATAAGCTTCATTTTGTCTACAAATTAAACAAGACACTATATGGTCTAAAGCAAGCTCCTAGAGCTTGGTATGAAAGGTTCAAAGACTACTTGTTAAATGCAATATTCTCTATAGGGGAAGCTGATTCCACATTATTCATTAAAAGAAAAGGAAAAGATATTTTATTAGTTCAAATATATGTAGATGATATTATTTTTGATGCTACTAATGAATCTGTGTAGAAAGTTTTCAGAAATTATGCAGGAAGAATTCGAAATGAGTTTGATGGGTGAGCTCAAGTTTTTCTCGAAATTGGAACCTTTATGTGTCAATCAAAATACACAAAGGAGATGCTAAAGAAATTTGATATGACCAAAAGTAAAGGGAAGAACACTCCTATGAGTGTCACAACTTCCCTAGACTTAGACGAATCAGGTACGCCCATAGATCAAAAGCTCTATCGTAGCATGATTGGATCTTTACTGTATTTAACATCCAGTAGACCTGATATTCTGTTTAGTACCTACTTATGCGGTAGGTTTTAATCAAACCCTCAACAATCACACCTAAATGCTGTAAAACGATTATCTAGATATCTAGTTGACACATCTGATTATGACTTATTCTACCCTAGGAGTCCACAATTCAACTTAGTTACATATAGCAATGCGGACTACGTAGGTAGCCGCACTGATAGGAAGAGTACTAGTGGGACGTGCCAATTCTTGGGCGAATCACTAGTCTCTTGGTTTTCAAAGAAACAATCTAGTGTAGCCCTATCAACTACGGAAGCTAAATACATAGCCGCCGCACTAGCATGTTCCCAAGTGCTTTGGATGAAAAATACTTTGAAGGATTTTAACTTGATATTTAATAAGATAAAAAATATTATGTGACAATACTAGTGCTATCAACCTCTCGAAAAATCCCGTACATCACTCTCGCACAAAACATATTGATGTTCGACATCACTTTTTGAGAGATAATGTACTTAAGGGAGAAATTGAGGTTGAATTTATCTGTACTGAACTGCAATTGGCTGATATTTTCACTAAACCTTTGAATTATGATCGCTTTAATTACATACGTAGGAAACTAGGCATATGTAAGCTAAGTGATATTTGAACAATTTAGTGATTTAATGGAACTTCCTTTATCATGAGCATAGATGGAGCCTTGTCTTTACTAAGTCAAAAGCCTTCATTCTCAGTTCAAACATCAAAATGCACATTCTGTGCATTATCAGACGTCTGAATAAACTATCAGACGTCTTATACATAAAAATTCGTCATCTAAAGATCTGGGACAGACGACGATTTTATCTAACGAAAGTGCTGACAAAAGAGTTATCTCAGACGTCTGTCATCCTTCACAGACGTCTGGGGAGTCGTCCAGATGTGTTGACAGACGTCTATCTATGAGTCAAAACATATACTATCAGTCGGACGTCTGATTCTGTGGTTAGATGTCGCATAGGTCGTCTGACAGGAAAATCGGACGACCCTGTAACTTTAGGCTAAAATCCAGGAAGGAGTGTCTGCAGAAATCAAACGTCTAATTTTAGATTTAGACGTCTTCTTTGTCTTCTAAGACAGAAATCAGACGACAACCTGGAGAATAAATCATTTTCCTGGGAGGGATGCCTGCAGAAATCAGACGTCTAATTTTAAAATTAGTCATCTGATGTATCGTCTGATGGTTAAAATAGACATCGCCATCAAAAGGGCTAAAATCCCTAAAGTCCAATCCCGACGTCTGACATCATCTCCAGACGTCTGATCGGGAAAAAATTTGCGAATCGCATCTGTTCTCTGGATGGTTTGAAATGCAAATCTCCCCAACTTCAAGGGGAGACTTGCTTCGTGACCTTGGGATATAACATCCCCTTCGCAAGGTCCCACTCTCCTCTCTCAAATCCCTACCGCTCTCCCTCACACCCGACGGCCCACAGCTGCAGTTGGCGAAGTTCTGCTCGCCGCTAGATGACCGTCACGCATCCTCCCTGCCTCTCGACCGTGCATTTGGAGGCCTCCATCCTCCCGTGGGTATACCCTCTCAACTCTTAGGCATCTCCATGCTCTTTTACCCACGACCTTGTTAGCCCTAGTAGCATCTTGTTCTCCTTCTTGATTCACTTGGCCTACTTGCGCATTTCATGACATTATCAACCCTAGAACCCTAACCCTCGGTCAAGCCAACCTTGTTAACCCTAGCTGCATCTTCCATGGCAAGGGTATTACCTCACGAGATTCAAGATGACATTTTAGTGGCTTGAATCCAAAGGTATATTGCCAAAACTACATAGCAGGTTGTATTGCCTCAAGGTATACTGCCACATATTTTTATCAATGATGATTGCATTGTTTGAATCTGTGTTGTTGAAATCTTTTGGGTGAATGTTGTTTGGTTGGTTAAATGTTTTTGTATGGATGTTTTTTGCAGGTATTCTATCTTCAAAACACCACCCATTTCTTCCAAAACCTAATCAACCATTCCACCAAATATGCCTCCCCGTAGGAAGCAAGCTGAGGGTTCTTCCACTTCCTCTTCCACCTATTTGGCAGATCAGCTGCGGGGCGACATCGCTAGGCAGCGATTTCATCGCTTCGCGAATGCCAAAGTTAAATGCCCTCGTTTTATTGTTTGAAATGATTTTGCTCATTTAAACCTTCGAGAACACTTCCAAACTCTCCATCTCTTCCAATATTTTGACCGTCAATTCCACTCTGGCATTGGAACTCTTGGCGTGTTCCCTGATCTTTGCCGTCTCTTTTATGCCAACATCGTTGAGGACTACAGCAACAATGAACTTGAACTCCATACCCGCCTATTTGGTCGCGAAATCCACATCACATCCGAAACTATTTCCGACCTTCTAGCCATCCCCAATGAGGGAAATGACTTCAATGACATTATGAGGCAATACGACCCAGAAGTCATCAATCAAGAGTTAGTCCTCCCTGAAAAATATGTTGAAAATATTGGCACCCTACCGTGTAAAAATCTCAAACCCCTTCCACGTCTACTCTCTCGCATATTTGGGTGGGACCTCCTAAACAAATCGGGAGGTTTTGATTACATCTCGTGCCAACACAAGGTGCTCCTTTTTGCGGCCGTCCATCATATTCCCTTCAATTATTGATGCCTCATTGTTCGCGTCATGAATGAAGACCATGGGGCATCACTTCCGTTTGGGTCTATTCTATCCAAAAATTTTTCAACCCATCGGATTTCCATAACTGACCAGGCTGTTGACAAGAAGATTGAGCCTCACAACCGGGCCACAGTCGCCAAGATGCATATACTTAGGGAGCATCTTGAGCTCGCCGATGAGCCCATTGAAGAAGAGCCCCTTCCACCCTTTCCAGACTTCCATCAACCACGGCCCCTTCAAATAGAAGCTCCCCGCTCGAGCTTTGATGAAGCATGGGATCCAGCCATAGATTCCCTCTCCTCCGGCATCTCTCTCCTGCTGCGTCGAATCGACAAGATATACACCTACATGGGAAGCATGCGCCGCGACATCGACGAACTTAGATCAGACGTTCAAAACTTGCAGATGGGACACGGACCTGCTCGTCGCCGCCACCGCCAAGATCAAGAAGAATAGTTTAGTGCTTCTATTTTTCTTTCTTTTGTTCCAAGTTTGTATTAAGGGGCCTTGACCCTGTACTTAATATTTTTGGGAACAAATAGCTAGTCCGTGCTTAAATATTTCTATACCTAATCAATTTTCTTTAATGCCTTGTCATCTTTTAAACATGCAATTTTATTCATGCACTCCATTTTGTAGATATCACTCTTGTAGTTTGGATTTCAACTTCCTTTAATAACCCTTCATGATGATATTCAAAAAGGGGGAGAAGAATGTAGGTAAGAACCTAGGGAATAACATAAAAACAAACTTCTCAAATAGAAATAGACTACCAAGTACAACCTTTAGGGGGAGAAAATAGGAACCTACAGCTATATTTTGAAAATCATCAAAAAGGAGGAGATTGTTAATTTAACCATTCATATATAAAATTTTGATGATTTTACAAAATGAAGAAAATGAAATAAAAAATAAAGTGTAGCATATTGTTCCTCTCTGTAATAACATATTTACAGGATTTCATAAAGTTTTCCAAGATGGGAGATTAAAAGCGTGAAGACAAGTAGCATAAGTATTAGGTCTTAAGATTTTTAATGTAAACTTTCAAAGGTTGTAATTTTCATTTTATTTGAGTCTAGAAATAGTGTAAAGAGCCCCCAAACATAACCTATAAATAGCTAACTTAGGCTCTCCACACTTAGGATAAATTAGAAACAAGAACCTAACACTTATACTCTTATCAGACGTCTAGAACAATGGTCAGACGTCTGATTTTCCACTTTAAGACGTCTGACAAGTGTCTTAGACGTCTAATTTCCAAGAGTTCTGCATTCAGTTTGTCTCCTCATAAACATCAGTCGAAGCACTTCACTATCCGACGTCGATAACCTTACACAGACGTTTGATTCTTTACTTAGACATCCTCAGACTAACCGTTAGACTAAGCATAGGCAAAAATGAATTTCCAGACGTCTGGACACACTTCCAGACGTCTACCTTTGAACTGTTGGCCATGATTTTCTGTGCGTATCTCATTACTGCCACAAAATCTTTTAGCAGAAGTAGGGAAGAGTTTTTTGGTTTTCAGACGTCTGGACGTCTGATCCTTTAAACCTAGAACCCTGTTTGGATTTGATGAAAACAGGAACGAATCCACCCTTTATTAGACGTCCAATAACCTAATCAGACATCTTATGTGAAAATATCGGACGTCCTTTTGATCCAATGGAGTCAGTTTAGGATGGCCTACAGTATTAGACGACTAGAAGTATAATCAGACGTCCTATAAGACGTCTGATCCTAAAATTAGATGTCTGATATTGCTGTCAGACTCATCATTACCCTGATTTGTGGTGGATTTCGTCCTAATCTCTTGGGATTTGTCTCCAACGGCTAGAAGTGCTCTCCCAAGTGTTCTTGAAGGTTCCAAACTTGCCTATAAATAGACTACAACTCCTCTTAGGAAATACACACCTCTTGAGATACAATTCCATTAGAAAAATCACTTGCTCACTACTCTAAACTCCATCTTGCCCTTATGCTGTGCCAACACTCTGATCAAAGGGCAAATCCATACTCCCGGCTCACTTCGTTCTGCAAATTCTCAGGGAGTTCTTTCATGCTTAGTAGATAAGAAAATAATTAAAGTATTAGGGTGCTCTATAGGTATTGTTTCAATTCTTATTTTTGTACTTTGGGTATCCGACCTGTTGGGTCCCCGTCTCTTCATTTTGAAGGGAGAAACCTCCATTTAGGGATCGGAGGTGGGATTTGTAATTGAGGTATACTACCCTCGTTTAAGTAGTGTGGTTAGTGGATCGATCACCTTGTGATGGAAAATCCTAAGTCAAGAGATTGGCTTAGGTGGTGGTTTTCACCCATCTTGGGTTTCCACCTAAAAATCTAGTGCCACCTTTTGTGATTGAATTTTTTTTTATTACAATATTTTATAATTTCACTATTCACCCCCCCTCTAGTGTAATTTCAGGTTCGGGATGGATGGTATCCCTTAATCAGAAGGTCGACCACTTGAGAATTACCGAGCAGTCAGAGACGGTGAGTCCCACGAAGACCCCTACACGGTAGAGCGCCCCCACGGGTTACAAGGTTTCCCCCACCCGACCTCTCTTGTCACTGAGATTCCAGGTAGACTAGAATGGGGACCTTGACCTCTTAAGTCTACCATTTTTAGTTAGGATCAAGGTGCTTAAGGTTTCACTTGAACTTTATCCTTTTAGGTGCAAAGAGTGACCTAATTTAAAGGTTGGTTGATCCAAGGGATCAACTTCACCTATTAGTTCCTTTGAGATCTTATTAGGTCTTGTCTTTTAAGGTTCAAGTGTTTTAAGAGCCGAATTGCTTAGGGTTTCTCTTGATAGATGTTTTCAAGCAATGACTTAGGCACACTTTTTTTGGGGATTCTCAATTCTTGATTAGAAAGTGTCTCTAAAACCCTAGCGTTGAGTCTTAAGTTAGCTCTAATTGGTCCAATTAGTTGTCTCAAGATTAGGTAATTAGGGCTCAAGCAGAAGGTTTTATCCCTAACTACCTTTAGTGGATGTACAGACAGAATGTGTTGAGATTTCAAAATAGGCAACTTCTGTGATTTACTAGGTATGGACGACAGGTTATTCCTAATTTACTTTTTCTTTTTCTTCCTCTTTAGAATTTAAGGGGCTTGAGAGGATAGAAAATTACCTGTCCCTTGGCGTGGTTGTTGTGCGGCTGCTTGTTTCCTTCTTGTTTTCCTGTGCTTTTTCTTGATTTCCTGTACCTGCACAACAAAAGAGAAGAGCTTAAGTTAGTATTAAATCAAAAATTGTGAATAAATATTTTCTAGAATGGTTGTTGCTCCCCGGCAACGGCACCAAAAACTGGTGAGCAAAGCTGTTTCTTGCTCTTGGCAATGTTATAATGATTAAGTCGTTATAGTATATTACAAAAAACAGTCACCAGTTTATAATTTATTACTCGGAATTAAAAGTTTCCCGAGGTCGAACTCAGGGAGCACACGTCATTCTAGCAACATAAAGGTTCACAATTTTGTTACAAAAAGAATAAGAGAAAGAGAGAGTGGGCAAAAGTTCTCTTTTTCTTGACTTCTTCTTCTCTCTTCTCTTCTTCAGTCTGCCTTCTCTTCTTTAGTCGGCTTCTGTGCCTTCTTCTTTCTTCTTTTCCTCTACTGCGGCTTTTCTTTTCTCTTCCTTTTCTCTGCTGCTACTTCTTCTTTCTTCTTCTTTTCTTTGCTGCAGCTGCCTCTTCTTCTTTCTTCTTCTTTTCTTTTTTCTTCTCTTCTCTTCTTATTCTTATCTCTTTTCTTCCCTGATCCAGACGTCTGATTCTTTGCGTCGGACGCCTTATCGATGTTGTTGCTACAGTGCCTCCTTCTCTTTAGTCTGTTGTCTTCTTTTCTTCTTCAGCTTCTTCCTCTTCTTCTCTTTGCTGCGGCATCTCCTTCACCTTCTTTTTCTCTGCTGCGAGAGCTCTGCGGCTAAGTCCTCGCCGCCCGCGCTTCCTCTTCTTCTTCTTCCTCACCTGTTCCCTGCACACACGCAACGCAAAACCTACCCCTACCCTTTCCCGCATCTCTCTCTCTGAATCTCTCTTTGGTACGGTCTCCCAGAGCCGGGTAATCGGGTTGGGTCGCGTGCCCGGGTCCAGGCGCACTGGTGTGGGTGTGGTGCGTGAGGAGTGCTCAGGAGTGGGGGTAATCAGGTCACGGGTCAAATCCGCGTAGGCAATGCTGCGGACGAGACCCGGTGGATAGGTGAGGAGGGACCTCACCTCAGTGACTCGAGGCGTAAAGCCTCTGCGACTTTTTCGATTTATGTGTGGGCGTGCGCCCACACACTACCGAGGTGGGACTAAAGTCCCACCTCCGATCTCGGGCATCTGCGGGAGGAAGAGTCGTCCAATTGGGGCAGCAGCAGAGGCCTGCAACCCCAATTTCGAACCTGAATGCGTGCGCAAGTAGATTCTGCGCGACCTGGGACCTGCTGCCTAGGACGAGGAGATCTGGATGAAGCTCCCAAGTGAGCTTCACTTGCTTGAAAATGGTGGCGAGCACCTGGGTGCTGAAATCACTGAAACAGCCTCGCGACCACGTTAAAAGGCTAAGGGAGGTTCGCCCAAGTGTGGCGAGTGTGCAGCTGTGGTCAGCGAGACGCGAGAATGCCTGTGGCCGTGTGCCTAGGGCACACTACGTGCGTGAAAGTGGGTGTGTTCGGGGGGTGTACTAGAGGTGCAGCGTGGTGAATGGAGGGTGGATTTGGTGTCAGCTAGGTGTCGCGGTGCTTAATGGGTAGCTGGCGAGGCGGATGGAGGTATGAAGTGGCGAAAATGCCTCGTCGGAGGGCGGCCGGAGATGGAGAAGGTGGTGATGGACAGTGGTGGTTGGTGGGTTGAAATAGCAAATTTAGAAGGGGGAAATAACAGAGAGTAAGGGGAAGAGTTTCACCTACTTTAACTGATGAAAGGGAGACGGAGGCGCTCGGCGCGTGCCTGCCGACGCCGGAGACAAAGGTGCCCAGAGGGGGGTAACGGCGACGAGGAGGGGGGTCTGGAAGGTGCCAGGAGGTACGACCTGGCGAGGGAGGACGAGGCGTAGTGAACTCTACTGCAGGTATGGCAGTAGAGTTCACTACGCCTCGTAGAGAAACGAAAGGAGGAGGAAGGGCCACTCGAGCCTGCGGGCGTTTTGACTGTAGGAGGAGGAGACGAAGTTGGGGGGAATTCCTCGGCCAAGTCAGGCTTGCCTTGACCGAAGAGCCCTGCCATTCCTTTTATAGCAGTTGGCGGGAGGAGATTCTCGAGGATAGATCATGGAGAGCATGCCGGAGTTGGATGGAAATGGAGACCCATTCCTCTCGAGCGTTCGCACGAGAGGAGTAGGCAATGGCAGGCTATGGCAGGGGGTTCATGCGAAAGAGGGCGACGCAGGGAACCCCCCTTTCGTTCCTGAGAGCGGCCCCCATACCCTGCGCGGTGTCATCCTCCGCGCAAGGTTGTCGGAGGCATGGGCGCCTGCGTGGGGTGGCAGAGGGGCCGTTCTGTAAAGAACGAAAGAGAAGATGGGGGCAAAATGCAAGGTTTCAGAAAGATAAGGGTTGAAAAGTAATTCAAGAGGACCAATTTGTAAAGTTGGTCAAGATGGCCTTCCCTTAGGTCCAAATTTTGGTATAAACCTACTTTGGACCTAAGGAATCTAATGGTGAGGTTTGATTTTTGGTTTGACCACGTTGACTGATCAATTTGCACAAAAACCCAAATTAGGCCAAAAATTGGGTATGATTCTCAATTTAGGTTAAGATAGGTTCTAAAGGCCAAATTGAAGGTTCTAAACCCTAGGAAATATTTTTCCATGAATTTTAGGGGGTTTAGTTGATTTTTATCCTACCTGGAACCTCGTGAATTAAAACGGGTTTGTTTCAGGGTTACAGAATGTCATTTAATTCCTAGAAGTTGTTATAACCCTTTTCGGATCAGGTCATCCCACTTTCTTTCATATTAAGCCCATTTGACCTGTGTTTAGACCCTTAGACACCCCGTCTGTGTATTGCATTGGTAAAATTGCAGGTTTACCCCTTGTGAAATATTTTATTCTTAAATTTAGAATTCTCTGATTTAGGCTTTTCCGTAAGTTTTGTAGGAGCTTTTGTACACTTATTTGGATCAAAATGTGTTAGTTAGGGTTCATGATGAGGCTCTCATCAGGTCCTATAGGGATCCGGGAACCGGGTCATTATAAGATGGTATCAGATAAGGTCGTCCTGAGAAATGAACCAATTGGCTTGAGAATAACTGTTCACGTGCATGTAACTAGGGTAGCCACCACAACGTATCGCCTTGATGTTCGTTCTGAGTCTTTTCTCGAAGAAATTCAGTATAGTTGACCCTTTTGTTTTGTCTTTCGCATCTCCTTGCAGGAGATGCCTCATGGGGGAATTCTCAAGGTAGGCTGTGGTTGCGCTAGTGGACGAGGTTGGAGGGGCGGACGTGTTGGGCCTGAGGTACCAGCTGACCCACCTCTTTTCTCGGACGTTTAGGCCCAGGATCTTGCCCAACTGATCAAAGATATTGTGCAAGAGGAGCTCCACCAGCCTCCACAGGCACCTCTCCTTGAGGACGTGGAGGGGGAGTCCTCGGTGGGACAGAGAGACCACCGCAGCGCTGGACGAGCACAAGCCCTCCTTGCCTAAAGGCGTGCCCGTTCCCCCATTGCAGCTGCACCAGGAGCTTTTCGGACAGTTTCGGAAGCTGAAGCCCCCCTCCTTCAAGGGGGATGAGGACCCGTCTGAGGCAGAGGACTGGCTGGAGCATATAGAGAAGGTGTTCGACACCCTTCGCCCTCCCGCGGAGTGCCACGTGGCCTTTGCCACGTACCAGCTAGAGAGTGCGGAGACAGGTGGTGGAGGGAAGTCAGAGGCCAAGAGAGGGGAGAGCCAACGTGGGACCAGTTCATGACCCTTTTCTGCGAATAGTACTTTCCTTAGACCTGGCAGGACCAGAGGAGGCAGGAGTTCTACACTCTCTGCCAGGGGGCGATGACTGTTAGTGCGTATTGCACGCGCTTCCTGGAGTTGTCATGTTTTGCCTCGACAGTCGTGGCTACGGAGGAGGAGCGCCTATGAAGGTTTCTGAGGGGCTCCGACCTACTATTCGAGGGTATGTCAAACCCCTGAAGCTAGCCACCTTCTCATGAGTGGTTGAGGCAGCCATGACCTACGAGTGGTTGAGGTAGCCAACCCGGCCGCACGAGACACTGACAGCGGACGGAAGAGGCCCTACCAGCCAGAGTACTCTCAAGGCCATTGGGAGAGGAGGCACGCGGCACCCGCAGGAGAGCCGTGTCGTCAGTGGCCTTTGGGGGCCACAAACAGGGGCCAGCCGCCAGCACTGGACCCCCGCCCAACAGCCAGCAGGGACCTACTGAGGGAGGTCATGTTCCCCTCTGCTACCAGTGTGGCCAGCCGGGCTACATCAGGAGGGACTACCCATCTTGGGTCGGAGCACAGCAGATGCTCCCTGCACCGAGCATTGGAGGCCGAGTTGGTGGTCGTGGTCCCCAGGCACGTGGGGGAGGATAGCAGTCACGAGGAGGGTACCGACCAGCAACTGCTCGCCCAACTTAGAGTGTAGCTGCTTCGTTTGCACCGAGGACTGAGGGCATATCAATGTCCTGACACATAGAGATGCAAGGGCTTCCAGTCCAGTGGTGGCAGGTATGGTTACCATTTCTAGCAGATTAGTGTACGTACTTTTTTATTCCGGCGTCACACACTCTTTTGTTGCTGCAAGTTTTGCCGTCAGTTTAGGGCAGGATAGTGTACTGCTAAAGGATCCGTTTGTGATCAAAGGCCCAGGTGGCCAGTTGTTTGTAGCTGAGGATGTCTACACGGACTGCGAGGTCAGTATAGGAGGATAGCCTCCCCGCTGACCTGATTGTGATATCGATGGAGGATTTTGGCGTGATTCTAGGGATGGACTGACTGTTCGACTATCACGCCCAGGTGGACTATTTCCAGAGGAAGATCGTTTTCTCTATACCAGAGTTGCCTCCCTTTGAGTTTCACAGACAGCCGGTGGATGGAGGTTTCAGATGCCTCTTTGCGTTTCGGGCAGCGAGGCTTTTGAGCCAGGGGTGTGAGGGCTTTTTAGCCTATGTAGTGGCAAAGCCTAGCCTCGTGGTTGACTTTCAGAGTATTTTGATGGTTTGTGAGTTCCCCGACGTGTTTCTAGAGGAGTTGCCAGGACTATCGCCCGAGAGTGAGATCGAGTTTGAGATCTCACTGGTACTGGGGACCAGCCCCATTTCTGCTGCACCGTACTGGATGGCACCACTTGAGCTGCGAGAGCTCAAGTCACAACTACAGGACCTGTTGGAGAAGGGCTTTGTGAGGCCCAGTGCATCCCCGTGGGGAGCCCCTATGTTGTTTGTGAAGAAGAAGGATGTACCCTGCGACTTTATGTCGACTACTGGCAGCTGAATAGGGTCACCATCAAGAACAAGCATCCACTGCCGAGGATTGACGACCTTTTTGACCAGTTACAAGATGCCACAGTGTTCTCCAAGATAAATCTGAGGTCAAGCTACCATTAGTTGAGGATCAGGGAGACCAATGTCTCGAAGATAGCTTTCCGTACCTGGTACGGGCACTACAAGTTCTTGGTCATTCCGTTTGGGTTGACCAACGCCCCGCTGCTTTTATGGATTTGATGAACTGGATTTTCAGACCGTACTTGAACCACTTTGTGGTGGTATTCATCGACGATGTACTCATTTACTTACGGGATTAGGCGCAGCACGGACAACATCTACGGATGATTCTGGACACTTTGAGGCAACGCAGGCTATATGCCAAGTACAGTAAGTGCGAGTTTTGGTTGAGGCAGGCGACTTTCTTGGGCCACGTGATCTCTGGGGATGGTTTGGCTATGGACCCAGCTAAGGTTGAGGCCATACTCAGGTGGGAGAGGCCACGTACAGTGATAGAGATACTCAATTTTTTGGGATTGGCAGGTTACTCTCGGCAGTTTATCAGGGGATTCTCTCAGATTGCGTGTCCTATGACCCAGCTAACTCAGAAGGACATACCCTTTGCCTAGACAGATGAGTGTGAGGCATGCTTTCAGAAGTTGAAGGAGAGACTGACTTCAACTCCTGTGCTTACCATCCCGAATAGCAGTGGTGGTTTTGTGGTGTACATAGATGTTGATGCTACGAATTACTACGCTATCGTATTTGGTTTTGAAAAACCTGTCGTCGTAGTTTGAAAGCGAAGAACTTGTGTTAAACAAATAAAATTTGTACCGGAATAGAAATCCCGGGTCGAACTCAGGGAGGCTACGTTGATCTATATTCGTAATTATATTTTTTTTAGAGTTTTTGTTGAAAAGCAAAGCGACATAATTACAATGAAGCAATATTAACAATCAAAATAAATGAGAGAGAGAGAGAAAACATGCACTCAATATTCCAAAATGTTTATACAATAAAACCAGAGAAGAATTATACTAAAAAGCAGGAAATCAACTACACTAGAAAGCAGGAAAATTCTACTCTAGCAAGCTGAAAAGAAGAATGGGAGAGAGAAGTTATCCTCTTCGACGATCGCTTGGAGGACAAGTCTGATGAGACGCCACCTGGAAGACGGAGGACGGAGCGGGAAGGAGGTCGAGGCAGGAGGAACGAGTACGGGGCAACACGTCATCTTCGTCGTGGGATTCGCTTCCGAAATGAGGGCGAAAATTTGACTTTATTTCTCGAGGAGCATCCTGGGTGTGGGACAAGCTTCTCTTGAGCTTTGGAGAGGGAGAGAAGAGAAGGAAGGGATGCTAATTTCGTATGGAGGGGGTTTCCTTTTGTAGTTGCAAGGAGTGAGGGCAATTTGGTCTTTACAATTTCAAAATATTAAATAAGGGGTCTTTAGTGACGGAATTAAGCATCACTAAAGCCCCAGTCGTGGGCGATGTGTGCTGTGTCTGCTGCCCACTCGCCTCCCGCGCCGCCCACGTTCATCAAGTCTCGGCCATTCAATCGTGAGATCAAACGACTAAGATTTGATAACTGCTACGCCTCAACACGCGCCTAGCGCATGCGATCCCGCGTTACGCACGGACGTGTGTGGACGAGTGATCTGGATTGAGTGCTCGTGGCCGCTGGATCACCATCGGGCAGTTAATCACGCCCGCACCTCCATGCCTCAACGCCTTCTCCTTGCACTTGAACGCGTGCCCGTTCGTGAGCGAGCGCTCTACCCACTGTGCTACGTGTGTGGATGGGCGGGCGGGCTGACTTATGCGCGCGCGATCAGGATCGTTGGATTGAGATCCAATGATTGAGGTAGCTCTTTAGTTGATGCTTTAGAGAATGGGTGCACCGGTTGGGATGCACTCTCAGCCGTTGGATCTTGATCTAATGACGGAGATACGTGGGTGCTAGTGGCTTCAGAAGTTGAGGGTGGCCAGTTGGGTGGCCGAGATGGCACCACGTGGAGCCATCTTGGCCGTCCATCTTCTGGATGATGTAGATGGTGCTACGGGTGTCTGATTGAGTCAATTTTCGCTTCCTTAGGCTGCGATCAATGATCTGAATCCATCCGTGAGGTTGAATTTATCATCTGAAGTGAGGATTCACACCATCTTGGCCCTTGATTTTCTAGGGTTCCTCTGTCTCTATCTGATGCTACAGATGTTTGATTAGGGCGATCTTGGAGTCATTGAACTTCAATCGTCGCCCTGATAAAATCTGTACGGTTGGATCTTCGATTCGAGGCCCTGATAAAATTTGCCCTGTCCCTGCACATAAAAGGAGACAATTAACCTCTCTTTTATTCGAACTAACCTAAATGAAAGATGATGCATGCTATGCAATATTTATAGTATGTAATGCAATTTTATGCTTAAGAACATGTATAAATAAACATTTTATGCAATATAAACATGTTTACATCACACCCCTATGCCTATCTTTTGCCAGTCCCTAACAAAAACTATATGATATTTATAAAAGAATTAGGTTAGATTATTTGGGCATAAGTTATTTTCAATCATTAAGGAAATGTTTACTTAGGATATGAACTTTCAAAGACACAACAGTGCCTGGGTATCTGTCAAAATGCAGACCGCCTTAAGCCCTCGCCTTATTCAAAGAAAAATTTCCTTTTCACTTTTTCTTCTTTTCTAGTTTTTTTAGATTTTTGAGTTTTAGGGTTTAAGAGTGATTTTTTACGGCTATTCAACTCACCCAAGATTTGATGAGAACCCTAAGTTCTAAGCATCTTATTGTGAATGTGATAGACTCGTTGATCGGCAGTTAAAACGGACTTCGGGTTTCTACGCCTCTAGGTGACCTTAAAAAGAGAATTCTGCCTAAAGGTGTATCTTTACAACCGGTAGCTTTCTCCCTAGTTTTATTTTTATGGGGTCAACACAAGGGTGAATCCAGTGTATATCACCCCAATTTATTCTACTTCTCCGCTTCTTCCTAAGTGTTTTGGGAATTTTCAGTGCATTTATTGAGCTGGGTTCTGGACAACCGATCGATGAGCTGTTACCACCGACAACTTGCTAGCAATACTCGTGCGACGAAGTGTGGCTTATTTCTTTTGTTTTCTTTTTTTCTTTTCTCCTTTTCTTTTTCTTTCTTTTCTTTTGACTTTCTTTTTCTCTATTTTTTTTTAAGTTGGTGGCTTCCCTGGTCTAAGATTTACCTAAAGGTAGCAAGAAGAGAATGGTCTAGTGATTGGGCTCTGGACAACCTACCTATGGGTTGTTACTCATGATAACTTGCTAGCCATATCACCTTAGAAGGTTCATTAGCTACCCAATTTCTGTTAAAATCGTCGAACAACGAGTCAGCGAAAAAAATTGTGTAGATGCTTAGAACTCAAAGTTCCCTCAAATCAGATGATGGATTGATAAGTCATGTACTTATCACCAAACTTATTTACTCAAATTACAATAGAATTAAGATGACGAGGACTCGAAAAATAAATCCACATTTTAGTGGATACACAGGCCGATTAAGTCCAAAACCTGAAGGATCTTTGTGTTCAGATCCTGATGTAATATTTTCTAAGATTGAAAAGTCCTAATGTCTAACTATTCTTTCCTAATTCAATTTTTTTTTATGCCTAAATAAGAAGAGAAAAATAATTTACATGAATTTCACAAAGCTGACAAAATGATTCAAAAATGAATCCACCCCCCATGCCTAGCTGATGCAATGTCCACATTGAGAAAGTGACATGAAAGAAAGGGTAAAGTATGAAAGATGTCACATGAATATGAAGCTCGTGTCAGCTTTGTGTCATATGTACAACTGCTGAGTTTAATGCCGTCAGCTAGGCGAAGTCCAGCCAAAGAAGTCACAATATGGCTAGAGCAATCGTATCAGAGACAGGTCCTGGAAGAGTACGGTCAATAACAGGCTTCAGATGTTGACCGTTGACTTTAAACATGTTACCCGTCTTTGGGTCAAAGATCTGAATGGCTCCATTTGGAAAAATTTGGTCAATAATGGATGGGCCATTCCATTTAGATCTAAGTTTGCCAGGAAAGAGCTTAAGTCTAGAATCGAATAACCAGACTTTCTGGTTCTACTCAAAGCTCTTGCGGGAAATCAATTGATCATGTAGAGCTTTGGTCCGAGCCTTGTAGATCTTGGCATTCTTGTATGCATCATTTCTAAGCTCTTCAAACTCAGATAGTTGGAGTTTCCTAGTCTTCCCAGCTAAATTCAGATCTAAATTACATTGTTTGATTGCCCAGAATGCCCTGTGTTCAATCTCTACGGATAGTTGGCATGCCTTTCCATACACCAAACGAAACAGAGACATGCCGATGGGCATTTTATACGCTGTACGGTAGGCCCAAAGAGCATCCTCAAGCTTTTGAGTCTAGTGCTTGCTATCAGGCCTAACCGTTTTCTACAGAATGTTCTTGATCTCCCGATTGGAGATCATAGCTTGTTCATTCGTCTGGGGATGGTAAGGTGTTGAAATTTGGTGATTAACCCCATATTTGGCCAACAAATTTCAGAATTGGGCATTAGTAAAATGAGTGCCACCTTCACTGATGATGGCCCTCGGAATCCTGAACCTACTGAAGATATTTTTCTTGACAAAATCGATGACCACCTTGTGGTCATTGGTCCGGGTGGGAATCGCCTTAATCCATTTGGACACATAATCAACAGCAACAAGAATGTACTGATGTCCAAATGAAGGGAGAAAGGGTGCCATGAAATCGATGCCCCAAACATTGAAAATTTCGACAGGAAGAATTGGGTTTAAGGGCATCATATCTCTCTTAGTTATGCTCCCGAGTGCCTGACATCAAGAACATGACCATGAGAAATCCTTGGCATCCTTAAATAAAGATGGCCAATAGAAGCTAGATTGCAAAATTTTTGCAGCCGTCTTTTTCCTGGAGAAATGTCCACCACACGCAGATGCATGACATAACTCAAGAATTTTGTTGAATTCATTCTACGGAACACATCGGTGAATAATCTGATCAGAGCCGATGTGATACAGTTCAGGGTCCTCCCAGAAGTAGTATTTGGCCTCAGATTTGAGGCTATCCTGTTGTTGCTTGGTCCAATCCTGGGGGATTTGACCAAAAGCCAAATAGTTAATAATGTTAGCAAACCACGACGTTTGGACACCTAAAACTGTAAGGATAGCCTCGTCCAAAAAAGTGTCAGCAATCGGGATGTTCGGACGAGAAGAATCACTTAGGAGTCTAGACAAATGATCCGCCACCACATTTTGTACCCTGATTTTATCCTTGATTTCAAGATCAAATTCTTGAAGCAGAAGAATCCAATGAATAAGTCAGGGTTTGGCATCCTTTTCGACCAAGAGATGTCTCAAGGTTGAGTGGTCGGTATAGATGATAACATGAGACCCTAAGAGATAAGCCCTGAATTTTTCCAAAGCGAACACTACGACTAGTAATTCCTTTTCAGTAACAGTGTAATTCCTCTGGGCTTCATCCAGAGTTTTACTAGTGTAGTAGATGACAGAGGGCTTTCTATCTATTTTCTGACCTAAGACAGCCCCGACCGTGTAATCATAAGCGTCGGTCATGATCTCAAAAGGGACTGTCCAAATTGGTGGTTGCAACACTGGAGCATAGGTGACTGCCATTTTCAAGAAATCAAATGCCTTACGACATGATTCGTTGAAAACAAACGGCGTTTCTTTGGCAAGAAGATTGCTCAGGGGATGAGCAACCTTCGAGAAATCCTTGATGAATCTTCTGTAGAATCCCACATGACCAAGAAATGATCAGATTTGTTTAACGGATGTAGGAGGAGGAAGTTTAGCGATAGCATCAACCATAGCTTTACCCACTTCGATTCCCCATTTAGAGATTACATGACCCAAGACGATGTCTTCTTGGGTCATGAAATGACTCTTTTCCCAACTAAGGACCAATTGTGTTTTGATACATTGCTTAAGAATTATTTCCAAATTAGCCAAACAAGAGTCAAATGATTCTCCAAAAATAGAGAAATCGTCCATGAAGACTTCCATAAACTCTCCCACCATGTCAGAGAATATAGCTAACATACACCTTTGAAAAGTCGCAGGTGCATTGCATAAATCGAATGGCATCCTACGAAAAGCAAAGGTTCCTTAGGAACAGGTGAAAGTAGTTTTTTCCTAATCCTCGGGATGGATAGGAATTTGGTTGTATCCCGAGTAGCCATCAAGAAAATAGAAGTACTTCTGCCCAACTAGTCTTTCCAAGATTTGATCAATGAAAGGGGAAAATGATCCTTTTTAGTGGCTGTGTTCAGCTTCCTGTAATCAATACAAACCCTCCAAGAGGAAGTTGAACGAGTTGTGACAGATTTTCCTCTCTCGTTAGTCACAACGGTAATCCCGACTTTCTTCGGAACAATCTGCATGGGACTTACCCAGGGACTGTCAGAGATTGGATAAATAATTCCTGCATCGAGCCACTTAATGATTTTCTTTTGACCACTTCTTGCATATTTGGATTTAATCTCCTCTGCAACTGGCGAGAAGGGCGGGATCCATCTTCCAAGAATATTCTATGATTGCAGTAAGATGGCTGGATCCCCCTGAGGTCATGAATGGTCCAACAAATTGCCTCCTTGTGTTCGTTCGGGACCTTGATCAATTTAATCTCTTGCTTCTTTGTTAATTTAGCACTGATAATCATAGGGAGCATCTTCTGAGGTCCTAAAAATTGATATTTCAAATTCTCAGGCAATGGTTTCAGTTCAAGCTGGGGCGGGTTGATGATTGATGGTAAGGAAGATGTTGAAGACTCAACAAGAGGAAGAGGTTGTGAGTGAACAAAATCAATAACCTCTTCAGAAGATGGCAGGTCTACCACAGAGGGTTGTGGTTCCAATTCGTCATCAAAGGAGGAACTTTCAATTGAAGAAACCATCAAACAAGTTTTAATGTTTTCATTATCCTCCTCAAGTTCCTCAATAAATCCACAATCCTCAAATTTATTAATTTTCATAAAAATATCAAATTTCATTCGTTGATCCGCAAAGGTGATTTCCATGCTACCGCTTTCACAATTAATGTTAGCCTTAGCGGTAGCCAGGAACGGACGCCCCAAAATGATGGGCATGTTCTTCAGATTTTTAGGTACATCCATGTCAAGGATAAGGAAATCTACAGGAAAATAGAAATCCTTGACCTTAATTATAACATCTTCAATAACGCCTCGCGGATTTGTGACTGAGCGGTCTGCTAACTGTAGCGTTACTGAAGTTGGCCGAAGTTCACCTAATCCAAATTTCTCGTAAAGAGAAGTTGGAATTAGGTTGATGGATGCACCCAGATCCAGAAGTGCTCTATCAAACGTGTAATCTCCGATGACACAAGAAATCAACGGAGCACCTGGATCTCTCTTTTTCTGAGGGAGGTGATGCAGGATAACAGAACTAGCCTACTCGAAGAGTACCACCTCCTCGGAACAGATTCACTCGACTTACGCTTTTGTGTACATAAATCCTTTAAAAATCTCGCATAAGCCGGTATATGCTTGATAGCATCGAGGAGTGGGATATTGATCTCAACATTCTTAAAGATATTCAGAAGCTCCTCATTGCTATCAACAGACTTCTTTGATTTGATCAAGGCTTAAGGAAAAGGAACATGAGTGAGATCTTTGGAATCAGGTTCCTGAGCCTTGATTTCTTCCCCAGAATTCTCCTCTCTCTCCTCAGGTTCTTCAGGATTCAGTAGATCAGAAAGTGTGGTTGTGGATCCTGAGTCTGCTTACCACTCCTCAAGGTGACAGAATTTGCAGATGCATAAGAGTTTAGGTCTTGGGGAGGGTTAGGAAAGATTGGAGGGGCTTGGTTAGCCAGGAATTGTTGATTTGCAGAAGAAGAAGAAGAGGAGGGACCCTGCTCAACCACCTGAGCATGTGCGTGTGAGTCCCTCTGATTTTCGTACCCATGGGCTTGATTTCCTGGATTCAGAATATTTCGTGGGTTGGGTACGGGTTGGGATGGTAGAGATCCGGGTTGACGAGGGTTAGCAATGAGCCCGGTCTGCAAGTTGTCCAGCGAGGTTTTCATTTGCTGCATGAGCTGGAGCATGGATCCTTGCATCTCTACCATTTGTCCGTTCAAATCAGCCTGCCCTACGGGTTGACAGGCATTCCAAGCTGGCTGATTGACCTGATTTGGGGGCAATTGAGTATATATATGACCCTGACTCATTGGTCGTTGCGGAGAATAGTTGCCGGGTTGGAATTGGGTCTGTTGCCCTAGGTTTTTCCAAGAGAAGTTAGCGTGGTTTCTCCAACCCGGATTATAAGCATTAGAGTAGGGTTTGGATCTAACATTCTCTTGTACAACATAGACATCCTCATAGGGTGAGGATGGACAGAAAGAAAAGGAAGGATCAGAAAAACTGGGATCAAAGGCCCCAGTTTGGAACTCGTGAGGTTCCGAAAATGCTGACTCATAGGTTGAGCCGCATTGAGTTGATTCACGAACTCCCATCCAGAAGGAGCTCGCGAAGAATGGAATCCCAAATTTTGGGATTGAGTGGATCAAGAGTTCATAGAATTTTCAGCCATCCACTCTTCCATTCTCTTAGCAACCAAGTCCACCTTGTCAAGTTTGTTTACAAATCAATTCCATATCAAATGAATGAGAGTCATGGACTTCATTGACATTTGATCTGGGCTGCTGGGACTGGTTAAATGTATCCATGGAGGCATGATTGACTGAATTCTCACTTATTTCCTCAAATAAATCGTGTGCACTATCTACATCATTATTGAGGAAATTTCCTCTGCAAGAAGCATCCACATGATTTCTGAGTTGCTTAGTCAACCCATGATAGAAGATTTGCACGAGTTGCCATTTTGGCACCTCGTGGTGTGGACACCTCTGCAATAGGTCTTGGCATCACTCCCAGGCCACATGAAACTACTCCCTCGACGACTAGGTAAAGGTAGTGATTGCCCGTCTCAAGGCATTGGTACGTCCAACTGGGAAGAATTTCTTCAGAAAGGTCGATTTTAACTCATTCCAAGTTGCAAATGGTCTTCCTATTGTCCTATACCAATGCACGGCCTTATCCTTAAGAGAGTGAGGGAAGAACCTCATGATCATTTGCTCCTCGTTCATGTTTCGTGCCTTGGTGGTCTGGACCAAAGTGGTCAAGTCCTCCAAATGCTGAAATGGATCTTCGGAGCTGAGGCCACGATAATGTTTGATTAGGCTTAACACCTAGGGCTTGATTTCTACGTCGTTGGCTAGAATCTGGATGTTGGGACGTTCCCCGTAATTTGAAGGATCAAAAAAATGCTTCAAGGGCTGAGCACCCTGCATTCTCTGAAACCATTCCTGCATTCTCTGCATTTGTTCCAGCTGCCTTCGGAATTCCTCCTGTGGTTCTCTAGGCAGAGGAGGCTGTTAGTCGGCCATGGGATCAATTTGACCAAAATCCAATTTGCGCCTCCTAGAATATTCTAGTGGTCCTTCCAATTGGGGATTCAATGACCGTCTTCCCAGCATAAACTAGGAGAAGGTCGGAAGGACTGGGGATATGGACCCTGTAGCACAATAAAACAAGGCTGTCCTTAAGTGGGGTAGCCTAAGGATCTACAGACTCCCAAAACCCGCCTTAAGATTGTAAATGATTTACTCTACTTGTATCTGCTCAATCCAACCTGTTAGGAGGGACTGGGGAGAAGGTTCTTCCTTCGACTTTCGCCTCCAGTTCCTAGTGTACCCCCCAGCCACTGTCGTTTGACGCTACTCCCCTAGCTAGACATCAGATTAATCAGTACAAGTAGGTTAATGAAAGACAATCTCAGACTAGGTCCTGAAGAGTGAATTAGTCCTTAAGGCCAACGTCTACTCAATTTAATTAAGGCCTGGGATTGTGGTGCTTATGGAATGTGATGGGCCCTTAAAATGGGTTGTGCCCTTAATGATTTATTGAGAATTGTGTAAGTGCGTACACAATCAGGGTTTTCAAGCAAGATTATTTGTGATGTATGGATTTTAATGTTCAAATCTTGCTTAAGAAACTTTTAGGGTTTGAAATTAGGTTGATTTCAATCAAGTTTTGAGGCGAACCAGGTTGTCAAACATGGGTGAAGATTGCTTTCCTTGAAAACCAGAAACAAAGTGGAGTGCCTGGAATAGACCTAGATTGAAAACCCTAAAGAGGAGCTACTTGATGAGTTGATTTTAGATAGAGTGGTGCGGCCCAAACAACTTAAACAACTGGCCACAAATGCACCACTAAGTTAGGCACGCAAAGATGGTTAACCTAGAATGATTTCTACTCTTTTATGTGTTGCTTTGTGTGTACCGGTTCCACAGATCAAAACCCGGTTGAGTAGAAATAAATCAATTAAGTTAAGTGCCTTGAATGTGGGTGTATGTTGTGTGTCTGTTGAAAATTACCCCATAAGATTATCTTTTTATTTTTATTTTTATAAAAGAGGGTGGAATGAATGTGAGTGAGAATCCAAACAACCAAACTATTCCTAGGATTTATGCAAACACCTAAGTTAATTGGAATTAGGATTTAATGTGATAAATGAAATCTATGGAGGGGGAAGAATGGGGAGCACTTACAGTTGTCTTCAACTGTACTTTACTCCGGTCTACCGCTTGATGATTCCTTAATGGAGGTCTCTGCAAAACAATAGACACAAGAGAAAGTAAGTTAGAAGATAATAAAGTGCTTGAAATGTGAAAAGAAGATCGGAAATCATTGCCTCCCCGGCAACGGCGCCAAAATGTTGATGCTACGAATTACTACGCTATCGTATTTGATTTTGAAAAACCTGTCTCGTAGTTTGAAAGTGAAGAACTCGTGTTCAACAAATAAAAGTTGTACCGAAATAGAAATCTCGGGTTGAACTCAGGGAGGCTACGTCGATCTATATTCGTAATTATATTTTCTTTAGAGTTTCTGTTGAAAAGCGAAGCGACGTAATTACAATGAAGCAATATTAACAATCAGAATAAATGAGAGAGAGAAAGAAAACATACAATCAATATTCCAAAATGTTTATACAATGAAACCAAAGAAGAATTATACTAGAAAGTAGGAAATCAACTACACTAGAAAATAGGAAAATTCTACTCTAGAAAGCTGAAAAGAAGAATGGGAGAGAGAAGTTATCCTCCTCGATGATCGCTTGGAGGATGAGCCAGATGAGACGCTGCTTGGAAGACAGAAGGCGGAGCGGGAAGAAGGAGGTCGAGGCATGTAACGACCCGGTTCCCGAGTCCCTACGAGACACGAGAACCGGACCGACTCGACTAATCCCAAGACCCAGTCGTCCAACGAGGAAGTAACCAAAAGACAGTAAAATAAACCACATTCAGCATGAATATAACTAACAGTAAGAAAGTACAGCAGTAAGGAAAGAAACTACTACAGTAGGTACCACCACAACAGTAAAACAACATTTATCATATATCAAAAACTGCAGGTAAAGAAGGTACAGCGGAAAACAAAAACTACTCACTAGAACAGAAACAAAAGGGGTACAAAGCTGTGGTAACTCTACTGGACCCTACTCGGCCCAGCGCCCTCTGCAGCCGCCGACCCTGGCTGCTCAACACCTGGTCCTGAAAAAGGTAACGAGTGTAACACGTCAGCAAAACGCTGAGTAGAGTGGCAAACTAACTAAAGGCAACAGTAGAGTGTACAGTAGCTGTTATGTTCTATTACTTCCTTTATTCACATCTTTCAATTTTTCTCACCATTTCATTTATTTCTCAGATCCTTTACTTGATCTCGAATGTCCTCGTGGGACGATCTTGATTGCAGTCTTTTCCAAAAGTAGAAGTAGCACGTGGTGCTCTCCTGGCCGGGAGAGTCCCCCGTGGTGATCCTACCCTCAGTCAACCACCCCAAGGTCACTGACAGACGTAACGGTGACTATGGCACGCGTGATAAACGCACAGGTAGCTAGCCCGCACTGGCACGCGGTCAGTCATTTCCGTTAACGGGTGCGCCCAAAGCACAGCACGGAACCAGGGCAGAGCCCTCTCAGTAACAGGGGTCCAACCCCTCCACAGTAACCAAACCGGGGCCTTGCCCCTCCACAGTCCGCGCACCCTCGCCTGACTACCCTGGTTTGCCCTAGTGGGCCTAACAAGTCGGTGAAGGAGGCTAGCAGAACCCCGGGGCCCGTGGGGTAGCTAGTACTCTCCTAACACTACTAGCTCTCCTCGGTACTACGTACACGAGGGCCAACAAGTCGGTACAGAGCGGCCAATCCTAACCCTGGGTCCCTGGGGCGGCTGGCCGCACTCTGCACTAAACAGGTACAGGTACTTCCCTTGGTACTGCGTACCCAAGAGACAGTACAAACTACATCTCAGTTCCATTCCTTTTTCTTTCCATGAGTTCCACTCCTAATTCCCCGTAGGGTTCCAGCTCTTTATCTCAGAACATCATATGTTTCACTTTCCAGATTCACATTCTCAAAATCCATGATCTCAAACATGTTTCTTTATTCATAACAGGCAGCTGTTAATTAAATTTACAGGCAGCTTTATATATTCCTTTCCATTTTTCCAAGACTGCAGTAATATACATTCCACTAGTTTTTCCATCCTAGGATTCATACCATATCCTAGGATCTATCATACAATCTAGTTTTCCGGCCCTAGGATTCATGCAACACCTAGGAGCTATCATTCCATATATTTCTCATTCCTAGGATTCATGCAATGCCCTAGGTTCTAGTTATGGTTCCATACTTTAACAGATTTTATTAATACTTAAAGCCACTCTACCAGGTACAACGGGAGTAATGGGGGCGTGATCGGGGATCCCGCGCGCCTCCGCGACTCTCAAGACTGCAACCGAACGAGGTCCTATCACAAGGATCAAACACAAGGAGTGTCTCAAAACAGTGTATAGCTACTGTAGGCGGGTAGAGGAATTAATTCTGAAACGAACGCAACTCGAATCGCGGGAAACAGAGCCCAAACGGGCCCTAAACGGGTCGAGAAAGACGATACTGTGCAAAATCAGACGTCTGGAACTCCTTCCAGACGTCTTAAACGGTGGATCAGAGAATTACCTGTTTAGCTTGGTTCCCCGGACGTCCAGAAGTCTGCGGGGACGTCTGCCCTAGATCCCAGACGTCCGATGGTCCCTCAGGACGTCTGGAGGTCACTCCCGCCGTCTGGTACAACTTCCAGACGTCTGATTCGCGAAGGATGACGAATCAGCGACCCTGCGCACACCAACCCCCCTCCCTCAGTACGGTCAGTCGACAAGAAGGAAGGAGAAGCGGAAACTCACCTTTCAGACGTTTGTATGATCTTACAGACGTCGACCTTGCCGTCTGGATATCAACCCAGACGTCTGATTCTGGAAATTTTTCCAGAATCAGAACCTTGCTCGGCCTCCGCTCGCGACGCCGCCCGCGTCGCACCTCGCTCGTCCGCTGCTCCGCCCGCAGCAGGTCCCTCTCCGCGACGCTCCGCGCCCCCTGCGCCCTCCGCCGGCCGGCCAAGCCGCTCCAGCGAGCTCGCCCTTACGGCAGAGCCCCGCCCTCGCACGCCGCACCTCCTCTGCGCTCACTGCGGCTGCCGCTGCCGCTGCGCCCTCGCGTCCGCTCGCTCTCGCGCACAGGCAGGAGAAGAAGGAAGAAGATGGTGGAGACGGGAGGGGAGGCGCGCCCTTTTAAGGCCGCGTGAGGAGGAGAGAGAAGGCGGTCGCAGCCGCCTACAGCCGCAGGGAAAGAGGGGAGAATCGCAGGTCTGCGCGCACAGGCGCGCAGACGAATCTCCCGTGCGAGCATAACTGTTCTCCAGACGTCCGTAAACTCTCCCGGACGTCTGATCAGACGTCTGGATGTGATTTCAGACGTCTTGACAGACGTCTGGGCCACCTCCCAAACGTCTTAAAAGGCGTCTGGGGCACGCGCTCGTTATAATATAACAAACTCAAAGGAAGTTTCGTCCCCGAAACTTGCGCCAACTAGGGTGCGGGAAAAAGATGTCCAAATAAGCATAACAAACTCAAAGAGGACCGAAGCCGGTCCGAAAAGACGTACCCGCGAAAAGCTCCGGGTACCGCTCCCGCATTGCCGCCTCAGGCTCCCAGGTAGCCTCCTCGTACCGCTGGCTCCTCCACAAAACCTTTACCAGGGGTACTTGCTTTCGTCTCAACCTGCGGACGGCTCGGTCTAGGATCTGCACTGGCCGCTCGGGGTAGGTCAGGTCGTCGCTCACCTCGACGCTCTCGTGACTCAGTACGTGGCTGGGATCGGCTACGTACTTCCTGAGGTTGGACACGTGGAACACGTCGTGCACACTAGAAAGCTGCGGGGGAAGGGCAAGTCTGTAAGCAACGGGTCCAACCCGCTCCAGGACCTCAAAGGGCCCCACGAACCTCGGCGCGAACTTCCCTCTCACCCCAAACCGCTGTAAGCCCTTCATGGGCGAAACACGAAGAAAGACGTGGTCCCCAACCTCGAACTGCACCTCTCTGCGTCTGCGATCTGCGTAGCTCTTCTGTCTGCTCCTGACAGTGCGGAGTCGTCTGTGGATCTGCTCAACTACCTCCTGACTCTGCCGGATCAACCTGGGGCCAACCTCCCACTTGGTCCCCACCTCAACCCAACTCAAGGGTGCCGTGCATTTCCGTCCGTACAGAGCCTCGTAGGGAGCCATGCCGATGCTCGAGTGATAACTGTTGTTGTATGCAAACTCCGCTAGGGGCAGGTGCTCCTCCCAAGAGCCCCTCCAGTCTAGTACACAGGCACGCAGAAGGTCCTCAAGTGTCTGTATCGTGCATTTCGACTGTCCGTCCGTCTGAGGGTGGTAAGCCGTGCTAAACCTCAACCTCGTCCCCAAAGCCTGCTGAAACTCAGCCCAAAACTGGGACGTAAAGCGGGTATCCCGGTCGGATACGATCTCCCGCGGAACTCCGTGTAGTCGCACCACATCACGGATATACCTCTCTGCCAACTGTGCTGGTCCCAAAGTGACTCGGATCGGCAAGAATCGTGCCGTCTTCGTCAATCTATCCACTATTACCCAGACTGCGTCGTGTCCTCGCTGGGTAACAGGTAAGCCCACCACCATGTCCATGGTGATGCTCTCCCACTTCCACTCTGGCACTGGAAGGGGCTGAAGCGGCCCTGCAGGCCTCTGATGCTCGGCTTTCACCTGCTGGCACACTAAGCACTGCTGCACGAACTCACCCACATCCCGCTTCATCCCTCTCCACCAGAACTCGCGTCTCAAGTCATGGTACATTTTCGTGTTTCCGGGATGTATGGTGAATCTGGAACCGTGTGCCTCAGTCAGGAGTTCTCTCAACAGCTCCTCGTCTCTGGGGACGCACAACCGTCCCCTCAAGCGTAACACCTGGTCTGTGAAAGAGAAGTCCCCTGGGTCCCCTGATAGTACTCTGTCGCGCAAAGACTGCAAGTACGGATCGGCCATCTATCCCGTGATGATGCGGTCTATCAACTCTGGCCTGGTCTGTCGTGTCACCGTCACTGCCCCACAGTACCCTCGTAACACTAGAGGTCGCCAACTGCCCACCTCCTCCAAAAGGCTCCAACTCTGTAACTGTAGACTGGCCAAGCGTGCGGGCGCCTTACGGCTCAAGGCATCAGCCACCACATTGGCCTTTCCCGGGTGGTAGGAGATGCTGCAGTCGTAGTCCTTCAGGAGCTCCAACCAACGTCTCTGTCTCATGTTGAGCTCCTTCTGGTCAAAAAGATATCTGAGGCTCTTGTGATCTGTAAAAATCTCGAAGGTCTCACCGTACAAGTAGTGTCTCCATGTCTTCAGCGCGAAGACAACATCTGCCAACTCTAGATCGTGGGTAGGGTAGGTATGCTCATGGGGCTTCAGTTGCTGCGAAGCGTAAGCGACCACGTGACCCCTCTGCATGAGCACACCTCCTAACCCCTGCAAGGAAGCATCCGTGTACACAACGAACCCGCCACTACTGTCAGGGATGGTGAGCACAGGAGCCGAGGTCAACCTCTCCTTCAGCTCCAGAAAACATGCCTCACAGGCGTCTGTCCAAGCGAAAGGCACATCCTTCCGGGTCAACTGTGTCATAGGACGTGCAAACTGCGAAAACCCTTTGATGAACCGTCTGTAGTAACCTGCCAGTCCCAGGAAACTGCGAATCTCAGTGACTGAACGCGGTCTCTCCCACCTGAGCACTGCCTCGACCTTGGCGGGATCCACCGCCAGGCCGTCTCCAGAGATCACATGACCCAAAAAGGTCACCTCCCTCAATCAGAACTCGCACTTGCTGTATTTGGCGTACAGCCTGCGTCGTCTCAGAGTGTCCAGAACCATCCGCAAGTGCTGTCCGTGCTGCGTCCGATCTCTAGAATAGATGAGTACATCATCTATGAAAACCACCACAAACTGGTCCAAGTACAGTCTGAACACCCGGTTCATCAGGTCCATGAAAGCAGCGGGGGCATTGGTCAGCCCAAACGGCATGACCAAAAACTCGTAGTGTCCGTACCGGGTGCGGAAAGCTGTCTTGGAGACGTCGGTCTCCCTGATCCTCAACTGGTGGTAGACAGACCTCAAGTCGATCTTGGAAAACACCGTGGCACCCCGCAACTGGTCAAACAAATCGTCAATCCTCGGCAGCGGATATCTGTTCTTGATGGTGACCCTATTCAGCTGTCGGTAGTCCACACAAAGGCGTAGGGTCCCATCCTTCTTCTTCACAAACAGTACCGGGGCTCCCCAGGGAGACGCACTGGGCCTCACGAAACCCTTCTCCAAAAGGTCCTGCAACTGAGACTTGAGCTCTCGTAGCTCAAGCGGTGCCATCCTGTATGGCGCGGTGGAGATGGGGCTGGTCCCTGGTACTAGTGAGATCTCAAACTCGATCTCACGCTCGGGCGGTAGTCCTGGTAACTCGTCTGGAAACACGTCGGGGTACTCTCTGACCACGGGGATGCTCTGGAAGTCTGCCACGGGGCTGTGCTCTGCCACCACACAAGCTAGGAAGCCCTCACACCCCTGGCTCAAAAGTCTCGCCACCCGAAGTGCCGAAATGCACCTGAAACCTCCGTCCACTGGCTGCCCGTGAAACTCGAAGGAAGGCAACTCCGGAATGGAGAAGACAATCTTCCTCTCAAAACAGTCTACCAAGGTGTGGTAAGCGGACAGCCAATCCATCCCCAGAATCACTCCAAAGTCCTCCATCTGTATCATAATCAGGTCAGCTGGCAGGCTGTGTCCCCCGATGTTGACCCCGGAACCCGTGTACACCTCCTCAGCTACAAACAGCTGACCACTCGGACCTCTGATTACGAACGGATTCTCTAACAGTGTATAATCCTGGTCCAAACTAACTGTGAAACTGGCTGCGACAAACGAGTGCGTAGCGCCGGAATCGAAAAGCGTGTAAACAAGTCTGCCAGAAACTGAAACCATACCTGCTACCACGGATCCCGATGCTCTGGCGTCCCTGTGTGTTAGGGCGTTGATACGCCCCTCAGCTCTAAGTGCGGACGAAGCAGCCACACTCTGCGTCGGACGGGTAGGTGCTGGCCGGTACCCTCCTCGCGACTGTCGTCCTCCTCCTCGCGCCTGGAAACCGCGGCCTCCTGCGCGCCCTCCAGTGCTCTGCGCGGGAAGTATCTGCTGACCTCCTGCCCTAGATGGGTAGTCCCTCCTGACGTGGCCCGGCTGGCCACACTGGTAGCAGAGGGGAACCTGACTCCCGCCCTCAGTGAGTCCCTGCTGTCGGCTAGGCGGGGGTCCGGTGCTGGCGACTGGCCCCTGTCGAGGGCCCCCAAAGGCCACTGATGGCCCTGCACAATGTGACGGCTCTCTTGCCGACGCCACGTGTCTCCGTTGAGTTCTCCTAACACGCCTGGTGTGGCGGCGGAAATCTCGTTCCACCACTAACTCCCCTGTCGTACGCTCAGAAGGGGGAGGGGGTGGCGACGTGGGTGGCAGCTGAAATTCTTCTCGAACCACCTCTCGAATCAGTTGGACGAGGTCCCTAGACGGTATACTCAAGAGAAGAGGAGGGGTAGTATGTATTACAAGCCCGACACATCTGTCCCCCGGGCCCTGACCTCGGCCGCGCCTGCGGCCCGCCCTCCTAGCTCCACGACGCGGCATCTCCTACAATGGAGACGCGAAACAAAATGAAAAGCGTCAAAACAGACGATACCTAACAAAACTTCTAAGAGCTCATGTCAAGAGATATGTCGTGGTGGCTACTCTAGCTATAAACATGTGAATTGGTTATTTTCCAGTCAGTTGATTCACTTCTCGGGACGACCTTGCTCTGATACCATCTTGTAACGACCCGGTTCCCGAGTCCCTACGAGACACGAGAACCGGACATACTCGACTAATCCCAAGACCCAGTCGTCCAACGAGGAAGTAACCAAAAGACAGTAAAATAAACCACATTCAGCATGAATATAACTAACAGTAAGAAAGTACAGCAGTAAGGAAAGAAACTACTACAGTAGGTACCACCACAACAGTAAAACAACATTTATCATATATCAAAAACTGCAGGTAAAGAAGGTACAGAGGAAAATAAAAACTACTCACTAGAACAGAAACAAAAGGGGTACAAAGCTGTGGTAACTCTACTGGACCCTACTCGGCCCAGCGCCCTCTGCAGCCACCGACCCTGGCTGCTCAACACCTGGTCCTGAAAAAGGTAACGAGTGTAACACGTCAGCAAAACGCTGAGTAGAGTGGCAAACTAACTAAAGGCAACAGTAGAGTGTACAGTAGCTGTTATGTTCTATTACTTCCTTTATTCACATCTTTCAATTTTTCTCACCATTTCAGTTATTTCTCAGATCCTTTACTTGATCTCGAATGTCCTCGTGGGACGATCTTGATTGCAGTCTTTTCCAAAAGTAGAAGTAGCACGTGGTGCTCTCCTGGCCGGGAGAGTCCCCCGTGGTGATCCTACCCTCAGTCAACCACCCCAAGGTCACTGACAGACGTAACGGTGACTACGGCACGCGCGATAAACGCACAGGTAGCTAGCCCGCACTGGCACGCGGTCAGTCGTTTCCGTTAACGGGTGCGCCCAAAGCACAGCACGGAACCAGGGCAGAGCCCTCTCAGTAACAGGGGTCCAACCCCTCCACAGTAACCAAACCGGGGCCTTGCCCCTCCACAGTCCGCGCACCCTCGCCTGACTACCCTGGTTTGCCCTAGTGGGCCTAACAAGTTGGTGAAGGAGGCTAGCAGAACCCCGGGGCCCGTGGGGTAGCTAGTACTCTCCTAACACTACTAGCTCTCCTCGGTACTACGTACACGAGGGCCAACAAGTCGGTACAGAGCGGCCAATCCTAACCCCGGGTCCCTGGGGCGGCTGGCCCCACTCTGCACTAAACAGGTACAGGTACTTCCCTTGGTACTGCGTACCCAAGAGACAGTACAAACTACATCTCAGTTCCATTCCTTTTTCTTTCCATGAGTTCCACTCCTAATTCCCCGTAGGGTTCCAGCTCTTTATCTCAGAACATCATATGTTTTACTTTCCAGATTCACATTCTCAAAATCCATGATCTCAAACATGTTTCTTTATTCATAACAGGCAGCTGTTAATTAAATTTACAGGCAGCTTTATATATTCCTTTCCATTTTTCCAAGACTGCAGTAATATACATTCCACTAGTTTTTCTATCCTAGGATTCATACCATATCCTAGGATCTATCATACAATCTAGTTTTCCGGCCCTAGGATTCATGCAACACCTAGGAGCTATCATTCCATATATTTCTCATTCCTAGGATTCATGCAATGCCCTAGGTTCTAGTTATGGTTCCATACTTTAACAGATTTTATTAATACTTAAAGCCACTCTACCAGGTACAACGGGAGTAATGGGGGCGTGATCGGGGATCCCGCGCGCCTCCGCGACTCTCAAGACTGCAACCGAACGAGGTCCTATCACAAGGATCAAACACAAGGAGTGTCTCAAAACAGTGTATAGCTACTGTAGGTGGGTAGAGGAATTAATTCTGAAACGAACGCAACTCGAATCGCGGAAAACAGAGCCCAAACGGGCCCTAAACGGGTCGAGAAAGACGATACTGTGCAAAATCAGACGTCTGGAACTCCTTCCAGACGTCTTAAACGGTGGATCAGAGAATTACCTGTTTAGCTTGGTTCCCCGGACGTCCAGAAGTCTGCGGGGACGTCTGCCCTAGATCCCAGACGTCCGATGGTCCCTCAGGACGTCTGGAGGTCACTCCCGCCGTCTGGTACAACTTCCAGACGTCTAATTCGCAAAGGATGACGAATCAGCGACCCTGCGCACAGCCAACCCCCCTCCCTCAGTACGGTCAGTCGACAAGAAGGAAGGAGAAGCGGAAACTCACCTTTCAGACGTCTGTATGATCTTACAGACATCGACCTTGCCGTCTGGATATCAACCCAGACGTCTGATTCTGGAAATTTTTCCAGAATCAGAACCTTGCTCGGCCTCCGCTCGCGACGCCGCCCGCGTCGCACCTCGCGCATCCGCTGCTCCGCCCGCAGCAGGTCCCTCTCCGTGACGCTCCGCGCCCCCTGCGCCCTCCGCAGGCCGGCCAAGCCGCTCCGGCGAGCTCGCCCTCACGGCAGAGCCCCACCCTCGCACGCCGCACCTCCTCCGCGCTCACTGCGGCTGCCACTGCCGCTGCGCCCTCGCGTCCGCTCGCTCTCGCGCACAGGCAGGAGAAGAAGGAAGAAGATGGTGGAGACGGGAGGGGAGGCGCGCCCTTTTAAGGCCGCGCGAGGAGGAGAGAGAAGGCGGTCGCAGCCGCCTGCAGCCGCAGGGAAAGAGGGGAGAATCGCAGGTCTGCGCGCACAGGCGCGCAGACGAATCTCCCGTGCGAGCATAACTGTTCTCCAGACGTCCGTAAACTCTCCCGGACGTCTGATCAGACGTCTGGATGTGATCCCTGATGTCTTGACAGACGTCTGGGCCACCTCCCAGACGTCTTAAAAGGCGTCTGGGGCACGCGCTCGTTACAAGGCAGGAGGAACGAGAACGGGGTAGCATGTCGTCGTCGTCACGGGATCCACTTTCGAAATGAGGGTGAAAATTTGACTTTCTCTCTCGAGGAGTATCCCGGGTGTGGCATAAGCTTCTCTTGAGCTTTGGAGAGGGAGAGAAGAGAAGGGATGCCAATTTCGTATGGAGGCATTCTCCTTTTATAGTTGCAAGGAGTGAGGGCAATTTAGTCTTTACAATTTCAAAATATTAAATAAAGGGTCTTTAGTGACAGAATTAAGCGTCACTAAAGCCCCAGTCGTGGGCGACGTGTGCTACGCCTGCCACCCGCTCACCTCCCACGTCGCCCATGTTCATCAAGTCTCGGTCGTTCAATCGTGAGATTGAACAGCTAAGATTTGATAACCGCTACTCAACGCGTGCCTAGCGCGTGCGATCCCACGTTACGCGCGGGCGTGCGCGGGCACGTGATTTGGATTGAGCGCTCGTGGCCACTGGATCGCCATCGGGCGGTCAATCGCGCCCGCACCTCCACACCTTAGCGCCTGTTCCTTACGACTCGAACGCATGCCCAATCGTGAGCAAGCGCTTTACCCACTAAGCTACGTGCGTGGATGGGCGGGCGGGCTGACTTATGCACGCGTGATCAAGATCGTTGGATTGAGATCCAACGGTCGAGGCAGCTCTTCAGTTGATGCTTCAGAGAATGGGCACGTCGGTTGGGATGCACCCTCAGCCATTGGATCTTTTATCCAACGGCAGAGATGTGTAGGCGCTAACAGCTTCAGAAGTTGAGGGTGGCTGGTTCGGCAGCCGAGGGTCCCCGGCAATGGCGTAAAAATGTTGACGCTACGAATTACTGCGCTATCGTATTTGGTTTTGAAAAACCTGTCGTCATAGTTTGAAAGCGAAGAAGTCGTGTTCAACAAATAAAATTTGTACCGGAATAGAAATCCCGAGTCGAACTCAGGGAGGCTACGTCGATCTATATTTACAATTATATTTTTTTTGGAGTTTTTATTGAAAAGCGAAGCGACGTAATTACAATGAAGCAATATTAACAATCAGAATAAATGAGAGAGAGAAAACATGCACTCAATATTCCAAAATGTTTATACAATAAAATCAGAGAAGAATTATACTAGTAAGAAGGAAATCAACTACACTAGAAAGCAGGAAAATTCTACTCTAGAAAGATGAAAAGAAGAATGGGAGAGAGAAGTTATCCTCCTTGACGATCGCTTGGAGGACGAGCCGGATAAGACGCCGCCTCGAAGACAGAGGATGGAATGGGAAGAACGAGGTCGAGGCAGGAGGAACGAGAACGGGGTAGCACGTCGTCCTCTTCACGGGATCCGCTTCCGAAATGGGGGTGAAAATTTGACTTTATCTCTCGAGGAGCATCCCGGGTGTACGACAAGCTTCTCTTGAGCTTTGGAGAGGGAGAGAAGAGGAAGGGATGCCAATTTCGTGTGAAGGGGGTCTCCTTTTATAGTAGTAAGGAGTGAGGGCAATTTGGTCTTTACAATTTCAAAATATTAAATAACGGGTCATTAGTGACGGAATTAAGTGTCACTAAAGCCCCAGTCGTGGGCAACATGTGCCGCACCTGCCGCCCGCTCACCTCCCGCGCCGTCCACATTCATTAAGTCTTGGTCGTTCAATCGTGTAACGACTCAGTTCCCGAGTCCCTACGAGACACGAGAACCGGACCGACTCGACTAATCCCAAGACCTAGTCGTCCAACGAGGAAGTAACCAAAAGACAGTAAAATAAACCACATTCAGCATGAATATAACTAACAGTAAGAAAGTACAGCAGTAAGGAAAGAAACTACTACAGTAGGTACCACCACAATAGTAAAACAGCATTTATCATATAACAAGAACTGCAGGTAAAGAAGGTACAGCGGAAACAAAAACTACTCACTAGAACAGAAACAAAAAGGGGTACAAAAGCTGTGGTAACTCTACTGGACCCTACTCGGCCCAGCGTCCTCTGCAGCCGCCGACCCTGGCTGCTCAACACCTGGTCCTGAAAAGGGTAACGAGTGTAACACATCAGCAAAACGCTGAGTAGAGTGGCAAACTAACTAAAGGCAACAGTAGAGTGTACAGTAGCTGTTATGTTCTATTACTTCCTTTATTCACATCTTTCAATTTTTCTCACTATTTCATTTATTTCTCAGATCCTTTACTTGATCTCGAATGTCCTCGTGGGAACGATCTTGATTGCAGTCTTTTCCAAAAGTAGAAGTAGCACGTGGTGCTCTCCTGGCCGGGAGAGTCCCCCATGGTGATCCTACCCTCAGTCAACCACCCCAAGGTCACTGACAGACGTAACGATGACTACGGCACGCGCGATAAACGCACAGGTAGCTAGCCCACACTGGCACGCGGTCAGTCGTTTCCGTTAACGGGTGCGCCCAAAGCACAGCACGGAACCAGGGCAGAGCCCTCTCAGTAACAGGGGTCCAACCCCTCCACAGTAACCAAACCGGGGCCTTGCCCCTCCACAGTCCGCGCACCCTCGCCTGACTACCCTGGTTTGCCCTAGTGGGCCTAACAAGTCGGTGAAGGAGGCTAGCAGAACCCCAGGACCCGTGGGGTAGCTAGTACTCTCCTAACACTACTAGCTCTCCTCGGTACTACGTACACGAGGGCCAACAAGTCGGTACAGAGCGGCCAATCCTAACCCCGGGTCCCTGGGGCGGCTGGCCCCACTCTGCACTAAATAGGTACAGGTACTTCCCTTGGTACTGCGTACCCAAGAGACAGTACAAAATACATCTCAGTTCCATTCCTTTTTCTTTCCAGGAGTTCCACTCCTAATTCCCCGTAGGGTTCCAGCTCTTTATCTCAGAACATCATATGTTTCACTTTCCAGATTCACATTCTCAAAATCCATGATCTCAAACATGTTTCTTTATTCGTAACAGGCAGCTGTTAATTAATTTTACAGGCAGCTTTATATATTCCTTTCCAATTTTCCAAGACTGCAGTAATATACATTCCACTAGTTTTTCCACCCTAGGATTCATGCCATATCCTAGGATCTAT
This sequence comes from Thalassia testudinum, assembly GCA_037157565.1. Lineage (NCBI taxonomy): Eukaryota > Viridiplantae > Streptophyta > Magnoliopsida > Alismatales > Hydrocharitaceae > Thalassia > Thalassia testudinum. The sequence continues at coordinate 49,775,923 of JAZHRO010000018.1, read as the reverse complement.
CATACAATCTAGTTTTCCAGCCCTAGGATTCATGCAAGACCTAGGAGCTATCATTCCATATATTTCTCATTCCTAGGATTCATGCAATGCCCTAGGTTCTAGTTATGGTTCCATACTTTAACAGATTTTATTAATACTTAAAGCCACTCTACCAGGTACAACGGGAGTAATGGGGGCGTGATCGGGAATCCCGCGCGCCTCCGCGACTCTCAAGAATGCAACCGAACGAGGTCCTATCACAAAGATCAAACACAAGGAGTGTCTCAAAACAGTGTATAGCTACTGTAGACGAGTAGAGGAATTAATTCTGAAAAGAACGCAACTCGAATCGCGGAAAACGGAGCCCAAACGGGCCCTAAGCGGGTCGAAAAAGACGATACTGTGCAAAATCAGACGTCTGGAACTCCTTCCAGACGTCTTAAACGGTGGATCAGAGAATTACCTGTTCAGCTTGGTTCCCCGGACGTCCAGAAGTCTGCGGGGACGTCTGTCCTATACCCCAGACGTCCGATGGTCCACACGGACGTCTGTAGATCACTCCCGCTGTCTGGTACAACTTCCAGACGTCTGATTCGCAAAGGATGGCGAATCAGCGAACCTGCGCACAGCCAACCCCCCTCCCTCAGTACGGTCAGTCGACAAGAAGGAAGAAGAAAGCGGAAACTCACCTTTCAGACGTCTGTATGATCTTACAGACGTCGACCTTGCCGTCTGGCTATCAACCCAGACGTCTGATTCTGGAAATTTTTCCAGAATCAGAACCCTGCTCGGCCTCCGCTCGCGACGCCGCCCGCGTCGCACCTCGCGCGTCTGCTGCTCAGCCCGCAGCAGGTCCCTCTCCACGTCGCTCCGCGCCCCCTGCGCCCTCCGCCGGCTGGCCAAGCCGCTCCGGCGAGCTCGCCCTCACGGCAGAGCCCCGCCCTCGCACGCCGCACCTCCTCCGCGCTCACTGCGGCTGCCGCTGCCGTTGCGCCCTCGCGTCCGCTCGCTCTCGCGCACAGGAAGGAGAAGAAGGAGGAGACGGTGGAGACGGGAGGGGAGGCGCGCCCTTTTAAGGCCGCGCGAGGAGGAGAGAGAAGGTGGTCGCAGCCGCCTGCAGCAGCAGAGAAAAGAGGGAAGAATCGCAGGTCTACGCGCACAGGCGCGCAGACGAATCTCCCATGCGAACATAACTGTTCTCCAGACGTCTGTAAACTATCCCGGACGTCTGGTCAGACGTCTGGATGTGATCCCAGACGTCTGTTCCGACGTCTGGGCCACCTCCCAGACGTCTTAAAAGGCGTCTGGGGCACGTGCTCGTTACAATATAACAAACTCAAAGGAAGTTTCGTCCCCGAAACTTGCGCCAACTAGGGTGCGGGAAAAAGATGCCCAAATAACCATAACAAACTCAAAGAGGACCGAAGCCGGTCCGAAAAGACGTACCCGCGAAAAGCTCTGGGTACCGCTCCCGCATTGCCGCCTCAGGCTCCCAGGTAGCCTCCTCGTACCGCTGGCTCCTCCACAAAACCTTTACCAGGGGTACTTGCTTTCGTCTCAACCTGCGGACGGCTCGGTCTAGGATCTGCACTGGCCGCTCGGGGTAGGTCAGGTCGTCGCTCACCTCGACGCTCTCGTGACTCAGTACGTGGCTGGGATCGGCTACGTACTTCCTGAGGTTGGACACGTGGAACACGTCGTGCCCACCAGAAAGCTGCGGGGGAAGGGCAAGTCTGTAAGCAACGGGTCCAACCCTCTCCAGGACCTCAAAGGGCCCCACGAACCTCGGCGCGAGCTTCCCTCTCACCCCAAACCGCAGTAAGCCCTTCATGGGCGAAACACGAAGGAAGACGTGGTCCCCAACCTCGAACTGCACCTCTCTGCGTCTGCGATCTGCGTAGCTCTTCTGTCTGCTCCTGACAGTGCGGAGTCGTCTGTGGATCTACTCAACTACCTCCTGACTCTGCCGGATCAACCTGGGGCCAACCTCCCACTTGGTCCCCACCTCAACCCAACTCAAGGGTGCCGTGCATTTCCGTCAGTACAGAGCCTCGTAGGGAGCCATGCCGATGCTCGAGTGATAACTGTTGTTGTATGCAAACTCCGCCAGGGGCAGGTGCTCCTCCCAAGAGCCCCTCCAGTCTAGTATACAGGCACGCAAAAGGTCCTCAAGTGTCTGTATCGTGCGTTCCGACTGTCCGTCCGTCTGGGGGTGGTAAGCCGTGCTAAACCTCAACCTCGTCCCCAAAGCCTGCTGAAACTCAGCCCAAAACTGGGACGTAAAGCGGGTATCCCGGTCGGATACGATCTCCCGCGGAACTCCGTGTAGCCGCACCACATCACGGATATACCTCTCTGCCAACTGTGCTGGTCCCAAAGTGACTCGGATCGGCAAGAATCGTGCCGTCTTCGTCAATCTATCCACTATTACCCAGACTGCGTCGTGTCCTCGCTGGGTAACAGGTAAGCCCACCACCAAGTCCATGGTGATGCTCTCCCACTTCCACTCTGGCACTGGAAGCGGCTGAAGCGGCCCTGCAGGCCTCTGATGCTCGGCTTTCACCTGCTGGCACACTAAGCACTGCTGCACGAACTCACCCACATCCCGCTTCATCCCTCTCCACCAGAACTCGCATCTCAAGTCATGGTACTTTTTCGTGTTTCTGGGATGTATGGTGAATCTGGAACCGTGTGCCTCAGTCAGGAGCTCTCTCAACAGCTCCTCGTCTCTGGGGACGCACAACCGTTCCCTCAAGCGTAACACCTGGTCTGTGAAAGAGAAGTCCCCTGGGTCCCCTGATAGTACTCTGTCGCGCAAAGACTGCAAGTACGGATCGGCCATCTGTCCCGTGATGATGCGGTCTATCAACTCTGGCCTGGTCTGCCGTGTCACCGTCACTGCCCCACAGTACCCTCGTAACTCTAGAGGTCGCCAACGGCCCTCCTCCTCCAAAAGGCTCCAACTCTGTAACTGTAGACTGGCCAAGCGTGCGGGCGCCTTACGGCTCAAGGCGTCAGCCACCACATTGGCCTGTCCCGGGTGGTAGGAGATGCTGCAGTCGTAGTCCTTCAGGAGCTCCAACCAACGTCTCTGTCTCATGTTGAGCTCCTTCTGGTCAAAAAGATATCTGAGGCTCTTGTGATCTGTAAAAATCTCGAAGGTCTCACCGTACAAGTAGTGTCTCCATGTCTTCAGCGCGAAGACAACAGCTGCCAACTCTAGATCGTGGGTAGGGTAGGTATGCTCATGGGGCTTCAGTTGCCGCGAAGCGTAAGCGACCACGTGACCCCTCTGCATGAGCACACCTCCTAACCCCTGCAAGGAAGCGTCCGTGTACACAACGAACCCGCCACTACTGTCAGGGATGGTGAGCACGGGAGCCGAGGTCAACCTCTCCTTCAGCTCCAGAAAACACGCCTCACAGGCGTCTGTCCAAGCGAAAGGCACGTCCTTCCGGGTCATCTGTGTCATAGGACGTGCAATCTGCGCAAACCCTCTGATGAACCGTCTGTAGTAACCTGCCAGTCCCAGGAAACTGCGAATCTCAGTGACTGAACGCGGTCTCTCCCACCTGAGCACTGCCTCGACCTTGGCGGGATCCACCGCCAGGCCGTCTCCAGAGATCACATGACCCAAAAAGGTCACCTCCCTTAACCAGAACTCGCACTTGCTGTATTTGGCGTACAGCCTGCGTCGTCTCAGAGTGTCCAGAACCATCCGCAAGTGCTGTCCGTGCTGCGTCCGATCTCTAGAATAGATGAGTACATCATCTATGAAAACCACCACAAACTGGTCCAAGTACGGTCTAAACACCCGGTTCATCAGGTCCATGAAAGCAGCGGGGGCATTGGTCAGCCCAAACGGCATGACCAAAAACTCGTAGTGTCCGTACCGGGTGCGGAAAGCTGTCTTGGAGACGTCGGTCTCCCTGATCCTCAACTGGTGGTATCCAGACCTCAAGTTGATCTTGGAAAACACCGTGGCACCCCGCAACTGGTCAAACAAATCGTCGATCCTCGGCAGCGGATATCTGTTCTTGATGGTGACCCTATTCAGCTGTCGGTAGTCCACACAAAGGCGTAGGGTCCCATCCTTCTTCTTCACAAACAGTACCGGGGCTCCCCAGGGAGACGCACTGGGCCTCACGAAACCCTTCTCCAAAAGGTCCTGCAACTGAGACTTGAGCTCTCGCAGCTCAAGCGGTGCCATTCTGTATGGCGCGGTGGAGATGGGGCTGGTCCCTGGTACTAGTGAGATCTCAAACTCGATCTCACGCTCGGGCGGTAGTCCTGGTAACTCGTCTGGAAACACGTCGGGGTACTCTCTGACCACCGGGATGCTCTGGAAGTCTGCCACGGGGCTGTGCTCTGCCACCACACAAGCTAGGAAGCCCTCACACCCCTGGCTCAAAAGTCTCGCCGCCCGAAGTGCCGAAATGCACCTGAAACCTCCGTCCACTGGCTGCCCGTGAAACTCGAAAGATGGCAACTCCGGAATGGAGAAGACAATCTTCCTCTCAAAACAGTCTACCAAGGCGTGGTAAGCGGACAACCAATCCATCCCCAGAATCACTCCAAAGTCCTCCATCTGTATCATAATCAGGCCAGCTGGCAGGCTATGTCCCCCGATGCTGACCCCGCAACCCGTGTACACCTCCTCAGCTACAAACAGCTGACCACTCGGACCTCTGATTACGAACGGATTCTCTAACAGTGTATAATCCTGGTCCAAACTAACTGCGAAACTGGCTGCGACAAACGAGTGCGTAGCGCCGGAATCGAAAAGCGTGTAAACGAGTCTGCCAGAAACTGAAACCATACCTGCTACCACGGATCCCGATGCTCTGGCGTCCCTGTGTGTTAGGGCGTTGATACGCCCCTCAGCTCTAGGTGCGGACAAAGCAGCCACACTCTGCGTCGGACGGGTAGGTGCTGGCCGGTACCCTCCTCGGGACTGCTGTCCTCCTCCTCGTGCCTGGGAACCGCGGCCTCCTGCGTGCCCTCCAGTGCTCTGCGCGGGAAGTATCTGCTGACCTCCTGCCCTAGATGGGCAGTCCCTCCTGACGTGGCCCGGCTGGCCACACTGGTAGCAGAGGGCAACCCGACTCCCGCCCTCAGTGAGTCCCTGCTGTCGGCTAGGCGGGGGTCCGGTGCTGGCGACTGGCCCCTGTCGAGGGCCCCCAAAGGCCACTGATGGCCTTGCACAACGTGACGGCTCTCCTGCGGACGCCACGTGTCTCCGTTCTCGCCGGCCCTGTGAGAAGTCTGGCTGAAAGGGCCTCTTCCGCCCGCCGTCGGTCTCTCGCGCGGACGGGTTGGTCTCCTCGTAAGTCATAGCTGCCTCTACCACCCTCGAAAACGTCGGCAGCTTCAGGGGTTTGACATACCCCCGGATCGTAGGCCGGAGCCCCTCGGTGAACCTCCAAAGGCGCTCCTCCTCAGTGGCTACCGCTGTCGCTGCAAAGCGAGACAGCTCCAAGAAACGCGTGCGGTACGTGCTCACGGTCATCGTCCCTTGGCGGAGAGTGTGGAACTCCCGCCTCCTCTGGTCCTGCCACGTCTGGGGAAAGTACTGCTCGCAGAAGAGGGTGACGAACTGGTCCCACGTCGGCTCGTCCCTCTCCTGTCCCCGGACCGCCCTCCACCACCGGTGTGCCGCACTCTCCAGCTGGTACGTGGCAAAGGCCACGCGGCACTCCACCGGGGGGCGAAGGGTGTCGAAGATCTTCTCCAGCTGCTCAAGCCAGTCCTCTGCCTCGGTCGGGTCCTCATCCCCCTTGAAGGAGGGTGGCTTCAGCTTCCGGAACTGTCCGAAAAGCTCGAAGTGGCGCTGTAGGGGAGGTGCTGGTGCACCTCCAAGCGAAGGTGCCTCGTGTACAGAAGTGTCGGAGGAAGGTGGGGGCGGCAGGGGCCCATCCCCTCCCTCGTGTCCAGCGCCGCGTCTGTCGCGTGGTCCCACAGAGGACTCCCCCTCTGCAACCCCAGGAGGAGGTGCTCGGGGCGGTGGGTGGAGCTCCTCTCGTACAATGTCCCGTATCAGTCTGGCGAGGTCCTGGGCTTGGACGCCAGGGAGTGGTGGCTAGTCCACCGAGACGTCAACGACAGCACGTCCACCTCGCCGACCTCGCCCTCGGCCGCGCTCGCGGCCAGTCTCGCCAGTCCCGCGACGAGGCATCTCCTGCAAGGAGACGCGAAACAACACGGAAACGTCAAAACAAACGGTACCTAACAAGACTTCTAAGAGCTCATGTCAAGAGATATGTTGTGGTGGCTACTCTAGCTATAAACATGTGAATTGGTTATTTTCCAGTCAGTTGATTCACTTCTCGGGACGACCTTTCTCTGATACCATCTTGTAACGACCCGGTTCCCGAGTCCCTACGAGACACGAGAACCGGACCGACTCGACTAATCCCAAGACCTAGTGGTCCAACGAGGAAGTAACCAAAAGACAGTAAAATAAATCACATTCAGCATGAATATAACTAACAGTAAGAAAGTACAGCAGTAAGGAAAGAAAATACTACAGTAGGTACCACCACAACAGTAGAACAACATTTATCATATAACAAGAACTGCAGGTAAAGAAGGTACAGCGGAAACAAAAACTACTCACTAGAACAGAAACAAAAGAGGTACAAAAGACTGTGATAAGTCTACTGAACCCTACTCGGCCCAGCGTCCTCTGCAGCCGCCGACCCTGGCTGCTCAACACCTGGTCCTGAAAAAGGTAACGAGTGTAACACGTCAGCAAAACGCTGAGTAGAGTGGCAAACTAACTAAAGGCAACAGTAGAGTGTACAATAGCTGTTATGTTCTATTACTTCCTTTATTCACATCTTTCAATTTTTCTCACTATTTCATTTATTTCTCAGATCCTTTACTTGATCTCGAATGTCCTCGTGGGAATGATCTTGATTGCAGTCTTTTCCAAAAGTAGAAGTAGCACGTGGTGCTCTCCTGGCCGGGAGAGTCCCCCGTGGTGATCCTACCCTCAGTCAACCACCCCAAGGTCACCGACAGACGTAACGATGACTACGGCACGCGCGATAAACGCACAGGTAGCTAGCCCGCACTGGCACGCGGTCAGTCGTTTCCATTAACGGGTGCGCCCAAAGCACAGCACGGAACCAGGGCAGAGCCCTCTCAGTAACAGGGGTCCAACCCCTCCACAGTAACCAAACCGGGGCCTTGCCCCTCCACAGTCCGCGCACCCTCGCCTGACTACCCTGGTTTGCCCTAGTGGGCCTAACAAGTCGGTGAAGGAGGCTAGCAGAACCCCAGGACCCGTGGGGTAGCTAGTACTCTCCTAACACTACTAGCTCTCCTCGGTACTACGTACACGAGGGCCAACAAGTCGGTACAGAGCGGCCAATCCTAACCCCGGGTCCCTGGGGCGGCTGGCCCCACTCTGCACTAAACAGGTACAGGTACTTCCCTTGGTACTGCGTACCCAAGAGACAGTACAAACTACATCTCAGTTCCATTCCTTTTTCTTTCCAGGAGTTCCACTCCTAATTCCCCGTAGGGTTCCAGCTCTTTATCTCAGAACATCATATGTTTCACTTTCCAGATTCACATTCTCAAAATCCATGATCTCAAACATGTTTCTTTATTCGTAACAGGCAGCTGTTAATTAATTTTACAGGAAGCTTTATATATTCCTTTCCAATTTTCCAAGACTGCAGTAATATACATTCCACTAGTTTTTCCACCCTAGGATTCATGCCATATCCTAGGATCTATCATACAATCTAGTTTTCCGGCCCTAGGATTCATGCAAGACCTAGGAGCTATCATTCCATATATTTCTCATTCCTAGGATTCATGCAATGCCCTAGGTTCTAGTTATGGTTCCATACTTTAACAGATTTTATTAATACTTAAAGCCACTCTACCAGGTACAACGGGAGTAATGGGGGCGTGATCGGGAATCCCGCGCGCCTCCGCGACTCTCAAGAATGCAACCGAACGAGGTCCTATCACAAAGATCAAACACAAGGAGTGTCTCAAAACAGTGTATAGCTACTGTAGATGAGTAGAGGAATTAATTCTGAAAAGAACGCAACTCGAATCGCGGAAAACGGAGCCCAAACGGGCCCTAAACGGGTCGAAAAAGACGATACTGTGCAAAATCAGACGTCTGGAACTCCTTCCAGACGTCTTAAACGGTGGATCAGAGAATTACCTGTTCAGCTTGGTTCCCCGGACGTCCAGAAGTCTGCGGGGACGTCTGTCCTATACCCCAGACGTCCGATGGTCCACACGGACGTCTGTAGATCACTCCCGCCGTCTGGTACAACTTCCAGACGTCTGATTCGCAAAGGATGGCGAATCAGCGAACCTGCGCACAGCCAACCCCCCTCCCTCAGTACGGTCAGTCGACAAGAAGGAAGAAGAAAGCGGAAACTCACCTTTCAGACGTCTGTATGATCTTACAGACGTCGACCTTGCCGTCTAGCTATCAACCCAGACGTCTGATTCTGGAAATTTTTCCAGAATCAGAACCCTGCTCGGCCTCCGCTCGCGACGCCGCCCGCGTCGCACCTCGCGCGTCTGCTGCTCAGCCCGCAGCAGGTCCCTCTCCGTGTCGCTCCGCGCCCCCTGCGCCCTCCGCCGGCCGGCCAAGCCGCTCCGGCGAGCTCGCCCTCACGGCAGAGCCCCGCCCTCGCACGCCGCACCTCCTCCGCGCTCACTGCGGCTGCCGCTGCCGCTGCGCCCTCGCGTCCGCTCGCTCTCGCGCACAGGAAGGAGAAGAAGGAGGAGACGGTGGAGACGGGAGGGGAGGCGCGCCCTTTTAAGGCCGCGCGAGGAGGAGAGAGAAGGTGGTCGCAGCCGCCTGCAGCCGCAGAGAAAAGAGGGAAGAATCGCAGGTCTGCGCGCACAGGCGCGCAGACGATTCTCCCGTGCGAACATAACTGTTCTCCAGACGTCTGTAAACTATCCCGGACGTCTGGTCAGACGTCTGGATGTGATCCCAGACGTCTGGTCCGACGTCTGGGCCACCTCCCAGACGTCTTAAAAGGCGTCTAGGGCACGTGCTCGTTACAAATCGTGAGATTGAACAGCTAAGATTTGACAACCGCTACTCCTCAACGTGTGCCTAGCACGTGCGATCCCACGTTACACGTGGGTGTGCGTGGGCGCGTGATCTGGATTGAGCGCTCGTGGCCGCTGGATCACCATCGGGCGATCAATCGCACTCGCACCTCCACGCCTCAGTGCCTGCTCCTTGCGACTTGAACGCGTGCTCGATCGCGAGCAAGCGCTCTACCCACTGCGCTACGTGCGTGGATGGGCGGGTGGGATGACTTATGCACGCGCGATCAGGATCGTTGGATTGAGATCCAACGGTCGAGGCAGCTCTTCAATTGATGCTTCAAAGAATGGGCGTACCGGTTGGGATGCACTCTCAACCGTTGGATCTTGATCCAAAGGCGGAGATGCATGGGCGCAAGTGGTTTCAGAAGTTGAGGGTGGCCGGTTAGATAGCCGAGGGTCCCCGGCAACGGCGCCAGAATGTTGACACTATGAATTACTACGCTAACGTATTTGGTTTTGAAAAACCTGTCATCATAGTTTGAAAGCGAAGAACTCGTGTTCAACAAATAAAATTTGTACCGGAATAGAAATCCTGGGTTGAACTCAGGGAGGCTACATCGATCTATATTCGCAATTATATTTTTTTTAGAGTTTCTGTTGAAAAGCGAAGCAACATAATTACAATGAAGCAATATTAACAATCAGAATAAATGAGAGAGAGAAAACATGCACTCAATATTCCAAAATGTTTATACAATAAAACTAGAGAAGAATTATACTAGAAAGCAGAAAATCAACTACACTAGAAAGTAGGAAAATTCTACTCTAGAAAGCTGAAAAGAAGAATGGGAGAGAGAAGTTATCCTCCTCGACGATCGCTTGGAGGACGAGCCGGATGAGACGCCACCTGAAAGATGGAGGATGGAGCGAGAAGAAGGAGGTCGAGGCAGGAGGAACGAGAATAGGGTAGCACGTCGTCATCGTCGCAAGACCTGCTTCCGAAATGAGGGTGAAAATTTGACTTTATCTCTCGAGGAGCATTCTGATTAGCCCATATTTGTGGGCTATTTAAATATTTAAGTGCCTAGAAATTAAGTTAATTCTAACATTTATTTAGCATAAATTAGGATGTAAATAGATTAATTCATATTTCTGATTTAATTACATAATTCATGCATTGCATTCATAACTAAATGCATTTAGAATTAACTTAGAATTGCATTCATTTAATTAGTTAACCAATTAGGTGCATTGCATGCATTGTTTTAATTTAACATAGAAGTTAAGGGCTTATGTATAAATAACCATAATATTTTATTCTCTTTTTTTTTTCTCCTTTGCACAGGTAACTCCTCTGGCTTCGATTCTATCTCCTCCTACGCACCACATTTATGCTACGACATTTTGAATTTGAAATGATGGTCGTGGCTACAAAAGGAGGGAGAGCTGCCATGCTTTGGAGGCCACCACCCCTTGTCCATCACTGTGTTGAGAGGACCTTGCTCCTCTTCCATTCCATACCACCGGCCTCACCACGGCAGAATGACTCACCACCGTGGGTGTGTGGGGTGACAGCCCACACCGCCAAAGAGTCTCTGCAACTCTTCCTGCCACCGCTCCATCAGACACCACCGTGCGCGCTCTCACTTCAGTTCCAGCCATCACCATCTGCCAATCGCACCCTCAACTTAGCCAATGCACACCCTCACTTCATCTCTGTAGCACCAGCCACCTGTGCGCACGCGCCTTCAACACAGCCAGCGCACGCACCAGCAGCGCCTGTCTTCGCTCCATCAGACCCACACGTGCTTCCAGCCCAGCCTGCAGAACCCATGCCTCCTCAACTTCTCCAGTGCACCCTGCCTCCAGCCCAGCCACCGCACGCCCGTGTCTCCTCGCCTTAGCGCCTGCACGCACCCGCACCATCATCTGCAGTGCCCTCTACAGCACCTACAGCGGCGCTAACAGGACCACCCATGCGCACCCTGCAGCGCCTCTGACTCTGCAGAACCCGCACCTCCACCCGCCCCAGCTGCAGCACTCGCACGCACCCTGCAGCGCCTCAGCCACTGCATGCGCCCGCGCCATCACCCCGTGCAGCACCTACAGCCGGCGCCACCACCACGCCCGCGTGTGCCTACGCACTTTGCAGAGCACCCAACGCCTATGCCTCCACGCCTACGTGCGCCTGCAGCGCCCTCTGCACCGCACGTGCCTTCACCAGCAAGCGCAGCCAGTAGCAGGCTTCTCCACCGCCGCCACTCCTCTCCTCCGGCAAGCTGGCTTCAGCCATCTCATGATGCACCACTGCCACCATAGCAAAGGCCTCGCTTCAGCCAACCTCTTGTAGGAGTAACTCCTCGATTGAACCTCTCTCCCATGCGCAAGGAGGAGAGAGGTAAAATCCCTTATTTTTATGTTAATTGAAATTTACATTTGAATGCCATTGCCACCAAAATCAATTTTAATTTATGATTATTTTATTGTGATGAAATTGTGATTGCATACTCATGCTTTCTGATAATTGTGTGGTTATTGATATTCACATGTTTTAACATTGATTTTGGGAGTAAAATGTGCACAAATTTTCTCTAATGCATGTCAATTGGAAATTACATAAAATCATCACATATTTATTGAATATTTCAGTGAGGAAAAATTGCACATATACCCTTATATTTTTGAGTTATTGTGCATCTTCTTTCTATCGCATTTCATGTCGGATTTGATTATGGATTTCGTACTTGATTGAAAGAATACGAAATAATCAAGATTTTATTGCATCATTGCCTCCCTGTGGACACGACCCACTCTTCTGTGAGTGGTAATTCTTATTGTAATTATTTTGTTAAGCGATTTTCCACCACTTTGTTACTAAAACGACAAATCATCTTAATCATATTATTCAAAAGCAAAAATCGACTTACCAATTGGCGCCGTTGCCGGGGAGGCAGCAGACGCAATAATTTCACCTGATTTCATTTCTGATTATTTCTCATTGCACGATGATCTGACCATTTATTATTATTTTTTCTGTGCGAGGAATTTGTGCGAGGAACTTGAGAGAGGCGACAGGCACATTAGGGAAAAGACTTCGACCTTGAGCGACGCTTACACGCGGGGAAGACGAAGGAGACCTGGATTCTGCCTCTATAGGAGATTTTCTGTTTCATAAGTTTTATTTCTGTTTTCTCGGCCTTGTAGTAATTGGGGCTTATTTTTGGGAGCTTGTTCCCTTTTCTTTAGATTTAGATTTTTAATTTATTTTTTGGATTGTTTACCCTTTATTTGCTTGTGCATAAGTAGCTAAAAAAAAAATAACAAGCTGCCTGCCCCTAGGATGAACCATTTAGGTCTGTATGAGCAGCCTCTAGATTTATTTCTCTCCATTGTGTGCATTCTCGCATCGTTGATTGCTGGAAGCAAGGTACGTATTCTCTTACTTTGCATCCTATTCTTAATCACGCATTGCATTTAGACTAAATTCGAAGACCACCTAATCTGTATTGAATAAATCTAACAAGTGGTCACATATATTCTTGAAAAAGGACTAATTAAAGGAGGGACATCTAAAAATCAAGGACTTAATTTTCAAATGCGGTGTGCGATTCAAAATTCAAAACCTTTTTGCGGTGTATACACACTTATATCTTTTGCACCACGACACACATTTAGACACTCCTAAGTCTTGGAACGACTAGGACAAGAGCCCTCCTACCGTTGGATTCTGAAGTGTTTGGAACTTGAGATCAAAGGTTTTGTAAATCCAAAGAGGGAGATGCCCTATCACGAATTTTTGGGGGTAGTTGAGAAACACAGCAAAAGCACAGCTTCAAAGGAAGGCTTAGGTCTGTTTGCATCCCTTGATCTTCCATCTTTAGATTTGCTCTACCATTTGAGATTTAGGGAAGAACACCTAAGCTCCAACTAGGTCTTCTTAGGCGAGTCGCAGGTCAACAACAAGCACGTAAATTGATTGAACAAATTGTATTGTCACCTGCAATCTGACTTAAATCAAATGCCTAAATTGGGAAAGACCTAAAAAGTCCTTTTTGAATTGTGTTTTGCTTGGGGAATTCTGATTGAGGTGTTAGTTAGAATGGATCACATTGATTTTCATCCTTTCACATCTTGCCCACCCCTCACCCCCACTCTGCACTCTTCGATCCCATACACCAAGATGGTCCATCCTTTGATGGACATAATGACAATCATTGGGATCCGTTTTACTCCTATTATAGGAGTATTGGTCTGGTTAAGCCCTAAATCAGTGAGTAGAACCTAGGAGCGGGATTTGCTCTGCCCAATATCCCACACACCATAGAAATACCCAACCCACCCTCCCTGAATAATTATAATGGTTGGATAGACACTCTTGGGTACTATAAGCCTGAGCCTGACTTCTCTCATGATAGAAATGACCTCTTCTCCTTGAAGATGGAAATACAGAAAATGCAAGACGAAATGATTGAATTGTTAGGAGAATCTTCAAGAGTAGGCCAACAAGAAAGAGATGAAATTAGCTACCTAATCTACCCCATTGAGGATGACGTACACCCCTCTACAATAGATGCATCTCCCGTGGGAGAGCTACACTTTAAGTTGGAGGGAATTTTAGAGATTATGTAAGGGAGAATAGCTACTTTTCGAGGATCAATTTTGAAACTTCCCCATTAGATGACACTTCCTTGAGAGATCCACGCCATAAGTGGAAGATACATATGAAAGTAGCTATGCATTGGATGAAGAAAGGTGGAAACCCGAGGAAGATGATGATAAGGTAGAGTATCCACCTGAATTATATTGGAATCAAAAGAAGGGAATGATGGTACCATTGGATGACCTCGACCCAAATGATAGTATTTTCGTGACATTTGATAAAGTGGGACGAAGTCAACTTGTTAATCCTACCCTCCCTTCTGATCACAGGATGGAACTCAAGCCCACCCTTAAGGAACCTAACCCTCAAGAAATTGACCTATCTGAGGAGTCTAATGTTACCGATGTAAACCATTTACCTCAGATAGAGTACCCTAGGGGATCTGCTGAGATATTAAATGATTCTAGACCTCGGGTATATGATGAATTATATGATGAGGAGAAAGACGAATTATATGAGGAACCTACATTCAAGATTTGGAGTGACACTAAGGGTGATTATGTCTTATTTGAAGAGTTAGTTGCTAAGGATGTCACAAATTTGACCAAATTAGGTTTCCTTAGCACACCCATCAATGATATTTCTCCTCATGATGAAATGATGGAAAATTTGGAAGCAACTTCTAAGATTTATGTGGATTCACATCTAGACTCCGAGGAAGATTTGAGTAAAGAACAAGAACCCAGGGATGACATTGATAGGATAATCCCCATATCCGTTGCTTCCAACCTGCCTTCATTTGATTCGAAGTCACCCTCTGATTCGCTTATGTCTGAAGGTGAAATTTTGACTCCTGATGAAGTGCAGGAAGATACTAGTGATAGTGCAAGGAATGCTAGGGATGCAATTGAGGATTTGGAAAGAGTGTTAGGGATGAACACCGAGCTGATTAAACCTAACCAAGATCTTAGGGCCATCTTGCAACCTCGAAACTTGGACACCCTAGACGATCCTTGCCTTAGAGATTTGCTCACTTTTGTTTTGACCGGGGGGCTTAACAAACCAATATTTCTTGTAATGGAGTATCGGGTATGGATTGAAGATTTCTTTAATCAGTCCATTACCTTGGGGGTTTATCTCTGCACCATTCCTTCCCCATTCCTTTTGGAGGATCCTTTTCATCCCCCCCCTACCCCTTTTGGAGGTTGTTATACCTGTTTATCCTTTAGAACCCCTTCTGGTGACCTGGGAAGATTTTATTCCCATCTTAGTTGGGCAAGCATTTGCTATTGGGATTCATCATCAGCTCGCCAACATCCTAGGTTACCTATTTTCTAGGCCAGCATTACTTTGCTCATTTTTAGGGCCTATCTCTGCAATCCTTGAACCTGATTTGCAGGTTCTTTGGCTACTCAGCTGCTAACAAAAGAATGGCAGTCCATCTCTGACCCAGGTAATATCCTTCTATGCAATGAGGACATTGCAGATTTTAGGCATGGGGAGGTGTACTTGGGATATACATAGCATCTATACATAGTGCATTCATGCATTTAGTTAAAGCATTCCGTATTGCATACATTTGCATTTAAAAATAAAAAATAAAAAAAAGGAGAAAAATATTTTGTAATTATTGAACTTAACTGGCTAGGTCCTGCATTCTTAAGCAAATCAGAACTCTAGGTTAGACTAAGTTGATTCTAGGGTCAAACTTTAGAAGCTAAATGAGCTACTAGCTTTAGACCTTTAGGGTCCTTTGTGAACTTAAAAACTTAAGTAGGAGTTAAGTTGCGGACCATTCCTCAAGAGGTTGAGAAAGGAAAGATAGGGATTGAGTTAAAAGGTGGGGTAGTACCTGGAGTCTTGTTCTACCTTTTGGTTTACGGGTCCTTGTAACCTAAACATCCAAATTTCACACACTTGGTCTGGTGTAAGTAATCAACTTAATTCCTTTTTTAAAAGAGATTTGGTTCTCTTAGTTTTGACTTAGGAGAGGCTTGAAAACACAATTTGATTGGAAGAGTTCCTGCCGTAGGAGAGGTGGAGTATATACTCACCTTGAGGATGCGATGATAACATATTACCTCCTTGGCCCTTGTCTCTTAGGATATCCATCCTAGTGGGGGCATGTAAGCGCATTGTGTGGTTCAAGTACCATGGGCGGCCCTATCTTGAAGTGTCGATTGCCACAGGCCTGAATTCGCTTTAGAAATCCATGGGCGATACTATCTCGAAGTGTCGATTGCCAGGAGTTCTTGGGGTCACTATGGGCGGTGCTATCTCGAAGCATCGAAAGCCAAGCACCCTTCGAGGTACGGTAATGGGGACAATGAATCCGACACAGACCGTATTAATAGTTGATCTGAGGTTAGACTTAGAGGAATAAAAAAAAATATATATATATATATATATACATTATTCAGAAAAAAAATCCTTTTTCCTTTAACTCAAATAATTCTGACCAATGCACATGCATGAATGCTTTAATCTTAATGATCAATAAACCTTAGGGTAGAGTCAGAAATTAGGGAAACTTGTGACTACAACCTATCTTTAGCCAACCTAGTCTGTAACTTAGCAACTACTTGAGAACCTTAGGTCTAAAGTCTGAACTTAATATGTTTCTAAAGGAAGACCGATTGGGTTGGCTAGTCTACTTGGAGTGCTAGGTTTTGTTTGATTTTGCTAGGGACTAGCAAAAACTAAGCAAGAGGGTATTTGATTAGCCCTTATTTGTGGGCTATTTAAGTATTTAAGTACCTAGACTTTAAGTTAATTCTAACATTTATTGAGCATAAATTAGGATGTAAATAGATTAATTCATATTTCTGATTTAATTACATAATTCATGCATTGCATTCATAACTAAATGCATTTAGAATTAACTTAGAATTGCATTCATTTAATTAGTTAACCAATTAGGTGCATTGCATGCATTGTTTTAATTTAACATAGAAGTTAAGGGCTTATGTATAAATAACCATAATATTTTATTCTCTTTTTTTTTCTCCTTTGCACAGGTAACTCCTCTGGCTTCGATTCTGTCTCCTCCTACGCACCACATTTATGCTACGACATTTTGAATTTGAAATGATGGTCGTGGCTACAAAAGGAGGGAGAGCTGCCATGCTTTGGAGGCCACCACCCCTTGTCCATCACTGTGTTGAGAGGACCTTGCTCCTCTTCCATTCCATACAACCGGCCTCACCGCGGCAGAATGACTCACCACCGTGGGTGTGTTAGGTGACAGCCCAATCCGCCAAAGAGTCTCTGCAACTCTCCCTACCACCGCTCCATCAGACACCACCGTGTGTGCTCTCACTTCAGTTCCAGCCATCAGCCATCTGCCAATCGCGCCCTCAACTCAGCCAACGCACGCCCTCACTTCATCTCTGTAGCACCAGCCGCCTGCGTGCGCGTGCGCTCACCACAGTCAGCGCACGTGCCAACAGCGCCTGTCCTCGCTCCATCAGACCCACACGCACTTCTAGCCCAGCCTGCAGAACCCATGCCACCTCAACTTCTCCATTGCACCCTACCTCCAGCCCAGCCACTGCACACCCGCGTCTCCTCGCCTTAGCGCCTGCACGCACCAATGCCATCATCTGCAATGCTCTCTGCAACACCTGCAGCGGTGCCAACAGGACCACCCATGTGCACCCTGTAGTGCCTCAGACTCCGCAGAACCCCCACCTCCACCCGTCCCCGCTGCAGCACCCATGCGCACCCTGTAGCGCCTCAGCCACAGCATGCACCCGCGCCATCACCCCGCGCAGCACCTGTAGCCGGTGCCACCACCGTGCCCGTGTGCGCCTACGAGCTCTGCAGAGCTGCCAACGCCCACGCCTCCGCGCCTCTGCGCGCCTGCAGCGCCCTCTGCACCCACGTGCGCCTTCACCAGCAAGCGCGGCCAGCAGCAGGCTTCTCCACCGCCGCCACTCCTCTCCTCCGGCAAGCCGGCTCCGGCCATCTCACGACGCATCGCTGCCACCACCGCGAAGGCCTCTCTTCAACCAACCTCTTGTAGGAGTAACTCCTCGATTGAACCTCTCTCCCATGCGTAAGGAGGAGAGAGTTAAAATCCCCTATTTTTATGTTGATTAAAATTTACATTTGAATGCCATTGCCACCAAAATCAATTTTAATTTATGATTATTTTATTATGGTGAAATTGTGACTACATACTCATGCTTTCTGATAATTGCATGGTTATTGATATTCGCATGTTTTAACATTGGTTTTGGGATTAAAATGTGCACAAATTTTCTCTAATACATGTCAATTGGAAATTACATAAAATCATCATATATTTATTGAATATTTCAGTGAGGAAAAATTGCACATATACCCTTATATTTTTGAGTTATTATGCATCTTCTTCCCATCGCATTTCATGCCGGATTTGATTATGAATTTTGCACTTGATTGGAAGAATACGAAATAATCGAGATTTTATTGCATCATTGCCTCCCTATGGATACGACTTGCTCTTCTGTGAGTGGTAATTCTTATTGTAATTGTTTTATTAGGCGATATTCCACCACTTTGTTACTAAAACAACAAATCATCTTAATCACATTATTCGAAAGCGAAAACCGACTTACCACATCCCATGTGTGGGACAAGCTTCTCTTGAGCTTTGAAGAGGGAGAGAAGAGAAGGAAGGGATGCCAATTTTGTATGGAGGGGGTCTCCTTTTATAGTTGCAAGGAGTGAGGACAATTTGGTCTTTACAATTTCAAAATATTAAATAAAGGGTCTTTAGTGATGGAATTAAGCATCACTAAAGCCCCAGTCATGGGCGACGTGTGCTGCGCCTGCCGCCCGCTCACCTCCCGCGCCACCCACGTTCATCAAGTCTCGGCTGTTCGATCGTGAGATCGAACGGCTAAGATTTGATAACCACCACGCCTCATCACATGCCTAGTGTGTGCGATCCTGCGTTACGCATGGGCGTGCGTGGGCGCGTGATCTGGATTGAGCGCTCGTGGCCACTGGATCACCATCAAGTGATCAATCGCGCTTGCACCTCGACGCCTCAGTGCCTGCTCCTTGCGACTCGAACGCACTCCTGATCACGAGCGAGTGCTCTACCCACTGTGCTATGCACGTGGATGGACGGGCGTGCTGACTTATGCGCACGCGATCAGGACTGTTGGATTGAGATCCAATGGTCGAGGCAGCTCTTTGGTTGATGCTTCAGAGAATGGGCGCGCCGGTTGGGATGCACTCTCAGCCGTTGGATCTTGATCCAAAGGCAGAGATGTGTGGGCACTGGCGGCTTCAAAAGTTGAGGGTGGCCGGTTCGGTGGTCGAGATGGCACCACGTGACACCATCTGGGCCGTCCATCTTCTAGATGATGTAGATGGTGCCACGAGTGTCTGATTGAGTTGATTTTTGCACCGTTATGCTGCGATCATCGATTCGAATCCATTCGTGCGGTTGGATTTATCATCTGAAGTGCAGATTCACACCATCTTGGCCCTTAATCTTCTAGGGTTCCTCGATCTCTATCTGATGCTATAGTGATTAGGGCAATCTTGGAGTCGTTGAACTCCAATCGCTGCCCTGATCAAATCTGTATGAATGGATCTTCGATTCGAGGCCCCGATAAAATTTTCCCTGTCCCTGCACATAAAAAGAGACAATTAACCTCCCTTTTATTCGAACTAATCTAAATGCAAGATGATGTATGCTATGTAATATTTATAGTATGTAATGAAATTCTATGCTTAAGAACACACATAAATAGACATTTTATGTAATATAAACATGTTTACATCAACATACGCTTCGTTGCAGGTGTTAGGGGGTGTGCTCATGCAGCGGGGTCACATTGTCACTTACGCTTCGCGGCAACTGAAGCCCCATGAGCATAGCTACCCTACCCATGACTTAGAGCTGGCAGCTGTATCTTCGTGCTGAAGACATGGAGGCACTACCTTTACGGTGAGACTTTCGAGATCTTCACAGATCATAAGAGCCTCAGGTACTTGTTTGACCGGAAGGAGCTGAACATGGGACAGAGACGTTGGTTAAAGCTTCTGAAGGACTACGACTGCAGCATCTCCTACCATTCAGGGAAGGCCAATGTGGTGGCTGATGCCTTGAGCCAGAAGGCGCCTGCCCACTTGGCCAATCTATAGGCGCAGAGTTGGAGACTTATGGAAGAGTTGGGCAGTTGGCGACCCCAGGAGTCATAGGGGTATTGTGGGACAGTGACAGTGACGTGGCAAACGCAACCATAGCTGATAGATCACATCATCACAGGGCAGATAACAGGTCCATACTTACAGACGCTGCGGGATAAGGTGTTGACAGGAGACCCAGGAGACTTTTCCTTTACAGACGAGGTGCTGTGCATAGAGGGATGCTTGCGCATTCCTAGCGACGAGGAGTTATTGAGAGAGCTCCTGGCTGAGGCGCACGGGTCCAGATTTACCATACATCCCGGGAACACAAAGATGTATCATGATCTGAGACACGACTTTTGGTGGAGAGGGATGAAGCGGGATATTGGTGAGTTTGTGCAGCAGTGTTTAGTGTGCCAGCAGGTGAAAGCCGAGCACCAGAGGCTTGCTGGGTTGTTGCAACCACTTCCTATGCCAGAGTGGAAGTGGGAGAGCATCACCAAGGACTTGGTGGTGGGTCTACCTGTTACCCAACGAGGACACGACGCAGTCTGGGTAATAGTAGGCAGGTTGACGAAGACAGTGTGTTTCCTACCGATCCGAGTCACCTTGGGACCAG
This sequence comes from Thalassia testudinum, assembly GCA_037157565.1. Lineage (NCBI taxonomy): Eukaryota > Viridiplantae > Streptophyta > Magnoliopsida > Alismatales > Hydrocharitaceae > Thalassia > Thalassia testudinum. The sequence continues at coordinate 49,755,554 of JAZHRO010000018.1, read as the reverse complement.
CACAGTTGACAGAGAGGTACATTCGTGATGTAGTATGCCTACACGGAGTTCCATGTGAAATTGTATCCGACAAGGATACCCATTTTACTTCCCAGTTCTGGGTTGAGTTTTAGCACCGCGTACCAACCCCAGACGGACGGACAGTCAGAGCGCACCATACAGATACTTGAGGACCTTTTACGTGCCTGTGTACTAGACTGAAGAGGCTCTTGGGAGGAGCATTTACCCCTGGTAGAGTTTGCATATAATAACAGTTACCACTCGAGCATTGGCTTGGCACCTTACGAGGCTCTATACGGACAGAGTTGTACTACACCATTGAGTTGGGTCGAGGTGGGGACCAAGTGGGAGGTTGGCCCCAAGCTGATCCGACAGAGTCAGGAGGTGATAGAGCAGATTCACAGACGACTCTGCACTGCTAGGAGTAGGCAGAAGAGTTATGCTGACCAGAAATGCAGATAGGTATAGTTCGAGGTTGGAGATCACGTCTTTCTCCGCATTTCGCCTATGAAGGGCCTGTAGCATTTTAGGGTGAAAGGGAAGCTTGCGCTGAAGTTTGTGGGGCCCTTTGAGGTTCTGGAGCAGGTAGGACCCGTTGCTTAACCACTTGCCTTTCCTCAGCTTTCTGAAGTGCACGACGTGTTCCACGTGTCCAACCTCAGGAAGTATGTCGCTAATCCCAGTCACATTCTGAGCCACGAGAGTGTCGAGGTGGGTGACGACCTGACCTACCCCGAGAGATCAGTGCAGATATTAGACAAAGCCGTCCGAAGTCTGAGACGGAAGCAGGTACCACTGGTGAAGGTCCTATAGAGAAGCCAGTGGTACGAGGAGGCTACCTAGGAGCCTGAGGTGGCGATGTGAGAGCGGTACCCAGAGCTTTTTGAGGTTACGTCTTTTCGGACCTACTTCGGTCCTCTTTAAGTTTGTTATGCATTTTATGTTCCTTTTTCCACACCCTAGCTAATTCAAGTTTTGAGGATGAAACTTCCTTTAAGATTGTTATGATGTAAAGACCCGTCACACTTTTAGCCTTTTAAGACGTCTAGAGTCTCAGTCAGACATCTGGACTCTTTCCCGGACGTTTGAAAATGAAATTTCTGTACGCGCACTGCGCCCTGCATGCGAGCGGTGCACAGGACCTTCTTCCTCTCTCTCCTTTCCCTTCCTTCCTGAACCCTAAAACACCCCCACGCCACCTATTTAAGCCCTTTCACTCCTCTCCTCTCCACTCCACACACCACCACCACCACCTTCAGAGCTTGCGAGAGTGGTGAGAGGAGGCGAGCGAGGGAGAGCGAGAGGGAGGAGGAGAGTGCGGGAGGAGGTCGAGGTCGGAGAGCTTCGGTGGGAGCTCAGCGGAGCTCGCACGGCCACCACAGGTGCGTGCGGTAGGAGGAGAGAACTCGGGGAGGCAGCCTCTCGACCATCTACAACGGCTGGAGCTGTAGCGACGCGAGACGGACCGTAGTGGAAAGCACTATGAACAGGTTCTGGTACTGGAAATTTTCCAGTATCAGACGTCTGGAGTGGAGTCCAGATGGTTGATGGAGCACCTAGACGTCTGGAGTTAGGGCCAGATGTCTGAAAGCTCATTTATTGTAAAGGTACGTTCTTTTTCGCAGTTACGGCCATGCAGGCCTCACCGCAGACGAATGTCGGGTCTGATTGGGGCTGCAGGTGTTGTATGCAGGAGCAGCCTTGGGAAGGAGCACGGAATGCTCTCACACACACTTTTGGACGTCTAATCAGATCACCAGACGTTCGAAGGTGCTCCTAGACGACCGGAGGCATGGTCCGACATCTGGAATTGCCTTCAAACGATCGCAGAGGAGGCCTGGACGTCTGAGGACATCACAGGGACTTAAGGTAAAGTTCTGGTACCTTTTAAGACATCTGAACTTATTCCCAGACGTCTGATTTTGGATAGTAGGCACGTTTTTTACCCGTTTAGGGTCCGATCGGGGTTCATTTTATGCAAACGAAGTACCTGTAGTTTCCTTGCGAGTTTCTCTACGTACTAGAGACCTTTGTACACTGTTCTGAACCCTCCTTTTGTGATGTGTTCCCTAGTGTAGGGTTTCAGCCTGTTACGTGTTTAGGGTTCCTAGAGATGCCTAGGTTAGCAATTCGAGCCCCCATTACTCCCGAATTGTCTGGTAGAGTGGTTTACTTCTGTTAATAATATTTAATAAGAATGTGCTTGTGGAAATAGCCAAATGGAACCCTAGAATGTGGCATGAACCCTAGGATAGAGGAATGAATGAATCTTTTGTGCTGTATGATGTACTTGCATGAATGATTTAGCTAAACTGTTAGCAATTGCCTGCATTATAATTATGAGCTGCCTGTAATTTATGAACAATTACGTGTGAAATCACTAGTTGCATGTATTGAATTATGGAAACACGAGCTGCCTGTATATATATAAGAACTGAATTGTGAATGGTGAGATCTGGGTCGGAATAAATGAGGTGAACGTGAGCATGAACCCTACGGGGAATTAGGAGTAGAGCTCCTGTGGTTAGATGAAAATCTGGAACGTAGACGGGAAGTGTGCTGACCCTTGAGTATGTGGTACCAAGGAGAGTGATTGTCCCATTTTCGTGTAGAGTGGAGCTAGCCGCCCTTAGGTTGAGACCTGGGGTTAGGATTGGCCACACTACACCGACTCCTATTGGCCCTCGTGTACATGGTACCGAGGCGAGCTACTAGTGTAGGGAGAGAGCTAGCCACCCCATGGGGCTTGAGGTTCAGCTAGCTGCCCTACACCGACTCATTAGGCCCTCTAGGCAAACCGGGGTAGTCAGACGAGAGTGCGCGGACTGTGGAGGGGCGAGACCCCTATTTGGTTCTGAGGGGAGAGACCCCTATTTTGAGAGGGCAAGGCCCTATACTGTTCTGTGCTGTACTTTGGGCATAACTGCTAGCGGAAATTACTGATCGCGTGTCAGTGCGGGGTAGCTACCCTTGCGCTTATCACGTGCCGTAGTCACTGCTACGTCTTGCCAGTGACCTTGGGGTGGTTGATTGGGTGTAGGACTACCAAGAGGGACTCTCCTGGCCAAAAGAGCACCACGTGTACCTTTTACTCTTTAGAAAAGACTGTAATCAAGATCGTTCCCACAAGGAACATGCTAGATCAAGAATATCTGGATGTTTGAGAAAAATGGGTGAAAAGGAAATACACATAAAATAAATAAATAGAAAAGGAAATTAAACCTATTGCTTTTACTGTTTTAGATAGTATAGATACCACTCTACTCAGCATTCGCTGACTCTGTCTTTTCATAACACTGTTCAGGACCAGGAGTTAAGTAGCCCGAGCTTCCAGCTATAGAGGGTGTTGGGCCCAGTCAAGCCCAGCCATAGTTTTCAGCGCTTTCTTGTTGTACCCTTACTGTTGTAGTAAGTATCAGACTTTTAGTTACTGTTGTCTCTACTGTTTGCTTTCGTTTTCGTTGTTCTGTTATTGTGGTGGTATGTAATGGAACAACAGTTTTACTTTCCTTTACTGTTTTGTACGTTTCTACTACGTAGTTATATTGCATATGTGAATGTGGTTTACTTTCCTACTTTTTGATTATTTCTTATTGGACGACTGGTCTTAGGATTAGTTGAGGCGAGCCGGTCTCGGGTCCTGTTGGGATCCGGGAACCGGGTCGTAACACTCAGGGAGAATGGAGATCAAAAGATACCTCAGCCATGTTCGTATCGGTGAGTTCAATGAACGGCTTGAGTTACTGATCGTTCACAACAAAGGGTTCTGAATCAAGGCTAGGTTGGCTGATTTCAATAGCTCCATTTCCAAATATTCGTCTCACCAAGAATGGTCTAATCCATTTTGATATGAGTTTTCCTGGGAAAAGTTTGAGTTTGGCATCAAAGAGTGGAACTTTCTGACCAGGGTGGAAAGATTTTCGTACAATGTGCCTGTCATGGAAGGCTTTAACTAGCTCTTTGTAAATACGCGAGTTCTCATACACATCATTGCGTAGTTCCTCAATCTTGCTTAATTGCAACCAGCGGTGTATTCCAGCCTTCGCTAGATCAAGATTGCACTTCCGTACTGCCCAATAAGCCTTGTGCCCCATCTCGACGGAAAGGTGACATGCCTTACCATACACTAATATGAAGGGAGCCATGCCTAATTAGGTCTTGTGGGAGGTTCTATAGGCCCACAAGGCTTCTAGAAGGTGAGAAGACCAATCTTTTCTATTAGGCTAAACAATGACTTGAAGGATCTTTTTGATCTCTCGATTCGATAGTTCTGCCAGTCCACTAGTCTGGGGGTGGTAAGGAGTCGAGATATGATGCGACACCCCGTAATTGGTCATCAGTGATCTGAACTGAGCATTTGTGAAATGGATCCTCTATCAGAGATAATGCCACGTGGAATTCCGAACCAAGAAAAGATGTTCTGATGAATGAATTTGATTACCACCTTATGATTGTTGGTTTGGATCGGAATGGCTTCGATCCATTTGGACACGTAGTCAACAGCAAGAAGAATGTATTCAAAGCCATCTGAAGCAGGGAAGGGTTCCATGAAATCAATCCCTCAGATGTCGAAGATTTCGCATATAAGAATCGGCTGTAAAGGCATCATATCACGGTGGCTCATGTTGCCCAAGGTCTGGCAATGAATGCATGCCTTACAATGATCATATGCGTCTTTGAAAATTGTGGGCCAATAAAACCTGCATTAGAGGACTTTTGCTGCGGTTTTATGTCCGAAAAAGTGTTCGTCGCAGGCCTGGTCATGGTGGAAGGATAAAATATCTTGAATTTCCGCTTCCAGGATGCACCATCTGATGATCTAATCAGCACCTATGTGGAAGAGGTATGGATCTTCCCACATGTAGTACTTTGCATCGGAAATTAATTTGTCTTTCTTGGCCTTCGGTCAATTGGACGGGATTTGATGTGATGCCAAGTAGTTTACTAAATTACTAAACCAAGGAAGTCCCGTACTAATAGTCAGGAGGTGCTCATCAGAAAAATGTTCTGTAATGGGTCCGGAAGGGTCGATACTGTCAGAAGGAAGGCAGGATAAGTGGTCAGCTACCACGTTCTGCTTTCCCACGAATCTTGAGGTTAAATTCTTACAGCAGTAAGATCCAGCGGATTAGTCGAGGTTTCATGTCCTTCTTCGCAAGGAGGTGCCTCACTGCAGTGTGATATGAGTATATGATAACCTGGGAACCCAAGAGATATGATCTGAATTTTTCCAAGGCAAATACTACGGCTAGCAGCTCTTTCTCAGTAACTATATAATTACACTGAGCCTCGCCAAGTGTCTTGCTAGCGTAGTAGATGACCACGGGTTTCTCATCTATTTTTTGCCCAAGTACCACCTCTGCAGCATAATCAGATGCATCGCACATGATCTCAAAGGGTTGAGACCAATCAGGGGATTGTAGGATAGGTGCTTGGGTAACTCAATCACATAAGATCTCAAACGCCTGAGTGTACTCCTTGGAGATTTCAAATGGGACATCCTTAGAAGATTAGTCAGGGGGTGCACGATTTTTGAGAAATCAGGAATGAATCGACGGTAAAAATTGACGTGCCCCAGAAAGGATCGAATGTCTTTGACCGAGCTAGGCATAGGGAATTTGGAAATCAGATTCACCTTGGCTTGATCAACCTAGATGCCTTTTTCAGAGATGAGATATCCCAGGACAATTCCCTCAGGTACCATGAAGTGGCTCTTTTCCCAGGAAAGAACCAAGTTCACATCGGTGCATCGCCTGAGGATTTGGACAAAGTGCAGGAGGCAATCATTAAATGATTCACCAAATACTGAGAAGTCATCCATGAAGACTTCAAGGTATTCACCTACCATATCCGAGAATATGGCAAACATGCATCGCTGGAAAGTGGTGGGTGCATTGCAGAGACCGAATGGCATCCTTCGGAGTGCATATATAGACTGAAGGGGTAGGTGAAGGTAGTCTTCTCTTAGTCCTCGCGGTGGATTGCAACCTGATTGTAAGCGAAGTACCCGTCCAAAAAGTAGAAGAATCGATTTCCCGCTAGCTTCTCGAGAATATAATCAATGAACGGTAGTGGGAAATGATCCTTCTTTGTAAAGGAATTGAGTCTTCTGTAGTCAATGCAGACTCTCCATGAGTTTTCTATACAGGTCGGTATGGTTTCTTCGGTTTCAGTCGTGATGATAGTGAGCCCTACCTTCTTAAGCACAACTTGGATTGGGCTCACCCACCAACTATCGGAGATCGAGTGGATGATTCCTGCATCTAACCACTTGATGATATCTTTTTTCACGATATCCTGCAGATTTGGATTTAGGTGTCTCTACATTTCACAGGATGGTCGTGAGCCCTCTTCAATGTATATGTGATGTGTGCAGTATGAAGGGCTGATACTAGTCAGATCATCGAGAGTCCATCCCATGGCTCTCCGATGTTACTGGAGAACAGAAATTTGGCATGTTTCCTGATCAGGTGTGAGTTGGGAGTTTATAATCAAGGGAAACATCTGATTGGAACCCAAAAAGATGTATTTGAGATGATTGGGAAGAGGCTTTAATTCCATAACTGGGTTGTCAGCAGTAGCAGGTGGTTCAGGGTGGGTGTCAGGAGCAAAGGAAGGAGCTATGAGTGTGTCTAGGTTGAGTTTGAACTCCTCTAATTGTGGGTTTTGATCCTCTTGTGGTTGATTAGAAATAGTCTGATTTTCCTTGATAAAGTTGTCAACCACAGCTTCGATATCACAAATCTGTTCTATGACTTCGTAATTAATTCCTTGTTGGACCTTAAAGATGTATATCTTTAGTGTCTTACTCCTAAATTTTAATTCAATTTGGCTCTCCTCACAATTGATATTGGCCCTAGCAGTGGCCAGAAAGGGTCTCCCTAGTATGATCGATGTATTCTTCACATTCTCAGGAGCATCCATGTCTAAGACAATAAAATCCAATGGAAAATAGAATCATATACCCTAACTATGACATCCTCGAGAATTCCTTTCGATAACTTAATTAATTGGTCGGCTAGTTGTAAAGTCATTTCTGTCGGTTTAAGCTCGGATTCCTCGAAGTAGTCTAGTAGGGATGTAGGTATCAAATTTATGGAGGCTCCTAAATCCAATAAAGCTCGGTCGAATTGTATATCACCGATTGCACAGGAGATCAGAGGGGTGCCTAGGTCTTTTGCCTTAGGCGGGAGTTTGCTCAAAATAACGGAGCTGGCTTGTTCCGATGGTACGATCGGGTTCCCTCCTTTGGTTCGCAGCTTACGCTTAGGTGTACACACATCTTTCAGAAATCGTGCGTAAGCCGGTACGTGGCGCATTGCATCCATCAATGGGATGTTTATATGGACCTGCTCAAAGAGCTTAACCAAGTCCTCCTCAGGTGCCATGGTTTTGGTTGTCCTTTTTCTCTTGGTCAAGGCCTCGGGAAATGGAACCTTAGATAGTTCCTCTAGAATGGATCCAGGTTCTTGATCTGGGATAGAGGTATCCTGGATGACTATCCTAGGGTTAAGGTTTGTATTACCAGGCTGGGAGTGGCTTGGATAAGGTGGGTCTTGTGTTGTTTTGCCACTATGGGTAGTAGCATAATTCAATCCTACCTAGTTTTGGTTTACTGTGGGTAAAAGGGGTGCTTGCTACTAATAACCTGCATATGATGTCGAAGCCTCCATCTCGTCAGGTGATGGAATAGAAGGGGCTTAATAAACAAAGTGAGCTTGGCCCTGATTTGGGTTCATAACATGCCTCTGGTTCAGCACGTTATTCGGATTAGGCAGAGGTTGTGAAGGAAGTGCACCAGGTTGGCGAGGATTTGCCATCTGGGCAAGTTGATTGCAAACCTCTGTGATCTTGTCTCTATACTGTTTTTGCATAGCCACATTCATCTTCTGAATGTTAGCTAGAGTCTAAAGGATAAGAGTCATTTGATCTGTATGAGTCGGCTCATATTGATAAGTTGGGTTAGGCCGAAGTTGAGGCGACTGATATGGACAAGGAGTTTGTGGTCGGGGCTAATATTGAGGTCTCTGATTTTGATTATTTCTTGACCACGTGAAATTAGGATGATTACGTCATCCAGGGTTGTAGGTGTTTGAGAATGGATCATTTTGAATAGTGTTGAGGTCCTCGCAAGTCTGAGGAACCTCGGAAAATCATAATATGAGGGTTCAGAGTTCCCCCAACTAGAGTAGGTGGGTCCGGAGTTTCCTTTGAAACCAGAATCAGACGGGGGTGGATACGGGTCCATCCCCTGAGAAGATTGATAATAGATGTTATGCACAGCCTCCCTGCTAGAGGGTGGTTGCGCGAACTGGTTTTGTGTAGAGGTGGCTCGCTGCAAGTGTTGAGCTAGCTCATCCACCTTCTCAATAATAAAGACCTTGTCTAGATGATTAGCCATCAGTTCCAAGTCGACGGAAGAGGACAGGCCTTGCGTCTCATGTGCTCCCTTTGGATTCGTCAGTGCACGGGCATTCGTCCGGTTGAACGCACCCATGGATTCATTATTGATGGAGTTCTCGCACATATTCTCGAGAATCTCCCACACGATGTCTTCGTGTTGACCCATGATGTTTCCTTCGTAGGTCGCATTGACGAATAATCGAATATCCTCACAGAGTCCTTGGTAAAAAGACTGGATTTGTTCTCATTTAGGAACTCCATGGTGAGGGCACTTTCGCATGAGATTCAGAAAACGATCCCATGCCTCGTGAAGTGGTTCTCCTGCTTGCTATGTGAAATGTGTGATTTGGTACCGTAAAGCATTTGTCCGACCAACAAGGAAGAACTTTCTTAGAAACTCGGATTGAAGTTCCGCCCAGGTGTTGATTGGACACGTTTGGGTTTGGTACCAGTGAGCAACCTTATCCATGAGAGAGAAGGAGAACATTTTCATGAGTAGAACATCTTGATTTTGAGCTTCTGACCCAAAGGTCTGGGCCAGATGCTTGAGTTGCTTGATATGCTGGAAAGGATCTTCGGAATTACACCTATGGAATTTGGGAATGACATGAATCATGTTGGACTTGAGTTCAGTGTCAGAATCTCCAGCGAGGATTTGTACTTGAGGTTCTATTACCACGGTAGCAAGATTATAGTGATCTCGCATCATTAAACACTGCAGTGGGTCCACAAAGGCTTAGAATAGATCATTGAGGCACTGAAGCTAATTTTCAAGATTATTTTCTTCTACTAGTTGTGCCATGATGATGAATGAAGGAGAATTAGGTTCAAATGAATCAGAAACGATATCAATTGGATTAGGCTGTTGCACAAACAAGGAGGTCGAGGCTTGGCCTTGACGGGAATGAGTAGCTAAAGGAGGCCTTAAGGATGGTCTTAGAGACCTCCTCCCGAACATGCACCAATGGAGTAGATGAGAGGTAGAATGTGATGGACCCAATCAAGAGACCCCAAAAATTTTGGATGACTATAGGGGTTCGGGGTGGATGATACCCCTTAGTCAGAAAGATGTCCACCTGAGAATTACCTGGGCAATGATGGAGAGAGTTTCACTTAATTGAAATAGTAATAGAATGATACGTCGTTGTAATTAATGTTGTGGAAATCTCTCAATCAAAGATTAAAATAGATATGAATTTAAACCACGAAAAAGATGTATCCACAGGAAGGAATAGATTAATAAGTTCACAAAATATTTTTCCTTTGTATTTATTCAATCACGTGCGCAATCCGTGTTCAAATCTGATGCGAAACAAGGCAAAAAGAAGGAACACGTAATAATTTAGAAATGCAGGGATGTGAATGTAATTTTTACGTCAGAAAATTATACATGTGCAAGAATATGCCATGTACTATTCACTTGCATGTATATGGAGATGTCATTCAAAATTAAATCCATGCACATAGAGATGAATAATAAGGTTTAACAATTATCTATAAGCATGAGCATTAAGGCATAAATTCACCACAATAAAATAATCATAAATCAAAATTCATTTTGTGGCAATGGCATTCAACGTAAATACTAATCGAGTATAAAACAGAGGAAACTTCCTCTCTCTTCCTTGCACGCACGAGGAGGCTTCGTGTGAGGAGCTATGCGACGGGAAGGCACGTCTCGACGAGGGCTACACAATGATGGTGACACGGCGGCCGGAGGTGGCCAGAGGCGGCAGGACGGCGGAGAGGAGCGCTGGCCTGTTGCTGGCGGATGGCTGCACTGCTGCTGTGCGTGCGATCGTGTGGGCATGTGTGGCTGCACTGCACTTGCGCGTGGTTGTGCGTGGCTGCGCTGCCCTGCCCACAAGCGCGTGGCTGCTATGGGTGCACTGCTGCGAGCATGACTTTGGGTACTTGCAGGCGCTAGAGAGGAAGAAGATGATGAAGAGGAGGTGTCGTGCGGTCTGTAGTGAGGGCGTGGGCGGTTGGGCGCAGCAAGGGCGTTGGAGGCTGGGTGCAGCAAGGGTGCTGGAGGCTGGGCACAACGCCTGCGGGCGCTGGTGCTGCTGGCGCGCAAGGGCACTGGAGGGGGCGCACAAGGGCGTTGGAGGGTGGCAATGAGAGCGCTGGAGGCTGGCGCGTAAGGGCGCTGGAGGAGGCACGCCTGTAGGGCGCTTGGGCTGCAAGGGCACTGACGCGCGCTGCTGCTAAGAGCATTGCTTGGCATGGTGAGGCTTTGGTGCAAGGTGCAGAGGCAGGGTGCGCAAGGGTGCTAGAGCAGTGCGCACGGTTGTAACATGAGGGCAGCGCCTGCAGGGTTGCAAGGGTGGTGAGGCTTTGGTGCAGCGCTGAGGCAGGGCGCGCAAGGCAGGCTGTGGGGGGCATTGGTGCACAGTGCTTGCTAGTTGCACAGTGCACGCAGTCTTCACGGTTGGGTTCCCCCCAATCCCCTCCACCTCTCGCTCTATATCTCCTCTCTTCCGCCTCTCAAGGGATTTTCAAAATCCTTTTCTAAATATGGCCAACACCATTTTCATTTGTTGAGGGAGGACGGCCGTAGGTTAGATATTTGTGGGGAGGTGTTGAGGCCAGTCGAAAGATGAGGGAGGTGTTGAGGCGGCCATTTGTTGGGGGAAATTTATCCCCCTCCTTGTTTTTTTCCAACATCATGCCTACAACAACAAAACATAAAATAATTACATACTAAGTTATATAATGCGATAAAATAGATAAAAACTCAAGTAATGATGCATGCACCTATTTAATGACCTAATATGATTATTAACAAACATACTATGTTAGAATTGAAGTACTTAGGCGTAATAATAGTTCATTAAAATGGACTCATCAAATACCCCCATGCCCAAGATTTACAAGTCCCTAGCAAAAATAAAAAATAATAGAAGTAAGCAGAAGATTTTTTCTTTTCATATTTCAAAACTTTAGAGATCTAGACAAATGTGAAGTGATGATAGCCTAGGTAACATATCCACGTGAAAAGCCAATTCGCATTGGGAGTTCGTACTTCACCTTTGGTAAATATTTCTGTTGAGATAGGCAGCTACTTCCCTAAGGGTAAAGTAGAAGATAATCTGTAATTTGACCCTAGCTTTTGGCTTAGGTAGGAGATATCGAGTAGAATGGATTTGCATTTGGTGGCACACACTCATCTGGTGCTACATGTAATCTAGTACTACAGACTCTAGATCTCTAGACTATTAGACAAGTCAACTAGGAGAGAGGCTAAACAACTGTGCTCTCTTGATGTTTCTTAGCACTCACTATGTTTTTTTCTCTCTGAGATCCTAAATCTCGCCAGGTTTAGTAAGTGTACTTACTATTTGGTGGCCTCACATGGCATTCACACTTCAATTAAAATCTTAATAACTCTACAACTAAGTTAGAGTCCTTAGCCAGTATTCAGGCGATCAGAAATAATGAAAGGTAGGTATGGGTCATATTTGGTGGATTGCGATAGGTGTTTTGTTACCTCAGAAATAATATTACATAAATAACATTATAAACTTGGACTCTTTTCTTTTTCTTCTCTCTCTTTTCTTCTTTTTTTTTTTTTGTAATATAACTGTTTCTTCTTTTTCTTCTTTCTGTTTCTTCTTTTCTCTTTTTTTTTATAAATCAACATAACAAGACACAGACTTTTATTTATGAGGCATTATTAGGGATGATGGTCAAGAGGATATTGTGTGGCTTATTTAGTGAAAGTACCTATTCTCGGCACCGGGAAGGAATGGATAGGACATGCATATTTCTGACCTTTAACACTATTACCCTCCTTCAGCTAAGGACTCTATGAAGGACAGTTGTAATCATCCACTATAGTCATAGCTTTATTAAGACTCCATCTCTGTGTATCTGCCTTATTTGGTGACTCTCAGAAATTCACACAAAGAACACATATAGGAATAGAGAGCGAAAACTATGCCTAACTCTGAAGTATCATCTAATTGTCCAAAACTTAAGAGTCCTTGCACTAGACTTAGTGCACCAGTAATATCTCTACTTTCATCTCACAAATATGAGGTGGATCTACTAGAAGATAGTATGCCTGACTCCCTATTAACTATCCAAGGGTTCAGTAGATTACAAATGTTTATTGGTTTTTTATAAAGATCCATTACCCAGTCTACATGCACGTGAAATAAATGTACTGGATTCTAAACTTAAGAAATAATTAAAGAAAAACCTCCAATGACAAAGATATTTTGCTAGGGATTAACCCATTCAGCTCAAGAAAATAAGAGTTATATATATATATGTATGCAAATATTTATAAATGCTATAAACATTCTCAAGTTATACCCCCCCATGTCTAAGACTGACAATGTCCTCATTGGAAAAATGCAGACATAGAAGAATATCACCTGAGGAGGAGAGTGGGAGGAGCTAAGGCTCCTCAAGCCGAAGTGCATCCAAAACCTGGCCATCTGAAAGAGTAATATAAGGTTTAAGTCGCTGGCCATTTACCTTAAAGCTCGCACCTGAAGTAGGGTTCCGAATTTCTACAGCTCCATGAGGGAAAGTATTGATAACGTATGGCCTATCCTAGCGGGACTTGAGCTTTCCAGGAAATAATTTAAGTCTAGAATTGAAAAGTCAGACCCACTGGTTGGGCCCAAAAGTCTTTCTAATGATGTGCTTATCATGAAAGACTTTTGTACGTTGCTTGTAAGCTTGAGAAGTTTCATAGGCTTCATTACAAAGTTCCTCAAGCTCACTTAATTCTAACATACGTGCCTTTCCCGCTTTATCCAGATTCAAGTTAATGTTTTTAATAGCCCAATAAGTTTTATGTTAGATTTCAACGGGAAGGTGGCACGCTTTTCCATAGACAAGACAGAAAGGAGACATGCCCAAGGGAGTCTTCTACGCAGTTCTATAGGCCCAAAAAGCATCATTTAGTTTTTTAGACCAATCCTTCTGATCAGGCCTGACAGTTTTTTTATAAAATTCGCTTAATCTCCCTATTAGACACTTCAACTTGTCCACTCGTTTGGGGATGATAAGGTGTGGCTATCATGTGGTTGACTCCCAAATTTTGGAGTAGTCTAGTGAAGTGTACGTTCTTGAAGTGAGGTCCTCCATTACTTATGATCGTCCTTGGGCACCCGTACCGAGAAATGATATTAGCCTTAACAAAGCCCAAGACCACGGAATGGTCATTGGTTCGCGTGGGTATGGCTTCTATCCATTTCAATACATAGTCTACAACCAACATGATATATTCATATCCGAAGGACACAGGAAAGAGACCCATGAAGTCATTGCCCCAAATATCAAAGATTTCAACAGGGAGGATAGGTTGTTGGGGCATCTCATCCCTTTTTCCAATGGTTCCCATCTGCTAGCAACGTAGACATGCACCCACATACGTATGTGCATCTCGAAATAATGTGGGCCACCAAAAGCCAGACTAAAGAACCTTATGGGAAGTCTTCTTCCCACTAAAATGTCCCCCACAATGGAGGTCATGGCAGAAACTCAGAACACTTCTTTGTTCTTCATCAGGGACGCAGCGGCGAAAAAGCTGGTCAGGGCCTACTCTAAAAAGCTCGGGTTCCTCCCAGTGATAAAATTTAGTGTTAGCAAGAAACCTATCTCGCTTCTACTTGTCTCAAGTCCTGGGGGTAATGGCTGTGACCAGATAGTTCACTATGTCAGCGAACCAAGGAGTTTTAGCTTCCACGGCCATCAGAGACTCATCAGGAAAAGTCTCTTGAATACCACCAACAGGGTTTGATGCCTCAATAGGGATCCTAGATAGATGATCTACTACCACATTCTCAACTCCTTTCTTATCTTTAATTTCCAGGTCAAATTCTTGGAGTAGCAGAATCCAATGAATTAGGCGAGGTTTGGTGTCCTTTTTAGCAAGAAGATGCTTTAGGGTAGAATGATCAGTGAACACCAAAACCTTGGATCCCAAAAGATAAGACCGAAACTTTTTCAAAGCAAATACTATAACAAGTAGTTCCTTTTCAGTGCCGTGTAGTTTTGCTGAGGATCTGTAAGGGTCTTGCTAGCATAATGCAGCACATGAGGTTTGCCATTAACCCTTTGACCTAAGACTGCTCCCACTGCAAAATTAGAAGCATCGCACATAAGCTCAAATGGGAGGGTCCAATCTGGTGCTTGGAGAATCGACGCGGTAATAAGGGCTTTCTTTAAAACTTGGAAAGCCTTGCCACTTCTATCATCAAAATCGAAGGAGACATCCTTCGCTAATAGGTCGTAAAGTGTCTTAGAGATTTTACTGAAATCTCTAATGATGTGCCTATAAAATCCAGCATGGCCAAGGAAAGATCTAACCTGACGAACATTGGCAGGCAATGGAAGCTTAGAGATGGAATCGATTTTTGCGATGTCCACCTCTAATCCTCTCTCGGAAAGTATATGCCCTAACACAATGCCCTGCTGGATCATAAAGTGGCTTCTCTCCCAGCAAAGCACCAGCTTTGCCTCTTCGCAACAGGTTAGGATTTTATCAAGGTGCAAAAGCCATAGGTCAAACGACGAGCCATAATTGGAGAAGTCTTTCATGAAAATTTCAACGAACTCGTCGATCATATCAAAAAAGATAGCCATCATACAACGTTGGAAAGTGGCAGGAGCATTACATAACCCGAATGGCATTCGGTGAAACGCAAATGTGCCATACGGACTCGTGAAGGTGGTACGCTCATGATCGTCAGGAAAAATGGCTATCTGATTATACCCAGAGTACCCGTCAAGAAAACAGAGGTACTTATTCCCTGCCAATAGTTCCAAAATTTGATCGATAAACGGTAAGGGGAAATGGTATTTCTGGGTAGCCGTGTTCAAATGACGGTAATCAATGCAGACCCTCCAACCAGTTGAGGGTCTAGTGGTCACTAGCTCTCCTTGGTCATTCTCCTCCATAGTGATTTCTGCCCTTTTGGGAACTACATGAATAGGACTAACCCATTTACTATCTGAAATGGGACTGACCAGGCAATTGCTTCTTTGTGCCTTTGTAAACACTCAAGCAGAGCTCCCTCCTGCAATTCAGATAATGCAGACGAGATAATAATAGAGCATGTTATTAGGGCCAAGGAAAGCATATTTCAATGTGCTCGAGAGGGGTTTCAACTCCAACTCAAGAGCCTTTTGGATTGAGGGTTTTAGTTGAGATGTCTTCACCTCAGGTAGCGGATTTACCTTCACAGTCCAAGGTGGGGATAGAGATTCGGTGTGTATCCCCAGCAACTCTTCTAATTCGGGCATTTCCCTTTCAGTTTCTTTAATAATCGAGGGATGGTCCATAGATATGACTGTCTGAAGGGGATCTCTACATAAGAGTGCTGAGTAGTCTCTTCAATTATTTCATCAACGACCTCAATCTGAGAACAATCTTCAAATCTGGATTGCTTGTAAGTATCAAAATCATTCAACCGGATCTTATTCCCAAAGCCCATTTTAAGTGCCCCAGATCTACAATTTATAGAGGCATTAGCTGTGGCCAAGAAGGGGCATCCCAGAATAATGGACGGCATTGTGGGCTTATTTGATGGGTCAGTATCAAGCACCAAAAAGTCAATAGGGAAGAAGAAATCCTCCACTCTCACAAGGACATCTTCCAACAATCCCCGTGGTGTCTTAAGTGATCTGTCTGCAACTTGGAGGATTACTGGACTAGGCTTTAGCTTTTCTCCTCCCAAAAGGTCGTAGACATAGCTCGGTAGAATGTTCACCTGCGCACCTAGATCGAGTAGAGCCTCGTCAATGTGTTGGTTACCTATAACCACTGAAATATACGGGGCCCCTGGGTTTTTCATTTTGGGGGGTGTTCCATGCTGGAGAACCGAGCTAACATGGTCAGGTAGGATGACCTTGGTTTGGACTTGTTTCCTAGATCGGTGCTTTTGGGTGCATAGGTCCTTCAGAAACTTGACATAGGATGGGATCTGTTTAATAGCTTCCAACAGAGGCAAGTTAATTTGGACTTGCCTAAAAGTATCCATAATATCTTCCGTCCTATCCTTGGCTCCAGACGAGCCAACAGAAGATTCCCCAGGAGCAGATAGGCGCTCTGGATAGGGCACCCTCGGCTTCTGGGTAGAGGGGTCGTCATGGCGGGAAAGGGGTGGTGGAAGGACGACATCCTCATTGTGGGTGATTTTGTGCAAGGGAGAGCAGTGTGGCTCTTCCTTGGTGGAGATGGAAGTCGGGTCAGGTGTGGAAGGGGAATTTTGAGACATAACCATAGGAGTGTTATCAGGCTTGTCAATCTTTTTTCCACTCAGCACGGTCACTGCTTGGGCATGCTCCCTGAATACAACCCCCTTGCCCTTAGGGTTCTCAAAAGAGCAAGGCAGCTTCCTCGGATCACGTTGCCTAACTGCCTCAGTAAGATGACCAATTTGGGATTGCATATCAGTAATCATCTTATTGTAAGATTGGATGACCATATTTTGATGCTCTTGCGTTGCTTTCATCATGGCCTTCAGTTCATCCATCTTAGAGGGCTTATTCTGAGGAGGGTTTTCAAAAGATGGTTGGTATATGGGTTGGGGAGGTAAGGGTCTTGTATTCCCTAAGTTAGAAGCATCACCTTGCTTCCAAGAGAAGTTTGGATGGTTCCGCCACCCTGGATTATAAGTATTGGAATAAGGGTTATTGCGAGGAGGGCGGAAACCTTGGGCCGCGTTCAAGTCGACTTGAATCAACTCAGGGAATTGATTTGCCTGATGGCACTCCATAGTGGCATGCGTTGTGCTTTGGCAAATGGAGCATTCTCTTGAAGCCTGAAAGATAAAGGCTGCTTGCGGGTTCATGCCGAGGTTTGCTAAAAGCCTATCAAAGTTTTTATTCAATATTTGAATCTGATAAGCCAAATCCTGAGAAGCCTCAGCTTCATGGGCCTCTATCTTCCTCTGCAAGATTGATGATTTTCTTTCTTGATAGGCAGAGGACAGATGTATGGAGTTGTCGCTTAATATTTCAAATAATGCCTAGGCTTCATCCTCAGTTCTGGTCATGAAGGTTCTTGCACAAGCTGCATCGATGGTTTGCCTATACCTTTCAAATAATCCGTTATAGAACCTTTCGACCAACTGCCATCTTGGCACCTGATGGTGGGGGCATAACCTAAGAAGGTCATTAAAGCGCTCCCAAGTCTCATGAAATTGCTCCCCTTCCTGTTGAGTAAAACCCATAATCTCTCTTCTGTAATGGTTGGTTTTACTCATAGGAAAATACTTTTTCAAAAATTCTCCCTTAAGGGTGGCACAATCATTTACCCTTGCATCGAGGGTATGATACCAGTGCTTGGCCTTATCCTTTAGGGAGAAAGGAAATAGAGTCCTCATCAGGGCTTCATCAGTAAAGCCCTAGAGCTTCACCGTGGAACAGACCTCGGTGAATTCCTCCAAATGCCGGTAGGGGTCCTCCCTAGTAGTACCATAAAAGGAGGGCAATAAAGATATGGTACTGCTCTTGATCTCATAAGGATTATCCCCTGTCGATCGTCTTAGTACTTGTGCAAGTTGGTTAGTTAGAATAAAATAGTCTCTTAGGGTCCTTTGTTGATTTACTCCTTGATCAGCCATTCCTTCTCTTTTCTCTCCTAGGTGAGCTCTCCTAAGAATTCTCTCGGGCTCAGGATCAAATACTAGACTACCCTCAAGAGAGCGTCTACCAAGCATACAATATCAAACACAATTCAGGTTCTTATTAAGTAAGTGAAACCTCTACTCCAAAGATAAGTCAAAAGGTCAAGGCTTATCCCTCCATTCCCACGTAAATGGTATAAGAGGGGTGTTGACTTGAAATCTTAACCTTCTTTGTTGCGGAGGTCGAATTAGTTGATATAAATGGCCAAACAAGTTTTTCACTGCAATTACGTGCCTTAATTCAACCTTCAAGTGCCCTAGGACCTATACTTTACTTGGATGATACTCCCAGGTGATCAAGTGAGAAGTTACTCCAAGGACGAATAAAAAGATGCAAGTAGCGCGAACCCTTCCTTTGAGGTGATGCGTATGCGATGCCCCTTAACTACCCTTTTGTTCCTTTAAGGGGTGTCCCCCTCCGTGAAGTATCAAAACACTTGGTCAAAAGATAGTATCACCACCACCACAAAGCACAATAGGAGGGTTTGCACCGATAAAGAGATCAGTGCCTATAGCCTTAAGGGATCGAGACTTAATGCAGTGCCTAATGTGCGTGCTAAGTGTCAGAAGTGTGCAACACACCGCAAATCTTTGTAATTTTTTTTTTGAAGACGCAGACAAGTCCCTTAGAATCAGATCAAATGTGAATTGATTTTAGGGTTGAATCTAATTATCAGTCCCACTTTTAGTTATGCAACCACTGAATTAATAAATTTAAACAACTTGGTGGTCTTGAATTTTAATTGAATGCAAATGCGTGAACAGGAGCTGGATGCAAAAGTTAGAAAGGTGTACCTTCTCCAACAATCTTCATGCTAATATGCTTGCAATGCAATAATAAGATCTAATGTGCTGCTTAATCACCCCTAAATGTGTACACCTAAGGGCATGTAACTTCTAAACAGGCAGCTCGATATATTCTTTTGTTGGTTTTAAAGGCAAGCAAGCAGAGAATGGAATCACGCATGCGAAATGTAAACCATACTAGCTAAAGAATGTGGGAACAAACTCCCAAAAATTCAGCCCTAATTACTATAAGGGTGAAAAGACAGAAAAAAAATTTGTGACGACGAAGAATCCCTTGTGAAAGCGGGATCTTGGTCTCCTACGTCTTTTCATCATGTGGCTTAGCTCATGGTTGATGTCGCCGCTCTGTTGTGCCTCGTCGCCTTGTCAGATTCCTCGCACAATAAAAAAATAATCAGATAATTGCACAACTCAGAATATTCAAAAATAATAACATGAATCTATTGCATCTATTGCCTCCCGAGCAATGGCGCCAATTTGATGGAGAGAGTTTCACTTAATTGAAATAGCAATAGAATGATACGTCGTTGTAATTAATGTTGTGGAAATCTCTCAATCAAAGATTAAAATAGATATGAATTTAAACCACGAAAAGGATGTCGTATCCATAGGGAGGAACAGATTAATAAGTTCACAAAATATTTTTCCTTGTATTTATTCAATCACGTGCACAATCCGTGTTCAAATCTGATGCGAAGCAAGGCAAAAAGAAGGAACACGTAATAATTTAGAAATGCAGGGATGTGAATGTAATTTTTACGTCAGAAAATTATACATGTGCAAGAGTATGCCATGTACTATTCACTTGCATGCATATGAAGATGTCATTCAAAATTAAATTCCATGCACATAGAGATGAATAATAAGGTTTAACAATTATCTAGAAGCATGAGCATTAAGGCATAAATTCACCACAATAAAATAATCATAAATCAAAATTCATTTTGTGGCAATGGCATTCAATGTAAATACTAATTGAGTATAAAATAGCGGAAACTTCCTCTCTCTTCCTAGCGCGCACGAGGAGGCTTCGTGTGAGGAGCTATGCGGCGGGAAGGCACGTCTCAACGAGGGCTAAGCAATGGTGGTGATGCGGCGGCCGGAGGTGGCCGGACGGCGGAAAGGAGCGTCGGCCTGTCACCGGCGAATGGCTGTACTACTGCTGTATGTGCGGTCGCGCGAGCGCGTGTGGCTACGCTGCACTTGCACGCGGTCGTGCATGGCTAGGCTGCCCTGCCCGAAGGCACGTGACTATTGTGGGTGCGTTGCTGCGGGCATGACTTTGGGTACTTGCAGGCGTTGGAGAGGAAGGAGATAATGAAGAGGAGGTGACGTGCAGTTTGCAGTGAGGGCACGAGTGGCTGGGCGCAGCAAGGGCGTTGGAGGTTGGGCGCAACGCTTGCGGGCGCTGGTGCTGCTGGCGTGCAAGGGCGCTAGAGGGTGGTGGTGAGAGCGTTGGAGGCTGGCGCGCAAGGGCGCTGGAGGGGGCACGCCTGTAGGGCGCTTGGGCTGTAAGGGCGTTGACGCGCGCTGCTGTTAGGAGCATTACTTGGTGCGGTGAGGCATTGGTGCAAGGTGCAGAGGCAGGGCTCGCAAGGGCGCTGGAGCAGTGCACGCAGTTGTGACGTGAGGGCAGCGCCTGCAGGGCTGCAAGGGCGATGAGGCTTTGGTGCAGCGCTAAGGCAGGACACGCAAGGTAGGCTGTGGGGGGCATTGGTGCACAGTGGTTGCTGGTTGCATAGTGCATGCAGTCTTCACCGTTGGGTTCCCCCCAATCCCCTCCGCCTCTCAAGGGATTTTCAAAATCCTTTTCTAAATATGGCTAGCACCATTTTCATTTGTTGAGGGAGGATGACCATAGGTTAGATATTTGTGGGGCGGTGTTGAGGCCGACCGGACGATGAGGGAGGTGTTGAGGCAGTCGTTTGTTGGGGGAAATTTATCCCCCCCTCCTTGTTCTTTTCCAACATCATGCCTACAACAACAAAACATAAAATAATTACATACTAAATTATAGAATGCGATAAAATAGATAAAAACTCAAGTAATGATGCATGCACTTATTTATTGACCTAATGTGATTATTAACAAGCATACTATGTTAGAATTGAAGTACTTAGGCGTAACAATAGTTCATTAAAATGGACTCATCAGGCAACCAGAGAGGAAGAGTCCTGCAAAGACCCCTACATGGTAGAGCGCCCCCACGAGTTATAGGGTTTCCCCCACCTGACCTCTCTTGTCACTGATGATCCAGGTAGACCAGAATGGAGACTTGACCTCTTAAGTCTACCAGTTTTAGTTAAGAGCAAGGGTGATTATGATTTCACTTTAACTTTTAAGATGTTTTTGTGAAAAAGTGACCTAATTTAAAGATCAGTTAACCCAACAAGGCGGGTCAACTTCACTTGTGTTGTCCTTTTGAGAAATTTAGGTCCCTTTTTTTAGTGTTCAAATGAATTTAAGAGCCTGATTTTAGGGCTTTGTTTGAATAGATCAATTCAATCAAGCTTTAAGCACATATTGTTTGGAAAAGTCAATTCTTGATTAAGCAAGTGTGTCTCTAAAATCCTAAACTGGAATCCTTAATTGGCTCTGATTTGGTCCAACTTAATCTGTCAAAATTTGGTACCTAGGACTCAAATAAGAATGTGATAGCCTTAGATACCTTAGCTTCAAATGGGTGCATAGATCAGGGTTTGAATGTTGTCTAAATAGAATGTATCAAATCAAGCACTTGATGATTTGTCTAAGAATAGAATGCAAGTAGCCCTAATTGATTTTTCCTTTTTATGCTTTTTCAAATTCAGGGGTTTTAGAAGAAGGTAGATGGAGTTTACCTGCCCTTGGAGTGGTTGATGCGCGACTAATCTTCCTTTAGTGTGTCCCTAAAACAGATCACAATCAAAAGAGATGTAGTAAGTTAGAATCCAACCTGATATTACAATCAAGAGATATGAATTGTGCATTGCTCCCCGGCAACGGTGCCAAAATGTTCACGAGAGAAATCGAGATTTTTTAAAAACTGCGTTGTAGTATAGATGAAATCACTTTGAAAACAAATAATATTTATTACTTGAATTTGAAGTTCGAGGTCAAACACAGGGAGCAATATGGAATTCAATCTCAAAATTGCAATTTAAACACAGTATGAGCAATTTATAATGAAACTTCAAGTAATAATGATATATCAATGAAAGTTAATGTCATACTGTAGAAAGAATGGGGTAAAATGGTGATTTGAATCACCAATTACTCTGCATAATGATAGTTAAGAGATGCACAATATCAATTAAGAAGCTCAAATCAGACACAATATCAATTAACAATCTTAAAGAAATCTTCTTCTTAAACTCTTCCTCTTCTCTTCTTCATTCTTTGCTTCTCTGTTTGTGCGGGTCCTCTTCTTTCCTTCTTTCTTCCTTCTTCTTCTGCCTCTCTGCCTTTCTGTTCTTCTTCCTTTCTTCCTATGCAGCTCCCCTTCTTCTTCTTTGGCTTCTGTCTCTTCTCCTTAGCTCTACATGCCACTTCTTCTGCCTTGACTTCTCTTTTCTTTTCTTTCTCTTCTTCTCTTCTTCATGCACAGAGGGGGATCCTTCTTCAAATGGCTAAGTGTCAACCGTTATTCTCTGTAGCAAAACCCCCCCAACCCTGTGCTCTCTTTCCTTTCTCTCTGGGCTCTTCTATTTCTTGCCTTCCCAAGGCCACACACAGTATCGGGTAGTCAGATTCGGGTAAGAGTGTACCCAAAACTAGGGCTATCGATGTGGGTGGTAGCCAAAGTGTGGGCTTAGATGGGTCGGGTGTACCAGGTCTATGGAGGAGAGGTTGCGGACGAGGCACGTGAGGGGTGTGAGGGACCTCACCCCTTGTGTCTGAGATAAGCCTCTACCACAAATTCAATTTATGTGATAGCATGCACTCTTCAGCTTTCGAGGTGGGACTAAAGTCCCATCTTTCCTTTGCGCGTCATAGTAGCAAGGAACTCTTCCTCAATTAGGTCAGCTACTGAGGGTATCTCCCTCAATTGGAGACCTGGGCGTGTGCGTGTGATGACTCTGCGCGGTCTGGAGCCAAAGCCTGGAGTGAAGGCACCCTGGAGCGAGCTTGAAGCTTGCTTAAAGGTCGGCTTTAATGGCGGAGGGGGGATGGAACCTGAAATCACAAATAAGGCCTTTTGGCCGCGTCAAAAGGCTCAGGAACGATCATCGGAGCACGGCGAGTGTGACGGTGGGTGTAGCGTGGAGTGAGAATGCATGTAGGTGGCTAGCGGAGATGGAGCTAGCCGGAGGATGATGGGTTGTTCAAGGAGGTGTTTGGGTGGATGGAATGGCAAATAAGGAGAGGGGTTTGGTTGGTGTAGTTGAGGCGAAGGTTATGAGGTGGTTGGCAAGGTAGATGGAGGAGTGTAGTGGCGGATACGCCTCGCCGGAGGAGTGGCCGGAGACGGAGTAGATGAGGGTGAACAGTGACGATTGGCGATTGTGTGTGTCTGTGAGGGTGGAAAAACGAAATAGAAAGAGAGAGGGAGCTAAAGAAGGGCTTAGTGAGAGGATAGGGAGGCGGAGGGCTCCGATGTTGGTCGACCAGAGCCAGAGAAGGAGGAATATGCGGCGGAGCGGCGATGGCAATGTAGGAGGAATGCCCTCCCTTTGGCTGGGGAGGGTCGCAACGAAGAGAGGAGTTTAGGCCATCCAATTTGATGGTTGGACGGTTGGAGGAGGGAGATCAAGGGGTGTTGCTGGAGCAGGGGTCTTCGGTGGTCGGAGAGGGTTTTTTAGGCCGTTAGACGCACCAAGACTTGCTGAAAGTGCACGGTCGTGCGACGGTGTCTCTTTTATAGGCCATAGGAAGCCCTTCCAAGCTTGGAAAGAAGCTTTCAAGCTTGGAAGGTGGTTGCAAAGTAGGATACCCGAACCTTTGAAAGATTCGCATGGTCTTTTTGGAAAGACTTAGAGCCTAAGGAATGGCTTAAATGGAAGGTAACTTCTCAACGAATCCCTGTATCAATTTTAGGAGTGATTGATTGAGAGTCGAGCGAGAAATCCTTGCTCGAAACTCAACAGTGAAGGTTTCACCTTCCAAAAATGGTGCGGGGACCTACTTTTGAAGAAGACAAAGAAGTTGGGGGCTATTTGTAAGAGAATTCAAAAGTTAAGAGTCTGAATGAGATAAAAAGAGTCTGACTGGACAAAAATGTAAACTTGGTCAAGGTGATCTCAGATTGGGCCCAAATTTTGGTAAAAGCCTAATTTGGACCTAAGGAATCCAATGGTGAAGTTAGATTTAGGTTTTGACCAAGTTTGATTGGGTAATTTATGCAAAAACTTAAATTAGGGCAAATGTCTGTCTGAGACTCTGTTTTGGGTTAAGACGGGTTCTAATGGTCAAATTGAAGGCTCCAAACCCTAGGGAATATTTTTTTATGAATTTTAGAGGATTTAGGTGAATTTCATCTTGACCAGAAGCTCAGTTAATTAAGAGAATCTATTTTTAGGATTTTAAAAGTTATTTAATTCTCAAAATACGTGAAAACCCTTTTCTGTTTGTTCTAACCCACTTGTTAGACTTTTAGGACCATTTGACCCTTATTATCCCCTGGGAAAATCCGTGATTGTACTGCAATCATAATATGATGGTAAAACTGTAGTTTTTACCATGTTTTCTTGTCTTTCCCTCAGAATGACTTTGCAATGAAATATGGCTCTCTGGCAGTTATGTAGGAGCATTTGCTGACTTAATTGGATAAAAAATGAGCTAGTTATGGCTCATGATGGTGTTCTTATCATAGGATTAGATCTATTTCTAAGTGTATGCAAAGTTTCAAGGTATTCTAAACCTCCGACTTTGTAGAACATACCAGCGGATGGTTCAGT
Organism: Thalassia testudinum; assembly: GCA_037157565.1. NCBI lineage: Eukaryota > Viridiplantae > Streptophyta > Magnoliopsida > Alismatales > Hydrocharitaceae > Thalassia > Thalassia testudinum. Next base: position 49,730,818 of record JAZHRO010000018.1, on the reverse strand, counting down.
ATACCTTGGAACTTAATAAAAGAACCAAACATCAAAAATACAAAAAACAACTCTTCTCTCTCATCTCTTTCTTTCTATCTCATCCCCTAACTTCCCTAAACTTATAAAATCCATAAAAATCAGAAAAACCCCAAAAATATCCATAAATACAATGTATACTATGTATATACTTATATATATTAATTAAACCTATGCTATATGTAAATGTTGTATAATATGTATAAAATATCTATAAATAATTTATATATGTATTCTATATAGTAAATTAAGTATTTAGAATAACTTATTGTATATATATGTTTATTGTATTATTAGATATTAATTTATATAACTTAAATGCATAATAACTAAGTAATTATATAAATCTATTTAAATGTACATATTTATATCTAATATTGTAGATACATATTTATATATGTATTTTGTACCATATAATACCTTTAATTTAATTTAATTATATATTTACAATAAATAATTAAGTTATTAAGTTAACTAGGTAGTTTATTAACTTAAAATAAATAAATTAGTAATTTAATGTAATACTGAAGTAAGTCATACTATATATTTGTATAATGATATATTAAATATTCTGAACATATTTATGCTGTATTTATACTGTATTATAGTATTTCTAGTCTATTTAAATGTTAAACCATTTAAAACATGTATTTAAATGTAAATAAATTAAAATAAAGCTTATAAAATATAATAAAAATATGTAATGAATAATTTAATATGTATACTAATACTGTATTAAGTCAATTTAATGATTAATTAACTAAGTTATACTTTAATTAACGAATTAACACATAATTTAACATGTATAAATAGTCAACTTTACCTAATTTTATTATATAATAGAATAACTTATTTTTGTAAAGTAATTATATAATTATGTAGCCCTATATAAGGGCTTTACAATAGCATAATTTATTTTTAATTTAAAGTAAATTATGGCCCTCAAATCGAGGGCCAAAATCGGCTAATCAGACACGTAGATGCGGGCATGGTAGTACCAAATTGGGTGCTAAGATAGTCCTACATCGTGCGCTGTGGAAGCATCGATGCGGGATAAATTGTTTTCTTATTTCTACCTCTTCGGTTGTCAGGCGCCAGGTGTCCTTATACATACTCTCCTCTCTCTTGATGCTATTGAGCACAATACGGTATATGATTGTGTACGGTGCATGGGCTAGGGGCCATGCACAGTACGAGGGCCTATTTGGGCTCATTAAGGAGTTTAATCCGGAAATAATGCACCTAATTAAGAAAACTAGGGTGGCCCTAATAGAGGTCTGGTCCCATCCTGAAAAAGGTGCTGTGTATCCCTCGAAAAAGCCACCCACCTACATTTAACCTAATTTTTGTCTGTGTGAAGAGAAGAGAGGAGAATGAACAACTAAGTGTTGAGCTCTCTGTGTGCCTTAGTGTGCATTTGTGTGTGTTGTGTGCGTGTGTGTATATGTATATGTATGTATGTATATACGGTATATAATATATATGTATATAAATAATGTAATATAATGTAAATAAATAAATATACGTATGTATAATATATATATGTGTGTGTGTATGTATAGAAGTAAGATGTTTGAGCTCTTCTATGTATATATATAACATTAAAGCTTTAGCAACACTTATATCTGTCATTGTACATACCTATATTTGTTAGTATAGAAAGTTATTTTACCTTATGTTATGCATATAATTTTACTCAAGTTTTAGCGGCACTTATATATGTTATTGTATATGTAATATATGTTACTATAGATATTAGTATGTTATAATGATTTAGTATAGGAGATATTAACTATTTTTGTACCTATACTTAGGTATTAACTATATTAGTTGTAAATAATTAATATAAAGTAATTATATATGATTTTTAATGCCTGTTTGTGTACATATATTTTCAAGCATTATAATGTATTTTAATTAATTCTTTTATACATAATTAATCAAATTCTTTTATTCATTCATTCATTCATTCATTCTATAAATAAAATCAATAATTTTTGGAATAAAATAATATTTTTGGACTTAGAGAGTGATGTACATTAATAACTACCTCCCAATGAACGACATGGAATAAACTAGTAAAAATTAAGTAAATAAATAAAATTGACGTGACATCGGTTTACATTTGTAACATATACTACAATAACGATATTTAAAATCCCTTTTTAGTACGAACCGACCGTCAACGATCAAGGTCTATTAATTCGTTGTAGGTTACTAGATGCAGTATTGTCTTGCTGGTTCTTACAATTTGTGTAAGCCCACATGTCCAACTAGTATTAGACTTGAATTTGCTTTCTAGACCTTAAATTGGTTTAGAGCCTTGTACATATACCTTTTGAAATCTTCAATGCAGTTGGGATGACAACGATCTTTAGCAATCCCTTTTTTCTACTTCTAAGAAAGCTCTTTATATAACCCAAAATCTATTGGGATAAAGTACAAGCTAAAGCTTTTGTGGGTTGGGATTTGAGGAGGAGTTTGGAGGGGAGGTGCTTGGGTCCCTTTGGACTTGGAGAAGGCATATCTTAGGTTGGAAGAGGGAATGGAAATTAGTGGCCATACTAGGTAATGGAAGAGTACAAACATGGTCCTACGTCCAATCAGAAGCATCTTAACGAGAAGCCAAAAGAAATGGACCAATGAAATAGCCCCCACTATAGTCGAGCCATGCATGCCGAAGGAAATTGTGGAATCTATTTTTTATTCTACTAAATTTAATTACTCTCCAACATGAAGCATGATTATATATCCTGCATGCTTTGGTGAATATAAATTTCTTATTAAACCATGCACATGGATATTGTGTAGTGGGTAACATAAAAATATATGGCGAGATACTTCTCTTTGAGGCTTTCCCACAATTATATATATTCTTCCCTTGTTTGGTTTGACATCCATCTCTCTATCAAAAACCTAAGATGATTCCTCTCGTTCACATGCTTGCCTGCTCTTTTAAGGCAAAGGAATCATTCATTTCCAATAACATATATATTAGTCCTACCCTTCAGAAAGGGTTATGGCTTAAAATTCCTTAGATGTTCTAAACAACCCGACACATTTTGGTTCAAAGAAATGGAACGCTCTCGTACAAAGTATGGGGATAAACACTAGTTATAGTTTAAGAAAGTATCTTGTTATGGCAAAGCATGGGTTAAGTAGCTAGTTATTATTAAAACACAATCTACAATTATAATAAAATAATTAATTTTTATATAATGTTACCTCTTCATCTTCATTATGCTCAAATTCTCTTTTGTTATGAGTAGTATTAGCTGAATGTCGATGAATTATGCGATTGAAGATCAACTGCAAAAGATTTATAATAAAATACAATGTATCAAAATAATCTATAATAGAAAGGCATCACACTTAAAATCATTCATAGATAAAATATCACCTCATCATCTTCTTGTTTTTGGAAGGCCATTGCACTAGTGGTATGATTGGGAGTTCCAACAATCAGACATGCTTGTAGAGAAGTTCCTCTTGAATGTTGATAAAGTGGACGTTCGGAAACCATCTAAAAAAGTATAAATAATACACTAGTTGGTGTATAAAAATCAAATAAATCAATTACTTTTAAAAAATAAGCTACAAATATAATGAAAAAATGTATTTTTATATGCTGTTATCTCTTCATCTTCAAGCTGCTTAAATACTCCTAAATGACGAGTAGTATCTGCTGAACGTCGATGAGTTATGTAATTGGAGGTTGTTGTGACTCGTAAAGCACATTTTGATAGGAAAATGCGTCGTAGTATAGTGTACAATATAATCAAATAAAAATATTTATATAAAGATAATGAGACTTGAGTCTCGGTCGTTCGCTTCTAGGAGGCGTTTATGCAAATTTGAAATCGATCTTTTTCGCTCTACTTGCTTAAAATCGCATTGCGGTTTATGGTTATAGATATATTTATGCATGACATGCTTAGTTAACAGAATATCATAAATCAAAAGCAGGAAACTTTAATCACACAAAATATATTACAATAAGCTCATGGTGATTCTTAACACATAGATATATATATATATAGAAAAAGATCTTTCATTAATTCAACAGGGTGTTTGCAACATGGAACTAGTGAAAAGCTTATAGAGGAAAGCTTGAAAACAAAAATCTAGCTAACAGAAAATGATCGCATACAGGAATCTATGAGGGGATTTTGCATGCATCATTGGGGAGAATAAAGAGCTATACTACTAAACAGTAAATAAAAGCATGTAAACTGTAAAGAACTAAGCTACTAATCTAGCAAAAATAAGGGCATTCGGAGGTGGGCTCCGATGGCCTTTGAATGGTTGAGAGGAGGAGGGGCGGCCAATGGTGCTTAGGCCGACCCTTGGAGAGAGGTTGGAGAGGTGATCCAGCATCCTGGCGTGGAGATGGTTGCAGCCATGGTGCACAACTCATGGAGGTGGAAGGGAGGTGAATGTAGCTAACCTAAGTGTGAATGAGTGCCAAGAATGGGATGGGTGCAAATGGCCACCCCTTAGGTCTTTTTAAAGACCTAAGGGAGAAGTTCGGATGCTGGAGCCAACCAGGGTTATACGACTCTGAATACGGCTTATTACGCCTGTATCCTTAGATAGCACTGGCGTCCTCGTAGGCCGAAGACGTCTGAGACATATATCCATAAAGGGGATACGTATTATAATCTGCGGGTGATGCGTAACCCTGGTCATGTGATGCCAGATCTGGATTGTTTACGGGATCATGATATGCAGGATCTCATAAATAAGAAGTTGCATCCCGAGTGAGTAGATTAACTCGAGCAGGGGGGCTCAGGGTGCATAGGAGGGTCTTGGAACAGCAAAGTTCAGGTCAGATTGACCCTGACTAATTTGGTCAATCTTTTTCTCAATCAGGTTTATTCTATCCAATTGCTTGACGATGATATCCATGTCGGCTCGAATAGACTCGGTGTGAGCCTCATGGACACCAACCCGCTGCTAACCAGGCCGCTGGAACTGGTTCATGGGCGCGGCATTCATCAAGTTCTTTACCAAAGATTCGAACAACTCAAATGCATTGTTCTCGTCTTTCACGAGGAAATTCCCGCCACTAGATGCATCGGCCAGATACCGATGTGTGTCATCTAGCCCATGGTAAAAGATCTGAGCTAGGTGCCATTTGGGTATACCATGGTGTAGGCATTTCCAGAGAAGGTTGTGAAATCAGTCCCAGGCTTCATGCAACTTCATCCCAGCTCCTTGGGAGAAAGTCGTGATTGCGTGCCTCATTACATTTGTTTGACTGATTGGGAAGAACTTTTGTAGGAATTCACGTCATAATTCCGGCCAGGTTCGAATTGGCTTCCTAATGGTCTTGAATTAGTATGAAGCTTTGTCTCTTAGAGAAAATGGGAAAAGCTTCATTAGAACAATCCCAAGATCAATATTCCTTGGTCAAATCGTTTCTGCGAGTCAACTCAGGTCCTCTAGGTGCTGGAATGGATCTTCGCTTGTGTTTCCATAAAAGTGAGTGCTGATCAATCCGATCACATTAGGCTTGAGCTCAAACGCATCTCCGCTTGTGGAATCCTGACTAAGGGTGCGACGATCGGTGCGGCTGGATCATAGAAATCCTGCAGTTGTTCTCCTCGCGGTGGATGCTGCATTCTGTCAAGCGTCATCAAAATACGGTCCATGCTCTGTCGATGCCTCTCTTCATATTCAACCACCCGAGCTTCTAGACAAGCCATCAGGTCCAGATTATCAATGTCCTGACTCGGTCTAGGTCTAGGTCCAAGATTAGCCATTGCGGCTATGGGAGTAGAAGTGGGGGGAGAAGATGGTCCCGTCGAGGTGACTCGCCTCCTTGGGAGTGGCTCCCAAGTTTCAACCAATTGAGGTCTAAGTGACCTCCTTCCTTGCATACACCACCAAACCCCTGGGTTGGTGTAGCCAAGCCAGACAAGGCTAAGGCCTTGTCAATCAGATGGTCCTTATGATCTTGTGACCAGATTTTTCGTTTTAAGTTCTAATTCCTGAAGAAAAATTTGTCATACAACCGACTGAAAGTGATTCTCGCCTCTCAGCTAACCCAGCCAAGAGGTTGAAAGCACCTAATAGTATGACAACGAATTCAGGTTGATTTCGTATTTTAGAATTGATTTTACCCCATTTTTCTTCAGTTGGGGTTTTTGGTGAGTGGCCCACAAGGTGACCAAGCTCACCGGCTAAGTAATAGACTTAATTAAGTCTAGTCTATTTCAAATGTGGTCTCTAGATTGTAACCCTAAAGATATATCCTACAGTTCATGCAATTCTAGGGTTTTTTTTTGTTTTGTTCTTCAGCAAACCACAAGAATAAAAATCATTTTCTGAACAAAATTGGAATCTAATTAAATTAAAATTTAGTGAATAGATTCCTTTTTCAATTATCTTTCTAGAGAATATTTTTTTGTAATTTTTACTTTTCAACCAAATTTTTAGAGATTTTTTAATGTCATGGAGTCAGATTTGGAATTTTGACCACTAGTTGAGTTTTTGCATTGAAACAATATCAATGACTTTCAAAAATTTGGGAAAAATATGGAAAATAAAGACAATGAAATTAGCTTTCAAAACCCACCATTTTTAGTCAAAATAAATTCGTGGATTGCTCGGAATTGCTCTTTAAATTTTGAAAAATCTTAAATCTGGGTCAGTCTGACCCCCTTGCACTTCTCGAATTTTTAAAAATTTTATACTTATAATTTTTTCAAAAGAACACTGCCATTTGAAAGATGGTTTGAAAATGAAGGTCTAACCCGAATTTCAGATTTTTTTGTTCACTAGTTTTTCGACAATCGAATTTTTAAAACAAACTTTGAAATCTAGCCGAAAATCAGAGAATGGTGGAGAAGCATTTAAATGTTTGAGTTTGAAATTCAAACTTTCCACCAAAAAAATATATTTTTTTTCCAAAAAAAACTTTTGAAATATTTTTTTTTTCAAGAAGGTTTTTTTCTTTTAAAGGGTTTTCAAAAGTGTTTTTTTTTTTTTGCTTTTTTCAAAACTAACCTAGGATTCAAAAAGGAAACCTATTGTAACTACCTAGATTTTTTTTTTATGAAAACGAATAAGCTTTTTTTTTTTCAAATGAAATTGCTGGAAACAAATCTAACCTAGTGTTCACAACAATAAACTAGACTAAAAAAACTATGATGTGCACCTGAAATTTTTTTCCGCGTGCTCGTTGTGTACGTAGATTCCTTTTTTTTTGTCTTTCCTGCACATCCAAAGACATGTAGAGGAAGATTTGTCAGTGATAGCTCAAAAAATCGAAATAAAAAATATGACGTTGCCTCCCCAGCAACGACACCATTTGTTGTGACTCGTAAAGCGCATTTTGATAGAAAAATGCGTCGTAGTATAGTGTGCAATACGATCAAACAAAAATATTTATATAAAGATAACAAGACTTGAGACCCGATCGTTCGTCTCTGGAAGGCGTTTATACAAATTTGAAATTGATCTTTTTCGCTCTACTTGCTTAAAATAGCATGGTGGTTTATGGTTATAGATATATTTATGCACGACATGCTTAGTTGTCAGAATATCAGAAATTAAAAGCAGACAACTTTAATCACACAAAATATATTGCAATAAGCTCATGGTGATTCTCAACACATAGATATATATATATAGAAAAAGATCTTTCATTGATTCAGTAGGGTGTTTGCAACATGGAATTAGTGAAAAGCTTATAGAGGAAAGGTTGAAAACATAAATCTAGCTAACATAAAACGATCGCATACAGGAATCTATGGGGGGATTTTGCATGCATCATTGGAGAGAATAAAGAGCTATACTACTAAGCAGTAAATAAAAGCATGTAAACTATGAAGAACTAAGCTATTAATCTAGCAGAAATAAGGACATTAGGAGGTGGGCTCTGATGGCCTTTGAATGGTTGAGAGGAGGGGCGGCCAATGGTGCTTAGGCCGACCCTTGGAGAGAGGTTGGAGAGGTGATCTAACATCCTGACGTGGAGATGGTGGCAGCCATGGTGCACAACTCGTGGAGGTGGAATGGAGGTGAATGTAGCTAACCTAAGTGTGAATGAGTGCCAAGAATGAGATGGGTGCAAATAGCCACCCCTTAGGTCTTTTTATAGACCTAAGGGAGACTCTTTAGAGAAGTGTGGAACTCTCTAGAGAGAGCCCCATAAGTGGCCAGCCAAGTGAGAGAGAGAGGTGGTTCTTAGATCCATAAAAAGTGGATCTTAATTTGAATGGCTCTTGGTTGCTAATTTTAGTAACCAAGAGTGGCGTCACCTTTGGAAGAGAGTTCTAGAGAACTCTAGATGGGTGTGTGTGCGTGAATGTGCATGTGTGTGTGTGTGTGGCCATGCTCTATGTGGCTAAGTGGTCTAGGTTAGGTCCTAAGGGGTTTAGGTTGGTGTAGGCGTTAAATTAGGGTTGCAAACCCTAATTGCTGAGGAATTGCAATTAAACTTAACACAAGTTTAATTGAATGGGTGTAAACCTAATTGAGAGTGAGATGACTCAATTAGGTTGGGCTTAGGTCAATTGGACTCTCCCTGAGTCCAATTGGACTTGTGTAGGTTGGCATCTGAGCTCAATTGGACCCTATGAGTCCAATTGACTACGCAATGGTAATTGACTATGATCTAAGTCAATTGGGTTTAGTGAGACCTAATTAGGTGCTTAGGAAGGTCTATAGGTGATGTACTAGGGTTAGGGTACCTTAATTTAGATTCCTATGGGGTTGGAATTGGGTTTAGGGAGCTAGAGATCCAAGATCAAGGCTTGAAGCTCAAAACAGGAATTGGAGAACAGTTCCAAACGTCTGATAAATGTGTCAGACGACTTATACTCAAAAATTAGAAGTCCAGACTTGTTGTCTGGATGTCTAATCAGAGTTAGGAAGGATTCAAGGTTCTATCTTGGATATTCTGCAGAAATTGGACATCTGACTAAGTGTCTGGATGTCCAATAACACTACAAAAGTAGGTTTAAGGTGTGCGGGAGTTGGCTAAGGGTTCTTAATGTCCTATAATTCATCTGGACATCCAGATAAAGGTTGGAATTAAGGTTTTAAGGTTTCCTAGGGTGTGGTGACCTAATCTAAGGGTGGCTAAGGCTTGGGGAAGCTTCGAGGCTATCCTAGGCTAGGATGATCCTAAATTCTTCACATTTTACTGCTTTATTCCTACTTAATAGAATAGCATACCTTAACTCCCTTACATTATGCTACGAACGCGTGCCCCGGACGTATTTTAAGACGTCTGGGAGGTGGCCCAGACGTCTGACCAGACGTCTAGGATCACATCCAGACGTCTTGCCAGACGTCTGGGATGGTTTACAGACGTCTGAAAAATCGTTATCGTCCACACCCGCGAGTCGTCTGCGCGCCTGCGCGCGCAAACCACATATTCGTTATTCCCTCTTTTTCGTCTGCGGCTGCAGACGCCTGCCGCGCCTTCTCTCTCTCCTCTCCGCGCGGCCTTAAAAGGGCCACGCCTCCCCTCCCGTCTCCACCGTCTCCTTCTTCTTCTCCTTCCTGTGCACGAGAGCGAGCGAGCGCGAGGGCTGCAGCGGCGGCCGCAGTGAGCGCGGAGGAGGCGCGGCGTGCGAGGGCGAAGCTCTGCCGTGAGGGCGAGCTCGCCGGAGCGGCTTGGCCGGCCGGCGGAGGGCGCAGGGGGCGCGGAACGACGCGGAGAGGGACCTGCTGCAGTCTGAGCAGCAGGAACGCGAGGTGCGACGTGGGCGGCGTCGCGAGCAGAGTCCGGGTCGCACCCTGATTCTGGAAAAATTTCCAGAATCAGACGTCTGGGTTGATAGGCAGACGGCGAGGACGACGTCTGGTAGCTCATACCGACGTCTGAAAGGTGTGTATTCCGCTTTCTTCTTCCTTCCTGTCGACTGACCGTACTAAGGGAGGGAGTTGGCTGTGCGCAGGTTCGCTGATTCGCCATCCTTTGCGAATCAGACGTCTGGAAGTTGTACCAGACGGCGGGAGTGACCTCCAGACGTCCGGGGTGACCATCGGACGTCTGGGAGCTAGGACAGACGTCCCCGCAGACTTCTGGACGTCTGGGAAACCACACTGAATAGGTAATTCTCTGATCCATTGTTTAAGACGTCTAGAAGAAGTTCCAGACGTCTGATTTTGCACAGTATCGTCTTTTTCGACCCGATTAGGGCCCGTTCGGGCTCCGTTTTCCACGATTCGAGTTGCGTTCTTTTCAGAATTATTTCCTCTACCCGTCTACAGTAGCTATACACTATTTTGAGACACTCCTTGTGTTTGATCCTTGTGATAGGACCTCGTTCAGTTGTAGTCTTGGGAGTCGCGGAGGCACGTGGGATTCCTGATCACGCCCCCATTACTCCCGTTGTACCTGGTAGAGTGGCTTAAGTTTATTATTAAAATCTGTTAAAGTATGGAACCATAACTAGAATCTAGGACATTGCATGAATCTTAGGAATGCGAAATGTATGGAATGATAGCTCCTAGGTGATGCATGAATCCTAGGGCTGGAAACTAGTTGTATGCTAGATAATAGGATGTGGCATGAACCCTAGGATGGAAAAACTAGTGGAATGTATAATACTGCAGTCTTGGAAAAAATGGAAAGGAATATAAAGCTGCCTGTAAATTGAATTAACAGCTGCCTGTTATGAATAAAGGAACATGATTGAGATCATGGATTGTGAGAACGTGAAACTGGAAAGTGAAACATATAATGTTCTGAGATAAAGAGCTGGAATCCTATGGGGAATTAGGAGTGGAACTCCTGGAAAGAAAAAGGAATGGAACTGAGATGTAGTTTGTACTGTCTCTTGGGTACGCAGTACCAAGGGAAGTACCTGTACCTATTTAGTGCAGAGTGAGGCCAGCCACCCCAGGGACCCGGGGTTAGGATTGGCCGCTTTGTACCGACTTGTTAGCCCTCGTGTACGTAGTACCGAGGAGAGCTACTAGTGTTAGGAGAGTACTAGCTACCCCACGGGCCCCGGGGTTCTGCTAGCCTCCTTCACCGACTTGTTAGGCCCACTAGGGCAAACCAGGGTAGTCAGGCGAGGGTGCGCGGACTGTGGAGGGGCAAGGCCCCGGTTTGGTTACTGTGGAGGGGTTGGACCCCTATTACTCAAAGGGCTCTGCCCTGGTTCCGTGCTGTGCTTTGGGCGCACCCGTTAACGGAAACGACTGACCGCGTGCCAATGCGGGCTAGCTACCTGTGCGTTTATCGCGCGTGCCGTAGGCACCGTTACGTCTGTCAGTGACCGTGGGGTGGTTGACTGAGGGTAGGATCACCACGGGAGACTCTCCCGGCCAGGAGAGCACCACGTGCTACTTCTAGTTTTGGAAAAGACTACAATCAAGATCGTTCCCACGAGGACATTCGAGATCAAGTAAAGGATCTGAGAAATAAATGAAATAGTGAGAAAATTGAAAGATGTGAATAAAGGAAGTAATAGAACATAACAGCTACTGTACACTCTACTGTTGCCTTTAGTTAGTTTGCCACTCTACTCAGCGTTTTGCTGACGTGTTACACTCGTTACCTTTTTCAGGACCAGGTGTTGAGCAGCCAGGGTCGGCGGCTGCAGAGGACGCTGGGCCGAGTAGGGTTCAGTAGACTTATCACAGTCTTTTGTACCTCTTTTGTTTCTGTTCTAGTGAGTAGTTTTTGTTTCCGATGTACCTTCTTTACCTGCAGTTCTTGTTATATGATAAATGTTGTTCTACTGTTGTGGTGGTACCTACTGTAGTATTTTCTTTCCTTACTGCTGTACTTTCTTACTGTTAGTTATATTCATGCTGAATGTGGTTTATTTTACTGTCTTTTGGTTACTTCCTCGTTGGACGACTAGGTCTTGGGATTAGTCGAGTCGGTCCGGTTCTCGTGTCTCGTAGGGACTCGGGAACCGGGTCGTTACAAGATGGTATCAGAGCAAGGTCGTCCCGAGAAGTGAATCAACTGACTGAAAAATAACCAATTCACATGTTTATAGCTAGAGTAGCCACCACAACATATCTCTTGACATGAGCTCTTAGAAGTTTTGTTAGGTACCGTCTGTTTTGACGTTTCCGTTTTGTTTCGCGTCTCCTTGCAGGAGATGCCTCGTCGCGAGACTGGCCGCGGGCGCGGCCAAGGGCGAGGTCGGCGAGATGGACGTGCTGTTGTTGACGTCTCGGTGGACCAGCCACCACCCCCTGGCATCCAGGCCCAGGACCTCGCCAGACTGATACGGGATATTGTACGAGAGGAGCTCCACCCACCGCCCCGAGCACCTCCTCCTAGGGTTGCAGAGGAGGAGTCCTCTGTGGGACCACGTGACGGACACGGCGCTGGACACGAGGGAGGGGATGGGCCCCTGCCACCCCCACCTTCCTCCGACACTTCTGTACACGAGGCACCTTCGCCTGGAGGTGCACCAGCACCTCCCCTACAGCGCCACTTCGAGCTTTTCGGACAGTTCCGGAAGCTGAAGCCCCCCTCCTTCAAGGGGGATGAGGACCCGACCGAGGCAGAGGACTGGCTTGAGCAGCTGGAGAAGATCTTCGACACCCTTCGCCCCCCGGTGGAGTGCCGTGTGGCCTTTGCCACGTACCAGCTGGAGAGTGCGGCACACCGGTGGTGGAGGGCGGTCCGGGGACAGGAGAGGGACGAGCCGACGTGGGACCAGTTCGTCACCGTCTTCTGCGAGCAGTACTTTCCCGAGACGTGGCAGGACCAGAGGAGGCGGGAGTTCCACACTCCGCCAAGGGACGATGACTGTGAGAGCGTACGGCACGCGTTTCTTGGAGCTGTCCCGCTTTGCAGCGACAGCGGTAGCCACTGAGGAAGAGCGCCTTTGGAGGTTCACCGAGGGGCTCCGGCCTGCGATCCGGGGGTATGTCAAACCCCTGAAGCTGCCAACGTTTTCGAGGGTGGTAGAGGTAGCTATGACTTACGAGGAGACCAACCCATCCGCGCGAGAGACCGACGGGGGCGGAAGAGGCCCTTTCAGCCAGACTTCTCACAGGGCCGGCGAGAACGGAGACACGTGGCATCCGCAGGAGAGCCGTCACGTTGTACAGGGCCATCAGTAGCCCTTGGGGGCCCTCGACAGGGGCCAGTCGCCAGCACCGGACCCCCGCCTAGCCGACAGCAGGGACTCACTGAGGGCGGGAGTCGGGTTCCCCTCTGCTACCAGTGTGGCCAGCCGGGCCACGTCAGGAGGGACTGCCCATCTAGGGCAGGAGGTCAGCAGATACTTCCCGTGCAGAGCACTGGAGGGCGCGCAGGAGGCCGCGGTTCCCAGGCACGAGGAGGAGGACAGCAGTCGCGAGGAGGGTACCGGCCAGCACCTACCCGTCCGACGCAGAGTGTGGCTGCTTCGTCCGCACCTAGAGGTGGGGCGTATCAACGCCCTAACACACAGGGACGCCAGAGCATCGGGATCCGTGGTAGCATGTATGGTTTCAGTTTCTGGCAGACTCGTTTACACGCTTTTCGATTCCGGCGCTATGCACTCGTTTGTCGCAGCCAGTTTCGCAGTTAGTTTGGACCAGGATTATACACTGTTAGAGAATCCGTTCGTAATCAGAGGTCCGAGTGGTCAGCTGTTTGTAGCTGAGGAGGTGTACACGGGTTGCGAGGTCAGCATCGGGGGACATAGCCTGCCAGCTGACCTGATTATGATACAGATGGAGGACTTTGGAGTGATTCTGGGGATGGATTGGCTGTCCGCTTACCACGCCTTGGTAGACTGTTTTGAGAGGAAGATTGTCTTCTCCATTCCGGAGTTGCCTCCTTTCGAGTTTCACGGGCAGCCAGTGGACGGAGGTTTCAGGTGCATTTCGGCACTTCGGGCGGCGAGACTTTTGAGCCAGGGGTGTGAGGGCTTCCTAGCCTGTGTGGTGGCAGAGCCCAGCCCTGTGGCAGACTTCCAGAGCATCCCGGTGGTCAGAGAGTTCCCCGACGTGTTTCCAGACGAGTTACCAGGACTACCGCCCGAGCGTGAGATCGAGTTTGAGATCTCACTAGTACCAGGGACCAGCCCCATCTCCACCGCGCCATACAGGATGGCACCGCTTGAGCTGCGAGAGCTCAAGTCCCAGTTGCAGGACCTTTTGGAGAAAGGTTTCGTGAGGCCCAGTGCGTCTCCCTGGGGAGCCCCGGTACTGTTTGTGAAGAAGAAGGATGGGACCCTACGCCTTTGTGTGGACTACCGACAGCTGAATAGGGTCACCATCAAGAACAGATATCCGCTGCCGAGGATCGACGATTTGTTTGACTAGTTGCGGGGTGCCACGGTGTTTTCCAAGATAGACTTGAGGTCTGGATACCACCAGTTGAGGATCAGGGAGACCGACGTCTCCAAGATAGCTTTCCGCACCCGGTACGGACACTACGAGTTTTTGGTCATACCGTTTGGGCTGACCAATGCCCCCGCTGCTTTCATGGACCTGATGAACAGGGTGTTTAGACCGTACATGGATCAGTTCGTGGTGGTTTTCATAGATGATATGCTCATCTATTCTAGAGATCGAACGCAGCACGGACAGCACTTGCGGATGGTTCTGGACACTCTGAGACGACGCAGGCTGTACGCCAAATACAGCAAGTGCGAGTTCTGGTTGAGGGAGGTGACCTTCTTGGGTCATGTGATATCTGGTGACGGCCTGGCGGTGGACCCCGCCAAGGTCGAGGCAGTGCTCAGGTGGGAGAGACCGCGTTCAGTCACTGAGATTCGCAGTTTCCTGGGACTGGCAGGTTACTACAGACGGTTCATCAGGGGATTTTCACAGATTGCGCGTCCTATGACACAGTTGACCCGGAAGGACGTAACTTTCGCTTGGACAGATGCCTGTGAGGCGTGTTTTCTGGAGCTGAAGGAGAGGTTGACCTCGGCTCCCGTGCTCACCATCCCTGACAGTAGTGGCGGGTTCGTTGTGTACAGGGATGCTTCCTTGCAGGGGTTAGGAGGTGTGCTCATGCAAAGGGGTCATGTTGTCGCTTACGCTTCGCGGCAACTGAAGCCCCATGAGCATACCTACCCTACCCACGACCTAGAGTTGGCAGCTGTTGTCTTCGCACTGAAGACCTGGAGGCACTACTTATACGGTGAGACCTTCGAGATTTTTACAGATCACAAGAGCCTCAGATATCTTTTTGACCAGAAGGAGCTCAACATGAGACAAAGACGTTGGTTGGAGCTCCTGAAGGACTACGATTGCAGCATCTCCTACCACCTGGGAAAGGCCAATGTGGTGGCTGACGCCTTGAGCCGTAAGGCGCCCGCACGCTTGGCCAGTCTACAGTTACGGAGTTGGAGCCTTTTGGAGGAGGTAGGCAGTTGGCGACCTCTAGAGTTACGAGGATACTGTGGGGCAGTGACGGTGACACGGCAGACCAGGCCAGAGCTGATAGACCGTATCATCATAGGATAGATGGCTGATCCGTACTTGCAGTCTTTGCGCGACAGAGTACTATCAGGGGACCCAGGGGACTTCTCTTTCACAGACCAGGTGTTACGCTTGAGGGGACGGTTGTGCGTTCCCAGAGACGAGGAGCTGTTGAGAGAGCTCCTGACTGAGGCACACGGTTCCAGATTCACCATACATCCTGGAAACACGAAAATGTACCATGACTTGAGGCGCGAGTTTTGGTGGAGAGGGATGAAGCGGGGTGTGGGTGAGTTCGTGCAGCAGTGCTTAGTGTGCCAGCAGGTGAAAGCCGAGTATCAGAGGCCTGCAGGGCCGCTTCAGCCGCTTCCAGTGCCAGAGTGGAAGTGGGAGAGCATCACCATGGACTTGGTGGTGGGCTTACCTGTTACCCAGCGGAGACACGACGCAGTCTGGGTAATAGTGGATAGATTGACGAAGACAGCATGATTCTTGCCGATCCGAGTCACTTTGGGACCAGCACAGTTGGCAGAGAGGTATATCCGTGATGTGGTGCGACTACACGGAGTTCCGCGGGAGATCGTATCCGACCGGGATACCCGCTTTACGTCCCAGTTTTGGGCTGAGTTTCAGCAGGCCTTGGGGACGAGGTTGAGGTTTAGCACGGCTTACCACCCCTAGACGGACGGACAGTCTGAGCGCACGATACAGACACTTGAGGACCTGTTGCATGCCTGTGTACTGGACTGGAGGGGCTCTTGGGAGGAGCACCTGCCCCTGGCGGAGTTTGCATACAACAGTTATCACTCGAGCATCGGCATGGCTCCCTACGAGGCTTTGTACGGACGGAGGTGTACGGCACCCTTGAGTTGGGTTGAGGTGGGGACCAAGTGGGAGGTTGGCCCCAGGTTGATCCGGCAGAGTCAGGAGGTAGTTGAGCAGATCCACAGACGACTCCGCACTGTCAGGAGCAGACAGAAGAGCTACGCGGATCGCAGACGCAGAGAGGTGCAGTTCGAGGTTAGGGATCACGTCTTCCTTCGTGTTTCGCCCATGAAGGGCTTACAGCGGTTTGGGGTGAGAGGGAAGCTCGCGCCGAGGTTCTTGGGGCCCTTTGAGGTCCTGGAGCGGGTTGGACCCGTTGCTTACAGACTTGCCCTTCCCCCGCAGCTTTCTGGTGTGCACCCCTGGTAAAGGTTTTGTGGAGGAGCCAGCGGTACGAGGAGGCTACCTGGGAGCCTGAGACGGCAATGCGGGAGCGGTACCCAGAGCTTTTCGCGGGTACGTCTTTTCGGACCGGGTTCGGTCCTCTTTGAGTTTATTATGGTTATTTGGACGTCTTTTCCCGGACCCTAGTTGGCGCAAGTTTCGGGGACGAAACTTCCTTTGAGTTTGTTATATTGTTACGAACGCGTGCCCCGGACGTATTTTAAGACGTCTGGGAGGTGGCCCAGACGTCTGACCAGACGTCTGGGATCACATCCAGACGTCTTGCCAGACGTCTGGGATGGTTTACAGACGTCTGAAAAGTCGTTATCGTCCACACCCGCGAGTCGTCTGCGCGCCTGCGCCCAGACCGCATATTCGTTATTCCCTCTTTTTCTTCTGCGGCTGCAGACGCCTGCCGCGCCTTCTCTCTCTCCTCTCCGCGTGGCCTTAAAAGGGCCACGCCTCCCCTCCCGTCTCCACCGTCTCCTTCTTCTCCTTCCTGTGCACGAGAGCGAGCGAGCGCGAGGGCTGCAGCGGCAGCCGCAGTGAGCGCGGAGGAGGCGCGGCGTGCGAGGGCGGAGCTCTGCCGTGAGGGCGAGCTCGCCGGAGCGGCTTGGCCGACCGGCGGAGGGCGCAGGGGGCGCAGAACGACGCAGAGAGGGACCTGCTGCAGTCTGAGCAGCAGGAGCGCGAGGTGCGACGCGGGCGGCGTCGCGAGCAGAGTCCGGGTCGCGCCCTGATTCTGGAAAAATTTCCAGAATCAGACGTCTGGGTTGATAGGCAGACGGCGAGGACGACGTCTGGTAGCTCATACCGACGTCTGAAAGGTGTGTATTCCGCTTTCTTCTTCCTTCCTATCGACCAACCGTACTAAGGGAGGGAGTTGGCTGTGCGCAGGTTCACTGATTCGCCATCCTTTGCGAATCAGACGTCTGGAAGTTGTACCAGACGGCGGGAGTGACCTCCAGACGTCCGGGGTGACCATCGGACGTCTGGGAGCTAGGACAGATGTCCCCGCAGACTTCTGGACGTCTGGGAAACCACACTGAACAGGTAATTCTCTGATCCACTGTTTAAGACGTCTGGAAGAAGTTCCAGACGTCTGATTTTGCACAGTATCGTCTTTTTCGACCCGATTAGGGCCCGTTCGGGTTCCGTTTTCCACGATTCGAGTTGCATTCTTTTCAGAATTATTTCCTCTACCCGTCTACAGTAGCTATACACTGTTTTGAGACACTCCTTGTGTTTGATCCTTGTGATAGGACCTCGTTCAGTTGCAGTCTTGGGAGTCGCGGAGGCACGCGGGATTCCCGATCACGCCCCCATTACTCCCATTGTACCTGGTAGAGTGGCTTAAGTTTATTATTAAAATCTGTTAAAGTATGGAACCATAACTAGAATCTAGGACATTGCATGAATCCTAGGAATGCGAAATGTATGGAATGATAGCTCCTAGGTGATGCATGAATCCTAGGGCTGGAAACTAGTTGTATGCTAGATAATAGGATGTGGCATGAACCCTAGGATGGAAAAACTAGTGGAATGTATAATACTGCAGTCTTGGAAAAAATGGAAAGGAATATAAAGCTGCCTGTAAATTGAATTAACAGCTGCCTGTTATGAATAAAGGAACATGATTGAGATCATGGATTGTGAGAACGTGAAACTGGAAAGTGAAACATATAATGTTCTGAGATAAAGAGCTGGAACCCTATGGGGAATTAGGAGTGGAACTCCTGGAAAGAAAAAGGAATGGAACTGAGATGTAGTTTGTACTGTCTCTTGGGTACGCAGTACCAAGGGAAGTACCTGTACCTGTTTAGTGCAGAGTGGGGCCAGCCACCCCAGGGACCCGGGGTTAGGATTGGCCGCTTTGTACCGACTTGTTGGCCCTCGTGTACGTAGTACCGAAGAGAGCTACTAGTGTTAGGAGAGTACTAGCTATCCCACGGGCCCCGGGGTTCTGCTAGCCTCCTTCACCGACTTGTTAGGCCCACTAGGGCAAACCAGGGTAGTCAGGCGAGGGTGCGCGGACTGTGGAGGGGCAAGGCCCCGGTTTGGTTACTGTGGAGGGGTTGGACCCCTGTTACTCAGAGGGCTCTGCCCTGGTTCCGTG
Source organism: Thalassia testudinum (assembly GCA_037157565.1). Classification (NCBI taxonomy): domain Eukaryota; kingdom Viridiplantae; phylum Streptophyta; class Magnoliopsida; order Alismatales; family Hydrocharitaceae; genus Thalassia; species Thalassia testudinum. The sequence continues at coordinate 49,712,121 of JAZHRO010000018.1, read as the reverse complement.
CTGTGCTTTGGGCGCACCCGTTAACGGAAACGACTGACCGCGTGCCAGTGCGGGCTACCTACCTGTGCGTTTATCGCGCGTGCCGTAGGCACCGTTACGTCTGTCAGTGACCTTGGGGTGGTTGACTGAGGGTAGGATCACCACGGGAGACTCTCCCGGCCAGGAGAGCACCACGTGCTACTTCTACTTTTGGAAAAGACTGCAATCAAGATCGTTCCCACGAGGACATTCGAGATCAAGTAAAGGATCTGAGAAATAAATGAAATAGTGAGAAAATTGAAAGATGTGAATAAAGGAAGTAATAGAACATAACAGCTACTGTACACTCTACTGTTGCCTTTAGTTAGTTTGCCACTCTACTCAGCGTTTTGTTGACGTGTTACACTCGTTACCTTTTTCAGGACCAGGTGTTGAGCAGCCAGGGTCGGTGGCTGCAGAGGACGCTGGGCCAAGTAGGGTTCAGTAGACTTACCACAGTCTTTTGTACCTCTTTTGTTTCTGTTCTAGTGAGTAGTTTTTGTTTCCGCTGTACCTTCTTTACCTGCAGTTCTTGTTATATGATAAATGTTGTTCTACTGTTGTGGTGGTACCTACTGTAGTAGTTTCTTTCCTTACTGCTGTACTTTCTTACTGTTAGTTATATTCATGCTGAATGTGGTTTATTTTACTGTCTTTTGGTTACTTCCTCGTTGGACGACTAGGTCTTGGGATTAGTCGAGTCGGTCCGGTTCTCGTATCTCGTAGGGACTCAAGAACTGGGTCGTTACACATTATTATCTACTACATCTAATCTAGGTCTTCTACTCCAGCTCTGCTACAACACACGTTATTCTTCTATTCTCCTGATCCAGCTTCAAATCCAGCTTCAGATCCAGCTTATTACCTGTAATTGACATAATGCACCTAATCAGCTCATTAGAGTATTATTTTATGCATAGCTAAAAGAAAGCAGTAAAGATGCAAATAATGCTTATGCATGCATGAACTACCCTAACTTATGCTAAGTTCTAGCCTAATTTAGGTCAATTAAGACCTATGATTGTTACGCAATCAGAGGTCAGCTGCATGAAGATTTATAATAAAATACAATACATCAAAATGATCTAATATAGAAAGGCATATATTACTTAAACAGTACATTTGCATTCACCTATTGGTTGGTTTTAGAGGACAAAAAATTTGAGATTACAAATATATATTACAATAGGGCCTTAGCTTAATTCCTAATATATATTCAAATTTCTAATGTCTCGATAAATGGGAGACAATTTGCCCCGGCAACTACTATGCACTAACATAGATATGCAAATAAAGTTCTAAAAGACTATTATATTTAGGATTTAGGATGCAGATCTTATAAGTTTGATATTTAGAATATGGAAGTGGAGAGAAAAGATTTCAAACATACAAGAAATTGCAATTAATTCACTAACCAAATGGATATTTGATTAGTTGAGCCCAACACTTGAGCTACCATTACATAATTTGAATGGTTGATTAGGCACCAATTGTTAACTAGACAATATCTATTGCAAATCTAAAGTCTCTTTCGAATATATCATATTGTACACCATTAAGGCTGATTCCTTCTTTACACAACTACAACCAGGTGCACAAGTTCAATCTATGATTGCTTGAACTTTCAAGTTTGACTCTTTGTGATTTTGTGCAAGCACACGGATTTTACTTGAGTGCATGTCTTCATATTTTTCTTTTTCATAATTCAATCCTACAAAACATGTTTTGCGCTGTCAAAGACCCTTCTAGTCAAGTAGAGTAAGTTGACCCCAAATCAAAGACTTGATTCTATGAATGGATCGTACACGTCGAAATTAACTTGACGATATTCATGTGTATGAATTAGAGGCTAATTGCATATTAATGCATAAAGTAAAGTGAAAATACACAGTCATTTTAGTGTTAGGACCTTAGACTAATGATCTAGATGTAGTTTTTGGGTTTCTAGTAAGAATGTCCCACATAGGCAGCGAGACAAGTCAATATTCAAGCCCAATACAACCTTTATGTTTTTCTGAGAATCATCCTCATTTTTTTGAGTAAGGTGGTGGGTTATGGTGCAGAAGGACGTGAGATGAGCCATAGGAGTGGTCTTAAATTAATCCATACTATATGTATACATGTATCCTTTAGTGAACTATCGAGCTTTATATTGTTCAATGAAACCATCTAGGAGTCTTAGGATGAACATTGAACACTCACCTACACCCCATTATTGCTGCATTATGGGATTGGTCAACTACGCCCTACGTTTGCCTGGGGTGTAAAGTTGATGCTTCCTCCTCCTTTATAGCATTTTGACTCTGTAGAAACAACCAAGTGCCACTACTTGGATTCTTTATATAGGTTGAATAAGCATCTTGGTAATGCATTATATTTGGGTAATTGATCAAGTTCTTTTAATATATTTTTATTAATGCCTTCTTGTAAACTAATTCTGAGGTGGTCTAGACATTAGGAGACAGAACCAGATAATGGACTTATGTGAAGATGCAAAGGTTTTAAGCAATCTATAGTAAACAAAGTTCTCAAAGAAGCCACCGAGGAAGACATTACTTGTTTGGATGTAACCACTTGTAGAATTAGTCACTAGTCAACCCCAATTCTATATTTGGTCCCATTTTCATCATATAAATATGAAAACTCATTAGGAAAGCTTCGCATTCAATGAATGTGAATACTACTTAATCAGTCTCCATTTTTCCCACGAACATATATGAGAGTGACTTTCACAATCAAATTTTCATTTTATTGTGTTGATGTTAACACAATAACAAATCAACAAATTATACGAACCTTGGCTTGGTTTTCTTGTCCTCATGGCTGGCTCAGTTTTATCAATACCCCTTCACTATTTTCTTCACTTGGCAAATCTTATTCTTCTACACAAGGCTCCTATTTTCTTCCCACATTCTTTTGTTCCTTCACCAGGCTTCTTCGCTACTGGTTTGGGCCAAGGAAGTCCACTTAATGCAGAACAGGAAAAATAAATATAGAGATTAACTTACCAAGACAAAAAGAAACTAATAAAGAAGGTTGCTTTTCCTTAAGAAGAAATGAAAAAAGAAACTAAAAATAATAAGAGCAACCAAAGTTGAATATGAATGGACTAATATTCAATAATTACATACCTATTTGGACTCCTTTCTATTTGAAATCCATGACCAATTAAGTAAGCGAACATTGTAAACTACAATAACCAACAAATTAATAACTTTAATACAAACCATTAAATTTATAAAGTAGATATTTAACCAAAAAGTGAACAAAAGCCAAAAGCTGTATCTGAATATGCCCATTTAAAGTTTAAAAATAAGTAATTATATATATATACATGTAGAAAGAAATAACTAGGAAAATCATAGTTCTAAATTTTGAGATTTTTTGATAGACTAAGAGGAAAAGGGAAATAGGCCAATGTCAGGAGTTGCTTACATGCGGGGGCACCATCAAGTGCAGCAATCATGCTAATTCCAGATCTTCTAATCCATCAAAAGGGACGTATCTATTCATCTCTAACTCAAAGCCAACTGACAATGACTGAATGAATAGATTCTTGTACAAATATTAGTTCAATGGAAGCATAAGAAAGTCTATTATTTCTAGAGACTTCATAGCTCCAAACAAACAAGAAAGCCAGGAATAGAAGAAAATTGATATCATCCTACACTGAATATGTAGAAAAATACTTGAAGACTCATTTATCAGCTTGAGTGCTTTATGAAAAGAAACAACTTTCCCATCACTGTCAAAGATGTAGGTTCTACAACGGAGGGGGTGAGATTTGAATGATATATAAAATGTGAAAATATAAATAAATCAATCTCACAAAAAGATGTAATCACATAGGTAAACAAATATTTTTAGGTGGAAACCCAAACCTGGATAAAAACCACCACCTAAGCCTCTCGACTTAGGATTTCCAGATCGACTGAATCGATCAAATTCACTAACGTATTACTTAAAATGAGGGTAGTACATCTTACAACCATGCTACTTAGACGAGGGTAGTGTACATCAAACCCCTCCCCTTCATGAGGAGTTTTTTGTCCCACGAAGAAGATGAGAATTCGCAAAGCGAATACCCAACCAAGAACAAAAGAAAACAACCGACCTATAGAGCCACAAAGTATTAATATTAATCTAGTTCCTATAGGAAAAAGAGACTTCCCTTAGGTAGAAGTACATAGGCGTGATCTCGGTAGAGTAACGATGCTCTCGGATTTGTTGAATGGAGCTTGGAGAGCTAGATCACTTCACTTCTTGACAATTGCTTCTATATGACACAAAAGAGTGTGGAAGTAATGTTACTTGGTGTGTATTGGATTAGGAAGGGTGTTCTTCTATTTATAGAGGTCCTAATAAGGGTTTAGAAGCCTCTTCTAGCTGTTGGAAGGCTTCTCTAACCATTGAGAGCTATCCCAAGGCAAATCAGGCCGAAATCAAGGCTATTTATGATTTTGATAAGGTTATCAGACGTTTGGATTTATTATCAGACGTTTGGGTCATCGTTTGATTTTATGGTCGGATGTCTGATCTAGAAGGGTGGATCAACTGGACGGTGTTGGATCAGAATGATCGTCTAAAGATGACTTTTAAGATGTCTGGACTTAAGGTCAGACATCTAATTCTAGACGAGTTTCCTTCCTGATTTTGTCCAAACCTAAACAGGGTTCTAGGTCTTATTGGTCAGATGACAGGTCGGACGTCTGACATAAAGTCTGGACGTTTGGAAATAAGTTTTACTGTGGAAATTGATTTCCCGATGCTCAAATGACTTTAATCACTGACAAAGTAATTTTGAGATAGATTGACCCTAACGACCATTTATCGTCTGAAATTAACAGACAAAAAGGACTAAGCCATGCCTAAGTGTTTTTGGACATTTGATCAAATGGTCAGATGTCTTAAAGTCTAAGATCAGACATCTGATTTCTAGATTGGACGTCTGATCAGGCTGTCTGATGCCTATTTTGACTTTCTAAGTTTTCTACAAAAAAAGTTGTGTATGTGTTCCTAGAACTACTGTTTAATAACTTTGAGGCTCTTTAACATATAATCTAGACATAAATAAAGATCAAAGAATAAAGATACAAAAATAAGGTACATGAACGGAATAAACTTCTATCATATTCTTCATCTCCTTTCTTCAAGCTCTCGCTCCAAGCGAAGCTCCTTCTCCTCCATCAAGCTCCTTCGATTCGTTATAGATACGAGCTTGAGCTCCTTCACACTTGATATTCATTTGCATTTTCCTGAAACTCATAAACTCAAAGCAAATGTTAAATAACAAGTGTTTTGTTATCATCAAAATTAACGATCGTGGTGCCCTTGCATCAACAATCTCCTCCTTTTGATGATGACAAAATCATAAATATAAATAAAAAAATTCTCCTCCTCTTTGACATTATCAAAAAGGTTTAATAACTTTTAGTCATTTATCCTATACTCTCCCTTAGGACATGCTCTTCTAATTCCATCTTTTTCATATAACAAGATAGCTATGTTATTATCTTCCTCTTTCTAAAGGAAATATAGCTATGTTATCTTTTGAAACCTCCCCCTTAAAGATGGACAATTAACTCATCAATTTTATAGCTCCCCCTATCTACATGCAATAAATGAAAAGATAGGGTTAAAGGAGTACCTCACTTACCAAGGCCAATAGCATGGTCCAAAAGGAGGTTGATGCCAAAATGGATGGGGCTCCCATCCGAAGCTTGGAGGTCCAGGCATCAGAGCCGGTCTCCAATCGAGCAATTGACGTGCGATGGTTCGATCACCTGCCGGTCATCTCATCGATCTTCTCATTTTCCTCTTTAGTCTACTCTTTGGTCCTCCCAATTCGAATTAACCATTCCTGAGATTGTAGATCCAATCCTTGATATTGAAATCTTCTTTGTGACCTACAAAACAAGACTCCAATTCTTTCTTTGGTATCCAAGTCAATTTGGATCCGTATTTGTTAGTAGGTCTCCTTGAAGGAGATCCTTTTTCAACCCTATGACTAGTGCTAACTTTATCATCAGAGAAATTATCTAATTTATTAATAAAATTATCAGAATTTTCTTTAAGACATGCAAGTTCTTTTTCTATATTATGCATCTTAGTTTTTAAACTAGAAATTTCTATTTTTAAACAAGTATTCTCCTTAATCAATGTACTATTTTTATTTTCTAACAACAAAATATCATTTTCAGAATTACAATTATAACTACTTTCTATATCCTTAATTTTACTCTCTAATCTTTCATTTTTCATATTTTAGAGAACTAAGATTCTTTTTAATACTTTTGTTTTCTACTTTTAATGAGTTACTAATTTCAAAAAGTTCATCGAAAGTATCTTGTAATTCAGAATTTACCTCTTTGTTGTTATCGTCACTTTCACTATCACTTGTGAAGGCCATGAAGCCCATGCAAGCGATTTCTTCTTCAGGATTTTCTTCTTCCGAGGTTGAGTCATCCCAAGTAGCTTGGAATGCTTTCTTTTTGTGCTTCTTCTCCTCCTCCTTCTTGAGAAGAGGACATTTAGGTTGAAGATGCCCTTTTTTGTTGCAATGATAGCAACATCTTAGGCTTTCCTTTTTCTCCATCTTCTCCTCTTTCTTTGAGTCCCTATAAAACTTGAAATTTTTTTTAAATAAAAATTTAAGATCCGCGTCATCGGAACTTACCTCGTTATCCAAAGCTGCTTTGAAGGCAAGGGTCTTCCTTGGCTTCGATTTTGGTGTGTCATTCTTCTTCTTCATCTTGGTCTCATAGGCCATGAGATTTCCTAGGAAATCCTCCATACTGAGTTCTTCGACTTCATTCGCCTCCTTGATGTGACCTTTTGTTCCCACTCTGGTCCGGGGGAACGATGAAGTTTTCCTTGAAGCTCCCCCTTGATAAAGGTCTTACCTAAAGCTTTGAGGTTGTTTACTATGAGAGTGAATCTAGTGTTCATCTCACTTAAAGTCTCATTATGTTTCATAGAAAAAGATTCAAAATCTTGAGAATGAATGTTAACTTTAGAAGCCTTTACCTTTGAGGTACCCTTGTGAGTTACCTTTAATGTATGCTAAATCTCATATGTGATGGCGCATTATAAGATTTGGTTAAATTCCTCTAGGATCAACGTGTAATACAACGCGTTCATTATCTTCATGTTGAGAGAGAGTCCCAAAATTTGCTACCGTGAGTAGCCTCCTGCAGGTCTCTCCGGGATGTCGAACGAGGTCTCGCACCTAGCCCATATGGTAAAGTCATTGGCTTGAATTCACGTCTTCATCCTGAGCTTCCAATACCCGTAGTTGCTCCCATCAAAATAGGGAGGACGGTTAGTGGGCTGCCCCTCGACATGTCTCGTCGTCATGATGCTTCCCTCCATGGATCCTTGCTGGGTTGTAAAGCCGATGTCCAAGACCTGCTCTGATACCAAATGTAGGTTCTACAACGGAGGGGGTGAGATTTGAATGATATATAAAATGTGAAAATATAAATAAATCAATCTCACAAAAAGATGCAATCACATAGGTATATAAATATTTTTAGATGGAAACCCAAACTCAGATAAAAGTCACCACATAAACCTCTCGACTTAGGATTTCCATATCGACCAAGTTGATCAAATCTACTAATGTACTACTTAAAATGAGGGTAGTACAACCTCTTACAACCACGCTACTTAGATGAGAGTAGTGTACCTCAAACCCCTCCTCTTCACGAGGAGTATTTTGTCTCACGAAGGAGACATAAATTCACAAAGCGAATACCCAACCAAGAACAAAAGAAAACAATAACAGACCTATAGAGCCACAAAGTATTAATGTTAATCTAGCTCCTATAGGAAAAAGAGACTTCCCTTAGGTGGAAATGCGTAGGTGTGATCTCGGCAGAGTAACAATGCTCTCGGATTTGTTGAATGGAGCTTGGAGAGCTAGATCACTTCATTTCTTGATAATTGCCTCTATACGACATGAAAGAGTGTGGAAGTAGGGTTACTTGGTGTGTATTGGCTTAGGAAAGGTGTTCCTCTATTTATAGAGGTCTTAAGAAGGGTTTAAAAGCCTCTTCTAACTGTTGGAAGGCTTCTCTAACCGTTGGGAGCTATCCCAAGACAAATCAAGCTGAAATCAAGACTATTTATGATTCTGACAGGGTTATCAGACGTTTGGATCTATTATCAAACGTTTGGGTCATTGTATGATTTTATGGTCGGACGTCTGCTCTAGAAGGGTGGATCAACTAGACGGTGTTGGATCAGAACGGTCATCTAAAGATGACTTTTAAGACATCTGGACTTAAGGTCAGACGTCTAATTCTAGATGGGTTTCCTTCCTGATTTTGTCTAGACCTAAATAGGGCTCTAGGTCTTATTGGTCAGACGACAGGTCGAACATTTGGCACAAAGTCTGGACGTCTGGAAATATGTTTTACTGTAGGAATTGATTTCCCGAGGCTCAAACGGCTATAACCACTGACAAAAGTGATTTTGGGATAGATTGAACCTAATGTCTATTTATCAGACGTCTAGGGATCTCTATGGATGTCTAAAAGTGAATATAGATCAAATAAATGATTAGTCTGATAAAGCCAATGATCTTCTAGTTGGACATTTGGCAAGTTCATCAGACATCTTTTAAGATGTCTAGACTACAAGCTAGTTGTCTAAAATTAACTGACAGAAAGGACTAAGCCCTGCCTAAGTGTTTTTGACGTTTGATCAAATAGTCAGACGTCTTAAAGTCTAAGATCAGACGTCTAATTTCCAGATTGGACATCTAATCAGGCTATCTAATGTCTATTTTGACTTTCTAAGTTTTCTACAAAAAGCTTAAGTATCCTAGGGTTGTGTTTGTGTTCCTAGGACTACTGTTTGGTAACTTTGAGGCGTTTTAACATATAATCTAGACACAAATAAAGAGCAAAGAATAAAGATAAAAAAACAAGGTACATGAATGGAATGAAATTCTATCCTATTCTTCATCTCCTTTCTTTAAGCTCTCGCTTCAAGCGAAGTTCCTTCTCCTCCATTGTTACGAACGCGTGCCCCGGACGTATTTTAAGACGTCTGGGAGATGGCCCAGACGTCTGGGATCACATCCAGACGTCTTGCCAGACGTCTGGGATGGTTTACAGACGTCTGAAAAACTGTTATCGTCCACACCTGCGAGACGTTTGCGCGCCTGCGCGCGCAGACCGCATATTCGTTATTCCCTCTTTTTCTTCTGCGGCTGCAGACGCCTGCCGCGCCTTCTCTCTCTCCTCTCCGCGCGGCCTTAAAAGGGCCACGCCTCCCCTCCCGTCTCCACCGTCTCCTTCTTCTCCTTCCTGTGCACGAGAGCGAGCGAGCGCGAGGGCTGCAGCGGCGGCCGCAGTGAGCGCGGAGGAGGCACGGCGTGCGAGGGCGGAGCTCTGCCGTGAGGGCGAGCTCGCCGGAGCGGCTTGGCTGGCCGGCGGAGGGCGCAGGGGGCGCGGAACGACGCGGAGAGGGACCTGCTGCAGTCTGAGCAGCAGGAGCGCGAGGTGCGACGCGGGCGGCGTCGCGAGCAGAGTCCGGGTCGCGCCCTGATTCTGGAAAAATTTCCAGAATCAGACGTCTGGGTTGATAGGCAGACGGCGAGGACGACGTCTGGTATCTCATACAGACGTCTGAAAGGTGAGTATTCCGTTTTCTTCTTCCTTCCTGTCGACTGACCGTACTGAGGGAGGGAGTTGGCTGTGCGCAGGTTCGCTGATTCGCCATCCTTTGCGAATCAGACGTCTGGAAGTTGTACCAGACGGCTGGAGTGACCTCCAGACGTCCGGGGTTACCATCGGACGTCTGGGAGCTAGGACAGACGTCCCCGCAGACTTCTGGACGTCTGGGAAACCACACTGAACAGGTAATTCTCTGATCCACTGTTTAAGACGTCTGGAAGAAGTTCCAGACGTCTGATTTTGTACAGTATCATCTTTTTCGACCCGTTTAGGGCCCGTTCGGGCACCGTTTTCCGCGATTCGAGTTGCGTTCTTTTCAGAATTAATTCCTCCACCCGTCTACAGTAGCTATACACTGTTTTGAGACACTCCTTGTATTTGATCCTTGTAATAGGACCTCGTTCAGTTGCAGTCTTGAGAGTCACGGAGGCACGCGGGATTCCCGATCACGCCCCCATTACTCCCGTTGTACCTGTAGAGTGGCTTAAGTATATTATTAAAATCTGTTAAAGTATGGAACCATAACTAGAATCTAGGACATTGCATGAATCCTAGGAATAAGAAATGTATGGAATGATAGCTCCTAGGTGATGCATGAATCCTAGGGCTGGAAAACTAGTTGTATGCTAGATCCTAGGATGTGACATGAACCCTAGGATGGAAAAACTAGTGGAATGTATAATATTGCAGTCTTAGAAAAATGGAAAGGAATATAAAGCTGCCTGTAAATTGAATTAACAGCTGCCTGTTATGAATAAAGAAACATGATTGAGATCCTGGATTGTGAGAACGTGGGACTGGAAAGTGAAACATATGATGTTCTGAGATAAAGAGCTGGAACCCTACGGGGAATTAGGAGTGAAACTACTGAAAGAAAAAGGAATGGAACTGAGATGTAGTTTGTACTGTCTCTTGGGTACGCAGTACCAAGGGAAGTACCTGTACCTGTTTAGTGCAGAGTGGGGCCAGCCACCCCAGGGACCCGGGGTTAGGATTGGCCGCTCTGTACCGACTTGTTGGCCCTCGTGTACGTAGTACCGAGGAGAGCTACTAGTGTTAGGAGAGTACTAGCTACCCCACGGGCCCCGGGGTTCTGCTAGCCTCCTTTACCGACTTGTTAGGCCCACTATGGCAAACCAGGGTAGTCAAGCGAGGGTGCGCGGACTGTGGAGGGACAAGGCCCCAGTTTGGTTACTGTGGAGGGGTTGGACCCCTGTTACTGAGAGGGCTCTTCCCTGGTTCCGTGCTGTACTTTGGGCGCACCCGTTAACGGAAACGACTGACCGCGTGCCAGTGTGGGCTAGCTACCTGTGCGTTTATCGCGCGTGCCGTAGTCACCGTTACGTCTGTCAGTGACCTTGGGGTGGTTGACTGAGGGTAGGATCACCACGGGGGACTCTCCCGGCCAGGAGAGCACCACGTGCTACTTCTACTTTTGGAAAAGACTGCAATCAAGATCGTTCCCACGAGGACATTCGTGATCAAGTAAAGGATCTGAGAAATAAATGAAATAGTGAGAAAATTGGAAGATGTGAATAAAGTAATAGAACATAACAGCTACTGTACACTCTACTGTTGCCTTTAGTTAGTTTGCCACTCTACTCAGCGTTTTGCTGACGTGTTACACTCGTTACCTTTGTCAGGACCAGGTGTTGAGCAGCCAGGGTCAGCGGCTGCAGAGGACGCTGGGTCGAGTAGGGTCCAGTAGAGTTACCACAGTCTTTTGTACCTCTTTTGTTTCTGTTCTAGTGAGTAGTTTTTGTTTCCGCTGTACCTTGTTTACCTGTAGTTCTTGTTATATGATAAATGTTGTTCTACTGTTGTGGTGGTACCTACTGTAGTAGTTTCTTTCCTTATCGCTGTACTTTCTTACTGTTAGTTATATTCATGCTGAATGTGGTTTATTTTACTGTCTTTTGGATACTTCCTCGTTGGACGACTAGGTCTTGGGATTAGTCGAGTCGGTCCGGTTCTCGTGTCTCGTAGGGCCTCGGGAACCGGGTCGTTACAAGATGGTATCAGAGTATGGTCGTCCCGAGAAGTGAATCAACTGACTGGAAAATAACCAATTCACATGTTTATAGCTAGAGTAGCCACCACAACATATCTCTTGACATGAGCTCTTAGAAGTTTTGTTAGGTACTGTCTGTTTTGACGTTTCCGTTTTGTTTCGCGTCTCCTTGCAGGAGATGCCTCGTCGCGGGACTGGCGAGACTGGCCACGGGCATGGCCGAGGGCGAGGTCGGCGAGGTGGACGTGCTGTCGTTGACGTCTCGGTGGACCAGCCACCACTCCCTGGCATCCAGGCCCAGGACCTCGCCAGACTGATACGAGATATTGTACGAGAGGAGCTCCACCCACCGCCCCAAGCACCTCCTCCTGGGGTTGCAGAGGGGGAGTCCTCTGTGGGACCACGCGACGGACACGCCGCTGGACACGAGGGAGGGGATGGGCCCTTGCCACCCCCACCTTCCTCCGACACTTCTGTACACGAGGCACCTTCGCCTGGAGGTGCACCAGCACCTCCCCTACAGCGCCACTTCGAGTTTTTCGGACAGTTCCGGAAGCTGAAGCCCCCCTCCTTCAAGGGGGATGAGGACCCGACCGAGGCAGAGGACTGGCTTGAGCAGCTGGAGAAGATCTTCGACACCCTTCGCCCCCCGGTGGAGTGCCGCGTGGCCTTTGCCACGTACCAGCTGGAGAGTGCGACACACCGGTGGTGGAGGGCGGTCCGGGGACAGGAGAGGGACGAGCCGCCGTGGGACCAGTTCGTCACCCTCTTCTGCGAGCAGTACTTTCCCCAGACATGGCAGGACCAGAGGAGGCAGGAGTTCCACACTCTCCGCCAAGGGACGATGACTGTGAGAGCGTACCGCACGCGTTTCTTGGAGCTGTCCCGCTTTGCAGCGACAGCGGTAGCCACTGAGGAGGAGCGCCTTTAGAGGTTCACCGAGGGGCTCCGGCCTGCGATTCGGGGGTATGTCAAACCCCTGAAGCTGCCGACGTTTTCAAGGGTGGTAGAGGCAGCTATGATTTACGAGGAGACCAACCCGTCCGCGCGAGAGACCGACGGCGGGCGGAAGAGGCCCTTTCAGCCAGACTTCTCACAGGGCCGGCGAGGACGGAGACACGTGACGTCTGCAGGAGAGCCGTCACGTTGTGCAGGGCCATCAGTGGCCTTTGGGGGCCCTCGACAGGGGCCAGTCGCCAGCACCAGACCCCCGCCTAGCCGACAGCAGGGACTCACTGACGGCGGGAGTCGGGTTCCCCTCTGCTACCAGTGTGGCCAGCCGGGCCACGTCAGGAGGGACTGCCCATCTAGGGCAGGAGGTCAGCAGATACTTCCCGTGCAGAGCACTGGAGGGCACGCAGGAGGCCGCGGTTCCCAGGCACGAGGAGGAGGACAGTAGTCGCGAGGAGGGTACCGGCCAGCACCTACCCATCCGACGTAGAGTGTGGCTGCTTCGTCCGCACCTAGAGCTGAGGGGCGTATCAACGCCCTAACACACAGGGACGCCAGAGCATCGGGATCCGTGGTAGCAGGTATGGTTTCAGTTTCTGGCAGACTCGTTTACACGCTTTTCGATTCCGACGCTACGCACTCGTTTGTCGCAGCCAGTTTCGCAGTTAGTTTGGACCAGGATTATACACTGTTAGAGAACCCGTTCGTAATCAGAGGTCCGAGTGGTCAGCTGTTTGTAGCTGAGGAGGTGTACACGGGTTGCGAGGTCAGCATCGGGGGACATAGCCTGCCAGCTGACCTGATTATGATACAGATGGAGGACTTTGGAGTGATTCTGGGGATGGATTGGCTGTCCGCTTACCACGCCTTGGTAGACTGTTTTGAGAGGAAGATTGTCTTCTCCATTCCGGAGTTGCCTTCTTTCGAGTTTCACGGGCAGCCAGTGGACGGAGGTTTCAGGTGCATTTCGGCACTTCGGGCGGCGAGACTTTTGAGCCAGGGGTGTGAGGGCTTCCTAGCCTGTGTGGTGGCAGAGCCCAGCCCTGTGGCAGACTTCCAGAGCATCCCGGTGGTCAGAGAGTTCCCCGACGTGTTTCCAGACGAATTACCAGGACTACCGCCCGAGCGTGAGATCGAGTTTGAGATCTCACTAGTACCAGGGACCAGCCCCATCTCCACCGCGCCATACAGGATGGCACCGGTTGAGCTGCGAGAGCTCAAGTCCCAGTTGCAGGACCTTTTGGAGAAAGGTTTCGTGAGGCCCAGTGCGTCTCCCTGGGGAGCCCCGGTACTGTTTGTGAAGAAGGATGGGACCCTACGCTTTAGTATGGACTACCGACAACTGAATAGGGTCACCATCAAGAACAGATATCCGCTGCCGAGGATCGACGATTTGTTTGACCAGTTGCGGGATGCCACAGTGTTTTCCAAGATAGACTTGAGGTCTGGATACCACCAGTTGAGGATCAGGGAGACCGACGTCTACAAGACAGCTTTCCGCACCCGGTACGGACACTACGAGTTTTTGGTCATGCCGTTTGGGCTGACCAATGCCCCCGCTGCTTTCATGGACCTGATGAACAGGGTGTTTAGACCGTACTTGGATCAGTTCGTGCTGGTTTTCATAGATGATGTGCTCATCTATTCTAGAGATCGAACGCGGCACGGACAGCACTTGCGGATGGTTCTGGACACTCTGAGACGACGCAGGCTGTACGCCAAATACAGCAAGTGCGAGTTCTGGTTGAGGGAGGTGACCTTCTTGGGTCATGTGATATCTGGTGACGGCCTGGTGGTGGACCCCACCAAGGTCGAGGCAGTGCTCAGGTGGGAGAGACCGCGTTCAGTCACTGAGATTCGCAGTTTCCTGGGACTGGCAGGTTACTACAGACGGTTCATTAGGGGATTTTCACAGATTGCGCGTCCTATGACACAGTTGACCCGGAAGGACGTGCCTTTCGCTTGGACAGACGCCTGTGAGGCGTGTTTTCTGGAGCTGAAGGAGAGGTTGACCTCGGCTCCCGTGCTCACCATCCCTGACAGTAGTGGCGGGTTCGTTGTATACACGGACGCTTCCTTGCAGGGGTTAGGAGGTGTGCTCATGCAAAGGGGTCATGTTCTCGCTTACGCTTCGCGGCAACTGAAGCCCCATGAGCATACCTACCCTACCCACGACCTAGAGTTGGCAGCTGTTGTCTTCGCACTGAAGACCTGGAGGCACTACTTATACGGTGAGACCTTCGAGATTTTTACAGATCACAAGAGCCTCAGATATCTTTTTGACCAGAAGGAGCTCAACATGAGACAAAGACGTTGGTTGGAGCTCCTGAAGGACTACGATTGCAGCATCTCCTACCACCCGGGAAAGGCCAATGTGGTGGCTGACGCCTTGAGCCGTAAGGCGCCCGCACGCTTGGCCAGTCTACAGTTACGGAGTTGGAGCCTTTTGGAGGAGGTAGGCAGTTGGCGACCTCTATTGTTACGTGGATACTGTGGGGCAGTGACGGTGACACGGCAGACCAGGCCAGAGCTAATAGACCGTATCATCACAGGACAGATGGCTGATCCGTACTTGCAGTCTTTGCGCGACAGAGTACTATCAGGGGACCCAGGGGACTTCTCTTTCACAGACCAGGTGTTACGCTTGAGGGGACGGTTGTGCATTCCCAGAGATGAGGAGCTATTGAGAGAGCTCCTGACTGAGGCACACGGTTCCAGATTCACCATACATCCCAGAAACACGAAAATGTACCATGACTTGAGGCGTGAGTTTTGGTGGAGAGGGATGAAGCGGGATGTGGGTGAGTTCGTGCAGCAGTGCTTAGTGTGCCAGTAGGTGAAAGCCGAGCATCAGAGGCCTGCAGGGCCGCTTCAGCCGCTTCCAGTGCCAGAGTGGAAGTGGGAGAGCATCACCATGGACTTGGTGGTGGGCTTACCTGTTACCCAGTGGGGACACGACGCAGTCTGGGTAATAGTGGACAGATTGACGAAGACGGCGCGATTCTTGCCGATCCGAGTCACTTTGGGACCAGCATAGTTGGCAGAGAGGTATATCCGTGATGTGGTGCGACTACACGGAGTTCCGCGGGAGATCGTATCCGACCGGGATACCCGCTTTACGTCCCAGTTTTGGGCTGAGTTTCAGCAGGCCTTGGGGACGAGGTTGATGTTTAGCACAGCTTACCACCCCCAGACAGATGGACAGTCTGAGCGCACGATACAGACACTCGAGGACCTTTTGCGTGCCTGTGTACTGGACTGGAGGGGCTCTTTGGAGGAGCACCTGCCCCTAGCGGAGTTTGCATACAACAACAGTTATCACTCGAGCATCGGCATGGCTCCCTACGAGGCTTTGTACGGACGGAGGTGTACGGCACCCTTGAGTTGGGTTGAGGTGGGGACCAAGTAGGAGGTTGGCCCCAGGTTGATCCGGTAGAGTCAGGAGGTAGTTGAGCAGATCCACAGACGACTCCGCACTGTCAGGAGCAGACAGAAGAGCTACGCAGATCGCAGACGCAGAGAGGTGCAGTTCGAGGTTGGGGACCACGTCTTCCTTCATGTTTCGCCCATGAAGGGCTTACAGCGGTTTGGGGTGAGAGGGAAGCTCGCGCCGAGGTTCGTGGGGCCCTTTGAGGTCCTGGAGCGGGTTGGACCCGTTGTTTACAGACTTGCCCTTCCCCCGCAGCTTTCTGGTGTGCACGACGTGTTCCACGTATCCAACCTCAGGAAGTACGTAGCCGATTCCAGTCACGTACTGAGTCACGAGAGCGTCGAGGTGAGCGACGACCTGGCCTACCCGAGTGGCCAGTGCAGATCCTAGACCGAGTCGTCCGCAGTTTGAGACGAAAGCAAGTACCCCTGGTAAAGGTTTTGTGGAGGAGCCAGCGGTACGAGGAGGCTACCTGGGAGCCTGAGACGGCAATGCGGGAGCGGTACCCAGAGCTTTTCGCGGGTACGTCTTTTCGGACCGGGTTCGGTCCTCTTTGAGTTTATTATGGTTATTTGGACGTCTTTTCCCGAACCCTAGTTGGCGCAAGTTTCGGGGATGAAACTTCCTTTGAGTTTGTTATATTGTTACGAACGCGTGCCCCGGACGTATTTTAAGACGTTTGGGAGGTGGCCCAGACGTCTAGGATCACATCCAGACGTCCTGCCAGACGTCTGGGATGGTTTACAGACGTCTGAAAAACCGTTATCGTCCACACCCGCGAGTCGTCTGCGCGCCTGCGCACGCAGACCGCATATTCGTTATTCCCTCTTTTTCTTCTGCAGCTGCAGACGCCTGCCGCGCCTTCTCTCTCTCCTCTCCGCGCGGCCTTAAAAGGGCCACGCCTCCCCTCTCGTCTCCACCGTCTCCTTCTTCTCCTTCCTGTGCACGAGAGCGAGCGAGCGCGAGGGCTGCAGCGGCGGCCGCAGTGAGCGCGGAGGAGGCACGGCGTGCGAGGGCGGAGCTCTGCCGTGAGGGCGAGCTCGCCGGAGCGGCTTGGCTGGCCGGCGGAGGGCGCAGGGGGCGCGGAACGACGCGGAGAGGGACCTGCTGCAGTCTGAGCAGCAGGAGCGCGAGGTGCGACGCGGGCGGCGTCGCGAGCAGAGTCCGGGTCGCGCCCTGATTCTGGAAAAATTTCCAGAATCAGACGTCTGGGTTGATAGGCAGACGGCGAGGACGACGTCTGGTATCTCATACAGACGTCTGAAAGGTGAGTATTCCGTTTTCTTCTTCCTTCCTGTCGACTGACCGTACTGAGGGAGGGAGTTGGCTGTGCGCAGGTTCGCTGATTCGCCATCCTTTGCGAATCAGACGTCTGGAAGTTGTACCAGACGGCTGGAGTGACCTCCAGACGTCCGGGGTTACCATCGGACGTCTGGGAGCTAGGACAGACGTCCCCGCAGACTTCTGGACGTCTGGGAAACCACACTAAACAGGTAATTCTCTGATCCACTGTTTAAGATGTCTGGAAGAAGTTCCAGACGTCTGATTTTGTACAGTATCATCTTTTTCGACCCGTTTAGGGCCCGTTCGGGCACCGTTTTCCGCGATTCGAGTTGCGTTCTTTTCAGAATTAATTCCTCCACCCGTCTACAGTAGCTATACACTGTTTTGAGACACTCCTTGTATTTGATCCTTGTAATAGGACCTCGTTCAGTTGCAGTCTTGAGAGTCACGGAGGCACGCGGGATTCCCGATCACGCCCCCATTACTCCCATTGTACCTGTAGAGTGGCTTAAGTTTATTATTAAAATCTGTTAAAGTATGGAACCATAACTAGAATCTAGGACATTGCATGAATCCTAGGAATAAGAAATGTATGGAATGATAGCTCCTAGGTGATGCATGAATCCTAGGGCTGGAAAATTAATTGTATGCTAGATCCTAGGATGTGACATGAACCCTACGATGGAAAAACTAATGGAATGTATAATATTGCAGTCTTACAAAAATGGAAAGGAATATAAAGCTGCCTATAAATTGAATTAAAAGCTGCCTGTTATGAATAAAGAAACATGATTGAGATCCTGGATTGTGAGAACGTGGGACTGGAAAGTGAAACATATGATGTTCTGAGATAAAGAGCTGGAACCCTACGAGGAATTAGGAGTGGAACTCCTGGAAAGAAAAAGGAATGGAACTGAGATGTAGTTTGTACTGTCTCTTGGGTACGCAGTACTAAGGGAAGTACCCGTACCTGTTTAGTGCAGAGTGGGGCCAGCCACCCCAGGGACCCGGGGTTAGGATTGGCCGCTCTGTACCGACTTGTTGGCCCTCGTGTACGTAGTACCGAGGAGAACTACTAGTGTTAGGAGAGTACTAGCTACCCCACGGGCCCCGGGGTTCTGCTAGCCTCTTTCACCGACTTGTTAGGCCCACTAGGGCAAACCAGGGTAGTTAGGCGAGGGTGCGCGGACTGTGGAGGGCCAAGGCCCCGGTTTGGTTACTGTGGAGGGGTTGGACCCCTGTTACTGAGAGGGCTCTTCCCTGGTTCCGTGCTGTACTTTGGGCGCACCCGTTAACGGAAACGACTGACCGCGTGCCAGTGCGGGCTAGCTACCTGTGCGTTTATCGCGCGTGCCGTAGTCACCGTTACGTCTGTCAGTGACCTTGGGGTGGTTAACTGAGGATAGGATCACCACGGGGGCTCTCCCGGCCAGGAGAGCACCACGTGCTACTTCTACTTTTGGAAAAGACTGCAATCAAGATCGTTCCCATGAGGACATTCGCGATCAAGTAAAGGATCTGAGAAATAAATGAAATAGTGAGAAAATTGAAAGATGTGGATAAAGGAAGTAATAGAACATAACAGCTACTGTACACTACTGTTGCCTTTAGTTAGTTTGCCACTCTACTCAGCGTTTTGCTGACGTGTTACACTCGTTACCTTTTTCAGGACCAGGTGCTGCAGAGGACGCTGGGCCGAGTAGGGTCCAGTAGAGTTACCACAGTCTTTTGTATCTCTTTTGTTTCTGTTCTAGTGAGTAGTTTTTGTTTCCGCTGTACCTTCTTTACCTGCAGTTCTTGTTATATGATAAATGTTATTCTACTGTTGTGGTGGTACCTACTGTAGTAGTTTCTTTCCTTACTGCTGTACTTTCTTACTGTTAGTTATATTAATGCTGAATGTGGTTTATTTTACTGTCTTTTGGATACTTCCTCGTTGGACGACTCGGTCTTGGGATTAGTCGAGTCGGTCCGGTTCTCGTGTCTCGTAGGGACTCGGGAACCGGGTCGTTACATCCATCAAGCTCCTTCGATCCGCTATGGATGCAAGCTTGAACTATTTCACACTTGATATCCATTTGTATTTTCCTAAAACTCATAAATTCAAAGCAAATGTTAAATAATAAGTATTTTGTTATCATCAAAATTAACGATCATGGTACCTTTACACCAACAAAAGATAGAATACCTCCTAACTGACTTACTTGATTTTATTATCAAAATAATTGAAAAGACAAAAAAATGACAGTGTAATTTGATTTCTTTATAAACAAGACTGAAGACTCATTTAATAAGAAAGAGAAAAAGAATCCTTCATGTTTGGCAATGTAAATATACCAAACCTTGTTCCAAGTGGCTCCATTACTAATATAAATGAACATTTTAAAGACATTTTCATTTCAAAAATTGAATAAAAGAATGGTATTTTAGCATATGTCAAGAAAAAAGGACAGATGGAAAAAGATTAACACATTTGAAAGAAGATCTTTACAAATGAAAGGGCTCATTACAAATGTTGAGTTTCTAACTCTACCAATTAGACCTTCCCTCTAATATGGAACTCAATTGCTTGATGTCTTAATCATGGACCTTGTGGATAAAGATAAACAAGATAATTTTCAAAGTACCTTATTTTTGAGATTTTCTCTTATTCATCTTCAAAATAATTAGTATTTTACATTTCAGTAAAAGGAAGAGGAAGAAAGGTAGAAAAACACTTCACTAAACCTATCTTTCAAGATGACAATAGCCTTTATTGTCATCTTCAAGCGATTGAATTTTTTTTTAAGCCAAAAGCATGGGAGGCATTATAAAGCAAGAACAGTAATGACTGATCAAAACATCAACATCAAACAGAAGGTCCAACAAGGAAAATAATTGTATTAAAATCTGCCCATCACTAATGATATGATGCAATAGAACATTAGATCCACCGTTTCTTAATGGAGGCCAGTTCACCGATAGCTGCTAAGGGCATGGGTTTTAGCTCCAAGACCGGGGCATTTACGATTGTACATAGATAATCAAGTTGAAAACAACCAACCTATCCCTGACGATAGCCACCAAAAGCATAGCGATCATATGGACCCGAACGATCACAACTATATTGATCCCACCTGTACGACCACATCCTCCACCTTTACAATTGCATCCACCTCCACCGTAGCAATCACCACGATCTGGTCCATAACGGCCTGAACCACCACCACCATATCTATCATCCTGTCCACCATACCTATCTTCCCTACCTCCATCTCCAGATGGGCATTCCCTAGCAAAGTGCCCAAGCTTACCACACTTGAAACATTCACCACCACCACCAAAATCCCTAACCTCCACTATAATCCCTACCACGATCATGATCATAGTCACGATCTCCTCGGTCCTTGCAACCAGGTTGTTGAGGCTGGCCCTTCTCAACAGTAATAGTTCGTCCATCTAAATCCATTCCATTCATAGCTTGAATATCATCTTCCATAGCTTCTTTGTCCTCAAATGTCATAAAACCAAAACCTCAAGAGCAACCAGAATATCTATCAATAGTAACCTTCGCCTCAGTTAGGTGGCCAAACTTCTCAAATGCATTTTGGAGACCTTTGTTAGTTGTTGACCAGGAAAGGCCCCCAATAAAGCACCGATACTTTGTTTCCTCAATCTTTACATGCGGCTAAAGAAGAGATCGACAGGCAAAACTCTAGGGAGAAGAGCAGCGGCGACTTGGAGAAGCAAAGGACCCGCAGGATCCAAAACGGGAGGAAGGGGAGGGGGATGATTGAGGTGATTGAAGTTACCGATGCTGATAGGGTTGGGGATTAGGGGGAAGGAGGATAAGGGTAACAACGGGTGGCAGAGGAGGAGGATGGGTGGGGGTTTAGATGGAGCCCTTCGTTGGGCATCGTCAGGAGGAGGAATGGGAGTGGGGGCCATTCGGTGTTGGGGGCATTTGGTGTTGGGGGAGGGAATGGGAAAGTAAGGGCCAAAGCAGTGAAAGGCAAAAGTTTCGATAGAATTGGGGAGAGAGGTGGGCGAGAGAATGCTCGTTGATTTTTTCTGTTCAGATTTTTGCAACCTTTATTTTTAATCTTGGAAACTCTTATGACAAATTTTGAAAGGGATATGATGTTACCATCACAAAAAATAAATGCCTTTGTGATGGAAAAATTTACCATTGTAAATAATCATCTCAAAAACACATTTTTCTTATAGTGTCCTCACCAGAGCTTCATTTTTTATTTCTTGATCCAAATTCCTTAGAGTTTATAATGTTTGTAAACCTTGTAAACATCTCTTTGATAGACTCCCCCTTTTTCATCCTGAACAACTCACATTTCTGAGTTAGTAAATTAACTCGAGTTTCCTTTACCTTGGAGGTACCTTCGTATGTGACTTCCAAGATTCTCCAAATTTCATGAGCTATTTTGCAAGCAGACACACGGTTGAGTTCTTCTTTCAAGAGTCCACAAAAGATGGCATTCATCGCCTTGGCATTGTGAGTTGCCAACTTCTTCAGATCTAGACTTACAGCAACTCCTTCCTTTATCTCGGGGCGTGTGTACTTTAAAGCGATTACGTCCCACACTTCAAAGTCCATGGATTCCAAAAAGATCTACATCCTGGTCTTCCAATATGCGTAGTTTGTATCATTGAACAATGAAGGTCAAATTGCATATTGCCCCTAAGCATATATGTCGACAGAGGACTTTGACATTTTTTGGATGGATTAAGCTCTGATACCAAATGAGAGTCATGCAGATCTAAAGTGCTATACTAGAGGTGACGGGTGAATACTATTGGCAATAATTAAAAATTACCTGCAAAGTAAATAAACACAAGCCACAAAAATTCATACACGAGTGCACCTTAATTTATAGTGGAAACCCTCTCGAGTGAAAACCACTACCTAAGCCTCCCACCTTACGATTTTCTCGACTAGTCAAGCTAGTGAATCCACTAATGCACCACTTGAAACGAGGGTGATACAATCTCTTACAAATTCCCTTCTCCTAACAACCTTAAGAGAAGCACAACAACAATGGGTCTTCCCAAAACAACTCGGGACTCGGATCAAACTTGTAGATAAAAGGAAATACAATATAATCCTATGGAACCTCACGAGAAAATCAAATCGATATTTTTGTTGAGACCTTTTGAACGAAGTGCTTTAGAAAGCTTGGAAGCAGAAGCGCAGAAGCACCATAGAGATGAACGCGTAAAAGCTCTTTTTCTAGAGATATTTTTTTCTGATTGTGTTTGAAAAAGGCTACCAAGGTCCTTTATTTATACTAGAAAATCAACCTAGAAAGGAAAATTTTTTAATCCTTTTAGTCGATCAAAATATCTTTTGGTTGGTCAAACTAATTATTTGATCGATCACCTATTGGTCGATTAATTAAGCTATTTGATCGATTAAAGGTATTTTAATGAACTTCCTAATTTGAGTATATTTGATCGATTAACTAAGTTGATTGGTCAATCAAAGCAGTTTGGTCGATCATTTTACTAATTGGTCGATCAATTAACTTAAGAACTTGATTTTAGGAAAATTACATTTAGCGAGAAAATCGTTTGAGGTTCCATACAAGTAATCTAGACTCAAATAAATGACAAGACTCAATGGAAGACTTCGGGGAGCTTTGTTCCTTTCCATGAGTCAATGACAAAGTCCTGCAAGATTAGTCTTGACAGATAACATAATTTTGGTGCATCAAAACTAAGGTACGCTTGACAAATAACATAATTTTGGCGCATCAAAATTGAGGTACTAAATTGGTCTGGTGGTCGTTAATTTTTTCAACATAGTTAATTAAGTTAATTAGGTTTAATTATGTGCAAGAGAAAGTAACTTAGGTTAACTTGAATTGATGTCGATTGAATAGTATAGGGTCAAGCTAACCTAACATTTTAGATTTTAATTCTTTTTTAACTGGTTGAGTCCAGGTCGTTCATTGGGAGGTATAATTTAATTTAATTCACCATTAAATCTTAAGCATAAATTGCTAATTACTTAATCAATTGGAATTATAATTAGATTACTTTAAGAATGTGAATCTTGCATAAGGATATTCAATTAGATGATATGATGCAAAATTCCATAAAGAAAAGCATATTTACACATGTGAATTGTTATTACAAGCAAGTAAACATGTTTATTTCACTAATTTCATCTCATATACAAAAGATTAAAGCAAAGAAAAGAAATTCAAATGAATATAAGTACCTTATTACATCAATTAAGCTCAAAAAGAAACTCTTTAATTTTCCATCTCCTTCTTCTTTATTCTTCAGCCTCAATTCTTCTTCTCTTCTTCTACCTTCTCTCCCTCTCTCTCTTTACCTTTATCTTTGTTTACTCTCTCTCTTTTCTTTTATTCTTTCTTTACTTCTCCCTTTAGCTTTCTCGAGCTCGTCTTCTCTTTTTCTCTGCAGCTTCTTAAGTCTCTTAACCTTCCTTTCTGTTCTTTTTCTTTTACTCTTTAACTGTGCAGGTTAACCACATTTTGAACTAAAATTTTGGTTTATGATTGGCAGCTCGGATCGGTCGGGGATACACACCACCCCTCTCAGGGTGGGACCAGTCCCTACTGGGTCCAAGCCTAGTTTGTATTAGGTTTGGCTTATTTCTGGTTCAATTCTCATCATGCATAGTCTCCGACCTCCTAGGCCCACACGCATACGCCCGCTTACGGGCACACGCTCGCACGCCCACAGGCGCACACCCACCCGGGCACGTGCGTCGCACGCACCCACACACACACTCATGCTCATTGTGCACCCAACACTGACGACCGGTAAGGCCTATGCACAAAAACATTTTATCCTAAGGTCGGCGCCCATACTCTACCGATGTGGGACTATGTTAGTCCTCTCCAGGCTAAACTTCCGTTGAGGATTCTGGTCAGCACAAAACTCTAAATCGAGCAAATAAAGGCTCGTTGGGAAGCTCTAAAGGTGCTCTACAAGTTCACAGCATCAATTTGATGCTCAGAAAAGATCTTGCCCTTCGATTTGAAGGGTGAAAGTTGAAGTTTTCCACCGCCATTTTGGCCTGTAGTGGTGAACCTCAGGTCTAAAGACCTGTAGAGAGAACTTTTGACCTCAGATGAGGTCCTGAACAAGTTCAGTAGGTGTTTCCACACCTAATGGTGAAGGAAAGGGACTCTGAGGAGCTTCAGGAAGGCGAGGAAGCTCAAGAGCTTCACTAAGGAGCTTCAAAGCTCCAATTCAAATTCTATTCAGCTTGACAGAATGTTAAAGGTCATTTTCATCAAATCAAACAACCTCTGAAGGTTATTAAGGGTCTATCTGGGCAGAATTTGCATTTGAATTTCATCAAAGAGTCACTGAAGTTAGCGTTGGTTTCAAATGAACCAAAACTGAATAGAAGTTTGGTTCATCTAAAATACTAATTAAAACTCATCCAAATTGAATCTAATCTATCGAAAATCATCCTAGAAATAACTTGAACTCATCAATTTCTCTAACTGAAACCTAAATCATCATATCAGACCTAATTTTGACCACTGAACTTTGAAATTTGACTTTCTACATTGAGCAATATCAGATGAAATTAACACTTCAAATCGTCTCTATTTGATCTCAGAAATGTGTTTAGGGTATCAAAAAGGAGTTTCAACCAAGAAACCTAGGGTTTCAGGTCTGTCGCCTGGGCTCTAGAATTAGTTTGTTCGATAGAACAAACCAAGGCTTTCCTAAGTGAAAGATCTTCAAATCTGACCTCAGAGCATCCATCTGATGCTTCTAAACCTCTGAAATTAAGATTATCCCTATTAGACAAACTTCTCCAACTCTGCCGGAGTTGGAGAAGACAGAGGTATATTTCTAACTCCAGTCTTTAAAACTTCAAATCAAATGTTGCAGAATGATCATTAAGCCTCAAATAAGTGATCTGGAGCTTCTCATGGAGTTCCATAGGCTGAAGAGTGCAAGTTAACTCCCCAAAGCTCACTGGAGCTCCGGTGAGTCCCGACAATGGGTAAAAGATAGTAAAAATCATCAAAACAAGCCATGGACAATTTGAAAAATTTCCTGAGGTTACAAGGAACCTCAAGAACACATTAATTTCTTTAATTATTAATCATACTGAAAGTTATGCATTGATTTAGTAGTGAGTGTAGTTTGAGTTCGTTAGAACTCAGGACATATTCTCCCACTCAATTGGGTGGAGAGATTATGTCAGTGAAGTGTGGCGAGGGTGTTTAGGTAATTAATTAGGTGGATACACTCCTCCTAAGCTGTCATTGACAACGAGCTCAGAAGGTTGAATGTATTTTAGGCGTTTTAGTTTTAGGTGATTATTGATCAAATTAAAGTGAGGATAGGGGCCCTTAAGTGATGATTAAGTGATGGAGGGCCCCAGTGGAGGTGAATTACCCTCAGATACTTCCGCCATGGACATCGGAAGCAGCTA
Organism: Thalassia testudinum; assembly: GCA_037157565.1. Classification (NCBI taxonomy): domain Eukaryota; kingdom Viridiplantae; phylum Streptophyta; class Magnoliopsida; order Alismatales; family Hydrocharitaceae; genus Thalassia; species Thalassia testudinum. Next base: position 49,686,316 of record JAZHRO010000018.1, on the reverse strand, counting down.
GTGAAGGTGGAGATGGATTAGACGATTAGGTGTTTAAATCAGGGAATTAAAGTGTTAGAAATGATCATGGAGGATTAAGGAAGATGATCGGTGATATTAAAAGACAAAAGAGTGTTCCAGTCAAGCTCAAAGAACTCGCTGGAGCTGAGGAAGATGACCGAAAATTTGACATTAAATCTAACTAACCTACCAACTAACTACTCTAATTAAACTACTTACCTAACCTACTATTACCTGGATGAAGGGGGCATAGGATCTCCGTCGAAGGTCCTTAATGGAGGAGGAAATCAGAGGGACAGAGGAAGAAGTCCGGCAGGTGTAGGCGAAGTGTAGAGGAAGAAGTCCAACATCGGCACTACGTCAAAAGACTCAGCGGACAACGGTGGAGTTCAGGAGCAAGTAAAGATGAACGGAGGAAGACGGAGGAAGCGGAGGAAGGTCGATGGATTTTGGAGCGAATAGCCTATTTGCTAGCTCAGTGGGAGAAAGAGGGAAGGGAGCTAACTCCTTGAAATCGAGGAGGTGGAGGGGTATTTATAGGTTGCGGCGGCTGAGGAGGAGGGTGAATCTGAACGAAAAAAGGTCTAGGAGTGAAGTAACCACCGGCATCTTCTCCGACGCCGGTGAGGTTAACTTCAAGCCCTAAATAGGATTTGAGCTTCATCCAGACCGATGGATGAAAAGAGGACGGTGAGCACAAGCTCCAGGAGCTTGGAAAGGAAGGGTGGACGTCGAATGTACGGTGATCGACAGGTATGGAAACCTCCTTTCGTCGGCCGTCAAAAAGGCTGAAGAAGGAATGAGGAAGGAGTTTACAGGGACCTATCTATAATGAAAGCTAAGGACCTAGGTGAAGAAGAAGGACTCGATTGAAATAAAACTTAGGGACTGTAACAACCCGGTTCCCGAGTCCCTACGAGACACGAGAACCGGACCGACTCGACTAATCTCAAGACCTAGTCGTCCAACGAGGAAGTAACCAAAAGAGCAGTAAAATAAACCCCATTCAGCATGAATATAACTAACAGTAAGAAAGTACAGCAGTAAGGAAAGAAACTACTACAGTATATACCACCACAACAGTAGAACAACATTTATCATATAACATGAACTGCAGGTAAAGAAAAGTACAGCGGAAACAAGAACTACTCACTATAACGGAAACAAAGAGGTATAAAAGACAGTAGTAACTCTACTGGACCCTACTCGGCCCAGCGTCCTCTGCAACCGCTGACCCTGGCTGCTCAACACCTGGTCCTGAAAAAAGGTAACGAGTGTAACATGTCAGCAAAACGCTGAGTAGAGTGGCAACTAAAACTAAAGACAACAGTAGAGTGTACAGTAGCTGTTATGTTCTATTACTTTCTTTATTTACATCTTTCAATTGTCTCACTATTTCATTTATTTCTCAGATCTCTTACTTGATCTCGAATGTTCCTCGTGGGAACGATCTTGATTGCAGTCTTTTCCAAAAAGTAGAAGTAGCACGTGGTGCTCTCCTGGCCGGGAGAGTCCCCCGTGGTGATCCTACCCTCAGTCAACCACCCCAAGGTCACTGACAGACGTAACGGTGACTACGGCACGCACGATAAACGCACAGGTAGCTAACCCTTACTAGCACGCGGTCAGTCGTTTCCGTTAACGGGTGCGCCCAAAGCACAGCACGGAACCAGTCCAGGGCAGGGCCCTCTCAGTAACAGGGGTCCAACCCCTCCACAGTAACCAAACTGGGGCCTTGCCCCTCCACAGTCCGCGCACCCTCGCCTGACTACCCTGGTTTGCCCCAGCAGGCCTAACAAGTCGGTGTGGGAGGCTAGCAGAACCCCGGGGCCCGTGGGGTAGCTAGTACCTCCCTACACTAGTAGCTCTCCTCGGTACTACGTATGCGAGGGCCAGGAAGTCGGTACAGAGTGGCCAGTCCTAACCCCGGGTCCCTGGGGCGGCTGGCTCCACTCTGCACTAAACAGGGGGACAGTCGCTCTCCTTGGTACTCCGTACTCAAGGGCCAGCTCACTTCCCCAAAACTATTCCATTCACTTTCCAGGAGTTCTACTCCTACTTCCCCGTAGGGTTCCATCCTTTTTACTCAAACATCCAGGTTTCACTTTCCAGTTTCACATTCTTACAATCCATGTTCTCAACCACGTTATCTATTCACAACAGGCAGCTGTTAATTCAAATTACAGGCAGCTTTATATCTCTTTCCATTTTCCAAGACTACAGTATTATACATTTCACTAGTTTTCTCATCCTAGGATTCATGCCATATCCTAGGATCTATCATACAATCTAGTTTTCCAGTCCTAGGATTCATGCAACACCTAGGAGCTATCATTCTCTCTATTTCTCATTCCTAGGGTTCATGCAATGTCCTAGGTTCTATTTATGGTTTCATAATTTAACAGATTTTAATAACTTAAAGCCACTCTACCAGGTACAACGGGAGTAATGGGGGCATGATCGGGAATCCCACGTGCCTCCGCGACTCCCAAGACTACAACTGAACGAGGTCCTATCACAAGGATCAAACACAAGGAAAGTCTCAAAACAGTGTATAGCTACTATAGATGGGTAGAGGAATTAATTCTGAAAAGAACGCAACTCGAATCGCAGAAAACGGAACCCGAACGGGCCCTAAATGGGTCGAAAACGACGACACTGTGTAAAATCAGACGTCTGGAACTTCTTCCAGACGTCTTAAAAAGTGGATCAGAGAATTACCTGCTCAGCGTGGTTTCCCAAACGTCCAGAAGTCTGAGGGGACGTCTGGCCTATCTCCAAGACGTCCGATGGTCACCCCGGACGTCTGGAGGTTGCTCCAGCCGTCTGGTACAACAGCCAGACGTCTGATTCGCGTTGGATGGCGAATCACCGAGCTTGCGCATAGCCAACTCCCTCCCTCAGTACGATCAGTCGACAGGAAGGAAGAAGAAAGTGGGCTACTCACCTTTCAAACGTCTGTATGATCTTCCAGACGTCTCCCTCGCCGTCTTGCTATCAACCCAGACGTCTGATTCTGGAATTTTTTCCAGAACAGGGCACCACTCGGCCTCCGCTCGCGACGCCGCCCGCGTCGCACCTCGCGCGTCTGCTGCTCAGACCGCAGTAGGTCCCTCTCCGCGTCGTTCCGCGCCTCCTACGCCCTCCGCCGGCCGGCCAAGCCGCTCCGGCGAGCTCGCCCTCACGGCAGAGCTCCACCCTCGCACGCCGCACCTCCTCCGCGCTCACTGCGGCCGCCGCTGCCGCCCTCGCGCTCGCTCGCTCTCGCGCACAGGAAGGAGAAGAGGAAGGGGACGGTGGAGACGACAGGAGGGGAGGCGTGGCCTTTTAAGGCCGCGCGAGGAGGAGGGAGAGAGTGCGCGGCAGGTCTGCAACCGCAGAGAGAGAGGGAAAAAGAGAGAGAGAGGAATCGTTGGTCTGCACGCACAGGCGCGCAGACGAATGTCTCGTGCAAAAAATAACTATTTTACACACGTTTGGCAACGATCCCAGACGTCTGGTCAGACGTCTGGATGTGCTCCCAGACGTCTTGTCAGACGTCTGGGCCATAACAATATAGCAAACTCAAAGGAAGTTTCGTCCCCGAAACTTGCGCCAACTAGGGTGCGGGGAAAAGATGTCCAAATAACCATAACAAACTCAAAGAGGACCGAAGCCGGTCCGAAAAGACGTACCCGCGAAAAGCTCTGGGTACCGCTCCCGCATTGCCGCCTCAGGCTCCCAGGTAGCCTCCTCGTACCGCTGGCTCCTTCTCAAAACCTTTACCAGGGGTACTTGCTTTCGTCTCAAACTGCGGACGGCTCGGTCTAGGATCTGCACTGGCCGCTCGGGGTAGGTCAGGTCGTCGCTCACCTCGACGCTCTCGTGACTCAGTACGTGACTGGAATCGGCTACGTACTTCCTGAGGTTGGACACGTGGAACACGTCGTGCACACCAGAAAGCTGCGGGGGAAGGGCAAGTCTATAAGCAACGGGTCCAACCCGCTCCAGGACCTCAAAGGGCCCTACGAACCTCGATGCGAGCTTCCCTCTCACCCCAAACCGCTGTAGGCCCTTCATGGGCGAAACACGAAGGAAGACGTGGTCCCCAACCTCAAACTGCACCTCTCTGCGTCTCCGATCCGCGTAGCTCTTCTGTCTGCTCCTGACAGTGCGGAGTCGTCTGTGGATCTGCTCAACTACCTCCTGACTCTGCCGAATCAACCAGGGGCCAACCTCCCACTTGGTCCCCACCTCAACCCAACTCAAGGGTGTCGTACACTTCCGTCCGTACAGAGCCTCATAGGGAGCTATGCCGATGCTCGAGTGATAACTGTTGTTGTATGCAAACTCCGCCAGGAGCAGGTGCTCCTCCCAAGAGCCCCTCCAGTCCAGTACACAGGCACGCAAAAGGTCCTCAAGTGTCTGTATCGTACGCTCAGACTGTCCGTCCGTCTGGGGATGGTAAGACGTGCTAAACCTCAACCTCGTCCCCAAGGCCTGCTGAAACTCAGCCCAAAACTGGGACGAAAAGCGGGTATCCCAGTTGGATACGATCTCCCGCGGAACTACGTGTAGTCGTACCACATCACGGATATACCTCTCTGCCAACTGTGCTGGTCCCAAAGTGACTCGAATCGGCAAGAAACGCGCCGTCTTCGTCAGTCTATCCACTATTACCCAGACTGCGTCGCGTCCCCTGCTGGGTAACGGGTAAGCCCACCACCAAGTCCATGGTGATGCTCTCCCACTTCCACTCTGGCACTGGCAGCGGCTGAAGCGGCCCTGCAGGCCTCTGATGCTCGGCTTTCACCTGCTGGCACACTAAGCACTGTTGCACGAACTCACCCACATCCCGCTTCATCCCTCTCCACCAAAACTCGCGTCTCAAGTCGTGGTACATTTTCGTGTTCCCGGGATGTATGGTGAATCTGGAACCGTGTGCCTCAGTCAGGAGCTCTCTCAACAGCTCCTCGTCCCTGGGAAGGCACAACCGTCCCCTCAAACGTAGCACCTGGTCTGGTCTGCCGTGTCACCGTCACTGCCCCACAGTACCCTCGTAACTCTAGAGGTCGCCAACTTCCCACCTCCTCCAAAAGGCTCCAACTCTGTAACTGTAGACTGGCCAAGCGTGCGGGCGCCTTACGGCTCAAGGCGTCAGCCACCACATTGGCCTTTCCTGGGTGGTAGGAGATGCTGCAATCGTAGTCCTTCAGGAGCTCCAACCAACGTCTCTGTCTCATGTTGAGCTCCTTCTGGTCAAAAAGATATCTTAGGCTCTTGTGATCTGTAAAAATCTCGAAGGTCTCACTGTACAAGTAGTGCCTCCAGGTCTTCAGCGCGAAGACAACAGCTGCCAACTCTAGGTCGTGGGTAGGGTAGGTATGCTCATGGGGCTTCAGTTGCTACGAAGCGTAAGCGACAACATGACCCCTCTGCATGAGCACACCTCCTAACCCCTGCAAGGAAGCGTCCGTGTACACAACGAACCCGCCACTACTGTCAGGGATGGTGAGCACGGGAGCTGAGGTCAACCTCTCCTTCAGCTCCAGAAAACACGCCTCACAGGCGTCTGTCCAAGCGAAAGGCACGTCCTTCCGGGTCAACTGTGTCATAGGACGCGCAATCTGCGAAAACCCTCTGATGAACCGTCTGTAGTAGCCAGCTAGTCCCAGGAAACTGCGGATCTCAGTGACTGAACGCGGTCTCTCCCACCTGAGCACTGCCTCGACCTTGGCTGGGTCCACCGCCAGGCCGTCTCCAGAGATCACATGACCCAAAAAGGTCACCTCCCTCAACCAGAACTCGCACTTGCTGTATTTGGCGTACAGCCTGCGTCGTCTCAGAGTGTCCAGAACCATCCGCAAGTGCTGTCCGTGCTGCGTCCGATCTCTAGAATAGATGAGTACATCATCTATGAAAACCACCACGAACTGGTCCAAGTACGGTCTAAACACCCGGTTCATCAGGTCCATGAAAGCAGCGGGGGCATTGGTCAGCCCAAACGGCATGACCAAAAACTCGTAGTGTCCGTACCGGGTGCGGAAAGCTGTCTTGGAGACGTCAGTCTCCCTGATCCTCAACTGGTGGTATCCAGACCTCAAGTCTATCTTGGAAAACACCGTGGCACCCCGCAACTGGTCAAACAAATCGTCGATCCTCGGCAGCGGATATTTGTTCTTGATGGTGACCCTATTCAGTTGTCGGTAGTCCACACAAAGGCGTAGGGTCCCATCCTTCTTCTTCACAAACAGTACCGGGGCTCCCCAGGGAGACGCACTGGGCCTCACGAAACCTTTCTCCAAAAGGTCCTGCAACTGGGACTTGAGCTCTCGCAGCTCAAGCGGTGCCATCCTGTATGGTGCGATGGAGATGGGGCTGGTCCCTGGTACTAATGAGATCTCAAACTCGATCTCACGCTCGGGCGGTAGTCCTGGTAACTCATCTGGAAACACGTCAGGGTACTCTCTGACCACCGGGATGCTCTGGAAGTCTGCCACAGGGCTGGGCTCTGCCACCACACAGGCTAGGAAGCCCTCACACCCCTGGCTCAAAAGTCTCGCCGCCCGAAGTGCCGAAATGCACCTGAAACCTCCGTCCACTGGCTGTCCGTGAAACTCGAAAGAAGGCAACTCCGGAATGGAGAAGACAATCTTCCTCTCAAAACAGTCCACCAAGGCGTGGTAAGCGGACAGCCAATCCATCCCCAGAATCACACCAAAGTCCTCCATCTGGATCAAAATCAGGTCAACTGGCAGGCTATGTCCTCCAACGCTGACCTCGCAATCCGTGTACACCTCCTTAGCTACAAACAACTGACCACTCGGACCTCTGATTACGAACAGATTTTCTAACAGTGTATAATCCTGGTCCAAACTAACTGCGAAACTGGCTGCGACAAACGAGTGCGTAGCGCCGGAATCGAAAAGCGTGTAAACGAGTCTGCCAGAAACTGCAACCATACCTGCTACCACAGATCCCGAAGCTCTGGCGTCCCTGTGTGTTAGGGCGTTGATACGTCCCTCAGCTCTAGGTGCGGACGAAGCAGCCATACTCTGCGTCGGACAGGTAGGTGCTGGCCGGTACCCTCCTCGCGACTGCTGTCCTCCTCGCGCCTGGGAACCGCGGCCTCCTGCGCGCTCTCCAGTGCTCTGCACGGGAAGTATCTGCTGACCTCCTGCCCTAGATGGGCAGTCCCTCCTGACGTGGCCCGGCTGGCCACGCTGGTAGCAGAGGGGAACACGACTCCTGCCCTCAGTGAGTCCCTGCTATCGACTAGGCGGGGGTTCGGTGCTGGCGACTGGTCCCTGTCGAGGGCCCCCAAAGGCCACTGATGGCCCTGCACAACGTGACGGCTCTCCTGCGGACGCCACGTGTCTCCGTTCTCGCCGGCCCTGTGAGAAGTCTGGCTGAAAGGGCCTCTTCCGCCTGCCATCGGTCTCTCGCGCGGACGGGTTGGTCTCCTCGTAAGTCATAGCTGCCTCTACCACCCTCGAAAACGTAGGCAGCTTCAGGGGTTTGACATACCCCCGAATCGCAGGGCGGAGCCCCTCGGTGAACCTCCAAAGGCGCTCCTCCTCGGTGGCTACCGCTGTCGGTGCAAAGCGGGACAGCTACAAGAAACGCGTGCGGTACGCGCTCACAGTCATCGTCCCTTGGCGGAGAGTGTGGAACTCCCGCCTCCTCTGGTCCTACCACGTCTGGGGAAAGTACTGCTCGCAGAAGAGGGTGACGAACTGGTCCCACGTCGGCTCGTCCCTCTCCTGTCCCCGGACCGCCCTCCACCACCGGTGTGCCGCACTCTCCAGCTAGTCCGTGGCAAAGGCCACGCGGCACTCCACCGGGGGGCGAAGGGTGTCGAAGATCTTCTCCAGCTGCTCAAGCCAGTCCTCTACCTCGGTCGGGTCCTCATCCCCCTTGAAGGAGGGGGGCTTCAGCTTCCAGAACTGTCCGAAAAGCTCGAAGTGGCGCTGTAGGGGAGGTGCTGGTGCACCTCCAGGCGAAGGTGCCTCGTGTACAGAAGTGTCGGAGGAAGGTGGGGGCGGCAGGGGCCCATCCCCTCCCTCGTGTCCAGCGCCGTGTCCGTCGTGTGGTCCCACAGAAGACTCCCCCTCTGCAGCCCCAGGAGGAGGCGCTCGGGGCGGTGGGTGGAGCTCCTCTCGTACAAAATCTCGTATCAGTCTGGCGAGGTCCTGGGCCTGGATGCCCGGGAGTGGTGGCTGGTCCACCGAGACGTCAACAACAGCACGTCCACCTCACCGACCTCGCCCTCGGCCGCGCCCGCGGCTAGTCTCGCCAGTCCCGCGACAAGGCTCTCCTGCAAGGAGACACGAAACCAAACGGAAACGTCAAAACAGACGGTACCTAACGAAACCTCTAAGAGCTCAAGTCAAGAGATATGTTGTGGTGGCTACTCTAGCTATAAACATGCGAATTGGCTATTTTCCAGTCAGTTGATTCACTTCTCGGGACGACCTTGCTCTGATACCATCTTGTACCGACCCGGTTCCCGAGTCCCTACGAGATACGAGAATCGGACCGACTCGACTAATCCCAAGACCTAGTCGTCCAACGAGGAAGTAACCAAAAGAGCAGTAAAATAAACCCCATTCAGCATGAATATAACTAACAGTAAGAAAGTACAGCAGTAAGGAAAGAAACTACTAAGTATATACCACCACAACAGTAGAACAACATTTATCATATAACATGAACTGCAGGTAAAGAAAAGTACAGCGGAAACAAGAACTACTCACTATAACGGAAACAAAGAGGTACAAAAGACAGTAGTAACTCTACTAGACCCTACTCGGCCCAGCGTCCTCTGCAGCCGCTGACCCTGGCTGCTCAACACCTGGTCCTGAAAAAAGGTAACGAGTGTAACATGTCAGCAAAACGCTGAGTAGAGTGGCAACTAAAACTAAAGACAACAGTAGAGTGTACGGTAGCTGTTATGTTCTATTACTTTCTTTATTTACATCTTTCAATTGTCTCACTATTTCATTTATTTCTCAGATCTCTTACTTGATCTCGAATGTTCCTCGTGGGAACGATCTTGATTGCAGTCTTTTCCAAAAAGTAGAAGTAGCACGTGGTGCTCTCCTGGCCGGGAGAGTCCCCTGTGGTGATCCTACCCTCAGTCAACCACCCCAAGGTCACTGACAGACGTAACGGTGACTACGGCACGCACGATAAACGCACAGGTAGCTAACCCGTACTGGCACGCGGTCAGTCGTTTCCGTTAACGGGTGCGCCCAAAGCACAGCACGGAACCAGTCCAGGGCAGAGCCCTCTCAGTAACAGGGGTCCAACCCCTCCACAGTAACCAAACCGGGGCCTTGCCCCTCCACAGTCCGCGCACCCTCGCCTGACTACCCTGGTTTGCCCCAGCGGGCTTAACAAGTCGGTGTGGGAGGCTAGCAGAACCCCGAGGCCCGTGGGGTAGCTAGTACCTCCCTACACTAGTAGCTCTCCTCGGTACTACGTACGCAAGGGCCAACAAGTCGGTACAAAGTGGCCAGTCCTAACCCCGGGTCCCTGGGGCGGCTGGCTCCGCTCTGCACTAAACAGGGGGACAGTCGCTCTCCTTGGTACTCCGTACTCAAGGGCCAGCTCACTTCCCCAAAACTATTCCATTCACTTTCCAGGAGTTCTACTCCTACTTCCCCGTAGGGTTCCATCCTTTTTACTCAAACATCCAGGTTTCACTTTCCAGTTTCACATTCTTACAGTCCATGTTCTCAACCACGTTATCTATTCACAACAGGCAGCTGTTAATTCAAATTACAGGCAGCTTTATATCTCTTTCCATTTTCCAAGACTGCAGTATTATATATTCCACTAGTTTTCCCATCCTAGGATTCATGCCATATCCTAGGATCTATCATACAATCTAGTTTTCCAGTCCTAAGATTCATGCAACACCTAGGAGCTATCATTCTCTCTATTTCTCATTCCTAGGGTTCATGCAATGTCCTAGGTTCTATTTATGGTTTCATAATTTAACAGATTTTAATAACTTAAAGCCACTCTACCAGGTACAACGGGAGTAATGGGGGCGTGATCGGGAATCCCACGTGCCTCCGCAACTCCCAAGACTGCAACTGAACGAGGTCCTATCACAAGGATCAAACACAAGGAAAGTCTCAAAACAGTGTATAGCTACTGTAGATGGGTAGAGGAATTAATTCTGAAAAGAACAAAACTCGAATCGCGGAAAACGGAACCCGAACGGGCCCTAAACGGGTCGAAAACGACGACACTGTGTAAAATCAGATGTCTGGAACTTCTTCCAGACGTCTTAAAAAGTGGATCAGAGAATTACCTGCTCAGCGTGGTTTCCCAGACGTCCAGAACTCTGAGGGGACGTCTGGCCTATCTCCAAGACGTCCGATGGTCACCCCGGACGTCTGGAGGTTGCTCCAGCCGTCTGGTACAACAGCCAGACGTCTGATTCGCGTTGGATGGCGAATCACCGAGCCTGCGCACAGCCAACTCCCTCCCTCAGTACGGTCAGTCGACAGGAAGGAAGAAGAAAGTGGGCTACTCACCTTTCAGACGTCTGTATGATCTTCCAGACGTCTCCCTCGCCGTCTTGCTATCAACCCAGACGTCTGATTCTGGAAATTTTTCCAGAACAGGGCACCACTCGGCCTCCGCTCGCGACGCCGCCCGCGTCGCACCTCGCGCGTCTGCTGCTCAGACCGCAGCAGGTCCCTCTCCGCGTCGTTCCGCGCCTCCTGCGCCCTCCGCCGGCCGGCCAAGCCGCTCCGGCGAGCTCGCCCTCACGGCAGAGCTCCGCCCTCGCATGCCGCACCTCCTCCGCGCTCACTACGGCCGCCGCTGCCGCCCTCGCGCTCGCTCGCTCTCGCGCACAGGAAGGAGAAGAGGAAGGGGACGGTGGAGACGACAGGAGGGGAGGCGTGGCCTTTTAAGGCCGCGCGAGGAGGAGGGAGAGAGTGCGCGGCAGGTCTGCATCCGCAAAGAGAGAGGGAAAAAGAGAGAGAGAGAGGAATCGCGGGTCTGCGCGCACAGGCGCACAGACGAATGTTCCGTGTGAAAAATAACTGTTTTACAGACGTCTGGAAACGATCCCAGACGTCTGGTCAGACGTCTAGATGTGCTCCCAAACGTCTTGTCAGACATCTGGGCCACCTCCCAGACGTCTTAAAAGACGTCTGGGGCACGCGTTCGTAACAGGGACTAAAATGTAAACTAATCTTTTCAATGGTTATTTTAATTTAAATCTTTTTCAACTTTTTATATATGATTATAAATGAGACAAATATTATATTTAAACCTTGGATTTACATTTTTGACCTTTTTAGCTTAATTTATTTAATTAAGTAAAGTTACTTAAGTTATTACATACTTAGGTTTAAGTTATACTTAAGTTAGTTAACACATTAATTAGGTAAATTATTGATGATATTTTGAGTCCATTAATTAATTAAATTATTAATAATATTAATTGGATAATAATATAGCCTTTTTAACTTATTTTAAGGTCCTTTAATATTTTATCTCTTATTTTATAATTAACCCATATATTTACATATTCCTAGCTAATTAACTAGGAAGACTAGTTAATTAGGGGTAATTAAAAGACATGATGAGCTTCTCATCATACCCCTAAGTCAAAGTTTTGCTAGTCCCTAACAAAATTAACTAGAAATATGATGATTTAAACACTTAGGTTTAAATTAATATAAATAAAAACTAAGTAGAGGAATGCTTAGGTCAAAATTTTGAATATTTAATTTTTTTTAGATTATATATATATAAATAAGTATCCCTAAATATACAGAGTATTCTGTGTGAATCTCCTTACTTAGATTTATAACTCAAACACATTCTCAAAACACACTCTATTAAAAATAGAGTTTTTAACAAGAATTTTACCAAAAATTAGAATCCTCAAAAACACTCATTTTGTAATCATTCTAAACCCTAGAAACTCAGAATTCAAAGTGTTTTAAGAAAAACAAAGCCTAAGAGTTGGAAATTAAATTTTAACTCAAAAACTCAATAGACCTAAGTTAATCCTTAAGTTATGAAATCTGATTTTTATCAATCTAAGTTTTAGCAAATTAGCCAGATACTCATCATTAACCAAACTTAGAGTAGTAAAACCCTAAACTGCCAGCCTACAGCACCAAGGACAAACTTCTAGACCTAGGGTTTTGTCAATTTTTCTCCTTTAGGTCTCAATTGCAAGTCCTCAAAACTCGATTTCTTAGGCTTCACTACCCAATACAAAGGTTCAGTAGCTATGATTTTAAAACATCCATACTTGTGAAAAGAATTATCCTAAAGGCATCCAAATTTGCAAAAATCTCGATCTTAAGACATCAATTTCCTGAGGTTACAAGGAACCTCAAGAACACATTAATTTCTTTAATTATTAATCATACTGAAAGTTATGCATTGATTTAGCAGTGAGTGTAGTCTAAGTTCACTAGAACTTAGGACATGTTCTCCCACTCAATTGAGTGGAGAGATTATGTCAGTGAAGTGTGGCGAGGGTGTTTAGGTGATTAATTAAGTGGATACACTCCTCCTGAGCCGCCATTAACAGCGAGCTCAGGAGGTTGAATGTATTTTAGGCATTTTAGTTATAGGTGATTATTGATCAAATTAAAGTAAGGATAGGGGCCCTTAAGTGATGATTAAGTGATGGAGGGCCCCAGTGGAGGTGCATTACCCTCAGATACTTCCGCCATGGACATCGGAAGCAGCTAGTGAAGGTGGAGATGGATTAGGCGATTAGGTGTTTAAATCAGGGAATTAAAGTGTTAGAAATGATCATGGAGGATTAAGGAAGATGATCGATGATAGTAAAAGACAAAAGAGTGCTCCAGTCAAGCCCAAAGAGCTCGCCGGAGCTGAGGAAGATGATCGAAAATCTAACATTAAATCTAACTAACCTAACTACTCTAATTAAACTACTTACCTAACCTACTGTTACCTGGATGAAGGGGGTAGAGGATCTCTGTCGAAGGTCCTTAACGAAGGAGGAAATCAAAGGGACAGAGGAAGAAGTCCGGCGGGTGTAGGCGAAGCGTAGAGGAAGAAGTCCAACGTCGGCACTGCGTCAGAAGACTCAGTGGATGATGATGGAGTTCAAGAGCAAGTAAAGATGAACGGAGGAATATGGAGGAAGCGGAGGAAGGTCGACGGATTTTGGAGCAAATAGCCTATTTGCTAGCTCAGTGGGAGAAAGAGGGAAGGGAGCTAACTCCCTGAAATCGAGGAGGTGGAGGGGTATTTATAGGTTGCGGCGGCTGAGAAGGAGGGTGAATCTGGATGGAAAAAGGTCTAGGAGTGAAGTAACCACCGGCATCTTCTCCGGCACTGGTGAGGTTAACTTCAAGCCCTAAATAGGATTTAAGCTTCATCCAGGCCAATGGATGAAAAGAGGATGGTGAGCACAAGCTCCAAGAGCTTGGAAAGGAAGGGCAGATGTTGACAGGGCGAAATTGGTTGTTTTATAAGATAAAGGAGGTTGCGTCATAGTATATGTGAAATCGCCTTGAAAACAAATAAGAATTTTATTACTGTAATTTGAACACTTCTCAATCACTGTAATTTGAACACAGGGAACAAAATGAAATTTATCCACTAATCTCAATCACTGTAATTTGAACACTTAAATCTACTCAAAATCTAATTCAGAAGATAATGCAGGAGTTTATGAATTAAAATGTAACAAAATAGAAGAGAAATTGAGAGGAATAGAGAAAAGGTTGATTCTTCTTGGCTTGTTCTTCAGCTTCTTCTTCTTTTCTTTCTTTCCTTCTTCTTCTTTGGTTCTCCTCTTTCTTCTTTCTTTCCTTGGCTTTCTTTGCCCTTGCTTTCTTGGCCCTTTCCTTTTCTTCCTTAGCTCGTTTGCTATAGTGCCTTCTTCCTTGCTGCCTCCTCCTTCCTTCTTCTCTTCTGACTTCTCTTCTTCCTTGACTTATCCTTCCTTCAACTTTGCCTTGCTTCTGCCTTAGCCTCAGCTTTTGCTTTTCTTCTTCTTCCTTCTCTGCTTGGCCGCACCTTCTCCTTCCTTCTTCCTTCTACCTTTAGCCCTTTCTTTCCTTGCCTTCAGCCTTCAATCCTTCTTCCTTTCTTCTTTCTCTTTCTTCTTTAGCCTCGCCTCTTCCTTCCTTCTTCTTCCTTAGCTTCTCTGCTTTCCTTGCCTTAGCTCCTCTTCCTTCTCCTTCTTTCTCTGCGGCTGCGCCTTCGTCTTCCTTTCTTCTTTTCCCTGCACACACGAGAGTGCAAAACCTGCCCCTACCCTCTTCGCGTACACTCTCTCTCTATTTCTCTCTTGGGTTCGCTCTCCCAGAGCCAGCCGGGTAATCGGGTCGGGTTGCGCACTCGAGTCCAAGCGCACCGACGTGGGTGATGTGCGAGGAGTGCAAGGTTAAATAGGTTGGTTAGCCAGGTCCACGGAGGCGTGGGTTGCGGACGAGGCAGGTAAGTGTGGGCGAGGGGACCTCACCTTGTGTACTTGAGGTGACCAAATAAAAGCGCAAATTCAATTTAAGTAACTCACCGCGCTCCTGAGTTTCCGAGGTGGGACTAAAAGTCCTACCCGCTTTGCTCGCGCGACTGCAGGAGGACTTCGCTCAATTGCTGCAGCTGGGCTCTCCTTCAAGGCCAATTGCCTGCTGAATGCGTGACCGAGTCCAACCCGCACCTCCTGGACCTGGAGACCTGGAGCGAAGCGCCTGGGTTGAAGCTTGTGAGCTCCTTACTCGTGCATCAATGGCGGAAAGGGGTCAGACCTACGATCACTCCATATAGCCTTGCGGCCCCATTAGCACATACAGGTAGCTTCTCCGTGGCACGGCGAAGGTGCCTAGGTGGATGGCTAGCCGCGGGGTGGCCTAGGCATGAGTGCCTAGGTCGCTCTATGGTCGTGAAGGTGGGTTTGGTTGGGGGGTGCTTGTGAAGGGTATGGCGGACAGTGAAGGTGGGGAAAATGCTTAGTGGATGATGGCGGAGGTTATGAGGGGTCTGGAGAGGCGTGTGGAAGTGCAGAGCGGTGGATGCGCGTTCGCCGGTGGTCGGCTGGAGATGAAGGTGGTGGTGGTCTGCCGCGTCGAGGGGTTTAAAGTGAAAATAAAGAGAGAGGAAATGAAGAGGGGAGAGAGAGGAAGAGTTCTAACTTAACTAAGTAGACGAACGGGGATAGAAGGGTGGCTGGCTGTACCTGCCGCTGCTGGAGAAGATGAGTCCAGTGGAGGGAGAACGGCGACGACGATGGGGCTGGAGGCACGTGCGCGGGTATGGCGCGACGCAAAGGAAGGTGGTGAAGATGGCTCTGCCACTGGTATTGTGGGAAAGCGACGAGAAGGAGGAGGAAGAATCGCTGGAGCCTATTGGACACCTGGTCGGAGGAGAAGGGACGAAATTGGAGGAGGTTCTCTGGCCAAGCCAAGCTGAAAATGTACGGCCGGAGATGAGGGTCCTTTTATAGGTACTGGCAGGGGCTCTTGTGCTTGGAAGACAAGCTTCCAAGTGCAAGAGTACTCACCAGAGAAGGAATCAGTGGGAGACCTAAATCTCTCGAGCGTTCGCATGAGAGATTGGGTGCGAATCACACCTTGGAATTGTGTTCAGACGAAGGGGAATTCCTCAGAGAATTTCCCTTCCAAATCTAGGAGGAGATCTTTAAGGAATCAGGGAGCAATCCTCCTCAATTCCTCACCGGAGTAGGACTCCTTAGCTTTAATGGTGGAGGGACCTAATTGTAAGAGTGACGAATAAGATAGGGGGGTTTACGTAATAGTTTTCAAAAGCTAGGGGCCAAAATGTAATTGGGTGGACTATTTTATAAAGTAGGTCAAGATGACCTCTCCTTAGGTCCAAATTTTGATATAAACCTAATTTGAACCTAAAGAATCCAATGGTGAAGTTGAATTTTAGGTTTGACCACGTTTGACTGGACATTTTACACAAAAACCTAAATTAGGTCAAGTAATTAGCTAAGACCCCTATTTAGGTCAAAATAGGTTCCAAAGGCCAAATTGAAGGTTCTAAACCCTAGGGGATATTTTTTCATGAATTTTAGAGGGTTTAGTTAATTTTTATCCTGACCAAAACCTTGTTGAATTAAGTGAGTCTATTTTAGGGTTACAAGATGCCATTTAATTCTTAGATTGCACATGAACCCATTTCTGACTGAACCAACTCACTTTTTATCTTATTCAGACCAGTTGACCTATGTTTAGCCCTTGAGAAATCCCGTTGATGTACGGCAATGGTAAAATTACAATTTTACCCTTTATTTCATGTTTTCTTCTTGGAATAGTTCTTCCTTGAATTAAGCCCTTCTCTAGGTTATGTAGGAGCTTTTATTCTCTTTCTTAGGCCAAAATGAGCTAGTTAAGGCTCATGGTGATATTCTCATCAGCGAACGTCGGATGTATGGTGATCGGCGGGTATGGAAACCTCCTATCGTTAGCTGTCGAAAATGTTGAAAAAGGAATGGAGTTTACAGGGACCTATCTGTAATGAAAGTTAAGGACCTAGGTGAAGAAGAAGGACTTTATTGAAATAAAACTTAGGGACTAAAATGTAAACTATGGTTTTCAAGGTTTATTTTGATTTAAATCTTTTTCAACTTTTTATATATGATTATAAATGAGACAAATATTATATTTAAACCTTGGATTTACATTTTTGACCTTTTTAGCCTAATTTATTTATTTAAGTAAAGTTACTTAAGTTATTACATACTTAGGTTTAAATTATACTTAAGTTAGTTAACACATTAATTAGGTAAATTATTGATGATATTTCGAGTCCATTAATTAATTAAATTATTAATAATATTAATTGGATAGTAATATAGCCTTTTTAACTTATTTTAAGGTCCTTTAATATTTTATCCCTTATTTTATAATTAACCCATATATTTACATATTCCTAGCTAATTAACTAAGAAGACTAGCTAATTAGGGGTAATTAAAAGCCATGATGAGCTTCTCATTATTTGGCTACCTGGTGAAAAAAATCAGGCAACTCTAATGAATGTGTTTGCATAGCTAGGACGGCTGCAGTGCAGCAACCCTATGTGACACAAAAATTGATTGGTAAATGTGTTTGCATGGCATGGACGGGTGCAATGCAACAACCCCATCAATATAGGTTCTCGTTGGTTGTCACCTAGTGACTTTCACTTATTTATGCAACATCGATTTCGTTAATCATTACATGCAAGTACCCATCAATCGTTATTATCTTCGCAAATCAGTAAATTTCTTTCCCTGATTCATATTGTTTATCTGCAAGTCATGTCTAATAGTTTGTTGTGTATGGCCTATTATTTGTAAGATTACTGATTGTTACAATTATTTCTTTTCTCAAATTTGTTTGTTACTAATTTTCAACAAAGTCGGAAACAAGGTCACGTTGACAGTAACACTGTATGATTTTTGGTAACTTATGTGATATAAAGGCATTTATTCATTGGAATATTTGCCATGGATTAGTTGGTGATAGAGCATGATGAGATAATATATTAAAATCTCCAACTTATAAGTCGTACACTCCCCTTACTATTCATGCGTGAATAGGTGTATTCGTACAACAGAAGAATATGAGGTACTAAAGAATACTGTAATAGAGGCCTGACAAAGCTACTGCAACAAAGAACTGAAAGAGATGCTACAAAAAGAAGACCTGGAAAATAATTAAGTACCTACGATGAGCAATTGGAAGGAGCAACACTTGCTTCTCTTGTGTTTAAAGCCTATGAAGAAGGTGCCCATGCCAAGTTAGAATGAAGTTTCATTTTAGATAGAGTTGTGTTGCTTTCACTTTTTTGTGTTGGGTATTGATTTACCAATTGAAAATACTGAAGTGAATTACATCCTTTTTCTCTTCTATATTTTTGTAAAAGAGATGAAGCATGGAACAAAACATGTACAGGTCGTTAAACACTTCTAGCAAACTTACTTATCACTAAAGGTTGTTTAACATGAATGGCTGTTTCCATATACTCTTAGATCAATCATGTCCATATACTTATCTTTGGTGCTTACATTTATTTAGAAATAAAGGTAAAGTTGTTTGCCTTGTTACTAGGCAATTCCATGATAGATTTTTGGGGGTATTTGAATGGAGATTTTGCTAAGAAGGATACCATGAGGAGGCATGTTATATAGTTTACTATTGAGCACATTCACATATTTTACTCATTAACATAGTCCAATTATTACATTATTTAAAATTTACAAATTAATTGTAAATAGAATTCTCATTATGCCTACTAAGTACATTACTAAATCTAACAAATGAAAATAATATAGTTCCTACATCTTATTTCCACATGATATATCTCAATGTAAATTAATATATATTTTAAAAAACTACCTCAACTAACTTACCTACCACTCCAAAAGCAAACATGTCTTTTGTCACCTTATCCCCTATTCTAACCCCTATTCCCAAGTAAACAACCCCTTGTACATCACAGGATAACCCCCATTCAATAAACACAAATCCCTGTTAGCAAGTAATTAAGCAGAAATAAGGGTTAACCCCTGTTGCAACTTTGCTAACCTAGGTTAGCTAACATGCGCCGTAAACTAGCCCTTAGGCCTAGTTACAATGGAGGTTAACCCCTATTTACCATAGGGGATAACCCAACCCCTCTTGAAGCTCTTATCCCAACTTATCCTAACACCGGATGGAAGGGGGGTTGGCTTAACCTACCTTACAACCCACATTTTCTCTATCCTGAAAGCGTGCATGATGGTCGCAAAAGCCTTCTACACGTTAAAAATAGTGTTTTAAATGTTGTTATTGTAGTATGTTTGTCAAAATGCAAACATATGTTGTGTCATTATTATTTATTTATTTAATTTTTACTGATTTATAACAGGTCATTCACTAGGAGGCAATTATTGATATACATTACTCTCTAAGTTCAAAAATATTGTTTTATCCTAAAATGTCAATTTTATTTACAACATGAATCACTGAATCAAACAATGAATGAATTGGTCAATTATATACAAAAGAATCAATTATTAAGCACTACAATGCCTTAAACAAATTTACAACTAAATAAGTATTAAAAATTAATTAATACTACACTATGTTAGTTATATACAACTTCTTTAAATAATACCTAAAAAGCGGTATAAAAATAACTGCTAATATATACTATATTAAGTTGTAAATATCTTTAGTAACATAAACTATATATACAGTAACATAAATATGTGTCACTATAGCCTTAATAACATATGTACAAAACATAAGGCAAAAGAATATGTTTACTAACATATATACATATCGACAGTGACAGATACATATGTCACGAAAGCCTTAAGGTTTTATTCATATATATAAGGCTTAAACAGTACCTTACTATTATATTTATATTTATATATACATATATTACCTATCTACATATCCTTATTTATATATATTTTATTTATTATACATATACATTTACTACTATATTATACTATACATATATGTATACATATACACATACACACACAGGCACACTCACTTAACACTTAGCCATTTGAGGCTCTCCTCTTACACACTTGCACGCAAACACTTCAACACTTAGAATTTTTCGAGCTCATCTATTTAACACACAACTCTCATCACTGTTCACTTTAACAAAAATTTGGTGTATTAGTGGGCGAATTGGGTTTTTCGTGGAATATACAGCACCCTAATGGGTGGGACTAGACTACTATTAGACTCAGTTCTAGTTTCATTATTGTGCATTTTTATCCATTTCTCAGGCCCATTCAAGCCCACGATAGGCCACTACGCCCATCACCATACACGAGCTCCTAGCCCACATTCAAATTCAAGATGCTCAATATGCTTGAGAAAGGATAGAGAAGGGTAATGGTGGTATATGAGCACTGAGCGCTGATGACTGAACAGTCGTCGGTGCGAATTCAACTTATACGAATTTGCGCACTTCTCAGTGCACAATGTGGGACTAACCACAACCATCAATTAAGTGCTCCAATGCTGCCTAGCATACACTACAGGCCAATCTTTGGCCTCGAATTGCGAGAGTGAATTAAATCCATTTTCTAATTAAATTAAATATTTAGAAAGTGCTTATATAGGACTACTTAATTGTATAATTAATTTAGTATTTTAAGTTACATAATTATATATTAAAACTAGTTAAAGTTAGGGGTTTGCATACATTGATTTAAGGATTAATTTCTTAATTAAAGTATAAATTGATAAATTAACGATGCACTTGACTTTATAATTAGTTAATTTATATATTAATGTTTTTATTATACATTGTTAATTTATTTTAGAATATTTATTTTAATGTATTTACATTTAAATACATGTTTTAAATAGATATGTACATATTTAAGTTATAAATACTGTAATATAATACAAATATAGTATAAATAGGTTGAAAATATTTAAAATTAATATATATACATGTACAATATAGATTACTCCAATAATAACTTAATTTACTAATTTATTTTATTTTAACTTAATAATTTACCTAATTAACTTAATAACTTAATTACCTACAATAATTACCTAAATAAATAAATGTACAGGTATGGTACAGTACATATTATTTAGTTAAGTATGTATGTATAGTAATAGATATGGTTATAGGTATGTACATAGTTATTTATAATTACTTAGTGTTATATACATTTAAGTTAATATAATTATTATATATTTATACAATAAAGTTATATATATAATAAATCATCTTAAATTCTTAATAAAATAAATAGAATATAATTATAAGTTATTTATGTACATTATTTAGATATTTTACAATATCTACATATAGCTTAGTGTTAACTCATATTTACAAGTATAAATACAATATACAATTTTTTTTTTGGGTATTTTTGGGTATTTTTTGATTTTTATTATTTTGTTATATATAATAGAGGTAGGAGATGAGAAAGAAAGGATGGGAAAAGAGAGAGAAGAACTCTTTTTGTATTTTTGAATTTGGTTTCCTTTATTTAGTTTCAAAGTATACTAAACCATTGGTTGATATGTTCTACTAAGCAGGGAGTTCAGAATACTTTGAAACTTGGCATACACTTATAAGCATACATGATCTTACTCAAGACAGGTTTATTTTATTTTTTTGTGATTTTTTTTATGAATTTTATTTATTTATAAAGTTAACCCAAAGAAGGCCTAAATGAATGCTTTAAAAGTAAACCTAAGGCCTTGAAATGGATTTGAAGGTTGAGAATGTAACTCAAACACTCAGATTTGTCCAACATAATATGAACAACATGTTTAAATCATAAAATATGATTTTCGTCCCAAATTTCATTAAAATTCAGTGTTGGACAGTTGGGCACTGTAAAAGCTGCTGACGAAAGAATTTTAAACATGAAATACAATCAATTCCAATCAGATTTAACTCAAATAACAACACATGAATGCTTACATATGCTGTTCTATCACTACAATGCATGAATAGCTCACTCAAAGTATTAATCCACTTCAATTCTCCATCCAGCAGTGGCTGCTGCTCAATTTCAACAGCCATTTTAGCTACTGTAACTACAACATCTATTTCAGCAGTTCATTCAAATGCCATCCACCTAAATCAGGTCTGATTGATAGCCTTGAACACCTTCGCAAAAAGTAACACCAAAAACTAGGTGTCAACCTCTAAAAACTCTCAAATCCACTGAAATCAGAGTTTACTCCCAAAGAATGTAGCTGTGATTACTCAATAATTCACGCTTGTAAATTGGTCATCTTATGCTATTTCCTAATGTTACGCATTTAGATTAGGTAATTATGCATGCATTATGTAAATATTTGCATTTGTGCATTTTATGGAGAGGAAGATAGTGAGAGAGACCGAGCATCCATTTCATTCATTTTATCCCTCCCATTTCCACCTCATTTCCATTTAAATTCCACCTAATAACAACTTAATGCAACCTACCTTAATTCCCTAACACCTCAAGTGCCTACATGCAAAAATCCCACAAAAATCTCACACCCTAATGATTTTCCCTTGTCACTACCCGCCACCCCCTCACCTATATAACTATCCTCACCACCCCCTCCATGACAGTCGGCTCTGCTCTCCCCAAAAATCACCCACCAGCACTCCCTCCATCCCTCCCACAAACACACTAGCAGATATCTCACAGGAGCTAGCAACACCACATACACACACATCTCCCTACTCTCCTCTCTCCTTCTCTTCCCTTCCTCCACTCTCGGTACCCTCTCACAAGTTGAGAGGGCACACTAAGAACAGAGGGGTTCTCTCCTGTGGTTGCAACCACCACGGTAGGGAGCACCACCGTCTAGCTCGATAAGAGCAGGTAGACGCAGTGTCTCTTCTCTTTGTTTTTGTGTTGTTATTTTGTTTTTTTTTCTCTTCATTTTCGTTTGACTCCATTAGTGCAATAGCAAGCTCGGGAGCTTGCTCTGCTCGAGCCTTCACATCCCCTCATGTGCCTGTAGGCACCCCAACTGGCCACTTCGAGCCTTCACGCGTACTCTTACTGGTCGCTGCCTCCACCGTGCGGGTTGTCTCCTTCCCCTCATCCATTGGCTAACTGAGAAGGTTAGCTGGTCATTTCTCGAGTTAGCCGGTGGACTTTGCCCCTTGTGCATGTTCATCTGGTCACTACGCGAGCACTGTAGGTGATCGGGGACTTCTTAGTTAGCCGGTGACGCCCGCTGCTGGTTGCAGCACAGCGCCCTCATCTCACTGCACGTGCACTCATGCACCAGCATGCACTACTCCCTCATACTCACGCGCCTATGCGCTGCATCGGTTGCACGCCTCACACCATTCCCTAATGCACGCACTCCCTCACATACGCACAGACACACTCACACCTCACACATTTTTCACACTCACTCATGAACACATACATACACATACACTCACCCGTATATACATACACACACCTACACACATATATATATTTATATACATATTCACACTCACCGATTTATATACATATATAAATATATATAGATATATATATATATATTCATATAAATAAATATATATACATATATAGTTACACATATATATACATATACCTACATACTTATATACACTTATACATATCTATATATATACATATACATACATATCTATACCACATACTTCTTCATGCACACACACACACCTTCCCATTCACAATACCATGCACCTATCCATCTACCACGCATTATATCGCGGGTATATTTGCACCAGTTGTGCATATATCCCTGATATTCGTGCACATCAAGCCTTCTCCACACACTCCCACATGTCTGCTTCACATCGCACGCGGCACGTAGCTAGGTTAGTCGCGTCTCTTTAGACGACGGTTAACCTAGCATTGTGCTACATTTCCATTTAATCCTTGATTCAATATTCGACCTTCTTATTATCTATTATATAGTTATATATATATCTATATATATATCTTCTACATATATCTATTCATATCTATAAATAAGCTAAGTATTTCAATTCATTTCCTTTTTCGCATTTCAATTTTGCATTTTATTTTCTTTTATATTGTCTTTTATTTTGTTGATTAAGGAAATACAAAAAAAAGTAAAAAATAGAAAAGAGAATTCTTGACTTGCAGGTACACGATCTTGCATGTGACGAGACTGTTTCTGATTATTTTGGCTTGTAGCCAAGGACCTATTTGTTGAAGGTGTGCCTCAAGGACAAGAATATCCCAAAAAAATCTCTAATCAAGAAAACCCAAAAAAATAATAAGCGAAAGGAATTGATGCGATTTTAGGAAAAGTGTAGAAACTGATTAAATCCAAAACCCACCTCCCTTAGTTCAACTTTGGCCTAAAAGTGACTATCTTAAAATTTGATTTAGCCAGGATAATAAAATTCTGACAAACTAGTGTAGATTTTCTTGTAGGTAATCACTTCCACTATATCCATTTCGACACTAATATCACCTAATTAAATAACCCTACCTACAATCTAACAAGCTGTCATGCAGCCTTTTAAGTGATGATATGGGAGAATTAAACCAAAAATCACCTGTTTAAACCACTGTCTAAAACCTGATCATACTTTAAACTCACTTAAAAATCAAATCCAAACATTGAAACCTTCATCAAACCCCCTTGAAATTCAGATCTCATATCAAATCAAGGCTGTAAAATTACAGCCTAGATCTGAAATGAGTGGTGAAAACTCATAAAAACTCATCTTAAATCTCTTCTAATCATCTTGAAAATCCAAATTTATCTCCTAAAAACATTGAAAGCTTGATTTGATTTCCACTTTACACTATGGACAGTGTAAGATGTAAATTCATCTCAAGATTTCAATACATGAAAACTTAATCTCTTACCCTTTACGAATCACTTAGGATAAATCTCAATACACCTAAATTGAAATTAGAGCTCACAAAACACAAAAAATTCTAATCTAATGTTCCTCTTATGCCATAGACAGCATGAAGAAAAGAACTTAGATTAGGCCATAGAATCATTCACAATTCATTCCAAAACTCTAATTAGTGTCAAATCAAAACAAATCTGAGACAATCTATAAATCAGCTCATTAAAAATCAAAATAGGGTCATTGTGAACAAATGTAATGAGTGAAATGACCCTCAGATGATTTTTGACTACCCCCTACACCAAGTAGCTCACCTCGGTATCTCATATGCAAGGGCCAAACAAGAGTCAACGTAGAGTGGCCAAACCCACCCCGGGTCTCAACCCAAGGGGCGACAAGCTCCCCTCTACTCTAAAGGGATAGTTGCTCTCCTCGATACCACATACACGAGGGCCAGCTCACTTCCCTTAACCAAGTCCAAATAGCCACCCGTAGGTGACGTGTTCCCAAAACCATCAGGCTTTCCGTACTACCGTATTCCTAGTTTCTTCCTAAATTTCCCATAGGGTTCGTACATGGACTTTCTTATTTCCATATCTGATTCATTATATGTAGAACAAGCAACTCAAATTCCACCATTTATTACTCAGTACAAGCATGCATTTCCATTTATGACATTGTTCATTACATGTAGTACAGGCAGCTCATGGTTTATTTCTTTTCAAGAAGCTTCATGGTAACTTGATCATTCATTAACTATACATGCATTTTTTCTAGTCCTAGTGTTCATTTCACATTCCTAGGGTTCGATCGAATATATTCTAGAGTAGCATGCATTTATTTCTTTTTAGTCCGAGGGTTCTGTTTGGAGCGCTGGATCGATGTTTAAGAGTGTTGCGTTGTAGTACAACTGAAAAAGCGTTCAAAACAAATACAATTTTATTACTCGAAAAGGTTTTCGAGGTCGAACACAGGGAGCAAATGGAATTCATGCACTAAACTATAAAATTAATGCAATTTGAACACAAATCATTACTCAAAAACTAATCATGAATGTAGAGCATATGAGTATGCCAAGAGTAAAAAAAATGTAGGCTAGATAACAGTTACTCAAATTAATTAAAGAAAATATAAATTCAGACAACTAATTACAAAATCAGACGTCTTAAATGACTCTAGCTATAGTGCTTTTCCTCTTTTCTTCCTCTGATCTCTTTCACTAATTTCTCTTTTCTTCTTCTTATTTTGCCTTTGCGAGCTTTCTTCTCTTTCTGTCTTTCTTTCCTTAGCTTTCTCTATCTTCTCCTTCCTTCTTCTTCTTCTTTGGCTTTTCTTCTCTTTCTTTGACTTCTACCTTTAGCTTCCTTCTTCTTTAGCTTCTTCCTTTGTCGTTGCTTTGCCATAAGCCCTGCGGTGCTCCTCTCCTTCTTCTTCTTCTTGACCTCCTCTTCTTCCATTTTTGCTTGACCTTCTCTTCCTCTTCTCTGAATTGGCTAAGTGTGGAGCCAAACTCCTCAGAGCAAACCCCCCCTTCCCCTACGTAGCTTTCCTCTCTCTTTCTCTCTTTTCTATTTTAGAGCTGTTCTCCCAGAGCCTTTAATTGGTCGGGTAATCGGACCTAACGGAGACCCAGGTCCAGACTCACTGGCATGTGTGGTGAGTGAGGAGTGGATAGGTCAAGTAGTCGGGTCATGGCCAAGTCTGCGTGGGCAGTGCTGTGGACGAGTCCGTGAGGGGGGGGAGAAGGACCTCACCCTCAGTGTTGGAGGCGAAGAGCCTCTAACACAAAATCAATTTATGCGCACACGGGAACCCTTCCAGTTCCGAGGTGGGACTAAATGTCCCACCTCCCTTTTGTGCGCACAGCAGCAGATGGGGCTTCCTCAAATCGCGAGGTTGCAGCTACTCTCGACTCCAATCAAAGGCTTGGATGTGTACGCGAGATTCTTCCACGCATCCTGGGATTGGTGGCACCTGGAGCTGTAGCAAGCGAGCTACACTCTCGGCAGCAATGGCAAATGGGCAACGAACCTGAAAACATGAGAACGGCCTCATGGCCACGTCTAATCGCTCAGGGAGACTCACCGGACCACGACGGATGTGATGGGCGTTGTTTCGTGGCATGTGGGTGGCTATGGTGGCGTATCTAGGGCTTACTGTGGGCGTGTGAGTGGGTGTGTCCGGTGGGATGTTTGGGTGATTGATGGAGAGATTGGAGTGAGGGGATGTGATCAAGGAGTCGAGGCAGAGGTTGTAGGGTGGTCGGCAAGGTGGATGGAGGTGCAGATTGATGGGAGCACCTTGCCAGAGGTATCGTCGGAGGTGGAGAAGGTGACGGTGGTCAGTGGCATCGGGGAGTCGTTTTGGGAAATAAAGAGAGGGAAAGAAAGTGTGAGAGAGAGAGAGTCTGATGTAAACACATTTACACTACTTAAAATGTCTATTTATGCATGTTCTTAAGCATAGGATTGCATTTCATGATATAAATATTGCATTACATGCATCATCTTGCATTTAGAGTAGTTTGAATAAAATGGAGGTTAATTGTCTCCTTTTATGTGCTTGGACAGGGCAAATATTTTATCGGGGCCTCGGATTAAAGATCCAACCGTATGGATATGATCAGGGCGACGATTGGAGTTCAACGACTCCAAGATCGCCCTAATCAGGCATCCGTAGCATCAGATAGAGACCGGGGAACCCTAGAAGATCAAGGGCCAGGATGGTGTAAATCCGCACTTCAGATGGAAAATCCGACGACACGGATGAATTCGGATCGACGATCGCAGCCGAACGACACAAAAATCGAGTCAATCCAACATCCGTGGCACCATCTACAACTTCCAGAAGATGGACGGCCAAGATGGCGCCACGTGGCACCATCCCGGCCGCCCAAACGGCCGCCTACACTCTATGAAGACCGCGCACCCATCCCCTCTCCGCCGTTGGATCTCAATCCAACGGCTGTGGACGCATCGTTTTAAAAGCATCCGCGCGACCATTTGGGCGAGGCAGCGCAGCGGTCCAGCGCCTTATCGCGAGGCGCTGGCGCGCGTTCGAGCCTCGCCAAGCGATTTCTGAGGCGGGCGGGCACGCTCCAATTGACCGCACGATCGCGATCCAACGGCCGCGCGCGCCCGATAGCGCCGACGCGCAATTGGACGCTCTGGTGAACGCGCGATCGTACGCGCAGGCGGGCGGGCGGCAGCGGTGAAGGCGCGATTTTAAGCCGTCCGATCTCGCGATCGGACGGCTGAAAATCAAGCGGCGTGCGTAGGCGTTACGCGCGCGGCCAGCCGAGCGGGCGCGCGTGGGCGCGGCGGCGACGGCGACGGCGGGGCTTTAGCGACGGTTTTATCCGTCACTAAAGGCCCCTTATTTATTATTTTGAAGATGTAATGTCCATTTTGCCCCCACTCCTTGCAACTATAAAAGGAGACCCCCTCCATATGAAATTTTCATCCCTTCTTTCTCCTCTCTACCCCTCCAAAGCTCAAGAGAAGCTTGTCCCACACCCGGGATGCTTCTCGCGAGATAAAGTCCAATTTTCGTTCTCCTTCGGAAGTGGATCCCGCGACGACGACGGCGTGCTGCTTCGTTCCCGTTCTTCTGCTTCGTCCTCCTTCGTCCTGCTTCGTTCTCCTTCGTCCAGGCGTCGTCCCGTCCGGCTCGTCCTCCAAGCGACCATCGAGGAGGATTCTCTCTCCCTATTATTTTTACTGCTTTCTAGTATAGATTTACTGCTTTCTAGAGTAGTCTATTCGTCCTCCGAGCGATCGTCGAGGAGGACATTTCTCCCTCCATTCTTTTAATGCTTTCTAGAGTAATTGTTTTATGTTTTCTAGTTGTAACGAAATAACTCTTTTATGATAAATTCCTTGTCTATTCTACATCTCATTTTGATTTCCATGTACAGTATTCTTTCTCTCTCTCTTACTCCCTCTTTCTCTTTTATTTGTTGTAGATACTTAGATAGTTTAAATTGAATTTCTTCGTGACAAAATAAAAAGAAACGCGAAGTTTTTAAATCAAACGTTCGCCTCCCTGTGTTCGACCCGGAATTTTGATTTCGGTATAAATTTTATTTGTTGAACACGAATCCTTCGCTTTCGAACTACAACGACGGGTTTTCCAAAACCAAACACGTTAGCGTAGGTTCGTAAATAAAGTTCAACATTTTGGCGCCGTTGCCGGGGAGGCAACGATCTTTGATTTCTCTTCACGTTTTGTAACTTACAAATCATTTACCTCACTTTTCTCCTTTCTTATTGTAATTGCAGGTACTCTTTCGAGACAGGCAAAAGCGGTAGATCGGTGTAAAGTGCTGTGGAAGGTTTTGTAAGTTATCCCCCACCTCCCACCCATTAGATTTTATTTCATCACATAATAATTCAAACATCAATCAACCTAGGTGTTCTTATAAACTCTAAGGTTAGATTGTTTGTTGTTTGACATCCATACTCACTCCAACCCCCACAAAAAAAAAAAAAAGAAGGAAAAAAAAAAAAATCTCACAGAGGTACACAACCTCATCTGATTTTCTAACTCAACCGGTAAACCAATCTTAGGAGCCGGTACACACATCCAAACACATAATCGAGTAGAAATCAGATTGGGTAATCATTTGTGTGCCTAATTAGGTGGTGCATCAGGCCAGTTGTTTGAGTTGTTTGGGCCGCACCATTTCAAATAAAATCAACTCATCAAGTAGCTGCCAATTAGGTTCAACTCTTAGGGATCTACCAGGCACTCCACATTCTTTTTAAACTTTAAAGGAAAATATCTTCACCTGTGCTTGCAAAACCTGGAGTGCCAATGAAACTTGATTGAAAACACCTAAAGTTGAATCCTAAAAGCTACTAAGCAAGATTTGAACCTTAAAATTCACCACATCAAAACTAATCTTGCTTGAAAACCACTGGTTGTGCACGCACACACAAAGCAATCAATCATTAAGGGCACAACCCATTTAAAGGGCCCATCACATTCCAAAGCACATTCAAACCTAGCCCTAAATAAAACAGAGTAGACGTTGGCCTTAAGGATTGGACTCGCTCTTCAGAACTCAGAACGAGATTATTTTCGATTAGTCTGTTTCTACTGTTCAATCTGATGTCTAGCTAGGGGAGCAGAGTCAAACGATCGCGGCTGGGGGGTACACTAGGAACTGGAGGCGCAAGCCGAAGGAAGAACCTTCTCCCCAGTCCCTCCTTCTAACTGGTTGGATTGAACAGACAGAAGTAGATCAAATCGTTCCTTTATCTCAAGACGGGTTTTGAGAGTCTGTAGGTCTGTAGGCTAACCCATTTAAGGACAGGTTTGATTGTTTGTATTGCAGGGCACCTTTCTTCCTCCCGTGTCTCATGAATCCTTCCACATATTTCACGCATTCCCGCTCTTTCACTCCTGTTGTAAATTATCCTCAACATGACGATTATCCCAACTCGTATTGTAATCGACCATCAGTTAGTTGGGATAATTCGGATTGGGGATACAATTCCAGACCTCCGTGTTTAGGGTCTAACCCTGAACACTTTGATTCTCAATTCTATCCTTCTCAGAGTTGCATCGATTATAGATCGTCCTCCTTTCATGAACAACCTAATGCGATCTACAATCAAGAAGGATACACTGATCCTTACCCATCCTCTGATTTCACTGCCTTTAGGTCATCTCCATCTTTTGAACAATCTGAAATGACCTATTATCAGGATGGGTATAACGAATCTCAATTCGTTAATTCCTCTACATTGATGTCAAACCCGCCCAACCCTGAACCAACTCATTTGGTTCAGGTTAATCAGGTTCAAGATAAGGTTCTGGCTAACTTGAGGAATATCATTCAATCTTTAGAAGTTCAGCCAATACCTTGCATTGAGAGATTGGAGCCCCTGATTGAAATGATTGATGATTTAAATAAGTCTTTGTTGGATTGGCTCCAGGATGTTAAGGATAAGAACCCGGGTGAGTTTCTACTTGGGAAATTAGCGAAATTGAGGATGAGATTCGTGGTTGCTTTGATTCAATCTTGGAATAATTCCCAGGATGAACTCTCTTCAGGAAAGCCAATGACAGAACCCGCTCAGGCACCTGTTGGGGGGGACACGTGTTACGAAGCTGACCAGATTGAATTAAAGCAACCAATTAAGGATGATCTGATTTCTTCACCTGAGATCCCTGAGCCGGGTTACGAGAAAACGTATGTCTCCTGGGAACACAAAGTGACAACTGATTTTGGGACATACATTGATACGGATCCTGATTTCTTTGATGGTGAAGATTCAAGTTGCGAAGTCTCACACGAGTTTTCAAATCACGATTTTTGTGAGACGATTGGGCCTGAGGAATCTGATAGATCATTTGATAGCCCAATAACTGAGGAAACTGATCTTATTAGGGCACACGATACAGATCCAGAATCGCATTTTCTGGAGGAATCAATTCAATGCCCTGATTATCAGTTACACCCTGTTGAGCTTATTGATGATTTTAATTCTGAGATAATTAGACCCAAGTCAATTTTGATTCTGCCACATCATTTACACTTGGAGATTCCAGACGGGGTGATGAATATACAAGATGTCCTGGAATTTGATACACTTAATGAGGAGGATAGGAGCGGGGAAGTTCTAATTTGGGAAGTTAATTTTGGAGGAAATGGAAGATTGAGTCGAAGGGTTCCTTTTAAGCTGAAACCATCAAATCAGAACCCTTACGACATTTGTTTCGAGGATGTCAAACTCAAGCACACATTTAACGATTATCCTTTTGAGCTTCAATTCTCTGTAACCCGACATTTTGGCCTTGGGATGCATCCTCACAAATCGCAGGCCCGACCCCGCTTGCATTCTGATTTTAGGTTTTGGGTAATTTTTATCCAGAACCTAAGATATTCTCGATTATGGGGTGTGGGTCTGCACCACAATCTGGTCCACATCTATGGACCTCTGCTGACAGGTCAGAGGATTCTTCTGTTCATTCTAATTCTGACCTGCAAATGTGAATTTTTCATTTCTTTTCTTTGTATAGTGTGCCTAGCTGAAGGCACTAAACTCAGCACATATACAGTTCTTTTTCATTTTCATCTCGGAGCGGACCCGATATCCACGTAATTCAGGTGCTTTCTACGCTTTTCCACTCTGTTTTATGTCTTTTTAATACAATGAGGACATTGCATTAGATAGGCATGGGGGGATGGATATTTATCTTTGAATTCATTCGTCAGCTCCGTAGATTTGTTTTATTTTATATAAAAAAAAAAATCAAAATTAGGAAAGAGAATTTGGGTTTAAGAAAATTTTCGATCTTAAGAAATACTATATTATGTTCTGAACACAAAGACCCTTCAGGTCTTTGGACTTAATCAGCCCGTATATCCACTAAAATGTGGATTTGTTTTTCGAGTTCTCGCTAACTTGAATTTTATTTTAATTGGAGTAAATAAGTTTGGGTGATAAGTACACGACTTATCAACCCGCCCTCTGATGTGAGGGAATTTTGAGTCTTAAGCATCTACATACTTTCTTTGCACTGACTCGTTGTGTGGCGATTTTAACGGAAATTGGGTAGCTAATGAACCTTCTAGGGTGATATGGCTGGCAAGTTATCGTGGGTAACAGCCCATAGGTAGGTTGTCCAGAGCCCAGTCACTGGACCTTTCTCTTTTTGCTGCCTTTAGGTAAATCTCAGACCAGGGAAGCCACCTACTTAAAAAAAAAAAAAAAAAAAAAATCAAAAAGGAGAAAAGAACAAAAAGAAATAAGCCACACTTCGCCGCACGAGTATGGCTGGCAAGTTGTCGGTGGTAACAGCTCATCGACCGGTTGTCCAGAACCCAACTCAGAAAATGCACTAAAAATTCCCAAAACACTTAGGAAGAAGCGGAGAAGAAGAATAAACCGGGGAGATATACACTGGATTCACCCTTGTGTTGACCCCGTTAAAAAAATAAAAGTAGGGAGAAAGCTACCGGTTGTAAAGATACACCTTTAGGCAGAATTCTTTTTGAGGTCACCTAGCGGTGTAGAAATCCGAAGTCCGTTTTAATTGCCGGTCAACGAGTCTATCACAATCACAATAAGATGCTTAAAACTTAGGGTTCTCATCAAATCTTGGGTGAGTTGAATGGCCGTAGAAAGCCACTCTTAAACCCTAAAGTTTGAAAATCCAAAAAAAAAAAAAGAGTAAAAACAGAAAAAGAAAATTTTCTTTGAATAAGGCGAGGCTTGAGGCGGTCTGCATTTTGGCTGATACCCGGGCACTGTTGTGTCTTTGAAAGTTCAGTTCTTAAGTAGACAATTTCTTAATGATTGAAAATAACTCAGGTCCAAATAATCTAACCTAATTCTTTTATAAATAGCATATAGTTTTTGCTAGGGACTAGCAAAAGATAGGCATGGGGGTATGATGTAAACACATTTACACTACTTAAAATGTCTATTTATGCATGTTCTTAAGCATAGGATTGCATTTCATGATATAAATATTGCATTACATGCATCATCTTGCATTTAGAGTAGTTTGAATAAAATGGAGGTTAATTGTCTCCTTTTATGTGCTTGGACAGGGCAAATATTTTATCGGGGCCTCGGATTAAAGATCCAACCGTATGGATATGATCAGGGCGACGATTGGAGTTCAACGACTCCAAGATCGCCCTAATCAGGCATCCGTAGCATCAGATAGAGACCGGGGAACCCTAGAAGATCAAGGGCCAGGATGGTGTAAATCCGCACTTCAGATGGAAAATCCGACGACACGGATGAATTCGGATCGACGATCGCAGCCGAACGACACAAAAATCGAGTCAATCCGACATCCGTGGCACCATCTACAACTTCCAGAAGATGGACGGCCAAGATGGCGCCACGTGGCACCATCCCGGCCGCCCAAACGGCCGCCTACACTCTATGAAGACCGCGCACCCATCCCCTCTCCGCCGTTGGATCTCAATCCAACGGCTGTGGACGCATCGTTTTAAAAGCATCCGCGCGACCATTTGGGCGAGGCAGCGCAGCGGTCCAGCGCCTTATCGCGAGGCGCTGGCGCGCGTTCGAGCCTCGCCAAGCGATTTCTGAGGCGGGCGGGCACGCTCCAATTGACCGCACGATCGCGATCCAACGGCCGCGCGCGCCCGATAGCGCCGACGCGCAATTGGACGCTCTGGTGAACGCGCGATCGTACGCGCAGGCGGGCGGGCGGCAGCGGTGAAGGCGCGATTTTAAGCCGTCCGATCTCGCGATCGGACGGCTGAAAATCAAGCGGCGTGCGTAGGCGTTACGCGCGCGGCCAGCCGAGCGGGCGCGCGTGGGCGCGGCGGCGACGGCGACGGCGGGGCTTTAGCGACGGTTTTATCCGTCACTAAAGGCCCCTTATTTATTATTTTGAAGATGTAATGTCCATTTTGCCCCCACTCCTTGCAACTATAAAAGGAGACCCCCTCCATACGAAATTTTCATCCCTTCTTTCTCCTCTCTACCCCTCCAAAGCTTAAGAGAAGCTTGTCCCACACCCGGGATGCTTCTCGCGAGATAAAGTCCAATTTTTGTTCTCCTTCGGAAGTGGATCCCGCGACGACGATGGCGTGCTGCTTCGTTCCCGTTCTTCTGCTTCGTCCTCCTTCGTCCTGCTTCGTTCTCCTTCGTCCAGGCGTCGTCCCGTCCGGCTCGTCCTCCAAGCGACCATCGAGGAGGATTCTCTCTCCCTATTCTTTTTACTGCTTTCTAGTATAGATTTACTGCTTTCTAGAGTAGTCTATTCGTCCTCCGAGCGATCGTCGAGGAGGACATTTCTCCCTCCATTCTTTTAATGCTTTCTAGAGTAATTGTTTTATGTTTTCTAGTTGTAACGAAAGAACTCTTTTATGATAAATTCCTTGTCTATTCTACATCTCATTTTGATTTCCATGTACAGTATTCTTTCTCTCTCTCTTACTCCCTCTTTCTCTTTTATTTGTTGTAGATACTTAGATAGTTTAAATTGAATTTCTTCGTGACAAAATAAAAAGAAACGCGAAGTTTTTAAATCAAACGTTCGCCTCCCTGTGTTCGACCTGGAATTTTGATTTCGGTATAAATTTTATTTGTTGAACACGAATCCTTCGCTTTCGAACTACAACGACGGGTTTTCCAAAACCAAACACGTTAGCGTAGGTTCGTAAATAAAGTTCAACAGAGTCTAAGACCTACCTCTAAGGGATGAAGAGGGATAGAGAACCCACGCCATTATAGTTGCTGGATGTGGGAAAGATGAAGACCTCCGTAGGTGAGGAGGTAGCGAAGATAGGAAAAGGCAACGTCGACCGATGTTGTGCGACGCAGACGACTGCGGTAGAGTTAACTCAACCACTGGTATTGTGGTTGGGTGACAAGAGAGCGAGGGAGGAGCAGTCGGAGCTTGTGGAGTTGTTGTGGCCGAAGGGGACAGAAGAATGGAGGGAATCCAGCCCAATTTCAAGCTGAGGAGATTTGGTTGGATCTGGGGAGTCTTAAATAGGTCTCTGGAGAGGTTTTGTGCTTGGAAGCCAAGCTTCCAAGCAAGGAAAGCTTCACCGGAGATGGAAACTCAAAAGAGGCCCAAATCTCTCATGCGTTCGCATGAGAGATTGGGAAACGATCATGGATCACAAATGGGTTCAGATTGGAGGGGATACTTAGAGAATCTCCCTTTTAACTTTGGAAGGGATTCTCTGAGCAATCAAGGATAAACCTCCTTTTAAAGCTCGCCCGAGTAGGATTCCTCTGCTATAATGGTGGAGGGACCTATTTGCAAAGATGATAAAGAAGCTATGGGGCTAAATGCAAAGGTTTTTGAAAGTTAGGGTTAGAAATGTAATCAGACTGAACCTTTTTGCAAAGTAGCTCAAGATGAGTTTCCCTTAGTCCAAATTTTGGTAAAAACCTAATTTAGATCTAAGGAATCCAATGGTGAATTTGGATTTTGGGTTTGACCACGTTTTACTGGGTAATTTATGTAAAAACCCACTTTAGGGCAAATATCTATCTGAGACCCCATTCTAGGTCAAGATGGGTTCCAATGGCCAAATTGAAGGTTATAAACCCTAGAGAATATTTTTATATGATTTTTAAAGTATTTAAATGAATTTTATTCTGACCAAAACCTTGGTTAATCAAGTGGATCTGTTTTAGGATTTCAAGAAGTCATTTAATTCACAGAACTCACACAAACCCTTTTCTGTCTGATCCAACCCATTTGTTATCTTGTTATGACCATTTGACCCATGTTTAGCCCTTGAGAAAACCCATGGTTGTACTGCATTGGTAAAATTATAGTTTTAACCCTAGTTTCTTATTTTACTCTCAGAATGGTTGTGTAGTGAATTATGACCTTCAGTAGGTTATGTAGGAGCATTTATTCTCTTTATTGGATCAAAATGAGCTAGTTAGGGCTCATGATGGTGTTCCCATCATACCCCCATGCCTAGCTTTTGCTAGGCCCTTAGCAAAATTCTTAAGGTTTTAACTTTGATTCTAGGCCATGTAATCTTTTGATGCTAAAAAACTGTGATGTGTGCTTTTTTCTGTGGATTAGGTTAGAATGCCGATAGTAGGCCTAGAGGTACTAAGTACCAACAAAGATCTGGACTTGACCAGCTCTAGCCTTAGTTTGCTGCGAAGGTTCTTAAGGCCCATAAGAACTATCCTAAGGTTCGTTGAACTCTATGGTTAAAGCACCCGTGCTTGTAACATATTATAGCCTTGGTTCAGTTTGCAATGCATTTTTGTAAGAGAGAGACAGAGGAATTTTCTTTGTTTGGAGAGTTTTCTCTCTCTTTTCTTTTTATTTTTAGCTTCAGATTGGCTTCACAAGACGGTCTGTATCAGATTCCTAGTCCCCATCATCAATCCTCGAAGGGTCCCTAGCAATCGATGCTTCAAGATAGCACCACCCATGGCAACCCCCAGAACCCTGGCTTTCGAGATTTCGAGTTAATCCTGCCCATGGCGTTTTGTAGCTAAATCCAAACCCTAGCAATCGACATTTTGTGATAATGCTGCCCCATGGCATTTGAACCAGCACAGGGTGCTTACATGCCCCGATAGGATATGTAGATATCCTAGGAGACAAGCACTGAGGAGACGATATGCTATTGTGCATCTTCGAGGGGAATTTCCCGCCTTTCCGCGTTGGGAACTCATCCAAATCAACTTGTGTTGACTGGCCACTCCTAATCTAGGTGACTTTTTCAAAATGATTTAAATGCATTTGAGTGATTTTGATACTTATGCGCACTGAACCCGA
Organism: Thalassia testudinum; assembly: GCA_037157565.1. Taxonomy (NCBI): domain Eukaryota; kingdom Viridiplantae; phylum Streptophyta; class Magnoliopsida; order Alismatales; family Hydrocharitaceae; genus Thalassia; species Thalassia testudinum. Next base: position 49,649,748 of record JAZHRO010000018.1, on the reverse strand, counting down.
CTGTGTGTGGATTGGGGTGCGTAGGTTACCGAGTCCCACAAACCAAAGGTCAGTTAACAAGGTCGAATACTCCTTAAGCCTTAGACCTAATACTTAAGCTTTGCATTTTTCCCAACCTCTTGAGGACTATCCAGATCTTAGCGAATACTTGAATTTTTAAGCCTATGGTCATAGCCCAAGAGGCCTAAAATCCGTGTTCCTATTAATCTCTTCTGTGTTTTATTAGCACTTTTTTTTCATTTTTTTCTTTTGAAATGTCTTAGAACTAAGTCAATTCCTTAATTTCTTACTAATGACTATCTCTTTTTTCTTTTCTTTTCAACTTGTGCTCCTCTTTGCCATTTTTAACTTCTCCCCTTTTTTTTCTCCTCAAGATTTGTATGGCCTCAAAATTTTCTCTCATTTTTTTTGTTCTTTTTCTCAATTTTCTATTTTTTTGGTATTTTTTGGAATATGAGAATTTTTTTGTGAGAACCCTTCCGAACTTTGATTTTTGTATGTTTGCACTTTACCACCCCCCCATGCCTAAGTTTTGCAATGTCTTTATTATAAACGGAGGGTGTGACACAGCTTTGGGTTCAAGAATTAGAACAAGATTTATCGGGTGAGTGGACGGGTCGGGATGACTATTGCGGACGATTTCAACCTCTAGCACGTGTACCAAAGGTGAGATCGACTGTTCTAAAACTGAACTCAGGGTGCAATAGACGTGAAGTACAGAAGGATAATCAGAAGGATCTCAGGTTTTTGGAATGACAGGTTGCCTCCCGTTAAGCGTTAAATTCAACGTCTTCAGTCGAGCGGGAAATGGTCTGGAGAAGGAGTGGTCAAATCAGATGAGTTTTGTAGAACAAGCACCTTGATCAAAAGCCTAGTTGGTCCAACCAGGTGCTTGTTCAGATCAATAGGCTGATGATGCAGCCCAAACCCAATCAATCTGGTGGGTTGATAAATGTAGATCAAGAGATGTGGAACCTGATGTAAACACATTTGTTGAGGGTAAAATGCCTACTCATGCATGTTCCTAGGCTTATATTTGCATTTCATGTTATAAATATTGCATAGCATGCATCATTATGCATTTAGAGTAGTTGTATGTAATTTAGGTTAATTGCATCCTTTTTGTGGTTAGGAGAGAAGGATATTTATTTCAGAGCCTCGGATTGATGATCTGACCATACGAATCTGATGAAGACGATGATCGGAGTCCAACGCCTCTGAAATCACCTTAATCGGAGTCCCATAGCACCATATGCAATCCGAGGAAGATCAACGGCCAAGGGACTAGGAGACATAATTCAAAGTTTCAAATGACAAATCTGACTGCACAGATGGATTCGGGTCAATGATCGCAGCCTAACGACGCGAAAATCGACTCAATACGACCTTTGTAGCAGCCCGTACAACAAGAAGAAGATGGACAACCCAGACTGTGCCATGTGGCACAGCCCAGGCTGCCCGACGCACGCATGCGGCATCGCACGTGTGCGCAGATGCACCTGAGCACAGCACAACGCCAGCACGTGGGTGCACATGCGCATGCGGCAAGGCGAGCGAGCAGCGCTAGTTATGCATGAGCTGGACCTACAGCGACACATGAGCTAGACTTACAGCGTCGATTACAGCCGTCGGTAATTCATCGCATGCTAGCAAAGCCAACTGTGGGTGCCAGCGAGCAAGAGTTGCCTACAGTGACACTTCCAGCAACAGCTTGGATGTCACTAATGGTCCCATACCTATTTTTGACTCCACTATAAAAGGACCTACACCCCCACCCTTCTAAGCCATCTCTACCTACTCTACTCCCACCTACTCCCAAGCTCTAGCAAGCCTACCAACGCTCCATTAGATCTTGTTCTCAAGCTCCCAAGGTGCCTATTAGTGTAGCAAACCTCTGCCCCACTAAATACTCCTCCAACTTACCATCCCCCTTCATAGGTTGCCTTGGAGCCGTCCTCCCACCTCCATTCCGGTAGCAGATCACCTCCATCTTCTCACCTCCATTCCGGAGCCACACCAAAGCTTTCCTCAACCTGACATCCTCTTGCATCTCACCTCCATCGTCATGCTCCTCACCACCTTCGTCTGAGCTTCCGCCAAGCGCCGTCGTCTCACCGAATAGCCGATTCGGGGGATTTTCTCTCACTTCCCTATCTTTTTATGCTTTTATAGTTCATTGTAATCAACATTGAATTGATATATATATCATATTTGTTCAATTTCTATCTTGTGATTCATTCTACTTGTCTTTTATTTCAAAAACACAAAAAAAAAATCAAAACCCTAAAATACCAAAAAGAAACAAAATGAAGCGCGATTTTTACGTAAAGTAAATGTCGCCTCCCTGTGTTTGACCTGGGACTCCCTTGGAGTTTCGGTATAAATTTTATCTGATCGGCGTATTTTGCAACTACGATGATGGGTTACTTGTAACCTGGATTTCTAACACACGAAACATGCCTGACCATTTTGGTGCCGTTAATGGGAGGCAATGGAATTTACTTTATTGGAGTTTCGGTATAAATTTTATCTGATCGGCGTATTTTGCAACTACGATGATGGGTTACTTGTAACCTGGATTTCTAACACACGAAACACGCCTGACCATTTTGGTGCCGTTAATGGGAGGCAATGGAATTTACTTTATTGTCTATTGCGTTTCTTCGCATTTACATCGCACTAACCCTACTTGTCTTTGATCTACTGCCTTGTAGGTACCCTAGCATGGAGATCCAAGTGCAGTAGATTGGAGTAAAGTGCGGGTAGAGTACTCTGTAAGTGTCCCCCACATTCCCCCTTACTAGTTCATTTCGCCACAATCATAACCAAGACCTAATCTACTTAGGTGTTTGCATAAACCCTAGGATAGACTTTGTTTGTCTTGTTTGCCACCTTCACCCATCTCACCCACATCTTACAAAAAAAAAACAAAAAGATATTTTCTGTGGGACGAATCAATTTACACACTCTATACACCCACATTTGAGGCACATAATCGGACTTGATTTTCATCTACTCAACTGCGCTTCCGACCTGTGGACCCGGTATACGAATTCAACACATAAAAGAGTAGAAATCATATTAGGTTAACCACCTTTTTGTGTGCCTTAATCGGTGGTGCATTTGAGCCAATTGAGTGAATTGTTTGGGCTGCACCACCTAAACTAAAAGAGGTTCATTCCTAGCTGCCCCATAGGATTCAATAATTAGGTAAAGCCAAGCACTCCATATTTTTCTTGATTTCTAAAGGAAAATACTTGAACATGTGCTTTCAACAACAAACTTGGTTTGCCTCACAAAACTTGGTTGAAAACACCTAATATTTGAATCCTAAAAGCTATTAAGCAAGATCCGAACCCTAAAACTCACCTCATCATTAATAATCTTACTTGAAAACCTCTTAGTTGTGCACATTCACACGTTCTCAAACAAATCATTAAGGGCACAACTCATTAAGGGCCCATCACATTCCTGAAGCACCATTGTCCCAAGCCTAACTAAAATTGATTAGACGTTGGCCCTAAGGATTGGTTCGGTCGTTAGGATCCAGATTGAGATTGTTCACGATTAACTTGCTTATACTAGTCAATCTGATGTCTAGCTAGGGGAGTAGCATCAAACGACCGCGGCTAGGGGGTACACTAGGAACCGGAGGTGCAAGCCAAAGGAAGAACCTTCTCCCCAGTCCCTCCTAACTGGTTGGATTTCTTGGACATAAGTAGAGTAAATCGTCTATAATCTTAAGACGGATTCTGAGAGTTTGTAGACCTTTAAGCTACCCAAACTAAGGACAGCCTTGTATTTTTGTATTGCAGGGCTCCTTTCTCTTCTGATTTCCCTCCTTACTTCACCATGTACCCTTCCACATCCTACACACATTTCACATCCTATCCTCCTACCACCACTTATCCCCAAGATGATTACTATCCTGACTTGACTTGTAATTACCCATCCACTAGCCGGGATGACTTTGATTGGGGCTATGAATCCGGACCTCAGTGTCCGGGGCCTAACCTTGGACAACAAGACTATGATTATTATCCTTCCAGAGCTATAATGATTATTGATCTCCATCCTTTGATGACCAAACCAACTCGATCTACAATCAGGAAGGATATCATGATTATAACACCTACTCTCCTCAGTATTCCACTGAATATATGTCACCACCATCCTTTGAACAACCTAGAATGACCTACTTTCAGGGAGGGACCTGAGAACCTCGACATCTTGACTCCCTTAGATTCAACCCAAACTCACCCAAACCTGAAGCGAACCAGTCGGTAAAGGTGAACCAGATCTAAGATAGAGTGTTGGCTAATTTGAGGAACACCATACAATCTTTAAAAGCCTAGCCAACACCATGCACTGAAGCACTGGAGCCTATGATCAAAATGATTGATGAACTTAATAGTTCTCTATTGGATTTGCTCCAAAGTGTTAGGGATAGGGACCTGGGTGAGTTTCTACTTAGGAAGTTGTCGAGGTTAAGGATGAAATTTGTGGTTGCCCTAATCAAATCTTAGGATGATTCTCAAGATGAAACCCCTTTAGGAGAGCCAATGTCTGAACCTGCTCAAGCACCTATCGGAAGGGATACATTTTCTAAGATCAGGGATGACCAGGTTGGGCTAGAGCAACTATTTCAGGATGAACCGATTGATTCACCCGAGATCCCCAAGTCAGGAAACGAAGAAAATTATGTCTCCTTGGATCATGAAATGATTTATGATTTTGAGACATATATAAATGAGGATCATCAATTCTTTGACTCTGAGGGTGAAGAATCTTTAGGTGAAGTCTCACTTGAACATAAGGAAAATGATTTTAGTGAGACAAATGGGTATGAGGAATCTAATGAACCATTTGATAGCCCGTTCGTTGAAGATTTGGATTCAGTTGGGGTAACTTAGAGGATCCAAATCTTGATGATTCAATCAGTGACCCCAGTCCTCATCTACACCCCGAAGAGCTGACTTCTGAGATCTTTGTGCCCAAGTCAATCTTGATTCAGCCACAATCTCTGGACTTGGGAGAATCATATGGGGTGAATAATATGCTAGAGGTCCCAAAGCCTGAGCCATTCATGTTGGAAGATAGAATTGTTGAAATAAAAATTTGGGAGGCTAATTCTAAGGGAAGTTTGATTTTGGATCTAAGGGTACCTATTGATCTAAAACTGCCTACTTTCTACTAGGACCCTTACGATATCTTTCACCTGCAACCCAAGCTCGAAATAACTAATTATTTTTCTGAGCTAGATGTTAAGTGGACAATTGCACCTATTGAACCATCTTTACCTGTTGTCCAACACTTTGGTCTTGGGTTACACACCACTAACCTGCAGGCCCGGTGATTGCACCGCAAAAATACGCCTGCAATTGTGCCGTCTTCTGCTATTTCCTAGCATTACCTATGCATATTAGGTTTCCATAGTTGCATTTGTAAAAATACATGCATGCATTTAATTGAGAGGAGAGGAGAACAAATAAGTGAACTTGCAATTAACATTTTTCCTCAAGTGCATCTTTGCAAAATCCACCATCTTTTCATTTTTTATTTCACTTGATTTTTAATCTTTCCCACGGCTGCATGCATCTTCTTCTTCTCCTCGCGCCATGCTTCCCTGCAGCAGCCCTCTCGCTGCCAGCCGCAGCAGCCCACACCTTGCCACTCCATGCGCAAGCCATGCACAGCCAGGGCATGGCTGTGCATGGCTTTCTTCTTCTATAAAAAGTCATGGCTCCTCCTTCTTGAAGGCAGCCTGGTCTCGAGCCAAAGAACGCAGCAGCACCACCTTCTCCTTCCAGGCCACCACCCTCTCCTCCCTCTCCCTCCATACGTTGGCCCTCCTCCTCCGAGGAGACACCCGGTGGGCAGGAGCCCTCACTGTGGTGCACACCACCACAGTGAGACCACCACCGCCCAACTCTTCAAAGAGCCGGTGGGCATGGTGGCTCTTCTCTCATTTTTTACATTTCCAGCACCTTCAGCCATAGCCGCAAGCTTCAAAGCTCAAAGCTCGGCTGCAGCAGCAGCAGCCCCAGCCCATTCCGCGCAAGCCTGCAGGCCGCCCTCACCTCCGCACGCTCCTGCAGGCCTCTCCGCCTCCCACTTCTTCGCTCTGTCGCACGCTCTTCCACCCGTAACCGTCCATTGCGCTCCTCTGCAACCGGGCGACCAACCCTCACCGCACACCCTAGCAGCGCCCGCGTCACCCTCGCCTTCCCCCGCGCACGCCAACTCCCTCTCTGCGCGCTCTGTCGCGAGCTTCTCCGCACCTGCAACCGGCCGGCACAGACCATCTTCCTCGCGCGCCAGCCGCGAGCCGGCAGCACTCACACCATCTGCAGCTCCCGGTTGTACGGCACGGACGACCACTGTAGCCACTGTTCACGCCTGTCTGCGTGACACTATGGCTACAGTGGGGTGACCGGAAAGCTTCTCACTTATCCGGTCACCCGGCGTGCCGCTATCGCCGTTCGGCCGTGCGCGCGCATGCCTGCACGTCTCTGCCTGCGTCACCCGCATCAGCCTGCGCGTCTGCTTCGCCTGCTCCCTTCGCTCGCGCCTGCGGGTGCCCGTTCCAACCACTCCGCACAGCGCTGGGCGCTGCGGTCCTCTCCCTGCCAACTCTCCTGCATGCGCGCTCCTCTCTGCGCATACGCGCCTGTGTAAGCGCGTGTGGATCAAATGACAGCCCTAGTCTGTAGACGCCTTAACCTCAGCAGCTCCCTCTCTCTCGGCCTCTCCCACTCTCTCTCTCTCTCTCTCTCTCACAACACTCTCTTCACCGACGCTCACACACACATACACTCACACTTCCACACACACACACACACCTATACACTATTATCTACATATATATATGTATACGTATACATATATATATTGATATATATATACATATATTTATATACATATATATATATACTTATATTTATACATATAGTAGTACCCATATACTTATGTATTAGTATACATACATACATACATATATATATATATATCTATATACTTATATATATATATATACATACATATATATATATATACATATATACATATACTTATATACATATACATACATATATATATACTAATATCTATATATATAGTAGTATTTATATAACTAAGTATTAGTATACATATATATATACATACATATATCTATATACTTATATATATATATACATATATATATTTACATATATACGTATACTTATACATACATATATATACATATCTAGCTACATATACCTATATATATGCATATATTATTATATATATATATATACATCTATATAGTATTATATTCATACATACATACATATATATATATATATATATATATACATCTATACATATTTCTATTTATACATATAGCTACATACATATATACATATAGATATATTTACATATATACATATATTTTCACATTATTTACCATACGTGGTATTGCGGGAATATCTGTACTAGTTGCTGATATTCCCCGATACACGCGTACAAAAGGCGTGTTCGCATTCATCTTCCACCATCCATCCTACACCTTACACGCATCACTTCGTCCTGTTGGTTGCGTCTTTCTAGACGACGACCGACTCAACACCGTGCTACACTCCATCTCCACCTCCACCCCCACCCCTTTACACATATATAATATATACCTATATATATATACTATATTTACTTGATTTCTGTTTCGCTTTCCTATTAGTAAAAAGAAAAAAAAAAATATATAAAAGAGTAAAGATAATCCTTGACTTGCAGGTACTCCGTCTTGAGAGTAGCAAGACCCATTTTGGAACCCTGTTTTGGTTCAAAGCCAAGAACTCAATTTTGAGGGTGTGCCTCAAGGACAAAGATTACCAGAAAAAATCTAAATAAGAAAAACACCAGAAACACAATAAACGAACGGAAGAGACCCGTTGTAGGAAAGGCGCAGAAACTTGACTTGTAACCCCACTTCCCTAAGTTCGACCCTGGGCCTAAAAGTGACCAAGATAAAAATCAAGTAGGCCAGGTTAAAATTTTTTTAAAGAGATGGTTAGGTCTGATTTAGGTTAACCACTATACACACTTCAACAATAAAATCACCATATTAACAACCTATTCGGGTCCGACACCACACCTTTTTTGGCGCCGTTGCCGGGGAAGTGCCCCTTCAAGTAAGTTTCTATTCAATTCCTTTCAATTTTTCTCTTCTCTCTTCACGGGTATCTCTGTTTTTGGTGTGCAGGTGACCTGGTGCAAGGAGAAGGTAGGCAGACGAAGTCGAAGATGTAAGCAGATCCAAGGCAGGAACGAGAGTGTGAAGACGCTGACACCGCATTGGAGCTTCGCACATGTTGCCGAACAAGTAGGTCTTCTTTTCTTAGCAATTAGGGTTAACTTGTCACCTTAATGAAAAAAAAAAAACTAAAAACTGAAAACTAGAAAAGCTTCTTGGGATCTCTTGGGGCAAGTGGATTAAAATTCACTTGTTTGATTGATTGTCTTTACTCCCACTGCCCCGAGATTTCCTGCCTTACTTCGCATAGTGAAAATCCAAGAATCTTTATTCTTGAATTTTTCACCGTGGGAAGTATTCTTTGAGGCAAACATAAAAAGATTGATTGCACCCCTCTTTGCCTCATTTACCTGCAAATTTGGGATCACATTTTTGGTGGGGGAGACTTGGAATTGAGTTGATTCCAACCCCACCACGACTTTTCAACCTACCTAAGATTCGATCTCGAATATTTCAACTCCAACAAATTGATTTTCTTTATCTTTTGGTTGAAGGCTTGTGTGTGGACATCATTCTGGTGATTGGGAGCACTTGAATTGAAGTGTTTTGGCTCCCTTTCACACTAATATAAAACTGATTCGTGCATCCACACATAGAAATCTCCATTTGGGGTAGCCCATTGCATTGTAGCATGCATTAACCAATTGATATTGAAGAAGGGTTTGTTGGGCTTAGCAGAAAACTTGTATTCTTTCAAAAACCCGGAGATTGGTTGAATTGATATTTCAACAAAATCCTAAAATTCATACTACTTAAGGCTGAACTCTAAAAACCATTCACAAATTGAAACTTCAATTCGGGGAGATTTCCCCGTTGCATGCTTGTTTTACACACTCTGAAAATCAATCACTTGGGCATTACCCATAAACAACGCCCTTCACATTCCAAAAGTACTTGAACCTAAGCCTCTAACTAAAACTGGTAGTAACTTGACCCTTACTAAGGATTGGAGGTCTAACTACCTGCATGTAGCACCTACGTGTTGGTGAGAGTTCCCGCGTGCTATCGGGTGTCTAAGACTGGGGAAAACGGCCTGTCAATCTGGCTCAGTGGTTCCGCGGTGCTCGCATTCGGTTCCGTAGTTTGTGATAGTAGGGTAAATTAGATCTTTAGGTCTAAGGGTACACTGTAGAGGTTAGGAATTTGACTGTATTGATTTGTAATCAAGTGTACCTTTGCGGCGTCATTTCTCTCATCTCTTTTCCCTTCTCATCTCCCCAACTCTTCTTGCAGTAGTGCATGTTTCGGAGGAGGTCACAAAACCCTGATCTGTTTGAATTGACTGATAGATTCAGAAAAGAAGCCGAATCATCCTCCTCCTCCACAAACATGGCAAACACCCCCACCTCACCACTTCGTCACAATTCCAATTCTTCCAACACCAGGCTTATCCTGAGAAACCCTGTAAGACCTTCCTTACCGAGTGTCGCGTCGAGCGACTCGATAAGTCATGTGGATCTGGCTTCTGCAAGCCAGTATTTCGACACGGAGGACCAAGCCTCCGTGTGCTCAGACGCATATTTACATGCGGACATGTCTTCTGGCATAGAAGACGCTTGCGCCCTGGGGAACAACTCGTTCTCTGCCACGTATAACCCAGTGTGGAGAAATCATCCAAATTTCGCATGGTCCAACAACCCGCAGTGCCAAAACCCCGTGAGTGGACCAATGCGACCGTCCGCACCCGTCATCCCAAGGGCCTAGTCTAATCCTATGGCGAATCCGCCATCAGGCCCTTGCGTATCGCAAACAAAACACGCATTAAGTCCTCTTGATAAATTGATGTGAATGATGACGGAAATGTCAAAGCGCCATAAAGAGAACATGACCTCTCTTCAGTACCATTTGGCGTAGCAGAATGCTAGGATCAATCAACTACGCATGGCGACTCGATCTCAGGGCACTCTTCCAGCCCAACCTGTTCCAAACTCACGAAATTTCGTACCCTGTTGTCCTCAACCATAGGTACGACCTTCTCAGGGGCAGGTTCATTAAATTCTGCAAGCTCCGAGCATTCCACCAGGATTTCAGGATAATCCCGCTACAGCACCACACTCTTATGTCCCTATTGCGAACCCTCCTCTGCCGTATGATCCCACTGGACCCGCATCGTCCAATGCTATCACTACGAGGAGCGGTAAGCAGATCGTCGATCCGCCTTGACCTGATCCTGACTCGTCTTCTTCTTCATCACCCTCTCATTCAGGATGCGCACCGCATTTGCGAGAGGACGATGCACCCAAATTCGTGCCAGAATCAGGCCCATTCCCTGAGGCTCTACTGAGGGAGCCAAAAGGCAAAAAGAAAGATACACAGGCCTTTGATAACCTGTGTAATTTGTTCAGGGATGTAGAAATCAAGGTACCCTTGCTCGAGGCTATCGACCACATACCTACTGTCGCCTGATTTTTCAAAGACTACACAACACCCAGGCAACAGTCAAAGAAAACTAAGAATCCAGTGGTTCTCTCACCTCATGCGAGTTGTGCTATACTGTGAAATCTTCCACCGAAGTAGAAAGATCCAGCACACCGCTTATTTCCTGCAGCATCCAAGGCTGCAATTTTAACCGTGCCCTGCTTGATCTAAGATCTTCCATAAATCTTATATCGACCATCATGCTCAAAAAATTTTCCTTGGGATATCTGAAACCCACCCTGTCACGTTATAGTTGGCAGATCGTTCTGTCAAAATCCCGAAGGGTGTGGTGGAAGACGTGGTGGTTAGGGTCAGCAGTCTCTATTTTCTTGTTGACTTTCTCGTTTTAGATATGGAAGTTCCTAGCTCACTTTCTGATTGTCCGATCATCCTTGGTCGACCTTTCTTGGCCATAGCCCACGCCCTTATCGACTGCGAGTCGGGCTGTATTGAGATTGCCCTTAGATCTGAAAAGATCAAGCTTAACATCTTCAAGGCAGCCAAGAACTTTGATTGCGATTGCATCTAGGATGACACGTCTGACGAGGACATGACCGTCAGTGCGTGTATCGGACTAATTGGGACCTATTCAGATTGCTGCGGATTACCTGACGACTGCTTGAGCAACACATATTATGACGTTTCCCCATCCCTCCCTATTCCCGTACCTTCTCCTAGCCAGACTTCTGATGAGGTTTTCTCCGCTTCCCATATCTTGTGGTCTGAGTCATATCCAGGTTGCTCACCGCCGGTCCATACTCTTGAAGACCGGACTGCCCTTTCTTTCCCGCCAAATTAGGCAGATTTGCAAATCCACACCGGGACCTTGAGCCCACATACTACTCACTGGGGCTATTCCTTTTTGGATCCATCTATCCAAGAAGCCCCTCTTCTTGGCCAATCTGAGGGCCAACTTCTTCCCGACTTGTTTTCTGTTCCGCCTGGGACACTCTCGTCCCATGAAATGCTAGACCCTTCACCATCCACCATCACTTTTCACGCCACTATCACGATCACTTCACTTTTCTCTTCACCACCCACCCTACCACCCTGCTATATACCCTGCACCTCAGCTCTCGTTACTAGATCTTTCATCCTTTCTCTACCCTTCCCTGCATGCATATGAGGACATAGCATTGTTTGGCATGGGGGGTGGATAGGCATTCATAGGATCTGGGTATTTTATGGTATCATGCAGTTTCCACCCATTTATAAATATGCAAGAAAAAGAAAAAAAAAATATATAATAATAATAAATGGTGTTTAGTAATTGTCTGAAAGCTGAAACAAAAATACAATAAGTGTTTATGGATATTCAACCTCTATTTTGAAGACTTTCCAGGCCATAGAAGCTTGATTCGCTCAGGCTCGGGCTTAATTCACTTGAGCATTGACAAATTAGATTAGAATCTCTCCTAACTAAGGATGTATTCTTGTACCTGAGACACCAGTACAGGATTCGTTGGTTTGCTTCTACTTGAGAGCTTAAGTAAACTTGGTTCACACTACACATATCAGGAAAGGCTAGGTGAACATAAGATCCAACCCTAGTGTTCATTAGGGAAGGTGGAGTCCTTACCTGTGCGTGCAAGTAGACTTTTTATCCCAGGCTTTAGTCTTGTGTTTAGGAGTGACTCTTTCCACCAAAAAAAGAAACTCTCCCACCAAAAAGAAAAGTGTGCTCCTCCAAATAATGTTGTAAGAGATATACTAACACGTGTTTCTATAAAAAAAAAAGATGCAAATAAGTCAGTATATCTCACAAATGACTGTAAAGTCGTCGCCCTTCAAGAAGTTCTTCAGGGCAAGTTACAAATACCCTGTAAGCCACAAATGTCAGAAAATGGGAGTTGAGTTTTTCGTCATCTTCTTAAGGGTCAATCCGAAAACACGAGTTGAAACTGGGACCAACCTTTACATAAAAATTTGTGAAACCCTGGGCTTGAGTCTTAATGTTCATCTGGTCAGTCTTGATCCTTCACTAAGCACAAGCCATAATCTCTTGAGCTCTCAAGTATGGAAAAAACCTCCTGGATCCTGGAAATCGTACTTAAGGTTTAAATATCAAGAGTCCTGGTTAGTCGAGAGATGATCTATGTCATGTGAGACTTAAAGTACTGGTAGTCTTCTCTACAATTGGTTCTCATAATATCCAACAATAAACACACCTATGTTGCCTCGGAAGAAAATCTTCAGCTTAAGATCATTTCTAAATACTATTTTGCTAGGGACTAGCAAAAGATAGGCATGGGGGTATGATTGCACCGCAAAAATACGCCTGCAATTGTGCCGTCTTTTGCTATTTCCTAGCATTACCTATGCATATTAGGTTTCCATAGTTGCATTTGTAAAAATACATGCATGCATGCATTTAATTGAGAGGAGAGGAGAATAAATAAGTGGCCTTGCAATTAACATTTTTCCTCAAGTGCATCTTTGCAAAATCCACCATCTTTTCATTTTTTATTTCACTTGATTTTTAATCTTTCCCACGGCTACATGCATCTTCTTCTTCTCCTCGCACCATGCTTCCCAGCAGCAGCCCTCTCGCTGCCAGCCGCAGCAGCCCACGCCCTGCCACTCCATGCGCAAGCCATGCACAGCCAGGGCATGGCTGTGCATGGCTTTCTTCTTCTATAAAAAGCTACGGCTCCTCCTTTTTGAAGGCAGCCTGGTCTCGAGCCAAAGAACGCAGCAGCACCACCTTCTCCTTCCAGGCCACCACCCTCTCCTCCTTCTCCCTCCATGCGCCGGCCCTCCTCCTCCGAGGAGACACCCGACGGGCAGGAGCCCTCACTGTGGTGCACATCACCACAGTGAGACCACCATCGCCCAGCTCTTCAAAGAGCAGGTGGGCGTGGTGGCTCTTCTCTCATTTTTTACGTTTCCAGCACCTTCAGCCATAGCCGCAAGCTTCAAGGTCTGAAGCTCGAAGCTCGGTAGCAGCAGTAGCCCCAGCCCATTCCGCGTAAGCCTGCAGGCAGCCCTCACCTCCGCGCACGCCTGCAGGGCTCTCCGCCTCCCGCTTCTTCGCTCTGTCGCGCGCTCTTCCGCCCGCAATAGGCCATTGCACTCCTCTGCAACCAGCCGGCCAACCCTCACCGCACCCCCAGCAGCGCCTGCGTCACCCTCGCCTTCCCCCGCACACACCAACTCCCTCTCCGCGTGCTCTTTCGCGAGCTTCTCCGCGCCTGCAACCGGCCGGCGCAGACCGTCTTCCTCGCGCGCCAGCCCATGCGCGCCAGCAGCTAGCCGGCAGCACTCACACCACCTGCAGCTCCCGGTTGCGCGGCGCGGACAACCACTGTAGCCACTGTTCACTCCAGTCTGCGCGACACTTTGGCTACAGTGGGGTGACCGGAAAGCTTCTCACTTATCCGGTCACCCAGCACGCCGCTATCGTCGTTCGCCCGTGTGCGCGCCCGCCTGCGCATCTCCACCCGCGTTTCCCGCACCAACTCGCGCGTTTGCTTCGCCTGCGAGCGCCTGTTCCAGCCACTTCGCACAGCGCTGGGCGCTGCAGTCCTCTCCGCGCCAACTCTCCTGCATGCGCGCTCCTCTCTACGCATACGCGCCTGCGCAAGCGCGCGTGGATCAGACGACGGCCCTGGTCTGCAGACGCCTTAACCTCAGCAGCGCCCTCTCTCTCGGCCTCTCCCGCTCTCTCTCTCTCACTCTCTCTCACAACACTCTCTTCTCCAACACTCACACACACATACACTCACACTTCCACACACACACACACACCTATACACTATTATCTACATATATATATATATAGGTATACATATATATATATACATATATTTATATACATACATATATATATATATATACTTATATTTATACATATAGTAGTACCCATATACTTATGTATTAGTATACATACATGCATACATATATATATATATCTATATACTTATATATATACATACATATATATATATACATATACTTATATACATATACATACATATATATATATATACATATATCTATATACTTCTATATATATATATATGTATATACATATCTATCTACATATATCTATATACTTATATATATATATATACATATATATATATATACATATATATATATTTACATATATACATATACTTATACATACATATATATACATATCTAGCTACATATACCTATATATATACATATATTATTATATATATATATACATATATATATATATATATACATCTATATAGTATTATATTCATACATACATATATATATATATATATACATCTATACATATTTCTATCTATACATATAGCTACATACATATATACATATAGATATATTTCATATATACATATATTTTCACATTATTTACCATACGTGGTATTGCGGGAATATCTGTACCAGTTGCTGATATTCCCCGATACACGCGTACAAAAAGAGTGTTCGCATTCATCTTTCACCATCCATCCTATACCTTACACGCGGCACTTCGTCCTGTTGGTTGCATCTTTCTAGACGACGACCGACTCGACACTGTGCTACACTCCATCTCCACCTCCACTCCCACCCCTTTATACATATATAATATATACCTATATATATACTATATTTACTCGATTTCTGTTTCGCTTTCCTATTAGTAAAAAGAAAAAAAAATATATATATATAAAAGAGAAAAGATAATCCTTGACTTGCAGGTACTCTGTCTTGCGAGTAGCAAGACCCATTTTGGAACCCTATTTTGGTTCAAAGTCAAGAACTCAATTTTGAGGGTGTGCCTCAAGGACAAAGATTACTAGAAAAAAATCTAAATAAGAGAAACAGCAAAAACACAATAAACGAATGGAAGAGACCCGTTGTAGGAAAGGCGTAGAAACTTGACTTGTAACCCCACTTCCCTGAGTTCGACCCTGGGCCTAAAAGTGACCAAGATAAAAATCAAGTAGGCCAGGTTAAAAATTTTGTAAAGAGATGGTTAGGTCCGATTTAGGTTAACCACTATACACACTTCAACGATAAAATCACCATATTAATAACCTATTCGAGTCCGACACCACCCGGCCCTGCAAACACAATAACCTTCAGTTCTGGGTGATTTTTATCTGGAACTTGAGAACCACTCGACCCTGGGGCATGGGTCTGCACTATAATCTGGTCCATGTCTCTGGACATATTCTGTTGGTGGGTTTCAGGATCAATATTTTTATTTTGATTCTGACTAGCACTTGTGAATTCTCAATTTCTTCTTTGTATGTATGTTATGCCTAGCTGAAGGCATTAAACTTAGCACGTGTGTATACACTCCTCTCTGCGGAGCTGATCGGATTTTCACGACACTCAGGTGATATTCTATTTACTCCTCCCTTTTCATGTCTTTATTTTTACAATGAGGACATTGCATCATTTAGGCATGGGGGGGTGGATAATCAATTCCTGAAATTATTATGTTAACTTCGTAGAATTTCTTCTATTTCTTATAAAATTAAAAAAAAATAAAATTTTGAAAAATAAGATAAAAAAAAGAAATTAGGAAAAGAGAACTTAGGCATTTGGAAGTTATTAACTTTAGGAAATGATACGAGAGGACCTAAACACTTAGACTCTTTAGATCTTCGGGCTTAATTAGCCTGGGTGTTCACTCAAATGTGGATTAGTCTCGAGTCCTCGCCAATTCAAATTCATTTTTAATTTGGATAATAAATTAGGATGATAAGTATGTGACTTATCAACATGACCTTTGATTTGGGGGGATTTTAAGGCTAAGCATCTACACACTATTCGCAGTGACTCACTTTCCGATGATTGTTATGGAAATTGAGTAGCTAATGGACCAACTTGGGTGGTATGGCTGGCAAGTTGTCGGTGGTAACAGCTCATCGACCGATTGTCCAGAGCCTAGCCACAAGATCATTTTCATTGTACTGCCTTTAGGTAAATCTTAGATTAGGGAAGCCACCTACTTAGGGAGAAAAAAAAGAAACACTCAAAAAGAAAAGAACAAAAATAATAGAAAAAGGAGAAAGTAAAAAAAGAAAATAATAAAATCACACTTCACCGCATGAGTATGGCTGGCAAGTTGTCGGTGGTAATAGCTCATCGGCCGGTTGTCCAGAACCCAGCTCACAAAAGAAATGCACAATAATTTCCAAAATACTTAAGGAAGAAGTGGGGATGTAGAATAAACCGGGGAGATATATGAAAGGGATGGTGGTCGGACCTGGTTAGGTTATGTTAATATGGTGATTTTATTATTGAAGTGTGTATGGTGGTTAACCTAAATCGAGCCTAACCATCTCTTTACAAAATATTTTTTTACCTAGCCTATTTGATTTTTATCTTGGTCACTTTTAGGCCCAGGGTCGAACTCAGCGAAGTGGGGTTAGAAGTCAAGTTTCTACGCCTTTCCTACAACGAATCTCTTTTGTTCGTTTATTGGGTTTTTGGTGTTTTTCTATTTAGATTTTTTTTCTAATAATTCTTGTCCTTAAGGCACACCTTCAAAATTAGGTTCTTGGCTTTGAGCCAAATCAGGGTTCCAAAACGGGTCTTGCTATTCTCAAGACGGAGTACCTGCAAGTCAAGGATTATCTTTTCTCTTTTATATATTTTTTTATCTTTTTATTGGTAGGAAAGAGAAGCAGAAATAAAGTAAATATAGTATATATATATACACGTATATATATATGTATAAAGGGGTGGGGGTGGAGGCGGAGGAGTGTAGCACGGTGTCAAGTCGGTCGTCGTCTAGGAAGACGCAACCAACAGGACGAGGTGCTGCGTGGAGTGTAAGGTGGATTGATGGAAGATGAGTGTGACCACGCTTTTTTGTACGCGTATATCGGGGAATATCAGCAATTGGTACAGATATTCCCACGATACAATGTATTGTAAGTAATGTGAATATATATATCTATATATGTAAATATATTTATATGTATATATATATACATGGTTATAATTATATAGGTATATGTGTACTTATATATGTATATATATATATATATGTGTATATATATATATATAGGTATGTAAATATATGTATAGATAGATATATGTATAGATATATATATGTATATATATAGATGTATATGTATGTATGTATAACTATATAGATATATATGTATATATATATATGTATATAAATATATATATAATACATACATACATATATATATATATATATATATATATATATATATATATATATATATGTATGTATGTATGTATGTATTATAATGACCCGATTCCCAAGTCCCTACGAGACACGAGAACCGGACCGACTCGACTAATCCCAAGACTTGGTCGTCCAACGAGGAAGTAATCAAAAGAGCAGTAAAATAAACCACATTCAGCATGAATATAACTAATAGTAAGAAAATACAGCATAAGGAAAGAAACCACTACAGTATATACCATCACAACATTAGAACAACATTCATAACATAATATGAAACTGCAGGTAAAGAAAAGTATAGTGGTAATAAGAACTACTCACTACAGTGGACCCAAAAAGAGGTACAAGAGAATAGTGATAACACTACTGGACCCTACTCGGCCAAGCATCCTCTGCAGCCGCTGACCCTGGCTGCTCAACACCTGGTCCTGAAAAGTAACGAGTGTAACACGTCAGCAAAATGCTGAGTAGAGTGGTAGCTAAACTAAAGAACAGTAAAGTGTACAGTAGCTGTTTTAATTTTCTTTCTTCCTTTATTTACATCTTTCTATTGTCTCAAAATTCATCTATTTCTCAGATCCTTCACTTGATCTCGAATGTTCCTCGTGGGAACGATCTGGATTGCAGTCTTTTCCGAACAGTAGAAGTAGCACGTGGTGCTCTCCTGGCCAGGAGAGTCCCCCGTGGTGATCCTACTCTCAGTCAACCACCCCAAGGTCACAAACAGGTGTAACGGTGAGTACGGCACGCGCGATAAATGCACAGGTAGCTAACCTGTACTAGCACGTGGTCAGTCGTTTCCGTTAATGGGTATGCCCAAAGCACAGTATGGAACCAGTGCAGGGCAGAGCCCTCTCAGTAACAGGGGTCCAACCCCTCCACAGTAACCAAACAGGGGCCTTGCCCCTCCACAGTCCGTGCACCCTCGCCTGACTACCCTGGTTTGCCCAGTGGGCCTAACAAGTCGGTGTAGGAGGCTAGCGGAACCCTGGGGCCCGTGGGGTAGCTAGTACCTCCCTACACTAGTAGCTCTCCTTGATACTACGTACATGAGGGCCAGCAAGTCGGTACAAAGTGGCCAGTCCTAACCCCGGGTCCCTGGGGCGACTGGCTCCGCTCTGCACTAAACAGGTACAGGTACTTCCCTTGGTACTACGTACCCAAGAGACAGCACATTACCACGTCTTTCTTTCTCAATTCCATTCCTTTCTCTTTCCAGGAGTTCCACTCCTAATTCCCCGTAGGGTTCCAGTTATTTTAACTCAGCACATTCCGATTTCACCTTCCCAGTTTCACATTCATACATCCCATATTCCCAGACATGCTCATTTATTCATAACAGGTAGCTGTTAAACCAACTTACAGGTAGCTATTATTTCCTTTCCACATTTTCCAAGACTGCAGTATTCATATATTCCACTTGTTCTTCCCATCCTAGGATTCATGCCATACCCTAGGACCTATCATACAATCTAGTTTTCTAGCCCTAGGATTCATGCAACACCCTAGGATCTACCATTCATTCTAGTTTCTCATTCCTAGGATTCATGCAATGTCCTAGGTTCTATTTATGGTTCCATAATTAACAGATTATACTAATAAACTTAAAAGCCACTCTACTGGTTACAACAGGAGTACTAGGGGCGTGGTCGGAAATCCCGCGTGCCTTCGCAACCCCCGAGACTACAACGGAACGGGGTCCTATCACGAGGATCAAACACAAGGAGTTTCTCAAAATAGTATACAACTACTGTAGACGGGTAGAGGATGAAATTTCGAAAAGCACGCAACTCGAAACGCGGAAAAAGGACTCCGAACGGGCCCTAAACGGGTCGAAAACGACGAAACAGTGCAAAATCAGACGTCTGGAACCTCTTTCAGACATCTTAAAAAGTGGATCAGAGGTTACCTTTGCTCTGCATGGTCTCTCAGACATCCAGAAGCCTGCAGGGGCATCTAGCCTAGTTTCCAGACGTCCGATGGTCACCCCGGACGTCTGGAAGTCATTCCCGTCGTCTGTCACTGCAGCCAGACGTCTGATTCGCGTTGGATGCGAATCTCAGAACCTACGCGTACCCATTTCCTCTCTCTCTTAGTACGGTCAGTAGAAGAAGAGAAAGAAGATGGAATAACTCACCTTTCAGACTCTGGACAGTCCTCCAGACGTCCTCCCCGCCGTCTGGTTGTTAGCCCAGATGTCTGATTCTAGAGAAAATTCCAGAATTAGGGTGCGACTCGCCCTCCGCTCGCGACGCTCGCCCGCGCCGCGACTCGTCCGCCTGCTGCTCGAGCCGCAGCAGGCCTCCCGCGTCACCCCGCGTCCGTTGCTTCCCCCGCCGGCCGGCCCTAGCAGCCCCGGCGAGCTCGCCCTCACGGTCGAGCGCCTCTTCCCACGCGTAGCACCTCCTCCCACGCTCACTCGTGCTCGATCACCGGCTGGAAGGAGAAGAGGAAGGGCGGAGGTGATGGGAGTGAGGGGGAGGGCGTGGCCTTTTAAGGCCGCGCGAGGAGGAGAGAGAGAGATGCTCGCAGGTCTGCACGCTCAGGTGCTCAAACGAAACGCGCGTGCCGAAAATAATCGAATCCCAGACGTCTGGAAGGTGTTCCAGACGTCTGGTCAGACGTCTGGGACACCTCCCGGATGTCTTAAAAATGTCTGAAGCCGTGCGTTCGTAACATGTATGTATGTATGTATGCATATAGACTAATACATAGTTATATAAGTACTAATATATGTATAGATATATGTATATATTTATGTATATAAGTATATATATATATATGTACGTATATATATATGTATAAAGTAGAGTATAGGTGTGTGTGTGTGTGTATGAGAGTGTGAGTGTGTGTGTAAGTGTCGCCAGAGAGAGAGTAAGAGAGTGCTGTGAGAGAGTGAGAGAGAGGGAGAGCTTCCTAGTAGAGTGAAGGAGGCGTTTAAGCCATCTCCGCACAGCAGAGCGTCGTCTGAGGCTTCATGCACGCGTGCAGGCGCACGCTGGAGGGAAGTGGGCACGGGGGAAGGACTGCATCGCACTGCACTGCGCGAAGGGGCTGGAGCGAGCAGACACAGGCGTGCGTGGGCGAAGGGAGCGGGCGAAGACGCGGGAGGGTGCATGTGCTGGCAGACACACGGGCAGGCACTGGAGCGAGACGCGTGTGCGGGCTGCGGCCGGTTGCGGCGCGTTGGGTGACCGGATAAGTGAGAAACTTACCGGTCACCCCACTGTCGCCACAGTGTTCTGCTGAAATGTGTGAACAGTGGGTACAGTGCCGGGGCAAGCTGCGAACCGGGTGCACCCGGTGCTATGAGTGAAGGAGGCTTGCGGCTGGCGCGCGCGTGGAAGGGTTACGCCGGCTGGTTGTGAGCGCGGAGAGGTGGGCGTACGCGAAGAAGAGGAAGGCTAGGGCAGCCTGCAGGCACACGCGGTGGCCTGCGTGCGCTGCTGCCACCTTGCTGCTGCTGCTGTGGGGCTTGGCCGGCTGCTGCAGGGGCGTGCGGTAGCCGGTTGAGCTTCAAAGCTTGAAGCTCCTGCTTCAATGGCTGAAGTGGCTTGGACATTGAAACAGGGAAAGAACCACCACGCCCATCGGCTCTTTGATGAGCTGGGAGGTGGTGGACTCATGATGGTGGTTGTGCACCACCGTGAGGTACTCCTGCCTGCAGAGTGTCCTCAGAGGAGGCGGGCCTGCTTATTGAGGGAGAGGGGAGGGGACGATGGCCTGGAGAAGAAGAGCTGCGTTTGTGTGGTGGACTAGGCTCTCTTTGCAAAGAAGGAGCCGTGCACTTTTTAAAGAAGAAGAAAGCATGCATAGCCATGCCCTGGCTGTGCATGGCTCATGGCTGACAGGGAGAGGCGTGCATGCGGCTGGCAGGGAGAGGTGTTGTAGAGCATGGTGCGAGGAGGAAGGTCCAGCCATGCCATGCAGCCGCGGAAAGAATTCAAAGTCAAGTAAAATAAAAAAATAAAAAGATGGTGAATTTTGCAAAGCAGCACTTGAGGAAAAATGTTAATTGCAAGGCCATTTATTTCACTCTCCTCCCCTCCCAATTAAATGCATGCATGCATGTATTTTTACAATGCGACTATGTCTACCTAATATGCACTGGTAATGCTAGGAAATAGCACAAGACGGTACAATTGCAGGTGTATTTTTGCGGTGCAATCAATATGCACTGGGTTTGCCCTTGTGTTGACCCCATAAATAAAAGTAGGGAGAAAACTATCGATCATAAAGGCAAATCTTTAGGCAAGGTCACCTCGGGTCGTAGAAACCCAAAGTTTGTCTTAATGGCAGTTTTGTGAGTCTATCACTTTTTCATAAAGATGCTTAGTACTTAGAGTCCTTTTTGAGTCTTGGGCGGGTCGGGTAGCCGAAAATAGTTATCCTGGAACTCTCAAACTCCAAAAGTACAAAAAAATTAGAAAAGAAGAAAAATAAAAAAAAATGTATCTTCCCTTCTCAAATAAGGGGAGAACTTGGGTGGTCTGTATTCTGGTAGACACTCGGGTACTATTGAGTTTTCGTAGTTTAGGACCTTAGATGAAATTTTCTATTGCTAATAAACAACTTAGGCCTAAGTG
This sequence comes from Thalassia testudinum, assembly GCA_037157565.1. Classification (NCBI taxonomy): domain Eukaryota; kingdom Viridiplantae; phylum Streptophyta; class Magnoliopsida; order Alismatales; family Hydrocharitaceae; genus Thalassia; species Thalassia testudinum. The sequence goes on along the minus strand of JAZHRO010000018.1, from coordinate 49,627,301 downwards.
ATCTAATCCTAATTCTACTTTTATACAAAGCATATAGTTTAATTTGCTAGGGACTAGCAAATGATAGGCATGGGGGTATGATGTAAACACATTTGTTGAGGGTAAAATGCCTATTCATGCATGTTCCTAGGCTTAGATTTTGCATTTTATGTTATAAATATTGCATAATATGCATCATTCTGCATTTAGAGTAGTTGTATATAGTTTAGGTTAATTGCATCCATTTTGTGGTTAGGAGAGAAGGATATTTATTTAGGAGCCTCAGATTGACAATCCGACGGTATGGATTTGATAAAGACAACGATCGGAGTCCAACGCTTCTGAAATCGTCTCGATCGGAGTCCCGTAGCACCATATGCAATCCGAGGAAGATCAATGGCCAAGGGACTAGGAGACATAATTCAGAGTTTTAAATGACAAATTTGACTATGCGAATGGATTCGGGTCGACGATTGCAGCCTAACGGTGTGAAAATCGACTCAATCCAACCTCTGTAGTAGCTCCTACAACAAGAAGATGATGGACGGCCCAGACTGTGCCACGTGGCGTAACCCAGAACGCTAAGTGCATGCACGCGGCATCGCACACGTGCATAGGCGCGCATGCGCACAACTCAGCACCAACGTGTGGGCACGAGCGTGCGTGGCGAGGCAGGCGAGCAATGCTAGCTATACGTGACCTGGACCTACAGTGACGCATGAGCTGGACTTATAGCGATGCTTACAGTTGTTTGTATTTCATCGCATGCCAGCAAAGCCAGTTGTGGGCACCAGCGGGCATGAGTTGCCTACAACGACGCTTCCAGCGATGGACTGGATGTCACTAATGGTCCCATACTTATTTTTGCCTCCTCCTCCACTATAAAAGGACCTACACCCCCTCCCTTCCAAGCCATCTTTACCTACTCTACTCCCACCTACTCCCAAGCTCTAGCAAGCCTACCAACGCTCCATTAGAGCTTGTTCTCAAGCTCCCAAGGTGCCTATTAGTGTATCAAACCTCTGCCCCACCAAATACTCCTCCAACTTCCCATCCCCCTTCATAGGTTGACTTGGAGACATCCTCCCACCTCCATTTCGATAGCAGATCACCTCCGTCTTCTCACCTTCATTCCAGAGCCATGCCGAAGCTTTCCTTAACTCGACGTCCTCCTACATCTCACCTCTATCGTCCCACTCCTCACCTCCTTCGTCCGAGCTTCCACCAGGCGCCGTTGTCTCACCGAACAACCGATTCGGGAGATTTCCTCTCACCTCCCTCTCTTTTTATGCTTTTATAGTTCATTGTAATCAACATTGAATTGATATATATATATATCATATTTGTTCAATTTCTATCTTGTGATTCATTCTGCTTGTCTTTTATTTCAAAAACACAAAAAAAAAAATCAAAACCCTAAAATACCAAAAAGAAAAAAAATGAAGCGTGGTTTTCACGTAAAGTAAATGTCGCCTCCCTGTGTTCAACCCGGGACTCCCTTGGAGTTTCAGTATAAATTTTATCTGATTGACGTGTTTTGCAACTACAGCGACAGGTTACTTGTAACCTAGATTTCTAACATGCGAAACACGCCCGACCAGAACCCACCATATACTGTGAAGCTTGGAATGATGTGGAAGTGTGAATCCAGGGTTTGGTTGAGTCAAATCAACCTGTTCAAAGTAGGGATCCTTAAATGAAAAAGAATTAGTGGATGATGTAGGAACCCTACAGGAGTGATCAGAGAAGGATGGGGCGTGATTTGTAGTCTGATCGATGTCCAAAACCTGATAAAAATGTGGAGGCGAATCATTTGCAATCGGCTCAGTGAGAGGGGAATCAGACTAGAAATTGAGTTCGGTTGCGAGTCGGGGTTGAAAACGGGTTTGAATCGATTCTGTATATGTGGAAGAAGTGGCATCAATCAGAATTGTGTACGAGGGCTAATTTAAGAAAGAATTAAAGGTGAGTTCATTTAGAGAGTCCTCATAATAGCCATCAAATTTGAAGGTAAATGCCCAAAGAGTGTTTATAGGATGAAGCAAATCTGAGTCAAGAAAAGATTTGAATTTGCGGTTGTAGTCACTCTTGGTACTTTTTGTTTCTGATTCCTGAGTATCCAAAAGAATTGGTTCCATCTCAATGGAACCTGAATTTAAATCAATGATCTCTGGATTAGGGACCTTAGAGTCAGAGTCGAAGAATGGATCTTATGTGCTGAGGTCGTAGATTGGCTCGTAGTTGTTAGGAAACAATGGTTCTCTGAAATTATGGTAAGATTCGAAATCGTCAGAGAAATTGTGGGACTCAAATTCTAAATCAGATTCGAGATCAGAGGTTCCACCACAGAATAAATCACAAGATGTAGACTCAGCAACCTGACTTGAGTATAGCCTATTTGTAGATTCTGAGATTAGAAAGGTGTCCTTATAGGATCTGGGCTCAGGCTTTTGGCTTGTAGGGAAGACCCAATCAAAACTCCATTCTTCCAACTCCTCGGTTTCTATATTGTAGATTGGTGTGACTTCCGAAAAATCAATCTATATTGCTGAGGATGTTGGAGAGGGACATTCATCAAACAAAGGCCCAGAATCATAATCCCAATTCAAACTTTGATCTTCGTCATATGGGGCCTTGTAATCATCCCAATAAGATTCAGATCCAGATTCTAGGCTAAGGATGTGGGTCGAATTACTAGAATCTAGGTCAGAATTGCCTTCATGGGTCACCTTATCAGAATAAGGGGCAGAATTTATATCCTTGAGAGGTTCTGATTCAATCTCATTGTTACAGGAGTCTAGAAATTCTATGCTTGGTGAACCAAGGTGTTGGTTTTCTAGGGCTGGCTCAAAATTGTGTTCTCCTGCAATTGGAATTTCCCAACCTAATTCAAGATCAGGCATGTTATATTCCATTTGGATTGGGAATCCACAACAACCTTGTGTCTTAAACCCAGGATTTGGGAAATCATGTTGATCCTTAATACTATTCCAAGATGGTTCATTAATTGTTTGGGGCATGTATAGGTATTTTTGATGGATAACTTGTTTCAACAATTTCATCATCTCTTCCCATTTTTCAAGATCATCTTGGTGTTTTTCCCAAAGTACAGGATTTGTCAGGCATTGGAGATATTCAAAGTTATGCAATTTTTCTATCTCAATGTATCCTGTTATGAGAATGTCCTAGGTTGATCCATTTGTTGCTTCCGTTAATAATAGTTGGGCATAATTTATGATGAAGGTTGTTGTTGTTGGTACACTAACCTAAATGTCTTCTACTAGTTTTGAGGTTTTGTAATCAATCTCATAAAATTTAAGGGCATCCTCAACCATTCTATCTTTCATGGATCTTTGTGATTTAGGTTTCTTAAATGGTTTTCCTAAGTAACCAGGCTGCATATTTTAATCAGATGGTGAAATCAAGATGTAGAATCAAAATTCAAGTTTAGAATGAAGTGATTTGATCTGAAAGAACTTCCCAATGAGAATGTGTGTGTGCTCTAAATAGAAGGGATGAGGGACTGATGTGATGTTGACCCAATCAAGGCACCCAAAGATTTTTGGATGACTATAGAGGTTCGGGGTGGATGATACCCCTAAATCAAAAAGTCGTCCACCTAAGAATTACCTAGGAAGCCAAAAAGGGAGAGTCCTACAAAGACCCCTACACGGTAGAGTGCCCCCAAGGGTTACAGGGTTTCCCCCACCCGACCTTCCTTGTCACTGAGGGTCTAAGTAGACCAGAATGGATAACTTGACCTCTTAAGTCTACCAATTTTATGTCCTAATTTGTGCCTTTGATTTCACTTGAATTAGCAATTGATTTGTCTTGTGACCTAAATTGGAGGTTGGTTGACCTACAATGTAGTCCAACTTTACCTAACCTGCCCTCAAGATGGTAGAATGATTCTAAGTGAAGACCTACGATTCACCCTAATTTGACTCCCAGGTTATTAGGTCCACGGATTTTAGGGTTTAAGTGCGTTTAAAGCCTTTATTTAGGGTTTTTCTTGATTAGCTATTTTCAATCAAGGGCTTGGGTAGCACACAAATGCGGGAGGGTTTGTTTCCTTCTATGCAGGCAAGTGTAACTAACACTTCAAAACCCTAATGTAGAAACCATAATTGGCTTTATTTCCAAGTTCACTTTGTTCTTCACAGATGTTCTCCTTGGACTTCAAACAAGAAGTGCGTAGTCCAAGAAGATTAGAAATTAAGCGTAGTCCTTAATAGGCACAGGAATTTTAGGGTAGAATCTTTAAACAAAATCGCTTTGACTTCAATAAGATTTGAAAAAATTCGTAAATAAGGAAACTTGCCTTTTAAATGATAATTACTATGAAAAATAAGGTAGGTGATTCCTAACTGATTATTTCCTTTTTGTCTTTCCAAGATTATGAGGTTGTTTAGGGAAGAATAGAGAAGTTACCTGCCCTAGAATGGTTGATTTGCATGGAAAACCTCTTCGTGAGTTACCTCGCAAAATCATAATAAAGTAAATAGGGCAAGTTAGTGCTCAAATATAATCAAATAATGCAGAGAATAGTGATGAATTGCACGTTGCTCCCCGGCAACAGCACCAAAATGTTTGAGTACTGGATCTGTGTTTAAGAGTGTTGCGTTGTAGTACAGCCGAAAAAACATTCAAAACAAATACAATTTTATTACTCGAAAAGGATTCCGAGGTCGAATACAAGGAGCAAATGGAATTCATGCACTAAACTTGGCAATTAATGCAATTTGAACACAAATCATTACTCAAAAACCAATCGTTAATGTAAAGCATATGAGTATGTTAAGAGTAAAAAGAAATGTAGGCTAGATAATAGTTACTCAAATTAATTAAAGAAGAAAATATAAATTCAGACGTCTGATTGCAAAATCAGACCTCTTAAATGACTCTAGCTACAGTGCTTTTCCTCTTTTCTTCTTCTGATCTCTTTCGCTAATTTCTCTTTTCTTCTTCTTATTTTGCCTTAGCAAGATTTCTTCTCTTTCTATCTTTCTTTCCTTAGCTTCCTCTATCTTCTCCTTCTTCTTCTTCTTTGGCTTTTCTTCTCTTTCTTTGACTTCTGCCTTCTATTCTTCTTCCTTCTGCCTTTAGCTTCCTTCTTCTTTAGCTTCTTCCTTCGTCGCTGCTTTGCCTTAAGCCCTGCGGTTCTCCTCTCCTTCTTCTTCCTGACCTCTTCTTCATCTTCTTCCTTTTCTACCTGACCTTCTCTTCTTCTCTAAATTGGCTAAGTGTGGAGCCAAACTCCTCAGAGCAAAACCCCCCTTCCCCTGTGTAGCTTTCCTCTCTCTTTCTCTCTTTTCTATTTTAGAGCCGCTCTCCCAGAGCCAATAACTAGTTGGGTAATCGAACCTAACGGAAACCCAGGTCCAAGCTCACCGGTGTGTGTGGTGAGCGAGGAGTGGATAGGTCAGGTAGTCGGGTCGTGGCGAGGTCCGCATGGGCAGTGCTGCGGACAAGTCCATGAGAGGAGGGGAGGAGGACCTCACCATCAGTGTTGGAGGTGAAGAGCCTCTAACACAAAATCAATTTATGCACACACGGGCTCCCTTCCAGTTCTGAGGTGGGACTAAATGTCCCACCTCCCTTTTGCGTTCACAACAGCAGATGGGGCTTCCTCAAATCGCGAGGCTGCAGCTACTCTTGACTCCAATTAGAGGCTTGGATGTGTACGCGAGATTCTTCCGCGCATCCTGGGAGTGTCATCTTGGGATTGGCAGCACCTGGAGCTATAGCAAGCGAGCTTCACGCTCGGCAGCAATGGCGGATGGGCGATGAACCTGAAAACATGAGAACGGCCTCGCGGCCATGTCAAATTGCTCAGGGAGCCTCGCTGGACCACGGCGGCTGTGTTGGGCGTGGTTTTGTGGCGTGTGGGTGGCTGTGGTGGTGTATCTAGGGCTTACTGTGGGCATGTGAGTGGGTGTATTCGGTGGGATGTTTGGGTGATCGATGGAGAGATTGGAGTGAGGGGATGTGATCAGGGAGTCGAGGTGGAGGTCGTAGGGTAGTCGGCGAGGTGGATGGAGGTGCGGATCAATGGGAGCACCTCGCCGGAGGTATCGTCGGAGGTGGACAAGGTGACGGTGGTCAGTGGCGTCGGTGAGTCATTTTGGGAAATAAAGAGAAGGAAAGAAAGTGTGAGAGAGAGAGTCTAAGACCTACCTCTAGGGGAGGAAGAGGGATAGAGAACCCACGTCGGTATGGTTGCCGATGTGGGGAAGATGAAGACCTCTGTAGGTGAGGCAGCTGCGAAGATAGGGCAGAGGCGATGTCGGCCGGTATTGTGCAACGCGGATGACTGTGACGAAGTTAACCCGACTATTGGTATTGTGGTTGGGCAACAAGAGAGCGAGGGAGGAGCCGTCAGAGCTTGCGGAGTTGTTGTGGCCGGAGGGGAGAGAAGAATGGAGGGAATCCAGCCCAATTTCAAGTTGAGGAGACTCTGTTGGATCTGGAGAGTCTTAAATGTCTTTGGAGAGGTTTTGTGCTTGGAAGCCAAGCTTCTACGCAAGGAAGGCTTCACCGGAGATGGAAACTCAAAATAGACCCAAATGTCTCATGCATTCACATGAGAGATTGGGAAACGATCATGGATCACAAATGGGTTCAAATTGGAGGGGATTACTCAGAGAATCTCCCTTCCAATTTTGGAAGGGATTCTCTGAGCAATCAAGGAGAAACCTCCTTTTAAAGCTCGCTCGAGTAGGATTCCTCTGCTATAATGGTAGAGGGACCTATTTGCGAAGATGATGAAGAAGCTATGGGGCTAAATGCAAGGGTTTTTGAAAGTTAGGGGTAGAAATGTAATCAGACTGGACCCTTTTGCAACGTAGGTCAAGATGAGTTCTCCTTAGGTCCAAATTTTGGTACAAACCTAATTTGGACCTTAGGAATCCAATGGTGAAGTTGGATTTTGGGTTTGACCATGTTTTACTATGTAATTTATGTAAAAACCCACTTTAGGGCAAATATCTATCTGAGACCCCATTCTAGGTCAAGATGGGTTCCACTGGCCAAATTGAAGGTTCTAAATCCTAGAGAATATTTTTCTATGACGTTTAGAGGGTTTAAATGAATTTTATCCTGACCATAACCTTGATTAATCGAGTGGGTCTATTTTAGGGTTTCAAGAAGTCATTTAATTCCCAGAACTCATACAAACCCTTTTCTGTTTGATCCAACCCATTTGTTATCTTGTTAAAACCATTTGACCTATGTTTAGCCCTTGAGAAAACCTGTGGTTGTATTGCATTGGTAAAATTATAGTTTTAACCCTAGTTTCTTATTTTACTCTTAAAATGATTGTGCAGTGAATTATGACCTTCAGTAGGTTATGTAGGAGCATTTATTCTCTTCATTGGATCAAAATGAGCTAGTTAGGGCTCATGAAGGTGTTCCCATCAGGTTCATTGGACAACCTAGGTTCAATTAATTCTACGCATGCAATTAATTATTAATTCCAAGATTAATTTGAGAACCACTCTACCAGGGTAACCAGGTGGAATGGGGGCTCGTACGGTAGCTCCTGATGTCTCCACAGATCCCGTATACTCGATGAACTAAGGACCTATGACATAGATCAACAGGTTAAATGAGCTCAAAATGGTATAGACAATGTATCATTATGGAGAGAAACTCAAATGGAAACCAACGACATTTCGTTTGCTGAAAATTGACTCCGTTCGGACCTTGAATAGGGCCAAAACACCAACCCTGATCAAAATCAGACATCTTAAAAAAGCTCCGAGACTTACCTTGTGATGAGAGCCTCATCATGAGCCCTAACTATCTCATTTTGACCTAAGAAAGAGAATAAGAGCTCCTACATAACCTAGAGAAGGGACTAATTCAAGGAATTAATGTTCTGAGAAGAAAACATGAAATAAAGGTTAAAACTGTAATTTTACCATTGCAGTACATAAATGAGATTTCTAAGAGGCAAAACATAGGTCAAATGGTCTGAATAAGATAAAAAGTGGGTTGGTTCAGTCAGAAATGGGCTCATGTGCAGTTTAGGAATTAAATGACATTCTATAACCCTAAAACAGACTTGCTTAATTCAACAAGGTTGTGGTCAAGATAAAATTCAACTAAACCCTCTAAAATTCATGGAAAAATATCTCCTAGGGTTTATAACCTTTAATTTGGCCTTTAGAACCTATTTTGACCTTGATTGGGGACCTAGCTCATTATTTGACCTAATTTGGGTTTTTGTGTAAAATGTCCAATCAAACATGGTTAAACCTAAAATCCAACTTCACCATTGGATTTCTTAGGTCAAAATTAGGTTTTAACCAAAATTAGGGGAGGTCATCTTGACCCACTTTGCAAAATAGTCTACTCAATTACATTCTGGCCCATAACTTTTGAAAACCAAGCATAGACCCCCTAACTTCCTCGCCACTCTTACAATCAGGTCCCTCCACCATTAAAGTGGAGGAATCCTACTCCAGCGATGAATGGAGGTGGATTACTCCCTGATTCCTTGGAGATCACCTCCCAGATTTGGAAGGAAGATTCTTTGAGGAATTCCCTTCCATCTGAGCATGATTACAAGGTCTGATTTGCACCTAATCTCTCGTGCGAACGCACAAGAGATGTGGGTATCTTCCACATTCCATCTTTGGTGAGGACTCATGTGCTTGGAAGCTTGTCTTCCAAGCATAAGAGCCCCTGACAGTGCCTATAAAAGGTCCACCACCACCGGCCGCTCCGAATTAGCTTGACTTGGTTGGAGAAATACCCCTGATTTCGTCTCCTCTCCTCCGACCAGGTGTCCAGTGAGCTCCGGCGAGCCCTCCTCCTTTTTCTCATCACTCTGCCACAAAACCAGTGGCAGAGCCACCTTCACCACCTTCCTCCGCGTCGTGCAACACCCGCGTGCATGTCTCAAGCCCCTTCATCGTCACCGCTCTCCCTCCACTGGACATCTTCTTCTCCGACGGCAGCAGGAACGGCCAGCCAGCTCCTCTCCCCCTTCGTCCACTTAGCTAGGTTAGAATTACTCCTCTCTCTCCCCTCTTCATTTCCCCTCTTTCTATTTCCACTTTCGACCCCTCGACGCCGCAGACCACCTCCATCTTCTCCATCTCCGACCGACCACCGATGAGGTGCATCCACCACTCCGCACCTCCACACGCCTCGCCAGACACCTCATCACCTCTGCCATCACCCACTGAGCATCATCCGCCCTTCCATCGACCGCCAACACCTCCCTAAATCCCCCCCGACCTAACCAACATTCATGGCCACAGAGTGACCTAGGCATGCATGCCTAGGTCGCCCCGCGGCCAACCACCCACCGTCTCACCTTTGCCGTGACACGGTGAAGTTCCTTATGTGTTTTAATGGGGCCGACAAGCTGTATTGAGTGAAATGCAGGTCGACCCCCCTTCCGCCATTGACACTGAAGCAAGCTTGCTCCAGGCTGCGCGCTCCAGTCATAAGAATTCCAGACAATGCGCATTGAGTGTGCGAATGCATCCAGCCAGAGAGCTGGCTCTGTGAGGAGTCTTGCTACCCCAATTGAGCGGAGGTCTCCTTCGTGCTCGAGCAAAGAAGCGAGTGGGACTTTTAGTCCCACCTCGTAAACTTAGGAGTAAGGCACGTTGTTTAAATTGTTTTTGTGTTTTTAGCTGTTCGCCTCAAGTGACATGGGGTGAGGTCCCTCGCCCACACACGCACGCCTCGTCCGTGACCTTTGTTCCACAGATCTGGCTAACCGACCCGATTACCCCTCGCACTCCTCACGCACTTCACCACGCCTGTGCGCTTGGACCCGAGCACGCGAAACCCGACCCGATTACCCGACTCTGGGAGAGCGTACCTAAAAGAGAAATAGAGAGAGAGACGTAGGGGAGGGTAGGGGTAGGTTTTGCTCTTCAGTGTGTGTAGTGAAGAAGAAGGAAGAGGAAGGCGCAGCTGAAGCCAAGGAAAGGTGAAGCTAAGCAGGGAAGGAAGGACATAGCCGCAGAAAGGAAGGAGAAGAAAGGAAGAAAGGAAAGAAGCTGAAGAAAGAGAAAGCAAAGAGGGTGTGACAAGAGGAGAGGCAACCCAAAGAAGGAAGAAGACAGAGAGAAGAATCAAGCAAGAAGAGAAGTAAAAGAAGGAAGAAGAACTTAAAGGCTGAAGAAGGAAAATAAGGTTGATGCCAAGGAAGAAGACTGATGTAAACATGTTTACATTACATAAAATGTCTATTTATGCATGTTCTTGAGCATATAATTGCATTACATACTATAAATATTGCATAACATGCATCATCCTGCATTTAGATTAGTCTGAATAAAATGAAGATTAATTGTCTCTTTTTATGGTCAAGGACAGGGTGACAATTTATCGGGGCCTCAGATCGAAGATCCAACCATACGGATCTGATCAGGGTGACGATTGGAGTTTAACGACTCCAAGATCGCCCTAATCGGATATTCGTAGCATCAGATAGAGACTGAGGAACCCTAGAAGATCAAGGGCCAAGATGGTGTTAATCCGCACTTCAGATGACAAATCCAGCCACACAGATGGATTCAAATCGACAATTGTAGCCTAACGGTGTGAAAATCGATCCAATCCGACATCCGTGGCACCATCTGCAACAATAGAAGATGGACGGTCCAGATGATGCCACATGGCACCATCTAGACCATCCAAATCACTCGCTGCCCTACCTTCTCATCCAACGGCTAAGAGTTGATCAAGTTACCTCCCTCAAGCCACATTTCATATGAGAGGAATTCCACATCTAATCTCAACCGTCAAATCAAGATCCAATGGTCAGCATTAAATAGCACGTGAACACCCTTCTTGTGCTATCCACGCACGTAGCACAATGGATAAGACCTTGCGTGCTGAGGACGTGGGGTCGAAACTCGCTGCGCCTTCAAATCAGAAATTAACTCACGTGGGTGCGAGCGAAATTCCACCCTTGGATTTTGATCATGCGGCAACGGGTACGCCACGTGGCGTGACGGATGAGCTGTGTGGCTGCAGGTGTGCGCAGCGACTGAATTCAAAGCGGCGCAGATGCAATATAGGTTGTTCGATCATGCGATCAGACAGTTGATATGAGAGGTGGAGAGGCCTTTAGTAACGGATTTATTCGTCACTAAAGGTCCTGAATTAATGTTTTCAAAATGTAATGACCAAAATGCCCCCATTCCTTGCAACTATAAAAGGAGACCCCATCCATACGAAATTCTCATCCCTTCTTTCTCTTCTCTCCCTCTCCAAAGCTCAAGAGAAGCTTGTCCCACACCCGGGATGCTTCTCAAGAGATAAAGTCCAATTTTCATCCCCCTTTCGGAAGTGGATCCCGCGACGACGACGACATGCTGCCCCGTTCCCGTTCTTCCCGCTTCGTCCTCCTTCATCCTTCTCCGTTCCCCATCTTCCAGGCGTCGTCCCGTCCGACTCGTCCTCCAAGCGATCGTCGAAGAGGATAATTCTCTCTCCATTCTTTTTAATGCTTTCTAGAGTAGATTTACTGCTTTCTAGTATAATCGTTTTCTACTTTCTAGTTGTAATGTTTAATGTAACGAACAATCTCTTTGTTAATGAATTCCATGTTCATTCTACATCTCTTTTTGATTTTTGTTTGTAATATTCTCTCTCTCTCTCTCATTCTCTCTCTCTTCTATTTAGTGTAAATAGATAGATAGTTTCTAATCAATTAATCTACTTCATGACAAATAAATTAAGCGCATATTTTTAAATCAAACGTCCGCCTCCCTGAGTTCGACTCGGGATTTCTATTCCGGTATAAATTTTATTTGTTGAACACGAGTTCTTCGCTTTCAAACTACAATGACAGGTTTTCAAAACCAAATACGTTAGCGTAGTAACTCGTAGCTTCAACAAAGACCACAGAGGAAGAAGGAGAAAGGCACTGTGCAAGAGAAGAAAGAGAAAGAAGAAAGGAAAGGCTAGAGCAAAGAAAGGAGCTGCAAAGAAGAGACAAGGAAGAAGAAGCAGACGACCAAAGTCAAAGAAGAATAGAAGAAAAAGAGCTAAGGAAAGAGGAAAGTCCGAGAAAGAAAGAAAGAAGAAGAAGAAAAGAAAGAAGAGAAAGCAGAAAGGAGAAGGAAATAAGAGCTAAAAGAAACATATCTTTTTAAGATGTTTGATTGTAGAATCAGACGTCCAATTCTTCTATTTTTGCTACAATTTTAACTCCCAAACTCTTGCATTTATACTCTAAATTAGGTTTTGAGTAACTCTATGTGTTCAATTACATTATTGAGATTAGTGAATGAATTCCATTTGCTCCCTGTGTTCGACCTCGGATACTTAGGTTTTCGAGTAATAAAAATTCTTATTTATTTTCGAGGTGATTTCATCTATACTACAATAGAACATCTTTTAAAACCCTGGCTTCGTCCCGTTAACACCTTGCTCAGGGCGACTTTTCCAGCCGTCTGGAACTCCGTGTAGATGTCTAAGGGTGTCTTTAGACATTTGGACACTTTCGGACGTTTGAAACTACCTCGGTCCTTGCACCAGCATGCTTCCCAATCCTTTGACAGATGCGTGCGCACAGTCAGAACTTTGGCAGGAAAAATAATCAAGAAAATGCACTTTCAGATGTCTGAGATTACCTTCGGACGTCCGACCCGACGTCTGGAGGTCACTCCGGATGCCTGATTCTACGAAAAAATGATTCCGCAGAACCGTTTTTGAGCCTTTTCTCGCCGCAGAAGCTGCAGCAACTGTAGCACCACCCTGTTTCTCCTCGCAGCGTTCCGCTCTTCGACTCCCTCCCAGGCCCTCTTATCTCCTCTACTCTCTGCTCTCTCCCTCACTCCCGCTTAGCTGCGGTGGTGTGGGAACAAAATGGAGGAGGAAAGGGGTTTATATGGATGGAGGAGGCATGGGGAAAGGAATAGGGCGGTAAGGGTGTCGTAGGGGGGATGGTGCGGCATGCATGAGGGGTGAGGGGGGAGGAGAAGGTGTGTGTGGTTAGGGGAGTGGTGGTGGGGAAATTGTGGGGATGCCCCTGCAATTTTCCTTTCCCCCTTACAAACCCCACAACAAAAACCTAGGGGGTTAAAAACTGCACAAAAATCCCTATGAATTCTGGAAATGCCGAATGACCTTGGGAAAGGGTCATTTCAACATAACAAACTTAAAGGAAGTTTCGGGGAAGTTTCATCCTCGAAACTTGAGCTAACTAGGGTGCAGCAATAAAGTAAATGTGCAAAACAAACTTAAAGAGGATCAAAGTAGGTCCAAAGTGACGTACCCTCGAGAAGCTTTGGGTACTGTGCTCACATGGCCGCCTCAAGCTCCCAAGTGGCCTCCTCGTACTGCTGGCTTCTCCACAGAACTTTCACCAGGGGTACCTCCTTCCACATCAGTCTTCGGATGGCTCTATCTAGTATCTATATAGGCTTCTCAGGATAGGTCAAGTTGTCCCCCACCTCAATGCTCTTGTGGCTTAGAACATGGCTGGGATCGACGATGTATTTCCTAAGGTTGTACACGTGGAACATGTCGTGTACTCCAAAGAGTTGGGGAGGAAGGGCAAGCCGGTAAGCAGCGGATCCCACTCGCTCCAAGACCTTAAAAGGCCCCACAAATCTCGACGTAAGCTTCCCTCTCACCCTAAACCATTGCAAGCCCTTCATGGGCCAAACACAGAGGAAGACGTGATCCCCAACCTTGAATCGTACCTCTCTACGCTTTAGATCAGCGTAGCTCTTCTGCCTGCTTCTGACAGTACGGAGTCGTCTGTGGATCTACTCGATCACCTCCTTACTCTGGAGTATCAACCTGGGACCAACCTCCCGCTTGGTCCCCACCTCAACCCAACTCAAGGGAACAATACACCTCCTCTCGTACAGAGCCTCATACGGTGCCATGTTGATGCTTGAGTGGTAAATGTTGTACGCAAACTCTGCCAAGGGAAAATACTCCTCCAAGGAGCCTCTCCAGGCCAGCATGCAAGTGTGAAAGAGCAATCTTCATTTTCATTGAAAACTTTAGCATGAAATGACGTGTTGTTGCAGTTCGTTATGTAGTAGAAAATCACTTTTCAAAAATATTCAATAATTCAAAACTAACCGCGAAGAGTTAGGTCGTCTCCACAGGGAGGAATTAGCCTATTTAAACTAGTGAATCATGTCTTGTTTATTATGGAATCTTAATGTGTATGCATACTATCTGGTGCACGTGTTTTCAACATAATTTCTTGATTTAAAGAATTAATCAATAATGTAAGGGTGCACATGCAAAATCACCACAATATAATATTCTGTTAACAAGTGAATAGTGATCTTGGCATATAGAAAAATGTAAGTATTAATCTCCAATAGGATAAACCCTGCTTACTATAACCTCATCTTATACTTTGAATCCTTTATAAAAGTAATTCAAATAAACAAGAGGTATATCCATGCAAATTGCTTTCCATAATTTAATGCCTTAAATAAATGAATAGCAACATTCGCAATGGCATTTAGCGTAAATACTAATTGAAGCTTTACTGTAGCAAAACAGGGGAGTTTGTTCCCCTCGTGCACACATGGTGGAGAGGGCACGGTTGGATGCAAGGGTCGAGGGGGCAGTGCACTGCCACGAGGGCTTCACGTTGACGTTGGTCTCGCGACGAGAGGTGGTCAGAACTGGTAGGATGGAGAGCTCGATGCCGGTGGAGCTTCTTCCTATTGCTGGCTGTAGGTTGCAGGAGGGGATGCGGGCTGCTGCATCTGCGTGCGCACGGCTAGGCGTCGCGCGTGGGATCTGCTGGTCGTGTGAGGAGGTGCACCGCGCATAGAGAAGAAGGGCAAGCTGGAGGTAGCATGCTACTGCTATTGTGACGCACCTGCTGGCTGTGCGTGGAAGGGGAGATGCAGGAGTTCGATGTGTGGGAGATGCGCTTGCGCAGTGGAGGCGTGATGGACGGTGGTGGTGCATAGAGGCGTGGTTGCATGATGAAGTTGGTGCGAGCATGGGCGTGCGTAGGACGGTGATGGGTTGCTGTTGTCACCGTGCGTAGGAGGTCGAGGGTGGGCGGAGGTGGAAGGAAGAAGAAGCTCGCCAAAGGTCCCACAGTGCACGTGGAAGTCCCACGGTGCCTGCCTGTTGCACGGTTGTGGAGATGGAGAAGTCTCCACCAGGGGGATAAGTCAAATTTTTCAGAAGCCTGGGCCTTTTCTTTTTAAAACCTCCTACTGTTGCAGCTCTCTCCCAATCTGTTTCCTTTCCCCGAGGACTCAGCTCTTGCAACTAATTGGCAGCAGTGGTGAAGCGGTGGCGGTGTCGATAGACTCGGAGGGAGTTGTTGCGAGGAGGAAGGCGGTGCTCTATTTGGGTTGGGCACATCAGACATCTAGATTCAGTTCAGGACATCTTAAAAATGTAAATTACAGCAGATACACAATTGATGGTTATCATATATCCAAACTGTCCTCAAGACGTCTTATGTAATGACTTTGGACGTCTGAATGATGCCTTCTAGTTTCTTACACTTACCCTGCATCAACCATATAGATTATCATAACCATATATTATAAAATTGGTGCACAAAATTATATGCAGACTATGGTGAATTATCAATTAACTCCTAATTAATTAGAAACTAAGGACAGGTAATTAAAGAGTACTTATGCTAAATAATGATCCACTAAAGTGGACTTATCAAAGCATGTAGGAGGTTCTCAAGGGTCTGAATGGTGCACTCCAACTGTTCGTCAGTCTGGGGGTGGTAGGCTGTACTGAACCTCAGACGAGTCCCTAAAGCCCGCTGAAACTCTGCCTAGAACTGGGAAATGAAACGAGTGTCTCTGTCTGAAATAACCTCGTGAGGGACTCCGTGAAGGAGTACTATGTCTTGGATGTAGCACTCTGCCAACTGTGTTCGTCCAAAAGTGACTCAGATCTGTAGAAACTGTGTCATCTTCGTCAATCTGTCCACTATCACCTAGACTGCATCGTGCCCTCGCTGTGCCACAAGTAATCCCTCTACTAGATCCATAGTGACACTCTCCCACTTCCACTCTGGCACGGGAAGTGGCTGCAATGGCCCTGCAGGCCTTTGGTGCTCGGCCTTCACCTGTTGGCATACAAGACACTTTTGAACAAATCTACCAACATCCCACTTCATGCCCCTCCACCAAAATTCGTGTTGTAAGTTGTGGTACATCTTCGTATTCCCGGGATGTATGGTGAATCTGGACCCATGTGCCTCAGTCAAGAGCTCTCTCAACAGCTCCTCATCTTTAGGAAAGCACAAGCGTCCCCTCATACGTAGGACCCCATCAGTGAATGAAAACTCTCCTGGGTTCCCCGTCAATACCCGGTCTCGCAGTTTCTCCAAGTATGGATCCGTCATCTGTCTAGTAACGATATGATCTATTAGCTCTGGTCATGCCTGCCTCGACACTATCACTACCCTACAGTATCCTCGCGACTCCTTGGGTCACCAACTACCCACCCCTCCATGAATTTCCAACTCTGTGCTTATAGACTAGCCAAGTGGGCGGGCGCCTTCAGACTCAAGGCATCAGCCACCACATTCGCTTTCCTTGGATGGTAGGAGATGCTACAGTTGTAGTCCTTCAAGAGCTCCAACCAACGTCTCTGTCTCATGTTGAGCTCCTTCTAGTTAAACAGATATTTGAGGCTCTTATGAGCAGTGAAGATCTCGAACGTCTCTCCATACAAGTAGTGCCTCCATGTCTTCAGTGCGAAGACAACTGCTGCCAACTCCAAGTCATGGGTGGGGTAGTTATGCCCATGGGGGTTTAGTTGCCATGAAGCGTAAGCAACAACGTGGCTCTGCTACATGAGCACACCCCCCAATCCCTGCAACGATGCATTGGTGTAGACCACGAATCCGCCACTACTGTCTGAGATGGTGAGTACAAGAGCTGAGGTCAAACTTTCCTTCAGCTCCTGAAAGCATGACTCACACTCATTGGTCCAGATGAAGGGCACGCCCTTTCAGGTCAACTGGGTCATAGGACGTGCGATCTGCAAGAAACATTGGATAAACCGCCTATAGTACCCTACCAGCCCTAGAAAACTTTGTATCTTTGCCACTGTATGCGGCCTCTCCCACCTGAGTACGGCCTCAACCTTTGCTGGATCCACAGCCAGCCTGTCTCCCGAGATCACATGGCCCAAGAAGGTAACCTGTCTCAACCAGAACTCGCATTTGTTGTACTTGGCATACAGCTTGTGCTATCTCAAAGTGTCGAGGACCATGCGGAGATGTTGTCCATGCTGTGTCTGATCCCAAGAGTAGATGAGTACGTCATCAATGAATACCACCACGAATTGATCTAGGTACGACCCGAAGAAGCGGTTCATCAGGTCCATGAAGGTAGCAGGGGCGTTGGTCAGCTCAAGCGCATGACCAGGAACTCGTAGTGACCATACTGCGTGCGAAAAGCTATCTTGGAGACGTTGGTCTCCTTGATCCTTAACTGATGGTAGCCCGACCTCAGATCTATCTTGGAAAATACTGTGGTGTCTCTCTACTGATCGAAGAGATCATCGATGCGAGGCAGTGGGTACTTGTTCTTGATGGTGACCCGGTTCAGTTGTCTGTAATCGACATATAGCTGAAGGGTACTGTCCTTCTTCTTCACAAACAAGACAGGGGCTCCCCATGGAGATGCATTGGGCCTCATGAAGCCCTTCTCCAACAGATCCTGTAATTGTGACTTGAGCTCTCGTAGCTCAAGTGGGGCCATCCTGTATGGTGCAATAGAGATGGGGCCGATCCCTGGTACCAGTGAGATCTCAAACTCGATCTCACGGTCAGGTGGCAGTCTTGGCAGCTCCTCTGGAAAGACGCCGAGATACTCACGGACCACCAGGATATTCTGCAAGTTAGCCACGAGGCTAGGCTCTGCTATGACACAAGCTAGGAAGCCCTCACACCCCTGGCTCAGTAGGTTCGCTGCTCGAAGTGCAGAGATGCACCTGAATCCTCTGTCTACTGGCCAGCCATGTAACTCAAAAGGAGGAAACTCTGGTTTGGAGAAGATGATCTTCCTCCCAAAGTAGTCTACTAGATCTTCCTCTGAGCTAGTTCATCCCTAGGATCACACCGAAATCCTTCATCGGGATCACAATCAAATCAATCGGAAGATTGTGCCCCCTATAGCGACCTCACAGTCAGGGAAAACCTCCTCGGTGACACATACCTGTCCACCTGGACTTCTAATCAGGAATGGCTCCTCTAATAGTACACTTCCGGATCCCAAGTTGACGGCAAAACTCGTAGAGACGAAAGACTACGTGGCATCAGAATCGAAAAGCACGTAAATGATCTTGTTGGAAACTGTAACTGAAACGTTGGCTTCGAGAGATAACCGGGTTTTATTGTTATAGCGTTGTAGTATAGCCAGTTATTGCCATCATTTCAAATATATAAATTTTTTTACTCGGAAAATAAAAGAGAGTTCCCGAGGTCGAACTCAGGGAGCAAGTTGTATTCTAGAGATATACATGTTCTATTACAAAAAAATAAAGAGAGAGAGAGAGAGGGAGAGAGATGAAAGTTTGAGTTCTTCTTCTTTTCTTCTTTTCTTTCTCTTTGTCTTTCTCCTCTTTAGCTTTTGTTCTTCCTGTTCTTCTTTTGTGTTTATCTCCTTGTGGTCCTCTTCTTCACCTGTGTTGTTCTTCCTTGTTCTTTTGTTCTTCTTCTTCTACTGTTCTTCCTTGTTCTTTTGTTCTTCAGATCTTCTTCTTTCTTCTTTTCTTTTACCTGTCAGGACGTCGTCTCTCCTTCTTTCTTCTTTTCCTTTACCTGTCAGGACGTCGTCTCTGCTTCTTTCTTCTTTTTCCTTCAGGACGTCGTCTGATTTTCCAATCAGACGACTTAAACCGCTTGTTGCTACAGTGTCTCCCTTAGCTTTCTTCTTCTTCCGCAGTCCTTCTTCTTCACCTGTGCCTGCACACTTACACAGCTTGATCAAAGAGAGGGGCAAAACCTATCTCTACCCTCCCCCCGCGTCTCTCTCTCACAGAATCCGCTCATAGGATAGCTCTCCCAGAGCTGCCGGGTAGCCGGGTACGGGTCGCGCCCGGGTCCAGGCCCACCGGCGTGCGTGGTGGGTGAGGAGTGCAGGTCAGTCTAAGTCGGGTCGGGCCAGGTCCGCGGGGCGTGAGCGCGGACGAGACCGGGTAACCGGGCAGGTGAAGGGGACCTCACCCCGTGTGCTGAGGCAATAAGCCTCCAGCACTTTTTCACTTTATACCGCTGCGCCTCTTCAGAGTTTTCCGAGGTGGGACTAAATGTCCCACCCCGAGTTGGCGCCCACGCGGAGGAGACAGCTGGTAATCGCGGCGTTACGCGAGGCCTTCGCGCGAGGGCTTCGCTTCAGCTGCAGCCTGACGCTTTGTCGAAATGCCTCGCAAGGCCTGGGAGTCGAATCTGGGCGTGGCGCGCCTGCAGCTACAGGCGGAAGCAGCTCCTTCTGCACGGCAATGGTGGCGGAGGTCGGGTGACCTGTTCACAGCAAAACGGCCTCTCGGCCTAATCAGAAGGTGCCGGGAGCTTCGCCAGAGTGCGGCGAAGCTCGTGTGGGTGGTGGCGAGGCGTGGGGCGACGTGCAAGGGCTGCCCTAGGTCGGACTGTGGGTCGGAAGATGGGTTTGTTCGGTGGGGTTGCAGAGGGTGATGTGGGGGAAGTGGAAGGGTGGGGGTTGATCAGGGTGAGGAGGCGGAGGTTCTGCGGTGGTCGGCGAGCCGTGTGGGTTGCTGGGGTGATGGGATCGGCTCGCTGGAGTTTGGCCGGAGACGAAGGGGGTGACGGTGGACAGGATCGGTCGAGGGTTTAATCAAATAAAAGACAGTGAGGAAAAGAAAGAGGGGGAGATGGGGAGAAGTTCTGACCTAGCTACGGAGACGAAAGGGGCCGGAGCAGGGCGACAGTCGTATCGACTGTCGCCGGAGAAGAAGATGCCCGGGGGAAGGGGCGGCGGCGAGCAGAGGGCCGGAGAGGCGCCAGCTGGGTGCGGCGTGGCGCGGGAAGAGCAGGGGAAGAAGTCTCTGCTGCTGGTATTGCGGCAGAGCGAAGAGGAGGAGGAGGAAGAACCGCCGCAGCTGGTGGGCGTCTGCCGGAGTGAGAAGAGAGGAAAGTTGGGGGTTTTCTCCGTCAGATCCGAGCTGGGAAGAACGGTGGAGCGACGGGGGTATTTATAGGGACCGAATCAGGGAGGAAGGCGGAGGGAGACGAAGTGTCTCCCTCGCCGGAGGACGCCGGAGATGGAAACCCATACCGTCCGTGCGTTCGCACGGCCGGTATGGTGGGTTACAGCGACCAGGGGGGTGTCCTTGCGACGGCTGACGACGCAGGGCACCCCCGGTTTACTTGCCAGGCTCTCCCCCTCACCCTGCGCGGCGCCATGCTCCGCGCAAGGTCGCCGGAGCATGGTGCTGGCAGGTTTTGCAGGGGGGACCTGAACGCAAAGAACGAAGGAGAGTTAGGGGCCAAAATGCGTGGGTTCAAAAGTTGAGGGCCAAAAAGTAAATATATGAGGACCAAAGTGTAAAGTTGGTCAAGAAGGTTTCTTCTTAGGCTCAAGTTTTTATACATGACTAATTAGGACCTAAGGAATCTGATGGTGAATTTTATTTCTAGATTAAACCTTGTTTGACTGGTCAATTTACGTAAAAACCCAAATTAAGTTATTAATTGGGTATGGTTCTCAATGTAGGTCAAGATGGGTTCCTAAGGTCAAATTGAAGGTTCTAAACCCTAGAGATTATTTTTCTATGAATTTTAGAGGGTTTATTCCATTTTTGCTTTGCCTTGAACCTCGTGAATTGAAGTGGGTTTTTTTTAGGGTTACAGATTATCATTTAGTTCCTTAGAATTGCTGTAGCCCTTGCTAGATCATCTCATCCCACTTTTATTCTTATTAAGTTGCTTTGACCTATGTTTGGACCCTGAATTACCCTGTATGCAGATTATACTGGTAAAATTGCATTTTTACCCCTTATGACTTGTTTTCTCCTTAAACTCAGAATTCTCTGAGTTAAGCCTTTCCTTGAGTTATGTAGGAGCTTTTATCCTTTGTATTGGGTCAAAATGAGCTAGTTATGGCTCATGATGAGGTTCTCATCATACCCCCATGCCTAGCTTTTGCTAGTCCCTTAGCAAAAACTTAAGGTTTCAACCCTTGTTCTAGACCATGAAGTTTTTAATAGCTTTAGATAAGTGCTTTTTTATTTGAGCATAGATTAGGTTAGAATGCTGACCATAGGCCTAAAAGGTACTCTAGTACCAATCAAGATCCAAATCTGTCTAGCCTTAGCCTCAGTCTTTAGCAAAGGTTTTTAAGGCCCACAAGAACTATCTTAAGGTTTATTGGACTTTGTGGTTAAAGCACCCGTGCTTGAAATGATTTTAGCCCTGGCTCAGTTCGCAGTGCGTTTTGTAAGAGAGAGATAGAAAGTTATTCTATTTGGAGAGTTTTCTCTCTCTTTTTCTTTTTAGTTCTAGCCTAGGATTGGCTTTTCAACACGGTCTGTATCAGATTCCTTGCTCCCATCATCAATCCTCAAGGGTTCCTGGCAATCGATGCTTCGAGATAGCACCGCCCATGGCAACCCCCGGAACCCTGGCTATTGAGATTTCGAGATAATCCCATCCATGGTGTTCCGTGGCCGAATCCAGACCCTGGTAATTGACACTTCGAGATAATGCCATCCATGGAATCTGAATCAGCAGAGTGCTTACATGCCCCCAGTAGGATATGTAAATATCCTAAGAGACAGGCACCGAGGAGATGATATTTTGTTACGCATCTTCGAGGGGATTTCCCACCTCTCCGCGCTGGGAACTCGTCCAAATCAACTTGTGTTGATCGGCCGCTCCTATTCTAGGTGTTCTTTTCAGAATTTTGCGACGCTTCTGCGTGATTTTGATTTTTACGCTTACTGAACCAGGCTGTGTGTGAGGTTAGGGTGCTTAGGTTACTGAGTCCCGTAAACCAAAAATTAGTTAACGAGGCCAAATACTCCCTAAGCCTTAGACCTAATACTTCAGCTTTTCATTTTCCTCAACCTCTTAAGGAGTGTCCAGATCTTAATGGGTACTAAGAGTCTATTCAAGAATGCCTAAGGTTTGTGTTCTTACTAATCTCATTATGCACTTTTCAGTTATTTTCTTGAATGAGGTCTAGAACTTAGGTTAATTCCTTAGTTCCTTACTAATGACTATCACCTTTTCTTATAATTTTGTGCTCCTTTTTCATTTTGTTTCTCTTCTCCTTCTTCTTCACAAAATTTCCTTCTCCTTTTTCTTCCTCTTATTCTTTTTCGAAAAATTTTTTAATTTTTATGGTGTTTTTGGCATATGTGAATTTTTTTGTTTGAAACCTTTTCTTACAAGTTTTTGCACTTTCATATCCCCCCATGCCTAAGATTTGCAATGTCCTCATTGTAACCTAGGGGTTTTTATTCAACTAAGTTCATACATTAGGATAGCTGTTTTGATGAGTGAATGGGTCGGGGTGACTGTTGCGGATGATTTCTAATCTCAGATGCAAGCACCTGAGGTGGAGTCGGCTGTCCTAAAGTGTGAACTTCAAGTGCAAAAAGCTGTCAGAACAAGTTTCAGGTTTTCAAAGAGAATGACGGGCTGCCTCCCGTTGAGTGCTAAATTTGATGCCTTCAGCCAAGCGGGAAATGCGATGGAGAGGGGATGGTCAAATCAGCGGAGTTTTGTAAGACAAGCACCTTGATTAAGAGCCTGGTTGGTCCAACCAGGTGCTTGTTCAGATCAACAGGCTAATGATGCAGCCCAAACCCAATCAATCTGGTGGGTTGATAGATGTGGATAAAAAGGTGTGGAACCCACCATAAACTATGAAGCTCAGATAGATGTGGAAGTGTAAACGCAGGGTTTGGCTGAGTCGAATCAGCCTGGTCAAAGTAGGGACTCGTAGAATAATCAGTGGTTGATGCAGGAACCCTACAGGGGTGATCAGAGAATGATAGAGCATGGTATGTAGTCTGATCAATGTTCGAAACCCGATGTGGAAATGCAATCGGCTCGGTGAGAGGTGAATCTGAATAGAAATTGAGTCCGGTTGCGGGTCGGGGTTTGGGAGAGGTTTTGATCCGTTCTGTGTGTGCGGACGAGGTGGCCATTGTGTACGAGGGCTCTTCTAGAAATAGATGATAGGTGGTTTTCTATAGAGAGTACTCTGGGTAACTATCAAATGCCGAAAGAGTGTTTGTAGGATGAAAGGAATCGGATTCGAGAAAAAATTTGGATTCTTGGTTGTAATCACTCTTGGCATTTTCTGTTTTTGGTTCCTGAGGATCGAAAAGGAATGATTCTGTGTTATCAGTGATCTCGGGAATCAGGACCTCAGAGTCGGAGTCAGAGTCGTGAGAACTGAGGTCGTAGATAGGCCTGGCGTGTTCAGGAAGGGGAATCTCTCCGCAATTATAGTCAGATCTGAAATTGTCGGGGAGTTGGCGAAAATGAGATTCATGATCATGAATTCCACCACAGCAAAAATCATTAGATGTGGAATCAGCAGCCTGATTGGGGTCTAGCCTATATCTCGAAAAGGTATTCTGTCTAGGCTCAAGCTCCAAGCTGGTAGGATAGACCCAATTAAAATCCAACTCGTCCAACTCCTCAGTTTCTGTATCATAAATTGGCATGTTTTCTGGAAAATCGATCAGATTTTCTGAAGATGTTGGAGAGGGATATTCATCAAATAGAGGCCCGGAATCATATTCTGTAAAAATTTGATCTTTCTCATAAGGGGCCTCATAATCTTCCCAATAAGTTTCAGATCTAGGTTCTAGGCTTAAGATGTGGGTAGAATTATTAGAACCTAAGTCTGAATCACCTTCGAGGGTCACCTTATCAAAATAAGGGGCGGAATTTATTCCCTCAGAAGGTTCAGTTCTGATTTCATTATTGCAGGAGTTTTGAAATTCTAGGCTTGACAATTCATGGTCTAAGTTTGGCTCATCATTGTGTTCTCCTGCAATATCCCAACCTAATTCAACATTGTCTTCTATCTGGGTTGGGATTTTACAACCACTTTGTGCCTCAATCCCGAGATCTGGGAAACTGGATTGTTCCTTAATACTGTTCCAAGATGGTTCATCCTCTGTTTCTGGTATATACGGGTATTTCTTGTTGATAATTTGTTCTACTGATTTCATCATTTCTACCCGTTTTATAAGGGCATCTTGGTGTTGTTCCCAAAGTACAGGATTTGTCAAGCATTGAAGGTATTCAGATTTGTGTAATTTGTCTATCTCAATGTATCCTGTTATGAGCATATCTCGGGTTGATCCTTTTGAAATTTCAGTCAATAGAATTTGGGCACAATTTATGATGAAAGCTGTGGTTGTTGGGACATCAACCTGAATGTTTTCTACTGGTGTTGAGGGTTTGATTTCATAGATTTCAAGGGCATCCTCAATCATCTTATCTTTCATGGATCTCAGATATTCAGGTTTTTTGAATGGTAGTCTTGCTAGGTAATTAGGCTGCATAATTGGATCAGGTGGTGGAATCAAGATATAGAATCAAAGTTTGAATCAAGATGGAAGAAGGGGATTTTGTTCAGAATCAGAGGAAAGAGGGGCTATGTGAATGATTTCTGCAAAAACAAAGGAGCCGAGGCTTAGCCTCGGGGAGAGTGAATTTCTATAGGAGGTTTCAAGGACCTCCTGAAAAATACTGAAGGGCTGGATGAGATAAGCAGGTGCTGGACCCAATCAAGACACCCAAAAATTGTTGGGTGACTATAGAGGTTCGGGGCAGATGGACCCCTTGATCAGAAAGATCATCCACCTGAGAATTACCTGGGCAGCCAGAGAGGGAGAGTCCCGCGAAGACCCCTACACGGTAGAGCGTCCCCACGGGTTACAGGGTTTCCCCCACCCGACCTCTCTTGTCACTGAGATTCCAGGTAGACCAGAATGGGGATCTTGACCTCTTAAGTCTACCATTTTTTATTTTAAGATCAGGGTGCTTAAGGTTTCACTTGAACTTTAGTCTTTTAAGTGCAAAGAGTGACCTAATTTAAGGTTGGTTGACCCAAGGGGTCAACTTTACCTCTTGTTTTCTTTGAGAGCTTTTAGCTCTTGTCTTTTAGGGTTCAAGTGTTTAGAGAGCCAATTGTTTTAGGTTTTCTTTGAATAGGTATTTTCAGACAAGGCTTTGGGCACACTTCATTGGGTTTTTCTCCACTCTTGATTTAAGTAGTGTGTCTCTAAAACCCTAATGTTGAATCTTAGGTTGGCTCTACTTGGTCCAGTTAGTCCTTTGTTGGGTAATTAGGGCTCAAGCAAGAATGTGTTAGCCCTTAAATACCCTTAATAGTGTGCAGGACTAATGAGTTGAAAACATGCAACTCTTTATGGTTACTAAGTATGGAAGACAGGTTAGCCCTATATTGCTTGTTCTTTTCTTTTCTTCCTCTTTAGAGTTTAGGGGTTAATAGCGAGAGGAAAAATTTACCTGTCCTCGGAGTGGTTGTCGTGCGGTTGCTTGTCTTGTTGATTTCCTGTAGCTGCACAAAAGAGGGGAGATTATCAAAAATTAAAAAGAGAAACAGGAATGTTTACCTCTAGAATAGCCGTTGCTCCCCGGCAACGGCGCCAAATGAAACGTTGGCTTCAAGAGATAACCGGGTTTTATTGTTATAGCGTTGTAGTATAGCCAGTTATTGCCATCATTTCAAATATATAAATTTTTTTACTCGGAAAATAAAAGAGAGTTCCCGAGGTCGAACTCAGGGAGCAAGTTGTATTCTAGAGATATACATGTTCTATTACAAAAAAATAAAGAGAGAGAGAGGGAGAGAGATGAAAGTTTGAGTTCTTCTTCTTTTCTTCTTTTCTTTCTCTTTGTCTTTCTCCTCTTTAGCTTTTGTTCTTCCTGTTCTTCTTTTGTGTTTATCTCCTTGTGGTCCTCTTCTTCACCTGTGTTGTTCTTCCTTGTTCTTTTGTTCTTCTTCTTCTACTGTTCTTCCTTGTTCTTTTGTTCTTCAGATCTTCTTCTTTCTTCTTTTCTTTTACCTGTCAGGACGTCGTCTCTCCTTCTTTCTTCTTTTCCTTTACCTGTCAGGACGTCGTCTCTCCTTCTTTCTTCTTTTCCCTTCAGGACGTCATCTGATTTTCCAATCAGACGACTTAAACCGCTTGTTGCTACAGTGTCTCCCTTAGCTTTCTTCTTCTTCCGCGGTCCTTCTTCTTCACCTGTGCCTGCACACTTACACAGCTTGATCAGAGAGAGGGGAAAAACCTATCTCTACCCTCCCCCCGCGTCTCTCTCTCACATAATCCGCTCATAGGATAGCTCTCCCAGAGCTGCCGGGTAGCTGGGTACGGGTCGCGCCCGGGTCCAGGCCCACCGGCGTGCGTGGTGGGCGAGGAGTGCAGGTCAGTCTAAGTCGGGTCGGGCCAGGTCCGCGGGGCGTGAGCGCGGACGAGACCGGGTAACCGGGCGGGTGAAGGGGACCTCACCCCGTGTGCTGAGGCAATAAGCCTCCAGCACTTTTTCACTTTATACCGATGCGCCTCTTCAGAGTTTTCCGAGGTGGGACTAAATGTCCCACCCTGAGTTGGCGCCCACGCGGAGGAGACAGCTGGTAATCGTGGCGTTACACGAGGCCTTCGCGCGAGGGCTTCGCTTCAGCTGCAGCCTGACGCTTTGTCGAAATGCCTCGCAAGGCCTGGGAGTCGAATCTGGGCGTGGCGCGCCTGCAGCTGCAGGCGGAAGCAGCTCCTTCTGCACGGCAATGGCGGCGGAGGTCGGGTGACCTGTTCACAGCAAAACAGCCTCTCGGCCTAATCAGAAGGTGCCGGGAGCTTCGCCAGAGTGCGGCGAAGCTCGTGTGGGTGGTGGCGAGGCGTGGGGCGGCGTGCAAGGGCTGCCCTAGGTCGGACTGTGGGTCGGAAGATGGGTTTGTTCGGTGGGGTTGCAGAGGGTGATGTGGGGGAAGTGGAAGGGTGGGGGTTGATCAGGGTGAGGAGGCGGAGGTTCTGCGGTGGTCGGCGAGCCGTGTGGGTTGCTGGGGTGATGGGATCGGCTTGCCGGAGTTTGGCCGGAGACGAAGGGGGTGACGGTGGACAGGATCGGTCGAGGGTTTAATCAAATAAAAGACAGTGAGGAAAAGAAAGAGGGGGAGATGGGGAGAAGTTATGACCTAGCTACGGAGACGAAAGGGGCCGGAGCAGGGCGACAGTCGTATCGACTGTCGCCGGAGAAGAAGATGCCCGGGGGAAGGGGCGGCGGGGAGCAGAGGGCCGGAGAGGCGCCAGCTGGGTGCGGCGTGGCGCGGGAAGAGCAGGGGAAGAAGTCTCTGCTGCTGGTATTGCGGCAGAGCGAAGAGGAGGAGGAGGAAGAACCGCCGGAGCTGGTGGGCGTCTGCCGGAGTGAGAAGAGAGGAAAGTTGGGGGTTTTCTCCGTCAGATCCGAGCTGGGAAGAACGGTGGAGCGACGGGGGTATTTATAGGGACCGAATCAAGGAGGAAGGCGGAGGGAGACGAAGTGTCTCCCTCGCCGGAGGACACCGGAGATGGAAACCCATACCGTCCGTGCGTTCGCATGGCCGGTATGGTGGGTTACAGCGACCAGGGGGGTGTCCCTGCGACGGCTGACGACGCAGGGCACCCCCGGTTTACTTGCTAGGCTCTCCCCCTCACCCTGCGCGGCGCCATGCTCCACGCAAGGTCGCCGGAGCATGGTGCTGGCAGGTTTTGTAGGGGGGACCTGAACGCAAAGAACGAAGGAGAGTTAGGGGCCAAAATGCGTGGGTTCAAAAGTTGAGGGCCAAAAAGTAAATATATGAGGACCAAAGTGTAAAGTTGGTCAAGAAGGTTTCTTCTTAGGCTCGAGTTTTTATACATGACTAATTAGGACCTAAGGAATCTGATGGTGAATTTTATTTCTAGATTAAACCTTGTTTGACTGGTCAATTTACGCAAAAACCCAAATTAAGTTATTAATTGGGTATGGTTCTCAATGTAGGTCAAGATGGGTTCCTAAGGTCAAATTGAAGGTTCTAAACCCTAGAGATTATTTTTATATGAATTTTAGAGGGTTTATTCCATTTTTGCTTTGCCTTGAACCTCGTGAATTGAAGTGGGTTTGTTTTAGGGTTACAGATTATCATTTAGTTCCTTAGAATTGCTGTAGCCCTTGCTAGATCATCTCATCCCACTTTTATTCTTATTAAGTTGCTTTGACCTATGTTTGGACCCTGAATTACCCTGTATGCAGATTATACTGGTAAAATTGCATTTTTACCCCTTATGACTTATTTTCTCCTTAAACTCAGAATTCTCTGAGTTAAGCCTTTCCTTGAGTTATGTAGGAGCTTTTATCCTTTGTATTGGGTCAAAATGAGCTAGTTATGGCTCATGATGAGGTTCTCATCAGTAACCATACCTACCACTACGGAGCCTGAAGCTCTAACATCTCTGTGAGTCAAGGTGTTAATACGCCCCTCAGCCCTCGGTGCAGAAGAAGCAGTCACGCTCTGTGTCGAGTGAGAAGCAGCTGGTCGATACCCTCCTCGTGACTGTTGTCCTCCTCCTCTGGCCTGGTAACTGCAGCCGCCAGATCGGTCTCCAGTGCTTGCTGCTGGGAGCGTCTGCTGTGTTCTGGCCCTAGATGGGAAGTCCCTCCGTATGTGGCCCGGCTGGCCACACTAGTAGCAGAGAGGGACGTGACCTCCTCCCTCTATCTGATGTCCCTGCTGGTAGCTAGGCAGGGATCTGCTGCAGTCGGCTGGTCCCTGTCTGGGGCCCGCAAAGGTCCCTGGTGGACCCACAGAATGGGACAACTCCCTTGCAGGTGCTGAATGCCTCCTCTCCCGGCGGCCCTGTGAGTGCTTCTACTGGTAGGGCCTCTTCCGTCCTCCCCCGTCGACGTCATGCACGGAAGGGTTGGTCTCCTTGTAAGTCATGGCCGCCTCGACCACGTAGGAGAAGGTAGGTGGCTTCAGGGGTTTCACATAACCCTGGATAGTAGGTCGGAGTCCCTCAATGAACCTCCACAGGCACTCCTCCTCGGTAGATGCAGCTGTCGAGTCAAAGTGTGACAACTCCAGGAAACGCATACGATACGCGCTAACCGTCATCACCCCCTGGCAGAGAGTGTGGAACTCTCGCCTCCTTTGATCCTGCCAGGTCTGTGGGAAGTATTGCTTCTAGAAGAGCGCCATAAATCGGTCCCACGCAAGCTCTCCCTCCTACTATCCTTGACCACCCTCCGCCACCTATGGGTTGCACTCTCTAGCTGGTACGTGGCGAAGGCCACGTAGCACTCTGTAGGAGGATGGAGTGCAGCAAAGATCTTCTCCATTTGCTCCAGCTAGTCCTCTGCCTCAGAGGGGCTCTCCTCCCCCTTGAAGGAGGGGGCTTCAGCTTCCTAAACTGGCCAAAGAGCTCGTGATGGAGCCGCAACGGGGGAATAGGTGTGCCTCCATGCAAGGAGGACTCATGCCCCAAAGTGTCTGAAGGAGGTGGGGGTGGTGAAGGACCACCCCTTCCCCCTCCATCTCGTCCAGTGTCGTGGCGACTTGCTGATTGCACAACAATCATAGGTCTTAATTGACCTAGATTAGGCTAGAACTTAGCATAAGTTTGGGAAATTCATGCACACATAAGCATTATCTGCATCTTTACTGCTTTACGTTAGTGATGCATAAAATAATGTTATAATGTGCTAATTAAGTGCATCATGTCAATTGCAGGCAATAAGCTGATCTGGAGCTGGATCTGAAGCTGGATCAGGAATAACGGGAGTTGTAGCAGAGCTGGAGCAGAAAGCTTAGTTTAGATATAGGAACAATAATGTAAGGGGATTAAGACCTCCCAATCGGTTGAACAAACGCAATGCGGTGCGCAATCACGACTTTCTCCCAGGGAGCTGGGGAGAAGTTACACAAAGCATGGGACAAATTTCACGACCTTCTCTGAAAATGCCCGCATCATGGTATACCCAGATGGCACTTAGCTCATATTTTTCACCATGGGCTGGATGACACACATCGGTATCTGGCCAATGCATCTAGCAGCAGGAATTTTCTCACAAAAGACGAGAACAACGCATTTGAGCTGTTCGAATCATTAGCGTAGAACTCGATAAATGCCGCATCTATGAACCAGTTCTAGCAGCCTGGTCAGCAGCAGGTTGGTGTCCACGAGACTCACATCGAGTCTATTCGAGCCGACATGGATATCATCATCAAGCAGTTGGATAGAATAAACTTAATTGAGAAGAAGATTGACCAGATTAGTCAGGGTCAATCTGACTTGAGCTCTACTACCTCATGTCGCTCCTATGCACCCCGAGCCCTACCTGCTCGAGTTAATCTACTCACTCGGGATGCATCTTCTTCGTATTTACGAGATCTCGCATATCAGGATACCGTAAATAATCTAGATCTGGCACCTTACGACCAGGGTTACGCACCACCCGTAGATTATAATGCGTATTCCCTTGACGGATATACGTCTCAGACATCTTCGACCTACGAGGACGTTAGCGCTATCCAAGGATACGGGCGTAATAACCCGTATTCAGAGACGTATAACCCTGGTTGGCGCCAGCATCCGAACTTCTCCTGGTCTGGTAATCCACAAAGACCACATCAAGATCCACACTACTAGGCTAGGAAATATGGGAATGCACAAAACACATATCCTAGGCAGCAGCCATTCCTGTCTCAGCAGCAGCAACCCCGCTAGTTATACCAGCCACTGCACCAAGCTGCCAACCACCCTCCAAAGTGGGCTGACCCTTTGGAGGCGCTGAAAGAGGAGCTGCAAGAATCGATGAGGAAGTCTACACAAGATAGCTTGTAGATTATGAAGGCGATGGCTGATCAGATTCAAACCATACAGAACACGCAGAACCAACTGTTGCAGAAGCATAGGACTCCGGGAGCCTTGCCTAACCAACCCATCTCGAATCCTCGATATGTGTAGAACCAGGGTGCCCCACCTAGGTTTCAGGCACTGCAGGGACAAGCACACGCCATACTACAGGTGCCTCCTGCACCACCCGGTTACATGCAAGGCCAGCCGCCTTTGCAGAATCCCACGTATTTTGCCCCTTCCGCTCCCGCACAACCTCATGGACTGCAAGCCGATGCACACGCTATCTCTTTGTGAAGCGAAAGGAAGAGATTCGACCCACCACCTAGGCAGGAAAGTCCTGATTTTTCCCACCCTTCGCTGCAGGCGAGTTCGACTCCTTCATCCCAGGAGCCACCTACGGTAAATAAGGGTAAGAGGCCACTTAACCTTGAAATTCCCATCCCTTTTCCTGAGGCTCTGACACGAAATGTAGGACGAAAAAAGGACACATGGAATTTTGAGGACCTGAAATCGATGTTTAAGGAAGTACATATTCAGGTCCCCCTCCTCGAGGCTATCGATCACATTCCTGCTGTCACTAGGTTCTTCAAGGACTATTGTACCCTGAAGTGATAGCCGAGAATTGGACGATAGGTAGTACTATCCAAAGAGGCTAGCGTCGTGATTCTAGCTGACTTACCACCGAAGAAGGAAGACCCTGGTACCCCACTCATATCCTGCTTCTTGCAGGTTCTCCATTTGATTGGGCCCTTCTAGATTTGGGTTCGTCCATCAACCTAACTCCCATTGCAGTATTTGATCGATTTCGATTTGGGGAGTTGAAGCCCACCTTGGTCACGATTCAGTTGGCGAACAGATCAGTCAAAACACCGAGGGGGGTAGTTGAGAATGTGATAGTGAAAGTCCGTGGGTTCTACTTTCCCACAGATTTTTTCATTCTCGATATGGAAGTTCCTCCTAATCTCCGAGATGCACCAATTATTTTGGGTCACCCATTTATGGCAACAGCCCGAGCGAACATCGATTGTGCATCCTGGTGTATGAAGATTGCCCTAGGCAATGAGTGACTTCGACTAGACATATTCAGGGTAGCAAAGAACTTCGACTGTGATTGAATAGAGGAGGATGGTGAAGACGAAGATTCAGCATACTGTGGTAACATTGGGCTCCTTTGTGACAACCCAATGTCTCATTCGTCTACGCTATCAGGGTTCTTGGACCTCTATCCACATGGGACTGGAACCACTGCATTACACATATCTCCCTGAGGATCTGACTGTTTAGGGTGTGCTTCTGACCACAGCACCCCTGAATCCAGCTATCCTGATCCATATATTATTGAATCGCCCCTGTCATTGCAGGAAGACGTGACTACAGCTAACGGGTTTCCCATTAACGCAGTCACAACCGATTTCATAGGGAGTGACTCAGCGGAAATTCACGTGCACATGGATCAGTTGATTCCCACCCTCGATTCTGCTCCTCCCACTCTCATATCTGATTCTGACCCACCCGTGATTGAATTGAAGCCCTTACCTGACTGAATCAAGTACGTGTTCTTGGGCAAAAGTGAGACATATCCAGTCATTATCAATGCCCACTTAACCCAAGAATAGGAGCATCAATTGATTTCTACTCTTCAAGATCATAGGGCTGCTATCGGGTGGAGTATTGCTGATTTCCACGGTATTCGCCCCTCGTATTGCATTCATCACATTTACATGGATGAGGGGGTGAAACCTTCGAGACAACCTCAAAGACGGCTAAACCCGAATATGCTAGAGGTTGTTAAGAAGGAGATCATCAAATGGCTGGATGCAGGCATTGTATATCCAATCTCAGACAGCCAGTGGGTGAGTTAAATTTAGATAGTGCCCAAGAAAGTAGGACTCACCGTCATGAAGAATGATAAGGGAGAATCCATCCCGACCCGCACTGCGACATCTTGGCAGGTCTGCATCGACTACAGGAAACTGAACACGGCTACCCAGAAGGATCACTTTCTTTTGCCATCCATTGACCAGATCTTGGAACGGTTAGTCGGACGCAGTTTCTTCTACTTTCTGGATGGATACTCCAGGTATAATCAGGTAGCGATTAGCCCAGAAGATCAAGACAAGACCACATTCACATGCCCCTTTGGAACATTCTCCTTCAAGCAGATGCCCTTTGGCCTCTGCAACGCACCGGCGACATTTTAGTGTTGTATGATGGCTATCTTCTCTGACATGATTGGGGATTATGTGGAGGTATTCATGGATGACTTCTCTGTTTTCAGAGATGATTTTGCATCTTGTCTTGATAACCTCACCAAGATCCTGAAATGGTGTATTGAGGTAAACCTAGTACTATCCTGGGAGAAAAGCCATTTCATGGTGAGGGATGGCATAGTACTAGGGCAAAGAATCTCTAAAAATGGACTCGAGGTTGACCGAGCTAAATCAGAGATTATCTCCCACTTATCGCCACCTAGCTCGGTCAAGCAGATTAGATCATTCTTGGGTCACGTCGGCTTCTATCGGAGATTTATATGCGATTTCTCAAAAATTGCGCAGCCTTTGACAAATCTCCTGGTTACCAATGTCCCATTTGAATTTGATACCTCGTGTCTCAGCACCTTCGAGACTTTACGAAGTGTTGTTTCCGACTCCCCAATTCTCCAACCACCCGACTGGTCGCTTGATTTCGAAATGATGTGCGATGCGTCTAATTTTGCCGTCAGGGTTGTTTTAGGCCAACGTCGGGAGAAACAACCCTTCGTCATATATTATGATAGCAAGACGCTGAATGAGGCTCAGCGCAATTACACTGTCACCGAAAAGGAACTGCTAGTGGTAGTATTCGGGTTGGAGAAATTCAAATCATATTTATTAGGGTCCAAGGTCATCATTTTCACTGACACTCCGCCCTCCGGCATTTGTTGGCAAAGAAGGATGCCAAACCACGGCTCATTAGATGGATCCTTCTATTGCAGAAATTTGATATCGAAATCGCGACAAAGTCGAAAAACAGAATGTTGTGGTGGATCACCTATCTAGATTGGACCCAGACCACATTCCTTATTCCCTGCCTATCCACGAATAATTTTTGGATGAATCTCTTTTGGCAGTTCATTCTGTTAAGTTCCCCTGGTATGCGGATTTCGCGAACTACCTTGCCGCAGGCAAAATTCCCGCGAACCTATCCAATAACCAGAAACTCAAATTCATTGCAGAGGCTAAATACTACCTCTGGGATGACTTGCTGCTCTTCCGCATTGAAGCAGATCAGATTATTCGCAGATGCATCCCAAACTCTAAGATCCCCAGTGTGTTATCTTTCTACCACAATGATGCATGTGGTGGCCATTTCTCGGGACGAAAAACCGCTGCAAAAATTTTGCAGTCAGGATTTTTCTGGCCAACCATCTTTAGAGATACACATGAATACGCCCAACACTGCAAACGATGTTAGTTAGTCGATTCTATGACTAGGAGAGACATGATGCCACTCCAACCCATCATGGTCGTAGAAGTGTTCGACGTCTGGGGCATTGATTTTATGGGCCCTTTTCTGAACTCGCATGGCTTCGAGTACATATTGCTAGTCATTGATTATGTCTCGAAGTGGGATGAGGCCATCCTGGCGAGATGGGCTGACCACAAGACCGTCATTTCTTTCGTACGGCAGAATATTTTTGCGAGATTCGAAATACCCCGCGCTCTGATTAGCGACGGGGGAAGCCACTTCATTCACGCCCATTTCAGGTCATTATTAAAGAAATACGGGGTACATCAACGCATAGCCACCCCATATCACCCGCAGACCAATGGGCAGCCTGAAGTGTCTAACCGTCAGATCAAGCTGATTCTCCAGAAGATGGTTAGACCAGATAGGAAGGATTGGTCCGATAAATTAATCGATGCACTCTGGGCATATTGGACCGCATACAAGGCCCCACTCGGAATGTCACCATATCGCATGGTATATGGCAAGGCTTGTCACCTTCCTGTAGAGCTGGAACACCATGCCTTTTGGGCAGTGTGAAAATGAAACCTTGACCTTGATGCAGGGGGTCGAGAACGGAAACTCCAGCTTAGCAAATTAGAAGAAATCTGGCGGGAGGCCTATGAGAATGCATTAATATACAAAGACAAGACCAAGGCCTTTCATGACCGCCACATCCGGAGGAAAGTATTCACGCCCAACCAGCGAGTCTGGTTGTTTGATTCACGGCTGAAGCTGTTCGCAGGGAAGCTCAAGTCTAAGTGGACTAGCCCATATGTTGTGATGTAGCCATATCCTAATGGGGCAGTCCAGATCAAGGACCCAAAATCTGGGCATATATCCACGGTAAATGGCCAGCGCCTCAAGCCATTTTTGGCCCAGGAACCTCCTCCACCTGACGAGACTGTTCATCTTAGTGAGGACATGTGATTGAGTGCTCGCCCAGCTGGAGGCGTTAAACTCAGCACGTATAGATACCATTCACTCCACATTCCACCATCATTTATATATAACCATTTTTATACATAGCATATTTTTAGCATATTTCCCTTTTGTATATTGCATGTTAACAGGTTGGCCGATGCTGAATATAATTTCAGGAGCAATTACAGGTGATTTCTACCCATTCTCCCCCCGCAGTATTTATTTTCTTTTACATTCATGCATGAGGACATGAAAGAACTTAGGCATGGAGGGGTAGATACAGAAAAACTGAAAAAAATTTTATGCCAACACTTAGGAAAACCTCAGAGCTGCATGTAAAACATACTTTAGGACCTTAAATAAAAGAACAACCGACTCCACCTCCAATGCTCGCATTGGAGTTAGAAATTGTTCGCAACAGCCACTTTCGACTCACCTGCTCACCTTTTATTCTAAATTTAGGGTCAAGCTGATCGTAACCCGATACGGGAATTTCACGAAGTACAAATTATATGAGGTTACATGTTTATAGCATATATACATATTGCATTTATGAATAAGATTATTTTATTAATAGAATGCATTATGGATTTTATCCTCTAGTTGATTCCTGTAATCTGGAATCCAGTACAACTTTTCACACACACGTAGAATTTGCAATGGATTCACGGTGAGGCTGATAAATGTCTTCAGTTCGTCGAGAAGAACCAATGCTTCTTTTCCTGAACCCCAGACAGTGTTTTGGGAGACAAGCAGATTTTCTTCCAAAAATCCACCAAATGGTGTGAAATGAGAGTAGAGTGTACTGGTGCTCTAAGATTAGTGTAAGGAATCTGGAATCCTAGATAATTAGGTGATGATACTTTGAGTTTAGACATAGTTTTTGCTCTCGGTTCCTACGTATACATTTTTGTGCGAAATTTTGAGAGCCACCAAATAAGAAAATATGCAGAGAGCGAGTTTTCATAAAACTAGGGCTAAGGTGGATGGTTACGACCATTCTCTACGGAATCCTCAGCTGAAGGAGGTATTAATGTCAAGGTCAGAAATACACTGTTCTATCCATCTCTCCCGGTGCCGTGAGTAGGCACTTCCACCAAATAAACTACCCAATGTCTCTTGAGTACCACTAATCCCTAATAATGTCTCAATAAAGTTCATGGATGTGTTATGTTGAAAACAAAAAAAAGAGTGATGAAAAAAAATAAAAATGATGAAAAGAAAGAAAAATTGAAAAAGAAGAAAAAGCAAAGAAAAAAAAAAAGAGTGAATATTTAGTTCAATTGCATTGAGGTAATACCACCGAATAAATCTGAGATCCACCAAATATGGCCTTAACCCACCCTTCTTGTGTTTCTGACCACCCGAATACTGGCTGAGGAATTTCGACTTAGTGCTAGGGTTATGAGAACTCAATTAAAGTGCTAATGCCAAGTGAGACCACCAAATACAGATCGTATATGTGAATCTGGTGAAGTTGTGAGCTCTAAGAAAAAGAAAGAAAAGAAAAAGAAAATAGTAAGAGAGAATGAATACAAAGGAATCAAAAGAGAGCATAGTTTTTCTCGTCTTTCTCTGAGTTGAGTTACTTAGTAATCTGGGAATCTAGATTCTGTAGTACTAGTCTCTATGTATCACCAAGTGAGAATGAGCCACCAAATACATAATCCTTTCCCTCAGAGATTCTCTACCTAAGCCTAAAGCCGGGGTGGAATTCATAGAATATTTTTAATACCCTGAGGGAAGAAGTTCGCCTATCCCGCTAGAATTTTTACTAGGGGGCAAGTACAGGCTTTAGAGGTATATTAGTTTTCACTCGAATCCATTGCAAAAGCTACATAGCCGCACTTTCACGATTGTCTGGATTTCTAGAGCATAGGATAAAAACAAAAAAGGAGAAAAATCTCTATGCATACACTTGATAAAATAATCAGTCCCTTAGGGACCCTTTCTGTAAATAAATTAGTCTTGCATTTACTAGGGACTAGCAAGATCTAGGCATGGGGGTATGATTGTGCAGCAATCATAGGTCTTAATTGACCTAAATTAGGCTAGAACTTAGCATAAGTTAGGGAAATTCATGTACACATAAGCATTATCTACATCTTTACTTCTTTACGTTAGCTATGCATAAAATAATATTATAATGTGCTGATTAAGTGCATTATGTCAATTGCAGGCAATAAGCTGATCTAGAGCTGGATCTGAAGCTGGATTAGGAATAACGGGAGTTGTAGTAGAGCTAAAGCAGAAGGCTTAGTTTAGATATAGGAACAATAATGTAAGGGGATTAAAGGTTTACTATTCTATTAAGTAGGAATAAAGCAATAAATTGTGAAGATCTTAGGTCCATCCTAGCCCTAGGATAGCCTAGAGACTTCCCCGAGCCTTAGCCACCCTTAGATTAGGTCACAACACCCTAGGAAGCCCTAAAACCCTAGTTCCAACCCTTGTCTAGATGTCCAGGACCCTTAGCCATCTCCCGCACACCTCAAACCCACTTCTGCAGTATTATTGGACGTCCACACACTTTGTCAGACGTCCAATTTCTGCAGAATACCCAAAACAGAACCTTGATTTCCCCCTGACTCAGATTGGACGTCCAGAACTGAAGTCTGGACTTCTAATTTTTGAGTATAATTCATCTAATCACATTATTGGACGTCTGATACTGGTCTTCAGTCCCTGTTTCGAGATTCAAGTCTTGATCTTGGATCTCTTGCTCCCTAGACCTAATCCCAACCCCATAGGAACCTAAATTAAGGTGTCCTAACCCTAGTACATCACCTTTAGACCTACCTACGGAACTAATTAGGCCCTCACCAAATCCAATCAACTTAGATCAAAGTCAATTACCTTCACTTAAGTCAATTGGACTCACTAAGTCCAATTGAGCTTAGATCTCAACCCACACAAGTTCAATTTGACTTGGTGAGAGTCCAATTGACCTAAACCCAACCTAATTGAGTTATTTCACTCTCAATTAGGTTCACACCCATTCAATTAAACTTAGGTTAAGTTTAATTGCATTTTCCCCTTAGCAATTAGGGTTTGTAACCCTAATTCAAGACCTACACCTACCCAAACCCCTTAGGACCTAACCTAAGCCACCTAGCCACATAGAGCACAACCACACACACACACACACACCCATTCACGCACACAAACTTCTCTAGAGTTCTCTAGAACTCTCCTTGAAGTGGCGCCACCTCTTGGTTGCCAAAATTAGCAACCATGAGGCATTCAAAATGAGATCCATAATTTTTGGATCTCATGACCTCTTGGCCGGCCACTCTTGGACTCTCTCTAGAGAGTTCCACACCTCTTTAGAGAGAAGCCATTGGGTCTATAAAAGGACCCCATGGGTGGCCAAGTGACCCAATTCACTTCCTTGGCAAATTCACACTCTTGACTCCATTGGTGCCATTCACGCCCACTTCCACTTAGCTAGCCACTCCACCTCCACGAGCTCACTACCACCACCATGGAGGACATCATGCCAGGATGCTAGATCACTCCTCCCTCTCTCCAAGGGTCGGCCTAAGCTACATTGGCCGCCCCTCATTCTCCTCCCGACCACTCCAAGGCCATTGGGGACCACCCCTGAATGCCCTTTATTCTGCTAGATTTAGTTTATGCTCTCCATAATTTTTACTGCTTTTATTACTACTTAGTAGCATAGTCTTAACTTCTCCCCCAATGATGAATGCGAAATCCCCCCAATGATTCTTGTATGCATTCATTTTATGGTAGTTAGATTTCTGTTTTAAGCATTTATGTATAAGCTTTCCTCTAAATTTCTTGTGCAAACAACTCTCCAATGGTCATTCTTTGAAAGAGCATTTATATATATATATATATATATATATATGTTTGAAATCACCATGAGCTTAATAATTGTCATTCTTTTCGCATGATTCAAGTTGCCTATTTTTCAATTGTTTATCTATTCGCAACAAACATGTCGTTTCCCGAGGATATTGAAAACCTAACAATAGATGCTTTCTCCATAAATAGTCACCACCTCACCAGAATTGTGTGCACAGAAACTCACACATTCACCTTCGTAATTTATTTGACGCATGCGCACGTAATCTGAGTTAATAACATAAGTGGTGAAGTTTTAGTTACAAGATTGGAAACCGGCGTGCATTTTTAAACGAAGTAGAGCAACAAAAAGATCGATTTCAAAAGTAAAAGCAATGCCTCCCAGAGACGAACGACCGGGACTCAAGTCTCATAATTTTTACAAAATAATATCTTTGTTGGATTGTACTTCGCAACTATACTACGATGCTTTTTTCTATCAAAAACACGATCTACGCATAACCAACACTCGCCTGCCTCACGGATGACTCCTCCTCCGTAACCCCAGGGAGAGGTGGTTGAGAAGGAGGCTGCTGAAGCTCCTCCCATACTATATCCCGAATCAGCTGGGCAAGATCTTGGGCCTAGATGCCTGGAAGGAGGGGTGGGTGGTGGTCATCTTCCTCAACACAGTTAATTAAGCTAATTGTGCTTAATTATGTGCAGAAGAAAGTAACTTAGGTCAACTTGAATTTATGCCGATTAAGTAGTATAGGGTCAAGTTAACCTAACATTTTAGATTTTATTTCTTTTAGCTGTTAAGTTCAGGTCATTTGTTGGGAGGTATAACTTAATTAGAATTCACCATTAAGTCTAAGCTACTTAAAGAAAGTATAATTAAATTTATTTTAAGAACATGAATTTTGCTTAATGATTTCAAATTAAAAGAATATGCAAAATTCCATAAGAAAACACATTTACACAAATGATTTTCTTTAACAAGCAAGTAAACATGTTTATTTCTTTTTGTTTCAAGAGATTAAGGCAAGAAAAAGTAATTCTAATGGAAATATGCCTTATTACAACATTAAGCTCAAAAGGAATGAATAATATGCAAGAAATTAAACCATGAATTTCCCTTCTTTGTCTTCAGCCTCTTTCTTTCTCTTCTTCTTCTTTTACCTTTTTCTCTCTCTCTCTTTTCTTTTTACTTATCTCTTAATCTTCTTCTTAATCTTTTTCTTAATCTTTCTCGAGCTCTTTCTTATACATGTCTTCTTTTCTTTCTTTTCTTCCTTACTCTGCCTTTTCTCTTTAGCACATGCCTGTTCAACCTTCCTTTATCTCTATGAGCTCTCTCTTTCTTATCCTTCTCTTCCTTTCCTTTGCTTCTTCTCCTTCTCTTCTGAACCTCAGCATCCTTTGTAGAGCTTTCTTTCTTAACTAAACCGATTTATACCTTGAACCAAAAATTAAGTTTTTGATTGGCAGCTTGGATCGGTCGTGGATACACAGCACCCTTCTCAGGGTGGGACCAGATCCTACTAGGTCAAGGCCTGGTTTCTTTAGTTTTGGTTTATTTTCGGTTCACATAGTCTCGAGCCCATCCGGCTTACGGCCTCCCAGGCCCCATGCACACGCCCTCACAGGCCCACACTCACATGCCCACAGGCGCACACACACCCGGGCACACTCACCGCACGTGCCCACACACACACCCAATGCTCAGTTCGTTTCCTTGCACCGTGTGCTGTCGATTGAGAAGCCCTTATGACAAATTTGTTTTATACCCATGTGGTTGCTCCAGTCCTACCGAGGTGGGACTAAGTTTCCCACTCCCAGACCAAACTTCAAATGTTGATTCAAGCCAATGTAGATGTTACGACCTGGTTCCTGGATCCCTACAGGACACGAGACCGGACCGACTCGACTAATCCCAAGACCTAGTCGTCCAACGAGAAAGTAACAAAAAAGTAGGAAAATAAACCACATTCACTATGCTAAGCAACTAACAGTAAAAAGGTACAGCAGTAGAGAGAGTAAAAACTACTACAGTACATATCACCACCACAACAGTAGAAAGTAACAAGGCATAGGAACACATAGTACAGAATGTAAAAGTACAAAACATAAAGGTACAAGAGTCTACTCACTACTACAAAATGAGTACAACAAAAGAACTACAGCTACTGGGGTCTACTGGGCCCAACACCCTCTGCAGCCGTAGGCTCTGGCTGCTCAACACCTGGACCTGAAAAGGGGTTATGAGTACACAACGTCAGCAAACGCTGAGTAGAGTGGCAACCAACTAACTAAAGCAGTAAAAGTGGATAGGTAGCCGTTGTTTTACAATTACTTTCTTTAACTAATTATTCCTTTTCACCACTTGGTTTATTTATCAGGTCTCTTTCTTGATCTTGAATGTTCCTCGTGGGAACGATCTTGATTGCAGTCTTTTCAAAAGAGTAGAAGGCACACGTGGTGCTCTCCTGGCCGGGAGAATCCCCCATGGTGATCCTACACCTAGCCAACCACCCCAAGGTCACGGACAAACATAACGATGACTACGGCACGCGTGATAAACACATGGGTAGCTACCTCGCACTGGCATGCGGTCAGTCATTTCAACTAACAGGTCTGCCTAAAGTACAGCACGGAACAGTATAGAGCCTAGCCCTCTTAGTAACAGGGGTCTAGGCCCTAAGAACCAAACAGGGGTCTCACCCCTCCACAGTCTACTCACCCTCGCCTAACTACCATGGTTTGCCCAGTGGGCC
This sequence comes from Thalassia testudinum, assembly GCA_037157565.1. Classification (NCBI taxonomy): domain Eukaryota; kingdom Viridiplantae; phylum Streptophyta; class Magnoliopsida; order Alismatales; family Hydrocharitaceae; genus Thalassia; species Thalassia testudinum. The sequence goes on along the minus strand of JAZHRO010000018.1, from coordinate 49,585,491 downwards.
TAACAAGTCGGTGTAGGGCGGCTAGCTGAACCTCGAGCCCCGTGGGGTGGCTAGCTCTCTCCCTACACTAGTAGCTCTCCCCGATACCTTGTACGTGAGGGCCAAGAAGTCGGTATAGAGTGGCCAATCCTAACCCTGGGTCCTGGTAACGGCAAACAGCGGTGCCGCTTTGTGTTTATTATAATACAGTTGTTATAGTATAGACAAGATAGCTACGGTTGTCATTACAATAGATTTTTTTTAACTCGGAAATAGTTTTCCCGAGGTCGAACTCAGGGAGCTACTAGAATTCTAGAAGTACAAAGTTTCTCTATTGGATTACAAAAATAAGAGAGAGAGAGGGGGAGAGAGAGAGAATTTTTTATCTTGGCTTCTTCTTCTTCTCTTCTTCTCTCACGGCTGTGCCTTCTTCTTTCTTCTTTTTATGCTTTCTGTCTTCTTCCCTCTTCTTTCTTCTTCTTCTTTTGTTCTCTTTTCTTCCTGGCTATTCGTCTTCTTCTTCTGCTCGTCCTGTCTTCTTCTCTTCTTCTTTCTTCTCTTTTCTTCCTATTTCTTTCTTTCTCTTTCTTTTGATTTCTTTTTCTCTGGCGACCAAGTCTTCTTCTTCTGCTCGTCCTGTCTTCTTCTTTTCTTCTTCCTTCTTCTCTGCTTTATCTCCTCTGGCCGCTGCTCAACCGTCGTCTGATGTAGTGGTCAGACGACTTAACTGCAGGTCTGCTACAGTGCTTCTCTTCTTCTCCTTCCTTTCTTCCTTCGCCGCTTCTTCTTCTTCTGCTCCTGCACACTCACACAACTGGTCAGAGCAAAACCTACCCCTACCCTTCCCCGCATCTCTCTCTTTCTCAGATTTTTCTCATAGGATCGCTCTCCCAGAGCCGGGTATTCGGGTACGGGTATCGCGCCTGGGACCAGCCCACCGACGTGCGGTGGTGAGCGAGGTGTGCGCAGTGTCGGGTATTTGGATCCTGCACAGACCTGCGGGGCATGAGCGCGGGCGAGGGCGAGCGTGTGGCGTGCACGTGCGTGAGAGACCTAACCCCTGTGTTCGAAGGCGAATAGCCTCGAACACTTTTACAATTTATGTGCGGGCACTGAGCCATGCACTTCCGAGGTGGGACTAAAGTCCCACCTCCCGACTGGCATCCGCAGGCGAGGAGGCTGCAGGCAATTACAGTAACTCGTGAGGGGTTTGCCTTAGCTGCAGACCTGGGAGTCTTCGCAGAGACACTCCGCGCGACCTGGGACCAGCGCCTGGGCGAGATCTAAGCTGCAGCTGCAGGTGAAGCTGGCTGGGCGAAGGGGCGTGACCTGAAAGCAGGAATACGGCCTCTCGACCCAGTCAGAAGATGCAGGGAGCTTCGCCGGAGTGCGACGAAGCCAGTGCAGGTGGTGGCGAGGCGTGAGGTGGTGTATGGCGGCAGCCCTAGGTCGGACTGTAGTCGGAAAAATGGGTTTGTTCGGGGGTCGTTGTGGAGGTGTTGAATGGCAGTGGAGGGGCGGAGGGTGTTTGGTGAGGTGAGGCGGAGCTTTTGGTGCAGTTGGCGAGTCGTATGGGGTTGTGGGATGATGGGAACGACTCGCTGGAGAGTGGCCGGAGGTGGGGAAGATGAAGGTGGTCAGGCGTGGGCGTAGGGCGATCAAGCAAAACAAGTTGGGGAAAAGAAAGAGGGGAGGAAGGGAAATAACTGTTACTTACCTACAGGGACGAAGGGGGGCTGGAGTGGCAGGCAGCCGTACCGACTGTCGCCGGAGAAGAAACACCCAGAGGGAGAGAGTGGCAGTGAGGAAGAGGGCAGGGAGGCACGCGCTTGGTGCGGCGCGACGCGGGGAGATCAGGTGTAGGTGACTCTGCTGCTGGTATTGCAGCAGAGTGACAAGAAGGAGGAGGAGGAGCCGTCGGAGCTGGTGGGTTCCTGTCGGAGTGGGGAGAGAGGAAGGGATGAGGTATTCTACGTCAAGACCAAGCTGCCAGAACCGGCTAGTGTTGCTGGTCTTTATGAAGGCGGTGGTGGAGGGTCGGACGCAGGGAGACGACGTGCGTCCCTTGCTGGAGTATGGTCGGAGACGAGACCCATACCTTCCGCGCGTTTGCACGGAAGGTGTGGGCGTCGTCAGGTGGCATGGCTGAGTCCTTGTGACAGTAGACGTCGTAGGGAACTCCGCGTTCCCTTTGCAGGACGTCCCCTTGACCCTACGCGGCGCCATGCTCCACGCAAAGTCGCCGGAGCATGGCTCTGCGCAGAGACTTGCAGGAGGGACCAAAATGCAAAGAACGATGAGGAAATTAGGGGCCAAAATGTAAGGGTTTCGAAAGTTGAGGGTCAAAAAGTAAATGATGAGGACCAAATTGCAAAGTCGGTCACGGAGGTCTCTTCTTAGGCTCAAGTTTTTATGCATGACTAAATTGGACCTAAGGATTTTAATGGTGAATTTTGTTTCTAGGTCAGACCATGTTTGACCGGCCAATTTACATAAAAACCTAAATTAAATCATTAATTGGGCATGGTTCTCAATGTAGGTCAAAATGGGTTTCTAAGGCCAAATTGAAGGTTCTAAACCCTAGAGATTATTTTTATATGAATTTTAGAGGGTTTAGTTGATTTTTACCCAGCCTCGAACCTCCAGAATTGGAGTGGGTTTATTTTAGGGTTACAGAATGTCATTTAATTCCTTGGAGTTGTTGTAGCCCTTGTTGGATCAGATCATCCCACTTTCCTTCTTATTTGGTTTGTTTGACCTGTGTTTGGACCCTGAGTTACCCTATTTGCAGATTGTGTTGGTGAAATTGCATTTTTACCCCTTATGACTTATTTTCTTCTTAAACTCAGAATTCTCTGAGTTAAGCCTTTCTTTGAGTTATGTAGGAGCTTTTTCTTGCATACTTAGGTTAGATTGTGCTTGTTAGGGTTCATGATGAGGTTCTCATCAGGTCCCAACCCAAGGGCAGCTAGCTCCACTTTACACTTAACAGGGGGACAATCACTCTCCTTGGTACTCCGTACTCAAGGGCCAACTCACTTCCCCACTCACATTTCCAGATCCATTCGATTTATTTCCAGGAGCTCTACTCCTAATTCCCCATAGGGTTCATGCTCATATTCCTCATGCCATGCCATACCAAGTTTCATCATTTCTATTTCCATTCTCGAGTTATACACATGCAACTTGTATTACTATCGTTCGCATTTCCATACTTAGGTTATACACAGGTAGCTTTTATTTCCATCATTCACATTTCCATTCTCAATTTATATACATGCAGCTTGTACTATGTCATTAATGTATACAACAAGAAAGTTACATGCAATAGTTAACTAGCATAAGTATTTCATATTTCATAGGAAGCTATTATCCATGTAAAGGCAGTTGTTATCATTTCTATCTACTCATTCAAGACTGCAATTCATTCATCCAATGCAAACATTTCTAGTATTTCTCGTCCTAGGATTCATGCCATATCCTAGGTTCTAATCATTCATTCCACACATGCATTTAGGTTGTAATTTAAATTAGGGGAAGCCACTCTACCAGTAAATCCAGGAGTATTTGGGGCTTGAATGGTAGGCTCATGTGCCTCAGCAAGACCCAAACCTACAACGGAATGAAGTCCTATAACAAGGAACAAATACAAGGGAACTTTCAGAATAGTATGAAAAGCCTTCTAACAAGTAGAGGAACTCACAAGGAAAACATCGGTATCTTATTTGCGTAAAACGGGCCTCAAAAGGATCCTAAACGGGTCAAAATAGGGTTACTGACGCAAAATCAAACGTCTGGAACAACTTCCAGATGTCTTAAAAGTGTCTAGTATCGTACTTCAGTCTCTGCGTCCACCCCAGATGTCCAGGAACTCTTCTAGACCATCTGGACCTAGCTCTAGTTGTCCGACCACTTTTTCGGACGTCTAGAAGTGCTTCTAGCCATCTGGTACGTCGCCCAAATGTCTGAAGTGCGTGGGAGGGCGTGTCCTGTGCCTTCTCGAAGCAATTCTTGCATGAAATCCACCAAATCTTATCAGAAAGGCATGCAACAAGGTAGCAGCGGAGCGGCCTGCATGGCCGTATCCGCAAAGAGGACGTACCTTCGGGAAGCCCTCTCCTTAGACGTCTGGAATCGCCTCCAGACATCCGCACCGTCGTCTGGATGTTGCTCCAGACATCTGATTCTAGGAAAAACCCAGAACCAGAACCTGCTTCCGCTTTCTCGTGCCACGCGTGGCCATGCCTTGCCTCCTCGCCTGCAACTCCTGCTGCAGTAGGGTCGAGGATGATCTCCCCGATGCACTCCTCTTCGCGCGCGCGCCGCTCCAGCTGTGCTCTCCCGGTGAGCTCCCACACGAGCTCGCGAACTCACTCTCCTCCTCCTCTCCTTACGCCGCTCCTCCTCGACGCTGCTCTCACGCTCTCGTTCACGCCGGCTCTCTCGCTGGAGTTGAGAAGAAGAGGAAGATGGCTGGTGTGGGAAGAATGAGAGAGGGGGAGGGGTTTATAAAGTTGGGGGTTAGGGCTTGCAGGAGGCAGGGAGAGAGAGAAGAAGGAAAGGAAAATGAGAGTACTGTCTGCATGCAACCCGCACGCAGATGCGAGCTCGTACTCAAAATTTTGGATTTCCAGACGTCTGGGAAGGTGTCCAGACGTCTAACCAAACATCTGACCCACAGTCCAAACATCTTAAAAGGCTCAAACAGCACAGGTCTTAACATCAGACCTCCGTTTTAAGCAAATAAAAACTTGTTGGAAAGCTCTTAAGATGTTCTACATGATTGAAGTGTCAATTTGATACTCAGGGGAGGTTAAGCTCTTAGATTTGAAGAGCCAAAGACCTAAGTTGACTACGTTCAAACTAGCCTGCAGAATGAAGTTATGGCTCTAAAGTCTTACTGAAGGTCTTTAGACTTCCAAATGAGATATTGAAGAGGTTCAGAGGTTGATTCTGTGGCTATTGATGAAGGAACTGAGCTCTAAGGAGCTTCAGGGAAGGTGCAGAAGCCAAAAGCTTCTCCAGGGAGCTTCAGAATTGTGATTCAAACTCTGAAAGGTCCTAACAGATAGCTAAAGTCCTATTGAATCAATTCAAACAACCTCTAAAGGTTGTTATGAATCTGTCTTGGCATATTTTTCATTAAAATCTCATCAAAAAGCTATTGTCATCAGTTTGGGTTCAAAAACAAACCAAACTGAATAGAATTCAAATTCTGCCATATAGTTGATCAGAGCTCATCCAAATCTTATCTAAATCATTTACAAACATCCCAGCAACATCTTAAACTCCTCAATTTATCTGTTTGAATCCAAAATCCAAGGATCAGACTCAATTTTGACCAATTAGTTTCGAATTTTGACTTTTTGAGTTTAGCCATTTCAAGGGAATTAAAGCCTTCAACATCTTCTCTTTAACTTCAGGAATAGATTCAAACCCTTAGAAAGATGATTCAACTAAGGTTCCTAGGGTTCTAGGCCTGTTACCTGAGCTTCTAAAGGAGTTTGTTCGTCAGGATAAACCAAGGTTTGTTATAGTGATTGAATCATGGAAATAGTCTCACGGCAAGGCACTGGTGCTTTTAAACCTATCAAATAAGGTTTAAACCTAACTGTCAGACATCTCCAACTCTGCCGGAGTTGAAGAAGATGAAGACCTAATAGAAACTCCAGACACTAAAACTCAACGAAACTACCTCAGCATGATCAGTGGACTTCAAATCAATGATCTGGAGCTTCTCACTAAGTTCTACAGGCTGAAGAGCTTGTTTGACTCGTCGGAGATCACCGAAACTCTGATGAGTCCAGAAAAAGGTGAAACTATACAGATGTTGTGAAATTGTGCCATTAATGATTTAAAAAGCTTCCTGAGGTCACAAGGAACCTTAGGAACAAATTAATTTCGTCAAATGTTCTTTAAAGTGAAGATTAAACAGTGAATTCATTTTAGACAAGATTTGAGTTTGATTAAGCTCGGGACTTGTTTTTCCACTCAATTGAGTGGAGGAAACAAGTCAAAAGATATTTGCGATGGTATATATGTAGTTAATTAATGATTTGAACTACTCCTGAGTCGCCATTGACAGCAAGCTCAAGAGCTTAATTTAAATTGGACGTTTAAGTTATAGAGGGTAATTACTTAAATTAATGTGAGGATTAGGGTCCTTAGGTGATGGATAAGTGGTGGAGGACCCCAGTGAAGGTGAAATAAGCTCAACTGCTGCTGCCATGGACAACAGGAGTAGTTGGTGGAGGTGGAGTTGGTTTAGTCGATTAGATGATCAATTGAGTAAATAAGGATGATAGAAATGTTCTTGGAAGGTGTAAGAAGGTGAACGATGACTTCAGGAGCTTGCCGGAGTTGAGGAAGACGAGTGAAAAACTAACATTACAGCTACCTAATCTACCTAACTAACTATCCTAACTAAACTACTTACCTAACCTACTATTACTTGGATGAAGGGAATAGGAGATCTCCATCGATGGCTCATAACGGAGGAGGAAATCAGAGGGTTGGCGAAAGAGTCCGGCGGGCGGTTGTGAGGTGAAGCAGAGGAGCTCCTAGTCAGCACTTCGTCAGAGGACTAGGCTGACTTCGGCGGAGGTCCAGAGCTATCGAAGATGGATGGAGTAAGACGGATGAAGCGGAGGAAGGTCGCCGGAGTTTAGAGAGAATAGCCTATCGGGTTAGCTCAGTGAAGAAGAGGGAAGGGAGCTAACTTAGTGAAAATTGAGGGTGTGGAGTGGTATTTATAGGTGGAAGCGACTGAGATGGAGGTGAAATCTGGACAGAGAAAACGCTAGGAGGGGAGTAACCACCGGCATCTTCTCCGACGCCGGTGAGGTTATCTCCAACCCTAAAATAGGATTTTAGCATCATCCAGATCGGTGGATGAAAAGGAGATGGTGAGCACAAGCTCCAGGAGCTTGAAGAAGAAGGAATGATGTCGGATGTGCGGTGATCAGACAGTAGATGCACCTCATGTCGTCAGCCATCCAGAAGGCTGAAGAAGGAAAGAAGAAGTTTCAAGGACTTGTTCGTAGTGAAAGTTGAGGAGCTAAATGAAGAATAAGGACTCAAATGAAATAAAATATAAGGACTAAAATGTAAACTCAGGTTTTTAAGGTTTATTGTAATTTAAATCTTTTTCAACTTTTTATATATGATTATAAATAAGAAAATTATTATATTTAGACCTTGGGTTTACATTTTTGACCTTTTTAGATTTATTTATTTAATTAAGTAATATTGCTTAAGTTATTACATACTTAGGTATAAATTATACTTAAGCTAGTTAACACATTAATTAGATAAATTACTGATAATATTTCGAGTCCAATTATTAATTAAATTATTAATAATACTAATTGAATGATAATATAGCATTTTAAACATATTTTTAGGTCATTTATTATTTATCCCTTATTTTATAATTAACCCATATATTTACATATTTCTAGCTAATTAACTAGGAAGACTAATTAATTAAGGGTAATTAAAGACCATGATGAGCTTCTCATCATACCCCCAAGCCAATGTTTTGCTAGTCCCTAGTAAACTTAACTAAAAATATAATGATTTAAAGCACTTGGGTTTAAATTAATATAAATAAGAACCAAGAAGAGGAAAGCTTAGGTAAGAATTAATTTTTAGATTTAATATAAATATAAATAATTAATATACAAAGCATTTTGTGATAATTTTCTTAGACTAAAAACTCAAAACATCTTCAAAACACACTTTATTAAAAATAGTGTTGTTAACATGAATTTTATCAAAAATTAGAATCTCAAAAATCATGTATTCTTTGTAACCATTCTTAACCCTTAAAACTTAGAATTCAAAGTGTTTTAAGAAAACAAAACCTAAGAGTTGGAAATTAAATTTTAACCCAAAAACTCAATAGACTTCAGTTAATCCTTTATTTATGATATTTGATTTCTATCAATCTAAGTTTAAGCAAATTAACCAAATATTCATCATTAACCAAACCTAGAGTAGTAAAACTTTAATCTACCAGCCTACAGCACTAAGGACAAACTTCTAGACCTAGGATTTTGTCAATCCTTCTCCTTTAGGTCTCAACTACAAGTCCTCAAAACCTGATTTCTTAGGCTTCATTACCCAATACCAAGGTTCAGTAGCTATGATTTTAAAACATCCGTACTAGTGAAGAGAGTTGTCCTAAAGGCATCCAAGTTTACAAAAATCCAGATCTTAAGACATCAATTTCCAATCCAGATTATTCCAATTCAAGCCTTTGGCTTGGCCTTACTCAGGTTTGGTTGCTTTCTCCTCACCAGTTTTTTATCCTGAGGTCAACACTTTTTGTGTATATCTCGTCGGTGGACCATTGGGTCTCTTATTCCTAATTTTTATCTCCATATTTTTTCAACTTTTTCTATAGGTTAGAACACCCATATGTAGTGAGGTGTTCTTTTATTTGATGGAAGGAAGGGTAGCATCTATTTATATCGAGATGCTTTATTTTTATGGAAAAACTACATAAGTACCCATTTGTAGTGAGGTACTTAACTGTAGGGTATTTTATTTTTTATTTTTTTCCCCCTTCTCATTTTTCTTACTAACTTTATTCTCCAAATCCTTTTTCTAGGTGAGTGGCACATCCTTCACCCTTTCAAGAGCCGCCTTGCGGAAATCCTTAGACTAAAGAGGATTTAGAATCGATCTCTTAACCTCTATGTTTTCACGGTCTCAGATGCCATCAAGACAATTTTATGTGTGTGATTTTTGGATATTTAAGTTACTTAGCTCCCAAACCAGAGCTTGGACAATAAAGCCATTCACTCTTAGGTTCTTTAAACTTTTAGTTTCCTCCTATAGGATCTTTCAAGACAAAAATTCTCCAAGTCTAGCCAAATGACCTTTAGTTGATTAAGCTAACTATAGCCTGATAGACTTGAAGACTAAAATTCTACTAACTCTCTACTTAATTAACTCTGAATATCTAGCTTTTCTACTTAACTTTATGATAAAATCAAATATTCAAAAAGCAAAAGGATCACTTAATCTAATTGATTAAAAAGTTACAATTTAATTCCAAAACTTATGTTTTAAACTTAATACACCCTAGTTTCTTAATTTCAAGGTAAGAATAGAAAAAATAAAGCTTTAAGGTTTAAAGATTCTAACTCAAATAAAATCTTGTTTTAAGATTTTGCAAATAAAAGTGTGTTTTTACAAAATGTTATAAGTAAAGATCTAAATAAGAATTTAATACTCTTATATATATATACTATATATTCTTAATATTTATTTTAGTTTCTAAACTAAAAGAAAAATTAAGCACTTAATTAATATAAATATATATATTTTTTCTTTCTTCTTTATTATAGATGTAAACACCCCTTTTATTATTTTTATAAATTTTCAATTTCCAAATTTTTATATTTATATAAAATTTTCCAATTTTTATGAATTTTTTCAAAATTTTTTATATTTTTATGATATTTTGAAATTTTTAGAATTTTTGGTGTTTCTATTTTTTTAAAATTTCATGGGTAATTAAGTTTTATGTGTTTTTTCTATTTATTTTCTCTATACATACACTTGAAGTGAAAATTTCACTTCACACCCCCCAAGCCAAGATTTTACAATGTCCTCATCGTAAGAAGGGTGAAAAGATATTACACTTCATTTAGTGTAGGGTGATGGAAGGAGTCAGATAGAGGAGATCAAAGATCTCTGTGCGGACGATTTCAAATTTGACCAAAGGTCAGAGTGAACAGTCAAACTAAATGAAGGTAATCAGTGTAAGATGAGGTGAAAAATCAAAAAAGTGTATGGGAAGAGAAAAGTGTAGAAAGTAGGAAATAGTTATGTACAAAATGCTAAGTTTTACGCCTTCAGCTAGGCGTAAACCCTAGTCAAGGACTCCTAAAAAGTATATGCATGGTAAAAACAAAGGAGTTATGGAAGAATTGGTTCAAAAATAGAAAAACAGATAAGACCACTCGGTAAAAACTCATCCTGAGATTGCCTAAAATAGATCTCGCAAAACCAAAATCAGATTCCTATAAAAATCTTAGAAAGATAAGACTGAATCTCGTAAAGATCAGATCTGATTTAGATTGAGATGTAAAATATTAAAGATTGAGGCAATATAAGAAATGATTCCAACTAAGTTCAGAAGATCAGTAGAGTCAATTTTGATTCTCAATAATAGGTGGGTCATTTTGATACAATAAAGGTTGTTAATGCAGGTTTGGTGGATTATTTTCATGAAGTACAGAGGACGGGTTCTGATTAGAATCAAAGGCCTGATTAATGAAATGTACTTGGCCTTGATGTTGCCTAGGGTTTTACAGATTTCTAGGATTCAGAATTGGCTGAGATGGAAGAGTACCTGGCTGACGAGACTCAGCCAAAAGAGTGATCTGATTTCGTAAATTAGCAATTCTACCTTACATTGCCTTTGAATCTCAGTGAGAGCTTCAGCATTTTGTCGCTGACTCTCTGTAATAGCTTGCAAAATCTGGTTGAGCTGCATATCTCTAATAGGCCCAGAGTAATTCTGCATACTCATGGAATTAGGCCTCACATTTGGTTGCTGAGAAGGAAATGGAGATGGATTTAGGTGGGTCTGATTTAGATAATTTGGTCTTTGATTTTGATTAGCCCAAGAGAAGTTTGGATGGCTTCTCCATCCAAGATCATAGGTATTAGAATAAGGATTTGATCTTGGAATGTTTTCCTGGATGGCATGTAAACCAAAAAGATATGGCGTGTTTTCTGCAATAGGAAAGGGTGTGAAAGATTGTGGGACAAAGGTCCCTCCTTGGGTTGGTGCAGGAGTAGATAGAAAACCCAAGGAAGATGGATCTCTAGAATCCAGATTATTCACAAATTCCCTCCCCGTGGGAATTTGCGAAACAGGTGAATGAGTGGGATTTTGCATAGCAAGTAGAGGTGTAAGAGTTTTCATAGTGTTTCTGACCTTATCTAGTTGCTTTGCTACGATGTTGACTTTGTCCAATTTTTCTGCAATAATTTCCAAATCCTTTGAATTGGATGGATTACCGATCTTGTGAATGCCCTTATGCGGATTTTGATGTGCTGTATTCGTGCCCCGCATAAATTGCAACATAGATGCATTGTTGATTGAGTTCTCCGCCATCCCTTTAAATAATTCTAAAGCGGATTCTACGTCGCGATTGAGAAAGTTCCCTCCACAAGAGGCATCAACTAGATTGTGAATGCCTTCTTGCAATCCATAATAGAAGATATGCATTAGTTGCTGATGTAAACACATTTATTGAGGGTAAAATGCCTATTCATGCATGTTCCTAGGCTTAGATTTGCATTTCATGTTATAAATATTGCATAGCATGCATCATTCCGCATTTATAGTATATAATTTAGGTTAGGATATTTACTTCGGAGCCTCAGATTGGTGATCCGACTGTACGGATCTGATCAAGACGACGATCAGAGTCCAACGCCTCTGAAATCTCCTCGATCGGAGTCCCATAGCACCATATGCAATTCAAGGAAGATCAACGGCCAAGGGACTAGGAGACATAACTCGGAGCTTCAAATGATAAATCCGACCGTACGGATGTATTAGGGTCAACGATCGCAGCTTAACGGTGTGAAAATCGACTCAATCCGACCTCTGTAGTAGCCCCTACAACAAGAAGAAGATGGGTGGTGCAGACTGCGCCACGTGACGTAGCCTAGGCCGCCAGCACACGCACGCAACATCGCACGCGCACAGCAACATGGGTGCGTGCACGGGCACGCAGGCGCGCATGCGCACAGCACTAGTGCGTGGGCACGCACACGCGCGTGGCAAGGTAGGAGCGACGCCAGCGCAGCGTGAGGTGGACTACAGCGACGCATGAGCTGGACTTACAACGACGCTTACAGCCATCGGTAATTCATCGCATGCCAGCAAAGTGAGCTATGGGCACCAGCAGGCATAAGCTGCCTACAGCGACGTTCCCAGCGATGGCCTAGATGTCACTAATAGTCCCATACCGATTTTTTCCTCTTCTCCACCACTATAAAAGGACCTACTCCCCCTCCCTTCCAAGCCATCTCTACCTACTCTACTCCCACCTACTCCCAAGCTCTAGCAAGCCTACCAACGCTCCATTAGAGCTTGTTCTCAAGCTCCCAAGGTGCCTATTAGTGTAGCAAACATCTGCCCCACCAAATATTCCTCCAACTTCCCATCTCCCTTCATAGGTCACCTTGGAGCCGTCCTCCCACCTCCATTTCAGTAGCTAATCAACTCTGTCTTCTCACCTCCATTCCGGAGCTACGCCGAAGCTTTCCTCAACCCGACGTCCTCCAGCATCTCACCTCCGTCATCCCGCTCCTCACCTCCTTCGTCCGAGCTTCTGTCAAGCGCCGTTGTCTAGCCAAACAGCCAATTCGAGAGATTTCCTCTCACCTCCCTCTCTTTATATGCTTTCATAGTTTCTTGTAATTGACATTGGAAGTAATATATATCATATTTGTTCCACATCTCTATCTTGTGATACATTTGCTTATTTTCTTTTATTTCAAAAATACAAAAACATAACAAAACCCTAAAATGCCAAAAAGAAACGAATCGAAGTGCGATTTTCAATAAAGTAAACATCGCCTCCCTGTATTCGACCTGGGACTCCCTTGGAGTTTCGGTATAAATTTTATCTGATCAACGTGTTTTGCAACTACGACGATGGGTTACTTGTAACCTCAATTTCTAGCACACGAAACACACGTGACCATTTTGGCGCCTTTGCTGGGGAACGGAATTTACTTTTTTGTTTATTGCGTTTCTTTGCATTTACATAGCATTGACCCTACTTGTCTTTGATCTATTGTCTTGCAGGTACCCTAGCATGGAGATCCAAGTGCGGGTAGAGTGTTTTGTAAGTGTCCCCCACACCACCCCCACCTTAGTTTTCATTCCATAACTGAATAACCCAAATCAACTTAGGTGCTTTTTATGAACTCTAGGGTAGATTTGGTTGTTTATTTGCCACCTCCACTCACCTCACCATCCACATAAATAAAAATAAAAAATAAAAAAAGTGTTATCTGATTGTTGAATTTTCTGTAAGCTACACACTTAACACCCACAACTTCTCACCCTAAGGTGCACAATCACATCGATTCTACCACTTAACCGGGATCTGACCTGTGGACCAGGTACACTTAATTCAACACACAAATAAGTGAGTAGAAATATCTAAATAGGTCAAAAATTTCTGTGTGCCTTAAATAAGTAGTGCAATAGGCCAATTGATTGAACTATTTGGGCCGCACCACTTAAGATAAAAGCGATTCATCAAGTAGCTTGCTGAACCAGGCACTCCACATTTTTTTCTTTGATTTCTAAAGGAGTATATCATCACCAGTGCTTGCAAAACTTGGAGTGTTTTCCTAAACTTGATTGAATATACCTAAGATTAAACCCTAAAAGCTACTAAACAAGGTTGAACTCTAAAAGACACATCATCAAATAACCTTGTTTGCAAACCCTGGTTGTGCACACACACACATTTTAACTGATCATTAAGGGCACAACCCATCTAAAGGGTCCATCACATTCCTAAAGCACCATTGTCGCAAGCCTAACTAAAATTGATTAGACGTTGGCCCAAAGGACTGGTTCGCTTGTCGGGATCCAGATTGAGATTGTTCACGATTGACCTGCTTATACTAGTCAATCTGATGTCTAGCTAGGGGAGTAGCATCAAACGACCGAGGCTGGGGGGTACACTAGGAACCGGAGGCGCAAGCCAAAGGAAGAACCTTCTCCCCAGTCCCTCCTTTTAATTGGTTGGATTGCCTGGACATAAGTAGAGTAAATCGTCTATAATCTTAGAACAGATTCTGAGAGTCTGTAGACCTTTAGGCTATCCAAACTAAGGATAAGCTTGTATTTTTGTATTGCAGGGCTCCTTTCTCTTCTGATTTCCCTCCTTACTTCACCATGTACCCTTCCACATCCTACGCACATTTCACATCCTATCCTCCTACCACCACATATCCCCAAGATGATTACTATCCCGACTTGACTTGTAATTACCCATCCACTAGCCGAGATGACTTTGATTGGGGATAGGAATCCGAACCTCAGGGTTCAGGACCTAACCCTGGACGACAAGACTATGATTATTATCCTTCCTAGAGCTATAATGCTTATGGATCTCCATCCTTTGATGACCAAACCAACCTGATCTACAATCAGGAAGGATATCATGATTATAACACCTACCCTCCCTAGTATTCCACTGAATATAGGTCGCCACCATCCTTTGAACAACCTAGAATGACCTACTTTCAGGGAGGGACTCGAGAACCTCGACATCTTGACTCCCCTAGATTTAACCTGAACCCACCCAAACCTGAACCGAACCAGTCGATTTAGGTGAACCAGATCTAGGATAGGGTGTTGGCTAATTTGAGTAACACTATACAATCCTTAAAAGTTCAGCCAACACCATGCACTGAAGCACTAGAGCCTATGATCAAAATGATTGATGAACTTAATAGTTCTCTATTGGATTTGCTCCAAAGTGTTAAGGATAGGGACTTGGGTGAGTTTCTTCTTGGGAAATTGTCAAGGTTGAGGATGAAATTTGTGGTTGCACTAGTCAAATCTTGGGGTGATTCTCAAGATGAACCCCCTTCAGAAGAGCCAATGTCTGAACCCGCTCAGGCACCTGTCAGGGGGGATACATTTTCTGAGACTGGGGATGACCAGGATGGGCTAGAGCAACCATTTGAGGATGAACCGATTGATTCTCCCAAGATCCCTGAGCCAGGGAGCGAGGAAAAATATGTCTCCACGGACCATGAAATGACATATGATTTTGAGACATATATAAATGAGGATCATGGATTCTTTGTCTCTGAGGGTGAAGAATCTTTTGGTGAAGTCTCACTTGAACTTAAGGAAGTGGATTTTAGTGAGACAAATGGGCTTGAGGAATCTGACAAACCAGTTGATAGCCCAATTATTGAAGATTTGCATTCGGTTGGGGTTAACTTGGAGGATCCGAATCTTGATGATTCAATCAGTGACCCCAGTCCTCATCTGCACCTCGAAGAACTTACTTCTGAGATCTTTGTGCCCAAGTCAATCTTGATTCAGCCACAATTTCTGGACTTGGGAGAATCATATGAGGTGAATAATATGCTAGAGGTCCCAAAGCCTGAGCCCTTGATGTTGGAGGATAGAATTGTTGAAATAAAGATTTGGGAGGCTAATTCTGAAGGAAGTTTGATTTTGGATCTAAGGGTACCTATTGACCTAAAACCACCTACTTTCTACCAGGACCCTTACGATATCTTTCACGTGCAACCCAAGCTTGAAATAACTGATTATTTTTCTGAGCTAGATGTTAAGTGGACAATCGCACCTATTGAACCATCTTTACCCGTTGTCCGACACTTTGGTCTTGGGTTGCACACCACTAAACCGCAGGCTCGGCCCCGCAAGCACAACAACCTTTGGTTCTGGGTGATTTTCATCCAGAACCTGAGAACCACTCGACCCTGGGGCAGGGGTCTGCACTATAATCTCGTCCACATCTATGGACATCTTCTGCAGATAGGTTTCAGGATCAACCTGTTTATTTTGATTCTGACCCACAGTTATGAATTCTCAATTTCTTCTTTGTATGTATGTTATGCCTAGCTGAAGGCATTAAACTTAGCACGTGTGTATACACTCTTCTCTCTGCGGAGCTGACCATATTTTCACGACACTCAGGTGATGTTCTGTTTACTCTGCCCTTTTCATGTCTTTATTTTTACAATGAGGACATTACATCATTTAGGCATGGGGGGTGGATAATCAATTCCTGAAATCATTATGTTAACTCCGTAGAATTTCTTTTAGTTTCTTATAAAATTAAAAACAAAAATTTGAAAATTAAAAAAATAAAAAAAAGAAAGAAATTAGGAAAAGAGAACTTAGGCATTTGAAAGTTATTAACTTTAGGAAATGATACCAGAGGACCTAAACACTTACACTCTTCAGGTCTTCAGGCTTAATAAGCCTGGGTGTCCACTCGAATGTGGACTTAGTCTCAAGTTCTCGCCAATTAAAATTTATTTTAATTTGGTAAATAATTTGGGATGATAAGTATGCGACTTATCAACCCGCCCTCTGATTTGGGGGGACTTTAAGCCTAAGCATCTGCACACATCTTTTTGCACTGACTCACTTTCCAGCGATTTTTATAGAAATTGGGTAGCTAATGGACCGACTTGGGTGGTATGGCTGGCAAGTTGTTGGTGGAAACAGCTCATCGATTGGTTGTCCAGAGCCCAGCCACAAGACCATTTTCGTTGTACTGCCTTTAGGTAAATCTTAGATCAGGGAAGCCACCTACTTAGCAAAAAAAAAGAAACACTCAAAAAAAAAGAAAAAGAAAAAGGAGAAAATATAAAAATAAATAAAACGACACTTCACCGCATGAGCATGGCTAGCAAGTTGTTGGTGGTAACAGCTCATCGGTCGGTTGTCCAGAACCCAGCTCGCAAAAAAATAAATGCACAATAATTCCCAAGACACTTAGGGAAGAAGCGGGGAAGTAGAATAAACCGGGGAGATATACACTAGGTTCGCCCTTGTGTTGACCCCATAAATAAAAGAAGTAGGGAGAAAGCTACTAATCGTAAAGATAAACCTTTAGGCAAGGTCACCTAGGGTCATAGAAACCCAAAGTCCGTCTTAACGGCCATTTTATGAGTCTATCACTTTCTCACAAAGATGCTTAGTACTTAGAGTCCTTTTCGAGTCTTGGGTGGGTCGGGTATTCGTAAAAAGTTATTCTGGAACTCTCAAACTCCAAAAGTACAAAAAAATTAGAAAAGAAGAAAAATAAAAAATATATATTTCTTCCCTTCTCAAATAAGGCGAGAACTTGGGCGGTCTGCATTCTAGCAGACACTTGGGTACTGTTGAGTTTTCATAATTTAGGACCATAGTTGAAATTTTCTATTGTTAATAAATGACTTAGGCTTAAGCGATCTAATCCTAATTCTACTTTTATACATAGCATATAGTTTAATTTTGCTAAGGACTAGCAAAAGATAGGCATGGGGGTATTATGTAAACACATTTATTGAAGGTAAACTGCCTATTCATGCATGTTCCTAGGCTTAGATTTGCATTTCATGTTATAAATATTGCATAGCATTCATCATTCTGCATTTAGAGTAGTTGTATATAATTTAGGTTAATTGCATCCTTTTTGTGGTTAGGAGAGAAGGATATTTATTTTGGAGCCTCGGATTGACGATCCGACCGTACAGATCTGATCAAGATGACGATCAGAGTCCAACACCTCTGAAATCGCCTCGATCGGAGTCCCGTAGCACCATATGCAGTCCGAGGAAAATCAACGGCCAAGGGACTAGGAGACATAATTCGGAGCTTCAAATGATAAATCCGATCGCGTGGATGGATTCGAGTCAACAATCACAGCCTAACGACGCAAAAATTGACTCAATCCGACCTTTGTAGCAGCCCTACAACAACAAGAAGATGGACAACCCAAACTGTGCCACGTGGCGCAGCCCAGGCCGCCAGCACACACATGCAACACCACAAGCGCGTAGCAGCGCAGGTGCGCGTGCAGGCGCACGCGCAAGGGCGGCAAGGTAGGTGCGGCGCCAGCACAGCATGAGGTGGACCACAACGACGCATGAGCTAGACTTATAGCGACGCTTACAGCCGCTGGTAATTCATCACATGCTAGCAAAGCCAATTTTGGGCACCAACAGGCATGAGATACCTATAGCGACGTTTCCAGCGACGGCCTGGATGTCACTAATGGTCCCATACCAATTTTTGCCTCTTCTCCACCACTATAAAAGGAACTACACCCCCTCCCTTCCAAGCCATCTCTACCTACTCTACTCCCACCTACTCCCAAGCTCTAGCAAGCCTACCAACTCTCCATTAGGGTTTACAACGTCGGCCTGGATGTCACTAATGGTCCCATACCGATTTTTGCCTCTTCTCCACCACTATAAAAGGAACTACACCCCCTCCCTTCCAAGCCATCTCTACCTACTCTACTCCCACCTA
This sequence comes from Thalassia testudinum, assembly GCA_037157565.1. Classification (NCBI taxonomy): domain Eukaryota; kingdom Viridiplantae; phylum Streptophyta; class Magnoliopsida; order Alismatales; family Hydrocharitaceae; genus Thalassia; species Thalassia testudinum. The sequence continues at coordinate 49,567,448 of JAZHRO010000018.1, read as the reverse complement.
CTCCCAAGCTCTAGCAAGCCTACCAACACTCCATTAGAGCTTGTTCTCAAGCTCCCAAGGTACCTATTAGTGTAGCGAACCTCTGTCCCACCAAATATTCCTCCAACTTCCCATCTCCCTTCATAGGTCACCTTGGAGCCATCCTCCTACCTCCATTCCGGTAGTAGATCAACTACGTCTTCTCACCTGCATTCCGGAGCTACGTCGAAGCTTTCCTCAACCCGATGTCCTCCAACATCTCACCTCCATCATCCCGCTCGTCACCTCCTTCATCCGAGCTTCCGCCAAGCATCGTCGTCTCGCTGAACAGCCGATTTGGGAGATTTCCTCTCACCTCCCTCTCTTTATATGCTTTCATAGTTTCTTGTAATTGACATTGGAAGTAATATATATCATATTTGTTTCACATCTCTATCTTGTGATACATTTGCTTGTTTTCTTTTATTTCAAAAATACAAAAAAATAACAAAACCCCAAAATACCAAAAAGAAACAAATCGAAGTGCGGTTTTCAATAAAGTAAACGTCGCCTCCCTATGTTCGACCCAGGACTCCCTTGGAGTTTCGGTATAAATTTTATCTAATCGACGTGTTTTGCAACTACGATAATGGGTTACTTGTAACCTCAATTTCTAACATGCGAAACATGCGCAACTAGTTGCCAATGAGGGATGTCATGATGTGGGCATTTCCTTTGTAATTCATGAAAGCATTCCCACGCTTCATGAATTAGTTCTCCTTGATTTTGATTGAAAGTTGTGATTGGTCGCCTTAAAGCATTCGTGCGACCAATAGGAAAGAATTTGTTCAAGAATGCAGATTCGAGTTCAGCCCAAGTTGAGATTGGTCTTTCAATAGTTCTATACCAATATGCTACTTTATCTTTAAGGATAAAAGAAAACATCTTCATGAGTAGGATTTCCCTATTTTGATTTCGAGGTCCAAGAGTTTGAGATAGATTTTTAAGATTTTCAATATGTTGGAATGGATCCTCGGATGCAAATCCGTGAAAATGTGGGATTAGACCTATAATGTTTGGCTTCAATTCTAGGTCATTTTCCCCAATGGGAGTCCTAACATTAAGCTCTACTTGTGCATTAGATGGATTATAGTTGTCTTGAAGTAGAGGCCTAGGATGAGGAATCGGTAAATCAGGAAGGTCAAACCCGCCTCAGGTTGAGGTGGAGGATGGGCTTGGAGATTCTGTAAATTATTTAAAGCTACTGTTAAAGGATTGATTTGGTGATTTTGTTCAAGCATTCTAAGATTCTGGTTCAGGAGCGCCACATGAATGTCAAAAGGCGACATCTCCCCCTGATAAGAAGAAGAAGGGATCTTGGGATTTTGTTTTTGCAATTGATCCATAGAAACAGACGAATCAGACGGGAATTTAATTGGTTGCTTAGCTGTAGCCGGCTTAAGAGCACTTGTTAAAGGAGTTACAAGAGGCGAATGCAAGGATTGCCTCCCATGCATAAAATGAAAAGAATGTGCAAAGGCACACTCACACCACCAGAAATCAGCGGCAACAAAACCCGCAAAACAGCGCAAAAAAATGGGTTTTTCTCTTCTTTCAAAGGAAAGAAGAGAGCCTAGAATACGCAAAAATGCTTTGGACGCAAACAAATATAGTATCAATATAAAAAATACTCATCCTAAACCTGTGTCTGCGCAAGTGCGTATCCTTAAAGCTTAAAGGCCTAAGGTCTAGGATTGAGACCGCTCACTACTGGCTCCCTGGGGCTCTAGTAGTGAGATAGACTTGTTGATCTTCGACCAAAGCCTTAAGAGGTGCAAATAGGATAGATAGAAAATTTAGACTCGTGTGACTCTAGTGATCGTGCTATGTGTGCGATAGCATGCAACAGATGATAGCGATAAAACCTACATGCATTCTGCAAATAGACTTAAGTCACAATTTTTATTATCCTCTTTTTACTTAATCTTTCCAAAAATATGATATAAAGAAGTAAAGTGACCGATTTTTAAGTATTTTCAAAGAATATGTGGTCTTGATATTATCTCCAAGACACTGATCTATGCGGTTTTTCGCGTGTTTTCTCGCTGATGCAAGAAAAATAGTAGAAACTTTCCCGAGTCAGATTGTAAAGTACTAGCAGGTAAATGCACTCCTAAGAGTATATGCCTATAACATGCTATTGCTAGTCAGGAAGTATGTATTTTTGTATTTTTTAAATTTTTTAACTAACTAAATGCAACAATGCAAACTAAACTAGAGACTAAGGAAAGAGTACTTCTGTTACGACCAGGTTCCCGAATCCCTACAAGACACGAGACCAGACCGACTCGACTGATCCCAAGACCCAGTCATCCAACGAGAAAGTAACCACAAAGTAGTAAAATAAACCACATTCACCATGCAACCAACTAACAGTAACAAAAGTACAAGAATATAAAGTTCACAATAAAAGAGTACAGAAGTGTAACAACTACACACTACAATAGGAAACAGAGTACAAAAGAAAGCTACAACTATTGGGCTCTACTGGGCCTAGCACCCTCTGCAACTGTAGGCTCTGGCTGCTCTACACCTGGACCTGAAAAAGGTTATGAGTACACGAAATCAACGAACGCTGAGTAGAGTGGCAACCAGCTAACTAAAACAGTAAAAGTGGACAGGTAGCTGTTGTTTTTCAATTTCTTTCTTTCATCACTTGGTTTATTTATCAGGTCTCTTTTTTGATCTCGAGGGTTCCTCATGGGAACGATCTTGATTGCATTCTTTTTCGAAGAGTAGAAGTAGCACATGGTGCTCTCCTGGCCAGGAAAGTCCCCCGTGATGGTCCTACACTCAGTCAACCACCCAAAGGTCACTGACAGACGTAACGGTGACTATGGCACGAGCGATAAATACACAGGTAGCTACCCCACACTGGCATGTGGTCAGTCGTTTCGGTTAATAGGTGCGCCCAAAGCATAGCACGGAACCAGTATAGGCATAGCCCTCTCAGTAACAGGGGTCTTGCCCCTCCACAGTCTACGCACCCTCACCTGACTACCCTGGTTTGCCCAGTGGGCCTAACAAGTCGATGTAGGGCGGCTAGCTGAACCCCAGGCCCCGTGGGGTGGCTAACCCTCTCCCTACACTAGTAGTTCTCCCCGGTACAGTGTACACGAGGGCCACCAAGTCGGTGCAAGGTGGCCAAATCCACCCCGGGTCTCAATCCGAAAGGCGGCAAGCATCCCTCTACACTAAGAGGTAACGTGTGCTTCCCCTGGTACCACATACTCAATGGCAAGCGCACTTCCCAAAGCACTTTCCAGATCTATTCCATGTATTTTTGGGAGTTCAACTCATATTCCCCCGTGGGGTTCATGCTCATATTCCTCAGGCCATTCCATACCAGGTTTCATCATTTCTATTTCCATTATACACATGCAACTGGTGATTCTATCATTCATATTTCTATATCCAATTCATTCACAGGTAGTTCGTGTTTCCAACATTCGCCTTTCCATTTCCAAGTTATATACATGCAGCTCATATTATATCATTTCACGGTACGACAGGAAAGATACATTCAGCATTTAAATAACACAAATATTACATATTTCACAGGCAACTGTTATTCATTTTCAGGCAATTGTTCTCATTCTATCTACTTATTCAAGAATGCAATTCATTCATTCAATACAGACATTCTAGTATTTCTAGTCCTAGGATTCATGCCATATCCTAGGTTCTAATCATTCATTACACACATGCATTTAAATTGTAATTAATTTAAGGGGAAGCCACTCTACCAGTAAACTCAGGAGTAATGGGGGCTTGATCGGCAGGTCCACGTGCCTCAGCAAACCTCAAATCCGTAACGGAACGAGGTCCTATCACAAGGATCAATCACATGAGACCACTCAGAACAGGATAAAAGTATTCCAACAAGTAGAGGAACTTATACGGAGAACAACGGAATCTTAATTGCGGAAATCAGACCTCAAACGGACCCTAAACGGGTTAAAACAGTAATCCTGATTCATATCAGATGCCTGGAACACCTTCCAGACATCTTCAAGGAGTCCAGAACCATACCTCAACTCCTACACCACTCCTCAGATGTCCAGGAACACTGCTGGACCGTCTGGACCCAGTTCCAGACGTCCGACAACCTCTCCGGACGTTTGGAAACACTTCCCGCCATCTAGTACCTCTCCTAGACATCTGAACTGCGTGGGAGGGCTTGTCTCGTGCCTTCCCGAAGAGAATCCTGCACGCAGCGATGCAAATCTCCTCAATATGGCACGGAACAGTACCTCGAAGGAATGGCCTGCATGGCCGTATCCGCAAGGAAGGTGTACGTCGCGGGACTTACCTTTCAGTTGTCTGGAACCTCCTCTAAACGTCGTCGGTGTCGTCTGGACGTCGATCCAGACGTCTGATTCTGGGAAAATCCCAAAACCAGAAGTTGCCTTTGCCTTCTCGTGCAGCATGCGGCTGCTCCGCGCCCGCTTGCCTGCTGCTTCGGCTGCAGCAGTGTCGAGGAGGACCTCCCCAACGCAGCTCTCTGCCTCACGCATGCGTCGACCGGCCGTGAGCTCTCCGGTGAGCTCCCACACAAGCTCACGCATGTGCTCTCCTCCCTTCCCCTCGCTGCTCCTCCTCTCCTCCCACGCCGCTCACGCCTGCTCCTCGCTACTCGCCGCTCTCACTGAAGGAAGAAGAAGGGTGGTTGAAGGTGAGGTGAACGAGGGAGAGGAGGGGGGTTTAAGTAGGTGCTGGGTTAGGGTTGCATCGGTGAGAGGAGAGAGAAGGAGAGAGAAGAAAATGAGGTTGCGTACTGTCTGTGCGTAGCACGCGTGCAGACTTGAGGACATACACAAAAAATTTGATTTCCAGACATCTGGGAAGGTGTCCAGACGTCTAACCCATGTCCCAGACGTCTTAAAGGGCTCTAACAGCACGGGTCTTAATAACATAACAAACTCAAAGGAAGTTTCATCCCCGAAACTTGAGCTAGCTAGGGTGCGGAAAAAGAACAACATACGCATAACAAACTCAAAGAGGACCGAAGCCGGTCCGAAAAGGTGTACCCTCAAATAGCTCCGGGTACTGCTCTCGCATCGCTGTCTCAGGCTCCCAGGTAGCCTCCTCGTACCTCTGGCTCCTCCACAAGACCTTCACCAGGGTACCAGCTTCCGTCTTAGACTCCGGACATCTCTGTCTAGTATCTGCACTGGCTGCTCGGGGTAGGTTAAGTCGTCACCCACCTCAAAGCTCTCGTGGCTCAGAACATGACTAGGATCGGCGACGTACTTCTTGAGGTTGGACACGTGGGACACGTCGTGCACACCAAAAAGCTGGGGAGGAAGGGCAAGCCTGTAAGCAACAGGTCCAACCCGTTCTAGGACCTCAAAGGGCCCCTCAAACCTCGACATGAGCTTCCCTTTCACCCCGAAATGCTGCAGGCCCTTCATAGGTGAAACGCGAAGGAGGACGTGATCCCCAACCTCAAACTGCACCTCTCTACGTTTCCGATCTGCATAGCTCTTCTGTCTACTCCTGACTGTGCAGAGTCACCTGTGAATCTGCTCGATCACCTCCTAACTCTGCCGGATCAGCCTAGGGCCAACCTCCCACTGGGTCCCCACCTCAACCCAACTCAAGGGTGAAGTACACCTCCGTCCGTACAGAGCCTCGTAGGGTGCCATGCTGATGCTCGAGTGATAGCTATTATTATATGCAATCTCCGCCAGGGGCAAGTGCTCCTCCCAAGAGCTCCTCCAGTCTAGTACACAGGCACGTAAAAGGACCTCAAGCATCTGTATCATGCGCTCTGACTGTCTGGTATGCTGTACTAAACCTCAACCGTGTCCGCAAGGCCTGCTGAAACTCAGCCCAAAACTGGAACGTGAAGCAAGTATCCCAATCGGATACAATCTCCCACGAAACTCCGTGCAGACACACCACGTCGCGAATATACCTCTTTGCCAACTGTGCTGGTCCCAAAGTGACTCGGATCGGCAAGAAATGTGCCATCTTCGTCAATCTATCTACAATCACCCAGACTGCGTCGTGTCCTCGCTGGGTAATGGGCAAGCCCACCACCAAGTCCATGGTGATGCTCTCCCACTTCCACTCTGGCACTGGAAGTGGCTGCAAAGGCCCTGTAGGCCTCTGATGCTCGGCCTTCACCTGCTGGCACACTAAACACTACTGCATGAATTCACCTATATCCCGCTTCATTCCCCTCCACCAAAAGTCGCGTCTCAGATCATGATACATCTTTATGTTCCCAGGATGTATGGTGAACCTGGAACCGTGTGCCTTAGTAAGGGGCTCTCGCAACAGCTCCTCATCCCTAGGAATGCACAAACTTCCCCTCATGCGTAGCACCTCATCTGTAAAGGAGAAGTTTCCAGGGTCTCCCAACAGTACTCTGTCACGCAACGACTGCAGGTATGGATCGGCCATCTGTCCTATGATGATGCGGTCTATCAACTCTGGCCTTGTCTGTTGTGTCACAGTCACTGCCCCACAGTGCCCCAGTAACTCTAGGGGTCGCCAACTGCCCATCTCCTCCAAAAGTCTCCAACTCTATGCCTGTAAATTGGCCAAGTGGGCGGGTACCTTCCGGCTAAAGGCATCAGCCACCACATTGGTCTTCCTCGGATGGTAGGAAATGCTGCAGTCATAGTCCTTCAGGAGCTTTAACCAACGTCTCTATCTCATGTTGAGCTCCTTCTGATCAAACAAGTATCTGAGGCTCTTATGATCCGTGAAAATTTCAAAAGTCTCCCCGTACAGGTAGTGCCTCCAAGTCTTCAGCGCGAAGACGACAGCTGCCAGCTCTAGGTCATGGGTAGGGTAGCTATGCTCATGGGGCTTCAGTTGCCGTGAAGCGTAAGCGACAACGTGAACTCGCTGCATGAGCACGCCCCCTAACCCCTGCAAAGAGGCTTCCGTGTACACAACGAAGCCGCCACTACTGTCTGGGATGCTAAACATAGGAGCCGAAGTCAGCCTCTCCTTCAGCTCCTAAAAACATGCCTCACAAGTGTCTGTCCAAGAAAAGGGCACGTCCTTCCGTGTCAGTTGTGTCACAGGACGTGCAATCTGTGAGAGACCCCTGATAAATCGCCTGTAGTAGCCTACCAATCCCAAGAAACTGCGGATCTCTGTCACTATACGCGGTCTCTCCCACCTGAGCACTGCCTCAACCTTGGCTGGGTCCACAGCCAAGCCATCCCCGAAAATCACATGGCCTAAAATGGTCACCTCCCTCAACCAGAACTCGCACTTGCTGTATTTGGCGTACAGCCTATGTCGTCTCAGTGTGTCTAAAACCATCCGCAAGTGCTGTCCGTGCTGCACCTGATCCCGAGAGTAGATGAGCACATCATCAATAATTACCACTATGAACTGATCCAGATATGGTCTGAACACCTGGTTCATCAAATCCATGAAGGCAGTGGGGGCGTTGGTTAGCCCAAACGACATGACCAAAAACTCATAGTGTCCATACCGGGTGCGGAAAGCTGTCTTGGAGACATCTGTCTCCTTGATCCTCAACTGGTGGTAGCCAGACCTGAAGTCTATCTTGGAGAATATCGTGGCACCTCGCAACTGGTCAAACAAGTCATCAATCCTCGGTAATGGATACCTGTTCTTGATGGTAACCCTATTCAGCTGTCTGTAGTCCACACAAGGGGGTAGGGTACCATTTTTCTTCTTCACAAACAATACCAGGGCTCCCCACGGAGATGCACTGGGCCTCACAAAGCCCTTCTCCAGAAGGTCCTGTAACTGGGACTTGAGCTCTCGCAGCTCATATGGTGCCATCCTGTAAGGTGCTGTAGAAATGGGGCTAGTCCCCAGTACTAGTGAGATCTCAAACTCAACCTCACGCTCGGACGGTAGTCTTGGCAACTCATCTGGGAACACGGCGGGGTATTCTCTGACTACTGGAATACTCTGAAAGTCTGCCACAGGACTGGGTTCTGCCACCACACAAGCCAGGAAGCACTCACACCCCTGGCCCAAAAGTCTCACCGCCCGAAGTGCAGAAATGCACTTGAAGCCTCCGTCCACTAGCTGTCCGTGAAACTCAAAAGAAAGTATCTCTGGTGTGAAGAAAATAATCTTCCTCTCAAACCCGTCCACCAAAATGTGGTAAGCAGACAGCCAGTCCATCCCCAGAATCACGCCAAAGTCCTCCATCAGTATCACAATCAGATCAGCAGGGAGGCTGTGTCCCCCAACACTGACCTCATAGTCTGTATTAATCTTCCTAGCTACAAACAGCTAGCCACCTAGGTCTCTAATTACAACGGATCCCCTAATGGAGTGCTATCGGACCCCAAAGTAGTGATAAACTTATGGAGCAAGAAAGTACGTCATATTAAAAGCAAGAAATACGTACTCCAAAAAGACCAAACATTGTAACCATACCTGTCACTGTAGAAATTGAAACTATGATGTCCCCGTGAGTCACGACGTCACGACACCCCTTAGGGGTGGAGCTAGTGACAGCTAGCCAGTATCCTCCCCGCAACGGTTGCCCTCCCTCATGAACCTGGAACTCACTACCACCCGATCGACCTCCAGTGCTTGGTGCGGTGGGCGTCTGCTGTGCTCTAGCCCTAGACGGGCAATCTCTCCTGAAGTGGCCCGGCTGGCTGCACTGGTAGTGGAGGGGGACTTGACTCCCTCCCTCGGTAGGTCCTTGCTGGCGGCTGGGCAGGGGTTCAATGGTGGCAGCTGGCCCCTGTCGGGGGCCCCCAGAGGCTACTGATGGCCCTGCAAAACGAGACAACTCTCCTGCCAGCATCGCTGCCTCCCTTTAGCTCTCCTGACTTGCCTAGCGCGACGGTGAAAATGTCGTTCCACGAAAAACTCCCCCGCCGTACCCTCGGAAGAGAGATGAGGGGGTGGCGAAGTGGGTGGAAGATGAAATTCTTCTCGAACAACCTCTCAGATCAATTGGACGAGGTCCTGAGACTGTACGCTCAGGAGGAGAGAAGGGGTAGCACGTACTCCAAGCTTGACACGTCTGCCCCTCCGACCTCATCCACAGCCACGTCCACGGCCTGTCTCAGGAAATCTTCGACGAGGCATCTCCTGCAAGGAGATGTGGAAGACAAAATAGAAGACGTCAATTCTAATGAACTTCAGCGAAAGGACCTCGAAACGGATGTCAAAAGGACACATTGTGGTAGTTACTCTAGTTACAAGCACATGAATTGGTTATTTTCCAGCTAGTTGGTTCACTTCTCGGAACGACCTTGCTCTGATACCATCTTGTTATGACCTGGTTCCCAAATCTCTGCAGGACACGAGACCGGACCGACTCGATTGGTCCCAAGACCCAGTCATCCAACGAGAAAGTAACCAAAAAGTAGTAAAATAAACCACATTCACCATGCAAGCAACTAACAGTAACAAAAGTACAGGAATATAAAGTTCACAATAAAAGAGTACAGAAGTGTAACAACTACTCACTACAACAGGAAACAGAGTACAACAGAAAGATACAACTACTAGGCTCTACTAGGCCCAGCACCCTCTGCAACCGTAGGCTCTAGCTGCTCTACACCTGGACCTGAAAAAGGTTATGAGTACATGAAATCAGCGAACGCTGAGTAGAGTGGCAACCAGCTAACTAAAACAGTAAAAGTGGATAGGTAGTTGTTGTTTTTCAATTTCTTTCTTTCTTTAATTAATTATTCTTTCTTTCATCACTTGGTTTATTTATCAGGTCTCTTTCTTGATCTCGAGGGTTCCCCGTGGGAACGATCTTGATTACAGTCTTTTCCGAAGAGTAGAAATAGCACGTGGTGCTCTCCTGGTCGGGAGAGTCCCCCGTGGTGGTCCTACACTCAGTCAACCACCCCAAGGTCACTGATAGACGTAACGGTGACTACGGCACGCGTGATAAATGCACGGGTAGCTACCCCGCACTGGCACGCAGTCAGTTGTTTCCATTAACGGGTGCGCCCAAAGCACAGCATGGAACCAGTATAGAGCATAGCCCTCTCAGTAACAGGGGTCTAGCCCCTCTCAGTAACCAAACAGGGGTCTCGCCCCTCCACAGTCCGCGCACCCTCCCCTGACTACCCTGGTTTGCCCAGTGGGACTAACAAGTCGGTGTAGGGCGGCTAGCTGAACCCCGAACCACATGGGGTGGCTAACCCTCTCCCTACACTAGTAGCTCTCCCCGGTACAGTGTACACGAGGGCCACCGAGTCGGTGCAAAGTGGCCAAACCCACCTCGGGTCTCAACCCGAAAGGCAGCAAGCACCCCTCTACACTAAGAGGTAATGTGCGCTTCCCCTGGTACCACGTACTCAAGGGCAAGCGTACTTCCCAAAGCACTTTCTAGATCTATTCCATGTATTTTCAGGAGTTCAACTCATATTCCCCTGTGGGGTTCATGCTCATATTCCTCAGGCCATTCCATACCAGGTTTCATCATTTCTATTTCCATTATACACATGCAACTGGTGATTCTATCATTCATATTTCTATATCCAGGTCATTAACAGGTAGTTCGTGTTTCCAACATTCGCCTTTCCATTTCCAGGTTATATACATGCAGCTCATATTATGTCGTTTCATGGTACGACAAGAAAGATACATTCAGCAGTTAACTAACACAAATATTACATATTTCGCAGGCAACTGTTATTCATTTTCAGGCAATTGTTCTCATTCTATCTACTTATTCAAGACTGCAATTCATTCATTCAATACAGACATTCCAGTATTTCTAGTCCTAGGATTCATGCCATATCCTAGGTTCTAATCATTCATTACACACATGCATTTAAATTGTAATTAATTTAAGGGGAAGCCACTCTACCAGTAAACCCAGGAGTAATGGGGACTTGATCAGCAGGTCCACGTGCCTCAGCAAACACCAAATCCGCAACGGAACGAGGTCCTATCACAAGGATCAATCATAAGAGACCACTCAGAACAGGATAAAAGTATTCCAATAAGTAGAGGAACTTATACGGAGAACAACAGAATCTTAATTGTAGAAATCGGACCTCAAACGGTTCATATCAGACGTCTGGAACACCTTCCAGACGTCTTACAGGAGTCCAGAACCATACCTCAACTCCTGTGCCACTCCTCAGATGTCCAAGAACTCTGCTGGACCGTCTGGACCCAGTTCCAGACGTCCGACAACCTCTTCAGACGCCTGGAAACACTTCCTGTCATCTGGTGCCTCTCTCAGATGTCTAAACTGCGTGGGAGGGCATGTCCCGCGCCTTCCCGAGGCGAATCCTGCACGCAATGATGCAAATCTCCTCAATATGGCATTGAACGGTACCTCGGTAGAACGGCCTGCATGGCCGTATCCGCAAGGAAGGTGTACGTCGCGGGATTTACCTTTCAGTCGTCTGGATGTCGATCCAAATGTCTGATTCTGGGAAAATCCCAGAACCAGAAGCTACCTTCGCCTTCTCGTGCCACGCACGGCCACGCCGGGCCCGCTCGCCTACTGCTCCTGCTGCAACAGTGTCGGGGAGGACCTCCCCGACACACCTCTCTGCCTCACGCACGCGTCGACCGGCCGTGAGCTCTCCGGCGAGCTCCCACACGAGCTTGCACGCGTGCTCTCCTCCCTCCCCCTCGCTGCTCCTCCTCTCCTCCCACGCCGCTCACGCCCGCTCCTCGCTACTCGCCGCTCACCGCTCTCGCTGGGGGAAAAAGAAGGGTGGCTGAAGGTGAGGTGAACGAGGGAGAGGAGGGAGGTTTAAGTAGGTGCTGGGTTAGGGTTGCATCGGTGAGAGGAGAGAGGAGAGAGAAGAAAATGAGGCTACGTACTGTCTGCATGCAGCACACGTGCAGACGCGAGGACGTACACAAAAAATTTGATTTCCAGATGTCTGGGAAGGTGTCCAAACGTCTGACCAGACGTCTGACCCAAGTCCCAGACGTCTTAAAGGGCTCTAACAGCACGGGTCTTAATAGCTTCAATGGTATGTATAGTGAAAAATAGAAAAAAGAAAACCCGCCTTCTTTCCTGAGATTACCCGCAATGGTAAACCTGAAAAGAAGATAGAAAATAAAACAAAAACAAAACTAATTAATAGAAAACACTAAAAACAGTAATAATGGCGAATTTAATTATTGTTACCTCCCCGGCAATGGCGCCATTAAAATGGTGGTCATCTTCCTCAACACAGTTAATTAAGTTAATTATGCTTAATTATGTGCAGAAGAAAGTAACTTAGGTCAACTTGAATTTATGTCGATTAAGTAGTATAGGGTCAAGTTAACCTAATATTTTAGATTTTATTTCTTTTAACTGGTTGAGTCCAAGTCGTTCGTTGGGAGGTATAACTTAATTAGAATTCACCATTAAGTCTAAGCTACTTATAGAAAGTATAATTAAATTTATTTAAGAACATGAATTTTGCTTAATGATTTCAAATTAAAAGAATATGCAAAATTCCATAAGTAAACACATTTACACAAATGATTTTCTTTAACAAGCAAGTAAACATGTTTATTTCTTTTTATTTCAAGAGATTAAGGCAAGAAAAAGTAATTCTAATGGAAATATGCCTTATTACAACATTAAGCTCAAAAGGAATGAATAATATGCAAGAAATTAAACCATGAATTTCTTTTCTTTGTCTTCAGCCTCTTTCTTTCTCTTCTTCTTCTTTTACCTTTTTCTCTCTCTCTCTTTTCTTTTTACTTATCTCTTAATCTTCTTCTGAATCTTTTTCTTAATCTTTCTCGAGCTCTTTCGTTTACATGTCTTCTTTTCTTTCTTTCTTTTCTTCCTTACTCTGCCTTTTCTCTTTAGCACATGCCTGTTCAACCTTCCTTTATCTCTACGAGCTCTCTCTTTCTTATCCTTCCCTTCCTTTCCTTTGCTTCTTCTCCTCTTCTGAACCTTAGCATCCTTTGCAGAGCTTTCTTTTTGAACCAAACCGGTTTATACCTTGAACCAAAAATTAGGTTTTTTATTGGTGGCTTGGACCAGTCGGGGATACACAGTATCCTTCTCAGGGTGGGACCAGACCCTACTAGGTCCAAGCCTGGTTTCTTTAGTTTTGGTTTATTTTCGGTTCGCATAGTCTTGAGCCCATCTGGCTCACGACCTCCTAGGCCCCATGCACACGCCCTCACGGGCCCACACTCGCACGCCCACAAGCACGTACACACCCGGGTAGGTGCACCGCACTCGCCCACACACACACCCAATGCTCAGTTTGTTTCGTTGCACCATGCACTATTGATTGAGAAGCCCTTATCACAAATTCATTTTATACCCATGAGGCTGCTCCAATCCTACCGAGGTGGGACTAAGTTTCCCCCTCCTAGACCAAACTTCAAATGTTGATTCCAGCCAGCTCAGAGCTTCGTTTCAAGCAAATAAAAGCTTGCTGGAAAGCTCTTAAGAAGTTCTACACGATTGAAGTGTCAATTTGATACTCAAGGGAGGTTAAGCTCTTCGATTTGAAGGGCGAAAGACTTGGGTTGACTACGTTCAAATTGGCCTGCAGAATGAAGTTATGGCTCTAAAGTCTTATAGAAGGTCTTTTGACTTCCAAATGAGATATTGAAGAGGTTCAGGGGTTGATTTCGTGGCTATTGATGAAGGAACTGAGCTCTAAGGAGCTTCAGGGAAGGTGCAGAAGCTAAAAGCTTCTCCAAGGAGCTTCAGAATTGTGATTCAAACTCTGAAAGGTCCTAACAGACAGCTAAAGTCCTATTGAATCATTTCAAACAACCTTTAGAGGTTGTTATGAATCTGTCTGGGAAGATTTTTCATTAAAATCTCATTAAAAAGCTACTGTCATCAGTTTGGGTTCAAAAATAACCCAAACTGAAAAAAATTCAAATTCTACCATATAGTTGATCAGAGCTCATCCAAATCTTATCTAAATCATTTACAAACATCCCAGCAACATCTTAAACTCCTCAATTTATCTGTTTGAATCCAAAATCCAAGGATCAGACTCAATTTTGACCAATTAGCCACGAATTTTGACTTTCCGAGTTTAGCCATTTCAAAGGAATTAAAGCCTTAAACATCTTCTCTTTAACTTCAGGAACAGATTCAAACCCTTAAAAAGATGATTCAACTAAGGCTCTTAGGGTTCCAGGCCTATCCCTTGAGCTTCTAAAGGAGTTTGTTCGTCAGGATAAACCAAGGTTTGTTACAGTGATTGAATCATGGAAATTGCCTCAGGGCAAGGCACTGGTGCTTTCAAACCTTTCAAATAAGGTTTAAACCTAATTGTCAGACATCTCCAACTCTGCCGGAGTTGGAGAAGATGAAGACCTAACAGAAACTCCAGAAACTAAAACTCAAGGAAACTGCCTCAGCACGATCAATGGACTTCATATCAATGATCTGGAGCTTCTCACTAAGTTCTATAGGCTGAAGAGCTTGTTTGACTCACCGGAGATCGCCGGAGCTCCGGTGAGTCCAAAAAAAGGTGAAACTATACAGATGTTGTGAAATTGTACCATTAATGATTTAAAAAGCTTCTTGAGGTCACAAGGAACCTCAGGAACAAATAAATTTCTTCAATTGTTCATTAAAGTGAAGATTAAATAGTGAATTCATTTTAGACAAGATTTAAGTTTGATTAGGCTCAGGACTTGTTTTCCCACTCAATTAGGTGGAGGAAACAAGTCAAAAGATATTTACAATGGTATATATGTAGTTAATTAATGATTTGAACTACTCCTGAGCCACCATTGATAGCGAGCTCAGGAGCTTAATTCAAATTGTGCGTTTAAGTTATTGGGGGTAATTACTTAAAGTAAAGTGAGGATTAGGGTCCTTAGGTGATGGATAAGTGGTGGAGGACCCCAGTGAAGGTGAAATAAGCTCAACTGCTGCTGCCATGGACATGAGGAGTAGTTGGTGGAGGTGGAGTTGGTTTAGTTTATTAGATGATTAATTGAGTAGTTAAGGATGATAGAAATTTTCATGGAAGGTGTAAGAAGGTGAACGATGACTTAAAAAGACAAAAGAATTGCTCCTGACAAGCTCATGGAGCTTGCCAGAGCTGAGGAAGATGAGTGAAAAACTAACATTACAGCTACCTAATCTACCTAACTAACTATCCTAACTAAACTACTTACCTAACCTACTATTACTTGGACGAAGGGGATAGGAGATCTCCGTCGATGGCTCATAACGGAGGAGGGAATCAAAGGGTTGGCGAAAGAGTTCGGCGGGCGGTTGTGAGGTGAAGCAGAGGAGCTACTAGTTAGCACTTCGTCAGAGGACTGGGCTGACTTCAGCGGAGGTTCAAAGCTATCGAAGATGGATGGAGGAAGACGAATGAAGCAAAGGAAGGTTGCCGGAGTTTAGAGAGAATAGCCTATCGGGTTAGCTCAGTGAAGAAGAGAGAAGGGAGCTAACTTAGTGAAAATCGAGGGTGTGGAGGGGTATTTATAAGTGGTGGCGACTGAGATGGAGGTGGAATGTTGATGGAGAAAAGTCTAGGAGGGGAGTAACCACCGGCGTCTTCTCCGATGCCGGTGAGGTTATATCCAACCCTAAAATAGGATTCTAGCATCATCCAGATCGGTGGATGAAAAGGAGATGGTGAGCACAAGCTCCAGGAAGCTTGAAGAAAAGGAATGATGTCGGATGTGCGGTGATCAAACGGTGGACGCACCTCATGTTGTCAGCCATCTAGAAGGCTGAAGAAGGAAAGAAGAAGTTTCAGGGACTTGTTCATACTGAAAGCTGAGGACCTAAATGAAGAATAAGGACCCAATTGAAATAAAATATAAGGATTAAAATGTAAACTCAGGTTTTCAATGTTTATTTTAATTTAAATCTTTTTCAAATTTTTATATATGATTATAAATAAGACAATTATTATATTTAGACCTTGAATTTACATTTTTGACCTTTTTAGATTTATTTATTTAATTAAGTAATGTTACTTAAGTTATTGCATACTTAGTTATAAATTATACTTAAGCTAGTTAATACATTAATTAGATAAATTACTGATAATATTTCAAGTCCAATTATTAATTAAATTATCAATAATCCTAATTGAATGATAATATAGCATTTAAACTTATTTTAAGGTCCTTTATTATTTATCCCTTATTTAATAATTAACCAATATATTTACATATTTCTAGCTAATTAACTAGGAAGATTAGTTAATTAAGGGTACTTAGAGACCATGATGAGCTTCTCATCAGTGGGTCGACTGGTACCTCAGGTCCGACACATCCGCCCCTACAACCACGCCCATGGCCACGACCACGTCTGCAACCCGCCTCAAGGGCATCCTGACAAGGCATCTCCTACACGGAGATCGAAGGAAAAGGACCAAACTATCAAGGAAACGTAATCATAGAGTGAAATAAGACTCGGAAGTGACAATTAAGATAATACGTTGAGATGGCTATCCTAGCTACATTTACAAGTGTAGTTACTTCCAGACCATTTGGTTCATTTCACAAGACGACCTTGCTCTGATACCATCTTGTCACGACCCACTTCCAACTCCCTGCAGGACCCGAGAATGACTCGCCTCGACGAACCCCAAGACCCAGTCGTCCAACCAATAATAACTAAATACCATATTCATTCCACAACCACACGAGTAATGTAACTAAGCAGAAAATATATGACTGATAATAAAGGAAAGAAAACAACAAATGACTAGTATCTCACATTATACAGCGGAAAGTATGATTACAAACATAGCCATCACAATAGAAATTGGTACAAATATAACTGAACATAACTATGAGCTACAGATACTCACTACCACAAAACCCTCTGTAAAAGAAACAGAAGAAACTACAGCTGGGCTCGACTGGGCTTAGCGCCCTCAGCAGCTGATGGCTATGGCTTCTCGAATCCTTGACCTGAATAAGGTTATGAAATCTGTGGTCAGCTAACACTGACTAGAGTGGTGATTAAATCATATAATTTAAACAAGCAACTAGCTAAAATTGCATTTAACGATTTACTGATTATCATTTGTTTTCAATTATCATTTTTCTTATTCGAGTACTCTAATCAAGTTCCATGACATTTCTCAATCCTTTTGTTCCTTAAGGGAACGATCTTGTTTGCAGGTTTCTCACGATGCAGGATGTACACATGGCACTCTCCTGGTCGGGAGAGTCCCCTGTGGTAGTCCTACACCCGATCTACTACCTTGAGATCACGATCATGACGTAGCTGTGACTATGGCATGTGTGATAAGCGCACGGGTAGCTATCTCGCACTGGCACGCGATCAGTCATTTCCACTAACAGGTATGCCCAAACATACAGCATGGAACGGTACATGGCCTTGCCTTATCAGAACAGGGGTCTCGCCCCTAAAAACAAGGGTCTCACTGCTTACAGCCCACGTACCCTCATCCGACTATCTTAGTTTGCCCAACGGGCTAACAAGAGTCGGTGTAGGGTGGCTATACCTAACCCCAGACCCCATGGGGCGGCTAGCTCCCCCTTACACTAAGTAGCTCACCTCGATACCACGCATGCGAGGGCCAAACAGGAGTCGACGTAGAGTGGCCAAACCCACTCCGAGTCTCAACCCAAGGGGCGGCAAGCTCCCTTCTACTCTAAAGGGATAGTTACTCTCCTCAGTACCACGTACACGAGGGCCAGCTCACTTCCCTTAACCAAGTCTGAACAGTCGCCCATAGGTGACGTGTTCCCAAAACCATCAGGTTTTTCGTACTGTTGTATTCCCGGTTTCTTCCTAAATTTCCCATAGGGTTTGTACATGGACTTTTTGATTTCCATATTTGATTCGTTATACATAGAACAGGCAACTCAAATTCCACCATTTATTACTTAGTACAAGCATGCATTTCCATTTATGATGTTGTTCGTTACATGTAGTACAGGCAGCTCATGGTTTATTTCTTTTCAAGAAGCTTCATAGTAACTTGATCATTCATTCACTATACATGCATTTCTTCCAGCCCTAGTGTTCATTTCACAATCCTAGGGTTCGATCGAATATATTCTAGAGTAGCATGCATTTATTTCTTTTTAGTCCTAGGGTTCATCACACAACCTAGGTTCAATTAATTCTATGCATGCAATTAATTATTAATTTCAAGATTAATGTGAGAACCACTCTACCAGGGTAACCGGGTGGAATGGGGGCTCGTACGGTAGCTCCCGACATCTCCATAGATCCGTATTCTCAATGGACTAGGGACCTATGACATAGATTGACAAGTTAAATGAGCTCAAAATGGTATAGACAATGTATCACTACATAGAGAAACTCGAATGGAAACCAACAATATTTCGTTTGCTGAAACCAACTCCGTTTAGGCCCTGAACGGGCCCAAAACACCAACCTTGATCAAAATCAGACGTCTGGGAAGAGTCCCATACGTCTTAAATGAACTCAGGGACTCACCTTGCTCAAGGAGCCTTTTTCGGACATCTAGAACTCTGTGTAAATGTCTGAGGGTCTCTTCAGACGTCTGGAGACACTTCTGAACATCTAAAACTGCCTCGATCCTTGTACCAGCATGCTTCCCAATCCTCTGACATAGGCGTGCTCAAGGTCAGAACTTTGGTAGGAAAAATAATCAAGAAAATGTACTCTCAGACGTCTGAGATTACCTTTAGACGTCGGACTCAACATCTGGAGGTCACTTCGGATGTCTGATTCTGTGGAAAAATGATTCCGCAAAATTGTTTTCGAGCCTTTTCTCGTCGCAAAAGCTGCAACAGCTACAGCATCGCCCCGTCTCTCCTCACAACATTCCGCCCTCTGTCTCCCTCCCAGGCCCTCCTATCTCCTCTACTCTCCACTCTCTCCCTCGCTCCAGCTCAGCTACGGTGGTGTAGGAACGAAATGGAGGAGGGGGCTTATATGGATGGAGGAGGCGTGGGGGAAGGAATGGGGGAGGTGAGGGTGTCGCAGGGGGGATGGTACGGCTTGCGTGAGGGGTAAGGGGGGAGGAGAGGGTGTGCGTGGGTAGGGGAGTGGTGGTGGGGAAATTATGGGGATGCCCCTGCAATTTTCCTCTCCCCCTCACAAACCCCAAAATAAAAACCTAGGGGGCTAAAAATGACACAAAAATCCCAACGAATTTTGAAAATGCCAAACGACCCTAGGAAAGGGTCATTTCATTAACATCGCCACCTTCACGCACCTTCTCTACCCTTGCCATGATTGCACACTTCTCCTCACCACACACAACACCCACCAGCACCTTCGCTGTACTCAGGCTATCCTCAGCTATTCTGACAAGGTCAAGAGGTCGTATTCTCCATTTCAAGTCACCACTGAAGCGTCATCGCTGCCACCTCCTTCTCCGATCCTATCCACTGTCTTCCTACCATGTTCATCATCGCTACGACTCCCAGGTGTTGCGGAACATCTCCAGGAGTCTTCCCAGGTCCTCAATTGCAGCTGCAGGGACCGTCTTCCATCCTAATCAGAGGCAACACTAGTTGCTGCTACGTGAAGGAAGAAGCTGATCTCTTTAGTCCCACATCGGGGATGTGAGGCACGTGATCACGTATATCTAGATTTCGTGCTACAGCCCCATTGCCTCAGTAAGCACGGGGTGAGGTTCCTCTCCTCACACGTGCATACGCACGCCTTCGCTTGCCATACACATCAGTGGGTCTAGGCTTTGGATTCGATTATCTGGGTCCAGATTGATTTGAAGAGAAAAGAAGTTGAAGGAGGGAGGGGGAGGGTTTTGAACCTCAGAATTCGTACCCTCTCCTCTCTCAACACTTAGTCGCTATTGTGCCTCTTTTGTGAGGCTTTCTGAGAGGCACTTGTGCCTTGTGAGAACTGCTAGTTAAGGCATATGAGGCCTCTACTGTCATCTAATCTAGCACTTGAACGGTTCTACTGTGGAGATATTTACTCTGATATTTGATTGATCATTCTGTTCATTTATTTGAATTAGTTGTAAGCTTAAACATTAGGGTTAATTTGGTGATTCAAATCACCATTTTAATCCAATATTTTTGCACTCTCATCCTTGGTTTTATTGACATATTATTCTAATTTCTATTGGGTAATGCTTTTATTATAATTGCATACTTTCTTTATAAATTGTGATCAGTGTTTGAAATTGCCAATTTGCTCCCTACGAACAAACTCGGACTCCAAATTGATTTCAAGCTTTACAAATTTAAGTGTTTCATGCGATTTTCATCCTATATTTCAAGCTTTACAAATTTAAGTGTTTCATGTGATTTTCGTCCTATGCTATAACACATATTTCTAAACATCAATGATTTCGCGTAAAATATTTTGGCATCGTTACCAGGGAGTAATGCATAGTTTCAATCACTAATTATAATTCCGATCTGATTCTAACTTGCTGATGGGAACGCCATCATGAGCCCTAATATCTCATTTTGACCCATAAAATAGAATAAAAGCTCCTACATAACCAATTGGAGGTCCTGATTCACTGAATAACCTTTCTAAGATAAAAGAAAGAAACAAGGGGTAAAACTGTAATTTTACCATTGCAGTCCAACAATGGATTTTCTCATGAGCTAAACACAGGTTAAATGGTTCTAACAAGATAATAAGTGAGTTGAATCAGACAGAAAGGGTTCATGTGAATGTTGGGAATTAAATGACTTCTTGTAACTCTAAAACAGATCCACTTGATTTAACAAGGTTATGGTTAGGATAAAATTCACCTAAACTCTCTAAAAATCATATAAAAATATTCTTTAGGGTTTAGAACATTCAATTTGGCCATTGGAACCTATTTTGACCTAAAATGGGGTCTCAGACAAATATTTACCCTAAATTGGATTTTTACGTAAATTGCTCAGTCAAACGTGGTCAAACCCAAAATCCAACTTTACCATTGGATTCCTTAGGTTAAAATTAGGTTTGTACCAAAATTTGGATTTAAGAGGAATTCATCTTGACCCACTTTGCAAATAGTCCAGCCTAATTACATTTCTACCCCTAGATTTCAAAAACCCTTACAATTGACCCCCTATCCCCCTATCTTCTTCTTCATTCTTTGCAATTAGGTCCCTCCGCCATTATAGCGGAGGGAATCTTACTTCGGCGAGTTTGAAAGAGAGATTACTCCCTGATCTCTTAGAGAATCCCCTTCAAAATTGAAAGGGAGATTATCTGAGAAATCTCCTCCAATGTGAACCTAATTTGAGGCCCTACTTAGTACCCAATCTCTCATGTGAATGCATTCAGGTCTCTTTCGAGTTACCATCGCCGGTGAACATACCTTGCTTGGAAGCTTGACTTCCAAGCACAAATCCATCCTCAGAAGCCTATTTAAGAGACCCCAAATCGCCCTACATCTCCTAAGCTTGAATTCAATAGGAGAAACCCCTCAATTTAATCTCTCCTCCACCGGCCGAACTTCTCATCAAGCTCCGACGACTTCTCCCACTCCCCCTCATCACCTAGCCATAATACCAGTGGTAGAATCCTCTTCCTCCCGCTCGTCCGCATCGCACCGCACTCGCCGACGCTGCTACATCCCCTTCGTCCTCGCCGACCTCCCTCACTGAGCACTTTCGTCTCCAGCGTCAGCGATACGAGCCGGCCACCATCCCTGCCTCCCTCTTCGTCTCTTCACTCTCAGATAAGTCCTCTCACCCTCTACTCTATTTTTCCCTCTTTATTTCCCTCAAACGACCACTACCGCACTCCACCTCCATCATCCCCTTCACCTTAGGCCACCACTCCAGCAAGTTCGCTCCACCTCCATAGACCATCTCCCCCCTCGCCGACCGATCCCTCTGCCCCGACTCACTGAACGTAACCCCTCACTCACAACACTCCACCACTCACCCAAACACACTCCCGAACACACCCACACACACGGCCGTAGTGTGCCCTAGGCACGCTCCCTTAGGCGGGCCCACGCCACGCTGACTACCTCTGCACATTCGCCACATCTTGGCGAAGCTCCCTGAGCTTTTTAATGAGGCTGCAAGGCTGTTTGTGTGATTTCAGGTCTAGGGGTTCGCCACCATTGACGCATAGTAGGAAGAAGGAGGAAGCCAAAGTCAGAAGCTAAGGAAAGAGAAGAGCTATAGCAGAGAGAGGAAGGAAAAGGGTGAAGGCTGAAGTAGTAGAACCTAAAGGCAGCCGAGACAGAGAAGAAGGCAAAGGAAGAGAAAGGCTAAGGCAAGGAATCAGAAGAAGAGAAAGAAAGAAGATTGAAAACAGCCACCAGAGACAAAGAAAAGGAGAAGAAGAGTCAAGCACTGTAGCATCCACATTTTAAGGCGTCTGATACACAAATCAGACGTCCAATTTTGTGTTTATTCACATACATTGGTTCCTTTAGTGCCTTACATTTATTCTTATCTTTTTGCACTATAACATTGATTTTATTGCATATTATATTCTTTCAAATTATTAAGTTGTGATTTTGATTTCTAAACCCTAATTTGCTCCTTGTGTTCAACCTCGGACTTTAAATTCAAGTAATAAATTGTATTTATTTTGAACGCTTTTTCGACTGTACTACAACGTGACTTTTCTAAAACTCAATTAAGTGCTCTTAACATTTTGGCGCCGTTGCCGGGGAGCACCGGGCGATTTAGAAATCTTGATTACAATTGCTGGTTTGGCACTAACTTGATATATGTCTTTTTGTTGTGGTTGTTTCAGGGGAGAAGGTTCAAAGGAATATGGCCACACAGCAAACACGCCCGGGGCAGGTAATTTCTGATTAATCTCTTTCTCTTAAGCCCTTCATTCTGGAAAGGAAAAGAAAACAAGATAAAATCAATTAGGGCTACCTGCTTTCCATCTCTAGCTAATTCAACAAAGTTGCCTGATTTGATTTCAACAACAAATACAAATTTGTGCACCCATTTAAGGTAACTAGGGCTACCACCTTCTTGATTGAGCCCTAGATACCATATTTTAGCAAACTAAATTGGACCAAGATTAGAGCCAACTAACGATTTCAATTTAGGGTTTTTAGAGACACACCTTCATAAGCAAGAATCAACTCTCCAAAAAGAGGTGTGCCTAAGCCTTGGTTGAAGAGACTTATTCAAGAAAACCCTAAAATTTAGGCTCTTAATCTCACTTGAATCCTAAAAGAAAGGACCAAAAACTTCTCAAAGGACAAATAGGTGAAGTTAACCCCCCTGTTGGGTCAACCAACCTTGAAATTAGGTCACTTTTGCACTCAATACATCTAAAGTTCAAGTGAAATGTTAAGCACCTTTGATCTTAAATAAAACAGGTAGACTTAAGAGGTCAAAGTCCCCATTCTGGTCTACCTAGAACATCAGTGACAAGAGGGGTTGGGTGGGGGAAACCCTGTAACTCGTAGGGATGCTCAACCATGTAGGGATCTTTGCAGGACTCCCTCTCTGGCTGCCCAGGTATTTCTCAGGTGGACGACTTTCTGACTAAGGGGTATCATCTGCTCTGAACCTCTGTAGTCATCCAAATTTTTGGGTGTCTCGATTGGGTCCATCACATTCTACTCTTGTCCAAACCATCGGTGCATGTTTGGCAGGAGGTCCTTATGACCATCCTTGAGACCTCCTTTAGTGATTCACCCCCGCCGAGGCCAAGCCTCGACGTCTGTGTTTGTGCAGCAACCCCACCACATAGACATCTCCTCTGATTCATTAGAACTCAATTCTCCTTCTTCCATCATCATGGCACAACTGGTAGAAGAAGAGAATAACCTTGAGAACCAACTCCAGCACCTTAATGATTTATTTCAAGCCTTTGTAAACCCGTCGCAGCATCCTATGATGCGAGATCACTACAATCCCGCTACGGTGGCGATCGAACCTCGAGTCCAAATCCTGGTTGGAGGTCCTGATTCTGAACTCAAGCCCAACATGATTCATGTTATTCCAATGTTTCTTAGGCTTAATTCTGAGGATCCCTTCCAGCACATCAAACAACTCAAGCATCTAGCCCAGACCTTCGGGTTCGATGTCCAAAATCGGGATATTCTTCTCATGAAGATGTTCTTCTCTCTCTTGGATAGAGCAGTTCACTGGTATCAGACTTAAACGCGTCCAATCAACACTTGGGTTGAACTACAATCTGAGTTTTTGAAAAAGTTCTTTCCAGTTGGTCGGACGAATGCCTTACGACACCAAATCACACACTTCACCCAGCAATCTGGAGAACCCCTTCATGAAGCATGGGACTGCTTCATGGATCTCATGCGAAAGTGCCCCCATCACAGATTTCCTAAATAGGAACAAGTCCAGTCTTTTTATCAGAGACTTCGTGAAGATATCCACTTATTCGTCAATGCAATCTGTGGAGGAAATATCATGGGTCAACATGAAGACACTGTATGGGAGATTCTCGAGAATATGTGCGAGAACTACATCAATAATGACTCCATGAGCTTATTTGACCGGACGAATGCCTACGCATCGAGGAATCCAAGGAGAGCACATGAGACACAGGGCTTGTCTGCATCCGTTGACTTGGAATTGATGGCTAGTCGGTTGGATAAGGTCTCTATCATTGAGAAGAAGGTGGACGAGATGACTCGACATCTGCAGCGAGCCACCTCTACGCAAAACCCATTTGCACAGCCGCCTTCTGGGAGGGAAGCTGTCCATAACATCTATCACCGATCTTCTTAGGGGATGGACCCATATCCACCCCCATCTAATTCTAAGACCAGAGTAAACTCCGATCCGACCTACTCTAATTAGGGGAACTCTAAGCCCTTGTACTCTGACTTTCCAGAGGTTCCTCAGACCTGCGAGGACCTCAACGCGATCCAAAATGACCCATTCTCTAACACATATAATTTTGGATGGCGGAATCATCCCAACTTCCTGTGGATAGGAAATAATCAGAATCAAAGACCACTATATCAACCCCATCCACAAGCTCCTTATCCATATCAACTACCTCAGCCTCGGCCCAACCCTACCTATCAATCTGGGCCAACTCAAATAGATCAAATGACTCTTATCCTTCAGACTCTGGCTGACGTTCAGAAGACGAATGTTACTATGCAATAACGGCACAAGGATGAGATCATAGAGGTTCATAATCAACTTGCACAGATGGCGAATTCCCGCCAACCTGGCATACTCCCTTCGCAACCTCTACCGAATCCGAATAACGTGCCGAACTAGAGGTGTGTTATGAACCGAAATTCGGGCCAAGCCCACATGATTTATCAGGCCCCTTGTGTTCCATCACCCGACGGGATGGAAGCTTCGACATCATATGAGGGATTTCAACAGCAGCCACCTATTTTACCAACTCCAAACCAAAACCAAGTAGGATTGAATTCTATTACAACCCGTAGTGGCAAAGCAACACAGGACCCACCTTATCCAATCCACTTTCAGCCTGGTAGTAACCCAAGCCCTAAGATAGTTATCCAGGATACCCATGTCCTAAATCAAGCACCTGGACCTATTCTAGAGGAACCATCCAAGGTTCCATTCCCGAGGCCTTGACCAAGGGAAAGAGGACAAACAAACCCATGGCTCCTAAAGAGGATCTGGTCAAGCTCTTTGAACAGGTCCATATAAACATCCCCTTGATGGATGCAATCCACCATGTACCGACTCACGCACGATTTCTGAAAGACGTGTGTACACCTAAGCATAAGCTGCAAACCAAAAGTGGGAGTCCGATTGTACTGTCAGAGCAAGCCAACTCTGTAATTTTGAGAAAACTCCCACCTAAGGCAAAAGACCCAAGCACTCCCCTGATTTCCTGTACCATTGGTGATACCCAATTTGACAGAGCTTTATTAGATCTAGGAGCCTCCATAGACCTAATACCTACATCCCTCCTTGACCATCTTGAGGAATCTAAGCTCAAACCAACTGAGGTGACATTACAGTTGGCTGATCGATCTATTAAGTCACCTAAAGGAGTTCTTGAGGATGTCATCGTTAGGGTGCAGGATTTCTATTTCCCAGTGGACTTTGTAGTCTTGGATATAGATGCTCTAGAAAACCCGAGGGATACACCAATTATACTAGGGAGATCCTTTCTAGCCACTACTAGGGCCAATATAAATTGTGAGGAGGGCCAAATTGAACTGAAATTCGGGAACCAAACACTAAAGATTGACATCTTTAAGGACCAACAAGGGATTAGTTGCGGTGTTATAGAACAGATATGTGATATCAAGGCTGTGGTTGATGATTCGTATATTAAGGACAACCTGACTACTTCTGATAAACCACAAGAGGATCAAAACCCGCAATTAGAGGAGTCTGAACCTGACCTAGATACACTCATAACTCCTTTCCTTGCTCCTAACACACACCTCGAACCGCCCGCTGCTACTCTTAACCCTGTTCTGGAACTCAAGCCTCTTCCCGACCATCTAAAGTACATCTTTTTGGGTTCCAATCAGACATTTCTTGTGATTATCAACTCCAGACTCACACCTAACCAGGAATCTCATCTGATTACTATTCTCCAACAACATCGTAGAGCCATTGGATGGACTCTCGATGATTTGACTGGTATCAGCCCCTCTTACTACACACACCGTATCTACACCAAAGAGGGCACACGACCTTCCCGTGAAATGCAGAGATGCTTGAATCCTAATCTGCAGGAGGTCGTGAAAAAAGAGATCATCAAGTGGTTAGACGTAGGGATCATCTACCCGATCTCCAACAGTCGGTGGGTGAGTCCAATCCAGGTTGTGCCTAAAAAGGCAGGACTCACCGTGATCACGACTGAAATCGGAGAAATCATACCAATCTATGTGGCAAATTCATGGAGAGTCTGCATTGATTATAGAAGGCTCAACTCCTCCATGAAGAAGGATCATTTCCCACTACTGTTTATTGATCAGATCCTCGAGAAACTAGCGAGAAATAAGTTCTGCTTTTTGGATGGGTACTCCGGTTATAACCAGGTGGCAATCCATCCTGAGGACCAAGAAAAGACCACTTTCACCTACCCCTTCGGGACGTACTCATTCCAAAGGATGTCGTTCGGTCTCTGCAATGCACCTGCTACTTTTCAGCGGTGCATGCTTGCCATATTCTTAGATATGGTAGGTGATTATCTGGAAGTCTTCATGGATGACTTTTCAGTATTCAGAGAATCATTTGACTATTTCCTCCTGCACTTGGTCCAAATTCTCAGGTGATTCATTGACGTGAATCTGGTTCTTTCCTAGGAAAAGAGCCATTTCATGGTGCCTGAAGGAATTGTCCTGGGACATCTCATATAAGAAAAACGCATCTAGGTTGATCGAGCCAAGGTGAACTTGATTTCCAAACTCCCTATGCCTAGCTCGATCAAGGACATCCGATCTTTTCTGGGGCACGTCGATTTTTACCGTCGATTCATTCCTGATTTCTCAAAGATCGCGTGCCCCATGACCACTCTGCTATCTAAGGATGTACCTTTCGAAATCTCCAAGGAATGTATTCAAGCATTTGAAATCCTCTGTGATCGAGTTCCCCAAGCTACAATCCTACAGTCCCTTGATTGATCTCAACCCTTTGAGATCATGTGCGATGCATCTAATTTCACTGTAGGAGTGGTACTTGGGTAGGAAATTGACGGGAAACCCGTGGTCATCTACTACGCTAGTAAGACACTTAACGAGGCCCAACGTAACTACACAGTTACGAAGAAAGAGCTGCTAGCCATAGTATTTGCCTTGGAAAAATTCAGATCATATCTCCTAGGTTCCCGTGTTATCATTTATTCAGATCACACAGCTGTGAGGCATCTCCTTGTGAAGAAGGACACGAAACCTTGATTAATCTACTGGATCTTGCTATTGCAAGAGTTTGACCTCGAGATTTGCGACAAACCAGGAAAATAGAATGTGGTAGTTGATCACTTGTCCTGCCTTCCTTCTGAGATCATCGACCCTTCCGGACCCATTACAGAACATTTTCCTGATGAGCACCTCCTAACTATCAATACAGGGCTTCCATGGTTTGCTGATATAGTAAAGTACCTGGCATCACATCAGATCCCATTCGATTGGCTGAAATCCAAGAAGGACAAATTGCTTTCTGATGCCAAGTTTTACTTCTGGGAAGACCCATATCTTTTCCGCATCGGTACTGATCAAATCATTCAACGATGTGTTGCGGAAGCAGAAATTCAGGACATATTGTCCTTCTGCCATGACCAGGCATGCGGTGGACATTTCTCAGGTCATAAAACCATAGAGAAAGTCCTCCAGTGTGGCTTCTATTGGCCCACGATTTTCAAAGACGCATATAATCACTGTAGGGCATGCACTCGTTGCCAGATTTTAGGCAACATGAGCCATCGTGATATGATGCCCTTACAGCCGATTCTCGTATGCGAAATCTTCGATGTGTGGGGGATTGATTTTATGGGACCCTTTCCTGCTTCAGACAGTTTTGAGTACATTCCACTCGCTGTTGACTACGTGTCCAAGTGGATAGAAGACATTCCGACCCGAACCAATGATCATAAGGTGGTTATCAAATTCATTCATTAGAACATTTTTCCACGGTTCGGGATTCCACGTGCTATAATCTCTGATGGAGGGACCCATTTCAGTAATACTCAGTTCAGGTCACTGATGACCAAATACGGGGTGTCACACAGAATCTCTACTCCTTACCACCCCCAAACTAATGATCTAGCTGAGCTATAAAATCAAGAGATCAAGAAAATCCTCCAGGTTATTGTTCGACCTGATAGGAAGGACTGGTCATCCCAACTTCCAAAAGCTTTGTGGGCATATAAGACTGCCCACAAAACCTAATTAGGTATGTCACCCTTCAGATTGGTGTACGGGAAGGCATGTCACCTCCCCGTCGAATTGGAGCATAAGGCCTATTGGACAGTACGAAACTGCAACCTAGATCTTTCTAAGGTAGGAACCCACAGAAAGCTTCAAATGAGCGGGATCAATGAATTACGCCACGACGTGTATGAGAACTCGTGAATTTACAAAGAGTGGATTAAGGCCTTTCACAACAAGGACATATCCAGAAAGATCTTCCACCCTGGTCAAAAAGTCCTACCCTTTGATGCCAAGCTTAAACTGTTCCCAGGAAAACTACGATCAAAATGGATCAGACCTTACCTCGTCCGACAAATCTTTGGAAATGAAGCCATCGAGATCAGTCCACTCAGCCACAATTTAGAACCTTTCATCGTGAATGGTCAGAGACTCAAACCGTTCATTGACTTGACCAATACAAATTTGGTTGAGATATCCTTTACCCTCCATTCTCCCTAAGCTCATTACGCCCAGCCGATGGCGTAAAGCTCAGTGCTTAATGGGAGGAAGACTTTCATTTTTGAAAAACCTGAAACCTTTCTTGACATTCCTATGCTGAATTCATATTGCACTTTAGGGTTCATCCATTAGAACAGCCAACCCCACCTCAGGTACCCATACCCAAGTTTTGAAATCGTTCGCAGCAGCCACCTCGACCCGTTCACCCACCCATAACCTGTTCTAATGAATGATCTAAGTTGAACTTGAACTCACCTAATTTACAATGGGGACATTGCAAATTGTAGGCATGGGGGGGTATGAAAGTGCAAAACGCCGTGAAAACTCATCTCACAAGAAAAGGTTTCAACAAAAAAATCACATATCGCAAAAACACCAAAAAAAAAAGAAAAAATTCTTGAAAAAGAACAAAAAATTTTGAGGGGAGAGAAAATTTTGAGGCCATACAAATCATGAGGAGAAAAAAGGGAAAAGTGAAAAATGTAAAAAAAAAAAGGAGCACAAAATGAAAAGAAAAAGAAGAGATAGTCATTGGTAAGAAATTAAGGGATTAACTAAGTTCTGGACCATATCAAGAAAAAGAAAATGAAAGGAAAAAAGTGCTAATGAGACACAAAGGAGATTAGTAGGAATGCTGATCTTTGGCCTCTTGGGCTAGACTCCTAGGCTTAAAAATTCAAGTATCTGCTAAGATCTGGATAGTCCTCAAGAGGTTGGGGAAAAATGCGAAGCTTAAGTATTAGGTCTATGGCTTAGGAAGTATTCGGCCTCGTTAACTGGCCTCTGATTTGCGGGACTCGGTAACCTAAGCACTCCAATCCACACACAGTCTGGTTCAGTGCACATAAATACAAAATCACACAAAAGCATTTAAACTATTCTGAAAAAAAAGTCGTCCAGATTAGGAGCGACCGATCAACATAAGGTGATTTGGACGCGTTCCCGACTGGGGGAGGCGAGAAATTCCCCTCGAAGATGTGCAATAACATATTGTCTCCTCGGTGCTTGTCTCCTAGGATATTTACATATTCTACTGGGGGCATGTAAGCACCCTGTGCTGGTTTAGATGCCATGGGTGGCATTATCATGAAATGTCAATTACCAGGGTCAGGATTTAGCTACAGAACACCATGGGCAAGATTATCTCAAAATCTCGAAAGCCAAGGTTCTGGGGGTTTCCATGGGCAGTGCTATCACGAAGCATCGATTGCAAGGAACCCTTTGAGGATTGATGATGGGGACTAGGAATCCGATACAGACCGTGTTGAGAAGCCAATTCGAAGCTAGAAATAAAAAGAAAAAAGAGAGAAAACTCTCCAGACAAAGAAAATCCTATGTCTCTCTCTTACAAAAAACGCACTGCAAACTGAACTAAGGCTAAAATGTGTTACAAGCACGGGTGCTTTAACCGCAGAGTCCAACGAATCTTAGGATAGTTCTTGAGGGCCTTAAAAACCTTCGTGGCAGACTAAGGCTAAAGCTGGTAAGGTCCGGGTCATGGTTGATACTTGAGTACCTCTAGGCCTACTATCGGCATTCTAACCTAATCAAAAGATAAAAGCACTTATCATAGTTTTGAACATCAAAGAACTCATGGTCTAGAATCGAAGTTAAAACCTCAAAATTTTGCTAAGGGACTAGCAAAAGCTAGGCATGGGGGTATGATGGGAACACCATCATGAGCCCTAACTAGCTCATTTTGACCCAAAAAAGAGAACAAAAGCTCCTACATAACCAACTGGAGGTCCGAATTCACTGAATAACCTTTCTGAGATAAAAGCAAGAAACAAGGGGTAAAACTATAATTTTACCATTGTAGTGCAACAACGAGTTTTCTCATGATCTAAACACAGGTCAAATGGTCTTAATAGGATAATAAGTGGGTTGAATCAGACAGAAAAGGGTTCGTGTGAATGCTGGGAATTAAATGACTTCTTGTAACCTTAAAATAGACCCACTTGATTTAACAAGGTTCTGGTTAGGATAAAATTCACCTAAACCCTCTTAAAATCATATAAAAATATTCTTTAGGGTTTAGAACATTCAATTTGGCCATTAGAACCTATTTTGACCTAAAATGGGGTCTCAGACAAATATTTACCCTAAATTAGATTTTTGCATAAATTACCTAGTCAAACGTGGTCAAACCCAAAATCTAATTTCACCATTGGATTCCTTAGGTTAAAATTATATTTGTACCAAAATTTGGACCTAAGAGGAATTCATCTTGACCAATTTTGCAAATAGGTCCAACCTAATTACATTTCTACCCCTAGATTTCAAAAACCCTTACAATTGACCCCCTATCTTCTTCTTCATTCTTTTCAATTAGGTCTCTTCACCATTATAGTGGAAGAAATCCTACTCCGACGAGTTTGAAAGAACGATTACTCCCTGATCTCTTAGAGAATCCCCTTCAAAATTGAAAGGGAGATTATCTAAGAAATCTCCTCCAATGTGAAACTAATTTGAGGCCCTACTTGGTACTCAATCTCTCATGCGAACGCATTTGGGTCTCTTTCGAGTTACCATTGCTAGAGAACATACCTTGCTTGAAATCTTGGCTTCCAAGCACAAATCCATCCTTAGAAGCCTATTTAAGAGAACACCAAATCGCCCTACATCTCCTAAGCTTGAATTCAGCCGGAGAAACCCCTCAATTTCATCTCTCCTCCTCCGGTCGAACTGCTCATCAAGCTCTGGCGACTTCTCCCACTCTCCCTCATTGCCTAGCCACAATACCAGTGGCAGGATCCTCTTCCTCTCACTCGTCCGCTTCTCACCGCACCTGCTGATGCTACTTCATCCCCTTCGTCCTCGTCGACCTCCCTCACTAAGCACTTTCGTCTCCGGCATCGGTGATATGAGTCGGCTTCCATCCCTACCTCCCCCTTCGTCTCTTCACTCTAAGATAAGTCCTCTCACCCTCTACTCTATTTTTCCCTCTTTATTTCCCTCGAACGACCACTATCGCACTCCACCTCCATCATCCCCTTCACCTCCGGCCACCACTCCGGCGAGTTCGCTCCACCTCCACAGACCATCTCCCTCCTCACTGACCGATCCATAAGCTCTACCCCAACTCACTGAACGTAACCCCCCACTCACAACACTCCACCACTCACCCAAACACACCCACACACACAGCTGCAGTGTGCCCTAGGCACGCTCCCTCAGGCGGTCCCATGCCACGCTGACCACCTCTGCATGTTCGCCACACCTTGGTGAAGCTCCCTGAGCTTTTTAACAAGGCCGCAAGGCTGTTTGTGTGATTTCAGGTCCAGGGGTTCATCGCCATTGACGGACAACAGGAAGCTTACTTGCAAGCTTCTCCAGGCCATGCCCACTCCGAACTCCAGTCCCAGGTCACGCGAAGAGCCTTCGCAAACATCTCCAGGTGACCAATTGAAGCCAAGCGCCATCATTGCAGTTGCAAATTGAACGAAGACATTCAGCTGTAGGCATACGTGAAAGAGGGTGGGAAGTTAGTCCTACCTCGGAAACTTTTGGCGCACCGCAGCTGCATAAGTTAAATTTCTGCATTAAGCTCTTCACCTCCTACTCACGGGTGAGGTCCCCTCTCACTCGACCCAATGCCACATCCGTGACTGCCCCCCGTGGACCTGGTGATCCGACCCAACCCAGCACACCTCACCCACCACTGCACACTGGTGGGCCTGGTCCCAGGCACGTACCCGACCCGATTACCTGACAAAGTGGCTCTGGGAGAGCGAACCAAAGAGAGAAAGAAGAGAAGAGAGCTCGCACGGGTAGGGGTAGGTTTTGCTCTGCAGGGGAAGGAGAAGACAAGGACGAAGAGGAAGATAAGGACTGAAGCCAAGGAAGAAGAAGGAGGAAGCCGAAGTCAGAAGCTAAGGAAGGAGAAGAGCTGCAACAAAGAGAGGAAGGAAAAGGCTGAAGGCAGCCGAGACAAAGAAGAAGGCAGAGGAAGAGAAAGGCTAAGGCAAGGAATCAGAAGAAGAGAAAGAAAGAAGGAGATTGAAAGCAGCCGCCAGAGACAGAGAAAAGGAGAAGAAGAGTCAAGCATCCACATTTTAAGGTGTCTGATACACAAATTAGACGTCCAATTTTATGTTTATTCACATACATTGGTTCCTTTAGTGCCTTACATTTATTCTTATCTTTTTACACTATAACATTGATTTTATTGCATATTATACTCTTTCAAATTATCAAGTTGTGATCTTGATTTCTAAACCCTAATTTTCTCCCTGTGTTCAACCTCAGACTTTAAATTCGAGTAATAAATTGTATTTGTTTTGAACGCTTTTTCGACTATACTACAACATGACTTTTCTAAAACTCGATCAAGTGCTCTTAACACTTGCACTATCTGATTTGTTGTGGTTGTGCGAGGTACATGAGAGAAGATCAGCGGCACAACAGCCACTCCAGGGGCAGGTAATCTTGTTTCGTTCTTCTTAAGCCCCTATTTTTGGAAGGAATTAAAAAGAATCAATTAGGATCAACTCGCATTCTTTCTTAAACTTAATCACTTAAGTTGCCTGATTTGATTTAGTTAGGCATCCCCATCCAGATATCTACATCTACTAGGGACTTAAGGTGCCTAGGGCTATTCACCTTCTTAATTGAGCCCTAGGTGCCCAATTTGGAAAGAATTAGACTTAGAAAAGAGCCAAATTAGGGTTTCTATTTTAGGATTTGAGGAAAACACACTTGCCTAATATTAAAAGAGAACTAATTTCCTGCATTATGTGTAACCAAGCCTTGATTGAATTGATCTAAGTAAGAAGACCCTAAAAGAAGGCTCTAACATTAACTTGAATCCTCAAAATTTGGACTTCATAACCTACTTACAAACCACTCAGGGTGATTTTGGGTTCATTACCCAACTCATCCTGAACTTTAGGACAGGTTAGGTGAAGTTGACCCACCTTGTGGGTTAACCAACCTTCAAATTAGGTCACAAATCACAATCATTTCTAAAGCTCAAGTGAAATTCAAAGCACCATAATTCAGGACTAAAATTGGTGGACTTAAGGGGTCAAGTTGCTCATTCCAATCTACTTGGATTCTCAGTGACAAGGAAAGACTAGTGGGGGAAACCCTATAACCCGTGGGGATGCTCTACCATGTAGGGGTATTTGCGGGGCTCTCCCTTCCTGGCTGCCCAAGTACTTCTCAGATGAGTGACTTTCTGATCAAGAGGTATCATCCACCTCGAACCTCCTTAGTCATCCAAGGATTTTTGGGTGCCTTGAGTGGATCCAGTACACATTCTGTTCCTCATCTGGTTCTTTAGTGCATGTTCAAGAGGAGGTCCTTAAGACCACCCTTGAGACCTCCATTAGTAGTTCATTCTTGTCGACGCCAAGCCTTGACTCACTTGTTTGTGCTACCATCCGACCAGATTGATATCTCTTCCGACTCTTCTGCTTCTGAGCCCAGATCTCCTTCATCCTCATCCATGGAGAATAAAGAAGAAGCCTCAAATCTCCAGAATCAGCTACAGTGCCTCAACGATCTATTTTAGGCATTCATGAAGCCACCGCAGTGTCCTCAGATGCAAGAGCATTACAATCCTGCTGCAGTAGCAATCGAACCGAGAGTGCAAATCCTAGCTGGAGGACCTGATACTAAACTCAAGCCCAATATGCTCCATGTTATCCCCAAATTCCATGGGCTAAACTCCGAAGATCCTTTCCAGCACATCCAGCAGTTGAAACATTTGGCCCAGACCTTCGGGCCACCTGTTCAGAATCAAGATATCTTACTCATGAAGGTGTTCTCCTTCTCTCTCATGGATAAGGTAGCCCATTGGTACCAAACTCTAACCCGTCCAATCAACACTTGGGTAGAACTCCAATTTGAATTCCTAAAGAAAAATTTCCCTGTTGGTCAGACGAATGCTTTGAGGCACCAAATCACGCACTTCACGCAAAATGCAGGAGAATCACTTCATGAAGCATGAGACCACTTTCTGGATCTCATGTGGAAATGCCCCCATCACGAAGTTCCTAAATGGGAACAGGTCTAGTCTTTTTACCAAGGACTCCATGAGGATATCAGGTTCTTTGTTAATGCAACCTATGGTGGCAACATCATGGGTCAACATGAAGATATCATTTGGGAGATTCTTGAGAACATCTGTGAGTACTCCATAAACAATGAATCTATGGGTGTGTTCGACCGAACGACCACCCGTGCATTGACAAACACGCGGGGGGCACACGAGACTCAAGGCCTGTCTGCATCCATCGATTTGGAATTGGTCGCCAGTCGCCTGGATAAGGTCTCAATCATTGAGAAGAAGGTGGATGACTTGACTCAACATTTGTAGAGAGCCACTGCAACACAGCAAAATACGTATATGCAATCGCCCTCCAGTAGGAAGGCTATGCATAACATTTACCACCACTCTCATCAGGGGATGGACCCATATCCACCCCCATCTGATCTTGGTTTCTAAGGAAACTCTGGACCCACATACTCTAGTTGGGGGAACATTGAACCCTCGTACTCTGACTTCTTTGGAGTTCCTTAGACCTGCGAGGATCTCCACGCCATCCAGAATGATCCATTCTCGAACACCTATAACCCTCGATGGCGTAATCATCCCAACTTTACGTGGTCAGGGAATAATGAAAATTTGATATCTCAATTCCAACCCCGACCACAGGCCCCGCACTCATATCAGCCCACTCAGCCTAGGCCCAACCCAAATTACCAATCTAGGCTGTCAAGGGAAGATCAAATGACTCTGATTCTACAAACCCTGGCTAACATCCAAAAGACCAATGCAGCTATGTAGAAATAGCGCAAAGACGAGATCACAGAGGTTCAAAATTAGCTTGCACAAATGGCATGGACTCTCCAACCTGGTGCACTTCCTTCCCAACCTCTGCCAAATCCAAACAACATGTCGACCCAAAAACACATGGTGAATCAAATCTAAAATCAATCGTGCTACACTCAACTAGGCCCATCGACTCATACCTATGTGTTTTGAGCATCTACCTCAACTGATCCGAATCATACCATGACTTATCTTACTATTCAGCAATAGGGTCCAATTATCTCTCCTCCACCTCCACATCATGACTATGCTATGATCAATGTTGTGGGCATGAGAAGAGATCACAAGACCAGGCCCTGAGGTCCATCTACCAAATCTCACCCAACCCATGATCAATGCAACAAGGTCGAGGACATAACCAAGAGGGGGAAACAGAAACCCATCCCTCAGGATAGCCAATCCATTCCCCTATCCCAAATCTTATCCCACATCCACACTAGAGGATTGTCTGAATCTGACATAACGGGACCATTGAGGAATGCACAAGTCACTATCCCGTTACTTGATATCCTCACTCTCAACTCCACCTCGCCTAACTTATCCAAATAAGAGGTGGAAGAACCATCACAAGGGAAGGTAGTACTATCTGAAAGTGTGAGTGCCATAATCCAAAATAGTCTACCTCCTAAGAAATCTGACCCAAGCACCCCGTTGATCCCCTGCAAGATTGGTGGTACAAATTTCAAGCAGGCTGTATTGGACCTTGGCACTTCAGTCAACCTAATCCCAACCATCCTGAAATGCTGGCTTCGAGAGATAACCGGGTTTTATGGTTATAGCGTTGTAGTATAGCCAGTTATTGCCATCATTTCAAATATATAAATTTTTTTTACTCGGAAAATAAAAGAGTTCCCGAGGTCGAACTTAGGGAGCAAGTTATATTCTAGGGGTACAAGTTTCTTTTACAAAAATAAAGAAAGAGAGAGAAAGAATTTGTTGTCTTTTCTTCTTTTTTCTTTGCTTCTCCTCGTCTCAGATCTTCTGTTATCTTCTTCTTCTTTATCTGCAGTGGTGATGTTCTTCTTCTTCTTTCAGCTGTTCCTGCTCTTCCTTTTTCTTCTGCAGAGCGGTCCTGTTCTTCTTCTTTTCCTTTCTTTCTTCTTTTCCTTTCTTCAGATCTTCTTCTCTTTTTCTTCTTCTTTCAGTTCTTCCCTTGTTCTTTTGTGTTCTCCTCTGCCTCGCCTTCTTCTGTTGTTCTTCAGATCTCCTTCTTTCTTCTTTTCTTTTTCCTGTCAGGACGTCGTCTCTCCTTCTTTCTTCTTTTCCCTTCAGGACGTCGTCTGATTTTCCAATCAGACGACTTAAACCGCTTGTTGCTACAGTGTCTCCCTCAGCTTCCTTCTTCTTCCGCGGTCCTTCTTCTTCACCTGTGCCTGCACACTTCAGAGTTTACGTCAGAGGGCAAAACCTACTCTACCCCCCGCCCCGCGTCTCTCTCTCTCACAGAAGCCACTCTTGGGAAAGCTCTCCCAGAGCTGCCGGGTAGTCGGGTACGGGTCGCGCCCGGGTCCAGGCCCACCGGCGTGTGTGGTGGGCGAGGAGTGCAGGTCAGTCTAAGTCGGGTCGGGCCAGGTCCGCGGGGCGTGAGCGCGGACGAGACCGGGTAACCGGGCGGGTGAAGGGGACCTCACCCCGTGTGCTGAGGCAGTAAGGCTTATTCACAAAAACAATTTAAACGGTGAAAGAGTTGTGAGGCTTACCAATGTGGGACTAAACGGAGGCCTCTCCTCGTGCGCGCCTGCTGGAAGACCGCGGCCTTGCTTCTGCAGCTGCAGCTTCGGTTTGCGTCGGTTGCTGGCTGGCTGCCTTCGTAGGATTCTCCGTAATTCGCAGCAGCTGGAGACCTGGAGTCCTCAAGCCTGGAGCGCGGGAGAAGCTGCTTCAATGTGGCGTTAATGGCGGTCGAGCCTCAGAACCTGTCGGACACGAATATGGCCTCTCGTCCTGATCAAACTACTGGGGAACCTTCGCCGTGGCACGGCGAAGGTGTGGAGCTATGCGGCAAGCCGCAAGGTGGTGTCTGGCGGCAGCCCTAGGTTGGACTACAACCGGAGAAATGGGTTTGTTTGGGGGAGCGTTACGGAGGTGTGGAGTGGCAGTGGATGGGTGGGGGGTGCTCAGTGTGATGAGGCGGAGGTTCGGTGAGGGTCGGCGAGGCGTGTGAGGCTGTGGAGCGATGGGGGCATCTCGCCGGAGGGTGGCCGGAGACGAAGGGGGTGACGATGGTCAGGGTCGGTCGAGGGCTTAATTGAACAAATTGAAACCGGGGAAAGAAAGAGGAGAGGAAGGGAAGTAGTTCTAACTTACTTGCAGGGACGAAGGGGGAGCAGCAGGGCGACAGTCGTATCGACTGTCGCCGGAGAAGAAGATGCCCAGGGGAAGGGGCGGCGGCGAGCAGAGAGCCGGAGAGGCGCCAGTTGGGTGCGGCGTGGCGCGGGAAGAGCAGGGGAAGAAGTCTCTGCTGCTGGTATTGCGGCAGAGCGAAGAGGAGGAGGAGGAGGAACCGCCGGAGCTGGTGGGCGTCTGCCGGAGTGAGAGGAGAGGAAAGTTGGGGGTTTTCTCCGTCAGATCCGAGCTGGGAAGAACGGTGGAGCGACGGGGGTATTTATAGGGACCGAATCAGGGAGGAAGGCGGAGGGAGACGACGTGTCTCCCTCGCCGGAGGACGCCGGAGATGGAAACCCATACCGTCCGTGCGTTCGCACGGCCGGTATGGTGGGTTACAGCGACCAGGGGGTGTCCCTGCGACGGCTGACGACGCAGGGCACCCCCGGTTTACTTGCCAGGCTCTCCCCCTCACCCTGCGCGGCGCCATGCTCCGCGCAAGGTCGCCGGAGCATGGTGCTGGCAGGTTTTGCAGGGGGGACCTGAACGCAAAGAACGAAGGAGAGTTAGGGGCCAAAATGCGAGGGTTCAAAAGTTGAGGGCCAAAAAGTAAATATATGAGGACCAAAGTGTAAAGTTGGTCAAGGAGGTTTCTTCTTAGGCTCAAGTTTTTATACATGACTAATTAGGACCTAAGGAATCTGATGGTGAATTTCATTTCTATATTAAACCTTGTTTGATCGGTCAATTTATGCGAAAACCCAAATTAAGTTATTAATTGGGCATGGTTCTCAATGTAGGTCAAAATGGGTTCTGAAGGCCAAATTGAAGGTTCTAAACCCTAGAGATTATTTTTCTATGAATTTTAGAGGGTTTATTCTATTTTTACTTTGCCTCGAACCTCGTGAATTGAAGTGGGTTGTTTTAGGGTTACAGATTATCATTTAGTTTCTTGGAATTGCTGTAGCCTTTGCTAGATCATCTCATCCCACTTTTATTCTTATTAAGTTGCTTTGACCTATGTTTGGGCCCTGAATTACCCTGTATGCAGATTATACTGGTAAAATTGCATTTTTACCCCTTATGACTTGTTTTCTCCTTAAACTCAGAATTCTCTGAGTTAAGCCTTTCCTTGAGTTATGTAGGAGCTTTTATCCTTTGTATTAGGTCAAAATGAGCTAGTTATGGCTCATGATGAGGTTCTCATCACATCCTATTTGAGAAACTACCGATAGGACAGCTAAAGCCCACTGATGTTACACTGCAATTAGCCGACCGAACGATAATCACCCAAATTGGGTTGGTCAAGGATGTGGTAATTAGAGTCAAGGATTTCAGCTAACTAGTTGATTTCTTAGTTCTTGACATGGATGCACCACAACAAATTCAAGATATGCCCTTGATTTTAGGGATACCTTTGTTGGCTATTGCAAGAGCCATAATCAACTGTGAATCAGGGCACATGATAATTGCCTCTGGAGATAAGAAAACTGAGAATAATATTTTTGAGGCATCATCTAAAGGAAAAGGAAAATGCTCAGTAGAACAACTAGGTTTGATTCAGGATCTCATGACTATTTCGGTAGTAGAAAACCTAAAGCTAGAATTGGAAGTTTTCCACATGATGGAGGATCTCAATTTAGCTGAGCATGATTCCAGTGAATTGAGAGTAGCGGTGGCTTTCACCTTTGATCTTAAGGACATGCACATGGATTTCGGGGAATAGGATAACAATCGATGGAATTTAGATTTTTATTCCATGGTTCTGGAGACATTTTATTATGATGATTGTTTTAAGGATCTCCATGAATTGGGCATTGTAGATACCGAGAGTTGTAGGTTCCTACGGGAGGGGGTGAGATTTGCGTGATGTAATATAAAATGTAGAATTAAATAAATAACAATCTCACAAATAGACAATCACACAAGACACAAGTTTTTAAGTGGAAACCCAAACCTAAGTAAAAACCACCACCTAAGTCTCTTGACTTAGGATTTCCCGATCGACTAAGTCAATCAAATCCACTAACGTACTACTTAAATGAGGGTAGTATAACCTCTTACAACCACAGTACTTTATACGATGGTAGTGTACCTCAAACCCCTTCTCTTCACAAGAAGGTTTTTGTCTCATGAAGGAGACAGGAATTCGCAACGCGAATACCCAACCAATTTAAAAAGTAAAATTATAAAGCAACCCTATAGAGCCACAAAAATAAATCATAAACTTAGCTTCTATAGGCAAAGGAGACTTCCCTTATATGGAGGAACGTAGGCATGATCTCAGCAAAGTAATGACACTCTCGAATTTTTTGATTGGAGCTTGGAGAGCAAAATCACTTCTTGTCTTGATGATTTCTTCTTAATGACACAAAGGAATATGAAAGTAGTGTTACAAGGTGTATCTTGACAAGGGAGGGCTACCCCTCTATTTATAGGTGGCCTAAAAAGGCTTTGGAAGGCCTTAGAAGGCTTTCATAGCCGTTGGGAATTATCCCAAGGCAGAACAGGTCGAAATCAGAATCATTAATGATTCTGACAGGGTCATCAAACGTCCAGGAAAAATATCAGACATTTGAAAGTCATGTTTAAGATGTCTGGAAACTAGATCAGACGTCTAATCCTAGACAAGTTCCTTTACCGACTTTCATCAGACCTAAACAGGATTCTAGTGTAAATCAGTCAAACGACATATCAGACATCTGGCACTAGGTCTGGACGTCTGGAAACCTAATTTACTGTGGGAATGGATTTCCCAAAGTCCAAATACTATATTCATCTAAGAAAGCAATTTAGGGTCAATCGAGGCAAAACAGCTACTTATCAGACGTTTGGAGTCTTCTAAGGATGTCTGATAGAAGATCAAAGGTCAAAACCTCAACAATCATTTCCTAAGCCAACGTTTCACTAATTGGACGTCTGGCAAAGTCATCAAACGTCTAGACTAACGGTCGGTCATCTGAAATCAGCTAACAAGAGGTTTTAAGACCAGCCCTAAATGATTGGACATCTAATACAACATTCAGATATCTTAAAGTTCACTATTAGACGTCTGATTATCAAATTAGACATCCGATAAGGCTGTCTGAAGCTTATTTAGGTTTTTTAAGTTCTCTACAGAAAACCTAAGTATCCTAGGGTTGTGCAAGAGTTCCTAAAACTACTGTAAGGGTACTTTGAGGCTCTTTAATATGAATCTAACAAAGAAAAAAAAAAAGCAACAAAAGAAAGATACATATAACAAGATAAAATGAAATCTATCCTATTCTTGTCTTCACACATTCTTCAAGCTATTGCTCCTCGCAACGCTCCATCTCCTCCATCAAGCTCCTCTAATCTGCCATGAATGCGAGCCCAAATTTCATCTTTACACTTGTATCCATTTGCAATTATCTTGAAATCTTGGACTCAAAAGAAAATGTTAAATAACAAGTGTTTTGTTATCATTAAAATAAATGATTGTGGTGCCCTTGCACCAACAAGAGTGACCACAACCCAGAGTATGAGTCCTTTACAGATTTGGAGTTGGATGATCCAAAAGGCACTCTCCAGACATTCACTTTTGATTGGGATGACAACTATAGAGAAGAATCATTAGATGACCCAATCTTCAAGTCATTTTTTAAGGAATTGATCTTACACCCATTAGAGAAGAATCAAGATGACTAATTAGAAAAGTATCCATTAAGTCACATTGTACAAAAGGAACCACACATCTGGGATATGCTGACTAGATTCACCTCTGTTGGGTCCTAGAACCATGATGATCTTACTTCAGAACCCCTTGATCACTACATCTTCCGAGTGATTCCCCTGTAGAAACTCCATAAGAGCCACCCAGAAATGAATCAACTTGACCCATATCATAGACCTTATAGAATGACTCTTCATCATAATTTGATACTCATTTATGGCCATCTGATTCTCATCCACCACAATCACATATTTTCCCCTATCACTCATCATAATGCGGCAGATGGCATATCCTTTTCAGCTCCTTGCACCCAGCCAATGGCATTAAACTTAGCGCTTAACAAGAGGTAACCCATCATTTTTCCAAAAACCTAAGACCCTTCTAATCATCTTTTTAAGCTACACTCCTATTGCACTTTTGGTTCAACTTTAGAACAGTTGACTCCACCTTTGGTACTCATATCAAAGTTTGAAATCATCTGCAACAATCATCTCAACCCATTCACTCACCTTTTGACCCTATTCTAAACCTTGAACCAAGCTAACTTCATACATTTCTAGTTTACAATGAGGACATTGCAAAACTTAGGCATGGGGGGTGTTAAAGTGCAAACAAATGGAAAAATAATTCTCTGAGGGGTTCTCATAAAAAATACATATTAAAAAAATAGAGAAATGGGAGGAAATTTTTGAGAAATGATTGAAAATCTTTCTTGAGGAGGAAAAGTAGAATGTCAAAAGGAGCAGAAATCAGAAAAATTGATAGTCATAGAAAATGATTATGGGATTTACTTAAGTTCTAGACCAAATCAAAAGAAAGATTAAGTCCTGAAATGATAGCGATAAGGAGATTAGTATGAGTGCTAATCTTTGGCCTCTTGGACCTATTTCAGGGTTTAAAACACTCACGTATTTGTTAAGATCCAGATTAGTCCTCAAGAGGTTGAGGAAAGTGTGAGGTTGATGTAGTAGGTCTAAGGCTTAGGGTTTATTCGGCACTGTTGCTTATCCTTTGGTTTGCGGGACTTAGTAACCTAAGCACCCAAAATCACACACTAGTCTGGTTTAGTGCGCTTAATAAAGAAAATCATGGTTTTAAGGGTTAGACAATCAGTAAAAGCACTCACATACACGATAGAAGATAAGGGGGGAAAAATGAGAGAGAGAAGGAGGGTGTTTTGCGTCGGGCGGCAGGGGGCGGTGGCGTGGAAGCAGCTAGGGCTGAGGACAGGGGTGAGTGGAAGACATGGAGGTCAAGGAACTGGAGAAGGGAGAGGGGTTGGCAAGCGTGTGATGGTAGGGTGGCCAATCTCAACCCAAGAAGGCCTTGGAGGAGATCTAATGGCGAGATCTTGTGCTTCAGATGCAGACAAAAAGGTCACATGGCTGTGATATGTAGAAACCCTCTCGTCTCCCTAGCTTGTGAGGGTGAAGGGCACAAGCATGATTCCTACCCTAGGGTGAAGCCGCCACACACAAAGATGACCCCTCAACATCCAGGTTGGGAAGCGATGGAGCCCTGACTACCACCACCGCCGGTGCTTGGCAGTCACTCAATTGAAGTGGAGATTCCACTATCTGAGGAGATTTCTTCTACGGAGATCATGCTGAGGGGTGCTTTGATTGGTGAGATCATGA
Source organism: Thalassia testudinum (assembly GCA_037157565.1). Classification (NCBI taxonomy): domain Eukaryota; kingdom Viridiplantae; phylum Streptophyta; class Magnoliopsida; order Alismatales; family Hydrocharitaceae; genus Thalassia; species Thalassia testudinum. Next base: position 49,523,807 of record JAZHRO010000018.1, on the reverse strand, counting down.
CAGGCAAGCCCTCGATCGAGAGATTTCAACAATTGGTAAGTTCCCTGCAACCTGTGTCAGTGGGATGGAAGGTGGCAATGCTTTCCCAATCTCGTTTTCTTGTATTTGGTTTGGGATGATGGATGTGGAAAGGTTGAGATTTCAGTCGAGTTCTTTTAAAGATATCAATGTGCTCTGGAGAATGGTTTCCCCCTTCGATGGGGCTCTCCCTGATCGACCCCCCTAAAGAATGGGATCTAGGAGGGTGCTTCTTGAGATCAAGGGATTGCCATTGCATTTGAGATCTAATGGAGTTGTTGTCAAGATGGTTGCAGGCTTTGCATTTATCTATGAAGGATCTGAAGTCATGATTGGAGAAGGTGATATTCGATCACTTAGAATTGAGGCTGATGTCCTTAAAACTAGGTCAATTCCTAACAGGATTACTATCAGATGTGGGGGCTCTTCATGGCTCATTCGCCTAGCAATGGTTGGGAAAGTTTCTGTGCTATCAGAACAGGGTTATGTTAAGACGTCTGTGGCTAGATCTGAGGAGGTGCAATAGGCTGAACTGATGGGTCGTCTTTCATCAGATGAGGCCCCTGAATCAAAGAAGAGGAAGGATTGTCACCTGGACTCTACAGAGAGGGACTTGATGCCTATGGAAGATGTTAATGTCTTAGGATGTAGCAGCCAAGTCTTTGTGGCCAAAGGCAATGGTTCTATGGAGGATGCAGATGTTTTAGAGAGGGATTCAGATAGTCCTAGTAGAAAAGAAGAGGGGAAGTCAAGTATGGAAATAGTGCTCAGCGGTGATAGCAGGGCCCTCAAGGAGGTGAACCAAGTGCAGTTCACTATCCCTGGTGATCTGAAGTTTGGAAGTGGATCAAACCAGAAAAGGGGGCTGGGTCACTCCCCTTACATGCTCAGAAGGAGAAGGAAGGAGAACCTGACCCCAATTATGGAGGAAACTATTGTAAACTCGATCATGGTTGAGTATGTGGGCTATTTGGCTCAAGGGGATCAATCAGACAAGGAATGAGAGTGCTAACCTAGAATGTGTGTGGGCTGCACAATAAGGTGAGAAGGGCTTCTCTAAGTAGATACCTCTCTGAGTGGGAAATTGATTGTGCTCTCATCCAAGAGACACACGTGGAGGAGGAGAATGGTCAGGTATGGGACTTCTTTAGATAGTCAGGATATGCAGATTGTGTGGTGAAGGGAGTAGCTAGAAGGTCTAGTGGAATGGCCATATGGTGGACAAAGTCTTGTCTCAATGTAACAAAAGTCCTTCGTGATAGGCATGTGCTCACCTGCAGATGCCAAAATGCATTTATGGCCCTTGTGCTACTGCAGATAGGGCAGTCTTGTGGGATGAATTGTCTGCAATGCATCAAAGAGTGCAGGAGGTACCTTGGCTCATAGGAGGTGACTTCAATTGTCCTCTCTCAAGTGATGACAGACCTGGGGGCAGGAATGATAGTGCTATGGCTGGTTTCCATATGGTTGTGCAGAATTTGGGGATCACTGAGTACCCTATCAGTGGGGTTGAGTTCACTTGGAGAAATGGCAGTGGACAGACCTCTAAATTGGATAGCTTCTTTGGTAATCCAAGCTTGCTGGAGAGACACCAACTATCGTCTGCTATGAGCCTTGATAGGCCCTTTTCTGACCACACTCCACTTGTGTGGGATAGTGGGGTGAATTCTGACATCAGGTCATATTTCAAACTCAAAAAGTCTTGGTTTAGGGAGGAGGGCTTTGTTGAGATGTTATCTAGTTGGTGGCAGAACAAGGATGTGCAGTGATCTGCCACACAATAATTGGCTTCTAAGTTGGCAGGTCTGCATTCCATGATGAAAGAGTATGGGCAGACAGTGGCACTGATCAGGGAGCAAAGGAGGGTAGAGGCATTGGTAGTGATCAGAGATCTGGATTTAAAGGAATGCAGGCAGCCACTGAGTTCCCAGGAATAGCAACAAAGGCAGCAAATGCAGCAGGTTGTTGGGGAGGAAGATTTGAAAAAAGAAATGGACTGGTGTGAAAGATCTAGACAACTATGGCTCAAGGAAGGTGATGCCAACATGAAGTTCTTTCATCTTGCGGCTAGTTCTAGGAGGAGGTTCAATCTCATTTCATAAATTAAAATGGGTGAGAGAACTATCACTTCTATTAATGAAATCAGATGTGAAGCTGGCAAGTATTTCAAAGAGCTTGCCAAGGCTGCACTAAGGGGTTCTTGGAGGATGGCGTCGATAGATTTCCCAAGGGTCAGTAATGATCAGATGGCCATGTTAATTGCTCTTATTTCTTAACAAGAAACATTGAAAGCAATTAAAGATTTGAATAATGAGGGGGCTCCTGGACCAGATGGGGTTCAAGTATTCTTTTACAGAGAAATGTGGAATGTCATAAAAAAGGATGTGATGAATGTTATTCATGAATTTGAATTGGGCAACTTTGGGTTTGAGAGATTGAATAAGTCTTACTTGTTCTTGCTACCAAAGAAGTCAAGTGCAGAGAACTTTTCTTACTATAGACCCATTGCCTTGTCAAATTCTATTTACCTTATTATCAGCAATTTTATAGCCAGTAGATTGCGTGATGTACTAAATGATTTGATAATGCCTGTCCAGTCTGCCTTTCTTCCTGGGAGGTCTTTACAGGAATCCTTCATCATGGTGCAAGAGATGGTGATGGGATGGCACAGGCGAAAGTCCAAGGCCTTTCTGTGGAAAGTTGATTTCTCCAAAGCTTATGACTCTATCTCCTGGCCGTACCTGTGGGAAATCCTTAAAAGGAGAAAATTTCCCCCCCGTTTGATACAATGGGTGAAGAGATGTAACATGACTACCTCATATTCCCCTCTGATAAATGGGAAGCCATGTCAAGCCTGGATTCAGCCCCAGTGCGGGGTAAGGCAAGGGTGCCCACTTGCCCCTCTAATCTTCAATCTTGCAGTGGATACATTGGCAAGATATGCATGCAAACTAGCAGCTGATGGGTTGATAAGGGGGTATTCAATGTCTAACAACAGGGCCTTGGCTCCCATTCTCCAATACACGGATGACACTGTCTTTTTTGTGGAAGGGGGGAAGAGGGAAGCACAAGCGCTATATTATATGGTAAAGATTTTTGGCGAGATTTCTGGTCTAAGACTTAATGGAAGCAAATCCTCCTTAGTCTGCTTTAGTATGAATGGATTGATCCAGAATGACATCTCCACCATCTTGGGCACGCCTGTGGTCTCATTGCCTATCAAATATCTGGGGTTGCCTTTGAAGTGCACTAAATTGAGGAAAGCAGATTAGTCCTTCCTATATGAAAAGGTGGCTACGAAATTATAGGGTTGGAGTAGTCGTTACTTATCAAAAGGTGGGAGGTATATTTTACTGAACTCAGTCATTACATCAATTCCAGTTTTTTTCTTCTCTGTTCTTAGAGCCCCAAAATCAATTTGGAAAAAACTTGATGTGATGCACAAGAGATTCTTCTGGAAAGGGGCTTCTCATCATGAGGCTTTCCTTCAACCTGTAAAATGGGATTCGGTCTGTTTGCCAAAGAAGATTGGTGGCATGGGTATTAGGTCCCTCAAAGAATTTAATGATGCCTTGCTTTTGAAGTGGGTTGTTCGACTACTACAAGAGGAAAAAAAATTATGGACAGAGATTATTCAGGATAGCTATGGGGCTGCCAATGATGAGAAGAACCGCCTAAATCCACACAAACCCTCTCCCTTTTGGTCTTCAGTGGTGCGTGCCTTGGCGGATAATTGGAGCTTGTTCAAATCTATCTTAGGTAATGGGAAAAACTTCAAATTCTGGCTAGAAAATTGGTTGTTTGGTGGGGTGATAAAAACAGGTACCCCCTTGCTTTCTCAGCTGCTTCTGTTAAAAATGTTGTGGTATGTGATTATTGGGACACGGCCTCTGAAAAGCTGTCTTTGAACAATGTTATGTGGAATGATCATGAAACAAGAACACGAGTAGAAAATGAGAGTCTCATGCAAGAACTTGCTGCTTTCAAACCCACACCTGAGATATATGACACATACAAGTGGGAGGATATGTTCTCCTCAAAGGCTGGCTATGACAAGCTTGTGAACTCCTCTAGGATGGCGGAAGTAGATGAGGTGGGGAAAAAGTTATGGAAATTGAAGGTACCTCTGAAGATACAAATTTTTTTGTGGTTATGCAGAAGAGATGGCCTGATTACTAGAGATCTGAGGCACAGGAGAATGGGAACCCCTACCCACTTCTGCCACTTATGTGGGATGCATAATGATTCCAGCATTCATATATTTTCTACTTGTGTGATCACAGATTATGTCTAGAGGAAGGTGTGTAGGGAATCTCTTCCCATGTGGGAGAATCTCTGGAGCTCTTTCTTAAGGGTGAATAAGCCATATTTATCTATGGTGGCAGTTTTATGGTCTATTTGGAGAGCTAGAAATGAGTGCTTGTTTCAGGAGAGTCCAGTGAATGTGGATAAGATTGTCAACAGTTGCTGGAATCTCATACATCAATGGGGTTCAATCATGTAACCTTCTCATTATTTTTTTTATCGAAAAAAAGCTCTCCTGGTTTGCTATCGGTGATTCGATAGCATTCCTTTTCATCTCAAAAAAAAAAAAGAAAATCATACTAAAAGTATTCTGTCCTGAAAAGCTATCCTGAAGATCTAGCTTAGGAGTGGCTCGACAACACAAGTTGATTGGATGAGTTCTCGACTCGACAACACAACATATCATCTCCTCGGTGTTTTCTCTTAGAATATCTAAATATCCTACCAGGGGAATGTAAGCACCTTGTGCTGGTTCAGGTGCCTTGGGAGGGATTATCCCGAAATGTCGATTGCCAAGGCCTAAATTTAGCTGCAAAACGCCATGGGCAGCACTATCCTGAAGTGTTGAAAGCTAGGGTTCTAGGGGTTGGCATGGGCGGTGCTATCCCGAAGCATCAAAAGCTAGGGACCCTTCAAGGATTGATGGTGGGGATAAGGAATCCGATACAAACCATGTTTAGGGCCAATCCGAGGTTAGATTTAAGGGAAAATAAAAAGAAAAGAGAGAAAACTCTCCAAATAAAAGAAATCTTTCTCTATCTCTCTCTTATAAAAATGCACTAGTAAACTGAACTTGGACATGATACGTCTACGCACGAGTGCTTTAACCACTAAGTCAATGAACCTCTGGGCGATTTTTGCAGGCCTTAGAAACCTTCGCTATAGACCCAGGCTGAAGTTGGTCTGGTCTGGATCTTGATTGATACTTAAGTACCTCTAAGCCTATTGTTGGCATTCTAATCTAATTTCTAGAGAGGCACAAATCAGGCATCTGAACATAAAAGCATGGTCTAGAGATCTAATTCTTTCTATAAAATTTTACTAGGGACTAGCAAAAGTTAGGCACGGGGATATGATGGTAACACCATCATTAGGCATAACTAGCTTAAATTAGTAAAAATCAAGTAGCAAATGATCACCTGAGAGCCATAATTTCATTTAGATCCATTTCGAGAAGAAAACATTAAAACAGGGTTAATTCTATAGTTTTAACATCACATAATGGAAGCAAAGCAACCACGGGGTATGCTAGGGGTTAATTGAAGATCTCATGAGCATTAAAGTCCTAAGAGTGGTCCATACAGACAAAAATGGGGTTTTACACATGTCAAGAACCACTACAGCACACAAAACCTTAATTTCAAACTGACCTAAATTAAAGAGGTTATGGTTAGGATAAAATTTATATAAATCCCCTAAAATTCATATAAAAATATTATAAGGGGTTTGGTATCCTTGGTTTGACCATCTGAACCTATTTTAACTTATAATAGGTCTCGGATGGAATTCTACCTTAATTTGGGCTCTTGTGCAAATTGCCCAGTCAAATGTCATCAAAACTGAAATCCAAGTTCACCATTAGATTCCTTAGGTCTAAATTAGATTGTTACCAAAATTTGGGCCTAATCAGAGCCCATCTTCACCTAGTTTGCAATTTAGCCCTTCAAAACTCTATGTCTTACATTTAGGCTCCTAACTTCTCGTCGTTCTCTTCAAAACGGTCCCTGCCACCATTAACAGTGTGCACCCAAAGAAGCCAACCTTCAATCTGGGATTTCTCCTTGATTTCTCGACCAAATCCCTCCAAAATTGGAGGGATTGATCCTAAGAACTTTCCCAATCAGTTGAACTGCTTCATGGACCTTGATTTGGGCCCTAAAGGTCATGCGAACGCAAGGATTTTAGGGGTCTTCTTCCCCAAAATTTCAAGCTTCTCTAGCTTCTTCGCAAGCTTCGAAGCCACCTTTGGACCTTTAAAAGAACCCCTTCGCAAGGCCTTGCTCGTTAGTGAGTTTTTGGCCTAGAAATCTCCTTCTTCTACCTCTGGCCTGCTCCAAGCTCGCTCCGGCGACCTCCTCTCTCTGGCTTCTTCACCCGCTGCCACATACCATAGGTAGTAGGAAATGCTTCCTCTCTTCATTCCGCACCTTACCATACCTGTGAGGAGCTCTCCGATCCCTTCCACGTCACCATCCTCATCTTCGGAGCTCCTTCGTCTCCAACGTCGGCCAATCATAGCCAGCGTCATCTCTTCTCTCTCTCTTCATCCGCAACTACTCTCCTTAGACTCCTTGCCTTCCCCTGAATCTCCCTACACCCTTAGAACTTAGGTTTGCTCGCCCATACGCCCGTTCCACCATCGCCTTCCCTAGCGTCGGCATACCTCCGGCGAGCTTGCACGCCTGCTCCTCTTGTCATTTAGCTTGCCACAACTTCCAGAAGATCCGCTACAACCCCTCGATCAGAAGCCCTAACAATATTAGGGCTATTGATCGCTTCACACCCCTGCCAAACACCCTCACCTTCATGCACCTTCTTCGCCCTCGCCACACACGCACACGCCTCCTCACCGAATGCAACACCCACCAGCACCTTCACCGTACTCAGGTGATCCTCCTGAACTATTCTAACAGGGCCGAGAGGCCGTATTCTCCTTTCCAGGTCACCACTAGAGTGTTGTCACTGCCACCTCCTTCTCTGGCTCCGTCTGCCATCTTCCTGCCATGTTCATCATCGCTACGACTACCAAGTGTTGCAGAACATCTCCAGGAGTCTTCCCAGGTCCTCAATTGTAGCTACAGGGGTCATCTTCCACCCTACTCAGAGGAAACACTACTTGCTATTGCATGAAGGAAGAAGCTGATCTCTTTAGTCCCACATCATGGATGTAGAGGCACGTGATCACGTATATCTGGATTTTGTGCTACAACCCCGTTGCCTTAGTAAGCGCGGGGTTAGGTCCCTCTCCTCGCACGTGCATACACATGCCTTTGCTCTCCATACATGCTAGCAGGTCTGGGTTTTGGATTCGATTACCCAGGTCCAGATTGATCTAAAGGGAAAAGCATTTGAAGGAGGAAGGGGGAGGGTTTTGCACCTCAGGATTCGTGCCCTCTCCTCTCTCAACACTTAGCCACTGCTGAAGACTCATAGAGGCTTTGTGCCTTACACACATAGTTGCTGTTGTGCCTCTTCTGTGAGGCTTTTTGAGAGGTCCTTGTGCCTTATGAGAACTGATAGTTAAGGTGTCTAAGGCCTTCTGTTGTCGTCTGATCTGACACTTAAACGGTTCTACTGTGGAGATATTTACTTTGATATCTGATTGAGCATACTGTTCATTTATTTGAATTAATTGTAATCTTAAACATTAGGGTTAATTTGGTGATTCAAATCACCATTTTAACCCAATTTTTTACATTCTCATCCTTGGTTTTATTGACATATTATTCTAATTTCTATTGGGCAATGTTTTGATTGTAATTGCATATCTTTCTTGATAAATTGTGATTAGTATTTGAAATTGTCAATTTGCTTCCTGCGAACAACCTCGAACTCCAAATTAATTTCGAGCTTTACAAATTTAAGTGTTTCATGCAATTTTCGTTATATACTATAATGCATACTTCTAAACATCGACGATTTCACGCAAAACAAGCTTTGTGTACCCCCGAATGAGAATGAGATTGGGAAGACTTTCTAGTAAACATGCTCATTAAAGCATTACTAATAGAGTTTTCTACCATGCCTTCGAAGAGCTCAAAGGCTGAGTCCTCATCCCGACATAAGAAATTGCCTCCACATGCAGCATCAACAAAGCTCCTTGTGTCATCATGGAGCCCATGGTAAAAGATCTGGACCTGTTGCCAGCGTGGGACACCATGGTGGGGACATTTTTACAGAAGCTCATGGGATTACTCCCAAGCCTCATGCATTTGTTCCCTTGAATTTTGTGTAATTCTGGTGATAGCACACCTTAAGGCATTGGTGCGCCCTACAGGGAAATACTTCTTTAGGAACTCATGTTCCAAATAAGCCCACGTTTCTATAGGTGTAGTTCGAGAAAGAGTCTTAAATCAGAAGGCAGCTTTGTCTTCTAGTCAGAAGAAGAACATCTTCATCAATAACATGTCCTAATCATGGCCCTGCGGACCCAAAGTCTGGGCAAGATTTTTCAACTCTTCTAGATGCTGAAAAGGGTCCTCAGAAGGAAGACCATGGAAGTGAGGGATTAGTGCAATTATGTTCAACTTTAGTTCAACAGAACGACCCCCAGCAGGATAATGTACCACAGGCATTGGAGGTGCAACCGTGAGATTATAGTAATCTCGTAGTTGAGGTCTACAAGGTTGGGGAGCCTGAGGAGCCTAAGGACGGGGGTTTGCTCGAAGATTAATAGCTTGAGTAAGTTGTTGCACCTATTAGGTAAGGGTATTCATTTGTAGTTGTGTCTCAAACAGATGTTGTAAGTTAGGTGGTGGACCTCTCTCCGGTTGTGGTTGGTTAGGAAAATTAGGGTAGGGAGGAGGTTGAAACCTATGAATTGGATGTGGTGGTAGTGGAGGATGTGAAAAAAGATGTACAAGAAGTTCTTCAATATCCTCAAATTGTGTAGAATCATGATCCTTTGGATGAACACAGTGGTGAATGGGAGTTTGAGGCTCAGGAGGTATAGGATTTAATGTGGAAGGCATAGAAGTGGAAGTGGATTCCTGGGCATCAGCACCCAAGGGAGGTACAAGCTTGAGGTTTTGGGATCTCCTACCTTCCATGAGTCGATTTTTGAAAAATGCTTTTGAAATCAGTCACAACTCACAAGAAAGTAAACAATCTCACTCAATCTCAGATAAAATCAAAAATCACAATATTCCATCAATCTCAATCAAAGACCAATCAAGTCAATCAAGTTAAGTGAGAAAATCTGAATTTTGACTAGGGTCTGCTACGCGAAAAATAGTAGTACGCAAACAAATGTTTCAATGCAATTGTACACATCCTAAGCAAGACCTACGTAGTGCAAACCTCTAAAATCCACCTGGAATCTGGATAAGACCAGCGTGTGAGTCCAAACCCTGTGGTTGCTGAAGGAGATGAGATAGAAACCTATGTGTTTGTGTACTTAAGTGATCATGTAGTATGTACACGATAATCAAGAACAGAATGGCGATGAAAAGCTCAGACAGGGTTTCAAACAATTTTTGTCTCCTTTTGAATTTAATTTGAAATTTAAGAAATGTTTTCATGTAACGGATCTTGCTTTTTAATCTTTTCACACAAGAGATGGTCTTTTTAAGCTTAAGTCAAATGCAAGAAATGGCAGGAGCTTAAGAAAGATAGAAGTACATACCTGACTCCAGCAATTTTACAATTACGCAATTTGATTGAATTGAAATCTAGTAGGAAATGTGCAACCTAAGTATGGATGCCTATGAGATGCTACTGCAAGATAAGGGATGAAGTATTTTTGGCATTTTTTATTTTATAATTTTTGTTTTGGATTTTCTAATGCAACAAACAAAATCAAATTGAAAAAGAAATCGATACAAAAAAATCGAGCCGATGAGAGATGAGTTGAGAGAGAATAGAAAGAGAGTTCAAAGAGTCCAAGTTATTACAAAGATGTGTGAGAACTGGCTCTCACAACTTATGCCTGACAATATATCCTAAGAATATACCTAAGTCTAAACTACCACTATACTAAGCTATACTACTCTACTAAAAATTGGAAAACTGTAGCTCCTGCTGGAAAAACTCCTCCTAGAAGTCAGGTCTGAAGCGCAGCAAATCTACCAGGAAGAAGACTCCATATAGAAGAAGACACTAGTCCTCCTACTCCTCAAGTGCTGCAAAAACACCAAATGATTAGTAATACAATTATATACAACAATCAATAAAAGAATAAAATGAATAAAAGAATCTATATACAACAAAGAATATGTACAAAGAAATCAAAAATATTTATAAATAAGGAATAAAAAAAAAATTGGCATATAGAGAGTTGCCTCCCCGGCAACGGTACCAAAAATATGATGGTTGCAAAAACTGACTACATGTTAAAAATAGAGTTTTAAATGTCGTTATTGAAGTATATTTGTCACAATGCAAACATATATCGCATCATTTTTATTTATTTACTTAATTTTTACTGGTTTATTCCAGGTCGTTCACTGGGAGGTAGTTATTGATATACATCACTCTTTAAGCTCCAAAATATTCTTTTATCCCAAAAATGTCAATTTTATTTACAACATAATTTAATGAATCAAATAATGAATGAATTGGTCAATTATATACAAAAGAATTAATTATTAAGCACTACAATGCCTTAAACAAATTTACAACTAAATAGGCATTAAAAACTAATTAATACTACACTATGTTAGTTATATACAACTACTCTAAATAATACCTAAAAAGAGGTGCAAAAGTAGCTACTAATATATACTATATTAAGTTGTAAATATCTTTAGTAACATCAATATGTGTCATCATAGCCTTAGTAACACATGTACAAAACATAAGGCAAAAGAATACATTTACGTAATAACATATATACATATCTACAGTGACAGATACATACGTCACTAAAGCCATAACGTTTTATTTATATGTATGTAAGGCACAAATAGTACCTTACTATTCTATTTATATTTATATATGCATATATTACATATATACGTATACCTTATTTATATTTTTTTTTATTTATTGTACATATACATTTACTATTATATTATACTATACATATATGTACATATATATGCATACACACACAAGCACACTCACTTAACACTTAGCCATTTGAGGTTCTCCTCTCGCACACCTACACACAAACACTTCAACATTAGGAATTTTTCGAGCTCATATGTTTAACACATAGCTCTCATCACTATTCACTTTAATAAAAATTTGGTTTATTAGTAGGTGAACCCGATTTTTCGTGGGATACCCAGCACCCCATTGGGGTGCGACCAGACAACTACTAGACCTGGTTCTAGTTTCATTATTGTAAATTTTTATCCATTTTCTCAGGCCTACAATAGGCCCACTAAGCCCATCACTATACATGGGCTCCCAGCCCACATTCAAATTCAAGATGCTCAGTATGCTTGAGAGAGGATAGAGAAGGGTAATGGTGGAAAATGTGCGCCGAGCGTTGATGACTAAGTGGTTGTCGATGTAAATTCAACTTATACTACTTCATGCACTTCTCAATGCATGATGTGGGACTAACCATGGTCATCAATTAAGCACTGCAACGTGCGCTATAGACCAATCTTTGGCCTTGCCTTGTGAACATGAATTAAATCCATTTTCTAATTAAATTACATTTTTAGAAAGCCCTTACATAGGACTACTTAATTGCATAATTAATTTAGTATTTTAAGTTACATAATTATACATTAAAATTAGTTAAATTTAAGGGTTTGTACATGTTGATTTAAGGATTAATTTCTTAATTAAAGTACAAATTGATAAATTGATGATGCAATTGACTTTATAATTAGTTAATTTATATATTAAGGTATTTATTATACATTTTTAATTTATTTTAGAACATTTATTTTAATGTGTTTACATTTAAATACACATTTTAAATAGATATGTAGATATTTAAGTTATAAATACTGTAATATAATACAAATACAGTATAAATAGGTTGAAAATATTTATAATTAATTTATATACAAGTACAATATAAATTACTTCAATAGAAACTTAATTTACTAATTTATATTATTTTAACTTAATAACTTAATTACCTACAATAATTACCTGAATAAATAAATGTACAGGTATGGCACAGTACATATTAGTTAGTTAAGTATGTATGTATAGTAATAGATATGGTTATAGGTATGTACATATTTATTTATAATTACTTAGTGTTATATACATGTAAGTGATAAATGCCAGTTTTTCATCATTCTTATGCATTAAAACAAACCTAGCTCTTAGGAATTTACTCCGCAAATGGGTTTTTGGGCTGCATTTAGGCATAAATTAGGTTAGGCATGCATTGCATTTTTTATTATCTTTTTGATAGGTTTTTGTGAGTGGTAGGGATGAACAGATATACAGATCCCTAAAACCCTAGCACTCAAGAAGGCAAATGGTGAAGGAGAAGCTCAGACTAGCTGGAACTCAGCTTGATCCAGCTCACCACAGCTGGAACTTAGCTCACTTGAACTAGGGTTAGCTCATCCCAGCTCCATTTAGCTAATCTCAGTTGAATGGTAGCTCAAGAGAGTTCATCTTAGCGCACCCTAGCCCAAGTCAGCTCAAATCCAGCTCAACCTAGTTGAGTCTAACTCATTTTAACTCCTATAAGTCCACAGGGAGCTCTAGCTAGCTCAACTGAGTTGACTGGAGTTCACCCCAGCTCAGATCCAGCTACATCCAGCTCCACTCAACTCCAGCTAGTTGAAGAAGAACTCATCCCAGCTCAGGAAGCTCAAGTCCAGCTCCCGGGGACTCAGCTTAGCTCAACTCAGTTGAGCTAAGCTACCTTAGCAGCCTCAACCAGCTTGATCCTCCCCAGGAGCACCAAACCCAACTCACCTCAGCTCATTATGGTAGAATCTATCTCACTTTAGCTTGGCTTAGTAGCTAGCAAAGAACTGCTAAGCTAGCTAGAGTAGCTCCATGCCAACCTCTTCAGCAGCTGCCAACTCCAGTTCCAGCTCCAGACTTCTCCTCCTCAGCTCCTCTCTTCAAACCCTAGCTCCAATACCTCCTCCTCTACTCCATAGCTAGCTAAGATAGCTTAGCTTATCATAGCTAGCAACCAGCTCCTTGGCCATCCACCACCTTCAACTCAACCCTAAAAAGCTCCACCAACTTAAGCCATACCTAAGCTAGCTATCCTACTCATTTTGGCGCCACCTTTCACCCCTCAACTAACCACCAAAAGACACCAAAAGTTGGTGCCAAAACTAACCCTAACCACCTTCCTTTTGGTGCTAACTTTCAGCCCCTTTATCCACCCTACACCTACCCACATAACCCATCCTAGCCATCCACATACCCCCCTTCTAGAACCCTAAGGTGGAGCCACCTAATGGCCTTCTAGAAGGCCCATTTTGGCGCCAATTCTAAAGGGCACCAACGCCTTAACTACCCCCCTTAGCACCCCTTAGGTGGCACTACTTATCCTTAGCCCTAGGATCCCCAACTACCCCCCATATCCTATCCTAGCCATCCATTCCAAGAGCCACCTATGCCCCCTTCCTACACTATATATACCCACCTAACTTCCCTCATTTTCTTCATCCTCCATTTGTGTTTACTTCCACCTACATCCACCTATACCTACGGCCAAGGAGGAGTAGAGAAGAAGATTAAGGGGGCACATCACCAGCCCCTTTGGTGCCTTCTTATCCCCACTCTCTTCAACTTGGGCCACGCCAAGGAGGAGGACCTTTCCATCTCAAGGAGGATGGCCAGGCAAAGGAGAAGGACTTAGGGTGGATGTCCACCCTTGGAGAAAAACTTAGGGCATGCCCCCTTAGGGCTTGCTTTGGAGGACATCAATTTGGTGGAGCTTTCAAAGACAAAGAGTTGGAGCACTTCTTTTCAAGCCCAGGAGCTACTAGGCTTGGAGCAAGGAGCCTCCCCTCTTCATCAATTTTTAAAGGATTAGTGTTTCTTTACTTTGTACTTATAATTCTAGTTGTAGAAGCTTTCCTCTACTAGGGTTTTTGTACAACACTTTCTCATTAATGAAGTTGCCTTCTTTAGTTGCATTTTTAATTGCTTTGTTTTTAGCATTCTTCACTCACTCTCCCTAATTATTCTAGGCCTCCACTTGCCTAGAGTGAGCTTAGGGAGAGGCTCTACTTGCCACTTTACAAGTAGTGTATTGAGTTAAGTGTAAGTCACTTTCTCGCCAACAATTTCGCATGTTGCCTTAATTTCAGAAACATAAAAATGATATATTGAAAAAGACCAAAAAGAAATGTGATTTCCATTTCCAAGCAAGAGACCTAAATTTTGCAAACATATTGCCTCCTTGGATGACCCTAGATACCCCACTATCTAGGAATATAAATTTAAAAGCGAAAGTGGATTTACGCGTTGTAACGACACTAAATTGCCTAATTAACAAACTGCGTATTTTCGTTATCAGTAAGTTAATATAATTATTATATATTTATACAGTAAAGTTATATATATAATAAATCATCTTAAATTCTCAATAAAATATATAGAATAGAATTATAAGTTATTTATTTACATTATTTACATATCTCACAATATCTACATATAGCTTAGTATTAACTCATATTTATAAGTATAAATATAATATACAAAATATTTTTGGGTATTTTCTGATTTTTATATTTTTATTTATATAATAGAGGTAAGAGATGAGAGAGAAGGGATGAGAAGAGAGAGAGAAGAACTCTTTGTGGGTTCTATAGGAGAGGATTGAGATTTGCGTGATATATATAAAAGTGCAAAAATATTATGAACAATCTCACAAAAGGATGCAATCACAAGTACATAATGATTTTTAGGTGAAAACCCAAACCCAGGTAAAAACCACCATCTAAACCTCTCGATTTAAGATTTCCCGATCGACCGAGTCGATCAAATCTACTAACGAACTACTTCAAACAAGGGTACTTCAACCTCTTACAACAATGCTACTTAGATGAGGGTAATGTACCTCAAACCCCTCCTCTTCACGAGGAGTATTTTGTCCCATGAAGGAGACAGGAATTTGCAAAGCAAATACCCAACAAAGAACAAAGTGAAAATTACAACAGACCTATAAAGCCACAAAGTATTAATGTTAATCTAGCTCCTATAGGAAAAAGAGACTTTCCTTAGATGGAAGTGCGTAGGCATGATCTCAGCAGAGTAATGATACTCTCGGATTTGTTGAATGGGGCTTGGAGATCAAGATCACTTCTCTTCTTGATGATTTCTTCTCTATGACACAAAAAAGTGTGGAAGTAGTGTTACCTAGTGTGTGTTAGCTTAGGAAGGGTGTTCCTCTATTTATAGAGGTCCTAAGAACGGTTTAGAAGCCTCTTCTAGCTGTTGGAAGGCTTCTCTAGCCATTGGTAATTATCCCAAGGAAAATCAGGTTGAAATCAGGGCTATTTATGATTCTGACAGGATTATCAGACGTCTGGATATATTATCAGATGTCTGGGTCATCATCTGATTTTATGATCAGACGTCTGATCTAGAAGGGTGGATCAACTGGACGGAGTTGGATCAGAACAATCGTCTAAAGATGACTTTTAAGATGTCTGGACTTAAGGTCGAACGTCTAATTCTAGACGAATCTCCTTGTTTTTATCGAGACCTAAACAAGGTTTTAGGTCTTTTTGGTTAGACGATAGGTTGGACGTCTGGCACAAAGTCTAAACGTTTGGAAATAGGTTTTATTGCAAGAATTGATTTCTCGAGGCTCAAACTACTATAATCACTGACAAAAGTGATTTGGGAATGGATTGAGCCTAATGTCTATTTATCTGACGTCTAGGGATCACTATGAACATCTGAAAGTGAAAGTAGGTCAGATAAAGAGTTAATCCTCTACGATTAGTCTGATAAAGCCAACAGTCCTCTAGTTGGACGTCTGGCAAGGTCACCAGAAGTCTTCTTAGACTTTTGGACTAAGTGTTGGACGTCTGAAACTGGCAGACAGAAAGTGGTTCTCTAGCCTAAGTGTTTTGGACGTCAGATCAAACAGTCAAACGTCTTAAAGTCAAAGATCAAACGTTTGATTTCCAGATTGGACATCTGATCAGGCTGTCTGATGCCTATTTTGGCTTTCTAAGTTCTCTACAAAAAAACCTAAGTATCCTAGG
Organism: Thalassia testudinum; assembly: GCA_037157565.1. NCBI lineage: Eukaryota > Viridiplantae > Streptophyta > Magnoliopsida > Alismatales > Hydrocharitaceae > Thalassia > Thalassia testudinum. The sequence goes on along the minus strand of JAZHRO010000018.1, from coordinate 49,507,659 downwards.
CTTGTGTAGGTGTTCTTAGGACTATAGTTTAGTTACTTTTAGGATCTTTAACATATAATCTAGACAGAAAATAAAGAGCAAAAGAATAACAAATGAATACATGAATAAAGGTATCTATCCTATTCTTTATCTCCTTACTTCTTCAAGCTTTCACTCCAAGAGAAACTCCTCCTCCATCAAGCTCTTCCAATGCGCCATGGATGCGAGCTTGAGCTCCTTCACACTTGATTCCATTTGTATTTTCCTGAAACTCATAAACTCAAATACAAATGTTAAATAACAAGTCTTTTGTTATCATCAAAATTAACGATCGTGGTGCCCTTGCACCAACACTCTTTTTGTATTTTTGAATTTGGTTTCCTTTATTTAGTTTCGAAGTATACTGAACCATTGGCTGGTATATTTTACTAAGTTGGGAGTTCAGAATATTTTAAAACTTGGCATACACTTATAAAAATACCTGATCTTTCTCGAGACAAGTTTTTTTTTTGTGATTTTTTAATGAATTTTATTTATTATAAAGTTAACCCAAAGAAGGCCCAAATGAATGCTTTCAAAGTAAACCTAAGGCCTTGAAATGGATTTGAAGGTTGAGAATGTAACTCAAATACTCAGATTTATCTAACACAATATAAACAACATATTTAACCCATAAAATATGATTTTCATCCCAAATTTCATTAAAATTTAGTGTTGGATAGTTGGGCACTATAAAAGTTGCTAACAAAAGAATTTTAAACATGAAATACAATCAATTCCAACCAGATTTAACTCAAATAATAGTACATGAATGCTTACATATGCTATTCTATCATTACAATGCATGAATAGCTCACTCAAAGTATTAATCCACTTCAATTCCCCATCCAGTCATGGCTGCTGCTCAATTTAATAGCCATTTTAGCTGCTGTAACTGCAACATCTATTTCAGCAACTCATTCAAATGCCATCCACCTAAATCAGGCCTGATTGACAACCTTGAACACCTCTGCAAAAACTAACACCTAAAACTAAGTGTCCTCAAGCTCTAAAAACCCTCAGATCCACTGAAATCAGCGTTTACTCCCAAAGAATGTAGTTGCCACGCAGCCTTTTATGTGATGATATGGGAGAATTAAACCAAAAATCACCTATTCAAACCACTATCTAAAACCTGATCATACTTTAAACTCACTTAAAAATCACATCCGAACATTGAAAACTTCATCAAACCCCCTTGAAATTCAGATCTCATCTCAGATCAAGGCTGTAAAATTACAGCCTAGATCTGAAATGAGTGGTCAAAACTCATGAAAACTCATCTCAAATCTCTTCTAATCATCTTGAAAATCCAAATTTATCTCCCAAAAACATTGAAAGCTTGATATGATTTCCACCTTACACTATGGATAGTGTAAGATGTAAATTCATCTCAAGATTTCAATACATGAAAACTTAATCTCCTACCCTATGCGAATCACTTAGCATAAATCTCAATACATCCAAATTGAAATCAGAGCTCACAAAACACAAATAATTCTAATCTAATGTTCCTCTTATGCCATAGATAGCATGAAGAAAATAACTTAGATTAGCCATAGAATCATTCACAATTCATTCCAAAACATTGATCAGTGTCAAATCAAAACAAATCTGCTACAATCTGCAAATCAGCTCATTAAAAATCAAAATAGGGTCATTGTGAACAAATGTAATGAGTGAAATGACCCTTAGATGATTTTTGGCACCTAAATCAAATCTAAATGATCAAAACATCAAATCTAATTTAATGCCATGATGCGTGGGTGATTGAAAGGCAAGGAAAACATGTAGAAGTAAGTGTGAAGTGAGGGGAAAGTCTAATGAACATGATGAAGGAATGAATTCGTCTCCTTTGATCTAAATTGATCAGAGGAGGTGGCATGGCATTAAGCTAATCTACTCCTATCTAACTCTCAATTCATCACTGAATTCATCATCTAATCTACTCTAACTAATCTACAGTATGCTAACCATGATGATATCTAATCTAGAAAGCAAAAAAACCTAATCTAATTGGATGAATAGTACCTATGGGAAACTACAGCTGGGGGCTGCTGCAAGGAATGGGGGAGGAGACTCCAGTGGTTTGAAATCCCTCTAGTGGAGCTTGATGTCACCTTGGGGAGTTACAGGATCCTTAGCGGTGAGGAGAGGTTGCAGGAGGTGGAATTCCACTGCTCAAGCGGAGGAACAGGGATAGTGTGAGAAGAAACTGGAGTGGAAGAATGACCAACTCAAGGGATGTAGGAGGAGGCTAATCCTTTGCGCACAAGCCCTGAAGGGTGCTTAAGTAGCTAAGGCAGTGGAACAGAGCACCGTGGGGTGTGATTAGGCTAGATTAGATCATACGGTGGGGATGAGCTTAGAGAAGAGCGGGAAGTTTCAAATAAAAACCCACTATAGGATGGGATCTGGGGGGCGAGGTGATGCTACGCGTGAGAGTGTGAGCAAATTGGTCGAAGATCTGCCGTCAGATCAAAAGTGCAAGAGATCAATGGTGCCCATCGTGTTCATCGCAAGTGAACAATATCAGGTGCGTTGGGATATTTGCAAGTAAGTCCAAATAGACGAAACGGTGGAAAAAGTGTACAAAAGCTCATTAGTGAAGGAAAGATGGAAGCGTAGTCCCTGCAATCTTACAACTAGGTCCCTATGGGTTTTCAAAAAGGTCCTTGAGGGTTTTATGCATGAGGACCTAAATGTAATCTAATGAATATAGGGTCCTATTGATGTCCAAATGTTATGAGCTTTTATTAGAGCTTAATTGAACCTTTAAGAACATAATTTTACTTTTAATTTGAACTTTTGAGCCCAAAGATGTATTTAATTGGCAACTAGATCATCAAATTTCACTTGTGATAGAATATCTTATTAATTAACCTAATTGTGCATTTTTAACACCAATTTGTTTTCTTAGGTCATTTTCCTTAATTTTCACACTTAACCCTTTTATCATGTTAATTGGTAGTGTTTAACCTAGTTTCTAGCTTAACTTGGGCATTTTAGCTATGATAAGCCACAACTCATCAGTGCCCCTCTCATGATGTAATTCTCGACGTTGCCTCTCTTGCCCCGAAGGTCGTCCTCCTTGCCCTGAAACACCCTTCCTACCCCATCAACAGCCTCATCCTCAGCCCTTCCCCCTCCAACTCCTTAGTCCTCATCTCCAACGCCATCACCCTGTTCCACTCCCCCTGCAACATCAGCCTCCTCTGTTCCCTTAAGCTCACCCTCCTCCAACTATGTAACTATTTATTTATAACCCTAATCATCCTCCCACCCTGTTTTTTACTTATCCCCCTATTTGAAGTGCCTACATTGGAATCATCTATCTCTCTCGAATGTGGAGGAGTGATTTGGCACGAAGGGGTTGAGCGTGGTGGGGTACTACCACGCAAACGACTGCTACAAGTACCGAGAGCTGTTTGGCATCTCCAGGAGGATTGAGGACCACATCTCATGTTACTTCTCGCTTGCCCAGGTGTTGTTGGTGTGTTCGTTATGTTTTGATCCTTCGTTTGTCATCATCTTTGATAAAAGGGATGGTTTGATCATTCTTTCATTGTTTGGTTCGATGTGTAGATTGATAACAAGAAGCTTGAGAATTTGTTGGAGGGGAAGGGGAGGGACTCGATTCTGCAGGTAACGTTAAGGAAACTATCCCAATCACTAATGTGCCTTTTTTTTGTCCCTTTTGTGGAATATGAATGGTATTAATGCATGTTATTTGTGGAGATCTTTTGTGGAAAGCCAAAGATACAGAACAATACATTGACATGAGCAGGGAATCATTATATACATTTCTGGTGGTGTTATCCTCATGTTATTTATCTAAAGCTGTTCTTTTAGTAGTAGAACATCACTCTCTTGACATTTTCCTTGAGTGCAGGTAGTGATCGGATGCTAAAATCCCCATTCATACATTTTGATCATAGTTTTCTATCATGAGCTCCAAGTTCCACGTAGAATCGAGTGCAAAATGCAAGAAGGTGTGCATGGCATGTTGGAGGGATTGCATGGAGAGAATGGCAACATACATGATAACCAGGATAAAAATGGAATGCATAGGGCCTTATTTCAAATCTCAGATATTATTGGAAAATTGATTTTCTACTATCAAAAAATTTTCTGCATTTCTTTCTAATGACTTTTGTCAAAAAGGTTAAGGCAGCAAGCATCAACTTGATGCTATTAGGATGGTAAAATTGCCACTTCTTCCAATGGTTTTGTGTTAGCAGATATATTCCAGATAAAGATAATGCAAATTTGATTAATTAGGGGTAGGAATACTACTTTTTTGTTATGTACATCTTTGGTCGAACAAAGGTAGATGAGTTTATTCCCAGTGTATGCTCCAACTTGGTAGTGTAATATGTAATGCTGTTGAAGGTGCCTGAGAATCTATAAGTTATACTAAAGGGGAGGGGTGAATCGTATAGACGATAATTTAAAAATAATTTAAGCAAATCAATCACAAACCACAAATAAACATTTATGAGTGCACTTAAATTTATAATGGAAACCCTTATGAGTGAAAATCATTATCTAAGCCTCCCAATTTAGGATTTTTCTGACTATGCAATGCTAGTAAATCCACTAAACTTTCATACCACCTGAACGAGGGTGGCACAACCTCTTATAAAGACCCTTCTCTTTAAATACCTCAAGAAAAGCACAGCAACGGGTCTCCCAAAGCAACTTGAAACCCAAATCAAAGTAGAAGAAAATGTAATACAATATAATCCTAAGAAACCTCTAAGAATGACTAAATCAAAGTTTTTCGTAGAGGCTTTTTGAGCGAAATGCTTTGAAAATCATGGAAGTAGAAGCACAGAAGCACTATAGAGAAGAGAGCGTAAGAGCACTTTTTCTTAGAGATTTTGCTTTGAGTTGTGTGTAGAAGAAGGCTACCAAGGGACTCTATTTATACTAGAAGTTCGACCTATAAAGGAAGTTTTTCAAACATAGTTGGTCAATCAAAATTAATTATTTGGTCAATCAAAATTAATTATTTAGTCGATCAAAAAGTTATTTGGTCAATTAATTAAGTTGGTTGATCGATTAACCTATATTTTTTACTGATTAATTTGATTTTTATGAACTTCCTAGTCTCATCATTTTTTATCGATTAATATTAGTCTTTGATTGATCAAAAGCATTTGGTTGATCAATCTTAAAGTAATGGTCGATCAAAAAGGCCTGAACTAGGTTTCTAAGGCTATTCGCGATTTTCAAAAATATATTTTGAGGTCCCATACATATGTTCTTGACTCAAGAAAGATAATGACACAATAGATGACTCCAGATAAGCTTTATTCCTTTTCATGAGCCAAGATAGAGTCCTGAAAGATTAGTTTGACAGATAACATAATTTTGGTGCAACAAAACTGAGATATTAAAGTTGTACTGTATGCCCCCTGTATAAATATGATATAGTGTAATAACGATGTTCCCTATTTCCATATTAGAAGCATGTCAATTGGTGTACCTGGATGTCATTATTCTACCTTGGTAGAATAGTGAACAGTACAATAGATTTACCACCAAGCTCCATGATTGTGATAAATGGATTTAAGTATCCTCCAGTTGACCATTCTTTTGTTGATCATTTATAACTAATAGACATGTCAACATTTCTTTTGGTATATATAATGTTATAGTAGTGATGAACTAAATGATACTAGCAAAAAAAATTTCTCTACTATAAGTCATTTTGGTTTATTTTTGCCATTCAACCTTTCACATTACCTTAATTTAATTTAAACAAAAAAAAAACAACTAACTTAACTATCATCCAAGGGCAAACAAGTCTTTTACTACCTTATCCCTCATTCTAACCCCTGATACCAAGTAAATATTAATCTTTCATATCACAAAATAACCTCCATTTCTAACCATTGTTCATTAAATACAAATAAGGGTAACCTCTATTTGGAAGTAAACAAAAACATGGGTTATGCAACTTAGGTAACCCATGCTGTAAACTAGGCCTTAGATTATAACAATTTTGAGATAGAGTTCACAATTTCAAAATTATCTAACTTTAAGGGAGGGTGGGATGAATTTATCTTAGGATTATGTATGAAAATATCCACACCTATTCTTCAAACATCTTATGATTTGACCATATCTTTCTTTAATATAAAAACTACACAATCATAGATTTATTTTATAATCTTACCACTTAAAAAATTAATCCCTCGAAATAAACAGTATCTCAAGCAGAGGGATATACGCTCGGTCTCATCTTTCACATATTCTAAATAAAGAGCAAAGTGGGTGAGAATGAATTAGTGACAGTAAATGTGAAAGATGAATGGAGATTCATATGAATAGATGTGATAGATGATCCTAAAGGTGATGGATGAGGGGTATTAAGGATTATTTTCCTTTAATGTTTACCTATTGTGGATAATACCCCACTTTAACAATCCCCAAACGGAACCCAAGGTTTTTTTATAGAAATATCAAGAAACAAAGTTATTTGAAAATGGAGTTGACTGTATGCAGTAAGTTGTGAATACCCAGTGCTTAATCTAGTAGGGTTAGTTAATTTGAGGGATTAAGAAATGTTATTAAGAAATGCAAAATTAATGTTAATCCATAATTATGTTTACTTGTAGAGTGGTATTAACACTAATTTGTATTTACTTGAACTGGTGTTAAGTTATGATATTAATTCTTATGATATTTACTTGGTAGTGATGTTAAGAATATGAAATATGAGGATTGTCAAAGACATGAGTGGTGGATAATTTTAACACAGATTTATCTAACACCAGTTTCACAAACTTGTATTAAAGTAGCTAAACTTAAGTTACCAGATGAGAGATTAAGTAGTCAAATATAAACGAAGGTTAACTTCTCTTTTGAGGTGTTAACCCCCAAGTAAACTATGTCGTAATAAAGATTCAAGGTGTGTTGACATGTTTTTGGGGATACAAAAATCCGCTTGAATTTGTCCCTTTTTTTTATTATTTGGAAGGAGTGTAACACAAAAGCTTGTTGTAATAATCGGTAAAAACCAATACTACAACAAAAATAGGTTTTACCGACAAAAGAGATATGTCGCTAAAGCATTAATATTTGTCGCTATAGACATTTTCCGACACTTATTGAATTCATTGCTTGCCCGTCGATATAACTAGTGTCGCTAAAGATTTACCGACAATTTTAGATTGTTGGTATTTTTTGAATCTTTAACGACAATTACTTTTGTCGATATTTTTGTCGGTAATTGTTACTTTTAATGACTACCTTTTTGTTGCTACAATTGACGCTATTGTAAAGAAAAAATAATGACAAAAAATAATTGTCACAACAAATTGACGATATAAGATGCTTTAGAGGAAATCACTTTTTGCCGAAAATTAATCTCACAATTCTTTTAATTCTTGTTACGACAAAATTTGATGTCGCTAATGGAGATTATTAAGGGTAGTAAAATCTGTTGATAATTTTAAATAATAAACCTTTCATTCAACACCATAATTTTATCACTAATAATATTGTTGTTTTATATACTTGATAAATTAACTTTGATTGCTACCTAATGCTATTTCTTAAGGGTCATTATTACACTTTATCTTACATTAACTTTAATTATGAAGTATATGACTCCTAAATTGAAATGAATAAATATTTAAACAATGAAATGATATTGTAAAGATCTATTGTGATAAAAATAAATATTTTCATTTTAAAATTAAATAATGAAAAAGTGGTAAAATGTCTAAACCAACTACATGTTTTTATAATTTAATGGTAGTAAAAAAGAGCAAACATCTAAAATGACACATCCATCATCTATAATATTCATTCATCAACCAATAGTCTTTTATCAGAAGAAAAAATTTTTATAAATAAGTCAAAGTTATAGAGTAACATAACCAAAAAAAATACATGTTCAAGATAAAGTAAAAAAAAGTCTAAAAAAGTATTTTGACTAAATTAAAAACACATAAAAAGATTTCTATTGATAACTCGAGTGCATCTTCTATTAGCAACTTGAAAAGATCCTGAAAAAAGAAGAAAAATTTTGTTAGAAAATAATTCTAAGATACATTAAATAAAGGAAGAGTTACATTTATACCATGGTTCAAAATAATTTTATTACAATACCTATCGTGAAGTAACAAACATCTTCAGCCAAGCAATGATAGCTCCAATTGTGTCACCTAAAACTTCATATTTGTCATATGGCCTAATCAACATCTCTTTCTCATCGATGGCAACTTCAACATAAACCCTTGCACAAGTGGAACCAATGGCAACTCCTCCAATAATTGCACTAGGATCAATAGTATGCACTCGTGCAAGTGCAACTTTCCTTTGCATGTCTACCATGCTTAGTAGATACACATCCTACATGTGAAATAATATAGCAATAAAATGATAGTATGAAGATCAATTTAGTTATAGTTTTTATCAAAAGTTTAATATTGAATTTAAAATTTTAATGTCCTTTTACATAAAAGTTTACCTGGCCTTTAACCAACATAAATTGAGTCCCATCCTTATGCTGATTCTTTTTCTTCTTTAAACTTGCACAAATGTTGCCTTGTTGCGTAATCACATCTTGAGTACCCTGATTATAGATGATATGATTAGTTTCTTAACTTACATATACTCAATTATTTAACTAAAAATCATAATACTTGTGACCTCTTTAATGATGGGGAAACCTACAAATCTGCTCTTCCTAAAGGCTAGAGTAGCATTTCTTGGAAGTTTGCTTGGGTTTCTATTATGACCCGATCTTAGATCCCTATAGGACCCAAGACTAACTCGCCTCGAAGAATCCCAAGACCCAGTCGTCCAACGAGAAATAACCAAATAACATGCATCAATCCATTTACTACACAAGTACAATAGCTAAGCAAAAGAAAATTGGCACAAAAGGAGAAATAGAACAGTAATACCAAAATATTACATGCCTTCAAGAGCAGAAATACAACCATCACAAAAAAACTAGTACAGATAGAGAACATAATGGAGAAGTACTAAAAATATAACTACAGGAACTCACTAAAACTAGCAGTAGAAACTATGGCTGGACTTGACTAGGCCCAGCATCCTCAGCAGCCGGTGGCAAGGGCTGCTCAAATCCCTGACCTGTACAAAGTTATATATCTAGAGTCAGTTAACGCTAAGTAGAGTGGTGGCTAAAGCATAAAATGCATTTAACAAGTAGTTTAACATATCACTTTCCGATCCAAATTATCATATAACGGTTTTCTGTGTAGAGATCTCTAATCAAGGTCCATCACATTACTTAATCTTCTTGTTCCCTAAAGGAACAATTTTGCTTGCAGTTTTCCCGTGATGTAGGATGCACACATGACACTCTCCTAGCCAGGAGAGTCTCTCCGTGGTAGTCCTACACCCGGTCTACCACCCTGAGGTCATGGATGAGATGTAGCGGTGACTACGGTAAACGTGATAAGCACACGGGTAGTTACCCCACACTGGCAAGCGATCAGTTGTTCCCGCTAGCGGATACGCTCAAACGTACAGTACGGAATAGCATAGGGCCTTGCCCTCTCAGAAAAGAACAGGGGTCTCGCCCCTCCACAGACTGCGTACCCTCGTCTGACTATCCTGGTTTGCCCAAAGGGCTAACAAGAGTCAGTGTAGGGTTGCCATGCCTAACCCCAGGCCCTCTGGGGTGGCTAGTTGCCCCCTACACTACAAGGGATAGTTGCTCTCTTCGGTACTACGTACACGAAGGTCAGCTCACTTCCCTTAACAGCCGCCCGTGGGTGGTAGTTCTAGAACCATCCGATTCTTTATGCTACGGTATTCTTGTCTCGTTCTATATTCCCCGTAGGGTTTGTACATGACTTTTCCTTTATCCAGTTTAATATATACAGAACAGGCAGCTCAATCATAGTGCAGGTTTGTTCCTAATGTGGTTCATTGCAGATAATACAGACAGCTCATGATTTACTCAATTATTCACATGCACTTTTCTCTAGCCCTAGTGGTCCTATCACAACCTAGGGTTCAATTGGATAGCTATATTCTAGAGCATACGTTTATTTCTTCCTAGGATTCATCTCACATCCTAAGTTTTAACTAATTGCATGCATTTTATTTAACTTGGAGAATAAGTTAGAACCACTCTACCAAGATAACCAGGTGGAATGGGGGCTCGTACAGCAGCTCCCGATGTCTCTGTAGGTCCCGTACACTCGATGGATTGGAGACCTAAGACATGGATTCACAAGTCAAAAAGGGTTCAAGTGCTACAGACAAGGTACCATTACATGGAGAAAAACATATGGGAAACAAAGACATTTTGTTTACGGAAAATCGACATCATTTAGGCCTTGTACGAGCCTAAAAACACGTGGTCTGAAAGAAATCAGACGTATGGGAGAGATCCCAGACGTCTTAAACCAACTCACAGGCATACCTCTCTTAGGGCACCCCTATCAGATGTATGGAACACAGTGCCGACGTCCGGGGGTTGCATCAGATGTCTGGAGATTCTCACGGATGTCTGAAATTGCCTTGGTCCTCCCTTCGCCACGCCTCCCAACCTTTGACACATGCGTATGCATTGTCAAGACTCAACAGATAAATAGCGGAAAAGTAAATCTCTACCAGACATCTCATAATACCTTCGGACATCCTCCCCGACATCTGAAGGTCACTTCGGATGTTTGATTCTGTGGAAAAATGACTTCCACAGAACCGCTCTGGGCTCTCCTCGCCGCAAATGCTGTAGTAGAGCAGCACGGCACCCTCCGCTCTCACGCTCTGACCTGCTCTCCACTTGCTCTCTCTCCGACTCCCTGCTCACCTCTCGCTCAGCTGTGATGGTGTGAGACAAAGAGGAGGAGGGGGGTTTATAAAGGGAGAGGAGGTGAGGGGAGAGGTGTGGGCATCGCAGGGAGTAGTACGAGGTGCGGGTGATGGTCGTCACAGGGGAAGAAGCGGTGAGGCGTGAGGCATGGGCGACGGAGTGGCGTGCACACAGTATGCGACGAAAGAAAAAGTATTTTCAGACATCTGGCTTTCTCTTTAGACGTCTAGCTTTCTCTTCAGACGTCTGGGGAACATTCCAAATGTCTTAAGGGACTAAAAGGTGACAGGTCATTTCAATATAATAAACTTAAAGGAAGTTTCACCTCGAAACTTGAACTAACTAGGGTGTGCAAAATAACGTAGCAGCGTATAACAAACTTAAAGAGGACCGAAGTAGGTCTGAAGAGACATACCCTCGAAAAGTTTCGGGTACTGCTCTCGCATTGTCACCTCAGGCTCCCAAGTCGCCTCCTCGTACCGCTGGCTTCTCCACAGGACCTTGACCAGGGGTACCTCCTTCCATCTCAGACTCTGGACGGCTTTGTCTAGTATATGTACCGGCTTCTTGGGATAGGTCAAGTCGTCTCCCACCTCGATGCTCTCGTGGCTAAGGACATGGCTGGTATCGGCGATATATCTCTTGAGGTTTGAAACGTAAAACACGTCATGCACTTCAGAGAGCTATGGAGGAAGGGTAAGCCGATAAGCGACGGATCCTACCCATTCTAAGACCTCAAAAGACCCCACAAATCTCGGTGCAAGCTTCCCTCTCACCCTAAACCGCTGCAAGCCCTTCATGGGCGAAACACGGAGGAAGACGTGATCCCCAACCTCAAATTGTACCTTGATGGGAACACTATCATGAGCCCTAACTAGCTCATTTTGACCCAATGAAGAGAATAAATGCTCCTACATAACCAACTAAAAGTCATAAGTCACTGCATAACCTTTCTGAGAGAAACACAAGAAATAAGGGGTAAAACTATAATTTTACCAATGCAGTACAACCACGGGTTTTCTCAAGGGCTAAACAAAGGTCAAATGGTCTTAATAAGATAACAAGTGGGTTGGATTTGACATAAAAGGGTTTGTGTGTGTTCTATGAATTAAATGACTTTTGAAACCCTAAAAACAACCCCACTTAGTTAACCAAGGTTCTGGTCAGGATAAACTTCGCTTAAACCCTCTAAAAATCATAGAACAGTATTCTCTAGGCTTTAGTACCTCCAATTTGGCCATTAAAACCCATCTTAACCTAAAATGGGATCTCAGACAGATATTTTCCCTAATTTGAGTTCTTGCATAAATTTCTCAGTCAAACGTGGTCAAACCCAAAATCTAAATTCACCATTGGATTTCTTAGGTCCAAATTACGTTTGTACCAAAATTTGGATCCAAGATGAGTTTGCCTTGACCTAATTTGCAAAAAGGTCCAATCTGATTACATTTCTACGCCTAACTTTCAAAAACCCTTTCTAATAGCCCCCTAGCTTTCTCGTCGTCTTCACAAGTAGGTCCCTCTGCCATTATCGTGGAGGAAACCAACTCCGGCAACCTTCAACTTGGAAGTTCTCCTTGATTGCTAGGAGGATCTCTTCCAAAATTGGAAGGAAGATCCTCTAAGAAATTCCCGTCAGTATGAACCTATCCTTGAGATCTGATTCCCTCCCAATCTCTCATGCAAATGCATGAGAGATGTGGGTATCCTAACAACTTCCATCGCTGATGACCTTCCAAGCTTGGGAAGCTTGCTTCCCAAGCCCTAACTGACCTCCAAAGCTTTATTTAAAGAAGCCTAGATCTCCCCGACTCCTTCACGCTCGATTTCGGCCATGAATACCTCAAATTCCTCTCTTCCCCTCACGGCCGTAGGCTCCTCGACGTCTGGTAACCTTCCCTACTCCTCCTTGTCATCCGACCACCATACCTGCGGCAGATTCCTCCTCCTTGACTTCGTCCACCGTACCAGCAGGCGCTACTCCCTCTTTGTCCTCACCATTCCCACCTCACCGAAGTTGCCTTTGTCTCCGACATCGACCATACCAGACCCGACGCCCTCACTCACCCCCTTTGTCCCTTGACCTCCCAGATAAGTTCCCTCCCCCTCTACTTTCTTCTCCACCCTTTATTCTCCAAAATCGACCACTTCCGACCTCCATCACTTCCATCCCTTCCATCCCCGACCATCAACTCCGGTGAGGCCATCCCACCTCCACAGGCCACCACAACCCTCGCCGACAAGCCCACGAGCTCTGCCTCACTTCACTGATGATAAGACCCGTGCCATCAAAACACTTTAAGACGTCTGGGAGTTGGTCCAGACATCTGGCAAGACGTCTGGACATCTTCCCAGACGTCTGGAAATCAATTTTCATATGCGTACGGCCTCGAGTCTGTGCGCATGCCGTGCGTAGACTGAGCTCTGCCGCTTTCTTTCTCTTTCTCCTTCCCTAGCCGAATTGTAGAACCTTTTTCCCCCTCACGTCTACATATACCCCCTCCTCTCCCTCACGCCACCCCACTCCCGTCCACCTTCTCCTTCCTCCAGCGAGAATGAGAGCGAGAGCCGAGTGCAGCGGCAAAGAGGAGAGGAGCAGCGATGGGAAAGAGAGGAGAGAGCACGAGCTCGTGGGAGAACTCGCTAGAGAATCTAATGGCTAGTTGGGCGTGCGCGAGGCAGAGTGTTGTGCCGGGGAGGTTTCCCCCGACGCTGTTGCAGCTAGAGCAGCAGACGAGGGAGCACGGCGCAGCCGCGCACAGTAGGAAGAAGATGAAGGAGCTTTTGATTCTGGGGTTCTTTCCCAGAATCAGACGTATGGACATACATCCAAAAGACGCAGACGACGTGTGGAGGAAGCTCCAGACGACTGAGAGGTACGTCCTGCGCCCTATACCTCCCTTTGCAGATACGGCCATGCAGGCAGTTCCACCGAGGCTCTGATGCGTGCCATGTTAAGAAGATTTTGCGTGAGCATGCAGGATTCGCTTCAGGAAGGCACGGGACATGCCCTCCCATGCAGTTCAGACATCTAGGCGAGGCACCAGACGGTGGAGAGCATCTCCAAACATCCGGAGAGGTGATCAGACGTCTGGAACTGGGTCCAGACAGTTCAGGAGGATCCCTGGACGTCTGAGGAGCCGCGTAGAGTGAGGTATTGTTCTGGGTTCCTTTGAAGACGTCTGGGAGTTCCAAACGTCTGATTTGAGTCAGAATTGTCATTTTTGACACGTTTAGGGTGTTTGAGGTCCGATTTCTGTATTTAAGATTCTGTTCTTCTTCGTATAAGTTCATGTACTTGTTGGAATGCTTGTATCAAGTTCTGAGAGGTTTCTTGTGGTTGATCCTTGTGTTAGGACCTCATTCCGTTGCGGATTTGGGGGTTGCAGAGGCATGCGAACCTACCGATCGAGCCCCCATTACTCCCGATTTTACGGGTAGAGTGGCTTCCCTTAGTTTAGTTACCAGCACGAATGTATAACTGAAATGAATGTTAGATCATAGGGTATGGCATGAATCCTAGGACTAGAAACACTGGATTGAATGTTAGATCCTATGGTATGGCATGAATCCTAGGACTAGAAACACTGGATTGAATGTTAGATCCTATGGTATGGCATGAATCCTAGGACTAGAAACACTGGATTGAATGTTAGATCCTAGGGTGTGGCATGAATCCTAGGACCAGAAACACTGGAATGATCGTATGGAATGCATGAAGTGCAATATTGGATGAGTAAATAGAATAATAACAATTGCCTATAATTGGATAACAACTGCCTGTGAATTGTAGAGTACTGTTGTTAGCAACTGTTGCATGTAAATTTCTGTTGTTTGCAATTAAATACAAGTTGCCTGTATAAGAATTGGAAATGAAATATGGAATGTTGGAAACACAAGCTACCTGTGAATAACCCTGAAATGATGAAACCCAGTATGGCTTGGTCTGGAAAAACGTGACCATGAACCCTACAGGAAATTAGGAGTAGAACTCCTAGAAAATAAATGGAATGGAATGGGAAATGAGAGTGGGAAAGTGAGTTGGCCCTTGAGTACAGAGTACCAAGGAGAGTGACTGTTTCCCCTTGTTTAGTGCAGAGCGGAGCTAGCCGCCCTAGGGTTGGGACCTGGGGTTAGAACTGGCCACTTTGTACCGACTCTGCGGCCCTCGCGTACACAGTACCAGGGAGAGCTAGTAGTGTTGGGAGAGAGCTAGCCACCCCACGGGGCCCGGGGATCAACTAGCCGCCTTACACCGACTCATGAGGCCCACTGGGTAAACCAGGGTAGTCAGGTGAGGGTGCGCAGACTGTGGAGGGGCGAGACCCCTATTTGGTTCTTAGGGGCTAGACCCCTGTTACTGAGAGGGCTCTGGCCTATACTGGTTCCATGCTGTGCTTTGGGAGCACCCATTAACGGAAATGACTGACCGTGTGCCAGTGCAGGGTAGCTACCCGTGCGTTTATCACGTGTGCCGTAGTCATCGTTACGTCTGTCAACAACCTTGGGGTGGTTGACTGAGTGTAGGACCACCACGGGGGACTCTCCCGTCCAAGAGAGCACCACATGCTACTTCTACTCTTCAGAAAAGATTGCAATCAAGATCGTTCCCACAAGGAACATTCAAGATCAAGGAAAAGACCTGATAAATGAACCAAGTGATGAAAGAAAGAATAATTAGTTGAATAAAGAATGAAATTGAAAACAACAGCTACCTGTCCACCTTTACTATTTTTCTTAGTTAGTTGGTTACCACTCTACTCAACATTCGCTGATTTCATGTAATGATAACCTTTTTCAGGTCCAGGTGTTGAGCAGCTAGAGCCTACGGCTGCAGAGGGTGCTAGGCCCAGTAGAGCCCAGTAGTGTACCTTTTTGTTGTACCGTTCTGTTGTAGTGAGTATTTTTGTTACACTCCTGTACTCTTTTGTTGTAACTTTATATTCCTGTACCTGTTAAATTCTCTACTGTTGTTGTGGTGTGTACTGTAGTAGTTTACGTCTTTACTACTGTACTTTTGTTACTTTTAGTTGCTTGCATGGTGAATGTGGTTTATTTTACTGCTTTTTGGTTACTTCCTCGTTGGACGACTGGGTCTTGGGGTCAGTCGAGTTGGTCCAGTCCCGTGTCCTGTAGGGATTCGGGAACTGAGTCGTAACAAGATGGTATCAGAGCAAGGTTGTCCCGAGAAGTGAACCAACTAGATGGAAAATAACCAATTCACGTGCTTGTAACTAGAGTAACCACCACAACATACCTTTTGACATCTGTTCTAAGGATCTTTTGTTGAATGTCGGTAGAATTGACGTCTTTTCTGTTCTGTGTTTGCGTCTCCATGTAGGAGATGCCTCGACAAGGAGGTAGTGAGGCGGGCTGCGGACGTGGCCAAGGACGAGGTTGGAGGGGTGAGCGCATTGAGCCTGACACCTCAGTGGACCAGCAAGTACTCCCAGGCATTCAGGCCCAGGACCTCGCCCAGCTGATACGGGAGATCGTACGAGAGGAACTTCACCCGCCTTCACGAGTGCCTCTCCCTGGGGCTGCGGAGGGGGAGTCCTCTGTGGGACAGCGAGACAGACATGGTGTTGGACATGGTGGAGGGGGTGTCCCTCCATCGCCCCCACCTTCCTCTGGCACTTCTGAGCACGAGCCCTCCTTACCTGGAGGCGTGCCAGTTTCTCCCCTTCAACGCCATTACGAGCTTTTTGGATAGTTCCGGTCGCTAAAGCCCCCCTCCTTCAAGGGGGATGAGGACCTGACCGAGGCAGAGGACTGGCTCGAGCAGATCGAGAAGGTGTTTGACACCCTTCACCCCCTTGTGGAGTGTCATGTGGCCTTTGCTACGTACCAGCTGGAGAGTGCGGCACATAAGTGGTGGAGGGCGGTTAGGGGTTAGGAGAGGCACGAGCCGACTTGGGACCAGTTCATCACCCTCTTCTGCGAGCAGTACTTCCCCCAGACGTGGCAAGATTAGAGGAGGCAGGAGTTCCACACTCTCCACCAGGGGACGATGACCGTGTGTGCGTACCACATGCATTTTCTGGAGCTGTCTCGTTTCACAGCGACAGCCATGGCTACCGAGGAGGAGCGCCTTTGGAGGTTCATCGAGGGGCTCCGGCCTGCTATTCGGGGTATGTCAAACCCCTGAAGCTGTTTACGTTCTCGAAGGTGGTGGACGCAGCTATGACGTATGAGGAGACCAACCTGTCTGGATGTGACACTGACAGCGGATGGAAGAGGCCCTACCAGCCAGACTTCTCACAGGGCCGATGAGAGAGGAGGCACGTGGTGCATACAGGAGAGCCGTCACGTTTTGCGGGGCCGTCAGCGGCCTTTGGGGGCCCCCAACAGGGGCCAGCTGCTAGCACCGGACCCCCGCCCAGCCGTCAGCAGGGACCCACTGAGGGCGGGAGTCGAGTTCCTCTTTGCTACCAGTGTGGCCAGCAGGGACTGCCCGTTTAGGGCTAGAGGCCAGCAGATGCTCCCCACGTCGAGCACTGGAGGACGAGCAGGAGGCCGCGGTTTCCAAGCGCAAGGGGGAGGACAGCAATCGCGGGGTGGGTACCAGCCAGCGGCTACCCGTCCGACACAGAGTGTGGCTGCTTCATCCGCACCTAGGGCTGAGGGGCATATCAACGCCCTGACACACAGAGACGCCAGAGCTTCAGGTTCAGTGGTGGCAGGTATGGCTACAGTTTCCGACAGACTAGTTTACACGCTTTTTGATTCCGACACCATGCACTCGTTTATCGCTGCTAGTTTTGCTGTTAGTTTAGGGCAGGACTGTGTGTTGTTAGAGGATCCGTTCGTGATCAGAGGTCCGGCTGGTCAACTGTTTGTAGCTGAGGAGGTTTACACAGGTTGTGAGGTCAGTGTTGGGGGACACAGCCTTCCCGCTGACCTGATTGTGATACAGATGGAGGACTTTGGCGTGATTCTGGGGATGGACTGGCTGTCTACTTACCACGCCCTGGTGGACTGTTTTGAGAGGAAGATCATCTTCTCCATACTGAAGTTGCCTTCTTTTGAGTTCCACGGGCAACTAATGGACGGAGGCTTCAGGTGCATTTCTGCACTTCGGGCAACGAGACTTTTGGGCCTAGGGTGTGAGGGCTTCTTGGCTTATATGGTGGCGGAGCCTAGCCCTACGGCAGACCTTCAGAGTATCCCGGTGGTCAGAGAGTACCCCGACATGTTTCTAGATGAGTTTCCAGGACTACCGCCCGAGCGTGAGATCAAGTTTGAGATCTCACTGGTACTAGGGACCAGCCCCATTTCTACAGTGCCTTACAGGATGGCACCACTTGAGCTGCGAGAGCTCAAGTCCCAGTTGCAGGACCTTCTGGAGAAGGGCTTTGTGAGGCCCAATGCATCTCCGTGGGGAGCCCCGATATTGTTTGTGTAGAAGAAGGATGGTACCCTACGCCTTTGCATGGATTACAGATAGCTGAATAGGGTTACCATCAAGAATAGGTATCCACTGCCAAGGATTGACGACTTGTTTGACCAGTTGTGAGGTGCCACGGTATTCTCCAAGATAGACTTGAGATCTGGGTACCACCAGTTGAGGATCAGGGAGGCAGACGTCTCCAAGACAGCTTTCCGCACGCAGTACAGACACTACGAGTTTTTTGTCATGCCGTTTGGGCTGACCAACGCCCCTGCTGCCTTCATGGATTTGATGAACCGGGTGTTCAAACCATACTTGGACCAGTTCGTGGTGGTTTTTATTGATGATGTGCTCATCTACTCTCGAGATCAAGCGCAACACGGACAGCACTTGCGGATGATTTTGGACACATTGAGACGACGCAGGTTGTACACCAAATACAGCAAGTGCGAGTTCTGGTTGAGGGAGGTGACCTTCTTGGGCCATGTGATCTCCGGGGATGGCTTGGCTGTGGACCCAGCCAAGGTTAAGGCAGTGCTCAGGTGGGAGAGATCGAGTACAGTTACTGAGATCCGCAGTTTCTTGGGACCGGCAGGCTACTACAGGCGATTTATCACAGGCTTCTCGCAGATTGCACGTCCTATGACACAGCTGACCCGGAAGGATGTGCCCTTTTCTTGGACAGACGCTTGTGAGGCATGTTTTCAATAGCTGAAGGAGAGGATGACTTCGGCTCCCGTGCTCACCATCCCAGACAGCAGTGGCAGGTTCGTTGTGTACACAGATGCCTCTTTGCAGGGGTTAGGGGGTGTGCTCATGCAGAGGGGTCACGTTGTTGCTTACACTTCGTGGCAACTGAAGCCCCATGAGTATAGCTACCCTACCCACGACCTAGAGCTGGCAGTTGTCGTCTTCGCACTGAAGACTTGGAGGCACTACTTGTATGGGGAGACCTTTGAGATTTTCATAGATCATAAGAGCCTCAGATACTTGTTTGATCAGAAGGAGCTCAACATGAGACATAGACGTTGGTTAGAGCTCCTGAAGGACTATGACTGCAGCATTTCCTATCATCCGAGGAAGGCCAACGTGGTGGTTGATGCCTTGAGCCGGAAGGCGCCCGCCCGCTTGGCCAGTTTTCAGGGATAGAGTTGGAGCCTCATGGAGGAGATGGGTAGTTGGCGACCCCTAGAGTTACTGGGGCATTGTGCGGCAGTGACTGTGACACGACAGACAAGGCCAGAGCTAATAGACTGCATCATCATAGGATAGATGGCCGACCCGTACTTGCAGTCGTTGCATGACAGAGTACTGTCAGGGGACCCTGGGGACTTCTCCTTTGCAGATGAGGTGCTGCGCATGAGGGGACGTTTGTACGTTCCCAGGGACAAGGAGCTATTGAGAGAGCTCCTGACTGAGGCACACAGTTCTAGGTTCACCATACATCCCGGAAACACAAAGATGTACCATGATTTGAGACGCAAATTTTGGTGGTGGGGAATGAAGCGGGATGTAGGTGAATTCGTACAACAGTGTTTAGTGTGCCAACAGGTGAAGGCCGAGCATCAGAGGCCTGCAGGGCCGTTGCAGCCACTTCCAGTGCCAGAGTGGAAGTGGGAGAGCATCACCATGGACTTGGTTGTGGGTCTGCCCGTTACCCAGCAAGGACATGATGCAATCTGGGTGATCGTAAACAAATTCACAAAGACGGCACGTTTCTTGCCGATCTGAGTCACCTTGGGACCAGCACAGTTGGCAAAAAGGTATATCCGCGACGTGGTACATCTGCACGGAGTTCCACAGGAGATTGTATCCGATCGGGATACCTGCTTTACGTCCCAGTTTTGGGCTGAGTTTCAACAGGCCTTGGGGACACGGTTGAGGTTCAGTACAGCATACCACCCCCAGACAGACGGATAGTCGGAGTGCACGATACAGACACTTAAGGACCTTTTGCGTGCTTATGTACTAGACTGGAGGGGCTCTTGGGAGGAGCACTTGCCCCTGGCAGAGTTTGCGTATAATAACAGCTATCACTCGAGCATCGACATGGCACCCTACGAGGCTCTATACGGACAGAGGTGTACGGCACCCTTGAGTTGGGTTGAGGTGGGGACCAAGTGGGAGGTTGGCCCCAGACTGATCCGGCAGAGTCAGGAGGTGATCAAGCAGATTCACAGGTGACTCTGCACTGTCAGGAGCAGACATAAGAGCTATGCAGATCAGAAACGCAGAGAGGTGCAGTTTGAGGTTAGGGATCACATCTTCCTTCACGTTTTTCCCATGAAGGGCCTGCAGCAGTTTGGGGTGAGAGGGAAGCTCGCGCCGAGGTTTGTGGGACCCTTTGAGATCCTGAAGTGGGTTGGACCCATTGCTTACAGGCTTGCCCTTCCTCCCCAGCTTTCTGGTGTGCACGACGTGTTCCACGTGTCCAACCTCAGGAAGTACGTCGCTAATCCCAGTCACATTTTGAGCCACGAGAGCGTCAAGGTGGGTGACGACCTGACCTACCCCGAGCGACCAGTGCAGATTCTCGATAGAGTCATCCGAAGTCTGAGACAGAAGTAGGTAACCTGGTGAAAGTCTTGTGGAGGAGCCAGCGGTATGAGGAGGTTACCTGGGAGCCTAAGGCGACGATGCGAGAGCGGTACCCGGTGCTCTTTGAGGGTACGTCTTTTCGGATCGGCTTCGGTCCTCTTTGAGTTTGTTATGCGTATGTTGTTCTTTTCCGCACCCTAGCTAGCTCAAGTTTTGGGGACGAAACTTCCTTTGAGTTTGTTATGTTGATAAAACCCGTGCCATCAAAACACTTTAAGACATCTGGGAGTCGGTTCAGACGTCTGGCAAGACGCCTGGACATCTTCCCAGACATCTTCCAGACTGAGCTCCGTCACTTTCTTTCTCTTTCTCCTTCCCTCGCCAAGCTACAAAACCTTTTTCCCCCTCACGCCTACATATACCCCTCCTCTCCCTCACGCCGCCCCACTCCCGTCCACCTTCTCCTTCCTCCAGCGAGAGCAAGAGCGAGAGCGAGAGCCGAGTGCAGCGGCGGAGAGGAGAGGAGCAACGAGGGGGAAGAGAGGAGAGTGCACGAGCTCATGAGAGAACTTGTCGGAGAAGCTCACCATCGGTTGGGCGTGCGCGAGGCTGAGTGTTGTGCCGAGGAGGTTTCCCCCGACACTGCTGCAGCTAGAGCAGCGAACGAGCGAGCGCGGCGCGGCCGCGCGCAGCAGGAAGAAGATGAAGGAGCTTCTGATTCTAAGATTCTTTCCCAAAATCAGACATCTGGACATACATCCAGACGACGCGGATGACGTCTGGAGGAAGCTCCAGGCGACTAAGAGGTACGTCCTGTGCCCTATACCTCCCTTTTCGGATACGGCCATGCAGGTCATTCCGCCGAGGCTCTAATGCATGCTGTGTTAAGAAGATTTTGCATGCGCATGCAAGATTCGCTTCGGGAAGGCACGGGACATGCCCTCCCACGCAGTTCAGACGTCTGGGCGAGTCATCAAATGGCGAAGAGCGTCTCCAGACGTCCGAAGAGGTGATCGAACGTCTGGAACTAGGTCCAAATGATTCAGCAGGATCCCTAGACGTCTGAGGAGCCGCGTAGAGTGAGGTATGGTTCTGGGTTCCTTTTAAGACGTCTAGGTGCTCCAGATGTCTGATTTGAGTTAGAATTATCATTTTTGACTCGTTTAGGGTTCGTTTGAGGTCCGATTTCCGCATTTAAGATTCCGTTCTTCTTCGTATAAGTTCCTCTACTTGTTGGAATGCTTGTATCATGTTTTGAGAGGTTTCTTGTGGTTGATCCTTGTGTTAGGACCTTGTTCCGTTGCAGATTTGGGGGTTGCGGAGGCACGCGAACCTGCCGATCGAGCCCCCATTACTCCCGATTTTGTGGGTAGAGTGGCTTCCCTTAGTTTAGTTACCAGCATGAATGTATAATTGAAATGAATGTTAGATCCTAGGGTATGGCATGAATCCTAGGACTAGAAACACTGGATTGAATGTTAGATCCTAGGGTATGGCATGAATCCTAGGACTAGAAACACTAGATTGAATGTTAGATCCTAGGGTGTGGCATGAATCCTAGGACCAGAAACACTGGAATGATCGTATGGAATGCATGAAGTGCAATATTGGATGAGTAAATAGAATAATAACAATTGCCTGTAATTGGATAACAACTACCTGTGAATTGTAGAGTACTATTGTTAGCAACTGTTGCATGTAAATTTCTGTTGTTTGCAATTAAATACGAGCTGCCTGTATAAGAATTGGAAATGAAATATGGAATGTTGGAAACACGAGCTACCTGTGAATAACCCTGAAATGATGAAACCTAGTATGGCTTGGTCTGGAAAAACGTAAGTATGAACCCTACGGGGAATTAGGAGTAGAACTCCTGGAAAATAAATGGATTGGAATGGGAAATGAGAGCGGGAAAGTGAGTTGGCCCTTGAATACAGAGTACCAAGGAGAGCGACTGTTCCCCCCTGTTTAGTGCAGAGCAGAGCTAGCCACCCTAAGGTTGGGACTCGGGGTTAGGACTGGCCACTTTGTACCGACTCTGTGGCCCTCGCGTACACAGTACCGGGGAGAGCTACTAGTGTAGGGAGAGAGCTAGCCACCCCACGGGGCTCGGGGTTCAGCTAGCCACCTTACACCAACTCGTGAGGTCCACTGGGCAAACCAGGGTAGTCAGGTGAGGGTGCCCGGACTGTGGAGGGGTGAGACCCCTGTTTGGTTCTTAGGGGCTAGACCCCTGTTACTGAGAGGGCTCTGCCCTATACTGGTTCCGTGCTGTGCTTTGGGAGCACCTGTTAACGAAAATAGCTGACCGCATGCCAGTGCGGGGTAGCTACCCGTGCGTTTATCACGCGTGCCATAGTCACCGTTACGCCTGTCAGCGACCTTGGGGTGGTTGACTGAGTGTAGGACCACCACGGGGGACTCTCCCGTCCAGGAGAGCACCACGTGCTACTTCTACTCTTTGGAAAAGACTGCAATCAAGATCGTTCCCACAAGGAATATTCGAGATCAAGGAAAAGACCGGATAAATGAACCAAGTGATGAAAGAAAAAATAATTAGTTGAATAAAGAATGAAATTGAAAACAACAGCTACCTGTCCACCTTTACTGTTTTTCTTAGTTAGTTGGTTGCCACTCTACTCAGCGTTCGCTGATTTCGTGTAATCATAACCTTTTTCAGGTCCAGGTGTTGAGCAGCCAGAGCCTACGGCTGCAGAGGGTGCTGGGCCCAGTAGAGCTCAGTAGTGTACCTTTTTGTTGTACCGTTCTATTGTAGTGAGTATTTTTGTTACACTCTTGTACTCTTTTGTTGTAACTTTATATTCCTGTACCTATTAAATTCTCTACTGTTGTGGTGGTGTGTACTGTAGTAGTTTACTTTTTTACTGATGTACTTTTGTTACTTTTAGTTGCTTGCATGGTGAATGTGGTTTATTTTACTGCTTTTTGGTTACTTCCTCGTTGGACGACTAGGTCTTGGGATCAGTTGAGTCGGTTTGGTCCCGTGTCCTATAGGGATTCGGGAACCGGGTCGTAACAACTGATCACTTCCCCTCACTCCACTCACTGCGCCACTTACCCAAACACCTCCTCGAACACACCCACTCACTCGTAAACAGTGTACCCTAGGCACGCACTCACAGGCACATCCTCGCCACGCCACCACTCCTAGCACCTTCTCCATGCTCCAGTGAACCTCCCTAAATGATTTGACAAGGCCGCGAGGCCGTTCTTGTGTTTTCAGGTAGCAAGCCCCATCCGCCATTGGCGCAAGCTTGAAGCTTGCTTGCAACCGCTCCAGGCCTTGCTGCTCTAGGTGCTGTTGTCCCAAGTTGCGCAGAATACCCTCATGCACACACTCAGTCCCTCAATTGGAGTCAAAGGCCTTCACAGCAGCTGCAATTGGAAGCCTTGTCTCTACCATAGGCACTCGTGAAGAAGGGTGGGCTGATAGTCCCACCTCGGATATGAAAGAGTGCCTATACCAGAATAAATTGAAAAGGTGATATCATCTCATCGCCTCAGTTACCACGGGGTGAGGTCCCACTCACCCTTCACTGGTCTCATCCATGACCTTGCCTCCGTGGAACTAGCTAACCCGACCTGACCTGCACTCCTCACCCACCACCACACGCCGGTGGGCCTGGTTTCGGGTACACACCCGACCCGATAACCTGAATACCTATGTGTGGCTCTGGGAGAGCAGATCCTAAGAGAGAAAGAGAGGAGAGTTGCGCGGGTAGGGGGAGGGTTTTGCTGTGGGGATCTTTGGCGAACACTTAGCTAATTTAGAGGAAGAAGAGGAGGTCAGGGAGGAAGAAAAGAGAAGAGAAGGCTCGCAAAGGCAAAGATAAAGGAAGTCAGAACATAAGCCAAAGAAGAAGAAGAGGCCAGAAGAAGAAGGAAGGAGAAGATAGAGAAGAGAAAGAGAAAGGCAGAGTCAGAGAAAGTAGAATCAGACACTTTAAGTGGTCTGATTCACAAATCAGATGACAGATAATTACTTTCATTTAATTGCAAAATACATTGAGTTCATTGGTGATATTGTAGGAGTATTTGGTGATCTACATCACCATTTTACTCCCATATTTTTGCACTTTGATATTGATATTATTGCATACTCTTTTAATTCTGAATTGTGATCTTGATTTCTAAATACCAATTTGCTCCCTATGTTAGACCTCGAAAATCTTTTCGAGTAATAAAATTGCTTTGAACACTATCTCAGTTGTACTACAATGCAACACTTTTTAAACCCTGATTTAGCGACTAAAACATACCTCCCTATGCTTCAGACCAGCATAGCTCTTCTGCCTGCTCCGGACAATACACAGTCGTTGATGGATCTACTCAATCACTTCCTGACTCTGGTGTATCAGCTGGGGACCAACCTCCCACTTGGTCCCCACCTCAACCCAACTCAAGGGAGCCATACACTTCCTCCTATACAGAGCCTCATACAGTGCCATGTCGATGCTTGAGTGATAATTGTTGCTGTATGCAAACTCTGTCAGGGGTAAATGGTCCTCCCAGGAGCCTTTCCAATCTAGTATGCAAGCGAGGAAGCCCTCGGACCCTTAGCTCAGTAGCTTCACTGCCTGAAGCACGGAGATACATCTGAATCCCCCATCTACTGGCTGGCCATGGAACTCGAAGGGAGGCAACCGTGGTATGGAGAAAACAATCTTCCTCCCGAAACAGTCTACAAGGGCATGAAACGAGGCTAAGCAGTCCATCCCCAAAATCACACCAAAATCCTCCATCGGGATCATAATTAGGTCTATCGAAAGACTGTGTCCCCCTATCGTGACCTCACAGTCAATGAAAACCTCCTTGGCAACAAACACCTGTCCACCTGGTCCACTAATCAAGAATGGCTCCTCTAAAAGTACACTGCTCACCCTCATGCTGACAGCAAAATCCACAGAAATAAATGAATGTGTGGCACCAGAATCGAAAAGAATGTAAACGAGACTACTGGAAACAGTAACCATACCTGTCACTATGAAGCCTAAAGCTCTACCTTCTCCATGAGTCAGGGCGTTAACACGCCCTTCAACCCTTGGTACAGAAGAAGCAGCCGTGCTCTGGGTCAGGTGGGAGGCAGCGGGCCGGTATCCTCCTCGCAACTGCTGTCCTCCTCCTCGAGCATGGTAATCACAACCGCCAGATCAACCTCCAGTGCTCGATGCTGGGAGCGTCGGCTACACTCTGACCCTAGATGGACAATTACTCTGTATGTGGCCCGGATGGCCACACTAATAGTAGAGGGGAATGCGACCTCCTCCCTCTGTCTGCTGCCCCTGCTGGTGACTGGGTGGGGGTCTGCTGCAGTCAGTTGGTCCTTGTCAGGGACCCCCGAAGGTCCCTGGTGGACCCACAGAATGGGATAGCTCCCCTGCTGGTGCCTAGTGCCTCTTCTCCCGACGGCCCTATGAGTGCTCCTACGGGTAGGGCCTCTTCTGTCCTCCTTCGTCAGTGTCTCGCACGGACAAGTTGGTCTCCTCATAGGTCATGGCAGCCTTGACTACACTGGAGAAGGTAGGCAACTTCAGGGGCTTTACATAACCCCAAATGGCATGTCAGAGGCCCTCGGTGAACCTCCACAGGTGTTCCTTCTAGGTAGACGCAGCTATCGGGGCGAAGCACAACAGCTCCAGGAAATGCGTACGATACGTGCTAATCGTCATTGCCCCCTGGCGGAGAGTGTGGATCTTCCGCCTTCTCTAATCCTGGCAAGTATGTGGGAAGTACTGCTCATAGAAGAGCGCCACAAATCAATCCTATGTCAGCTCTCCCTCCTCCTATCCTCTGACTGCCCTCCACCACCTATGAGCTGCACTCTCCAGCTGATACGTGGTGAAGGCCACACGGCACTACGCAGGAGGACAGGGGCTATCAAAGATCTTTTCTATCTATTCCAGCCAATCCTCTGCCTTAGACAGGCTCTCGTCCCCCTTGAAAGAGGGGGGCTTTAGCTTCCTGAACTGGCTGAAGACCTGATGGTGTAGCGGCAACGGGGGAATGGGTGCACCTCCAGGCAAGGACTTGTGCCCTGAAGTGTCTGAAGGAGGTGGGGGCGGTGGAGGATCACCCCCTCCCCCTTCAGCTCATCCAGCGCCGTAACGGCTCGCTTGCCCCACGGAGGACTCCCCCTCCGCATCCCTAGGAAGAGGAGGCTACGGAGGAGGCTGATGGAGCTCCTCCCGTATGAGATCCCGAATCAGCTAAGCGAGGTCTGGGGCCTGAATGCCCGGAAGGAGAGGTAGAGCAGCCCCATCCTCAACCATCACTCGCCCTCCCCTGCAACCATGCCCTCAGCCACGACCACATCTGCTGCCAGTCCGAAGAGCTCCCTGGCAAGGCATCTCCTGCACGGAGATCGAAAAGAAATGGGATTGTCAGTGACTATTTGATTACAGAGGAGACGTAAGACTCGAAAATGACATTCAAGATAAAACATTGTGATGGCTATCCTAGCTACATGCACAAGTGTGGTTATTTCCGAACTATTTGGTTCATTTCTCGGGGCAACCTTGCTTTGATACCATCTTGTTACGACCCGATCCCAGATCCCTACAGGACCCAAGACTAACTCGCCTCGACTAATCACAAGACCCAATCGTCCAACGAGAAATAACCAAATAACATGCATCAATCCATTTACTACACAAGTACAGTAGCTAAGCAAAAGAAAATTGGCACAAAAGGAGAAATAGAACAATAATACCAAAATATTACATGCCTTCAAGAACAGAAATACAACCATCACAAAAAAACTAGTACAGATAGAGAACATAATGGAGAAGTACTGAAAATATAACTACAGGAACTCACTACAACTAGAAGTAGAAACTATAGCTGGGCTCAACTAGGCCCAGCGTCCTCAACTGCCGGTGGCTCGAGCTGCTCAAATCCCTGACCTATACAAAGTTATATATTTGGAGTCAGTTAACGCTGAGTAGAGTGGTGGCTAAAACATAAAATGCATTTAACAGGTAGTTTAACATATCACTTTCCGATCCAAATTATCATATAACGATTTTCTGTGTAGAGATCTCTAATCAAGGTCCATCACATTACTTAATCTTCTTGTTCCCTAAAGGAACGATTTTGCTTGCAGTTTTCCCATGATGTAGGACGCACACGTGACACTCTCCTGGCTGGGAGAGTCTCTCCATGGTAGTCCTACACCCAGTCTATCACCCTGAGGTCATGGTCGAGACATAGCGGTGACTACGGCACACGTGATAAGCACACAGGTAGTTACCCCACACTGGCACATGGTCAGAGTTCCTACTAGCGAGTACGCTCAAACGTACAGTACGGAATAGCACAGGGCCTTGCCCTCTCAGAATAGAACAGGGGTCTTGCCCCTCCATAGTCCGCGTACCCTTGTCCAACTATCCCTGTTTACCCAAAGGGTTAACAAGAGTCGATGTAGGGTGGCCATGCCTAACCCCGGGCCCCCTGGGGCGGCTAGCTCCCCCCTACACTACAAGGGATAGTTGCTCTCTTTGGTACTACGTACACAAAGGTCAGCTCACTTCCCTTAATGGTTGTCCGTGGGCAATAGTTCCAGAACCATCCGATTCTCCTTGCTACGGTATTCTTGTCTCATTCTATATTCCCCGTAGGGTTTGTACATGACTTTCCCTTTATCCAGTTTAATATATATAGAACAAGCAGCTCAATCATAGTGCAGGTTTGTTCGTAATGTGGTTCATTGCAGATAATACAGACAGCTCATGATTCACTCAATTATTCACATGCACTTTTCTCTAGCCCTAGTGTTCATATCACAACCTAGGGTTCAATTGGATAGCTCTATTCTAGAGCATACGTTTATTTCTTCCTAGGATTCATCTCACATCCTAGGTTTTAACTAATTGCATGCATTTTATTTAACTTAGAGAATTAGTTAGAACCACTCTACCAGGATAACCGGGTGGAATGGGGGCTCGTACAGCAGCTCCCAACATCTCCTTAGGTCCTGTACACTCGACGAATTGGAGACCTAAGACATGGATTGACAGGTCAAAAAGGGTTCAAGTGCTACAGACAAGGTACCATTACATGGAGAAAAATATATGGGAAACAAAGACATTTTTTTTACGGAAAATTGACATCGTTTGGGCCTTGTACGGGACTAAAAACACGAGGTCTGATAGAAATCAAACGTCTGGGAGAGATCCCAGACGTCTTAAACCAACTTGCAGGCATACCGCTCTTGGGGTGCCTCTATCGGACATATGGAATGCAGTGCCGATGTCTGGGGGTTCTGTCAGATGTCTAGAGATTCTCCTAGACATCTGAAATTGCCTCGATCCTCCCTCCGCCATGCCTCCCAACCTCTGACAAATGCGTACGCATTGTCAAGCCTCAGCAGATAAATAGCAGAAAAGTAAATCTCTACCAGACGTCTCATAATACCTTCGGACATCCTCCCCGATGTCTGAAGGTCACTCCGGACGTCTGATTCCATGGAAAAATGACTTCCGCGGAATCGATCTAGGCTCTCTTCATTGTAGATGCTGCAGCAGAGCAGCACAACGCCCTCCGCTCTCGCACTCAGACCGGCTCTCCGCTTGCTCTCTCTCCAGCTCCCTGCTCTCCTCTCGCTCAGCTGTGATGGTGTGAGCCGGAGAGGAGGAGGGGGGGTTTATAAAGGGAGAGGAGGTGAGGGGAGAGGTGTGGGTGTCGCAGGGAGTGGTGCGGGGTGCGGGTGATGGTTGTCGCAGAGGAAGGAGAGGTGAGGTGTGAGGTGTGGGCGAGGGAGTGGCGTGCGCACGGTACACGCCGAAAGAAAAAGTATTTTCAGACGTCTAGACAGACGTCTGGGGAACATTCCAGACGTCTTAAGGGACTAAAAGGTGATGGGTCATTTCAGTTTCTTTCATTTCTTTTATCTCTTCCATAAATCGCATCTCAATTTGTCTTTCCCACTCTTTCCTTTATTCTTGTTCCTCAATTTCTTTTTGCCTCCACAAATCACAATGTGGCGATATTAATCCATATCCCTTAGCACAACCATGTTTATCTTTTCCAACAACTTTTGCATAAGTTTCATCAACCAATGAAGGGTCTTCTGAACCATCCATCTTCTTAGTTGCCTTGTTAAATTGTTCATATAAGAAAAACTTGTCATCATATAATCCTCTATGCTATTAAAATAGTTATGAAAAAATTGAAGCTAATAAAAATCTCAACTAAAATAGCATAAAAAAAGGTCAAATTAAAAAGTTTATTCTCAATCAAAAGCATACTTTAAAGTAAACAAAATTACCATTTATTTAAAAGCATTATAATTTTACCGCTATTTAATATTTCAAATATCTTACATATAAAAAATTAGTATTTGTTCTCATAATTATATGAAAAGGTTGATACTATAAATGAAAATAAATGTAAACAAAGATCAAAAGATAAATTACACATCAAGAATAAGTTATATAATGTGTTTAACTTACAATCATAGAAGTTGCTCGTTCATCTGTTGGTTTGCCATCTTTCTTTCAATAAACATTTACAAATAAATGAATCTTGTTTACCTTTCTTCCCATTTGTTTCTCCATCTATATAAAAGTAATAAAAATATAACACTTAAATCATCAACGTAAAAAGTGAAAATTTTGAGAATAAAGAATGTATCTCATCCCTTATGCATGCATAGCTTCTTGTCCCCGTAGTATGATAAAGCATTAATTTTCCTCTATTTTCTTTATTTTTAGAGCAACGTAACTACATGAATCATAATTTTTAGAACTATTTTCTAAGTTAAGGTAAAGAAAAAAAATACAATTTTAATTACCTTTTGTTATGACCCAATCCCAACACCCTATAGAACCCAAGATCGGCTCGCCTTGACTAAATCCCAAGACTAGTCGTCCAACGAGAAATAACCAAGAGCAGAAAATATTTTACAACCACACATGCAATGTAACTGAGCAAAAATAAATAAGATGCAATAATGGAAATCAGAACGAGAAGTCTCAAAATATTACATGCCACAAGCAGAAGAGTATTATAACATATATAGCCATCACAACCACAACAGATGGAAATAGAATAGAAATATAGCAGAAATAACTAATACATGCTAAAGGTACTCACTACTACAAAAAGAACTCTGAAACAGAAAGGAGAAAAACACTACGGCTGGGCCCAGCACCCTCGGCAGCTGGTGGCGCTGACTGCTCAACTACCTGACCTGAACATGGTTATAAAATCCATGGTCAGCTAATGCTGAGTAGAGTGGTGGTTAAGCCATTTACATGCAATTTAACGTAAAGAAACAAGCAAATAATAATCATTCATTTCCATTTATATCAACTAGGTGTTTCTGATTCGGTTATTCTAATATGGATCCACAACATTTATTAATCCTCTTGTTTCCTAAGGGAACGATCTTGATTGTAGTTTATTCAACGATGTAGGATGTACACGTGGCACTCTCCTGGCTGGGAGAGCCCCTCGTAGTAGTCCTCCACCCAGTCTACCACCCCGAGGTCATGGTTGTGACGTAGCAGTGACTATGGCATGCGTGATAAGCCCACAGGTAGCTACCACGCACTGGCACATGGTCAGTCATTTCCGCTAGTGGGTATGCTCAAACCTATAGCACAGAACAGAACAGGGGTCTCGCCCCTCAATAGTCTGCGTACCCTCGCCCGACTATCTCGGTTTGCCCAATGGGCCTAACAAGAGTCGGTGTAGGGTGGCCAGTCCTAACCCCGGGCCCCATAGGGCAGCTGGCTCCCCCCTACACTAAAGTAACAAGAGTCAATGTAGGGGCCATTCCTAACCCCGGGTCTCAACCCAAGGGCAGTTAGCTCCCCCTACACTAAAGTAACGGAAGCTCTCCTCGGTACCGCGTACACGAGAGCTAGCTCACTTTCCATGCAAAAGGGACAGTTGCTCTCCTTAGTACCATGCACTTGAGGGCCAGCTCACTTCCCTCCTACATACAATACTCATTCCGTATACGTGAGTTCCTCTTCTAGTTCCCCGTAGGGTTCATGCATTGTATTCATTTCATTTCATTTCACGACATGCATATCTCATTGTTTACATCTCGATTCTTAATTGTATAATAGGTAGCTCGTGATTTAATAACTGAAAGAAGCATCACATCATTTAACTATTCATTTGCTAGCATTAAGGTTTCTAACATGTATTTCAGAATAAACTATATGGCTCAAGCAATGTTCATTCACTAAATTCAACCCTAGGTTCATTTCATATCCTAGGGTTCGATCAATTCATTCTAAGAAAGCATGCACCCGATTAATTAGTTCATAATATTGAGAAAAACCACTCTACCAGAATACACGGGTGGAATGGGGGCTCGAATCGCAGATCCCATCGTCTCCGTGGACCCTGTATACTTTACTGGTTGGAGACCTATACGATTTACCAAATCACATCAAACGAGTTCAAAAGTATACGAGTGACACAAACACATAGAGAACTCTGAATTGAAACCAACGATACTTCGTTTGCGCAAAACAAACTTCATTTGATCCCTAAACAGGCCAAGAACATGTACCCTGACTAAAATCAGATGTCTGCGACTACACCCAGAAGTCTTAAACGACCACAAAGGCTCACCTTGCTTTCCTACGCTGATCTCGGTTGTCTGGAACCACTCACAGCCATCCTAGGGTCCTTCCAAACATCTATCAGTGCACCCAAACGTCTGAGATGGTTATTAGCCGTCTGTAGGGATGTCCAAACGTCCTAAAGCACCTTGAAGGGTGCGCCACGAGCCTTTCCAACGTCTTGTACCTATGCATGCGTGTGCAGGTTTAAAAGCGACACGTAAAGAAATTACGTACGTGCATGCAGGCGCATACAAAGCACATACCTCGACACTCTACATGCTATCTGACGTTCAACACCAACTCCAGACATCCTGAGGCTCCTCCAGACGTCTGGATAGTGTCCCAGACGTCTGATACTGTGGAAAAATGATTTCGTAGAATGACTCGCAATCCTTCTCCCCTGCGACTCTCCACCCGCAGAACCGTATCTATTCCCCCAGCAGCTGCACGAGGTCGCGGAGCTCCTCTCCATGAGCTCCCTTAACTGCACCTCCTCTCCCACGTATGCTCTCAAGCTTCTCACACCTCCGGCTGCAACTCCTCTTCCGAGCTCCTTACTCTCCCTCTCTCCTCCTTCATCTCGAGCTCCCCTCCTTCCCCACTCGTGACTACAGGGGAGGCGTGGAAGGAGGTGGTCGGCGGTGACAAGGGTGCTGGGGGAATGAAGGTGGAGGTGGTGGTGGTGTGGAGATGGAGGGTGGAGGGGTGTGGGGTTTTTAAAGAGGAGGGTGTGTGCGTGGGTGTGTTGTATGGGAAGAGAGAGAGAAAAAATTGTGAGATCTCCCCAGCGAAGTTTCCTCTTTCCCGTAAAGCCCACAAACTTAAACCGAGGGGGTTTAAAATTACATTTACACCCCTACCCTTCCGGGAAAACCTCGAACGACCCTTGGGAAGGGTCATTTCACCTTTGACTTCTCTAAATCCCAATGCTCATTAAGAAACTTCCAATGTTCCTTAGTTACCCGTGAATCACGATACTCTAATCTTTCTTCCAGGGAGAGTTGTGATCGATAATATTTCTCCTTAAGGTAACACTTAAATTCTCTCCATTTCTTAGCTATGCTTAGAAGCACCTATGGTCGCATCTTCTCATTATATTGAAATTTGCACTACATCATAAAACATTTTAAATCATCAAAACTTAAATATAATTAACAAAATTATTATGATTAAGAATTTACCTCCACAAATTCTATCATTTTATTCTTGTATTCTATAGGCATCTTCCTCCGATCATCATAATCTAATGGGGCCAAATCTGAATTGTGTGCAACAATTCCACAAAAAATTTTCAAATGATTTTGATTTTCTCCACTTGGTTGGTATGAATCATTCATCTTGACAAATATCTTCCTTCCATCTTGATTGTTCCATACTTTCAGGCACATAGTAGGTCCTCTCCTACCCTTTCCTTTTGAATTAGAATCTAGATTTTTAATGGCAAAAGAACACTATTAAATGAATTCAAATTTAATCTATGTATGATATATAGAAATAAATTTGGACACATGAAACATCTTACCAATGTCCTGAAGGTCAATTTCATTAGTTTCTCCAACTGCAGAATATGTACAACTTGCTATGTTACCTTGATATTCTTCTTTGAATGTTTCAATGCCAACATGGTTTGCCTTTTTTGTTTTCCTAAGCGTGGAATGATCTTTCTTTATAATTTGTTTTTCCTTAGATTGTTTCTCCAGCAATACTGGGCTATTCTTCAATGTAGAAGTTGTAGCTCTAGTTCCATTATAATTATGTGTTTGCTCAACATTTTCTTGGTTCAGGGCTACCAAAATTTTCTTTGACTGATATCCTCCTAGAACTGGAATAACTCGAGAATCAAATCGTGGTCGCTTTGACATCCTATATGAATCATAATAAGGAAATAAGTTAAACAATCAACAAAATAAAGTCAAAACATATAACAATGAGAAAAATGACTTGTGAAAAATTATCTTCATACCAAATAACAACAAATAACTTACATCAATCTAGTTGTCATCATCAGACTCACTTCCATTGTTATCTGCTCCACTAATATCATTAATATGTTGTTCCCAATTCTCTCTAGAAAAGTAAACACCATCAATGTCTATACATACAACATCAATGTCATCATCGTTGTCATTTGTATCCATCTCACTTTTATTCAAATCATGGGAGTAGCCATCTACCGTATCATCATTATCTAAGTCATTGACTTTTTCTTCCATAGCAAATAAATCTCTAGGTCTTGTTCTGACAACGAAATGCCAATCCTTGCGTATCGAATGTTGGACATAAAACACTTATTGTACTTGAGTTACTAATACAAATGAATCATTTTCATGTCCTAAACAAGATAAATTCACTGATGTTAATCATTTGCTTTCCCAGTTGCATTTTTTGACTTAGTATTTATCCACTGGCATTTGAATATTACTATTTTAAACTTTTCATAATAATTCAACTCAACTATGGCTGTGATCACTCCATAATAATCAACTTCACCAACTGAAGGATTTTTATCTGATGCTTTGGAAAAGCTCTCAGTTTGGGCATTAACAACAACACCACTATTTTGTGTTTGTTGATTCTTCTCTCTATTTTTCGTATGAAATCTAAAGCCATTAACAATATAGCCACTATAATACATTGCTACTTAATAAGGGCCTCGAGCAAGCACTCGAAGATCTTCTGATACAAATTCCTTTTTTTCTTTTCTTCAATCTGAATCACAAAAAGTAACAATAAGTGTCTCAAGATATTAAAACTACTAGATTGGTGGATATTTATGAAACATACATATCTCTTGAACCACTTGCTAAAAGTGTCACTATGTTTGTTACTAAGTTTCTTCTGTGATAATCGATGATATGAGTTCCTAAGTATATGATGATGTTCTCTGCAAATTTACAATACTTATTAAAATGTTATGATAGAACATGTAACATGAATAATTCAAAGGATATGAGTTTCAAGTTCTTACTCTTTAAATGGAAGGATAGCATAACAATTGGATAAGATATATCCATGTGCCTATTTTATCATAATCAAATTTAATTTCTTAGGAGTCCTCTTTCCTATTGCATGACCAGATTGTTAAAATATAGAAAACCCTTGGTCCACATCATAGAATTCATCTGGAAAGTTTCTTGATGTAAACCTTGTTTCCACTCTTGACAAATATCATGAACAAAATATCAAGCATTCATCTGCTATATACCCTTCCGCAATATAGCCTTCTGGATGATTCTTATTATGAACATACCTTTTTAGTTTAAGAAGATACCTATTAAGTAACCATGTAAGAGTTAAAGAATATGTTAAAAAGCATTTATATTGACTTTTTCAAAATACTATAGGAGTATACCTTTCTATGGGATACATCCATCAATATTGAACTAGTCCAGCTATCTTTGCTTCTATGGCCAAATATATTCCTAAATGTATCATAATATCAAAAAATGATGGTGGGAGTATTTTCTCCAATTGACAAATCAATATGATAATCTTTTGCTCTAACTGTTCAAGATATTCTGGATCAATCTCTTTTGAACATATATCTCGAAAAAAGCTACAGAAATCTATCAACATTGATCGAACAGTATATGGCAACTTGTAATGATATGGGAAGTAGTTGATGAATCAATATATGACAATCATGACTTTTCAAACCTGAAATCTTGCGATCAAGTAGATTTACGCATCTTGATATATTGGATGCATAACCATTTGGAGCTTTGACTCTCTTAAAGATCTCACATAGATTTGACTTCTCATTCTTGTCTAAGTTATAACATGCTGGAGGCAAGATAGTCATATTTCCAACCTCTTTGGGATGAAGTACATGTCTAATGTTCAACTTTTGCAAGTCAATATGATTCTTTATACCATCTTTGTTTTTCTTTTACAATTGTAATAAGGTTCCTATTATATTGTCACATACATTTTTCTCAATATGCATGACATCAAGATTATGACCTATAGCATTCTTTCTCCAATATGGTAACTAAAAAAATATACTTAATTTTGTCCAGTTAGGCCAATACTTACACCTCGTTTTGGGATCTGTGCCAATAACACCCGAAACTTTTTCTAATTGTGTCATTATCAACATGTTTGATAATCTTTTTGGTATACACCTCAAATCTTGCTTTCCATTGAAGGGTGTTGATTGCCTTCTAAATCTATGATTCATTGGAAGAAAATGACGATGGCCCATGTAGCATACCTTTCAACTACCTTCCAAGTATTGTGAATCACTGTCATTATTACAAGAAGGACATGCAAGATATCCTCTTGTGGCCCATCCTGAAATATCAGCATATGCCGAAAAGTCATTGATACTCCACATTATTGCATCATGCAACTAAACATTTCTTTGCGATCAACATCAAATGTTGGAATACCAATCTCCCATAAATCTTTTAATTCCTTAATTAATGGTTGCAAAAATACATCTATATGAACTTTTGGACTAGAGGGCTAGGAATTATTGTCGATAATATGAAATTTGATTGCTTCATGCATAACCATGGAGCTAAATTGTAGGGAATTAGGATAACAGGCCAAGTACTATGTTGTGTTGTCATCATCCTGAAAGGATTGAACCCATCAATAGCTAAACTAAGGCGAGCATTTCAAGGCTCTGAAGCAAAATAAGGATATTTACTATTAAATGTCTTCCATGTTGGGGAATCTGCAAGATGTCTAAGCATTTTATCTTTTAATCGACCTTCAGAATGCCATCTCATCAAGTGCGATGTCTTTAATGACATGAATAGTCATTGTAACCTTGGTTTCAATGGAAAGTACCACATAACTTGAGAAGCAATTCCTTTATCTGATTCAAGTTGAAGAGTTTCATAAACTTTAGATTGTGATGTTCTTTGTCTCCATCTCAAAGTACCACATATATGGCATGAATTATCATTTGCATGCTCTTTCCAGTATAGCATACATTTCTCTGGACATATGTCAATTTTTTCATAAGCAAGGCCAAGTTTACCTATAATTTTCTTGGTTTGATAGAAAGAATTAGGAAGCATTTCTCCTTCTGGCTATGCATCTTTAAGAAGCTCAAGCAGCAGGGTAAAAGATTTGTTTGTCCATCCACTGAGGCACTTTATGTGATAAAGTTGAACCAAAAAAGATAACTTACTAAACTTCTTGCATCCTGGGTATAGCTCTTGTTTGGCATCCTCCAATAATTCAAAAAAAGTATTTGCATCTTTATTAATATTATTTGGTGAATTGCATTCCATGTAAGATGCATCCTTATCCATATCTTGAAACCCAAAAGCTTCATCTAACAAATCATGCACATCATCCCCAACTTCTTGATTGTCACTGACTTCTTCTTCTTGGATGTTTTCAAGATCTTCCCCATGTAAAACCCACTTAGTATAACCTTTGGAAAACCCTCTCCATAATAAATGTTCGACAATTGTTTGTCGATTAACTCGAATAGCGTAGCACAGTCTCGACAAGGGCAAGCAATGGTTCCTTCCTTGGCCACTTTATTAAACGCAAACTCAACGAAATTTGCAACACCCACCAGATATTTACTACTTGACCTATCTTCATATATCCAACTTTTATCCATTTACTTTATTCGGCAGAAGAATATGATATCCTAAAAAGGATATTTATTATTAATGATACATTTAAGTGAAAATCAAAGGAAAAGTTTAGTGTGTAAAGCACTAACACCTAGAAAAATGAAAATCAAAACCAATTAACATGTAGATGAAGTGCATAAGAATGAACGAAACACAAATAGATTTTCTTGGGGGAAAATGTAGTGGTGGACATCTTGTTTTCAAGCAATTCTCAATAGGGTTGGATCTATAGTTGACAATCTAAGTTTGTTAATCTAAATAACTAAAGGGCTAAATTCTATCAAAAATTTGACAGAGTTTCCCCTATTTTATTGTGTTTTTCCCAAAAACCTATACTTGTAAAGAAGTGATTTATGCAAGAATATAAAATAATCACATTCACAAACCACAAGAAACATAAAAAAAAAGCATTTATAAGTACAGGCACACCCATCTTGTATATGTAAGAATATCCTATAGCTGATGAATCCCTCAATACCTAATTACTCTTTTGATGCTTATTTTTTATTGATAGTAGCTTGCTATTAGGACCTTTGTATTTCTCCTTGCATATATTATAAAATTTATTTTGTTCTTGTTCAGTTTTAGAGTCTTTATTGGAGCCTTTATTTGTTGCTTTTGTCATTTCTGATAGTTGCTCCTCTTACCTTCCCAAAGGAAACAATTCCTTATAGTTTTTGGTAGTTCTAGGTAATTTTCTTTCACCTACTTTACAATAAATAAACAACCTTTAGCCAATCTCTATAAAAGAGAGGTAGGGGTTTTGTAATGATGTATCTCACTTCCTTCTACAGATCTACTGATTTTTCTTACAACTATCGAGGAACTTGATTCTTGGATATAAAAATTATATATATGTAGTATCTTTTTGATGTACATTGTCAAACCATTAGCTAATTTTTGAGTTGGTTTCATTCTTGAAATGAAAATTTGTAGTTAGTTTCTCTTTCCACATAAGCAATGGAGTTAGTTCTAAAAGATCAAGGTGTTTTTATCATTGGGAGGCTAGTTATTCTTGATGATATTTAAGTGTAAACTCACTAAATCATTTTTGTTTACTTGTCTAGGCAACATTGGTTGCTAAAAGGGCTAGAGAATTATTGAGAAATAAAAGTGTGTTGAAATCATCATCCCTTCCTGAAAAACTAACACAACTGTTGTTGAGTTTAAGCATCTTTATTTTCCCTTTTGGAGTGATAAATAGATTCATTTCATGACATTATGGAACTGCTATCCTCTTAAGGAAGATGAATTCAAAGGTGCCATCAGAGGCAACTGTTACACTCCAAGAAAGTTCAATTTGAGTCGTTCACCTGAGTAGGTCTGCTCCCTTGTGTTGATAGAATTCTAAATTGCCAGCAGTAGTTTAATAGTGGCATACAGGTTATAAGCAAAACCTTTGTGTTTTCATCCAGGTAATCAATCTCTTGAAATTGTTTGCTCAAAGGAAGATTATCATTTCAAACAGGCTAAGTCTAGCTTCATCAAGTGATGCCAAGACAGCTTTTGAGAGCTTTGCCATAGGTAGATCTAGACTAATGAGGCTTCAAAAGTTTATTGGTTAGCGATAGCAATAGTCTTCACATAGCGAGTCTCTCTACTCTCATATAATAGACTCATCTCATACAAAATCTGCTTTAGATAGTGGCAACTATTTTGCTAGAAATGAAGTCCTTTCATATCTAACCTTTCAAAATATTGATAATTTCCCTCGTCTTAATAGCTCATATTCTAAGGATCCTGTTTATTTGCCACCTCAAA
Organism: Thalassia testudinum; assembly: GCA_037157565.1. Taxonomy (NCBI): domain Eukaryota; kingdom Viridiplantae; phylum Streptophyta; class Magnoliopsida; order Alismatales; family Hydrocharitaceae; genus Thalassia; species Thalassia testudinum. The sequence continues at coordinate 49,467,933 of JAZHRO010000018.1, read as the reverse complement.
GAAATGTTCCTTTAATGGGACATCAAGCCCTTCCTAAGTCCCAACATTCTCAATGTTTCCACATGGTTGGTGGTTTTTAGCATGAAGAGATACCTTCTAGTATCAGAGCAGGCATTCCCTTGCAAGATCTTGCAAATGTTCCTAAAAATAATAGTTGTATTGAACCTCTTTCTTAGGACAAATTTTATAAGAGTAACTAGATGCAGGAACCAGTGTCTCTGGCAGTTACCTACCAATAGACAATTCTAAGAGCTTGGAAGTTTACAAGGGTTGGATCATCTACAATCAGAGACCAACCAATCTTTTGACATCTTCATTTGCCATTCTTGATAATGCAGAGATTTCGAGAAAACCCTCATGATCAAGGTGTTTTTAATCCTTACTTCCTTCTTCCAATCTCCCATTGAAACTAGAATTTTTGTAATTCTAGTTTCATCAAGGTGTTTGGATCATTAACCTTCTGAATTTTTGTAGTGTGGTGGTGGTTCTAGTCTACTCCAATATCAGGACCATGACTTCTTAAATTTGCCAGGGATTGAATGTAATGATGCTATATTGGTATCAAGTCATTCGCAAAATAAACCAATGGGATGAACAATGCTGCTATACAGCTGGGTATGAAGACTGTTACAATGATAAAGAATTGGAAATGGATTCTTGGAGTCGTTTTGATGAATGCCCTACAAACTATTACGAGAAGGATGGAAAAGGGCAAAGGAATAGCATTTTTGCTCACATATTCAATGCCCCAAAGGTGGATGAATAAGACTTAGATGAAGATTCATCACTAGAACAAGTGCATATTTGGTTGTTCAAACAAAACAATTGGAGAACAAGCCTATTTCCAAAATCTTGTTGCTATAGTGTAGAAGCAAAAATGAAGCAGTGCTCCTGATTATGAAAAACAAAGTATAGTTCTGTTGTTCATGAAAAGTCAACAAGCAACAATATTGCTGCTTATGCAAAGTCAAAATCCCATTGATCCTGTTTCGAGATCATGTGCGCACCACTACTAAAGTTGAACCAGGCCAGGATTCGAGTATTAAAACTGATGGATTATCTTGCAATGGTGATGCTATTGAAGTATTTAGTAGCCATGAATTTGTAAATTTTAAATGTAGGTGTGTAGCTCGTAAGGACAATACAAGTGCTGACATGGCTACTTTTGTTGGAGACATTTCTAAATCATATTCAGGTAAGTTGACGAGATGGAAGTTGGTTAGGCCAACCTTCACCAATGGTTTTGTTGAAAATAGTACTTGTGGCCAGAATGAGAACAAAAATGGTCAGGAGGATGTTCAAGATTCCATGTTGGGAGTAGAAGTTAGTGTGGAACTTGGAACCTAGAGTGTTCAAAAGGGAAATTACACTAGTCACCCCAGTGCATGTGGATAATGTTGTGAAGGAGGATTTGTCATTAGGTAGTTTGCAGCGAAATGTGATGCAATTCCTATTTTTTCAGGAAATGAAGTAGATGGCTAACGATATCTGTAACGACCCGGTTCCCGAGTCCCTACGAGACACGAGAACTGGACCGACTCGACTAATCCCAAGACCTAGTCGTCCAAGGAGGAAGTAACCAAAAGACAGTAAGATAAACCACATTCAGCATGAATATAACTAACAGTAAGAAAGTACAGCAGTAAGGAAAGAAACTACTACAGTAGGTACCACCACAACAGTAAAACAACATTTATCATATAACAAGAACTGCAAGTAAAGAAGGTACAGCGGAAACAAAAACTACTCACTAGAACAGAAACAAAAGGGGTACAAAAGGCTGTGGTAACTCTACTAGACCCTACTCGGCCCAGCGTCCTCTGCAGCCGCCGACCCTGGCTGCTCAACACCTGGTCCTGAAAAAGGTAACGAGTGTAACACGTCAGCAAAATGCTGAGTAGAGTGGCAAACTAACTAAAGGCAACAGTAGAGTGTACAGTATCTGTTATGTTCTATTACTTCCTTTATTCACATCTTTCAAATTTTCTCACTATTTCATTTATTTCTCAGATCCTTTACTTGATCTCGAATGTCCTCGTGGGAACGATCTTGATTGCAGTCTTTTCCAAAAGTAGAAGTAGCACGTGGTGCTCTCCTGGCCGGGAGAGTCCCCCGTGGTGATCGTACCCTCAGTCAACCACCCCAAGGTCACTGACAGACGTAACGGTGACTACGGCACGCGCGATAAACGCACAGGTAGCTAGCCCGCACTGGCACGCGGTCAGTCGTTTCCGTTAACGAGTGCGCCCAAAGCACAGCACGGAACCAGGGCAGAGCCCTCTCAGTAACAGGGGTCCAACCCCTCCACAGTAACCAAACCGGGGCCTTGCCCCTCCACAGTCTGTGCACCCTTGCCTGACTACCCTGGTTTGCCCTAGTGGGCCTAACAAGTCGGTGAAGGAGGCTAGCAGAACCCCGGGGCCCGTGGGGTAGCTAGTACTCTCCTAACACTACTAGCTCTCCTCGGTACTACGTACACGAGGGCCAACAAGTCGGTACAGAGCGGCCAATCCTAACCCCGGGTCCCTGGGGTGGCTGGCCCCACTCTGCACTAAACGGGTACAGGTACTTCCCTTGGTACTGCGTACCCAAGAGACAGTACGAACAACATCTCAGTTCCATTCCTTTCTCTTTCCAGGAGTTCCACTCCTTATTCCCCATAGGGTTCCATCCTTTAATCTCAGAACATCTTATGTTTCACTTTCCAGTTTCACGTTCTTACAAACCATGATTTCAGCCATGTTCCTTATTCATAACAGGCAGCTGTTAATTAAATTTACAGGCAGCTTTATATATTCCTTTCCATTTTTCCAAGACTGCAGTAATATACATTCCACTAGTTTTTCCATCCTAGGATTCATGCCATATCCTAGGATCTATCATACAATCTAGTTTTCCGACCCTAGGATTCATGCAACACCTAGGAGCTATCATTCCATATATTTCTCACTCCTAGGATTCATGCAATGCCCTAGGTTCTAGTTATGGTTCCATACTTTAACAGATTTTATTAATACTTAAATCCACTCTACCAGGTACAACGGGAGTAATGGGGGCGTGATCGGGAATCCTGCGCGCCTCCGCGACTCTCAAGACTGCAACCGAACGAGGTCCTGTTCAGCGTGGTTTCCCGGACGTCCAGAAGTCTGCGGGGACGTCTGCCCTAGATCCCAGACGTCCGATGGTCCCTCAGGACGTCTGGAGGTCACTCCCGCCGTCTGGTACAACTTCCAGACGTCTGATTCGCAAAGGATGGCGAATCAGCAAGCCTTTCAGACGTCTGTATGATCTTACAGACGTCGACCTTGCCGTCTGGCTATCAATCCAGACGTCTGATTCTGGAAATTTTTCCAGAATCAGGACCCTGCTCGGCCTCCGCTCGCGACGCCGCCCGCGTCGCACCTCGCGCTCCTGCTTCCCAGACCGCAGCGGGTCCCTCTCCACGTCGCTCCGCGCCCCCTGCGCCCTCCACCAGCCGGCCAAGCCGCTCCGGCGAGCTCGCCCCCACGGCAGAGCTCCGCCCTCGCACGCCGCACCTCCGCGCTCACTGCGGCCGCCGCTGCCGCCCTCGCGTCCGCTCGCTCTCGCGCACAGGAAGGAGAAGAAGAAGAAGACGGTGGAGACGGGAGGGGAGGCGCGCCCCTTTTAACGCCGCGCGGAGAGGAGAGAGGAGGTGGCAGGCCGCCTGCAGCCGCAGAGAGAAAAAGGGGGAAAAAGCGGTCTGCGCGCTCAGGCGCGCAGGCGACTCGCGTGTGTCGAAAATAACGGATTTCCAGATGTCTTTAAACTATCCCAAACGTCTTATCAGACGTCTGGTTGTTATCCCAGACGTCTTGTCAGACGTCTGAGCCACCTCCCAGACGTCTTAAAAGACGTCTGGGGCACACATTCGTTACAATATAACAAACTCAAAGGAAGTTTCGTCTCCGAAACTTGCGCCAACTAGGGTGCGGGAAAAGATGTCCAAATAACCATAACAAACTCAAAGAGGACCGAAGCCGGTCCGAAAAGACGTACCCGTGAAAAGCTCCGCGTACCGCTCCCGCATTGCCGCCTCAGGCTCCCAGGTAGCCTCCTCGTACCGCTGGCTCCTCCACAAAACCTTTACCAGGGGTACTTGCTTTCGTCTCAACCTGCAGACGGCTCGGTCTAGGATCTGCACTGGCCGCTCGGGGTAGGTCAGGTCGTCGCTCACCTCCACGCTCTCGTGACTCAGTACGTGGCTGGGATCGGCTACGTACTTCCTGAGGTTGGACACGTGGAACACGTCGTGCACACCAGAAAGCTGCGGGGGAAGGGCAAGTCTGTAAGCAACGGGTCCAACCCTCTCCAGGACCTCAAAGGGCCCCACGAACCTCGGCGCGAGCTTCCCTCTCACCCCAAACCGCTGTAAGCCCTTCATGGGCGAAACACGAAGGAAGACGTGGTCCCCAACCTCGAACTGCACCTCTCTGCGTCTGCGATCTGCGTAGCTCTTTTGTCTGCTCCTGACAGTGTGGAGTCGTCTGTGGATCTGCTCAACTACCTCCTGACTCTGCCGGATCAACCTGGGGCCAACCTCCCACTTGGTCCCCACCTCAACCCAACTCAAGGGTGCCGTGCATTTCCGTCCGTACAGAGCCTCGTAGGGAGCCATGCCGATGCTCGAGTGATAACTATTGTTGTATGCAAACTCCGCCAGGGGCAGGTGCTCCTCCCAAGAGCCCCTCCAGTCTAGTATACAGGCACGCAAAAGGTCCTCAAGTGTCTGTATCGTGCGTTCCGACTGTCCGTCCGTCTGGGGGTGGTAAGCCGTGCTAAACCTCAACCTCGTCCCCAAGGCCTACTGAAACTCAGCCCAAAACTGGGACGTAAAGCGGGTATCCCGGTCGGATACGATCTCCCGCGGAACTCCGTGTAGTCGCACCACATCACGGATATACCTCTCTGCCAACTGTGCTGGTCCCAAAGTGACTCGGATCGGCAAGAATCGTGCCGTCTTCGTCAATCTATCCACTATTACCCAGACTGCGTCGTGTCCTCGCTGGGTAACAGGTAAGCCCACCACCAAGTCCATGGTGATGCTCTCCCACTTCCACTCTTGCACTGGAAGCGGCTGAAGCGGCCCTGCAGGCCTCTGATGCTCGGCTTTCACCTGCTGCACACTAAGCACTGCTGCACGAACTCACCCACATCCCGTTTCATCCCTCTCCACCAGAACTCGCATCTCAAGTCATGGTACATTTTCGTGTTTCCGGGATGTATGGTGAATCTGGAACCGTGTGCCTCAGTCAGGAGCTTTCTCAACAGCTCCTCGTCTCTGGGGACGCACAACCGTCTCCTCAAGCGTAACACCTAGTCTGTGAAAGAGAAGTCCCCTGGGTCCCCTGATAGTACTCTGTCGCGCAAAGACTGCAAGTACGGATCGGCCATCTGTCCCATGATGATGCGGTCTATCAACTCTGGCCTGGTCTGCCGTGTCACCGTCACTGCCCCACAGTACCCTCGTAACTCTAGAGGTCGCCAACTGCCCACCTCCTCCAAAAGGCTCCAACTCTGTAACTGTAGACTGGCCAAGCGTGCGGGTGCCTTACGGCTCAAGGCGTCAGCCACCACATTGGCCCTTCCCGGGTGGTAGGAGATGCTGCAGTCGTAGTCCTTCAGGAGCTCCAACCAACGTCTCTGTCTCATGTTGAGCTCCTTCTGGTCAAAAAGATATCTGAGGCTCTTGTGATCTGTAAAAATCTCGAAGGTCTCACCGTACAAGTAGTGCCTCCATGTCTTCAGCGCGAAGACAACAGCTGCCAACTCTAGATCGTGGGTAGGGTAGGTATGCTCATGGGGCTTCAGTTGCCGCGAAGCGTAAGCGACCACGTGACCCCTCTGCATGAGCACACCTCCTAACCCCTGCAAGGAAGCGTCCGTGTACACAACGAACCCGCCACTACTGTCAGGGATGGTGAGCACGGGAGCCGAGGTCAACCTCTCCTTCAGCTCCAGAAAACACGCCTCACAGGCGTCTATCCAAGCGAAAGGCACATCCTTCCGGGTCAACTGTGTCATAGGACGCGCAATCTGTGAAAATCCTCTGATGAACCGTCTGTAGTAACCTGCCAGTCCCAGGAAACTGCGAATCTCAGTGACTGAACGCGGTCTCTCCCACCTGAGCACTGCCTCGACCTTGGCGGGATCCACCGCCAGGCCGTCTCCAGAGATCACATGACCCAAAAAGGTCACCTCCCTCAACCAGAACTCGCACTTGCTGTATTTGGCGTACAGCCTGCGTCGTCTCAGAGTGTCCAGAACCATCCGCAAGTGCTGTCCGTGCTGCGTCCAATCTCTAGAATAGATGAGTACATCATCTATGAAAACCACCACAAACTGGTCCAAGTACGGTCTAAACACCCGGTTCATCAGGTCCATGAAAGCAGCGGGGGCATTGATCAGCCCAAACGGCATGACCAAAAACTCGTAGTGTCCGTAGCGGGTGCGGAAAGCTGTCTTGGAGACGTCGGTCTCCCTGATCCTCAACTGGTGGTATCCAGACCTCAAGTCTATCTTGGAAAACACCGTGGCACCCGGCAACTGGTCAAACAAATCGTCGATCCTCGGCAGCGGATATCTGTTCTTGATGGTGACCCTATTCAGCTGTTGGTAGTCCACACAAAGGCGTAGGGTCCCATCCTTCTTCTTCACAAACAGCACCGGGGCTCCCTAGGGAGACGCACTGGGCCTCACGAAACCTTTCTCCAAAAGGTCCTGCAACTGAGACTTGAGCTCTCGCAGCTCAAGCGGTGCCATCCTGTATGGCGCAGTGGAGATGGGGCTGGTCCCTGGTACTAGTGAGATCTCAAACTCGATCTCACGCTCGGGCGGTAGTCCTGGTAACTCGTCTGGAAACACGTCGGGGTACTCTCTGACCACTGGGATGCTCTGGAAGTCTGCCACGGGGCTGTGCTCTGCCACCACACAAGCTAGGAAGCCCTCACACCCCTGGCTCAAAAGTCTCGCCGCCCGAAGTGCCGAAATGCACCTGAAACCTCCGTCCACTGGCTGCCCGTGAAACTCGAAAGAAGGCAACTCCGGAATGGAGAAGACAATCTTCCTCTCAAAACAGTCTACCAAGGCGTGGTAAGCGGATAGCCAATCCATCCCCAGAATCACTCCAAAGTCCTCCATCTGTATCATGATCAGGTCAGCTGGCAGGCTATGTCCCCCGATGCTGACCCCGCAACCCGTGTACACCTCCTCAGCTACGAACAGCTGACCACTCGGACCTCTGATTACGAACGGATTCTCTAACAGTGTATAATCCTGGTCCAAACTAACTGCGAAACTGGCTGCGACAAACGAGTGCGTAGCGCCGGAATCGAAAAGCGTGTAAACGAGTCTGCCAGAAACTGAAACCATACCTGCTACCACGGATCCCGATGCTCTGGCGTCCCTGTGTGTTAGGGCGTTGATACGCCCCTCAGCTCTAGGTGCGGACGAAGCAGCCACACTCTGCATCGGACGGGTAGGTGCTGGCCGGTACCCTCCTCGCGACTGCTGTCCTCCTCCTCGTGCCTGGGAACCGCGGCCTCCTGCGCGCCCTCCAGTGCTCTGCACGGGAAGTATCTGCTGACCTCCTGCCCTAGATGGGCAGTCCCTCCTGACGTGGCCCAGCTGGCCACACTGGTAGCAGAGGGGAACCCGACTCCCGCCCTCAGTGAGTCCCTGCTGTCGGCTAGGCGGGGGTCCGGTGCTGGCGACTGGCCCCTGTCGAGGGCCCCCAAAGGCCACTGATGGCCCTGCACAACGTGACGGCTCTCCTGCGGACGCCACGTGTCTCCGTTCTCGCCGGCCCTGTGAGAAGTCTGGCTGAAAGGGCCTCTTCCGCCCGCCGTCGGTCTCTCGCGCGGACGGGTTGGTCTCCTCGTAAGTCATAGCTGCCTCTACCACCCTCGAAAACGTCAGCAGCTTCAAGGGTTTGACATACCCCCGGATCGCAGGCTGGAGCCCCTCGGTGAACCTCCAAAGGCGCTCCTCCTCAGTGGCTACCGCTGTCGCTGCAAAGCGGGACAGCTCCAAGAAACGCGTGCGGTATGCGCTCACGGTCATCGTCCCTTGGCGGAGAGTGTGGAACTCCCGCCTCCTCTGGTCCTGCCACGTCCGGGGAAAGTACTGCTCGCAGAAGAGGGTGACGAACTGGTCCCACGTCGGCTCGTCCCTCTCCTGACCCCGGACCGCCCTCCACCACCGGTGTGCCGCACTCTCCAGCTGGTACGTGGCAAAGGCCACGCGGCACTCCACCGGGGGGCGAAGGGTGTCGAAGATCTTCTCCAGCTGCTCAAGCCAGTCCTCTGCCTCGGTCAAGTCCTCATCCCCCTTGAAGGAGGGGGGCTTCAGCTTCCGGAACTGTCCGAAAAGCTCGAAGTGGTGCTGTAGGGGAGGTGCTGGTGCACCTCCAGGCGAAGGTGCCTCGTGTACAGAAGTGTCGGAGGAAGGTGGGGGTGGCAGGGGCCCATCCCCTCCCTCGTGTCCAGCGTCGCGTCCGTCGCGTGGTCCCACAGAGGACTCCCCCTCTGCAACCCCAGGAGGAGGTGCTCGGGGCGGTGGGTGGAGCTCCTCTCGTACAATATCCCGTATCAGTCTGGCGAGGTCCTGGGCCTGGACGCCAGGGAGTGGTGGCTGGTCCACCGAGACGTCAACGACAGCACGTCCACCTCGCCGACCTCGCCCTCGGCCGCGCCCGCGGCCAGTCTCGCCAGTCCCGCGACGAGGCATCTCCTGCAAGGAGACGCGAAACAAAACGGAAACGTCAAAACAAACGGTACCTAATAAAACTTCTAAGAGCTCATGTCAAGAGACATGTTGTGGTGGCTACTCAAGCTATAAACATGTGAATTGGTTATTTTCCAGTCAGTTGATTCACATCTCGGGACGACCTTGCTCTGATACCATCTTGTAATGACCCGGTTCCTGAGTCCCTACGAGACACGAGAACCGGACCGACTCGACTAATCCCAAGACCTAGTCGTCCAACGAGGAAGTAACCAAAAGACAGTAAGATAAACCACATTCAGCATGAATATAACTAACAGTAAGAAAGTACAGCAGTAAGGAAAGAAACTACTACAGTAGGTACCACCACAACAGTAAAACAGCATTTATCATATAACAAGAACTGCAGGTAAAGAAGGTACAGCGGAAACAAAAACTACTCACTAGAACAGAAACAAAAGGGGTACAAAAGGCTGTGGTAACTCTACTGGACCCTACTCGGCCCAACGTCCTCTGCAGCCGCCGACCCTGGCTGCTCAACACCTGGTCCTAAAAAAGGTAACGAGTGTAACACGTCAGCAAAACGCTGAGTAGAGTGGCAAACTAACTAAAGGCAACAGTAGAGTGTACAGTAGCTGTTATGTTCTATTACTTCCTTTATTCACATCTTTCAAATTTTCTCACTATTTCATTTATTTCTCAGATCCTTTACTTGATCTCGAATGTCCTCGTGGGAACGATCTTGATTGCAGTCTTTTCTAAAAGTAGAAGTAGCACGTGGTGCTCTCCTGGCCGGGAGAGTCCCCCGTGGTGATCCTACCCTCAGTCAACCACCCCAAGGTCACTGACAGACGTAACGGTGACTACGGCACGTGCGATAAACGCACAGGTAGCTAGCCCGCACTGGCACGCGGTCAGTCGTTTCCGTTAACGGGTGCGCCCAAAGCACAGCACGGAACCAGGGCAGAGCCCTCTCAGTAACAGGGGTCCAACCCCTCCACAGTAACCAAACCGGGGCCTTGCCCCTCCACAGTCCGCGCACCCTCGCCTGACTACCCTGGTTTGCCCTAGTGGGCCTAACAAGTCGGTGAAGGAGGCTAGCAGAACCCCGGGGCCCGTGGGGTAGCTAGTACTCTCCTAACACTACTAGCTCTCCTTGGTACTACGTACACGAGGGCCAACAAGTCGGTACAGAGCAGCCAATCCTAACCCCGGGTCCCTGGGGTGGCTGGCCCTACTCTGCACTAAACGGGTACAGGTACTTCCCTTGGTACTGCGTACCCAAGAGACAGTACGAACAACATCTCAGTTCCATTCCTTTCTCTTTCCAGGAGTTCCACTCCTAATTCCCCGTAGGGTTCCATCCTTTAATCTCAGAACATCTTATGTTTCACTTTCCAGTTTCACGTTCTTACAAACCATGATTTCAGCCATGTTCCTTATTCATAACAGGCAGCTGTTAATTAAATTTTCAGGCAGCTTTATATATTCCTTTCCATTTTTCCAAGACTGCAGTAATATACATTCCACTAGTTTTTCCATCCTAGGATTCATGCCATATCCTAGGATCTATCATATAATCTAGTTTTCCGACCCTAGGATTCATGCAACACCTAGGAGCTATCATTCCATATATTTCTCATTCCTAGGATTCATGCAATGCCCTAGGTTCTAGTTATGGTTCCATACTTTAACAGATTTTATTAATACTTAAAGCCACTCTACCAGGTACAACGGGAGTAATGGGGGCGTGATCGGGAATCCCGCGCGCCTCCGCGACTCTCAAGACTGCAACCGAACGAGGTCCTGTTCAGCATGGTTTCCCGGACGTCCAGAAGTCTGCGGGGACGTCTGCCCTAGATCCCAGACGTCCGATGGTCCCTCAGGACGTCTGGAGGTCACTCCCGCCGTCTGGTACAACTTCCAGACGTCTGATTCTGGAAATTTTTCCAGAATCAGGACCCTGCTCGGCCTCCGCTCACGACGCCGCCCACGTCGCACCTCGCGCTCCTGCTGCTCAGACCGCAGCGGGTCCCTCTCCGCGTCGCTCCGCGCCCCCTGCGCCCTCCGCCAGCCAGCCAAGCCGCTCCGGCGAGCTCGCCCCCACGGCAGAGCTCCGCCCTCGCACGCCGCACCTTCGCGCTCACTGCGGCTGCCGCTGCCGCCCTCGCGTCCGCTCGCTCTCGCGCACAGGAAGGAGAAGAAGAAGAAGACGGTGGAGACGGGAGGGGAGGCGCGCCCCTTTTAACGCCGCGCGGAGAGGAGAGAGTAGGTGGCAGGCCGCCTGCAGCCGCAGAGAGAAAAAGGGGGAAAAGCGGTCTGCGCGCTCAGGTGCACAGGCGACTCGCGTGTGTCGAAAATAACGGATTTCCAGACGTCTTTAAACTATCCCAGACGTCTTATCAGACGTCTGGTTGTTATCCCAGACGTCTTGTCAAACGTCTGAGCCACCTCCCAGACGTCTGGGGCACACATTCGTTACAATATCCAATAGCCATTAGTTACCTTTTTTTTTAAAACAAAGTTGATTTTGTATCAGTTTTGTTGTAACTTGTGAATGCATCCAACATAAATCAAGTAACCACATATTAAGTTAATCTACAAGAACTACATATCAGAAACTACTAGTTAAAATCCAATGAAAAAGATGGTTGTATTTTATATAACTCAAGAAGTGAACAAAATCTTCCAACCTTCAACTCCAACATTTACAAATTATTCACCAGAAAAGCATGTAATTCATGATTTTTTTCTCTACAAAGAATAAGACATGTAGTTTAATTTAGGTGTGGAAGGCATCTACTAAACAATTGGATCATTTAGGTGGTTTAATCGCTGGCATTTTAAATGCAGTTACTACTGAAATTTTTACAATGCTGATTAATTTCATTAGTGTAAACCCTAAACCTAGATATTATTGGATCCTTATATCCCACTGATTTCTATTTTACCCTCCATGGTATCTATCTAGATTTTTTAATAAATATGAATCAATTCACAAATCAAGAGCTAAGGGGTGATTTAATATTCTCATGCTATCTTACTCATGCATGTCACTATCTTGAAGACATTCCTAATCTAAATATTTTTACTTGGTTAAAAGAATGTCTAGTGATAATTGATCAGAGACCATTCCTCCAAAAATCCTCTCTAAGAATTTAACCCCAACATCTACAACATTACACTTGCATAGTATAATAAACATTGCATAATATGTTACATCATCAGGTGTCAAACCCTCCCTAACCATGTTCTCCTAGGGAAAGTGTCCAAGATTTTTTAAAGTTGTCTTGAGGGAATTCTAATGCCAGGAAGTATCTAAGATTTTTCCTCATTGAAGCTAGAAATGTGAATGAGGCTGGCTTTAATTAGATGCGATGCATATTTTGTATATGTAAGAATATCCTATCATGTTGCGAGGGCTAAAAGGGCAAGGTGGAAATTTTTGTCACCATTACAAAAGAAAAAATGAAAAGGAATATGACATTCTAGTTCACAATTTTGATCCCTCCTCGAATTTCAATTCACATTTCAGTTAATAGTTAACTAATCCATGATCCTTACTCCCAAAATTGAGTTTCATTACTGTTACGACCCGATCCCAGCTCCATATAGGACCCGAGAATAATTCGCCTCAACTAATCCCAAGATCCAGTCGTCCAACGAGAAATAACCAAAAGCAGAAAATATTCTACAACCACACATGCAATGTAACTAAGCAGAAATAATAAGCGGCAGTAAGGAAAAATAGGGCAAGAAATCTCAAACATATTACATGTCACAAGAGGAAGAGTACTATAACATACGTAGCCATCACAACCACAACAGAGGGAAATATAACATGAACAGAATATAGTAGAAATAGCTAATATGTTAAAGGTACTCACTACTACAAAAGAGCTCTGAAACATAAAAGAACAGCTATGGCTGGGCTCGGCTGGGCCCAGCACCCTCTGTAGCCGGTGGGACTAGCTGCTCTCAACTCCCTGACCTGAACATAGTTATATAATCCTAGTCAGCTAACACTGAGTATAGTGGTTAAGCCATCTATATGCAATTTAACTAAAAGAAACAAGCAAATAACTATTCATTCATTTCTATTTATCACAACCAGGTGTTTCTGATTTGGTTATTCTAATAAGGATCCACAACATTTCTTAATCCTCTTGTTTCCTAAGGGAACGATCTTGATTGCAGTTTATTCCGCAATGTAGGATGTACACGTGGTACTCTTCTGGCGAGGAGAGCCTCCGTGGTAGTCCTACACCCAGTTACCACCCTGAGGTCACGGTCGTGACGTAGTGGTGACTATGGCACACGCGATAAGCACACGGGTAGCTACCCCACACTCGCACGCGTTCAGTCATTTTCGCTAGCGAGTACGCCCAAACGTATAGCACAAAACGGAACAAGGCCTTGCCTTCTCAAAACAGGGGTGTCACCCCTCAGAAGTCTGCATACCCTTACCCGACTATCCCGATTTGTCCAGTGGGCCTAACAAGAGTCAGTGTAGGGTGGCCAGTCCTAACCCCAGGCCCCATGGGGCGGCTAGCTCCCCCCCTACACTAAAGTAACAAGAGTCGGTGTAGGGGGCCATTCCTAACCCCAGGCCTCAACCCAAGGGCGGCTAGCTCCCCCCTACAGTAAAGTGATGGTAGCTCTCCTCGGTACCGCGTACATGAGGGATAGCTCACTTTCCATGCAAAAGGGACAATTGCTTTCCTCGGTACCGTATACTCGAGGGCCAACACACTTCCCTCCTACATACGATATTCATTCCGTATACATGAGTTCCTTTCTTGTTCCCCATAGGGTTCATACATTGTATTCATTTCATTTCATTTCACGACATGCATATCTCATTGTTCACAACTTGGTTCTTAACCCTATAATAGGCAGCTCATAATTTAATAATTGAAAGAAGTATCACATCATTTAACCATTCATTTGCTAGCATTAAGAGTTCTAACATGCAGTTTAGAAATAAACCGTGTGGCTCAAGCAATGTTCATTCACTCAATTCTGCCCTAGGGTTCATTTCATATCCTAGGGTTCAATCATTTCATTCTAAGATAGCATGCACTTGATTAATTAAGTCATAATATTGCGAAAACAACCACTCTACCAGGATACACGGGTGGAATGGGGGCTTAAATCGTTGATCCCGTCGTCTTCGTGGGCCTCGTATACTCTACTGGCTGGAGACCTATACAATTGACCAAATCACATCAAACAAGTTCAAAACAGTATATGAGTGACACTAACACGTAGAGAAACTCGAACAGAAACCAATGATACTTCGTTTGCACAAAATCAATTCCGTTTGGGCCCCTGAACGGGCCAAAAACACACATACTAACTAAAATCTGACATTTGGGACTAGACTTAGGCATCTTAAACGACCTCAGAATCTCACCTTGCTTTCCTGTGCTAATCTCAGACATCTGGAACCCCTCGCAGCCATCTTGGGGTCCTTCCAAACATCTGTCAGTGCACCCGGACGTCTGAGATGGTTATCAGATGTCTGTAGAGGCGTCCAGACGTCCTAAAGCACCTCGAAGGGTGCGCCATGCTCCTTTCCAATGCCTGCACCTACGTATGCACACACCGCTTCAAAAACACAACACATATACTTATGTACATGCATGCAAGTGCGTATAAGCACATACCTCAGCACTCTACGTGCTGTCAGACATCCGACGCCATCCCCTGACGTCCTGAGGTTCCTCCAGCCATCTGTTTGGCATCTCAGACATCTGATACTATGGAAAAATGGTTCTGCAGTATGCCCTATGAGCTTCTCTCCCTGCGCAACCCTCTGCCTGTAGAGCCTCACTTGCTCCTCCAGCAATTGTAGGAGATCGCGAAGCTCCTCTCCACGAGCTCCCTCGACTGTATCTTCGTCCGCACCTCCTCTCCCGAGCTCCTCGCTCTCCCTCTCCCTTGCCCACACTCTCCCTTTCTTTCATGCTCTCACTTTCCCTCTCTCTCGTGCTCCTCCATCTCGAGCTCCCCTCCTTCCTCCCTACTCGTGGCTACAAGGGGGATGGGGAAGGAGGTGGTTATCGGCAGGTGGTGAAGGAACGAAGGTGGAGGTGGTGGTGGTGTGAAGATGGAGAGGGTGGAGGGGCATTAATAGGGAGAGGGTTAGGGTTTTTGTGAGGGGAGGTGTGTGTGCGTGGGTGTGGGTGTGTTGTGTGGAAAGAGAGAGAAAGAGCAAAATTGCGAAATCACCCCCACAAAACCTTTCTCTTCCCCGTAAGGCCCACACACCAAACCTAGGGGGTTTAAAATCGTGCTCACGCCCCTATCTCTTCCAGAAAAGCTCGAACGACCCTTGGGAAGGGTCATTTCAATTACTAACCAGGGTCCATCCACTCTTTCAGACATGGAAAATGGGCAACAGATTGGCATGGAGGAGACAAAACACGTATGTAAACTACTCAATAACTTGGTTTCTAGATGCAGCTAAGCTAATTGAATGTTGCAAACCATATCTAAAAATCCCAATTACAAACTCTCATGCATCAAATAACACTTGTACTTGATGATAATAAGGAAGGAAAAACCAAATACTTTGCGAATCTCAAAAAGCATGCGAGAGAAACACAAGGCATAACTGAAAAGCATAATCATCTCAAACCACAATTAGTATACCAACAAACCACACTTCATCTGCAATGCAAATTATCATAAATACAGTATCTACAATTTCTAATCTCTTTAAAAAAGTACTTGCAAATGATGCTTTCAATAATATTAATATTTTTCACTAGTCCAAATAAAGTAGGCATCATAACTAGTTTTCGACAGTATCTTAATTATTTTCCAACTAAACTGATTAAAACATGCAAACTATATCTAAGCAATCCCAATTACTAACTAACATGCATCAAATAACAACTTATACTTGACAATAATAACCAAGGAAACAACGAATACATTGCAAATCTCAATAGGCAAGCAAGACCAACACAAGGCACAACTAGAAAGTTGAAATCATCTCAAACCACAACTAGAATGCCTACAACCACTCTTTTGCTTTTAATTGTTACCCATATCACATATGAAAATTTTCCTGTTTATCCTAAATGCCATTGTCCTACTAATCAATTATGTGGATACGATGCCCACTCCATTATGATCACCCATTTGATTTAAGCCAATATGAAATATATCACATCAAAGGCATTTCTCTCATGATAAGGGTAGATTTTCCCTTACTAATTGATCTTTAAATTGCATTAATAGATATCCACCTGAACTATAACATTATATAGTCCATTTCATACAAATCCCATGACAATGTAAATCTTGTTGAAGAGTTGGCTGAGCATAAGGATGAAAATAAAATATATCAAGGTGCAACTGCCATTGAACAAATAAGCTCTATTATGAAGAACATGACACCTCTAAATGATTGCTATAACAACCCTATTTATTGGTAGGACTTCTATATGTGGCCAACCTTTTATCTTGATCTTTAGAAGGTGCACAAGAGTCAATGGAATACCTGTGAGAACCAATTCTATCCTACCATCCGTGAATATGCCTACCCTGTTGACTAGAGACTTCAATACATACCCTTTAGAATGATAACTCCAGGTTATCCATATGATTATCAGTTTCAAGAATTTCAATATTTCGTAGTTATGTATTTTTACCATGTAGATAGGCCAAATATTTTTACTGCCTTATTCAATCCAAAATCTTATTCCATTTGAGATAGAAAATAGTTGCTAATGTGAACTACTTATATAGATAAGTGAGACAAATAGTCACCATACTTGAGCAAACAAATGCATATGTAGGGCAAATACGATATTCGAAGTTATAATGAGATGGTTAGTATCATGGTTAATTTGCTACTTTATAAGTGGTTTTAGGTTTACATCTCATCTTTAACACATTGGCTCTAGCAGAACATGGACTCTATTTGGCCTCTATTTTTTAATTTCTCCAAGTTATGCTAAACTTTGCTAAAAAACACATACTTGAACAGAAAAAATATTACTTTCAACTCCTAAGTTTAAACCAAGCCTAACACATACTACACATTCATCATTTATCATGCAAGAATCAAATGGTCACATATACAACACACATCCCATGTTTTTTATTGGACCAAATTTCCATTTTACCACTTAATTTCAAAATTACATAATCTACTCAAAATGCATAAAGGGAAAAAGCTACATTGAAATCTAGAGCATTAAGCACATTTAGAGGTATTGATACATGGAAAACTATCGTATAACAGACCACAAATCCAAACCTGCAAGACAAGGGTCTAGAACCAAGGTAAGATGATGGAAAGCGAGCTTGCGAGATTGACAAGAGAGTGCGATCTACTGTGTTTGGTGATGAGCGAGCTTGTGAGGATGAACGGGCTTGGAGGAGGGGGCTGATGTTGGCAATGAGTATGGGGATCAGGGTAGGCACTCAAGGGTTTTGGGTGGCAAAGGTCGTGGGGGAAGAGAATGGTGGCAGAGGTCGTGACTGGGGGAATTGGATGGGTCGAGGGCGATGAGGTTGACGGTGAAGGAGATTAAGGAAGGGAGGGAGCAGGAAGAGGAACTTGTGGTTGCGAGCCTTGGAAGCGTAATGGGATTCGTGAGGGGAATTCGAGGAGCTACCAGAGACCATCGGGTGGTCACAGGCGAGTGCGAGGGGAATCAGAGGTGGAAGTGATGGTGGAGATACGGCGATGGCACGATTGACGGGAGATTTTGCAAGGGAAAGATGATGGCGAAGATCGTGGGATGGCAGCAGAGATTGTGGGATGGTGGGATCTGAGGGGAGATTCATGAGGGTTTGGAGCAGGATGGAGGGGGTGGTGGAGCGCGATGGAGGAGCGTGGAGTTCTGATCTTCTGGAGGTGTGAGGGGGGTAGCGGAGCGCAATGGAGGAGCATGGAGTTTTGATCTTCTGGAGGTGCGAGCGAATTAAGGGGGAGAGGTGTGAGGGGATTAACGGAGAGGGGCGGGTGGTAGAGCGCGGGGTTTTGGAGGCACGAGGATATTGGGTTTTGCGGGATTTTGGAGGCATGAGGAGATTGGGTTTTATGCGGAGTAAGGGGTTTTAGAGGCGTGGGGACATTGGCTGGGTGGTAGAGTGCGAGCGGATTGGAGGGCAAGGTTTTTGTAGAGGTACGGTGGATTTTGTCTAAGGTAGGGTTAGAATTTTATAATAAAGTTTTAGGATTTTGTGATGAAGTAGCAAGACAAAATTAAGGAATTATGAGATATTTTTTAATAATGTGCATAAAAAAAGTTGCTATAATTTTTTTATCATTTGTAAAAGTATATTTTAATTATATCTTAGTGCATTAATTAACAAGAACTTTTTTTATTAATATATACCATAAAGATAATTAATACATCTCTTCCTAAATTGTAATAATATTGATATTTATATTCACCAATATAATGGTAAATAAATGAATATGTCCTTAACTCATAAAATACCAATGAATAAAATTTGTCGCTAGAAGTATTTGTCAATTAACATATTTACACAAGGTAAATAATATGGTTATATCGCTAATACATGACGTTACGAATATAAAAAATTATCACTAAAAATTTATATTAACTAATAATTTTTTTTAACGACCAATTATTTGAATATGTGGCTGGAGAGTATTATTAACGACATATACTGTATTCATTACTAGATTAAATATCATTAAATTTATATTTTATTGCAGTGCAACAACGGCTATCAACGAGGAATACCAAGTGATTTTCTATTTTAAAAAATGGGGTCAAGTTGGAGAAGAGATGGACAAAGCGTGCACGGTGAGATGGCAACTGTCAAAAAGATGAAAGATGGACTCAGGATTTTCATCGTAGAGGTAGCATCTATCGGCAAAGGATCATCCTCTTTTTCAGGGAATTATCCGCTATGAGAAGTTTTCCTTGTAAAAAAGTCATAAGAAAAGGGAGATTTTGATATGTATATTTTCTTGCAAACAGTTCAATGATATGGTCAGATAATTGACCTTTTATTAAAATATAGTAAGCTTTATTTTGTGTAACGCAAACATTTAAAGATAGAGTAATACCTTCAATAACATTCTCTAACTCATATTTTTCCTCGACATTATGGCTCTTCTCCCTATTTAAGGGTTTGTACTAATTCCTCTCACATCAAGAGTCCAGAAGATAGCTTTTATGATGTCTCCCTTGATTTTAGAATAGCAGCAGAAGAAGATAGCTTTTATGATGTCTCCCTTGATTTTAGAATAGCAGCAGAAGCATTAATTGAGTTCATGAGCTGATCATACTTGGACATGGTGACTTAGAAAATAAGAGATAAAGCGAAGATAAACTGTAGCTAGATAGGGAAAATTAGAGAAAAAATGAAGATAACTCTAGATTTATATTGCCAAGAAGAAATACAAGTTCTATCTCTAATAGAGAAGAAATGTAAGGTAGAACAGTGCTTTTTATTCTTAATATCTACATAAAATAGGCATAAGATGGGTTTATCTTTAGTGGGAATTGCTACAAGATTTTTCCTTAGAGTAGCCATTTTTTATAACTAAACCGCATTAAATAACTTGATCACCTTTCTCACACCCCCAAAAGATTTTAGAGAATAATGCTATGTTGAGATGATACAGGTTAGGATTCTGTGAGCACTATTACATTTAGGGATACTCCAACAACAACCATGTCTTTTCACATTTAGGGATGCTAATGAGACTAAATTTGGTGAGGTGGTACTTTAGGTTTCTTTCAGAATGCAGCTATAAGAAGATTTTGCTGATTTTGTCAATTTTATCCCTAGGTAAATTAAAGCAAAGTAGTAAGAAGCAAAGTAGTAAGAAGTAGAGGAGGCTTTGAAGATGATAAAAAATGGGAGGGTTGTTAGGTCTGATGATATTCCTATAGACGTTTGGAGAATGACGGGAGAACGAGGTATAACTTGGCTCACAAATTTATTTAATAATGTGTGGAGAGGTAAGAAGATGCCAGAGGAATGGAGGAAAAGTTTTGTGGTACCTTTATACAAGAACAATGGTGACATACAAGATTGTTCCAACTATAGAGGTATTAAGTTAATGAGTCATACGATGAAACTTTGGGAAATAACAATTGAAAGAAGGGTGAGGCAAGTCTCTATGGTAACTAAAAATCAGTTTGGCTTTATACCAGGCAGGTCTACTACTGAGGCAATACATCTCTTGAGACGTATGATGGAGACATACAAAGTGAAGAAAAAGGATTTACATATGATTTTTATTGATTTGGAGAAGGCCTATGATTCTATACCAAGAGATATCATGTGGAGAATTTTGGAGAAGAGACAAGTGTCAGTTATATATATCAACCTCATAAAGGATATGTACTATGGAGCAACAGCTTGTGTAAAGGCTAAGGATGATTTGACGGACTACTTTGATATCACCATTGGTCTGCATCAAGGCTCGACTTTAAGCCCTTATCTTTTTGCCTTGCTCATGGATGAGTTAACGAAGCATATCCAAGTTGAGGTGCCTTGGTGTATGCTTTTTGCTGATGACATTGTGTTGGTTGATGAGACAAGAGATGGAGTAAACAAAAAACTTGAGCTTTGGAGAGAAGCCCTGGAAGATAAAGGATTACGCATAAGTAGGACGAAGACTGAGTATATGGAATGCAAGTTTAGTAGTAGAGGGAACAATGAAGGGATTGATGTAAAAATTGAAGAAGAGTGCATTCTAATGAAAGATATTTTTAAGTACTTGGGATCTATTTTCCAACATGATGGTGGAATTAATGGAAATGTTACACATAGAATTAACACAGGGTGGTTAAAATAGAGGGGTGCTTCTGGTGTTCTCTGTGACAAGAGGGTTCCTTTAAAAGTTAAAGGAAAATACTATTGAGCTGTGGTAAGACCAGCCATGTTATACGGTTCTGAATGCTGAACTATAAACTATAGGCATGTACAGAAGATGTCTGTGGCAGAAATGAAGATGTTAAGATGGATGTGTGGTCATACAAGAAAGGACCGTATTTCAAATGGGTTTATTAGAAAAAGGGTTAGGGTGGCACCGATAGAGGATAAAATGAGAGAGGCACGTCTAAGATGGTTTGGACATTTACAAAGAAGGCCGCTAGATGTTCCAGTTAGGAGATGTGAGAAGTTGGAGGCTGAACCTGCTAAGAGGGGGCGAGGAAGACCAAACAAGTGTTGGAAGAAAATTATTAAGTATGACCTTAATTACTTTAATTTAAGTCCTGAAATGGCTGAAAATCGATCTGCGTGGAAGCAAAGAATCCATATAGCTGACCCCACTTAGTGTGGGAAAAGGCTTAGTTGTTGTTGTTGTAGTAAGAAGGAATGGAAGATAAAAAAATATATCGGGAGAGAAAGTGAACTATTTACGATAAAAAATTTAAACTTCTAGAGTTTCTTATTCAAATTGTCCAAATTAAATCCTAAACTGTGGTCATAAAGTTCTCAAAAGACAATTAAAATTCCAAAACTAAGTTGGTTAATTTATGAGCAAAAGTAAAGTAAACACTTTGCCCAGTCATGGGACTTGGATCCCATGGCCTCTTGTTGTCGGAGATGTGCTCTGCTACCGGGTCAATTGTTTGGTGATTCACCGTTCCGATTTTCCTTCAATAAGGTTTTTTTCTTATACCATGTTGAGCATGAGAAAGTATGAGTCATAAGACCATTTGAGACAGGCCATTTCATGAAACTTATGTGATGGTTGGCTGTTACATTGATAGAAGAGAATTCCCTTTTTTCTCTTCATTCGCCGTTGAAGAATAGAACTTTCCTTTCATCCTTAAGGGCTATAGTTTATTACAAGGGTTAGGAAAGTAATGTTGAAAAATATAAATCTAATGTTAATTTTTATTTTTATTTATTTGTAGAGTGATGTTAATATCATTTTTTATTTATTTAAATTAATATTAAGTTGTGGTATTAACTATTGTGATGTTTAATTGAATAAGTATTAACATAAATTTTTAGACAGTAGAATTTGAGTGTGAGAGAGTTACAAATGTTTTGCTAACACCTCTTAAAGTTGATATTAACAAAACTGGTGTTAATCTCCTAAAATATACATTAAAATTATGTGGATTAATCTTGCAAAAGAGGGCTTAACCCCCTAGGCAACATAGGATAATCCATGTTTGTGTTTACTTGAAAATGAGGATTAATCAGCCAATTAGTATTTACTGAATAGGAGTTAGGAATAAAGGTTAACTTGTAATGCGAAAAGATAGTGTTTACTTGATATGGGGTTTAAAATGGATGGTAAGGTTGGAAAAGATATATTTACTCTTAGGATAATAGATAAGTTAGCTGATATTTTTTGTTTATATTAAAATGAAGGAACACGTTAGAAAAAATTACATGCAAGATAACAAGAGTGAGAAGAAATAAAATAAAGAATAACTTGTGGGTTACCCTAACCCCTCCGTCAACACCAATTGAGATAACGCATATTAGTAAAGAAAATAAAGATTACATTATTTTCTATCATTCTCTGACTCTCTCGTATAAGTTTATGAAATAAGTAAAATAATAGGAAAAAAGTAAAATAAATAAGTTAACTTGCTTAAATATTTTGATAGATTAAAATTAGTCAATAAAAAAATTAAAATAAATTTATCTCAAATTAAATCTACTTAACCTTATATAAATAAAATATAAATTAAATAATAAATTAAATATCTAATACGCCAAAAAAGCAGGCAAGATAAAATACTCGCGAAGTACCACCCTGCCAACTGCAAAATCCCCATACTTCCCGCCATTCCCCCCGTCTGTCTCCCCTCGACGGTCCCTTCTCCAAAAACAGAGAACACCAACCAACAACAACCTGTTCTCCCCTCCATAGAATCCTCCCTCCCATGAAAACCACCACGTCCCCCTCTTCCAACACGTACGAGCAATGGCCTCTACCGACCCCGAATCGCAAGTCGTCGGGGTCGGCCCGAGGCGTCCCCTCCTCGACCCCCACACCCACAACCTGGCGGTCTAGCAGGCCATCGGCAACACCTTCAAGGGCACGGCCAGCCTCGCGAAGCTCCTCCCCACCGGCACCGTCCTCACCTTCCAGTTCCTCTCGCCGGCCTTCACCAACCACGGCCGGTGCGACTCCGAGAGCCGCCTCGTGGCCACGCTACTCATGGCCCTCTGCGGCGTCTCCTGCGTCCTCCACTGCTTCACCGACAGCTTCAAGGACGAGAAGGCCAGAGTCGTGCGGTACGGGATCGCAACTCCCCGTGGCTTCTGGGTGGTGGACGGCGGGGACCCCCCACCTGCGGAGATCGCGGCCGCATACCGCGTGCGGTTCATCGATTTCGTGCACGCGTTCATGTCGCTGCTGGTGTTCGTGGCCGTGGCTCTGTTCGACTCGAACGTGGTGTCGTGCTTCTGCCTGGCGCCGTCGGAATACGCGGAGGAGATGCTCGGGGTGCTGCTGGTGGCCATCGGGATGCTTTGCAGCATACTCTTTGTCGCCTTCCCAACCACCCGCCATGGCATTGGCTTCCCCGTCGCCCCTGATTTCTGAATCCTCATGATACCAACGACGCCACTACTTTTCATAGCAACATAGAACGGAATGAGAACTTTCCTTATATATTCATCTCATTAGTTGTAAAGTAGTTCTTCCATCTACCGATAGACACATGCAACGACCAGCCATCCAGATCATGCATCATAATTACTAACTCGGTATCAACACACAGAGACAAAATGCAAATCCCACAACTCGTCGGGGCGTGGCCTGAGCGGTATTAGGTTCGTATCACTGACTTGGCAGTAGGCATTCGTTCGAATCTTCCTTGCACTCACTTAGAGGCTCTGTGACACGGGAGGGCATGGCTTCCTCAATTTACCCGAGTGGCAACCCGAAGGAATTTTGGATTATATAAAAATAAAATGCTAATAAGAAAATTTAGAACAAACGATAAGTCTAATATATATACCCACAAAGTATAAAATAATAGCAAGAAAATAAAGGAAAAGAAAAAGAGTTGGACGGTTCTCTAATCATTTGAAATATAAATAACTAAAGTAAGAAAAAAACGAGAGACCTACCTAAGCAAGCCACAAGGATATTATGTCAACTGCATGGCGATAGCATTGTCTTTATATGCACAATTAAAAAAAATCGAACAAATCGGAAACACGGAACTAGCGGTAAGACAAGTCTATTATCCCGAGAGAAAGCTTTCCAAATGAATATATAGTCAATTATAGGTCTAGTTAATTAGTGTTTGTATGTCTAGGAATGCAAATAAAGAAACCTAAATATCTAACTATCAAAGTACGCGTGCCAACTGAAAATGGGGAAAAACGCCCAACTACATAATGAAAAATGCATGGCTCCACACCTACCTCGTCATGCTCCAAAATCATGTAAACTCTTTTGAAAGGTCCTAACATGTCAGATTTTATTCAACAAAAAAAAAAATTCACATAGTTTCATTTGGTACAAAATTCTAGAAAATTTGCACAAGTCGTAATAAAAATATTGAGACAAAATCATTATCATGGCAGCTTGAGGTAATTTTATCTTTATTCTATGAAGTATATTTTTGTAAAATTTGGTATGAATATTTACTGATGAGAGGAATTTTTTTTGATCAAAATGAGTGAGGAAATTTACTCTCTGGAAACAAGCCCAAGAATCCCTTTAATTCTCAGGCAAACTCAAGCCCAATAGACCTATGAGCCCTACAAAGGCAAATAAACAATAACAAGCCTAAAGAAGGCCTAAGCTAAACCTACCAAACAAATCTAGTAAACCACCCTAGCGGCCATACCCACCAAATAATCCGCCAAATTACTTGCCTAAAGGTTTGTTAGAAATCATGACGATTGAGGCCTAGGTAGGTTTGCCTGAGAAAGGCAACAAATAGCCTAAAGGCTAGAGCATTAGACTCTTAAGGCAGTGAACCTGCCATAACAGATTGCAATCTTCTTAATAAGATTATTTAATGTTTCCAAAATAAACTCGGGATGGAGAATCCAAAGGACTGTGGCTTGAGTGAGAAAGTCCATTACAAAATCTTCCATTAACTACAGGATTCATTTTCCTAATTAGGAGGATAAAATCCTAACAGAAGTAGGATTCCTATACCTTTAGTTGTATTTCACATTGTCTTCTGCTTGCTCTCAACTATACATAGTAAACTACTGAGGGTTAGATCCCCCTCCTTGGATATTCACCATTACAGTGAAAATGGATTACCAAACCTCTTATTTGCTTTCCTTATAATTGTACTTATTCAATCTCATGGTGAAACCCTTCCTCCAACCAAATCCAAGACAATTAATTGGCATCCAATCATTGGTGCCATCTGTAGGAACAAAAGATGCTCTACTTACTGATGTCTTCAACTTCTCTACCTCTTCATGACTCCTTAAGCTTGCCAATCCATGCTCGTCTGACCTAGTCAAGATGCTTGTAAGGAGCCTAATGTGACCTAAGGGAACCAACAACCCAAGCATGGGTGAAAGAGGTGGTTACCTACCCTTCTCCAGCCACCTCACAATGGGCCAACAATAACGATACTAACGACAAGTAAAAGGCACCTTCAAAGATCCTGACACCTTACAAGGACACACTATTCTAGCCTTTCAAATAAGAGAAACTCAAAGAGCAATGGTACATCGATCGCCTGAATGAGATATACGCAAGAAACCTTCAAAGTGTTGAATCTTGTAAAAGGGATACCTTGCAAACCAACGTTGAGATTTCGAAGCACTCCAAAACTCCCCTAAGGAAACCCTCCAAACATCCATGACCAAAAGGAACAAGCCTAGTTGCACCATCTACCAAATTTGGGGTAGGGGGATATATTCATCGAAAGTCGCAAAAGATAAAGTAAAGCATTTGTTGTAGCATGATTTTTTTGGAGCCAAAAATAAATAATTGAGACTTTGGTGAGTCCCTGGTCGAACATATGGAGGCGTAAGATCTATCTAACTAGATGCAAAAAATGAAGCAAATACTAACTTTTTTTTTGTATTTTTTTGGATAGAAAGACGGAGATGATAAGAAGGAGATCAAATTAGGCTTGTATAGAGAAGGGAGGTGAGAAGCAAGGCTTGCAAATAAAATAACTAGAAATAAAACTTTATTGCAACTAGAACACAAGTCAAAATTACAACTAGAAAAACAAGTAGAAATATGACTTGAATTACAACTAGAAAAGTACTAGAACTAGAAAACAAAAATAAACAGAAAGAATGAGATGGAGCGTAGTCTGTTGTTACAGCACATTGAAGATGATGTGAAGGTGAGGTAGAGAATCCAAAGTAGGTGAGGAGGATGGCCACCAGGAGGATAAGGAAGAGCCTTGGTGTGGAGAAGCAAAGTAACTATAATGGAGGAAGGGGGTGTGGTGTTCTAATTAGGAAGGCTAATAAAGCTGGTGAGGTGGTGGTAGATTATTCTACACTAACAAATAACTAAGTAGGAAAGGGGGTGTAGGCCTCTATTTATAGAGTTTTCTAGGTTCTAGATGGAGGGTTAGGATCTATTTAGTTTAAGATCAAGGGTTAGGTTTTAAGGAAGGTGGATAGGCTAGGTTGTTTTAGTTGGAAATGAAGGAAGGGCTATGATTTAATAGTAAGATGATGGAGGGTGGAGATTGGGGGCGGGGGGGGGGGCTAAGGGCATTTGGTGATCTTTGTGGTTGGCCATAGGGAGGAGATTTTAGGGCCTTTGGATGGTGTATTGAAGGTGATGCACCAGTTGGAGAGTTGATTAATTAGGGTTAATTATCACATTGTAGTATAGTATTACAATCCAAACAGATGTTGTTGAAAGCGGAAAACTACGCGATCGAAGTTGGTTTCAAAAAATCTATCATTGTAGTTTGATTTGCAAAGAAATCTGTCAACAAATAAATTTATACCGAAATTCTAAGAATTCCAAGTTGAACACAGGGAGGCTACGTCAATCTAAAATCCACGATTTATATATATATTTTGTGTTTTTGTTTGAAAATGAAATAATTACATTGGAATTGATATAAACAATAAGAGAGAGAAAGAGAGAGAAAGAGAGAGAATAATCACTTAATATAATCAAAATATTTTTATAACTACAAAGTGGGAAATGATTAAAACTAGAAGCAGAAAATTCTATTCTAGAAAGCAATTAAAAAGAAGGGAGAGAGATATTATCCTCCTCGACGAATGCTTGGAGGACGAGCCGGACAGAGCGATACCTGGAAGATGGAGGATGGAGCGGGAAGAACGAGGATGAAGCAAGAAGAAGCAGGAACAAGGCAGCACGTTGTCGTCGTCACGGGATCCACTTCTGGAACAGGGGCGAGAAAATTGAATATAGCTCCAGAATAGCATCCCGAGTGTAGGACAAGCTTCTCTTGAGCTTTGGAGAGGGAGAGAAGTGAAGGAAGGGATGAAGAAGAAGTGGAGGTCGGGTCTCCTTTTATAGTTGTAGGAATTGAGGGAAAATTTGTCATTTTAAGCTTAAAGCATTAAAATCAGGTCTTTAGTGACGGATTTATCCATCACTAAAGGTCTGATCATGGCTGACGTGCACGTGCCACGTGTGCCTCCCCGTCTACCGCGCTCATAACACATGCTCACATTCTTTAAATCTTATGATCGGACGGCTCAGATTTCTCCTCGCACGTGCCTTCATCTACACTTAACTGTGCGCCCGCGTGCGATAGGGCATGCACGCTATTGGATGATCCGAGCCGCCCATAGCTAATCACGTGGTTGTAATTAAACGCTCGGCACTGCGGATGGTGAGTCAAACGCATGTCGCGCACTCATGCAACGCCACTTGACCGCTATGCTAGCGGCACGCTTTGTCGTGGTTACGAATTAAGCGTGCGCGCTTCACGGCCGTTGGATCAAGATCCAATGGCCTAGATCACTCCTCGTCGTGCCTTTAAAAGATGGGGAGCGTTGCTGCGACTGATTTGGGTAGCTGTGATGGCACCACATGGCACCATCTTGGTCGTCCATCTTCTGCGTGTTGTAGATGGTGCCACCGATGTCGGATTGGATCGGCTTTCACACCGTTAGGCTACGATCATCAATCCGAACCCATCCGTGCAATTGGATTTGTCGTCTAAAGTGTAGATTGGAACCATCTTGGCCCTTGATCTTTAGCCTTCCTCGGTCTATATCTAGTGCTACGGATATCCGATCAGGGCGATCTTGGAGTCGTTGAACTTCAATCGTCGCCCTGATCAGATCCATATAGTTAGATCTTCAATCTGAGGCCTCAATTAAAAATTTCCTTGTCCCTGACCATAAAAAGAGATGATTAATATACCATTTATACAACTTGACCTAAATGCATGATTATGCATGTTATGCACTATTTACAATGTATGATGCTAATATGACACTAAGAACATGCATTAATAGACATTTTTTACTATTTAGATGTATACATATCACACCCCCATGCCTATCTTTTACTAGTCCCTAGCAAAAACTATACGTTATTTATAAAAGAATTAGGGTTGGATTACTCGGGCACAAGTCATTTTCAACATTAAGAAATTTTTACTTAGGACCTGAACTTTCAAAGACACAATAGCGCCGAGGTATCTGCCAAAATGCAAACTGCTTCAAGCCCTCGCCTTATTCAAAGAACTCTTTTTCTCCTTTTTCTTCTTTTCTAATTTTTTTGGATTTTTGAGTTTAGGGTTACAGAGTAGCTTTCTACTGCCACTCAACCCACCCAAGACTTGATGAGAATCCTAAGTTCTAAGCATCTTTTTGTGAAAGTGATAGACTCGTTGATCGGCAATCAGTATGAACTTCGGGTTTCTACGCCTCTAGGTGACCTTAAAAAGAATTCTGCCTAAAGGTGTATCTATACAACCAGTAGCTTTCTCCCTACTTTTTCTTTTTAGGGGTCAACATAAGGGTGAATCTAATGTATATCTCCCCGGCTTATTCTACTTCTCTGCTTCTTCCTAAGTGTTTTAGGAATTTGATGTGCATTTCTTGAGCTGGGTTCTGGACAACCTACTAATGGGCTATTACCCACGATAACTTGCCAGCCATACTCGTGAGATGAAGTGTGGCTTATTTCTTTTGTTTTCTTTTTCTCCTTTTCTTTTTCTTTTTCTTTTCTTCTTTTTTTCTTTTTGGACTTTCTTTTTTTTTTTTAAGTAGGTGGCTTCTCTGGTTTAAGATTACCTAAAGGCAACAGGGAAAAAATGGTCTAGTGGCTGGGCTCTGGACAACCTACCTATGGGCTGTTACCCACAATAACTTGCCAGCTATATCACCCTAGAAGGTTCATTAGCTACCCAATTTCCATTAAAACCATCAAACAACGAGTCAGTGCGAATAGTGTACAGATGCTTAGACTTAAAGTTCCCTCAAATCAGAGGACGGGTTGATAAGTCGTATACTTATCACCCAAAATTATTTAATAAAATAAAAATAGAATGTAGGATGGCGAGAACTCGATAAATAAATCCACATTTTAGTGGATACCCAGGCTAATTAAGCTCAAAGACTTGAAGGGTCTTAGTGTTCAGATCCTACTGTAATATTTCCTAAAATTGAAAAGTTCTAATACCCAAGTATTCTTTCTTAATTCAATTTTTTTTATGTATATATAAGAAAATAAGTAGAATTTACAAGAATTCCACAGAGCTAACAAATTGATTCAGAAATGAGTCCACCCCCCATGCTTAGCTGATGCAATGTCCGCATTGAGAATAAAAGACATGAAACGAAGGTAGAATGTAGAAGATATCACCTAAATATGATGTTCAGGTAAGCTCTGAGTCAAACTGTACAACTGCTGAGTTTAATGCCATCAGCTAGGTGAAGTCCAGCCAAAGAAATCACAACATGATGAGAGCAACCTTGTCTGAGACGGGTTCTGGAACAATACGGTCAATAAAAGGCTTCAGACATTGACTATTGACTTTGAATGAATTACCCATCTTTGAGTTAGAAATCTGAATGGCCCCTTTTGGAAAAATCTGATCGATGATGAAAAGGCCGTTCCATTTTGACCTAAGTTTGCTAGGAAAGAGCTTAAATCGAGAATCGAAGAGCCAAACCTTCTGGTTTAGCTCAAAGCTCTTGCGGGATATCAATTGGTCATGAAGAGCTTTGGTCCGAGCCTTGTAGATCTTGGCATTCTCGTACGTGTCATTTCTAAACTCCTCCAACTTAGCTAGTTGGAGTTTTCTAGTCTTTCCAGCTAAACTTAAATCCAGATTGCACTTCTTGATTCCCTAGAATGCCCTATGTTCAATTTCTACAGGTAAATGGCATGACTTTCCATACACCAAACGAAACGGTGACATGCCAATAGGCATTTTTTACGCCGTATGATAGGCCCAAAGAGCATCCTCAAGCTTTTGAGTCCAGTCTTTACGATTAGGCCTAACTATCTTCTGAAGAATATTCCTGATCTTCCGATTAGAGATCTCGGCCTATCCATTCGTCTGGGGATGGTAAGGTATGGAGATTCTATGATTTACCCCATATTTTTCCAGTAAATTACGAAATTGGGCATTAGTGAAGTGAGAACCACCATCGTTGATGATGGCCCTCGGAATCCCGAACCGGCAGAAGATGTTCTTCTTGACGAAATCGATGAGCACCTTGTGGTCATTGGTTTGGGTGGGAATGGCCTCGATCCACTTGGACACATAATAAACAGCGACGAGAATGTACTGATGTCCAAATGAAGGGAGAAAGGGTCCCATGAAATCGATCCCCCAAACATCAAAGATTTCGACGGGAGGAATCGGGTTTAGGGGCATCATGTCTCTCTTGGTTATGCTCCCAAGTGCCTGGCATCGGGAACACGACCTTGAGAATTCCTGGGTATCCTTGAATAAAGCTGGCCAAAAGAATCCAGATTACAAAATTTTTGCAGTCGTCTTTTTCCTGGAGAAATGTTCACCACACGCAGATGCATGGCAGAAGTCGAGTATACTTTTGAATTCAATCTCTAGAACACATCAGCGAATAATCTGATCAGAGCCGATGCAATACAGTTTAGGGTCCTCCCAGAAATAATATTTGGCCTCAGATTTGAGTCTATGTTTGCAAACCATGGAGTTTGGACACCTGAAACTGTAAGGATAGTCTCGTTTGGAAAAGTATCAACAATCCTAATACCCGGACGAGAAGAATCACTCAAAAGTCTCAAAAGATGATCTGCCACTACATTCTGTGCCCTGGATTTATCCTTGATTTCAAGTTCAAATTCTTGAAGCAGAAGAATCCATCGAATAAGCTAAGATTTGGCATTCTTTTTGGCTAAGAGATGTCTCAAGGTCAAGTGGTCAGTATATATTATTACATGAGACCCTAAGAGATAAGCCTTGAATTTCTCCAAAGCAAATATTACAGCTAGTAATTCCTTCTCAGTAATAGTGTAATTCCTTTAGGACTTGTCCAGAGTTTTACTAGCATAGTAGATGACAAAGGGCTTCCTATTAATCTTCTGACCCAAAACATCCCCAACCGCGTAATCAGAAGCGTCGGTCATGATCTCAAATGGGGCTATCCAAACCGATGGTTGCAATATCGGAGCACAAGTGACTGCCATTTTAAGAAAATCAAATGCTTTACGGCATGATTTGTTGAAATCAAATGGTGTATCTTTGGCAAGAAGGTTGCTTAGAGGGCGAGCAACCTTAGAAAAGTCCTTGATGAATCTCCTATAGAATCCCACATGACCAAGAAATGATCGAATCTGTTTGACAGATGTGGGAGGAGGAAGTTTAGAGATAGCATCAACCTTAGCTTTATCAACTTAGATACCCCGTTGACGAGCTGCGGACGTGTTTGTTTAAATGGGCCATTGTAGTTCGCGTTCGTTGCGTCGATTTTAAATAAAGAAACAGACGTGAGTCCGAGTGTCGAACACAAGGAGGCATGAAAATCAGGTTTTTCTGTCACTTAGTGTCACAGAAATGGCGAGTTTTGCTTGCAGAAAAAATGCGGGAGAAAAGCAAGAGAAAGAGATTGAGAGAGAGAGAGAGTAGGATTAGAGTTTGTTGTTCAGCACATTCATGAAACTTTAAGCTAAGGAAGACTTGATAACAAGAGAGAGATAATAGCTAAAAAAGGAACGTCATCATTTAATCATGCAACTTTGAGTTTTACAAATACAACAATAGATGAATTCTTAAGTAAGATAAAGCTAAGCTAGAGAGAGAGAGAAAAAGAGAAAGAGGAGTCGGCAAGGAGGCCACGGTGGTGGAGGTTAGCTCCGTCAGTGGCTCAGCGACTCTGGTGCTTACAAAAGAGTGCTAAGGTGGCTAGGAGTGGGGTAAAACACTTGCAAAGGTATTGAATGCTTTACATGGGTGGTTGGAAGGGGTTTATATAGGAAGAAGGGCTTTCTAAATGAAGAAGGGGTTTTAACGACGTCCGAGACATCGCTAAAACCCTTCCTAAAACATCGGTGAAGCCCCTCTGCTCGTCAGCTCGCGTGCGCTGTGCTTCCCTTCCCAGTGATCCGCGTGCGGCCACTGAGGACCGTCTGATTGCAGATTGGATGGTCGAGATCGCTGGTGGGTTGCGCCTTTGGATTGTGCCTGCTGAGCTCGCGCCCCACGCATCATCACGGGCGTCTGAGTGCCTGATCTGCGGGTGCCACGTCTTGCAATCGCAGTCATTCGCACGTCGATCCACGGTCCAATTTCGCCCGCGCACGCGCTCCTACGACTGCCTTTCGTCTTCCGTGATTCGAACGATCGCCCCTGCAAGTGTAGCGGGGGTGCGACCGCTGTGCTGCGAAGGCGGATGGTCGCGGAGAGGAGGCAGGTTTGGCAACGGCCGACAGTTGGATGGAGATCCAACGGTCTGATCTTCATGTGAAGGTGCGCTCGCGGATCGCCCGCTGAGGCGCAAAGCGCACGGGCGAGGATGGCCCTCAGCTGTCCGATCGGAGGATCGGACTGCTTAGAGTGATGCGCGGTGAGGAGCAGCGAGGGGCGCATCTGATGCCACCACGTGGGGGCTGTGTGGCCGTTGATCATTAGATCAATGGTCAGAACTTCTTGGGCCAATTGCGGGAGCTCCGGATGTTGGATTTGGTCGATTTTGAGTCCATTGGACTCCGTTCGTTGCTCTAAATCCATTTGTGCGGTCCGATTTCTCATCTGAGGCCTGTTTTGACATGGAATTGTGCATATAGCCATTAATACTAGTTTATAAGCAATCTTAACATGCAATGTATGCAATGCTCCCATGCCTATTCATGATGTGCTTTTCATGCATATTATCTTTAAGACCGACCCTGTTTAGCAGAATTATCATCATAAAATGTAGCATTATCATACCCCCATACTCCTTGCTAGTCCCTAGTAAGGTTCATTCTAGCCATTATTCTCAGTCAGAATTTAGGAAGTGATTACTTAGACATTTTGTTATTTGTCAACAGGAGGAAATATACTAAGATCCTGATCTTCAAAGACTAAACAGCACCTGGGTATCTACCAAAATACGAATCACTTGAATCCTTTCTTTAAGGCATATATATATTTTCCTTTTTCATCTTTTCTTATTTTTTTGGACTTTTTGGAATTGAGAGTGTGTTGGTAACTTTTTATGGCTACTCAACCCACCCATTACTCGAAAAAGACTCTAAGTGCTAAACATCCTGATGTGAAGATCATGATAGACTCACTCAATGGTGATTTAGATAGACTTTCGGTTTCTACGCCCCTAGGTGACTGAAAAAGGAAGTGTTTTGCCTGAAGGTGTATCTGTCTAATCGGTAGCTTTCTCCCTACTTTTATTCTACTTGGGGTTAACACAAGGGTGGTTCCAGTGTATATCTCCCCGAATTGCTCTACTTCCCTACTTCCTCCTTAAGTGTTTTGGATTTTTTTGTTCATTTAGTGAGTTGGGCTCTGGACAACCAGCCAATAGGCTGTTACCCACGACCACTTGCTAGCCATACTCGTGCGATGAAGTGTGACTTATTTTGTCCTCTTGTTTCTTCTTTTCTATTATTGTTATTTTTTTTTCTTTTTCTCTCTTTTTTTTTCTTTTGTTGTTTAGTAGGTAGCTTCCCTAATCTCAAATTTACCTAGAGGCAATAAGAAGAAAATGGTCCTGTGGCTGGGCTCTGGACAACCAGCCAATGGGCTGTTACCCATGACAACTTACCAGCCATGCCACCCTAAAAGGTTCATTAGCTACCCAATTTCTGTCAGAATCTCCGAGGAGTGAGTCAGTGTAAAAATGTGTGCAGATGCTTATACTAAAAGTCCCTCTAAGTCAGAGGGCGGATTGATAAGTCGTAAACTTATCACCGTATTTTATTGGTGAATTAAAATAGATTAAGGTTGTGAGAATTCGAGGCTAAATCCATATTTTCACGGACACCAGGGCTAATTAAGCCTGAAGGCCTGAGAAGTCTAAGTGTAACAGGTTCTTTTCGTATTATTTCCCAATGTTGACAAGTTCCTAATGCCTAAGTTTTTCTTCCTAAATTCATCATTTTTTTAAATTAATTTTATTTTATTCAGACTGATGAACTCAAAATATGCAAATTACCACCCCCACATGCTTAAGTTGGACAATGTCCTCATTGACAAATAAATTACATGAAAAGGGGTACAGAAAGTGATCACCTGAGTTGAGCAATGTACATGATCAGTCTGAATCATCTGGATTGCCTCACAGGAAGCGCTGAGTTTAGTTCCTCCAACTGGGAGGTGCTTCGTGTCATCCCTCAATGAGGGTGACAACCTCCTTTGGGGGAACCTGGGCGAGGAAGTGTTTCAATATCTGACCATTGACTGTGAAAGTATGCCTAGTGTTCGGATCTGCGATTTCAACCGCCCCATTGGAGTAGAGCTTGACTACCCTAAACGGTCCTGTCCACTTGGATCTAAGCTTCCCGAGGAAGACTATAAGTTGGCCATCAAAGAGCCAGACTTGCTGATTAGGCTCGAAGGTCTTCCTATGGATGAGTCAGTCGTGGACGGCTTTCATCTTCTCCTTGTAAAGCTGACTATTCTCAATGGCATCCCGACGAATTTCCTCGAGCTTCGAGAATTGGAGCGTCCTCTGTGCACCGGCTAATTGGGAATCCATGTTACATTGCTTAACGGCCTAGTAAACCTGGTGTTCCAACTCGACAAGAAGGTGGCAGGCTTTGCCAAAGACCAGGCGATAAGGTGACATGCCTATCAGGGTCATGAAAGTGGTCCTATATGCCAACAGGGCATC
Source organism: Thalassia testudinum (assembly GCA_037157565.1). Lineage (NCBI taxonomy): Eukaryota > Viridiplantae > Streptophyta > Magnoliopsida > Alismatales > Hydrocharitaceae > Thalassia > Thalassia testudinum. Next base: position 49,432,998 of record JAZHRO010000018.1, on the reverse strand, counting down.
ATCCAGTCGTGCGAACCAGTCCTTCTTGTCAAGTCTTATGGTCTTCTATAGAATGTTGATTTGTTTATTTGAGTCCTCGGCTTGCCCATTAGTTTGCGGATGATACGGGGTGGCAATGCGGTGGGTAGCCCCGTATTTTCTGAGTAGGGCACAGAATTGGGTGTGGATAAAATGACTTCCACCATCACTGATCATGGCCTTCGTTAATCCAAACTGAGAAAAGATGTTCTGCTTAACAAAGTCCATGACAGCCTTATGATCGCAACAACGGGTGGTGATGGCTTCAACCCATTTGGAGACATAGTCTACAGAGACTAAGATGTACTCAAAGCCGTTGGATGGTGGAAAGGGGCCCATAAAATCAATACCCCAAATGTCAAAGATCTCGACGATCAACTGGGTTGGAGGGGCATCATGTCTTTCTTGGTCATGGTCCATAAAGTCTGGCAGCGAGAGTAAGTCTTAGCAAAGTTGTGTGCATCCTTGAATAATGAAGGCCAGTAAAATCCGAACTACAAAACTTTTGCAGCCATCTTCTTCCCTGAAAAGTGGCCACCACAAGCTTAGTCGTGACAAAAGGATAGCACACTTTGAACTTCATCCTTTGGAAAACACCTCTTGATGATCTGGTTGGCACAGAGGCAAAATAGCATGGGATCATCCCAGAAATAGTTCTTGGCTTCAACTAAGAACTTATCCCGTTATTGTCTGGACCAGCTGTGCGGGGTCTGTCCTACTATTCGGTAGTTGATGAAGTCGGCATACCAAGGTAGTTTTCTATCTTGCACAGCCAAAATTTGCTTATCGGGAAAGGTGTCAGATAAGGGCAAGGAGGGCCCAATGTGGTCCAGGTGGAGTCTGGACAGGTGATCGGCCACAACATTCTTTGACCTGGCTTTGTCGTGAATTTCCAAGTCAAATTCCTGCAAGAGCAAGATCCATTTGATGAGCCCAGGTTTAACGTCTTTCTTGGTCAACAAATGCTGGATGGCCAAGTGGTCTGTATAGATGGTCACGTGGGATCCCAAAAGGCAAGATCGAAACTTTTCGAGTCCAAAAACTATAGTGAGTAGTTCTTTCTCCATGACCGTATAATTCCGTTGGGCCTCATCCAACGTCTTGCTCGCATAGTAGATCTCCACAGGTTTCTTGTCTTGTCTCTGTCCTAGGACTGCACCTATGGCAAAGTCTGATGCATCACACATGATCTCAAAATCTTGGGACCAGTCTGGGGGCTGAAGTACAGGTGCAGTGGAGACTAAGCCCCTGAGGGTGTGGTGAGCCTGGATGCAATCAAAGGTCATGTGGAATAGGGCGTCATTGGCCAGAAGGTCAATCAAGGGTTTGGAAAGCTTGGAGAAGTCTTTGATGAATCTTCGGTAGAAGCCAATGTGTCCAAAGAACGAGCGGATTTGCCGGACTGAGCTAGGTAGGAGAAGTTTGGAAATCAAATCAACTTTAGCTCGATCCACCTCAATGCCCCTATGTGATACGATGTGACCGAGGATGATTCCTTCTTGAACCATGAAATGGCTCTTTTCCCAGCTTAACACCAAATTAATCTCGATACATTGTTTCAGGTTTTTCTCCAAGTTTCTCAAATAGTGGTCGAATGAATTCCCAAACACTGAGAAATCATCCATAAAGACCTCTAGGTATTCACCCATCATCTCTGCAAAGATGGCTAGCATGCAACGCTGAAAGGTAGTGGGTGCGTTGCATAACCCGAACGGCATACGATGGAATGTGAACGTGACATACGAGCAAGTGAATGTGGTCTTCTCTTGATCTTCAGGAGCAATTGTGACTTGGTTATATCCTGAATATCCATCCAAGAAGCAAAAATACTTCTGCCCTGCCAATCGTTCGAGAATCTGATCAATGAATGGCAAGGGGAAATGATCTTTCTTGGTTGCCTCATTGAGCTTCCTGTAATCAATACATACCTGCCAAGCGGTGGTGGTGTAGATGGGGATGGATTCTCCATGCTCATTGGTGGCAACGGTGTGCCCGACTTTCTTTGGAACCACTTGAGTGGGGCTCACCTAGGGGCCATTGGAGATGGGATAGATGATGTCGGCATCAAGCCATTTGATAATTTCCTTCTTAACGACCTCCTGCATATTTGGGTTTAACCATCTCTGCATTTGTCGAGAGGGTCGCGCCCCATCTTCTAGGTAAATCTTGTGGGTGCAATAGGTGGGGCTAATTCCTCTCAAGTCTAAAATAGTCTAGCCAATGGTAGCACTATGTTCTGGTAGGGTCGCGGTCAACCTAAGTTTCTGATCCTTGGTTAGGTTGGCGTTGATAATCACTGGGAAGGTCTGGTCAGGTCCCAGGAAGACATACTTGAGATTCTCGGGTAGCGGCTTTAGTTCAGGTGTGGGTGGAACAATGTTTGACGGAAAGGGGAAAGGTGGGAGTTGATCGACATCAATCTCCTCAAATGATGCTGGTTGATGGTAATCAGCCCTACAAAGGTCCTCGTGCACAGATGGTGACGGGTCAAAACAGTCATCACAAGATTGGGTTTGGTAGTCTGAGACAAAACTGAGGGTGAGGCATTCCTTGACCAAAGGCTCCATAGGATCATGTTCCTCGAGACAGCCGCAATCGAAAGACTTGGTCGACTGGAAGATATCCAACTGTATCTTCCTATCTCCGAAGGCAATTTCCATGCATCTCATGTCACAATCGATGTTCTCCTTAGCCATAACTAAGAAGGGTCTGCCTAGGATGATGGGTGTGTTTTGTAGTTGTTCAAGGACTTCCATGTCGAGCACCAAGAAGTCGACCAGAAAATAGAAGTCCTTGACCTGCACAATCACATCTTCGACAACCCCCTTCGGGGTCTTCACAGATCTATCAGCCAACTAGATGGTCACAGGTGTGGATGTCAATTCTCCGAATCCAAATTGGTGGTACAGGGTCGTCGAAATTAGATTGATGGAAGCACCTAAGTCCAGGAGCGCTCTATCAAATGTCATGTCCCCGATATTGTAGGATATTAGGGGTGCTCCTGGGTTAGTTCGTTTGAGTGGAAGGTTGCTCGATATCACGGAACTTGCTTGCTCTGAGAGCACAACCTTCCTAGGTGCTTGAGGTCTTGGCTTATGCTTTGGTGTACAGGCATCCTTCAGGAACTTAGCGTAAGCCGAAATGCACTTGACGGCTTTGTGGAGTGGAATATTAATCTAAACCTACTTAAAGATCTCCAAAAGCTCCTCATTCTCCATTACACTTTTCTTTTCTTGATCGTCTCCAAGGCCTCGAGATATGGTGTCTGAATGTGAATAGGGTCTATTTTTGGGTCCTTGGGTTTTTCCTACGCCTCTTCAGAGTTGGGCATTTCAAGGGGTGAAGTCACGGGAGGAGTCAACCATTTAGGATCCTGGGTCTTGGTGCCACTTCTCAAGGTCACAGCATTTGCAGAGGCATTGGGACCATGGGTCGATCCTTGAGAAGACGAGGAAGAAGAAGCACCAAACCCAAGGGGTGTTTGTAGGGCTAGCTGGACCATGTGGGCCTGCCCGGGATTGCCTTGGAACCCTTGCAAATTGGAGCCTCTGTTAATCACGTTTCGCGGGTTCAGTTGTGGCTGGGAAGGAAGGGATCCCTGTTGTTTATAATCCAACAGTTGGCTCAACTGTCCCTTCACTAAAGCCATTTTTTCCTGGTGTTTTTGGTTCATTTCAGCCATCATTTTTATTAGGGTGTCCATTTGGTTTTGTGGGGGAGGAGCTGCGCTATTTGGGTTATAAAGGGGTCTAACCGATGGACCTTGCTGATAGGAGGGTGGGTTTGGCTGATGGCTTGGCCTGGGCTGGTTCTGGAATTGAGGCGGTTTCTGGTTTGTCCAAGCAAAGTTTAGGTGATTACCCCATTTGTCATTGTTGGTGTTGGAGAAGGGGTTATGTTTGGAATAACCTTGGATAGCCTAGACATCTTCAAAGATAGAAGGTGTCGAGGGAGAGGGAAGAGAATAATTAGGGGTTGAGGGAGCAAAGGTCCCTCCCTGGAACATGGTCAAGGGTTGTTCCAGGTTCGTCTGGCTTAGTGGCTGGACCAGGTCAATATTGTGAGCCCCCTTTACTAGGGAGAGGGTCTGTAGCGGGTTCTTGGTTTGGTTCAATAGTTCATTTATCTTTTTATCTACCAATTCCACTCGATCCAATTTCTTAGCAATGATATCCATGTCAACCATTCCAGAATTTGCTTGTACCTCATAGATCCCACCATGGGGTTGATTGGATCAACTAAACTAGGTCATGGAGGCATTGTTGAGCGAATTTTTGCTCATAGACTCGAAGAGCTCAAACATGCTCTCCTCATCTTTGTTCAGGAAGTTTCCTTCACATGAGGCATCGACGAAGTTCTGAAGGTTGCTATCCAGAACATGGTAGAAGATCTGGGTCAATTGCCACCTCGGTACTTCGTGGTGTCGGCATTTCCTCAATAGTTCATTAAATCTCTCCAACGCCTCATGGAACTGTTCCCCGCTCTGGAGTGTAAAGGTGGTAATGGCTCTTCTGAGGGCATTGGTCTTTCCTATGGGGAAGAATTTCTTTAAGAATTCATGCCTTAGTTCTTCCTAGGTGGAGATGGGTCTTCCTAAAATCCTAAGCCAGTGAGACGCTTTGTCTCTCAGTGAGAAGGGGAACATCTTTATCAAAACAATGTCTAGGCTAATGTTCCTGGGTTTTACAGTCTGGGTGATCCAATCAAGATCCCTTAGGTGCTCTAAGGGGTCCTCATTTGAGCTTCCATGGAAGTGGCTCTGAATCAGGCTCAGGACATTTGGTTTTAGCTCAAAATCATCTCCCCCATCGGGGATCCTAAGGTGTGGTTCAATCTGAATCGTAGAAGGATTGTAGAAGTCACGGAGGGGCCTAGGTTGGTCCTAGAATGGTGGTGGATCAAGTGGTGGTTGCCCTTGCAGGTTTTGGAAAGGTGGTGGTGGTTTCCCTTGTGGGTTCTGCAACCGGTGTATGGCTTGCATGATAGTGTGGATCTATTGCTGCTGGAGTTGGTGGTTTGCACTGATCTAGGCCTAGATGATGGACATCGTATCTGGTGGAGGTTGGTCCTCAACCTCATCTACTCTAGGTTCAGCCATATCTCTAGCAAGATCAAGTCTCCTGGATTCCTGTCCTAAAACAAACAACTCGAGATGAAGTGATCGTCTCCCATGCATACACTAGAGAAGAACATGAGGAGATGCGGAGAGTGACAGATGCGAGAAGTGTGTGTGCACAACCAAGCAGGCAAGCTTAGTCCTTATAGTGTATTCCTTAGGGGACCTAGAAATCTCCAAAGGAATGATCTAGTCTATAGGCTCAGGACCGCCCTTCCCAAAGCTAATCTAGCTAGGTTGATTACGAGGGGACTGTGGGGAAGGTTCTTCCTTTCGCTTGCACCGCCAGTTCTGTAGACCCCACAACCATGGTCGTTTGACCCTTCCCCGCAGCCTAGTCACCAAATTATGCTAAGGGAATGGAGGCCAAGTGCCCAACAAACAAAACCACGCCTCTTGAGACTTAACCCAATCCTGCCTAGGGCACGCCTACTCTGTTTTAATGGGGCTAGGACAGTGCTTGTGCTTAGGTTATGTGATAAGGCGTTAATTGGGGTGGTGCCTCTTAGTTCTTCAATTCAAGTGTGTGTGCTCCTAACAAGACATGGTTTTCAAGTAAGGATTTAAAATGTGGTGTCTTTTAATGTTTGTCCTTACTTTTGTGTCTTTTAGGGTTGACGTGTCTTAATGTTTTTAGGAAAGTTTCAGGTGGGCACACCAAGTTTTTGCACACAACCGGTGAGAGTGGATTTCCTTTAATGTGCTGAGGCTCTAAAACCCTAAAGTGCTCATCCTAGTGTTCATGCAATTTCTACCAGATGAGTCAATTTTAGGGATGAGTGGTGCAGCCCACGTCAATTCATGGTGGCTTCACAAACACCACTCAAAAAGAAAGAACACTCCAAAAAGATTAGGTCTTTAAGAATGTTAGAGTGTATTTTTCTTGTTGGGTGATGACTTAAGGATGAGGATCAGGCAATCATTCACCATGCCAAATTTTCTAATTTTAGATTTTTTTTTAGGAAAGCAAACAACCACGGGTAGAGAACTACTCACAACCGATCTTTTCTGTGCTTACTCCATCTCCACCGTCACGAGTTGCGCTCCTTCGCCGTCCAAGCACCAAGTTCCTACAACCATCACGTAGAGGGGGAGAATGCGTTAGATGATGTGAGCATGGATGCAAAATGGAAGTGACAAAATAAATCTATTGCCTCCCCGGCAACAGCGCCAAAAATTGGCGGGCTGTGGACGCATTTGTTTAAAAGGGTCATTGTAGTTCGCATTAACTGTGTCGATTTTAAATAAAGAAACAGACGTGAGTCCGAGTGTCAAACACAGGGAGGCATGAAAATCGAGTTTTTCTGTCACTTAGTGTCACAGATATGGCAGGTTTTGCTAGCGGAAAAATTGCTGGAGAAAAGCGAGAGAAAGAGAAAGAGAGAGAGAGAGAGAGTAGGGTTAGAGTTTGTTGTTCAGCACATTCATGCAACTTTAAGCTAAGAAAGACTTGATAACAAGAGAGAGATAATAGCTAAATAAGAAACGTCATCATTTAATCATGCAACTTTAGTTTTACAAATACAACAATAGATGAATGCTTAAGTAAGATAAAACTAAGCTAGAGAGAGAAAAAGAGAAAGAGGAGTCGGCAAGGTGGCCACGGCGGTGGAGGTTGGCTCCATCGGCAGCTCGTCGACTCCGGTGCTTACAAAAGAGTGCTAAGGTGGCTAGGAGTGGGGTAGAACACTTGCAAAGGTATTGAATGCTTTACATGGGTGGTTGGAAGGGGTTTATATAGGAAGAAGGGTTTTCTAAATGAAAAAGGGGTTTTAGCAACATCCGGGACGTCGCTAAAACCCTTCCCAAAATGTCAGTGAAGCCCCTCTACCCGCCGGCTCCTCGCGCTCGCTGTGCTTCCCTTCCCAATGATCCACGTGCGGCCACTGAGGATCGTCCGATCGCATATTGGATGGTCGAGATCGCTCGCGGGTCGCGCCTTTGGATTGCGCCTGCTGAGCTCATGCCCCATGCGTCATTGCGGGCGCCTGATTTGTGGGTGCCACGTCTTACAATCGCAGCCGTCCGCATGCCAATCCACGGTCCAATTTCGCTTGTGCGCACGCTCCTGCGACCGCCTTTCATCTTTCGTGATTCGAACGCTCGCCCTTTCATGTGTAGCGAGGGCGCAACCACTATGCTGTGAAGGCAGATGGTCGCGGAGAGGAGGCGGGTTCGGCTGCTGCCAACCGTTGGATGGAGATCCAACGGTCGGATCTTCGTGTGAAGGTGCGCTCGTGGATTGCCCGCTGAGGCACGAAGGCACGCGAGCAAGGATGGCTCTCACCCGTCCGATCGAAGGATCGGACGGCTTAGAGTGATGCACGGTGAGGAGCAGCGAGAGGTGCATCTGATGCCGCCACATGGTGGTTGTGTGGTCGTTGACCATTAGATCAACGATCAGAACTTCATGGGCCAATTACGGGAGCTCCGGATGTCAGATTTGGTCAATTTTGAGTCCATTTGACTCCGTTCATCACTCTGAATCCATCCGTGCAGTCTGATTGCTCATCTGAGGCCTATTTTGGCATGGACTTGCACACACGACCATTAATACTGGTTTATAAGCAATCTTAACATGCGATGTATGCAATGCTCCCATGCCCATTTGTGATGTGCTATTCATGCAAATTATCTTTAAGATCGACCTCGTTTGGCAGAATTTTGCATCGTAAAATGTAGCGTTATCACCCGTTCGGAGATTACATGACCTAAAGACGATGCCTTCTTATGTCATGAAATGACTCTTTTCACAGCTAATGACCAGTCTTGTTTTGATGCATCTTTTAAGAATCATTTCAAGATTAGCCAAACAAGAATCAAACGATTCTCTGAAAATAGAGAAATCGTCCATGAAGACTTCCATAAACTCTCCCACCATGTCTGAGAATATGGCTAGCATACATCTTTGAAAAGTCGCAGGTGCATTGCATAAGCCGAATGGCATCCGACGGAAAGCAAAGGTTCCGTAGGGACAAGTGAAAGTCATTTTTTCCTGATCCTCGGGATGGATAGGGACTTGATTATATCCTGAGTAACCGTCAAGGAAACAGAAGTACTTCTACCCAGCTAGTCTTTCAAGGATTTGATCAATAAAGGGCAAAGGGAAATGATCCATTTTCGTAGCTGTGTTCAGCTTCCTGTAATCAATATAGACCCTCCAAGAGGAAGCTGAACGAGTTGTAACAGATTCTCCTTTCTCGTTAGTCACAATGGTAATCCCGACTTTCTTGGGAATAATTTGCACGGGACTTACCCAAGGACTATCAGAGATCAGATAAATGATTCCTGCATCAAGCCACTTGATAATTTCCTTCTTGACCACTTATTGCATATTAGGGTTTAATCTTCTTTGCATTTGGTGAGAAGGGCGGGATCCATCTTTCAAAAATATTCTATGATTGCAGTAAGCTAGATCGATCCCCCTGAGGTCATCAATGGTCCAACCAATTGCCTCATGTTCCTTTAGGACCTTGATCAGTTTAATCTCTTGCTCCTTAGTTAATCTAGCATTGATAATCACAGGGAGCATCTTTTGAAGTCCCAAAAACTGATATTTCAAATTCTCAGGCAATGGTTTCAGTTCGAGTTGAGGGTAAAGATGATGCTAATGAAGATTCATCAAGTGGAAGAGGTTGACAGTGAATAAAATCAATAACCTCTTCATAATATGGCGGGTTTGCCATAGAGGGTTGCAGTTCAAATCTATCAAAACAGGAGGAACTTTCAATTGCAGAAATCGCCATACAAGTTTCAATATTCAAACTATCTTCCTTAAGTTCCTTTATAAATCCACAATCCTCAAATTTGTTAATCGCCTTAAAAATGCCCAATTTTAATTTTTTGATCCCCAAAGGCGATTTCCATGCTACTGCTTTCATAGTTGATATTGGCCTTTGCGGTAGCTAGGAACGGACGCCTCATAATGATGGGTGTGTTCCTCATATTTTCAGGTACATCCATGTTAAGGACAAGGAAATCTATAGGAAAATAGAAATCCTTAACCTTAACAATAACATCTTCAGTAACGCCTCGCGGATTTGTGACTGAACGGTCCGCTAACTGCAGCGTTACTGAAGTCGGTCGGAGTTCACCTAATCTGAGTTTCTCGTAAAGAGAAGTCAGAATTAGGTTAATAGATGCACCTAGATCCAAAAGTGCTCTATCAAAAGTGTAATCTCCGATGACACAAGAAATCAAAGGAGCACCTGGATCTCTCTTTTTCTGAGGGAGGTGATGCAGGATAACAAAACTAGCCTGCTCAAAGAGTACCACCTTTCTCGGAATAGATTCTCTTGACTTACTCTTCTATGTGCATAAATCCTTCAAAAATTTAGCGTAAGCCGGTATGTGTTTGATAGCGTCGAAGAGTGGGATATTGATCTCGACATTCTTGAATATATTCAAGAGCTCCTCATTACTATCAACAAGATTCTTCTTCCTTGGTTTAATCAAGGCCTCAGGAAAAGGAACATGAGTTAGATCTTCAGAATCAAGTTCTTGAGCCTTGATTTCTTCTTCGGAGCTCTCCTTGCTTTCCTCAGACTTTCCAAGATTTGTTAGATCAGAATAGTGCGGTTGTGAATCCTGAGTTTGTTTTTCACTCCTCAAAGTAACTGAATTAGCAGATGCATACGGGTTTGGGTCTTGGGGAGGGTTAAGAAAGATTGGAGGGGCTTCATTAGCCAAAAACCTTTGATTTGAAGAAGAAGCAAAAGAGGAAGGACCTTGCTCAACCACCTGAGCATGTGCATGTGGGTCCCTCTGATTCCCGTACTCTTGGGCTTGATTTCTTGGTTCTGGATATTACGCGGGTTGGGTACAGGTTGAGATGGCAGAGATCTGGGTTGACGAGAATTAGCATTGAACCCATTTTGCAAGTTGTCCAGTGAGGTTTTCATCTGTTGCATAAGCTGGAGCATAAATCCTTGCATTTCTACCATCTGTCGGTTCAAATCAACCTGCCCTATGGGTTGATGGGCATTCCAAGATGGCTGATTGACTTGATTCTGGGGTAGCTGAGTGTAAACATGACCCTGACCCATTAGTCTCTGTGGAGCATAATTGCTGGGTCAGAATTGGGTCTATGCCTCAGATTTTTCCAGGAGAAGTTAGGGTGGTTCCTCCAACCCGGATTATAAGCATTGGAGTAAGGGTTGGACCTAACATTCTCCTGTATAACATAAACATCCTCATAGGGTGAGGATGGAGAGAAAGAAAGGGAGGGATCAGAGAAACTTGGATCAAAGGCCCCAGTTTGGAACCTGTGAGGTTTCGAATAATGCTGACTCACAGGTTGAGCCGCATCAAGTTGATTCACGAACTCCTGTCCAGAAGGAGCTCACGACGAATGGAATCCCAAATTTTGGGATTGAGTGGATCGAGAATTGTTCATTGAATTTCCAACCATCTACTCCTCCATCCTTTAGTAACCAAGTCCACCTTATTTAGTTTATTGCAAATCAATTTCATATCGAATGAATGAGAGTTGTGGACTTCATTAACATTCGATTTGGGTTGTTGGGACCGGTTAAAAGTATCCATGGAAGCATGATTGATCAAATTCTCACTCATCTCTTCAAACAAATCATGCGCGCTATCTGCATCTTTGTTGAGGAAATTACCTCCGCAAGAAGCGTCCACGTGATTTCTGAGTTGCTCAATCAACCTGTGGTAGAAGATTTGCACAAGCTGCCATTTTGGCACCTCGTGGTGTGGACACCTCCGCAATAAGTCCTAGAATCACTTCCAGGCAACATGAAACTGCTCCCCTGGCCGCTGGGTGAAGGTAGTAATCGCCCATCTCAAAGCATTGGTACGTCCGACAGGGAAGAATTTCTTCAGGAAAGTCAATTTCAAATCATTCCAAGTTGCAATTGGCCTTCTTATAGTCTTGTACCAATGAGCGGCTTTATCCCTAAGAGAGTAGGGGAAGAGCCTCATGATCATCTGCTCCTCATTCACGTTTCGTGCCTTGGTGGTCTGGACCAAAGTGGTCAAGTCCTCCAAGTGCTAAAACGGGTCTTTAGAGCCAAGCCCATGGAAATGTTTGATCAGGCTTAACACCTGGGGCTTGATTTCTACATCTCCGGCAGGAATCTGGACGCCAGGATGTTCCTCATAATTTGAAGGATCATAAAAATCCTTCAAGGGCTGAGCGCCCTGCATTCTCTGGAACCATTCTTGCATTCTCTACATTTGTTCCAGCTGCCTTTGAAATACCTCCTGTGGATTCTGAGGCAGAAGAGGCTGTTGATCGGTCATGGGATCAATTTGGCCAAAATCCAATCTATGCCTCCTAGAATACTCTAGTGGTCCTTCCAATCAGGGATTCAATGACCTCCTTCCCAACATAAACTAGGAAGAGGTCGCAAGGACTAGGGATAAGAACCCTGCAGCACAACAAAACAAGCCTGTCTTTAAGTGGGGTAGCCTAAGGATCTACAGACTCTCAGAATTTGCCTTAAGATTATAAACAATTTACTCTACTTGCATCCACTCAATCAAACCAGTTAGAAGGAGGGACTGAGAAGAAGGTTCTTCCTTCGGCTTGTGCCTCCAGTTCCTAGTGTACCCCCCAATCGCGGTCGTTTGATGCTACTCCCTTAGCTAGACATCAGATTAATCAGTACAAACAGGTTAATCATAAACAATCTCAGACTAGACCCCGAAGAGTGAATCAATCCTTAAGGCCAACATCTACTTTATTTTATTTGGGCATGGGATTGTAGTGCTTATGGAATGTGGTGGGCCCTTAAAATGGGTTGTGCCCTTAATGATCAATTGAGTATGTGTGAGTGCGTGCACAATCAGGGTTTTCAAGCAAGATTATTTTTTATGAGTAGATTTTAAGGTTCAAATCTTGCTTAAGTAGCTTTTAGGGTTTGGAATTAGGTTTAATTCAATCAAATTCGAGGCAAACTAGGTTTTCAAGCACGGGTGAAGATCTCTTTCCTTTTGAAATCCAAAAAGTAAAGTGGGTGCCTAGTATTGATCTAAATTGAAAACCCTAACGGGAAGCTACTTGGTAAGTTGATTTTAGATTAAGTGGTGCGGCCCAAACAACTCAAACAATTGGCCAAGATTGCACCACTAAGTTAGGCACACAAAATGATTAACCTAGACTAATTTCTACTCTTTTATATGTTGATTTGTGTGTACCGGTTCCACATATCATAATCTGGTTAGGTAGAAGAAAATCAATTAGGTTATGTGCCCTGAATGTGGGTGTATGTAGTGTGTATGTTAAATTACCCCATAAGAAATATCTTTTTGTTGATTTTTAATATGCCGGTGAGATGAATGTGAGTGGAAATCGAAGCAACCAAACTAACCCTATGATTTATGCAAATACCTAGGTTAATTGGAGTTTGAATTAATGTGGTGAAATGGAATCTATGGAGGGGGAAGAATGGGGAGCACATACAGTTGTCTTCAACTGCACTTTACTCCAATCTACCGCTTGAAGATTCCCTGTCAAGGTACCTGCAAAATAACAGATAAGAAATAAAACAAGTTAGAAAATAATAAAGTGCGTGAAATGCGGAAAGAAAATCAAAAATCGTTACCTCCTTGGCAACAGTGCCAAAATGTTGAAAGTGGAAAATTACGCGATCGAAGTTTATTTTGAAAAACTCATCGTTGTAGTTCGATTTGCGAAGAAATCCATCAACAAATAAATTTATACCGAAATTCTAAGAATTCCAGGTTGAGCACAAGGAGGCTACGTCAATCTAAAATCCTCAATTTATATATATTTTTTGTGTTTTTGTTTGAAAATGAAATAATTACACTGGAATTGATATAAACAATAAGAGAGAGAAAGAGAGAACAATCACTTAATATAATCATAATATTTTTACAACTACAAAGTGGGAAATGATCACAACTAGAAAGCAAAAAATTCTATTCTAGAAAGCGATTAAAAAGAAGGGAGAGAGATGTTATCTTCCTCGATGAATGCTTGGAGAACGAGCCGGACGGAGCGACACTTGGAAGATGGAGGACGGAGTGGGAAGGAGGACAAAGCAGGAAGAAGCGGGAACGAGGCAGCACGTCGTCATCGTTGCGGGATCCATTTCTGGAACAGGGGCGAGAAAATTGGATTTAGCTCTAGAATAGCATCCCAGGTGTGGGACAAGCTTCTCTTGAGCTTTGGAGAGGGAGAGAAGTGAAGGAAGGGATGAAGAAGAAGTGGAGGTCGGGTGTCCTTTTATAGTTGTAGGAATTGAGGGCAAATTTGTCATTTCAAGCTTAAAGCATTAAAATCACGTCTTTAGTGATGGATTTATCCATCACTAAAGGTCTGATCGTGGCCGACGTGAGCACACTGCACGCGCCTTCCTACCTACCGCGCTCATAACCCATGCTCATGTTCTTTAAATCTTAGTCGTCCGATCGCGAGATCGGATGACTCAGATTTCTCCTCGTGTGTGCCTTCATGTACGCTTAACCGCACGCCTGCGTGAGATCGAGCGTGCGCGCTGTGTGTCAGATCGTGCATGCGTGCTATTGGATGATCTGAGCCGCCCGCAGCCAATCGCGCTGTCGCAATTAAATGCTCGTGCACTGTGGATGGCAAGTCGAACGTGCGTTGCATGCTCATGGAACGCTGCTCAACCACTATGCTAGCGGCGCGCTTTGTCGCGGTTACGAATTAAGCACGCACGCTTCACTTGATCCAACAGCCCAAATCACACCTTGTCCCACCTTCAGAAGATGGGGAGCGATGCTGCTGCTGATTTGGGTGGCTGTGATGGTGCCACATGGCACCATCTTGGCCGTCCATCTTCTGCGTCTTGTAGATGGCGCCACGGATGTCGGATTGGACCAATTTTTGCACTGTTAGGCTGCGATCATCGATCCGAACCCATCAGTGCAGTCAGACTTGTCATCTGAAGTGTGGATTGGCACCATCTTGGCCCTTGATCTTTTGGCTTCTTCAATCTATATCTAGTGCTACGGATATCCAATCAAGGCGATCTTGGAGTCGTTGAACTCCAATCATTGCCCTGATCAGATCCGTACGATTAGATCTTCGATTCGAGGTCCCGATTAAAAATCACCCTGTCCTTGACCATAAAAAGAAATGATTACTATATAATTTATACATCTTGACCTAAATGCATGATTATGCATGTTATGCACTATTTACAATGTATGATGGTAATATGACACTAAGAACATGCATTAATAAACATTTTTGGCTATTAGATGTATGCACATCAGATGTCATTTATTTATATACAATTTTTACTGATTTTATGTCAGGTCATTCACTAGGAGACAATTATTGATATACATCACTCTTTATTATAAAAAAATCATCTTTTATTTCAAAAATATTAAGTTTATTTACAACATAATGAATTATAAATGAAAGAATGAAAGAATAAAATAATCTAAGTCAATTATGTACAAAATGTACAAAAATGAATGAATTGATGTTAATGACAATGCCTAAAAGATATACACAAAATTAAAGGCATCAAAAACTATTCTAAGCTAACTATATCTAATTCTTACTAATAATATACATTAAATACATTTAGAATATCTAAGTATCTATACTAACTAACATATATACATCTATAATAGTAACTATAAAAATATACTATACAAATATCTATTACTAATATTTATACATATCTAATACATATGTGTTCAAAAGCCTTAAAAATATATTTACAAGAATAAGGTAAAAATATAGAAGTCTAAATACATATATACAATACTCTATATATACATATAACTCTTATATATATATATTCTTAATACACTAATATACTACGTATTTAATACTTACAATATATATATTGTTACTTATATATATAACTTACACTTAATATAGATATTACTTATACGTAACATAAACATACGCACACATGCTTATATACATATATACAGCACACACACATACACAAACACCTAACAAAGCCCGTAACACTTAGTTTTTATTTTTAACTTAACACTCTACACTCAGGCCCAAAAAATTTGGTTTTTGACCCAACCGTTCGTAAGATAGACGTCCCCATATGGGGCCAGATCGGTACCACTATTATGTCGACCTAGGGGGAAGAGTTATACATTTATTTAGGCCCATGAACAGGCCCACATCCATTTCTCTCTCTCTCTCATGTAATGGGTATGGGGATCCGACCCCGTATTGGACGGGAAGCCTATAGACGCGAGGCATTAAGTACAGCTACGTGTAGTCAGAAGTTCACAATGTGGAGCTAATCAAAAGCACCCGATAAGTTGCGATAACGTGATTTATTAGGGAATTTAGGGGTTAAATTAGGTATTAAATAATTATTTATTTTACAATCAAATTATAGATACATGTAGCCAATACATAGGGCTTCTTATTGGTATAGTTTATTTACATTAATTAAATATATAAATATATTTAAAAATTAGTTAAAGTTCAGTCAAAATACACATTTAATTTAGGTTTAATTACTTAATTAAAGTATAAATTAATGAATTGATGGTATAATTGACTCTTAATTTAGTTAATTTACATAATCAAATAATTAATGAAGATTTTTAAATAATTTTTAATGATTTATTTTCATATTTACACATTTAAATACATAGTTTCACTAATATATATATATTTATTTATTTATTTATAATGTACATGATAATTTACAACATAAATAAAGTTGTAAATATACTGAAAATATTTTAAATTATAATATACAATGATACAACATAATTTACTTCATTAGTTTATTAATTTACTAACTATATTACAATAACTTAATAATATACCTAATTAACTTATATAAATATAAACATGTACACTATCTAAATAAATAAATAAATATGAATAAACTACTGTACATAATAATTACTATAAGTTATATGTGCAGTTATGTATATATTTAATAAGTGCATATATAGTTATTTATATTTACATATAGATTAAATACATATAGTATAAATAATTGTACAATATATACATAAATATATTACTATATATATAACTTAAAATAAATAATTAGTATAGATTATTTACATGTAGATAGTGTAGATATAACATATATATATACTTATGTACATATAACTTAATATCTACTTAAGTTATGCATATTTACAAGTATTTACACTATATACATAAGTATTTTTGTAGGATTTTTGGGATTTTCATATTTTTATTTTATTTTTATGTTTTATAGGAATAGAGGGAGATGAGGGAAAGATGAGGAGAGAAGAAGAAGACTCTTTTTGTTTGTTTTTGTTGTTGTTTCTTTTATTTCTAAACCTGAGAAGTATAAAGTTCTATAGGTATGTTCTCCTAACTAAGAGACTCGAAACCTAAATCTAAAGACACACACAACTTAAACATATCCTAATCTCACTCAAGAAGTTTTTATTTGTTTATTTACATTATTTTTATATTTTTCATGCTTTTTCTTATAGGAATGCTGGAAATTGGCCTTAAAAGGTCAAAATTTGATAATAGGCCATAAAAATTTATCTAAAAATGCTGGAATGAAAGATATAAACATTATATACATCCAAATATCAATAACAGCCAGAATCGAGCTCAGACTATGATTTTAACGTGTTCATCATCAAAATGTGGTTTAGACAGTTAGCAACAACTCTGATTACTGACAAAGATTTACATCAGAGTTTAATTGAAAATTACAACTTGTTTAGGCTTCATAAAATCTTCTCATATACATGATAGCTTTTTCTATGTCACACTCTCCTTCTATAATTCAATTGGACTTAAAACAATATCGAAAACTGACCAAAATCTCAAATCACCTTCCCATTCAGACCTGACAGTATTTCTCTAGTGTCCAAATTTCCATTCAGTCTCACCAAAGTTTGTCATTTTCTCAAAGACTTGCTTTAATGTCTAAGATGCTGAATTGATACAAATGTCATTACAAATGTTAAGTCATCCAACAATCCATTTAAATCACTAGCAAGCTTATTCCAACACTTCCAGATCATACCTATTGTAGCAGTTACTCTAACAAGAAGGCTTTAGACCAATTATCTCTTTAAAACTTCAAAAAATCTTGCCATTCTTTCAAACTCATTGTTAGAATGTTCAACATCATCTTAAGACTCACTCAAAGCATCTGTTGTCAATTTGGAATCTCAGGCCTACCAGATCAGCCCGGGTCCTGAGATCTCAACTCAAATTTCCCAAATTAAATTCATATTCATTAAAACTCGTCTTTAGTTGTCGCAATTACTCTCTGAATGGTCTAGAATCTTTCAAAAATCTAATCAAACCTCATTGAAACCTAGAAACGCTAATTTGATCTCATCCTTACACTATAGACAACCTAAAGGGGTGAAATCAAATCAGGTTTTCTAATTGCATTAAAATCACACCCAGGCCTTCCTTGAACTCTAAAGATCCTCGCTCAATTTATGAATATCATATTAAAACAAATTGGAATTGAAACCAATTGTTGCCAGGTGGGCTTTTGGTCAATGGTGGCCAAGGTGATATAATCATCTAGACTTCCTGCACACCATTGATTGGTGTTCAGGAAGGCTAGGCAACACTCATGAACCCATTGGATCATTGCATGTGTCTCAAATCCGTGCATCGGATTTTCATAGACCCTGCTCTCTAGTGAAGAACAGTAATGGTGTCAACCATAGAAATTAGGCACAAGGCACTCACTCAGTGAAAATCCAATTAAACAAATTTAGATCAATCGCAGAAAGCTCAATTAAACCAATATAGACTCAATTTAATCAATTGAAACAAATTAAAGCCAAATTGATCCCAAAATTTCACATTTAGCATTGAAAATCAAATCAGATTCAATCGATTAAATCGGCTCAATTCAAAGCACAAAGAGGGTCTTTGTGATCATATGGAATGAGTGGGAAGACCCTCTGATGAATTTGATGTGCCATGAGATCTGATAGCTAGAAAGCTTTAGGTCTCATAGCTGTCTTGATGAATGGAATGATCTATGAATTAAAATAGTGAGGAAACAATGTGAAGGTGATCATGAGATGTGGGGGAAGATTAGATGAACATAATGAGTGAACGATTTTGCCTCTCTGATCAGGGTTGATTAGAGAGGACCGATCAAGGTAGGAGAAAACTAACACTAATTTACTCCTAATTCTAAGCAATCAACTAGTGAATTATGATCTAAAGTATCTAAATTAAGCTAGGAAAGTAGGAAAACTAAGCTAGAAAGCTGTAAATATAGCCAGGAAAGCAATTAAAAGTCCTAATCTAACCAGATGAAAGGAGACCAATAGGCTACAACTGGTCACTGCAATGATGAGGGGAGAAAAAGACTCCAGCAGATGAATGGGATCCCTGGATCCACAACGGGTTGCTGTGGCAACAAACTAAGGTAGAAGATGTAGCCACTGTCACCAGGCATAGAGGAAGGGAAAGTAGAGTTGGAGATAGGACGAATGACCAGGCTAAGGGGAGAGGGAGCCGATAAAGGATCGTAGATCAAGTGTGGAGCTCAATTTATAAGCATTGGGGTAGGGAGTGACTGGATCAGTGGGTGGCAAGCTCTTGGGGATCAACGGTTCTCGGTAGGTTTAGGTTCGCAAGAAGTGTTAGGGTAAAAATTGATCATTGGATGTGATCTGGGATTAGGTGTGACTCTAGGTGCACTGGTGTCAGCCAGTAGGTTGAAGATTGGTCGTTGGATCTAGCTAAGAAGGATGGACGACAATTGTGTGTCGAGTTCATCTCGCAAGAACACCTGCAGCTATAGGTCTATTAGTGCTTTTGCACCTTTAGCCCAACGTGCGAAACGGTAGGAAATTTGTAAAGAGACCCATTAGTGATAAGAATTATTACCCACAAGTCCCTGAAAGCTTTCAAAGAGATCCTTGATAGGTTTTTCATGTATAAAATGTGAAGGGATGAACATATATAGAAGGACCTAGATGTAAAAGTCTAAATATAAGGTCTTAACTATGTCAGAATGCAATGAGACTTTTATAGCACATGATTTGAACATATTAGAACATATTCCAACCATTAATTTGTGACTTATGCTCAAATTGATGTTCAATTGGCTTTCAGATCATCCATTTACATATTCAGGTAGATAATCTCTCAAATATGACCTAATTTTGCATTTTTAGCGCAATTTTGATGTTTTAGGTCTTTTTCCTTAATTCCTACACTTTACTCTTTTATTGTGTTAATTTGATAGTGTTTAACCTAGTTTCTAGCTTAACTTGACATTTTAGCTATGATGAGCCACACCTCATCAGAAGGTTGGGATTTAAAGGGATGGGATATGCACTTTTGTGTATTGGGAAGGAAGTAGGATAAGATGTTAAGGAGGGCCATACGATAGTGATCTAAGGGCCCTAAGGGACTTGAAAAGGGACAGCTAAGGAGGCTTTAGAAACCTAAGGGGGTGGTACCTAAGAGGATAAGTTCTAGGGTTTTGTGTTTTCTAAGGTATTGTATAGGAAGGGATAAGATGAGGTTAGTTTAGGATTTAATTAACCTAGATGTTGGTTGGCCATGTGTGGGTATTCAAATAGGCTCTTGGTGGACCAACATAAGTTGGGAAATAGGTTAGGTGGTCAGGTCTAGGGCAAGGAAAAATTGGGTTCCTAATTAGGCTAGTCATAAGGTTAAATAAGTGAGCTCAACCTTGAAATCCCAGTCTACAAGCCTCCAAATTGCTCCAAACATGGTACCTGCACACATATTGCACAAAGGACATCCAGGTACCAAATATAGATTAAGGAAAAATTGCATAAAAATCCAACATAATGCAATATTTACAAGATGCACCTATATAGCTAATCTAACCAAACTAAATGCTTTTCAACCTAATTCACCCTCAAACAAGTATTAGTTAGGTATAATTAATGTAAATAAATATAGAAATATCACATCCCATGCCTTTTTTTGCTAGTTTTTGAGCAAAGCCGAATGCAAAAAACTAAGTGAGAAAAATAAAAAAAAATGGGTTTTGACCAAAACATATTAGAAATCTTGAGACCAAAACCTTATCTTCAAAGACTCAAAAGTATCCAAGTATCGACCCAAATAAAGACAGCTCAAACCCATTCAAAGATTCTATCAACTTTAGTTTTGGATTGTAAGAGCAACTTTTTATGGCTCTGTCACCCCACCCAAGGTTTGAATTGAACTTGAATTTTAAGCTTTCTGTGTGTGCAAAAAGAATGACTCCTCAACTGGGCAACTTTATTGAACTCTAAGCTTTCAATAAGACTATGACCGTCTCTTCGCAATATTGGCCTAAGTCTTCGGATCAACCTTACTCAAGACAGGTAGCTTTCTACCTACCCTTTTCTATCCTAAGGTCAACCTCAAAGGTATATCTTCCTTACGAAAGCAAAAAGGTTTCTTATTAGACACCTCACAATTTTAGGGTTTTTTGAATATTTGAACGCATCATGCCTCCCTGACAATGATGCCAAAAAGTGTTTGCTTACGAGATCATTTACGAAAATACGCACTATAGTATGTGAAATCAAGTGACACTTTCACAAAATTTTTAAATTTAACTCTAAAACATGTGTCTTTTTGAATCAGAATCCAAGTTATCTCAGGAAGGCAACTTTGATCGTCTCGCTTTCCTAAGTCTTTTTTTTTTTGCTTTTGCTTTTATGATTTTTTTGGTCTTTTCAATAATGGTGAGAATCAGAAACTAATCTAACCTACAAACTAGAAAAGCATATAAAATAGGTGCACAAAATAGATCAAAGGTTTTTTTTATTAAAATCGCAAGAATTGTTTTGCAACTAAGATGAAAGAAAATAGAAAACAGATAATGTAAGAAAATAAAATGGAGTCCAATGACATAGCCCTATTGGAGAAGCGGAAGACCAAAAGTAAGAGCGACTCCAGCGTACCACCAAAGACTGGTGGCTATAACCTTAGGCAAGGGAGACCCATGCATAAGGTTGTAAGGAGAGGAAGGAAGACAGTTATGGGAGTTGTCTAATTAGGTGGTGTATTGATGTAGGCTAAGATATTCTACAGTAAGTAGTGTTTGGAATGGTGGAGGTCTAACCCTTTTATAGAAATGTAGGAAAAATATAGGCCATTGGATCTTGATCAATGGCTAAGGAGTAGCCATCAAATCAAGATCAAAGTGGATCTCAGGATGGACATATAAGGGCTAAAAGGGGATTAAATGTAGGCCCTTACTTGAAGGATGAAAGGCTTGGATGAAGTGTGGTGATGTGGAGAAATTAATTACTAACTACTATTTGAAATGGGCCATTGGATGGTAGATCTAGGGATGAGATTACACTAGGTTTTGGATAGGTTTTAGACTCATCATCTAGGCCACCACAAGGAAGATCAAGGGTGGAAAACACACCATGGTGGCCGGTCATTAGGCTTACAAGAGAAGCTTCCTTGGTTGGCCACATGAAGTGGATAGGTTCTTTGGTTTCTATTTTTGGCAAAAGGGTTTTAGGCCTTGGGATTGTTGATTAATGGTGGAGGTTTGTAGGTGGCTTTCCTAAAATAGGTTTAGGACATCGATTTTGGATATAAAGGTTGTCCTAAGGTGGGTTTTAGGAATGGTTTGGAGTGTGCCATGTGTCTGTCATTGCCTTTATTTCTTCTCTTGTCTTTATTTCTTGAGCTTTGTCTTTATTTTTTCTAAGCTCTTCATTATTTGACTTCCCAAAAGAGTTCTCCTCCAATAAGTGGTTCTCCGTCTTGTTAGCTTGCTCAATACCTACATTATTCACAAGAAATCCTAATTAGATGTTGGTTCAATATAAAACATATGCATGACCTAATTATGCATCTATGATTATAATGCAACATATGTACAAACTATATGCACTAAACTAGCATAAAGTAGGCAAGTTATCATCAATAATTATGTACTTATCATACCCATATGCCTATCTTTTGCTAGTCCCTAGTAAAACAAAAAATAGGAATTAAACAAGAATTCAAGAATCGAGTTTGAGGATAGCTAGATTAAGAATGTCGAAATGATTATTCACTAATTTAAAGGAAATCGTACACAAAAATCTTAATGGCGAAGACTCAATAGTTCTTTGGTACCAACTCAAATACAGATCGCCTAAGTCTAATTAGAGATTTTATTAGCCTTAAGACTTAGGTCTCGAGAGCAACGTTTTATGGCTTTATTAACCCACCCCATGTTTAAATCAGATGTAAAAATAAGCATCTTGTGTGTGTAAAAAGTGACTCATCAGATGGGCAACTAAGTTGACTCCAGGTATTCAATTAGGGTTAAGATATCTTTTCACTATAACAGACCCCATTTTCGGATCAGCCTTACTAAGACTTGATAGCTTTCTCCTCACATGTTTCTATCCCGAGGTCAACACTCTAGGCATATATTTCCTCGGTTGGACCCTAGGTCTCTTTTCTAGTTATTTTATCTCCATTTTTTTTTTCTTTTTTTTACAAAAAGGGCAACACCCATATATAATGAGGTGTTTTATTTGAATGCAGCACCTCTTTGTAGTGAGGTGCAAATTTATTTTTAATTTCCCAACTTCTCTTTTCTTTTTAAATTATTCTCTAAATCATTTTCCTAGGTAAGTGACTCCTTAATTTGAGCATTTTCTAAACAAAGATCCAAAAGCTAAAGACGTGAAGCTAGGATCTGGACATCGTATATCTGGGGAGCATATCCAGTGCAACATGTTAGCCATACCCACAAGGATCAATTTACCCTTAGACTAAACCATATTGACTATGAAGGTTTTAATGGAAGTTGCCCAAAAGATGAGTCAATGCAAGGTGCAGGTGAAGATTGCTTAAATCTTAAAGATTCTTCAAACTAGAGAGTGGGAAGATAAGTCGCATACTTATCACTCTTTTTGAGTAATACTTTCAGCTTTTTCAAATCTCTTCAAAGACTTAAGAAACAAATCCCCATTTTAGCAAATACTTAAGAAAATTAAGCTGGAAAATGACCCGAAGAGTCTATGAGAAAAGCCTTTGCTTGTATATTTCCTAACATCAGTAAATCATCAAAATCGAAAATTTTCAATCTTACATAGTTCAAACTCTAAAAGCATCAATTTTTTTTTCTTTATTGCATTGTTTTCCATTTTTTTTTCAAAACTAATTTTCGATGAAACAAAATATATACAAAAATCTGGAGACAAAAAAATGACTCAATCATAATTATCTACCCCCAATGCCTATTTCATGTAATGTACTCAATGCATGCAATAGACATAAGAGAAAAATAGATATCACCTGATTATCTAAGAGTTCTAACTATATGAGGTTCAATCAATTCTAGATCTACAATAAATTTACAACATATACATATAAGCTAACCTAATTTGTTGGGTTGCCTCCCAACAAGTGCTGAATGTTACGTCTACAGGTAGACACAATCTAGACATTCAGAAGGACCAGTATTATAATAAAGAAATATCAATCATCTAGCCACCACAAGAATAAGTTATGTAAATGATATAACTTTGTAGCCTAGGTAGGAAATGTCCCAAAAGTGAATCAATTGGTGATGTAGCCCCATTTCGGAGGGTTGGGTACAGGATAAATAAATCAAGTGTAGATGTACCCACTAACTTTCAGAGTCAAGGTAATGGGCTGTGGTTCTAGGGTTTGATCCATGAAACCCAAGTCTAAAAGGTTGGGCATTTAATAGATATATTCTAAAAAAGGTTTGAGTCCAATGGTCATTAAGTTTGAAATGGTGATTTCATGGTTGCGTAATCTTGGGTGTTAAGGAATCAGATTCATAAAAATCGTAAGGGTCCTGGTAAGATGTTGAAAATTTCAAAAACAAAGGTACCCTGGAATCCAAAGATTTATTTCCTTCTGATTTTTCCCCCCAAATCATTTCTTCAGAATTTCCAATCTCCTTTTAAAATCCAAATCCTTGTCATGAAAGATCAGCTTCGAATTAGTTTTATCAAATTCAAAATCAAGTTTAGGAGTGAAGGATTTTAATTTAGAGCTTTCAATGCTTGATGAAAAAGTGAAGTCTGTCATCAAAATGCCATCAACTTCTAGGATGGATTTCTTCACTTCACTTACTTTTAGAATAGGATTTTCATTTAATTCAAACACAAAATTTCATACTCAGGCTCACATTATGATTGATCCTCAAAGTAAAATGTCTCATATTCAGGTTCATTTTTAGTCCTTAATTCTTCAATTGAATCTTTATTCTGCACTAAGACATTTTCTTTACTTTTCATCTAAAGATCAACATATTCATCTTTAAACCCATGAGCTCTCTCGGCTTTATCATCCACATCCTTGATCTTTTTAATTTCCTCAATATACCCATAAATTTCATTTGTAGTCTTAATTGCGATAAAAACATTCAATTCCATCTCTTCATCTCCAAAGGCAATTTTCAAATTCCTGGATTCACAATTAATATTGGTCTTGGCTAGGAAAGGTCTTCCTAGAATAATTGGAGCCCTTCTTGTTAATACCCTTGTTTTGATGTAACAAAATTATGTTTTACTGCAAACTAATCATTTCAGGATATCTCAAGTCAAATTAAGAGATGATGTTCTTATCAAGTGGAATCAAACTCCAGATGAAGATATTAAAGACTCTTTTTATCTTTATTGAGTCAAATTATTTAAGAAACCTCAAAATATAACAATCGATGTGTTTTCAAACTCGCTAAAACCAAAATTTCCCTTTTAAACTGAAGTTTTTCATACAGTTGATCGACCAACATTTAAATTGATCGACCAAACCTATATTGATTGACCAACCCATTATGTTTAATTGATCAAAGACCTCCAACGATCAAATTTTCGCTGAGCTTGAAAAGTAGATCAAATCCCAATTTTAATCGATCAACATGGAATCAATCAAATCATTTATTTAATCGATCAAAAGTCATTTTAATTGACCAATACTAAGTTTTGATCGACCAAAATCGTATTTCCAGTATTTCCAAAATAGGTCAAAAAATACTTACAAATAGGACCCTCAACCTCCCATTTCAAAACACACCTCAAGTGCTTTCTACAAGAAAAAGTATGTTATTTTCTCTAGTGTGTTTGCACTTCTATGCTTGCAAATACTACGATCCAAAGCATGATTCCTTGAGATTCAAAAAGCTCAATTTGGTTTATATTTCTGAGGTTCCATAGGAATTTTTATTATATTCTTTATATTCCTATTGTTCTTGATCTGGGATCCAAGTTATCTTGGCAGTCCCATTGTTGCTCTTCTCCTAGTCAGGTGTAAAAAGAGAAGACATCTTGTAAGAGGTTGCACCACTCTCATTCAAGTGGTACGTTAGTGGATTGGCAAGCATCAATTAGTCGGAGAAATCCTAAGCTAAGGCTTAGGTAGTGATTTTTATTTGCGAAGGGTTCCACTCTAAATCCATGTTTATCTCTTTTAGTCTATGCATATTTAATTTTTTTGATCTGTGGTGAGGAAAACTTTGATTAAAAAATGGAGATTGTTCTTTTTTTTTTACACTATTCACCCCCCTCTAGTGTATGCTTTGATCCTTTAGGATCCGCACGCACTCACATCTGATATCAGAGCCCTATTTACTCCAGTCAGGATGTCAAAATCCTCTAAGGTATACGCTGAGGGACAATCTGTTGTCAGACCTCCACTACTCGATGGCACCAACTATGGAAATTAGAAGACCAGAATGTAGGTTTTTCTGGAATCTATGGATTATGAAGTTTGGGATGTGATAGCCTCCAAATAGACTCAACTTGAAAAGAAAGACAAAGTTACCATCATATCAGATCAGAAGAAGAGAGCCACTAATAATGCCAAAGCCATGAATGCTATCTTCTGTGGCCTGTCAAAAGAGGAATTTAATCGTGTCTCTACCTGTAAAACTGCTTACGAGATCTAGAATATTCTTGAAGTCACTAATGAGGGGACTTCAAAAGTGAAGTAGACACAAGTTAATCTCCTTACGCAAAAGTATGAGCTTTTTCGCATGAAGAAGGGAGAGACTATCAAGGAAATGTATACCAGATTTACTGACATCATCAACTCCTTGAGAAATTTGGATCAGGTAATCACAAATGAAGCACTGGTTCATAAGATTCTTAGCTCTCTCATAAGCGACTGGGAGAAAAAGACAACAATCCAAGAATCAACGGATCTTTCTGTGCTCCAGCTAGATGATCTCATATGAAGTCTAATGGCATATGAGGTTCAACTTGAGCACATGAAGGAACATGAAGGCAAGAAAAAGAAAGACATCACACTACAAGCCAACACTGACTCTGAAGAATCAAAAGATGAAGATGAAGAAGATATATCCCTACTCTCCAGAAAATTCAAAAGGTTCTTAAAGAACAAGAAGAGCTAAAAGAAGAAAAAGGAAGAACCACAAGAGAGTCAAGTAATCTGCTACAATTGTAAGAGGAAAGGGTATATGAGAAAAGAATGCCCTCAACTCAAGAAAGAAAATGAGAAGAAGGTTTGAAAGTTTCCTAGGTGAGAAGCAAAAAGGAAAGCTCTTCAAGTCAACTGGGATGATAGAGACCCTATCTTGGAAGAAGAAAAGACACATTAAGTGAAGAAGCACTCTGTGGACTCATGACAATCAAAGATGGGGTATCTTCTTTCACTTTTGATGAACTATTAGAAACCTTTTATGAGTTGCATGATTTAGCTAAAGCACTTAAAGTAGCCAATGAGAAACTAACAAAAGATCTATATGAAGAAATAGAATTAAAACACAATGTTGAATCTCTAAATCAATAACTTTCTCAAGAGATCACTACTCTTAAAGCTCATGTAGATTCACTTCAAATAGAGTTAGGAAAACTAAAACAAAAATTTGTTGCTCTTGTAAATGACTTAGCAAAATTTACTAAAGGTAGAGCTAACCTAGAAAAATTATTAGGCACCCCAACCCAAACCACTACCAGATTTGGGTTAGGTTATATTCCCAATAATGATTATGAAGCATCCACTTCACAAACTGACACACAAATTTCCTCTAGTCCTAAGGTCAAGAATAAGTCCATGCCTAAACAGGCACCTACTAACAAGTCTGGACCCAAAAGAAAATGGGTACCAACAATACTTTTGGAATCCTATTTTGTAGGACACTCTAAGGAAGGACAAATAAAGTTTTCTGAATAGACCTTCCACCAACAAAAGGATGGACATCTTGTAGCCATAAGAAGAAACTCTGGACCTCATAGAAATAAACCAATGACAAGTTCAAGGAAACGGAAGATGGGTTATGGACAGCAGTTGCTCCAAGTACATGACAGGAGAAGAAGACCTGTTTTTCACCCTCAACCGTAAGGAACGTGGTTCGATCACCTTTGACAACAACTACAAGGGTCATATTATTGGTACTGGCCAAATTGGTAACTCCAAAACCTTTGATAATGTCCATCTTGTTAAAGGTTTAAAACATAACTTACTTAGTGTAAGTCAGATTTGTGATAAAGGTTACAAAGTCATCTTCACTTCAAAAGGTTTTAAAATTAAGGATAAGAAATCAAAGGAAATCCTTTTGATTGGAGACAGATCAAAAGATATATATACTATTGACTTTGAAAAATGCAACAATCTTAATTGTTTAGTTGCATCGAATGATGAGTCAATACTGTGGCATTGTCGACTTGGTCATGTTCACATGTGAAATGTAAGTGAAACACAACTTAGTACGTGGCTTGCCTAAGATTTCCTTTAAAAAGAAAAATCTATGCACCTCCTATGAACTTGGAAAACTTCATAAAACACCTTTCAAATCGAAAAACATGGTTAGCATTTCAAAGCCACTTGAGTTGATCCACTTAGATCTCTTTGAACCAACCAAGTCTGAAGTCTAAACAAGTACAGATATTGTCTTGTCATTATTAATGACTTTTCCTAATTTACTTGGGTATTGTTCTTGAGGTCTAAAGATTCCACCTTTGAGGAATTTAGAAAATTAGCAAAAAGAATTGAAACTGAGACTGGCCTTTCCATCTCTAAGATTATGAGTGATCATGGAGGAGAATTTGAGCATCAAAACTTCCAAGATTTCTGCTTTACTTATGGAATAAAATAAGAATTTGCATTTACAAGAGCAGCTCCTCAAAATGGTGTTATAGAAAGAAAGAATAGAACCCTGCAAGAGTATGCCCGCACTATGCTGTACAAGTCAAAGCTACCTTGGTATTTTTTGGGCTGAGGCGATAAACACTACTTGCTATATCCAAAATAGGGCATCAATCAGACCTATTATTAAGAGAGCACCCTTTGAACTCTATTTGGATAGGGTCCCCAAGATTTCCTACTTCAAGGTATTTGGTTGTAAATGCTTTATATTGAATATAAAAGAAAATTTAGATAAATTTGATGCAAATGTAATGAAGGAATTTTCCTAGGATACTCTTCTAGGAGTAAAGCCTATAGAGTTTACAATAAGAAACATTTGGTGGTTGAAGAAACTTTGCATGTTTCCTTTGATGAATCAGATCAATCAGAAAAAGTACCAACCAGAGATGACGATCAAACCTTCGATGATCCTTCCAACATCCTTGAGGAAACCATCTCTAGTGACCTACACTAAAGACCATCCCAAAGATCTTGTGATTGGTGAAGTCACAAAAGGAGTTCAAACCAGGTCATCTCTAAATAACCTTGCACTTAGTGTTTTTGTGTCCCAACTAGAACCCAAATCTGTGAAAGAAGCATTCACTAATGGCGGTTGGATTGTCGCAATGCAAGAAGAAGTAAACTAATTTGAGAGAAACAATGTTTGGGAATTAGTTCCTAAGTCAGAATCTCAATCAGTCATGGGAAGAAAATGGGATTTTAGAAATAAGCTTGATGAATTAGAAAAAGTTGTAAGGAACAAGGCTATACTTGTGGCTCAACGCTACAATCAAGAAGAAGGAATCAATTTTGACGAAACCTATGCACTTGTAGCTAGACTAGAATCCATTAGAATGTTACTAGCTTTTGTTGCTCATATGGGATTCAAGTTATTCCAAATGGACGTCAAAAGTGAATTTCTCAATGGATTCATAAAAGAAGTTTATGTGAAACAACCGCTTGTCTTTGAAAGTTCAGAAAATCCTTATCATGTTGTTAAGCTAAATAAAGCTTTATATGGACTCAAGCAAGCTCCTCGAGCTTGGTATGAAAGATTAAGAAATTATTTAATTGAAAATGACTTCAAAATTGGCCTAGTTGATCCAACCCTTTTCACCAAAAGAAAAGATAAGCAACTAATCTTAATCCAAATTTATGTTGATAACATAATCTTTGGTGCTACTGACGATCTTCCATGCCAAGAGTTTGCAAAGATTATGCAAGATCAATTTGAGATGAGCCCTATGGGAGAATTGAAGTTCTTCCTAGGGTTGTAGATTGATTAACTCAAAGATGGAATCTTCATCTCGCAAACCAAGTATACGAGGGAGATTTTGAAGAAGTTCAAAATGGATAACACAAAAGGAAAAGACACAGCAATGGCTACCACTACACAACTCAAAAAAGATGAGCTAGGTAAGTGTGTAGACCAAAAGTTATATAGAAGCATGATAGGATCTTTGTTATATTTGACTGCTAGTAGACCTGACATTCTTTTTAGTACTTGTCTTTGTACTAGATTTCAACTAAACTCTGAGGAATCACACCATAACACCATAAAATGGATACTTAGGTACCTTCTTTTCACAATAGATCTTAGTCTGTTCTATCCCAAATCAGCCACACTTAACTTGCTTTTCTATTGTGATGCTGATTATGCGGGTAATCAGACAGATCGCAAGAGTACTAGTGGAACGTGTCAATTCTATGGAAATTCCCTAGTCTCTTGGGTCAATAAGAAACAAAATAGTGTTTCACTATCCACAACTGAAGTGGAATGCATCGCTGCTTCCTTAGCATGTTCGCAGATTTTGTAGATAAAGCAAACACTTAAAGATTTTGGACTTAGCTTTGAAAACACTAGGATCCTCTGTGGCAATACTAGTGCTATAAACTTATCCAAAAATCCTATTCAACATTCCAGAACAAAGCACATAGATATTAGACATCATTTCCGTAGAGATTATGCCCTAAAGTAGGAAATAACCCTAGAATTTATCCAAACTCAGAAGGAATTAGCTGATATCTTCACAAAAGCAAAAGACAGATTTATTACAATAAGAAGAGAATTAGGCTTAATAAGACTAACTGAGCATTAATTATTGATTGTTTTTCTGTCTTGCAAGCTGTTGGTCGATCAAATAGTTGCTTTGATCGATTAAGTTTTGAAAGTTTGGGTGGGAAAATATCCGCCAAAATTTTCACCTTTTGATCAACCAAACAATCTTTTTGATGGATAACTTTAGGGCAAAAATTTCCCTCCACTAGAAATTCAAATTTATCGATCAAACTTGTGTTCTGATCGACCACATTTGAATTTGGTTGACCAAATATTTACATTGATCGACCAAATCTAGTGAATGACACTTCGTCTTGATTTCTATTTAGTAAATCAAATCACTTGATTTGATTACTAATTACCCTTTAATCTTTGATTTCGAACCTTTATTACCTCCTACCTTATATAGATTTCCTAATCCCTATAAAAATAATTTTTACCATCACTTTTTCCCCTCAACAAAACACCAACCAAAGACTCCACCGACCACCTACCTCCTCCCTTCGAACAAGAAGAATGCCCTGCCATCGGCTCCGACCAATCATTGGTCGACCAAACACGTAGCCTCCTCCTCCTCAAAGGTGCCTCCTTTGCAGCCAACCCCTCTTCGGCAAATGCCACCGCCACCGACTATTCGTCACCTCCCTCCTCTCGTTGCCGAAGTGGATCGTCACTCTACTTCCTCCACATCTTGTTCATTTCTTGTATTTCTATCTTGTTTTGATGTGGTTTCAATGCGTGTTTTTTTCTTTCCTTCCGACCACTTGTTCATCTCGTGTTCTTCATGTTCTTGATGTTCGATCCATTTCAATCTAATTTTTTCGCCACTATTTGTTTTGGATCAATCAACTTTTAACCTTTGATCGACCAAAAAATATTGTATTACAAAATACTCTGTCCCCTTTTTGATTGACCAAATAACTTTTTGTTGATCAACCGAAATTGATTACGATCAACCAATTTTACAAAACTAATCGACCATTCTTTTTCCTAAATCTAACCTCCTTCCTATTCATTTTTTAATCGATCAATTATTACCTGTTAATCGACCAAAATTACTTTCTGATTGATCATTTACCTTGATTTAATCGACAAACCTTGGTTTTGATCAGCCAAACTATTCATTTTGGTTGACCAAAACTGTAACAAACTGTGATTATGGCTCCAAAATTCTCTCGTGCTTCCACCTCCACTCCCCGTGATGACACACTTGACCGATTTTTCATTAGCAATGAGGAGCGACATAATGTTTCTCTCTACTCCCACCTCTCTCCTCATGTGGGTCATCCTATCGACCTAGATTACTTTGAGCGCATTTTCCTAGGCCTTAAAGACCAACTTACCTACAGTAGGATAGGTCACCTTTTTTATCAGACCTTTTATGCGGACGCACGTGATAGTCACATCAAGGGCATTGACCCTATGGCGTGTCATTTGTTTTATTCTAACCTTCTCAATATAGGTGAAGGTTTTGATATTCAGTTGACTTTTAATGTCTATAGCATCGAGGTTCTTGTCAAGGCCGATGTTTTGTTTCAGGTTATTGGTTGCCTATCCTTTGGTCCTACCTATCTATAGCTCCACCATGACAGCTCCTCCGAGGTCATCAGGGAGACTTTGATGACCTTCGACTCTTTTGACTTGGGGAAGCCCATCAAGTCACCATATTTTCTCCCTCTCCCGTGATTCCTAAATCGCATATTTTTTTGAAATTTCATGTCCAAATCCACCTCCTTCGAGAATTGTCTAGGTCCAATGCTTGTGGCTCTTTACGCCTTTATGACCAATAAGGCATTTAATTGGAACCACTTCATTCTCTTTTTTATGGAGAGGAAACCCACAAGCATCTTTCCCTTTGGCACTTTACTTTCCCATATCTTCATCCATTTCCATGTCCCCATGGACATTAATCATAAGCAGTTCATTTCCCATGTTTCCATCTTTGGAGAGCTCACCTACTCCAAGATGGAACAAGAGCATCAGCAGGCTCGTCAGGATCCCCCTCAGGCTGTAGCTTCCTCTTCCCAGCCTCCTCCTTCTCAAGCTGGACCTTCCTTTACTCCACCATCTTATACTCCCTACCAGCAGTTTCATGCTTACTGCCCTCCCTCAGTAAGACCCACTCCCTCCTTCGACATCAAGTAGCCTTACCTTGATAAGAAGTTTACCAGACACGACACACTAGGAGTTCGGGACGTGACAGATGGCATCTCTCTGATGATGCATCGCCAGAGAGAGACCAGTTAGATGGTGATGGAGCATGGTACTTAGGTCTCCACCTACCTGAGTAGACAAGGTCAGTTTTTAGAGCACCTGGGAGAGTAGGTCCATGCACTTTCATTCAAAGATCAGAGACCTCTCAAAGGCAGATGAGCACCACCAGCAGTAGTAGCTTACCCTCCTACTAGTTTGACTATGGCAATGTCCTCTCCACGTTGATGTTCAACTCTCATTCTCTTAGCATGTGAATATATACAATGGCTGACATGACTAAATGCATTAGCCATTTCCCATCTCAAAATTTCTTGTGAAAATTTCATAGACACCACCTAGAAAATAAATTTCTACCTTAGGTGGTGAATACCTCCCTATTTATCTTTCGAAAATGATTGTCCTTTACAAAGTAATCAACTCGAAAGAAATGAAAATGTAGATGGTTTTGATTTACATTTCACATATTGAGTATGTGTTGATCAATAATTGCCGTAGTTTAAAGAAATACGTCATAGTATATCAACAAAAATTTAATCGACATTTAAATTTGTAAAGCTCGAGAAATGTGAGTTCCAAGGTCGTTCACAGGGAACAAATATTGTAATTCAATCAACTAATCAAATGATATAACAATGAGCACAATATTCAATCAAATCCTCAATAAATATAGTCAATATATGCCAAGAGTATATCAGAGTCAATAGACAAAAGGAATAGAGAGAGATAACAAAAATAATGGTGGTTGAAACCACCAATACACCCCTCAACACTTAGGTTATTCTCTCAAACTCAAAGGGCAAATTAATCGATCAATTTAAGCCACACAGATGGTCTAATCGGTTAATTCCACAACCACAGATGTCTTAGCAGAACTTCTCAAAATTTGCCTAAGTCCTAGGCACAATTCCCGAGGGCAAACCCCCCCTTCCTACCTCAACAAATCCTCCTCTTTCTCTCTTTGTAAACGGGTAAGCAGTTAATCGGGTAATCGAATCCAGGGACCAGGCCCACATGTGTATGGTTACAAGTGAGGTGTACGTAGGGTGTGGGAGGGGGACCTGACCCCTGTGTTCGAAGGTGATAAGGTAGTGCACATGAAATGTTATAAACGTGTTTCAAAATCATCTTCCCAAGATGTAGGATTATTTGGCCTCAAGCCTTCATGCATACAGCTACAGATGAAGCTCCAGCTAAATGCTGCTATTGCTGAGGTTGTCTCGATCAATTGAGGCTACAGGTGGATTCTTGATGTCAAGACACAACTCTTAAGAGTGGTGGCGAGGCGATTGGTTGACAAATGACAACTGATGGAGTAGGAGAAGATGACCAATGATAGCGAGAACCTAATCATCAGAATATAGGCTAGATGCCACAATTAGAAAGTTTATTAGGATCTTTGTATGACATGGAGTGTGGTGGTGGAGTTGGTATGGTGTTTGGAGCATCGTGGTGGCTGGATGGTGATAGCAAAGGTGGTTGTGAGATGGGTTGTCTGGCCAGTGGTTTCAGAGATCAAAAGCCTCAATAGGGTTAGGGCTTTTATTCTTTGAGGCGAGGCAGAGCTTATAAAGGTGGTTGTGTCCTGTTTTGTGGCATAGATCGTCGACACGAGCTCACCGAAGCTTTCGCTGGACTTGAGGAAGACGGAGTGTTAGAGGGTGAGCGAGTGTTTAAATTATGGTTCTAAGGTCCTATACCTACGCTAGAGAGAGAGGGGAAGAAGATGACCTATCCTATTGGACGAGAGGAGAAAGGAATCCTTGCTGACGTGGCTTGCTGGAGCCAAGGGAGATGAAGCCTCCAATGGTGAGAATCGACGACAACGAAGGGGGAGATGGCCCTAGCTTTGGTACACCAGGCATGAACGAACGCGAGGAGTTTAAGCCACCCAATTTGATAGTTGGGTAGTGATGGGAACACCATCATGAGTCATAACTAGCTTATTTTGACCCAATTAAGTCAATAAATGCTCCTACATAACCACTAGAGAGTTACAAGTCATTGCATATTCATCATGAAAGAAAAATAATAAACTAGGGCTAAAACTACAATTTTACCAGCTCATCTTGAATGCAGTACAACAAAGGGTTTTCTCAGAGGCTGAATGAAGGTCAATTGGTCTTAATAAGATAACAAGTGGGATAAGACAGATAGAAAAGGGTTTACACATGTTCTGAGAATTAAATGACTTTTGAAATCCAAAAAATAGACCCACTTAATTAACTGAGGTTCTGATTAGGATAAAATTCACCTAAACCCTCTAAAATTCATAGCAAAATATTCTATAGGTTTTAGAACTTTCAATTTGACCATCAGAACCCGTTTTGACCTAAAATAGAACCACAGGCAGATACTTATCCTAATTTAGGTTTTTACATAAATTACCCAGTCAAACATGGTCAAAACCAAAATCCAACTTAACCATTAGATTCCTTAGGTCCAAATTAGGTTTGTACCAAAATTTGGACCCAAGATGAATTTGTCTTGACTTAGTTTGCAAATTGGTCCTATCTAATTTCATTTCTACCCTTAACTTTCAAAATCCTTTCAAATAGGCCCCTAAATTTATCTTCATTTTCAGAAAAAGGTCCCTACTACCATTAATCCTATTCCTACTTGCTCCGATGACCTTAAAATGGAAATAACGCCTTGATTTCTTGAAGAATCCCTTTTAAAATTGAAAGGAAAATTCGTCAAGAAATTCCCTTCCTATTGGACTCAATTCTAAGCCCTAGAACTTACCAAATCTCTCATGCGAATGCATGAGAGATTTGGGTCTCAAGAAATTTCCAAGTTCGGTGAGGCTTTCCAAGCATGGAAAGCTTGTTTCCCAAACTCAAACCGCCTCTAGATCCTTATATAAGAGAGCCCAGTTCCTCCCGAACTTCCGAAGCTCGATTTTGGCTAGATCTACCCTAATTTCTTCCCTCCTAATTTTTCCGAAAAGCTCCTCGAGCTCCGATGATCCCCTCTGCCTTTCCTCGTCGTCCGTCCGCAATACCAGCAGCGAATCTATCTTCCTCACCTCCTTTCACGTCTCATCGTACCAGCAGACGCCTCCTTCTCTGTCATCCTCGCCGTTTCTTCCCCACCGAAGCCACCTTCATCTCCGGCGTCGGTCGCACCTCAATCGATGCTATCTCTGTCTCATTTCGTCCACTACCAACCTAGCTAAGTCCCCTATTCCCTTTATTTTCGCATTCACCCCACCTCATTTCGACCACCGAAGACCCTCCGCAACTTCATCTTCTCCATCTCCGGCAACTCCTCTGCCGAGCCCATCTCACCACCACTGGCCACCAAACTCCTCACTGACTACCTCAAAACCTCTGCCTCACCTCTTCGCTCATTTCCCCTCTCCTTATTCACCACTTCACTCACTCACGCACACCCCCAAACACACCCACTTTCACGTACACAGCCGACCTCGACACGCATGCACAGACCATGAGACGCCACACAAAACCCCCCGTCACACTCGCTGTAGTCTGGCAATCCAACCTGAGCATTCTGACAAAGCCGAGAGGCCATTTTTGTGTTTTCAAGTGTCGAGCTCCTTCTCGCCATTAACAGCGAGTTCAAGCAAGCTTTGAAGCTGCTCCAGGTGCCTTCGCTCCAGAATTTCACCTCTAAGATGTGCGGAGGACTTCTAGGAAGGCCTTCAAGTCTTCGATTGAGGACTCCAGCATCTGCAATGCATCTAATTGAAAGAATCAAGCAACTGCAGTTCACACAAAGAAGTCATGGGAACTTTGTCCCACATCATGCGCTGACAAGCTCGCGAAGGCATATAAGTGGGATTTGTGCTTTAACCCCATTGCCCAAGAACACGAGGGTCGGGTCCCCATACGCACTCACCCTTCATTGGCCTCATTCGTGACCTCTGCCTGCGGACCTGCCTGATCCATATACCCGCCTAAGCTTTGCTCACACCTCGCTCACCACCGCACGCTGGTGAGCTTGGTCCTGGGTACGATAGGTCAGATAACCCGGTTACCTTGTGACTTGGGGAGAGTGGATCCTACATAGAGAGAGAAGAGAGCTGCGTGGGTTAGGGAGGGTTTTGCTCTTGGTTAGAACCGAGGCTAACACTTAGCCGAATTCAGACGCCCTTCCCTTGCTATGTGAAGAGAGCCAGAGAAAGAAGGGCTAAAAGAAGAGGAAAGGTAAAGAAGAGAAGAAGAAGAACTGAGAAAGGCTTGCAGTTTAAGCCATCTGATTTAATAATCAGATGAAGGGTTTACTTTGCTTTCATATATATATATTGAGTTCATTAGATATCATTGTAAGGAGTATTTGGTGATCTAAATTACCATTTTACTCACATCTTTTTGCACTATTGACATTGATTCTCATTTATATATTGATTGCAAATTCTTACATCTTTAATTGTGATCTTGAGTTCTTAAATCGCTAAATTGCTCCCTATGTTCAACCTCAGAATATTTTTGAGTAATAAAACTTATTTATTTTCAAAGCGATTTCAACTATACTCCAACGCGCATTTTAAAACGACGATATTGCCTTGTTAACATTTTAGCGTTGTTGCCAAGGAGCAACGGGCAATTTAGAACTCTTGATTGCAATTCCTGATTTAGATTCTAACTTGCTCTTTTGTTGTGGTTATTTCAAGGAGAAGATACATTCAAGGAAAATCAACTGCACATAAAACACGCTAGGGGTAGGTAAGTTCTAATTATCTCTCTCTTAAGCCCCTGATCTTGAAAAGGTTAAAAGGAAGAAAAATTAATTAGGGCTACTTGCTTTCCATTCTTAGATAATTCATCAAGTTACCAGATTTGATTTAAACAACAAAATCTGATTTGTGCACCCACTTAAGGTAACTAGGGCTATCACATTCTTGTTTGAGCCCTAGATACCACATTTGACAAACTAAGTTGGACCAAAACAAGAGCCAAGTAAGGATTCCAAGTTAGGATTTTAGAGACACACTTACATAATCAAGAATTGATCTTTCCCAAATAATGTGTGCTTAAGCCTTGGTTGAATTGATTTATTCAAGCAAACCCTAAAATCAAGCTCTTAATCTCACTTGAATCCTAAAAAGGTGACCTAAATTTTCAAGGACAATACAGGTGAAGTTGACCCACCTTGTTTGGGTCAACCAATCTCCAAATTAAATCACTCTTGCACTCAACACATCTTAAAGTTCAAGTGAAATTCTAAGCACCCTTGCTCTTAATTAAAACTAGTAGACTTAAGAGGTCAAGTCCCCATTTTGGTCAACCTAGAACATCAGTGACAAGAGAGGTCGAGTGGGGGAAACCCTGTAACCCGTGGGGGCGTTCTACCGTGTAGGGGTCTTTGTGGGACTCTCCCTCTCTGGCTGCCCAGGTAATTCTCAGGTGGACGGCTTTCTTACTAAGGGGTATCATCCACCCTGAACCTCTATAGTCATCCAAAATCTTTAGGTGCCTTGATTGGATCAATATCACATCCAGTCCCTCATCCCTTCTATTTAGAGCACACACAGATTTTCTTGGGAATCTTTTTGAGATCTAATCAATTTCGATCTAAACTTGAATTTTGATTCTACATCTTGATTCTACCATCTGATTCAAAAATGTAGCCTAGCCACTTAGGGAAACCATTTAAGAAACCTGAATCTCAAATATCCATGAAAGATAGAATGATTGAGAATGCCCTTAGATTTTATGAGATTGATGACAAAACCTCAAAACTAATTGAAGACATTCAAATGAATATATCGATAACAACCACCTTCATCATAAACTGTGCCCAAGTAATTATAACACAAGTAACAAATGGATCCACTCGGGATGTTCTCATGACAGGATACATTGAGTTAGAGAAATTACATAACTTTGAATATCTCCAATGCATGGCAAATCTTGTACTTTGGGAAAGACACCAAGATGATCTTAAAAAATGGGAAGAGATGATAAAATTATTAAAGCAAATAATCAGCCAAAAATATCCTACATTCCCCAAACATTTAGCAAAACATCTTGGAATAATACTGAGGATCTATCTGATTTTTCAAATCCTGGGTTCAAGAATCAAGGTTGTTGTGAACCTCCAATGGAATATGATCAACCTGATAGACATATTGATATGCCTAACTATGAGACAGGTTGGGAGAATCCAATTGCAGGAGGGCACGATTTTGAACCAGCCCTAGAAAACCAAAACCCTGGTTCGCCAAGCATAGAATTCCTAGACTCCTGTGATAATGAGATTGAATTAGAGCCTCTCGGGGGTGGTAATTCCACCCCTTACTCTGAAAAGGTGACCCCCGAAGGTAATTCTAACATCCTTGTAGAGCCCAACCTAGATTCTAGTGATTCAACCCACATACTTAACCTAGAATCTAGATCTGAATCTTCTTGGGATAATTACAAGGCCCCGTATGACGAAAATCAAAGTTTGAATTTGGATTATGATTCTGGGCCTTTATTTGATGAATGTACCTCTCCAACATCCTTAGAAATACAGATTGATTTTTCAGAAGTCACATTGATCTACGATATAGAAACCGAGGAGTTGGAAGAGTGGGGCTTTGATTGGGTCTTCCCTACAAGCCAAAAACCCAAACCCAGACCTAATAGGGACACCTTTTTGAGTCCGGAATCTACAAATAGGCTAGACCCAAGTCAAGTTGTTGAGTCTACATTTTGTGATTTATTCTATGGTGGAACCTCTGATCTCGAATCAAATTCAGAACTTGATTCTCGCAAATTCTCTGACGATTTTGAATCTTACTATGATTTTGGAGAACCATTGTTTTCTGACGACTATGAGCCAATCTACGACCTCAGCGTACATGATCTAGTCAATGTAAGCTCACTTCTTGGATATTTAAGTTTATTTAACCTTTAATTAACCCCTGATCAACCCCCTGGTTAATCTACATTTATGATTGGATGTTAAAATAGCAGAATTATCCTTATTTTCTTGTCTTCTCAAATCAGTTCGGTATGGAATTATGATCCTCAGATGATTATTTAGGAGCATTTATCACTAAATTCTAATTAATTCAAGTTAGTTATGATGAATGATGGTATTACCATCAATATGTATGTCATGTACAACTAGAATTATCGGTAACACAACTCCTATTTGTATTTCAATAGAAAGAAAGAAATTATTTCTATAATACATGTTATACTATGTTACTACTTAATCTCATGAAATTTCAAAAATATTTACATTGGAGTTTGCTATTTGATACCAATAAAATTATGTTTGGAAAATTGTATTCATTAATGGAGTAGGTAATTAAGAAATTTCTAAACCAATTTCGAGTAACCATTTACAACAAATCGACACGTTATCTTAGGAAACATTGGCAATGACAATTTGACATATATTATTTTACCTTGCACAAAACATTACAAAATCATAGGACATTTTAGTGGCATTCTAGGAAATGAAATAAATTGTACGTATGAAATCAATTACAAATTAAAGGAGGAATTATCCTTTGCCATACCTAACTACATAGGCATGTATGAAAATTAGAACCTCCTCACCAAGTAGAGGACTCGATCCGTGCCGTCATTACGCAACATACAAAAGTAGGAAATGCAATTTATCGAAAGAAGAAAGAATGGAGGAAACAATATGTAAACAACATTTCTAAGTCACAATTTACATTAGGACCAATCTATTACATTACGTGTAGGTACATTACACTAGACTTACAAAATGAAGTCATATTCTGCATAATAGCAACCTTAATCGAAGGCAACAATAAATTCTAATATATTTTAAATTACCTCCTTCCAAAGGAACAAACAAACAACAACAACACTTCCCATTTAGGCAACAGCAAACAATAGGAATAAACTTTCCTCCTTTTAACACATTATGAAAAAAATTATTACACATCAACATGTTTAAGGGAACAGAGAAAAGATTCATAGGGATTTCCAGTGGCAGCAACTAGAGCAACTAGTGGATTAACTAGTTCGAATAAGTGAAATTACCAATGCTAGCAACTGGAAATAGTAGTAGCAGTTTGGTTATCACTAGGAGGAGGTGGGGCGGCCTATTGTTGATGGAAACCAAGTTGGTGTTGAGGTATCGGGTTAATAGGAGGTTGATTAGTGTGGTTCTGATGTTGGTGTCCACCCGGGTGTTGGTTTCTTTGATTGATAAAGTTTGGTGTGGGCTGGGATGGTGAATGTTCTGCAGGTCTTTGAGTAGGAATAACCTCAATTTGATCATTGAGATTGCTAATAACACAGGTGATTTTCGTAGTTTTTCTTTGCATTTCCTGCAGGGTTTTCATCATCTGGGCATTGATGTCTTCTTGAGATGGCCCAAATTGATAAGTTTGATTTGAACCATACCCTCCAAACGGATTTTGTTGTTGGTGAGGAACCAGATTGGTCTAGGAGTGAGTCAGATAATTCCTCCAATTAGAGGAATTTTTCAATTGCTCCTGGAAGGTGGAGACATTTTGAGTGGGGTAATGATTTGGATAAGTATAATTCCCCATTGAACCATAAAAAGCCTCAGAATAATGATTATACTCAGCACGAGTCGTATGCAAATTTCATCTCTTTGGGATGTTAGAAGGGGTGAGATGTGGAATGTGTGGATCTTGGGTAGGTGTGGCAAGACTCCCTAGGTTGGCTAGGTTTGCTAAATCCCTATTCAACTGCTATTGACTAGTTTGTAGCATAGTCACTATGGAATAGAAATTAGGTGAGGGGGCCTGATGAAGAAGCTTCTAGGTGGATAGATTGGGGAAAGAAAATTTAGCATGCAGGTTAGAGGACCAATTTTGAGTTTACATTTTAAAGAAGAGGAAGAATGTAGGAAAAGTCTTTTTGGGGAGTCAAAATCAAGTGGTCCCTCCAAGTGTGGACTTTTGGATCGTCACCCGTGCAAATTGGAAGAAACGGTGACGGGAGGAGAAGAGATGGAGATGAGAGAAAGTGTGCAATCAATCAATCAAAATTTCTAGACCTAGGTTAAGTGTGACTCCCTAAAAATTAACCTAAGACTTATTTTACCTAGGAAATAAGAATTCAATAGTGAATACCCTTTCTATCAACAAATCTGACCAAGTTGAATAAGGGGAGGGTTGGGCCCAAGCATATCCCAGGAAAATTCCCGAGGGCTTGTGTAGACCCGTGCCTGGTCATTTAACATGGCCCCTCAGCTTGTCACCGGATATAGATGAAAGAATTGATATTAACTATAGAAAACTTAAGACCTAGATAGTAAGCCTAAGTTGATGAAACCTTAGGGGTTAAATTGCTACAAATTTTAGTTAGGTCTAGGAGACTAGAGTGCACATAGAATGTCGAGGGCATTGATTGGGGTATTTCCCTGTTATTTCATTTTTTATGGTGTGTGCAAGAATTGGAAAGTGATTCCAATATCAAACAAGTTGTCACAGTTTTTGTTTGATTTTTCTGTTTTAGGAAATAATTTAACTTAATGTGTTTTAGAGTTTCCTTTTTAAAGATTCAAATAAGTTTGATATTCCACAAACAAAGGAAAAATAGGTTGTGTTGGTGATGATATATTTCCTTTATATTGTGGGACTAAGGAAGAAAGAAACCCTAATTGACTTTGGCCCTTAAATAGAAAATTAACTACCAATGAATTGCTCAGGCTTTTTCTTTTAAAGTAGTGGTCCAAACAAGAAAAACAACACCACTACTGCATGGAAAATCAAACAAGGATTCCAAAAAATATTTTTTTAGGAATTTGTTTGATATTTTTTTAGAATTTTACTTTGTGCTGGTGTCAAAGTCCAGAACTAATCCCTACGTGTATTTTGGACTTTTTAGTACCACCCCTGACCTCAGAATTTTTTTTTGAATTTATATGATGGGTAGAATTTTAGAAGGATTTCAGAAAGCTAAATTTCAAAAATATTTGATGAGTATAAAAATTCCTAAAATTCACAGAGAATGGCAAAATAGGAAGATTAGAGAAGATGGCTCCTCTGCAGTCCATGAATTTTTAAAAATTTTATACAGGTCCAATTGCTTTGAAATTTGGAATAGATGTTTCACACTTGATTTGGAATCACTGGGTGAAACTTCAAGAATTTATGAGGCCTATGGTGTTGGAAATTGATTTTTGAAGTCCGGACAAAAGTCTGGACCCAAAAATTAGACTACCAACACTTGAAGTGGGGTGGTGTTAAGTGGTGAAAACATGCAACAAATGGGTTTTAAATTGAACCAATCAACTTAATTAAGATATTTAGGATCCTGAAAGCCAAGTTTAATATTTTTTTGGTAGGTTTTAAGGCTAAGTGTGACTAGGAAAAAGAACCAACCTGAAATTCTATGGGAAGACAAGGTACTGCAATCTTCTCAGAATCCCACTTTCTTTCTGCAACACCTGCACACACGAGAGAAAAAGAGAGAAGGGGATGAGATCCACTTCAAGCAAGAGAATGAATAAAATGCAAAGCCATGCCTCCTTGGTAACAGTGCCAAAAAGTGATCGGGTTTTTTTGCGGTTTGTAAAATTAGGTTTTTATAAGTCGTTGCAACTCGTAAAACTATTTTGCTTTTAAATTTCTAAACCTAGATAGTGGGGTATCTAGGGCCATCCAAGGAGGCAATTTGTTTGCAAAATTGAGTCTCTTGCTTGGAAATAGAAATTACCTTTCTTTTTGATATTTTCTCCATATATACTTTTTATGGTTTTGAAATAATGAGCACTTGCGAATTGTTGGCGCGAAAGAGACTAACACCTAAAAGCTAATCCTAGAGTGACAAGAATGGCCTCTCCCTAAGCTCACTCAAGGCACGTGGAGGCCTAGAGTAATTAGGGGGATGGAGTGAAAAAGTGCTATAAACAAGGAAAGCAATAGTGACAAAAATTTAGAAAGAAGGCAACTTGATTTAAAAAGAATTTCTATTTTACAAATGTAGAGGAAAGGTTCTACTACAAAAGTAAAACTAAAAAGTGAATCAAATAAAAATCCTGATGATGGTGAAGAGGATGAAGCTCTTGGTCCAACAGCAACTGCTCCCACAGTTAAAAAGGGCTCCTCCTTCTCCTACTTCTTGAACAAAGATGTGGTCTCCTCTTGGCAAGCCCTAGAAGAGGGCATGCCTTGGCTCCTCCAAGGTGGATGCTTCAACCTTAGTTGCTTCTCCAAGGGTGGGCATGCACCACCCTTGTTCTCTTCCAATGCCTGGCCATCCTCCTTAAATGAAGAGAGTCTCCTCCTTGGCATGGCATGAGGAAGAAGAGAGAAGGGGAAGAAGGCACCAAAGGGGTGGGTAGGATGCCCCCTTAATCTTCTTCTCTTCTTCTCCTTCCTTGGTCGTGGGTTATGGTGGGTGTAGGGTAGAATTAAACTAAATGGAGGATGGGTTTTTAGTGGTAGTTAGGTGGGTATATATAGAGTAGGATGGAGGGGGTTTGGTGTGGATATGATGAAGGCCTAGGATTAGGTTTAGGATGGTGGTTAGTGATCCTAGGGTGGTAGTTATGGTGGTGTTGGTGGCTCTTGGTGGTGGAGAGACACCACTAAATTGGTGCCAACCTAGGGGCTTCTAAAAGGGGGGTTAGGTGGATGGTGGAGATGGGTTGAGGGAGTAGGTGTAGGGTTGAGAAGAGGGCATTTTTGGAGGGAAAAGTTGGCACCAAAGAGGGGGTGGTTATGGGTGTTTTTGGTGCCAGCTTATGGTGCCTTTTGGTGGTGGTTGAGAGGTGAAGAGTGGTGAGGGTTGGAGCCAACATGGAGTAGATGTGGAGATAGCTTAGGTGGTCTTAGGTGGGCTTAGTTGGTGAAGCTAGTTAGGTAGGATTTTAGGGTGGTGGATGGCCAAGGTAGCTGGAGCTTAACTAGTAGTAGATGATGGGAACACCATCATATGCTCTAACTAGCTCTTTTCGATTCAATTAAGTCAGTAAATGCTCCTACATAACCAACTGAAGGTCATAATTCATTACATAAGCATTCTAAGGGAAAAATAAGAAACTAGGGTTAAAACTGTAATTTTACCAACTTATCATGAATGCAGTACAACCACATATTTTCTCAAGGGTTGAATAAAGTTCAAATGGTCTTAATAAGATAACAAGTG
Source organism: Thalassia testudinum (assembly GCA_037157565.1). Lineage (NCBI taxonomy): Eukaryota > Viridiplantae > Streptophyta > Magnoliopsida > Alismatales > Hydrocharitaceae > Thalassia > Thalassia testudinum. The sequence goes on along the minus strand of JAZHRO010000018.1, from coordinate 49,388,500 downwards.
AGTTAGATTAGACAGAAAAGGGTTTGCGTATGTTTTGAGAATTAAATGACTTTTGAAACCCTGAAAATAGACCCACTTAATTAACCAAGGTTCTAGTTAGGATAAAATTTACCTAAACCCTCTAAAAATCATAGAAAAATATTCTCTAGGATTTAGTACCTTTAATTTGACCATCAGAACCCATCTTGACCCAAAATGGAGTCTCAGACAGATATTTGCCCTAATTTGGGTTTTTGCATAAAATACCCACTCAAATGTAGTCAAAACCAAAATCCAACTTCACCATTGGATTTCCTAGGTCCAAATTAGGTTTGTACCAAAATTTGGACCCAAGGAGAACTTGTCTTGACCTTGTTTGCAAAATGGTCATGTCTAATTACATTTGTACCCCCAACTTTCAAAAACCCTTACATTCAGCCCCCTAACTTCTTCATCATATTTACAATTAGGTCCCTCCACCATTATCGCGGAGGAACCCTACTCCGGCAATCTTTGACAGGAGATTTCTCCTTTATTGCTTGGTGAATCTTTTTCAAAATTAGAAGGAAGATTCTTTGAGAAATCCTCTCCAATATGAACCCGTCCATGTGCTCTGAATCTTTCACAATCTCTCATGCGAATGCATGAGAGATTTGGGTCTCAAGAAATACCCAAATCCGGTGACCTTCCAAGCTTGGGAAGCTTGCTTCCCAAGCTCTAACCTCCCCCTAGAACCCTTTATAAGGACCCTCAGAGCTCACCGATCTCCTCACGCTCAAAATTGGCCGTGAAATCCCCACAATTCCTCTCTCTCTTTCATGGATGAAGGCTCCTCGACGTCTGGCGATTCCCCTCTGCCTTTTCTCATCGTCCTTCCACAAAACCTGTGGTGGATTCCTCTTCCTTGCCTTCGTCCGCATCTTGTCGTTTCTACCTCACAAGAGCTGCTTTCATCTCTGGTATCGGCAACACCACATCCGACGCCATCTCTGCCCCATTTCATCCACCTACCTCCTAGCTAAGCTCCTTATCTCCCCTACTTTCTTCTCCTCTCTTTATTTTCCAAATCCAACCACTAATGACCCTTCGCAACTCCATCTCCTCCATCTTCAGCCACCCCCTACGGCGAGACCATCCCACCTCCACAGACCACCAAATCCCTCACTGACAAGCCCACGACCACCACCTTACCTCGCCAATCATTTCCCCTTTCTTTATTCATCACTCCACTCACTCACACGCACCCCCAAACAGACCCATCATCTACGACCATTCTCGTCATCGTCCGGCTACCACAACCATGGGTTCTGGGGGTTGCCATGGGCGATGCTATCACGAAGCATCGATTGCCAGGGACCTTTGAGGACTGATGATGGGGATGAGGAATCCGATACAAACCGTGTTGAGAAGCCAATCCAAAGCTAGAAATAAAAAGAAAAGAGAGAGAAAACTCTTTAAATAAATAAATCCTCTGTCTCTCTCTTACAAAAATGCACTGCAAACAGAACTAAGGCTAAAATATGTCTCAAGCATGGGTGGTTTAATTGCGGAGTCCAATGAACCTTAGGATAGTTCCTGCGAGCCTTAAAAACCTTCGTGGAGGATCGAGGCTAAGGCTGGTCAGGTCCGAATCTTGGTTGGTACTTGAGTACCTCTAGGCCTACTATCAACATTCTAACCTAATCAAAAGAAAAAGAAAAGGCATTATAACTGATGAAAGAAATTCATGGTCTAGAGAAAAGTTAAAACCTTAAAATTTTCCTAAGGGACTAGCAAAACCTAGGCATAGGGGTATGATGAGAACATCATCATGAGCCCTAATTAGCTCATTTTGACCTAAGAAAGAGAATAAAAGCTCCTACATAACCTAGAGAAGGGCCTAATTCAAGGAAGAACTGTTATGAGAAGAAAACATGAAATAAAGGGTAAAACTGCAATTTTACCATTGCAATACATCAATGGGATTTCTTAGAAACTAAACATAGGTCAAATGATCTTAACAAGATAAAAAGTGAGTTGGTTCAATCAGAAATGGGTTCATGTGCAATCTAAGAATTAAATGACATCTTGCAATCCTAAAACAAACTCACTTAATTCAACAAGGTTCTGGTCATGATAAAAATCAACTAAACCCGCTAAAATTCATGGAAAAATATCCTTAGGGTTTAAAACATTCAATTTGGCCTTTGGAACCTATTTTGACCTAAATTGGGGTCCTAGCTAATTATCTGACCTAATTTAGGTTTTTATGTAAAATGTCCAGTCAAACATGGTCAAACCTAAAATCCAACTTCACCATTGGATTCCTTAGGTCTAAATTAGGTTTGTACCAAAATTTGTACCTAAGGGGAGGTCACCTTGACCTACTTTGCAAAATAATCCACCCAATTACATTTAGACCCCTAGCTTTTGAAAATCATTACGTAGACCCCCCTATCTTCCTCGCCACTCTTGCAATTAGGTCCATCCACCATTAAAGCGTAGGAATCCAACTTCGGCTAGGATTCAAGGAGGATTGCTCCCTGATTCCTCAGAGATCTCTCAGATTTGAAAGGGAGATTCTCTAAGGAATTCTCTTTTGTCTGAACGCAATTACAAGGTCTAATTTGCACCCAATCTCTCGTGCGAACGCATGAGAGATGTGGGTATCTTCCACATTCCTTCTATGGAGAGGACTCTTGCGCTTGAAAGCTTGCCTTCCAAGCACAAGAGCCTCTGCAACACCTATAAAAGGATCTCCATCTCCGACTGCACATTTTCAGCTTGGCTTGGCCAGAGAACCACCCCCAATTTCTTCCCTTCTCCTCCAGCCATGTGTCCAGCAGGCTCCGGCGACCTCTCCTCCTTCTCGTCGCTCTGTCACAATACCAGTGGCAGAGACGTCTTCATCTCCTTCCTCCTCGTCGCGCCATACCTGCGTGCGCGCCTCTAGCCCCTTCGTCGTTGCCGTTCTCCCTCCACTGAAAGCTTTCTTCTCCAGTGGCGGCACGTACGGCCAGCCACCTTCCTATCCCCATTCGTCTACTTAGTTAGATTAGAATGCTTCCCCTCTCTCTTCTCTTTATTTCCCCCTCCTTTATTTCTACTTTTATCCCCTCGACGCCACAGACCACCACCATCATTCCCATCTCCGGCCAACCACCTGTGAGGTGTCTCTGTCACCTCCACACCTCCATCCACCTCGCCAGACCCCTCATAACCTCCGCCATCATCCACTAAGCATCATCCACCCCTCCATCGACCGCCAACACCTCCTTAAGTGTCCACCGAACACACCCATTACCATGGCCACAAAGCGACCTAGGCATGCATGCCTAGGCTGCCCTGCGGCCAGCCATCCACCTAGGCACCTTCGCCATGCCACGGCGAAGCTGCCTGTGTGTTATAATGGGGCCGAAAGGTCTTATTGAGTGATTTCAGGTCCGGCCCCCTTTCCGCCATTGAAGCACGAGCAAGGAGCCTGCAAGGTCACTCCAGGCCCCATTGCTCCAGGTCCAGGTGACGCGCGATGAGTGCACGCACACATCTAGATAGAGAATGAGCTTTGCGAAGAGCCCAACTGTAGCAATTAGGAAGAGCACCTCACCTGCAGGCGTGAGCGAAGCAGGTGGGACTTTTAGTCCCACCTCGAAAACTCAGGAGCACGGTAAGTGATTTTTATTGATTTTGTGTTTTCATCTAGTCGCCTCAAGAACACGGGGTGAGGTCCCCTTGTCCACGCTCACCTACCTCGTTCGCGACCCACGCCTCTGCGGACCTGGCTGACCAACCCGTTTAGCCCCGCACTCCTTGCGCACCACCCACACTGGTGCGCCTGGACCCGGGCGCACGTAACCCGACCCGATTACCCAGCTGGCTCTGGGAGAGCGAACCCAAGAGAGAAATAGAGAGAGAGTGTACGCAGGGAAGGGTAGGGGCAGGTTTTGCATTCTCGTATGTGGAGGAAGAGGAAGAAGCTGAGGAAGCTAAGGCAAGCAAAGGGCTGAAGCGCAGAGAAGCTAAGGCAGAAGAAGGAAGGAGAAGGCGCGGTTGAAGAAGGAAAGGGAAAGAAGAGCCAAGCCAGAGAAGGAAGGAAGAAGGCATTGTAGCCAGAGAAGGTGCAGCCAAGTAGGGAAAGGAAGAAGGAAGAGGAAGCTGAGCTGCAGCCACAGAGAAGCTAAGGAAGAAGAAGGAAGGAAATCATAAGCTAGAGAAATCAAGGAAGAAGAAAAGAAGAAGCAAAGTCAAAGAAGAAAAGAAGAAAGGCAAGGCTAAGGCATAGGAAAGGAAGAATAAGAAGGAAGGAGAAATCAAGGAAGAAGAAGGCCAAAGACAGAGAGGAAGAGAAAGAGAAGCCAAGGAAAGCACGCAGAGAAAGAGAAGAACCAAAGAAGAAAGAAGAAAGAGGAAAAGCTAAGGCAGAGAAGAAGAGAAAGAGAAGAGAAGATCAAAAGAAGAATCAAATATTTTTACCTCTAATTCAATCTCTCTATTCTATTTTGCTTCATCTTAACTCATAAACTCTTGCATTATACTCTTAATTAGATTTTGAGTAGATTTAAGTGTTCAAATTACATTGATAGAGATTAGTGAATAAATTCCATTTGCATCCTGTGTTCGACCTCGAATACTTAGGTTTTCAAGGCGATTTCACCTATACTACAACGCAACATCCTTTATCTTTATAAAACAACTGATTTCGCCCCATAAACACCAAACACTCACAAAAACATATTAAAAAGACAAAAAAATGTAAAATGCATGCCTAACCTAATTTATGCCTAATGCAACCCAAAAACCCATTTGTGGAGTTAAATTTCTAAGAGCTAGGTTTGTTTTAATGCATAAGAATGATGATAAACTAGCGTTTATCATAATCCCATACTTATCTTTTGCTAGTCTCTAAGCAAAACTTTAATTTTTACAAAATGAAATTTTAGGCAAATCTAATTTTTTCAAATTTTGAGGAGAAAAAGATTAGAGACCTTGGTTGATCTAGATAGGGAGGTATGAGATTTGTTAAAGAAAAACATCAGGATTTGTTTTTTGATCAAAAAATTTGACGAATCGGGATCAATATATCCTCCAAAAAATTCACAGATTAACTCCTTTTTAATTCAGATGACTCGAAGCTTTTGTATTTAGGATTTTTCTGGCTCTTGAATCAGATTCGTAACTTGCAATAACCTTTAAAACCTTATCTTTGTACTTGTGAAAAGCCAACATTAATAAGGGTGTGTTTTTGTTTTAAATTTTTTTTTCTCTCCCCCTGCTTATTTTTATCTTAGTCTTATAACAGATGTGTCGGGATCATCATTTCCATTATCAATCCTCAAGGAGGCTCTGGCGCCAGTACTTCGAGATAGCACTGTCCATGACACCACCCAGGGGCTCACAACCCAAAAACACAATGCGGTGCAAAGGGGCACTCCAAGCAAACTCAAGCTCTTGCTTTGACACTGCAGGTAGAGCACCGTCCAAGACACTTGAGCTACAAAAATGCACTTTAATGCTCCATCTAAAGATATGAAATATAGATATAGAGCAGCGTTGAGGCGGTAACATGTTGATATCGCGCCCTTAAAGGAGGTATTTTCCTCCTCGGTGGTGGGCACTCAAACTAATGATCTATTTCATACTTTTACTAAGGCCAAACAAGGGAGTTTTTTTAATTTTTAGTTATTTTTTAAGTGTTGGCTTATGTGTGAAATTTGACACAAGAATTTTTTCATGAGATGCAAGTTTTTGAATTAGAAACTAAGCCAGATACTTTCCATATTACAAAAGAGGATCAAGTCACCTGAACTATCATGAGTTCAGGTGGAATTTTAAAGAAGGATATTTGGTCTAGTCTAAAGATAGACCTTGAAATTCTAATAATCAGATCTGTATCCTTATCCCTAGTTTGTTAAAAATAAAATCCCATTGTACTAAAAGTGAGTTTTCAACTTTAGTCTCGATTTCAAAATTTTCCTCAAAAAGTTTTCAACATTTTTATTTTTTGGGGATGCATGTAGGAAAATTAAACAAAATAACAAAAGAAAATGCATATTTTTAGGTCTTGAAAATCCTAAATCGATCGTCAAAATTTTAAAAACACCCCCCCCATGCTTATGATATGCAATGTCCTCATGCATGAGGAGGGAGAAGGGATCACCTTAGTGAAAGGCGATCGGGTTTAGGATGGTCAAAACCTAGAAAAAAAAGGAAAAAAGAAAGCAGGAAAAATGATGGGTTACCTCCCATCCAGTGCTATCTTTTACGCCATTTAGCCAAGCGTGAAGATATGCACAGAAAACAGACAATCATGTAAATAATTGGATACTTGGATGTCCTCAAGAAATGTGTCTTCCTCAAGATCCCTAGAAAGATGATTGGTAAAGAAATAAGGATCAAAATAAAATGGAAAGGTGGAAAAATGACCCTTATCTGGCCATGGTTTAAGTTCATGTAAAATGCAAGACTCAGGTGGGTCGGGTGGTAGGTCCAATGGAAAGGGAGGGTGAAGTTAGTGTGAATGTTTTTGGTGAAAAATCAGGAAGATTGAAAGAGTAAAAGTCAAACCCTAGTTGATCTGAAAAGTTTTGGACCACAAAATCATCCTTAGAATAGGAATCAATAAAATCTAGATCCATGGTGGTCAGAGTTGAGTAGGATTTGATCAACAAAGAATTCTCACATACTTCTTCCATTGTATTATCAGTGTCCTAAAAAATTTCATGATCAATGGACCTCTTTGAATCTTAAAATAAATCTAATGAGAAAGTCTGATTACCGCAACCTATATTTATTTTCCCAGAATGAGAATTGATATTAGCTGTTGCAGTAATTAGAAAGGGTCTTCCAAGAATGACATTAATGAGAGCCTCAGGTACCTTTATGTCAAGGACCAGAAAATTCACTAGAAATAGATAATTCCAGACCTTGACAATACTATCCTCAAAAATTCCCTGCGGTTGAATGGTAGATCGGTCTTCCAATTAAAATTGAACCCTAGTAGGTTTAAAATCACATAGTCGAGATTCCTTGAATAAGATCGAGGGAATGATATTAATGGAGGTACCTAAGTTGAGAGGGGTGCGAAAAAAAGTGGTGTCATTTATGACAACCAAGATGGGTGATGCACCCAGGTCTTTTTTTGTGAAAGACAGCTTGCTTTGAAAAACTGAGCTTGTTGCCTTAGAAAGGACCACCCTTCCTGGATCCTAGGCCTTCCGTTTTGGAGTATATCTTTCTTTCAACAATTTATCATAGGCAGGAGTGGCATCTAGGAGGGGGATATTAGTCTTGACTTGCCCAAATAAAACCAAAAGATCTTGGTGAGAGGGTTCTAATTTCTGATTAAAAGGATTAGATTGCAGTGCTTGAGAGTTAGAGATAGGATTTGAATCTGGTTTTTTGGTGCTTCTTTTTCTTCTTCTTGAGTGGGGTTAGGAGAGTTGATTTGCATAGGCCGAGAGTTGGTTCCAACAATTTGATTTGAAGGCCCTAAATTAGTGCTGGTTTTCCCACTCAATGTATCTGCATATGCAGTTTGGTTATCACTGGGAGGAGGTGGGGGGGCTATTGTTGATGGAAACCAAGTTGGTGCTGAGGTATCAGGTTAATAGGAGGTTGATTAGTGTGGTTCTAATGTTGGTGTCCACCTAGGTGTTGGTTCCTTTGATTGACAAAGTTTGGTGTAGGCTGGGATGGTGAATGTTTTGTAGGTCTTTGAGTCAGAATAACCCCAATTTGATCATTGAGATTGTTAATAACACGTGTGATTTCCATAGTTTTTCTTTGCATTTCTTGCAGGGTTTTCATCATCTGGGCATTGATGTCTTCTTGAGATGGCCCAGATTGATAAGTTTGATTTGAACCATACCCTCCAAATGGATTTTGTTGTTGGTGAGGAACCGGATTGGTCTAGGAGTGAGTCAGATAATTCCTCCAATTAGAGGAATTTTTCAATTGCTCCTGGAAGGTGGAGACATTTTGAGTGGGGTAATGATTTGGATAAGTATAATTCCTCATTGAACCATAAAAAGCCTCAGAATAATGATTATACTGAGCACGGGTCATATGCAAATTTCATCTCTTTGGGATGTTAGAAGGGGTGAGATGTGGAATGTGTGGATCTTGGGTAGGTGTGTCAGGACTCCCTAGGTTGTCTAGGTTTGCTAAATCCCTATTCAATTGTTGTTGACTACTTTGTAGCTGAGCCATTATGGAGTAGAAATTAGGTGAGGGGGCATAATTAAGAAGCTCCTGGGTGGATAGATTGGGGAAAGAAAATTTAGCATGCAGGTTAGAGGACCAATTTTGAGTTTACATTTTAAAGAAGAGGAAGAATGTAGGAAAAGTCTTTTTAGGGAGACAAAATCAAGTGGTCCCTCCAAGTGTGGACTTTTAGATCGTCGCCCGTGCAAATGGGAAGAAACGGTGAGGGGAGGAGAAGAGATGGAGATGAGAGAAAGTGTGCAATCAATCAATCAAAATTTCTAGACGTACCTTAAGTGTGACTCCCTAAAAATTAACCTAAGACTTATTTTACCTAGGAAATAAGAATTCAATAGTGAATACTCGTTATATCAACAAATCTGGACAAGTTGAATAAGGGGAGGGTTGGGTCCAAGCATATCCCAGGAAAATCCCGAGGGGCTTGTGTAAACTCGCGCCTGGTCATTTGACACGGCCCCTCAGCCTATCATTAAATATAGATGAAAGAATTGGTATTAACTAGAGAAAACATCGGACCTAGATAGTAAGTCTATGTTGATGAAACCTTAAGGGTCAAATTGCTACAAATTTTAGTTAGGTCTAGGGGACTAGAGTGCACATGGAATGTGGAGGGCATTGATTGGGGATTGCCCTGTTATTTCAATTTTATGATATGTGCAAGAATTTAAAAGTGATTCCAATATCAAACAAGTTGTCACACAGTTTTTATTTGATTTTTCTGTTTTAGGATTTAATTTAACTTAATGTGTTTTACGGTTTCTTTTTTAAAGCTTCAAACATGTTTGATATTCCGCAAATAAAGGAAAAACATGTTATGTTGGTGATGATATATTTTCTTTATATTGTGGAACTAAGGAAAAAAGAAACACTAATAGACTTTGGCCCTTAAACAAAAAATTAACTACCAATGAATTGCTTTAGGCTTTTTCTTTTAAATTAGTGGTCTAAACAAGGCAAACAACACCAAGGAAAATCAAACAAGAATTCCAAAAAATATTTTTTTAGGATTTTAGGAATTTATTTGATATTTATTTAGAATTTTTCTTTGTGATGGTTCAAAGTCCAGAATTGATACCTATGGGCATTTTGGACCTTTCAGTACCACCACCAGTCTCAGAAAAATTTTGTGAATTTATATGATGTGTAAAATTTGACAAGAATCCCAAAAAGATAAATTTCAAAAAAATTGGATGAGTATAAAAATTCCTAAAATTCTTGGACAGTGGCAAAATAGGAAGATTAGAGGAGATAACTCTTCTGTAGTGCACAAATTTTTAAAATTTTTATACAAATCCAATTGCTCTGAAATTTGGAAAAAATGTTTCTCACCTGATTTGAAATCATCGGGTGAAATTCCAAAATTTTATGAGGTCTGTGGTGTTGGGAATTGATTTTTGAACTCTAGATAGAAGTCTGGACCAGAAAATCAGACTATCAACACTTGAAGTGGGGTGGTGTTAAGTGGTGCAAACAAGCAACAAATGGGTTTTAAATTGCACCACTCAACTTAATTAAGATATTTAGGGTCCTGAAAGCCATGTTTAATAATTTTTTGGTAGTTTTTAAGGCTAAGTGTGACTAGGAAAAAGAACCAACATGAAATTCTATGGGAAGACAAGGTACTGCAATCTTCTCAAAATCCCACTTTCTTCCTGCAACACCTACACGCACGAGAGAAAAAGAGAGAAGGGGATGAGATCCATTTCAAGTAAGAGAATGAATGAAATGCAAAGCCGTGCCTCCCTAGCAATGGTGCCAAAAAGTGATCGGGTTTTTGCGCAATTTGTAAAATTAGGTTTTTATAAGTCATTGCAACTTGTAAAACCATTTTGCTTTTAAATTTCTAAACCTAAATAGTGGGGTATCTAGGGCCATCCAAGGAGGCAATTTGTTTGCAAAATCGAGTCCCTTGCTTGAAAATAGAAATCACCTTTCTTTTTGATATTTTCTCAATATATACTTTTTATGGTTTTGAAATAACGAGCACTTGCGAATTGTTGGCGGGAAAGAGACTAACACCTACAAGCTAATCCTAGAGTGACAAGAATGGCCTCTCCCTAAGCTCACTCAAGGCACGTGGAGGCCTAGAGTAATTAGGGGGAGGGAGTGAAAAAGTGCTACAAACAAGGAAAGCAATAGTGACAAAAATTTAGAAAGAAGGCAACTTGATTTAAAAAGGATTTCTGTTTTACAAATGTAGAGGAAAGCTTCTACTACAAAAGTAAAACTAAAAAGTGAATCAAATAAAAATCCTGATGATGGTGAAGAGGATGAAGCTCTTGATCCAACAGCAGCTGCTCCCGCAATTAAAAAGGGCTCCTCCTTCTCCTACTTCTTGAATCAAGATGTGGTCTCCTCTTGGCAAGCCCTAGAAGGGGGCGTGCCTTGGCTCCTCCAAGGTGGATGCTTCAACCTTAGTTGCTTCTCCAAGGGTGGGCGTGCACCACCCTTGTTCTCTTCCAATGCTTGGCCGTCCTCCTTGAATGAAGAGAGTCTCCACCTTGGCATGGCATGAGGAAGAAGAGAGAAGGGGAAGAAGGCACCAAAGGGGCTGGTAGGATGCCCCCTTAATCTTCTTCTCCTTCCTTGGTCGTGGGTTATGGTGGGTGTAGGGTAGAATTAAATTAAATGGAGGATGGGTTTTTAGTGGTAGTTAGGTGGGTATATATAGAGTAGGATGGAGGGGGTTTGGTGTGGAGATGATGAAGGCCTAGGATTAGGTTTAGGATGGTGGTTAGTGATCCTAGGGAGGTAGTTATGGTGGTGTTGGTGGCTCTTGGTGGTGGAGAGACACCACTAAATTGGCGCCAACCTAGGGGCTTCTAGAAGGGGGGTTAGGTGGATGGTGGAGATGGGTTGAGGGAGTAGGTGTAGGGTTGAGAAGAGGGCATTTTTGGAGGGAATAGTTGGTGCTAAAGAGGGGGTGGTTATGGGTGTTTTTGGCGCCAACTTATGGTGCCTTTTGGTGGTGGTTGAGGGGTGAAGAGTGGTGAGGGTTGGCGCCAACATGGAGTAGAGGTGGAGCTAGCTTAGGTGGGCTTAGTTGGTGGAGCTAGTTAGGTAGGGTTTTAGGGTCGTGGATGGCTAAGGGAGCTGGAGCTTAGCTAAGCTAAGCTATCCAAGCTAGCTTAGCTCGTAGTAGGGTAGAGGAGTAGGCATCTGGAGCTAGGGTTTAGAGGAGAGGAGCTAGAGGAAGTTGTCTGGAGCTGAACTAGAGCTGGTAGCTGCTGAAGAAGGTAGCATGGAGCTACTTTAGCTGGCTTAGTTTGCTAGTTCTTTGCTAGTTGCTAAGCCAAGCTAAAGCAAGCTGGCTTCTGCTGAATAATGCTGAGAGTTGGGTCTGATATTTGCAGGGGTGACTTAGCTAGTTGTAGTAGCTAAGGTAGCTTAGCTCAACTAAGTTGATCTAAGCTGAGTCCCCGAGAGCTGGACTTGAGCTTTCTAAGCTAAGATGAAGTCATCTTTAGCTGGCTGGAGTTGAGTGGAGTTGGATGTAGCCGATCCTGAGCTGAGGTGAACTCTAGTCAACTCAACTGAGCCAGCTAGAGCTCCCAGTGAACTAATGGGAGCTGAGATGAGCTAGACTCAGCTAAGTTAAGCTGGATCTGAGTTGACTTGAGCTAAGGTAAGCTAAGATGAGCTCTCTTGAGCTGCCATTTAGCTGAGATGTGCTGAATGGAACTAGGATGAGCTAACCCCAGTTCAAGTGAGCTAGAATCCAGCTATGGTGAGCTGGATCAAGCTGAGTCCCAGCTGGTTTGAGCATCTCCTGCACCAATTGCCTTCCTGAGTGCTAGGGTTCTAGGGATCCGACAATCTGCTTATCCCTAACACTCACGAAAACATATTAAAATGATAAAAAAATGTAAAATGCATGCCTAACCTAATTTATGCCTAATGCAGCCCAAAATCCCATTTGCGAAGTTAAATTCCTAAGAGGTAGGTTTGTTTTAATGCAAAAGAATGATGATAAACTAGCGTTTATCAACTACCAAACTATTCTCTACTGACCAAGGTCACATTACCAAGGCCGATCCAAAAAAATATGACCACTATCTCTTTATTCTTAGGCAAAGCAAAACAATGTGGAAATGCATCTTTAAGTCATCCTACAACAATCCAATTATCCTTCCAAATAAGGAACTCCTCCCTCATTATAAAAAGGCATCTCTCTTCAATGATTGGCAGAAAAATGAGGTGATCTTGCGACCAAATCCAAGAATACTCTTCCAAAATCCTAAAGCACTTACTTGAACAAAGCTTCTATCCCAACCAAGATACTGCCCATGATAGGCACATACACCCTTACACAAATATCTCATGTCATGACCCATTAGTGAAAGCACAAACAAAGCCTCAATTTGTCTTCAAATGCCTCACCCATATATAGGCCCCTTCTTCAATTGATCTACACACATATACCAAGCCACAAAGGGACCCTAATATGAATGGATTCGAAATTCTTTGGAAGACTCGCTCATCAGACTCTCTAAGCTCTTATCAACCTTTGCAAGGCATTCTAAACAAAAGTAGATGTATAGGGAAGACATATAAGAAATTGTCGATGGAGGGTGAAGGTTTGTTTCCTCCAAGAAATTGCTGATGGGTGAGAGGAAGGGAGTAGGGTAAATGGATGGGAAAGATATCAATGGAAGGATGGTGGAGTGGTGGGGATGCAAGTCCCATAAAGTGTGCAGAAATGCAAATATTGCCTCTAGTAGTCCAGAAATGCAAATATTACATAAAACCAACCTTAACAATATTGACAAAAGAAACAATAGAGCAAATTATGACAAACAACATGTAAAGAACATTTGTGCATAGTAGGAAAATAGAATCTGTCAATCTCATTATGGGAGCCCTACAACTCTTTATAAGAAAAGAGGTGGGGGAAAATAACATCATGGTCCATAAGAAATAAAGAAAACATAAAATAAGCATAACACCACCATCTCTAACACTCCCCCTCAAGCTAGAGCATGAATATCTATCATGCTCAACTTGGAACAACACACCTTAAAGGCAGATCTCGCAAGGGGCATTATGAAGACATCTGCAACCTAGTCCATAGAGGTGACACTCATGGTATGTAACGTCCCACGCTGAATGAGATCCCCAGTGTAGTGGCAGTCAATTTCAACATGCTTTGTCCTCTCGTGGAACATAGGGTTATTGGCAATATAAGTAGCTACTTTATTGTCACACCGCATCTCTATAGATCTATCCAAAGGAACATAAAGATCTAACAGAACTGACTTGACCCAAACCATCTTAGCGGCTGTCTGAGCCATGGCCCTGTACTCTGACTCAGCACTGGATCTAGATACAATTGCTTGCTTCTTACTCCTTCATGTAACCAGATTGCCTGCTACAAAGGTGCAAAACCCTATGGTAGATTTTTTGTCCCTAGCATAGCCAACATAATCAGCATCAGAGTATGCTACAATCCCCATGGGTGTTCTCTTGCAGAACAATAACCCTCGTCCTGGTGCTTTCTTCACGTACCTAAGCACCTGCATTGCAACCTCCTAGTGTTGCCTAGTTGGCTTATCCATAAACTGGATAAGCCTACCAACAGACAAAGATAAGTCTGGATGAGTGATTGTGAGGTAAAGGAGAGTACCCACCAGCTACCTATAGGCTCTACTGTCAACCATCTCAGATCTCTTATCATATAAATGGACCTTGGGATCCATGGGAATATTTGCAGCCTTTGCTGTTAACATGCCGGTCTCCTGAAGAAGATCAAGTGCTTACTTCCTTTGAGAGAGTACCACTCCATCCCTGCCATGTACAACCTGAATACCCAAGAAATACCTTAAATGTCCTGGATCCTTCATGACAAACTTCTCTGATAAGTGTCTCTTGACTTCATCCATCCCATCTCTATCATCCCCAGTGATAATAAGATCATCCACATATACCAGGAGTGCCACAGTCCCCCTGTCAGTCTTCCTAGTAAATAAGGAGTGATCTGAAGTAGAATGCTTCAGACCAATCTGGTGGAGCACATCTGATAACTTCTGGAACCAGGCCCTTGGACTCTACTTCAATCCACAGAATGCTTTCCTCAATTTGCACATACGCTCCCCCTGAACCTCAAAACCTAGGGGCTGCTGCATGTAAACCTCCTCTTGAAGATCACTATAGAGAGGCATTCTTCACATCTAGCTGGTATAATGGTCAGTTTCTGTGAGCTACAACAGAAATAAGTATTCGGACAATGGAAAGCTACGCAATGGGAGAGAGATTATCAAATAAGTCCACCCCATACGTCTGGGTGAACCTCTTTGCTACTAGCCTGGTCTTTGCCTTGAAATACAACCCTGGGCTTCAAGGCAAAGACCCATCTGGAGCCAACTAGTCGTGTGCTAGTAGGAAGTGAGGTGAGATCCCAAGTCTGTCTACTCTGAAGTGCTGCCATCTCATCCTCCATTGCTTGACACAACTTTAGATCAAGCATGGCCTGCTGGTAGGTAGACAGGATATGTGACACTGCAAGTGCCTGACAGAAACACTGCTAAACTAAGGAGCAAGACCATCAGTGGCTAAACTACCTACAACCTGTATTTGGACTTGCAGGTGCACGGTACCCTCCTAATGGCAATGGGGAGATCTAAATCATCTGGTATCTCTGACTGAGTCTCTGTAGAAGCCTCACTACTATGGTGATCTACATTATCAGGGGAGTTAGGTCTAACCAAACTGTCATTGACATCAGATACCCTCTCAACTAACTGTAAACCATTAGCTGTTGGCGAGGGAGGAGGCCTCTGAAATGTAGTATGATGCCTATGATAGGTATGTAATGACCCATGCAATCTCTCAAAGTCATCAGAAGAGGAAGAGCTCATCTGTCTATCAGCTGAAGATCTAGACTAAGAAGTAGACACTTGAGTCTCTTCACTTGGAGCAGGCAGGGGAAGTAAAGCAGCATTATCATAAGAGCTCATCTATCCAGTGACTAAGAAGTATGGTGTATCTTGATGGAAAGTCACATTGGCGCTAACATAATGTGTAACGAGCGCGTGCCCCAGACGTATTTTAAGACGTCTGGGAGGTGGCCCAGACGTCTGTAAAGACGTCTGGGATCACATCCAGACGTCTGACCAGATGTCCGGGATAGTTTACAGACGTCTGGCAAACAGTTATGCTCGCACGGGATATTCGTCTGCGCGCCTGTGCGCGCAGACCTGCGATCCTGCATCTTCTCTGCGGCTGCAGGCGACTGCGACCGTCTCTCCCTCCTCTCCGCGCGGCGTTAAAAGGGGGGAGGGGGCGCGCCTCCCCTCCCGTCTCCACCATCTTCCTCCTTCTCTCCTGCCTGTGCGCGAGAGCGAGCGGACGCGAGGGCGCAGCGGCAGCGGCGGCCGCAGTAGGCACGGAGGAGCTGCGGCGTGCGAGGGCGGGGCTCTGCCGTGAGGGCGAGCTCGCCGGGAGCGGCTTGGCCGGCCGGCGGAGGGCGCAGGGGGCGCAGAGCGTCGCGGAGAGGGACCTGCTGCGGGCGGCGCAGCGGACGCGCGAGGTGCGACGCGGGCGGCGTCGCGAGCGGAGGCCGAGCAAGGTTCTGATTCTGGAAAAATCTCCAGAATCAGACGTCTGGACTGATATCCAGACGGCAAGGTCGACGTCTGTGAGATCATACAGACGTCTGAAAGGTGAGTTCCGCTTTCTCCTTCCTTTTGTCGACTGACCGTACTGAGGGAGGAGGGTTGGCTGCGCGCAGGTGTTCGGATTCGTCATCCTTTGCGAATCAGACGTCTGGAAGTTGTACCAGACGGCGGGAGTGACCTCCAGACGTCCGGAGAGACCATCGGACGTCTGGGATCTAGGAGAGACGTCCCCACAGACTTCTGGACGTCCGGGGAACCAAGCCGAACAGGTAATTCTCTGATCCACCGTTTAAGACGTCTGGAAGGAGTTCCAGACGTCTGATTTTGCACAGTATTGTCTTTCTCGACCCGTTTAGGGCCCGTTTGGGCTCCGTTTTCCGCGATTCGAGTTGCGTTCGTTTCAGAATTTATTCCTCTACCCGCCTACAGTAGCTATACACTGTTTTGAGACACTCTTTGTGTTTGATCCTTGTGATAGGACCTCGTTCGGTTGCCGTCTTGAGAGTCACGGAGGCGCGCGGGATTCCCGACCACGCCCCCATTACTCCCGTTGTACCTGGTAGAGTGGTTTTAAGTATTAATAAAATCTGTTAAAGTATGGAACCATAACTAGAACCTAGGGCATTGCATGAATCCTAGGAATGAGAAATATATGGAATGATAGCTCCTAGGTGTTGCATGAATCCTAGGGCCGGAAAACTAGATTGTATGATAGATCCTAGGATATGGCATGAATCCTAGGATGGAAAAACTAGTGGAATGTATATTACTGCAGTCTTGGAAAAATGGAAAGGAATATATAAGCTGCCTGTGAATTTAATTAACAGCTGCCTGTTACGAACAAAGAAACATGTTTGAGATCATGGAAATTGAGAACGTGAATCTGGAAAGTGAAACATATGATGTTCTGAGATAAAGAGCTGGAACCCTACGGGGAATTAGGAGTGGAACTCCTGGAAAGAAAAGGAATGGAACTGAGATGTAGTTTGTACTGTCTCTTGGGTACGCAGTACCAAGGGAAGTACCTGTACCTATTTTAGTGCAGAGTGGGGCCAGCCGCCCCAGGGACCCGGGGTTAGGCTTGGCCGCTCTGTACCGACTTGTTGGCCCTCGTGTACGTAGTACCGAGGAGAGCTAGTAGTGTTAGGAGAGTACTAGCTACCCCACGGGCCCCGGGGTTCTGCTAGCCTCCTTCACCGACTTGTTAGGCCCACTAGGGCAAACCAGGGTAGTCAGGCGAGGGTGCGCGGACTGTGGAGGGGCAAGGCCCCGGTTTGGTTACTGTGGAGGGGTTGGACCCCTGTTACTGAGAGGGCTCTGCCCTGGTTCCGTGCTGTGCTTTGGGCGCACCCGTTAACGGAAACGACTGACCGCGTGCCAGTACGGGCTAGCTACCTGTGCGTTTATCGCGCGTGCCGTAGTCACCGTTACGTCTGTCAGTGACCTTGGGGTGGTTGACTGAGGGTAGGATCACCACGGGGGACTCTCCCGGCCAGGAGAGCACCACGTGCTACTTCTACTGTTGGAAAAGACTGCAATCAAGATCGTCCCACGAGGACATTCGAGATCAAGTAAAGGATCTGAGAAGTAAATGAAATAGTGAGAAAAATTGAAAGATGTAAATAAAGGAAGTAATAGAACATAACAGCTACTGTACACTCTACTGTTGCCTTTAGTTAGTTTGCCACTCTACTCAGCGTTTTGCTGACGTGTTACACTCGTTACCTTTTTCAGGACCAGGTGTTGAGCAGCCAGGGTCGGCGGCTGCAGAGGACGCTGGGCCGAGTAGGGTCCAGTAGAGTTGCCACAGCTTTGTACCTTCTTTTGTTTCTGTTCTAGTGAGTAGTTTTGTTTCCGCTGTACCTTCTTTACCTGCAGTTTTTGTTATATGATAAATGTTGCTTTACTGTTGTGGTGGTACCTACTGTAGTAGTTTCTTTCCTTACTGCTGTACTTTCTTACTGTTAGTTATATTCATGCTGAATGTGGTTTATTTTACTGTCTTTTGGTTACTTCCTCGTTGGACGACTGGGTCTTGGGATTAGTCGAGTCGGTCCGGTTCTCGTGTCTCGTAGGGACTCGGGAACTGGGTCGTTACAAGATGGTATCAGAGCAAGGTCGTCCCGAGAAGTGAATCAACTGACTGGAAAATAACCAATTCACATGTTTATAGCTAGAGTAGCCACCACAACATATCTCTTGACATGAGCTCTTAGAAGTGTTGTTAGGTACCGTCTGTTTTGACGTTTCCATTTTGTTTCGCGTCTCCATTGTAGGAGATGCCGCGTCGTGGAGCTAGGAGGGTGAGCCGCAGGCGCGGCCGAGGTCAGGGCCCGGGGGACGGATGTGTCGGGCTTGGAATACATACAACCCCTCCTCTTCTCCTGAGTATACCGTCTCGGGACCTCGTCCAACTGATTCGAGAGGTGGTTCGAGAAGAATTTCAGCTTTCACCCACGTCGCCACCCCCTCCCCCTTCCGAGCGTACGACAGGGGAGTTAGTGGTGGAACGAGATTTCCGCCGCCACACCAGGCGTGTTAGGAGAACTCAACGGAGACACGTGGCGTCCGCAGGAGAGCCGTCACGCTGTGCAGGGCCATCAGTGGCCTTTGGGGGCCCTCGACAGGGGCCAGTCGCCAGCACCGGATCCCCGCCTAGCCGACAGCAGGGACTCACTGAGGGCGGGAGTCGGGTTCCCCTCTGCTACCAGTGTGGCCAGCCGGGCCACGTCAGGAGGGACTGCCCATCTAGGGCAGGAGGTCAGCAGATACTTCCCGCGCAGAGCACTGGAGGGCGCGCAGGAGGCCACGGTTTCCAGGCGTGAGGAGGAGGACCGCAGTCGCGAGGAGGGTACCGGCCAGCACCTACCCGTCCGACGCAGAGTGTGGCTGCTTCGTCCGCACCTAGAGCTGAGGGGCGTATCAACGCCCTAACACACAGGGACGCCAGAGCTTCGGGATCCGTGGTAGCAGGTATGGTTTCAGTTTCTGGCAGACTCGTTTACACGCTTTTCGATTCCGGCGCTACGCACTCGTTTGTCGCAGACAGTTTCGCAGTTAGTTTGGACCAAGATTATACATTGTTAGAGAACCCGTTCGTAATCAGAGGTCCGAGTGGTCAGCTGTTTGTAGCTGAGGAGGTGTACACGGGTTGCGGGGTCAGCATCGGGGGACACAGCCTGCCAGCTGACCTGATTATGATACAGATGGAGGACTTTGGGGTGATCCTGGGGATGGATTGGCTGTCCGCTTACCACGCATTGGTAGACTGCTTTGAGAGGAAGATTGTCTTCTCCATTCCGGAGTTGCCTTCCTTCGAGTTTCACGGGCAGCCAGTGGACGGAGGTTTCAGGTGCATTTCGGCACTTCGGGCGGCGAGACTTTTGAGCCAGGGGTGTGAGGGCTTCTTAGCTTGTGTGGTGGCAGAGCACAGCCCCGTGGCAGACTTCCAGAGCATCCCGGTGGTCAGAGAGTACCCCGACGTGTTTCCAGACGAGTTACCAGGACTACCGCCCGAGCGTGAGATCGAGTTTGAGATCTCACTAGTACCAGGGACCAGCCCCATCTCCACCGCGCCATACAGGATGGCACCGCTTGAGCTGCGAGAGCTCAAGTCTCAGTTGCAGGACCTTTTGGAGAAGGGTTTCGTGAGGCCCAGTGCGTCTCCCTGGGGAGCCCCGGTACTGTTTGTGAAGAAGAAGGATGGGACCCTACGCCTTTGTGTGGACTACCGACAGCTGAATAGGGTCACCATCAAGAACAGATATCCGCTGCCGAGGATTGACGATTTGTTTGACCAGTTGCGGGGTGCCACGGTGTTTTCCAAGATCGACTTGAGGTCTGGATACCACCAGTTGAGGATCAGGGAGACCGACGTCTCCAAGACAGCTTTCCGCACCCGGTACGGACACTACGAGTTTTTGGTCATGCCGTTTGGGCTGACCAATGCCCCCGCTGCTTTCATGGACCTGATGAACCGGGTGTTCAGACCGTACTTGGACCAGTTTGTGGTGGTTTTCATAGATGATGTACTCATCTATTCTAGAGATCGGACGCAGCACGGACAGCACTTGCGGATGGTTCTGGACACTCTGAGACGACGCAGGCTGTACGCCAAATACAGCAAGTGCGAGTTCTGGTTGAGGGAGGTGACCTTTTTGGGTCATGTGATCTCTGGAAACGGCCTGGCGGTGGATCCCGCCAAGGTCGAGGCAGTGCTCAGGTGGGAGAGACCGCGTTCAGTCACTGAGATTCGCAGTTTCCTGGGACTGGCAGGTTACTACAGACGGTTCATCAGAGGGTTTTCGCAGATTGCACGTCCTATGACACAGTTGACTCGGAAGGATGTGCCTTTCGCTTGGACAGACGCCTGTGAGGCGTGTTTTCTGGAGTTGAAGGAGAGGTTGACCTCGGCCCCCGTGCTCACCATTCCTGACAGTAGTGGCGGGTTCGTTGTGTACACGGACGCTTCCTTGCAGGGGTTAGGAGGTGTGCTCATGCAGAGGGGTCACGTGGTCGCTTACGCTTCGCGGCAACTGAAGCCCCATGAGCATACCTACCCTACCCACGACCTAGAGTTGGCAGCTGTTGTCTTCGCGCTGAAGACATGGAGGCACTACTTGTACGGTGAGACCTTCGAGATTTTTACAGATCACAAGAGCCTCAGATATCTTTTTGACCAGAAGGAGCTCAACATGAGACAGAGACGTTGGTTGGAGCTCCTGAAGGACTACGACTGCAGCATCTCCTACCACCCGGGAAAGGCCAATGTGGTGGCTGACGCCTTGAGCCGTAAGGCGCCCGCACGCTTGGCCAGTCTACAGTTACAGAGTTGGAGCCTTTTGGAGGAGGTGGGCAGTTGGCGACCTCTAGAGTTACGAGGGTACTGTGGGGCAGTGACGGTGACACGGCAGACCAGACCAGAGTTGATAGACCGCATCATCACGGGACAGATGGCCGATCCGTACTTGCAGTCTTTGCGCGACAGAGTACTGTCAGGGGACCCGGGGACTTCTCTTTCACAGACCAGGTGTTACGCTTGAGGGGACGGCTGTGCGTCCCCAGAGACGAGGAGCTGTTGAGAGAGCTCCTGACGGAGGCACACGGTTCCAGATTCACCATACATCCCGGAAACACGAAAATGTACCATGACTTGAGACGCGAGTTCTGGTGGAGAGGGATGAAGCGGGATGTGGGTGAGTTCGTGCAGCAGTGCTTAGTGTGCCAACAGGTGAAAGCCGAGCATCAGAGGCCTGCAGGGCCGCTTCAGCCGCTTCCAGTGCCAGAGTGGAAGTGGGAGAGCATCACCATGGACTTGGTGGTGGGCTTACCTGTTACCCAGCGAGGACACGACGCGGTCTGGGTAATAGTGGATAGGTTGACGAAGACGGCACGATTCTTGCCGATCCGAGTCACTTTGGGACCAGCACAGTTGGCAGAGAGGTATATCCGTGATGTGGTGCGACTACACGGAGTTCCGCGGGAGATCGTATCCGACCGGGATACCCGCTTTACGTCCCAGTTTTGGGCTGAGTTTCAGCAGGCTTTGGGGACGAGGTTGAGGTTTAGCACGGCTTACCACCCCCAGACGGACGGACAGTCGGAACGCACGATACAGACACTTGAGGATCTTTTGCGTGCCTGTGTACTAGACTGGAGGGGCTCTTGGGAGGAGCACCTGCCCCTGGCAGAGTTTGCATACAACAACAGTTATCACTCGAGCATCGGCATGGCTCCCTACGAGGCTCTGTACGGACGGAAATGCACGGCACCCTTGAGTTGGGTTGAGGTGGGGACCAAGTGGGAGGTTGGCCCCAGGTTGATCCGGCAGAGTCAGGAGGTAGTTGAACAGATCCACAGACGACTCCGCACTGTCAGGAGCAGACAGAAGAGCTACGCAGATCGCAGACGCAGAGAGGTGCAGTTCGAGGTTGGGGACCACGTCTTTCTTCGTGTTTCGCCCATGAAGGGCTTACAGCGGTTTGGGGTGAGAGGGAAGCTCGCGCCGAGGTTCGTGGGGCCCTTCGAGGTCCTGGAGCGGGTTGGACCCGTTGCTTACAGACTTGCCCTTCCCCCGCAGCTTTTTGGTGTGCACGACGTGTTCCACGTGTCCAACCTCAGGAAGTACGTAGCCGATCCCAGCCACGTACTGAGTCACGAGAGCGTCGAGGTGAGCGACGACCTGACCTACCCCGAACGGCCAGTGCAGATCCTAGACCGAGCCGTCCGCAGGTTGAGACGAAAGCAAGTACCCCTGGTAAAGGTTTTGTGGAGGAGCCAGCGGTACGAGGAGGCTACCTGGGAGCCTGAGGTGGCAATGCGGGAGCGGTACCCAGAGCTTTTCGCGGGTACGTCTTTTCGGACCGGCTTCGGTCCTCTTTGAGTTTGTTATAGTTATTTGGACATCCCTTTTTCCGCACCCTAGTTGGCGCAAGTTTCGGGGACGAAACTTCCTTTGAGTTTGTTATGTTGTAACGAGCGCGTGCCCCAGACGTATTTTAAGACGTCTGGGAGGTGGCCCAGACGTCTGTAAATACGTCTGGGATCACATCCAGACGTCTGACCAGACGTCCGGGATAGTTTACAGACGTCTGGCGAACAGTTATGCTCGCACGGGATATTCGTCTGCGCGCCTGTGCGCGCAGACCTGCGATCCTGCATCTTCTCTGCGGCTGCAGGCGACTGCGACCGTCTCTCCCTCCTCTCCGCGCGGCGTTAAAAGGGGGGAGGGGGCGCGCCTCCCCTCCCGTCTCCACCATCTTCCTCCTTCTCTCCTGCCTGTGCGCGAGAGCGAGCGGACGCGAGGGCGCAGCGGCAGCGGCGGCCGCAGTAGGCGCGGAGGAGCTGCGGCGTGCGAGGGCGGGGCTCTGCCGTGAGGGCGAGCTCGCCGGGAGCGGCTTGGCCGGCCGGAGGAGGGCGCAGGGGGCGCAGAGCGTCGCGGAGAGGGACCTGCTGCGGGCGGCGCAGCGGACGCGCGAGGTGCGACGCGGGCGGCGTCGCGAGCGGAGGCCGAGCAAGGTTCTGATTCTGGAAAAATCTCCAGAATCAGACGTCTGGACTGATATCCAGACGGCAAGGTCGACGTCTGTGAGATCATACAGACGTCTGAAAGGTGAGTTCCGCTTTCTCCTTCCTTTTGTCGACTGACCGTACTGAGGGAGGAGGGTTGGCTGCGCGCAGGTGTTCGGATTCGTCATCCTTTGCGAATCAGACGTCTGGAAGTTGTACCAGACGGCGGGAGTGACCTCCAGACGTCCAGAGAGACCATCGGACGTCTGGGATCTAGGAGAGACGTCCCCACAGACTTCTGGACGTCCGGGGAACCAAGCCGAACAGGTAATTCTCTGATCCACCGTTTAAGACGTCTGGAAGGAGTTCCAGACGTCTGATTTTGCACAGTATTGTCTTTCTCGACCCGTTTAGGGCCCGTTTGGGCTCCGTTTTCCGCGATTCGAGTTGCGTTCGTTTCAGAATTTATTCCTCTACCCGCCTACAGTAGCTATACACTGTTTTGAGACACTCTTTGTGTTTGATCCTTGTGATAGGACCTCGTTCGGTTGCCGTCTTGAGAGTCGCGGAGGCGCGCGGGATTCCCGACCACGCCCCCATTACTCCCGTTGTACCTGGTAGAGTGGTTTTAAGTATTAATAAAATCTGTTAAAGTATGGAACCATAACTAGAACCTAGGGCATTGCATGAATCCTAGGAATGAGAAATATATGGAATGATAGCTCCTAGGTGTTGCATGAATCCTAGGGCCGGAAAACTAGATTGTATGATAGATCCTAGGATATGGCATGAATCCTAGGATGGAAAAACTAGTGGAATGTATATTACTGCAGTCTTGGAAAAATGGAAAGGAATATATAAGCTGCCTGTGAATTTAATTAACAGCTGCCTGTTACGAACAAAGAAACATGTTTGAGATCATGGAAATTGAGAACGTGAATCTGGAAAGTGAAACATATGATGTTCTGAGATAAAGAGCTGGAACCCTACGGGGAATTAGGAGTGGAACTCCTGGAAAGAAAAGGAATGGAACTGAGATGTAGTTTGTACTGTCTCTTGGGTACGCAGTACCAAGGGAAGTACCTGTACCTGTTTTAGTGCAGAGTGGGGCCAGCCGCCCCAGGGACCCGGGGTTAGGCTTGGCCGCTCTGTACCGACTTGTTGGCCCTCGTGTACGTAGTACCGAGGAGAGCTAGTAGTGTTAGGAGAGTACTAGCTACCCCACGGGCCCCGGGGTTCTGCTAGCCTCCTTCACCGACTTGTTAGGCCCACTAGGGCAAACCAGGGTAGTCAGGCGAGGGTGCGCGGACTGTGGAGGGGCAAGGCCCCGGTTTGGTTACTGTGGAGGGGTTGGACCCCTGTTACTGAGAGGGCTCTGCCCTGGTTCCGTGCTGTGCTTTGGGCGCACCCGTTAACGGAAACGACTGACCGCGTGCCAGTACGGGCTAGCTACCTGTGCGTTTATCGCGCGTGCCGTAGTCACCGTTACGTCTGTCAGTGACCTTGGGGTGGTTGACTGAGGGTAGGATCACCACGGGGGACTCTCCCGGCCAGGAGAGCACCACGTGCTACTTCTACTGTTGGAAAAGACTGCAATCAAGATCGTCCCACGAGGACATTCGAGATCAAGTAAAGGATCTGAGAAGTAAATGAAATAGTGAGAAAAATTGAAAGATGTAAATAAAGGAAGTAATAGAACATAACAGCTACTGTACACTCTACTGTTGCCTTTAGTTAGTTTGCCACTCTACTCAGCGTTTTGCTGACGTGTTACACTCGTTACCTTTTTCAGGACCAGGTGTTGAGCAGCCAGGGTCGGCGGCTGCAGAGGACGCTGGGCCGAGTAGGGTCCAGTAGAGTTGCCACAGCTTTGTACCTTCTTTTGTTTCTGTTCTAGTGAGTAGTTTTGTTTCCGCTGTACCTTCTTTACCTGCAGTTTTTGTTATATGATAAATGTTGCTTTACTGTTGTGGTGGTACCTACTGTAGTAGTTTCTTTCCTTACTGCTGTACTTTCTTACTGTTAGTTATATTCATGCTGAATGTGGTTTATTTTACTGTCTTTTGGTTACTTCCTCGTTGGACGACTGGGTCTTGGGATTAGTCGAGTCGGTCCGGTTCTCGTGTCTCGTAGGGACTCGGGAACCGGGTCGTTACATAATGTATGTTCTACAGAGGATTATAGCAATTGCACTCCTTCTGTGTCCTAGTGTACCCCAAAAATACGCACTTGATAGCGCGAGAAGCTAGCTTGTTACAACCAAGTGATGGTACATGGATGGATAAAACACATCCAAAGGTCCTGGGAGACACATGAAATAACTCATCATTTGGATGTAGAAGAACTGGTATCTACTTGTAAAGAACTGAGCTGGGCAACCTGTTGATAAGTCATTGTCAGAACTACATCCCTTCAGTATCTCTGCAACACATTGTGATGAATCAATAGTGTACGAGCAACATCCAACAAGTGTCTGTGCTTTCGCTCTGCGACTCCATTTTGCTGTGAAGTGAGGACAAGTGGTCTGTGGATAATCCCACAGTCCTGTAAAACTCCTTCAGTTTGGCAGTATAGAACTCAAGCATTATCAGTCTGCACCATCTTTACTATGGCTGAACATTATGTGCTGATCTCCAGAAGAAGAGTCTCTATGCATCCTCCAACCTCTGCCTTGCTCTTTGGCAAGAACACCCACGTGGCTCTAGAAAAATCATCTACGACAACTAAGTAGTACCGGTGTCCCATCCGATCTGGAACTCTACTTGATCCCCATACATTCATATGGAGCAATTGAAATAATGTCAAAGATCCAAGAGAGGTGCTAGCTAGAAAAGAGGATCCATGATGCTTACTCAATTGACAAGCATAGCATTGTATGGTAGTAGCTGGGTAAATATGTGGTATCACCCTCTTGAGGCAATCCAGAGACAAGTGACCAAGACAAACATGCCACTGTAGAATACTCTCGTTATTATATCAAGTAACTCTTGCAAATGGTTCTTGTCCAGACGATAAATGCCATTCTCCTCTGTTCTTCTAACAATAATTCTCCCAGTAAGCTTGTCCTGAATAGCACTTACAACATCATCGAAGATCACTCTGCAGTTGAGATCCTTCGTGATTCTACTTATAGACAATAGCCTAAGTGGGAATTTTGGCATGTGCAACGTGCCAGACAGTTGCAAATTGGGGGTCATAGACACCTCCCCTTACCCCTAACTAGGGTGTATCTTCCATCAGCTACCTATAGAGTCCTCCCTGGAGGAAAGGATTGTAGTGAATGGAAATAGGTCTGATCACTGCACAGATGCTGTGATACTCCAAAGTCAATCAGCCACCTTGCTCCATGGTGACTCTTGTATTGCTCCTAGTGCACCAGACTCACATACTCTGCCATTGATGTCAAGCAGAGCACATCCAGAGAAACATGGACACAGATCTAAATTCCACTGTTAGGAATCATCCAATGGATTTGAAATAGGACGTGTTTAGATTTACATCTTTAACAAGAAGCCCCCTTGTCTGAGCGTTGGACTAACCCAAGTACGAAAAGAACACCCGAGACGGCCCCAAGGGAACCTAGGTGTCTCTCTCCCTCTGATCTGAAGAAAAGTAGCCTTAAAGAGGGGCTACAATCTCCTCACTGCAGTAGCACAGCTGTTGCCCTTGACCACTGGCCACACCTCGTTAGTCACATGAGACCACACCTAGTTGCTGCTGGCCACAGATCGATGATGCTCGCCACACCTTGTCAGACACACGGAACTGCTATTGTACAGCTTAGCACAGTCGCTCGGTGCTGCAAGTGCACCGTTGTGGGTGACTGCCCACTCGCATGTAGCCACCTGTGGTGCGATGCTACCTCTTGGTGCCACCAATGCACTGCCGCACATGTGTACCGCCTTTGGAGCACTGTCAGAGGTGAGTAGCCACTGGTGAGAGGTAGAGAAGGAAAGGGTGGTAGGGTTTGGAGGCTTTTTGGGGGTAGGATACCTAGAGCCACGACCTAGGACCGGTGCCCTGATGCCAAGTAGGAAAATAGAATCTGTTAATCTCATTATGGGAGCCCTACACCTCTTTAAAAAGAGAAGAACTGTGGGAAAATAACATCATGGTCCATAAGAAATAAAGAAAACATAAAATAAACATAACACCACCATCTCTAACATGCATAATAAAGAAGCAATGGACCAAGTTCCATAAGCTAAATTAACCACTATGTAACAGCTACAAATACCATTGCCAGCAGGTGGATGGTAGCCCCCATCAAGAGCCGAGTTCAAACAAATAAGGGCATGACATAGGTCATTATTTTAGCATTTTTGTGTACTTCAAATTATCATTTAGGTCAAAAAATTGGTTTAGGTCATTAAAGTGCATTTCCTATTTTTGTCATTACACTTTAGATTATAGCAGGAAACACATCACTAGAGAAAACAACATGCAGAATGACCGGAAGCTAAGCCATGCATGGGTGTCATATATTTGATTTTTTGGTTTCATTAATTTTCTTCTTCCATGACAAGTTTCCAAGGAGGAGAAGCAAGAAAGGCTCCCCATTAATTATCCTTAATTTGTACAAACTAAAGCAAAATAAGTAGATTTGCATTAATGTTTGGAATCCACTAACCCATCAAAATAGTAACATTTTCTCCATCACTAATTTTCCATAATGAAGCTTTAAATAGGAAAGGTTTAATATGACAAAGATCCTTCCTGAACTAGTATACTTGGCATTTACCTTCTTAAAATGGACATCTTGATAAGAAGATGGCTCTACTAATTTGAGATAATTAACAACCATCACCTTGCATGATTCTCCATCCCACCTTCATCATTAATGCAATATTATTCAATATAGTTATCCTTACACCTACCTGTTGAAATAAACGTATATAGGAAATAAATAAATAAAAATATATGCATTTCCAACATTTTTGCATAAATAAAAAAATATTAAATCAAACAAGTCAAACATTATTTAGCAAGATCCAAAATAAAATAAAGAATAAGTAACATGCAATAGCACAAATAAACAAAACGAGAAGGGATTAGATTTTACTCCGATCGAAGCACCCATTAAGGACTTCCCTTAGAGAAGGTATCGCCTCCCATAATACCGATGAGTCAGGATTTGATGAACTCCTCCTAGGATACGATAATCCATCTCCAAGATTCGACACACTCTGATCTTGGATGTCCTCGAAAACCACCTCGGGAGAATGAAGCCAAGGCAATTTGGTTTCCAACTAAATTCCCGATTGATCTACCAATTTAATGATTTGATCAATCAAAAAACTTCTTGTGGATCTCTCAACACCTTATGCAAGATCAACAAAAGTGATTAGAGATTTTTCTACCAATCTCACTTCGATCGGACACACTAAGAAAGAGAGACAAGAATGCGAGGGAGAGGGAAAGAGTGGAGAGAGCTTTTCTACTCTTGTTGTGTGACAAATGAGAGCCCCTTCGTAGCCCTTATATAGAGCCCACGACCAAATGTTTAAGGAAATTCCCATTTTATGGAAATATGATCAATTGATCGACCAATTAAGTTCATTGATTGACCAAAATAATTGGTCGATCAAACTTCACTATTTGGTTGACCAAACCAATTGATCGACCAAAATAATTAGTCGACCAATTTTACATTTTGATCAACCAATCCAGGTCAAAATTGTGAGATTAAAATCCGTAGTAAAAGTGTCCAACTTCTAAGTTCCAAGTTCCAAATTGATTCTTGATAAACATGCATAAATTCATCATAAAATGCTTATTTACGATAGTTCCTAGGCTTAGCATTGCACATCATGATATAAATATTGCATAAACATCCATTGCATTGTATTTAGGATAGTTGCATGTTTTGCATATTGATTCCTTCATTTTATATGGCTAGGAGGCAATGCAGCATCCTTACGGACTTTGGATGAAAAATTTGACCATACGGATGGATCCGGAGCGACGATTGCAATCCAACAATGTAGAAATCACCTCAATCCGAGCACCATGGCATCCTCTGCAAGGAAAGAAGGGTTGACGATCCAAATGGTGCCATGTGGCACCATCTGGAGTGCCCAAAGTCACCCACCATACTTCCAATAGCCACCCAACAAGTGATCTCAACCGTTGGATGAAAATTCAACAGTTGAGAGCCCGCCTTCACCACGCGGCCTCAGCACATCCTCTCGACACATTCATGGATGTGGTACAACAGTGGAGGCGCTGAATCGCAAGGGAGGGGCACGGGTTCAAGACTCGCAGTGCCCCCCAATTCGTTAATTGGGTGCGCACGCTAGTAGGCACGACAATGCGTGCCAGCGTGCACGCCAACGGGCACCAGCAGCGTGCGCGTACACCAGTGCATGCTAGCGCGCACACCAGCAAAGCTAGCTATGTGCGTGAGCAGGCGTGAGCTGGCTACAGCAACACTTATAGCGACATTCTGGAGGTTGCTAATGGTCCCATGCCTATTCTAGCCTCTTCTCATCCATTATATAAGGACCTACACCCCTCCCTTCCAAGCCATCTCTACCTACTCTACTCCCACCTACTCCCAAGCTCTAGCAAGCCTACCAACGCTCTGTTAGAGCTTACTCTAAAGCTCCCAAGGTTCCTATTAGTGTAACGAAACTCTGCCCCACCAAATACTCTTCCATCTTCCCATCCCCATTCATAGGTCGCCTTGGAGCTGTCCTCCCACCTCCATTCTGGTAGCAGATCATCTCCTCCTTCTCACCTCCATTCCAGAGCCATGCTGAAGCTTTCCTCTACCCGACATCCTTCCGCTTCTCATCTCCATCTTCCTGCTTCCCAACTCCTTCGTTTGAGCTTCCACCAGGTGCCGTCGTCTCACCGAACAACCACTTCGGGAGATTTCTTCTCACCCCTTTTCTCTTTTACACTTTCATAGTTTATTGTAATTGACATTCATGAAATATATCATATTTGATTTCATCTCTCTTGTGATTGCTTGTCATTTTATTTCAGAAATAAAAAAAATAACAAAACCACAAAACACCAAAAAAGAAACAAATCAAAGCACGATTTTCATACAAAGTAAACGTCGCCTCCCTGTGTTCGACCTAGGACTCCCTTGGAGTTTCAGTATAAATTTTATCTGATCAACGCATTTTCTGAGCTATGACGACAGGTCCACCAAACCTGATTTCAAACACACGAAGCATGTGTTGATCAATTCTCACTCAAGCCTGAGCTCGAGGCGAAGCTGGATGGGGCGCGTGCATGCATGGTCCCCAGCCCCACCTCTCACTCTTTGCTACATAAGCCATGGGAGGTTGAAGCCTTTTACACCCACCAAGAGGTTTGTCCACTTCCAGTATGGGACAAAAAACCTCTCCCAAATCTCACTGATTTCAACATGAATTACCACGCCACCCTATAACAATTGCATCCCAATTGATGTAATTAGGCTCTTAAATTCAACAATCTCCTACAAATTCTTCGTTGATAAATTCCTCGGTTACCACACTCTACTTTCAGTAAAGGTACCTTCTGGTTTGAACTCTTACTTGAGTCATTCACATTCACCACCACAGGAATAAAGTGAAACTAGTCTTGAACTCTAGACCTTTGATGTGAGGTGTATAGTGGTGACAACAGAATGAAGTTCTTGGTGATAATCTTCAGGGTTGGTGCTCTTAAGGGTCATGCATCCTGTCTTGTTTCATGAGTGTAATCGGGAATAACCCTTTTCCCTTGCCTGTGGCCTATAGTAACACTCACATAGGTGGCATTTTCCAAGGATGCACTGCTCACATCCTGCCATAAAGGCTTGAACCCATTCAGAGCCTCCGCTCTTCATAAATTTGCAGCTTAAGGCACTCAGGCTTACATGGATTGGACTCAGTTGTAAAAGCATTTAATAATGAGTGCCAACCAATTTCTCATACAACTTGTTGTTACCACATTAAACTTACGTTGTGGGATCTCAACTCAGTTAGGTTGGGTTGTTGCTGTGGGTGAACTCCTAATGGGTCTCAATCCCATCCCAAGCCTAGACTTAAGGACTAAAGATCTATCAAGTTATTTAGTAAACAGATCTACTGTGTTATCCTTGGATCCTAGAAATTCTACAGTAATCACTCCTTGAGACACTAAATCTCTTACAGACTTGAGTCTGATTTGGATATGTCTCCTTATTTTTTGATTAAACTTTGAACTTTTAATCTTTGCTATAGCAGTCATGCTATCACAATGCAAAGATATCGTAGGAAATGTCTTACCCACCATAGAGATTTCTGTAAGAAGTCCCTTTAGCCATTCAACCTCAATTCTCGTGGTGCCCAAAGCACATAGCTCAACCTCAAAGGTAAACCTAACTAAAATGGTTTGTTTTGCAGACCGCCAAGACTGCACCGCCTCTAAGGGTAAAGATATACCCTGTAACACCATTACTCCTGGAATCTTCCATTTGACCGATCCAACTTGCATCACTATATCCTTCCAAAATTGAAGAATATTTACCATAATGCAAATTAAGGAAAACAGTTCCTTTTAAGTACCTAAGTACTCGGTTTAAGGCATCTTAATGAGTATGGTCAGGATTTCTTGTATATCTACTCAACTTAGACACGAAAAAAGAAATATCCGATCTAGTACAGTTAGCCAAATACATCAAGCTTCCTAAAATCTTTGAATATCTTAGTTGTGAAACAGGTGTTCCACTTTTATTCTTATAAAGAGTTTTTGATGAATCAAAAGGAGTGCCAACAGCCTTGTAATCTTCATAGCCAAATTTCTTAAGAACCTTCTCAATATAATGAGATTGACAAATAGTTATCCCCTCTGCTAATCGAATCAGTTTGAGGCCCAGGATCACATTTACAACACCCATATCCTTCATCTCAAACTTATTACTCAAGAATAACTTAGTTTCATTCACAATTCTAATGTCTACTCCAAACAATAATATATCATCTACATATAGGCATAGGACAATACACATATCACCCTTAATCATAGAGTAGACACACCTATCAGATTTGTGACTTACAAAGCCAAAAGATTGTATAGTCTTATCAAACTTTTTATATCATTGTTTAGGTACTTGTTTCAAACCGTAAAGAGATTTAACTAGCTTGCAAACCTTTTTCTCATTCCCAGGAGCTATAAATCTCCCAGGCTGGTCCATATAGATCTCCTCCTCATGATCGCCATGAAGAAAGGCGGTCTTCACATCCATTTGGTGGATAGTGAGATCATCAATAGAAACTAACGCAATAAGCATTCAGATAGTAGTTATCCTAGTTACTGGAGAATAGGTATCGAAGTAATCGATTCTTTCTATTTGCTTGAACCCCTTGGCAACAAGTTTAGCTTTGTATTTTTCAATAGATTCATCAGGCCTGAGCTTTCTCTTAAACACCCACTTGCACCCAATAGTAGAACACCCTGAAGGTAAATCAACCAACTCCCAAGTGCCATTAGAGATAATTGAGTCAATCTCATTCTTAATGGTATCTTTCCAGTACTTTGCTTCAGAAGAAGCCATAGCATCACGATAAGTGGGGGGATCTCCCTCGATTTGGTAAGTAATAAAATCACTTCCCAAATCTTTGGCCATTCTTGGTCTTTTACTTCTCCTAGGTTCAGACTCTTTTACTTGATTAGATTCAGTATGGGAAGAGCTAGCCCCCACATTAGACATCCTTTCCACTTGACTAGGAATAAAATAAGATGTGGTGGCTAGATCATCTGAAGTCATATTTTGAGCTATTCCAGTCTTCATAGGCAAGACACCCTCAAAAAATGTAACATCGCGAAGCTCAACAATAGTGTTGACATCTATGCCTGAAATCTTAGATTTTATAACAAAAAATCTATAGGCATAGCTATTATCAACATAAACCAGAAAGATCGTGTCAACTGTCTTAGGTCTAAGCTTCTTCCTCTTGTATTCTGGAACAACCACTTTTGCAAGGTAGCCCTACACTTTGAGGTATTTCAAACTTGGTTTCTTGTTTATCCAAATCTCAAATGCACTGCTTTCCTTATGTTTGAGGGAAACTGTATTTAGAATATGGCATGCCACATTCAAAGCTTTCCTCCACATGTAAGTAAGTAATCCTGAGCTTTGCAAGAGAGCATTAACCATGTCAGTTAGGGTCTTATTCTTTCGCTCTACTATCCTATTAGATTGAAGGGAATATGTGACCGTCACTTCATGAACTATATCAAAAGCTTGGCACTTTTTATCAAATGAGTTTGACATATATTCTCCTCCTCTATCTGACCTTAGTCTCTTAAGAGTTTTCTCAATTTGTGTTTCGCTTCTTCCTTAAAGATAAGGAATTTACTTAATGCCTCATCCTTAAACTTATGCAAATACACGTAGTAGTATCTAATACTGTCATCTATAAAGGTGATAAAATACTTTTTATTGTCCTTAGTCAACACACCGTTAAACTCACAAATATCCGTGTACACCAAATTTAGAACCTTAGTATCTCTAGTGATAGGGTGAAAAAGGCTTCCTAGTTTGTTTAGCCTGCACACATCCCGCATTTCTTAGTTTTATTTATGGTGTGTTCAGGAATCATATTTAATTTCATCATTCTCTTTAAATAATTAAAATTTACATGACCCAATCTACCATGTCATATATCACAAGATTCAATTTACTGCAAAGAGATTGAATCAAATGAAAACTAACATTATTTAGAGCATATCTAGATGATACATCCACATCACATCTCATTCTAAATAGTAGATCAAAATATGCCAAATACTCCTGTAAAGACCCGTTCTATTTTTAGCCCCTTAAGACATCTGGAGTGTCAGTCAGACGTCTGGCCCGACGTTTGGACCCCTTCCTGAATGTCTGGAAATTGAAAAATCTGTACGCACTATGCTTTCTGCACGCAGGTAATGCATAGACCCTCCTTCTCTCTCCTTCCTCCTTTTTTCCCCTGGCGAACCCTAACCCCTCGGCTATAAAGAGACCCCCTTCCTCTCCTCTCCACTCCACCACTACCACCACCTTCCACTCCACTGCAGTGAGCTGAGGCAAGAAAGAGAGAGAGTGAGAGTGAGGAGGGGGAGCGGGCGTAAGGAGGAGGAGAGGTCCAAAGTCTCAAAGCTTCGTAGAAGCTTGCTGGAGGCTCGCACGGCCACCACGACACGTGCGGGAGGAGGAGGACGTTGGGGTGTCATCCCCGACCTTCTACAGCAGTTGGAGCTGCAGCGAAGCGGAAGGAGCCACGACGGAGCGCGGCGAGAAGCGCAGGAGTGCGGTCTGGTACTAGAGTTTTTCTAGTATCAGACGTCTAGAGTGTCTTCCGGATGACTGGCTGGATGTCTGGCGTCGACACCAGACATCTGAAATTGGGTGTATTGCGAAGGTACGTCTTCCTCGTGGTTACGACCATGCAGGCCGCACCGCAAGTGTGATCTGTTTAGCCTAAAGAAGGTGCTGCTCTATCATGAACAGGAGCAGCATTAGGAAGGTGCGCTGGATGCTTTTCCACATGCTTTCGGATGTCTGGACAGCTTACTAGATGACCGGAGATGTTCCCAGACGACCGGAGGACTGGTCGAATGTCTGGAACTGAGTCTAGATGGTCGCGGGGGAGTCCTAGACGTCTGAGGTCGCTACAGATGCTTGAGGTGAGTCTTTGAGACTTTTAAGATGTCTGGACTTATTTCCAGACATCTGATTTGGGTTTGCAAACATGTTTTTGACCTATTAGGGTCTGATCGGGATCCGTTTTACGCAAACAAAATATTTGTGGTTTCCTTGTGAATTCCTCTATATATTAGAAACCTTTATATACTATTCTGAATGTTCTGTGATGATGTGTTCCTTGGTATAGGACTTCGACCTGTTGCGTGTCTGGGGCTTGCAGAGGCACGTGGGCCTGTAGTTCGAGCCCCCAGTACTCCCGGATTGTCTGGTAGAGTGGTCCACCCTATTCTACTTATAAAATATGAATGCATCTATGAAAATTAGACAACTGGAAACCTAGGATGTTGCATGAACCCTAGGATGAGAAATAGTTGAACCAATTGTTTGCGTGACTGAAATTATGTTTATATGTGAATGAGTTGGATTGTTAACCGCTGCCTGTAAATAAATACGAGCTGCCTGTTAGAATATAAGCTGCCTGAGATAACTAAACAGTTACCTATGATATCACTTATTGCATATGTTAAATTGTAGAAATACGAGTTGCATGTGTATAAATGAGAACCGAGTTGTGGATGATGAAACCTGGATTGGAATAATATGGTGAACATAAGCATGAACCCTACGGGGACATAGGAGTAGAGCTCTTGTGGATAGATGGAAAAGCCTAGAATTTGGATGGGAAGTGTGCTGTCCCTTGAGTACGTGGTACCAAGGAGAGCGATTGTCCCCTTTTTAGTGTAGAGTGGAGCTAGCCGCCCTTGGGTTGGGATCCGGGGCTAGGATTGACCACTCTACACTGACTTCTATTGGCCCTCGCGCACATGGTACTGAGGCGAGCTACTAGTGTAGGGAGGGATTTAGCCACCCCACGGGGTCCGGGGTTCAGCTAGCCACCCTACACCAACTTGTTAGGCCCTCTAGGCAAACCGGGGCAGTCAGACAAGGGTGCACGGACCATGGAGGGGCAAGACCCCTGTTTGGTTCTGAGGGGCTAGACCCCTGTTTCTGAGAAGGCTAGGCCCTATATTGTTCCGTGCTGTACTTTGGGCATACCTGCTAGCGAAAATGGCTAACCGCGTGCCAGTGCAGGGTAGCTACCCATGCGCTTATCGCAAGTGCCGTAGTCACCGCTACGTCTGTCTGTGACCTCAGGGTGGTTGACTGGGTGTAGGACTACCACAGGGGACTCTCTCGGCCAGGAGAGCACCACGTGTACCTTCTACTCTTCAGAAAGGACTGCAATCAAGATCGTTCCCATGAGGAACATGCAAGATCAGGAAAGAAATATGAAAGTAAACCAATGGGGTGAAAGAAATTACTTGTAAAATAAATAACTGGAAAATGCTAAATTACTTGCTAGTTTTTACTACTTTAGATAGTTGGTTACCACTCTACTCAGCATTCGTTGACTCTATTTTCTCGTAAACCTATTCAGGTCCAGGAGTTGAGAAGCCCAAGCTACCAGCTGCAGAGGGTGCTAGGCCCAGTTGAACCCTGTCGTAGTTTTCCGTACTGTTGTTGTACTCTCTTTCTGCTATAGTGAGTTTCAAACTTTTGTTTACTGTACCTGTTACTACTGCTTTTGTTCTACTTTCCTGTTGTTGTAGTGGTATGTACTGAACTAGAAGCCTTTACTTTCCTTTACTGCTTGTACACTTTTACTGTTAGTTACATTGCATAGTGAATGTGGTTTATTTTCCTGCTTTTCGGTTATTTGTTGTTGGGCGTCTTGGTCTTGGGATTAGTCGAGGTGAGCTGGTCTTGGGTCCTATAGGGATTCGGGAATTGGATCGTAACAAGATGGTACCAGAGCAAGGTCGTCTCGAGAAATGAACCAACTAGCTTGAGAATAACCATTCACGTGCAGGTAACTAGGGTAACTACCACAACGTACCGCTTGACATATGTTCTGAGTCCCTTTTCGCAGAAGTCCGTTAGAGTTGACCTCTTTTGTTCTGTCTTCCACATCTCCTTGCAGGAGATGCCTCGTCGGGAAGTTCTCGAGGCAGGCCGCAGATACGACGGTGGACGAGGTCGGAGGGGCGAACGTGCCGGGCCCGAGGTGCCAGTTGACCCGCCACTTCTCCCAGGCGTTCAAGCCCAGGACCTCACTAAGCTAATCAGAGATAAAGTGCGAGAGGAGCTCCACCAGCCTCCACAGGCACCTCTCCCTGAGGACGTGGAGGGGGAGTCCTCGGTGGGACTAAGAGACCGCCGTAGCGTTGGACGAGCAGGAGGGGGAGGGGATGGTCCTCCACCACCCCCACCGCACTCTAACACTTCTAAGCACTAGCCCTCCTTTCCTGGAGGTGTGCCCATTCCCCCACTACAGTTGCACCACGAGCTTTTCGGACAATTCCGAAAGCTGAAGCCCCCCTCCTTCAAGGGGGATGAGGAGCCATCTAAGGCAGAGGACTGGTTGGAGTCGATAGAGAAGGTGTTTGACACCCTTCGCCCCCCTGCGGAGTGTCGCGTGGCCTTTGCCACATACCAGCTAGAGAGTACGGCACACAGGTGGTGGAGGGCAGTCAGAGGCCAGGAGAGGGGAGAGCCAACGTCGGACCAGTTCGTGACCCTCTTCTACGAGCAGTACTTCCTGCAGACTTGGAAGGACCAGGGGAGGCAGGAGTTCCACACTCTCCGCTAGGTGATGAGAGCCTCATCATGAGCCATAACTAGCCCATTTTAACCCAATAAAGAGAATAAAAGCTCCTACATGATTTAGAAGAGGGCTTAATTGGAGGAATAAGTGTCTTGAGAAGAAAATATGAAATAAAGGTTAAAACTATAATTTTACCATTGCAATACATAAACGAGATTTCTCAAAGATAGAGCATAGGTCAAATGGTCTAAATGAGATAAAAAGTGGGTTGAATCAATCAGAAATGGGTTCATGTGCAATCTAGGAATTAAATGACATTTGGTAATCCTAAAACAGACCCGCTTAATTCAATAAGGTTTCGGTCAGGATAAAAATCAAGTAAACCCGCTAAAATTCATGGAAAAATATCCCCTAGGGTTTAAAACATTCAAATTGGCCTTTGGAACCTAGTTTGACATAGATTAGGGTCATAGCTCATCAATTGACCTAATTTAGGTTTTTACGCAAAATATCCAGTCAAACATGGTCAAACATAAAATCCAACTTCACCATTAGATTCCTTAGGTCCAAATTAGGTTTGTACCAAAATTTGGACCTAAGGGGAGGTCATCTTGACCTACTTTACAATTTAGTACACCCAATGACATTTTGGTCCCTATCTTTTGAAAATCATCACATAAACCCCCCTATCTTTCTCACCAATCTTACAATCAGGTCCCTCCACCATTATTGGGGAAGAATCCTTCTCCGGCGATGATGACAGGGGGGATACTCTCAGATCCCTCAGAGATCTCCTCCTAGAATTGGAAGGGAGATTCTCTGAGGAATCCCCTTCCATCTGAGCCCGATCATGATCTCTGATTCCTGTCCAATCTCTCATGTGAACGCACGAAAGATTTAGATCCCAACCACCTTCCTTCTCCGACGAGATGACGGTGGCTAAAAGCTTGCCCTCCATGCACCAGAAGCTTGGCCAGCACCTATAAAAAGACCTCTGACCCTCTGCGAAATCTCTCAAACTTGTCTTGGCCGTAGAATCCTCCAAATTTCATCTCTCCTCTCTCCAGCCAAGAAACCCGCAAGCTCCGGCGATTACCTCTCCTCCTTCTCGTCGCTCTGCTGCCATACCAGCAACAGAGTCCACTTCGCCTCATCTTCTCGCATCGCGCCGCACCAAGCGCACGCCTCGCTGACCTCCTCTTCATCGCCATTATCTCCCTCAGGGTTGTCTTCTCCGACGACGGCACAAACGAGCCATCTGACTGCGCTACCCCCTTTCTCTCCCAACAGTCCAGATAAGTTCCCCATCTTCCACTCTTTCATTTCCCTCACTTTATTTCACACAATCGACCCTCGACCATCCCTGTCAACCGCCACCTTCCTCATCTCCGGCCACCCTCCGGCAAGACGTTCCCATCGCTCCGTAGCCCCACACGTCTCGCCGACCATCGCATAAACTCCGCCTCACCTCACTGAGCACCCTCCACTCATCTACAGTCCCACTACACCACCACAACAACCCCCGAACACACCCACCCGTCCGGCCATAGAGCGACCTAGGCACTCACGCCTAGGCTGCCCCGCGGCCTGCCACATAGCTCCGCACCTTCGCCGTGACACGGCGAAGGTCCCCCGGTGATTTGATTAGGCCCCGCGACGATTTTGGTGTCAGACATATTTCAAGCTCTTGTCGTCATTGACGGCAACTCGAGGAAGCTCCATGCTTGCTCCAGGTCGCAGGACTGCAGAATTCTAGGTGCTGCCAACTTGGGAAGGTCTTGCGAAGATAGTTGACCCAGCAAGTGACACCAACAGAGCGTGCAGTTGTGGGAATTGAAGGCACAGTTTGCTACGGGCACGCGAGGGAAAGCGGTGGGCATTAGTCCCACATCGATAAGTCACGACGCACGCGTATCCTTTATATTGTTTTTGTCATATAAGCCGATTGCCTCCAGTCACACTTGGGGTGAGGTCCCTCACCTAACCACTGTGCCTCGTCCACAAGTTCACCACGCGGATCTGGCGTGACCCGACCCAACCTTGTCCTGAGCACTCCTCGCGCACCACACCCACGCCAGTGCGCCTGGACCCAGGCGCACAATCTGACCCGTTTACCCGGCTCTGGGAGAGCATGCTGAGAGTGGTTTACACAGAGAGAGAGACGCGCGGGTAGAGGGTTAGGTTTTGATGTGCGTATTTGTGTGCAGGACGCAGGGACTTAGCCGCTGCAAGAGGAGGAAGAAAGAAGGAAGGAGGCTCTACCGAGGAAGAAGAAAGGCAAGGCAGAAAAGAAGAAGAGAGGCCAAAGGGAAACAGAACCAAGGAAGGAAGAAGAAGAAGAAGAAGAAAGGAGGCTCTGCCGAGGAGAAAGAACAGGCAAAGAAGAAGCGAGGCCAAGGAAAACAGAACTGAAGAAGAAAAAGACAAGGAGCAGAAAAAGAAGAAGCGAGGCAAAGGAAAAGAAAAGGAAGAAGAAAGAGAGAGGAAAGCCAAACCTTGATTGCAAGAAGAAAAGAAATAAAGAAGAGGAACATAAGCAGCAAGGGAAGAGAAGAAAAGGAGCTCTACTTTAAGACGTCTGATATTGTATCAGACGTCCATTTTTTTTCCTTTGAGCAATTTCTTTCTATATCACTCTCATTGAACTAGTCATTTAAGAAGTTGTGTTCTCAAGTTTTGGAAGTACTTAAATTGCTCCCTGTGTTCGACCTCGGATACTCTAATTTTCGAGTTATAAATATTTATTTGTTTTCGCAGAAAGTTCATCTATATTACAATGCAATATTTGTTAAAACACGATCTAGTTGCGTCAACATTTTGGCGCCGTTGCCAGGGAGCAACAGGCAGTTCTAAAGCTTTTGATCACAACTTCTGATCCAATATTGACCTAATTCCTCTCTTTTATTGTGCTTGTCTCAGGGAAAGCAGAGAAAAGAAGAGCAGCTGCACAACAGACACTCCAAGGAACAGGTAATTTTCATTAGCCCTCTCTCTTAACTCCCTCAAAGTCTAAAAAGGAACAAAAAAAAGAATCAACTTAGGGCTACCTGTTTCATACTTAGTAATTCATCAAAGTTGCCTAATTTTCATTTCAACACATTTTTAACAGCTCATCCAACTAAGGTAACTAGGGCTAAAACTTTTTTGGTTGAGCCCTAGATACTAAATTTTGAGGCAACTAAATTGGACCAACTAGAGCCAACTTAAGGATTGAAAAGCTAGGGTTTTTAGAGACACATCTTCTCTTAAACAAAGAAAAAAGTTTTTTCCAAAAAAAGGTGTGCCTAAACCTTGTTTAAAAAGATCTATACAAGAGAAACCCTAAGCAAATCAGGTTTTTAAATCCATTTGAACCCTAAAAGAAAGGACCCAAAAGCTCTCAAAGGAACAAGAGGTGAAGTTGATCCCTTGGGTCAACCAACCTTAAAATTAGGTCACTTTTTCACTCAAAAGACCTAAAAGTTCAAGTGGAACTTTAAGCACCTTAATCTTAAAGTAAAAAAGGTAGACTTAAGAGGTCAAGGTCCCCATTCTGGTCTACTTGGAACCGCAGTGACAAGAGAGGTCGGGTGGGGGAAACCCTGTAACTCGTGGGGATGCTCTACCATGTAGGGGTCTTTGCGGGACTCTCCCTCTCTGATTGCCCAGGTACTTCTCAAGTGGACGACCTTTCTGACTAAGGGGTATCATCCGCCCTGAACCTCTATAGTCACCCAACAATTTTTAGGTGTCTCGATTGGGTCCAGCACCTTCTAATCTCATCACATCCTTCGGTGCATGTTCGGTAAGAGGTCCTTAAGACCATCCTTAAGACCTCCCTTAGAAATTCATTCTCGTCGAGGTCAAGCCTCGACGCCCTTATTTGTGCAGCAACCCCACCACATAAATCTTTCATCTGATTCAGAACCAAGTTCTCCTTCTTCTCCCATCATGGCACAACCCATTGAAGAGGAGAACAACCTTGAGCACCAACTTCAACACATGAATGCTCTCTTTCAAAACTTTGTGAACCCACCGCAGCGACCTATGATGTGAGATCACTATAATCCCGCTGTGGTGGCGATCGAACCTCGAGTCCGAATCCTGATTGGAGGTCCTGATTCTAAACTGAAGCCCACTATGATTCATGCCATACCAAAGTTTCATGGGCTTAACTCTGAGGATCCATTCCAACATGTTAAACAACTCAAGCATCTGGCCCAGACCTTCAGGTCAGATCCACAAAATCGGGATATCCTACTCATGAAAATGTTTTCGTTCTCCCTCTTGGACAAGGCCGCCCATTGGTATCAAACTCAGACCCGTCCGATCAACACATGGGAGGAACTTCAGTCTGAATTTTTGAAAAAATTCTTCCCCGTTGGTCAGACGAATGCCTTGCGCCACCAGATCACTCATTTCACTCAACAACCGGGAGAACCTCTTCACGAAGCATGGGACCGATTCTTAGATCTCATGCGAAAGTGCCCCCATCACGGAGTTCCTAAATGGGAACAAGTCCAGTCTTTTTACTAGGGACTCCGTGAAGACATTCGATTATTCGTCAATGCAATGTGCGGAGGAAACATCATGGGTCAACATGAGGACACGGTGTGGGAGATTCTCGAAAACATGTGCGAGAACTCCATAAATAATGACTCCATGGGCTTATTCGACAGGACGAATGCCCGTGCATCGACGAATCTGAGAGGGGCACATGAGATGTAGGACCTGTCCACTTCCATCGACTTGGAACTGATGGCCAGTCGGTTGGACAAGGTTTCTATCATAAAAAAGAAGGTGGACGAGCTAACTCGGCATTTGCAGCAAGCCACCTCTGCGCAAAACTCTTTTGCACGACCACCTCTGGCAAGGGAAACTGTGCAAAACATCTACCACCAATCTGCTAAGGGGATGGACACATATCCACCCCCATCTGCCTCTCAGACTGGAGTGACCTCCGATCCATTCTACTCGAGTTGGGGGAACTCTGAACCCTCGTATTCTGACTTTCCTGAGGTTCCTCAAAACTGCGAGGACCTCAACGCCATCCAGAATGACCCATTCTCCAATACCTACAACCCTGGATGGCAAAATCATCCTAACTTTCAGTGGACAGGAAATTCTCAGACTCAAAGACCATCATATCAACCCTATCCACAAGCCCCTAGTCCATATCAGCCTCCTCAGCCTCGGCCCAATCCTACCTACCAATCCGAGCCAAACCAGGATCAAATGACTCTTATCCTTCAAGCACTGGCTGACATTCAAAAGACGAAT
The DNA here is from genome assembly GCA_037157565.1 of Thalassia testudinum. NCBI lineage: Eukaryota > Viridiplantae > Streptophyta > Magnoliopsida > Alismatales > Hydrocharitaceae > Thalassia > Thalassia testudinum. Next base: position 49,346,187 of record JAZHRO010000018.1, on the reverse strand, counting down.
GCGGCAATGCAAAAATAGCACAATGATAAGATCACAGAGGTTCTCAACCAACTGGCCCAAATGGAAAATTCCCGCCAACCTGGTACCCTTCCTTTGCAACCTCTGCCAATCCCAAATAACGTGCCGACCCAGAGGCGCATTATGAATCCAAATTCAGGCCACGCACATTTGATTTATCAGGCCCCTGCTGCTCCATCACTAGACGGGATGGAAGCTTCGACATCTTATGCAGGATTTTAGTAGCAGCCACCCCTCTTACCAAACCCAAACCAAAACCAGGCCGGATTAAACTCTGTAACAACACGTAGTGGTAAAACAACCCAAGAACCACATTATTCGAACCACTCCAGGCTTGGTAGTAGCCAAGACCCTAGGATAGTTATTCAAGATACCACTGTTCCAGATCAACAACCTGGACCTATTCTAGAGGAACCAACTAGGATTCCATTTCTTGAGGCCTTGGCCAAAGGAAAAAGGATAACCAAACCCGTGGCCCCGAGGAGGATCTGGTCAAGCTCTTTGAATAGGTCCAGATAAACATCCCCTTAATGGATGCAATTCGCTACGTACCGGCTTACGCAAGATTCTTGAAAGATATATGTACACCTAAACGTAAGCCGCGAACCAAGGATGGGAATCCGATCGTACTGTCAAAGCAAGCCAGCTCTGTCATCTTGAGTAAACTCGCACCCAAGGCTAAAGACCCAGGAACTCCCCTGATTTCTTGTAAAATTGGTGAAACCCAATTTGATAGAGACTTACTAGATCTAGGTGCCTCCATAAATTTAATACCTACATCCCTCCTTGACCACCTTGAAGAATCTGAACTTAAACCAACTAAGGTGACGTTGCAATTAGCCGATCGATCCATCAAGTCACCTAAAGGAATACTCGAGGATGTCATTGTTAGGGTACGGGATTTCTACTTCCCGGTGGACTTCATAGTGCTGGACATAGATGCACCTGAGAACCCAAGGGACATACCAATCATATTAGGGAGACCCTTTTTGGCCACTGCTAAAGCCAACATAAACTGCGAAGAGGGCCAGATAGAATTAAAATTTGGGAATCAAACTCTGAAGATTGACATTTTTAAGGCCCAACAAGGGAATAATTGCGGGGTTATAAAGCAAATATGTGATATCAGAGTCGTGGTTGATGAATTGCATATAGAGGACAACCTGATTATCCCTGATCAACCACTAGAAAATCAAAACCCGCCAACAGAGGAGTGCGAACATGATCTAGACACACCTATGACTCCGACCTTTGTTCCTGATACAAACACCCCGAACCACCCGCTGCTGCTGACAATCCTGTCATGGAATCAAGCCCCTTCCCGAGCATCTGAAGTACATCTTTTTGGATTCCAATCAGACGTTTCCTGTGATTATCAACTCGTGACTCACACCTGACCAGGAACTCCATTTGATTACTGTTCTCCAGCAACATCGTAGAGCCATTGGATGGACTCTCGATGATTTGACTGGCATAAGCCCTTCATACTGCACACATCGAATCTACACAGAAGAAGGTACACGACCTTCAAGAGAAATGCAAAGATGCTTAAACCCTAACCTGGAGGAGGTCGTGAAAAAGGAGATCATAAAGTGGTTAGATGCAGGGATCATCTACCTGATCTCCGACAGTCGTTGGGTGAGTCCAATACAGGTGGTGCCTAAAAAGGCCGGACTTACCATCATCATGACTGAAACCAGAGAAGTCATTCCTACCCGAATAGCTAACTCATGGAGAGTCTGCATTGATTACAGAAGACTCAATTCCTCCACAAATAAGGACCATTTCCCACTACCGTTTATTGACCAGATCCTCGAGAAACTAGTGGGAAATAGGTTCTTCTGCTTTCTTGATGGGTACTCCGGTTACAACCAGGTGGCAATCCATCCAGAGGACCAAGAAAAGACCACATTCACTTGCCCCTTCAGGATGTATGCATTTCGAAGGATGCCTTTCGATCTCTGCAATGCACCTGAAACTTTTCAACGGTGCATGCTTGCCATATTCTCAGATATGGTAGGTGACTATATGGAAGTCTTCATGGATGACTTTTCAATTTTTGGAGCATCATTTGACGATTGCCTCCAACACTTGGTCCAAATACTCAGGCGGTGCATAGATGCGAATTTGGTTCTTTCCTGGGAAAAGAGTCATTTCATGGTGCCTAAAGGAATTGCCCTGGGACATTTAATCTCGGAGAAAGGCATCCAAGTGGATCAAGCTAAGGTTAACCTGATTTCCAAGCTCTCTATGCCTAGCTCGATTAAGGACATCCGATCTTTTTTGGGGCACATCGATTTTTACTGTCGATTTATCCCTGATTTTTCAAAAATCGCGTGCCCCCTGACTACTCTTCTCTCCAAGGATGTGCCTTTCAAATTTCCAAGGAATGCACTCAAGCATTTGAGATCCTACGTGATCGAGTCACCCAAGCCCCGATCCTACAGTCCCCTGATTGGTCTCAACCCTTTGAGATCATGTGTGATGCATCTGACTTCGTTGTAGGAGCGATTTTGGGGTAGAAAATTGACGGGAAACCTGTGGTCATTTACTATGCCAGCAAAACACTGGATGAGGCTTAGTGTAACTATATGATTACTGAGAAAGAGTTGCTAGCTGTAGTATTTGCCTTAGAAAAATTCAGATCATACCTTCTGGGTTCCCGTGTTATTATATACTCAGATTACACAGCTGTGAGGCATCTCCTTGCAAAGAAGGATGTGAAACCTCGATTAATCCAATGGATCTTGCTGTTGCAAGAATTTGACCTTGAGATTCGTGACAAAGCGGGAAAGCAAAATGTGGTAGCTGATCACTTGTCCCGCCTTCCTTCTGAAATAATTGACCCTTCCGAACCCATCACAGAACATTTTCCTAATGAGCACCTCCGATTATCAGTACAGGCCTTCCATGGTTCGCAAATATAGTAAATTACCTGGCATCACATCAGATTTCGTTCGATTGGCCGAAGGCCAAGAAGGACAAATTGTGTTCCGATGCCAAGTATTACCTATGGGAAGACCCATATCTATTCTGCATTGGTGCTGATCAGATAATTAGATGGTGTGTGGCGGAAGTGGAAATCAATGACATACTCTCATTTTGCCATGACCAGGCATGCGGTGGACATTTCTCAGGACATAAAATCGCATCAAAAGTCCTCCAGTGTGGCTTTTACTGGCCCACAATTTTCAAGGATGCATAAGATCACTGTAAGGCATGTTCCCGTTGCCAGACTTTGGGTAACATGAGCCATCGAGGCATGATGCCTCTACAGCCGATCCTGGTATGCGAAATTTTTGATATCTGGGGGATTGATTTTATGGGACCCTTCTCGATCTCGGATGGCTTCGAATACATCTTACTCGCAGTTGACTACGTGTCCAAGTGGATAGAAGCCATTTCGATCTGAACCAATAATCATAAAGTTGCTATCAAATTCATTCATCAAAACATTTTCTCAAGGTTTGGGATTCCACGAGCAATAATTTCTGACGGAGGGACCCATTTCATAAACGCTCAGTTTAGGTCACTGATGACCAAATATGGGGTGTCACACCGAATCTCTACTCCTAACCACCCCCAAACTAATGGTCTAGCTGAGCTATCAAACCAAGAGATCAAGAAAATCCTTCAGGTTACTGTTCGACCTGACAGAAAAGATTGGTCTTCTCGGCTTCCGGAAGCATTGTGGGCCTATAGGACCGCCCACAAGACCCAATTAGGAATGTCTCCCTTCAGACTAATGTACGGGAAGGCATGTCACCTCCCCGTCGAATTGGAGCATAAAGCCTATTGGGTAGTACGGAATTGTAATTTAGATCTTTCTAAGGCTGGAACCCACAGAAGACTTCAAATAAGCGAGATCGATGAATTACGCCACGACGCGTATGAGAACTCGTGAATTTACAAAGAACGGGTTAAAGCTTTTCATGACAAACACATTTCTAGAAAGATCTTTCATCCTGGTCAAAAGGTTTTACTCTTTGACGCCCGACTCAAATTATTCCCAGGAAAGCTACAATCTAAGTGGGTCGGACCCTACCTAGTCTGACAAATCTTTGGAAATGGAGCCATTGAAATCAACCCACTCAGCCACGATTCCGAACCCTTTGTTGTGAACGGTCAGAGACTCAAACCGTTCATTGACATGACCGATATAAATTTGGCTGAGTCATCCTTTACCCTCCATTCCCCTTGAGCTCGTTGCGCCCAACCGATGGCGTAAAACTTAGCGCTTAACGAGAGGCAACCCGTCATTCTTTGAAAAACCCGAAACCTTTTCTGACATTTCTACGTGGAATTCATATTGCACTTTAGGGTTCATCCATTAGAATAGCCGACTTCACCTCAGGTACCCCTACACGAGATTAGAAATCGTTCGCAACAAGTCACTTCGACCCGTTCACTCACCAAACACCTGTCCTAATGCATGAACTAAGCTGAAATCGAACTCATCTAATTTATAATGGGGACATTGCAAATCTTAGGCATGGGGGGGTATGAAAGTGCAAAATGTCAGGAAAATTCATATCAAGAAAGGGTTTCAATTCAAAAAAAAAAAGGACTTGAAGGAGGGAAGAAACAATTCAGGGTCATCCAAAATGAGAGGAGGAAAAGAGTAAAATGCCAAAAAAGGAGCACAAAATGAAAAAGAAAAAAAAATAGTCATTAGTAAAAGATTAAGGGTAACTAAAGTTCTAGACCAGATCAAGAAAAGAGAAAAAAGTGCTAAGGTGACATAACAAGAGATTAGCAGGAACGCTGATTTTAGGCCTTTTGGGCTAGATTCTTTAGCTTAAAAATTCACGTATCCGCTAAAATCTGGATAATCCTCAAGAGGTTGGGGAAAATGCAAAGCTTAAGTATTAGGTCTAAGGCTTAGGAAGTATTCGGCCTCATTAACTGACCTTCGATTTGTGGGATTCGGTAACCTAAGCACCCCAAATTCACACACAGTCTGGTTCAGTGCGCATAAATATCCAAATCACGCAAAAGCGTTTAATGTTATGCAAAAGTCACCTAGATTAGGAGCGGCTGATCAACACAAGTTGATTTGGACGAGTTCCCGACGCGGAGAGGTGGGAAATTCCCCTCGAAGATGCGTAACAACATATCATCTCCTCGGTGCTTGTCTCTTAGGATATTTAAATATCCTACTGGGGGCATGTAAGCACTCTGCTGGTTTAGATACCATGGGCGACATTATCACGAAATGTCGATCGCCAGGGTCTGAATTCGGCCACGGAACGCCATGGGTGGGATTATCTCGAAATCTCGAAAGCTAAGGTTCTGGGGGTTGTCATGGGCGGTGCTATCTCAAAGCATCAATACCCAGGGACCCTTGAGGATTGATGATGGGGACGAGGAATCCGATACAGACCGTGTTGAGAAGCTAATCCAAAGCTAGAAATAAAAAGAATAGAGAAAGCTCTCCAAACAAATAAATCTTCTGTCTCTCTCTTACAAAAACACACTGCAAATTGAACCTAGGCTAAAAATGTCTCAAGCACTGGTGCTTTAACCGCGGAGTCCAACAAACCCTAGGTTAGTTTCTGTGGGCCTTAAAAACCTTTGCGGAGGACTAAGGCTAAAGTGGGTCAGGTCTGAATTTTGGTTGGTACTTGAGTACCTCTAGGCCTATTATCGGCATTCTGACCTAATCACAAAAGAAAAAGAAAAGCACTTATCATAATTGATGACAAACACTCAGGGTCTAGAACGAAAGTTAAAACCTTGAAATTTTGCTAAGGGACTAGCAAAAGCTAGGCATGGGGGTATGATGAGAGCCTCATCATGAGCCATAACTAGCCCAATTTAACCTAATAAAGAGAATAAAAGCTCCTACATGACTTAGAAGAGGGCTTAATTGGAGGAATAAGTGTCCTGAGAAGAAAACATGAAATAAAGGTTAAAACTGCAATTTTACCATTGCAGTACATAAACGGGATTTCTCAGGGACAATGCATAGGTCAAATGGTCTAAATGAGATAAAAAGTGGGTTGAATCAATCAGAAATGGGTTCGTGTGCAATCCAAGAATTAAATGACATTTGGTAACCCTAAAACAGACTCGCTTAATTCAACAAGGTTCCGATTAGGATAAAAATCAAGTAAACCCTCTAAAATTCATGGAAAAATATCCCCTAGGGTTTAAAATATTCAAATTGGCCTTTGGAACCTAGTTTGACGTAGATTAGGGTTATAGCTCATCAATTGACCTAATTTGGGTTTTTACGCAAAATGTCCAATCAAACATGGTCAAACCTAAAATCCAACTTCACCATTGGATTTCTTAGGTCCATATTAGGTTTTTACCAAAATTTGGACCTAAGGGGAGGTCATCTTGACCTACTTTGCAATTTAGTACACCCAATCACTTTTTTTTTTTTTTTAAGAAAGGAATGCTATCGAATCACCGATAGCAAACCAGGAGAGCTATTATTGATAATAAAAAAATAATTTACAAGTTCGACTCCCAGTACTGTATGAGCCTCCAGCAAAAATTTACAATATTTTCCACATGAGCTGGGGTCTCCTGAAAAACACACTCATTTCTAGCCCTCCATACTGCCCACAGAACAGCCACCATATGTATATAAGGCTTATTCCCATCTACTAGACAGCTCCACAAATTTCCCCAGGTGGCTAAGGACTCATTGCATACTCTCCTCCAAACATAATCAGTGATAGCACATGAAGAGAAGATATGATCTGTAGAATCATTATGCAACCCACACAAATAACAAAACTGGGTTGGGGTCCCCATCCTTCTGTGCTTCAGATCTCCAGTAATCAAACCATCCCTCCTGCACAGCCATAAGAAAATTTGTAACTTTAGTGGTATTTTCAACTTCCATAGCTTTTTCCCCATTTCTTCATCTTCCGCCATCCTGGAGGACATTATCAATTTGTCATAGGCAGCCGCAGTAGAAAAAATACCTTCCCATTTGTATGTCACATTTTGGTACACCCAATCACATTTTGGTCTCTATCTTTTGAAAACCATCACATAACCCCCTATCTTTATCGCTAATCTTACAATCAGGCCCCTCCGCATTATTGGGGAAGAATCCTTCTCCGGCGAGGATGACAGGGGGGATACTCTTGGATCCCTCAGAGATCTCCAAGAATTAGAAGGGAGATTCTCTGAGGAATCCCCTTCCATCTGAGCCCGATCATGATCTCTGATTCCTGTCCAATCTCTCATGCGAACGCACGAAAGATTTGGATCCTAACCACCTTCCTTCTCCGACGAGACGACGATGGCTAAAAGCTTGCCCTCCATGCACCAGAAGCTCAGCCAGCACCTATAAAAAGACCTCCGACCCTCTGTGAAATCTCTCAAACTTGTCTTGGCCGTAGAATCCTCCAAATTTCATCTCTCCTCTCTCCAGCCAAGAAACCCACAAGCTCTGGCGATTAACTCTCCTCCTTCGTATAGCAGCAGAGTCCACTCTGCCTCATCTTCCCGCGTCGCGCTGCACCAAGTGCACGCCTCCCTGACCTCCTCTTCGCCACCGTTATCTCCCTCAGGGTTGTCTTCTTCGACGAGCCATCTGATTCCGCTGCCCCCTTTCTCTCCCAACAGTCCAGATAAGTTTCCCATCTTCCACTCTTTCATTTCCCTCACTTTATTTCACACAATTGACCCTAGACCGTCCCTATCCACTGCCACCTTCCTCATCTCCGTCCACCCTCCAGCAAGACGCTCTCATCGCTCTGCAGCCCCACACGTCTCGCCGACCATCGCATAAGCTCCGCCTCACCTCACTGAGCACCCTCCACTCATCCACAGTCCCGCTACACCACCACAACAACCCCCCGAACAAACCCACCCGTCCAGCCACAGAGCGACCTAGGCACTCACGCCTAGGCCGCCCTACGGCCAGCCACATAGCTCCTCACCTTCGCCATGACACGGAGAAGGTCCCCCGGTGATCTGATTAGGCCCCACGACGATTTTGGTGTCAGACAAATTTCAAGCTCTTGCCGCCATTGACGGCAACTCGAGGAAGCTCCATGCTTGCTCCAGTTCGCAGGACTGCAGAATTCCAGGTGCTGCCTGTTGGTGCTAGAGCACCACGATCATTTGTTTTGATGATAACAAAACACATGTTATTTAACATTTGCAATTTGAGTCCTAGATTTCAGGTCAATTGCAAATGAAGACGTGTTTAGACGGAACTCGAGCTCGCATCTAGGACGGATTGGAGGAGCTTGACGGAAAATAGAGGAGGTTCGCGTGGAGCGAAAGATTGGAGATGGAAGACAAGAAGAATAGGATAGATTCTTTTTTATCCTTTCATGTATCTCTTGTATTTATTTTCTTGCTCTTTATTTTCCTTAGACATTATGTTAAAGAGCCTCAAAGAACCCTAACAGTAGTCCTAGGAACACCTGCACAACCCTAGGATACGTAGGTTTTCTGTAGAACACTTAGAAAACCAATATAGGGTTAAAACTGACTTTCCAGACGTCTAATTCACGAATCAGACGTCTGATAAAGGATTTTAAGACGTCTGACTGTTGTTTCAGACGTCTGATAACTGTTAGGCTGGACATAGTTAGTTCTGTCTGATGAATTCAGATGCCCAAACCTTATACCAGACGTCTTAGGAGACGTCTGATGACTTTGCCAGACGTCCAATTAGTGGACCGTTGGCTGGCTTAGAAGACACTCAAGAATATGACCGTTAGAGCCTTATCAGACGTCCATAGGACTTCACAGACGTCTGATAAATGACCGTTTTGCCTCGGCTGACCCAAAATCTCTTCTCAGAGATTTTCTAGCCGTTGCAACGTTTGGAAATCAATTCCCACAGTAAAACTAGGTTTCCAGACGTCCATACTTAGTGCCAGACGTCCTGTATGTCGTCTGATGGACTTACACAAAAACCCTGTTTAGATCTGATTCAAGTCAGGGAGAAACCCGCATAGAATCAGACGTCTGACATTGGAATCAGACGTCTTAAAGTGGCCTTCCAGACGTCTGATGCCAGAGTTAGACGTCTGATAACCCTGTCAAATGCAATCATTGTCCTGATTTCGGCCTGATTCTCTTGGGCTTTGCACCCAACGGCTATGGAAGCTTTTCCAAGCCTTCCAAAACCTTCCTAAGGCCTCTATAAATAGAGGGGAACCTTTGTAACACAGATACACAAGATATACACCAAGAAAGACACAAGACACACTTAGCTATACACTCTCACACTCTTGTGTCCAAGAAGCACTTGCTCTCTAAGCTCAAGCTCCATCATCTTGAGAGCATCATTCCCGTTGCGCACCCGCTCTCCCGACGTTGATAACGAGAGCGACGTAGCGCCATCGCGTGGCACACGCACCGCGTCATCGTCGACGCACTCCTTGCAAAGGGGAGTTTCCTATTTCCTATAGAAGCTAGGTTTAATTTTGTTGGCTCTATAGGACTGTTGTTTTATTTTATCTTTGTATTTTGGTTGGGTATTCGCTTTGCGAATTCCTGTCTCCTTCGTGGGACAAAATCCTTCTCGTGGAGAGAAGGGGTTGAGGAACGCTACCCTCGTACTTGTAGCGTGGTTGTATTGAGGTTGAATCACCCTCGTTCAAAGTGATTCGGTTAGTGGATTTGATCAACTAGGTTGATCGGAAAATCCTAACTCGAGAGGGTTAGGTGGTGGTTTTCACCCGGTTTGGGTTTCCACCTAAAAATACCTGTGTACATTTTGTGATTGCTTATTTTTGTGAGATTGTTTATATTTTATTTCCGCATATTATTACGTCACCCCTCCTGGTAGGGACGAACCTTCACTGCCAACTTGGGAAGGTCTTGCGAAGATAGTTGACCCAGCAAGTGACACCAACAGAGCCTGCAGTTGTAAGAATTGAAGGCACGGTCTGCTGCGGGCATGCGAGGGAAAGCGGTGGGCATTAGTCCCACATCGGTAAGTCACGACGCGCGCGTATCCTTTATATTATTTTTGTCATATAAGCCGGTTGCCTCCAGTCACACTTGTGGTGAGGTCCCTCACCTAACCACTGTGCCTCATCCGCGAGTTCACCACGCGGATCTGGCGTGACCTGACCCTGTCCTGAGCACTCCTTGCGCACCACACCCACGCCGATGCGCCTAGACCCGGGCGTGCGATCCGACCAGTTTACCCAGCTTTGGGAGAGCGTGCTGAGAGTGGTTTACACAGAGAGAGAGAGAGCGCAGGTAGAGGGTTAGGTTTTACTATGCGTAGTTGTGTACAGGACGTAGGGACTTAGCCGCTGCAAGAAGAGGAAGAAAGAAGGAAGGAGGCTCTATCGAGGAAGAAGAAAGGCAAGGCAGAAAAGAAGAAGAGAGGCCAAAGGGAAACAGAACCAAGGAAGGAAGAAGAAGAAGAAAGGAGGCTTTGCTGAGGAGAAAGAATAGGCAAAGAAGAAGCGAGGGCAAGGAAAACAGAACTGAAGAAGAAAAAGACAAGGAGCAGACAAAGAAGAAGCGAGGCAAAGGAAAAGAAAAGGAAGAAGAAAGAGAAAGGAAAGCCAAACCTTGATTGCAAGAAGAAAAGAAATAAAGAAGAGGAACAGAAGCAGCAAGGGAAGAGAAGAAAAGGAGCTCTACTTTAAGACGTCTGATATTGTATCAGACCTCCATTTTTTTTTCTTTGAGCAATTTATTTCTATATCACTCTCATTGAACTAGTCATTTAAAAAGTTGTGTTCTCAAGTTTTGGAAGTACTTAGATTGCTCCCTGTGTTCGACCTCGGATACTCTGAATTTCGAGTTATAAATCTTTATTTGTTTTCGCAGAAAGTTCGTCTATATTACAACGCAATATTTGTTAAAACACAATCTAGCCGCATCAACACCAGGGGACGATGACTGTTAGCATGTATCGCACGTGCTTCTTGGAGCTGTCACATTTTGCTGTGACAGCCGTAGCTACTGTTACGAACGCGCGCTTCAGACGTCTTTTAAGACGTCTGGGAAGTGGCCCAGACGTCTGACCAGACGTCTGGAACCACTTCCAGACGTCTGGGAATCGGTTATTTTTGGCACGCGTGTTTCGTCTGCACGCCTGAGCGCGCAAACCTGCGTATGCTCTCTCTCCCTCTCTTTTTCCCTCTCTCCTGCGGCCGCAGACCCACCCTGTCCGCTCTCTCTCTCCTCCTCGCGCGGCCTTAAAAGGCCACGCCCTCTCCCTCACTCCTGTCACCTCCGCCCCCTTCCTCTTCTCCTTCCAGCCAGTGCGCGAGAGCGAGCGCGAGTGAGAGGCGGCAGGGACAGTCGCGGTGAGCGTGGGAGGAGGTGCTGCGCGTGGAAGAGGCACTCGGCCGTGAGGGCGAGCTCGCCAGGGCTGCTAGGGCCGGCCGGCGGGGGGCGCAGCGGGGGCTGAGCGACGCGGGGGGAGGACTGTTGCAGTTTGAGTAGCAGGAGGACGAGACGCGGCGCGGCCGGGCGTCGCGAGCGGAGGGCGAGTGGCGCCCTGGTTCTAGAAACTTTTCCAGAATCAGACGTCTAGGCTTCTAGACAGACGACGGGAACGACGTCTGGAAGACTGTTCAGACGTCTGAAAGGTGAGTTATTTCCGTCTTCTTCGTTTTCTTCGACTGACCGTACTGAGAGAGAGAGAGAGATGGGTACGCACAGGTTCGGTGGTTCACCATCCAACGCGAATCAGACGTCTGGCTGTAGCACCAGATGACGGGAGCGACATCCAGATGTCAGGGGTGACCATCGGACGTCTGGGAACTAGGCCAGACGCCCCTGCAGGCCTCTGGACGTCTGAGTAACCACGCAGAGCAAAGGTAATCTCTGATCCACTTTTTAAGACGTCTGATTTTGCACTGTTTCGTCGTTTTCGACCCGTTTAGGACCCGTTCGGAGTCCGTTTTCCGCGTTTCGAGTTGCGTGCTTTTCGGAATTACATCCTCTACCTGTCTACAGTAGTTGTATACTATTTTGAGAAACACCTTGTGTTTGATCCTTGTAATAGGACCCCGTTCCGTTGCAGTCTCGGGGGTTGCAGAGGCACGCGGGATTCTCGACCACGTCCCCAGTACTCCTGTTGTAATCGGTAGAGTGGCTTTAAGTTTATTAGTATAATCTATTAATTATGAACCATAAATATAACCTAGGACATTGCATGAATCCTAGGAATGAGAAACTAGAATGAATGGTAGATCCTAGGGTGTTGCATGAATCCTAGGGCTGGAAAACTAGATTGTATGATAGATCCTAGGGTATGGCATGAATCCTAGGATGGGAAGAACTAGTGGAATATATGAATAACTGCAGTCTTGGAAAATGTGGAAAGGAAATAATAGCTACCTGTAAATGGGTTTAACAACTGCCTGTTATGAATAAATGAGCATGTCTGGGAATATGGGATGTATGAATGTGAAACTGGGAAGGTGAAACCTGAATGTGCTGAGTTAAAAGAACTGGAACCCTACGGGGAATTAGGAGTGGAACTCCTGGAAAGAGAAAGGAATGGAACTGAGAAAGAAAGACATGGTAGAGTGCTGTCTCTTGGGTACGTAGTACCAAGGGAAGTACCTGCACCTGTTTAGTGCAGAGCGGAGCCAGCCACCCCAGGAACCTGGGGTTAGGACTGGCCACTTTGTACCGACTTGCTGGCCCTCGTGTACGTAGTACCGAGGAGAGCTACTAGTGTAGGGAGGTACTAGCTACCCCACGGGCCCCGGGGTTTTGCTAGCCTCCTACACCGACTTGTTAGGCCCACTGGGCAAACCAGGGTAGTCGGGCGAGGGTGCGCGGACTGTGGAGGGGCAAGGCCCCTGTTTGGTTACTGTGGAGGGGTTGGACCCCTGTTGCTGAGAGGGCTCTGCCCTGTACTGGTTCCGTGATGTGCTTTGGACGCACCAGTTAACGGAAACGACTGACCGCGTGCCAGTGCGGGTTAGCTACCTGTGCATTTATCGCGCGTGCCGTAGTCACCGTTACGACTGTCCGTGACCTTGGGGTGGTTGACTGACAGTGGGATCACCACGGGGGACTCTCCCGACCAGGAGAGCACCACGTGCTACTTCTACTGTTCGGAAAAGACTGTAATCAAGATCATTCCCACGAGGAACATTCGAGATCAAGTGAAGGATCTGAGAAATCGATAAATTTTGAGACAATAGAAAGACGTAACTAAAGAAAGTAACAGAACATAACAGCTACTGTACACTCTACTGTTTCTTTTGTTTTAGTTGCCACTCTACTCAGCGTTTTGCTGACGTGTTACACTCGTTACCTTTCAGGACCAGATGTTGAGCAGCCAGGGTCAGCGACTGCAGAGGACGCTGGGTCGAGTAGGGTCCAGTAGAGTTACCATTGTTCTCTTGTACCTCTTTTTGGTTCCACTGTAGTGAGTAGTTCTTGTTACCGTTGTACTTTTCTTTACCTGCAGTTTCATATTATGTTTTGAGTGTTGTTCTACTGTTGTGGTGGTATATACTGTAGTGGTTTCTTTCCTTACTGCTGTACTTTCTTACTGTTAGTTATATTCATGCTGAATGTGGTTTATTTTATTGCTCTTTTGGTTACTTCCTCGTTGGACGACTAGGTCTTGGGATTAGTCGAGTCGGTCCGGTTCTCGTGTCTCGTAGGGACTCGGGAATCGGGTCGTTACAAGATGGTATCAGAGCAAGGTCGTCCCGAGAAATGAATCAACTGACTGGAAAATAACCAATTCACATGTCTATAACTAGAGTAGCCACCACAACATATCTTTTGACATGAGCTCTTAGATGTTTCCGTTCGGTATCATTCCGTAGTGACGTGTTCCGTTTTGTTTCGCATCTCCTTGTAGGAGATGCCTCGTCGTGGAACTAGGAGGGTGGGCTGCGGGCGCGGCTGAGGTCGGGGCCCGAGGGACAGATGTGTCGGGCTTGGAGTACATACTACCCCTCCTCTTCTCCTGAGCATACCGTCTCCGGACCTCGTCCAACTAATTCAAGAGGTGGTTCGAGAAGAATTTCAGCTTCCACCCACATCGCCACCCCCTCCTCCCCCTTCCGAGCGTACGACAGGGGAGTTGGTAGTGGAACGAGATTTCCGTCGTCACACTAGGCATGTTAAAACTCAAAGGAGACACGTGGCATCCGCAGGAGAGCCATCACGTTTTGCAGGGCCATCAGTGGCCTTTGGGGGCCCTCGACAGGGGCCAGTCGCTAGCACTGGACCCCCGCCCAGCCGAAAGCAGGGACCCACTGAGGGCGGGAGTCAGGTTCCCCTCTGTTACCAGTGTGGCCAACCGGGCCACATCAGGAGGGACTGCCCATCTAGGGCAGGAGGTTAGTGGATACTCCCCGCGCAGAGCACTGGAGGGCGCGCAGGAGGCTGCGGTTCCCAGGCGCGAGGAGGAGGACAGCAGTCACGAGGAGGGTACCGGCCAGCACCTACCTGTCTGACGCAGAGTGTGGCTGCTTCGTCCGCACCTAGAGCTGAGGGGCGCATCAACGCCCTGACACACAGGGATGCCAGAGCTTCGGGCTTGGTAGTGGCAGGTATGGTTTCAGTTTCCGGCAGACTCATTTACACACTTTTCGATTCTGGCGCTACGCACTCGTTTGTCGCAGCCAGTTTCGCAGTTAGTTTGGGCCAGGATTATACGCTGTTAGAGAATCCATTCGTAATCAGAGGTCCGAGTGGTCAGCTGTTTGTAGCTGAGGAGGTGTACACGGATTGCTAGGTCAGCGTCGGGGGACATAGCCTGCCAGCTGACCTGATTATGATACAGATGGAGGACTTCGGAGTGATTCTGGGGATGGACTGGCTGTCCGCTTACCACACCTTGGTAGACTGTTTTGAGAGGAAGATGTCTTCTCCATGCCGGAGTTGCCTTCTTTCGAGTTTCACGGACAGCCAGTGGACGGAGGCTTCAGGTGCATTTCGGCACTTCGGGCGGCGAGACTTTTGAGCCAGGGGTGTGAGGGCTTTCTAGCTTGTGTGGTGGCAGAGCCCAGCCCTGTGACAGACTCCCAGAGTATCCCGGTGGTCAAAGAGTACCCTAACATGTTTCCAGACGAGTTACCAGGACTACCGCCCGAGTGTGAGATCGAGTTTGAGATCTCACTAGTACCAGGGACCAGCCCCATCTCCACCGCGCCATACAGGATGGCACCACTTGAGCTACGAGAGCTCAAGTCTCAGTTGCAGGACCTTTTGGAGAAAGGTTTCGTGAGGCCCAGTGCGTCTCCCTGGGGAGCCCCGGTACTGTTTATGAAGAAGAAGGATGGGACCTTACGCCTTTGTGTGGACTACCGACAACTGAATAGGGTCACCATCAAGAACAGATATCCGCTGCCGAGGATCGATGACTTGTTTGACCAATTGCGGGGTGCCACGGTGTTCTCCAAGATCGACTTGAGGTCGGGATACCACCAGTTGAGGATCAGGGAGACCGACATCTCCAAGACAGCTTTCCGCACCTGGTACAGACACTACGAGTTTTTGGTCATGACGTTTGGGCTGACCAATGCCCCCACTGCTTTCATGGATCTGATGAACCGGGTGTTTAGACCGTACTTGGACCAGTTCGTGGTGGTTTTCATAGATGATGTACTCATCTATTCTAGAGATCAGACGCAGCACGGACAGCGCTTGCGGATGGTTCTAGACACTCTGAGACGACGTAGGCTGTACGCCAAATACAGCAAGTGCAAGTTCTGGTTGAGGGAGGTGACCTTCTTAGGTCATGTGATCTCTGGGGATGGCTTGGCGGTGGACCCAGCCAAGGTCGAGGCAGTACTCAGGTGGGAGAGACCGCGTTCAGTCACTGAGATTCGCAGTTTCCTGGGACTGGCAGTCTCCTACAGACGATTCATCAGAGGTTTTTCACAGATCGCGCGTCCTATGACACAGCTGACCTGGAAGGACGTGCCCTTCGCTTGGACAGACTCCTGTGAGGCGTGTTTTCTGGAGCTGAAGGAGAGGTTGACCTCGGTTCCCGTGCTCACCATCCCTGACAGTAGTAGCGGGTTCGTTGTGTACACGGACGCCTCCTTGCAGGGGTTAGGAGGTGTGCTCATGCAGAGGGGTCACGTTGTCACTTATGCTTCGCGGCAACTGAAGCCCCATGAGCATACCTACCCTACCCACGACTTAGAGTTGGCAGCGGTTGTCTTCGCGCTGAAGACCTGGAGGCACTACTTGTATGGTGAGACCTTCGAGATTTTCACAGATCACAAGAGCCTCAGATACCTTTTTGATCAAAAGGAGCTCAACATGAGACAGAGACGTTGGTTGGAGCTCCTGAAGGACTACGACTGCAGCATCTCCTACCACCCGGGAAAGGCCAATGTGGTGGCTGACGCCTTGAGCCGTAAGGCACCCGTGCACTTGGCCAGTTTATAGTTACAGAGTTGGAGCCTTTTGGAGGAGGTGGGCAGTTGGTGACCCCTGGAGTTACTGGGGCACTGTGGGGCAGTGACGGTGACACGACAGACTAGGCCAGAGCAGATAGACCGCATCATCACAGGACAGATGGCCGATCCGTACTTGCAGTCCTTGCGCGACAGAGTACTGTCAGGAGACCTAGGGGACTTCTCTTTCACAGACCAGGTGCTGCGCCTGAGGGGACAGTTGTGCGTTCCCAGAGACGAGGAGCTGTTGAGAGAGCTCCTGACTAAGGAACATGGTTCCAGGTTAACCATACATCCCGGAAACATGAAGATGTACCATGACTTGAGACGCGAGTTTTGGTGGAGGGGGATGAAGCGGGATGTGGGTGAATTCGTGCAGCAGTGCTTAGTGTGCCAGCAGGTGAAAGCCGAGCATCAGAGGCCTGCAGGGCCGCTACAGTCGCTTCCAATGCCAGAGTGGAAGTGGGAGGGCATCACCATAGACTTGGTGGTGGGCTTACCTGTTACCCAGTGAGGGAACGATGCTGTCTGGGTAATTATGGATAGACTGACGAAGATGGCACGATTCCTGCCAATCTGAGTCACTTTGGGACCAGCACAGTTGGCAGAGAGGTACATCCGCGATGTGGTACGACTACACGGAGTTCCATGGGAGATCGTATCCGACCAGGATACCTGCTTTATGTCCCAGTTTTGGGCTGAGTTTCAGCAGGCCCTGGGGACGTGGTTGAGGTTTAGTACAGCTTGCCACCCCAGACGGACGGACAGTCCGAGCGCACGATCCAGACACTTGAGGACCTTTTGCGTGCCTGTGTACTGGACTTGAGGGGCTCTTGGGAGGAACACCTGCCCCTAGCAGAGTTCGCATACAACAACAGTTATCACTCGAGCATCGGCATGGCTCCCTACGAGGCTCTGTACGGACGGAGGTGTACGGCACCCTTGAGTTGGGTTGAGGTGGGGACCAAGTGGGAGGTTGGCCCCAGGTTGATCCGGCAGAGTCAGGAGGTAGTCGAGCAGATCCACAGGCGACTCCGTACTGTCAGGAGCAGATAGAAGAGCTACGCGGATCGGAGACGCAGAGAGGTGCAGTTTGAGGTTGGGGATCACGTCTTTCTTCGTGTTTCGCCCATGAAGGGCCTACAGCGGTTTGGGGTGAGAGGGAAGCTCGCGCCGAGGTTTGTGGGGCCCTTTGAGGTCCTGGAGCGGGTTGGACCCGTTGCTTACAGGCTTGCCCTCCCCCCGCAGCTTTCTGGTGTGCACGACGTGTTCCACGTGTCCAACCTTAGGAAGTACGTAGCCGATCCCAGTCACGTACTGAGTCACGAGACGTCGAGGTGGGCGACGACCTGACCTACCCCGAGCGACCAGTGCAGATTCTAGACCGAGACGTCCGCAGTTTGAGACGAAAGCAAGTACCCCTGGTAAGGGTTTTGTGGAGGAGCCAGCTGTACGAGGAGGCTACCTGGGAGCCTGAGGCGGCAATGCGGAGGCGGTACCCGGAGGTTTTTGCGGGTATGTCTTTTCGGACTGGCTTCGATCCTCTTTGAGTTTGTTATGGTTATTTTGACGTCTTTTCCGTACCCTAGTTAGTGCAAGTTTCGGGGACGAAACTTCCTTTGAGTTTGTTATATTGTTACGAACGCGCGCTTCAGACGTCTTTTAAGACGTCTGGGAAGTGGCCCAGACGTCTGACCAGACGTCTGGAACCACTTCCAGACGTCTGACCAGATGTCTGGAACCACTTCCAGATGTCTGGGAATCGGTTATTTTTGGCACGCGTGCTCAGGCGCGCAGACCTGCGTATGCTCTCTCTCCCTCTCTTTTTCCCTCTCTCCTGCACCCGCAGACCCACCCTGTCCGCTCTCTCTCTCCTCCTCGCGCGGCCTTAAAAGGCCATGCCCTCTCCCTCACTCCCGTCACCTCCGCCCCCTTCCTCTTCTCCTTCCAGCCAGTGCGCGAGAGCGAGCCGAGTGAGCGGCGGCAGCGACAGCCGCGGTGAGCGTGGGAGGAGGTGCTGCGCGTGGAAGAGGCGCTCGGCCGTGAGGGCGAGCTCGCCGGGGCTGCTAGGGCCGACCGGTGGGGGGCGCAGCGGGCACGGAGCGACGCAGGGGGAGGACTGCTGCAGCTTGAGTAGTAGGCGGACGAGACGCGGCGTGGCCGGGCATCGCGAGTGGAGGGCAAGTGGCGCCCTGGTTCTGGAAACTTTTCCAGAATCAGACGTCTGGGCTTCTAGGCAGACGACGGGAACGACGTCTGGAAGACCGTTCAGACGTCTGAAAGGTGAGTTATTTCCATCTTCTTCATTTTCTTCAACTGACCGTAGTGAGAGAGAGAGATGGGTACGCGCAGGTTCGGTGATTCGCCATCCAACGCGAATCAGACATCTGGCTGTAGCACCAGACGACGGGAGCGACATCTAGACGTCCGGGGTGACCATCGGATGTCTAGGAACTAGGCTAGATGCCCCCGCAGGCTTCTGGATGTCTGAGTAACCACGCAGAGCAAAGGTAATCTCTGATCCATTTTTTAAGACGTTTGGAAGATGTTCCAGACGTCTGATTTTGCACTGTTTCGTCATTTTCGACTCGTTTAGGGCCCATTCGGAGTTCGTTTTTCGCGTTTCGAGTTGCGTGCTTTTAGGAATTACATCCTCTACCCGTCTACAGTAGTTGTATACTGTTTTGAGAAACTCCTTGTGTTTGATCCTTGTAATAGGACCCCGTTCCGTTGCAGTCTCGGGGGTTGCGGAGGCACGCGGGATTCCTGACCACGCCCCCAGTACTCCTATTGTAACCGGTAGAGTGGCTTTAAGTTTATTAGTATAATCTGTTAATTATGAACCATAAATATAACCTAGGACATTGCATGAATCCTAGGAATGAAAAACTAGAATGAATGGTAGATCCTAGGGTGTTGCATGAATCCTAGGGCTGGAAAACTAGATTGTATGATAGATCCTAGGGTATGGCATGAATCCTAGGATGGGAAGAACTAGTGGAATATATGAATAACTGCAGTCTTGGAAAATGTGGAAAGGAAATAATAGCTACCTGTAAATTGGTTTAACAACTGCCTGTTATGAATAAATGAGCGTGTCTAGGAATATGGGATGTATGAATGTGAAACTAGGAAGGTGAAACCTGAATGTGCTGAGTTAAAAGAACTGGAACCCTATGGGAAATTAGGAGTGGAACTCCTAGAAAGAGAAAGGAATGGAACTGAGAAAGAAAGACGTGGTAGAGTGCTGTCTCTTGGGTACGTAGTACCAAGGGAAGTACCTGTACCTGTTTAGTGCAGAGCGGAGCCAGCCGCCCCAGGGACCTGGGGTTAGGACTGGCCACTTTGTACCAACTTGCTGGCCCTTGTGTACGTAGTACCGAGGAGAGCTACTAGTGTAGGGAGGTACTAGCTACCCCATGGGCCCCGGGGTTCTGCTAGCCTCCTACACCGACTTGTTAGGCCCACTGGGCAAACCAGGGTAGTCAGGCGAGGGTGCGCGGACTGTGGAGGGGCAAGGCCCCTGTTTGGTTACTGTGGAGGGGTTGGACCCCTGTTACTGAGAGGGCTCTGCCCTGTATTGGTTCTGTGCTGTGCTTTGGGCGCACCCGTTAACGGAAACGACTGACCGCGTGCCAGTGCGGGTTAGCTACCTGTGCGCTTATCGCGCGTGCCGTAGTCACCGTTACACCTGTCCATGACCTTGGGGTGGTTGACTGAGAGTAGGATCACCACGGGGGACTCTCCCGACCAGGAGAGCACCATGTGCTACTTCTATTGTTCGAAAAAGACTACAATCAAGATCGTTCCCACGAGGAACATTCGAGATCAAGTGAAGGATCTGAGAAATCGATAAATTTTGAGACAATAGAAAGACGTAACTAAAGAAAGTAACAGAACATAACAGCTACTGTACACTCTACTGTTTCTTTTGTTTTAGTTGCCACTCTACTCAGCGTTTTGCTGACGTGTTACACTCGTTACCTTTCAGGACCAGGTGTTGAGCAACCAGGGTCAATGGCTGCATGATGAGTGGCTACTCATCATAGCTAAAAGGCCGAAATTAAGCTAGACACTAAGCAAAACAATATCAAATTAACACATAAAAAGGGTTAAGTGTGGGAATTAAAGAAAAGACCTAAAACTTTTAATGTGTGTTAAAACCTCCTAATTAGGTCACAAAAATGAGATATTCTGAAAACTAAAGAACAAATGATGATCCATGCATCAATTGAACACATAAACAAGTTTGAAAAGATAAATCAGAAGTAAAATCAATGTCTTAAATGTTCAATTAAGCACATGTAAAAATTTGAAAGCAATTGGACATCATTTAGGCTTAGAAATAAATAGATTACAATTAGGTCCTTCATGCATTACATTTCTACCCTTCAAAACTCCTTCTTGGACCTTTTTGCAAGCCGCAGGGACCCTTCTGTATGACTGCAAGGCCCTTCCAGTTATAGTTCTTCTCACTTTTGGACCTGCACGCTATTCTTCTACCCCTTCGTTCAAGGGTCTTCCTGCAAGTTTTCCCTCATTTCAGAGAGAAGCCTGTGTTCTTCACGCGCACTGTAGCACGCGAAGAACACAGCCATTCTCGACCGTCCATCGCACTTTTGATCTCGATCTGCGGCTGGAATCAAATGGAACCTTCGCGCGATTCGGTGCGTGCGTTCACCTCTCTTCCCAGATCTCATCTGACGGTCAGATCTCTCTCTTGACTCGCCGCGCGCTCTACCCATCTCATCCTCACCGCCGGCCTAATTTTGATTAACCTCACCCTTGCGATGATCTCAATCACTGAGCTGCTACTTAAGCACCTCAGTGGTGTCGCGCGCAAAGGATCGCTCCCTCCTACATCTCTTAGCGATCAGTTCGTCCACTCCAGTCTCTCCTCCTCATCTAGACCCTGATTTCACAGCCACCGGCTGTGGAATCATCGCCTGCTCTCGACCCTCCTCGTCGCTAAGGACCTCGTAGCACCTGAGGACGACCCTGGAGTCTCACTAGCAGACTCTTCCCTCCGCTGGAGTCACCCTCCTCCTTTCTTCCTCCTTAGCCGCCGGCTAAGGACCCATAGGTCCCATTCTTCCTTTTAGTTTAGTTTTTAATTCTGCACAAGCAGTGTTAGATTTAGTTTGCAGTAGTTTAGAATAGATTTAGTTTTAATTGTTAGTGTTTAATGTTAGCTGTAGTTAGATTAGTCTTAGGAGTAGAATTAGTATTAGATCCCCTCCCTCACCTCCTCTGATCAGTCCAGATCAGAGGGGAAGAATCATCTGTTCATTATTCAATTTATCTCCCTCTTCATGTTTTGTTTTTCCATCATCCAAATTCTGATTCTTGTTTTTTCCTTTTTAACGACGAATTTTTCATCAATCACCCACACATCCTGACCTAATTTCAGATCTGATGGCGCACTGCCTCAGATCTGAAAATGGTGTCACAAGCACCATTTGGGACTTCTCACTCACTCCATTTGTTTCACAAAAGCCCCTCTGTTTTAAATGGATTGCCTCAGTTTGTCAGAGCACTTTTGATTTGGATTTTAAAGGATTTTTACTCTCTGAAATGTTTTGACAGATCTGACAAATTGAAGGGATTTTTGGTTTTCATTGTAGGCAAGGATTCTGAAAAGTTCTCTGGTGACAGAGAACCAATCAGAAGAGCCTTTCATGATTCTGTTTATACTTTGTTTTGAATGCATTCTCCAGCTTCCATTAAATTTCCTTAATGCATTCTTAGTCTCTTTTTGCTATTTCAGAACTGCCATGCACTATTTGTGTTGATGATCATTTCTGTATGGTGATTCTCTAACCTAAGGAGTTTTCCATACTCCTTAAGGTTGCAAGAAACTGGGATTGTGTTTCTTTGGTTTTAATTGATCGAGCTAAGTTTTCCTTCATGCTGTCTATGGCATTAGGAAGAACTAACTCAATGCCATTTGTTGTTTTGATCTGAAAGGATGCTTCTGATAAGGTTTTTCCTAATGAGTATTTGAGCTGAATTTACATGAGATTTTCGTGAGATTTAAACCCCTTTCAGATTTGGATTTCATCTCTTCAATGTTTAGTTTGTTTTGAATTTAATCTTGTTCCCAGTTATACAGCAACATGCTGCAACTTGCAGCTACATTTCCCTCCATCTCCAAATTCTCTTCTCCTCCAAATTCCCCTTTCATCTGTGAATTTTTTGTTCCCCTTTCTCCAAGTGGACTAACTGCAGCAGCAGTTAGCCATTTGACAGTGGCTTAAGCCACTCCTGCTGCTACAAAAACTCACCCTGAACAGCAACTAAAACCAACACTAAAACAGCACATTCTTCTCTTCTCCATCTCCTCTGACAGTAGCTGCGGCTGCTGTCTAAACTCATATAAAAACTCAATCAACTCTAATTCCCTAACTTTATACAAAAGCCTAATGACATAGACTTATTTTAAAACTGTAAATATACCTATCCATAGTATTATAACTATAACTATAGCATATCAGTTAGATACATAGTTATACTGTAAATATGTATAAAACCTGTACAGAAATTCGTATACATATGTAATCTATGTAAAAATATGTATATATACTAATCTAGTATGTATGTATTTACTGATTTATGTATATATGTATGTATAGATTTATATTTACTTATTTAGTAGCTAAGTTAATAAGTTAGAGCAATAATCAAGTAAATAAATCTATAAACTTGGGAATATATATATATATTAAGTAATTTAAGTTAGTCAAAGTATAATTATACCTAGTATAACTTACTGTAACTTAGTTTTAATTTTAAACACCCAGAACTGCTATTTTAGCCTAAATAAAACATAAATAAATTCGTAAAAATACAATAAAAATATGTATTAAATACTTAAGTATGTAAGTTAAAACTGTTTAAGGTCAATTAGACCATTTACTAACTATTTTATAAGTAATTAACTATTTAATCACCTAAATCAACCTGTATAATCAGCTTAGTTTAGCGAATTTATTTGTATAGTAAAAATATTTAAAATTCAAAATTAATTAATCAATTATGTAGTATTATGTAAATATTTTATTTACCATATTTTATTTTATTTTTTTAAATAATTTATGGTCCCCAAATCGAGGGCCAAAAACGCGCACAGACGCAGCTGCGTCTGGTTTCCAGCGCACGATGTGGCGCTGGAATAGCGCCACATCGTGTGCTGCAAACCAAACGCAGCCATATAAATATAATTTATGCTATAGTTGAAGCAGTCGTCACGGCGCCGGGCGCCCGAAACGCGATCCCTTGTCCGATTACCCGATTTGAGCTGAACTCTGATGTGTGATGATATTGAATATGTGATGTTATGTGTGAGGCCGGAGGCCCGAGCGTGTGCGAACTTGAAGGCGTTGGGCTGAGGCCTGACGCTGAGTTTGAAAAACGTAACTAAGCCACCTAATCTGAGATTAGGGCGCGCTTAGTAGAGGTCTGGTCCCACCCGTAGGGTGCTGTGTATCCCTCGAAAAGCGCACCCGCTAATTAAGCACATTTTACACTAAGGACTCTCCACCGCAGCCTCTGAAATACCACATAGAAGAAATTGAAAGGACAGACGACTTAAGAGAAGGAACACACGAATAGAAAGACTTACTGTACATACAGCAGTAGAATAAGTAATATACATACGTATAAGTAAACCCACATAATTACTAACAGAATAAAACGACACTATAAATGTCGCTAAAGACCTCAGTTTGCTTCTTTAGGTTGTATATAGTGTTTTCTGAGATTTAGCGACGTTTATATCTGTCACTAAAACTGATATATATGTCACTATAAATAAATGACTAGTAAGTTAAGTTTTTACACTATGGTATCCTAATGTAGTATGAACTAACATATTAGTGTTAATAGTATAACTTGTAAATACATAGTTTAGAGTATAATAATAGATTGTTTGATGCTTGTTCATAGTTAGTATTTTTTTGCAAGCACTTCTTAGTAACTAGGTAAATAAAACATTCATTCATTCTTTAAATGTAAAGTTTCTTTTTGAATAAGAAGACAATTTTGGAGATAATCAAAGAGTGACCGAATTAAATTCAATAAATTGCCTCCCAGAAAATGACCTGGAACAAAACCAGTAAAAATTAGATAAATAAGCAAATGATAATAATGGTTGTAATGACTGGTACTCACCCATACTCACTACTATACGACATCCTTAATGTTATATTATACACCCTATACTACAACGACATGATCATAACAATAATCATTACAATTATCACCAACAAACATTTACACCATCACTGCAGAGGACGCTGGGCCGAGTAGGGTCCAGTAGAGTTACCACTGTTCTCTTGTACCTCTTTTTGGTTCTACTGTAGTGAGTAGTTCTTGTTACCGTTGTACTTTTCTTTACCTGCAGTTTCATATTATGTTTTGAATGTTGTTCTACTGTTGTGGTGGTATATACTGTAGTGGTTTCTTTCCTTACTGCTGTACTTTCTTACTGTTAGTTATATTCATGCTGAATGTGGTTTATTTTACTGCTCTTTTGGTTACTTCCTCGTTGGACGACTAGGTCTTGGGATTAGTCGAGTCGGTCCGGTTCTCGTGTCTCGTAGGGACTCGGGAATCGGGTCGTTACAGCTACAGAGGAGGAGCACCGTGGAGGTTCACTAAGGGGCTCCAGCCTACTATTCGAGGGTATGTCAAGCCCCTGAAGCTGCCCACCTTCTCGAGAGTGGTGGAGGCAGCCATGACGTACAAGGAGACCAACCTGGCCGCGCGAGACACCTACAGCAAATAAAAGAGGCCCTACCAGCCAGAGTACTCACAGGGCCGATGAGAGAGGAGGCACGCGGTGCCCGAGGGAGAGCCATCTCGTTTTGCGGGGCCATCAGTGACCTTTGGGGGCCCCCGACAGGGTCCAGCTGTCAGCACTGGACCCCCACCCAGCCATCAGCAGGGACCTACCGAGGGAGGGAGTCGAGTCCCCCTTTGCTACCAGTATGGCCAGCTGGGCCACATCAGGAGGGACTGCCTGTCTAAGGCTAGAGCATAGCAGATGCTCCCCGCACCGAGTGCTAGAGGCCGAGCTGGTGGTCGTGGCCCCCAGACGCGTGGGGGAGGGCAGCAATCACGGGGAGGGTACCGACCAATGGCTACTCGCCCAACTCAGAGTGTGGTTGCTTCTTCTACATCAAGGGCTGAGGGGCGTATCAACGCCCTGACACACAGAGACGCTAGGGTATCCAGTTCAGTGGCGGCAGGTATGGTTATTGTTTCCGGCAGATTAGTTTACGTGCTTTTTTATTCTGGCGCCACACACTCTTTTGTCGCTGCGAGTTTTGTTGTCAGCTTGGGACAGGACTATGTGTTGTTAGAGGATCTGTTTGTGATCAGAGGCCCAGGTGGCCAGCTATTTGTGGCTGAGGAGGTCTACACAGACTGTGAGGTCAGTATAGGGGGACACAGCCTCCTCGCTGACCTGATTGTAATACCGATGGAGGATTTTGGCGTGATTCTGGGGATGGATTGGCTGTCCGCCTACCACGCCTTGGTGGACTGTTTCGAGAGGAAGATCATCTTCTCCATATCGGAGATGCCTTCCTTTGAGTTTCACGGACAGCTGGTGGATGGAGGTTTCAGGTGCATATCTGTGCTTCGAGCAGCAAGAATTTTGAGCCAGGGTGTGAGGGCTTTCTAGCCTGTGTGGTGGTGGAGCCCAGCCTCGTGGCGGACTTTCAGAGCATTCTGGTGGTTAGTGAGTACCTCGATGTGTTTCCAGAGGAGCTGCCAGGACTACCGCTCAAGCACGAGATCGAGTTTGAGATCTCACTAGTACCGTGGACCAGCCCCATTTCTACTGCACCATATCGGATGGCACCACTTGAGCTGCGAGAGCTCAAGTCACAGCTACAGGACCTGTTGGAGAAGGGCCTTGTGAGGCCCAGTGCGTCCCCGTGGGGAGCCCCTGTGTTGTTTGTGAAGAAAAAGGATGGTACCCTACGACTTTGTGTTGACTACAGACAGCTGAATAGGGTCACCATCAAGAACAAGTATTCGTTGCCGAGGATTGATGACCTTTTTGACTAGTTGCGAGGTGCCACGATATTCTCCAAGATAGATTTGAGGTCAGGCTACCACCAGTTGAGGATCAGAGAGACCGACGTCTCCAAGACAGCTTTCCTCACCTAGTACGGACACTACGAGTTTTTGGTCATGCCGTTTGGGCTGACCAATGCTCCCGTTGCTTTTATGGATTTAATGAACTGGGTTTTTAGACCGTATCTGGATCAGTTTATGGTGGTATTTATCGACGACGTGCTCGTTTACTCGCGGGATCGGGCACAGCATGGATAGCTCCTACAGATGATTCTGGACACTTTGAGACGGCGCAGGCTGTATACCAAGTACAGCAAGTGCGAGTTCTAGTTGAGGTAGGTGACTTTCTTGGGCCACGTGATTTTAGGGGATGGTTTGGCTGTGGATCCAGCCAAGGTTGAGGCTGTGCTCAAGTGGGAGAGGCCACGTTCAATGACAAAGATACGCAGCTTCTTGAGACTGGGAGGTTACTACCGGTGGTTTATCAGGGGATTCTCGCAAATTGCGCATCCTATGACTCAGTTGACTCGGAAGGATGTGCCCTTTACCTGGACAAATGCTTGTGAGGCGTGTTCTTAGGAGTTGAAAGAGAGACTGACTTTAGCTCCTGTGCTCACCATCCCGGACAATAGTGGCGATTTTGTGGTCTACACGGACGCTTCGTTGTAGGGGTTAGGGGGTGTGCTCATGCAGTGGGGTCACGTTGTTGCTTACACTTCACGGCAACTGAAGCCCCATGAGCATAGCTACCCTACCCATGACTTAGAGCTGGCAGCTGTTGTCTTCGCACTGAAGACATGGAGGCACTACCTTTATGGTGAGACTTTTTGAGATTTTCACGGATCATAAGAGCCTTAGGTACTTGTTTGACCAAAAGGAGTTTAACATAAGACAGAGACGTTGGTTAGAGCTCTTGAAGGACTATAACTGCAGTATCTCCTACCATCCGGGGAAGGCCAACGGGTGGTTGACGCCTTGAGCCGGAAGGCGCCTGCCCACTTGGTTAGTTTACAGGCACAGAGTTGGAGACTTATGGAGGAGTTGGGGAGTTGGCGACCTTGAGAGTCACAGGGATATTGTGGGGCAGTGATGGTGACACGACAGATGAGACCAGAGTTGATAGAGTGCATCATCGCAGGACAAACGACAGACCCCTACTTGCAGACATTGCGAGACAGAGTGCTGTCAGGGGACCTAGGAGACTTCTCTTTTACAGACGAGGTGCTGGGCATGAGGAGACGAGGAGTTGTTGAGAGAGCTCCTGACGGAGGCGCACAGGTCCAGATTCACCATACATCCCGGGAACACAAAGATGTATCATGATTTGAAGCATGACTTTTGGTGGAGAGGCTTGAAGCGGGATGCGGGTGAGTTCATACAACAGTGTTTGGTGTGCCAGCAGGTGAAGGCCGAGCATTAGAGGCCTGCATGGCCGTTGCAGCCACTTCCTGTGATAGAGTGGAAGTGGGTGAGCATCACCATGGATTTGGTGGTGGGTCTACCCGTTACCCAGCGAGGACACGACGCAGTTTGGGTGATAGTGGATCGGTTGATGAAGACGGCACGTTTCCTGCCGATCTGAGTCACTTTGGGACCACCACAGTTGGCAAAGAGGTACATTCATGATGTGGTATGCCTGCATGGAGTTCCGTGTGAGATTGTATCCGACTAGGATACCCGTTTTACTTCCTAGTTTTGGGCTGAGTTTCAGTAGGCTTTGGGGACACGGTTGAGGTTCAATACTGCATACCACCCCCAGATAGACAGACAGTCAGAGCGCACTATACAGACACTTGAGGACCTTTTACGTGCCTGTGTACTAGACTGGAGAGGCTCTTGGGAGGAGCACTTACTCCTAGCAGAGTTTGCATATAGTAACAGTTATCACTCGAGCATTGGCATGGCACCTTACGAGGCTCTATACGGACGGAGGTGTACTGCGCCCTTGAGTTGGGTTGAGGTGGGGACCAAGTAGGAGGTTGGCCCCAGGCTGATCCGACAGAGTCAGGAGGCGATAGAGCAGATCCACGGACGACTCTACGCTATCAAGAGTAGGTAGAAGAGTTATGCTGACCGGAAACTTAGAGAGGTGCAGTTTGAGGTTGGGGATCACGTCTTTCTTCATGTTTCACCCATGAAGGGCTTGCAGCGTTTTACGATGAAGGGGAAGCTTGCGCCAAGTTTTGTGGGGCCCTTTGAGGTCCTGGAGCGGGTAGGACCCGTTGCTTACCGGCTTGCCCTTCCTCCCCAACTTTCTGGTGTGCACGACGTGTTCCACATGTCCAACCTCAGGAAGTACGTCGTCGATCCTAGTCACGTTCTCAGCCACGAGAGTGTCAAGGTGGGTGACGACCTGACCTACCTCGAGAGACCAGTGCAGATACTAGATAGAGCCGTCCGGAGTTTGAGACAAAAGCAGGTACCCCTGGTGAAGGTTTTGTGAAGGAGTCAAAGGTACGAGAAGGCTACCTAAGAGCCTAAGGCAACGATGCGAGAGCGGTACCCGGAGCTTTTTGAGGGTATGTCTTTTCAGACCGACTTCGGTCCTCTTTAAGTTTGTTATGCGTTTTATTCCTTTTTCTGCACCCTAGCTAGCTCAAGTTTCGGGGATGAAACTTCCTTTAAGTTTGTTATGTGTTTTATTCCTTTTTCCGCACCCTAGCTAGCTCAAGTTTCAGGGATGAAACTTCCTTTAAGTTTGTTATGATGTAAAGACCCATTCTGCTTTGAACCTTTTAAGACGTCTGGAGTGTCAGTCAGACGTTTGGCTAGACGTCTGGATCTCATCTTGGACGTCTGGAAATTGAAAAATTTGTACGCACTATGCTTTCTGCACGTAGGCAGCGTGCAAACCCTCCTTCTCTCTCCTTCCTCCTTTTTTCCCCCCGCCGAATCCTAACCCCTCGACTATAAAGAGACCCCCTTCCTCTCCTCTCCACTCCACCACTACCACCACCTTCCACTCCACTGCCATGAGCTGAGGCGCACGAGAGAGAGAGAGAGAGAGAGAGAGTGACAGCGAGGAGGGGGAGCAGGCATGAGGAGGAGGAGAGGGCTAAAGTTGCGAAGCTTCGTGGAAGCTCACTGGAGGCTCGCACGGCCACCGCAGCGCGTGCAGGAGGAGGAGGACTTTGGGGCGTCGTCCCCGACCTTCTGCAGCAGTCGGAGCTGCAGTAGAGCGGAAGGAGTCGTGGTGGAGCGCGGCGAGAAGTGTAGGAGTATAGTTTGGTTCTGGAGTTTTTCCAGTGTCAGATGTCTAGAGTGTCTTCCGGACGACTGGCTGGACGTTTGGCGTCGACACCATACGTCTAAAACGGGTGTATTGCGAAGGTACGTCTTCCTCACTGTTACGGCCATGCAGGCTGCACCGCAGGTGTGATCTGTTTAGCCTAAAGAAGGTGCTGCTTTGTTGTGCATAGGAGAAGCCTTGGGAAGGTGCGTGGGACGCGTTTCCACGCACTTTCGGACATCTGGACAGCTTACCAGATGACCAGAGACATTCCCAGACGACCGGAGGACTGGTCAAACGTCTGAAACTGAGTTCAGACAGCCGTGGGGGAGTCCTGGACGTCTGAGGTCACTACAGAAGCTTGAGGTGAGTCTCTCAGACTTTTAAGACGTCTAGACTTGTTTCTAGACGTCTGATTTGGGTCTGTAGACATGTTTTTGACCTGTTTAGGGTTCGATTGGGATATGTTTTACGCAAATAAAGTATCTGTGGTTTCCTTGTGAATTCCTCTACATATTAGAAACCTTTATATACTATTCTGAATGTTCCGTGGTGATGTGTTCCTTGGTATAGAACTTCGACCTGTTGCGTGTCTAAGGCTTGTAGAGGCATGTGGGCCTGCAGTTCGAGCCCCCAGTACTCCCGGATTGTCTAGTAGAGTGGTCCACCCTGTTCTACTTATAAAATATGAATGCATCTATGAAAATTAGACAACTGGAAACCTAGGATGTTGCATGAACCCTAGGACGAGAAATAGTTGAACCAATTGCTTGTGTGATTGAAATTATGTTTATATGTGAGTGAGCTGGATTGTTATCCGCTGCCTGTTAGAATATGAGCTGCCTGAGATAACTAAACAGTTACCTGTGATATCACTTATTGCATGTGTTAAATTATGGAAATACGAGCTACATGTGTATAAATGAGAATCGAATTGTGGATGATGAAACCAAGATTAAAATAATATGGTGAACATAAGCATGAACCCCACGGGGAGTTAGGAGTAGAGCTCCTGTGGATTGATGGAAATGGCTAGAATGTGGATGGGAAGTGTGCTGTCCCTTGAGTACATGGTACCAATGAGAGCGACTGTCCCCTTTTTAGTGTATAGTGGAGCTAGCCGCCCTTGGGTTGGGACCCGGGGCTAGGATTGGCCACTCTACACTGACTTCTGTTGGCCCTCGCGCACACGGTACCGAGGTGAGCTACTAGTGTAGTGAGGGAGCTAGCCACCCCACGGGGCCCAGGGTTCAGCTAGCCACCCTACAGCGACTTATTAGGCCCTCTAGGCAAACCGGGGTAGTCAGACGAGGATGCACGGACTGTGGAGGGGCGAGACCCCTGTTTGGTTTTGAGGGGCTAGACCCCTATTTCTGAGAGGGCTAGGCCCTATACTAATCCGTACTATACTTTGGGCGTACCTGCTAGTGGAAATGACTGACTGCGTGCCAGTGCAGGGTAGCTACCCGTGAGCTTACTGCGCATGCCATAGTCACCGCTATGTTTGTTTGTGACCTCGGGGTGGTTGACTGGGTGTAGGACTACCACGGAGGACTCTCCCGGCCAGGAGAGCACCACGTGTAGCTTCTACTCTTCGGAAAAGATTGCAATCAAGATCGTTCCCACGAGGAACATGCAAGATCAAGAAAGAAATCTGAAAGTAAACTAATGGGGTGAAAAGAAATTACTTGTAAAATAAATAACTGGAAAATGATAAATTACCTGCTAGTTTTTACTGCTTTAGATAGTTGGTTACTACTCTACTCAGCATTCGCTAACTCTGTTTTCTCATAACCCTATTCAGGTCAAGGAGTTGAGCAGCCCGAGCTACCGGCTACAGAGGGTGCTGGGCCCAGTTGAGCCCAGCCGTAGTTTTCCGTACTATTGTTGTACTCTCTTTTTGCTATAGTGAGTTTCAGACTTTTGTTTACTGTACCTATTACTGTTGCTTTTTTTCTACTTTCCTATTATTGTGGTGGTATGTACTGAACTAGCAGCCTTTACTTCCCTTTACTGTTTGTACGCTTTTACTTTAGTTACATTACATAGTGAATGTGGTTTATTTTCCTGCTTTTTGGTTATTTGTTGTTGGGTGACTGGGTCTTGGGATCAATCGAGGCGAGCTGGTCTCGGGTCCTATAGGGATTCGGGAACTGGGTCGTAACAACTCCTTTCCATAAAATATTCCATGTCTCAACATAACTTTATTACGTTTAAAGTTTAACTCAAAACCCTCTCTAACTAACAACCAGAAAGAACATTCTTTTTCACAGCAGAACGTGCAGCACCCTACGTAGTGTCCAGACTTGCCTCAAGGAAAACCTCAAGTCCATGTGTCTGAATCCCAACACCTTGGCTACAGAGTCGTTCCCCATCTTCACAATTCTACCACTGCAAGGCTAATAGGAAGAAAAGAACGATCTATCAGTACAAATATGTACGTTGGCTGCAATATCCACGACCATTCAGTAGGATAGTGAATAACATAGAGTTCGGATTTTATTGAGACATACCCATCACTAGGCCTAGCCTCCTCGATGATCACATTCACCTGAGGATTCCCATTTGTGGTCTTCTGCTGAGCTTTATTAGAAGGACAATCCTTCTTCCAATGCCCAACCTACCCACGGTGCCATCATGGTTTGTTCTTGTATTTCTTCTGGATCTTGGGTTTGGCCTTCTTTTTGTTTTTACTGTTCTTATTTTTATTCTCTTTTCCCTTAAATGTCATGACAGTCACCTTAGACTCCACAGGCATTACAGGTTTCTGTTTCCTATGCTCTTTCTCAATAGCAATAGCTATCATCAAGTCATCTAGAGAAATCTTTCTCTTCCTATGCTTGAGAGTCATCCTAAAGTCTTCCCAAGATTTAGGGAATTTCTCAATGGTAGATATGACTTGAAACTTCTCAGGAAGCTTCATTTCAACCTCTGCTAAACCATGGAGCAATAATAGGAATTCTTATGCCTGCTCCAATACCGATTTACCCTCAGCCATTTGGAATTTAAGAAATTTTGTGATGGAGTATTTTTCAATACCAAGATCCTTGGTTTTATACATTTTGTCCAACTCCTCCATAGCCCCTTTGCTGTGGACATGGATGTATTGTATATATCGAACAATACATTGGACAACACTAATAAGATGCAACCATGACAAATACGGTTGCACTTATTCTACACATCCACCGCCTTTTGGCCTTCAGGAGTAGGTTTTTTCTTATCAAAAATCGGGCAATCGATTTCCAACTCCAGGATCAAGACTAATGGTGGTCAACCAAATTCTCATGCGTTCTTGCAAACGCTTGAAATTTTTCCCATCAAATTTCTCTGGAAACCAGATAAGTCTACATGTAATTTGAAAGTCATTTCTGATATATCAAATATTTTAGATCTAAGCGGTACCTTATCTAAGATTGTTGAAATAAACACATATAGGAAATAAATAAATAAAAGCATATGCATTTCCAACATTTTTGCATAGATAAAAAAATATTAAATCAAGCAAGTCAAGCATGATTTGGCAAAATCCATAATAAAATAAAGAACAAGTAACATGCAATAGTACAAATAAATAAAATGAGAAGGACTTAGATTTTACTCCGATTGAAGTGCCCATTAAGGACTTCTTTTAGAGAGGGTATCACCTCCCACAATACCGGTGCATCAGGATTTGACGAACTCCTCCCAAGATGCGACGATTCACCTCCAAGATTCGATGCACTCCGATCTTGGATGTCCTTGAAAACCACCTCAAGAGAACGAAACTGAGACAATTTGGTTTCCAACCAAATTTCCAATTGATCTACCATTTTAATGATTTAATCAACCAAAAAACTTCTCGTGGATCTCTCAACCTCCTTGTGTAAGATCGACAAAAGTGATTGGAGATTTTTCTACCAAATTCACGTCGAATGGACACACCAAGAAAGAGAGACAAGAACGAGAGAGAGAGAGAGGGAGAGAGAGTGGAGAGAGCTTTTCTGCTCTTGTTGTGTGTCAAATGAAAGCCCTCTTGTGGCCCTTATATAGAGCCTACGACCAAACGTTTAAGGAAATTTTCGTTTTATGGAAATACGACCAATTGATCGACCAATTAAGTTCATTGATCGACCAAAACAATTGGTCGATCAAACTTCACTATTTGGTCAACCAAACCAATTGATCAATCAAACTAAATTCATTGATCGACCAAAATAATTAGTCGACCAATTTTACATTTTAATCGACTAATCCAAATCAAAATCGTGAGATTAAAATCTATAGCAAAAGAATCCAAGTTCCAAATTTATTCTCACCCGAGCCCGAGCCAAGCCTGAGTCGAGGTGGGGTGGGGCACACAGGCGTGCGTGCATGGTCCCCAGCCCCACTTCTCACTCTTTACTACATAAGCCATGGGAGGTAGAAACCTTTTACAACTACCAAGAGGTTTGTCCACTTCCAATATGAGACTAAAAATCTTTCCCAAATCTCACTGATTTCAACATGAATTCCCACGTCACTCAATAACAATTGCATCTCAATTGATGCAATTAGGCTCTCAAATCCAACACTACCCCCTTACTAACAGCAAAACTAAATAACTATACATGGTAGTTGAACCTGAGACATGAAGTGAAGATTAAATCTGCATGGCCAATCAAATAGAAGACATTTTGCTGAGAAGTGAAAAGAGAGTAATTGACCAGCAAGCCTAACAACATGAGCTAAGAATATCACCAAACGAAATCTACAGCTTAACCAATCTGCAACAACACTACAATAGAGCAACAAACCTAACAACCACCTTAGTTAGAGTAGAACAAACACAATGGGGTTTGGATTTGGGTTCAAAGAGAGGGTTAAGGAGAGCACACACTAGATAAGCTTCAAGGAAAGGATGAAGAAGGGAATTGCAAGTAGCTCCCCTTTTATAGAGGAGGAGGAATCAAAAGCCATCAATGCATTCAACAACAAATAAAAATAGTAAGATGAATCATAAAAGCAACTTCAGACCATGAGTCACGAGAAATTGCAGCAAGATTTGCACATGGACAAGGTAAAGCTAAAGGCACATCACGTCCAACCTCACCAACGGACACATGCCTTCAAGTAAAGGGAGGAGAGAAGTAATAGCCACCTAACTTTAACCTAGAAGTCGTAGCATAAGCAAAGAAGAGGCTGTGAAGGCTGCAGCTATGCAACGAGCCAAACTAGCATGAAGGAAAGAGAGAATTCCATGGTATCGGGTTTGTGAAGGGGGGAAGAAGAAGCTTGATGGGGGAGACGAATGACTAGAAGAGCAGGCATCTTCGTAGGGGGGAATAGGGGGAAGGGCAACTTCAGAATGACAAACAATCGAGCAAACAACGCGAGGGGGGGGCACATGGGGATAAGTTAACCCCCCAAAAAACCCAGGTTAGCTTATCCCAGGATAAGGGACCAATGAGAGGTTAACTTATTGTTGAAATAAACACATATAGGAAATAAATAAATAAAAATATATGTATTTCCAACATTTTCGTATAAATAAAAAATTTTAAATTAAGCAAGTCAAACATGATTTGACAAGATCTAGAATAAAATAAAGAACAAATAACATGCAATAACACAAATAAACAAAACAAGAATGGATTAGATTTTACTTCGATCGAAGCATTCATTAAGGACTTCCCTTATAGAAGGTATCGTCCTCCCACAATACCGGTGCATCAAAAAAAGATTTGGCACATCAAATCTATGATGTTGAACGTCTCAGGATACGACGATCTCCCTCCAAGATTTGGCGCACTCCTATCTTGAACATCCTCGAAAAGTACCTCAGGAGAACGAAGCTGAGGCAATTTGGTTTCCAACCAAATTCTTGATTGATCTATCAATTTAATGATTTGATTAATAAAAAATTTTTCGTGGATCTCTCAATCTCTTTGTGCAAGATCGACAAAAGTGATTGGAGTTTTTTTTACTAATCTCACGTCGAACGAATGTACCAAGAAAGAGAAATAAGAACAAACGAGTGGACAGTAGAGAGAGCTTTTCTGTTCTTATTGTATGTTAAATGAGAGCTCCCTCGTGACCCTTATATAGAGTCTACAACCAGGCGTTTATGATACGACAATTAATTGACCAATTAAGTTCATTGGCCGACCAGAACAATTGGTCGATAAAACTTCACCAATTGATCAACCAAACTAAATTTATTGATTGACCAAAATAATTGGTAGACCAATTTTACATTTTTGATTGACCAGTCCAGGTCAAAATCGTGAGATTAAAATCTATAGCAAAAGAGTCCAAGTTCCAAGTCCTAAATTGATTCTCACCCGAGCATGGATTGAGCCAGGGTGGGGTGGGGCATACGTGCGTGCGTACGTAGTCCCCAGCCTCACCTCTCACTCTTTGCTATGTAAGCCATGAAAGGCAAGAACCTTTTACATCCACCAAAAAATTTGTTCACTTCCAATATGAAACGAAAAATCTTTCTCAAATCTTACTTATTTCAACATTAATTTTCACGTCACCATGTAATAATTACATTCCAATTAATATAATTAGACTCTAAAATCTAACACTTATCTCGTAACGTAAATGGGGCTTATCCTTCCAAAGGAAGGGATAGCACTTGCTGTAAACCAGGTCTTAGGCTTTTCATTTCAAGCAATTTCTCAATTCATTGATCACTTAATCTTTCGTTGAGATTCGTTTATGCACCTTCTTCCTGTCGTCCGTCTTATTTTAACCTTCCTTTTAACAGGAGTATAATGAAATAAATGAAAGGCATCAAAGGATTTCAATTAGTACGTAATGATATATGATTATTTTTAATAGTATTGAGATGGAGGAGAAAAAAAAAACAATAATACTTAATTAAGCATTAATATGTATAACGTCAAGCCTGGATATGCCTTTTCTTTATGGTCCTTCTGTCGAGGATTCAAAGTTAGGCACATCAAATCAATGAGACATAAATTAAAATTTCCTTTCAATAGTACGTTATAAGTTTTTTATTAAACGTATATTCTTCTGAATTAATCTATTCACCATTTTACATTTGTTTGGATGCTACTTGGCCATTTGATGTTCTAGAAGTACTGAACAATTGCCTCTACATTATTGACGTAAGATTTTAATAAGCAGAATAAACTTCACGTGTCGTTGCATCTTAAAGGCTAATAAGCATAAAAGTTTCAAGCTCTCGGGATCTCAGTTTTCTTTAATCATATCACGTCCGAACTCAATAAAATATCGAAGTTCCTAGAACTCATCCCTTTCAGATTTCTCTTGAAACTTTATGCGGCACGCCTATAATCTTTTGCACTAATATTTACTTCTACACAATTCATATGTTAAACATATCTCTCAAAAGTTGTGTAACGAGAAACTTTAAGAACGGACATTCTTGTTGATATATCAATTCACAAAATGTGTATCTCTTTGAATCATGCCCTCTAACAACTATCATTCCTATAGCTCAACATAACATCAGAGCACCTTGCTCTTCCTTTCTCACGCACAAGCCAATCAAATGTTGCCTCGACGAGGTCAAGCTCCATCATGACTTGAATGCGAATTCCTCCCATGAAGATACGATCCCACAGATAACAGAGAAGACCTCACAAATTTTAATCCAATCCCCTCTAGCATTTTTTCACCATAACACCCGCAAGCTACAATCCTATCCTGCACAACGAAATCCCGTCCTACAACAATCGAAGCACCGTTTTTATCGTGGGATATGATCATGTATATTTTATTTGGTAAATTTTATCTCAGCATAAAATTATTTCAAAATGAGGAGAGATATAATAGGATAAATTTATTCTAAGAGAACTATAAACTTATCCCTCTTCTCCCGTGAGATAACATCTCATTTATCCAACTGTATCTACTTATCTCATAACTTAATTTATATCTTCCCCCAAACTCCAAAATTAATTATTTTTCTCTCAATTTTGTCACCTACAAACTTTATCCCACAAAATAAACACCCGGTAAGATCTGATCCCATCACGCAAAGATGTGCCCCCACTTCATCCTTCTCTTCACAAGGCCGGCACAGCTTCCAATGCCTACTCCCTTGCTGCAGAAACCCTTGGCATACTTGCTACGTGTGTTGATTCATGCTGTTCTCTTCCGCATGTCAAAACTGGAGCAAACGTCACCAACCGCTTCTCTTCTTCCCCAGATGACAACCTTACGAAGGCCCTCCGTCTCTTCTGTATCATCAAGCGCGTGTGTACATTGTAGGTGTGATCCCCCCACCGTCGAGGTTGTGTACGTAGTAACCGAGGCCTCGTACAGTCACCTTCAATATATATACAACGCTCTTCCTGTGCATGAATCGAACTAGACTCTAACAAATACGTTGTCATATTTTTTCCGTTTCACCGGATCCTGACCTCTGGATAATCTTTATACATAAATTCGCATTAACCCCCTCAGGTTAACATCACGCTTAACAGGCGGGCATTTTTGTCGAACAAGGCTACTTTTGGGTGTGCTCGAGTAAATACCACTTTCATAGGAGTAAATTCATTAATTACAAAAGGTTACAGGGGGTGCTTAATATCAGAGTAGTCTGTTTTCTTTAATCCTTTTCGACCTCGAAACGCACGATGCACGGCGATCGCAAGTACCGACGGTAGGGTTTGGCCCCCTACTCGCTCCCACCCCCGCGTAACCGATAAGGTCACCCCGTCGTCTCGCGGATCACGGGAGAGACGGAGCACGAGAAAGCGGGTCCCGAACTCGGACCTCCCCAAGGAGGTAATCATACCCCGATCGACCACAATCCACAGGACGGGACAGGCGTAGCTTCCATGGCCTCTCGTTGCCTTGGAGATAAGATAGCCCTCTCCCTCTAACCTCATCCCTCCACCCCCAATCTCCCTCCACAAATATTGCGCACCCCACCTGGCCATTCCCCACGGGAAACCGATCGTGTCCATCGCACCAAAATTAGTGGAGAGAAATACATTATACCGTTTACGTGGCACCCACGTATTAAACTCTGGTTAGTCGTCTCTGCAGCACTCCAACCACGTCGTTGCGCTGTGCACATACCATCCATGACAAAATTTCCCCTAAATGACAAATGCGTCAAATGCATCTCCTTTTAACATAAATGATGATCTAGTGCACCACTTCAAACTTGGCGAGTAGTCTCCACGACATGGGGATCCCATTCTCGGGTTTCGATCGGAAGTATACGTGAATGTCCTAGTTTTTTTTGTAAGTATGTGATGCTTGATATAAATTTAAAATCATCCGTGTGAAATGGATCAAACAGGAAATGAGGAATGGTACGTGGGATAAGGGTCGACGGATGTATCTTCTATTCCACTTATATCTAATTTTCTAATGGTGAATAAGGTCAAATTAATCTTAAGTGTGATTAAGTTTAAAACTGTGAATTTCATTTTGAATTATAAAAAGAAATTATTGTGGGATAAGGTGTTGTTTCGATTAAAGATTTCTTTAATCACGGATGACGGCTTTCTGTTTCGATTGAAAAAAAAAAAATCACAGTACAACAAGTGCATATATATAATCTAATATTCCAAGTCCAAACGAGGAATCGAAGCCGTTCCAAATTATTTTTTTCTAACATACATCGCCTTCCTCCTCGAATTTCTCAAGTCTTGCAGAACGTACGTGTTATATATTTTCTACGAAAAGGATAGAAATGGCTCCATCTTCTCCAATTGGCCAAACGGGAACCTCCCCTCGACGGTGCACGATGGCATTATCAGCACACGCTGATTCGTAAAGGGTTTCCTGGGCAAAGAAGAACAATTTTTGACAGTTTTGCTTAAAACTAGCAATCACTTAGATGGAAGCTTAATCGGGTAATCGACTCTGCAATGCAATGGCATCTCTGTAAATACAAAAATTCTGACAGTAATCCTATAATATTAAAAGAACAACGTCATCCATGTAAGATTCCCAACCCATAGCTGTACTTTCCCCCCGGCGCCTCCCGTCCCCGCTCTCCCGAACCTGTGGCAGCAGAGCTTGGAAGTTACAAAATAGTCAAAATATTACCCGCCAAGCCGGCGCACGATACCACCCTCCGCGCACGCTAACACCCCTCCACCCCCACCTCTCCCTCTCCAAATAAAATGGAGGTCTCGGCTAAGCCGTGTCCTCTCGCTCAACTCCCACCGGTCTCCTCTCCCTTATCTCTCCACTCCTCTCCTCCCCTCGCTCCTATGGCCGCAGCCGCCGCATCCTCCGGCATCTCCGGCCTCCTCCGTCTCCAACGCGCGACCCCCGCGGCGGCCCCCTGGCGGCTCCCCGCCGCTGCCACCTCCGCCGCCTTCGGCGCCTCGACCTTCCCCTTCCCCCTCCACCTCTCCACGAAGCTCCCGGCCGGTCCCCTCGAGGCCTCCCTCAGGGTCATCGATGGCGCCAGGAGGGCACCCCTCGCCCCCGTGGCGGCCGCCGCTTCCTCCCCGGCCGAAGGCAGCGATTCGAGCGGGTGAGGTCCGTCGGCGACTCTTTTTATGCGATCCCACGGGGGTTGCGGTCCGGCGAATTCTGACTGGTTGTTTCGAATTACCAGGGAGGCGAAGGTTGGGTTCCTGCAGAAGTACCCGGCGCTGGTAACCGGCTTCTTCTTCTTCATGTGGTACGGATGATGAGCACACGACGCTGCTCAACTGCTTGTCCACAGCTTTGGCAATTTTGCGTGTTCCCGGCCTTGGTTTTCCTTAACTGGAACGTTACTGTTCCTGAGAAAGTTATGGGTCGTTTACAAAGTTCTCTGCTCCTTCAGTCAGCGAACGAAAGCATGGATTTTTACATCTCTGTGCTTTGTATTTAAAGGAATTTACTTCTTACCATCTGACTAGAGCATCCTCGTGGGGAACCTCTTCGTGGAGAAGAAGCTCCTTAGAGATCTTGAGTTGTCGAGATAATAAATAAGCAATTTAGTATATTCTGTGATGTTCCGCCTTTATATAGGTTCTTAAATTTTTTTTTTTTTTGGGCCCCTGGAAGATTTATGCCATGCCAAGTTGAGGCTATGTGCAGAAGAGGACAATCTGTTGTTTCTGGTGTGCAGGTACTTTTTGAATGTTATCTTCAACATCCTTAACAAGAAGATATACCTATACTTCCCGTATCCTTAGTAAGTGCCCCTCCAACTCTAAACGTTGCGGCGATCATTTGGTTATTTTATATCCGGTCACGTGATTGGAACCTGTTTATTATGTGCAGCTTCGTCTCCTCGATACATTTGGTAGTTGGTGTTGCCTATTGTCTAGTGAGCTGGAC
Organism: Thalassia testudinum; assembly: GCA_037157565.1. NCBI lineage: Eukaryota > Viridiplantae > Streptophyta > Magnoliopsida > Alismatales > Hydrocharitaceae > Thalassia > Thalassia testudinum. The sequence goes on along the minus strand of JAZHRO010000018.1, from coordinate 49,305,261 downwards.
TTTAGGTCTTCCCAAGCGTGCTGTAAGTTCCACCTTGCTTTATATCAATTTATCCAGTTAATTTAAGTTTGTCGGTGGTGGCCTATGGAATTAGATAGTTTTGGAGCTCAGATGTGGATCTTAACTTAAAATTATTTATTTTTGAATTGCTGAATGAGACTTATCTCTATGTCTTGCGTCGGCGGAAAGTTGACTATGTCTTAGATATGTTTCCAATTAGAAGCATCATGGCATATAGTTTTTTGTAATTAACTTTCTGTAAGTATGGAATATTAGTGCTAGATCTGGTAATGGGAGGATCTAGGTAGAATTATGTACATGGATATACTTTCTTATATCATTACCTGAAGTAGATTCCACTAATTAGTTTGCAGAATATTTGATCACTTCCACTCAATGCTTGGACCTTAAAATTTAGTGCATTTACGTTTGCCTTCTTGCACGACAAATATCAGATCCTCTAATGTGCAATACCTGATTCACCTTGTTTTCTCTAGCCCTGTGATTCAAACCTCTTGAAGCTGCTCATCCCTGTGGCAATATGCCATGCCATCGGTCATATAATGAGCAACGTCTCATTTGCTGCAGTTGCTGTCTCATTTACCCACACGATCAAAGGTACATTGTCACCTCTTGCCCTCTTGTTGTTGTTGTACATGTGCAGAAAACTGACTGTTGTCATCAAAATTTCTTCCTTCCAGCTTTGGAACCCTTCTTCAACGCAGCAGCATCACAGTTTGTTCTTGGACAATCAATACCCTTTGCTTTATGGTTATCACTAGCTCCGGTTGTTATTGGTAACTAGCTTTCCATTTTATACCATATAATCTTGAAGTTGATGGCCAGTTATGATACTCTAATATGCTATTATTAAAAGGGGTGAAAAGTACTTTAAGTCTCTGTTTGAATAAGGGCTAGTGTTTGCCCTTGGGTAAAAGTTAGGAAGGGAAAAGTTATAAAGGTAGTAGTGTAAGTGGTGGGTTTGTAGGTAATAGATGCGATAGATCGATTGATATGTGAAGTTGTATATTGATGTGATTTAATAGAGAGAGGAATGTAGTTTAATTGTTTCATATTTAATATTGGTTTTTTTATTATTATTTTGTTGGAAAGTGGAATAAATAAGATTAGATGTAATAGGTGAGTTAATATGTTATAGGTATAGAATTGAGTTGATATTTCTTGTAAACCATGTTTGCACCATGTTACTATTCATCTATTGTTCACTTCCCCTTGCCATGTTAGTCACCCCATGGACTTAACCCTCAACCAAATGGGGCCTAAGAGATGTCTTCCCTTGGAGAAGGCAATTACTCTTCTTCTAGGAAGGATTGTACTTTCTACCTTCCTTCAATCCTTTTGTAGGTGTACCACAATGGGAGTACTTTAATTGGGTTTCCAATCAAGCATTTGCCACTCTAATGCATGTTGTGGATATTGATATGAAACTTGTCATGACCATCTTAGGTGTTTCCATGGCATCCCTTACGGAACTATCATTCAACTGGACGGGATTCGTCAGTGCCATGGTCTCAAACATATCATTCACTTACAGGAGTATATACTCCAAGAAAGCCATGGTCTCTCTCTCTCTCTCTCTCTCCCTACCTTCCCTTCACCTCCAAATGAAAAAAAATTCTCTAACCTCTGCTTCCTGGTTGCAGACCACAATGGACAGCACCAATCTCTATGCATACATTTCCATTATTGCACTTATCGTTTGCATACCACCTGCTGTTATTGTAAGTTATCAGTTCATTCTTATTTAGTGTCATAGTATGTCTGCGAATAGTTTTTTTAGAATGTGCATTACCCTCTTCTAATCTTGTAACACTAGAAAGGAGTTAATCTAAGCTATACACAACTTTTGTGGCATTTCATGGATTGCTGAAGCATCATCAAACGTCACTCTCGACATTGGACACAAATATCAAGATGTCGCATCACAACATGCCAAGCAACCACAAAAACAATACCATTTTTAACATGGACAAACCCCTCCAAGAAGGGAAAAAAGTTAAATACACTGGGACAAGCTTTGGAGATTCATTTAGTGAAAGAGGATACATCAGCAAGTTGTGGAAGAGACCCAGGCACTTGACCTATCTTCAAGACACCTACTGGCTAACATTTGTCCACTTACTCTTATTAACTCCAAACCAGAATGAGTGACCCATCCTTTCACAGACAAGTATAGACTCTACAATGCTACATCTAATAGCCCTTCCAATAACTTCAGATAAAAATTCAATACATATTAGAAAATCCGTAACATTTTATAATCTATGAATTATGTAAGAGTTGAGTAGCAGTTACTTTGGAGCACAGGATGTTTTGTTAGCTCCATATTTTTGGTAAATATCCATTTTTTTTTTTTTTGAGAAGTAAACATCCACATTTACTTAGCAGTGACCTTTCAGTTTGTGGAACATGGCTCGAATCTTGTATTATCTCTAGGAAGATGAGGAGATTCAATCTGGAAGACTTAATTTGAAGGTTATGGATGTTGGAAGTTTATTAAGGGAGAAATCAGCAAGAATGCTAAATTCTATTTATTCCCTTGTTTTGACATAGGTATTCACCTAATGTTACATGTAGATCACAATTGTCATTTCTATTTGTGCTTTTTATTTGGATTTTCCTTAGCACTTAGTGCAATAGCCTTGCACCCTCTGACATGAACACACCCACCTTAAGTCATTTTCTAACTAAAGACTGCTAGTTTAGCAATCTTTCATTTCCAAAGGGAAAAAGTTTCTGTTTTTCTTAACATAATTACACTGCACAAGCACTCAAAAGAACTTTCGCAAACTGAACCGGAAAAAGGAATGTGAAGTCTTTATGGGCTTTTATATGTCTTCCCTGATCAAACTTTAATATCACATATACACCCTCCAAAGTATGTATCTACATGAATGTCCCTGAGTTCATTCTCATTCTACATGTATTTCATGTGAATTGCTCGTAATATTTCATTTCTTCTTTTGCGGTCTCTCTAATTGCTTCCTATGTTCCCCTAATTGTAAATAGCACTTGTAATAAATCTATTCACTCTATTTCCAAAGAAGGAATCGACCTTTTTATTACTAAAGCCATTTTCTTTCCCAATTTGCAGTTTGAGGGGCCTCAATTAATGCAGCATGGTTTCAAAGATGCAATTGCTAAAGTAGGAATGACCAAGTTTGTGTCAGATCTATTCTGGGTTGGAATGTTCTATCACCTTTACAACCAGGTATTTATGTTGCTACTCTGTCATGTGTCTAGGACTATTTTATGAGCATCTAATCATCTGAATTGGATGCATATTCATGCAATGCTATTTATGCAAGTATAATTCTTATAAATATACTTGTTTTAACTCTATTACAGATAGACTTCTCTTAAAATCTTGAACATGGATGACAATTCTTGTTATGGGCATAACCACATATGCATATGGATCAAATTTCATAGCAACTGTTGTAATGTGTTATTCATAACCAGATAAAAACCGCTTTAAGGTTGAATGTCATCCACTGTAAGCCTAAAAAGCAAATATATTCTGTTCTTCCTTTTGCTACCCAAGTAAGATCCTATATTTCCCAATTGCATGGATATTTTTTTTCTGAATGAGGTTTTTTTTTTTTTTTTTCGATGCATTATGATCACTTGGAGAAATGTATCCTTTATTATTTATTTGTAAATTGCCCACTTCATGTTAAGAAGATGCCTAACAGTGACGGCAGAATCATTGATGTCCATCCTTTTCCTGTAGAATTCTACATTGACTGAATGCCATTGGTATAACTGCATACTAGGAGACCATTATATGTCTAGTAACATAAACTGATAGACATACTCTGCCCACTTGAATCTAAACGTTCCGTGATGTTTTGTTGTGCTCACCTTCTCTAAATCGGTTACAGTGTGCTCCTTGATAGACTCCAATAAATATTACATGTTATTGTCTGCTTTCCCACATCTGATGCATAGACTTGGACTTTTTGTGACAGTCATTGCAATAATTATTAGGATTTTCAGCACCAAATATAAAATCTACATGTAGGAGGATGATTGTTTACATCCTCTGCGGTGTTTCTTTTTACCAATGCATTGTAAGCTTGATGCACCTATATAACCATGCAGATTGCAACTAACACCCTGGAGAGAGTGGCTCCACTTACACATGCAGTTGGAAACGTCTTGAAGCGTATCTTCGTTATTGGCTTCTCAATCATAGTATTTGGTATGCACAATGCGACATTTTGGCTTTTTTCTGCGGTGGCTTTGCTTTTGTTTCAGTTCGCTTGTCAACATTATTAGTCATCTTCCTTCATGCATTCTTTCAACACTTGATTTTGCAGGCAACAAGATTTCAACACAAACTGGTATAGGAACTTGCATTGCAATCGGTGGGGTTGCTACCTACTCCTATATTAAGGCCAAGATGCAGGAAGAAAAGCTAGTGAGTGCTCTAGTTTATCATCTCTAGCTAGCACAGCTATACTTTTATCATGAGATCTGATATTTCAGTAGGCTTTTAGGGACAAAATCTAGGAATTCTTGTTTGACATACAGCATAACGAAATCCTCTGGATTTTTACAAAGCACCAATCTTAGCTTAAAACATTATGCTTTTTTAAAAGATAATTCGCACATTTTTTGTGAAGTTGAATGGATATGATGGGATTTATCTAGAATTCAGGGCCAGATCTCATTTTTTCCCATCACATAGAAGCTAAAATCAGTGATTTTCAAGATGATTTGCCTCAGGTCAATTGCTTTATGGCTGGAAAAAGAATTTTTCAGATCTATGAAAAGTCTAGTTGAATGAATTTCATTATTCTGTACATTAACGTTTAGTAATAGAGTAGTTCCCATGTTTGCTAGGTAGGTGCTGCAATTCTGAAAATAGTGAATCCACCTTCAAGCATGTTCTTTAATGATGGCCAGTTGTGGGTAATACAGCTAAGTACAAGACTCAAACAAAACCGTGATATGAAGAAAGCTCTAATTAATTAGCTAAATAATTAACATAAAACAAGATCAGCCCATGGGAAAGGTAAAGACATTGCTGGTGCCGAGAGAATAGTCCACACCAGAAAATGCCTAGATGAGAAGTTATCAATAAAAGGTTGGATCTCTATATTGGTAAGTGATTAGTTTTCAGGTGGATGCTGTCATTGAATGTTCACGTGTTGGACTCCTGAGAGCCACCACATGAGGACATGTTGATAGAATAGTCTCATAGAGAAAAGTGGTGAAAATTGGAAAAAATTTCTCCTCTTGCTGCACTGGTTCGTCATGTTCCTCCTGCTTTGTATTCAATGAGATACTAATAACTCTAACCAGGTTTAATGGAAAGGGTAGGGAGATATCTCCCATGTAATTAATCTGGTTTGGAATTGGGTTAAAGGTTGTAAGCTGGAGACCCACTTATCAACTGAGAGGAGGTGCCATTTGCATTAACTTATATGTGCTTTCCGTCTTTTGCTGCAGAAGGAGAAAAGTTCCTAGAGGACAAGGAACAGCAGGTGGGGTGGGGTGGAAATTGAGGATGAGGGCATCCACATTATTTTGTGAGTATTTCTGTAATGAGATTGGGCATCTCCCTTCAGTTTGTGTCTTCTTTTCTGTCCTCTCTACTTGTTGTAGCAAACTATTTCTGTGTCTCCAAACATCATCTCATCCTTGTTTTTGAATAATTTGCTGCTCCTGGGGGATTTCCACGAGGAACATTTGTATTTCCCTTTTTGAACTGTATATGTATACACTGGCCAGTCATTACAGGTTCAGAAACATTCTTCTTGCCTGGCTTCAGAGATTAGTGTCTTCATGTTGTGATTGTGAAATATAACCAACTTTGAGTAGGCTTTAGGATGATATTCTCAGAATTTTCTACAAGCATAGCCACCATTTGGAAGATGTCCTACATTGTGGATCCCATTTAACCTATCACCTGGGGATCATTGTTCTAGTGACGTGGTTGCTATAGCTTGAGATATATTATGAAAATTAAACCTATATTAATATGTCCATGAACGGCCTTTTCCACTATCTATATAAAGTGAAAGAAACAAATGGAATATTGTGATGTTTAAAATATATCTCACACCAAGCTACCTGATTTGCCAAGAAGGTCAAGAGTTGTAAGGAAGCTGGTTAACTCATATTCTTCAATTTCGTTCCAACATTATCCACCACCCATATTTCACATCAATTAATCCTATATCAATATTGTATTTCAACTTATCATTACTATCAAACATTATTATAGAGACTTGCATCGTCATTTAGATTAATAAATAGATCGCTAAGTTTACGTTACGTGTCCAATTCTTCACTTCACATTATTGCACTAATAAACCTTAACTTTTTTATGTCAAATATTTGAATTTTACGTATTCAAAATCATCATATAACTACGGACATTCTACAAGACTCCAAGTTTGCAAAAGCGTTCAAATGGTACTTGAACCAAGAGTAAGGCATACACAGCAAGGCAACCACCCGTGGATACAGACATCACACAACAGGTGTGTAGTCATGATAAAAAAAAAGAATATGACTGCCCTACCAAGTTTGTTAAAGGATAAAAAAAGCTATAAATCCACATGAATGTGTATGTGCATCCTTGGATCATCTTAAATGCACTTCCACAACAACATGGACATGATCACAAGAGAATAGCAACTGTCGTAATACAATCCCTTCATTTAGGGGCTTTTACATAAATGCCCATATGATCCCTGAAAAATACACTTATACTACCTTCCTGATGTTTATGTATTTATGTCCAGACATTTAAAAACATTAAATTCTTTAAGAGTATGCACTTTAGTGGAGAATGAGGGTTAAATTTTTTATTTTTTTTTTGTGAAAAGACCCTTATTTGTTTTTATTTCCTTCTCCCTCTTCCCTAACCTGCTGCATGGTCCTCCTCCTTCACCTAGACCACTCCCTCCTACTCCTGCACGACCCCTCCTCCCCCATGGTGTCAAGGGAAAGATCGACGGGGGCACAACATGTCGCCATTCTTCATTCTTTATCCAACAACCTGAAAAGGAGGTACAAAAGGGTCAGATTCCAATTCTTCATTATTTATCCAACTTCTTTTGACCAAAAAAGCACCATTTTCTCTTTCAAGGATCTATTTGACATTCTCTTTCCATCTTACAACCTAGTCAACTCCTACCCAAGAAAACAAATCCAACTTCCTACAAAGTCACATGATCGTGTAAAATCTTACAAGGTCCTAGTTGTGAGATTTTATCTAAATTTCTTGTTACTTCTTCTTTTGCTAGATCTCTTTGATCTCATTTGAACTTATAATACAAGTTTGCTCCATCCTTCTAATTGTTCCCATTAGACCTGTTACGATCCGATTTTCGAATCCCTATAGGATCCGAGACCGACTCGTCTCGACTAATTCCAAGACTCAGTCGTCTAACAAAAAATAGCTAAAAAGTAGAAAAATAAATCACATTCACATATGCAATGTAACTAAGCAGTAAGAACATACAAGCAGTAAAGGAAAGTAAAAGCTGCTATTCCAGTACATACCACCACAACAAGAGGAAGAATGGAAACGAAAGCAGCAGTAACAGGAACAGTAGCAAAAAGTCTGAAACTCACTATAACAGTAAAGTGAGTACAACGAAAAGTGCTGAAAACTATGGCTGGGCTCGACTAGGCCCAGCACCCTCCGCAGCCGGAAGCTCGGGCTGCTCAACTCCTGGACCTGAACAGTGTTATCAAAAAGAACGGAGTCAGCGAACGCTGAGTAGAGTGGTAACCATACTATCTAAAGCAATAAAAGTAATATGTATATTTATCATTTTCAAGTTATTTTATTTTACAGGTAATTCCTTTTCACCCCTTTTTGTCAACTTTCATATTTTTTTTAATCTTGCATGTTCCTCGTGGGAACGATCTTGATTGCAGTCTTTTCCGAAGAGCAGAAGGTACACGTGGTGCTCTCCTGGTTGGGAGAGCCTCCCGTGGTAGTCCTACACCCAGTCAACCACCTCGAGGTTACTGACAGACGTAGCAGTGACTATGGCACGTGTGATAAGCGCATGGGTAGCTACCCCGCACTGACACGCGGTCAGTCGTTTCCGCTAGCGGGTACACCCAAAGTACAGCACGGAACAGTATAGGGCCTAGCCTTCTCAGAAACAGGGATCTAGCCCCTCAGAACCAAATAGGGGTCTCACCCCTCCACAATCTGCGCACCCTTGTCTGACTACCCCGATTTGCCTAGAGGGCCTAACAAGTCGGTGTAGAGTGGCTAGCTGAACCCCGGGCCCTGTGGGGTGGCTAGCTCCCTCCCTACACTAGTAGCTCGCCTCGGTACCGTGTATGTGAGAGCCAACAGAAGTCAGTGTAGAGTGGCCAATCCTAACCCCAGGTCCCAACCCAAGGGCAGTTAGCTCCGCTCTACACAAAAAGGGTACAGTTGCTCTCCTTAGTACCACATACTCAAGGGCTAGCACACTTTCAGTCCACATTTTAGATTTTCCATCTAACCATAGGAGCTCTACTCCTAACTCCCCGTAGGGTTCATGCTTATGTTCACCAGATTATTCCAATCTAAGTTTCATCATTCACAATTCAGTTCTCGTTTATATACAGGCAGCTTGTATTTCCATAATTTAATACATGCAACAAATGATTTCGTAGGTAACTGTTCAGTTATATCAGGCAACTCATATTCTAATAGGCAGCTCATACTTATTTATAGGCAATGGCTGACCATTTAGTTTATTCATGCATACAAATACAATTATGCAGAACAAATGGTTCAATCATTTCTCTGTCCTAGGGTTCGTGCCACATCTTAGGTTTCCAGTTGACTAATTTTCATAGATACATTCATATTTACTAAGAATAACAGGGGTGGACCACTCTACCAGACAATCTGGGAGTACTGGGGGCTCGAACCGCAGACCCAGGTGCCTCTGCGAGCCCCTGACACGCAGCAGGTCAAAGTCCTATACCAAGGTATACATCACAAGAAAGATTTAGAATAGTGTATAAAGGTTCTAATACGTAGAGAAACTCACAAGGAAACCACAGATACTTTGTTTGCGTAAAATGGATCCTGATCGGATCCCAAACCGGTCAAAAATGTGTCTGCAGACCAAAATCAGACGTCTGGAAACAAGTCCAAACATCTTAAAAGTCACAGAGACTCACCTCAAGCTCCTGCAGTGACCTCAGACATCCAAGACTTCCTCGTGACCATCTGAAAATAGTTCCAGACATCTAACCAGTCCTCCGGTCATCTGGAAATGCCTCCGGTCGTCTGATGAGCTGTTCAGACATCCGAAAGTGCATGGAAAGGCGTTCCACGCACCTTCCTAAGGCTGCTCCTATGTACGATAGAGTAGCCACCCTATTTTAGCCAAACCACAACCTCTGCAGTGCGACCTGCATGGCCGTAACTGCGAAGAGAATGTACCTTCGTGATACAGGTGCTTTCAGACGTCTGGTGTTAACGCCAGACTTCCAGATGCTCAGCCGGTCGTCCGGAAAGCTCTCTAGACGTCTGATACTGGAAAAATCCCAGTATCAGACTGTGCTCCCAGCGCTTCTCGCCGCGCTCCGCTGCGTCTCCCCTCGCTTTGCCGCAGCTCCAACTATTGCAGGTGGTCGAGGATGACGCTCTGATGCCTTCCTCCTCCCACACGTGCCGCGGTGGCCGTGCGAGCTCCGACGAGCTTCCACGAAGCTCTCAACCTCGGCCTCCTCCTCGCTCTCATGCTTTCTCTCTCACTCATCTCCTCCCGCCTCTCCGGCAGTGGAAGTGGGGTGTGGTGGTAGTGGTGGAGTGGAGAGGAGAGGAAGGGGTGTTGGCTCTTTATAGCTGAGGGGTTAGGGTTCGGCAGGGGGAAAGGAAGGAGAGAGAAGGAGAGTTTGTGCGTCGCCCACACGCAGAACGTAGAGTGCATACAAGTTTTTTAATTTCCAGACGCCCGGGAAGGGGTCCAGACGTCTGACTGACACTCTAGGCGTCTTAAAAGGCTAAAAGTGGAACGGGTCTTTACATCATAACAAACTTAAATGAAGTTCATTCCCAAAACTTGAACTAGTAGGGTGCGGAAAAAGGAATATAAAACGCATAACAAACTTAAAGAGGATCGAAGTATGTTCGGAAAGATGTACTATCAAAAAGCTCTGGGTACCGCTCTCACATCACCACCTTAGGTTCCCAGGTAGCCTCCTCGTACTGCTGGCTTCTCCACAAAACCTTCACTAGGGGTACCTGCTTCCATCTCAGACTTCAAACGGTTCTGTCTAGTATCTGCGCTGGTCTCTTGGGATAGGTCAGGTCGTCACCCACCTCGACACTGTCGTGGCTCAGAATGTGACTGGGATCGGTGACGTACTTCTTGAGGTTGGACACGTGGAACACGTCGTGCACTCCAGAAAGCTGGGGAGGAAGGGCAACCCAGTAAGAAATGGTCCTACCCGCTCCAGGACCTTAAAGGGCCCCACAAACCTCGACGCAAGCTTCTCCTTCACCCTAAAATGCTGCAGGCCCTTCATGGGCGAAACACGGAGAAAGACGTGATCCCCAACCTCGAATTGCACCTCTCTGCGTTTCCGATCAACATAACTCTTCCGCCTGCTCTTGACAGTGCGGAGTCGTCTGTGGATCTTCTCTATCACCTCCTGACTCTGCCGGATCAGCCTAGGGCCAACCTCCCCCTTGGTCCCCACCTCGACCCAACTCAAGGGCGCAGTATACCTCTGTCCGTACAGAGCCTCGTAAGGTGCCATGTCGATGCTCGAGTGATAGCTGTTATTATATGCAAACTCTGCTAGGGGTAAATGCTCCTCCCAAGAGCCTCTCCAGTCCAGTACACAGGCACGTAAAAGGTCCTTAAGCATCTGTATAGTGCGCTCTGACTATCCATCTGTTTGGGGGTGGTATGCGGTACTGAACCTCAACCGTGTCCCCAAAGCCTACTGAAACTCGCGCAAAATTGGGAAGTAAAATGGGTATCTCGGTCGGATACAATCTCACGCAAAACTCCATGCAGGCGTACAACATCGCGAATGTACCTCTCTGCCAACTGTACTAGTCCCAAGGTGACTCGGATCGACAGGAAACGTGCCGTCTTCATCAACCTGTCCACTATCACCCAGACTGCATCATGTCCTCGCTGGGTAACAGGTAGGCCCACCACCAAGTCCATGGTAATGCTCTCCCACTTCCAGTCTGGCACAAGAAGTGGCTGCAATGGACCAGTAAGCCTCTGGTGCTCCGCCTTCACCTACTGGCACACCAAACATTGCTGCACGAACTCACCCACATCTCGCTTCATCCCTCTCCACCAAAAGTTGTGCTCAGATCATTATACATCTTTATGTTCTCAAGATGTATTGTGAACCTTGACCCGTGCGCCTCCATCAGGAGCTCTCTCAACAACTCCTCATCCCTGGGAACGCACAAGCGTCCTGTCATGCATAGCACCTCATCTATAAAAGAAAAGTCCCCTGGGTCCCTTGACAGCACTTTGTCCCTCAACATCTGTAAGTACGGATCTGTCATCTACCCTACGATGATGCGGTCTATCAGCTCTGGTCGTGTCTGTTGTGTCACTGTCACTGCCCCACAATACCCCTGTGACTCTCGGGATCGCCAACTGCCCAACTCCTTCATAAGCCTCCAACTCTGTGCCTATAGACTGGCCAAGTGGGCGAGCGCCTTCCGACTCAAGGCGTGAGCCACCACATTGGCCTTCCCCAGATGGTAGGAGATGCTGTAGTTATAGTCCTTCAGGAGCTTTAACCAACATCTCTGTCTCATGTTAAGCTCCTTCTGGTCAAACAAATACCTTAGGCTCTTATGATCTGTGAAAATCTCAAAGGTCTCACCGTAAAGGTAGTGCCTCCGTGTCTTCAGTACAAAGACAACAGCGGCCAGCTCTAAGTCATGGATAGGGTAGCTATGCTCATGGGGCTTTAGTTGCCATGAAGCGTAAGCGACAACGTGACCCTGCTGCATCAGCACACCCCCTAACCCCTGCAACGAAGTGTCTGTGTACACCACAAAACCGCCACTACTGTTCGGGATGGTAAGCATAGGAGCTGAAGTTAGTCTCTCCTTCAACTCTTGAGAACATCCTCACAAGTATTTGTTCAGGCAAAGGGCACGTCCTTCCGAGTCAACTGGGTCATAGGACGCGCAATCTACGAGAATCCTTTGATAAACTGCTGATAGTAACCTTCCAGTCCCAAAAAGCTGCATATCTCTAGCATTGTACGTGGTCTCTCCCACCTGAGTATGGCCTCAACCTTGGCTGGATCCACAGCCAAACCATCCCCTAAGATCACGTGGTCCAAGAAAGTCACCTGCCTTAACCAAAACTCGCACTTGCTGTACTTGGCATACAGCATGCGTCGCCTCAAAGTGTCCAGAATTATCCGTAGATGTTGTCCATGCTGTGCCTGATCCCGTGAGTAAACGAGCACGTCGTCGATGAATACCACCACAAACTGATCCAAATATGGTCTGAAAACCCAGTTCATTAAATCCATAAAAGCAGAGGGGGCATTGGTCAGCCTAAACGGCATGACCAAGAACTTGTAGTGCCCGTACCGGGTACGGAAAGCTATCTTGGAGACCTCGGTCTCCCTGATCCTCAAATGGTGGTAGCTTGACCTCAAATCTATTTTGGAGAATACTGTGGCACCTCGCAACTGGTCAAAAAGGTCATCAATCCTCAGCAGTGGATACTTGTTCTTGATGGTGACCCTATTCAGCTGTTTGTAGTCAACACAAAGTCGCAGGGTACCATCCATCTTCTTCACAAACAACACAGGGGCTCCCCACAGGGACGCACTGGGCGTCACAAAGCCCTTCTCCAACAGGTCCTGCAGCTGCGACTTGAGCTCTTGTAGCTCAAGTGGTGCCATCCGGTACGGTGTAGTAGAAATGGGGCTGGTTCCCGGTACTAGTGAGATCTCAAACTTGATCTCACGCTCGGGTAGTAGTCCTGGTAGCTCCTCTGGAAACATGTTGGGGTACTCACAAACCACCAGAATGCTCTAAAAGTTAGCCACAGGGCTAGGCTCTACCACTACATAGGCTAGAAAGCCCTCACATCGCTGGCTCAAAAGCCTCGCTGCTCGAAGCACAGAAATGCACCTGAAACCTTTGTCCACTGGCTATTTGTGAAACTCAAAGGAAGGAAATTCCGGTATGGAGAAGACGATCTTCCTCCTGAAACAGTCCACCAAGGCGTGGTAGGCGGACAGCCAGTCCATCCCTAGAATCACGTCAAAATCCTTCATCGGTATCACGATCAGGTCAGCGGGGAGGCTGTGTCCCCTTATACTGACCTCACAGTCCGTGTAGATCTCCTCAGCTACAAACAACTGGCCACCTGGGCCTCTGATCACAAACAGATCCTCTAACAACACATTATCCTGTCCCAAACTAACAGCAAAACTTGTAGTAGCAAAAGAGTGTGTGGCGTCGGAATCAAAAAGCATGTATACTAATCTGCTAGAAAGGGTAACCATACCTGCCACCACTGAACTGGAATTCCTGGTGTCTCTGTGTGTCAGGGTGTTGATACGCCCCTCAGCCCTCGGTGCAGACAAAGCAGCTACACTCTGGGTCGAGCGAGTAGCCGTTGCTCGGTACCCTCCTCCAAGAGCCTGGGGACCACGACCACCAGCTCGGCCTCCAACGCTCGGTGCGGGGAACATCTGCTGTGCTCCAACCCTAGATGGGTAGTCCCGGCTGGCCACATTGGTAGCAGAGGGAAACTCGATTCCCTCCCTCGGTAGGTCCCTGCTGATGGCTGGGTGGGGGTCCAGTGCTGGCAGCTGGCTCCTGTCTAGGGCCCCCAAAGGCCACTAATGACCCCGCAGAATGAGACGGCTCTCCTGTGGATGCTGCGTGCCTCCTCTCTCAATGACCCTGAGAGTACTCTGGTTGGTAGGGCTTCTTCCGTCCGCTGTTGGTGTCTCGCGCGACTGGGTTGGTCTCCTCGTACGTCATGGCTGCCTCCACCACTCTCAAGAAGGTGGGCAGCTTCAGGGGTTTGACATACCCTCAAATAGCAAGTCAGAGCCCCTCAGTGAACCTCCACAGGCACTCCTCCTCTGTAGCTACGACTGTCGAAGCAAAACGTGACAGCTTTAGGAAGTGCATGCGATACGCGCTAACAGTCATCGTCCCCTGGCGGAAAGTGTGAAACTCCCGCCTCCTCTGGTCCTGCCAAGTCTGTGGGAAGTACTGCTCGCAGAAGAGGGTCATGAACTAGTCCCACATCGGCTCTCCCCTCTCCTGGCCTCTAACTGCCCTCCACCACCTGTGTGCCGCACTCTTTAGCTGGTACGTGGCAAAGGCCATGTGGCACTCCGCAGGGGGGTGAAGGGTGTCAAACACCTTCTTTATCTGCTCCAGCCAGTCCTCTTCCTCAGACAGGTCCTCATCCCCCTTGAAGGAGGGGGGCTTCAGCTTCTGGAACTATCTGAAAAGCTCGTGGTGCAGCTGCAGTGGGGGAACGGACACGCCTCCAGGCAAGGAGGGCTCATGCTCGGAAGTGTCAGAGTGTGGTGGGGGCAATGGAGGACCACCCCCTCCCCCTCATTCTCGTCAGGCGCTGCAGTGGTCTCTCTGTCCCACCGAGGACTCCCCCTCCACGTCCTCAGGGAGAGGTGCCCGTGGAGGCTGGTGGAGCTCCTCTCGCACTATGTCTCTGATCAGTTGGGCGAGATTCTGGGCCTAAACACTCGGGGGAAGAAGCGGGTCAACTGGCACCTCGGGCCTGGCACGTCCGCCCCTCTGACCTCGTCCACGACCGCGTTCGCGGCCTGCCCTGAGAACTCTCCGACGAGGCATCTCCTGCATGAAGACGCAAAAGACAGAACAAAAGGGTCAACTCTATCGAATTTTTGCGAAAAAGGACTTAGAACAGATGTCAAAGCGATACATTGTGGTGGTTACCCTAGTTACATGCACGTGAATGGTTATTCTCAAGCTAGTTGGTTCATTTCTCGGGACGATCTTGCTTTGATATCATCTTGTTACAACCCAATTTCTGAATCCCTACAGGACCCGAGACCAACTTGCCTTGACTAATCCCAAGACCCAGTCGTCCAACAAGAAATAATCGAAAAGCAGGAAAATAAACCACATTCACATATGAAATGTAACTAAGCAGTAAGAACATATAAGCAGTAAAGGAAAGTAAATGCTGCTATTCCAGTACATACCACCACAACAACAGGAAGAACAGAAACGAAAGCAACAGTAACAGGAACAATAGCAAAAAGTCTGAAACTCACTATACCAGTAAAGTGAGTACAACAAAAAGTGCTGAAAAGTACGGCTAGGCTCGACTGGGCCTAGCACCCTCTGCAGCCGGAAGCTCGGGCTGCTCAACTCCTGGACTTGAACAGTGTTATGAAAAAGAATGGAGTCAGCGAACGCTGAGTAGAGTGGTAACCATACTATCTAAAGCAGTAAAAGTAGTAGGCATATTTATCCTTTTCAAGTTATTTTATTTTACAGGTAATTCCTTTTCACCCCTTTTTGTCAACTTTTAGATTTTTCTTGACCTTGCATGTTCCTTATGGGAACGATCTTGATTGCAGTCTTTTCCGAAGAGTAGAAGGTACACGTGGTGCTCTCTTAGTTAGGAGAGTCCCCTGTGGTAGTCCTACACCCAGTCAACCACCCCGAGGTCATTGATAGACGTAGCAGTGACTATGGCACACGCGATAGTGCACGGGTGGCTTCCCCGCACTGACACGCGGTCAGTCGTTTCCGCTAGCGGGTACACCCAAAGTACAGCATGGAACAGTATAGGGCCTAGCCCTCTCAGAAGCAGGGGTTTAGCCCCTCAAAACCAAACAGGGGTCTCGCCCCTCCACAGTCCGCGCACCCTCGTCTGACTACCCCGGTTTGCCCAGAGGGCCTAACAAGTTGGTGTAGGGTGGTTAGCTGAACCCCGGGTCCCGTGGGGTGGCTAGCTCCCTCCCTACAGTACTAGCTCACCTCGGTACCATGTACGCGAGGGCCAACAGAAGTCGGTGTAGAGTGGCCAATCCTAACCCCAGGTCCCAACCCAAGGGTGGCTAGCTCCGCTCTACACAAAAAGGGGATAGTCGCTCTCCTTGGTACCACGTACTCAACGGCCAGCACACTTCCCGTCCACATTCCAGATTTTCCATCTAACCACAAGAGCTCTACTCCTAACTCCCCGTAGGGTATATGCTCATGTTCACCATATTATTCTAATATAAGTTTCATCATTCACAATTCAGTTCTCGTTTATATACAGGCAGCTCGTATTTCCTCAATTTAATACATGCAACGAATGATTTCACAGGTAACTGTTCAGTTATTTCAGGCAGCTCATATTCTAACAGACAGCTCATACTTATTTACAGATAATGGCTGACCATTTAGTTTATTCATGTATACAAATACAACTATGCAGAACAAATGGTTCAATCATTTCTCTGTCCTAGGGTTCGTGTCACATTTTAGGTTTCCAGTTGACTAATTTTCATAGATACATTCATATTTACTAAGAATAATAGGGGTAGACCACTCTACTAGATAATCCGAGAGTACTGGGGGCTCGAATCGCAGACCTAGGTGCCTCTGCGAGCCCCCAACATGCAGCAGGTCGAAGTCCTATACCAAGGTATACATCACAAGGAAGATTCAGAACAGTGTATAAAGGTTTCTAATATGTAGAGAAACTCACAAGGAAACCACCACAGATACTTCATTTGCATAAAACGGATCCTGATTGGACCCCAAACAGGTCAAAAACGTGTCTGCAGGCCAAAATCAGACGTTTGGAAACAAGCCCAGACGTCTTAAAAGTCACAGAGACTCACCTCAAGCTCCTACAGTGACCTTAGACGTCCAGGACTTCCCCATGACCATATAAAAATAGTTCCAGACGTCCAGTCCTCCGGTAGTCTGAAAACGCCTCCGGTCATCTGATGAGCTGTTTAGACGTCCGAAAGTGTGTGGAAAGGCATTCCGCGCACCTTCCCAAGGCTGCTCCTGTGTACGACAGAGCGGCCAGCCTATTTTAGCCAAACCACAACCTCTACGGCGCGACCTGCATGGCCGTAACCGTGAAAAGAACGTACCTTCGCAATACAGGTGTTTTCAGACATCTGGTGTTGATTCCAGACGTCCAGATGCTCAGCCGGTCCTCCAGAAAGCTCTCTAGACGTTTGATACTGGAAAAATCCCAGTATTAGATCGTGCTCCTAGCGCTTCTTGCTGCACTCTGCCGCATCTCCCCTCGCTTCGTCGCAGCTCCAACTGCTGCAGGTGGTCAAGGATGACTCTCTGCTGCCCTCCTCCTCTCGCACGTGCCACGGTGGTCGTGCGAGCTCTAACGAGTTTCCACGAAGGTCTCGACCTCGACCTCCTCCTCCTTCTCACGCACTCTCCTCCTCGCTCTCACGCTTTCCCTCTCGCTCACCTCCTCCTGTTGCTTTGGCAGTGGAAGTGGGGTGTGGTGGATAGTGGTGGAGTGGAGAGGAGAGGAAGGGGGGTTGGCTCTTTATAGTTGAAGGGTTAGGGTTCGGTAGGGGGAAAGGAAGAAGGAGAGAGGAGAGTCTACACCCTGCCCGCATGCAGAATGTAGAGTGCATACAGGTTTTTTAATTTCCAGACGTCCGGGAAGGGGTCCAGACGTCTAACTGACACTCCAGATGTCTTAAAAGGCTAAAAGTAGAACGGGTCTTTACATGACCCTTAAAGAAGACCAATATTTGCAATGCGGCTCCCATGTTTGACTATTGTCATTCTCTTGAATCCTAAACCTCACATCTAAGGATGAGGGTTGCGACCTACTCAACTCCAAGCACCTCTTATTATGTAAGATGTGAGCTGATACATGTGTACCATTTGACATTAAGCATGCCTAATTTATGTTAGTCCATTGCATTGCATGCATTATCTGTTATACCCCTTAGTCTATAGATACTTTATTTTCTATGTAAGGGTATTTTAGTATTCTTTCTTTCTTGGAGTTATAATTGTCCCACCTCTCTTTTGATATAAAGAGAGGTAGGGTTTGAGAATAAAATGATGCTTATTTTTCCCAACTTGGTATCAAAGTAGCGGTCCTAGACCGGTGCCCTAGGTTCCCCACCCAAGTAGACCTCCAACACATCCACCAAATCCTTCTCTTCTCCTCTTCCTACTCACCGCCGCTGGTGATCTCTCTTGCAAGCAGTGACAACACCAATAGTAGGAGTGCCAACCCCTATTTGTAGCAGCGCGAGGAGGAAGGGGGGGGGCTCGCCAGCGTCGGCAGTGGGCTACCCGACCCTACCAACACTGTTGGTGAGCCCAGCAACGCTGCCAGTGGGTTACCTAGCGCCGCCCTACCTAGATCTTCCTAACGTCGCCGATTTGCCGATGGGCTAATCTGCAGGTGGTGTGCGCAGATCTACCAATGGTGCACTAATTTGACTTTCGGCGACATTTATCAAACAATCACAATAAAGCGCTGTTGATGAGTTTTTGTCCCCGGCAACGGTGCCAAAAAATATGATGGTTGACGACTGATTCGTACTAAAATGGGATTTTAAACGTCGTTGTTGTAGTATAAGTTACAAATACAAACCGATGCCGCATCAATTTTATTTATATACTTAATTTTTACTGGTTTATTCCAAGTTGTTCACTGGGAGGCAATTATTGATATACATCACTCTCTAAGTCCAAAAACATTCTTTTGTTCCAAAAATGTTGATTTTATTTACAAGAATGAATGAAAGAATCAATTAATAAAAGAATTTAGTTAATTATGTACAAAAGAATGAATTAAAACACATTACAATGCTTGGAAACAAATGTACACACACAAATATTAAAAAAAACTATGTAAAACTACTCTATGTTAGTTATTTACAACTAATATAGTTAATACCTAAGTATAGGTACAAAAATAGTTAATAATACTTACTATACTAACTCATTATAACATACCAACATCTATAGTAACACATATAAGTGTTGCTAAAACCTTAGTAAACTATATACATACCCTAAGGCCAAAAACTATTGTCTATACTAGCATATATTTACACAAACAGTTATGGATGCATCTATCACTAAAGCCCTTATTGTTATATATACATATAAGAGCTCAAACAAGCCTACTCTATATACACTTATATATACTATGCTAGTATAGTATACATTATATCATATTATTTATATATGTATACATTATATATTATATACTTATATATATACATATATACAGATGCACACACACATATATACACACTACACAACTCACGCACTCAACACACACACACACAACTCACAGAGAATACAGTTAGTCACAGACACTAGCATATTCACAAGGACACAACACACTCACATACACACAGACACAACACACTAAGGCACAGGCATAAGGAGAGCTAACACTTAGCCAACTTTCAAGCCTCTTCTCCTCTTTTCTTTAGATCGATTCAGATCGGCTCGGTTTGGTTCTCAACCCAAAAATTGGTTTCATTGGTGGGCGACCTTTTCGAGGGATACACAACACTCATTTCTGGGTGGGACCAAACCTCTACTAGGGCCACCCTAATTTGTTATTAGGTGAATTTTTATCTGGTTCAACGCACGTTATTAGGCCGACATAAGCCCACGCACAGTGCACGGCCCCTGGCCCATGCACCACAAACCATATGCATATGCTTATTTCATGTATCATAGAGAGGAGTATAATGTGTATGTGGGCACCCGACGCTTGATGACTGGGAAGCTCACAACATAAAATCTTAATAAGGCGCTGTGCGAGCTTCACCGTTTTCGGTATGTGACTATCTGAAGTGCCCTTTAGGCGTTGCTGCCCGTGCATAGGATTCTTTGATTTAGTGATTTTGGCCCTTGAATTGAGGGCCATAATTTATTTTAAATTAAAATTAAATTATGGGATTTTAAAGCCCTTACATAGGGCTACATAATTATGTAGTTAGTTTACAAAAATAAGTTAGTTTATTATGTAATTGAATTAGGTAAAGTCTACCATTTTTACACATTATATTAGAGTTTAATTTACTAATTACAGTATAAATTAGTTGGTTAATCATCAAATTAACTTAGTACAACATTAATATACATAATAAATTATTTATTGCAGATTTTTATTATATTTTAGAGGCTTTATTTTAATTTATATAGATTTAAAGACATGTTTTAGCTAGTTATACATATAAATAAACTATAAATACTGAAATATAGTATAAATATGAGATAAATAAGTTGAAAATACTTATTATAATCTATTACA
Organism: Thalassia testudinum; assembly: GCA_037157565.1. Taxonomy (NCBI): domain Eukaryota; kingdom Viridiplantae; phylum Streptophyta; class Magnoliopsida; order Alismatales; family Hydrocharitaceae; genus Thalassia; species Thalassia testudinum. The sequence continues at coordinate 49,284,967 of JAZHRO010000018.1, read as the reverse complement.
AATATACAATATAAATTATCTCAGTATTAACTTAAATTAGTAATTTATTCTATTTTAATTAAATTACATTACAGACCTTATATGGTACATAATACATATATAGTTACGTATGCACAACATTGGGTACAGCTATGTACATTTAAATATGTTTATATAATTACTTAGTTATTATACATTTAAGTTATATAAATTAATATAAAATAATATAATAAGGTTATTTATGAATTAAGTTATCCTAAATACTTACTTTACTACTTAGAATATATATATATATAAGTTATTTACAGATATTTTATACATATTATGCAATATTTACTTATAGCTTAGGTTTAAGTTATATATACATAGTATACATGGTATTTTTAGGAGTTTTTAGGGTTTTTTTGATTTTTATGAGTTTTGTAGGTATGGTAGAGAAAAGGGATGAGAAAGAAAGAGATAGATGAGAGAGAAGGAAATGTTTTTGTTGTTTTTGATATTTAGTTCTTTTATTAAGTTTCAAGGTATATTGAACCATCGGCTAGTATGTTCTACCAAGCCGGGGGTTCAGAATGTCTTGAAACTTGGCATACACCTAAAAATATACCTAATCTTGACCAAGACAAGTTTATTTTATTTTTTTGTATTTTTTTTAGGATTTTTATTTATTTACAAAGTTCAACAAGTTAAGGCCTTTAAAGAGTTTTCAAAAAAGACCTAAGGAGTTGAATGGGGTTCTAGTGGCTGGAAAGGAGATTTTAACATATCAAAATGTCCAACATACTATATTAAACAAGCATGGGCAGTTAAACTTGATTTTTGATGTAAATGTCATTAATAATGTCATTTGGACAGTTAAACATATGTAGATAGTTGACAGTAGAAATTTAAACAAGAAATCAAGACATTCAACTCAATTTTCAAGCTATAACAGTACATGAATGCTTGATACAAGAGGTTCTAACACTATCCAATACGTTAGCTCCATTTAAACTTCAAAACCATCCCACAATCCACACAGATCAGACTCCAACTCAGCCAAAATAGTGGCTGACATTCAACAACAGTTGCTGCTGCTATTGCACAACTCAGTAGTTGCTAGATCAGCTATTGAAACTCAAATTCCAATACTTCAGTCCAAAATTGAGTTGCTATTTAGTCAACTTAAAAACATCACAGTTGCTATAGCTATAGCCATTTCCAGCAGCCAATTTTTCAATAAAAAAAATAGCAGCTAAGAGCTGCTATCTGGATGGGATTAGACAGCTTAAATCAAACCAAATTAGGTTTGAATTGAGTCGTCTAACTCCATCCTCATATCCAGTCCTTGATTAAATGCTCAAGTGGTAAACAAATTCCTATGTGATTCTCAACTTCCACTGTAGACAGTGTGAAGGTAAAGATCAACAATAAGGGTTTAAACTCATTGAAAAACCTAATCTAATCACCCTACTTCTACCATAGATAGTAGAATAAAGGAGATCAGATCAGTCCAAAATTTCCATGTTCAAACTTTCCAATGCTTGAAACAGGAAGTAATCCCATAAAATGTTGCTGCTAAGCAGCTATTTAATGTGCTGAAAATAAGGGGATTTAAAATAAAAAATCACATGTTCAAGCAATGAAAACCCATTCAAAAGAAAATTCAAGTGATGCAATTCTCATCAAACACTTTGAATCTTATGAAACAAATCTGAAAACTCTTTTAATTAGCGAGAAAACCAAGAGAAATCTAGAGAAGTCTCCCCAAAAATTCCTTGAAATCCTAATGTGCTCCTCATCTTACATTATAGACAATGTAAGATAAGGATGCAAATCAGGATTCCAATGCAATAAATCCACAACATAAATACTTCAAATGCTTCCTGAAAGACTTGGAATTCATTTCCTCTAGAGGAAAGCTTGAAAACTAAAGAGAAATCTGATTTACTCTCTCTCTCTCTCTCTTGTGCTATAGACAGCATGAAAAGAGAGTTTAAATCCTATAATAAAATTCATTGAAATCAAACCCAAATCCTCATATTCACTCAAAACCAATAGAGGGTTATTGTGAACAAGTGGGATGAGTGGAGTAACCCTCAAATGAATTTGAGCAATTAAATCAGATCTGAATGCTCAAGAGCATCAAATCTGATTTGATGCTCTAATGAGTGGGTGTTTGGCGAAAAACATCTGCAAATCAGTGAAGGTGAACAGTGAGATGTGGAGGGAGATCAAGGAAATCGATACGAAAGTGGAAAATCTCCTCTATGATCTGAATTGATTAGAGAGAATGGAAGCACTCTAATCTACACCAAACCAATCACTGAATTTTGTATCTAATCTACTCTTAGCTACTCTAATTACTCTAGAAAGCATATAAATCCTAATCTAAAGGAGGAATGGGATGCCTTGGCTGCAGCTGGTCATTGCACTGACGAAGGGAGATGAGGAGGACTCCAGCGAGGAATGGGATCCCTGGATCCATAGCAGGTTGCTGTGGTGACGAAATTGAGGGAGAGTTGCACCCCTATCACAGGTGCAACTGATGGAGGAAGGTGAACTAAAGGGTGGATGAAAGGAATCACTCAAGGGGAGGGAGCTGGTTAGGCGTGCGCGCGAGCTCAAGGAGCTTGTTAAGTAGTCGAGAGAGTGATTAGAATCACCGTGAGGTGAGATTAAGCATTTGGGACTTGGGTGGCTGCAATGAAGGGAGAGAAGTGCACGAAATTTCAAATCAAAAGATGGTCGTTGGATGAGATCTAGAGGGGAAGGTGATCACACGTGCCGAAGTGTGCGAAGGTTCGATTGGAGTTGGCCCCCTAGATCAAGAGAATAAAGGATAGACGACCAAGATTTTGTGTGTTCTTGAGGCGCTACAGTGGAACGCACGACATCAGGTCTGACGGTGAATTTGTGTAAAGGCCCTTATGGGCGAATGGGTAGAGTTTTTATGCTGAGGCCCATAAGTGGTGAAGAACCACTTCAGAGTAGTCCTTAGGAATTGCAACGAGGCCCCTACGGTGTACAAAATGGTCCCTGGAAGGTTTTTAATGTGATTAAAATGTTTATGAACAAAGGACCTAAATATAAAACTACTAATGCAAGGTTCTAATGATGTCCAAATGCAACCAAGTTTTTGTTGAAACTTAATTGAGCATTAAGAAAGTTAATTATACTTTTGATTTGAACTTTTGGACTCAAATGTTTACTTAATTTGCAATTAGATCATTATTTTATAATAATAAATAGAATACCTCATTTCATGACCTAATTTTGTATTTTTAGCACAAATTTGATGTTTTAGGTCTTTTTCACTATTTTCCACACTTAACCCATTTCATGTGTTAATTCAGTAGTGTTTAACCTAGTTTCTAGCTTAACTTGGGCATTTTAGTTATGATGAGCCACCTCATCATACCCCCATGCTTAGGTTTTGCTAGTCCTTTAGCAAAAAACTCATTAAAGTGAGAAGCATTTTAAGTATCAGCAAGGTAAGTGTGATGAGATATCTATTTTTCTTCTTTTCTTTTCTCAAAATTTTAAGTGTTAAGAGTTTTGAGATAATCTTCAAGCTGAAAGATTTTCTCAATAAGCCAACTGTGTTTATGTCTAGACACTATGAGAACCTATCGCTTAGGAAGACTGACCAGAACTTAAGACTGATATGACATAGACCATCTCTCGATCAACAAGGACTCTTGATATTTAAACTTTAAGTGCGATTTTTAGGACTCAGGGGATTTTACAAGACTCAAAAGCTAAGTGGTTATGGTTGTGCTTAGTGATAAATCAAGACTAACCAGGTGAATTTCAAAACTCAATCCCAGGGTTTCACTTCTTTTTAAGTCTAGGTTGGTCCTAGCTTCAACTCATGTTTTCGAATTAACTCTAAAAAATGAAGACTCAAGCCCAACTCTTGTTACATTGTGGCTTAAAGAATATTTGGTGGAAACAAGGAATTTGTATTGCACCCTGAAAATATTTTTATTTTTTGGTGGACAACTATTTATAGGACTTGGAGAACATACTTGACTTATTCCAAAGAATTTCTTTTTTTGAAACTTTTTTTTTCACAAATAACTATCATTATGTCTTCGACAACTTCATTTGGTAGAGCACACTTTATTTGGTAGGTAAGTTCTTTGGTGGAAAGAGCTTCTCCTAGAAATAAGACTAAAGACTAGGACAAAGTGTCTACCTGCACGCACAGGTAAGGACTCCACCTTCCCTAATGAACACTAGGGTTGAATTTCAAATTCATAAAGTCTTTCCTGACACTGTGTAGTGTGAACCAAGGTTACTTAGACTCCTAAGCTAAAGCATACCAGCGAACCTTGTACTGGTGACTCAGGTACAAGAATACATCCTAAGTTAGGAGAGATCGTGGTCTATCTTGTTAAAGCTTAAAGTATATTAAGCCAAAGCCTAAGCAAATCAAGCTATAGTGGCCCGGAAAGTCTAACCAGCAAAGGTTGAATGTCCATAAACACTTATTCTATTTTTGTTTTCAACTATAAGATCATAATTAAATACTTAAATTCTTTTCAATACTTTTTCTCTCCTCAAAATTTTTTTTCTGTGGAGTTCTTCCTCAACAATAAAGTTCAAGTCCCTTATTGTATTTTTGGAATTTTTGCTTTTGACATTTTTTTTGTATTTTTTACTTTGTAATTTTTTTTTAAATTTTCAAAATGTTTAATTTTTTTTGGTATTTTTGATAATTCTATACTACATACACTACAAGTGTGTCTACAATTGCATTTCAGTAAATGAGTCACCATTACACCCCCATGCTTAAATGATGCAATGTCCTCATTATATGAATAGGGTGGATGCAAATGCATGCTTTGCTTTTCACTATCTTAGACTGGGTGATGAAAGGAAGTCAGAATGAGGAGATAAAAATCTCTGTGCAGATGATTTCAAGTCTAATACGTGATCAGAGTGGAAAGTTGGGCTAACAAGTGACATGCATGACATATGTGACAATGAATGAATTCTAAAAATGCATAGGTAGACACTTAATGCAAGAAAGGTGAAAACAAGAAAGATAAAATTAGCTATATACAAGAAGATAGGTTTGCTAAGTTTAACACCTTCAACTAGGCGTAAACCCAGTAAAAGTTGTATCATTAGAAATAGGTTCAAGAAGTTGGAGCGAAATAGTAGAATTGACAAGTCTGAGATCATGTGGCTCAATGAAGGGTTTCAGTCTTTGTCCATTGATAGTGAAAGGTTCAGATCTGTCAATCTTAGTGATCTCAATAGCTCCGTTGTCAAAGATTCTTAATATTTTGGAAGGTCCGGTCCACTTGGATCTGAGTTTCCTTGGGAAGAGTTTTAGTCTTGAGTCAAATAGGACTTTCTGACTAGGGTGAAAGGTTTTCCTACGGATGTGACGATCATGGAAGGCCTTTAACTTATCCTTATAAATCCTCGAGCTTTCACAAGATTCATTTCTTAATTCATCTAGCTCAAAAATTTATAGTCTTCTATGATCATCGGCCTTCTCTAAGTCCAGGTTACACTTTCTGATGGCCCAATAGGCTTTGTACTCAAGTTCTACAGGAAGATGACAGGGTTTCTCGTACACAAGTCTAAATGGAGGCATGCCTAATGCGATTTTGTGAGCTATCCTATATGCCCACAATGCATCAAAAAGGTGGGAAGACCAAGCCTTTCTATCAGGTCGAATGGTAGTCTATAAAATCTTCTTGATCTCCCTGTTGGACAATTCTACCAGTCCATTGGTTTGAAGGTGATAAAGTGTAGCAATCCTATGAGTGACCCCATACTTTTGAAGTAGGGACTGAAAGTGGATGTTTCTAAAGTGAGACCCTCCATACTAATGATGGCTTTTGGTACCCTAAATCTAGAGAAGATGTAATCCTGAACAAACTTGTTTACAATCTTGTGATCATTTGTCCTTGTGGGCATGGCTTTGATCCATTTAGAAACATAATCGACTACCAATAAGATATACTCGAAGCCATAGGAATTTGGAAAAGGTCACATGAAGTCAATGCCCCAAATATCAAAGACTTCGCATACTATGATTGAATTTAAGGGCATCATGTCTCAGCAGCCAATACTACCAAGAAACTGATGGCGTGAACATGCCCTAGTATATTCATATGCATCTTTGAAGATTGTGGGATAGATGAATCCACTTTGTAGGACTTTTGCAGTAGCCTTTTTGGCTGAGAAGTAACCGCCACAGGCTTGGTCATGGCAGAATGAGAAGATGCTTTCTATCTCCTTATCAGGTACACACTTCCTAAGAATCTAGTCAGGATAGGATTTGAATAACCAAGGTTCTTCCTAAAAGTAATGACTAGCTTCAGCTCTAAGTTTGTCATTTTGATGTCAATTCCAATCAGAAGGGAATGCTCTAGAAGCCAGGTAGTTGACAATGTTAGCATACCAGGGAAGATCAGAATGGATGACCAGCAATTGCTTGTCAGGGAAGTTGTTAGTGATGGAAGTGAAGGAGATATTGCTTCAGAAGGAAGGCGAGATAAGTGGTTAGCTATCACATTCTGCTTCCCAGCCTTGTCACAAATCTCTAAATCAAACTCCTGCAATAGCAGGATCCATCTAATCAGACGAGATTTCGCATCCTTCTTGGAGAGATGTCGAACTACGGTGTTGTCAGTGTAGACTATAATGTAGGAACCTAAAAGATAAGGACTGAATTTTTTCAATGCAAATACTATTGCTAGCAATTCCTTTTCAGTGACGGTGTAATTCCTCTAAGCTTCATCTAAGCTCTTGCTAGCGTAATAGATGATTGTAGGTTTCTCGTCTAGTTTTTGCCTAATGACAGCCCCTACTGCATAATCATAGGCATCACACATGATCTCAAAAGGGTGAGACCAATCTGGGGGTTCTAGTATTGGTGCCTTGGTAACCAGATCACGAAGTGTTGTATAGGCACGAACACAATCATTAGAGATTTGGAAGTCTACATCCTTAGAGAGGAGATTAGTGAGAGGTTAGGCTATTTTCGAGAAGTTTGCTATAAAGTGGCGATAGAAACCAACATGCCCAAGAAAAGATCTAATATGTTTAATCGACGAAGGTAAAGGTAGGTCAAAAATCAATTTCACCTTCGCACGGTCAACCTCTATTCCTCTCTCAGAAATAAGGTGACCTAGAACTAGTCCTTCTGGTACCATAAAATGTGATTTTTCCTAGAAAAGTACCAGATTCATATTGATGCATCTTTGTCGGACCTTAGTCAAGTGGTCTAAGCATACATCGAATGTGCTCCCGAAGATCGCGAAGTCATCCATGAAAACTTCTAAGCAATCACCTACTAAATCAGAGAAGATTGCAAACATACATTGCTGAAATAATCCAAATGACATCCTACGGAATGCAAAGGTTCTGTAGGGGTAGGTGAAAGTTTTTTTCTCCTGGTCATCGGGGTGAATTGTCACCTAATTATAACCTAAGTAGCCATCCAAAAAATAGAAAAATCGATTCCCAGCCAATCTTTCCAGTATCTGATCAATGAAGGGCAATGGAAAATGAGCTTTCTTCGTGGCTTGATTGAGTTTGCAGTAGTCAATACATACTCACCACGAACTAGCAATCCATGTAGGGATGACTTCTCCAGAGTCAGTGGTCATGATGGTAAGTCCAATCTTCTTAGGCACAATTTGAACAAGACTTACCCATTGGCTATTAGATATAGGGAAAATAATTCCATTGTCCAACCACTTAATAATTTCATTTTTAACCACCTCTTGAAGTGTAGGGTTTAGTCTACGCTGTGGTTATCTAGTGGGTCTAGATCCTTCTTCAGTAAAAATCCTATGTGTGTAGTAAGAAGGACTAATGCCAGTCAAGTCAAAAAGGCTCCATCCTATAGCCTACCTATGTGGTCTTAGGACAGATAAGAGTTGTGATTCTTAATTAGGTGATAAAAGAGAGTTGACAATCACAGGATAAGTTTGATCCAGTCCTAAGAAGACAAATTTTAAAGAGTCTGGAAAAGGTTTGAGTTCAACAGGTATAGGATCAGGTGAAGGAGCAGGTGTGGAGATCTCAGAAGATCCTAGAGACACTAAGGAATAGGGGGTAAGTCCTCAGTTTCTAAAGTTGGTGTCTTAGGGAGAGTCAAGTCAGAGTTCGAAGGGTGTTGAGCTTCTAAGTTTAGTGAATCAATCAATGTATCCTCGACCAAATTATCCAATGAATCCAAGGAACAGATTTCCTCAACTAAACTACAGGATGGTCCCCTTTGGGCTTGAAATATATCAATCTTCATTTTCTGATCTCCAAATTTCAATTCTATAAGGCCCTCCTTACAATTGATGTTTGCTTTGGCCGTAGCCAAGAAAGGTCTTCCTAATATGATAGGTGTGTTATGGAAATCCTCAGGTTCTTCCATGTAAAGGACAATAAAGTCTATAGGAAAATAAAAGTCCTTGACTCACACTGTAACATCTTCCAACACACCTTGAGGTGTCTTAACTGATCTGTCAGCTAATTGGCTTCAGATTGCCACCCTCGAAACGTCTTAGTAGAGTGGTTGGGATAAGATTGATGGAAGCAACTAGATCAAGTAGTGCTTTATTAAATGTGGTGTTTCTTATCATACAGGAGAGAAGAGGGGTGCCTGGGTCTTTCTTCTTAATAGGGAGGTTTGAAATAAGGGAACTCACTTGTTCTGAGAGAATGACAGGACTACTCCCTTTCTGAATTCTAGCCTTACGCTTAGGTGTACATAGGTCTTTCAAAAACTTAGCGTAAGGAGGAATGTGGCAGATTGCATCCAATAAGGGGATGTTTATATGGACTTGCTCAAAGAGCTTGAGTAGATCCTCCTTAGGAGCAACACAAGGTTTCTACTTCTTTTCATCACTCTCCTTTTCTAAGGCCTCTGGAAAAGGTACAAAAGTGGTAACAGGAGGATCAATCAAAGGTTCAGAAGAGTCAGGAACAAGTGAATCAGCAGTAGGAGTGGAAGGTCCAGGTTGAGATGTAGAAGTTGGTAAGGGTGGATCAGCTATGCTTCTACCACTCCTAGTAGTGACGACACTCAAATCATATTACAGCATAGACAATGAATCAGGATCAGGTATGACAGGTGGTTGTGGATCAGAATAAGAAATAGGATCAGAATAGAAAGAATTAGGATCGTAGCAAAGCTCAGTTTCATGCAAGGTTTGTGATATGAAGTGTGCTTGACCTTGAAATGGAGGTCTAGGTTGTGCTTGAGATGGGAGTGAATGTGGTTGATGGGATTCCATCAAGTGCGATAGCTGGGCTCTCATCTCAACTAGTGTCGCATTCTATCTCTGCTACATAGCAATGTTTTGTTGTTGCATGTTACGACCTGGTTCCCGAATCCCTACAGGACGCGAGAATCGGACCGACTCGACTGATCCCAAGACCTAGTCGTCCAATGAGAAAGTAACCAAAAAGTAGTAAAATAAACCACATTCACCATGCAAGTAACTAACAGTAACAAAAGTACAGCAATAAAAAAAAGAACTACTATAGTACACACCACAACAATAGTAGAGAATTAAAAACAGGTACAGAAATATGAAGTTTACAATAAAAGAGTACAAAGGTGTAACAGAAATACTCACTACTACAGAAAAATGGGTACAACCAAAGTACAACTACTGGGCTCTACTAGGCCCAGCACCCTCCGTAGCCGTAGGCTCTGGCTGCTCAATCCTGGTCCTGAAAAAGGTGACAAATATGACACGTCAGTGAAACGCTGAGTAGAGTGGCAATCAGCTAGCTAGGAAAAACAGTAAAGGTGGACAAGTAGCTGTTGTTTTTAATTTCTTTCTTTATTTCTCTAGTTACTCTTTCTTGATTTATTTCTCAAGTCTTTCTCCTGATCTCAAATGTTCATCATGGGAACGATCTTGATTGCACTCTTTTCCGAAAAGTAGAAGTAGCACGTGGTGCTCTCCTGGTCGGGAGAGTCCCCCGTGGTGGTTCTACCCTCAGTCAACCCCCCTAAGGTCGCTGACAGACGTAACGGTGACTATGGCACGCGCGATAAATGCACGGGTAGCTACCCCGCACTGGCACGCGGTCAGTCGTTTCCATTAACGGGTGCACTCAAAGCACAACACGGAACCAGTATAGGGCAGAGCCCTCTTAGTAACAGGGGTCTAGCCCCTCCATAGTAACCAAACAGGGGTCTTGCCCCTCCACAGTCCGCGCACCCTCGCCTAACTACCCTGGTTTGCCCAGTGGGCCTAACAAGTCAGTGTAGGACGGATAGCTGAACCCCGGGGCCCGTGGGGTGGCTAGCTCCCTCCTACACTAGTAGCTCTCCCCGGTATGGTGTACACGAGTGCCAAAAGTCGGTATAAAGTGGCTAGATCTAGCCCCGGGTCCCTAGGGCGGTTGGCTCCCCTCTACACTAAGAGGTAACATGTGCTTTCCTTGGTACTACATACCCAAGAGACAACAAACTTTCCCATTCACTTTTCCAGTTCCATTCCATTCATTTCCAAGAGTTCTACTCCTAATTCCCCGTAGGGTTCATGCTCATGTTTCTCAGGCCAAGCCATACTAGGTTTCATCATTTCAGGTTTATTCGCATATAGTACGGGTTTCCAACATTCAACTTCTTTTCCCTTCCAATTTATATACAAGCAGCTCGTATGTAATTTCAACCAACAGAAATTACATGTAACAGTTACTAGCAACAGTACTCTACATTTCACAAGCAGCTGTTATCCAATTATAGGCAATTATCATTATTCTATTTACTTATCCAAGTCTGCAATTCAGACATTCAAGACATTCGTTTCAGTGTTTCTGTTCCTAGGATTCATGCCACATCCTAGGATCTGTCATTCAATCTAGTTTTCAGGTCCTAGGATTCATGCCATACCTTAGGATCTATCATTCAATCTAGTTTTTAGATCCTAGGATTCATGCCATACCCTAGGATCTATCATTTATTTCAGAGATGCATTACTATTTGTAATTAACTAAGGGGAGCCACTCTACCCGCAAAATCGAAAGTAATGGGGGCATGATCGGCAGGTCCACGTGCCTCCGCAACCCCCAAGGCCGCAATAGAACGAGGTCCTAACACAAGGATCAATCACAAGAAACCACTTAGAACAGGATAAAAGTATTTCAAACAAGTAAAGGAACTAATTCTGAGAAGAATGGAATCTTAAATGCGGGAATCAGACCTCTAACGAACCCTAAACGGATTAAAAACGACAACTCTGACTCAAATTAGATGTCTGGAACACCTTCCAGACGTCTTAAAAAGTGGTCCAGGTCATACCTCACTTTGCGCTGCTCCTCAGACGTCCAGGGATTCTGCTAAACTGTCTGGACCCAGTTCCAGACATCCGACCACCTCTCCGGACGTTTGGAGATCTCTCCACCATCTAGTGCCTTGCCCAGACATCTGAACTGCGTGGGAGGGCATGTCCCCGCGCCTTCCCGAAATGAATCCTGCATGCGCAATGAAAACTTCCTCAACACGACATGTCTCAGAACCTCAGCGGAACGGCCTGCATGGCCGTATCTGCAAAAGGAGGTATAAGAAGAAATACTTACCTCTCAGTCGTCTGGAGCTCCCTCCAGACGTCGCCTACGTTGTCTGGATGTAGGTCCAGACGTCTGATTCTGGGAAAAATTCCCAAAATCAGAACCTCCTTCGTCTTTTTCCCACTGCATGCGGCCGCGCTGCGCTCGTCCTCCTGCTGCCTGAGCTGCAGCAGCACCGGGGGGACCTCCCCAGCACCACGCTCCTCTGCACGCCCACTGGTCGGCCTTGAGCTGCTCCGACGAGCTCTCTCCCTCACGGCACGCGTGCTCTCTCTCCTCTTCCCTCTTGATGCACCTCTCCTCTCTGCCACCGCACTCGGCAGCAGCGGCGGCTCGCTCTCACTCGCGCTCGCACTGGAGGAAGGAGAAGACGGTGGGGTGGTGAACGAGGGAGAGGGGTATTTGTGGGCATGGGGGGAAGAAAAGGCATCTGCAGTTCGGCGTGCCGTGCACAGACTCGTGATCATACGCATGCAAAAATTTATTTCTAGATGTATGGGAAGGCGTCCAGACGTCTGGACCAACTCCCAGACATCTTAAAGTGTTTTTTATGCCTCGGGTCTTAACATTGCATGTTAGCGAGAGTTTTCATGATATTCCCCAACTAATCATCTTGTGTAGGCCCAAGTTGAGAGTATTGGGTGGGCCTAAGTTGGGGTTGTTGGTAGGCACACGGTGGATTCTCGTGTGGTTGTGGAGGTGGTGCTCGAATTGGGTTGTGAAGTGATGGTGTAGAAGGTTGTTGTAGGTAGGTCTCTATGAATTTCCTGACCACAAGAAATTTAAATGATTACGCCATCTAGGGTTATAGGTTCGTGAATAAGGGTCATTATGAATGGAGTGGAGCTCCTCCGAAGCTCCAGAATGTGCACAGAATTCAGTGTAAGGAGGAACAAAAGTTCCTCCAACCGGTGAAGGATATACAAAAGTATAATCCGGTAGTGCAGGTTGTGTCACAGATAGATTGTTCACAGTTTCCCTCCCTGTGGGAAACTGAGAAGAAGTGTGAGGTGTAAGTGACTAAGAAGAAGATGATGAAGGTTTAGATAAGAACTTCCATACTTCATTTACTTTCTTCTCTATTAAGCCCACCTTATCCAGCTAACTAGCCACTATCTCTAAATCTCTATTGCTAGATTGGGCTTCATGTACTCTTGTGTGTGAGTGGGAATGAGAGGACTTTGTATTAAAAACACTCATCGAAGCATTATTAATAGATTTTTCTGTCATGCCTTCGGAGAGCTCAAAAGCTGAGTCCTCGTCCTGACACAAAAAATTATCTTCACAAGTGGCATCTACAAAATTCCTTGTGTTATCATGGAGCCCATGGTAGAAGATCTGGACCTATTGCCAGTGTGGGACACCATGGTGGGGACATTTTCTAAGAAGCTCGTGGAATCTCTCCCAAGCCTTGTGCATTTGTTCTCTTGAATTCTGGGTGAATGTGGTGATGGCACGCCTTAAAGCATTTCTGCGGCCTACAGGAAGGTACTTCTTTAGGAATTCATGTTCCAAAGAAGCCAGTCTTCTATTGGTGTAGTCCGTGCAAGTGTTCTAAACCAGAAGACTGCCTTATCTTTCAATGAAAAGGAGAACATTTTCATCAAAAGTGTGTTGATCATGACCTTGCGAACCCAATGTTTGAGCAAGATTTTTCAACTCCTCTAAATGCTGAAAAGGGTCCTCAGAAGCAAGACCATGGAAATGAGGTATAATTGTTATAATGTTCGGCTTCAGTTCAGCAACACGACCCCCATTGGGATAACGTACCACAGTTGTTGCCGCTTTATTCGTTATTATAGTCGTTGTGGTATATAACAAAAACGGTTACCAGTCTAATACAATTTATTACTCGGAATGAAGAGTTTCCTGAGGTCGAACTCAGGGAGCAAACCAAAATTCTAGAAGCCTATAAATTCACAATATATATGGTTTTACAAAAATTAAGAGAGAGAGAGAGAAAGAAAGAGAAAGAGGGTAATTGGCTTTTTCTTCTCTTTCTTCAGCTACTCTTCTCTTCAACTTGTATTCTTCTTTTCTTCTTCTTCTGTTTCTTCTTTCTTCTTTTCGGCTTCTTTCTTCTTTCTTCTTTTCTTCTTTTCGGCTTCTTTCTTCTTTTCTTCTTCCTGCCTTCTTCTTTCTTCTTCTTCTTCTTCTGTTTGCCTTCTTCTTTCTTTTTCTTCAGCCTGCCTTCTTCTGTTTCTTTGCTTTCTTCTTCTCTACTTCTTCTTTCTACTTTTCTTCTTCCTGCCTTCTTCTTTCTTCTTCTTCAGCAGCTGCGGTTCCTCTTTCTTCTTCTTCTTCTTCTGTTTCTTTGCTTCTTCTTTCTTCTTTTCTTCTTCTCTGCGTCTTCTTTCTCTTTCTTTAGCCTGCCTTCTTTCTTCTTCTTCAACCTGTGGTTCCTCTTTCTTCTTCTTCTTTTGCTCTGGCTGCTGACTCTCCTTCTTTCTCGCCGACGTCTGATTCAGTGCTCAGACGACTTAACTACTCAGTTTCTACAGTGCACCTCCTCTTCTTTCCTTCATCTTCTCTCCTTCCTGTCTTCTTCTTTCTCCTGCTTCTTCCTTCTTCTTTCTTCTTTCCTGCGCACACACGCAAACATCAGCGCAAAACCTACCCCTACCCCTTCCCTGCATCTCTCTCTGAATCTCTCTTTGGGAAGCTTTCCCAGAGTCGGGTAATGGGGTCGGGTCGCGTGCCCGGGTCCAGGCGCACCGGCGTGGGTGGTGCGCGAGGAGTGCACAGGAGTGGGAAGTCGGGTCGGGTCAGATCCGCGTGGGCATGTTGCGGATGAGACCCGGTGAGTAGGTGAGGGACCTCACCCCAGTGCTATTGGAGGCAACCAGCCGATAGCACTTTTTCAATTTATGTATGGGCTTGTGCCCATACACTTCCGAGGTGGGACTAAAGTCCCACCTCTGCTCCGCTCGCCGGCAGGTGAGAAGCAACTGTCAATTGGGCAGCAACGAGGGCTTCACGCTCCCAATTGAGAACCTGGGCGCCTTCGTGGACTTGCCCCACGCTGCCTGGAGCCCTCTCCTGGCATCGAAGAGACCTGGAGCTTCCTGCGAAGAAGCTCCAGCAGTTCGTCAATGGCGGCGAGGAGGTTGAACCCAGAAATCACGAAGACGGCCTTCCGGCCATGTCAGACAACACAGGGAGCTTCGCCGGAGTGTGGCGAAGGCAGTGCGAGGGGTGGCGTGTGGTGAGAGTGCCTGTGGGCATGCACCTAGGGCAGACTGCGTGTGCAGAAGTGGGTGTGTTCGGGGGGTGATCTGGAGGTGCTAGGTGGTGAATGGAGGGCGGATTCGGTATCAGTGAGGTGGTGCGGAGCTTAAGGGGTAGCTGCCGAGGAGGATGGAGGCGTAGAGTGGCGAGTGCGCCTCGTCGGAGGGCAGCTGGAGAAGGAGAAGGTGATGATGGACAGTGGTGGTCAATGGGTTAAAGCAGTAAATTAGGAAGGGGGAAATAACGGGGAGAGAGAAGGGAAAGTTTTTACCTGCCTAATTGACGAAGAGGGGGGGAGGTGGCACTCGACGCGTACCTGTCAGCGTCGTAGACGAAGGAGCCCAGGGGAGGAGTGACGGTGATGAGGAAGAGATCTGAGGACGCCAGCTGGTGCGGCCTAGCGTGGGATGACGAGATAGAGTGGGCTCTACTGTAGGTAGGGCAATAGAGCGACGAGGAGGAGAAGGAGAGTTTGCCGGAAGCTAGGGCAATTTGACCGGAGAGAGGGGAGACGAAATAGAGGGTTTTTCTCTGCCAGAAGTAGCTTGCCTTGGATGGTAGCCCCTGCTGCTCCTTATAAAGGCGCTGGCGAGGAGAGTGGCCTGAGGGAACGACGTGCAAAGCACGCCGGAGATGGCTGGAGAAGGAGACCCATGCCTTTCGTGCATTCGCACGAGAGGCATGGGTGGTTGCAGGACACAGGGGAGGGTCCCTGCGACAGAGGACGACGTAGGGAACCCCCCGTTTGTTCCTGAGAACGGGCGCCATGCCCTGCGCGGCGCCATCCTCCGCATAAGGTCGCCGGAGGTATGGCGCCTACTCAGAATGGCAGGGAGGACTGTTCTGCAAAGAATGACGAGAAAGATAGGGGGCAATGTGTAAGGGTTTCAAAAGATAAGGGTCAAAAAGTAATTCAAGAGGACCAATTTGTAAAGTCGGTCAAGATGGTCTTTTCTTAGGCCCAAATTTTTATACCAGCCTAATTTGAACCTAAGGATTTTAATGGTGAAATTTGATTTTAGATTTAACCATGTTTGACCGATCAATTTGCGCAAAAATCTAAATTAGGTTATAAATTGGGCATGGTTCTCATTTTAGGTCAAAATAGGTTGCAAAGGCCAAATTGAAGGTTCTAAACCCTAGGGAATATTTTTCCATGAATTTTAGAGGGTTTAGTTGATTTTTATCCTCCCTCGAACCTCGTGAATTAAAGTGGATTTGTTTTAAGGTTATAGAATGTCATTTAATTCCTACAAGTTGCTATAACCTTTTTTAGATCAGATCATCCCACTTCCTTCCTT
The DNA here is from genome assembly GCA_037157565.1 of Thalassia testudinum. Lineage (NCBI taxonomy): Eukaryota > Viridiplantae > Streptophyta > Magnoliopsida > Alismatales > Hydrocharitaceae > Thalassia > Thalassia testudinum. The sequence goes on along the minus strand of JAZHRO010000018.1, from coordinate 49,268,924 downwards.
ATTAAGCTTATTTGACCTGTGTTTAGACCCTTAATTACCTTGTTTGCATACTGCATTGGTAAAATTGCAGTTTTACCCCTTATGATTTATCTTTTTCTTTAATTCAGAATTCTTTGAGTTAAGCTTCTCTTTAGGTTTTGTAGGAGCTTCTTCACACTTATTTAGATTAAATTGTGCTAGTTAGGGCTCATGATGAGGCTCTCATCACACAGGCATAGGTTGTGCAACTGCGGGACTATAGTAATCCCATAGTTGACGTCTACGAGGTTAAGGTGGTGCCTGGGGATTTCTACGTTGAGGTTGGGGGTTTGCTAAGAAATTAACAGCTTGTGCAAGCTATTGCACCTGTTGGGTTAGGGTATACATTTATAATTGTGTTTCAAACAGGTGTTGAAGATGAGGCATAGGACCTTTCTCTGATGGTGGTTGGTTAGGAAAGTTAGGATATAGAGGAGGTTGAAAGCTATGGTTTGGTGGTGGTGGTGGTGGAAGATGATGTGTAGAGATATGTGGAGGAAGTTCTTCGAAATCCTCGAATTGTGCAGAATCATGATCATCCTCAGGATGGATGGGAGTTTGAGACCTAGGAGGTATAGAATTTGATGTGGAAGGCATAGAAGTGGAAGCTTGGGCATCAGTACCCAAAGGAAGTACTAGTTTAGGGTTTTAGGATCTCCTACGTTCCATTGAGTCAGTTTTTGAAAATGATTTTTTTTTTTTAAAACAGTCACAACTCAAAGGGAAAGTAAATAATCACAAAATCAGAAATCCCAATCAATTAATATCAAAGACCAATCAAACAAGTCAAGTGAGAAATCTGAATTTTTCCTAGAGTCTGCTACGAGAAAATAGTAGTACGCAAACAAATATTTCAGAACAATTGTACGTGTCCTAAAGATAACCTAGCTGAGTGTAGACCTCTCAAATCCACTGGGAATCTAGATAAGATTGGCGTGTGAATCCAAATCCTGTGGTTGCTCAAGGAGATGAGATAGAAACTTGTGTATTTGTGACTTAATGTGATCGTGTAGTGTGTACACAATAGCAATCAATAGATTAGCGGTGAAAACACAGTCAGGGTTTCAAATAGGTTTTAAAGTCTCCTTTGGAACTTGATTTGAGTATTTAGAAGATGTTTTAAATGCAGCTCGTTTTGCTTTTTAGTACTTTTTCAAACAGAAGATGGTCTTGTTAAGTTTAAGTCAAATGCAGAGATGGCAAGAGCTAAGGAAGATAGAAATGCGTACCTTACTCCAGTAATTCTATAGTATGCAATTTGACTTGTAATAAAATCTAGCAGGAAATGTACAATCCTAAGTATGGATGCCTAGAGTATGTTGCTGCTAGATAAGGGATGAGATCTTTTTTTTTTGTATTTTTGATTTTATAATTTTTTTGGACTTTTGAATGCAACAAATAAAAACAAAAGAAAAAGAAATCGATACGGAAAACCCGTGATACGGAAAAATCGCTTCAATGAGAGATGAGTAGAGAGATATAAAGAGAACAGACTCTTATAACTTATGCCTAACAAAAAGTCTTAAGAAATATACCTTAGTCTAAACTACTGCTATACTATCTAAGAAAATCAAGAAATGCAGCTCCGTGGAAAAACTCCTCCAGGAAGTCGAGTCCAAAGCGCAATGAATCCGCTAGGAAGAAGTCCACCTGGAAGAAGTCACTACTCCTACTCCTTAAGTGCTGCAAAAACAACAAATGATTAGTAAGACAATTATATATAAAACAAATTAAAGAATATAATGAATAAAAGAATCCATATACAACAAAGAATATGAATAAAAGAATAGTTATTTACAAACAAATCCAAAAATATTTACAAATAAAGAACAAAAAAATAGTTTGGTGTACAGAGAGTTACCTCCTTAGCAATGATGTCAAAAATAATTCAACTTTCTACGACATTTATCAAACAATCACAATAAAGCGCTATTGACGAGCTTTTGTCCTTAGCAACGACGCCAAAAAATATGATGGTCGATGACCGGTTCGTACTAAAAAGGGATTTTAAACATCATTGTTGTAGTATATGTCATAAATACAAACTGATGTTGCATCAATTTTATTTATATACTTAATTTTTACTATTTTATTCCAGGACGTTCACTGGGAGGTAGTTATTGATATACATCACTCTCTAATTCCAAAAATATTCTTTTGTTTCAAAAATGTTGATTTTATTTACAAGAATGAATGAAAGAATCAATGAATAAAAGAATTTTGTTAATTATGTACAAAAGAATGAATTAAAATACATTACAATGCTTGGAAGCAGATGTACGCACACAAGTATTAAAAAAAACTATGTACAACTACTCTATGTTAGTTATTTACAACTAACATAATTAATACCTAAGTATAGGCACAAAAATAGTTAATAATACTTACTATACTAACTCATTATAACATACGAACATCTATAATAGCATATAATATATATACTATAATATTTATAAGTGTTGCTAAAACCTTAGTAAACTATATAAATAACCTAAGGCCATAAACTATTGTCTATACTAACATATATTTACACAAATAGTGATGGATGCATCTGTCACTAAGGCTCTTAGTGTTATATATACATATAATAGCTCAAACAAGCCTACTCTATATACACTTATATATACTATACTAGTACAGTATACATTATATTATATTATTTATATATGTATACATTATATATTATATACTTATATATATATACATATATACAGATGCACACACACATATATACACACTACACAACTCACGCACTCAACACACACACACACAACTCACAGAGAATACAAAGCATATGCATAGGGACACAACATACTCACACACACACAGACACGACGCACTAAGGCACGAGCACAAGGAGAGCTAACACTTAGCCAACTTTCAAGCCTCTTCTCCTCTTCTCTTTAGATCGGTTCAGACCCGCTCGGTTCCATTCTCAACCCAAAAATTAGTTTCATTGGCAAGCGACCTTTTCGAGGGAGACACAACATCCATTTCTGGGTGGGATTGATGCGTGTGGAACGCATTGGTTTAATTATGTCATTATAGCATGCGTTCACGACATCGATTTTAATTTAAGATTTGGATTTTGTGAGTCCAAGTGTCGATTTTAGGGAGGCATGAAATCAAATCAGTTTTAGTCGCTTTGGGTGTCACAAAATGGTAGTGTGGTTTGCTTGTGAAAACGAGAGCGAAAGAGAGAGTAGGGTTAGAGCTTGCTTTTAAAACATGCTAATCACTTTAAGGAGATGTGAACTATGATATAAGAAGCAATATTAACATATAGCATGTAATTAGAGTTTGTTTACAAATACAACAATAGAGGAAAGCTTAAAATAGTGTAACATAAAACTAGAGTAAGAGAGAGTGCGAGGAGGAGGCGAGGCGGCCACGGCGGTGAAGGGGGGCTCCATTGGTGGCTCGACAACTCAGGGCGGATATGGAGTGTTTGGTGGAGCTAGGAGAGGGCTACTACTGCATGGAGAGTGTGTGTGAATTGAATGCCCTTGAATGGGGTGGTTGAGGGGGTTTATATAGTAGAAGAGGGCTTCCAAAATAGGTATGGGTCTTTAGCAATGTCCAGGACGTCGCTAAGTCCTTTCCAGAAGCGTCGCTGAAGTCCCATGCCCACCAGTCCGTGCACTCGTTCTTCTTCTTCTCAAGCCATGCCCACACATCCTCAGCCGTCGGATTCGAGGAGCGGATCGCCATTGGACAGCTGAGGGCATGCCACGTCCCCCCCTCGCCGAGCCTGCAGATGTTGCTTCCCTCGTGATTGATGTGCTCGCACCATAAGCCATCCGATCGTGCATCAACGACTGGGATTGCGTGCAACCAGGTGAGCTAGATCGTGCCTCGCATGCGGTGAGCACGTGTGATCTCATGCATCGAGCAAGCTTTCATCTGGATGCATCTGTGGATTCCATCTAAGCCGTTTATGCCCGCATCGACGGTTGTAATCGACCGTGCTCTAGGTCGAGTGCGATTTGGCAGTTTGCGGAGCTTCGAACGCTCACCGCTTGCTTCCAAGGCAAGGCTTCTCCCGCTGTGCTACCTTCGCGATTGGTCGTGGAGGAGAAGTTGCGTGCGAGCGTCACCAACCGTTGGATGGAGATCCAATGATCAGGATTTGAAACTAGTTGGGTAAGTGCGTGTGTTGGCGAGGCTCAATGATTCTCAGTTGTCCGATCCTTGAATCGAACGGCTTATATCATCTTCTTGTGCTGAAGCGAGGCCACTACGGTGCATACATGCGGCGAATGGAGCCACGCGGTTGATTGTGGGTCGTTGATCATCAGATCAATGGCCAGAACTTCTTGGGCTTGTTGGGGAAGCTTCAGATGTCAGATTTAAGTGATTTTGAGTCCGTTGGACTCCATTCGGTGATCTGAATCCATCCGTGCAATTCGATTTCTCATCTGAGGCCTGTTCCAACATGCACTTGTACATATGGCCATTAAACATTGATTTATAAGCAATCTTAATTTGCAATGCATGCAGTGCTCCCATGCCCATCATGGTATGTTATTAGTGCACATATACCCCTAAAATAAACTCTAGTTGATGGAATTATCATCATTAAATGCATAGCTATCATACCCCCATGCTCATCCCTTGCTAGTCCCTAGCAAGGTTATCCTAGTTGTTATTTTCAGTTGGAATTAGGAATTGATTGCTTGGACATATGTTACTTGTCAGCAGGAGGAAACATATACTAAGAGCCTAATCCACAGAGACTAAACAACGTCCGTGTGTCTGCCAAAATGCAAATCGCCCAAGTCCTTGCTTTAAAGCATATATACAGATATATATATATTTTTCATCTTTTCTAATTTTTGAATTTTTGGAGTTTGGAGTGTGTAGGTAACTTTTTAAGGCTACCCAACCCACCCATAACTCGAAGAAGACTCTAAGTGCTAAGCATCTTGGTGTGAAGATTGTGATAAACTCCCTCAATGGTAATTAAAACAGACTTCAAATTTCTACACCTCTAGGTGACTGTAAAAGAAAATGATTGCTTAAAGGTGTATCTATCCGATCGGTAGCTTTCTCCCTACTTTTATTTTGTGTGGGGTCAACATAAGAGTGCTTCCAGTGTATATCTCCCCGGATTGCTCTACTTCCCTGCTTCTTCCTTAAGTGTTTGGGCTTTTTCATGCATTTAGTTAGCTGGGTTCTGGACAAGTGGCCAATGGATTGTTACCCATGACCACTTGCCAGTCATACTCGTGCGGTGAAGTGTGGCTTATTTATCTTCTTTTTTTTCTTTCTTTTGTTGTTTTAGTAGGTGGCTTCCCTGATCTAAGATTTACCTAGAGGCAATAATAAAAGAGAATGGTCCTGTGAGTGGGCTTTGGACAACCGGCCAATGGGCTGTTACTCACAACAACTTGCCAGCCATACCACCCTAGAAGGTTCATTAGCTACTCAATTTTTGTTAGAACCTTCGAGGAGTGAGTTAGTGCAAAAATATGTGCAGATGCTTAGACCAAAAGTCCCTCTGAGTCAGAGGGTGGGTTGATAAGTCGTATACTTATCACCTTACTTTATTGATCAAATTAATGTAAATTAAGATTGCGAGGATTCGGGGCTAAATTCACATTTTAGTGGACACTTGGGCTGATTAAGCCTTAAGGCCTGAAAAGTCTAAGGGTTCAGGTTCTTCTCGTATTGTTTCCTACAGTTGACAAGCTCCTAATGCCTAAGTTTTCCTTCCTAATTTTCTCTTATATATATATTTATATAATTCAGACTGATAATATAAACTCAGAGAATGCGAATTACCACCCCCCAATGCTTAAGTTGGACAATGTCCTCATAGGAAAATAAATGTATGTAAGTGGGTATAGAAAGAAATCACCTGAGTGCCGTCATGTACTTGATCAGTCTGAATCGTTTGGGTTGCCTCCCAGGAAGCGCTGAGTTTATTGCCTTCAGCTGGGGGAAGCTCCGTGAAACCCTCAATGAGGGTGACTACTTCCTTTGGGAGAACTTGGGCAAGAAAATGTTTTAATCTCTGACCATTTACTGTGAAGGTTTGCCCAGTGTTAGGATCTGCAATTTCAACCGCCCCATTGGGATAAGGTTTGACCACCTGATATGGTCTTGTCCACTTTGATCTTAGCTTCCCCAGGAAAAGTTTAAGTCTTGCATCAAAAAGCCAGACTTGCTGATTGGGCTCGAAGGTTTTCCTATGAATGTGTCTGTCGTTGATGGCTTTCATCTTCTCTTTGTAAAGTCAATTGTTCTCATAAGCATCCCGATGAATTTCCTTGAGCTCGAAGAGTTGGAGTGTCCTTTGTGCTCCGGCCAACTGGGAATCCATATTGCACTGCTTAACAACCTAGTATGCCCGGTGTTCCAACTTGACCGGAAGGTGGCAAGCCTTGCCAAAGACTAATCAATAAGGTGACATGCCTATCAGGGTCTTAAAAGCGATCTTGTATGCCCAAATGGCATCATCCAATTGTGTGGACCAATCCTTTCGATCAGGTCTCATAGTCTTCTACAGAATATTCTCGATCTGCCTTTTAGAGACCTCAGTTTGCCCATTTGTTTGCAGGTGATACAGGGTGGCAATGCGGTGAGTAACTTCGTATTTTCTAAGGCACGGAATTGGGCATGAATAAAGTGACTCCCACCATCACTGATCATGGCCTTCAGTATCCCAAATCGAGAGAAGATGTTTTACTTAACAAAGTCCATGATAGCCTTATAGTCACTTCTTTGGGTGGCTACGGCTTTGATCCATTTCGAGACATAGTCCATTCAGACTAATATGTACTCAAAGCCGTTGGATGGTGGGAAGGGACCCATAAAATCGATGCCCCAGGCATCAAAAATTTCGACAATCAGAATGGGATGTAGGGGCATCATATCCTTTCTGGTCATAGTCCCTAATGTCTGGCACCGAGAGCAAGTCTTCGCAAAGCTGTGTGCATCCTTGAATAAGGATGGCCAATAGAATCCAGACTGCAAAACTTTTGCAGCCGTCTGCTTCCTAAAGAAGTGGCCACCACAGGCTTGGTTGTGATAGAAGGATAGCACACTTTGGACTTTCTCTTCAGGAATACACCTCCTAATGATCTAGTCAACACAGAGTCTAAATAGCATAAGATCATCCCCGAAATAGTGCTTGACTTCAGCCAAGAACTTATCCTGTTGTTGTCTGGATCAGCCGTGCGGAGTCTGACCTACCTCCAGATAGTTGACTAAGTCTGCATACTAGGGTAGCCTCCTTCCTTACACGGCTAGAAGTTGTTCATCGGGGAAGGTGTCGGTTAAGGGTAATGAAGGTCCATTGTGGCCTGAGTGAAGTTTGAACAAGTGGTCGGCTACAACATTCTTGGGCCCTACTTTGTCGCGTATTTCCAGGTCAAATTCCTGTAAGAGCAGGATCCATCTGATGAGCCTGGGTTTAGCGTACTTTTTGGCCAACAAATGTCAGATAGCCAAGTGGTCGGTGTAAACCGTCACATGGGATCCTAGAAGGTATGATCTAAACTTTTATAACCCAAAGACTACGGCGAGCAGTTCTTTTTCTGTGATAGTGTAATTCTGTTGAGCCTCATCCAATGTTTTGCTCGCATAGTAGATCACCACGGGTTTCTTCTCTCTTCATTGTCCTAAGACTGCGCCGACGGTAAAATCTGATGCATCGCACATTATCTCAAAGTCTTGGGACAAGTTTGGGGGTTGTAAAACAGGTGTAGTGGAGACTATTTCCCTAAGGGTGTTGTAGGCTTTGATGCAATCAGGTGTCATGTGAAAAAGGGCATCATTGGCTAGAAGGTCAATTAAGGGCTTAGAAAGTTTGGAAAAATCCTTAATGAACCTTCTATAGAAGCTAACATGTCCTAGGAAAGATCGGATTTGCTTGACTGAGCTAGGGGGTGGAAGTTTGGAAATTAAATCAACCTTAGCTCGATCAACTTCGATGCCCCTATGCGAGATGATGAGACTGAGGACAATCCCTTTTTGAACCATGAAATGGCTCTTTTCCCATCTTAAAACTAGGTTGACCTCGATACATTACTTCAAGATCTTTTCTAAGTTGCTAAGACAATGGTTGGATGAGTTCTGAAACATGGAGAAATCATTTATAAAGACCTCCAAGTATTCACCCACCATCTCTAAAAAGATGGCTAGCATGCAACACTGAAAGGTAGCGGGTGCGTTGCATAACCCGAATGGCATACGAGGGAATGTGAACGTGCCATACGGGCAAGTAATGTGGTCTTCTCTTGATCCTTTGGTGCAATAGCAACTTGGTTGTATCCTAAATATCCATTCAGGAAGTGAAAATATTTCTGCCCTGCCAATTGCTCGAGAATTTGGTCAATGAATGGCAAAGGAAAATGATCTTTCTTGGTGGCCTCATTAAGCTTCCTATAGTCGATGCACACCCGCCATGCGGTAGCAGTGCGGGTGGGGATGGATTCACCTTGGTCATTGGTGACCACGGTGAACCTAACTTTCTTGGGTACCACTTGAGTGGGGCTCACCTAGGGGTTATCAGAAATTAGGTAAATGATGTCTGCATTAAGCCACTTGATTATTTCTCTTTTAACGACCTCTTGCATATTTGGGTTCAATCGCCTCTGCATTTGGCAAGAAGGCCGAGCCCCATCTTCCAAATAGATCTTGTGAGTGCAATAGGTAAGGCTAATTCCCCTTAAGTTAGAAATTGTCCACCCAATGGCTGCCCGATGTTCAGAGAGAGTTGAAGTCAACCTAAGTTCTTGATCCCTAGTTAAATGGGCATTGATAATCATAGGGAAGGTCTGGTCAGGTCCTAGGAAGACATACTTGAGATTATCGGACAAAGGCTTTAGTTCAGGTGTAGGTGGGACAACATTTGACGGGTAAACGAAAGGTGGGAGTTGATCAACATTAATCTCCTTAAATGGAGGTTGCTGAAGGTAATAAGCTTTACAAAGGTCAACCTCCATAGGCTGGGGTGGGTTAAGGTAGTCATCAACTGGTTGAGTCAGATGGTTTGCTAAAGAGCTAAGAGTGAGGCATTCTTCCACCAGAGGTTCCACGAGATCATGTTCCTCAACCTAGCCATAATAAAAAGACTTAGCCGCCTTGAAGATATCCAATTGCATCTTCTTGTCTCCAAAGGCGATTTCCATGCATCCCGTGTCACAATCAATGTATGCCTTAGTCGTAGCTAAGAAGGGTCTTCCCAGGATGATAGGTGTGTTTTGTAGCTGTTCGGGGACTTCCATGTCGAGGACCAAAAAGTCGACCGAAAAATAGAAGTCCTTAACTCGAACAATTACGTCCTTGACCACCCCCTTCAGGGTTTTCACGAATCTATCAGCCAATTGGATAGTCACAGGTGTGGGTTTCAACTCCCCAAATCCAAACTGGTGATAAAGGGTAGTCGGGATTAGGTTGATTAAAGCACCTAAGTCCAAGAGCGCTCTATCAAATGTCATGTCCCCGATATTACAAGATATCAGGGGCGTTCCTGGGTTAGTTCGTTTGGGAGGTAGGCTGCTCAATATCACTGAACTAGCTTGTTCTAAGAGCACTACCTTCCTAGGTGCTTGGGTTCTTGGCTTACGCTTCGACGTACAGACATCCTTTAAGAACTTAGCGTAAGTTAGGGTATGCTTGATTGCTTTGAGGAGAGGAATATTAATCTAAACTTGTCTGAAAATCTCTAACAACTCCTCATTCTTAACTACAGTTTTCTTTTTCTTCATTTTCTCCAAGGCCTTACGGTATGGTGTTTGGGTTTGAATTGGTTCAGTCTCCTGGTCCTTGGGTTCCTCCCGCTCATCCTCAAAATCAGGTATCTCAGGACGTGTGGTCACGGGAGGAGTCGTCCATTTGGGGTCCTGGGTGTTGGTGCCGCTTCTCAAGGTAACCGCGTTGGCTGAGGCGTTGGGACCATGGGTAGATCCTTGAGAAGAAGAAGAGGAAGGACCAAACCTAGGGGGTGTCTATGGGGCTTGCTGGATCATGTGTGCATGCCTCGGATTGGCTTGGAACCCTTGAGGATTGGGGCCTCTGTTGATCACATTTCTTAGGTTCAGTTGTAGCTAAGAAGGAAGGGACCCCTGTTGTTTGCTATCCAACAGCTGGCTCAATTGTCCCTTCACTAATGCCATTTCCTCATGATGTTTTTGATTCATATCAGCCATCATTTTTATCAGCGTGTCCATTTGGTTTTGTGGGGGAGGGGCCACCCTATTCTGATTATAGGGTGGTCTAACCGGTGGACCTTACTGATAGGAGGGAGGGTTTGGCCTGGGTTGGTTCTGGAATTGGTTTGGTTTTTGGTTCATCCAGGCAAAATTAGGGTGATTATGCCATCCGACGTTGTAGGTGTTGCAGAAGGGATCAGGTTTGGAGTAACCTTGGATGGCTTGGACATCTTCAAAGATAGAAGGTGTCGAGGGAGAGGGGTGAGAGTAATTAGGATTTGAGGGTGCAAAGGTCCCTCGTAATAGAGTCAGGGGTTGTTCCAGGTGTATTTGGTTCATTGGTTGCACCAAATCTACATTGTGAGCTCCCTTTGCTAGGGAGAGGGTCTGTAGTGGGTTTCGGGTTTGGTTCAATAGCTCATCAATCTTTTTGTCCACCAACTCAACCTGATCCAACTTTTTGGCTATAATGTCCATGTCAACCATTCCAGAATTGGCTTGCACCTCATAGATCCCTCCATGGGGTTGATTGGATCGATTAAATTGGGTCATAGAGGCATTGTTGAGCGAATTTTCGCTCATAAATTCAAAGAGTTCAAATGCGCTCTCTTCATCTTTGTTCAAAAGTTGCCTCCACATGAGGTGTCAACAAAGTTCCTAAGGTTGCTGTCCAGACCATGGTAGAAGATCTGGGCCAATTGCCACCTTGGAACCTCATGGTGTAGGAATTTTCTCAACAATTCATTAAATCTTTCCCATGCCTCATGGAATTGTTCCTCACCTTGTAGTGTGAATGTGGTAATGGCTCTTCTGAGGGCATTGGTTTTACCTATGGGGAAAATTTTCTTCAAAAATGCATGCCTCAGTTCCTCCTAGGTGGAGATGGGTCTCCCTAAGGTTCTAAGCCAGTGAGATGCTTTGTCTTTTAGGGAGAAAGGGAACATCTTAATTAAAAAAATATCCAAGCTGATGTTCCTTGGTTTCACAGTCCGAGCAATCTGGTCTAGGTCCTCTAAGTGCTGAAAGGGGTCCTCATTTGAGCTCCCATGAAAGTGCTTTGAATTAAGCTCAGGACATTTGGTTTTAGCTCAAAATCATCTCCCCCCTTCGGGGACCCTAAGATGTGGCTCAATTCGGATAGCAGATGGATCGTAAAAATCATAGAGAGGCCTTGGTTGGCCCTCGGGAGGTTATGGTGGGTTAGGTGAGGGTTGCCCTTGCAGGTTTTGCAATCGGTGTATGGCTTGCATGATGGTTTGGATTTGTTGTTGTTGAAGTTGGTGGTTGGCATAGATTTGGGCCTGAATGATGGCCATAGCATTGGGTTGAGGTTGGTCCTCAATTTCATCAATTCTTGGGTCAGCTATTTTTCTTGAAAAATCAAGTCTTCTAATTTCCCTTTCTAAGACAAACAGCTCAGGATGAAGTGATCGTCTCCCGTGCATACACTAGAGAAGAACGGGGAGGGATACGGAGAGAGACATGTGCGAGAAGTGTGTGCACAAACAAGCAAGCAAGTCTAGTCCTTATAGTGTATACCTTAGGTGACCTAGAAGCCTCAAAGGGAATGATCAAATCTGCAAGCACTTAACCTCCCTTCCCAATGTTAATCTGGCCAGGTTAATTACAAGGGGATTGAGGGGAAGGTTCTTCCTTTGGCTTGCGCCACCGGTTCCATAGACCCCACAACCGCGGACGTTTGACACTTCCCTGCAGCTTAGACACCAGATTTTACAAAGGGGATGAAGTCCAAGTGCCTACCAAACCTATCACACCTCAGAGACTTAGACTAGTCCTGCCTAGGGCACGTCTACTGCATTTTAATGAGGGCTAGGTTAGTGCTTGTGCTCAGATATGTGATGAGACATTGTTTGGGGTTGTGCCTCTTAGTTAGTCCAATTGAGCATGTGCATGCACTCAACAAAACATGGTTTTCAAGCAAGGTTTTTAGGATGTGATGTCTTTTAATGATTCATCCTTGCTTTAGTGATTTTTAGGGTTGAAATGCCTTAATGTTTTCAAACAATGTTCAAGTTGGCACACAAAGTTTTGCACATAATGGGCGAAAGTTGATTTCCTTTAGAATGATGTGGCCCTAAAGAAACAACCCTAATGTATTCACCCTAGTGTTCATGCAGTTCTACCAGGAGAGTTGATTTTAATTATGGTGAGTGGTGCGGCCCAATTCAAGACATGGTGGCTTCACAAACACCACTCAAAAGAAAGAAGAATACTCCAAAATGATTATCTCTTCAAGAATGTTAGAGTGTATTTTTTTTTTGGTTGGGTGATGAGTTTGGAATGTGGGTCAAGTAGCCATTCACTACACCAATTTTAGATTTATATTCTTTTTGTATTTTTTTTAAGCAAGCAAACACTCAATGGGTGGAGTGATACTCATAATAGTCTTCACAACACTTTACTCCTTGTCTACTGTCTTGGATTATGCTCCTTCGTCGCCCAAGTACCAAGTTCCTACAATCAACAAGTAGAGCAAGTCAGAAAATGTGAGTAGTAATGTGAGATAAAAGCGAAAAAAGAAATTCGTTGCCTCCACGGCAACGATGCCAAAAACTGACGTGCGTGGAACGCGTTGGTTTAATTATGTCATTGTAGCATACGTTCGCGACGTCAATTTTAATTTAAGATTTGGATTTGGTGAGTCCAAGTATCGATCTCAGGGAGACGTGAAATCAGATTAGTTTTAGTCGCTTTGGGTGTCACAAAATGGTAGCATGGTTTGCTTACGAAAATGAGAGCGAAAGAGAGAGAGAGTAAGGTTAGAGCTTGCATTTAAAACATGCCAATCACTTTAAGGAAATGTAAACTATGATATAAGAAGCAATATTAACATATAGCATACAATTAGAGTTTGTTTACAAATACAACAATAGATGAAAGCTTAAAATAGTGCAACATAAAACTAGAGTAAAAGAGAGTGTGAGGAGGAGGCGAGGTGGCCACGGCGGTGGAGGGGGCTCCGTCGGTGGCTCGACAACTCCAGGGCGGATATGGAGTGTTTAGTGGAGCTAGGAGAGGGCTAGTATTGCATGGAGAGTGTATGTGAATTGAATGCCCTTGAATGGGGTGGTTGAGGGGGTTTATATAGTAGAAGAGGGCCTCCAAAAGAGGTACAGGTCTTTAGCGACGTCCGGGACGTCGCTAAGTCCTTTCCAGAAGCGTCACTGAAGTCCCACGCCCATCAGCTCATGCGCCCGTTCTTCTTCTCAAGCCACGCCCACACATCCTCAGCCGTCGGATTTGAGGCGATGATCGCCATCAGACACCTGAGGGCATGCCACATCCCGCCCCCCCACTGCGCCTGCGGATGTTGCTTCCCTTGCGATCCATGTGCTCACACCATAAGCTGTCCAATCGCGCATCAATGACTGGGATTGAGCTGGATCGCGCCTCGCGTGCGGTGAGCACGCATGATCGCGCTCATCGGGCAAGCTTTCATCTGGAGGCGCCACGTGGATTCCATCTAAGCCGTTCATGCTCGCATCGATGCTTATAATCGACCACGCTCTCAGTCGACTGCGATGTGGCAGTGCGTGGAGCTTTGAACGCTCGCTGTTTGCTTCCAAGGCAAGGCTTCTCTCGCTGTGCTGCCTTCATGATTGGTCACAGACGAGAAGTTGCGCGCGGGCGTCACTGATTGTTGGATGGAGATCAACAGTCAGGATTTGAAACTGGTTGGGTAAGTGCACGTGTTGGCGAGGTCCGATGATTCTTAGCCGTCCGATCCTTGGATCGGATGGCTTATATTATCTCCTTATGCTGAAGTGGGGTCGCTGCGGTGCGTGCACATGGCGGATGGTGCCACGTGGCCGATTGTGGGTCATTGATCATCAGATCAATGGCCAGAACTTCTTGGGCTTGTTTGGGAAGCTTCGGATGTCAGATTCAAGCGATTTTGAGTTCGTTGGACTCCATTCGTTGATATGAATCCACCCGTGTGGTCCGATTGCTCATCTGAGGCCTGTTCCAATAAGCACTTGTGCATATGGCTATTAAACATTGATCTATAGTCAATCTTAATTCGGAATGCATGCAGTGCTCTCATGCCCATTGTAGTATGTTATTAGTGCACATATACCCCTAAAATAAACTCTGGTTGATGGAATTATCATCATTAAATGCAGAGTTATCAGGGACCAGACCTCTTCTAGGGCCACCCTAGTTTGTTATCAGGTGCATTTTTATCTAGTTCAACTCTCGTTATTGGGCTCACACAGGTCCACGTACAGTGCACGGCCCCTGGCCCATGCATTGCACACCATATGCATATGCTCATTTCATGTACCAGAGAGAGGAGTATAATGTGTATGTGGGTGCCCGGCACCTGACGACTAGGAAGCCCACAACACAAAATCTTAATAAGACACTACATGAGCTTCACCATTTCCGGTATGGGACAATCTGAAGCACCCTTTAGGCGCTGCTGCCCGTGCATAGGATTGTTTGATTTAGTGATTTTGGACCTCGAATTGAGGGTCATAATTTATTTAAATTAAAATTAAATTATGAGATTTTAAAGCCCTTACAAAGGGCTACATAATTATGTAGTTAGTTTACAAAAATAAGTTAGTTTATTATGTAATTAAATTAGGTAAAGTCTACCATTTTTACACATTAAATTAGAGTTTGATTTACTAATTACAATATAAATTAGTTGATTAATCATCAAATTAACTTAGTACACCATTAATATACGTAATAAATTATTTATTACATTTTTTTATATTTTAGAGGCTTTATTTTAATTTACATAGATTTAAATACATGTTTTAGCTAGTTATACATATAAATAAACTATAAATACTGAAATACAGTATAAATATGAGATAAATAAGTTGAAAATACTTATTATAATCTATTACAAGTACACAATATAAATTATCTCAGTATTAACTTAAATTAGTAATTTATTCTATTTCAATTTAATAAATTACCTAATTAACTTAATAAATTAATTATTTACTGTATATATATAATTAAATTACATTACATTCCTTATATGATACATAATAGATATATAATTACATATGTACAATATTGGGTACAGATATGTACATTTAAACATGTTTATATAATTATTTAGTTATTATACAATTAAGTTATATAAATTAATATAAAATAATATAATAAGGTTATATATGCATTAAGTTATCCTAAATACTTAATTTACTACTTAGAATACATATATAAGTTATATATAGATATTTTATACTTATTATACAATATTTACTTATAGCTTAGGTTTAACTTATATATACAAGTATATACATCGTATACATGGTATTTTTAGGAGTTTTTAGGATTTTTCTGATTTTTATGGGTTTTATAGGTATAGTAGAGGTAAGGGATGTGAAAGAAAGAGAGAGATGAGAGAGAAGGAAATGTTTTTTTTGTTTTTGATGTTTAGTTCTCTTATTAAGTTTCAAGTATACTAAATCGTCAACTGGTATGTTCAATCAAGCCGTAGGTTTAGAATGCCTTGAAACTTAGCATACACCTAAAATATACCTAATCTTGACCAAGCCAGGTTTATTTTATTTTTTTAAAATTCTTTTAAATATTTTTATTTGTTTACAAAGTTCAACAAGTTAGGGCCTTTAAAGAGTTTTCAAAAAGAACCTAAGGCCTTGAATGGGGTTCTAGTGGCTGGAAAGGAGGTTTTAACATATCAAAACGTCCAACACACTATATTAAACATGGATGGGCAGTTAAACTTGATTTTTGATGTAAATGTCATTAATAATGTCATTTGGATAGTTAAAACACATGTAGATAGCTGACAAATGAAATTTAAACAAGAAATCAAGACATTCAACTCAAATTTTAAGCTATAATAGTACATGAATGCTTGATACATGAGGTTCTAACACTATTCAATAGGTCAACTCCATATAAACTTCAAAACCATCCCACAATCTACACAGATCAGACTCCAACTCAGCCAAAACAGTGGCTGACATTCAGTAGCGCAACTGCTGTTGCTACTGCAAAACTCAACAGCGGCTAGATCAGCTACTGAAACTAAAATTCAAGCACTTCAAAACAAACTTGAGTTATTTTTTAGTCAACTTAAAAGCACCACAGCTGCTATAGCTACAGCCATTTCCACCAGCCAATTTTTCAATCAAAAAAATAGCAGCTAAGAGCTACTATCTGGATGGGATTAGATAGCTTAAATCAAACCAAATTAGGTTTGAATTGAGTCATCTAACTCCATCCTCAGATCCAGTCCCTGATTAATTGCTCAAGTGGTAAACAAATTCCTATGTGATTCTCACCTTCCACTATAGATAGTGTGAAGGTAAACATCAACAATAGGGGTTTAAACTCTTTGAGAAACCTAATCTAATCACCCTATTGCTACTATAGATTGTAGAGCAAAGGAGATCATATCAGTCTAAAAATTCCATGTTCAAACTTTCCAATGCTTGAAACACGAAGTAATCCCATAAAATGTTGCTGCTTAGCTGTTATTTAACGTGCTGAAATAAGGGCATTTAAAATAAAAAATTACATATTCAAGCAATGAAAACCCATTCAAAAGCAAATTCAAGTGATGCAATTCTCATCAAACACTTTGAATCTTATGAAACAAATCTGAAAACTCTTCTAATTAGCGAGAAAACCAAGAGAAATCCAGATAAGTCTCCCTAAAAATTCCTTGAAATCCTAATAGCTCCTCATCTTACATTATAGACAATGTAAGATGAGGATGCAAATCAGGATCCAATGCAATAAATCCACAACAGAAATACTTCAAATGCTTCCTGAAAGATTTGGGATTCATTTCCTCTAGAGGAAAGCTTGAAAACCAAAGAGAAATTTGATTTACTCTCTCTCTTGTGCTACAGATAGCACGAAAAGAGAGTTTAAATCCTACAATAAAATTCACTGAAATCAAATCCAAATCCTCAGATTCATTCCAAACCAATAGAGGGTTTTTGTGAACAAGTGGAATGAGTGGAGTAACCCTCAAATGAATTTGAGCTATCAAATCAGATCTGAATGCTCAAGAGCATTAGATATGATTTGATGCTTTGATGAGTAGGTGATTGATAAAAAGGTGCATAAATCAGTGAAGGTGGATAGTGAGATGTGGAGGGAGATTAGGGAAATCGATGCGAATGCAAAAAATCTCCTCTCTGATCGAAAATTATTAGAGAGGGCAGAAGCGCTCTAAACTACTCTAATCTGCACCAAACTAATCATTGAATTTTGTATCTAATCTACTCCTAGAAACTCTGATTACACTAATATCTATTGTAAATTACTCTAGAAAGAAGATAAATCCTAATCTAAAGGAGGAAGGGGATGCCTGGGCTGCAGCAACGAAGGGAGATCAGGAGTGAAATTGCACTAGAGGGGGGTGAATATTGAATTTATAAAATATTGTAAGATAAAAATACAATCACAAAAAGAGGCACAAGGTTTTAGGTGGAAACCTAAAACAGGTGAAAACCACCACCTAAGCCAATCCCTTGAGTTAGGATTTTTGATCACAAAGTATCAATCCACTAACAACACTACTTAAACGAGGGTAGTGTACCTCAATTACAAATCCCACCTCCAATTCCTAAACGGAGGTTTCTCCCTTCACAATAAAGAGATGGGGACCCGACAGGCTGGATACCCAAACTACAATAATAGAATAAGAATGAAGCAATACCTATAGAACACCCCAAAATATTAATGACTTCCTTATCTATTAAGCATAAAAAGAACTCCCTGAGAATTAGCAGAATGAAGTACACCAGGAGTGTGGATTTGCCCTCTAATCAGAGTGTTGGCACAACACAAGGGCAATAGGAAGCAAAGAGTAGTGAGCAAGTGATTTTCTAAAGAAATTGAATCTCAAGAGGTGTGTGTTGTCTAAGAGGGGTTGTAGTCTATTTATAGGTAAGTTTGGAACCTTCAAGAATGCTTGGGAGAGGTCTCCTAGCCGTTAGAGCCAAGTCCCAAGAGATTGGGATGAAATTCAACACAAATCAGAGCAATCATGAATCTAACAGCAATATTAGACGTCTGATTTTCAGTTCAGACATTTAATTATAATTATGGATGTTTGATTCTATTAATCAGGCTTACTGTTTTCATTGGATCGAAATAGGGACGTCTGATATGTTCATATAAGATGTTTGATAAAATTATTGGACGTCTAATTATAAGTGGATTCGTTCCTATTTTGACTAGATCCAAATAGGGTTCTAGATTTTAAGGAACAGACGTTAGTCTGGACGTCAGCCACATTACTTAGACGTCTAAAAAAATAATGACACACCTCGGTAATCTAAGAGTTGATCTTTGGTTTCTAATAAGATTTGGATAGAAATAAATGGGCAACAGACCATTGATAGATGTCTGGAAACATGTCCAGATGTTTAAAAGTGTATTTGCCCATTATAACAGATAGAAAATGGGTTCTTGAGTCTAATGGTTGGTTTAAGGATGTCCAGGCAATGTATTCGACAACTAGATGAGGGTATGGACGTCTGATAGAAGGTTGCTTCGACTAATGCCTAAGAAGTCAGGATGTAAAGGCAATGCTATAGGCAATTAGATGCCTGAAACAATGATCAAACGTCTTAAAGTTGAAATCAGACATCTGACAGATGTTATGGACGTCTGATTTGTGTCTTAGTGTTAGGTTTTTATTTCTAATTTATCCTAAGTGTAGAGAGCCTAAGTTAGCTATTTATAAGTTATGTTTGGGGGCTTTTTACAACATCTCTAGACTCACATAAAATAAAGATTATAACCTTTGAAAGTTTACATAAACGGCTATGACCTATGACAACACTTATGCTAATTTATTCTTCACGCTTTTAATCCTCCGACTTGGAAAACTCCATGAATCCTGTAATTATGTTATTACAGAAAAATATGCTATGCTTATGTTTTATCTCTTTTTCTTTATTTTGTAAAATCATCAAAATATTATTTATGAGGGATTGAACTAACAAGGAGGACTCCAGCGAGGATTAGGATCCCTGGATCCACAACAGGTTGCTGTGGCAACAAAATTGTGGAGGGAGAGTCGCACCCCTGTCATAGGCGCAGCTGATGGAGGAAGGAGATCTGGAGGGTGGATGAAAGGAACCTCTCAAGTGGAGGGAGCTGGTTAGGTGTGCACCCGAGCTCAAGGAGCTCCTTAAGTAGTCGAGAGAGTGATTGGAATCACCATGAGGTGGGATTAAGCATTTAGAGCTTGGGTAGCTGCGATGAAGGGAGAGAAGTGCGCAAAGTTTCAAATCAAAAGATGGTCGTTGGATGAGATCTAGAAGGGAAGGTGATCACATGCGCCGAAGCGCGTGAAGGTTCGATTGGAGTTGGCCCCTTGGATCAAGAGAACAAAGGATCGACAACCAAGATTTTGTGTGTTCTTGAGGCACTACAGTGGAATGCACAGCATTAGGTCTGATGGTGAATTTGCACGAAGGCCCTTATGGGCGAAGGGGTAGAGTTTTTATGCTGAGGCCCATAAGTGGTGAAGAACCACTTCAGAGCAGTCCTTAGGAATTGCAACGAGGCCCCTGCAGTGTACAAAATGCTCTCTGGGAGGTTTTAACGTGAATAAAATGTTTGTGAACAAAAAACCTAAATGTAAAACTACTAATGCATGGTCCTAATGATCTACAAATGCAACCAAGTTTTGTTGAAGCTTAATTGAACATTAAGGAAGTTAATTATGCTTTTGATTTGAACTTTTGGACTCAAATGTTTATTCAATTTGCAATTGGTTCATCATTTTATAATAATAAATAGAATACCTCATTTAATTACCTAATTTGCATTTTTAGCATAGATTTGATGTTTTAGGTCTTTTTCACTATTTCCTACACTTAACCCATTTCATGTGTTAATTCAGTAATGTTTAACCTAGTTTCTAGCTTAACTTGGGCATTTTAACTGTGATGAGACACACCTCATCATGCACCTAGGTTATTGCAGATGTGCCGATGGAGCACCCAGATATGCAAGTCATTGCAGGTGGTGCTGCCAATTTCATCCTCCATTGGCAGCTTGATCTGGGTGACCTTCTTCCTTAAACTATGATTTGAATTTTTTTTCAACTTTTCTTTATCATTAGATTGGCATGATCTACACCTGATTTGGTACTTTAGAGGTTTGTTTCTTGGTGAATCTATGGATTTACGATATTACTATGGCTTCCTTTGATATTTGTCCAAGCATATCTACCACATAGAGGTTGCCTGATGATCTAATGACTATTACCCTGAGTGAGTATTAGAAACTACTCTAAGGTCTTAGCCATCATGATGTGAAATGACCCTTCCTAAGGGTCGTTTGGCATTTCCAAAATTTTTAGGGGTTTTAATGCAATTTTAACCCCCCTAGATTTTTATTGTGGATATGCGAGGGAAAAGGAGAACTTGCGGGGGTGCCCCCACAATTTTCCCACACCATCCCTACCCTACGCACACACACCCCCCCATCGTACCTCACCCCTTCACCTCCACACCCACGACAACACCCCCCATTCTCTCCACCTCCACCTTACCTCTTCCCATACCTCCCATCTCCATATAAACCCCCCGCTCCTCCATCCATCCCACACCGCAGTTGAGAGGAGAGGGAGAGAGGGGAGTAGGAGAAGGAGAAAGCAGAGAGTAGAGGAGACCAAAGGCCTGAGAGCAGAGGGCTCATGAGGGAGATGGGGAGATGCTATTGCTGCTGCAGTTTTTGCGGGGAGAGAGAGCTTGCAAATGGTTCTACAGAGTCATTTTTCCGCAGAATCAGACATTTGGAGAGACCATTAGAATCTGTCCATACGTCTAAAGGTAATACCAGATGTCTGATAGCACATATTTTTCAATTATTTCTCCTTGCCGAGTTCTGACCTTGCAAGCATGTGTCAGAGGTTGGGGAGGTGCATCGGTGCGAGGATCGAGGCAGTTTTAGACATCCGGGAGTGTCCAGATGTCTAAAGACACCTCAGACATCTGCACAAAGTTCTAGACATTCGAAAGAAGGCACACCGAGCAAGGTGACTCTCTGAGTTCATTTAAGGCGTCTGGCACTCTTCCCAGACGTTTGATTTTGGTTAGAGTTGGTGTTTTTGGGTCTGTTCGGGGCCCAAACGAAGTCAGATTTTCGCAAACGAAATGTTGTTGGATTCCATTCAAGTTTCTCTACGTAATGACATAGTGTCTATGCAGTTTTGAGCTAGTTTGACCTATCGGTCCATGTTATAGGTCTCCAGTCTATAGAGTATACGGGACCTGTAGAGACATCGGGAGCTACCGTAAGAGCCCCCATTCCACCCGGTTAACCTGGTAGAGTTATTTTCACCTTAATCCTGAAGTTAATAATTCAATTGCATGCATAGAATTATTTGAACCCTAGGTTGTGAGATGAACCCTAGGACTGAAGAGAGACAAAAGCATGCTACTTAGAATACATTCGATTGAACCCTAGGTTGTGAAATGAACACTAGGGCTGGAAGAAATGCATGTGTAGTTAATGAATGAATGATTTATTGTGATAAATCATGAGCTGCCTGTACTACTTGTAATGAACCATGTCATGAATGGAAATACATACCTGTACTGAGTAATCGATGGTGAAATTTGAGTTGCATGTTCTACATGTAACGAGCCAGATATGGAAATAAGAAAGTCCATGGACGAACCCTATGAGAAATTTAGAAAGAAACCAAGACTACTGTAGTACGAAAAACTTGATGGTTTTGGAACATGTTGCCTACGGGCGACTATTCGGACTTGGTTAAGGGAAGTGAGCTGGCCCTCGTGTACATGGTACCAAGGAGAGCAACTATCCCTTTAGAGTAGAGGGGAGCTAGCCACCCCTTGGGTGGAGACCCGAGGTTAGGATTGGCTACTCTACGATGACTCCTATTTGGCCCTCGCGTACGTGGTACCGAGGTGAGCTACTTAGTGAAGGGGAACCTAGTCGCTCCATGGGGCCTGGGGTTAGGACTGGCTACTCTACACCAACTCTTGTTAGGCCCGCTGGGCAAACCAGGATAGTCAGATGAGAGTATGCAGACTGTGGAGGGGTGAGACCCCTGTTCTATTCTGAGGGGCGAGACCCTTGTTCTGAGAGGGCAAGGCCCTGTGCTGTTCCGTGCTGTACATTTGGGCGTATCCGCTAACTGAAATGACTGACCGCGTGCCAATGTGGGGTAGCTACCCATGCGCTTATCACGCGTGCTATAGTCACCGCTATGTCACAACCGTGACCTTGAGGTAGTAGACCGGGTATAGGACTACCACAGGGGATTCTCCCATCCAGGAGAGTACACCCTGCATCGTGAGAAAAGTACAAGCAAGATCAGTCCCTTAGGGAACAAGAAGATTGAGCAATACCATGGAACCTGATTAGCATACTTGACTCAGAAACTCATAAACCAGAGAATTGGAAACGAATGAAAATAAATAACCGATAATTGAATGTTTATCCGATTACTATTTAATTATGTTGCATGTAAATAACTTAACCACCACTCTAGTCAGCATTAGCTGACCCCGGATTTTGTAACCATGTTCAGGTCAGGGATTCGAGTAGCCAGAGCTACCGGCTGCTGAGGGCGCTGGGCCTAGTCGAGCTCAGCCATAGTTTCCTTTCTTTTGTTTCACTACAGAGAGTTTTGTTGTAGTGAGTACTTGTAGTTTATGGTTATATTCAGTTATATTTCTACCAGTTCCCTGTTGTGATGGCTATATTTGTAACAATATTTTCCGCTATATCATGTAAAATCTAGTGGTTTGCTATTCTCTTTCTTTTACTATCAGTTATATATTTTTTGCTTAGTTACATTACTTGTGTGGTTGTGAAATGAGTATGCATTTGGTTATTTCTCATTGGATGACTGGGTCTTGGGGTTCGTCGAGGCGAGCCGTTCTCAGGTTTTGTAGGGAGCCAGGAATGGGTCGTGACATGATGGGATCCAGGGAGCCACCAAGTTGAGCTCTATTGTACATGACAAAAATCGAGGTAGTGCAGAGTGGCTTGTTGATTCAGAGGCTTCAAAACATCTTAGTGGAGATCAGGATCATTTTACCCATCTCAAGTATGTACGTACAGGTAGGGCAGCGCAAGTTGCAAATGGCAGGCACTCCAGGATAGCAGGTCAGGGGGAGGTACCGGTGACTCTTACTTTGAGGTTACTTGATGTTTCTTATATGCTAGAATTTCCTATGAGCTTACTCTTAGTTAGTAAGATTACTGAGGAGCTTAATTGTTGTACTATCGTTGATGACGTGGGATGCATCATTCAAGACAAACTAACAGGAAGACAATTGGTAGTGGAAATGTAGAGGGTGGAGTTTATTGTCTGATTCAGACTCCACCTGCCTTTACATTTCAAGGAGAAGTATCATTTGCCTCTGGGAGTGCATTTCAGTGGCATCTTCTACTTGAACATCTTCCCCTGGAAAGACTCGGACGAGTCATTCCACATATCTCCCTTGTGACTTGGATATGCTGTGATGCATGCTAGATTGGCAAGCACCATCGTACCTCCTACTTAGTGAGTACCCGTTCTGGGTCTATGACATTGTTGGACTTACTGCACATGGTTGTGTGGGGGTCAAGTCAAATACCAAATAGGGAGGATCACAGTTATTATTTAGTAGTTGTGAATGAATTTTCCCACCTATTGTGGGTATTCTTGCTGAAGAAAAAGTCAGATGTTGGTTCTGTCATTGAGCATGTCATGGTGGAGATTAAGACTCGGTATTCAGCTACTATAAAGTAGTCAGATTTGATAATACACTTGAGTTATGTACCACCAGGTTGTCTGCATTTTACAGGTCACATGGGATAGTGTACCAGACTACTTGTGCTCATACCTCTCAACAGAATGGGGTGGCAGAGAGGAAACACGGACGACTTTTGGATGTGGCCCACACTTTATTAATTCATCATAGTGTGCCTTCATTATATTGGGGTAATGCAGTCCTTATAGCATGTTATTTAATTAATTGAATGCCTAGTTCAGTGCTTCATGAACAAATTCCTTGACACATATTGCATCCTGAGCAAGAGCTTTTTAATGTGCCACCACATGTCTTTGGTTGTACTACTTTTGTTTGCCTACTCTCTCCAAGTCAAGATAAGCTTGCACCTCGGGCAGTTAAGTGTGTGTTCCTGGGATAGTTGCAGACCCAGAAAGGATATAGATGGTTGGATCCCATTATTGGTAAGCACTATGTGAGTACTAATGTTACCTTTCATGAGCCCATTCATACTTTTCTACAGTTGCCAAAAGTCTATCTCCTGAGGTTATAGAGGCCCTCATGCCTATATCTTCTATTTCCTTGGAGGAAATACCTGTTTCTACTCCTCCAACCACCACGACTGAACCCATGAGGTTTTCTGAGTCCATTTTACCTATGGACTCCCTCATACTACTTTCCAAATGCCAGCTACATAAACATCACCCTCCCCAGTCCACATGACCACGGACAGTTTGCGTATTGATGATACAAGATCTAGTGGTCATGCTAAAGGTCCAACTATGGATGTTCCTACCCCAAATTCAGTACAAGAGGATCAGGTAGATGATCCTGACCTTCCTATTGCCATTAGAAAGGTGCCCCTCACCTATGAGTCCAAGTACCATGTTGCAGGTAGTTTGGATACTGATGGACTTGGGTCAGCTTTTGGGAGTTTCTATCATGCCCTTTTTGCCACATCTATCCCTGCCACCTACCAACAGGACATACTTAATCCAAAATGGCTCTTGGCCATGGAGGATGAGATAGTTGCTCTTACTTCACGTGGTATTTAGGAGCTTACACCTTTACCAGAGGGTGCTACAGTGGTTGGCTATAGATGGGTGTTTGCAGTCAAGTACAATCCAAATGGATCAATTGCATGCTACAAGGCCTGACTTGTTGCTAAAGGGTTCACCTAGACATATGGGCAGACTTCTTTGACACTTTCTCACTGGTGGCTCGATTATCTACGTGAGGATTCTAATTTTGGTGGCAGCTCAGTGGGATTGGCATCTTCACTGGCCTGATGTGAAGAATGCCTTTCTCTATGAGGATTTGCAAGAGGAGGTTTACATGCAGCAACCTCTCGGTTATGAGGTTCAGGGAAGGTATGCATATAGATTACAAAAGGCCATTTATGGCCTCAAGTAGAGTTCTCGTGGTTGTTTCCAAGAGTTATCCCAGGTGGTTAAGTTTGTTGGGTTTCAGAGGTCATCTGTAGACCACTCTTCGTTTGTCAGGAAGACAGGTAGTGGTATTACTGTTCTTTTGATTTATGTGGATGACTTGATTGTCACAGGAGATGATTTTGAGGGGATAGCTGAGATCAAGAGATACTTGGATGAGCGATTTGTGATGAAGGATCTAGGTCCTTTGAGATACTTCCTTGGGATAGAGGTGGCTCGTAGCATAAGTGGCATTGCTTTGTCCCAAAAGAAGTATGCTCTTGATTTATTGTAGGAGGTTGGTATGTTGGGAGCCAAGCCAGCAAGTATACCCATGGATCTTAAGGTACATCTTTATAGCACTGGGACTGAGGCAGTTGATAGCAGGTCATACAGGCAACTTGTGGGGAAGCTTTTATATCTTACTATCACTAGACCAGACATATCTTTTGTAGTTGGAAAATGTAGTCAGTTTATGGCTAAGCCCACTAGACAACACTGAGATGCAGCGATGATGGTCCTTAGATATCTCAAGAAGGCCCCTAGGTAGGGTCTTCTATTCACTAGAGGGACATCATGACTATAATGGGCTATTAAGATGCAGATTATGCAAGATGCCACCTTGACCGGAAATCTACTATAGGTTTCTGCACTTATGTAGTTGGCGATCTTGTAACTTGGAATAGCAAGAAGCAAGTGGTAGTCTCCAAGTCTAGCGTAGAGTCAGAATGCAGGGCGATGGCCCAAACTACAACTGAAATAATGTGGATTTGGTCTCTCCTGGTTGACTTACATATTGAGATAGATGGAGTCATGGAGATGAGATGCGATAATCGAGCAGCTACCTATATAGCCAACAATCCCATGTTTCATGAGCGCATGAAACATGTGGAAGTTGACTGTCACTACATTAGAGATATTATCCAGAGAGGACTGCTCTGCACAACTCCAGTATCTTCTGATTACCAGGCAGCAGATATATTTACCAAGCCTCTTGCTAGATCTAGCTTTGATGTCTATTGTTCCAAGCTGAGTATGATTGACATCTATGCTTCAGCTTGAGGGTGAGTGTTATACCCCTTGGTATATATATACTTTAGTTTCTATGAAAGGGTATTTTAGTACTTTTTCTTTCTTTCTTTCTCAGAGTTGTAATTGTCCCACCTCTCTCTTGATATAAAGAGAGGTAGGGTTTGAGAATAAAATGATTTTGCTCATTTTTCCCAACTTTATCACATTAGATTAAGTACAAATTTTATGTAGTTGCATCTAGAGTAAGGTTGCACGTAATTCATACATTACATATTCTTTAGCAAGAATAATGCACATGCATGATTATTTATGGATCATATTTGTATGCAAGAATAATAGTTGGAGAGAAGAAATTCCCAAGGCACATGGATGTCACAATAATTTCCTTCCCTATTTATTTCCTCATTCAATTGCTTGCCACTATTTGTCCCCATAATTCCCATAAGTATATTTTAGTTTTCTTTTCATGCCCATCTTCGACCCTTGCCTTACGTAAATTCCATCCACCCCATGTGCTTCTTCTTACGTAACCCTCCCACCCACGTAACATACTCCACACTATTATGCATATAGCACCCTCGCGGGCTTTCATCCCACCCACGTAACATACTCCACACTATTATGCATATAGCACCCTCGCGGGCTTTCATCGGGGGAGGGGACTGAACCACACACCAACACCCACCATGAGGACCTAAAGTCAAAAAATGCATTAAAGATAATTTTTTCATTTTAGCAGGCGATTATGACATCAATTTAAAAAAATAAGATGATGAGTCTGAGTGTCAAACATAGAGGGTGAGAAATCGAATCTTTCAGTCACTTAGTTTATTGCCACATGATATATTTTTTTTCTTGTGTGGAAAGTGGAGAGTGAGAGAGAAAGAGTAGGGCTAGAAATCCGAAGTAGAATAAGGTCGCTAGCTGCACGTTAGAAAAAAACAAGCATGAAATATAGTGATAATCGCATGCATATGATGATCAAAGTGAGAGCCTAGCTTAGAATGCATAAAAATAACACAGGAATAATAGTAAAGATTACTTCTTTGAACCATGAAAATCATTTTACAATCATAGACAACAAAACTAGAGGAAATCTTATAAAAAGAACAACAAGATAACTATGAGAGGAAGAACTATTGCTAATTGGAGTCTTGTTGAGGTAGCCACAGTGGTAGAGAGGGCTCTGTGGTGGCTCGGCGACTTCAAGGACTCACTTTGAAGATAAGGAAGGTGGGAGAATGCTTGGAAATGAGATGTTTTTCAATGGGGGGTCATAGGACCCTTTTATAGGCAAAGGAGAGTCTTGACCTAGCCTAAATCGCCGCTAGGTTGGTCCAAGTGCCTGAATCGGCGACCTCGCTACCACTCTAGCCTGTGCATGCACGTAGCTTATGCACGCTAGCATGGCCACATCGCGATTGTCGATTACTTCATCCACAGCTACGAGACTCTTCTCAATCACACCTTTACGCTCACTCTTAATCACGCTAATGCAATCGCTCGAATCTCAGCTAGCCACATGTCACGCTTTGCTCCTGAGGATTGTGCATGGTTGGCTGAGATGCATGTGCAGATGAGCACTCGAGATCGCGCAATAGCGCATGGGTGACAAGGATGCATCGGGGCCACTCGGGCTTCATCGAACGGTCGAATTTCGTGCACTCTCATGAGTGGAGGGGCATGAATCGTGACTCGATCTCACCTCCCTTAGTTGCAAGCACATGCTTTGCCGCTATGCTATGCGGCTCATGGTGGGATCTCGATCGTTCGTCTTTGATCGTGTGGTAGCAGTCAAGGGGTAGCGTGGCTTCACGAGGTGAATTCGATGATGATCAAGCAATCATGATCGCGTGCCCCTACGCGATGAAGAGAATGAGCTGGTTGCTTGTGGCACAGGATGGAGGGTTGAGCAAGCTCCACGTGGTGCATCATGGGCCATTGATCATCAGATGAATGGCCAGAAGTTCTTTGGCTCATTGTGAGAGCTACGGAGGTCGAATTGGGGTGATTTCAGAGTTATTGAACTCCAAGTTTAGTCCTAAATTCATCCGTGTAGCTCGATTGCTCATCTGAGACCTATTTCCATATGCACCTTCAAAACTTGGTCTTTAAACATTAGTTTCAAGCAATATTAATATTAATATCATACTAAATGCATGTATTGCTCCCAAACCCCTTAAATTATTATATTTAAGTACAACGACCCTCAGAATTTACTCTAAATGATATAATTAATGCTACTAATTGTAGAGTCATCAGCACCTCATACCTTTCTTCATTGTGTTGCCTTCTCTCTCACAGCCTTACCATGCTCGTCTCCTCCAACCTTAGTGGCCTTCAATTACCGCAAGCGCACGTAGTAATAGTACGTGGCCACCTGATAGAGATTTTCACTTAATTAAGATAATAGAAATAAAAATGATTTTTCATTGTATTTTACGTGGTGGAAAATCTCTCAATTAAAAATAAATTAAATCTAACCAGGTTGGTTAGGTTGTTTCCACGAGGAGGAACAAGCCTACATAAAACTCACAAAAACATTCCATTCAAGTTCCCAAATATAAACAAAAAATAATTATTGCATGGAAATATTTAAACATATAAGTTGTGATAATAAAATATATAGATAGATTTCTGCGTGAAACAACCAAAGAAATTGAGCAAACAAGAGGGGCGGTGATGAGCGGGCTTTTGCGAAGAAAAGTTAGGGTTTTGAGAAACCAGTCGTCGTAGTCACAAAACTCACTATCAAATAAAATTTATCGAAACTCGAAAGGGAGTCCTGGGTCGAACACGGGGAGGCGACATTTGTTTCTTTGAAATCTATATTTCGCTTTGTTTGTTTTTGGTGTTTTGTATTTGCTATTTTTTTTGGCATTTTATGGTAGTGTGGAAACAAGCATAAATATTATCCATACTAAGCTATTCTAGAAAACAAGAAAGCACTATTCTACTTGTTAAGTATGAAGGAAAAGAGAGAATAAAAAAAACTACTTCTAGATAAATGCTTGACAAATGTTTATTACAATTGCTTCTACACTATGAAAGCAGTAAAAGGGAAAGGGGTGAGAGAAATCCTCTTTACCGATTTCTCGGAGGACGAAGCTACGTTGACATGGCCCGAATGAAGATGTTGAGGAGTTGGACGAAGGAGAGCGACGTCGAAAGATGAGGGGAGGATGAGTGGCATTGCGGTAAGATACGCTCCCTGAAATGGGGTTGAGATGGCCAATGAGAGCTTCACGAATGGTGATGAGAGGGTGGAAAATAATTTTTCTTTTCTCTAGTGGAGCACCCCAAAGGCTTGGGACACAAGCTCAAGGTATGTTTTGAGCTCTAAAGTAGGTGAGGAGAGCATAGGAAGGGATGAAGAGAAATGGGAGGGGTGTAGGGCTTTATGTAGTGGCGTGAGGAGGGTATATCTCGGGTACAGGCCAATAGCGACATTTAAAACGTTACTGAAGACCTGCCTTGGATGTCTCTGAAGGCCATCATTCGCCACCGCTGTCATTCGCGTATACAGGCTAGATCAGGCAAGGATGCATCCCAACCGTCTGATCGCCAATGGACGCTCCAGATTGCGCGTACCTCGCTCATGTGTGCCTAATTGCATGGGATGTCGTTTGCCATTGCACGTTAAGGCTACACAGGTCAGATTACGCTAAGAGGTGTGTTGTATGCCTCTAGATGCTGATCGAGCAACTTCAATTGAAATCCAACTGTTGCGAGCACCAGGTTTGCGAATGCTGGTCGTCAATTTGCGAGTGTGTTGCCTCACCGTTGCGCTATGGGCACTAATGTGTCTCGAGGAGGAATTTGCTGCTGAGGGCGTGGAGGCATCCCAACTGTTGGATCTTGATCCAATGGCTGAGGTGCGAGAGCGGGATGATGGGGGCACTTAAGGTAGTCCTTGGGCAGTTCGGATGATGCCATGTGGCATCATCTGGGCCATCCATCTTCAAATACTCCTTAAAAGTGCTACGGATATCAGATTGGATCGATTTTCATGCCGTTGGGTTGCAATCATCGATACGAATCCATCCATATGATTGGATTCTTCATTTGAAGCTCTAAAATGTATCACCCTGTCTCCTGGCCATAATAATATACAAATTACTATGTAATTTATACAAATCATCCTAAATGCAATATGATGAATGTTATGATTTATTCACAATGCTAAATGTAATGTTAGGCTTAGGAATTAACATAAGTAGGCATTTTATCATGAATAAATGCATATTTATCATACCCCATGCCTATCTATTGCTAGTCCTTAGCAAAATTAACCTAAATGCTATGTATAAAATAGAATCAAGATCTGATCACTTAGGCAAGATTTGTTGATCACATTAGAAAATTTCAACTAAGAACCTAATCCACGATGACTCAGTAGTGCCCAGGTGCCTACCAAAATACAGACCACCCAAGTCCTTGCCTTATTTTGAAACAGGAAGATACATTTTTTTCTATTTTTCTTCTTTTCTAATTTTTTTGAATTTTTGAGTTTAGAGTTTCAAGGTAGCTTTCTACGGCTACCCAACCCACCCAAGACTCAAAAAATACTTTAAGTTATAAGCACTTCTGAAAAAGTGATAGACTTACTGGGTGGCCGTTAAAATGAATTTCAAGTTTCTATGACCCTAGGTGACCTAAAAAATTCTGCCTAAAGGTTTATTTGTTCAACTGGTAGCTTTCACCCTATATTTTCTTATTTTTTTATATGGGGTCAACACAAGGGCCAACTCAGTGTATATCTCCCCGATTTATTCTACTTCCCTACTTCTTCCATATGTGTTTTGAGAATTATTTGTGCATTTTGTGAGCTAGGTTCTGGATAACCGGCCAATGAGCTATTATCACTGACCACTTGCCAGTCATACTCGTGCGGTGAAGTGTGGCTTATTTATTTTTATTTTTTTCTCCTTTTTCTATATATATATATATATTCCTTTTGTGGGTATTTCTTTGGCCCCCTCTTTTTTTAAGTAGGTGGCTTCCTTGATCTAAGGTTTACCTTAAGGCAGCAAGAAGAGAATGGTCATGTAGCTAGGCTCCGGACAACTGGCCAATGAGTTATTACTCATGATAACTTGCTAGCCATACTACCCTAGAAAGTTCATTAGCTACCTAATTTCTATAAAAACCATTGAAAAGTGAGTCCGTGCAAATAATGTGTAGATGCTTAGAGTTAAAGTCCCCTAAAATCAGAGGGTGGGTTGATAAGTCATGTATTATCACCCCAATTTATTGGCCAAATTAGAATAAAATTACTTGGCGAGGACTCGAGACCAAGCCACATTCGATTGGACACTCAGGCTGATTAAGCATGAAAACTTGAAGAGTCTAAGTATTTAGGTCTTAAAGTGTCATTTTCTAAAGTTAACAACTCCTAATGCTTAAGTTCTTTTCTCCTAATTCTATTTTTTTTTTAATTTTCAACTTTTTTTAAATAACAGGAAATTACTGTTACAAGCTAACAAAATAATCAAATCATAAAGTATCCACCCCGCCATGCCTAGCTAATGCATTGTTCTCATTGTAAAATAAAAGCATAATGGAGGGAAGACTAGGAAGAATATCACCTGTATTCCGTGAAACTCCAGTCAGCTCCAAAACAGTCTATACATGTACTGAGTTTAGTTCCTTCAGCTAGAAACAATCCTTAAACGCCAATTATAAACATTGAGGCTACAAGTTCAAAGTTTCCAGGCCCCAAGATATGGATCCCGGAGAGTGAAAGTGGGCTTGCCAAAGAGATGATCAATGAAAATGACAAGCTAGTGATGCAGGGAGAATCCAAGTGGTCTCCAATAGGAGTTTTGTTGACTCAATACAGAGGAGGTTTGGGTGGGTGTAGGATTTGTGCAATGGTTGGACGAGAAAGGATGATGAGGTTTTTGTGATGTGGGGGGTTTGTAATGTGTGAGTGTACTCTAGAATACCAAGCTTTTCAAGAGTTTCTCCCCAAAGTTCAATTTCATCCTCAAAATCCGGCTACTTGATCTAACCATTCTGATCTTTGTGATTTCCACCCATTATTTGAACCTCAAACTCTAAAAATTCAGGATAAGTACGTTCCTGGGTTTTAACTTGATCAAGTGAATCTTCCAACAAATTCCTAATTTCATGAATATTTTCCTCATCCTGGTTTGCCACTGTTGGTTGCATGTCTTCATTGTCCTCAATTACCCCTGCACCTCGTGATTTTCTTCCTGAGTTTGGGTTGGGTTGGCCATTGAGGGGTTGTCTAATGTGTGTAAGGCCATTACCTCCTCTACTCTGTCAAGCTCCTCAATCAAGCCACACTTACTTTTATTCTTCTTTGAGGCCTCAAAAATATTAAATTGGTTCATTTTATTCCCTGAGGCAATCTCTATATTCCCCGATTCACAATCAATCCTTGCCTTGGTGGTGGCCAAGAAAGGTCTTCCAAAAATAATCGGAGTGTGGTTGAGTTATTTTGGTGCTTCCATGTCAAGTACCTTGAAATCAACAAGGTAATGCAAATCATTAACCTTGACTAAAACATCCTCCAAGAGACCCCTTTGTTTGGTAATTAATCTATCGGCCAATTGCAAGGTTATGTCAGTGTGTTTCAAGTGGCCTAGATTCAGTTTCCTATGTAGTGAGGTAGGGATCACATTAATGGAAGCACCCAAGTCGAGGAGAGCCCAGTCAGAAGTAATGTTTCCTATTATATAGGAAATAAATAGAGCTCTCGGATCCTGCTTCTTAGGGGGTAGCTTGTTTAAGATTAGTGTTCTTGTGTTATCAGACAAGACTACTCTTCTAGTGTTTTCAGATTTCGCTCTATGCTTCTTGGAACAAGGTTGAGAAGACGGCCGATGAGAGCTCCACGAATGGTGATGAGAGGGTGGAAAATAATTTTTCTTTTCTCTAGTGGAGCATCCCAAAGGCTTGGGACACAAGCTCAAGGTATGTTTTAAGCTCTAGAGTAGGTGAGGAGAGCATAGGAAGGGATGAAGAGAAATGGGAGGGGTGTAGGGCTTTATATAGTGGTGGGAGGAGGGTGTATCTTGGGTATGGGTCAAAAGCGACATTTAAAACATCGCTGAAGACCCGCCTTGGATGTCACTAAAGGCCATCATTCAGCACCACTATCATCTGTGCATGCAAGCTAGATCATGCGAGGATGCATCCCAACCATCGGATCGCCAATGGACACTCTAGATCATGTGCGCCTTGTGCATGTGCGCTTGATCGCGTGGGATGTCGCTTGCCATCGCGCGTGAAGGCTAAATGGGTTAGATCGTGCCAGGCGGCGTGTTGTATGCCACTAGATGCTGATCGAGCAGCTTCAATCGAAATCCACTCATGCACTGAGGATGCGGGGGGGGGTGTGGGAGGTTTCGAACGATGGTCGCCAATTACCGAGTGCGTTGCCCCACCGTTGTGCTGCAGGCGCTAATGTGTCTTAAGGAGGAATTTGCTGCTAAGGGTGAGGAGGCATCCCAGTCATTAGATCTTGATCCAATGGCTGAGGTACGAGAGTGGGATGATGGGGGTGCTTAGGGTAGTGGCAGTTCGGATGATGTCACGTGGCATCATCTGGGCTATCCATCTTCAAATTCTCCTTGAAAGTGCTACAGATATCAGATTGGACCAATTTTCACGTTGTTGGGCTGCGATCATCGATCCAAATCCATCCGTACGGTGGGATTCTTCATTTGAAGCTCCAAAATGTATCACTCTGTCTCCTGGCCACAATAATAAACAAATTACTATGTAATTTATACAAATCATCTTAAATGCAATATGATGAATGTTATGCATTATTCACAATGCTAAATGCAATGTTAAGATTAGGAATTAATATAAGTAGGAATTTTATCATGAATAAATTCTTATTTATCAAGTGGAAAGAACAAATCACAATATAAATAAATTAAACTTAAAATTCTACATTCTCAATCGTCTCCCCAACAAGTCATTCAAACTAATGTGCCCTCTACTGTGCAAAAATAGTGGAGATGGAACTGAGGAAACACACGCGTGGAGGGGAGCTTGGTTGGCGGTGTGGCAGCCAGCGGTTATGGCTCAGAGGAGGAGGAATTCGATGGTGGTGACGGCGTAGCATGCGACAACTAAAGGTAACTGGACGGCGAGCCTGAAGGGGCCGCTGTGGGTTCTTGGCGGAGACAGAGGAGCCACAGTCAATCTGATGGTACGGTGGCACGGGTGCAGCTAAGGACGGGGAGGACATTGGTGGTGTTGGCAGCGATGAGGGTGGTTGGTGATGGCTGCTTGGAGTTAGGAAAGCCGGTGGATATTGTGTTCTTCGTGGGGAAGAAGATGAACAGTGCAAGGGTGGTGATGGTTGGCGAAATCAAAGATGGGGACGTGTGCATGCTGTCACCATGCACTCGTCAATGGTGGAAGCAGAGGTGGTTGGCAAGCAACTTGAGACCTCAGTGCATGCCATGTCCATGGTGCAAGTAGGAGGTTACGGTGGAGAGGGTGGAGGTTTAGAGATGGAATCGATTTTGGCCTTATCCACTTCTAATCCTCTCTCGGAAACTACATGACCCAAAATAATGTCTTGCTAGACCATAAAATGGTTCTCCTAGCTAAGCACTAGCTTAACCTCTTCGCAACAGATTAAGACTTTATCAAGGTGCAAAAGGCAAAAGTCAAATGATGAGCTATATATGGAAAAGTCATCCATGAAAATCTCAACAAACTCATCAATCATATCAGAAAAGATAGCCATCATACAACATTGGAACGTGGCAGGGGCGTTACATAGTCCAAATGGCATTCAGCGGAACACAAATGTGCCATATGAACTCACAAAGGTAGTACGCTCCTGATTATCAGGGAAGAAAGCTATCTAATTATACCCAGAGTACCCATCTAAGAAATAGAAGTACTTATTTCCCACCAATTTTTCCAGAATTTTATCGATAAAAAGTAAGGGGAAGTGGTCCTTTTAGGTGACCGTATTTAGATAGCGATAATCAATGCAGACCCTCCAGCTAGTTAAGGGCCTGGTGGTAACCAATTCTTTATCGTTCTTTTCAACAGTAATTCATACCTTTTTGGAAACCACATGTATGGGGTTAACCCATTCACTATCTGAAATGGGATAGATAATGCCTGTATCCAGCCATTTCAGAATTTCCTTCTTAATAATCTCCCGCATATTGGGGTTGAGCCTTCTCTACATGTCACAGAAGGGCTTCACGGACTTGTCCATGTATATATGATGCATGCAGATGGAAGGGTAAACATCTTTAATATCAGTTATAGTCCAGAAAATAGCTTCTTTGTGCCTTTGTAAACACTCAAGCAGAGCTCCCTCCTATGACTTAGATAATGTAGATGAAACAATGACGAGGAGCGTGTCATTGGGGCCAAGGAAAGCATATTTTAGTATGCTCGAGACATGTTTCAGCTCCAACTTTGGAGCCTTTTGGATTGAGGATACAAGATGAGATTTTCCTGCCTCAGGTAGCGAATCTACCTTCAAGGTCCAAGGAGGGGACAGAGACTGTGTGTACTCCCAGCAACTCTTCCAATTCTGGCATATCCCCTTCATTTTCTTCACTGATCTGAGGGTGGTCCTTAGATATGACCATCTAAAGGGGGTCACTACACAAGAGTGCTAGAGTAGTCTCTTCGATAATCTCATCAACAACCATAATCTAGGAACAATCTTCTCATTTGGGTTGCTTGTAGGCATCGAAAACATTCAACTGGATTTTCTTATTCCCAAAGCCCATGTTAAGCACCCTAGGTCTACAATTGATAGAGGCATTGGCTATGGCCAAGAAGGGGCATCCCAAAATAATGGACGACTTGGTGGGCTTATTTAATAGGTCAGTGTCGACCACAAGAAAATCAACAGGGATGAAGAAGTCCTTCAATGTCACAAGGAAATCCTCTAACAATTCCTGTGGTGTCTTAAGCGATCTGTCTGCGGCCTGGAAGATGATAGGATTAGGCTTCAAATTGTCTCCTCCTATAAGGTCATAAACAGAGCTTGGCTAGATGTTCATCCCTGTGCCCAAATCGAGTAGAGCCTCATCAATGCATTTGCTACCTATAACCACTCAAATATGCGGGGCTCCTGGGTCTTTCAACTTGGGGGGTGTTCCATGTTGGAGCATCGAGCTAACATGGTCAGGCAAGATGACCTTAGCTTAGACCTATCTCCTAGAACGATGTTTCTAAGTGCACGAGTCCTTTAGAAACTTGGCATAGGATGGGATCTGCTTGATAGCATCCAACAAAGACAAGTTAATATGGACTTACCTTAAGGTGTCCATAATCTCATCCATCCTATCCTTGGCTCCAAGTTAGCCAACAAAAGATTCCCCAAAAGTAGATAGGCGCTCTGGATAGGGCACCCTCATCTTCTAGGTGGAGGGGCCGTCATGTCGGGAAAGGGGTGGCAGAATGACGACATCCTTTGTGTGGGTGGTTTCAAGCGAGGAAGGGTAGTGTGGCTCTTCCTCAGTGAGGCTGGAAGTCAGCGTTGGTGTAGAAGGGGAATTTTTAGGAGTGACCATAGGAGTGCTATCAGGTTTGACAATTTCTTTGCCACTCCTCAACATGATCACAACTTAAGCGTGCTCCTTGAATATGATCCCCTTACCCTTGGGGTTCTCCTCAGAAAAGCTGGGCAACTTCCCTGGATCTCACTGCCTAACCACCTCTGTAAGATGACCAATTTGGGATTGCATTTCAATGATCATCTTATTCTGAGATTAGATGACCATATTCTGATGATCTTGCATTGTCTTGATCATGCTTTAAGTTCATCCATCTCAGAGGGCTTTGATCGAGAAATTTTCGCTTGCAAAATGATGTGTCAGAAAAATAATGTTGTCGTAGTACAAATTGCATGGTGGAAAAATCTCTGATAAAAAATATTTAACAATCAAAACTAATCACAAAAGTTAGGTTGTATCCATAAGGAGGAACAGACCGATGAATCCACCAATATTTTTGATGCATTATTCAAGTACTTTGTGCGAGGCTAATATGATACGAAATAAATTTGTAAGTATGTGCTAGCATTAAATAAGAGATAGGGTGACTTGAATGAGTACGAATGAGAATTAGAGAGAACCAAGAGGGTCTCTTAGCGAATGTCACGCAATATAATATTCAAATCCAAAAATCAAAATATGGCAATGGCACACGATGAAATTTTTAATTAGCTCTCTATTGTAGTGAAACAAGGGATAGTTTCCCTTGGTGTGCGTAAGAAGATGAAGCCACGGCCAGTCATGCCTTGCTCGGAGGATGTCAAGGATGTGGAAGGGGTTTCGATGGCGGTGGTTTCACAGTGGGAGGTGGTTGGAGCTCGCCGAATGGAGGAGAGAAGATCGCCGGTAGTGGGTCCTTCCACACATGCGCGGAGGTCACTGTTGGTTTGGCCGTAGGCGTTGACGAATTCATGGTGCTGAGGCAAGCACGATGACGTCAACGGCACAAAGAATAATAGCATGTAGTAGCGGCTGCGTGTGGGTTGGAGCCACCGGTTGTTTCGTCAGATTCCTCGCATAGAAAAATAGCCAATAGTCAGATCAATGTACACCTCAAAAAACATCAGAAATATAATCAAGTGAACCTATTGCATCAGTTGCCTCCCTGGCAACTGCGCCATTTGGTGGTAGTTGCATGTGGGTTGGAGCTGTCGATTGTTGGGTTCCTCTTTAAGGGTTGTTGGTGGTGAGGAAGAAGGAGAAGTCGAGGTCGGTGCATAGTCTAATCGAAGAATTGCGACAATCGTCAAATAATCAAAATAATGAGCTATTGTCAAGTTTTTGTCCCCGGCAACGATGCGTAAAAATATGATGGACGACTTTCGATTCGCAATAAAAATAGTGTTTAAATGTCGTTGTTGTAGTAAAGATGTCACGAAATGGAAATTGATGTCGCTTCAATTTTATTTATTTACAATTTTTACTGGTTTATTTACAGGTTGTTCACTAGGAGGCAATTATTGATATATATTACTCTCTAAGTCAAAAATGTTCTTTTATTCCAAAAATGCTAATTTTATTTACAAAATGAATGAATGGATCAAAAAATGAAAGAATGAGTTAATTATTCACAAAAGAATCAGTTAATATGCATTACAATGCTTGAAAACATATGTACACAAATAAGCATAAAAAATTATATATAATTACTCTATGTTAGTTATATACAACTACTACAAATAATACCTAAGTATAGGTACAAAAATAATTAATTATATCTACTATACTAAATTATATTAACATACTAATATCTACAGTAACATATTTAAGTGTCGCTAGAACCTTAGTAAAATATATACATAACATAAGGCAAAATAGTTGTCTATACTGATATATATATATATATATATATATATATATATAGTGACATAAACACATATATACTATATACATATCTATTACACTATACCTTATTTATTTACATACATATACTTATTTATTTACAATATTTGTATACATATTCTATTTATACATACACTATACATATATACATATGTACACAGTGCACACACACAGCACTCAACACTTAGCCACTCAATGACTCTTCTCTTCTTCTTCCCTCAACACTTAGTTTCTTTAGGGCCTTAACACTCAGACCAGACCGGTTCAACCACTCCTCAACCCAAAAATTGGGTTTTAAATGGGTGGGCAGCCTGCTCGAGGAATACATAGCACCCCGGTTGGGGTGGGACCAGACCTCTAATAAGGTTGCACTAGTATTTAATTAGGTATTTTATATCTGATTTTAGGCCGAACACAGGCCCACACGCCCACACACACCAGCGTACTCACGTGCACACGCATGCACCCACGCACTCGACACACATCCCGAGAATCAGTAGCATATATTTAAGAGTTTCTTTGGTGCCCAGCACCTGACAACTGAAGGGGCTTGTGCAAGATTTCCTCTTAACCTGCATCATGTGCTTCTCAGAGCACGATGTGAAACTATCTTTAGTGCCAATTGGGCGTAGCTGTGTGTGCGACAGTGTGAAATTTGAGATTCTGGCCCTTGATTTGAGGGCCTTATTTTAATATTATTTTAAATTAAATTATACCATTAGAGAGCCCTTATATAGGGCTACATAATTATGTAATTTATGTACAAAAATAAGTTACCTAGATATATAGTAAAATTGGGTAAAGTTGGCTGATTGTATAAGATAAATTAAGAGTCTAACTGTTAATTAAAGTATAAATTAGTATCTTAATTATCAAATTGACTTTATACAGAGTAAATATGCATAATAAATTATTTATTACACATTTTTATTATATTTTAGGAACTTTATTTTAATTTAAATACAATAGAATACATGTTTTAGATAGTTTTACATATAAATAACTTATAAATACTATAATACAATATAAATACAATATAAATACGTTCAAAATATTTAATATGTTGTTATACAAGTATACAGTATAACTTACTTCAG
Organism: Thalassia testudinum; assembly: GCA_037157565.1. Lineage (NCBI taxonomy): Eukaryota > Viridiplantae > Streptophyta > Magnoliopsida > Alismatales > Hydrocharitaceae > Thalassia > Thalassia testudinum. Next base: position 49,229,089 of record JAZHRO010000018.1, on the reverse strand, counting down.
TATTACATTAAATTACTAATTTATTTTATTTTAAGTTAATAAATTACCTAGTTAACATAATAACTTAATTATTTACTATAAATATATAATTAAATTAAATTACAGGTATTATATAATTTATATTATATATTTAAATACATATGTACAATATGAGTTATAAATATGTACATATAGATAGGTTTGTATAATTGCTTAGCTTAGAATACATTTAGTTTATATAAATTAATAGATAATAATACAATAAAGTTATATATACAATAAATCATTCTAAATAATTAATTTAATATATAGAATAAAAATATAGGTTAATTATATATATTATATTCATATTTTACATTATATACATATAACTTAGATTTAAATTATATATACAAGTATATACATAGTATGTAGGGTATTTTTGGGTATTTTTAGGGTTTTTTTGATTTTTATAATTTTTATAGGTTTAGGGAAGGTAGGGGAAGAGAGAGAAAGAGTGAAATGAGAGAGATAGAATTGTTTTTGGTGTTTTTCAAGTTTTTATCTTTTTAAAGTTCCAAGGTATACTGAACCGTTGGCTAGTATGTTCTACCAAGACGGGGGTTAAAATTACCTTGAAACTTGGCATACACCTAGAAAATTTACTAATCCTACTCAAGACACATTTATTTTATTTTCTTAGAATTTTTTTATGATTTTTATTGATAAACAAAGCAACCCAAGTTAGGCCTTATAAGGGTGTTTCACTAAAGAACTTAAGGATCTAAAATGGATTTGAATGGCTGAAAAAGGGATATAAGCACTTCAACACATTCAACAAATCACATGAAAGGTATATATATGAGTAGTAAAGCATGATTTTCACTTCAAATTTCATTAATTTTCATATTTGGACAGTTTGACCTTAATGTATATAGCTAACAGTAAATTTTCATAACAAAAGGAAGCATTTCCAATCAAATTTAAAGCAATAAAGTGTACATGAATGCTTGTATCACTCTATTCTAACACTAAACATAGGTCAGCTCACTTTATACACTCAAAATCTTAGTTTATGCCATTTTCAAAATAGCCAAGACAGTGGCTGCAGCTGCTAGAATAGCAGATGAAGTGTTGCTGCTACTACTGTCTTGGTCAATAAAAGACTTCAGACGACTTATACATAATTGCTGCTACTGCTGCTATCACAGCAACTACTCAAAGCATGAAACCAACAGCTGGAAGCTGCTATTTCCAAATAAATCCTTCCATTAAGAACTGCAACCATACTCCCGAATTCCATTCTCAGATATGAAAAATCAGATCTACAAGCTACACTCTCCATTAAAGCAACTCCCATTCTTAATTCCACTGAAAACCACTTACAAATCAGTATGCAGCATTTCTAAAGATTTGAAAACCATTTCGTGCAAATTTTTCTTCACAAAATTCAAAATCTTAATTCTATCCATTCCCTTTGTCATAGACAACAAAAGAGAATGAGATTGAATTAGACAATCAACCTAATGCCCAATCAACTCAAAAAGTTCTGTCAAATTCCTCAAAAACTCAAATCAATCTTCAATTACCAGATCTGAAACATTTTTGAATCAGGAAATTAATGTCACCCATTAGGGTGTTTTGATATAAGCTCACCAAGATGAATTGCTCATCTAGAATTCATGTATGCCATTGATTGGTGTATGGGAGTTTTGGGCGATCCATTAAAACCAATTGGATCATTGCCCAAGCCTTAAATTAGTGCATCTAATTCTCATGGGCTTGAGCTACTAAACAAAGGCAGAAATCAGGAATTAAGTTTAAAATTGGCCATAAGCACGTGTAATGATAAACATCAAGTTAAAATAGCTTAAGCCCATCACAATCAAACCAATCAAACATTAGAAAGCTCAATTTGATCATTTAAATCTGATTAACACATGATTTCATTAGAAAATCCTCATTCAACTCAAAAACTCAAATCAGATCTAATCAATCAAATGAGCATAATTCAAAGCGTTGCAAGGGTGATTCACTACAACAAAAAAGACTTAAGGTGATGTTTATTTAACATCACCATAAGTGAAATAAACGTTGCCATAAATTTTTGTAGGCGTTAAAAAAATGTCACCATAAACATCCCCTTAAGTGCATCGTCTTAGGTCTATATCGACATCAAAAATCAAACATCACCTAAAAGAATTCTACTGACGTTAAATAAACATTGCATATAACATCTAAGGTGATGTTTAAATGTCTCTTAAAAGTCTTACCACATAACCGAACCTATGCAAACGTCGTCTTAGATATCTTTCAACGACATTAAAACATCACCAAAAAATAACTACGAAAATGTTTAACGTCACCATATCTTACGTAAGATAACATTTAAAGGCCACATTAAGTAATTTGAAGATGTTTAAACGTCGCTTTAACTTTTCCTTAAGTTTCTACAAAATCTTTAGCAACGTTTAAATGTCTCCTTATGTTTCATACTGTGGTGTTTAAATGTTACTTTAGATTGCTTTTAAAGACGTTTAAATGTCATCTTATATAACTTTTAATAATGTTTAAACATCTTCTTACGTATTCTATATTGACATTTAAATGTTTCCTCATGCACCTTTTGAAGACATTTAAACATCATTAAATATCCCTTTTAGTGACGTTAAAATGATACCTTATTTATCCTACTATGACGTTTAAATGTCATTTTTGGTAACGTTCACCGACGCTTAAGAGTCATCTTATACATCATCCTATGTAACTTTTAATAACGTTTAAACGTCCTCTTACCTATTCATTATTAACGTTTAAATGTTATCTTACGTAGCTTTTGAAGACATTTAAACGTCATGTTAGATCCCTTTTAGTGACATTAAAATGTCACTTTAGTTATCATATTATGACGTTTAAGTGTCATTTTAGGTAACTTTCACCGATGCTTAAACGTCACCTTATTTAACTTTTAACAACATTTAAACGTCCTCTTATGTATTTTATATTAACATTTAAATTTTACCTTATGTACCTTTTAAAGACATTTAAACATCATGCTATATCCCTTTTAATAACTTTAAAATATCATCCTATTTATCCTACTATGACATTTAAGCATTAGTTTAGGTAACTTTCACCGATGTTTAAATGTTCTCTTATATAATTTTTAATAATGTTTAAACGACCTCTTACATATGTTATATTGACGTTTAAATGTTACCTTAGTTAACTTTTGAAGACATTTAAACGCTATATTATATCCCTTTTAGTGACGTTAAAATGTTAGCTTAGTTTTCATATTATGACATTTAAGTGCCATTTTAGGTTACTTTCACTGATACTTAAATGTCACCTTATATAACTTTTAATAACGTTTAAACATCCTCTTATATATTTTATACTTACGTTTAATTGTTACCTTACGTGCCTTTTGAAGGCATTTAAACATCATGTTATATCCCTTTTAATGATGTTTAAACATCATCTTATTTATTATAATATGATGTTTAACCATCATTTTAGGTAACTATCACCAACGTTAAACATCACCTTATGTAACTTTTAACATCGTTTAAACGTCTCTTATGTATTCTATATTGACGTCTGAATGTTACCTTAGGTAACTCTTAAAAACATTTAAACATCATTTTATATCTCTTTTAATGATGTTAAAATGTGACCTTAGTTTAAGGATGTTAAAAATGTGCAACTACTATGATGTTTGAACGTTAATTTATATTATTTTAAATGATGTTTAAATAGCTCCTAATATACTTTACTATAATACTTAAATGTTACTTTAACTTACTTTAAAAGAAACTTAAGCATCATCTTAGAACCTATAAAATGTCCTTCATTTTCCATTAATACTATTTATATTTAATAAATACGTTTGTAAGTATAATGACAACACTTACAAATAAATACATTTCTTAATAAAATCACATCTAATATTTATGTCACTCAAAATTTGAAAAGATATTTAAACAATCTTTTTACATAAAAATAACTTAATAAAAAAAATTATTAATGGAAAAAAGAACACTATATAAGACCACCATAAATATATTTGTTTAATACCAAAAATTTTCTTAATCTAACACTGTACTAACCCAACTTAAAACTATTGCAATCACGACTCTTCTGTTTCGCCGTCTGAACCTACAGATCCCTTCTTCTAATGCTGCTGAGACTGTGTTGCAAATAACGTTGTTCACAACAAAATTATTGAATTAATAATGTAATTTATAAATAAAATTTAGACAATGGTTATAATTAGTAATTACCTGAATCCAAATCAAGTGAATCAGAGAACTTATTGGAGTAGGTCAAAAGTGGGTCTCGTGAAAAAGTAATATCCTCCCACACTCTGCACCATCTGAGTGTTGTGTACCCTGGAAAAAAATATAAATATTTTTTTCTAAACCCTTATTTGAATCATTTATATGACCAATATAAAATATAGGAATATAAACTTACTAACTCAGTTCTCCACACTTGGAAAGATATCGGCTCACTACTATGGAGATTTTTCACAGCATTTCTCTATGTCTTTGTATTCTTCGCACACTTTTCCTAAAAATAAAAAAAGAAGTCGTTATATATATATCAAATATGAAAAGGGAAAATATTTATTTGTGATGTTTTTTACTATATGATATTACCAAATACATAGGATCATTCCAATCTATCGTTGCCTTCTCCCATTCTGGATTAGTCCACTTAGGAGGCTTGGCATCATTTCCTTTTAACGATAGGCCTTCCTTACAGTAGAATAATCCTTTGTGGGTATTCTTTCGATTTTATTTCTGGTAGTGCATCAATCAAGAAGGTTTCTGAGACAGCAAGAAAACTTGGAGCAGCAAGCTTTGTTCTTAAACGTCACCTTTGATCTTTTTTGTTGTAGTGATTGTGATCAAATGAGATGCATTGGATCACCCTCAAGTGATTTCTAGCGTGATTTGGATCTAGAAACTAGGAAGCTTCAAATCTAAATCAGCTCAAATGGATGGGTGAGTTGTGATTAAAACTTCAAAGGAAATTAGAAGTTGATTGTGAAATGATGGGGAAGAAGAGTGGACAAGCGAGTGGAAATTAATTCGTCTTCTCCAATCAGAAGTGATAAGAGAAGGTGGGGAATCATTACACTAATCTACTCTTATCTAACTACTGAATCCATCAATCAGGTCACTAATTAATTCTACTCCTAAAAAGCAATAGATCTAATCTAGAGAGCGATAGAAATCCTACCTAAGTGATGAATGAGATGCCTAGATCCACAGCAGGTTGCTGTGGCCATGAAGGGGGATGCGAGGATCTCCAGCGAGGAATGAGGTCCCTAGGCTGTAGCTGGTCACTACAATGACGAAGTTGAGGGAGAACCACCCCTGTCACCGGTAGATTTGTTGAAGGAAGGAGAACTGGAGAGCAAAATGGATTGGCTCAATGGGGGAGGGAGTCAATGGTGTGCGCAGGGCTTAAGGGAGCTGCCTAAGTAGTGTGCTAGTGAATTAGAGCACTGCAGAGGTAGGTTTAAGCTACTAGAGTATGGGCAGTGGAGATGAAATCGAGGGACGTGTGACAGAAATCCATTTTCGTGCATTTGAAAGTCGTCGGAAATCGTAGTATAGTCGGACAAAAACGTTCGTCAAAAATTGATTTCTAAAGATAACGAGACTTGAGTCCCGGTCGTTCGTCTCTGGGAGGCGTTGCTTTTACTTTTGAAATCAATCTTACTCTACTTTGTTTAGAATCGTATGCCAGTTCGTGATTATTACGTATTTAGGTATGACATGCTTAGTTGCAAGAATATTAGGAATCGGAAACAGACAACTTGAATCACACAAAAAGAATGACAATTATTAAGCTCATGGTGATTTCAAACATATAGAGACAAATATATATATAAGCATTTTTCACTCATTTAGCGGGAGAGTCGTTTGCAACATAAAACATAGAGGGAAGCTTGTACATAAATGCTTGAAAATTAAATCTAGCTACCAGAAAATGATCGCATACAAGAATCGATGGGGGGATTTCGCATGCATCATTGGGGGAGAAATAAGGCTACACTACTAAGCAGTAAATAAAAGCAGTAAACATACGAAGAGCATAATCTAAATCTAGCAGAATGGAAGGGCATTCAGGGGTGGTCCCCGATGGCCTTTGAGTGGTTGAGAGAAGAAGGAGGGGCAGCCAATGGAGCTTACGCCGGCCATTGGAGAGAGGTTGGGGAGCTTATCCAACTTCCTGGCATGGAGATGGTGGCCTCCATGGTGGTTCTCAACTCGTGGAGGTGGAGTGGAGATGGAAGTGGCTATTCTAAGTGGAATGGATGCCAAGGAAGTGAATGGGTGCAAATGGCCACCCAAGGGGTCTTTTTATAGACCTAAGGGAAGCTCTTTAGAGAATTATGGAGCTCGTGGGAGAGTGAGAGAGAGAGGGTGGATGGTGGTTTTTAGATCCACCAAATGTGGATCTAAAAATTGAATGGCTCTTAGTTGCTATTTTTGGCAACCAAGGCAACCACACATGGTAGAGAGTTCTAGAGAACTCTAGGCTAGATATTTTCCTATGGATGGTGTGTGTGGGTCGAAACTTAGGTGGCTAGGTTGATTAGGTTGGGTTCTAGTGGGTTTAGGTCAACGTAGGTCTCAAATTTGGGTTATAAACCCTAATTCACTAAGGTAAAGTGCAATTAAACTTAATACAAGTTTAATTGGGTGTGTGGAAACTTAATTGAGAGTAAAACAACTCAATTAAGTCAGGTCTAGGTCAATTGGACTCTCACTGAGTCCAATTGGACAGTGTGTGCTGAGATCAGGGCTCAATTGGACTCAATGAGTCCAATTGAATAGGCTGATGGAATTGACTAAGATCCAAGTTAATTAGGTTCTTAGGGAGGTCTAGAGGTGGTGTACTAGGGTTAGGGCACCTTAATTTAGGTTCCTATGGGGTTGGAATTGGGTTTAGGGACCTAGAGATCCAAGATCAAGGCTTAAATCTCAAAACAGGAATTGGAGAGTAGTATCAGATGTCTAATAATAGAATCAGACGTCATATACTCAAAAATCAGAAGTCCAGACTTATTGTCTGGACGTCCAATCAGAGTCAGGAAGGATTTCGGGTTCTGTTTTGGGTATTCTGCAGAAATTAGACATCTGACAAAGTGTCTGGACGTCCAATAACACTGCAGAAGTGGGTTTGAAGTGTGCAGGAGTTGGCTAAGGGTCCTGGACATCTTAAAACTTATCTGGACGTCCAGAGAAGGGTTGGAACTAGGGTTTTAGCGCTTCCTAGGGTGTTGTGACCTAATATAAGGGTGGCTAATGCTTGGGGAAGTCTCTAGGCTATCCTAGGGCTAGGATGGACCTAAGCTCTTCACATTTTACTGCTTTATTCCTACTTAATAGAATAGCAAACTTTTAACCCCCTTACATTATTATTCCTACATCTAAACTAGGCCTTCTGCTCCAGCTCTGCTACAACTCCCATTATTCCTGATCCAGCTTCAGATCCAGCTCCTGATCAGCTTATTCCCTACAATCGATATAATATACTTAATCAACGCATTATAACATTATTTTATGCATAGCTAAAGGAAAGCAGTAAAGATGCAGATAATGTGTATGCATGCATGAATAACCCTAACTTATGCTAAGTTCTAGCTTAATCTAGGTCAATTAAGACCTATGATTGCTGCGCAATCAATGTGCGGGAAGCTCAAATCAAACATTAGTCGTCAGATCGGATCTGGCGCAAGGGGTGATTACACACACGAAGTCGCATGAAGCTTCGATTAGGATTGGCCGTCAGATTGAGAGATCATAAGATGAATGACCAAGATCACCTGTGTTCTTATGTGAATAGTGGAGGTGCGCCCGCAGGTGTTTGGTGAAATTGCAAAGGCACCCTCAAAGTGGAATAATAGAGAAATTGCAGGAAAACCCATAAGTGGTGAAGAATTAATGCAGAGTCATCCCTGTGGTTTAGAAAGAAGCCCTTGGGGGTTTGCAATTAGGTCCTTGAAGGTTTTAAATGTGGAAGAATGTGAATGGGAAGGACCTATATGTAATGTCCATAATGTGAGGTCCTAGTGATGTCCAAATGCCACCAAGTTTTTATTAAAGCCTAATTGAACACTCAAGAAGTTGATTTCACTTTTGATTTGCAGCTTTGAACCCAAATGTGTGTTTAATTTGTAATTGGATCATCAATTTACATTAATGAATAGAATATCTCATTTTATGACCTAATTTTGCATTTTTAACAAAAATTGGATGTTTTAGGTCATTTCTGTTATTTCCCACACTTAACCAATTTCTCATGTTAATTATATAATGTTTAACCTAGTTTCTAGCTTAACTTGGGTATTTTAGCTATGATGAGCCACACCTCATCCCAGTTTGTCTACTATTGCAGTTAGTAGAGGAAGCCTAGGGGGAGCAAGGGTAAGCACGGTGGTACTACTGCTGATGGCATGGAGGAGACACGGAGGGCATCCTCTGTCGTAGGTAGATGCAGTGGAGGGCGGTCAAGGAAGAGGTTGGTTGCTGTTGTCGTCGAGGATGGAGCACGGTGCAAGGAGCGGTCGTGGTCGTGGCTTGTGTCAAGGAGAGAGGATGCGGAGGACATTAACACAAAGAGGTTGAGGAGGAGATACGAACACGATGGTCATGGTCACAAGGAATCACGACCACTGTTGAACATGAAAGGGTGGAGGTCATAGTGAGGGAGCGATTGTAGAGTCCCGTCAATGAAGGTGGTCACTGTGGCTAATGCGTTGTGAAGTCGAAGGTGATGATGAGGTGGTAGTAGGTCCTACATGTAGTTAGCAAGAGAGAGGAGCGGTGAGGTTAACGGGTGTTTAGAATTGAAACAAATGGGTCTCCAAAGAAATCTGAATTGAGAAAAGATTTGAATTCTGGGTTGCAATCACTCTTGGCATTTTCTATTTTTGGTTCCTGAGGATCGAAAAGGAATGATTCTGTGTTATCAGTGATCTCGGGAATCAGGACCTCAGAGTTGGAGTCAGAGTCATGTGAACTGAGGTCGTAGATAGGCTTGGTGTGTTCAGGAAGGAGAATCTCTCCGCAATTATAGTCGGATCTGAAGTTGTCGGAGAGTTTACGAAAATGAGATTCATGATTATGAATTCCACCGCAGCATAAATCATCAGATGTGGAATCAGCAGCCTGACTGGGGTCTAGCCTATATGTTAATTCTGGGCTTAAAAAGGTATTCTGTCTAGGCTCAAGCTCGAAGCTGGTAGATAGACCCAATTAAAACCTTGCTCATCCAACTCCTCAGTTTCTGTATCATAAATTGGCATGTTTTCTGAAAAATCGATCAAATTTCCTGAGGATGTTGGAGAGGGACATTCATCAAATAGAGACCCGAAATCATATTCTGTAAAAATTTGATCTTTCTCATAAGGGGCCTCATAATCTTCCCAATAAGTTTCAGATCTAGGTTCTAGGCTTAGGATGTGGGTAGAATTATTAGAACCTAAGTCTGAATAACCTTCGAGGGCCACCTTATCAAAATAAGGGGCGGAATTTATACCCTCAAAAGGTTCAGTTCTAATCTCATTATTGTAGGAGTTTTGGAATTCTAGGCTTGGCAATTCATGGTCTAAGTTTGGCTCATCATTGTGTTCTCCTGCAATATCCCAACCTAATTCAATGTTGTCTTCTATCTGGGTTGGGATTCTTCAACCACTTTGTGCCTCAGTCCCGAGATCTGGGAAACTGGATTGTTCCTTAATACTGTTCCAAGATGGTTCCTCCTCTGTTTCTGGTATATACAGGTATTTCTGGTTGACAATTTGTTCTACTGATTTCATCATTTCTACCCGTTTTATAAGGGCATCTTGGTGTTGTTCCCAAAGTACAGGATTTGTCAAGCATTGAAGGTATTCAGATTGGTGTAATTTTTCTATCTCAATGTATCCTGTCATGAGCATATCTCGGGTTGATCCTTTTAAAATTTCAGTCAATAGAATTTGGGCACAGTTTATGATGAAAGCTGTGGTTGTTGGGACATCAACCTGAATGTTTTCTATTGGTGTTGAGGGTTTACATTTGATTTTATAGAATTCAAGGGCATCCTCAATCATCTTATCTTTCATGGATCTCAGATATTCAGGTTTTTTGAATGGTAGTCTTAATTGGTGTGGCTGCATCTTTGAATCAGGTGGTGGAATCAAGATATAGAATCGAAGTTTGAATCAAGATGGAAGAAGGGGATTTTGTTCAGAATCAGAGGAAAGAGGGGCTATGTGAATGATTTCTGCAAAAACAAGGGAGCCGAGGCTTAGCCTCAGGGAGAGTGAATTTCTATAGGAGGTTTCAAGGACCTCCTGCCAAACACTGAAGGACTGGATGAGATAAGCAGGTGCTGGACCTAATCAAGACACCCAAAAATTGTTGGGTGACTATAGAGGTGTAGGGCAGATGGACCCCTTGATCAGAAAGATCATCCACCTAAGAATTACCTGGGCAACCAGAGAGGGAGAGTCCCGTGAAGACCCCTACACGGTAGAGCGTCCCCACGGGTTACAGGGTTTCCCCCACCCGACCTCTCTTGTCACTGCGGTTCCAGGTAGACCAGAATGGGGATCTTGACCTCTTAAGTCTACCAATTTTAGTTTAAGATCGGGGTGCTTAAGGTTTCACTTGAACTTTTAGGTATTTTAAGTGAGAAAGTGACCTAATTTTAAGGTTGGTTGACCCAAAGGGTCAACTTTACCTCTTGTTCCTTTGAGAGCTTTTGGGTCCTTTCTTTTTGGGTTCAAGTGTTTAGAGAGCCAATTGTTTAGGGTTTCTCTGAATAAGTATGTTCAATCAATGGTTTAGGCACACTTCTTTTGGATTTTCTCCATTCTTGATTTAAGTAGTGTGTCTCTAAAACCCGAATGTTGAATCTTATGTTGGCTCTACTTGGTCCATTTAACTCCTTGTTTGGGTAATTAGGGCTCAAGCAAGGATGTGTTAGCCCTTAATTACCCTTTTTAAAATTGTGTGCAGGAATAGTGGTTCTGAGAACATGCAGCTATTACTATGAAAGACAGGTTACTCCTAGTTTTTCTTTGTTTTTCTCCTAGTTTTTCCTCTTTGAATTTTTAGGGTTTTAATAGGAGGTTACCTGTCCTTGGAGCGGCTGCGTCTATCTTTCTTCCTTTACCTGCACATAAGAGAGAGAAAAAGATTAGCAATTGTTAAAAAGAAATTCAAAGCTTCTAGAATAGCCGTTGCTCCCCAGCAACGGCGCCAAAAAATTGTTGTTAGGGGACAACCGCGACGCGTCTCTTATAGTAGAGTCATTGTAGTATAGGATAAGACGGCTCTACGGTTGCCGTTACAATTAAAAATTTATTACTCGGAAATAAAAGAGTTCCCGAGGTCGAACTCAGGGAGCAAGTCATATTCTAGAAGTACAAATTCTTATTACAAAAATAAAGAGAGAGAGAGAGAGATGAAAAATTTGGCTTCTTCTTCTTCTCTTCTTTCTTCCTCTGTCTTCTCCTCTTTGGCTCTCGGTTTCTTCTTCTTTGTCAATCTCCTTGTGGTCTTCTTCTTCTGTCTTCTATTCTTCCTTATTTTCTCTTCTTCTTTCTTTTTCTTCAGATCTTCTTCTTCTTTTTCTTCTTTCTTGTCTTTCCTCTTCTTTGCCGCGGTTCTGCTTCTTTTCTTCTTCTTCCTTGCCTTCAAGACGTCGTCTGATTTTGCAATCAGACGACTTAAACTGATGCTGCTACAGTGTACCTCTTAGCTTCCTTCTTCTTCTGCTTTGTGTTCTCTTCTTCTTCTTCTTCACCTGTGCCTGCACACTTCAAGGTTTTCGTCAGAGGGCAAAACCTACTCTACCCTCCCCCCCGCGTCTCTCTCTCTCAGAATTCGCTCTTAGGAAAGCTCTCCCAGAGCAACCGGGTAATCGGGTACGCGGGTCGCGCCAGCGTCCAGGCCCACCGGCGTGCGGTGGTGGGCGAGGAGTGCAGGTCGAGCTTAGTCGGGTCGGTCGAGGGTGTAATTGACTATAAAATAGGGAGGAAAAGAAAGAGGGGATAGAAAAGACTAATTCTAACCTAGCTAAAGTGACGAAGGGGACGAAGAGGCTGCCGGCTCGTACCTACCAGAGCTGGAGAAGAAATACCCAGTGGGGGAGGACAGCGGCGACGATGGGGCAGAGGTAGCGTGCGCCGGTATTGCGCGACGCGGAGGAGAATCAGGAAGAAGTCTCTGCTGCTGGTATTGCGGCAGAGCGAAGAGGAGGAGGAGGAGGAACCGCCGGAGCTGGAGGGCTTCTGCCGGAGTGGAAAGAGAGGAAAGTTGTGGGGGTTTTCTCCGTCAGATCCAAGCTGGGAAGAACGGCGGAGCGACGGGGGTATTTATAGGGGCAGAACCAGAGAGGAGGGCGGAGGGAGACGACGTGTCTCCCTCGCCGGTGGACGCCGGAGGAAGGATACCCATACCGTCCGTGCATTCGCACGGGCGGTATGGGTGGTCGCAGCACTCAGGGGGGTGCTCCTGCGCTGGCTGACGACGCAGGGCACCCCCATTTGACCTGGCAGGCCCTCCCCCTCACCCTGCGCGGCACCATGCTCCGCGCAAGGTCGTCGGAGCATGGTGCTGGTCAGGTTTTGCAGGAGGGACCTGAACGCAAATAACGAAGGAGAGTTAGGGGCCAAAATGTGAGGGTTCAAAAGTTGAGGGCCAAAAAGTAATTATATGAGGACCAAAGTGTAAAGTTGGTCAAGAAGGTTTCTTCTTAGGCTCAAGTTTTTATACGTGACTAATTAGGACCTAAGGAATCTGATGGTGAATTTTATTTCTAGATTAAACCTTGTTTGACAGGTAAATTTATGCAGAAATCCAAATTAAGTTGTTAATTGGGCATGGTTCTCAATGTAGGTCAAAATGGGTTCCTAAGGCTAAATTGAAGGTTCTAAACCCTATAGATTATTTTTCTATGAATTTTAGAGGGTTTATTTTATTTTTACTTTACCTCGAACCTCGTGAATTGAAGTAGGTTTATTTTAGGGTTACAGATTATCATTTAGCTCCTTGGAATTGCTGTAGCCCTTATTGGATCAGATCATCCCACTTTCCTTCTTATTTGGTTTGTTTGACCTATGTTGGGACCCTGAATTACCCTGTTTGCAGATTGTGCTGGTAAAATTGCATTTTTACCCCTTATGACTTATTTTCTCCTTAAACTCAGAATTCTTTGAGTTAAGCCTTTGTTTGAGTTATGTAGGAGCTTTTATTATCTGTATTAGGTCAAAATGAGCTAGTTATGGCTCATGATGAGGTTCTCATCACCCCCCGATCTAGTTTTAATTGAACCGATTTGCTTGATTCATTCATATTTGGACTTCACGCCCAATTTTGCAATTTGGAGTTAATTTCATTTTAAGAGTTGAGCAATTCGGGTTTTCGTTCACTCAAGTGGGTGCAATGCGATGAATCTAAGGTGTTTGATTTGCTTTTTAATTTTCAAATGAGCATAAACCCAATTTGAGTTGCATTTTGGGTAGTTTGACCAAGGATAATCAGTGATACTAATTTAAGGTTGAACAATGAATCAAGTGATTCTGAGATGATCACTAGATCACTTTAAACACCAATAAATGGTATTCAATAAGATTAGATGATCTAATCAGTAATCAAATTAAAATAAAAGCCTAAATCAGGGCAACATGTTGATTTTGAAAGAGAATAATTTCAATCTGATTCCCAAAGTTTAAAGGAGTTTTTATGGATTGATATGGAGGTTTTGATTCATTTTGAAAGTAATTTTTGATGCTTGGTTTGATCAATTATCCTTACATTGTCTATAATGAAGGGTAGTGATCAAACTAGAGTTATTGAGGTTGTGGAATATGAAATTTGGATTTTAGGAGTCTTATTTGGTTTTTACACCCTGATTTCAAGTGATTGAATGATCTGAGATATTTTTTGAGCTTTATGACAATTTGATTTGGGATTGTTCAAATTTGAAATGGATTCAGAAACCTTGAATCTGGTTTCAGATTAGGCTTCTTGTTGTTAATGCAACAACAAAAGCAACAACAACATTCAATCTGTTATTCAAACAGTTGATTTGTATAGCTCTTGGCTGCTAATTGCAACCACATTGGACAACAACATTAGCAGTAGTAACTACTGAAATTGAGCAGCACCTGCTGTTATTTTCATTGCAGCAGCAATTTGGATGAAATTCAGAGGAGTTTAGGCTAGATTTTGGGTTGGTTTTGAGGAATTGGATGAGCAGACATGCTGTGTAATGTTAGAACTTGATGTATAGGCATTTACGTACTTTAATTAAATATAAATTTGATGGGAATTGCTTGTGAATCAAATCTGAAATTCATTGTTAGTAATTTTAATGAATTAACTATCCAATTAGTGTTTTTAATGAAAATCTTGGTCAAAATCTAGTTTAATTATTTTATCATGTTTCATACTGTGTGTTGAATGTTTTCAAGTGCATATATCTCATGTTCAGTACACATAACTCATTTTAGAGGCCTTAGGTTCCTAGTGTCAAATCCATTTACGCCTCTTTTATGTGAACTTTATACATAAATAAAAATTATAAAAAAAATCATAATAAAATAAAATAAACCTATCTTTAGTAAGATTAGGATTTCTTTAAGTGTTTGCAAAGTTGCAAACTATTTTGAACTCTCGACTTGGTAGAAACATACCAGCCGACGGTTCAGTCTACTTTGAAACTTAATAAAAGAGCTTAATCTAAAAATACCGAAAGGAGTTCTTCTCTCTCATCTCACCTTCTCTCTCTCTTCCCCTACTTCTATTAAACATAAAAACACCATAAAAATATAAAAAGCTCAAAAATACTTAAAAAAATACCATGTATATAATATTTATACTTGTAAATATAATTTAAGACTAAGCTATATGTAAATATTGTAATATAAGCAAATAATGAACATATATAACTTATAATTGCATTATATATATTTAAATACATATTTAGGATGATTTATTGTATATATAACCTTATTAGATAATTGTATATTAATTTATATTAGAGAAAATGATATAATACTAAATAATTATAAATAACTATGTACATACATATAACCATATCTATTACTATACATACATATTTAAGTAACTATTATGTACTATATGATACTTGTACATTAATTTATTTATGTATTTATTGTAGGTAATTAAGTTATTAGGTTAAATAGGTAAATTATTAATTTAAAATAAAATAAATTAGTAAATTAAGTTATTACTAAAGTAATTTATATTGTACATCTATATATATTAATTTTAATTTTTTTCAACCTATTTATAATATATTTATACTATATAATAATATTTGTAATTAAACTATGTGTATAGTTAATTATAACATGTATTTAAATGTATATAAATTAAAAAAATGTTCTAAAATAAATAAAAATGTGTAATAAATACCTTATTAATATAAATTAACTATTTATAAAGTCAATTGCAACATTAATTTATCTATTTGCACATTAATTAAGAAATTAAACCCTAAATTAACATGTATAAATCCCTAACTTTAACTAAGGTTTATATATAATTTAATAACTTATTTTTGTAAATTAATTATATAATTATGTTGCCCTATGTATGGGCTTTCCATCTATATAATTTATTTAGAAGTTAGACTTCATTAGGGCTCTCAAATCGAGGCCCAAAATCACGATATCATCATGTTGCGATGCATTGCACAACGCTCAATTAAGCGCCATCTTAGTCCCACATCGTGGGTGGAAGTGCCGCTACAGTGGTATAAAAGGAATTCACTGCGTCGATAGTGCAGTCATTAGTACAGGGCGCAAGCATACCATTACACCATTATTCCCCTCCTCTCTCCAGCACATGAAATGAGTATATTGATTTGATATGGGCTGGGAGCCCGTGCACAATATTGGGCCTAGTAGGCCTATTGTGGGCTTGATTTAGGCCTAAATTGAAATTAGATAAAATGTACACCAATGAAAACTAGGATTGACTTAGTAGTGGTCTAGTCCTACCCATATAGGTGTTGTGTATCTCACGAAAAGTAGATTCTTCCACTAATAAACCAAATTTTTGTTAAGGTGAACAGTAAAGAGAGAACTTCTAAAAACAACAAAGTGTTGAGTTTGAGAAGCTATGCCTATGTGTGATTGAGAAAGTTCAAGTGTGTGTACACGTATATGTTTGTATGTATAGTATCTATACATATATATATGTATATGTATATGTATAATAAATAAATAATATAAATAAAAAAATATATATAATGTATACGAGTAGGTATGTATATATATATATACAGGTAGAGTATAAGATAATAGGATTGTATATGCATGTTTGACCCTTATATATATATATGTTTTCTAACACTTCAGTGACATATATATCTGTCACTGTAGGTATTTATATATGTTAGAAAATATAGCTTTTTTGCCTTATGTTTGTACATACTTTTACTAAGGCTATAGTGGCACTTCTATATGTTACTGTATATATAGTTTATGTTATTAGAGTTATTAGTATTTGTTAGTATATTTAGTCTAGTAGTTATTTTTGTACCTATACTTAGGTATTATTTAGAATAGTGTACATAACTAACATAGAGTATTACTTAGTTATTGATGCCTTTTTAGTCGTAAATATGTTTAAGGAGCTGTAGTGAATATTAATTGATTCTTTTGTACATAATTGACTAATTCTCTCATTCTTTGATTCATTGATTCGTTTTATAAATATAATTGACATTGTTTGAATAAAAGATCTTTAGAATGTAAAGAGTGATGTATATCAATAACTGCATTTCAGTGAACGGCTTAGAATAAATAAGTAAAATTATGTAAATAAATAAAATGACGTGACATCTATTTGCATTGTGACATCTATATTATGATAACGACACCATTAAAACATCGTTTTTAGCATGTAGATAGTTTTGTCCGTCATCCCTCAAAATGGGAGGAGATGCCTGACAACAACTAGCTAATTGGGAGAGGAATTAGGAAGGTTGGCAATCAAGATGGCCTTCTAAATAGAGCCTACTGTCTTCCCAAAAATTGTCCCTACATCCAAAATTTATAATTAATCAAATTACATAACAAGGTGTATAAAATTTTAATGCAATGCAGGGAATGATAATCTAAAGCACAATTAATTTTATGAATACAATGCATACTTTTACGACCCGGTTCCCGAATCCCTATAGGACACGAGAATTGGACTGACTCGACTGATCCCAAGATCCAGTCGTCCAACGAGAAAGTAACCAAAAAGCAGTAAAATAAACCACATTCACCATGCAAAAAACTAATAGTAACAAAGGTACAGCAGTAAAGAATGAACTACTACAGTACATACCACCACAACAGTAGAGAATTAAAAATAGGTACAGAAATATGAAGTTTAAAATAAAAGAATACAAGGTGTAACAGAAATACTCACTACTACAGAAAATGAGTATAACAAAAGTACAATTATTGGGCTCTACCAGGCCCAGCACCCTCCGCAGCTGTAGGCTCTGGCAGCTTAACACTTGGTCCTGAACAAGGTGACAAATATGACACGTCAGCGAAAGTACAATTATTGGGCTCTACTAGGCCCAGCACCCTCCGCAGCTGTAGGCTCTGGCAGCTTAACACTTAGTCCTGAACAAGGTGACAAATATGACACGTCAACAAAACGCTGAGTAGAGTGGCAACCAGCTAGCTAAGAAAACAATAAAGGTGGACAAGTAGCTGTTGTTTTTAATTTCTTTCTTTATTTCTCTGTTTACTCTTTCTTGATTTATTTCTCAGGTTTTTCTCTTGATCTTGAATGTTCCTCGTGGGAACGATCGTGATTGCAGTCTTTTCCGAAAAGTAGAAGTAGCACGTGGTGCTCTCCTGGCCGGGAGAGTCCCTTGTGGTGGTCCTACCCTCAGTCAACCACCCCAAGGTCGTTGACAGACGTAACGGTGACTACGGCACACGTGATAAACACACGGGTAGCTACCTTGCACTGGCACGTGGTCAGTCATTTTCGTTAACGGGTTCGCCCAAAGCACAACACGAAACCAGTATAGGGTAGAGCCCTCTTAGTAACAAGGGTCCTGCCCCTCCACAGTAACCAAACAGGGGTCTTGCCCCTCCACAGTCCGCGCACCCTCGCCTGACTACCCTGGTTTGCCCAGTGGGCCTAACAAGTTGGTGTAGGACGGCTAGCTGAACCCCGGGGCCCGTGGGGTGGCTAGCTCTCTCCCTACACTAGTAGCTCTCCCCGGTACTATGTACGCGAGAGCCAAAATTCAGTATAAAGTGGTCAGACCTAACCCCGAGTCCTTGGGACAGCTATCTCCGCTCTGCACTAAATAGGGGGACAGTCTCTCTCCTTGGTACTCCGTACACAAGGGCCAACTCACTTCCCCATCCACTTTCCCCGTTCTATTCTATTTATTTTCCAGGAGCTCTACTCCTAATTCCCCGTAGGGTTCATGCTCATATTTCTTAGGCCAAGCCATACTAGGTTTCATCATTTCAGTTTTATTTGCATATAGCTCATGTTTCTAACATTTAATCTCAATTTATATACAAGCAGCTTGGATTTAGTTTCCCAACAACAGGAATTACATGTAGCAGTTACTAGCAACAATACTCTGCATTTCACAGGTAGCTGTTATCCAATTATAGGCAATTATCATTATTCTATCTACTTATCCAAGACTACAATTCAGGTATTCAAGACATTCGTTTCAGTATTTCTGTTCCTAGGATTCATGCCACACCCTAGGATCTATCATTCAATCTAGTTTTCAGGTCATAGGATTCATGCCATACCCTAGGATCTATCATTCAATCTAGTTTTTAGGTCCTAGGATTCATGCCATAACCTAGGATCTGTCATTTATTCTAGTTTTCAGGTCCTAGGATTCATGCCATAACCTAGGATCTATCATTGATTTTAGAGATGCATTAATGTTTGTAAATAACTAAGGGGAGCCACTCTACCCACAAAATTGGGAGTAATGGGGGCATGATCGGCAGGTCCACGTGCCTCCAGAACCCCTAAAGTCACAACAGAACGTGGTCCTAACACAAGTATCAATCACAAGGAACCACTCAGAACAGGATACAAGTATTTCAAACAAGTAGAGGAACTAATTCAGAGAAGAACGGAATCTTAAACGAGAAAATCAAACTTCGAACGAACCCTAAACGGGTCAAAATGACAACTCTGACTCAAATCAAATGTCTGGAACACCTTCCAAACATCTTAAAAAGTGGTCTAGGTCATACCTCACTCTGCGCTGCTCCTCAGACGTCTAGGGATCCTGCTGAACCGTCTGGACCTAGTTCTAGACGTCCGACCACCTCTCTAGACGTCTAGAGACGCTCTCCGCCGTCTGGTGCCGTGCCCAGATGTCTGAACTGCGTGGGAGGGCGTGTCCCCGCACCTTCTCGAAACGAAACCTGCACGTCTAGAGACGCTCTCCGCCGTCTGGTGCCGTGCCCAGATGTCTGAACTGCGTGGGAGGGCGTGTCCCCGCACCTTCTCGAAACGAAACCTGCACGTGTGACGAAAACCTCCTCAACATGACACATCTCAGAACCTTGACGGAACGACCTGCATGGCCATATCCACAAAAGGAGGAAGAGGAGAAATTTCGTACCTCTCGTCGTCTGGAGCTCCGTCTAGACATCACCCACGTCGTCTGGATGTAGGTCCAGACGTTTAATTCTGGGAAAAATTCCCAGAATCAGAACCTCCTTATCTTCTTCTCGCTACGTGCGAGCTCGCCACGTAGCCGCTCGTCCACTGCTCGAGCTGCAGCAGCACCAGGGGAGATCTTCCCAGCACGACGCTCCTCTGCGCGCATGCCGACCGGCCTCGAGCTGCTTCGGTGGGCTCTCTCTCTTTCTTACGCGCTCTCCCTCTTCTTCCCTCTCGCTGCACCTCTCCTCTCCGCACCACACCCGGCAGCAGCTGCTGCCCTCGCTCTCACTCTTGCGCTCACGCTGGAGGAAGGAGAAGACGGGTGGATGTGGTGAACGAGGGAGAGGGGTATTTGAAGGTGTGGGGGAGGGCGTCTGCAGGTCGGTGAGGGGAGAGAGAAAAATAAGAGGGCGGTGGGTTTCAGTCTACGCGTGGCACGCATGCAGACTCGTGACTGTACGCACGCAAAAATTTATTTCCAGACATCTGGGAAGGCATCCAGACGTCTAGACCAACTCCCAGATGTCTTAAAGTGTGTTTGATGTCTCGGGTCTTAACACATACTTTTAGATTGAATTCTCATTCCAACGATAATATACTTAGGCTTTAAATTAGTCCAGTAAAGTGGACCTATCAAACACCCCCATGGCTAAGTTTGCTAGTTTTGAGCAAAATCATATGGATCAAACCAGGTCTCCAGGCTAGATTTTATCATTAGGATGCCTTATGTGCCGCACTTCTAAAGACTAGATCGAAATACTAACTATAGGCCTAAAGGTACTCAAGTATCAGTTAAGATACGTTCCTGACTAGCCTCAGCCTTGTGTTCGCCGCGAATGTTTCTAAGGCCTGCAAAAAACTACCCAGAGGTTCGTTGACCCCAGCGGTTAAAGCACCCGTGCATATGTGCAACAAGTCTAGGTTCAGTTTGCCTGTGCATTTTTTATAAGAGAGAGATATATATACTTATTTTGAGAGTTTTCTCTCTTTTCTTTTTAAATTCCCTTAAATCCAACATCAAATTGGCCCTAAACATGATCTGTATCGAATTCCTTGTCTCCACCATCAATCCTTGCATGGTTCCTAGTAATCGATGCTTCGGGATAGCACTGCCCATGGCAACCCTTAGAGCCCTGGCTTTCAACACTTCGGGATAGTGCCGCCCATGACGTTCTATAGCCAAATTCAGACCTTGGCAATCGATATTTCGAGATAATGCTGCCCATGGCATCTAAACCAACATAAGGTGCTTCCATGCCTCTAGTAGGATATTTAGATATCCTAGGAGACAAGCACTGAGGAGACGGTATGTTATAACGCACCTTCGAGGGGAGTATTTTTCATTCTTCCTCTCCACGTCGGGAACTTGACCAATCAACTTGTGTCTTCAAGCTGCTCCTAAGTCAAATTTCTGGGAAAACATTTTCAAAGTAGAACACTTTTTGGCATTATTCTTCAGTATGCACACTAAACCAGATCGGTGTGTGATTTTTGGTTGCGTAGGTTACCAAGTCCTGCAAACTAAAGGGTAGGCAACGAGGCTGAATACTCCCTAAGCCTTAGACTTAATATATCGGCCTCGCAACTTCCTCAACCTCTTGAGGAATAGTTCAGATCTTAACAAATACGTGAGTGTTTAAACCCTAAAACAGACCCAGGAGGCCTAAGGTTGATATCCCTTACTTATCTCCTTTTTAGAACTTCAGGACTTAATTTATCATCCGATCCAACCCAAAACTTAGGTACGCTCCACACTCAACTACTGGGACTAACACGATTTTTCCTTTCCTTTCTATGTTTACCTTCTCTTTTTCCTTCCTCAATAATTTTGCACTTCGGCTCACAAAGATTTCATCTCCCTCCATTTATGGACATTATGTTTACCTTCTCTCCTCTTTTTTTTTTTTTTTAAGCAATAAAAGTCCTAACTACATGCATGCAGAATATGTATAAATGCTATGTACAACTTCAGGTTATACCCCTCCATTCCAAAATCTAACAATGTCCTCATTGGAAAGTAAAAGCAAGGAAAGATATTATCTGAGGTAGAGAGTGTTTGAAGCTAAGGCTCCTTCAGCTTGTAGGTGTCCAATACCTGGCCATCAGAAAGAGTAACATACGATTTCAAACGTTGGCCATTTACCTTGGAAGTCTCATCAGATATGGGATTTTGTATCTCAACTGCATAGTGATGGAACACCTGCATGATAGTATGTGACCCATCCCAATGGGACTTAAGTTTCCCAGGGAATAGCTTGAGTTTAGAATTGAACAACCAAACCTACTGGTTGGGCTCGAAGGCTTTGAGGAGGATGTGTTTATCTTGAAAGACCTTAGTATGCTCTTTATAAGCTTGAGTAGTCTCATAAGCCTCATTTCTTAATTCTTCAAGCTCAGTGGTGAGGGAGATTTGAACATGAAAAGACTTGAGTTGAAAAACCCATCGTCGGAGTACATAAAAATCTGCTACCAGATAAAATTTATAACTGAAGGTCGAGCTGAGCCCTAGGTCGAACACAGGGAGGCAAATGTTTGGTTTGAAAAATTGCACTTTGATTTTATTTGTTTTTGGTGTTTTTATCTTTTGCGATCTTTTTGGTATTTTTATAAGACATAATATCTAGTGAAATAATTGTTATCTAATCTACTCTAGCAGAATAAGAGAGACAGAGTGAGAGGGAAAATATCAATATATATATCAAACTCAAGTTTGCTATAGATAATCAAGAAATTACAACTATACTAGAAAGCAATAAAAGATAGAGGCGAGAAGAATCCCCCTCGATGGCTACTTGGAGAATGACTTGCTCTAACAGTGCCTGGATGAAGGTGGTGAGGAGTTAGAGGAAGGAGAACAGTGTCAGAGGAAGGAGGACAGGGCAGGTCGGCATCGTGATGAGGATCTTCTTCCGGAAGGTGGTGAGAGGACGGCCATGAGATGCTCCATGAAGGGAGGTGAAAAGTGGGAAAAAATATTTAATTTTTACTCAAAGGAGCATCCCAAGCTTGGGAAAAGCTCTCTCTAGAGCCTTGGAGGTGGTGAGGGAGAGAAAGGAAGAGATCAAGAATGTGAGGGGTGGTGTCCTTTTATAGTGGAGAGGAGGCAAAATAAGGTCACGAGTCAATAGCAACATTTACAATTGTCATTCTAGCTCCGCTGCAAACATCGCTAAAGGTCTAGCTTACTTTCGCTTGCAATTGCCACACGTACCCGCCATTGGATGCTCGATCAATGGCCACGATCGCCCGAGGATTGCGCCCTTCGGATCGTGTTCTTTAGCACATGCGATCACTCGTTCATCAACACGTGCGATCGCATGTTTCTACCTGGTCGCATCTGCGTTGATCCGTGCTACCACATGGAGAAGTTAGTGCCATTCGATGAGAATCGAGCGACTTTATGTGGTCACTTGTGCCTGCATGCCAGATTTGAGGAGTGGATGATTCGAACCCACGTCGTAGGTTTGGGAGCGCTTATCTCCACTATTGTGCCAAAGCCATGGATTATCGTGTGGAGAGATTTGGCGGCCTGAGCTCGTGACCGTTGGATAGAAATCCAACAGTTGGGATCGTGCGTTCGAGATGGCAAGATGGAGAGCAAAGGGGACTGAGCGGATTTGGATGGCTGGGATGGTGACACATGGCGCCATTTCAGCCATCCAACATCTTTGGCTTATAGGTGATGTAAACATGTTTACACTACTTAAGATGACTATTTATGCATGTTCTTAAGCATAGGATTGCATTGCATACTATAAATATTGCATAACATGCATCATCTTGCATTTAGATTAGTTTGAATAAAATGAAGGTTAATTGTCTCCTTTTATGCTCATGGATAGGGAAAACTTTTTATCGGGGCCTTGGATTGAGGATTCAACCGTACATATGTGAACAAGGCGACGATTGGAGTTCAATGACTCCAAGATCGCCATAATCAGACATCTATAGCATCAGATAGAGACCAGGGAACCCTAGAAGATCAAGGACCAAGATGGTGTGAATCCACACTTCAAACGACAAATCCAACCGCACGGATGGATTCGGATCGATGATCGCAGCCTAACGACGCGAAAATCGAGTCAATCCGACACCCGTGGCGCCATCTACATTATCCAGAAGATGGATGGCCAAGATGGCACCACGTGGCGCCATCTCGGTCGCCCAATCGACTGCACGCATCAGCTGAAGGCCTCTGCATCTACCCTTCCCTGTCGTTGGATCAAGATCCAATGGCTACGATGCACCCGCGCTTAAGTTAAGTGCTCGACACAAACACGCCCACAGTGCGTTGGTCAAGCGCTCTAATGCGAACCGCAGGCACGCGTTCGATCCTCACCGCGCTGCAATTGGAGGGAAGGCACGTGCCCGATTGACCGCACGATCGCGATCCAGTGGCTGCGGGCGCTCGATAGCACCCACGCGCTATTGCACGTCGCACCTCACGCGGGATCACTCGCGGGCGGGCGCGCATTGAGAAGCGGGCGGAGGCGGGACTTAAGCCGTCCGATCTCACGATCGGATGACTGAGATTAGCTGGATGTGGAGTGCGCGTTATGTGCAAGGAGGCGAGTGGCCACGTGCGGGCGGTGCCCCACTACACCCATGATGGGGTTTTAGCGACGATTTTATCCGTCACTAAAGACCCCTGATTTAATGATTTTTAAATTAAAATGACCAAATTGCCCTCACTCCTTGCAACTATAAAAGGAGACCCCCTCCACACGAAATTCTCATCCCTTCCTTCTCTTCTCTCCCTCTCCAAAGCTCAAGAGAAGCTTGTCCCACACCCAGGATGCTTCTCGCAAGATAAAGTCAATTTTTCGTCCCCCTTTCGGAAGTGGATCCCGCAACGACGATGACGTGCTGCCCATTCCCGTTCTTCTCACTTCGTTCTCCTTTGTCCTGCTCCATCCTCCTTCATCTAGGCGTCGCCCCATCCGGCTCGTCCTCCAAGCGACCGTTGAGGAGGATATCTCTCTCCCCATTCTTTTTACTACTTTCTAGAATAGATTTATTGTCTTCTAGAGTAGATTTACTGCTTTCTAGTGTAATCATTTTCCTGCTTTCTAGTTGTAATGTTTAGTGTAATGAACAAATCTTTCGATAATGAATTCCATGTTCATTCTACACCTCTTTTTGGTTTTTTTTTGTAATATTCTCTCTTACTCTCTCTCTCTTCTATTTATTGTAAATAGTTAGATAGTTCTAATAAATTAATTTACTTCATGACAAATAAACAAATGCGTGTTTTTAAATCAAATGTCCGCCTCCTTGTGCTCGATCCGGGATTTCCATTCCAGTATAAATTTTATTTGTTGAGCACGAGTTCTTCGCTTTCATACTACGACGACAGGTTTTTCAAAACCAAATACGTTAGAGTAGCAACTCGCACGTTCAACAATAGGTGACACCACGAACATCGGATTAGGTCACTTTCATGTCATTGGGCCATGATTGTCGATCCAGATCCATCCGTACAGTTGGATTTGTCATTTGAAACTTCGAATTGCGCCACCTAGCCCTTTAGTCGTTGATCTTCCTTGGACTACATAAGGTGCTATGGGACTCCGATCAATGAGATTTTTGAGGTGTTAGACTTCAATCGTCGTCCTGATCAGATCTGTACGGTTGGATCATCAATCCGAGGCCCCAAAATAAATCTCTTTCTCTCCTGGCCAAAAAAGGACGTGAATTAACCTATAATTTATACAGACTATTTTAAATGTAGAATGGTGCATGCTATGCAATATTTATAATATGAAATGCATCTATAAGTTTAGAAACATGTATAAATAGGCATTTTACCCTAAATGGATGTGTATACATCATTCAATCAGTTGTAATAGGCACACTTTGCTTGCATTCTCAAGATCCATGTTGACATTCTTAATAGCCCAATAAGCCCTATGCTCAATCTCAACTGGCAAATGGCAAGCTTTTCCATACACTATATGCAAGGGAGACATACCCAAGGGGATGTTATAAGCAGTTCTGTAAGCTCATAGTGCATCGTCTAATTTCTTCGACCAACCTTTCCTGTCGGGTCTTACAGTTTTCTCCAGAATTCATTTGATCTCCCTATTGGACACCTCGACCTGTCCACTCATTTGCAGGTGATATGGGGTGGCCACCTTGTGAGTGACACCAAGACTTTTGAGTAGATGAGTGAAGTTTGCATTCCTGAAATGAGGTCCCCCATCACTAACGATCGTCCTCGGGTAGCCAAATCGGGAAATGATATTGTCCTTAATGAAATTTAGGACCACAGAGTGATCGTTGGTCCTAGTTGGAATAGCCTCTATCCACTTTGACACATAGTCAATTGCCCCGAGGATATATTCATAGCCGTGAGATGATGGGAAGGGGCCCATGAAATCTATGCCCCAGATGTCGAATATCTCGACCAAAAGAATAGGCTATTGGGGCATCTCATCTCACTTCCCGATCATTCCAGTCTATTGACAACGAAGGCATGCCCCCACATAAGTATGTGTATCCTTGAATAGTGAAGGCCACCAGAAACCAGACTGGAGAAAGTTATACACAGTTTTCTTTACACTAAAGCATCCTCCACAGTGTAGTGTGTGACAAAAATTCAAAACACTCTATTGTTGCTCCTCTGGAACACACCTATATAAGACCTGGTCACGGCCTATTCTAAAGAGCTCCAGGCCCTCCTAATGATAATGCTTAGTATTAACGAGAAATATATCCCGCTTCTACTTATTCCACGTACTGGGGGTTTCGCCAGTGACCGAGTAATTGATGACATCAGCATACCAAGGTGTCGTTGGCTGTACCACCTTCACTGTTTCATCAGGAATGGTGTCATGAATGTCGCCTGACGGGGTTGAAGCCTCAACTGGGATCCTGGATACATGATCGACGACTACACTTTCAACCCCTTTCTTGTCATGAATATCAAGGTCGAACTCTTGTAGTAACAGAATTCATCTAATCAGCCTAGGTTTGGTGTCCTTCTTAGTGAGAAAATACTTTAATACCGAATGATCACTATACACCAGATCCCATAAGATAAGACCTAAACTTCTCCAAAGCAAATACTAATGCAAGAAGTTCTCTTTTTGTCACAGTGTAGTTTTGTTGTGGATCAATAAGAGTCTTGCTAGCATAGTACAACACATGAGGCTTTTTATCAACCCTTTGACCAAGGACCACTTCCACGGCAAAATCTGAGGCATCACACATCAACTCAAATGGGAGGGTCCAATCAGCTGCTTGTAGGATAGGCACGGTGATTAGGGCCTCCTTCAAGACTTGGAAGGCCTTAGCACACTTTGCATAAAAAACAAAGGCAATATCCTTCTCCAGTAATTCTCAAAGTGGCCTAGAAATCTTGCTAAAGACTTTAATGAAGCGCCTATAAAAGCCATCATGGCACAGGAATGATCGAATTTGCTTGATATTGGTGGGCGGTGGAAGCTTTGAAATGGACTAAACCTTGGCCTTATCCACTTCTAAACCTTGCTCATACACTACATGCCCAAGAACAATGCCCTGCTAAACCATAAAATGGCTTTTTTCCCAACTGAGCACCAATTTTGTCTCTTTGCAGTGGGTGAGAACTTTTTCTAAATGCGAGAGACAGTGGTCAAATGACAAGCTGTATATGGAAAAGCCATCCATGAAAACATCTACGAACTTGTCAATCATGTCCAGAAAGATGGACATCATACACCGTTGAAATGTTCCTAGAGCATTACATAGTTCAAATGGCATCCGGCAAAAGGCAAATGTGCCATAAGGACTCGTGAAAGTAGTGTGCTCTTGGTCATTTGGAAAGAAGACAATCTAATTGTACCCAGAATATCCATCAAGAAAACAGAAGTATTTATTTCCCACCAATCTCTCCAGTATCTTATCAATAAATGGAAGAGGGAAGTGGTCTTTCTGGGTAGTGGTGTTAAGGCAACGGTAGTCTATGCATACCCTCCATCCTATTGTGGGTTGGGTGGTGACTTTTTCCCCTTTTGCATTGGTCTCCACCGTAAATCCTACCTTCTTGGGCACCACGTAAATAAGACTAAGCCATTTAATATCAGATATGAGGTAGATTATCCCTGCATCCAACCATTTTAAGATTTCCTTCTTCATGACTTCTCGCATGTTGGGGTTTAGCAGTCTCTGCATATCTTAGAAGGATTTCACAGATTCATCCGTGTAAATGTGATGCATGCAGAGAGTTGAGTCAACCCCTTTGATGTCTACTATAGTCCAAGCAATGGCCTCCTTGTGCCATTTTAGGCATTCAATCAATGCTCCGTCCTACGTCTCAGATAGAGCAACCGAGATAATGACAAGGAGCGTATCATTGGGTCCAAGGAAAACATATTTGAGGGTCTCTGGAAGTGGTTTAAGCTCCAAGTTGGGAGCTTTCTGAATTGAGGGAATTATGCTCGATGTCCCCACCTCTGGTAGCGAATCTACCTTGATTGTCCATGGTGGCGAGAGAAACTCGGCTTTGACACCCAACAGCTCTTCTAATTCTGGCATATCTCTGTCTCCTCCTTCAAGATTTGAGGTAAGGTCCTTAGAAATGACCATTTGGAGGGGATCATCATACAAAAGAGCTGGTGTTTTTTCCTCTACAATTTCATCAATCACCTCGATTTGGGAATAATCTTCCAATTCGGGTTGTTTATAGGCATCAAACACATTCAGCTGGATTTTTTGATTCCCGAAGCCCATCTTGAGTGCCCCTGATTTGCAATTGATGGACGCATTGGCCATAGCAAAAAAGGAACACCCTAAGATAATTGAAGGTCTGGTGGGCATGTTGGATGGGTCAGTATCCAATATCAAAAAGTCAACGGGAAAGAAGAAGTCCTCCACTTTCACCAAAACATCTTCTAAAAGCCCTCATGGTGTCTTCAACGATCTATCAGCTACTTGTAGGATAACAGGACTAGGCTTCAATTCATCTCCTCCTAATAGCTCATAGATTGATCTTGGTAATATATTAACCCCCATGCCCAGATTGAGGAGAGCCTCATCGATACGTTGGTCTCCAATGACCACAGAAATATATGGGGCTCCTGGGTCCATTTTGGGGAGTTTACCTTATTGTAGGACCAAGCTACCTAAGTCGGGAAGACTTGTTTCCTTGATTTTCTCGTCTATGTGTACAGGTCAGAAATTTAGCATAGGATGGGATTTTCTTGATAGCATCCAATAGAGGCAAGTTAATGTGAACTTGCTTGAATGTCTCCATCATTTCTTCCATCCTATCTTTGGCACCAGATGAGCTAGCAAAAGGTGCCTTAGGGGTGAATAAGTGTTCAGGAAAGGGCACTCTCGACCTCTGGGTGGAGGGATTGTCATGGCGGGATAGGGGCGGAATGGGGACAACATCCTCCAAATGGGTGATTTCAAGCGAGGAGGGGCTAAGTGGCTCTTCCTTGGTGGATGTATAAGTGATCATCGGGTTGGTAGGAGGGGTGACCATAGGAGTGAGTTCAGGTTTGAAGAGTTGTTTGCCACTCCTCAAAATGATCACAGCCTTAACGTGCTCCCTTATGAAGGGCCCTTTACCTCTAGTATTCTCCTCAGATGAGCTAGGCAACTTCTTAGGATCATGTTGTCTAATTGCGTCAACAAGATGGCCAATTTGAGATTGCATTTCTTGGATTGCCTTATTCTGAGACTGAATGATCATACTCTAGCTTTCTTGCATGGCCTTCACCATAGCTTTAAGGTCATTCATCTCAGAATTATTGGGCTAAGGAGGAGGTTGGAATTTTGTGCTTGAAAGGGTTAGGTGGGTTAGGCTCTTGAATTCCCTAAGTTGGAGGCATCACCTTGCTTCCATGAGAAATTGGGATGGTTTCTCCACCTAGGATTGTAGGTGTTTCCAAAGGGCTTATTCCTAGGAGGTGGACGAAACCCTTGGGCAGCATTCAGGTCTACCTAAACTAATTTGGGAAATTGATTAGCCAAATGGCACTCAACAGTGGCGTGAAGAGTGCTTTGGCAAATGGAGCATTTAGAAAGAGCCTAGACTTGGGAAGCTGATTGTGGGAATGTGCCGGGGTTTGACATGAGTCTTTTAAAGTTCTGGTTCAATAATTGGATTTGGAAAGCTAAATTTTGAGTAGCCTTGGCTTCACTAGCTTTCGCTTTCTTTTGGAAGATGGAAGGTTTTCTATCCTGATAGATTGAGGCCAAGTGGATAGAATTATCACTTAGTGACTCAAATAATGTCCAGGCCTCATCCTCCATTTTGGTAAGAAAGGTTTTAACACAAGTAGCATCCACTGTTTGCCTATGCCTATCTAATAATCCAGTATAAAACCTCTCTACCAATTGCCATTTGGGCACTTGATGATGGGGGTATAATCGAATCAGATCATTGAAGCGCTCCCAAGTCTCGTGGATTTGTTCCCCATCTAATTGAGTAAAACCCATGATCTCCCTCCTAAAGTGGTTAGTTTTGTTCATAAGGAAGTATTCTTCAAGAATTCTCCCTTAAGGGCATTCCAATCATTTACCCTTGTTTCTAAGGTCTGATACTAGTGTTTTGCCTTGTCCTTAAGGGAGAAGGGAAAGAGGGTTCTCATCAGAGCTTCGTCACATCAGTAAAGTTCTGAAGTTTCACCATGGAGCAGACCTTGGTGAATTCCTTTAAATGCTGGTAAGGGTCCTCCCTAGTAGTACCATAAAAGGAGGGCAACAAGGATATGGTATTGCTCTTGATCTCATATGGATTATCCCCTGCCGATCGTCTCAATGCTTAAGCGGGTCGGTTGGTCGGAATGTAGTCTCTTAGGCTCCTTTGGTCCCTGCTCATCAATCTCTTCTCTCTTTTCTCTTTGATGGGCTCTCCTAAGGATTCCCTCAACCTCAGGATCAAACACTAGATTACCCTCAAGAGAGCATCTACCAAGCATGAAATATCTACCGATCATATTTCAAGTTCTTGCCAATTAAGTAAGTGAAACCCCCACTCAATAGATCGATCGAAAAGGGTCAAGGCGATGTCCTTCCATTCCCACGTAAGTGGTATAAGAGGAAAGTGGCTACTTGAGATCCTGACCAACTCTGTTTTAAAGGGGCTAAGGTAAAAATGGTTGAAATAGATGGCTAAATAGGTTATTCAATGTAGTTACGTGACCTAAGCCAACCTTCGAGTGCCCTAAGACCTATACCTTGCTTCAATGATACTCTTAGGTGATCTAGTGAGAAGTTACTCCAAGGACGGAACTAAGGGATGCAAGTAGGGCGAACCCTTCCTTTGAGGCGATGCCACTTAACCACCCTTTTGTTCCTTTAAGGGGTTTCCCTCTCCTTGAAGTATCAAAACACTTGATCATAGGATAGTATCACCACCCCAAAGTGAAATACGAGGGTCTGCACCAATAAGGATACCAATGCCTATAGCCTTAAGGGATAGAGACCTAGTGCAGTGCCTAATGTACGTCCTCAGTGCCAGAAGTGTGCATCACACCACAAATCAATTTGATTTTGAGAAGAATCACACATGTCTCTTTTGATCAGATTAAATGTGATTTTGATTTTAAGGTTGAATCTGATTAGTAGTCCCAATTTCAATTAGGCAACCACTGAATTAGATAATTTTAATCAGTTTTGTGTCTTAAGATTTAATCCCAATGCAATGCATGACTGGAGCTGGATGCAAAGATAGAAAGGTATACCTAACTCTAGCAATCTTCATGCAAATAATGGACACAATACAATATGAGATCTAACATGCTACTCAATCACACCTAAATGCACACACCTAAGGGTATGTAACTTTTAAAAATGCAGCTTGATATTTTTTTATCTTTTCTTTTTAAAGCAAGCAAGTAGAAATCAAACCGCTCATGCCATAGAGAAATATCTCTAAATGCTAAAGAAAGTGGGAACAGACCTCCAAAAATTAGCCCCGATGCTATAAGGGTAAGAAGACTGAAATAAAATTGACAACGAAGGAGAAACCCCTGTGAAAGTAGGATCCAAGTCTCCTCTTCAAGTCCTCTCAACGTATGTGGGCATCGCTCAAGGTCAATGTCGTCACTACGCCTATTGTCTCATTAGATTCCTCACACAGAAAAATAGCAAATAGTTAGATTAATGGGCATCTCACAATAGATCAGAAATAAAATCAGGTGAACCTATTGCATCTGTTGCCTCCCTAGCAACGACACCATTTGGTGGCGGCTGCATGTGGGTTGGAGCCGCTAGTTGTTGGGTTCCTATTTGGGGACCGTTGGCAGTGAGGAAGAAGACAAAGCCGGTGCATGGTCTGCCTACTGTTGTAGTCAACAGAGGAAGTCAAGGGGAGTAGGGGTGTGCACGGTGGTGCTGCTACTGATGGCGTGGAGGAGACGCAGAGGGTGTCCTCTGTCATGGGTAGACACAGTGGAGCGCGGTCGAGGAAGAGGTTGGCTGTTGCTATCACCGAGGATGGAGCACGATGTGAGGAGTGGTCGTAGTCATGCCTTGCGTTGAGGAGAGAGGACGTGAAGGACATTGATGTAAAGAGGTCGGGGAGGAGGGACGGACATGGTGGTCGTGGTCGCGAGGGATCACGGCCATTGCTAAGCGTGAAAGGGTGGAGGTTGTGGTGTGGAAGTGGTCGTAGAGCCCTTTCAGCGAAGGGAGGGCGTGATTGTCCGATCGATGAGGAGAAGCATAGTGCAAGGAGGTCGTTGTGGTTGCTGCATTGTGAAGTCGAAGGTGATGATGAGGAGTAGGCCCTATGCACGGTTAATGAGAGAGAGGAGTGGTGAGGTTAAGGGGCATCTAAAATTGGAACGAATGAGTCTCCAAAGAAGAGTTGCGGATGGCTCGTAGTGGCGGAGTAGTGGGCATGCGGTAGAGGTTGCTGGAGTGCGTCGTGGGGAACTCACGGTGGCAGAGAGGAATTCATGGTGATGGAGTTTGTGGTGGAGGTGGGGGAGTCTTCCTGGATGTTCGAATGATGTTCCGGATGACTTATCTCAACCACCTTCTTTGGTCCTACGTGCATGGTCTTCTAGGAGTTGGAGAGTGAGATTCTCCCTCCATGGGAGGAAGATGATGGTTGAGGGGGGTGTTGTTAGGTGGAGCCAGGGGAAGATGATCAAGAGAGAGGGTTCAATCCCCCCTTTATATGTGTACCTCACCATTCTCTTCTTTCCAAGAAGAGAGAGGGAAGGAATTCATGATCCCCCAAAATGAAAGGAGATGCCTGACAACGACTGACTGATTGGGAGGGGAATTAGGAAGGCTGGCAATCAAGATGACCTTGTAAATAGAGCATGTTGTCTTCCCAAAAATTGTCCCTACATCCAAAATTTATAATTAATCAAATTACATAACAAGATGTATAAAATTTTAATACAATGCAAGGAATGATAATCTAAAGCATAATTAATTTTACGAATACAATGCATGTTTTTAGATTAAATTCTCATTCCAATGATTATATACTTAGGCTTTAAATTAGTCCACTAAAGTGGATCTATCAGGCTTATTCTATGGAGGGTTTGTATAGGATGGCTGGTACATGGGCTGGGAAGGTTGAGGTCTCACATTCCCTGAGTTGGAAGCATCACCTTGCTTCCACAAGAAATTTAGATGATTCCACCACCTTGGATTGTAAGTATTAAAGTATGGGTTGTTCCTAGGGGGTGGGCGAAATCCTTGAGCCGCATTCAAATTGGCTTGAATCAACTCAAAGAATTGATTCGCCAAGTGGCACTCCACAGTGGCGTGTGAAGTGCTTTGGCAAATGGAGTATTCACTAGGAGCCTGGACAATAAAGGCTACTTACAGGTGCATGCTGGGATTTTCTAAAAGCCTATCAAAATTTTTGTTCAATAATTGAATATGATAAGCCAGATCCTGAGTAGCCCTTGCTTCATGGGCTCCATCTTCCTCTGTAGGATGGATGATTTTCTTTCTTGATAGGCAGATGACATATGAATGGAATTATCGCTTAAAGTTTCAAACAATGTCCAGGTTTCGTCCTCAATCTTGGTCATGAAGGTTCCAACACAGGCTGCATTGACGGTTTTCCTATGCAATTTAGATAATCTGTTATAGAACCTCTCGACCAATTGCCATCTTGGTACCTGATGGTGGGAGCTTAATCACAGAAGATCATTAAAGTGCTCCCAAGTCTCATGAAATTTCTTCCCGTCTTGCTGAGTACAACTCATAATCTCTCTCCTACAATGGTTGGTTTTACTCATAGGAAAATAGTTCTTTAAAAATTTTCCCTTAAGGGTAGCCCAATCATTCATCCTTGCATCAAGGATATGATACCAGTGCTTGGCTTTGTCCTTTAACAAGAAAGGAAATAAGGTTCTCATCAGGGCTTCGTCAATAAAGCCTTGGAGCTTCATCGTGGAACAGACCTAGGTGAATTCCTCAAGATGCCTCTAAGGGTCCTCCCTGGCAGTACCATAAAATGAGGGTAACAGTGATATCGTACTGCTTTTGATCTCATAAGGATTCTCTACTCCAGGCCTTCTGATGGGTAGAGCTTGGTGAGTTACGGGTAAGAAATAGTCCCTTAGGGCTCTTTGATTTTCTCCAACCTTAATTTCTTCTTCCTGTCTCTCTTCTCTCTCCACCATCTTTTCTCTCTCTTAGTTAACTCTCCTAAGGAGTCTCTCAAGTTCTGGGTTGAAGACAAGCCTTTCTCCTAAGTGAGCACCTACCAAGCATACAATGACAACCAAACACAATTCAAGTTCTTACAAATTTAAGTAGGTTTAGCTCTTTAATCAACCCCCAAATAGATTTCACATATTAGTCAAATAGAGTTAAGGCGGTGTTCCTCCATTCCCACTTAAGTGGCATAAGAGGAATGAGGCTACTTGAGATCCTGACTAATTCCATTTTGAAGAAGGTTGACGCCAAATTAGTTATTATAGGTGGCCAAACAAGTTATACAATCTAGTTACGCGACCCAAGCCAGCCTTCGAGAGCCCTAAGACCTACACCTTGCTGAAATAATATTCTCAATTGATCTAGTGAAAAGATACTTTAAGGATGGAACTACAGGATGCAAGTAGGGTGAACCCTTCCTTTCAAGCAATGCGTTTGCGGTGCCTCTTAGCTACCCTTTTGTTCCTTTAAAGGGTGTCTCCCTCCTTAAAGTATCAAATCACTTGGTCACAGGATAATATCACTACCACAAGATGAAGCAAGTGGGTTTGCGCCGATAAAGAGATCGGTACCTATAGCCTTAAGGGTGACGTAATGCAGTGTCTAAAGTCCATGCTTGGTGCAGGAAGTGTGCATCACAATTTAAAAATGTGATTTTTTATTTTCTTTGAACCGTACACAAGTTCTTTTCCAATTGAATGTCCTTCATTTTTTCTAAGCCAGATTTGCTTAGTGATAAACGTCACTTTATCATCATTCTTATGCATTAAAACAAACCTATCTCTTAGGATTTTGCTCTGCAAATGGGTTTTTGGGTTTCATTTAAGCATAACTTAGGTTAGGCATGCATTGCATTTGTTATTGTATTTTTAATGTGTCACTTGGAGTGTTAGGGATAAGCAGATTGACAGATCCCTAAAACCCTAGCACTCTTGAAGGCAATTGATGAAGAGGAAGCTCAATCAGGCTAGAATTTAGCTAATTCCAGCTCATCATGGCTGGATACCAGCTCCCTTGGACTAGGGTTAGCTCCATTCAGCTCCATTCAGCTCACCTTAGCTGAATGGTAGCTCAAGACAGCTCATCTCAGCTCAACCAAGCTCAAGTCAGCTTAGATCCAGCTCAACTTAGTTGAGTCTAGCTCATCTTAGCTCCCATCAATTCACTGGGAGCTCTAGGTAGCTCAACTAAGTTGACAAGAGTCCATCTCAGCTCAGCCCCAGCTCATTCCAGCTCCACCCAACTCATGGCAGTTGGACTCCAAGCTAGTTGAGCTACTACTTGTCAACTAGTAGCTTAGCTAGCTCTAGAGTTCTCATCAGAGGTAGTTCTAGCTCAACCTAGCTTCGTCTAGGTTGAGGTCAGTTCAACTGAGCTCAACTACCTAAGCTTGGCTACTTGCATAAGAACTAAGTAGCTGAACTCAATAGTTGAGCTCCCCTTGAAGCTGCCTCAGCAGACCTAGCTCCAGCATAGCTTCCATCAGCTCCAGAGTCTTCTCTCCCAACTCCTCCTTCATGAAACCCTAGCTCCTCCACCTCTACTTTACTAGCTAAGCTAGCTTAGCTAAGCTCAGCTAAGCTCCAGCTCCAGCTAAAAATCCATGGCCATCCACTCCACCTTAACCCTAACTAACCTTAACCTAACCCACCCCTTTTTGGCGCCAACCCACCTAAACCACCACCCTAGACACCCCTTCATGTTGGCACAAAAAAGCCCTAGGCATCCCTTCATTTTGGTGCCAACATGAACCCCCATCCTAGCCCCACACCTCTCCCTCTATCCCCATCTAAATCCTACACCTAACCCCTTCTAGAAGCCCACTCGTGGCACCAACCCTAAGCCACCATAACCAACCCTAAACCACCACTATTTTGGCGCCAAAACACCACCCACACCCTTCCATCTTGGCGCCACCTATATCTACCCTTAATCCCATAATCACCACCATAAAAAGCCAACCTAGCCTTCCCTTATGTCCACACAAACCCTACCCCTTTAACCACACTAAAGTTGGTGCCAACTCTCCCCTAACCACACCTACTCATACCTCTTCAAGTGGAGCCAACACACCCTATCCCCTCATCTCATAACCACCACCACATAACTCCATCTCCACCCTACAACACACCTAACCAAACCCTTAACCCTAGCAACCACCTAGGGTTGGCGCCAACCACCAAGTACCCTTCCATTTTGGCACCAACAACCCTAGCCCTAGGATCCTATAACCACCATCTAACCCCCATCATAACCGTCCATCCTATAACCAACCCTACCCTCTCCTACTCCAATAAAAACCCCCTACCACCACCATTAAAATCTAACCTTGGCTACATTTTTTCTACCCATATTTCCACCTATATAGAAGGTCAAGAGAAGAAGAAGAAGATTAAGAAGGGGATACTCTATCTCCTTGGTGCCTTCCCCTCTACTCTTCTCTCTTGACCCCACGCCAGCTAAGGAAAGAAGCCAGGCATTGGAAGGAAACCTAGGGTGCATGCCTACCCTAGGAGGAGGATTTAAGGGTGGCACACAACCACCCTTGGAGAAGGAATCAAAGGTGGTCCACGCCACGTTAGGAGGAGCTTTTGAAGGTGGAATTCCATCCACCTTGGAGGAGATCAAGCATGCCCCCCTTGGGCTTGCTAGGAGGAGTACATCAAATTTGAGGAGCTTGCCAGGCAAAGGAGAAGAAGGAACCTTCTTTTCAAGCCAAGGAGCAACTTGGCTTGGAGTAAGAGGAGCTTTACCTTCTTCATCATCATCATCAATTAAAGGATTTTGTTTCTTCTTTATTTGTCTTTTCAAATTTTAGAAGCTTTCCTATACTTATAGACAATTTCCTTTAATATAGAAAAAAAAGTTGCCTTCATTTCTTGTTGCATCTTTAATTGCACTACTTGCTTTATCTTAGTATAATCTCACTCTCTCTTTCTAATTAACCTAGGCCTTCATGTGCTTAGGTTGAGCTTAGAAAGAGAACAATTTTCACTTAGATTTTAGCATATTAGTTGTGGTACATTTTCCTGTCAACAACTTCGTATTTGCCCCTTTATCTTAAAAACCCAAAAGAAAAATGATATATTGAGAAATAACAAAAAGAAAGGTAATTTCTACTTTTCAAGCAAGAGATTGATTTTGTAAAATATTACCTCCTTAGACGATCCTAGATATTTCCCTATCTAGGTTAGAAATTTTAAAAGTGACGTGATTTTTGTGCGTTACAATGATAAAACCCTAAATTAACAAACTGCGTAAAAGCGCAATCACTTAGGGATCTCAATTAATTAATGTGATCACTTGATTAATCAATTCAAACAATTAGTGGCTTTTCCCTTAAGTCCAAGTGCAAATGCATGAGCATAAGCTGGATGCAAGGAAAGAGTGACTTACCTGACTCCAACTCTCTTCAATGCAAGAATGCATGCAACACAAAAAATTAAACTAGATGTTGCCCAAACAATCCTATATGGTCACCCTATGGATATGCAGCTCCTAGCAGATAGCTCAGGTTTTTTTTTAAGTTACAAGTGCAAGCAAAGAAGAACTATTCATACCACAAAAGAGAATAAAAATAGAATAAACCTAGTATCTAAATAAATGGGAACACTTCCTCAAAAACCAGCCCCACTTGTGTACAAGGGGGAGAAAATAGTTAAATGAAGTGGAGTCTAAAGAGTCTAATATCTACTGTAAAATCTATGATAAGGCCCACTAGGATGACAAGGCTGATGAGTGATCCTCCTTCACAAGACGTACCTTGCAATCAAGTCCAAAATACTATATCAATAAATATATAACCTTAGCAAGAAAAATTTCTTCCCATAATGTTATTTGATAGAGAGATTTTCGCTTAATAAAGATAATAAAAATAAAAATGATTGTCATCGTATTTTACGTGATGAAAAATCTCTCAACCAAAAATAAATTAAATCTAACCACATTGGTTAGGTCATTTCCATAAGGAGTAATAACAAGCCCACAAAAAACTCACAAAAACATTTCCCAAATATAAACAAAAAATAATTATTACATGTAGATATTTAAACATGTAAGTTGTGATAATAAAAGATAATAGATATCTGCGTGAAACAGCCAGAGAAATTAAGCAAACAAGAGGGGCGGCAAGAGCAAATCACAATATAAATATATTAAACTTAAAATTCTCCGTTTTAAATCGTCTCCCCTGCAAGTCATCCAAACTAAGGTGCCCTCTACTGTGCAAAAACAAGGGAGATGGAAGGGAGGACGCGCACGCGTGGAGGGGAGCTTGGTCGGCAGTTTGGCGGCCGGCGGTGATGGCTTGAAGGAGGAGGAATCCGATGGTGGTGACGGCGCGGCGTGCGGCGGCTGGAGGTGGCCCGATGGCGACCCTGAAGGGGCCGCCAATGGGTTCCGTCGCCGCCGGTCGGTCTAATGGGACGGTAGCGTGGGTGCGGCTGAGGACGGGAAGGACAATGGTGGTGTTGGCAGCGACGAGGGAGGCTGGTGATGACCGCTCGGAGCGAGGAAGGCTGGTGGATGTTGGGTTCATCGTGGGGAAAACAGTGGGAGGGTAGTGATGGTCGGCGAGATCAAAGATATGGACGTGTGCACGTTGTCACCGTTCACTCGTCGATGGTGGAAGCGGAGGTGGTTGGCGAGCAGCATGAGACCTCAGAGCATGCCATGTCCATGGTGCAAGCCGGAGGTCATGGTGGAGAGAGTGGAGGCGGTGCCCAGTGGTGATGATGGTCCCTTTTGAATTTCACGGCCACACCCCCCCGTCCTCTCTCTCCAGATCCACTCTTTCAGCCGAGAGACTCGAGCAGCGTTCAAAACATGGTAACGGCGGAAGGTGATGGCAGCAGTAACGATGGAATGGAAATTTACGAGTGCGTACCATTTCCTTTATTTGACACCTGTACATAGCATAAACATATATATTGAAATACGAAACAGGCGTAAAGAAATATATATCGTCTAAAATAAACTAATACTTAGCTCTAAATAATTGTAATCAAAAGAGATGCATTTAAAATGTGATTAGAATAAATACGTATCTAATAAATCAGACTCATCATCACCCATAAAGACCGGCTATCACTGCCCCGCCATCACCTTGCCGCGACCACCGGCCTCTCATCGCGGTCACTGTCTGCTTTCCTCCTCACCAAGGACCCAGCCACACTACCACGCGATTTCCTTCTCCTTCTTCTTCCTCCACGCACGTCTTCTCCTCTGTTTGTTCACCGAACTCACCACCTACGCGCTCCGTCGTGCCACCACTAAGCAGCCCCCATGTCAGCTGCTCACCACGCCATCCCTACGACCTCTTCTATCTTCCCTTCTTTTCTTCCTTCGTCTTCTCCTTTTCCCTCCAGCATCTACTGTTCTTCTTCCCACCATGAACCCACCACTGCCACCTCCAACACTGCCTCACCTCACCGGCGTTCAACCTCCTTCCTCGCCGCCAACATCACCGGAACGCTCGCATGACCTCCACGCAGCCCCCCACGTCGACCGCACGTCCTAGCAAGCAAGCCCCACGTCGACCGCACGACCCGTCACTGTCGGCCACCTTCTGGCCATCCGGCCACCACCGGTCACCATCGGTCGTGACGTCACCACCCTCGTGCTCCTCTCCCTCCGGTGCATCTCCACCGAGCTCCTCCCGGCCAGCAGCGGCCTCTCTTCGCGTGACCGTGCGCGAGCATTTGATGCTCTGTTTTGCACAGTAAAAACATGAGTTAATATTTACATATTTCATTGCCAATATTACTATTAACTCATTCGGATCATTACTATTCCATTGAAGGGAGATTTTGCATTACTTATCCAGCATTTTAACCAATTTATCCAACAAGATGGAAATTGATCGTAACTTTAATTGGGTTTGTTCCTCCTTATGGAGATAATTTAACTACCTTGTTAGCTTTTTATTGATTAGTATTTTGATTATTAATTTTCCACCATGAAATAAAATTGCAATGATTTATTATTTTTGCTAAAATCTTAATTAAGTGAATATCGTTCAATCAAATGGCATCGTTGTTGAGAAGTCAACAAGCCTAGTAGATTCACAATTATCTTTGTATGTTCATATTTTGTCTCTAAAGCATATCATTCATTCATATTTATTTTGTGGTGTGAGGTACATCAAGTGGAAACGAAAAATTGCACCAACTTCATTTTGGTGGGCTTGATTCCAACCCAAGGAGATGGAGAACACTTGTGGGATTGGAGAAGCCTGAGAGTGAGTAGCGAGGAAGAGGACCTTTCTCCGTCATCCTTAGTTTAGATAATAGACATTAGACACTTTAGCCTTAGAATTTTTATTTCACTATTTTGTCGCCCTTGTAGCTGGGGTTGGTTTTCGATATTTGTTTCCCTTTTTTCTTTAGTTGATTAGGATTTAGTTGTCTTTTATTGGTTTGAATATGCATGTGGTTACATTAGTAAATACTTATTTGCGTACCAAGTGAGATAAAAAAAAGAGAAGTAAACGAGCTGCATAATATAGAAGTTGCCTGCTCTAGGTTTGTGCATGCTAGATTTGATTGAACAACATAATAGATCTATTTTTCTACATTGTTTAGCATCTTGCATGAAGATTGTTGGAGGCTGGTAAATTCTCCATCTTTGCATTATCTTCCTATCCAAGCATTGCATTTGGGCTAAAATGCAAGACCACCATTCTGATTGAATCAATTAACAAGTGGTTATATTAATTTTAAGATTAGGACAAAAAGAGGAGAAATCATAAAATTAAAAGGAAAAGTGCTTGTAGACTTGAGTGGGAACTTCAAAATTCACAATCAAGTTTTTCGAGGTGTGATGCACACTTTCTGCACTAAGTAAGCACTTTAGGCTAGATCTCGATCCCTTAAGGTTATAAGCACTGACCTCTTTATTTGTGTAAACTTTCCTACTTCACTTTGTTGCAGTGATATTATCCTGTGACCAAGTGATTTGATACTTTAAGAAGAGAGATATCCCCTAAAGGAACAAAAGGGTAGTTATGAGACACCACAAACACATCACCTCAAAGGAATGTCATACGACAATCTGTGTTGCATAAAAATATGATTTTAATTATGTCTTTGTTGTAGTATAGGTGTAATGCAAATAGATGTCATGTCATTTTATTTATTTACATAATTTTTGCTGGTTTATTTTAGGTCATTCACTTACAAATCATAATTAAACACTTATAAATCTTTTCAATGCTTTTCTCTCTTTAGAAATTCTTTTGTGCAGTTCTCCCGCAACAATAAGTACATCAGGTGATCCCTTATTATATTTTTGGAATTTTTGTTTTTGACATTTTTTTGTATTTTTGAATTTGTAACTTTTTTTTCAAAATTTTCAAAAGTTTCCATTTTTTTTATTAATACTATATTATATATACTACAAGTGTGTCTATAATTACATTCCAGAAAATGATTTCACCATTTACACCCCTCATGCTTAAATGATGCAATATCCTCATTGTATGAATAGGGTGGATGCAAATGCATGCCCTGCTTTTCACTAACTTAAATTAGGTGACGGAAGGAAGTCGGAATGAGGAGATAAAAATCCCTATGTGGACAATTTCTAGTTTAATACAAGATCAAAGTGGAAAGTCGGGTTTAGAAGTGAAATGTAAGACATATGTGACTATGAATATATGCTAAAAATGCAAGGATAGACACCTAAGGAAGAAATGAAATATAAGAAAGATGAAAATAACTATATACAAGAGATAGGTTGCTAAGTTTAATGCCTTCAGCTAGGCGCAAACCCAATAGAAGGTGTCAAGAATGTAAGAGCCAAAAGGATGAATAGAGAATTGACAAGTCAATGAAGCTTAATGAAAGATACAAATCATGGTGAATAAAATGGTAATTGTCAATCTCAAAGGTGAAGATGGGCTCTATAATCAATGTGTATTAGAATTAGAATACTTGGTACAAGATCCAAGTGAAGAGTGTGTATCAAATCAGGAAACTTGGCTCAAGGTCTAGGTACACAGAATATAATCAACTCAAAGATACTTGGCTCAAGGTCCAAGTAGACAAATAGAATATCCATAGAAATCTACGGCTTCCACCTCTTCAATCAATAAATGCAGAATCAAGAAGGTGAATTAGGATTGGGAAGAAGAGGTGGTTGTTGATTTGAGTAAGGTACAGATGGATCAGAATTGTGCAAGGCTTGTGATATGACATGTGCTTAGCCTTGGGGATGACTAGGTTGAACATACCTCTGTGTAGGTACATTCCTAGGATTGGGTTGTGCTTGAGATGGGAGTGAATGTGTTTGACGTGGTGCAGCTAAGTGTTCTAGTTGGGCTCTCATCTCAGCTAGTGTTGTTTCCTATCTTTGCTGCATAGCAATATTCTGTTACTACATGTCAGCAAGAGCTTTCATGATATTCCCCAACTGATCATCTCATGTAGGCCCAGGTTGAGAGTATTAGGTGGGCCTGGGTTCAGGTTGCTGGTAGACAAGCAGTGGATAGGGTTTTGAAGTAGTGGTGCAGAAGGTTGTTGGAAATTGGGTCTCTGTGAATTTCCTAACCACAAGAAATTTTGATGATTATGCCATCTAGGGTTGTAGGTTTGGGAATAAGGGTTGTTGGGAATGGCGTAGAGCTCCTCAAAAGCTCCAAGAAGTGAAGGAATTCAGTGAATTGAGGAACAAAGGTTCCTCCAGCCGATAAAGGATATGGAAATGAATATTTAAAAAGTGGTGATAATTGTGTTACAGAAAGGTTGTTCACAGGTGGGAAACTGAGAAGAAGTGTGTGGTGCAAGTGACTAAGAAGAAGAAGATGATGGAGGTTTAGATAGGAACTTTCATACTTCATCTACTTTCTTCTCTATTAAGCCCACCTTATCCAACTGACTAGCCACAATCTCTAAGT
This sequence comes from Thalassia testudinum, assembly GCA_037157565.1. Classification (NCBI taxonomy): domain Eukaryota; kingdom Viridiplantae; phylum Streptophyta; class Magnoliopsida; order Alismatales; family Hydrocharitaceae; genus Thalassia; species Thalassia testudinum. Next base: position 49,185,904 of record JAZHRO010000018.1, on the reverse strand, counting down.
CTCTTACATTAGATTAGGCTTCGTGTACCCTCGAGTGTGTGTGGGAATGCGAGGACTTTCTATTAAACATGCTCATTGAAATGTTATTTATAGAGTTTTCTACCATGCCTTTGAAGAGCTCAAAGGCTAAGCCCTTGTCTCGACACAAGAAATTGCCTCCACAAGTGACATCTATGAAGTTTCTTGTGTCATCATGGAGCCCATGGTAGAAAATCTGGACTTGCTATCAGTGTGGGACACCATGGTGGGGACATTTGCACAGAAGCTCGTGAAATCACTCCTAAGCCTCATGCATTTGTTCTCCTAAATTATGGGTGAATGTAGTGATAGCACGCCTTAAAGCATTTGTGTGACCTACAGGAAAGTACTTCTTAACTCATGTTCCAAAAACCCATGTGTCTATTGGTGTAGTCCATGCAAGAGTTCTAAACCAAAAGGCAACTTTATCCTTAAGTGAGAAGGAGAGCATTTTCATCAGCAACGTGTGCTAATCATGGCCCTAAGGACCCAAGGTCTGGGCAAGATTTTTAGCTCTTCTAAATGCTGAAAGGGGTCCTCAGAAGCAGACCATGGAAGTGAGGGATAAGTGCAATGATGTTTGACTTCAATTCAGTAACATGACCCCCAGCAGGATAGCATACCATAGGAATAGGTGGTGCAACTGCAGGATTCTAGTAATCCTGTAGTTGAGGTCTACAAGCCTGGGGACAAGGGCCTGCTAAAGGATTAATAGCTTGAGTAAGTTGTTGCATCTGTTGTGTAAGGGTATTCACCTAAAGTTGTGTATTGGACAGGTGTTGTAGGTTAGGGTGAACACCTCTCTCCAAGTGTGGTTGGTTAGGAAAGTTTAGGTAGGGAGGAGGTTGGAGCTTATGATGTGAAGGTGGTGGTGGTGGAGTGTTAGCGCACTTTCGTCAAGTTTCAAATATGCGTTGTACTACAGTCAATAAAAGCTAATTAACATTTAAATTTATAAGTGCTTGGAAATAGAAGTATGAGTTTGAGGTCGTTCGCAGGGAGTAAATGTGGAATTCACTCAATAATCAAAATATAAAGCAGATGAGTACAATAATTAATTACAACAAAGATATTCAATGAATAATATACTCTAAAAATGTATTCAATAATAGCAATTGTATCTCAGAAAATAATGAGATAAAAAGAATATCAAAACCCTAAATATGGTGATTTGAATCACCACTTAAATCCCTCATTTAAGCATATATCAAAGTATTAAATTTCTCAACAGTATCTTGAACCACTTATTTCTCATTTTCACGCCAAATAAGCATCTAATTCAGCCTCAAATATTTCCACAGGGACTCAAGATTAGATGTCGGTAAGGAACGACAGATGCCTTAAGGCATCAAAGTCTTAACACAAGCCACAGCGTAAAGCCTCAATAAGGCACATGACCAACAACCTTAGTAATTGGATAAGTGTTGGCATGTATAGGCACGAATATTAAGGCAACAATCGGCATGAAACCCAATGTAAAACCACCCCCCACCCTGCTCAGAATTTCCCTTCCTTCTCCTAATCGGGTAATTGGGTCACATACAAGGGTCCAAACTCATGGGCGTGATCACGGGTGAGGATTGGTAATGTCCCACAGGGACCTCACCCCCGATGAAGAGGTGAACAACCAGTGGCACTTTTTCCTTTTATGTGCTACACGCGCTTTGTAACCCACGATGTGGGACTAAAGGATCTCCTACTTATTCACATGCAGCAGTGTGGTGATGCTTGAGCAATTAAGGTGGCTGTTGCTACTTATTTCTTTGATTGTTGCTGCAGGATGCTTCAGCAGATGTGTCAACAACTGATGGGAGTAGTGGTGCGGTTAGAGATGGTCGGAATGCGACAGACGAAGGTGTGGATGGTGGCTGCAAAGGCAGAGCTCCAGCGGTACCTAAAAAGCACGAAAACGGCCTCTCGGCCCAATTAGACCAGCTCCGAATGATCAATGTGAGTCAAGTGGTGTAATGGTGGTGTTGTTTGAATGTATGCATGTGTGTTGTGGTTGGTCGACATCGAAGAGGGCAACGGAGGTCGTGGGTGTTCGGTGACGTGGAGGGCACGAAATCCTAAATAGGTTACGGCTTTTGTAGGTGCAGTCAAGGCAGAGCTAATAGGAGTGGTGGGGTGAAGTTTGGTGGTCGGATGCAATCATGTGACCACATTCGACCAAGTTGGAGGCATGGTCGGAGTCGGGGAAGATCGAGGGGGAGACGTGACACAGCAGCGAAATTGAGGTGTAAAGGGTTCTAATATAGACTAGAGAGTAAGAGGGACTTATGGATGAAGGGGATGGGGAATTGTGTCGGATTTGATTGGTCGGCGTTGAGGATGGTGAATTCTCCGACAGGTGGGACGACGACGACAAAGGGGAAGATGGTGCTAGCTGATGTACACTAGATGCAGACGAGAACAAGGAGGCAGGACCTCTCAATTTGGTTGTTGGGAGGCCGGAAGAAGCTGAGTGTGGAGGTCACCGGAGTCGTAGTTGGAGACGGCTGGGGGAGGAAGAGAAGAGTGATTTTGGCCTAGACTGGTCTAAGGAATACGTGGGAAGTTCAGGGAATTTAAATAGAGCTTGAAATCGAGCTTAATTAGGAAGAATTCTTGCAAGAGAATAGGATTTCAAAGAGTTCTAGCTTTGGAAAAACCTTGAGTTCACACGATCTCCACTCTTCGAATCAGGGCTTGAGATCATGTTCAGATGGGAGATCTTATTACGGTCAGTTCCTCCAATTTTGGAAGAGATTGGGTGTTGATTGAAGGAGAATCATGCGATCAAAGTCTAGTTTCCATGGGTTTGACCTGCATTTTAGGAAGCCTTGAGCTTTCAGGAGGCAGGGAGCATTCTGTGAAGAAGACGAGAAAGCTAGGGGTCCATTCATAAGGAATTTTGAAAGTTAGGGGCTTAAGTGTAAAAATAAAGATCTTAAGGGCTAAATTACAAACTAGGTCAAACTGGACTCTGATTAGACCCAAATTTTGGTTTTAACCTAATTTGGATCCAATAAATCTAATGGTGAAATTGGATTTAATTTTTGACCACGTTTGATTGGAAAATTTGCACAGAAGCCCAAATCAAGGTGAATTCATGTCTGAAACTCTGTTCTAGCTCAAAATGGGTTTAGATGATCAAACTAAGGGTACTAAAACTATTAGAATATTTTTATATAAATTTTAAGAGATTTAGATTGATTTTATCCTGACAAGAACCTCTTCAATTCAAGCAGGGTTGATAATTAGGGTTTTATGTACTGTTTTAGCTCTTAAAATGCGTGAAACCTTATTTCTATGTGTGGACCCACTTCTTGATCTTTAATGCTCAATTGACCTCTAATTAACCCCTGGGTGACCCCCATGGTTACTCTGCACTTGTGATGTGATGTTAAAATTGCAGAATTAACCATATTTATTATCTTCTCAACATAGATCAGAGTGGAATTACGGTTCTCAAGTAGTCATTTAGGAGCATTTATCTCTTGATTCCAACTAATTTAAGCTAGTTATGATGAATGATGGCATTACCATCATGAAGGATGTTCATAAAGATGAGGAGGATCTTCTTTGAAGTCCTTGAATTGTGCGGAATCATGATCGTCCTCTGGATGAACGGAATGGTGAATGGGAGTTTGAGGCTCAGGAGGTAAATTAAGGATTGGATGTGCAAGGCATAGAAGTTGAAGCAGAAGCTTGGGCATTAGCACCCAAGGGAGGTACCAAGGATGGGTTTTGGGATCTCCTACCATCCATGAGTCAATTTTTGAAGAATGCTTTTTGAATCAGTCACAACTCAAGGAAAGTAAACTCAATCAATCTCAAACCAGAAAATCAGAAATCCCAATCAATCTCATTTACACAAGACCAATCTGTAGGCACCTCTGTTTTGATGCACCAAAATTATGCTTATTGCAAGACTAATATTTCAGGACTATCACAGATTAGAGCTTCTCTCTTAGATCAAGATCAGATGGATGCAAATCTGTGTATTTTACTTTTATTGAGTCTAGGATATTATTGTAAGGATCCTCAAAATAAAACTCAAATGGATTTTCGTGCTTTCATCTAAAAATCAGTTTCCAGGCTTTTTGATTGACCAATAAGATTAATTGTTCGACCAAATTGATTGATCGACCAACCAACTTAGTTAATCAATCAAACTAGCCCATTTGAGGAAAATGATTATACCCTTTTGATCGACCAATAAAGCTAATTAATCGACCAATCAGTGATCGATCAAATAATTAGATTGATCGACCAATCTACCTTAATTGATCAACCAATTTCATTTTCTTTTCAAGTTGAATTTTTAGTATAAATAGAGGTCGTACGCATCCTCTTTTCACACAACTTTCAATAGAAAATCCTCTCAAAAGAATAGGGCTTCTCGTGCTTCCATAAGTGCTTCTACGCTTCGATTTCCACGCCTTTCAAAGCATGTCATTTCAAACCTTTGCTGAAAAACTGGTTTGATTTTCATTTAGGTTCCATAGTTCTACATTGTTCTTTTTTATTGTTGTTTTGATTAACGGATCCCAAGTTGTTGGGGAAGATCCGTTGTAGTTGTTGTGCTTCTCTTTAGGTTATAAAGAGAAGTGTTTGTAAAGAGGTTCTACCACCCTTGTTTAAGTGGTACGATAGTGGATTGACTAGCCTTGAATATTCGAGAAAATCCTAAGTTGAGAGGCTTAGGTAGTGGTTTTCACTCTGTTTGGATTTCCATTATAAATCCAGGTGTAAACTGTGCTTGATTTTATTGTGGATATATTCTTGGTTCATAATATTTTTTAAGCAATACTATTCACCCCTCCCCTCTAGTATACTTATGATCCACAGGCAACTCTCATTTGGTATCAGAGCTCGGTTGTCCAGAAGATGTCCAAATCAATTGTTGACACATATGCAGAGGGTCAATCGACAGTTCGACCTTCATTATTTGATGGAACAAACTACAGTTATTGGAAGACTAGGTTGCAAATTTTCCTAGAGTTAATGGACTTCGAGGTATGGGATGTCATTGCCTCCAAGTACACACTCCCCGAGATCAAGGAGGGTGTGACAACGACTCCGGATCAAAATAAGATGGCAACGCATAACACGAAAGCCATGAACGTAATTTTTTGTGGGCTTTCCAGAGAGGAGTTTGACAGAGTCTTACCCTGCAAGATAGCCTACGAGATCTAGAGCATCCTCAAAGTCACTCACAAAGGAACGTCAAAGGTAAAAGAAATTCGTATAAATTTACTAACTTAGAAATACAAACTTTTCAGAATGAAGAAAGGTGAAACCATAAAGATGTTTACAATATTTACAGATATTGTAAATTCGTTACGAAGTCTTGATTAAGACATGAAAAATGAAGTCTTGGTAAAGAGATCCTTCGGTCACTCACTAGCGACTGGGAAACAAAGACCACAGCCATACAGGAATCAAAAGATCTGTCTACGCTAAAACTAGATGACCTTGTTGGAAGTTTGATGGCTTACGAAGTTCAACTCCAACACATGAAGAGCATGAAGAAGGAGTCAAGAAGAAGACCATAGCTTTCGAAGCCAATCAACATTCTGAGGATTCATCGAGTAAAGATGAGGGGGAAGACATGGCCCTTCTTTCCAAAAAGTTCAAAAAGTTCCTCAAGAATAAGAGGAGCTAGAGGAAGAAGAAAGAAGAATCAAAAGCAGACACCATCATCTGCTACATTTGCAGGAGAAAAGGACATATCAAAAAGAATTGTCCACTTTTGAAGGAATCGAAAAAGAAGAAATTTCCCAGAAAGGAAGGGAAGAAGAAGGCCTTTTCAGCAACATGGGATGAATCATATTCAAGTTCAGAAGAAGAAGAAACCTCCGGAGAAGAAGCTCTTCTAGAACTAATGGCTCTAGGTGATGAGGTGACCTCTTTTTCACAAGATGAACTATTAGAAACATTTTTTGAGATGCATGATATAGCTAAGTCACTAAAATTAGAAAATAAAAACCTAGCAAAAGTATTAGGGGAAGAAAGAGAGCAAAAAGATATACTTAAAAAAATAAAGAGTTATATGCTGAAATCATCTCATTAAAATCACATATAGAAAATCTGAAGGTAGATATAGATAACCTGAAAGAAAATTCTACTATTTTCTTGAATGATCTATCTAAATTCACTAAAGGTAGTAGAAACTTGCATAAGCTATTAGGAACAAAAGCCCAGAACACCACAAAATTTGGGTTGGGTTACATACCTTAAAATGACCATGAAGCATCTAGTTCTAGCCAAAACAAAAAGAAAGGTAGCTTGCCTAAATAGGCAACATCTACTAACCATCGTGAACTCAAACAAAAATAGGTACCAAAAACACTTTTGCAATCTTATTTTGTAGGTCAAGTAGACTATAAGAGATGGACGTATCAAGAAACAAATGGAAATCTGAAGCCACTCTATAGATCAACTAAATCAAGACCTTATAAACCAATGACAGGATCAAGAAGAAAGATGATGGATCATGAACAATGGATGCTCCAAGCACATGACCCGGGAGGAAGACCTATTCCTGCAACTCCACCTCCAGGAAGGTGGTACGGTCACATTTGGGAACAACCACAATGGTCGTATTATTGGTACTGGCTAAATTGGTAACTCTTCCACTTCTTTTGATAACGTACTTTTAGTTAGTGGACTAAAAGATAATCTTCTTAGTATAAGTCAAATATGTGATAAAGGATATAAAATCACTTTCACTTCAAATGGATTTAAAATACGGGATAAGGAAACAAAACAAACTATCCTTATAAGAAACAGACAAAAAGATATCTATACTGTCAACTTCGACAAATGTGACAGTCTTGAATGTCTTGTCACATCTGATGAAGAGCCAACACTCTGGCACAGATGATTAGGCCATGTTCACATGGGAAACATTAGCCGACTTGTGAAACATGAACTTGTCAAAGGTCTACCAAAGATCAACTTCAAGAAAAGCAAAGTCTGTGATTCTTGTCAAGTTGGTAAACAAACCAAAAATTCTTTCAAACCAAAAAGGATGGTTAGCACCTCTTGACCCCTGGAGCTACTTCACTTAGACTTATTCGAACCAACCAAATCTGAAAGCTTAAGCTAGTGCAGATATTGTTTAGTCATAATCGATGATTTCTCTAGATTTCCCTGGGTATCTTTAAGAAGTAAAGATTTGATTATTGATGTTTTTAGCAAGCTTGTAAGAAGACTACAGAATGAAAAAGGATCTGAAGTAATTAGGATTAGAAGTGATCACAGAGGAGAATTTGAGAATGAATCCTTTTCTAATTTCTGTGATTAATATGGGATAAAACACGAGTTTGCTTTCCCTAGAGTTGCATCTCAGAATGGTGTAGTTGAAAGGAAAAATAGAACCCTACAAGGGTGTGCCCGCACAATGTTGTGAGAGTCAAAGCTGCCTCGATATTTTTGGGTAAAGGCTATAAACATTACTTGCTACATCCAAAATAGATCCTTAATTAGACCAATCCTAAACAAAGCACCTTTTGAATTCTATCATGGAAGAACACCTAGAATTTCCTACTTCAAGATATTTAGCTATAGATGTTCTATACTTAACACCAAAGACAATCTTGATAAGAGTGATGCTAAGAGCTCAGAAGGAATTTTCTTAGGTTATTTAACCAGAAATAAAGCCTATAGAGTTTTCAACAAGAAGAATTCGATTGTTGAGGAGACTATGCATGTAGCACTCGATGAAACACTATTTCAACATAAATCTTCTACAAATGATGATGATGACCTAATAGATGATCCATCAAACATTCCAAAAGAGAACATTTCAGATGAACTACCTAAAGATATTTCATATATGAAAGATCATCCAAAAGAATTGATGAGAGGAGAACTGTCTAAAGGAGTTCAAACTAGATCTTCCATCAACACTTTAGCCTTCACAGCCTTTGTTTCTCAATTGGAACCCAAAAATGTTAAGAAAGCCTTTTTAGCCAATTGTTGGATTATTGCTATGAAAGATGAGCTGAATCAATTCAAAAGAAACCTAAGTATGGGAACTTGTTCCAAAGCCTGACTCACAAACCATTATAGGAACCAACTGGGTCTTTAGGAAGAAACTTAATGAATAAGGAGAAGTAGTAAGAAATAAATCTAGACTTGTGGCCCAAGGATATAATCAAGAAGAATGAACAGATTTTGATGAATCATATGCGTCTGTAGCTTGCCTAGAATCCATTAGAATGTTGCTAGCCTTTACTGCCCATATGGAATTCAAACTTTTTCAGATAGATGTCAAAAGTGCCTTTCTAAATGGATTTATCAAGGAAGAAGTCTATGTGAAACAACCTCTAGGTTTTGAAGATGCCAAATATCCAGAATACATATACAAATTAAATAAAACATTATATGGTCTAAAACAAGTTCCACGAGATTGGTACTGTTTATGCGAAAGCAAAATCGGGTTTGTAAATGTTGCGTTGCAGTATAGTTGAAATCTCTTTGAAAAATAAATAAAAGTTTATTACTCGGAAAACTATGAATCTGAGGTCGAACACGGGGAGCAAATTAGGATTTACAAACTAAGAACACAACTTTCAATTTGATAAAATGTGATGTTCAATCAAAATATGAAGCAATAGAAAAAGTTTCAATGTATTTAGAAGCTCAAAAATATGAATAGAGATGTAGAAATCAGATGCTTCTGGCTTTGGGCTTTCTCTTCTTCTTCTTCTTTCTTTCTTCTGATGTCTTCTTCTTTCTTTCTTCTTTGCTCTTCTTTCTCTTTCTCTGACTTCAGCCGAGCCGTCTTCTTCTTCTTTTTCTTTTTCTTCCTTGGCTTTGGTTCTTCCCTTGTCTGTGGCTTCTTTCTCCTTTGTCTTCTTCTTCCTTCTCTTGGCTTCTCTTTCTTCAGCTTTCTTCTTCTTCAACCGTGCCTTCTCCTTCCTAAGTCTTTTTCCTTAGTGTCCTTTGCAGCTCCTTCTCTTCAGCTTCCTTAGCTTCTCAGCTTCCTCTACAGCTCCTCTTCAGCTTCCTCTTCCTTCTTCCTTTCCCTGTAAGCAAGTGCAAAACCTACCCCTACCCTCCCCCGTGAACTCTCTCTTTTCTCTCTTAGGCTCACTCTCCCAGAGCCTTTCTCGAGTAAACGAGTCGGGTCAACACGCCCGGGACCAGGCGTACCGGCGTGGGTGATGTGCGAGGAGTGCTTGGGTTATCGGGTCAGGCTGCTAGGTCCGTGGAGTGTGGGCACGGATGAGGCATGAGTGGGCGAGGGACCTCACCCCATGTCAAAAGGCGATAAGCCCCTGACACAATTACAACTTATACCACTCTGCTCACTCCAAAATGCCTGAGGTGGGACTAAAAGTCCCACCCGCTTCCTTATGCACGCCCGCAAGGGTCACTCCTAATTGCATTAGCTGCAAGGTTCTCCAAGGCCAATCTCCTAGCTGGAAGCATGTGCGTGACAATTCTGCGCCTCCTGGACCTGAGTGCCTGGAGCGAGGCTACCTGGAGTGAGCTTGCAAGCAAGCCTCACTCCTTCAATGACGGATAGGGGTCAAAGCCTGTCAACACAAATACGGCCTCACAACTCTGTCAAAACACTTAGAAAGCTTCGTCACGACATGGAGAAGGTGGCTCGGGTGTTGATGTGGTGTTGGACGGCCTGGGCATGCGTGCCTAGGTCATTCTGTGGCCATGAAGGTGGGTTTGTTCGAGGGAGTGTATGGAGCGTGTGGCGGTTGATGGAGAGAAGGAAGATGATCAGTGGGAGGTGGTGGATCTTCTGAGGTAGTTGGCGAGGCGTGTGGGTGTGTGGAGTGGTGGATGCACCTCGCCGGAGGTCTGCCGAAGGTGGAGACGATGTTGGTGGTCAGCGGTTATGGAGGGGCATTTTGGGAAATAAAGAAGGGGAAAATAAAGAGAAGAGAGAAGAAGACTTATCTGAGAGTGGCTGGACAAAAAGGGGAAGTAGAATGGCAGACGACGCATATCTGCCGTCACCGGAGACGAAGGCCCTGAGATGGAGAGGTGGCGACGACGAGAGGGGGAGAGGCGAGGGCGCAGGTGTGGCGCGACGTAGAAGAATGAGGCAGAGACAACTCTGCCACTGGTATGGTGGCAGAGCAACGAGAAGAGGGAGGAGGAGGAGTCAGAGCTTGCAGGCTTTTTGGTCAGAAGGGGAAAGAGGAATTTTAGGGAATTCTTCGGCCAAAACAAGCTTCAGATGGACGGGAGGATTTGGGGGCCTTTAAATAGTTGCTGGCGGAGGGCCTTGTGCTTGGAAGGCAAACTTCCAAGCATGGCAACCTCGTCGGACTTGGAAGGTCAAGAGATACCCATATCTCTCATGCGTCCGCATGAGAGATTGGCTGGGAATCTGAGCGCATAATTGCGTTCACATGATCGGGAATTCCTTAGGGAATCTCCCTTTCAAATTTGAGAGGGATTCTCTGAGGAATCAAGGAGAACTCCCCCTTGAATCCTCGCTGGAGTAGGATTCCTTCGCTGTAATGGCGGAGGGACCTAATACCAAAGAACGACGAGGAAGAAAGGGGGGTGTCTGCCAGGTTTTCAAAAGCTAGGGGCATAAAAGTAATTGGGTTGGACTATTTTGCAAAGTTGTTCAAAGTGAACTCCCCTTAGGTCCAAATTTTGGTATAAATCTAATTTGGACCTAAGGAATCCAATGGTGAAGTTTGATTTTAGGTTTTACCGCGTTTGACGAGCCATTTTGCACAAAAACCCAATTTAGGGCAGATGTTTGACTAGGACCCCTATTTAGGTAAAAATAGGTTCTAAACCCTAGAGTATTTTTTTTATGAATTTTAGAAGGTTTAGTTGAATTTTATCTTGACCAGAACCTTGTTAAATTAAGTAGGTCTATTTTAGGGTTACAAGAAGTCATTTAATTCCCAGATCTCACATTAACCCTTTTCTGATTGAACCAACCCACTTTTTATCTTGTTAAGACCAATTGACCCATGCTTAACCCCTGAGAAATCCCATTGTTGCACTACAATGGTAAAATTGTAGTTTTACCCTTTGTTTCTTGCTTTTCTCTCAAAACAGTTATTCCTCGATTTAGGCCCTTCACTTGGTTATGTAGGAGCTTTTGTTCTCTTTTCTAGGTGAAAATAAGCTAGTTAGTGCTCATGATGGTGTTCCCATCATACTCCCATGCCTAGCTTTTGCTAGTCCCTTAGCAAAATTTTAAGGTTTTAACTTCTGTTCTAGACCATGAGTTTCTGTCACAATTTGTGATAAGTGCTTTTTTCTTTTTCTTTTTGATTAGGTTAGAATGCCGATAGTAGGCCTAGAGGTACTCAAGTACCAACCAAGATCCGAACCTGACCAGCTCTAGCCTCGATCCTCCGCAAAGGTTTTTAAGGCCTGCAGGAACTATCCTAAGGTTCATTGGACTCCACAGTTAAAGCACCCATGCTTGAGACATATTTTAGCCTCGGTTTAGTTTGCAGTGCGTTTTTTGTAAGGGAGAGACAGAGGATTTATTTGTTTGGAGAGTTTTTTCTCTCTTTTCTTTTTATTTCTAGCTTCGGATTGGCTTCTCAACATGGTCTGTATCAGATCCCTTGTCCCCATCATCAGTCCTCAAAGGTCCCTGGCAATCGATGCTTCGTGAAAGCACCGCCCATGGCAACCCCTAGAACCCTGGCTTTCGAGATTTCAAGATAATCCTGCCCATGGCGTTCCGTAGCCAAATCCAGACCCTGGCAATCGACATTTTGTGATAATGCCACCCATGGTATCTGAACCAGCAGGGTGCTTACGTGCCCCCGGTAGGATATGTAAATATTCTAGGAGATAACCACCGAGGAGACGATATGTTGTTACGCATCTTCGAGGGGAATTTCCCACCTCTCCACATCGGGAACTCATCCAAATCAACTTGTGTTGATCGATCACTCCTAATCTAGGCAACTTTTTTCAGAACATTTAAACGCTTTTGCATGATTTTGATAGTTATGCGCACTGAACCAGGCTGTGTGTGGATTGGGGTGCTTAGGTTACCGAGTCTCGCAAACTGAAGGTCAGTTAACGAGGTTGAATACTCCCTAAGTCTTAGACCTAATACTTAAGCTTCGCATTTTCCCCAACCTCTTAAGGATTATCCAGATCTTAGCGGATACTTGAATGTTTAAGCGTAAGAGTCTAGCCCAAAAGGCCTAAGATCAGCGTTCCTACTAATCTCTTTTTGTGTCTCATTAGCACTTTTTTCCTATTTTTCTCTTTTCCTTGATGTGGTCTAGAACTTCGGTTAATCCCTTAATCTCTTACTAATGACTATTCTTTTTCTTTTTCATTTCATGCTCCTTTCTTGTCATTTCGCTCTTTTCCTCCTCATGGTTTGTATGGCCTCAAAAATTCTCTCCCCCCCTCATTTTTTGTTCTTTTTCAAGATTTTTTCATTTTTTTGGTGTTTTTTGTGATATGTGATTTTTTGTTGAAGCCTTTTCTTGTGAGATGAGTTTTCATGAAATTTTGCACTTTCATACCCCCCATGCCTATGATTTGCAATGTCCCCATTGTAAATTAGGTGGGTTCGAATTCATCTTAGTTCATTCATTATGACAGGTCTTGGGTGGGCGAATGGGTCGAGGTGACTGTTGCGAATGATTTCTTGACTCGGGTATGGGTACTTGAGGTGGAGTCGGCTGTTCTAATGGATGAACTCTAAAGTGCAATATGAATTCGACATAGAAATGTCAAGAAAGGTTTTGGGTTTTTCAAGAATCACGGGTTGCCTCCTGTTAAGCGCTGAGTTTTACGCCATCGGCTGGGCGCAATGAGCTCAGGGAGAATGGAGGGTAAAAGATATCTCAGCCAAATTTGTATTGGTCATGTCAATGAACGGTTTGAGTCTCTGACCGTTCACGATGAAGGGTTCGGAATCTTTGCTGAGTGGACTGATTTCAATGGCTCCATTTCCAAAGATTCGTCGGACTAAGTAGGGTCCGATCCATTTTGATCGTAGTTTTCCTGGGAACAGTTTGAGTCTACCATTGAAGAGTAGGACCTTTGATCAGGATGAAAGATCTTTCTAGATATGTGCTTGTCATGAAAGGCTTTAACCCGCTCTTTGTAAATTCATGAGTTCTCATACGTGTCGTGGTGTAATTCATCGATCTCGCTCATTTGAAGCTTTCTATGGGTTCCAGCCTTAGAATGATCTAGGTTGCAGCTCTGTACTGCCCAATAGGCTTTATGCTCCAATTCGATGGTGAGGTGACATGCCTTCCCGTACACCAATCTGAATGGAGACATATGTAATTGGATCTTGTTGGCAATCCTATAAGCCCACAAAACTTCCAGAAGCCGGGAGGACCAATCCTTCCTATCAGGTCGAACAGTAACCTGGAGGATTTGCTTGATCTCCCGATTTGATAGCTCAGCTAGACCATTAGTTTGGGGGTGGTAAGGAGTAGAGATTCGGTGTGACACCCCGTATTTGGTCATCAGTGACCTGAACTGAGCATTTGTGAAATGGGTCCCTCCATCGGAAATTATCGCACGTGGAATCCCAAACCGTGAGAAGATGTTCTGATGAATGAATTTGATAACAACTTGATGATCATTGGTTTGGGTCGGAATGGCTTCGATCCATTTGGACACATAGTCAACAGCGAGTAAAATGTATTCGAAGCCGTCCGAGATAGGGAAGGGTCCCATAAAATCAATCCCCCAAATGTCGAAAATTTTGCATACCAGAATCAGCTGTAAAGGCATCATATCTCGATGGCTCATGTTGCCCAAGGTCTGGCAATGGGTACATGCCTTACAGTGATTGTATGCATCCTTGAAAATTGTGGGCTAGTAGAAGCCACACTGGAGGACTTTTGCTGTGGTTTTATGTCCTGAAAAATGTCCACTGCATGCTTGATCATGGCAGAAAGAGAGTATGTCTTGGATTTCTACTTCCGCGACACATCGTCAAATTATTTGATCAGCACTGATGCGAAAAAGATATGGGTCTTCCCAAAAGTAATAGTTGGCATCGGAAAGCAATTTGTCCTTCTTGGCCTTCGGCCAATCGGACAGGATCTGATGTGATGCCAAGTAGTTTACTATATCAGCAAACCATGGAAGCCTTGTATTGATAGTCAGAAGGTGCTCATCAGGAAATGTTCCGTGATGGGTCTGGAAGGGTCGATGATCTCAGAAGGAAGGTGGGACAAGTGATCAGCTACCACGTTCTGTTTTCCTACTTTATCACGAATCTCGAGGTCAAATTCTTGCAACAGCAAGATCCAACGGATTAATCGAGGTTTCGCATCCTTCTTTGCAAGGAGATGCCTCACAGTTGTGTGATCTGAGTAGATGATAACACGGGAACCTAGGAGATAAGATCTGAATTTTTCTAGGGCAAATACTATGGCTAGAAGCGCTTTCTTAGAAACTATGTAGTCACGCTGAGCCTCGTCAAGTGCTTTGCTAATGTAGTAAATGACTACGGGTTTCCCGTTAATTTTCTGCCCCAATACTACTCCTACAACAAAATCAGATGCATTGCACATGATCTCAAAGGGTTGAGACCAATCAAGAGACTGTAGGATTGGGGCTTGGGTAACTCGGTCATGAAGGATCTCAAATGCTTGAGTGCATTCCTTGGAGATTTCAAAACGTACATCCTTGGGGAGAAGAGTGGTCAGGGGGCACGTGATTTTCGAAAAATCAGGGATAAATCGACGGTAAAAATCGATGTTCCCCAGAAAAGATCGGATGTCCTTGATCGAGCTAGGCATAGGGAGTTTGGAAATCAAGTTCACCTTGGCTCGATCGACTTGGATGCTTTTCTCTGAAATCAAATGTGCTAGGACAATTCCTTTAGGCACCATGAAATGGCTCTTTTCCCAGGAAAGAACCAGATTCACGTCAATGCACCGTTTGAGGATTTGGACAAAGTGTAGGAGGCAATCGTCAAGTGATGCTCCGAATACTGAAAAGTCATCCATGAAGACTTCCAGATAATCACCTACCATATCTGCGAATATGGCAAGCATGCACCGCTGAAAAGTTGCGGGTGCATTACAGAGACTGAACAACATCCTTCGAAATGTGTACGTTCCGAAGGGGCAGGCGAAGGTGGTCTTTTCTTGGTCCTCAGGGTGGATTGCTACTTGGTTATAACCGGAGTACCCGTCAAGAAAGTAGAAGAACCTATTTCCTGCCAGTTTCTTGAGGATTTGATCAATAAACGGTAGTGGGAAATGATCCTTGTTCGTGGAGGTATTGAGTCTTCTGTAATCAATGCAAACTCTCCATGAGTTAGCCACATGGGTCGATATGACCTCTCCAGTTTCATTCGTAATGACGGTGAGTCCTGCCTTCTTAAGCACAATCTAGATTGGACTCACCCACTGACTGTCGAAGATCGGGTAGATGATCCCTGCATCTAACTACTTAATGATCTCCTTTTTCACGACCTCCTACAGATTAGGGTTCAAACGTCTCCGCATTTCTTGCGAAGGTCGTGTGCCCTCTTCGGTGTAGATTTGGTGTGTGTAATAGGAGGGACTAATGCCAGTCAAATCATTGAGAGTCCATCCAATGGCTCTATGATGTTGCTGGAGAACAGTAATCAGACAGGATTCCTAGTCAGGTGTGAGTCTGGAGTTGATAATCACAGGAAACGTCTGATTGGAACCCAAAAAGACGTATTGCAGATGGTCGGGAAGAGGCTTGAGTTCCAGAACAGGGTTATCAGCAGCAGCAGGCGATTCAAGGTGTGTGTCAGGAGCAAGGGAAGGAGTTATGGGTGCATCTAGATGAGGTTCAGACTCCTCTGTTTGCGGGTTTTGATCTTCTGGTGGATGATCGGGAGTAATCAGGTTGTCCTTGATATACAATTCATCAACCATGGCTTTGATATCACATATTTGTTCTATAACACCGCAATTAATCCCTTGTTGGGCCTTAAAGATGTCAATTTTCAGTGTTTGGTTGCCAAATTTTAGTTCTATTTGGCCCTCCTCACAGTTTATATTGGCCCTAGCAGTGGCCAGAAAAGGTCTCCTTAGTATAATCGGTGTATCCCTTGGGTTTTTAGGTGCATCCACATCCAGGACTATAAAATCCACTGGGAAGTATAAATCCCGTACCCTAACGATGACATCCTCAAGCACTCCATTAGGTGACTTGATGGATCAATCAGCTAACCGCAACGTCACCTCTGTTGGTTTAAGCTCGGATTCTTCAAGGTGGTCAAGGAGGGATGTTGGTATTAGGTTTATAGAGGCACCTAGATCTAATAAGGCTCTGTCGATTTGGGTATCACCAATAGTACATGAAATCAGGGGAGTACCTGGGTCTTTAGCCTTAGGTAGGAGTTTGCTCAAGATTACAGAGCTGGCTTGCTCTGACAGTACGATCGGACTCCCACTTTTGGTTCGCGGCTTACGCTTGGGTGTACACATGTCTTTTAGAAATCATGTGTAAACCGATACGTGGCAGATTGCATCCATCAAGGGGATGTTTATTGGACCTGTTCAAAGAGCTTGACCAGATCCTCCTCAGGAGCCACAGGTTTGATTATCCTCTTTCCCTTGGTCAAGGCCTCGGGAAATGGAACCTTGGTTGGTTCCTTGAGTTGCTTTACCACTACGGGTTGTTACGGAGTTTAGTCCTACCTGGTTTTGATTTGGGGTTGGTAAAATAGGTGGCTAATGTTGAAATCCCACGTAAGATGTCGAAGCTTCCATCCCGTCGAGTGATGGAACAGAAGGGGCCTGATAAATCATGTGGGCGTGGCATAACTTTGGGTTCATAACGTGCCTCTGGGTCGACACGTTATTTGGATTCGGCAGAGGTTGCAAAGGGAGTGTGCCAGGTTGGCGAGAATTTGCCATTTGGGTGAGTTGATTGCAAACCTCTGTGATCTCGTCCTTGTGCTGTTTTTGTATTGCCACATTCGTCTTTTGAATGTCAGCCAGAGTTTGAAGGATAAGAGTCATTTGATCTGCTTGGTTTGGCCCAGATTGATAGGTGGGGTTGGGTCGAGGCTGAGGCGGCTGATATAGACGAGGAGCTTGTGGACGGGGTTGATAAGGTGGTCTTTGATTCTGAGAATTTCCCACCCACAGGAAGTTGGGATGATTCCGCCATCTAGGGTTGTAGGTATTGGAGAATGGGTCATTTTGGATGGCGTTGAGGTCCTCGTAGGTCTGAGGAACCTCAGGAAAATTAGAGTATGAGGGTTCAGAGTTCCCCCAACTAGAATAGACTGGATCGGAGGTCCCTCTGGTCTTGGAGTCAGACAAGGGTGGATACGGGTCCATTCCCTGAGAAGACCGGTGATAGATGTTCTGCACAGTTTCCCTCGCAAGAGGTGGCTATGAAAACGAGTTTTGCGCAGAGGTGGCTCGCTACAGATGCCGAGTCAGCTTATCTACCTTCTTCTCTATGATAGAGACCTTGTCCAACAGATTGGCCATCAGGTCCAAGTCTACGGATGCGGACAAGCCCTGCATCTCAAGTGCTCCCCTAAGATTCGTCGATGCGCAGGCATTCGTCCGGTCGAATAAGCCCATGGAGTCATTATTGATAGAGTTCTCGCACATATTCTCGAGAATCTCCCACATCGTGTTCTCATGTTGACCCATGATATTTCCTCCATAGGTTGCATTGAGGAATAATCGAATGTCTTCACAGAGTCCCTAGTAAAAAGACTGGACTTGTTCCCATTTAGGAACTCCGTGATGGGGGCACTTTCACATGAGATCCAAGAATTGGTCCCATGCCTCATGAAGAGGTTCTCACTATTGTTGAGTGAAGTGAGTGATCTGGTGGCGCAAGACATTCATTCAGCCAACGGGGAAGAATTTTTGCAAAAATTTGGACTGGAGTTCAACCCATGTGTTGATCGGACGTGTTTGAGTATGATACCAATGAGCAGCCTTGTCCATGAGGGAGAAGGAAAACATCTTCATGAGCAGAATATCCTGATTTTGTACATCTGACCCAAAGGTCTGGGACAGATGTTTGAGATGTTTGATGTGCTGGAAGGGATCCTCGGAGTTAAGCCCATGGAATTTTGAAATGGCATGAATCATGTTGGGCTTGAGTTCAGAATTAGGACCTCCAGCCGAGATTTGGACTCGAGACTCGATTGCCACCGCAGTGGGATTATAGTGATCTCGCATCATAGGATGCTGCGGCAGGTTTACAAAGTTTTGGAATAGATCATTCAAGAGCTGAAGTTGGTGTTCAAGGTTATTCTCTTCTTCAATTGGTTGTGCCATGATGGAAGAAGGAGAACTTGGTTCTGATGAATCAGAGGAGAGATCTATGTGGTGGGGTTGCTGCACAAACACAGTCATTGAGGCTTGGCCTCGGCGGGAGTGGATTTTTAAAGGAGGTCTTAAGGACCTCCTGCCAAACATGCACCGAAGGATTAGACGAAATTAGAATGTGTTGGACCCAATCGAGACACCCAAAAATTTTAGGTGACTATAGAGGTTCGGGGCGGATGATACCCCTTAGTCAGAAAGGCAGTCCACCTAAGAAATACCTGGGCAGCCAGAGAGGGAGATCCCGCAAAGACCCTACACGGTAGAGCGTCCCCACGAGTTACTGGGTTTCCCCCACACGACCTCTCTTGTCACTGAGATTCCAAGTAGACCAGAATGGGGACCTTGACCTCTTAAGTCTACCACTTTTAATTAAGATCAAGGTGCTTAGGGTTCCACTTGAGCTTTAGATCTTTTGAGTACAAAAAGTGACCTAATTTCAAGGTTGGTTGACCCAAGGGGTCAACTTCACCTCTTTGTCCTTTGAGAGCTTTTAGGTTCTTTCTTTTAAGGTTCAAGTGACTTAAGAGCTTGATTTTTCTTAGGGTTTCTCTTAGATAAATCTCTTCAAACAAGGCTTAGGCACACCACATTTTGAAAATTTTGATTCCTATTTTAGAGAAGATGTGTCTCTAAAAACCCTAGATTGGAATCCTTGAGTTGGCTTTAATTGGTCCAATTTAGTTGCCACAAAGATGGTATCTAGGGCTCAATCAAGAAGGTGCTACCCCTAGTTACCTTAAATGGATGCACAATTCAAAATGTGTTGAAATCAAAACCAGGCAACTTTGGTGAATTAC
This sequence comes from Thalassia testudinum, assembly GCA_037157565.1. Classification (NCBI taxonomy): domain Eukaryota; kingdom Viridiplantae; phylum Streptophyta; class Magnoliopsida; order Alismatales; family Hydrocharitaceae; genus Thalassia; species Thalassia testudinum. The sequence goes on along the minus strand of JAZHRO010000018.1, from coordinate 49,166,811 downwards.
AAGTAGCCCTAGATTGATTTTCCCTTTGTTTTCCTTTTTAGATTTGAGGGGATTAAGAGAGAGGGCTAATGAGAAATTACTTTCCCCTGGTGTGGTTGTTGTGTGGTTGTCTTCTTTTCTTCCCCAGAAACAATCACAACAGAAGAAATAGAGCAAGTTGGTACTAAATCAGAAGTTGTGATCAAAGATTCTAAATTGCCCATTGCACCCTGGCAACGGTGCCAAAATGTTTATGCAAAAGCGAAATTGGGTTTGTAAATGTTGCGTTGCAGTATAGTTGAAATCGCATTGAAAAACAAATGAAAGTTTATTGCTCGAAAAACTATGAATCTAACGTCTAACATGGGGAGCAAATTGGGATTTACAAACTAAGAACACAACTTTCAATTTGATAAAATGTGATGTTCAATCAAATTATGAAGCAATAGAAATAGTTTCAATGTATAAAGAAGCTCAAAAATATGAATAGAGATGTAGAAATCATATGCTTCTGGCTTTGGGCTTTCTCCTCTTCTTCTTCTTCTTTCTTTCTTCTGATGTCTTCTTCTTTCTTTCTTCTTTGCTCTTCTTTCTCTTTCTCTGACTTCAGCCAAGCCCTCTTCCTCTTCTTCTTTTTCTTTTTCTTCCTTGGCTTTGGTTCTTCCCTTGTCTGTGGCTTCTTTCTCCTTTGTCTTCTTCTTCCTTCTCTTGTCTTCTCTTCTTTCTTCAGCTTTCTTCTTCTTCAACCGTGCCTTCTCCTTCCTTAGCCTTTTTCCGTAGCGTACTCTGTAGCTCCTTCTCTTTAGCTTCCTTATCTTCTCAACTTCCACTACAGCTCCTTCTCTTCAGCTTCCTCCTTCAGCTTCCTCTTCCTTCTTCCTTTCCCTGTAAGCAAGTGCAAAACCTACCCCTACCCTCCCCCGCGAACTCTCTCTCTTTTCTCTCTTAGGCTCGCTCTCCCAGTGCCTTTCTTGGGTAAACAGGTCGGATCAGCGCGCCCGGGACCAAGCGCACCAGTGTGGGTGATGCACAAGGAGTGCTCGGGTTATCGGGTCAGGCTGCTAGGTCCGTGGAGAGTGGACACGGACAAGGCGTGAGTGGGCGAGGGGACCTCACCCCGTGTCAGAAGGCGATAAGCCCCTGACATAATTACAACTTATACCGATCTGCTCACTCCAAAACGCCCGATGTGGGACTAAAAGTCCCACCTGCTTCCTTGTGTGCACCCACAGGGGTCACTCCTAATTGCAGCAGTTGCGAGGTTCTCCAAGGCCAATCTCTTGGTTGGAAGTATGTGCATGACAATTCCTTGCCGCCTGGACCTAAATGCCTGGAGTGAGGCTACTTGGAGTGAGCTTGCAAGCAAGCTTCGCTCCTTCAATGGCGGATAGCGGTCAAAGTCTGTCAACACAAATACGGCCTCACAGCCCTATCAAAACACTTAGAAAGCTTCACCACGACACAACGAAGGTGGCTCGGGCGTTGATGTGGTGCTGGACGGCCTAGGCGTGTGTGCCTAGGTCATTCTGTGGCCGTGAAGGTGGGTTTGTTCGAGGGCAGTGTATGGAGCATGTGGCGGTCGATGGAGATAGGGAAGATGATTAGTGGGAGGTGGCGGATCTTCTGAGGTAGTTGGCGAGGCATGTGGGTGCGTGGAGTGGTGGATGCACCACACTAGAGGTCAGCCGAAGGTGGAGACGATGTTGGTGGTCTGTGGTTATGGAGGGGTGTTTTGGGAAATAAAGAAGGGGAAAATGAAGAGAAGAGAGAAGAAGACTTATCTGAGAGTGGCTGGACAAAGGGGGAGGTAGAGGGGCAGACAACGCATATCTGCTGTCACCGGAGACGAAGGCTCTGAGATGGAGAGGTGGCGACGACGAGAGGGGGAGAGGCGCGAGCGCAGGTGTGGCGCGACACGGAAGAATGAGGCAGAGACAACTCTACCACTGGTATGGTGGCAGAGCAACGAGAAGAGGGAGGAGGAGTCGTCGGAGCTTGCGGGCTTTTTGGCCGGAAGGGGGAAAGAGGAATTTTAGGGAATTCTTCGGCCAAAACAAGCTTCGGTTGGATGGGAGGATCTGGGGGCCTTTAAATTGTCGCAGGAAGAGGGCCTTGTGCTTGGAAGGCAAGCTTCCAAGCACGGCAACCTCGCCAGACTTGGAAGGTCGAGAGATACCCATATCTCTCATGCATTCGCATGAGAGATTAGGTGGGAATCTGAGCTCATAATTGGGTTCACATGATCGGGAATTCCTTAGAGAATCTCCCTTTCAAATTTGAGAGGGATTATCTGAGGAATCAAGGAGAACTCCCCCTTGAATCCTCACTGGAGTAGGATTCCTCTGCTGTAATAGTGGAGGGACCTAATACCAAAGAACGAAGATGAAGGTAGGGGGTGTCTGCAAGGTTTTCAAAAGCTAGGGGCATAAAAGTAATTGGGTTGGACTGCTTTGCAAAGTAGGTCAAGGTGAACTCCCCTTAGGTCCAAATTTTGGTATGAACTTAATTTAGACCTAAAGAATCTAATAGTGAAGTTGGATTTTAGGTTTGACCACGTTTGACTGGACATTTTGCACAAAAACCCAATTTAGGGCAAATGTTTAACTAGGACCCTTATTTAGGTAAAAATAGGTTCTAAAGGCCAAATTGAAGGTTATAAACCATAGAGGATATTTTTTCATGAATTTTAGAGGGCTTAGTTAAATTTTATCCTGACCAGAACCTTGCTAAATTAAGTAGGTCTGTTTTAGGGTTACAAGAAGCCATTTAATTCTTAGATCTCACATTAATCCTTTTCTGATTGAACCAACCCACTTTTTATCTTGTTAAGACCAATTGACCCATGTTTAACCCCTAAGAAATCCTGTTGTTGCACTGCAATGGTAAAATTGAAGTTTTATCCTTTGTTTCTTACTTTTCTCTCAAAATAATTATTCCTTGAATTAGGCCCTTCACTTGGTTATGTAGGAGCTTTTGTTCTCTTTTCTAGGTCAAAATGAGCTAGTTAGGACTCATGATGGTGTTTCCATCAGGTACGATAGACTAAAAACTTATCTAATTGAAAATAATTTTGGAATTGGTAAAATAGATCAACCTTATTTACAAATAGAAAAGAAAATGATCTCTTAATAATACAAATTTATGTAGATGATATCATTTTCGTTTCTACTAATGACCTATTATGCCAAGAATTGGCAAAGGTAATGCAAGATTAGTTTGAAATGAGCATGATGGGAGAACTTTGGTTCTTTCTCGAACTTCAAATTGACCAGCTATCCTCTGGAATCTTTATATCACAAGCCAAATACACCACGGAAATCTTGAGGAAATTCTCCATGGACAAAGTAAAGGGAAAAGAAACACCTATGCCAGCTTCTACACAGCTAAAATATGATGACACAGGTACGTCTGTAGATAAAAAATTATATAGAAGCATGATAGGATCATTATTATACTTGATTGCTAGTAGACCTGATATTTTATTTTGCACTTGTTTGTGTGCTCACTTTCAAGTAAACCCTAGGGAAATACATCTAAATGTTGTTAAAAGAATACTTAGATACTTAAAAACCACATAAGACTTAGGACTTTTCTATCCGAAGACAGACACATTGGAACTATATTCCTTTTGTGATGCTGATTATGTGGGTAGCTTTACAGGCAGAAAGAGTACTAGTGGAATGTGTCAATTTCTAAAAAATTCTCTAGTCTCTTGGTCTCTAAAAAATAACACATTGTTTCACTTTCAACAACCAAAGTAGAATATGTAGCTGCTTCTTTAGCTTGTTTACAACTATTGTGGATGAAACAAACCTTACAAGATTTTGGCCTATCCTACAAGAATAATAAAATATTGTGTGACAACACTAGTGCAATAAACTTGTCTAAGAATCTAGTTCAACACTCTAGGACTAAACATATTGATGTTAGACACCACTTTCTAAGAGACTATATCTTAAAAGTAGAAATCAACTTAGAATTTGTTAAAATAGAAAATCAATTAGCTGATATCTTCACAAAACCATTGCCAAAGGAAATGTTTAACCTAATTTGCCATTCACTAGGTTTGTCAAGACTAAAAGAGCTTAATTAATTTGTTTGATTGATATGTTTTTGTAATGTTGATAGATCAATTTTTCAAATTGATTGACCAAACCTCTTTGATCAATCAAAATCCTTTATTAATCGATCAAATTTTTTTTGTTGGAAATTTCCCTCCAAAAATTTGAGTTTTGAACGATCAAATTATTTGTTTGATCGACCAATCCGGTCGAGCGGGAATTTTCCCTCCAATCATTTGAACTCTGATCAACCAATTAGCTTCATTAATCGATCATTTCTTGTTTTGATCGACCAAAACTAGACGGATTCACTTGTCGAGATTGCAATCATTTTATCTCAAATCTCGCTCGTAATCATCCTAACCAACCTTAATCACCTTTATTAGCTACCTAAAATGCCTTTATCTATTTTGCTAATCATCTTCTCTATAAAACACAACCATTTTACCACTAAATCATATATTTTTTTACTAACCTATAACCCACATTTGGTCCCCACACCTTCTCCACCACCAAACAAACTCCACCACCCGACCCTAGCTCTCCTCCTCCGGCGACGGTGATCAACCAACCTTCACGCCGCCTTCAACCATCACCTCACGGGAGCAAGTCGCGCCACCTTCGTGCGCCTCTGTGTGTGCAACAGCATGCTCGATGCCTCCTCTACGCTAAACCTCTCTGCGCGACCTTGAGCTTCTGGCATGTCAACATGCCTCTCTCGCTCGTTGGCCGTCCTCGTCCACATCTCCATCCTCGCCATCCTCCCATTGATCAACCAAAACTTGATTGATCATGGTGCACTCTACCTTAAATCAAATCTATTTCTTTTAGGATTTTCTTTGAGTTTGGGACATGCTATGAGTAGATCTATTAATATTGTTGATTATTTGTGTGATTGCTTGTGAAATCTTGTAGTATTTGTGAGCATATCACTTGGAAACAAACCCAAATTTTCACATCTGAACACTTTTTGTCTACCAAAATTATTGGTTGATCGACCAGAAGTCTATTTATCATAACTCTGTCTGAATCATTTTTGATCGACCAAAAATCCTGATTGACCAACATGCAATTTCAGTTCTATTATGGCTCCAAAATGCACATGTGCCTCCTCTTCTACTCATCGTGATGATACATTTGATCGATTTTTCATCACTGAGGCCGCTTGCGATCGTTTTTCTCTCTTAGCCAAACTTTCATCGCATGTTGGTAGACCAGTTGATTTTGTCTACTTCGAGTCTATCTTTCATGGAATCCGCAAAAAAATTTCATGTCCTCAGATTTTATGTCTTTTTGAGCAGAACTTTTATGTGGATTCCAAAAATAGCTGCATACCTGATGTTGACCCTATGGCTTGTCACCTATTTTATGCCAATTTGAAGAATATAGGTGAGGGCTTCAACATTGAGTTGACCTCTACATCTATGGCATAGAGGTTTTGATCAATGTGGATGTTATTTCAAAGATTCTTGGTTATCCGTCTATTAGTCCTACCTTTCTTGAGCTTCACCAGCAGACACAGACGGATACCATTAGGGAGACCCTACTCACTCCCTCCCATTTTGACTTGGGTCGTCTTGCCAAGTCCCCTTATTTTCGTTGCCTTCCACAATTTCTTAATTGTGTATTTTTATGGAATTTTATGTTCAAATCCACTTCATTTGAGAATTGCCCTAGCATTATGCTCATTACTCTTTATGCCTTTCTTAAGAACAAGCAGTTAAACTGGAACCACCTGATTATGTATTTAATGAGCAAGCAGCCCACTGATTGCGCAATAATTCACGTCCCTAATCAGGCCATCTTATGTTATTTTCTAACATTAAGCATTTATATTAGATAGCTATGCACGCATCATGTATATATTCGCATTTGTGCATTTTATGAAGAGGAAGATAGAGAGAGAGATTGAGCATCCATTCATCCATTTCATCCCTTCCATTTCCACCTCATTTCCATTCAAATCCCACCATTTATTTAATAAGCACCTAATATTAGCCTACATTCATTTCCCAACAACCTAAGTGCCTACCCATAATTTACCCAAAATTGTCCCCTTCAAAATAATATCCTAATGACCTACGACCCTCTCACTACCCTTGCTACCCTCACTTATAAAACCCACACCTCCACCACCATGCAGACGGTCAGCACCACCCCTCCCCTCACCTCACCCTTAGCCATTCCCCACCATCAGCAGCACACACAGCACCACACATCCCTCTCTGCCGGAAACACACAACACTAAGCTCTCCTCTCTCCCTCTCTTCCCCTCCTCGTCTTCAGTATCCTCTTACAAGTTGAGAGGAACACTGAGTGCAGAGGATCCTCTCCCGTGGTTGCAGCCACCACGGTGAGGGAACACCACCGCCCAGCTCCATCGTGGTGTATTCTCTTTTGTGTTTGTTTTTGCATTCTTTTTTTTTGTTTTGTTCAGCTCTATTTTTTCGCCATTGTTGGTTCTGCAGCAAGCTTCAGAGCTTGCTAAGCTCGCACACCATCACTGTGCGCTCAGCCACCTTTCCCGTGCATCTTCGTGCGCCTTAGCTCCTTCTCGTGCCTCTATGCGTGTCCCCTACTGGTTCAAGCCCTCCTCCACCCGCCTTCACCTCCGCTTCCACCGCGCAGCTCAGCCGGTATCATCTCAAGATAGCCGATTATTTTTTGCCCATGGCACTCTAGCCGCGACCTCACGCGGCTACAGTGCGTCAACGGCTCGTTTCTCATTTATCCGGTGACTCGGGTGCTCTCTCTCTTTCCCATGACCTACTGCACCCGGTCACCACTCTCCTCGCGACATCATGTGTGCTACACCCTTGCACTGCGTGCTTCCCTGCTTCTGCGCCCGCATGCGCACCTCACTCAGCCCTTGCACTCTTGCGCACGATGTGACCATCTCCCCCTATGCTAGTGTGCTGTGTGGCTTCCTTGCGGGCTGCATGCATCTCCCAACGCAGTGCACGTGCGGCCACACAGACACACATTTTACACACACACACTCCTATACATACATAAATATCCATATTCACACACATCCACACACATATACATATATATTCACATATATATATTCACCGTCCCCCATCTATATACATACATACATATATTTATATATTTATATTTATATACATATATATATATAGATATATATACTTAAATATATATTTATAAATACACATATATATCCATATTTCCTTCACACACTCACCCATATCTCCATTCATAATACTGTGCACCTATCCATCAACCGCGCATCATATAGCGGGAATATTCACACCAGTTGCATATATTTCCCGATATTCGTGCATAGCATGCCTTCTACCTACACTCACACATGTCCACTCCACACCACATGCGGCACATAGCTAGGTTAATCCCATCTTTCTAGAAGACGATTAACCTAGCATTATGATACATCCCTATTGAATCTTGGATTCAACATTCTACTATTCAAGTATCTATTACATAGTTATATATATATTTATATCTATACCTATATATCTATATCTATATCCTATATATATTCTACATATAAATAAGCTTCGTATTTCAATTTATTTCAATTCTACATTTTCATTTTCTTCTATATTTGCTTTTATTTTATTGCTTAAAGAAAAGACAAAAAAAAAATAGAAAAGATAATTCTTGACTTATAGGCACACAGTCTCGCGTGTGGCGAGACTGGATTTTATTATTTTGGCGTGTAGCCAAGAACCGTTTTGAGGGTGTGCCTCAAGGACAAGATTATCTCCAAAAAAATCTAAAAATCAAGAAAACCAAAATTACAATAAGCAAAAGGAATTGATGCGAATCTAGGAAGTGCATAGAAACTGAGTAATTCCAAACCTGCCTCCCTGAGTTCGACCCTGGCTTAAAAGCGACAATCTTAAAATCTAGCCAGGTTAATAAATTTTTGATAAATGAGTGTAGATTCGCTTGTAGGTTAACCACTTCCACTATATACAATTTGATGCTAATTTCACCTAATTAAATAACACTATTCTCATTCTATCACCCACCAGCTCCTTCGAATTTGGGACACTTCTTTACCACATCTTCCTACATTTTAGTGTTCCCATGGATATTAATCATAAACAGTTTATCACTAGAGTGTCCATATTTAATAATCTCACTTATACAAAGATGGAGCAAGCTCAGGGAGCCCATGTGAGGATGCAGCCCAGGAGCAACAGCAGGAACCATCAGCAGTCCCTCCTTTCCTGCCTTACGAGCACTTTATCACGACCTATCCTCTTCCAATGCGACCCTCTCTGTCCTTCTAAGAGCAAGAGTGGGGCCTTTTGGACAGACTTCTTACAGGCAGGGATTTTGTCAGTATACAGGAAGTGACAGATGGTATTTCTTTGATGATGCATCGGTAGAGAGAGATTGACATGGTGATGATGAGACATGGGCATCAGGTATCAGAATACCTGAAAGCTCAAAGCTAGTTCTTGGATAGACTTGAAGAGTCTATTCATGGGATTCAGCAGAAGCTTCACTGGCCTCCTGATTGCACAGCAAAAATACACCAACAATTGTGTCGTCTTGTGCTATTTCCTAGCATTACCAGTGCATATTAGGTATCCATAGTCGCATTTGTAAAAATACACGCATGCATGCATTTAATTGAGAGGGGAGGAGAGTGAATAAAATGGCAGTGATATTAACGTTTTCCTCAAGTGCTGCTTCGCAAATTCACCATCTTTATTTTTAATTTTATTTGACTTTGAATTTCTCCGCGCGGCTGTAGGCATGGCCTCTTCTTCCTCTTCGTGCCATGCTCTGCAGCATGCTTGCCCTGCAGCCTCATGCACAAGCACTCCCTGCCAGCCATGCAGAGCCATGCACAGCCAAGGCATGGCTGCGCATGTCTCTTTGCTCTTTAAAAAGAGCTCAGCCTTCTTCCTTGCGGCCGGGCCTGGTCCACACGCCAAAACCCAACGAACAACACCTTCTTCTCCAGGCCGCCTCCTCCCCTCTCCCACCATACGCAGCCCCTCCTCCTCTTAGGAGCCACTCTGCAGGCAGGAGTAGCTCACAGTGGTGCACAACCACCACTGTGAGTCCCACCACCGCCCAGCTCATCAAAGAGTCGATGGGCATGGTGGTCTTCTCTTCTCTATTTCACCGTTCTAGCACTTCCGCCATTGCCGCAGGCTTCAAGGTCTGAAGCTCCGCGGCAGCAGCAGCAGCAAGGCGGCAACAGCAGCATAAGCCACCGCGTGCCCGCACGCAGGCCACCGTGCGTGCTTGCAGGCCGCCCTCACCCCTCTCTGCATGCCCTGTCACGAACCACCTCTCTGCAAGCCAGGAGCCGGCGTTGCTTCTCTGTGCACGCGCCGAGCCGCTCCTCACCCTTCTCACTCACAGCATTGGGTGCACTCGGTCGCGCGGCTCGACCTTGCACTGTAGCCATTGTTCACGCTAGTCAGCGGAACACTGTGGCTACAGTGCGGTGACCAGTAAGTTTCTCACTTATTCGGTCACCCGGTGCGCCGCTACCGGCCCCTGCCCGCGCTCGCGTCCCGCCCCGAGCCCGCTCCAGCGCCCGCCTATGCGTTTGCGTGCGCCCGCATCTGCCAGTGCCCGCACCCGCCCACGTCTGCCTTCGCGCCTGCACTCGTCTCTTCACGTAGCGCAGTGCGCTGCGGCATCACTCCCCCATGCTCACTCCCTCCCAGCGCACGCCTACGCGTGCGTGTGCACGCACCTGCGCGCTTGGCATCAGATGACACTTGGAGGACCCGGCCGACTTAACACACCGCTCCTTCACTCCAGCAGAAGCGATCTCTCTCTCTCTCTCTCTCACAACACTCTCTCACACTCTCTGCACACACATACACACACACACTCGCCTATACACTATTATATACTTATATATATATATACATATACATATATATATTGATACATATACATATATTTATATACATATATATACATATATATATATTATTACCTATATAACTAAGTATAAGTATAGATGCAGACATACATACATACATATATATATATATACATATATATACATATCTATCTACATACATATATACATATATATATATATACACATATCTATCTACATATATCTATATACATATATTACTATATATATATACATATATATATATCTATGTAGTTATATATACATACATATACATATATATATATATATCTATACATATATCTATCTATACATATATTTACATATCAATATATATATACATATATATATACATATATAAGTACACATATACCTATATAGTTATAACCATATATATATACATACATATAGATATATATATATTTACATATATACATATATATTTTCATATCACTTACCATACGTGGTATCATGGGAATATCTGCACCAGTTGCTGATATTCCTCGATACACGCGTACAGAAAGCGTGTTCACACTCATCTTCCACCCATCCACCTTACATTCCATGCAGCACCTCATCCTGTTAGTTGCGTCTTTCTAGACGACGATCAACTCGACACCGTGCTACACGCCATCTTCACCTCCACCCCCACCCCTTTATACATATATAATATATACATATATATACTATATTTACTTTATTTTTGTTTCTCTTTCCTGCCAGTAAAAAGATAAAAAAAATATATACAAAAGAGAAAAGATAATCCTTGACTTGCAGGTACTCAGTCTTGTGAATAGCAAGACTAGTTTTGGAACTCTAATTTGGCTCAAAGCCAAGAACCTAATTTTGATGGTGTACCTAAAGGAAAAAAATTATCAAAAAAAAATCTTAAATAGAAAAAAAACACCAAAAACATAATAAAGCGAACGGAAGAGATTCGTTGTAGGAAAGACGTAGAAACTCGTTCACTTCTAATCCCACTTCCCTGAGTTCGACCCTGGGCCTAAAAGTGACCAAGATAAAATCAAGTAGGCCAGGTAAAAAATTTCGTAAAGAGATGGTTAGGCTCGATTTAGGTTAACCACTATACTCATTTCAACGATAAAATCACCATATTAACACAACCTATCCAGGTCTAGACCACATCCCTTTTCATGGCGCTGTTGTCGGGGAAGTGCGTATTCAAGTAAGTTTTTACTCCATTCCTTTAATTTTTCTCTTCTCACACCCTTCTCTTCACTAGTGTTTTTGCTTGTTGCTGTGCAGGTGAACCTGTTGCATGGAGAAGGCAGGCAGACAAAGTTGGAAACGTGAGCAGATCGAAGGTGGGAACGAGAGCGTGAAGTCACCGACACCGCACTAGAGCTTTGCACACGCTGTACAAGTAGGTCTTCCGCACTGGAGCTTTGCACACGTTGCTGAACAAGTAGGTCTTCCTTTCTTAGCAACTTAGGTTAACTTGTCACCGAAATATATATATATATAAAAACTAAAAAACTTAAAAAAACTAGAAAAACGTCTTGGGATCTCTTGGGGCAAGTGGATTAAAAATCACTTGTTTGATTGTTTGCCTTCACTCCCACTGCCCCAGGATTTCCTACCAAACTTCGCATAGTGAAAATTTAAGAATCTTGATTCTTGAATCTTTCGCCGTGTGAAGTATTATTTGAGGCAAAATAAATAGATTGATTGCACCCCTCTTTGCCTCATTTATCTATAAATTCGGGATCACCTTTTTGGTGGGGAGACTTGGAATTGAGTTGATCCCGCCATGACTTTTCACATGCCTAAGATTCGATCCCGAATACTTCAACCCCAACAATTTAATTTTCTTTATCTTTTGGTTGAGCCTTGTGTGTGGAAATCATTTTGGTGATTGGGAGCACTTGAATTGATGTGCTTTGGCTCCCTTTCACACTAATCTAAAACTGATTCGTGCATCCACACATGGAAATCTCCATCTAGGGAAGCCCATTGCATTTTAGCATACATTAACCAATTGACACTAACGAAGGGTTTGTTGGGCTTAGAAGAAAACTTGTATTCTCTCAAAACCCGGAGATTGGTTGAATTGGTAATTAAGAGAAATCCTAAAATCCATACTACTTAAGGCTGAATTCTAAAAATCATTCACCAATTAAAACTTCAATTTGGGGAGATTTCCCCATTGCATGCTTGGTTTACACACTCTTTATAAAATCAATCACTTGGGCATTACCCATAAATAATGCCCTTCACATTCCAGAAGCACTTGATCCTAAGCCTCTAACTAAAACTGGTAGTAACTTGACCCTTATTAAGGATTGGAGGTCTAACTACCTACGTATAGCGCCTACATGTTGGTGAGGGTTCCCGCATGCTATCGGGTGTCTAAGACTGGGGCAAATGGCCTTTCAATCTGGCCCGATGGTTCCGCAGTGCTCGCATTCGGTTCCGTAGTTCGTGATAGTAGGTAACTTAGATCTTTAGGTCTAAGGGCACACTGTAGAAGTTAGGAATTTGATTGTATTGATTTGTCATCAAGTGTACCTTTGCGGCGTCATTTCTCTCATCTCTTTTCCCTTCTTATCTCCCCAATTCTTCTTGCGGTAGTGCATGTTTGGGAGGAGGTCACAAAACCCTGAACTGTGTGAATTGTCTGATAAATTTAGAAAAGAAGTTGAATCATCCTCCTCCTCCACAAACATGGTTGCACGCCCACCCCCAAATCCCGAGGGAGGAAACCGCCCTCAAAACCCGCCAGGTGGTGGAGCCTTAGATCCCATAACCCACCTCCAAGCCCAAATGGAAATGTATAACGAGCAATGGAAGCCATTCGAGAAACATTGGAGGAAATGCAGAACCCTCCCAAACGGGAGGAGCCTAGGTCTCTTACTCCTATCAGAATCCCACTACTACAGAAACCAAAGGACAAATTCGGGTCCCCATGGGTGGGGACGACTTTGAACTGAAACCTAACATAATTGGCCTGATAAATTTTCACTTCCATGATCTTGCAAGTGAAGATCCTTTTCTCCACTTGGAAGACTTAACCCGATTGGCTGAAACTGTTAAACCAAGAAATATCAGGTTACCTATAGTCCTCATGAAAATGTTCCCGTTTTCATTGCAGGATAAAGTGTCGCAGTGGTTACCCACCCTTGGGAGAACCATCCACTCTTGGGAAGAGATGAGAACAGCGTTTCTCAAGAAGTTCTTCCCAATCGGGCGAACCAATGCGCTTCGCCGTGCTATCACTTCATTTACGCAACAAAACGGCGAACAGTTTCATGAGGCATAGGAAAGCTATAATGACCTCCTCAGGAAGTGTCCGCACCACGGTCTGCCTAAGTGGCATATAGCCCAGATTTTCTACAATGGGATAAATGAGACTTTGAAGCAGATTGCAGTCGCTTCCTATGGAGGGAATTTTATGAATAATGACGAGAATGGAGCATTCGAATTGTTTGAAAATATGAGTGAAAACTCAAGAACAATGCTTCCATTGTTGCCTTTAATCGTACCAGCCTGCCCCGAAATGTCCACGAGGTTGACATGGGACCCTCCCATTCATCCACTTATCTTAGCCTTATTGCACAGAAATTGGATGAAGTCTCCGTCGTGCACAAGAAGCTGGACGAGCTTCTGGCCAACCCTGCCCGTTCTATGGCAAACAACCCCACCTCACCACTTCATCACAATCCCAATTCTTCCAACACCAGGCTTATCCCAAGAAACCCCGCAAGACCTTCCTTACCGAGTGTCGCGCCGAGCGACTCGGTAAGTCATGTGGATCTGGCTTCTGTGAGCCAGTATTTCGACATGGAGGACCAAGCCTCCATGTGCTCGGACGCATATTTACATGCAGACACGTCTTCTGGCATAGAAGATGCTTGCACCCTAGGGAACAACCCGTTCTCTGCCACTTATAACCCAGGGTGGCGAAATCATCCGAATTTCGTATGGTCCAACAACCCGCAGTGCCACAACCCCGCGGGTGGACCAATGCGACCGTCCGCACCGGTTATCCAAAGGGCCTAGTCTAATCCTATGGCAAATCCGCCATCGGGTCCTTGCGTACCACAAATCGAACACGCATCAAGTCCTCTTGATAAATTGATGCGAATGATGACGGAAATGTCAAAGCGCCATGAAGAGAACATGACCTCTCTTCAGCACCAATTGGCGCAGCAGAATGCTGAGATCAGTCAACTATGCATGGCGACTCGATCTCAGGGCAATCTTCCAACCCAACCTATTCCAAACCCGTGAAATTTCGTACCCCGTGGTCCTTAACCACAGGTACGACCTTCCCAGGGGCAGGTTAATCAAATTCAGCAGGCTCCGAGCATTCCACTGGGATTTCAGGCTAATCCCGCTGCAACACCTCACTCTTATGTCCCCATTGCAAACCCTCCTCCGCCGTATGATCCCACTGGACCCGCATCATCCAATGCTATCACTACGAGGAGTGGTAAGCAGACTGTCGATCCGCCTCGACCTGATCCTGGCCCGTCTTCTTCATCACCCTCTCATTCGGGATGCGCACCGCATTCGTGAGAGGATGATACACCCAAATTGGTGCCAGAATCAGTCCCATTCCCTGAGGCTCTTCTGAGGGAGCCAAAAGGCAAGAAGAAAGATACACAGGCCTTTGATAACCTGCGTAATTTGTTCAGGGATGTTGAAATCAAGGTACCCCTGCTCGAGGCTATCGACTACATACCTACTGTCGCCCGATTTTTCAAAGAGTACACAACACCCAAGCAACAATCAAAGAAAACTAAGAATTTGGTGGTTCTCTCGCCTCATGCGAGTTGTGCTATACTGTCAAATCTACCACCGAAGTATAAAGATCCAGGCACACCGCTTATTTCCTATAGCATCCAAGGCTGTAGTTTTAACCGTGCCCTGCTTGATCTAGGATCTTCCATCAATCTTATACCAACCATCATGCTCGAAAAATTTTCCTTGGGAAATCTGAAACCCACCCCCGTCACGTTACAGTTGCCAGATCGTTCTGTCAAAATTTCGAAGGGTGTGGTGGAAGACGTGGTGGTTAAGGTCAACAGTCTCTATTTTCTTGTTGACTTTCTTGTTTTAGATATGGAAGTTCCTAGCTCACTTTTTGATTGTCCGATCATCCTTGGTCGACCTTTCTTGGCCACAGCCCGAGCCCATATCAACTGCGAGTCGGGCTGCATTGAGATTGCCATTGGATTTGAGAAGATCAAGCTTAACATCTTCAAGGCAGCCAAGAACTTTAATTGTGATTGCATCGAGGATGACACGTCTGACAAGGACATGGCCGTCAGTGCGTGTATCGGACTAATTGGGACTTATTCTGACTGCTACGGATTACTTGTAAACATTGACGATTGCCTAACCGACACCTATTGTGACGTTCCTCCATCCCTCCCTATTCCCGTACCTTCTCCTGAGCAGACTTCTGACGAGGTTTTCTCTGCTTCCCATACCTCGTGGTCTGAGTCATATTCGGGCTACTCACCGCTGGTCCACACTCTTGAAGACCGGACTGCCCTTTATTTCTCGCCAAATCAGGCAGAATTGCAACTCCACACTGGGACCTTGAGCCCACATACTTCTCACTAGGGCTATTCCTTTTTGGATCCATCTATCTAAGAAGCCCCTCTTCTTGGCCAATCTGAGGCCCAACTTCTTCCTCCTGACTTGTTTTCCAATCCTCCTGGGACACTCTCGTCCCAAGAAATGCCAGATACTTCACCACCCACCATCCACCCACCCTACCACCCTGCTGTATACCCTGCACCTCAGCTCTCGTTACCCGATCTTTCATCCTTCCTCTACCCTACCCTGCATGCATATGAGGACATAGCATCATTTGGCATGGGGGGGTGGATAGGCATCCTTAGGATCTGGGTATTTTATGGTATCTTGCAGTTTCTATCTATCTATATATATATATATAAATGAAAAATGAAAATGGTGTTTAGTAATGATCTAAAGGCTGAAACAAAAATATAACAAGTGTTTATGGATATTCAACCACTGTTTTGAAGACTTTCCAGGCCACAGAAGCTTGATTTGCTTAGGCTTGGCTTAATTCACTTGAGCATTGACAAGATAGATCGGAATCTCTCCTAACTAAGGACGTATTCTTGTACCTGAAACACCAATATAGGATTCGTTGGTTTGCTTCTACTCGAGAGCCTAAGTAATCTTGGTTCAACACTACACATGTCAAGAAAGATTGGGTGAACATAAGATCCAACCCTAGTGTTCATTAGGGAAGGTGGAGTCCTTACCTGTGCACGCAGGTAGACTTTGTATCCCAAGCTTTAGTCTTATGTTTAGGAGAGACTCTTTCCACCAAAAAAAGAAAAGTGTGCCCCTCCAAATAATGTTGTAAGAGATATACTGACACGTGTTTCAAAAAAAAAAAGATGCAAATAAGTCAGTATATCTCGCAAATATCTATAAAGTCTTCCTCCTAAAAAAAGTTCTTCAGGGCAAATACCCTGTTCTCTTTGAGCCACAAATACCAGAAAATGAGAGTTGAGTTTCCATCATCTTTTTAAGGGTCAATCCAAAGACATGAGTTGAAACTGGGACCAACCTGTACTTAAAAATTCATGAAACCCTGGGCTTGAGTCTTAATGTTCATCTGGTCAGTCTTGATCCTTCACTAAGCACAAGCCATAATCTCTTGAGCTCTCGAGTACGGCAAAAACCTCCTGGATCTTGGAAATCATACTTAAGGTTTAAATATCAAGAGTCTTGGTTAGTCGAGAGATGATCTATGTCACATAAGACTTAAAGTACTGGTAGTCTTCTCTGCAATTGGTTCTCACAATATCCAATAATAAACACACCTATGTCGCCTCAGAAGAAAATCTTCAGCTTAAAGATCATTTCTAAATACAACACAAAAAATGTTTTGCTAAGGACTAGCAAAAGATAGGCATGGGGGTATGATTGCACAGGAAAACTACACCAACAATTGTGCCGTCTTATGCTATTTCCTAGCATTACCAGTGCATATTAGGTATCCATAGTCGCATTTGTAAAAATACACGCATACATACATTTAATTGAGAGGAGAGGAGAGTGAATAAAATGGCCGCGATATTAACGTTTTCCTCAAGTGCTGCTTAAACTCACCATCTTTATTTTTAATTTTATTTGACTTTGAATTTCTCCGCGTTGCTGCAGGCATGGCCTCTTCTTCCTCTTCGTGCCATGCTCTACAGCATGCTTGCCCTACAGCCTCATGCACAAGCACTCCTTGCCAGCCATGAAGAGCCATGCACAGCCAGGGAATGGCTGCGCAAGTCTCTTTGCTCTATAAAAAGAGCTCAGCCTTCTTCCTTGCAGCCGGGCTTGGTCCACATGCCAAAACCCAACGAACAACACCTTCTTCTCCAGGCCACCTCCTCCCCTCTCCCTCCATACACAGCCTCTCCTCCTCTGAGGAGCCACTCTGCTGGCAGGAGAAGCTCACAGTGGTGCACAACCACCACTGTGAGTCCCACCACCGCCCAGCTCATCAAAGAGCCGGTGGGCGTGGTGGTCTTCTCTTCTCTGTTTCACCGTTCCAGCACTTCCGCCATTACTGCAGGCTTCAAGGTCTGAAGCTCCGCGGCAGTAGCAGCAGCAAGGCGGCAGCAGCAGCACAGGCCACCGCGCGTGCTTGCAGGCTGCCCTCACCCCTCTCTGTGCGCCCTGTCATGAACTGCCTCTCCGCAAGCCAGTAGCCGGCGCTGCTGTTGGTGCTAGAGCACCACGATCATTTGTTTTGATGGTAACAAAATACGTGTTATTTAACATTTGCAATTTGAGTCCTAGATTTCAGGTCAATTGCAAATGAGGACGTGTTTAGACGGAGTTCAAGCTCGCATCCAGGATGGACTGGAGGAGCTTGACGGAAAACAGAGGAGGTTCACGTGGAGCGAAAGATTGAAGATGGAAGGAAATGAAGAATAGGATAGATTTCCTTCTTTTGTACTTGTTGTATTTTTCATTTCTTTTTGTTGCTCTTTATTTCCTTAGATATTTCATGTTAAAGAGCCTCAAAGAACCCTAACAGTAGTCCTAGGAACACCGGCACAACCCTAGGATACTTAGGTTTTCTGTAGAATACCTAGAAAACCAATATAGGGTTCAAACAACACTTCCAGACGTCTAATTCCCAAATCAGACGTCTGATAAAGCATTTTAAGACGTCTGACTGTTGTTTCAGACGTCTGATAACTGTTAGGCTGGACATAGGTAGTTCTGTCTGATGAAATCAGACGTCCAGACCTTAGACCAGACGTCTTAGAAGACGTCTGATGAATTTTCCAGACGTCCAGATAATGGACCGTTGGCTAACTTAGCAAGCACGGCAGTATATGACCGTTAGAGCCTTATCAGACGTCCATAGGTCTTCCCAGACGTCTGATAAATGACCGTTTTGCCTCGGCTGACCCAAAATCTCTTCTCAGAGATTTTCTAGCCGTTGCAACGTTTGGAAATCAATTCCCACGGTAAAAGTAGGTTTCCAGACGTCCAGACTTAGTGCCAGACGTCCTGTATGTCGTCTGATGGACTTGCACAAAAACCCTGTTTAGATCTGACTCAAGTCAGGGAGAAACCCGCATAGAATCAGACGTCTGATCTTCTAATCAGACGTCTTATAGTGAACTTCCAGACGTCTGATGATAGAATTAGACGTCTGATAAGCCTGTCAGAACAATGATTGTTCCTGATTTCGGGCTGATTCTCTTGGACTTTGTTCCCAACGGCTATAGAAGCTTTTCTAAGCCTTCCAAAGCCTTCCTAAGGCCTCTATAAATAGAGGGGAACCTTTGCAACTCAAAAATACACCAAGAGAAACAAGAGACACACCTAAGCAACTTAGTTCCACTCTTTTGTGTCCAATTGAAGCCCTTGCTCTCCAAGCTCTAGTTTCATTTTCTTGAGAGCATTCAACCGTTGCGCACCTGCTCTCCCACCGTAGATAACGAGAGCGACGTAGCGCCATCGCGTGACACACGCACTGCGTCATCGTCGACGCACTCCTTGCAAAGGGGAGTTTCCTATTTCCTATAGAAGCTAGGTTTAATTTTGTTGGCTCTATAGGACTGTTATTTTATTTTATCTTTGTATTTTGGTTGGGTATTCGCTTTGCGAATTCCCGTCTCCTTCGTGGGACAAAATCCTTCTCGTGGAGAGAAGGGGTTGAGGAACGCTACCCTCTTACTTGTAGCGTGGTTGTACTGAGGTTGAATCACCCTCGTTCAAAGTGATTCGTTTAGTGGATTTTGATCAACTTGGTTGATCGGAAAATCCTAACTCGAGAGGGTTAGGTGGTGGTTTTCACCCGATTTGGGTTTCCACCTAAAAATTACTTGTGTACATTTTGTGATTGCTTATTTTGTGAGATTGTTTATATATTTTCAATTCCGCATTTTTTTTGTCACGCTGATCTCACCCCTCCTAGTACAAGGGTAGAACCTTCAATTGGTATCAGAGCAGGTCTCGCGAAATCGGCGTTACAAACCGGCGAGGATCTAGATCATGGAGGGAAGCTGTTCCACAAGTAGGATTTCGGAGGGACAGTCCACAACTCGTCCGCCCTACTTTGACGGGAACAACTACAGCTACTGGAAGCTGAGGATGAAGACGTGGCTCCAAGCCACTGAATTCGAGGTATGGGGATGTTGCGAAACCCCATACGAGATCCCGAAGCGACCCCAAGGAGGGTACTCACAAGTACAGATTCTAGAGCTCTCACTCAACGCAAAGGCAATGAATGCCCTGTATTGCGCGTTGAGTCCGGAAGAGTTCGAGAAAATCCAAGAGTGCACCACCGCCCACGAGATATGGAGGAGGTTGGAAGGCACTCATGACGATTCCAGCTCGGAGGAAGAAGAAGAAGAAAAGGAAGAAATCGCTTGCTTTGGTTTCATGGCCAGAGGAAGCAATAGCGACAGCGACAGCGAAAGCGACTCCGACAATGAGGTAAACCTGGATTTACAAGAAGCTTTTAATGAACTTTTTGAGATTAGTAAATCACTTAGGGTAGAAAATAAAGGCATTAAAAAGAACCTTACTTTTCTTAGAAATGAAAATGATAGGTTAGAAATAAAACTTAAGGATCTAGAAGCTAGTCCTAAAAATGATAACCTATTATTAGAAAATCAAAACCTCATCAATGAAAATAATAAATTGATTGAGGAAAATAATAGTCTAAAGTTAGAAATTTTTGATTTAAAGACTAAGATGGATATTATAGAAAAAGAAATCGCATGTCTTAGGGAAAACTCTAACAAATTAATCAATAAAGTAGATAATTTTTATAGCCCTAAGATTGAGAAAGGATCTCCATCAAGGAGACCTTCTAACAAATCCGGATCCAAGCTCACTTGGATACCGAAGAAAAAATTAGAATCTTGTTTTGTAGGGTTCAGGGATGACTACAACATAAAGGACTGGACCTACAAGCTCAAGGCTGGTCAACTTAAGTTAGGAGAACCAATGAGTAGACCAAGGAGGAGAAGAAGAAGACCGACGAGACGGCGAACAAACGACGGACCCGCCGCACGTCGACCACCAGATTGGAGACCGGCGCCGATGCCCGGGCCTCCAAGCTACGGATGGGAGCCCCATCCGATCTGGCATCCACCACCACCATTCGGGCCATTTTATTGGCCATGGTAGGTGAGGTAAAACCCTTTACCCTATCTTGTTATCAGTAGCATTTAGATAGGGGGAGTTAAAAATTTTATGAGCTAATTGTCAATTTTTAAGGGGGAGAAAAATAATAGCTATCTTGTTGTTACAAAAAGGGGAGAATATTACCTTTGTTAAAAGAAACTCATAGAAGAGCATGTTTTAAGGGGGAGTTATAGGAAATGTAAAATCAATTAAACCTTTTTGATAATGTCAAAAAGGGGGAGGATTTTTTTTGTATTATTATTTACGATTTTGTCATCATCAAAAAGGGGGAGATTGTTGGTGCTAGAGCACCACGATCATTTGTTTTGATGATAACAAAACACGTGTTATTTAACATTTGCAATTTGAGTCCTACATTTCAGGTCAATTGCAAATGAGGACGTGTTTAGACGGAGTTCAAGCTCGCATCCAGGACGGATTGGAGGAGCTTGACGGAAAACAGAGGAGGTTCACGTGGAGCGAAAGATTGAAGATGGAAGGAAATGAAGAATAGGATAGATTTCCTTCTTTTGTACTTGTTGTATTTTTCATTTCTTTTTGTTGCTCTTTATTTCCTTAGATATTTCATGTTAAAGAGCCTCAAAGAACCCTAACAGTAGTCCTAGGAACACCGGCACAACCCTAGGATACTTAGGTTTTCTGTAGAATACCTAGAAAACCAATATAGGGTTCAAACAGCACTTCCAGACGTCTAATTCCCAAATCAGACGTCTGATAAAGCATTTTAAGACGTCTGACTGTTGTTTCAGACGTCTGATAACTGTTAGGCTGGACATAGGTAGTTCTGTCTGATGAAATCAGACGTCCAGACCTTAGACCAGACGTATTAGAAGACGTCTGATGAATTTGCCAGACGTCCAGATAATGGACCGTTAGCTAACTTAGCAAGCACGGCAGTATATGACCGTTAGAGCCTTATCAGACGTCCATAGGTCTTCCCAGACGTCTGATAAATGACCGTTTTGCCTCGGCTGACCCAAAATCTCTTCTCAGAGATTTTCTAGCCGTTCCAACGTTTGGAAATCAATTCCCACGGTAAAAGTAGGTTTCCAGACGTCCAGACTTAGTGCCAGACGTCCTGTATGTCGTCTGATGGACTTGCACAAAAACCCTGTTTAGATCTGACTCAAGTCAGGGAGAAACCCGCATAGAATCAGACGTCTGATCTTCTAATCAGACGTCTTATAGTGAACTTCCAGACGTC